>JAPYKT020000017.1:1695000-6687500 GCA_028749325.2 Caryopteris x clandonensis | reverse complement strand
CACAAAAATAATGTGTGGAATCTACTGTAAAAATTTCAAGCAAAATTAAATTTCATGAAAAATTACGATTTTGCCCCTATAGGATTAAAATTGAGTATTTGTCGAAATATACACCATAACTCTTACACAGTTTATTAGAACAATTTGAAATTTGTTTGGTATCCCTAAAATAATGTCTGCAATTTACAGTAAAAATTTCAAGCAAAATTAAATTTCATGAAAAATTACGATTTTGCACCTATAAGATAAAAACTGAGTATTTTTCGAAAAATGCACCATAACTCTTACACCTTTGTAAGAACACTTTGAAATTTCTATCTTATCACGAAAATAATGTGTGGAATCTACTGTAAAAATTTCAAGCAAAATTAAATTTCATGAAAAATTACGATTTTGTCCCTATAGGATAAAACTTTAGTATTTGTCGACTTTGTCCATAACTCTTACACTGTTTGTTAGAATACTTTGAAATTACTATCATATCACTAAAATAATGAGTGGAATCTATTGTAAAAATTTCAAGCAAAATTAAATTTCATGAAAAATTACAATTTTGCCCCTATAGGATAAAAACTGAGTTTTTGTTCAAAAATACACCATAACTCTTACACCTTTGTCAGAACACTTTGAAATTTCTATATTATCACTAAAATAATGTGTGGAATCTACTGTAAAAATTTCAAGCAAAATTAAATTTCATGAAAAATTACGATTTTGCCCCTATAGGATTAAACTTGAGTATTTGTCGAAAAATAAACCATAACTCTTACACCGTTTGTCAGAACACTTTAAAATTTTAAATTTATCTCTAAAATAATGTGTGGAATCTACTGTAAAAATTTCAAGCAAAATTAAATTTCATGAAAAATTACGATTTTGCCCCTATAGGATAAAAACGCAGTATTTGTCGAAAAATACACAATAACTCTTATATACATTGTCAGAACACTTTGAAATTAGTTTATTATCCCTAAAATAATGTGTGGAATCTACTGTAAAAATGTCAAGCAAAATTAAATTTCATGAAAAATTACGATTTTGCCCCTATAGGATAAAAACTGAGTATTTGTCGAAAAATACACCATAACTCTTACACCGTTTGTTAGAATAATTTGAAATTTTTTTATTATACCTAAAATAATGTGTGGAATCTACTTTAAAAATTTCAAGCAAAATTAAATTTCATGAAAAATTACGATTTTGCCCCTATAGGATAAAAGCTTAGTATTTGTCGAAAAATACACCATAACACTTACACCGTTTGTCAGAACACTTTGACATTTCTATCATATCACTAAAATAATGTGTGGAATCTACTGTAAAAATTTCATGCAAAATTAAATTTCATGAAAAATTACGATTTTGCCCCAATAGGATAAAAACTGAGTATTTGTCGAAAAATACACCATAACTCTTACACCGTTTGTCAGAACAGTTTGAAATTTGTATTTTTATCCCTAAAATTATGTGTGGAATCTACTGTAAAAATTTCAAGCAAAATTAAATTTCATGAAAATTACGATTTTGCCCCTATAGGATAAAAACTGAGTATTTGTCGAAAAATACACCATAACTCTTACACCGTTTGTCATAACACTTTGACATTTCTATCATATCACAAAAATAATGTGTGGAATCTACTGTAAAAATGTCAAGCAAAATTAAATTTCAAGAAAAATTACGATTTTGCCCCTATAGGATAAAAACTGAGTATTTGTCGAAAAATACACCATAACTCTTACACCGTTTGTTAGAATAATTTGAAATTTGTTTATTATCCCTAAAATAGTGTGTGGAATCTACTTTAAAAATTTCAAGCAAAGTTAAATTTCATGAAAAATTACGATTTTGCCCCTATAGGATAAAAACTGAGTATTTGTCGAAAAATACACCATAACTCTTACACCATTGGTCATTCCACTTTGAAATTTCTATCTTATCACTAAAATAATATGTGGAATCTACTTTAAAATTTCAAGCAAAATTAAATTTCACAAAAAATTACGATTTTGCCCCTACAGGATAAAAACTGAGTATTTGTCGAAAAATACACCATAACTCTAACACCGTTTGTCAGAACACTTTAAAATTTCTATCTTATCACTAAAATAATGTGTTGAATCTACTGTAAAAATTTCAAGCAAAATTAAATTAATGAAAAATTACGATTTTGCCCTACAGGATAAAACTTTAGTATTTGTCGAAAAATACACCAAAATTCTTACGCAGTTTGTCAGAACACTTTAAAATTTCTATATTCTCACTAAAATAATGTGTGGAATCTACTGTAAAAATTTCAAGGAAAATTAAATTTCATGAAAAATTTCGATTTTGCCAGTATAGGATAAAAATTGAGTATTTGTCGAAAAATACACCATAACTCTGACACTGTTTGTCAGAACACTTTGAAATTTCTATCTTATCACAAAAATAATGTGTGGAATCTATTGTAAAAATTTCAAACAAAATTAAATTTCATGAAAAATTACGATTTTGCCCTTATAGGATAAAAACTGAGTATTTTTTGAAAAATACACCATAACTCTTACACCGTTTGTCAGAACACTTTGAAATTTGTATTTTTATCCCTAAAATTATGTGTGGAATCTACTGTAAAAATTTCAAACAAAATTAAATTTCATGAAAAATTACGATTTTGCCCCTATAGGATAAAAACTGAGTATTTGTCGAAAAATACACCATAACTCTTACACCGTTTGTCAGAACACTTTGACATTTCTATCATATCACTAAAATAATGTGTGGAATCTACTGTAAAAATTTCAAGCAAAATTAAATTTCATGAAAAATTACGATTTTGCCCCTATAGGATAAAAACTGAGTATTTGTCGAAAAATACACCATAACTCTTACACCGTTTGTCAGAACACTTTGAAATTTCAATATTATCACTAAAATTATGTGTGTAATCTACTGAAAAAATTTCAAGCAAAATTAAATTTCATGAAAAATTAAGATTTTGCCCCTATAGGATTAAAACTGAGTATTTGTCGAAAAATACACCATAACTCTTACATCGTTTGTCAGAACACTTTAAAATTTCTATCATGTCACTAAAATAATATGTGGAATCTACTTTAAAAATTTCAAGCAAAATTAAATTTCATGAAAAATTACGATTTTGCCCCTATAGGATAAAAACTGAGTATTTGTCGAAAAATACACCATAACACTTACACCGTTTGTCAGAACACTTTGAAATTTCTATCATATCACTAAAATAATATGTGGAATCTACTGTAAAAATTTCATTCAAAATTAAATTTCATGAAAAATTACGATTTTGCTCCAACAGGATAAAAACTGAGTATTTGTCTAAAAATACACCATAACTCTTACACCGTTTGTCAGAACACATTTAAAAATTGTATTTTTATCCCTAAAATTATGTGTGGAATCTACTGTAAAAATTTCAAGCAAAATTAAATTTCATGAAAATTACGATTTTGCCCCTGTAGGATAAAAACTGAGTATTTGTCGAAAAATACACCATGACTCTTACACCGTTTGTCATAACACTTTGAAATTTCTATCATATCACAAAAATAAAGTGTGGAATCTACTGTAAAAATTTCAAGCAAAATTAAATTTCATGAAAAATTACGATTTTGCCCCTATAGGATAAAAACTGAGTATTTGTCGAAAAATACACCATAACACTTACACCGTTTGTCAGAACACTTTGACATTTCTATCATATCACTAAAATAATGTGTGGAATCTACTGTAACAATTTCATGCAAAATTAAATTTCATGAAAAATTACGATTTTGCCCCAATAGGATAAAAACTGTGTATTTGTCGAAAAATACACCATAACTCTTACACCGTTTGTCAGAACACTTTGAAATTTGTATTTTTATCCCTAAAATTATGTGTGGAATCTACTGTAAAAATTTCAAGCAAAATTAAATTTCATGAAAATTACGATTTTGCCCCTGTAGGAAAAAAACTGAGTATTTGTCGAAAAATACACCATAACTCTTACACCGTTTGTCATAACACATTGACATTTCTATCATATCACAAAAATAATGTGTGGAATCTACTGTAAAAATGTCAAGCAAAATTAAATTTCATGAAAAATTACGATTTTGCCCCTATAGGATAAAAACTGAGTATTTGTCGAAAAATACACCATAACTCTTACACCGTTTGTTAGAATACTTTGAAATTTGTTTATTATCCCTAAAATAATGTGTGGAATCTACTTTAAAACTTTCAAGCAAAGTTAAATTTCATGAAAAATTACGATTTTGACCCTATAGGATAAAAACTGAGTATTTGTCGAAAAATACACCATAACTCTTACACCGTTGGTCATTCCACTTTGAAATTTCTATCTTATCACTAAAATAATATGTGGAATCTACTTTAAAATTTCAAGCAAAATTAAATTTCACGAAAAATTACGATTTTGCCCCTACGGGATAAAAACTGAGTATTTGTCGAAAAATACACCATAACTCTAACACCGTTTGTCAGAACACTTTAAAATTTCTATCATATCACTAAAATAATGTGTTGAATCTACTGTAAATATTTCAAGCAAAATTAAATTTCATAAAAAATTACGATTTTGCCCCTATAGGATAAAACTTGAGTATTTGTCGAAAAATACACCATAATTCTTACACAGTTTGTCAGAACACTTTAAAATTTCTATATTCTCACTAAAATAATGTGTGGAATCTACTGTAAAAATTTGAAGCAAAATTAAATTTCATGAAAAATTTCGATTTTGCCAGTATAGGATAAAAATTGAGTATTTGTCGAAAAATACACCATAACTCTGACACCGTTTGTCAGAACACTTTGAAATTTCTATCTTATCACAAAAATAATGTGTGGAATCTATTGTAAAAAATTCAAAAAAAATTAAATTTCATGAAAAATTACGATTTTGCCCTTATAGGATAAAAACTGAGTATTTTTTGAAAAATACACCAAAACTCTTACACCGTTTGTCACAACACTTTGAAATTTGTATTTTTATCCCTAAAATTATGTGTGGAATCTACTGTAAAAATTTCAAACAAAATTAAATTTCATGAAAAATTACGATTTTGCCCCTATAGGATAAAAACTGAGTATTTGTCGAAAAATACACCATAACTCTTACACCGTTTGTCAGAACACTTTGACATTTCTATCATATCACTAAAATAATGTGTGGAATCTACTGTAAAAATTTCAAGCAAAATTAAATTTCATGAAAAATTACGATTTTGCCCTATAGGATAAAAACTGAGTATTTGTCGAAAAATACACCATAACTCTTACACCGTTTGTCAGAACACTTTGAAATTTCAATATTATCACTAAAATTATGTGTGGAATCTACTGTAAAAATTTCAAGCAAAATTAAATTTCATGAAAAATTACGATTTTGCCCCTATAGGATAAAAACTGAGTATTTGTCGAAAAATACACCATAACTCTTACACCGTTTGTTAGAATACTTTGAAATTTGTTTATTATCCCTAAAATAATGTGTGGAATCTACTTTAAAACTTTCAAGCAAAGTTAAATTTCATGAAAAATTACGATTTTGACCCTATAGGATAAAAACTGAGTATTTGTCGAAAAATACACCATAACTCTTACACCGTTGGTCATTCCACTTTGAAATTTCTATCTTATCACTAAAATAATATGTGGAATCTACTTTAAAATTTCAAGCAAAATTAAATTTCACGAAAAATTACGATTTTGCCCCTACGGGATAAAAACTGAGTATTTGTCGAAAAATACACCATAACTCTAACACCGTTTGTCAGAACACTTTAAAATTTCTATCATATCACTAAAATAATGTGTTGAATCTACTGTAAATATTTCAAGCAAAATTAAATTTCATAAAAAATTACGATTTTGCCCCTATAGGATAAAACTTGAGTATTTGTCGAAAAATACACCATAATTCTTACACAGTTTGTCAGAACACTTTAAAATTTCTATATTCTCACTAAAATAATGTGTGGAATCTACTGTAAAAATTTGAAGCAAAATTAAATTTCATGAAAAATTTCGATTTTGCCAGTATAGGATAAAAATTGAGTATTTGTCGAAAAATACACCATAACTCTGACACCGTTTGTCAGAACACTTTGAAATTTCTATCTTATCACAAAAATAATGTGTGGAATCTATTGTAAAAAATTCAAAAAAAATTAAATTTCATGAAAAATTACGATTTTGCCCTTATAGGATAAAAACTGAGTATTTTTTGAAAAATACACCAAAACTCTTACACCGTTTGTCACAACACTTTGAAATTTGTATTTTTATCCCTAAAATTATGTGTGGAATCTACTGTAAAAATTTCAAACAAAATTAAATTTCATGAAAAATTACGATTTTGCCCCTATAGGATAAAAACTGAGTATTTGTCGAAAAATACACCATAACTCTTACACCGTTTGTCAGAACACTTTGACATTTCTATCATATCACTAAAATAATGTGTGGAATCTACTGTAAAAATTTCAAGCAAAATTAAATTTCATGAAAAATTACGATTTTGCCCTATAGGATAAAAACTGAGTATTTGTCGAAAAATACACCATAACTCTTACACCGTTTGTCAGAACACTTTGAAATTTCAATATTATCACTAAAATTATGTGTGGAATCTACTGTAAAAATTTCAAGCAAAATTAAATTTCATGAAAAATTACGATTTTGCCCCTATAGGATAAAAACTGAGTATTTGTCGAAAAATACACCATAACTCTTACACCGTTTGTTAGAATACTTTGAAATTTGTTTATTATCCCTAAAATAATGTGTGGAATCTACTTTAAAACTTTCAAGCAAAGTTAAATTTCATGAAAAATTACGATTTTGACCCTATAGGATAAAAACTGAGTATTTGTCGAAAAATACACCATAACTCTTACACCGTTGGTCATTCCACTTTGAAATTTCTATCTTATCACTAAAATAATATGTGGAATCTACTTTAAAATTTCAAGCAAAATTAAATTTCACGAAAAATTACGATTTTGCCCCTACGGGATAAAAACTGAGTATTTGTCGAAAAATACACCATAACTCTAACACCGTTTGTCAGAACACTTTAAAATTTCTATCATATCACTAAAATAATGTGTTGAATCTACTGTAAATATTTCAAGCAAAATTAAATTTCATAAAAAATTACGATTTTGCCCCTATAGGATAAAACTTGAGTATTTGTCGAAAAATACACCATAATTCTTACACAGTTTGTCAGAACACTTTAAAATTTCTATATTCTCACTAAAATAATGTGTGGAATCTACTGTAAAAATTTGAAGCAAAATTAAATTTCATGAAAAATTTCGATTTTGCCAGTATAGGATAAAAATTGAGTATTTGTCGAAAAATACACCATAACTCTGACACCGTTTGTCAGAACACTTTGAAATTTCTATCTTATCACAAAAATAATGTGTGGAATCTATTGTAAAAAATTCAAAAAAAATTAAATTTCATGAAAAATTACGATTTTGCCCTTATAGGATAAAAACTGAGTATTTTTTGAAAAATACACCAAAACTCTTACACCGTTTGTCACAACACTTTGAAATTTGTATTTTTATCCCTAAAATTATGTGTGGAATCTACTGTAAAAATTTCAAACAAAATTAAATTTCATGAAAAATTACGATTTTGCCCCTATAGGATAAAAACTGAGTATTTGTCGAAAAATACACCATAACTCTTACACCGTTTGTCAGAACACTTTGACATTTCTATCATATCACTAAAATAATGTGTGGAATCTACTGTAAAAATTTCAAGCAAAATTAAATTTCATGAAAAATTACGATTTTGCCCTATAGGATAAAAACTGAGTATTTGTCGAAAAATACACCATAACTCTTACACCGTTTGTCAGAACACTTTGAAATTTCAATATTATCACTAAAATTATGTGTGGAATCTACTGTAAAAATTTCAAGCAAAATTAAATTTCATGAAAAATTACGATTTTGCCCCTATAGGATAAAAACTGAGTATTTGTCGAAAAATACACCATAACTCTTACACCGTTTGTTAGAATACTTTGAAATTTGTTTATTATCCCTAAAATAATGTGTGGAATCTACTTTAAAACTTTCAAGCAAAGTTAAATTTCATGAAAAATTACGATTTTGACCCTATAGGATAAAAACTGAGTATTTGTCGAAAAATACACCATAACTCTTACACCGTTGGTCATTCCACTTTGAAATTTCTATCTTATCACTAAAATAATATGTGGAATCTACTTTAAAATTTCAAGCAAAATTAAATTTCACGAAAAATTACGATTTTGCCCCTACGGGATAAAAACTGAGTATTTGTCGAAAAATACACCATAACTCTAACACCGTTTGTCAGAACACTTTAAAATTTCTATCATATCACTAAAATAATGTGTTGAATCTACTGTAAATATTTCAAGCAAAATTAAATTTCATAAAAAATTACGATTTTGCCCCTATAGGATAAAACTTGAGTATTTGTCGAAAAATACACCATAATTCTTACACAGTTTGTCAGAACACTTTAAAATTTCTATATTCTCACTAAAATAATGTGTGGAATCTACTGTAAAAATTTGAAGCAAAATTAAATTTCATGAAAAATTTCGATTTTGCCAGTATAGGATAAAAATTGAGTATTTGTCGAAAAATACACCATAACTCTGACACCGTTTGTCAGAACACTTTGAAATTTCTATCTTATCACAAAAATAATGTGTGGAATCTATTGTAAAAAATTCAAAAAAAATTAAATTTCATGAAAAATTACGATTTTGCCCTTATAGGATAAAAACTGAGTATTTTTTGAAAAATACACCAAAACTCTTACACCGTTTGTCACAACACTTTGAAATTTGTATTTTTATCCCTAAAATTATGTGTGGAATCTACTGTAAAAATTTCAAACAAAATTAAATTTCATGAAAAATTACGATTTTGCCCCTATAGGATAAAAACTGAGTATTTGTCGGAAAATACACCATAACTCTTACACCGTTTGTCAGAACACTTTGACATTTCTATCATATCACTAAAATAATGTGTGGAATCTACTGTAAAAATTTCAAGCAAAATTAAATTTCATGAAAAATTACGATTTTGCCCTATAGGATAAAAACTGAGTATTTGTCGAAAAATACACCATAACTCTTACACCGTTTGTCAGAACACTTTGAAATTTCAATATTATCACTAAAATTATGTGTGGAATCTACTGTAAAAATTTCAAGCAAAATTAAATTTCATGAAAAATTACGATTTTGCCCCTATAGGATAAAAACTGAGTATTTGTCGAAAAATACACCATAACTCTTACACCGTTTGTTAGAATACTTTGAAATTTGTTTATTATCCCTAAAATAATGTGTGGAATCTACTTTAAAACTTTCAAGCAAAGTTAAATTTCATGAAAAATTACGATTTTGACCCTATAGGATAAAAACTGAGTATTTGTCGAAAAATACACCATAACTCTTACACCGTTGGTCATTCCACTTTGAAATTTCTATCTTATCACTAAAATAATATGTGGAATCTACTTTAAAATTTCAAGCAAAATTAAATTTCACGAAAAATTACGATTTTGCCCCTACGGGATAAAAACTGAGTATTTGTCGAAAAATACACCATAACTCTAACACCGTTTGTCAGAACACTTTAAAATTTCTATCATATCACTAAAATAATGTGTTGAATCTACTGTAAATATTTCAAGCAAAATTAAATTTCATAAAAAATTACGATTTTGCCCCTATAGGATAAAACTTGAGTATTTGTCGAAAAATACACCATAATTCTTACACAGTTTGTCAGAACACTTTAAAATTTCTATATTCTCACTAAAATAATGTGTGGAATCTACTGTAAAAATTTGAAGCAAAATTAAATTTCATGAAAAATTTCGATTTTGCCAGTATAGGATAAAAATTGAGTATTTGTCGAAAAATACACCATAACTCTGACACCGTTTGTCAGAACACTTTGAAATTTCTATCTTATCACAAAAATAATGTGTGGAATCTATTGTAAAAAATTCAAAAAAAATTAAATTTCATGAAAAATTACGATTTTGCCCTTATAGGATAAAAACTGAGTATTTTTTGAAAAATACACCAAAACTCTTACACCGTTTGTCACAACACTTTGAAATTTGTATTTTTATCCCTAAAATTATGTGTGGAATCTACTGTAAAAATTTCAAACAAAATTAAATTTCATGAAAAATTACGATTTTGCCCCTATAGGATAAAAACTGAGTATTTGTCGAAAAATACACCATAACTCTTACACCGTTTGTCAGAACACTTTGACATTTCTATCATATCACTAAAATAATGTGTGGAATCTACTGTAAAAATTTCAAGCAAAATTAAATTTCATGAAAAATTACGATTTTGCCCTATAGGATAAAAACTGAGTATTTGTCGAAAAATACACCATAACTCTTACACCGTTTGTCAGAACACTTTGAAATTTCAATATTATCACTAAAATTATGTGTGGAATCTACTGTAAAAATTTCAAGCAAAATTAAATTTCATGAAAAATTACGATTTTGCCCCTATAGGATAAAAACTGAGTATTTGTCGAAAAATACACCATAACTCTTACACCGTTTGTCAGAACACTTTGAAATTTCTATCATGTCACTAAAATAATGTGTGGAATCTACTATAAAAATTTCAAGCAAAATTAAATTTCATGAAAAATTACGATTTTACCCCTATAGGATAAAAACTGAGTATTTGTCGAAAAATACACCATAACACTTACACCGTTTGTCAGAACACTTTGACATTTCTATCATATCACTAAAATAATGTGTGGAATCTACTGTAAAAATTTCATGCAAAATTAAATTTCATGAAAAATTACGATTTTGCCCCAATAGGATAAAAACTGAGTATTTGTCGAAAAATACACCATAACTCTTACACCGTTTGTCAGAACACTTTGAAATTTGTATTTTTATCCCTAAAATTATGTGTGGAATCTACTGTAAAAATTTCAAGCAAAATTAAATTTCATGAAAATTACGATTTTGCCCCTGTAGGATAAAAACTGAGTATTTGTCGAAAAATACACCATAACTCTTACACCGTTTGTCACAACACTTTGACATTTCTATCATATCACAAAAATAATGTGTGGAATCTACTGTAAAAATGTCAAGCAAAATTAAATTTCATGAAAAATTACGATTTTGCCCCTATAGGATAAAAACTGAGTATTTGTCGAAAAATACACCATAACTCTTACACCGTTTGTTAGAATAATTTGAAATTTGTTTATTATCCCTAAAATAATGTGTGGAATCTACTTTAAAAATTTCAAGCAAAGTTAAATTTCATGAAAAATTACGATTTTGCCCCTATAGGATAAAAACTGAGTATTTGTCGAAAAATACACCATAACTCTTACACCGTTGGTCATTCCACTTTGAAATTTCTATCTTATCACTAAAATAATATGTGGAATCTACTTTAAAATTTCAAGCAAAATTAAATTTCACGAAAAATTACGATTTTGCCCCTACGGGATAAAAACTGAGTATTTGTCGAAAAATACACCATAACTCTAACACCGTTTGTCAGAACACTTTAAAATTTCTATCATATCACTAAAATAATGTGTTGAATCTACTGTAAATATTTCAAGCAAAATTAAATTTCATAAAAAATTACGATTTTGCCCCTATAGGATAAAACTTGAGTATTTGTCGAAAAATACACCATAATTCTTACGCAGTTTGTCAGAACACTTTAAAATTTCTATATTCTCACTAAAATAATGTGTGGAATCTACTGTAAAAATTTCAAGGAAAATTAAATTTCATGAAAAATTTCGATTTTGCCAGTATAGGATAAAAATTGAGTATTTGTCGAAAAATACACCATAACTCTGACACTGTTTGTCGGAACACTTTGAAATTTCTATCTTATCACAAAAATAGTGTGTGGAATCTATTGTAAAAAATTCAAAAAAAATTAAATTTCATGAAAAATTACGATTTTGCCCTTATAGGATAAAAACTGAGTATTTTTTGAAAAATACACCATAACTCTTACACCGTTTGTCAGAACACTTTGAAATTTGTATTTTTATCCCTAAAATCATGTGTGGAATCTACAGTAAAAATTTCAAACAAAATTAAATTTCATGAAAAATTACGATTTTGCCCCTATAGGATAAAAACTGAGTATTTGTCGAAAAATACACCATAACTCTTACACCGTTTGTTAGAATACTTTGAAATTTGTTTATTATCCCTAAAATAATGTGTGGAATCTACTTTAAAACTTTCAAGCAAAGTTAAATTTCATGAAAAATTACGATTTTGACCCTATAGGATAAAAACTGAGTATTTGTCGAAAAATACACCATAACTCTTACACCGTTGGTCATTCCACTTTGAAATTTCTATCTTATCACTAAAATAATATGTGGAATCTACTTTAAAATTTCAAGCAAAATTAAATTTCACGAAAAATTACGATTTTGCCCCTACGGGATAAAAACTGAGTATTTGTCGAAAAATACACCATAACTCTAACACCGTTTGTCAGAACACTTTAAAATTTCTATCATATCACTAAAATAATGTGTTGAATCTACTGTAAATATTTCAAGCAAAATTAAATTTCATAAAAAATTACGATTTTGCCCCTATAGGATAAAACTTGAGTATTTGTCGAAAAATACACCATAATTCTTACACAGTTTGTCAGAACACTTTAAAATTTCTATATTCTCACTAAAATAATGTGTGGAATCTACTGTAAAAATTTGAAGCAAAATTAAATTTCATGAAAAATTTCGATTTTGCCAGTATAGGATAAAAATTGAGTATTTGTCGAAAAATACACCATAACTCTGACACCGTTTGTCAGAACACTTTGAAATTTCTATCTTATCACAAAAATAATGTGTGGAATCTATTGTAAAAAATTCAAAAAAAATTAAATTTCATGAAAAATTACGATTTTGCCCTTATAGGATAAAAACTGAGTATTTTTTGAAAAATACACCAAAACTCTTACACCGTTTGTCACAACACTTTGAAATTTGTATTTTTATCCCTAAAATTATGTGTGGAATCTACTGTAAAAATTTCAAACAAAATTAAATTTCATGAAAAATTACGATTTTGCCCCTATAGGATAAAAACTGAGTATTTGTCGAAAAATACACCATAACTCTTACACCGTTTGTCAGAACACTTTGACATTTCTATCATATCACTAAAATAATGTGTGGAATCTACTGTAAAAATTTCAAGCAAAATTAAATTTCATGAAAAATTACGATTTTGCCCTATAGGATAAAAACTGAGTATTTGTCGAAAAATACACCATAACTCTTACACCGTTTGTCAGAACACTTTGAAATTTCAATATTATCACTAAAATTATGTGTGGAATCTACTGTAAAAATTTCAAGCAAAATTAAATTTCATGAAAAATTACGATTTTGCCCCTATAGGATAAAAACTGAGTATTTGTCGAAAAATACACCATAACTCTTACACCGTTTGTCAGAACACTTTGAAATTTCTATCATGTCACTAAAATAATGTGTGGAATCTACTATAAAAATTTCAAGCAAAATTAAATTTCATGAAAAATTACGATTTTACCCCTATAGGATAAAAACTGAGTATTTGTCGAAAAATACACCATAACACTTACACCGTTTGTCAGAACACTTTGACATTTCTATCATATCACTAAAATAATGTGTGGAATCTACTGTAAAAATTTCATGCAAAATTAAATTTCATGAAAAATTACGATTTTGCCCCAATAGGATAAAAACTGAGTATTTGTCGAAAAATACACCATAACTCTTACACCGTTTGTCAGAACACTTTGAAATTTGTATTTTTATCACTAAAATTATGTGTGGAATCTACTGTAAAAATTTCAAGCAAAATTAAATTTCATGAAAATTACGATTTTGCCCCTGTAGGATAAAAACTGAGTATTTGTCGAAAAATACACCATAACTCTTACACCGTTTGTCACAACACTTTGACATTTCTATCATATCACAAAAATAATGTGTGGAATCTACTGTAAAAATGCCAAGCAAAATTAAATTTCATGAAAAATTACGATTTTGCCCCTATAGGATAAAAACTGAGTATTTGTCGAAAAATACACCATAACTCTTACACCGTTTGTTAGAATAATTTGAAATTTGTTTATTATCCCTAAAATAATGTGTGGAATCTACTTTAAAAATTTCAAGCAAAGTTAAATTTCATGAAAAATTACGATTTTGCCCCTATAGGATAAAAACTGAGTATTTGTCGAAAAATACACCATAACTCTTACACCGTTGGTCATTCCACTTTGAAATTTCTATCTTATCACTAAAATAATATGTGGAATCTACTTTAAAATTTCAAGCAAAATTAAATTTCACGAAAAATTACGATTTTGCCCCTACGGGATAAAAACTGAGTATTTGTCGAAAAATACACCATAACTCTAACACCGTTTGTCAGAACACTTTAAAATTTCTATCATATCACTAAAATAATGTGTTGAATCTACTGTAAATATTTCAAGCAAAATTAAATTTCATAAAAAATTACGATTTTGCCCCTATAGGATAAAACTTGAGTATTTGTCGAAAAATACACCATAATTCTTACGCAGTTTGTCAGAACACTTTAAAATTTCTATATTCTCACTAAAATAATGTGTGGAATCTACTGTAAAAATTTCAAGGAAAATTAAATTTCATGAAAAATTTCGATTTTGCCAGTATAGGATAAAAATTGAGTATTTGTCGAAAAATACACCATAACTCTGACACTGTTTGTCAGAACACTTTGAAATTTCTATCTTATCACAAAAATAGTGTGTGGAATCTATTGTAAAAAATTCAAAAAAAATTAAATTTCATGAAAAATTACGATTTTGCCCTTATAGGATAAAAACTGAGTATTTTTTGAAAAATACACCATAACTCTTACACCGTTTGTCAGAACACTTTGAAATTTGTATTTTTATCCCTAAAATCATGTGTGGAATCTACAGTAAAAATTTCAAACAAAATTAAATTTCATGAAAAATTACGATTTTGCCCCTATAGGATAAAAACTGAGTATTTGTCGAAAAATACACCATAACTCTTACACCGTTTGTTAGAATACTTTGAAATTTGTTTATTATCCCTAAAATAATGTGTGGAATCTACTTTAAAACTTTCAAGCAAAGTTAAATTTCATGAAAAATTACGATTTTGACCCTATAGGATAAAAACTGAGTATTTGTCGAAAAATACACCATAACTCTTACACCGTTGGTCATTCCACTTTGAAATTTCTATCTTATCACTAAAATAATATGTGGAATCTACTTTAAAATTTCAAGCAAAATTAAATTTCACGAAAAATTACGATTTTGCCCCTACGGGATAAAAACTGAGTATTTGTCGAAAAATACACCATAACTCTAACACCGTTTGTCAGAACACTTTAAAATTTCTATCATATCACTAAAATAATGTGTTGAATCTACTGTAAATATTTCAAGCAAAATTAAATTTCATAAAAAATTACGATTTTGCCCCTATAGGATAAAACTTGAGTATTTGTCGAAAAATACACCATAATTCTTACACAGTTTGTCAGAACACTTTAAAATTTCTATATTCTCACTAAAATAATGTGTGGAATCTACTGTAAAAATTTGAAGCAAAATTAAATTTCATGAAAAATTTCGATTTTGCCAGTATAGGATAAAAATTGAGTATTTGTCGAAAAATACACCATAACTCTGACACCGTTTGTCAGAACACTTTGAAATTTCTATCTTATCACAAAAATAATGTGTGGAATCTATTGTAAAAAATTCAAAAAAAATTAAATTTCATGAAAAATTACGATTTTGCCCTTATAGGATAAAAACTGAGTATTTTTTGAAAAATACACCAAAACTCTTACACCGTTTGTCACAACACTTTGAAATTTGTATTTTTATCCCTAAAATTATGTGTGGAATCTACTGTAAAAATTTCAAACAAAATTAAATTTCATGAAAAATTACGATTTTGCCCCTATAGGATAAAAACTGAGTATTTGTCGAAAAATACACCATAACTCTTACACCGTTTGTCAGAACACTTTGACATTTCTATCATATCACTAAAATAATGTGTGGAATCTACTGTAAAAATTTCAAGCAAAATTAAATTTCATGAAAAATTACGATTTTGCCCTATAGGATAAAAACTAAGTATTTGTCGAAAAATACACCATAACTCTTACACCGTTTGTCAGAACACTTTGAAATTTCAATATTATCACTAAAATTATGTGTGGAATCTACTGTAAAAATTTCAAGCAAAATTAAATTTCATGAAAAATTACGATTTTGCCCCTATAGGATAAAAACTGAGTATTTGTCGAAAAATACACCATAACTCTTACACCGTTTGTCAGAACACTTTGAAATTTCTATCATGTCACTAAAATAATGTGTGGAATCTACTATAAAAATTTCAAGCAAAATTAAATTTCATGAAAAATTACGATTTTACCCCTATAGGATAAAAACTGAGTATTTGTCGAAAAATACACCATAACACTTACACCGTTTGTCAGAACACTTTGACATTTCTATCATATCACTAAAATAATGTGTGGAATCTACTGTAAAAATTTCATGCAAAATTAAATTTCATGAAAAATTACGATTTTGCCCCAATAGGATAAAAACTGAGTATTTGTCGAAAAATACACCATAACTCTTACACCGTTTGTCAGAACACTTTGAAATTTGTATTTTTATCACTAAAATTATGTGTGGAATCTACTGTAAAAATTTCAAGCAAAATTAAATTTCATGAAAATTACGATTTTGCCCCTGTAGGATAAAAACTGAGTATTTGTCGAAAAATACACCATAACTCTTACACCGTTTGTCACAACACTTTGACATTTCTATCATATCACAAAAATAATGTGTGGAATCTACTGTAAAAATGTCAAGCAAAATTAAATTTCATGAAAAATTACGATTTTGCCCCTATAGGATAAAAACTGAGTATTTGTCGAAAAATACACCATAACTCTTACACCGTTTGTTAGAATAATTTGAAATTTGTTTATTATCCCTAAAATAATGTGTGGAATCTACTTTAAAAATTTCAAGCAAAGTTAAATTTCATGAAAAATTACGATTTTGCCCCTATAGGATAAAAACTGAGTATTTGTCGAAAAATACACCATAACTCTTACACCGTTGGTCATTCCACTTTGAAATTTCTATCTTATCACTAAAATAATATGTGGAATCTACTTTAAAATTTCAAGCAAAATTAAATTTCACGAAAAATTACGATTTTGCCCCTACGGGATAAAAACTGAGTATTTGTCGAAAAATACACCATAACTCTAACACCGTTTGTCAGAACACTTTAAAATTTCTATCATATCACTAAAATAATGTGTTGAATCTACTGTAAATATTTCAAGCAAAATTAAATTTCATAAAAAATTACGATTTTGCCCCTATAGGATAAAACTTGAGTATTTGTCGAAAAATACACCATAATTCTTACACAGTTTGTCAGAACACTTTAAAATTTCTATATTCTCACTAAAATAATGTGTGGAATCTACTGTAAAAATTTGAAGCAAAATTAAATTTCATGAAAAATTTCGATTTTGCCAGTATAGGATAAAAATTGAGTATTTGTCGAAAAATACACCATAACTCTGACACCGTTTGTCAGAACACTTTGAAATTTCTATCTTATCACAAAAATAATGTGGGGAATCTATTGTAAAAAATTCAAAAAAAATTAAATTTAATGAAAAATTACGATTTTGCCCTTATAGGATAAAAACTGAGTATTTTTTGAAAAATACACCAAAACTCTTACACCGTTTGTCACAACACTTTGAAATTTGTATTTTTATCCCTAAAATTATGTGTGGAATCTACTGTAAAAATTTCACACAAAATTAAATTTCATGAAAAATTACGATTTTGCCCCTATAGGATAAAAACTGAGTATTTGTCGAAAAATACACCATAACTCTTACACCGTTTGTTAGAATAATTTGAAATTTGTTTATTATCCCTAAAATAATGTGTGGAATCTACTTTAAAAATTTCAAGCAAAGTTAAATTTCATGAAAAATTACGATTTTGCCCCTATAGGATAAAAACTGAGTATTTGTCGAAAAATACACCATAACTCATACACCGTTTGTTAGAATAATTTGAAATTTGTTTATTATCCCTAAAATAATGTGTGGAATCTACTTTAAAAATTTCAAGCAAAGTTAAATTTCATGAAAAATTACGATTTTGCCCCTATAGGATAAAAACTGAGTATTTGTCGAAAAATACACCATAACTCTTACACCATTGGTCATTCCACTTTGAAATTTCTATCTTATCACTAAAATAATATGTGGAATCTACTTTAAAATTTCAAGCAAAATTAAATTTCACGAAAAATTACGATTTTGCCCCTAAAGGATAAAAACTGAGTATTTGTCGAAAAATACACCATAACTCTAACACCGTTTGTCAGAACACTTTAAAATTTCTATCTTATCACTAAAATAATGTGTTGAATCTACTGTAAAAATTTCAAGCAAAATTAAATTAATGAAAAATTACGATTTTGCCCTATAGGATAAAACTTTAGTATTTGTCGAAAAATACACCATAATTCTTACGCAGTTTGTCAGAACACTTTAAAATTTCTATATTCTCACTAAAATAATGTGTGGAATCTACTGTAAAAATTTCAAGGAAAATTAAATTTCATGAAAAATTTCGATTTTGCCAGTATAGGATAAAAATTGAGTATTTGTCGAAAAATACACCATAACTCTGACACTGTTTGTCAGAACACTTTGAAATTTCTATCTTATCACAAAAATAGTGTGTGGAATCTATTGTAAAAATTTCAAACAAAATTAAATTTCATGAAAAATTACGATTTTGCCCTTATAGGATAAAAACTGAGTATTTTTTGAAAAATACACCATAACTCTTACACCGTTTTTCAGAACACTTTGAAATTTGTATTTTTATCCCTAAAATTATGTGTGGAATCTACTGTAAAAATTTCAAACAAAATTAAATTTCATGAAAAATTACGATTTTGCCCCTATAGGATAAAAACTGAGTATTTGTCGAAAAATACACCATAACTCTTACACCGTTTGTCAGAACACTTTGACATTTCTATCATATCACTAAAATAATGTGTGGAATCTACTGTAAAAATTTCAAGCAAAATTAAATTTCATGAAAAATTACGATTTTGCCCCTATAGGATAAAAACTGAGTATTTGTCGAAAAATACACCATAACTCTTACATCGTTTGTCAGAACACTTTGAAATTTCAATATTATCACTAAAATTATGTGTGTAATCTACTGAAAAAATTTCAAGCAAAATTAAATTTCATGAAAAATTAAGATTTTGCCCCTATAGGATTAAAACTGAGTATTTGTCGAAAAATACACCATAACTCTTACATCGTTTGTCAGAACACTTTAAAATTTCTATCATGTCACTAAAATAATATGTGGAATCTACTTTAAAAATTTCAAGCAAAATTAAATTTCATGAAAAATTACAATTTTGCCCCTATAGGATAAAAACTGAGTATTTGTCGAAAAATACACCATAACACTTACACCGTTTGTCAGAACACTTTGAAATTTCTATCATATCACTAAAATAATATGTGGAATCTACTGTAAAAATTTCATTCAAAATTAAATTTCATGAAAAATTACGATTTTGCTCCAATAGGATAAAAACTGAGTATTTGTCTAAAAATACACCATAACTCTTACACCGTTTGTCAGAACACATTTAAAAATTGTATTTTTATCCCTAAAATTATGTGTGGAATCTACTGTAAAAATTTCAAGCAAAATTAAATTTCATGAAAATTACGATTTTGCCCCTGTAGGATAAAAACTGAGTATTTGTCGAAAAATACACCATGACTCTTACACCGTTTGTCATAACACTTTGAAATTTCTATCATATCACAAAAATAAAGTGTGGAATCTACTGTAAAAATTTCAAGAAAATTAAATTTCATGAAAAATTACGATTTTGCCCCTATAGGATAAAAACTGAGTATTTGTCGAAAAATACACCATAACACTTACACCGTTTGTCAGAACACTTTGACATTTCTATCATATCACTAAAATAATGTGTGGAATCTACTGTAACAATTTCATGCAAAATTAAATTTCATGAAAAATTACGATTTTGCCCCAATAGGATAAAAACTGTGTATTTGTCGAAAAATACACCATAACTCTTACACCGTTTGTCAGAACACTTTGAAATTTGTATTTTTATCCCTAAAATTATGTGTGGAATCTACTGTAAAAATTTCAAGCAAAATTAAATTTCATGAAAATTACGATTTTGCCCCTGTAGGAAAAAAACAGAGTATTTGTCGAAAAATACACCATAACTCTTACACCGTTTGTCATATCACATTGACATTTCTATCATATCACAAAAATAATGTGTGGAATCTACTGTAAAAATGTCAAGCAAAATTAAATTTCATGAAAAATTACGATTTTGCCCCTATAGGATAAAAACTGAGTATTTGTCGAAAAATACACCATAACTCTTACACCGTTTGTTAGAATACTTTGAAATTTGTTTATTATCCCTAAAATAATGTGTGGAATCTACTTTAAAACTTTCAAGCAAAGTTAAATTTCATGAAAAATTACGATTTTGCCCCTATAGGATAAAAACTGAGTATTTGTCGAAAAATACACCATAACTCTTACACCGTTGGTCATTCCACTTTGAAATTTCTATCTTATCACTAAAATAATATGTGGAATCTACTTTAAAATTTCAAGCAAAATTAAATTTCACGAAAAATTACGATTTTGCCCCTACGGGATAAAAACTGAGTATTTGTCGAAAAATACACCATAACTCTAACACCGTTTGTCAGAACACTTTAAAATTTCTATCATATCACTAAAATAATGTGTTGAATCTACTGTAAATATTTCAAGCAAAATTAAATTTCATAAAAAATTACGATTTTGCCCCTATAGGATAAAACTTGAGTATTTGTCGAAAAATACACCATAATTCTTACACAGTTTGTCAGAACACTTTAAAATTTCTATATTCTCACTAAAATAATGTGTGGAATCTACTGTAAAAATTTGAAGCAAAATTAAATTTCATGAAAAATTTCGATTTTGCCAGTATAGGATAAAAATTGAGTATTTGTCGAAAAATACACCATAACTCTGACACCGTTTGTCAGAACACTTTGAAATTTCTATCTTATCACAAAAATAATGTGTGGAATCTATTGTAAAAAATTCAAAAAAAATTAAATTTCATGAAAAATTACAATTTTGCCCTTATATGATAAAAACTGAGTATTTTTTGAAAAATACACCATAACTCTTACACCGTTTGTCACAACACTTTGAAATTTGTATTTTTATCCCTAAAATTATGTGTGGAATCTACTGTAAAAATTTCAAACAAAATTAAATTTCATGAAAAATTACGATTTTGCCCCTATAGGATAAAAACTGAGTATTTGTCGAAAAATACACCATAACTCTTACACCGTTTGTCAGAACACTTTGACATTTCTATCATATCACTAAAATAATGTGTGGAATCTACTGTAAAAATTTCAAGCAAAATTAAATTTCATGAAAAATTACGATTTTGCCCTATAGGATAAAAACTGAGTATTTGTCGAAAAATACACCATAACTCTTACACCGTTTGTCAGAACACTTTGAAATTTCAATATTATAACTAAAATTATGTGTGGAATCTACTGTAAAAATTTCAAGCAAAATTAAATTTCATGAAAAATTACGATTTTGCCCCTATAGGATAAAAACTGACTATTTGTCGAAAAATACACCATAACTCTTACACCGTTTGTCAGAACACTTTGAAATTTCTATCATGTCACTAAAATAATGTGTGGAATCTACTATAAAAATTTCAAGCAAAATTAAATTTCATGAAAAATTACGATTTTACCCCTATAGGATAAAAACTGAGTATTTGTCGAAAAATACACCATAACACTTACACCGTTTGTCAGAACACTTTGAAATTTCTATCATATCACAAAAATAAAGTGTGGAATCTACTGTAAAAATTTCAAGAAAATTAAATTTCATGAAAAATTACGATTTTGCCCCTATAGGATAAAAACTGAGTATTTGTCGAAAAATACACCATAACACTTACACCGTTTGTCAGAACACTTTGACATTTCTATCATATCACTAAAATAATGTGTGGAATCTACTGTAAAAATTTCATGCAAAATTAAATTTCATGAAAAATTACGATTTTGCCCCAATAGGATAAAAACTGAGTATTTGTCGAAAAATACACCATAACTCTTACACCGTTTGTCCGAACACTTTGAAATTTGTATTTTTATCCCTAAAATTATGTGTGGAATCTACTGTAAAAATTTCAAGCAAAATTAAATTTCATGAAAATTACGATTTTGCCCCTGTAGGATAAATACTGAGTATTTATCGAAAAATACACCATAACTCTTACACCGTTTGTCACAACACTTTGACATTTCTATCATATCACAAAAATAATGTATGGAATCTACTGTAAAAATTTCAAGCAAAATTAAATTTCATGAAAAATTACGATTTTGTCCCTATAGGATAAAAACTGAGTATTTGTCGACAAATACACCATAACTCTTACACTGTTTGTCAGAACACTTTGAAATTTGTATTTTTTTCACTAAAATTATGTGTGGAATCTACTGAAAAAATTTCAAGCAAAATTAAATTTAATGAAAAATTACGATTTTGCCCCTATAGGATAAAAACTGAGTATTTGTCGAAATATACACCATAACTCTTACACCGTTTGTCAGAACACTTTTAAATTTCTATTTTTATACCTAAAATTATGTGTGGAATCTACTGTAAAAATGTCAAGCAAAATTAAATTTCATGAAAAATTACGATTTTGCCCTTATAGGATAAAAACTGAGTATTTGTCGAAAAATACACCATAACTCTTACACCGTTTGTTAGAATACTTTGAAATTTGTTTATTATCCCTAAAATAATGTGTGGAATCTACTTTAAAAATTTCAAGCAAAGTTAAATTTCGTGAAAAATTACGATTTTGCCCCTATAGGATAAAAACTGAGTATTTGTCGAAAAATACACCATAACTCTTACACCGTTGGTCATTCCACTTTGAAATTTCTATCTTATCACTAAAATAATATGTGGAATCTACATTAAAATTTCAACCAAAATTAAATTTCACGAAAAATTACGATTTTGCCCCTACATGATAAAAACTGAGTATTTGTCGAAAAATACACCATAACTCTAACACCGTTTATCAGAACACTTTAAAATTTCTATCTTATCACTAAAATAATGTGTTGAATCTACTGTAAAAATTTCAACAAAAATTAAATTTCATGAAAAATTACGATTTTGCCCCTATAGGATAAAACTTGAGTATTTGTCGAAAAATACACCATAATTCTTACACAGTTTGTCAGAACACTTTAAAATTTCTATATTCTCACTAAAATAATGTGTGGAATCTACTGTAAAAATTTGAAGCAAAATTAAATTTCATGAAAAATTTCGATTTTGCCAGTATAGGATAAAAATTGAGTATTTGTCGAAAAATACACCATAACTCTGACACCGTTTGTCAGAACACTTTGAAATTTCTATCTTATCACAAAAATAATGTGTGGAATCTATTGTAAAAAATTCAAAAAAAATTAAATTTCATGAAAAATTACGATTTTGCCCTTATAGGATAAAAACTGAGTATTTTTTGAAAAATACACCATAATTCTTACACCGTTTGTCACAACACTTTGAAATTTGTATTTTTATCCCTAAAATTATGTGTGGAATCTACTGTAAAAATTTCAAACAAAATTTAATTTCATGAAAAATTACGATTTTGCCCCTATAGGATAAAAACTGAGTATTTGTCGAAAAATACACCATAACTCTTACACCGTTTGTCAGAACACTTTGACATTTCTATCATCTCACTAAAATAATGTGTGGAATCTACTGTAAAAATTTCAAGCAAAATTAAATTTCATGAAAAATTACGATTTTGCCCTATAGGATAAAAACTGAGTATTTGTCGAAAAATACACCATAACTCTTACACCGTTTGTCAGAACACTTTGAAATTTCAATATTATAACTAAAATTATGTGTGGAATCTACTGTAAAAATTTCAAGCAAAATTAAATTTCATGAAAAATTACGATTTTGCCCCTATAGGATAAAAACTGAGTATTTGTCGAAAAATACACCATAACTCTTACACCGTTTGTCAGAACACTTTGAAATTTCTATCATGTCACTAAAATAATGTGTGGAATCTACTATAAATATTTCAAGCAAAATTAAATTTCATGAAAAATTACGATTTTACCCCTATAGGATAAAAACTGAGTATTTGTCGAAAAATACACCATAACACTTACACCGTTTGTCAGAACACTTTGACATTTCTATCATATCACTAAAATAATGTGTGGAATCTACTGTTAAAATTTCATGCAAAATTAAATTTCATGAAAAATTACGATTTTGCCCCAATAGGATAAAAATTGAGTATTTGTCGAAAAATACACCATAACTCTTACACCGTTTGTCCGAACACTTTGAAATTTGTATTTTTATCCCTAAAATTATGTGTGGAATCTACTGTAAAAATTTCAAGCAAAATTAAATTTCATGAAAATTACGATTTTGCCCCTGTAGGATAAAAACTGAGTATTTGTCGAAAAATACACCATAACTCTTACACCGTTTGTCACAACACTTTGACATTTCTATCATATCACAAAAATAATGTATGGAATCTACTGTAAAAATTTCAAGCAAAATTAAATTTCATGAAAAATTACGATTTTGTCCCTATAGGATAAAAACTGAGTATTTGTCGACAAATACACCATAACTCTTACACTGTTTGTCAGAACACTTTGAAATTTGTATTTTTTTCCCTAAAATTATGTGTGGAATCTACTGAAAAAATTTCAAGCAAAATTAAATTTAATGAAAAATTACGATTTTGCCCCTATAGGATAAAACTTTAGTATTTGTCGAAAAATACACCATAACTCTTACACCGTTTGTCAGAACACTTTTAAATTTCTATTTTTATACCTAAAATTATGTGTGGAATCTACTGTAAAAATGTCAAGCAAAATTAAATTTCATGAAAAATTACGATTTTGCCCTTATAGGATAAAAACTGAGTATTTGTCGAAAAATACACCATAACTCTTACACCGTTTGTTAGAATACTTTGAAATTTGTTTATTATTCCTAAAATAATGTGTGGAATCTACTTTAAAAATTTCAAGCAAAGTTAAATTTCGTGAAAAATTACGATTTTGCCCCTATAGGATAAAAACTGAGTATTTGTCGAAAAATACACCATAACTCTTACACCGTTGGTCATTCCACTTTGAAATTTCTATCTTATCACTAAAATAATATTTGGAATCTACATTAAAATTTCAACCAAAATTAAATTTCACGAAAAATTACGATTTTGCCCCTACAGGATAAAAACTGAGTATTTGTCGAAAAATACACCATAACTCTAACACCGTTTATCAGAACACTTTAAAATTTCTATCTTATCACTAAAATAATGTGTTGAATCTACTGTAAAAATTTCAACAAAAATTAAATTTCATGAAAGATTACGATTTTGCCCCTATAGTATAAAAACTGAGTATTTTTCGAAAAATACACCATAACTCTTACACCGTTTGTCAGAATACTTTGAAATTTCTATACTATCCCTAAATTAATGTATGGAATCTACTGTAAAAATTTCAACCAAAATTAAATTTCATTAAAAATTACGATTTTGCCCCTATAGGATAAAAACTGAGTATTTGTCGAAAAATACACCATAACTTTTACACCGTTTGTCAGAACACTTTGAAATTTGTTTGTTATTCCTAAAATATTGTATTGAATCTACTGAAAAAATTTCAAGCAAAATTAAATTTCATGAAAAATTACGATTTTTCCCCTATAGGATAAACACAGAGTATTTGTCGAAAGATACACCATAACTCTTACACCGTTTGTCAGAACACTTTGAATTTTTTTTATTATCCCTAAAATAATGTGTGGAATCTACTGGAAAAATTTCAAGCAAAATTAAATTTCATGAAAAATTACGATTTTGCCCCTATAGGATAAAAACTGAGTATTTGTCGAAAAATACACCTTAACTCTTACATCGTTTGTCAGAACACTTTGAAATTTCTATCTTATCACTAAAATAATATGTGGAATCTACTGTAAAAATTTTAACCAAATCTAAATTTCATGAAAAATTACGATTTTGCCCCTATAGGATAAAAACTGAGTATTTGTCGAAAAATACACCATAACTTTTACACCGTTTGTCAGAACACTTTGAAATTTGTTTGTTATCCCTAAAATAATGTATGGAATCTACAGTAAAAATTTCAAGCAAAATTAAATTTAATGAAAAATTTCGATTTTGCCCTTATAGGATAAAAACAAAGTATTTGTCGAACAATACACCATAACTCTTACACCGTTTGTCAGAACACTTTGAAATTTGTATATTATCCCTAAAATAATATGTGGAATCTACTGTAAAAATGTCAAGCAAAATTCTATTTCATGTAAAATTACGATTTTGCCCCTATAGGATAAAAATTTTGTATTTGTCGAAAAATACACCATAACTCTTACACCGTTGGTCAGACCACTTTGAAATTTCTATCTTATCACTAAAATAATGTGTGGAATCTACTGTAAAAATTTCAAGCAAAATTAAATTTCACAAAAAATTACGATTTTGCCCCTACATGATAAAAACTGAGTATTTGTCGAAAAATACACCATAACTCTTACACCGTTTGTCAGAACACTTTAAAATTTCTATCTTATCACTAAAATAATGTGTTTAATCTACTGTAAAAATTTCAATTAAAATTAAATTTCCTGAAAAATTACGATTTTGCCCCTATAGGATAAAACTTTAGTATTTGTCGAAAAATACACCATATCTCTTACACCGTTTGTCAGAACACTTTTAAATTTCTATATTCTCACTAAAATAATGTGTGGAATCTACTGTAAAAATTTCAAGCAAAATTAAATTTCATGAAAAATTACGATTTTGCCCCTATAGGATAAAAATTGAGTAATTGTCGAAAAATACACCATAACTCTTACATCGTTTGTCAGAACACTTTCAAATCTCTATAATATCCCTAAAATAATGTGTGGAATCTACTGTAAAAATTTCAAGCAAAATTAAATTTCAATGAAAAATTACGATTTTGCCCCTATAGGATAAAAACTGAGTATTTGTCGAAAAATACACCATAACTCTTACACCATTTATCAGAATACTTTGAAATTTGTTTATTATCCCTAAAATAATGTATGGAATCTACTGTAAAAATTTCAAGCAAAATTAAATTTCATGAAAAATTACGATTTTGCCTCTACAGGATAAAAACTGAGTATTTGTCGAAAAATACACCATAACTCTTACACCTTTGTCAGAACACTTTGAAATTTCTATATTATCACTAAAATAATGTGTGGAATCTACTGCAAAAATTTCAAGCAAAATTAAATTTCACTAAAAATTACGATTTTGCCCCTATAGGATTAAACTTGAGTATTTGTCGAAAAATACACAATAACTCTTACACCGTTTGTCAGAACACTTTAAAATTTCAATTTTATCACTAAAATAATATGTGGAATCTACTGTAAAAATTTCAAGCAAAATTAAATTTCATGAAAAATTACGATTTTGCCGCAATAGCATAAAAACAGAGTATTTGTCAAAAAATACACCATAACTCTTACACCGTTTGTCAGAACACTTTGAAATTTGTTAATTATCCCTAAAATAATGTGTGGAATCTACTGTAAAAATGTCAAGCAAAATTAAATTTAATGAAAAATTACGATTTTGCCCCTATAAGATAAAAACTAAGTATTTGTCGAAAAATACACCATAACTCTTACACCGTTTGTCAGAACATTTTGAAATTTCTATCTCATCACCAAAATAATGTATGGAATCTACTGTAAAAATTTCAGGTAAAATTAAATTTCATGAAAAATTACGATTTTGCCCCTATAGGATTAAACTTGAGTATTTGTCGAAAAATACACCTTAACTCTTACACTGTTTGTCAGAACACTTTGATATTTCTATCTTATCACTAAAATTATGTGTGGAATCTACTGTAAAAATTGTCAAGCAAAATTAAATTTCATGAAAAATTACGATTTTGCACCTATAAGATAAAAACTGAGTATTTGTCGAAAAATGCACCATAACTCCTACACCTTTGTCAGAACACTATGAAATTTCTATCTTATTACGAAAATAATGTGTGGAATCTACTGTAAAAATTTCAGGTAAAATTAAATTTCATGAAAAATTACGATTTTGCCCCTATAGGATAAAACTTTAGTATTTGTCGAAAAATACACCATAACTCTTACACCGTTTGTCAAAAAACTTTGAAATTTCTATCTTATCACTAATATAATGTGTGGAATCTACTGTAAAAATTTCAAGCAAAATTAAATTTCATGAAAAATTACGATTTTGCCCCTATAGGATAAAACATGAGTATTTGTCGAAACATACACCATAACTCTTACACCGTTTGTCAGAACACTTTGAAATTTCTATCTTAACACTAAAATTATGTGTGGATTCTACTGTAAAAATTTCAAGCAAAATTAAATTTCATCAAAAATTAAGATATTACCCTATAGGATAAAAATTGAGTATTTGTCGAAAAATACACCATAACTCTTACACCGTTGGTCAGACCACTTTGAAATTTCTATCTTACCACTAAAATAATGTGTGGAATCTAATGTAAAAATTTCAAGCAAAATTAAATTTCATGAAAAATTACGATTTTGCCCCTACAAGATAAAAACAGAGTATTTGTCAAAAAATACACCATAACTCTTACACCGTTTGTCAGAACACTTTGAAATTTATATCTTATCCCAAAAATAATGTGTGGAATCTACTGTAAAAATGTCAAGCAAAATTAAATTTCAATGAAAATTACGATTTTGCCCATATAGGATAAAAACTGAGTATTTGTCGAAAAATACACCATAACTCTAACAGCGTTTGTCAGAACACTTTGAAATTTCTATCTTATCACTAAAATAATGTGTGGAATCTATTGTAAAAATTTCAAGCAAAATTAAATTTCACGAAAAATTACGATTTTGCCCCTAGAGGATAAAAACTAAGTATTTGTCGAAAAATACACCATAACTCTTACACCGTTTGTCAGAACACTTTGAAATTTGTATATTATCCCTAATATAATGTGTGGAATCTACTTTAAAAATTTGAAGCGAAATTAAATTTCAAGAAAAATTACGATTTTGCCCCTATAGGATAAGAACTGAGTATTTGTCGAAAAATACACCATAACTCCTACACTGTTTGTCCGAACACTTTTAAATTTCTATATTATCACTAAAATAATGTGTGAAATCTACTGTAAAAATTTCATGGAAAATTAAATTTCATGAAAAATTACAATTTTGCCCCTATAGGATAAAATTGAGTATTTGTCGAAAAATACACCATAACTTCTACACCGTTTGTCAGAACACCTTGAAATTTCTATCTTATCACAAAAATAATGAGTGGAATCTACTGTAAAAATTTCAAGCAAAATTAAATTTCATGAAAACTTACGATTTTGCCCCTATAGGATAAAAACTGAGTATTTGTCGAAAAATACACCATAACTCTTACACCGTTTGTCAGAACACTTTGAAATTTCTATATTATCCCTAAAATAATGTATGGAATCTACTTTAAAAATTTCAAGCAAAATTAAATTTCATGAAAAATTACGATTTTGCCCCAAAAGGATAAAACTTTAGTATTTGTCGAAAAATACAACATAACTCTTACACCGTTTGTCAGAACACTTTAAAAATTCAATTTTATCACTAAAATAATGTGTGGAATCTATTGTAAAAATTTCAAGGAAAATTAAATTTCATGAAAAATTACGATTTTGCCCCTATAGGATAAAAACAGAGTATTTGTTGAAAAATACACCATAACTCTTACACCGTTTGTCAGAACACTTTGAAATTTGTTTATTATCCCTAAAATAATGTGTGGAATCTACTGTAAAAATGTCAAGCAAAAGTAAATTACATGAAAAATTACGATTTTGCCCCTATAGGATAAAAACTGAGTATTTGTCGAAAAATACACCATAACTCTTACACTGTTTGTCAGAACACTTTGAAATTTCTATCTTATTAGTAAAATAATGTGTGGAATCTACTTTAAAAATTTCAAGCAAAATTAAATTTCATGAAAAATTACGATTTTGCCCCTATAGGATAAAAACTAAGTATTTGTCGAAATATACACCATAACTCTTACACCGTTTATCAGAACAATTTTGAATTTGTTTGTTATCACAAAAATTATGTCTGCAATTTACTGTAAAAATTTCAAGCAAAATTAAATTTCATGAAAAATTACGATTTTGCACCTATAAGATAAAAACTGAGTATTTGTCGAAAAATGCACCATAACTCTTACACCTTTGTCAGAACACATTGAAATTTCTGTCTTATTACGAAAATAATGTGTGGATTCTACTGTAAAAATTTAAAGTAAAATTAAATTTCATGAAAAATTACGATTTTGCCCCTATAGTATAAAACTTTAGTATTTGTCGAAAAATACACCATAACTCTTGCACCGTTGGTCAGACCACATTGAAATTTCTATCTTACCACTAAAATAATGTGTGGAATCTACTGTAAAAATTTCAAGCAAAATTAAATTTCATGAAAAATTACGATTTTGCCCCTACAAGATAAAAACTGAGTATTTGTCGAAAAATACACCATAACTCTTACACCGTTTGTCAGACCACTTTGAAATTTCTATATTCTCACAAAAATAATGTGTGGAATCTACTGTAAAAATTTCAAGCAAAATTAAATTTCATGAAAAATTACGATTTTGCCCCTATAGGATAAAAACTGAGTATTTGTCGAAAAATACCCCATAACTATTACACTATTTGTCAGAACACTTTGAAATTTCTATATTATCACTAAAATAATGTGTGGAATCTACTGTATGACTTTCAAGCAAAATTAAATTTCATGAAAAATTACGATTTTGCCCCTATAGGATAAAAACTGAGTATTTGTCGAAAAATACACCATAACTCTTACACCGTTTGTCAGAACACTTTGAAATTTTTATATTATCCCTAAAATATTGTCTGGAATCTACTGTAAAAATTTCAAGCAAAATTAAATTTCATGAAAAATTACGATTTTGCCCCTATAGGATAAAAACTAAGTATTTATCGAAAAATAAACCATAACTCTTACACCGTTTGTCAGAACACTTTGAAATTTATTTGTTATCCCTAAAATAATGTATGGAATCTACAGTAAAAATTTCAAGCAAAATTAAAATTAATGAAAAATTACGATATTGCCCCTATAGGATAAAAACAGAGTACTTATCGAAAAATAAACCATAACTCTTACACCGTTTGTTAGAACACTTTGAAATGTATTAAAAAATACATAAAGAAAAATTATAACTATCTTCATATAGGATTAGTGCAAGTAGCAGTAAAACACTTGGTTCATATAGGGGTTGATTTGCCAATATATTTAGCTTTAAGAGACAAAAGATTAATAAAATACAAAACATCTTTATTATCAATGATTCAAACAAATATATGTAATGGACCAATATATTTTAATTGTTATCCAAACTTTTCGGTTGATTTAACAGATCAAAGAATTTTAGACTCATTAGTATTAGATGTTCATGTTCAAAGAAAAGAATTTCATCCTTGCAAAAACTTTGCAATAATATATAGAGTTTATTTTAGATTATTGTCATCTCAATTAAATCCAAAGTTAAAAATGTTGCCTACTTCAAAAGATGAAACAATATTATTACAAGTGGATGCAGAAAATCCAACAGTTTTTACTCCAAAAAGACTAAAATGGAATGAAATAACAATTCCAGATCAATTTATAATAGAAAATCAACAAATTCCTAGAAATATTGAAAGAAGAGAAATTGAAGATATTATAGAAGATTCTAATGGAAAAATAAGATTACAGTTTCATTCATTAAGAGAACAAGCAAGTACTTCAAAATCAGGAATAAGTAGAAAATCTACATCTAGTGTTGAATATAACCCTAGGTATAGATTTAAAACACCTATTCCAGAACAAACACCAGATAATTCACAAATTTATTCTGCACCAAATTCACCTACATATTCTAGTATAATGGTAATAAGTATGGAAAATCCAGAAAACTCATATAAAATTAATTGGAAAGAATTAAGAAGAAAATATGAATTAGATTTATTTAAAGAAGAAAGAAAATGGTTTAAAGAATTAGATCAAAAAATAAAACATAAATTAAAAGAAGAATGGGAAAATTATATGTTAAGTATAAAAATGGATATTTCATTATTTTCATTTTTAAATATGTATTTATCACAAATAGGTATTAATAAATGCTTTAGACAACCAAGCATATTAGTTAATCATACTTTATACAAAAAATGGATATTAAAAGATGATTCTAATAATACATCGGTACATCCACCAGAACAAAGTTTAAAATTACAAACTAATAATGGAGAAGTAATAACAGACCCATATAAGAAAGGAAGAATAGATAACAGTCCAGTAACTAGTCTGGATATTCAAAAAATATTACAACAGAATAATTATTCTAATCAAATATTAAATACTATAGCAAATCAAGTTGATCACATAAATAATAATATAACAGAAAAACCTATAGAAAATAAGAATAAAGAAAAATTACCTAATAAAGCTGAAAGACCATTTTTTAAAACAAATAGTGTTGATATTGATAAGAATATTAGATTAAATAATAATAGTGATGTTTTAGCAAAAATAGCAACAAAATTATCAGAGTTAGATAATAATAAGATTAATGTTTTAGATAAAGAAATAGAATTTGAAACAGATAATGAAGAAAGTTCAGATTATAGTAATAATTCTGAAATTGAAGAAATAATTGATAATTTTGAAGATAAAGATAATATTAATAAAATATTTACCAGACAACAAAAATTTAGAGGAAACACTAGAAATTATTATAATAGACCAACCCCTGCAGATATAGGGTATGAAGAAAGAAATCAATTTACAAAAAGTCATTATGATGGTTCGTCAATAACAGAATGGAATATAGATGGTAAAACTGAATATGAGATCTTAAATACTTTACAAGAAATGGGAATGTCAAAAATGGCTTATAGATTACAAGGCCATTCAGAACAAATAGCATGTAAATTAATTGTCCAGGGATTTACAGGCCAATTAAAAAATTGGTGGGATAATGCATTAGATTTAAATACAAAGATTGATATAATGAATCATACTAGAGAGGTTGATGATGATGATGGTAATACAAATCTTGAAAATGATTCATGTGATTTTTTAATAGTTACAATATCTATGTATTTCATAGGAAATCCAAAAGAAGAGTTTAATTCATCAAAAATTATATTAACAAATTTAAGGTGTCCTATATTATCTGATTATAGATGGTATAAGGACGTTTTCCTTACTCAAATTCTTAGAAGGGAAGACTGTAATATGTCTTTCTGGAAAGAAAGATTTATTATGGGACTTCCAAAATTATTTGCTGAAAGAATACTTCAAAAACTTAAAAGTGAAATAGGAACAGATAATATTCCTTTTAATAATATGACATACGGCCAACTCTTTGCTTTCATTAAGAAAGAAGGATTAGCTTTATGTTCAGAACTTAAATTACAAGCAAAGTATAGATCTAATAAGAATAACACTAGGAAAGAATTAGGATGTTTCTGTGAAACATTTGGATTAATGAAGATTGAACCTCCTTCATTATCATACAAAAAGAAGATTAAAAAATTTAAAAGATTTAAGGAATATGAAGAAAAACCTAGATATAAAAGGTATAATAAAAATAAAAACTATAAATCAAAAAATAGATATAAAGGAAAATCTAATAATAATAATAATAGACCAATAATTTGTTGGAATTGCAACAAACCAGGTCATACTGCAGATAAGTGTTTTAAGAAGAAAGATAAGATAAAAGAAATCAAAAACAAGGAAGAAGACTCTGACATAATAGAAGAAGAGTCAAGAACTTCTGAATATAGTAATAGTGATACGGATAATAGTAAAAAAGATTTATGTGGAATATGTGTAATAACAAAAGAAAAGAAAAGTTTTATATTTGATTTAATTCAACAAATTCAAGATCAAGATGTTCAAAAAGAATATTTAAATAAATTAAAAGATTTAATAATAGAGGAGGATACAACAAAGAAAATTAATATTAAGGATCATTTTAGTTTAAGTAAAATATTTGATAAATACCCAACAGATAATATTTTAAGACAAATTACGACTAAAGATTTACAAACAGAGGTTAATATACTTAAAAAACAAGTTAGTCAAATACAGAAAGAAATATTTAATTTAAAAGAAAAAGATTTAGAGTTAGAAGCAAGAATAATGGTTAATAGTAATAATGAAGCCAGTACTAGTGGTACAAAGGATAATCAAATAGATGATGAAGAAATCTCTGAAAAAGACTTTATTAATAATATACAAAGAATACAATTTCAAAAATGGTATATTAGAATTAATCTAGTAATAGGAAATTTTCAAATAAGTTTAATAGCATTGTTAGATTCAGGAGCTGATCAAAATGTTATTAAAGAAGGGATAATATCCTCAAGATTCTATGAAAAAACTAATGAACAATTATTTACGGCAAACTCAAAACCTGAAAATATTAGGTATAAATTATCAAAGGCACATATATGTAATAATGGTTATTGTTTTAAAAATAATTTTACCTTAGTTAAGGATATTTCACAAAATATTATATTAGGAACACCATTCCTAACACAAATTTATCCTTTTCAGGTTAATAACAAAGGAATTAAAACAAAAATTCATGGGAAATTAATAGAATTTGATTTTATAAATCCAATAGAAATGAAAGAAATAGTTTTATTACAAAATTCTTCTATATTTAAATAGATAAATAATATTTATGATAAGAAAAAATAAATTAATTTCTTAAAAGAAGAGATAACATATAAAAGAATTGATGAACAATTAAAAGATGAGAAAACAATAAAACAAATAAAAGAAATAGATAAGAAATATTTAGATAATATTTGTAGCGATCTTCCCAATGCATTTTGGGAAAGAAAAAATCATATAATAGATTTACCATATGAAAAAGATTTTAATGAAAAAGATTTTAATGGAAAATATTAATATATCATCAATATAAACTATGCTAAAGTTAGAATAATCATTAAAAATATCATTCATTATTTTTTGAAATTCTGAAGGGGCATTTTTAAGTCCAAAAGGCATTACATTCCATTCGTAATGTCCAAATGGTACTGTAAAAGCAGTTTTATATCTATCTTGTTCATTAATCTGAATTTGCCAGAAACCAGATTGGCATTACATTCCATTCGTAATGTCCAAATGGTACTGTAAAAGCAGTTTTATATCTATCTTGTTCATTAATCTGAATTTGCCAGAAACCAGATTTTAAATCAAATTTTGAAAATATTTTAGCATTATATAACCTATTAATTAAATCTCTTTTATTAGGTATAGGATACCTAATCCATTGTAATACTTTATTTAAAGGTTTATAATTAATAACTAATCTAGGAACTCCTCGTTCCAATTCTGACTGCTTCATTACATAAAAAGCAGAACAGCTCCAAGGAGACTTTGAAGGTCTAATTAAGTTTTTCTTTAATAAATCTTTTATTTCTTCTTGACATATTTTTAAATATTCCTGATTCATTTGAATAGGTCTAGCCTTTGTAGGAATATCTTTTTCATTAAAATCTTTTTCATATGGTAAATCTATTATATAATTTTTCCTTTCCCAAAATGCATTGGGAAGATCGCTACAAATATTATCTAAATATTTCTTTTCTATTTCTTTTATTTGTTTTATTGTTTTCTCATATTTTAATTGTTCATCAATTCTTTTATATGTTATCTCTTCTTTTAAGAAATTAATTTGTTTTTTCTTATCATAAATATTATTTATCTGTTTAAATATAGAAGAATTTTGTAATAAAACTATTTCTTTCATTTCTATTGGATTAATAAAATCAAATTCTATTAATTTCCCATGAATTTTTTGTTTTAATTCCTTTGTTATTAACCTGAAAATGATAAATTTGTGTTAGGAATGGTGTTCCTAATATAATATTTTGTGAAATATCCTTAACTAAGGTAAAATTATTTTTAAAACAATAACCATAATTACATATATGTGCTTTTGATAATTTATACCTAATATTTACAGGTTTTGAGTTTGCCGTAAATAATTGTTCATTAGTTTTTTCATAGAATCTTGAGGGTATTATCCCTTCTTCAATAACATTTTGATCAGCTCCTGAATCTAACAATGCTATTAAACTTATTTGAAAATTTCCTATTACTAGATTAATTCTAATATACCATTTTTGAAATTGTATTCTTTGTATATTATTAATAAAGTCTTTTTCAGAGATTTCTTCATCATCTATTTGATTATCCTTTGTACCACTAGTACTGGCTTCATTATTACTATTAACCATTATTCTTGCTTCTAACTCTAAATCTTTTTCTTTTAAATTAAATATTTCTTTCTGCATTTGACTAACTTATTTTTTAAGTATATTAACCTCTATTTGTAAATCTTTAGTCGTAATTTGTCTTAAAATATTATCTGTTGGGTATTTATCAAATATTTTACTTAAACTAAAATGATCCTTAATATTAATTTTCTTTGTTGTATCCTCCTCTATTATTAAATCTTTTAATTTATTTAAATATTCTTTTTGAACATCTTGATCTTGAATTTGTTGAATTAAATCAAATATTAAACTTTTCTTTTCTTTTGTTATTACACATATTCCACATAAATCTTTTTTACTATTATCCGTATCACTATTACTATATTCAGAAGTTCTTGACTCTTCTTCTATTATGTCAGAGTCTTCTTCCTTGTTTTTGATTTCTTTTATCTTATCTTTCTTCTTAAAACACTTATCTGCAGTATGACCTGGTTTGTTGCAATTCCAACAAATTATTGGTCTATTATTTTTATTATTAGATTTTCCTTTATATCTATTTTTTGATTTATAGTTTTTATTTTTATTATACCTTTTATATCCATTCTATATAACCCTAGGTATAGATTTAAAACACCTATTCCAGAACAAACACCAGATAATTCACAAATTTATTCTGCACCAAATTCACCTACATATTCTAGTATAATGGTAATAAGTATGGAAAATCCAGAAAACTCATATAAAATTAAATGGAAAGAATTAAGAAGAAAATATGAATTAGATTTATTTAAAGAAGAAAGAAAATGGTTTAAAGAATTAGATCAAAAAATAAAAAATAAATTAAAAGAAGAATGGGAAAATTATATGTTAAGTATAAAAATGGATATTTCATTATTTTCATTTTAAAATATGTATTTATCACAAATAGGTATTAATAAATGCTTTAGACAACCAAGCATATTAGTTAATCATACTTTATACAAAAAATGGATATTAAAAGATGATTCTAATATTACATCGGTACATCCACCAGAACAAAGTTTAAAATTACAAACTAATAATGGAGAAGTAATAGCAGACCCATATAAGAAAGGAAGAATAGATAACAGTCCAGTAACTAGTCTGGATATTCAAAAAATATTACAACAGAATAGCAAGAATGGAATATGAGATCTTAACAGTCCAATAACAGAATGGAATATAGATGGTAAAACTGAATATGAGATCTTAAATACTTTACAAGAAATGGGAATGTCAAAAATGGCTTATAGATTACAAGGCCATTCAGAACAAATAGCATGTAAATTAATTGTCCAGGGATTTACTGGCCAATTAAAAAATTGGTGGGATAATGCATTAGATTTAAATACAAAGATTGATATAATGAATCATACTAGAGAGGTTGATGATGATGATGGTAATACAAATCTTGAAAATGATTCATGTGATTTTTTAATAGTTACAATATCTATGTATTTCATAGGAAATCCAAAAGAAGAGTTTAATTCATCAAAAATTATATTAACAAATTTAAGGTGTCCTACATTATCTGATTATAGATGGTATAAGGACGTTTTCCTTACTCAAATGCTTAGAAGGGAAGACTATAAGGTGTCCTACATATAAAAGATTTAAGGAATATGAAGAAAAACCTAGATATAAAAGGTATAATAAAAATAAAAACTATAAATCAAAAAATAGATATAAAGGAAAATCTAATAATAATAATAATAGACCAATAATTTGTTGGAATTGCAACAAACCAGGTCATACTGCAGATAAGTGTTTTAAGAAGAAAGATAAGATAAAAGAAATCAAAAACAAGGAAGAAGACTCTGACATAATAGAAGAAGAGTCAAGAACTTCTGAATATAGTAATAGTGATACGGATAATAGTAAAAAAGATTTATGTGGAATATGTGTAATAACAAAAGAAAAGAAAAGTTTAATATTTGATTTAATTCAACAAATTCAAGATCAAGATGTTCAAAAAGAATATTTAAATAAATTAAAAGATTTAATAATAGAGGAGGATACAACAAAGAAAATTAATATTAAGGATCATTTTAGTTTAAGTAAAATATTTGATAAATACCCAACAGATAATATTTTAAGACAAATTACGACTAAAGATTTACAAACAGAGGTTAATATACTTAAAAAACAAGTTAGTCAAATACAGAAAGAAATATTTAATTTAAAAGAAAAAGATTTAGAGTTAGAAGCAAGAATAATGGTTAATAGTAATAATGAAGCCAGTACTAGTGGTACAAAGGATAATCAAATAGATGATGAAGAAATCTCTGAAAAAGACTTTATTAATAATATACAAAGAATACAATTTCAAAAATGGTATATTAGAATTAATCTAGTAATAGGAAATTTTCAATTAAGTTTAATAGCATTGTTAGATTCAGGAGCTGATCAAAATGTTATTAAAGAAGGGATAATACCCTCAAGATTCTATGAAAAAACTAATGAACAATTATTTACGGCAAACTCAAAACCTTTAAATATTAGGTATAAATTATCAAAAGCACATATATGTAATAATGGTTATTGTTTTAAAAATAATTTTACCTTAGTTAAGGATATTTCACAAAATATTATATTAGGAACACCATTCCTAACACAAATTTATCCTTTTCAGGTTAATAACAAAGGAATTAAAACAAAAATTCATGGGAAATTAATTTAATTTGATTTTATTAATCCAATAGAAATGAAAGAAATAGTTTTATTACAAAATTCTTCTATATTTAAATAGATAAATAATATTTATGATAAGAAAAAACAAATTAATTTCTTAAAAGAAGAGATAACATATAAAAGAATTGATGAACAATTAAAAGATGAGAAAACAATAAAACAAATAAAAGAAATAGAAAAGAAATATTTAGATAATATTTGTAGCGATCTTCCCAATGCATTTTGGGAAAGAAAAAAATCATATAATAGATTTACCATATGAAAAAGATTTTAATGAAAAAGATATTCCTACAAAGGCTAGACCTATTCAAATGAATCAGGAATATTTAAAAATATGTCAAGAAGAAATAAAAGATTTATTAAAGAAAAACATAATTAGACCTTCAAAATCTCCTTGGAGCTGTTCTGCTTTTCATGTAATGAAGCAATCAGAATTGGAACGAGGAGTTCCTAGATTAGTTATTAATTATAAACTTTTAAATAAAGTATTACAATGGATTAGGTATCCTATACCTAATAAAAGAGATTTAATTAATAGGTTATATAATGCTAAAATATTTTCAAAATTTGATTTAAAATCTGGTTTCTGGCAAATTCAGATTAATGAACAAGATAGATATAAAACTGCTTTTACAGTACCATTTGGACATTACGAATGGAATGTAATGCCTTTTGGACTTAAAAATGCCCCTTCAGAATTTCAAAAAATAATGAATGATATTTTTAATGATTATTCTAACTTTAGCATAGTTTATATTGATGATATATTAATATTTTCAAAAGATCTAGATCAACATTTTAAGCATTTAAATATATTGTTTAATATAATCAAAAGAAGTGGATTAGTAATATCCGCTAAAAAGATAAAATTATTTCAAACATCTATAAGATTTTTAGGTCATGATATTTCTCAGGGATATATTAGACCTATAAATAGATCTTTAGAATTTACAGAAAAATTTCCAAATGAAATAAAAGATAAAAATCAACTTCAAAGATTTTTAGGATGTTTAAATTATGTAAGTGATTTTTTCCCAAATCTTAGACAAAACTGTAAGATATTATTTAAAAGACTCAAGAAAAATCCTCCAAGTTGGACAAATGAACATACAGAAATAGTAAAGGATATTAAACAAAAAATTAAATCATTACCATTCTTAGGAATACCAAACCCTAAGGCAAAAATGATAGTTGAAACAGATGCCTCTGATATAGGTTATGGGGGTATTCTTAAACAACAAATTGAATTAAAAGAACAATTAGTAAGATTTCATTCTGGAATCTGGAATGATGCACAAAAGAATTATTCAACAATAAAGAAAGAAATTTTGAGTATAGTATTATGCATTTCAAAATTTCAAAATGATTTATATAACAAAAAATTTCTTTTACGAATAGATTGTAAATCTGCAAAAGAAGTTTTACAAAAAGATGTTCAAAATATTGTTTCTAAACAAATATTTGCAAGATGGCAAGCTATCTTGTCAGTCTTTGATTTTGATATTGAATTTATCAAAGGTGAAAACAATTCTTTTCCTGATTTCTTAACAAGAGAGTTTTTACAAGGATCTAAACAAGTTTAAATTACAGATGATGGACAACAAGACAAAAGCTCAGTCTCTCAAAGACTATGAGCTTCCTGACCAAAATGAAATATAATTCTTTTCTCCAAATAGATTTTTAACTCCTTTGCCTCAAAATTTCCCCAGACTTCCTTCTACTCAAATTAGAAGTCCAAACAGATTTTCTCCTTTGCAAAATCCTCCAGAAATACCATACAAATCAGTTTTGGCAACAAATCCTCAAAATCAGCCAAGACCCACAAATATCATAATTCCAAATCAACCTCAGGTTGAAGACCACAAATATATTACAAAAGCTTGGGTAGATGAGATTGGATTAACTCCTTTCTTAGAATTTCCAAAAGAATTGCAAATTAAAGATTACATCAAAAATGGATTTCCTACTTCCCAATATTGGGAAACAAGAGATTTTCAAAGAACTCAAAGGTATTATGAGTTAATTCTCATAGATACAAATTCAGTAGAAATTGTCCATAAAAAGAATGATGAAGGACAAATTCTTTATTCAAAATGTATTATCAAACAAGTTCTTAGCTTATCCCAATGGGGTAAGTTTACTGATACAAAATCCTTTTCTATTAGATTTATTCCAAAAGAGTATAATTATATTGATTACAAAGATGCGTGGTATAGAACATTCTATATCACTCCTGCATATCATTCATGGTTTTTTACATTCCATGTTTCCTGTCAAAATACTTTTCCCATTTGGTTCTTCGAATGGTGGAAAAGGATGGGATCAGAATCATCCATCCTACCAAAGTCTGTTCTCAAAGGCTTTCAGACCTTTGCAGAAAATTCAAACCACAAGAATTTCCAAAAGCTGTTAATATTTCATTCAGAGTTCAAAGTTCCATGGATTCTTTCATGGAATTTTCATTTTCAAAAAATGTATTCAGACCCAACTCCTTTATCAATTGTTCGATTATTCAAAGTCAAATGGTGGGCAAAGTTCCAACAAGAAATTTGCTCAGAAGCAGCCACCAAACACTTTCTTCAAACTGGGAACAAGATCAGGTTCAATCCTGAGACTGGAGAAGTTTCCTCTTCTCAACAAAAACAAAAGCCAAAAGACAAAGGAAAAGAGAAAATCAAAGAAACAAGTGTGGAGGATGTTTCTCCACAGCAAAAAAGATTATTTGAGACGGTTAAACAAAATCCTCATCTGGAAAGCAAATTTTATGAGTTTATGTCTCAACAAACAGTAAAATCAAAATCATCTGAGGAATCAAATTCAGATCCTTTTGGAGGTCCTTTTGCACAGGATCCTTTTGAATTTTAATGTAATAGATTAGATTTTTGTAATAGATTAGATTCCTTTTCAAAAGACGGAAGACAATTCCAAAAGCTGGTAGAGGGACTCATCAAAAGCAGCAGTCAAAAGTCATCAAAAGCATCATCAAAAGCAGCAGATGTTTAATTTCAAAAGTTGCGGCTGAAGCACTGTTGAATGAAGACTTTTCAAAAAGAAGACAAAGTATGAAAGAGTTTGCTCAGCAAATCATAGTTGCCGACACTCTCCAAATGAAGACAAAATGAAATGCAAATGAAGATGCAGATGTACATGCAAATAAAAGGCAAATGTAATTGAAATTCAAATGTTATAGTTTCTATAAATAGACTTCAAATGTAAAGAGCTACTCACGCTTGAGTTTGCTCGCCCTTCTATCTTTCTATAAACCCTCTGAAGTTAAGCTTCCATTGTAGAACCAAAAGCCTGCTCTCAAGTTGTCAATCATATTTTGTAAGTAATCAAAGTTTTATTTTAGTTTCAATCTTCTACATTTCTATTTAAATGTCTTCTGAATTTTTTACTCAAATGTTTTTAATTTTAAGAGTTTACAAAGCATGTTATAATATTGTACTCAGAAATGATGAAGAATTAATAATAGAAGATCCAATTGAATATGTTAATGATGAAAGAATTGTTAATTTAATTTATATTTCTTTTGAAGAATTAATAAGATATCAAACTCTTAATAAATTATATCATATTCCTATACCAACATATTTAAGAGAAGATAGATTTTGTCCAGAATTTCCTAAATGTTATAGATGTCCAATTTGCCCAAAATCTAGATGCTGCTCCCGCTCCCCTTTTGGTATCAGAGCCATTGGTAGAGAAGAAGATATACTATTTGAATTACAAATAAGATTCTTAGTTCAAATGAAATTAGAAAAATTTATTAACATGTATCTCAAATTTGTATGCAATATACTAGTAAGTATACTACGTTGGTAAGCGTGAGACCGTTGGTAAGCCCGAGAGGAAAAGGGTGTTCCCGACAGTGTTCCCGTAGCCTTAGTTGTATAAAGGATACAGAAGAGAGAAACTATTAATAAATTTGATAATGGCAGTTCAACTAAGGAACTTATTTAGATCAAATAGTAGACCTACTACTACTACTAGTGGTTTAGGTACTAGTAGACAAGAAAATATAATACAAAGTAATGAAAGACATATACCTATAGATTATTCAAATTGGACTATACCTCAAGAACAAATAGAAAATATTTATCAAATAGGATTAACAGATTTTAAAATGGCATTTTCAGTAAAAACACATGAAGAAACTTTGTCAATACAAGAAGAATCTCAAAGTATAAAATTATTAAATATAAATACAATTCAAAAATACATAAAGAAAAATTATAATTATCTTCATATAGGATTAGTGCAAGTAGCAGTAAAACACTTGGTTCATATAGGGGTTGATTTGCCAATATATTTAGCTTTAAGAGACAAAAGATTAATAAAATACAAAACATCTTTATTATCAATGATTCAAACAAATATATGTAATGGACCAATATATTTTAATTGTTATCCAAACTTTTCGGTTGATTTAACAGATCAAAGAATTTTAGACTCATTAGTATTAGATGTTCATGTTCAAAGAAAAGAATTTCATCCTTGCAAAAACTTTGCAATAATATATAGAGTTTATTTTAGATTATTGTCATCTCAATTAAATCCAAAGTTAAAAATGTTGCCTACTTCAAAAGATGAAACAATATTATTACAAGTGGATGCAGAAAATCCAACAGTTTTTACTCCAAAAAGACTAAAATGGAATGAAATAACAATTCCAGATCAATTTATAATAGAAAATCAACAAATTCCTAGAAATATTGAAAGAAGAGAAATTGAAGATATTATAGAAGATTCTAATGGAAAAATAAGATTACAGTTTCATTCATTAAGAGAACAAGCAAGTACTTCAAAATCAGGAATAAGTAGAAAATCTACATCTAGTGTTGAATATAACCCTAGGTATAGATTTAAAACACCTATTCCAGAACAAACACCAGATAATTCACAAATTTATTCTGCACCAAATTCACCTACATATTCTAGTATAATGGTAATAAGTATGGAAAATCCAGAAAACTCATATAAAATTAATTGGAAAGAATTAAGAAGAAAATATGAATTAGATTTATTTAAAGAAGAAAGAAAATGGTTTAAAGAATTAGATCAAAAAATAAAAAATAAATTAAAAGAAGAATGGGAAAATTATATGTTAAGTATAAAAATGGATATTTCATTATTTTCATTTTTAAATATGTATTTATCACAAATAGGTATTAATAAATGCTTTAGACAACCAAGCATATTAGTTAATCATACTTTATACAAAAAATGGATATTAAAAGATGATTCTAATATTACATCGGTACATCCACCAGAACAAAGTTTAAAATTACAAACTAATAATGGAGAAGTAATAGCAGACCCATATAAGAAAGGAAGAATAGATAACAGTCCAGTAACTAGTCTGGATATTCAAAAAATATTACAACAGAATAATTATTCTAATCAAATATTAAATACTATAGCAAATCAAGTTGATCACATAAATAATAATATAACAGAAAAACCTATAGAAAATAAGAATAAAGAAAAATTACCTAATAAAGCTGAAAGACCATTTTTTGAAACAAATAGTGTTGATATTGATAAGAATATTAGATTAAATAATAATAGTGATGTTTTAGCAAAAATAGCAACAAAATTATCAGAGTTAGATAATAATAAGATTAATGTTTTAGATAAAGAAATAGAATTTGAAACAGATAATGAAGAAAGTTCAGATTATAGTAATAATTCTAAAATTGAAGAAATAATTGATAATTTTGAAGATAAAGATAATATTAATAAAATATTTACCAGACAACGAAAATTTAGAGGAAACACTAGAAATTATTATAATAGACCAAACCCTGCAGATATAGGGTATGAAGAAAGAAATCAATTTACAAAAAGTCATTATGATGGTTCGTCAATAACAGAATGGAATATAGATGGTAAAACTGAATATGAGATCTTAAATACTTTACAAGAAATGAGAATGTAAAAAATGGCTTATAGATTACAAGGCCATTCAGAACAAATAGCATGTAAATTAATTGTCCAGGGATTTACTGGCCAATTAAAAAATTGGTGGGATAATGCATTAGATTTAAATACAAAGATTGATATAATGAATCATACTAGAGAGGTTGATGATGATGATGGTAATACAAATCTTGAAAATGATTCATGTGATTTTTTAATAGTTACAATATCTATGTATTTCATAGGAAATCCAAAAGAAGAGTTTAATTCATCAAAAATTATATTAACAAATTTAAGGTGTCCTACATTATCTGATTATAGATGGTATAAGGACGTTTTCCTTACTCAAATTCTTAGAAGGGAAGACTGTAATATGTCTTTCTGGAAAGAAAGATTTATTATGGGACTTCCAAAATTATTTGCTGAAAGAATACTTCAAAAACTTAAAAGTGAAATAGGAACATATAATATTCCTTTTAATAATATGACATACGGCCAACTCTTTGCTTTCATTAAGAAAGAAGGATTAGCTTTATGTTCAGAACTTAAATTACAAGCAAAGTATAGATCTGATAAGAATAACACTAGGAAAGAATTAGGATGTTTCTGTGAAACATTTGGATTAATGAAGATTGAACCTCCTTCATTATCATACAAAAAGAAGATTAAAAAATTTAAAAGATTTAAGGAATATGAAGAAAAACCTAGATATAAAAGGTATAATAAAAATAAAAACTATAAATCAAAAAATAGATATAAAGGAAAATCTAATAATAATAATAATAGACCAATAATTTGTTGGAATTGCAACAAACCAGGTCATACTGCAGATAAGTGTTTTAAGAATAAAGATAAGATAAAAGAAATCAAAAACAAGGAAGAAGACTCTGACATAATAGAAGAAGAGTCAAGAACTTCTGAATATAGTAATAGTGATACGGATAATAGTAAAAAAGATTTATGTGGAATATGTGTAATAACAAAAGAAAAGAAAAGTTTAATATTTGATTTAATTCAACAAATTCAAGATCAAGATGTTCAAAAAGAATATTTAAATAAATTAAAAGATTTAATAATAGAGGAGGATACAACAAAGAAAATTAACATTAAGGATCATTTTAGTTTAAGTAAAATATTTGATAAATACCCAACAGATAATATTTTAAGACAAATTACGACTAAAGATTTACAAACAGAGGTTAATATACTTAAAAAACAAGTTAGTCAAATACAGAAAGAAATATTTAATTTAAAAGAAAAAGATTTAGAGTTAGAAGCAAGAATAATGGTTAATAGTAATAATGAAGCCAGTACTAGTGGTACAAAGGATAATCAAATAAATGATGAAGAAATCTCTGAAAAAGACTTTATTAATAATATACAAAGAATACAATTTCAAAAATGGTATATTAGAATTAATCTAGTAATAGGAAATTTTCAAATAAGTTTAATAGCATTGTTAGATTCAGGAGCTGATCAAAATGTTATTAAAGAAGGGATAATACCCTCAAGATTCTATGAAAAAACTAATGAACAATTATTTACGGCAAACTCAAAACCTTTAAATATTAGGTATAAATTATCAAAAGCACATATATGTAATAATGGTTATTGTTTTAAAAATAATTTTACCTTAGTTAAGGATATTTCACAAAATATTATATTAGGAACACCATTCCTAACACAAATTTATCCTTTTCAGGTTAATAACAAAGGAATTAAAACAAAAATTCATGGGAAATTAATAGAATTTGATTTTATTAATCCAATAGAAATGAAAGAAATAGTTTTATTACAAAATTCTTCTATATTTAAACAGATAAATAATATTTATGATAAGAAAAAACAAATTAATTTCTTAAAAGAAGAGATAACATATAAAAGAATTGATGAACAATTAAAAGATGAGAAAACAATAAAACAAATAAAAGAAATAGAAAAGAAATATTTAGATAATATTTGTAGCGATCTTCCCAATGCATTTTGGGAAAGGAAAAATCATATAATAGATTTACCATATGAAAAAGATTTTAATGAAAAAGATATTCCTACAAAGGCTAGACCTATTCAAATGAATCAGGAATATTTAAAAATATGTCAAGAAGAAATAAAAGATTTATTAAAGAAAAACTTAATTAGACCTTCAAAGTCTCCTTGGAGATGTTCTGCTTTTTATGTAATGAAGCAGTCAGAATTGGAACGAGGAGTTCCTAGATTAGTTATTAATTATAAACCTTTAAATAAAGTATTACAATGGATTAGGTATCCTATACCTAATAAAAGAGATTTAATTAATAGGTTATATAATGCTAAAATATTTTCAAAATTTGATTTAAAATCTGGTTTCTGGCAAATTCAGATTAATGAACAAGATAGATATAAAACTGCTTTTACAGTACCATTTGGACATTACGAATGGAATGTAATGCCTTTTGGACTTAAAAATGCCCCTTCAGAATTTCAAAAAATAATGAATGATATTTTTAATGATTATTCTAACTTTAGCATAGTTTATATTGATGATATATTAATCTTTTCAAAAGATCTAGATCAACATTTTAAGCATTTAAATATATTGTTTAATATAATCAAAAGAAGTAGATTAGTAATATCCGCTAAAAAGATAAAATTATTTCAAACATCTATAAGATTTTTAGGTCATGATATTTCTCAGGGATATATTAGACCTATAAATAGATCTTTAGAATTTACAGAAAAATTTTCAAATGAAATAAAAGATAAAAATCAACTTCAAAGATTTTTAGGATGTTTAAATTATGTAAGTGATTTTTTCCCAAATCTTAGACAAAACTGTAAGATATTATTTAAAAGACTCAAGAAAAATCCTCCAAGTTGGACAAATGAACATACAGAAATAGTAAAGGATATTAAACAAAAAATTAAATCATTACCATTCTTAGGAATACCAAACCCTAAGGCAAAAATGATAGTTGAAACAGATGCCTCTGATATAGGTTATGGGGGTATTCTTAAACAACAAATTGAATTAAAAGAACAATTAGTAAGATTTCATTCTGGAATCTGGAATGATGCACAAAAGAATTATTCAACAATAAAGAAAGAAATTCTGAGTATAGTATTATGCATTTCAAAATTTCAAGATGATTTATATAACAAAAAATTTCTTTTACGAATAGATTGTAAATCTGCAAAAGAAGTTTTACAAAAAGATGTTCAAAATATTGTTTCTAAACAAATATTTGCAAGATGGCAAGCTATCTTGTCAGTCTTTGATTTTGATATTGAATTTATCAAAGGTGAAAACAATTCTTTACCTAATTTCTTAACAAGAGAGTTTTTACAAGGATCTAAACAAGTTTAAATTACAGATGATGGACAACAAGACAAAAGTTCAGTCTCTCAAAGACTATGAGCTTCCTGACCAAAATGAAATAGAATTCTTTTCTCCAAATAGATTTTTAACTCCTTTGCCTCAAAATTTCCCCAGACTTCCTTCTACTCAAATTAGAAGTCCAAACAGATTTTCTCCTTTGCAAAATCCTCCAGAAATACCATACAAATCAGTTTTGGCAACAATTCCTCAAAATCAGCCAAGACCCACAAATATCATAATTCCAAATCAACCTCAGGTTGGAGACCACAAATATATTACAAAAGCTTGGGTAGATGAGATTGGATTAACTCCTTTCTTAGAATTTCCAAAAGAATTGCAAATTAAAGATTACATCAAAAACAGATTTCCTACTTCCCAATATTGGGAAACAAGAGATTTTCAAAGAACTCAAAGGTATTATGAGTTAATTCTCATAGATACAAATTCAGTAGAAATTGTCCATAAAAAGAATGATGAAGGACAAATTCTTTATTCAAAATGTATTATCAAACAAGTTCTTAGCTTATCCCAATGGGGTAAGTTTACTGATACAAAATCCTTTTCTATTAGATTTATTCCAAAAGAGTATAATTATATTGATTACAAAGATGCGTGGTATAGAACATTCTATATCACTCCTGCATATCATTCATGGTTTTTTACATTCCATGTTTCCTGTCAAAATACTTTTGCCATTTGGTTCTTCGAATGGTGGAAAAGGATGGGATCAGAATCATCCATCCTACCAAAGTCTGTTCTCAAAGGCTTTCAGACCTTTGCAGAAAATTCAAACCACAAGAATTTCCAAAAGCTGTTAATATTTCATTCAGAGTTCAAAGTTCCATGGATTCTTTCATGGAATTTTCATTTTCAAAAAATGTATTCAGACCCAACTCCTTTATCAATTGTTCGATTATTCAAAGTCAAATGGTGGGCAAAGTTCCAACAAGAAATTTGCTCAGAAGCAGCCACCAAACACTTTCTTCAAACTGGGAACAAGATCAGGTTCAATCCTGAGACTGGAGAAGTTTTCTCTTCTCAACAAAAAACAAAAGCCAAAAGACAAAGGAAAAGAGAAAATCAAAGAAACAAGTGTGGAGGATGTTTCTCCACAGCAAAAAAGATTATTTGAGACGGTTAAACAAAATCCTCATCTGGAAAGCAAATTTTATGAGTTTATGTCTCAACAAACAGTAAAATCAAAATCATCTGAGGAATCAAATTCAGATCCTTTTGGAGGTCCTTTTGCACAGGATCCTTTTGAATTTTAATGTAATAGATTAGATTTTTGTAATAGATTAGATTCCTTTTCAAAAGACGGAAGACAATTCCAAAAGCTGGTAGAGGGACTCATCAAAAGCAGCAGTCAAAAGTCATCAAAAGCATCATCAAAAGCAGCAGATGTTTAATTTCAAAAGTTGCGGCTGAAGCACTGTTGAATGAAGACTTTTCAAAAAGAAGACAAAGTATGAAAGAGTTTGCTCAGCAAATCATAGTTGCCGACACTCTCCAAATGAAGACAAAATGAAATGCAAATGAAGATGCAGATGTACATGCAAATAAAAGGCAAATGTAATTGAAATTCAAATGTTATAGTTTCTATAAATAGACTTCAAATGTAAAGAGCTACTCACGCTTGAGTTTGCTCGCCCTTCTATCTTTCTATAAACCCTCTGAAGTTAAGCTTCCATTGTAGAACCAAAAGCCTGCTCTCAAGTTGTCAATCATATTTTGTAAGTAATCAAAGTTTTATTTTAGTTTCAATCTTCTACATTTCTATTTAAATGTCTTCTGAATTTTTTACACAAATGTTTTTAATTTTAAGAGTTTACAAAGCATGTTATAATATTGTACTCAGAAATGATGAAGAATTAATAATAGAAGATCCAATTGAATATGTTAATGATTAAAGAATTGTTAATTTAATTTATATTTCTTTTGAAGAATTAATAAGATATCAAACTCTTAATAAATTATATCATATTCCTATACCAACATATTTAAGAGAAGATAGATTTTGTCCAGAATTTCCTAAATGTTATAGATGTCCAATTTGCCCAAAATCTAGATGCTGCTCCCGCTCCCCTTTTGGTATCAGAGCCAGTGGTAGAGAAGAAGATATACTATTTGAATTACAAATAAGATTCTTAGTTCAAATGAAATTAGAAAAATTTATTAACATGTATCTCAAATTTGTATGCAATATACTAGTAAGTATACTACGTTGGTAAGCGTGAGACCGTTGGTAAGCCCGAGAGGAAAAGGGTGTTCCCGGCAGTGTTCCCGTAGCCTTACTTGTATAAAGGATACAGAAGAGAGAAACTATTAATAAATTTGATAATGGCAGTTCAACTAAGGAACTTATTTAGATCAAATAGTAGACCTACTACTACTACTAGTGGTTTAGGTACTAGTAGACAAGAAAATATAATACAAAGTAATGAAAGACATATACCTATAGATTATTCAAATTGGACTATACCTCAAGAACAAATAGAAAATATTTATCAAATAGGATTAACAGATTTTAAAATGGCATTTTCAGTAAAAACACATGAAGAAACTTTGTCAATACAAGAAGAATCTCAAAGTATAAAATTATTAAATATAAATACAAGTCAAAAATACATAAAGAAAAATTATAACTATCTTCATATAGGATTAGTGCAAGTAGCAGTAAAACCCTTGGTTCATATAGGGGTTGATTTGCCAATATATTTAGCTTTAAGAGACAAAAGATTAATAAAATACAAAACATCTTTATTATCAATGATTCAAACAAATATATGTAATGGACCAATATATTTTAATTGCTATCCAAACTTTTCGGTTGATTTAACAGATCAAAGAATTTTAGACTCATTAGTATTAGATGTTCATGTTCAAAGAAAAGAATTTCATCCTTGCAAAAACTTTGCAATAATATATAGAGTTTATTTTAGATTATTGTCATCTCAATTAAATCCAAAGTTAAAAATGTTGCCTACTTCAAAAGATGAAACAATATTATTACAAGTGGATGCAGAAAATCCAACAGTTTTTACTCCAAAAAGACTAAAATGGAATGAAATAACAATTCCAGATCAATTTATAATAGAAAATCAACAAATTCCTAGAAATATTGAAAGAAGAGAAATTGAAGATATTATAGAAGATTCTAATGGAAAAATAAGATTACAGTTTCATTCATTAAGAGAACAAGCAAGTACTTCAAAATCAGGAATAAGTAGAAAATCTACATCTAGTGTTGAATATAACCCTAGGTATAGATTTAAAACACCTATTCCAGAACAAACACCAGATAATTCACAAATTTATTCTGCACCAAATTCACCTACATATTCTAGTATAATGGTAATAAGTATGGAAAATCCAGAAAACTCATATAAAATTAATTGGAAAGAATTAAGAAGAAAATATGAATTAGATTTATTTAAAGAAGAAAGAAAATGGTTTAAAGAATTAGATCAAAAAATAAAAAATAAATTAAAAGAAGAATGGGAAAATTATATGTTAAGTATAAAAATGGATATTTCATTATTTTCATTTTTAAATATGTATTTATCACAAATAGGTATTAATAAATGCTTTAGACAACCAAGCATATTAGTTAATCATACTTTATACAAAAAATGGATATTAAAAGATGATTCTAATATTACATCGGTACATCCACCAGAACAAAGTTTAAAATTACAAACTAATAATGGAGAAGTAATAGCAGACCCATATAAGAAAGGAAGAATAGATAACAGTCCAGTAACTAGTCTGGATATTCAAAAAATATTACAACAGAATAATTATTCTAATCAAATATTAAATACTATAGCAAATCAAGTTGATCACATAAATACTAATATAACAGAAAAACCTATAGAAAATAAGAATAAAGAAAAATTACCTAATAAAGCTGAAAGACCATTTTTTAAAACAAATAGTGTTGATATTGATAAGAATATTAGATTAAATAATAATAGTGATGTTTTAGCAAAAATAGCAACAAAATTATCAGAGTTAGATAATAATAAGATTAATGTTTTAGATAAAGAAATAGAATTTGAAACAGATAATGAAGAAAGTTCAGATTATAGTAATAATTCTAAAATTGAAGAAATAATTGATAATTTTGAAGATAAAGATAATATTAATAAAATATTTACCAGACAACGAAAATTTAGAGGAAACACTAGAAATTATTATAATAGACCAACCCCTGCAGATATAGGGTATGAAGAAAGAAATCAATTTACAAAAAGTCATTATGATGGTTCGTCAATAACAGAATGGAATATAGATGGTAAAACTGAATATGAGATCTTAAATACTTTACAAGAAATGGGAATGTAAAAAATGGCTTATAGATTACAAGGCCATTCAGAACAAATAGCATGTAAATTAATTGTCCAGGGATTTACTGGCCAATTAAAAAATTGGTGGGATAATGCATTAGATTTAAATACAAAGATTGATATAATGAATCATACTAGAGAGGTTGATGATGATGATGGTAATACAAATCTTGAAAATGATTCATGTGATTTTTTAATAGTTACAATATCTATGTATTTCATAGGAAATCCAAAAGAAGAGTTTAATTCATCAAAAATTATATTAACAAATTTAAGGTGTCCTATATTATCTGATTATAGATGGTATAAGGACGTTTTCCTTACTCAAATTCTTAGAAGGGAAGACTGTAATATGTCTTTCTGGAAAGAAAGATTTATTATGGGACTTCCAAAATTATTTGCTGAAAGAATACTTCAAAAACTTAAAAGTGAAATAGGAACAGATAATATTCCTTTTAATAATATGACATACGGCCAACTCTTTGCTTTCATTAAGAAAGAAGGATTAGCTTTATGTTCAGAACTTAAATTACAAGCAAAGTATAGATCTGATAAGAATAACACTAGGAAAGAATTAAGATGTTTCTGTGAAACATTTGGATTAATGAAGATTGAACCTCCTTCATTATCATACAAAAAGAAGATTAAAAAATTTAAAAGATTTAAGGAATATGAAGAAAAACCTAGATATAAAAGGTATAATAAAAATAAAAACTATAAATCAAAAAATAGATATAAAGGATAATCTAATAATAATAATAATAGACCAATAATTTGTTGGAATTGCAACAAACCAGGTCATACTGCAGATAAGTGTTTTAAGAATAAAGATAAGATAAAAGAAATCAAAAACAAGGAAGAAGACTCTGACATAATAGAAGAAGAGTCAAGAACTTCTGAATATAGTAATTGTGATACGGATAATAGTAAAAAAGATTTATGTGGAATATGTGTAATAACAAAAGAAAAGAAAAGTTTAATATTTGATTTAATTCAACAAATTCAAGATCAAGATGTTCAAAAAGAATATTTAAATAAATTAAAAGATTTAATAATAGAGGAGGATACAACAAAGAAAATTAATATTAAGGATCATTTTAGTTTAAGTAAAATATTTGATAAATACCCAACAGATAATATTTTAAGACAAATTACGACTAAAGATTTACAAACAGAGGTTAATATACTTAAAAAACAAGTTAGTCAAATACAGAAAGAAATATTTAATTTAAAAGAAAAAGATTTAGAGTTAGAAGCAAGAATAATGGTTAATAGTAATAATGAAGCCAGTACTAGTGGTACAAAGGATAATCAAATAGATGATGAAGAAATCTCTGAAAAAGACTTTATTAATAATATACAAAGAATACAATTTCAAAAATGGTATATTAGAATTAATCTAGTAATAGGAAATTTTCAAATAAGTTTAATAGCATTGTTAGATTCAGGAGCTGATCAAAATGTTATTAAAGAAGGGATAATACCCTCAAGATTCTATGAAAAAACTAATGAACAATTATTTACGGCAAACTCAAAACCTTTAAATATTAGGTATAAATTATCAAAAGCACATATATGTAATAATGGTTATTGTTTTAAAAATAATTTTACCTTAGTTAAGGATATTTCACAAAATATTATATTAGGAACACCATTCCTAACACAAATTTATCCTTTTCAGGTTAATAACAAAGGAATTAAAACAAAAATTCATGGGAAATTAATAGAATTTGATTTTATTAATCCAATAGAAATGAAAGAAATAGTTTTATTACAAAATTCTTCTATATTTAAACAGATAAATAATATTTATGATAAGAAAAAACAAATTAATTTCTTAAAAGAAGAGATAACATATAAAAGAATTGATGAACAATTAAAAGATGAGAAAACAATAAAACAAATAAAAGAAATAGAAAAGAAATATTTAGATAATATTTGTAGCGATCTTCCCAATGCATTTTGGGAAAGAAAAAAATCATATAATAGATTTACCATATGAAAAAGATTTTAATGAAAAAGATATTCCTACAAAGGCTAGACCTATTCAAATGAATCAGGAATATTTAAAAATATGTCAAGAAGAAATAAAAGATTTATTAAAGAAAAACTTAATTAGACCTTCAAAGTCTCCTTGGAGCTGTTCTGCTTTTTATGTAATGAAGCAGTCAGAATTGGAACGAGGAGTTCCTAGATTAGTTATTAATTATAAACCTTTAAATAAAGTATTACAATGGATTAGGTATCCTATACCTAATAAAAGAGATTTAATTAATAGGTTATATAATGCTAAAATATTTTCAAAATTTGATTTAAAATCTGGTTTCTGGCAAATTCAGATTAATGAACAAGATAGATATAAAACTGCTTTTACAGTACCATTTGGACATTACGAATGGAATGTAATGCCTTTTGGACTTAAAAATGCCCCTGCAGAATTTCAAAAAATAATGAATGATATTTTTAATGATTATTCTAACTTTAGCATAGTTTATATTGATGATATATTAATATTTTCAAAAGATCTAGATCAACATTTTAAGCATTTAAATATATTGTTTAATATAATCAAAAGAAGTGGATTAGTAATATCCGCTAAAAAGATAAAATTATTTCAAACATCTATAAGATTTTTAGGTCATGATATTTCTCAGGGATATATTAGACCTATAAATAGATCTTTAGAATTTACAGAAAAATTTTCAAATGAAATAAAAGATAAAAATCAACTTCAAAGATTTTTAGGATGTTTAAATTATGTAAGTGATTTTTTCCCAAATCTTAGACAAAACTGTAAGATATTATTTAAAAGACTCAAGAAAAATCCTCCAAGTTGGACAAATGAACATACAGAAATAGTAAAGGATATTAAACAAAAAATTAAATCATTACCATTCTTAGGAATACCAAACCCTAAGGCAAAAATGATAGTTGAAACATATGCCTCTGATATAGGTTATGGGGGTATTCTTAAACAACAAATTGAATTAAAAGAACAATTAGTAAGATTTCATTCTGGAATCTGGAATGATGCACAAAAGAATTATTCAACAATAAAGAAAGAAATTCTGAGTATAGTATTATGCATTTCAAAATTTCAAGATGATTTATATAACAAAAAATTTCTTTTACGAATAGATTGTAAATCTGCAAAAGAAGTTTTACAAAAAGATGTTCAAAATATTGTTTCTAAACAAATATTTGCAAGATGGCAAGCTATCGTGTCAGTCTTTGATTTTGATATTGAATTTATCAAAGGTGAAAACAATTCTTTATCTGATTTCTTAACAAGAGAGTTTTTACAAGGATCTAAAGAAGTTTAAATTACAGATGATGGACAACAAGACAAAAGCTCAGTCTCTCAAAGACTATGAGCTTCCTGACCAAAATGAAATAGAATTCTTTTCTCCAAATAGATTTTTAACTCCTTTGCCTCAAAATTTCCCCAGACTTCCTTCTACTCAAATTAGAAGTCCAAACAGATTTTCTCCTTTGCAAAATCCTCCAGAAATACCATACAAATCAGTTTTGGCAACAATTCCTCAAAATCAGCCAAGACCCACAAATATCATAATTCCAAATCAACCTCAGGTTGAAGACCACAAATATATTACAAAAGCTTGGGTAGATGAGATTGGATTAACTCCTTTCTTAGAATTTCCAAAAGAATTGCAAATTAAAGATTACATCAAAAACAGATTTCCTACTTCCCAATATTGGGAAACAAGAGATTTTCAAAGAACTCAAAGGTATTATGAGTTAATTCTCATAGATACAAATTCAGTAGAAATTGTCCATAAAAAGAATGATGAAGGACAAATTCTTTATTCAAAATGTATTATCAAACAATTTCTTAGCTTATCCCAATGGGGTAAGTTTACTGATACAAAATCCTTTTCTATTAGATTTATTCCAAAAGAGTATAATTATATTGATTACAAAGATGCGTGGTATAGAACATTCTATATCACTCCTGCATATCATTCATGGTTTTTTACATTCCATGTTTCCTGTCAAAATACTTTTCCCATTTGGTTCTTCGAATGGTGGAAAAGGATGGGATCAGAATCATCCATCCTACCAAAGTCTGTTCTCAAAGGCTTTCAGACCTTTGCAGAAAATTCAAACCACAAGAATTTCCAAAAGCTGTTAATATTTCATTCAGAGTTCAAAGTTCCATGGATTCTTTCATGGAATTTTCATTTTCAAAAAATGTATTCAGACCCAACTCCTTTATCAATTGTTCGATTATTCAAAGTCAAATGGTGGGCAAAGTTCCAACAAGAAATTTGCTCAGAAGCAGCCATCAAACACTTTCTTCAAACTGGGAACAAGATCAGGTTCAATCCTGAGACTGGAGAAGTTTCCTCTTCTCAACAAAAACAAAAGCCAAAAGACAAAGGAAAAGAGAAAATCAAAGAAACAAGTGTGGTGGATGTTTCACCACAACATAAAAGATTATTTGAGACGGTTACACAAAATCCTCATCTGGAAAGCAAATTTTATGAGTTTATGTCTCAACAAACAGTAAAATCAAAATCATCTGAGGAATCAAATTCAGATCCTTTTGGAGGTCCTTTTGCACAGGATCCTTTTGAATTTTAATGTAATAGATTAGATTTTTGTAATAGATTAGATTCCTTTTCAAAAGACGGAAGACAATTCCAAAAGCTGGTGGAGGGACTCATCAAAAGCAGCAGTCAAAAGTCATCAAAAGCATCATCAAAAGCAGCAGATGTTTAATTTCAAAAGTTGCGGCTGAAGCACTGTTGAATGAAGACTTTTCAAAAAGAAGACAAAGTATGAAAGAGATTGCTCATCAAATCATAGTTGCCGACACTCTCCAAATGAAGACAAAATGAAATGCAAATGAAGATGCAGATGTACATGCAAATAAAAGGCAAATGTAATTGAAATTCAAATGTTATAGTTTCTATAAATAGACTTCAAATGTAAAGAGCTACTCACGCTTGAGTTTGCTCGCCCTTCTATCTTTCTATAAACCCTCTGAAGTTAAGCTTCCATTGTAGAACCAAAAGCCTGCTCTCAAGTTGTCAATCATATTTTGTAAGTAATCAAAGTTTTATTTTAGTTTCAATCTTCTACATTTCTATTTAAATGTCTTCTGAATTTTTTACTCAAATGTTTTTAATTTTAAGAGTTTACAAAGCATGTTATAATATTGTACTCAGAAATGATGAAGAATTAATAATAGAAGATCCAATTGAATATGTTAATGATGAAAGAATTGTTAATTTAATTTATATTTCTTTTGAAGAAATAATAAGATATCAAACTCTTAATAAATTATATCATATTCCTATACCAACATATTTAAGAGAAGATAGATTTTGTCCAGAATTTCCTAAATGTTATAGATGTCCAATTTGCCCAAAATCTAGATGCTGCTCCCGCTCCCCTTTTGGTATCAAAGCCAGTGGTAAAGAAGAAGATATACTATTTGAATTACAAATAAGATTCTTATGTCAAGCAAAATTAAATTTTATGAAAAATTACGATTTTGCCCCAATAGGATAAAAACTGAGTAGTTGTCCAAAAATACACTATAACTCTTACACCGTTTGTCAGAACACTTTGAAATTTTTATCTTATCACTAAAATAATGTGTGGAATCTAATGTAAAAATTTCAAGGAAAATTAAATTTCACGAAAAATTACGATTTTGCCCCTATAGGACAAAAACAGAGTATTTGTCGAAAAATACACCATAACTCTTACACCGTTTGTTAGACCACTTTGTAATTTGTTTATTATCCCTAAAATAATGTGTGTAATCTACTGTAAAAATTTCAAGCAAAATTAAATTTCATGAAAAATTACGATTTTGCCCCTATAGGATAAAAACTGAGTATTTGTCGAAAAATACACCATAACTCTTACACCGTTTGTCAGAACACTTTAAAATTTCTATACTATAACTAAAATAATGCTTGGAATCTACTGTAAAAAGTTCAAGCAAAATTAAATTTCATGAAAAATTACGATTTTGCCCCTATAGGATAAAAATTGAGTATTTGTCGAAAAATACACCATAACTCTTACACCATTTGTCAGAACACTTTGAAATTTCTATCTTATCACAAAAATAATGTGTGGAATCTACTGTAAAAAGTTCAAGCAAAATTAAATTTCATGAAAAATTACGATTGTGCCCCTATAGGATAAAAATGAGTATTTGTCGAAAAATACATCATAACTCTTACACCGTTTGTCAGAACACTTTGAAATTTCTATCTTATCACTAAAATAATGTGTGGAATCTATTGTAAAAATTTCAAGCAAAATTAAATATCATGAAAAATTACAATTTTGCCCCTATAGGATAAAACTTGAGTATTTGTCGAAAAATACACCATAACTCTTACATCGTTTGTCAGAACAGTTTGAAATTTCTATCTTATCACTAAAATAATGTGTGGAATCTACTGTAAAAATTTCTAGCAAAATTAAATTTCATGAAAAATTACGATTTTGCCCCTATAGGATAAAAATTGAGTGTTTGTCGAAAAATACACCATAACTCTTACACCGTTTGTCAGAACACTCTGAAATTTCTATCCTATCACAAAAATAATGTGTGGAATCTACTGTAAAAATTTTAAGCAAAAATTTAATTTCATGAAAAATTACGATTTTGCCCCTATAGGATAAAAATTGAGTATTTGTCGAAATATACACCATAACTCTTACACCGTTTATCAGAAAAATTTGAAATTTGTTTGTTATCCTTAAAATAATGTCTGCAATTTACTGTAAAAATTTCAAGCAAAATTAAATTTCATGAAAAATTACGATTTTGCAACAATAAGATAAAAACTGAGTATTTGTCGAAAAATACATCATAACTCTTACACCTTTGTCAGAACACTTTGAAATTTCTATCTTATCACGAAAATAATGAGTGGAATCTACTGTAAAAATTTCAAGTAAAATTAAATTTCTTGAAAAATTAAGATTTTGTCCCTATAGTATAAAACTTTTGTATTTGTCGAAAAATACACCATAACTATTACACCGTTTGTCAGAACACTTTGAAATTTCTATCTTATCACTAAAATAATGTGTGGAATCTATTGTAAAAATTTCAAGCAAAATTAAATTTCATGAAAAATTACGATTTTGCCCCTACAGGATAAAACTTGAGTATTTGTCAAAAAATACACTATAATTCTTACACCATTTGTCAGAACACTTTGAAATTTCTATCTTATCACTAAAATAATGTGTGGAATCTTCTGTAAATATTTCAAGCAAAATTAAATTTCATGAAAAATTACAATTTTGCCCCTACAGGATAAAAATAGAGTGTTTGTCGAAAAATACACCATAACTCTTACACCTTTGTCAGAACACTTTGAAATTTCTATATTATCACTAAAATAATGTGTGGAATCTACTGTAAAAATTTCAAGCAAAATTAAATTTCATGAAAAATTACGATTTTGCCCCTATAGGATAAAACTTGAATATTTGTCGAAAAATACACCATAACTCTTACACCGTTTGTCAGAACACTTTGAAATTTCTATCTTATCACTAAAATAAAGTGTGGAATCTACTGTAAAAATTTCAAGCAAAATTAAATTTCATGAAAAATTACGATTTTGCCCCTATTGGATAAAAATTGAGTGTTTGTCGAAAAATACACCATAACTGTTACACCGTTGGTCAGAACACTTTGAAATTTCTATCTTATCACTAAAATAATGTGTGGAATCTACTGTAAAAATTTCAAGCAAAATTAAATTTCACGAAAGATTACGATTTTGCCCCTAAAATAATGTGAGGAATCTACTCTAAAAATTTCAAGCAAAATTAAATTTCATGAAAAATTACGATTTTCCCCCTATAGGATAAAAACTGAGTATTTGTCGAAAAATACACCATATCTCTTACACCATTTGTCAGGACGCTTTAAAATTTCTTTCTTATCCTAAAATAATGTGTGGAATCTACTGTCAAAATTTCAAGCAAAATTAAATTTCATGAAAAATTACGATTTTGCCCCTATGGGATAAAAATGAGTATTTGTCGAAAAATACACCATAACTCTTACACCGTTTGCAGAACACTTTGAAATTTTTATATTTTCACTAAAATAATGTGTGGAATCTACTGTCAAAATTTCAAGTAAAATTAAATTTCATGAAAAATTACGATTTTGCCCCTATAGGATAAAACTTGAATATTTGTCGAAAAATACACCATAACTTTTACACCGTTTGTTCGAACACTTTAAAATTTCAATTTTAGCACTAAAATAATGTGTGGAATCTACAGTAAAAAGTTCAAGAAAAATTAAATTTCATGAAAAATTACTGTTTTGCCCCTATACAATAAAAACAAAGTATTTGTCGAAAAATACACAATAACTCTTACACCGTTTGTCAGAACACTTTAAAATTTGTTTATTATCCCTAAAATAATTTGTGGAATCTACCGTAAAAATGTCAAGCAAAATTAAATTTTATGAAAAATTACGATTTTGCCCCAATAGAATAAAAACTGAGTAGTTGTCGAAAAATACACCATAATTCTTACACCGTTTGTCAGAACACTTTGAAATTTCTATCTTATCACTAAAATAATGTGTGGAATCTAATGTAAAAATTTCAAGGAAAATTAACTTTCATGAAAAATTACGATTTTGCCCCTATAGGATAAAAACAGAGTATTTGTCGAAAAATACACCATAACTCTTACACCGTTTGTCAGACCACTTTGTAATTTGTTTATTATCCCTAAAATAATGTGTGTAATCTACTGTAAAAATTTCAAGCAAAATTAAATTTCATGAAAAATTACGATTTTGCCCCTATAGGATAAAAACTGAGTATTTGTCGAAAAATACACCATAACTCTTACACCGTTTGTCAGAACACTTTGAAATTTCTATATTATAACTAAAATAATGTTTGGAATCTACTGTAAAAAGTTCAAGCAAAATTAAATTTCATGAAAAATTACGATTTTGCCCCTATAGGATAAAAATTGAGTATTTGTCGAAAAATAAACCATAACTCTTACACATTTGTCAGAACACTTTGAAATTTCTATCTTATCACAAAAATAATGTGTGGAATCTACTGTAAAAAGTTCAAGCAAAATTAAATTTCATGAAAAATTACGATTTTGCCCCTATAGGATAAAAACTGAGTATTTGTCGAAAAATACACCATAACTCTTACACCGTTTGTCAGAACACATTGAAATTTCTATCTTATCACTAAAATAATGTGTGTAATCTATTGTAAAAATTTCAAACAAAATTAAATTTCTTGAACAATTACGATTTTGCCCCAATAGGATAAAACTTGAGTATTTGTCGAAAAATACACCATAACTCTTACACCGTTTGTCAGAACACTTTGAAATTTCTATTTTATCACTAAAATAATGTGTGGAATCTACTGTAAAAATTTCAAACAAAATTAAGTTTCATGAAAAATTACGATTTTGCCCCTATATGATAAAAACTGAGTATTTGTCGAAAAATACACCATAACTCTTACAATGTTTGTCAGAGCCCTTTGAAATTTCTATCTTATCACTAAAATAATGTGTGGAATCTTCTGTAAAAATTTCAAACAAAATTAAATTTCAAGAAAAATTACGATTTTGCCCCTATAGGATAAAACTTGTGTATTTGTCGAAAAATTCACCATAGCTCTTACACCGTTTTTCAGAACACTTAAAAATTTCTATCTTATCACTAAAATAATGTGTGGAATCTACTGTAAAAATTTCAAGAAAAATAAAATTTCTTGAAAAATTATGATTTTGCCCCTATAGGATAAAACTTGAGTATTTGTCGAAAAATACTCAATAACTCTTACACCGTTTGTCAGAACACTTTGAAATTTCTATCTTATCATTAAAATAATATGTGGAATCTACTGTAAAAATTTCAGGCAAAATTAAATTTCACGAAAAATTATGATTTTGATCCTATAGGATAAAAACTGAGTATTTGTCGAAAAATACACCATAACTCTTACACCGTGTGTCAGAACACTTTGAAATTTCTATCTCATCAATAAAATAATGTGTGGAATCTAATGTAAAAATTAAAAACAAAATTAAATTTCATGAAAAATTACGATTTTGCCCCTATAGGAATAAAATTGAGTATTTGTCGAAAAATACACCATAACTCTTACACTATTTGTCAGAACACATTGAAATTTCTCTCTTATCACTAAAATAATGTGTGGAATCTACTGTAAAAATTTCAAGCAAAATTAAATTTCATGAAAAATTACGATTTTGCCCCTCTAGGATAAAAATTGAGTGTTTGTCGAAAAATACACCATAACTCTTACACCATTTGTCAGAACACTTTGAAATTTCTATCTTATCACAAAAATAATGTGTGGAATCTACTGTAAAAATTTCAAACAAAATTAAATTTCATGAAAAATTACGATTTTGCCCCTATAGGATAAAAAATGAGTATTTGTCGAAAAATACACTATAACTCTTACACCGTTTGTCAGAACACTTTGAAATTTCAATCTTATCGCTACAATAATGTGTGGAATCTAATGTAAAAATTTCAATCAAAATTAAATTTCATAAAAAATTACGATTTTGACCCTATAGGATAAAACTTGAGTATTTGTCGAAAAATACACCATAACTCTTACACCGTTTGTCAGAACACTTTGAAATTTCTATCTTATCACTAAAATAATGTGTAGAATCTACTCTAAAAATTTCAAACAAAATTAAATTTCATGAGAAATTACGATTTTGCCCCTATATGATAAAAACTGAGTAATTGTCGAAAAATACACCATAACTCTTACACCGTTTGTCAGAACACTTTGAAATTTCAATCTTATCGCTACAATAATGTGTGGAATCTAATGTAAAAATTTCAATCAAAATTAAATTTCATGAAAAATTACGATTTTGCCCCTATAGGATAAAACTTGAGTATTTGTCGAAAAATACACCATAACTCTTACACCGTTTGTGAGAACACTTTGAAATTTCTATATTATCACTAAAATAATGTGTGGAATCTACTCTTAAAATTTCAAACAAAATTAAATTTCATGAAAAAATACGATTTTGCCCCTATATGATAAAAACTGAGTATTTGTCGAAAAATACACCATAACTCTTACAACGTTTGTCAGAACACTTTGAAATTTCTATCTTATCACTAAAATAATGTGTGGAATCTACTGTAAAAATTTTAAACAAAATTAAATTTCATGAAAAATTACGATTTTGCCCCTATAGGATAAAACTTGTGTATTTGTCGAAAAATACACCATAACTCTTACACCGTTTGTCAGAACACTTTTAAATTTATATCTTATCACAAAAATAATGTGTGGAATCTGCTGTAAAAAAGTCAAACAAAATTAAGTTTCATTAACAATTACGATTTTGCCACTATGGGATAAAAAACTGAGTATTTGTTGAAAAATACACCATAACTCTTACGCCATTTGTAAGGACACTTTGAAATTTCTATATTATCACTAAAATAATGTATCGAATCAACTATAAAAATTTCAAGCTAAATTAAATTTAATGAAAAATTACGATTTTGCCCCTATAGGATAAAACTTGAGTATTTGTCGAAAAATACACCATAACTCTTACACCGTTTGTCAGAACACTTTGAAATTTCTATCTTATCACTAAAATAATGTGTGGAATCTACTGTAAAAATTTCAAACAAAATTAAATTTCATGAAAAATTACGATTTTGCCCCTATATGATAAAAACTGAGTATTTGTCGAAAAATACACCATAACTCTTACAACGTTTGTCAGAGCACTTTGAAATTTCTATATTATCACTAAAATAATATGTGGAATCTACTGTAAAAATTTCAAACAAAATTAAATTTCATGAAAAATTACGATTTTGCCCCTATAGGATAAAACTTGAGTATTTGTCGAAAAATACACCATAACTCTTACACCGTTTGTCAGAACACTTGGAAATTTCTATCTTATCACAAAAATAATGTGTGGAATCTACTGTAAAAATTACAAACAAAATTAAATTTCATGAAAAATTACGATTTTGCCCCTATATGATAAAAACTGAGTATTTGTCGAAAAATACACCATAACTCTTACAACGTTTGTCAGGACACTTTTAAATTTCTAACTTATCACTAAAATAATGTGTGGAATCTACTGTAAAAATTTCAAGCAAAATTAAATTTCATGAAAAATTACGATTTTGCCCCTATAGGATAAAACTTGTGTATTTGTCAAAAAATACACCATAACTCTTACACCGTTTTTCAGAACACTTTAAAATTTCTATCTTATCACTAAAATAATGTGTGGAATCTACTGTCAAAATTTCAAGCAAAATTAAATTTCATGAAAAATTACGATTTTGCCCCTATAGGATAAAACTTTAGTATTTGTCGAAAAATACACCATAACTTTTACACTGTTTGTCAGAACACTTTAAAATTTCAATTTTATCCCTAAAATAATGTGTGGAATCTACTGTAAAAATTTCAAGCAAAATTAAATTTCATGAAAAATTATTGTTTTGCCCCTATAGGATAAAAACAAAATATTTGTCGAAAAATACACAATAACTCTTACACCGTTTGTCAGAACACTTTGAAATTTGTTTATTATCCCTAAAATAATGTGTGGAATCTACTATAAAAATGTCAAGCAAAATTAAAGTTCATGAAAACTTACGAATTTGCCCCTATAGGATAAAAACAGAGTATTTGTCAAAAAATACACCATAACTCTTACACCGTTTGTCAGAACACTTTGAAATTTGTTTATTATCCCTAAAATAATGTGTGGAATCTACTGTAAAAATTTCACCCAAAATTAAATTTCATGAAAAATTACGATTTTGCCCCTATAGGATAAAAACTGAGTAGTTGTCGAAAAATACACCATATCTCTTACACCATTTGTCAGAACACTTAGAAATTTCTACCTTATCTCTAAAATAATGTGTGGAATCTACTGTAAAAATTTCAACCAAAATTAAATTTCAAGAAAAATTACGATTTTGCCCCTATACGATAAAAACTGAGTATCTGTCGAAAAATATACCATAACTCTTACACCGTTTGTCAGAACACATTGAAATTTCTATATTATCACTAAAATAATGTGTGGAATCTACAATAAAAATTTCAAGCAAAATTAAATTTCATTAAAAACTTACGATTTTGCCCCTATAGGATAAAAAGTGAGTATTTATCGAAATTTACACCATAACTCATACACCATTTGTCAGAACACTTTGAAATTTCTATCTTATCACTAAAATATTGTGTGGAATCTACTGTAAAAACTTAAAGCAAAATTGAATTTCTTGAAAAATTACGATTTTGCCCCTATAGGATAAAACTTGAGTATTTGTCTAAGAATACACCATAACTCTTACACCGTTCGTCAGAACACTTTGAAATTTATATATTATCACTAAAATAATGTGTGAAATCTACTGTAAAAATATCAAGCAAAATTAAATTTCATGAAAAATTACCATTTTGCCCCTATAGGATAAAACTTGAATATTTGTCGAAAAATACCCCATAACTCTTACACCGTTTGTCAGAACACTTTAAAATTTCAATTTTATCACAAAAATAATGTGTGGAATCTACTATAAAAATTTCAAGCAAAATTAAATTTCATGAAAAATTACGATTTTGCCCCTATAGGATAAAACTTGTGTATTTGTCGAAAAATACACCATAACTATTACACCATTTTTCAGAACACTTTAAAATTTCTATCTTATCACTAAAATACTGTGTGGAATCTACTGTCAAAATTTCAAGCAAAATTAAAATTCATGAAAAATTACAATTTTGCCCCTATAGGATAAAACTTTAGTATTTGTCGAAAAATACACCATAACTTTTACACTGTTTGTCAGAACACTTTAAAATTTCAAATTTTATCCCTAAAATAATGTGTGGAATCTACTGTACAAATTTAAAGCAAAAATGAATTTCTTGAAAAATTACGATTTTGCCCCTATAGGATAAAAACAAAGTATTTGTCGAAAAATACACAATAACTCTTACACTGTTTGTCCGAACACTTTGAAATTGGTTTATTATCCCTAAAATAATATGTGGAATCTACTATAAAAATGTCAAGCAAAATTAAAGTTCATGAAAAATTACGAATTTGCCCCTATAGGATAAAAACAGAGTATTTGTCGAAAAATACACCATAACTCTTACACCGTTTGTCAGAACACTTTGAAATTTGTTTATTATCCCTAAAATAATGTGTGGAATCTACTGTAAAAATTTCACCCAAAATTAAATTTCATGAAAAATTACGATTTTGCCCCTATAGGATAAAAACTGAGTAGTTGTCGAAAAATACACCATAACTCTTACACCATTTGTTAGAACACTTAGAAATTTCTATCTTATCTCTAAAATAATGTGTGGAATCTACTCTAAAAATTTCAACCAAAATTAAATTTCAAGAAAAATTACGATTTTGCCCCTATAGGATAAAAACTGAGTATCTGTCGAAAAATACACCATAACTCTTACACCGTTTGTCAGAACACTTTGAAATTTCTATATTATCACTAAAATAATGTGTGGAATCTACAATAAAAATTTCAAGCAAAATTAAATTTCATTAAAAACTTACGATTTTGCCCCTATAGGATAAAAAGTGAGTATTTGTCGAAATTTACACCATAACTCATACATCATTTGTCAGAACACTTTGAAATTTCTATCTTATCACTAAAATAATGTGTGGAATCTACTGTAAAAATTTAAAGCAAAATTGAATTTCTTGAAAAATTACGATTTTGCCCCTATAGGATAAAACTTGAGTATTTGTCGAAAAATACACCATAACTCTTACACCGTATGTCAGAACACTTTGAAATTTATATATTATCACTAAAATAATGAGTGAAATCTACTGTAAAAATTTCAAGCAAAATTAAATTTCATGAAAAATTACCATTTTGCCCCTATAAGATAAAACTTGAGTATTTGTCGAAAAATACCCCATAACTCTTACCCCGTTTGTCAGAACACTTTAAAATTTCAATTTTATCATGAAAATAATGTGTGGAATATACTATAAAAATTTCAAGCAAAATTAAATTTCATGAAAAATTACGATTTTGCCCCAATAGGATAAAAACTAAGTATTTGTGGAAAAATACACCATAAGTCTTACACCGTTTGTCAGACCACCTTGAAATTTCTATCTTATCACTAAAAAATTTGTGGAATCTATTGTAAAAATTTCAAGCAAAATTAAATCTCATGAAAAATTATGATTTTGCCCCGATAAGATAAAAACTAAGTATTTGTCGAAAAATACACCATAACTCTTACACCGTTTGTGAGAACACTTTGAAATTTCTATCTTATCACTAAAATAATGTGTGGAATCTACTGTAAAAATTTCAAGCAAAATTGAATTTCATGAAAAATTACGATTTTGCCCCTATAAGATAAAGACGGAGTATTTGTCGAAAAATACACCATAACTCTTACACCGTATGTCAGAACACTTTAATATTTGTCGAAAAATACACCATAACTCTTACACCATTTGTGAGAACACTTTGAAATTTCTATCTTATCACTAAAATAATGTGTGGAATCTACTGTAAAAATTTCAAGCAAAATTGAATTTCATGAAAAATTACGATTTTGCCCCTATAAGATAAAGACGGAGTATTTGTCGAAAAATACACCATAACTCTTACACCGTTTGTCAGAACACTTTGAAATTTCTATCTTATCACTAAAATAATGTTTGGAATCTACTGTAAAAATTTCAAGCAAAATTAAATTTAACGAAAATTATAATTTTGCCCCTATAGGATAAAAACTGAGTATTTGTTGAAAAATACACCATAACTCTTACACCGTATGTCAGAACACTTTAATATTTCTATCTTATCACTAAAATAATGTGTGGAATCTACTCTAAAAATTTCAAGCAAAATTAAATTTCATGAAAATTTACGATTTTTGCCCCTATAGGATAAAAAATGAGTATTTGTCGAAAAATACACCATAACTCCTACACCGTTTTTCAGAACACTTTGAAATTTCAGTAAAAATTTCAAGCAAAACTAAATTTCATGAAAAATTACGATTTTGCCCCTATAAGATAAAAACTGAGTATTTGTCGAAAAATACACCATAACTCTTACACCGTTTGTCAGAACACTTTTAAATTTGTATCTTATCACTAAAATAATGTGTGGAATCTACTGTAAAAATTTAAAGAAAAATTAAATTTCACAAAAATTACGATTTTGCCCCTGTAGGATAAAACCTAAGTATTTGTCGAAAAATACACCATAACTCTTACACCGTTTGTCAGAACACTTTCAAATTTCTATCTTATCACTAAAATAATATGTGGAAACTACTCTAAAAATTTCAAGCAAAATTAAATTTCATGAAAATTTACGATTTTGCCCCTATCGGATAAAAACTGAGTATTTGTCGAAAAATACATCATAACTCTTACTCCGTTTGTTAGAACACTTTGAAATTTCTATCTTATCACTAAAATAAAGTGTGGAATCTACTGTAAAAATTTCAAGCAAAATTAAATTTCTTGAAAAATTACGATTTTGCCCTATAGGATAAAAACTGAGTATTTGTCGAAAAATACATCATAACAGTTACACCGTTTGTCAGAATACTTTGAAATTTCTATCTTATCACTAAAATAATGTGTGAAATTTACTGTAAAAAATTCAAGCAAAATTAAATTTCATGAAAAATTACGATTTACCCCTATAGGATAAAACTTGAGTATTTGTCGAAAAATACACCATAACTCTTACACCGTTTCTCAGAACCTTTTCAAATTTCTATCTTATCACTAAAATAATATGTGGAATCTACTCTAAAAATTTCAAGAAAATTAAATTTCATGAAAATTTACGATTTTGCCCCTATAGGATAAAAACTGAGTATTTGTCGAAAAATACAGCATAACTATTACACCGTTTGTCAGAACACTTTGAAATTTCTATCTTATCACTAAAATAATGTGTGGAATCTACTGTAAAAATTTCAAGCAAAATTAAATTTCTTGAAAAATTACGATTTTGCCCTATAGGATAAAAACTGAGTATTTGTCGAAAAATACACCGTAACAGTTACACTGTTTGTCAGAATACTTTGAAATTTCTATCTTATCACTAAAATAATGTGTGAAATCTACTGTAAAAAATTCATGCAAAATTAAATCTCATGAAAAATTACGATTTTGCCCCTATAAGATAAAGACGTAGTATTTATCGAAAAATACACCATAACTCTTACACCGTTTGTAAGAACACTTTGAAATTTCTATCTTATCACAAAAATAATATGTGGAATCTACTGTAAAAATTTCAAGCAAAATTAAATTTCATGAAAATTTACGATTTTGCCCCTCTAAGATAAAAACCGAGTATTTGTCGAAAAATACAGCATAACTCTTACACCGTTTGTCAGAACACTTTGAAATTTCTATCTTATTACTAAAATAATGTGTGGAATCTACTGTAAAAATTTCAAAATTAAATTTCTTGAAAAATTACGATTTTGCCCTATAGGATAAAAACTAAGTATTTGTCGAAAATTACACCATAACAGTTACACCGTTTGTCAGAATACTTTGAAATTTCTATCTTATCAATAAAATAATGTGTGGAATCTATTGTAAAAAATTCAAGCAAAATTAAATTTCATGAAAAATTACGATTTTGCCCCTTTAGGATAAAACTTGAGTATTTGTCGAAAAATACACCATAACCCTTACATCGTGTGTCTGAAAACTTTGAAATTTCTTTCTTGTCACTAAAATAATGTATGGAATCTACTGTAAAAATTTCAAGCAAAATTAAATTTCATGAAAAATTACGATTTTGCCCCTATAGGATAAAAACAGAGTATTTGTCGAAAAATACACCATAACTCTTACACCGTTTGTCAGAACACTTTGAAATTTGTATATTATCCCTAAAATAATATGTGGAATCTACTGTAAAAATTTCAAGCAAAATTAAATCTCATGAAAAATTACAATTTTGCCCCTATAGGATAAAAACTGTGTATTTGTCGAAAAATACAGCATAACTCATACACCGTTTGTCAGAACACTTTGAAATTTCTATCTTATCACTAAAATAATGTGTGGAATCTACTGTAAAAATTTCATGCAAAATTAAATTTCTTGAAAATTTACGATTTTGCCCTATAGGATAAAAACTGAGTATTTGTCGAAAAATACACCATAACAGTTACACCGTTTGTCAGAATAGTTTGAAATTTCTATCTTATCGCTAAAATAATGTGTGGAATCTACTGCAAAAAATTCAAGCAAAATTAAATTTCATGAAAAATTACGATTTTGCCCTATAGGATAAAACTTGAGTATTTGTCGAAAAATACACCATAACTCTTACACCGTTTCTCAGAACCTTTTCAAATTTCTATCTTATCACTAAAATAATATGTGGAATCTACTCTAAAAATTTCAAGAAAATTAAATTTCATGAAAATTTACGATTTTGCCCCTATAGGATAAAAACTGAGTATTTGTCGAAAAATACAGCATAACTATTACACCGTTTTTCAGAACACTTTGAAATTTCTATCTTATCACTAAAATAATGTGTGGAATCTACTGTAAAAATTTCAAGCAAAATTAAATTTCTTGAAAAATTACGATTTTGCCCTATAGGATAAAAACTGAGTATTTGTCGAAAAATACACCGTAACAGTTACACAGTTTGTCAGAATACTTTGAAATTTCTATCTTATCACTAAAATAATGTGTGAAATCTACTGTAAAAAATTCATGCAAAATTAAATCTCATGAAAAATTACGATTTTGCCCCTATAAGATAAAGACGTAGAATTTATCGAAAAATACACCATAACTCTTACACCGTTTGTAAGAACACTTTGAAATTTCTATCTTATCACAAAAATAATATGTGGAATCTACTGTAAAAATTTCAAGCAAAATTAAATTTCATGAAAATTTACGATTTTGCCCCTATAAGATAAAAACCGAGTATTTATCGAAAAATACAGCATAACTCTTACACCGTTTGTCAGAACACTTTGAAATTTCTATCTTATTACTAAAATAATGTGTGGAATCTACTGTAAAAATTTCAAAATTAAATTTCTTGAAAAATTACGATTTTGCCCTATAGGATAAAAACTGAGTATTTGTCGAAAATTACACCATAACAGTTACACCGTTTGTCAGAATACTTTGAAATTTCTATCTTATCAATAAAATAATGTGTGGAATCTACTGTAAAAAATTCAAGCAAAATTAAATTTCATGAAAAATTACGATTTTGCCCCTTTAGGATAAAACTTGAGTATTTGTCGAAAAATACACCATAACCCTTATATCGTGTGTCTGAAAACTTTGAAATTTCTTTCTTGTCACTAAAATAATGTATGGAATCTACTGTAAAAATTTCAAGCAAAATTAAATTTCATGAAAAATTACGATTTTGCCCCTATAGGATAAAACTTGAGTATTTGTCGAAAAATACACCATAACTCTTACACCGTTTGTCAGAACACTTTGAAATTTCTATCTTATCACTAAAATAATGTGTGGAATCTACTGTAAAAATTTCAAACAAAATTAAATTTCATGAAAAATTACGATTTTGCCCCTATATGATAAAAACTGAGTATTTGTAGAAAAATACACCATAACTCTTACATCGTTTGTCAGAACACTTTGAAATTTGTATATTATCCCTAAAATAATATGTGGAATCTACTGTAAAAATTTCAAGCAAAATTAAATCTCATGAAAAATTACGATTTTGCCCCTATATGATAAAAACTGTGTATTTGTCGAAAAATACAGCATAACTCATACACCGTTTGTCAGAACACTTTGAAATTTCTATCTTATCACTAAAATAATGTGTGGAATCTACTGTAAAAATTTCATGCAAAATTAAATTTCTTGAAAATTTACGATTTTGCCCTATAGGATAAAAACTGAGTATTTGTCGAAAAATACACCATAACAGTTACACCGTTTGTCAGAATAGTTTGAAATTTCTATCTTATCGCTAAAATAATGTGTGGAATCTACTGTAAAAAATTCAAGCAAAATTAAATTTCATGAAAAATTACGATTTTGCCATATAGGATAAAACTTGAGTATTTGTCGAAAAATACACCATAACTCTTACATCGTTTGTCTGAACAATTTGAAATTTCTATCTAATCACTAAAATAATATGTGGAATCTACTGTAAAATTTTGAAGCAAAATTTAATTTCATGAAAATTTACGATTTTGCTCCTATATGATAAAACCTGAGTATTTGTCAAAAAATACACCATAACTCTTACACCGTTTGTCAGAACACTTTCAAATTTCTATCTTATCACTAAAATAATATGTGGAATCTACTCTAAAAATTTCAAGCAAAATTAAATTTCATGAAAATTTACGATTTTGCCCCAATAGGATAAAAACTGAGTATTTGTTGAAAAATACATCATAACTCTTAAACCGTTTGTCCGAACACTTAGAAATTTCTATCTTATCACTAAAATAATGTGTGGAATCTACTGTAAAAATTTCAAGCAAAATTAAATTTTTTGAAAAATTACTATTTTGCCCTATAGGATAAAAACTGAGTATTTGTCGAAAAATACACCATAACAGTTACACCGTTTGTAAGAATACTTTGAAATTTCTATCTTATCACTAAAATAATGTGTGGAATCTACTGTAAAAAATTCAAGCAAAATTAAATTTCATGAAAAATTACGATTTTGCCCCTATAGGATAAAAACAGAGTATTTGTCGAAAAATACCCCATAACTCTTACATCGTTTGTCTGAACACTATGAAATTACTATCTTATCACTAAAATAATGTGTGGAATGTACTGTAAAAATTTCAAGCAAAATTAAATTTCATGAAAAATTACGATTTTGCCCCTATAGGATAAAAACAGAGTATTTGTCGAAAAATACACCATAACTCTTTCACCGTTTGTCAGAACACTTTGAAATTTGTATATTATCCCTAAAATAATGTGTGGAATCTACTGTAAAAATTTCAAGCAAAATTAAATCTCATGAAAAATTACAATTTTCCCCTGTAGTATAAAAACTAAGTATTTGTCGAAAAATACACCATAACTCTTACACCTTTTGTCAGAACACTTTGAAATTTCTATCTTATCACTAAAATAATGTGTGGAATCTACTGTAAAAATTTCAAGCAAAATTAAATTTCATGAAAAATTACGATTTTGCCCCTATAGGATAAAAACTGAGTATTTGTCGAAAAATACACCATAACTGTTACACCTTTTGTTAGAACATTTCGAAATTTCTGTAAAAATTTCAAGCAAAACTAAATTTCATGAAAAATTATGATTTTTCCCCTATAAGATAAAAACTGAGTATTTGTCGAAAAATACAACATAACACTTACACCGTTTGTCAGAACACTTTGAAATTTCTGTAAAAATTTCAAGCAAAATTAAATTTCATGAAAAATTAGGATTTTGCCCCTGTAAGATATAAACTGAGTATTTGTCGAAAAATACACCAAAACTCTTACACCGTTTGTCAGAACACTTTGAAATTTCTTTCTTATCACTAAAATAATGTGTGGAATCTACTGTAAAAATTTTAAGCAAAATTAAATTTCACAAAAATTACGATTTTGCCCCTGTAGGATAAAACCTGAGTATTTGTCGAAAAATACATAATAACTCTTACACCGTTTGTCAGAACACTTTCAAATTTCTATCTTATCACTAAAATAATATGTGGAATCTACTCTAAAAATTTCAAGCAAAATTAAATTTCATGAAAATTTACGATTTTGCCCCTATATGATAAAAATTGAGTATTTGTCGAAAATACAGCATAACTCTTACACCGTTTGTCAGAACACTTTGAAATTACTATCTTATCACTAAAATAATGTGTGGAATCTACTCTAAAAATTTCAAGCAAAATTAAATTTCTTGAAAAATTACGATTTTGCACTATAGGATAAAAACTGAGTATTTGTCGAAAAATAAACCATAAGAGTTACACCGTTTGTCAGAATACTTTGAAATTTCTATCTTATCACTAAAATAATGTGTGGAATCTACTGTAAAAAATTCAACCAAAATTAAATTTCATGAAAAATTACGATTTTGCCCCTATAGGATAAAACTTGAGTATTTGTCGAAAAATACACCATAACTCTTACATCGTTTGTCTGAACACTTTGAAATTTCTATCTTATCACTAATATAATGTGTGGAATCTATTGTAAAAATTTCAAGCAAAATTAAATTTCATAAAAAATTACGATTTTGCCCCTATAGGATAAAAAACAGAGTATTTGTCGAAAAATACACAATAACTCTTAAACCGTTTGTCAGAACACTATGAAATTTGTTTATTATCCCTAAAATAATGTGTGGAATCTACTATAAAAATTTCAAGCAAAATTAAATCTCATGAAAAATTACGATTTTGCCCCTATAAGATAAAAACAAAGTATTTGTCAAAAAATACAACATAACTCTTACGCCGTTTGTGAGAACACTTTGAAATTTCTATCTTCTCACTAAAATAATGTGTGGAATCTACTGTAAAAATTTCATGCAAAATTAAATTTCACAAAAAATTACGATTTTGCCCCTATAGGATAAAGACGGAGTATTTGTCGAAAAATACACCATAACTCTTATACCGTTTGTCAGAACACTTTGAAATTTCTATCTTATCACTAAAATAATGTGTGGAATCTACTGTAAAAATTTCAAGCAAAATAAATTTCACAAAAATTACGATTTTGCCCCTATAGGATAAAAACTGAGTATTTGTCGAAAAATACACCATAACTCTTACACCGTTTGTCAGAACATTTTAAAATTTCTATCTTATCACTAAAATAATGTGTGGAATCTACTTTAAAAATTTCAAGCAAAATTAAATTTCATGAAAATTTACGATTTTGCCCCTATGGGATAAAAACTGAGTATTTGTCGAAAAATACACCATAACTCTTACACTATTTGTCAGAAAACTTTGAAATTTCTGTAAAAATTTCAAGCAAAACTAAATTTCAGGAAAAATTACGATTTTGCCCATATAATATAAAAAGTGAGTATTGGTCGAAAAATACACCATAACTCTTACACCGTTTGTCAGAACACTTTGAAATTTCTATCTTATCACTAAAATAATGTGTGGAATCAACTGTAAAAAATTCAAGCAAGATTAAATTTCATGAAAAATTACGATTTTTCCCCTATTGGATAAAACTTGAGTATTTGTCGAAAAATGCACCATAACTCTTACCCCGTTTGTCAGAACACTTTGAAATTTCTATGTTATCACTAAAATAATATGTGGAATCTACTGTAAAAATTTAAAGCAAAATTAAATTTCATAAAAAAACAGAGTATTTGTCGAAAAATACACCATAACTCTTACACCGTTTGTCAGAACACTTTGAAATTTGTTTATTATCCCTAAAATAATTTGTGGAATCTACTGTAAAATTTTCAAGCAAAATTAAGTCTCATGAAAAATTACGATTTTGCCCTATAGGATAAAAACTAAGTATTTGTCGAAAAATACACTATAACTCTTACACCGTTTGTCAGAACACTTTGAAATTTCTTTCTTATCACTAAAATAATGTAATATAGATTGAAGAAAGAAATTTATTGATATGTATCTCAATACTGTAAAAATTTCAAGAAAAAATTTCTTTCTTATCACTTTGAAATTTCTTTCTTATCACTAAAATAATGTAATATAGATTGAAGAAAGAAATTTATTGATATGTATCTCATATTTGAAAAATACACCATAACTCTTACACCATTTTTCATTATACTTCGTGAAGATATTAGATTTGATTTAGAAATAAGAACTTATGTTGAAATAATATTATTTGAATTTATTGATATGTATCTCATATTTGTATTCAAAATGATGGTAAGTATACTGCGTTGGTAAGCGTGAGACCGTTGGTCAGCCCGCATTGAAGAAAAAGGGTGGTCCCGGCAGTGTTCCCGTAGCCTTACCTGAGTTAAGAATACAAGTAAGAGAGAATTTCATTAAATTTAAATAATGGCGTTGCAACTAAGAAACTTATTTAAATCAAACTCTAGATCTTCATCTTCTTCTGGTTCTAGTTCCAGTAGGAATGACAACATAGTTCAAAGTAGTGAAAGATTGGTTCCTATAGACTATTCAAACTGGACTATACCGCAAGAACAAATAGAAAACATATATCAAATAGGTTTAACAGATTTTAAAATGGCATTTTCTGTTAAAACTCATGAACAAACTGTTTCTATACAAGAAGAATCTCAAAGTATAAGATTATTGAATATAGATACTATTAAGAAATATATTAATAAAAATTATAATTATTTACATATAGGCTTAGTACAAGTTGCAGTAAAACCCCTAGTTCATCTAGGAGTAGATCTGCCAATATATTTGGCTTTAAGAGATAAGAGATTAATAAAATATAAAACATCATTGTTATCAATGATACAAACCAATATATGTAATGGTCCAATTTATTTTAATTGTTACCCAAATTTCTCAGTAGATTTAACTGATCAAAGAATTTTAGATTCTTTAGTTTTAGATGCACATGTTCAAAGAAAAGAATTTCATCCCTGTAAGAATTTTGCTATAATTTATAGAGTATATTTTAGATTGTTATCATCACAATTAAATCCAAAATTAAAAATGTTACCTTCTTCAAAGGATGAAACGATACTTCTGCAGGTTGATGCAGAAAATCCTACAATATTTACTCCAAAAAGATTAAAATGGAATGAAATAACAATTCCAGACCAATTTGTTATAGAAAACCAACAAATTCCTAGAAATATTGAAAGAAGAGAAATTCAAGATATAATAGAAGATTCTGATGGCAAAATTAGATTACAATTCAACTCTTTTAGAGAACAATCTAATAGTTCAAGAACAGAAAATAGGTTTGAATCTACTTCAGAAACAAGTAGAAAATCTATGTCAAATCTAGATCCTAGATATAGATTTCGAACACCTATCCCTGAACAAACTCATACTCCAGAATCATCACAAATATATTCTGCTCCTAATTCACCTACATATTCAAGCATAATGGTAATAACTTCTGAAAAACCTTATAAAATAGGATGGAAAGAATTAAGGAAAAACTTTGAATTAGAATTATATAATGATGAAAGAAAATGGTTTCAAAGTTTAGAGCAGCCTATAAAAGACAAACTTAAGAATGAATGGGAAAAATATATGTTAGATATGAAAATGGATATTTCATTATTTTCATTTCTAATGATGTATTTAGAACAAATAGGAATTAAAAAATGTTTTAGACAACCAAGTATTTTAGTTAATCATACTTTATATAAGAAATGGATATTAAAAGATGATTCCAGTATAACTTCGGTTCATCCTCCAGAGCAAAGTTTAAAATTACAAACTGTTAATGGTGAAGTTATAGCTGATCCTTATAAAAAAGGAAGAATTGATAATGGTCCTATTACTAATAATGATTTACAAAAAATATTACAACAGAATAATTATTCTAATCAAATATTAAATACTATAGCAAATCAGGTTGATCATATAAACAATAATATTGTAGCAAGTAATATTAATGAAAAGAATAAAGGTAAATTATCAGAAAAAATAGAAAAACCTTTTTTCAAAACAAATAGTGTTAATATTGATAAAAATGTTAGACTTAATAAAAATAATGATGAATTATTATCTAAAATTGTAACAAAAATATCAGAATTAGATAATAATAAGATTAATGTTTTAGATAATAATCAAGAATTAGATTCAGATAGTAATGACTCTTCTAGTATTAGTACTAATTCAGAATTAGAAGAAATAATAGAAAACTTTGATGATAATGATAATATAAATAAAATATATGTGAGACAAAAAAGATTTAGAGGAAATACAAGAAATTATTATAATAGACCAACTCCTGCTGATATAGGATATGAAGAAAGAAATCAATTTACAAAAAGCCATTATGATGGTTCTTCAATAACAGAATGGAATATAGATGGAAAATCTGAATATGAAATCTTAAATACCCTCCAAGAAATAGGAATGGCAAAAATGGCATATAGATTGCAAGGACATGCAGAACATATTGCTTGTCAGTTAATTGTCCAAGGTTTTACTGGCCAATTAAAAAATTGGTGGGATAATGCATTGGATTTAGAAACAAAGTTAAATATATTAAACCATACTAGGGAAATAGAAGATGAAAGAGGAAATATAAGTATTGAAAATGATTCGTGTGACTTTTTAATAGTTACTATATCAATGTATTTCATAGAAAATCCTAAAGAAGAATTTAATTCTTCAAAAATAATACTTACAAACCTTAGATGTCCTACACTGTCTGATTATAGATGGTATAAGGATGTTTTCCTTACTCAAATATTGAGAAGAGAAGATTGTAATATGTCTTTCTGGAAAGAAAGATTTATTATGGGACTTCCAAAATTATTTGCTGAAAGAATAATTCAAAAACTTAAGAGTGAAATTGGATTAGATGAAATACCCTTTAATAATATGACATATGGACAACTCTTTGCTTTCGTTAAGAAAGAAGGATTGGCCTTATGTTCTGAAATCAAACTTCAAGCAAAATATAGATCTGACAGAAATAATACTAGAAAAGAGTTAGGATGTTTTTGTGAAACATTCGGACTTATGAAATTAGAACCACCTTCAATATCTTATAAAAAGAAAAATAAAAGATTTGAAAGATTTAAAGAAAACTATGAAAAACCTAAGTATAAAAAATATAGGAGAAATAAAGAATTTAAACCAAGATATAAATCTAAAAATAATAAATTTAATAATAAAGAAATTAAATGTTGGACTTGTGGAAAACCAGGTCATACATCAGATAAATGTTTTAGGAAAAATAAAATAAAAGAAATTAAGAATAAAAGCGACAGTGAAGAATCAGAAATTTTAGAAGATAAATCTAGCAATTCTGAATATGAGAATATTGACAGTGATAATAGTAAAAAAGATTTATGTGGAATATGTGTTATTACAAAAGAAAAGAAAGGATTAATTTTTGATCTTATACAACAAATACAAGATCAAGATATTCAAAAAGAATATTTAGGAAAACTTAAAGATTTAATATTAGAAGAAGAGAATAAAAAGATTCATATAAAAGATCATTTTAGTCTAAATAAGATATTTGATAAATATCCAACAGAAAATATTCTTAGACAAATTACTACTAAAGATTTACAAACAGAAGTTAATAATCTTAAAAAACAAGTCAGTCAAATGCAAAAAGAAATATTTTCTTTAAAAGAAAAAGATTTAGAATTTGAAGCAAGATTAATGATTAATGATAATAAAGCTAGTACCAGTGGAACAAAAGATTTAGAAGATGAAGAAATCTCTGAGAAAGATTTCATAAATAATATACAAAGAATACAATTTCAAAAATGGTATATTAAAATAAATCTTGTTATAGGAAAATTCCATATTAATCTAATAGCTTTATTAGATTCAGGTGCTGATCAAAATGTAATAAAAGAAGGAATAATACCTTCTAGATTTTATGAAAAAACTAATGAACAATTATTTACGGCAAATTCAGAACCTTTAAATATTAGATATAAATTATCAAAGGCTCATATTTGTAATAATGGTTATTGTTTTAAAAATACATTTACCTTAGTTAAAGATATTTCACAAAATATTATTCTAGGTACACCTTTTCTTACTCAAATTTATCCTTTTCAAGTTGATAATAAAGGAATAAAAACAAAAATTCATGGAAAAACAATAGAGTTTAATTTTATTAATCCTATAGAAGTTAAAGAAATAATTTTATTACAAAATTCTTCTATATTTAAACAGATTAATAATATTTTTGATAAGAAAAAACAAATTAATTTCTTAAAAGATGAAATAAGTTATAAAAAAATAGAAGAACAGTTAAAAGAAGATAGAATAATAAAACAAATTAAAGAATTAGAAAAAAGATATTTAGATAATATTTGTAGTGAATTACCTAATGCTTTCTGGGAAAGAAAAAATCATATTATAGATTTACCTTATGAAAAAGAATTTAATGAAAGAAATATTCCTACAAAGGCAAGACCAATTCAAATGAATCAGGAATATTTAAAAATATGCCAAGAAGAAATAAAAGATTTATTAAAGAAAAATTTAATAAGACCTTCAAAATCTCCTTGGAGTTGTTCTGCTTTTTATGTTATGAAGCAGTCAGAACTTGAAAGAGGAGTACCAAGATTAGTTATTAATTATAAGCCTCTTAATAAGGTATTACAATGGATTAGATATCCTATACCTAATAAAAGAGATTTAATTAATAGATTATTTAATGCTAAGATTTTTTCAAAGTTTGATCTAAAATCTGGATTCTGGCAGATTCAGATAAATGAGAAAGATAGATACAAAACTGCCTTCACAGTACCATTTGGACATTACGAATGGAATGTAATGCCCTTTGGTCTTAAAAATGCTCCTTCAGAATTTCAAAAGATAATGAATGATATTTTTAATAATTATACTGAGTTTAGTATAGTTTATATTGATGATATATTAATATTCTCAAAAGATTTAGATCAACACTTTAAACATTTAAGTATATTATTCAATATAATTAAAAGAAGTGGTTTAGTAATATCAGCCAAAAAGATAAAACTTTTTCAAACTTCTATTAGATTTTTAGGACATGATATATCTCAAGGATATATTAGACCTATCAATAGATCCTTAGAATTTACTGAAAAATTTCCAGATATAATAAAAGATAAAAATCAATTACAAAGATTTTTAGGATGCCTTAATTATGTTAGTGATTTTTTCCCAAACTTAAGACAGAATTGTAAATTACTTTTTAGAAGACTTAGAAAAAATCCTCCTAATTGGACTGATGATCATACTAATATTGTTAAAGATATTAAGGAAAAGATTAAGTCATTACCATTCTTAGGAATTCCAAATCCTAAGGCAAATATGATAGTTGAAACAGATGCCTCCGATATTGGATATGGAGGAATATTAAAACAAGAAATAGAAACAAAAGAACAATTAGTTAGATTTCATTCAGGAATTTGGAATGAAGCACAAAAGAATTATTCAACAATTAAAAAAGAGATTCTGAGTATAGTATTATGTATTTCAAAGTTTCAAGATGATTTGTATAATAAAAAATTTCTTTTACGAATAGACTGTAAATCTGCAAAAGAAGTTTTACAAAAAGATGTTCAAAACATTGTTTCTAAACAAATATTTGCAAGATGGCAAGCCATCCTTTCTGTTTTCGATTTTGATATTGAATTCATTAAAGGAGAAAATAATTCATTACCAGATTTTTTAACAAGGGAATTTTTACAAGGTTCTAAATAAATTTATTTTCAGATGATGGACAACAAGACAAAAGCTCAGATTTTGAAAGAATATGAATTGCCTGAAACAAAAGAAATTGAATATCCAACTCAAAGTAGAGCCTATACTCCTCTACCACAAAATTTCCCCAGATTACCTTCACCTCAAACTCAGAGTTCAAACAGATTTTTACCACTACAAAATCCACCAGAAATTCCTTTCAAATCTATTCTTGCAACAATTCCACAAACACCACCAAAACCTGCTAATATTGTTATGCCAAATCAACCGCAAACAGAAGAGCATAAATATGTGACAAAAGCTTGGATTGATGAGATAGGAATGACTCCTTTTACAGAAATTCCAAAAGAAATGCAAGCAAAAGATTATATCAGAAATAGATTTCCAACATCTCAATATTGGGAATCTAATGATTTTCAAAGAAATCAAAGATATTATGAATTAATTCTTGTAGATACAAATTCTGCAGAAATAGTTCATAAGAAAAATGATGAAGGTCAAATTATTTACTCAAAATGTATTATCAAACAAGTTTTGAGTTTATCTCAATGGGGTAAATTCACAGATTCAAAACCTTTTTCCATTCGGTTCATTCCCAAAGAATATAATTATATTGATTATAAGGATGCTTGGTATAGAACTTTCTATATCACTCCTAATTATCATTCTTGGTTTTTTACCTTCCATGTTTCGTGTCAAACTAATTTCCCCATTTGGTTTTATGAATGGTGGAAAAGAATGGGTTCAGAATCATCCATTCTTCCAAAGCCTGTACTCAAAGGATTTGAAGTCTTTGCAGAGAATTCAAATCTCAAAAATTATCAAAAATTGCTCAATTTTCATTCTGAGTTCAAAGTTCCATGGATCTTCTCATGGAATTTCTTCTTTAGGAAAGTTTATTCTGATCCCTCTCCACTTTCAATAATTCGAATTTTCAAAGTTAAATGGTGGGCAAAATTCCAGCAACAAATTTGCTCAGAAGCCTCGATCAAACACTTTTTCCAAACAGGAAATAAAATCAGGTTTAATCCTGAAACTGGAGAAGTTTCATCTTCTCAAAAGAAAGTTCCAAAAGAGACAAAAGACAAAGGAAAAGAAAAAGTCAGAGAATCAAGTGTGGAAAATGTTTCTCCACAACAAAAACAATTCTTCGAAATGGTCAAACAATTTCCAGATATGCAACAGAAGTTTTTTGATTTCATGTCTCAAGAATCAACAAAATCAAAATCATCAGAAGAGTCAAATTCAGATCCGTTTGGAGGACCTCTTGCACAGGATCCTTTTGAATTCTAATATATTGTAATTGTATAGGACAAATTATGTAATAGATTAGACATTACTCAAAGTTGTGAAGAAAATTCAAAAAGCTGGTGGCAGGTGGTGACTCATCATCAGTGACTCAGTTTTCAAGACGCTCAAAATCAAAAGTTGCGGCTAAAGTTGGTGCTGAATACTGTTCAAGAATAAAGACAAAGTGTGACAAAGACCTCTCAACAAATCAAAGGTGCCGACACTCTCAAATTGAAGACCAAATGCAGATGTGATTGACATGCAAATGAAGATTCAGATTAAAGACAAATGTAATGAAAATTCAAATTCAGAATTTTCTTTAAATAGACTCAAAATGTAAGAGCTACTCACGCTTGAGTTTGCTCGCCTCTTCTTTCTCTCTCATTACCCTCTGAAGTTCATACTTCCTTTGTAGAACCCAAAAGCCTTGTAATTTCAAAGACTATTAATCAAATTCTGTAAGTTTTCTTCATTCTTCTACATTTCTGTAAATAGTTTTTAACTGTCTAATTTGTATATCGGCTGGAAACCCGAGCTGCCAGACGAAAAGAGCTTCTATGAAGTTCGTTGCTCAGGTCTAACAACGCCACGTACAAATTTTGAAATGTCTTCTGGATTTTCAGAATTCTTAACTCAAACTTTTATTTTATTAAGAGTTTACAAAGCATGCTATAATACTGTATTCAGAATCACAGATGAAGAATTAACCCCTAATAATATTTTAGAACAACAGGCTATAATGATAGAAGATCATAATATTGTTGATTTAATAAATGTTTCAATAGAAGAAATGATTAGATATCAAACCTTAAATATAATGCATAATATTCCTTTCCCTACTTGCCTTAGAAAACAAAACTCTGATTGTCCAAACTGCCCAGATTTTCCTTATAGAATTAATTACTGTTCAGAATGCGCATTACAATTAATTAACGTTACCCGCTCCCCTTTTGGTATCAGAGCCAATAGAGGTCGTGAAGATATTAGATTTGATTTAGAAATAAGAACTTATGTTGAAATAATATTATTTGAATTTATTGATATGTATCTCATATTTGTATTCAAAATGATGGTAAGTATACTGCGTTGGTAAGCGTGAGACCGTTGGTCAGCCCGCATTGAAGAAAAAGGGTGGTCCCGGCAGTGTTCCCGTAGCCTTACCTGAGTTAAGAATACAAGTAAGAGAGAATTTCATTAAATTTAAATAATGGCGTTGCAACTAAGAAACTTATTTAAATCAAACTCTAGATCTTCATCTTCTTCTGGTTCTAGTTCCAGTAGGAATGACAACATAGTTCAAAGTAGTGAAAGATTGGTTCCTATAGACTATTCAAACTGGACTATACCGCAAGAACAAATAGAAAACATATATCAAATAGGTTTAACAGATTTTAAAATGGCATTTTCTGTTAAAACTCATGAACAAACTGTTTCTATACAAGAAGAATCTCAAAGTATAAGATTATTGAATATAGATACTATTAAGAAATATATTAATAAAAATTATAATTATTTACATATAGGCTTAGTACAAGTTGCAGTAAAACCCCTAGTTCATCTAGGAGTAGATCTGCCAATATATTTGGCTTTAAGAGATAAGAGATTAATAAAATATAAAACATCATTGTTATCAATGATACAAACCAATATATGTAATGGTCCAATTTATTTTAATTGTTACCCAAATTTCTCAGTAGATTTAACTGATCAAAGAATTTTAGATTCTTTAGTTTTAGATGCACATGTTCAAAGAAAAGAATTTCATCCCTGTAAGAATTTTGCTATAATTTATAGAGTATATTTTAGATTGTTATCATCACAATTAAATCCAAAATTAAAAATGTTACCTTCTTCAAAGGATGAAACGATACTTCTGCAGGTTGATGCAGAAAATCCTACAATATTTACTCCAAAAAGATTAAAATGGAATGAAATAACAATTCCAGACCAATTTGTTATAGAAAACCAACAAATTCCTAGAAATATTGAAAGAAGAGAAATTCAAGATATAATAGAAGATTCTGATGGCAAAATTAGATTACAATTCAACTCTTTTAGAGAACAATCTAATAGTTCAAGAACAGAAAATAGGTTTGAATCTACTTCAGAAACAAGTAGAAAATCTATGTCAAATCTAGATCCTAGATATAGATTTCGAACACCTATCCCTGAACAAACTCATACTCCAGAATCATCACAAATATATTCTGCTCCTAATTCACCTACATATTCAAGCATAATGGTAATAACTTCTGAAAACCCTTATAAAATAGGATGGAAAGAATTAAGGAAAAACTTTGAATTAGAATTATATAATGATGAAAGAAAATGGTTTCAAAGTTTAGAGCAGCCTATAAAAGACAAACTTAAGAATGAATGGGAAAAATATATGTTAGATATGAAAATGGATATTTCATTATTTTCATTTCTAATGATGTATTTAGAACAAATAGGAATTAAAAAATGTTTTAGACAACCAAGTATTTTAGTTAATCATACTTTATATAAGAAATGGATATTAAAAGATGATTCCAGTATAACTTCGGTTCATCCTCCAGAGCAAAGTTTAAAATTACAAACTGTTAATGGTGAAGTTATAGCTGATCCTTATAAAAAAGGAAGAATTGATAATGGTCCTATTACTAATAATGATTTACAAAAAATATTACAACAGAATAATTATTCTAATCAAATATTAAATACTATAGCAAATCAGGTTGATCATATAAACAATAATATTGTAGCAAGTAATATTAATGAAAAGAATAAAGGTAAATTATCAGAAAAAATAGAAAAACCTTTTTTCAAAACAAATAGTGTTAATATTGATAAAAATGTTAGACTTAATAAAAATAATGATGAATTATTATCTAAAATTGTAACAAAAATATCAGAATTAGATAATAATAAGATTAATGTTTTAGATAATAATCAAGAATTAGATTCAGATAGTAATGACTCTTCTAGTATTAGTACTAATTCAGAATTAGAAGAAATAATAGAAAACTTTGATGATAATGATAATATAAATAAAATATATGTGAGACAAAAAAGATTTAGAGGAAATACAAGAAATTATTATAATAGACCAACTCCTGCTGATATAGGATATGAAGAAAGAAATCAATTTACAAAAAGCCATTATGATGGTTCTTCAATAACAGAATGGAATATAGATGGAAAATCTGAATATGAAATCTTAAATACCCTCCAAGAAATAGGAATGGCAAAAATGGCATATAGATTGCAAGGACATGCAGAACATATTGCTTGTCAGTTAATTGTCCAAGGTTTTACTGGCCAATTAAAAAATTGGTGGGATAATGCATTGGATTTAGAAACAAAGTTAAATATATTAAACCATACTAGGGAAATAGAAGATGAAAGAGGAAATATAAGTATTGAAAATGATTCGTGTGACTTTTTAATAGTTACTATATCAATGTATTTCATAGGAAATCCTAAAGAAGAATTTAATTCTTCAAAAATAATACTTACAAACCTTAGATGTCCTACACTGTCTGATTATAGATGGTATAAGGATGTTTTCCTTACTCAAATATTGAGAAGAGAAGATTGTAATATGTCTTTCTGGAAAGAAAGATTTATTATGGGACTTCCAAAATTATTTGCTGAAAGAATAATTCAAAAACTTAAGAGTGAAATTGGATTAGATGAAATACCCTTTAATAATATGACATATGGACAACTCTTTGCTTTCGTTAAGAAAGAAGGATTGGCCTTATGTTCTGAAATCAAACTTCAAGCAAAATATAGATCTGACAGAAATAATACTAGAAAAGAGTTAGGATGTTTTTGTGAAACATTCGGACTTATGAAATTAGAACCACCTTCAATATCTTATAAAAAGAAAAATAAAAGATTTGAAAGATTTAAAGAAAACTATGAAAAACCTAAGTATAAAAAATATAGGAGAAATAAAGAATTTAAACCAAGATATAAATCTAAAAATAATAAATTTAATAATAAAGAAATTAAATGTTGGACTTGTGGAAAACCAGGTCATACATCAGATAAATGTTTTAGGAAAAATAAAATAAAAGAAATTAAGAATAAAAGCGACAGTGAAGAATCAGAAATTTTAGAAGATAAATCTAGCAATTCTGAATATGAGAATATTGACAGTGATAATAGTAAAAAAGATTTATGTGGAATATGTGTTATTACAAAAGAAAAGAAAGGATTAATTTTTGATCTTATACAACAAATACAAGATCAAGATATTCAAAAAGAATATTTAGGAAAACTTAAAGATTTAATATTAGAAGAAGAGAATAAAAAGATTCATATAAAAGATCATTTTAGTCTAAATAAGATATTTGATAAATATCCAACAGAAAATATTCTTAGACAAATTACTACTAAAGATTTACAAACAGAAGTTAATAATCTTAAAAAACAAGTCAGTCAAATGCAAAAAGAAATATTTTCTTTAAAAGAAAAAGATTTAGAATTTGAAGCAAGATTAATGATTAATGATAATAAAGCTAGTACCAGTGGAACAAAAGATTTAGAAGATGAAGAAATCTCTGAGAAAGATTTCATAAATAATATACAAAGAATACAATTTCAAAAATGGTATATTAAAATAAATCTTGTTATAGGAAAATTCCATATTAATCTAATAGCTTTATTAGATTCAGGTGCTGATCAAAATGTAATAAAAGAAGGAATAATACCTTCTAGATTTTATGAAAAAACTAATGAACAATTATTTACGGCAAATTCAGAACCTTTAAATATTAGATATAAATTATCAAAGGCTCATATTTGTAATAATGGTTATTGTTTTAAAAATACATTTACCTTAGTTAAAGATATTTCACAAAATATTATTCTAGGTACACCTTTTCTTACTCAAATTTATCCTTTTCAAGTTGATAATAAAGAAATAAAAACAAAAATTCATGGAAAAACAATAGAGTTTAATTTTATTAATCCTATAGAAGTTAAAGAAATAATTTTATTACAAAATTCTTCTATATTTAAACAGATTAATAATATTTTTGATAAGAAAAAACAAATTAATTTCTTAAAAGATGAAATAAGTTATAAAAAAATAGAAGAACAGTTAAAAGAAGATAGAATAATAAAACAAATTAAAGAATTAGAAAAAAGATATTTAGATAATATTTGTAGTGAATTACCTAATGCTTTCTGGGAAAGAAAAAATCATATTATAGATTTACCTTATGAAAAAGAATTTAATGAAAGAAATATTCCTACAAAGGCAAGACCAATTCAAATGAATCAGGAATATTTAAAAATATGCCAAGAAGAAATAAAAGATTTATTAAAGAAAAATTTAATAAGACCTTCAAAATCTCCTTGGAGTTGTTCTGCTTTTTATGTTATGAAGCAGTCAGAACTTGAAAGAGGGGTACCAAGATTAGTTATTAATTATAAGCCTCTTAATAAGGTATTACAATGGATTAGATATCCTATACCTAATAAAAGAGATTTAATTAATAGATTATTTAATGCTAAGATTTTTTCAAAGTTTGATCTAAAATCTGGATTCTGGCAGATTCAGATAAATGAGAAAGATAGATACAAAACTGCCTTCACAGTACCATTTGGACATTACGAATGGAATGTAATGCCCTTTGGTCTTAAAAATGCTCCTTCAGAATTTCAAAAGATAATGAATAATATTTTTAATAATTATACTGAGTTTAGTATAGTTTATATTGATGATATATTAATATTCTCAAAAGATTTAGATCAACACTTTAAACATTTAAGTATATTATTCAATATAATTAAAAGAAGTGGTTTAGTAATATCAGCCAAAAAGATAAAACTTTTTCAAACTTCTATTAGATTTTTAGGACATGATATATCTCAAGGATATATTAGACCTATCAATAGATCCTTAGAATTTACTGAAAAATTTCCAGATATAATAAAAGATAAAAATCAATTACAAAGATTTTTAGGATGCCTTAATTATGTTAGTGATTTTTTCCCAAACTTAAGACAGAATTGTAAATTACTTTTTAGAAGACTTAGAAAAAATCCTCCTAATTGGACTGATGATCATACTAATATTGTTAAAGATATTAAGCAAAAGATTAAGTCATTACCATTCTTAGGAATTCCAAATCCTAAGGCAAATATGATAGTTGAAACAGATGCCTCCGATATTGGATATGGAGGAATATTAAAACAAGAAATAGAAACAAAAGAACAATTAGTTAGATTTCATTCAGGAATTTGGAATGAAGCACAAAAGAATTATTCAACAATTAAAAAAGAGATTCTGAGTATAGTATTATGTATTTCAAAGTTTCAAGATGATTTGTATAATAAAAAATTTCTTTTACGAATAGACTGTAAATCTGCAAAAGAAGTTTTACAAAAAGATGTTCAAAACATTGTTTCTAAACAAATATTTGCAAGATGGCAAGCCATCCTTTCTGTTTTCGATTTTGATATTGAATTCATTAAAGGAGAAAATAATTCATTACCAGATTTTTTAACAAGGGAATTTTTACAAGGTTCTAAATAAATTTATTTTCAGATGATGGACAACAAGACAAAAGCTCAGATTTTGAAAGAATATGAATTGCCTGAAACAAAAGAAATTGAATATCCAACTCAAAGTAGAGCCTATACTCCTCTACCACAAAATTTCCCCAGATTACCTTCACCTCAAACTCAGAGTTCAAACAGATTTTTACCACTACAAAATCCACCAGAAATTCCTTTCAAATCTATTCTTGCAACAATTCCACAAACACCACCAAAACCTGCTAATATTGTTATGCCAAATCAACCGCAAACAGAAGAGCATAAATATGTGACAAAAGCTTGGATTGATGAGATAGGAATGACTCCTTTTACAGAAATTCCAAAAGAAATGCAAGCAAAAGATTATATCAGAAATAGATTTCCAACATCTCAATATTGGGAATCTAATGATTTTCAAAGAAATCAAAGATATTATGAATTAATTCTTGTAGATACAAATTCTGCAGAAATAGTTCATAAGAAAAATGATGAAGGTCAAATTATTTACTCAAAATGTATTATCAAACAAGTTTTGAGTTTATCTCAATGGGGTAAATTCACAGATTCAAAACCTTTTTCCATTCGGTTCATTCCCAAAGAATATAATTATATTGATTATAAGGATGCTTGGTATAGAACTTTCTATATCACTCCTAATTATCATTCTTGGTTTTTTACCTTCCATGTTTCGTGTCAAACTAATTTCCCCATTTGGTTTTATGAATGGTGGAAAAGAATGGGTTCAGAATCATCCATTCTTCCAAAGCCTGTACTCAAAGGATTTGAAGTCTTTGCAGAGAATTCAAATCTCAAAAATTATCAAAAATTGCTCAATTTTCATTCTGAGTTCAAAGTTCCATGGATCTTCTCATGGAATTTCTTCTTTAGCAAAGTTTATTCTGATCCCTCTCCACTTTCAATAATTCGAATTTTCAAAGTTAAATGGTGGGCAAAATTCCAGCAACAAATTTGCTCAGAAGCCTCGATCAAACACTTTTTCCAAACAGGAAATAAAATCAGGTTTAATCCTGAAACTGGAGAAGTTTCATCTTCTCAAAAGAAAGTTCCAAAAGAGACAAAAGACAAAGGAAAAGAAAAAGTCAGAGAATCAAGTGTGGAAAATGTTTCTCCACAACAAAAACAATTCTTCGAAATGGTCAAACAATTTCCAGATATGCAACAGAAGTTTTTTGATTTCATGTCTCAAGAATCAACAAAATCAAAATCATCAGAAGAGTCAAATTCAGATCCGTTTGGAGGACCTCTTGCACAGGATCCTTTTGAATTCTAATATATTGTAATTGTATAGGACAAATTATGTAATAGATTAGACATTACTCAAAGTTGTGAAGAAAATTCAAAAAGCTGGTGGCAGGTGGTGACTCATCATCAGTGACTCAGTTTTCAAGACGCTCAAAATCAAAAGTTGCGGCTAAAGTTGGTGCTGAATACTGTTCAAGAATAAAGACAAAGTGTGACAAAGACCTCTCAACAAATCAAAGGTGCCGACACTCTCAAATTGAAGACCAAATGCAGATGTGATTGACATGCAAATGAAGATTCAGATTAAAGACAAATGTAATGAAAATTCAAATTCAGAATTTTCTTTAAATAGACTCAAAATGTAAGAGCTACTCACGCTTGAGTTTGCTCGCCTCTTCTTTCTCTCTCATTACCCTCTGAAGTTCATACTTCCTTTGTAGAACCCAAAAGCCTTGTAATTTCAAAGACTATTAATCAAATTCTGTAAGTTTTCTTCATTCTTCTACATTTCTGTAAATAGTTTTTAACTGTCTAATTTGTATATCGGCTGGAAACCCGAGCTGCCAGACGAAAAGAGCTTCTATGAAGTTCGTTGCTCAGGTCTAACAACGCCACGTACAAATTTTGAAATGTCTTCTGGATTTTCAGAATTCTTAACTCAAACTTTTATTTTATTAAGAGTTTACAAAGCATGCTATAATACTGTATTCAGAATCACAGATGAAGAATTAACCCCTAATAATATTTTAGAACAACAGGCTATAATGATAGAAGATCATAATATTGTTGATTTAATAAATGTTTCAATAGAAGAAATGATTAGATATCAAACCTTAAATATAATGCATAATATTCCTTTCCCTACTTGCCTTAGAAAACAAAACTCTGATTGTCCAAACTGCCCAGATTTTCCTTATAGAATTAATTACTGTTCAGAATGCGCATTACAATTAATTAACGTTACCCGCTCCCCTTTTGGTATCAGAGCCAATAGAGGTCGTGAAGATATTAGATTTGATTTAGAAATAAGAACTTATGTTGAAATAATATTATTTGAATTTATTGATATGTATCTCATATTTGTATTCAAAATGATGGTAAGTATACTGCGTTGGTAAGCGTGAGACCGTTGGTCAGCCCGCATTGAAGAAAAAGGGTGGTCCCGGCAGTGTTCCCGTAGCCTTACCTGAGTTAAGAATACAAGTAAGAGAGAATTTCATTAAATTTAAATAATGGCGTTGCAACTAAGAAACTTATTTAAATCAAACTCTAGATCTTCATCTTCTTCTGGTTCTAGTTCCAGTAGGAATGACAACATAGTTCAAAGTAGTGAAAGATTGGTTCCTATAGACTATTCAAACTGGACTATACCGCAAGAACAAATAGAAAACATATATCAAATAGGTTTAACAGATTTTAAAATGGCATTTTCTGTTAAAACTCATGAACAAACTGTTTCTATACAAGAAGAATCTCAAAGTATAAGATTATTGAATATAGATACTATTAAGAAATATATTAATAAAAATTATAATTATTTACATATAGGCTTAGTACAAGTTGCAGTAAAACCCCTAGTTCATCTAGGAGTAGATCTGCCAATATATTTGGCTTTAAGAGATAAGAGATTAATAAAATATAAAACATCATTGTTATCAATGATACAAACCAATATATGTAATGGTCCAATTTATTTTAATTGTTACCCAAATTTCTCAGTAGATTTAACTGATCAAAGAATTTTAGATTCTTTAGTTTTAGATGCACATGTTCAAAGAAAAGAATTTCATCCCTGTAAGAATTTTGCTATAATTTATAGAGTATATTTTAGATTGTTATCATCACAATTAAATCCAAAATTAAAAATGTTACCTTCTTCAAAGGATGAAACGATACTTCTGCAGGTTGATGCAGAAAATCCTACAATATTTACTCCAAAAAGATTAAAATGGAATGAAATAACAATTCCAGACCAATTTGTTATAGAAAACCAACAAATTCCTAGAAATATTGAAAGAAGAGAAATTCAAGATATAATAGAAGATTCTGATGGCAAAATTAGATTACAATTCAACTCTTTTAGAGAACAATCTAATAGTTCAAGAACAGAAAATAGGTTTGAATCTACTTCAGAAACAAGTAGAAAATCTATGTCAAATCTAGATCCTAGATATAGATTTCGAACACCTATCCCTGAACAAACTCATACTCCAGAATCATCACAAATATATTCTGCTCCTAATTCACCTACATATTCAAGCATAATGGTAATAACTTCTGAAAAACCTTATAAAATAGGATGGAAAGAATTAAGGAAAAACTTTGAATTAGAATTATATAATGATGAAAGAAAATGGTTTCAAAGTTTAGAGCAGCCTATAAAAGACAAACTTAAGAATGAATGGGAAAAATATATGTTAGATATGAAAATGGATATTTCATTATTTTCATTTCTAATGATGTATTTAGAACAAATAGGAATTAAAAAATGTTTTAGACAACCAAGTATTTTAGTTAATCATACTTTATATAAGAAATGGATATTAAAAGATGATTCCAGTATAACTTCGGTTCATCCTCCAGAGCAAAGTTTAAAATTACAAACTGTTAATGGTGAAGTTATAGCTGATCCTTATAAAAAAGGAAGAATTGATAATGGTCCTATTACTAATAATGATTTACAAAAAATATTACAACAGAATAATTATTCTAATCAAATATTAAATACTATAGCAAATCAGGTTGATCATATAAACAATAATATTGTAGCAAGTAATATTAATGAAAAGAATAAAGGTAAATTATCAGAAAAAATAGAAAAACCTTTTTTCAAAACAAATAGTGTTAATATTGATAAAAATGTTAGACTTAATAAAAATAATGATGAATTATTATCTAAAATTGTAACAAAAATATCAGAATTAGATAATAATAAGATTAATGTTTTAGATAATAATCAAGAATTAGATTCAGATAGTAATGACTCTTCTAGTATTAGTACTAATTCAGAATTAGAAGAAATAATAGAAAACTTTGATGATAATGATAATATAAATAAAATATATGTGAGACAAAAAAGATTTAGAGGAAATACAAGAAATTATTATAATAGACCAACTCCTGCTGATATAGGATATGAAGAAAGAAATCAATTTACAAAAAGCCATTATGATGGTTCTTCAATAACAGAATGGAATATAGATGGAAAATCTGAATATGAAATCTTAAATACCCTCCAAGAAATAGGAAAGGCAAAAATGGCATATAGATTGCAAGGACATGCAGAACATATTGCTTGTCAGTTAATTGTCCAAGGTTTTACTGGCCAATTAAAAAATTGGTGGGATAATGCATTGGATTTAGAAACAAAGTTAAATATATTAAACCATACTAGGGAAATAGAAGATGAAAGAGGAAATATAAGTATTGAAAATGATTCGTGTGACTTTTTAATAGTTACTATATCAATGTATTTCATAGGAAATCCTAAAGAAGAATTTAATTCTTCAAAAATAATACTTACAAACCTTAGATGTCCTACACTGTCTGATTATAGATGGTATAAGGATGTTTTCCTTACTCAAATATTGAGAAGAGAAGATTGTAATATGTCTTTCTGGAAAGAAAGATTTATTATGGGACTTCCAAAATTATTTGCTGAAAGAATAATTCAAAAACTTAAGAGTGAAATTGGATTAGATGAAATACCCTTTAATAATATGACATATGGACAACTCTTTGCTTTCGTTAAGAAAGAAGGATTGGCCTTATGTTCTGAAATCAAACTTCAAGCAAAATATAGATCTGACAGAAATAATACTAGAAAAGAGTTAGGATGTTTTTGTGAAACATTCGGACTTATGAAATTAGAACCACCTTCAATATCTTATAAAAAGAAAAATAAAAGATTTGAAAGATTTAAAGAAAACTATGAAAAACCTAAGTATAAAAAATATAGGAGAAATAAAGAATTTAAACCAAGATATAAATCTAAAAATAATAAATTTAATAATAAAGAAATTAAATGTTGGACTTGTGGAAAACCAGGTCATACATCAGATAAATGTTTTAGGAAAAATAAAATAAAAGAAATTAAGAATAAAAGCGACAGTGAAGAATCAGAAATTTTAGAAGATAAATCTAGCAATTCTGAATATGAGAATATTGACAGTGATAATAGTAAAAAAGATTTATGTGGAATATGTGTTATTACAAAAGAAAAGAAAGGATTAATTTTTGATCTTATACAACAAATACAAGATCAAGATATTCAAAAAGAATATTTAGGAAAACTTAAAGATTTAATATTAGAAGAAGAGAATAAAAAGATTCATATAAAAGATCATTTTAGTCTAAATAAGATATTTGATAAATATCCAACAGAAAATATTCTTAGACAAATTACTACTAAAGATTTACAAACAGAAGTTAATAATCTTAAAAAACAAGTCAGTCAAATGCAAAAAGAAATATTTTCTTTAAAAGAAAAAGATTTAGAATTTGAAGCAAGATTAATGATTAATGATAATAAAGCTAGTACCAGTGGAACAAAAGATTTAGAAGATGAAGAAATCTCTGAGAAAGATTTCATAAATAATATACAAAGAATACAATTTCAAAAATGGTATATTAAAATAAATCTTGTTATAGGAAAATTCCATATTAATCTAATAGCTTTATTAGATTCAGGTGCTGATCAAAATGTAATAAAAGAAGGAATAATACCTTCTAGATTTTATGAAAAAACTAATGAACAATTATTTACGGCAAATTCAGAACCTTTAAATATTAGATATAAATTATCAAAGGCTCATATTTGTAATAATGGTTATTGTTTTAAAAATACATTTACCTTAGTTAAAGATATTTCACAAAATATTATTCTAGGTACACCTTTTCTTACTCAAATTTATCCTTTTCAAGTTGATAATAAAGGAATAAAAACAAAAATTCATGGAAAAACAATAGAGTTTAATTTTATTAATCCTATAGAAGTTAAAGAAATAATTTTATTACAAAATTCTTCTATATTTAAACAGATTAATAATATTTTTGATAAGAAAAAACAAATTAATTTCTTAAAAGATGAAATAAGTTATAAAAAAATAGAAGAACAGTTAAAAGAAGATAGAATAATAAAACAAATTAAAGAATTAGAAAAAAGATATTTAGATAATATTTGTAGTGAATTACCTAATGCTTTCTGGGAAAGAAAAAATCATATTATAGATTTACCTTATGAAAAAGAATTTAATGAAAGAAATATTCCTACAAAGGCAAGACCAATTCAAATGAATCAGGAATATTTAAAAATATGCCAAGAAGAAATAAAAGATTTATTAAAGAAAAATTTAATAAGACCTTCAAAATCTCCTTGGAGTTGTTCTGCTTTTTATGTTATGAAGCAGTCAGAACTTGAAAGAGGGGTACCAAGATTAGTTATTAATTATAAGCCTCTTAATAAGGTATTACAATGGATTAGATATCCTATACCTAATAAAAGAGATTTAATTAATAGATTATTTAATGCTAAGATTTTTTCAAAGTTTGATCTAAAATCTGGATTCTGGCAGATTCAGATAAATGAGAAAGATAGATACAAAACTGCCTTCACAGTACCATTTGGACATTACGAATGGAATGTAATGCCCTTTGGTCTTAAAAATGCTCCTTCAGAATTTCAAAAGATAATGAATGATATTTTTAATAATTATACTGAGTTTAGTATAGTTTATATTGATGATATATTAATATTCTCAAAAGATTTAGATCAACACTTTAAACATTTAAGTATATTATTCAATATAATTAAAAGAAGTGGTTTAGTAATATCAGCCAAAAAGATAAAACTTTTTCAAACTTCTATTAGATTTTTAGGACATGATATATCTCAAGGATATATTAGACCTATCAATAGATCCTTAGAATTTACTGAAAAATTTCCAGATATAATAAAAGATAAAAATCAATTACAAAGATTTTTAGGATGCCTTAATTATGTTAGTGATTTTTTCCCAAACTTAAGACAGAATTGTAAATTACTTTTTAGAAGACTTAGAAAAAATCCTCCTAATTGGACTGATGATCATACTAATATTGTTAAAGATATTAAGGAAAAGATTAAGTCATTACCATTCTTAGGAATTCCAAATCCTAAGGCAAATATGATAGTTGAAACAGATGCCTCCGATATTGGATATGGAGGAATATTAAAACAAGAAATAGAAACAAAAGAACAATTAGTTAGATTTCATTCAGGAATTTGGAATGAAGCACAAAAGAATTATTCAACAATTAAAAAAGAGATTCTGAGTATAGTATTATGTATTTCAAAGTTTCAAGATGATTTGTATAATAAAAAATTTCTTTTACGAATAGACTGTAAATCTGCAAAAGAAGTTTTACAAAAAGATGTTCAAAACATTGTTTCTAAACAAATATTTGCAAGATGGCAAGCCATCCTTTCTGTTTTCGATTTTGATATTGAATTCATTAAAGGAGAAAATAATTCATTACCAGATTTTTTAACAAGGGAATTTTTACAAGGTTCTAAATAAATTTATTTTCAGATGATGGACAACAAGACAAAAGCTCAGATTTTGAAAGAATATGAATTGCCTGAAACAAAAGAAATTGAATATCCAACTCAAAGTAGAGCCTATACTCCTCTACCACAAAATTTCCCCAGATTACCTTCACCTCAAACTCAGAGTTCAAACAGATTTTTACCACTACAAAATCCACCAGAAATTCCTTTCAAATCTATTCTTGCAACAATTCCACAAACACCACCAAAACCTGCTAATATTGTTATGCCAAATCAACCGCAAACAGAAGAGCATAAATATGTGACAAAAGCTTGGATTGATGAGATAGGAATGACTCCTTTTACAGAAATTCCAAAAGAAATGCAAGCAAAAGATTATATCAGAAATAGATTTCCAACATCTCAATATTGGGAATCTAATGATTTTCAAAGAAATCAAAGATATTATGAATTAATTCTTGTAGATACAAATTCTGCAGAAATAGTTCATAAGAAAAATGATGAAGGTCAAATTATTTACTCAAAATGTATTATCAAACAAGTTTTGAGTTTATCTCAATGGGGTAAATTCACAGATTCAAAACCTTTTTCCATTCGGTTCATTCCCAAAGAATATAATTATATTGATTATAAGGATGCTTGGTATAGAACTTTCTATATCACTCCTAATTATCATTCTTGGTTTTTTACCTTCCATGTTTCGTGTCAAACTAATTTCCCCATTTGGTTTTATGAATGGTGGAAAAGAATGGGTTCAGAATCATCCATTCTTCCAAAGCCTGTACTCAAAGGATTTGAAGTCTTTGCAGAGAATTCAAATCTCAAAAATTATCAAAAATTGCTCAATTTTCATTCTGAGTTCAAAGTTCCATGGATCTTCTCATGGAATTTCTTCTTTAGCAAAGTTTATTCTGATCCCTCTCCACTTTCAATAATTCGAATTTTCAAAGTTAAATGGTGGGCAAAATTCCAGCAACAAATTTGCTCAGAAGCCTCGATCAAACACTTTTTCCAAACAGGAAATAAAATCAGGTTTAATCCTGAAACTGGAGAAGTTTCATCTTCTCAAAAGAAAGTTCCAAAAGAGACAAAAGACAAAGGAAAAGAAAAAGTCAGAGAATCAAGTGTGGAAAATGTTTCTCCACAACAAAAACAATTCTTCGAAATGGTCAAACAATTTCCAGATATGCAACAGAAGTTTTTTGATTTCATGTCTCAAGAATCAACAAAATCAAAATCATCAGAAGAGTCAAATTCAGATCCGTTTGGAGGACCTCTTGCACAGGATCCTTTTGAATTCTAATATATTGTAATTGTATAGGACAAATTATGTAATAGATTAGACATTACTCAAAGTTGTGAAGAAAATTCAAAAAGCTGGTGGCAGGTGGTGACTCATCATCAGTGACTCAGTTTTCAAGACGCTCAAAATCAAAAGTTGCGGCTAAAGTTGGTGCTGAATACTGTTCAAGAATAAAGACAAAGTGTGACAAAGACCTCTCAACAAATCAAAGGTGCCGACACTCTCAAATTGAAGACCAAATGCAGATGTGATTGACATGCAAATGAAGATTCAGATTAAAGACAAATGTAATGAAAATTCAAATTCAGAATTTTCTTTAAATAGACTCAAAATGTAAGAGCTACTCACGCTTGAGTTTGCTCGCCTCTTCTTTCTCTCTCATTACCCTCTGAAGTTCATACTTCCTTTGTAGAACCCAAAAGCCTTGTAATTTCAAAGACTATTAATCAAATTCTGTAAGTTTTCTTCATTCTTCTACATTTCTGTAAATAGTTTTTAACTGTCTAATTTGTATATCGGCTGGAAACCCGAGCTGCCAGACGAAAAGAGCTTCTATGAAGTTCGTTGCTCAGGTCTAACAACGCCACGTACAAATTTTGAAATGTCTTCTGGATTTTCAGAATTCTTAACTCAAACTTTTATTTTATTAAGAGTTTACAAAGCATGCTATAATACTGTATTCAGAATCACAGATGAAGAATTAACCCCTAATAATATTTTAGAACAACAGGCTATAATGATAGAAGATCATAATATTGTTGATTTAATAAATGTTTCAATAGAAGAAATGATTAGATATCAAACCTTAAATATAATGCATAATATTCCTTTCCCTACTTGCCTTAGAAAACAAAACTCTGATTGTCCAAACTGCCCAGATTTTCCTTATAGAATTAATTACTGTTATAGAATGCGCATTACAATACTGTAAAAATTTCAAGAAAAATTACATTTCTTGAAAAATTACGATTTTGCCCCTATAGGATAAAAATAGAGTATTTGTCGAAAAATACACCATAACTCTTACACCATTTTTCAGAACACTTTGAAATTTCTATCTTATCCCTAAAATAATGTGTGGAATCTACTGCAAAAATGTCATGCAAAATTAAATTTCATGAAAAATTACGATTTTGCCACTATAGGATAAAAACTGAGTAGTTGTCGAAAAATACACCATAATTCTTACACCGTTTGTCAGAACATTTTGAAATTTCTATCTTATCACTAAAATAATGCGTGGAATCTACTGTAAAAATTTCAAGCAAAATTAAATTTCATGAAAAATTATGATTTTGCCCCTATAGGATAAAAACTGAGTATTTGTCGAAATATACACCACAACTCTTACATCATTTGTTAGAACACTTTGAAATTTATCTGTTATCCCTAAAATAATGTTTGGAATTTACAGTAAAAATTTCAAGCAAAATTAAATTTCATGAAAATTTACGATTTTGCCCATATAATAGAAAAACTGAGTATTTGTCGAAAAATACACCATAACTCTTACACCTTTTGTTAGAACACTTTGAAATTTCTAATCTTATCACTAAAATAATGTGTAGAATCTACTGTAAAAAAATCAAGCAAAATTAAATTTCATGAAAAATTACGATTTTACCCCTATAGGATAAAACTTGAGTATTTGTCGAAAAATACACCATAACTCTTACACCGTTTATCAGAAGATTTTGAAATTTCTACCTTATCACTAAAATAATGTGTGGAATCTACTGTAAAAATTTCAAGCAAAATTAAATTTCATAAAAAATTACGATTTCGCCCTTATAGGATAAAACTTGAGTATTTGTCGAAAAATACACCATAACTCTTACATCGTTTGTAAGAACACTTTTAAATTTCTATCTGATCACTAAAATAATATTTGGAATCTAATGTAAATATTTCAAACAAAATTAAATTTCTTGAAAAATGTCGATTTTGCCCCTATAAGATAAAGACGGAGTATTTGTCGAAAAATACACCATAACTCTTAGACCATTTGTCAGAACACTTTGAAATTACTATCTTATCCCTAAAATAATGTGTGGAATCTACAGTAAAAATTTCAAGCAAAATTAAATTTCACAAAAATTACGATTTTGCCCCTATAGGATAAAACTGAGTATTTGTCGAAAAATACATCATAACTTTTACACCGTTTGTCAGAACACTTTAAAATTTCTATTTTATCACTAAAATAATGTGTGGAATCTACTCTAAAAATTTCAAGCAAAATTAAATTTCATGAAAATTTACGATTTTGCCCCTATAGGATAAAAACTATGTATTTGTCAAAAAATACACCATAACTCATACACCGTTGGTCAGAACAATACAAAAATTTCTGTAAAAATTTCAACCAAAACTAAATTTCATGAAAAATTATGATTTTGCCCCTATAAGATAAAAACTGAGTATTTGTCGAAAAATACACCATAACTCTTACACCGTTTGTCAGAACACTTTGAAATTTCTATCTTATCACTAAAATAATGTGTGGAATATACTGTAAAAATTTCAAGCAAAATTACATTTCTTGAAAAATTACGATTTTGCCCCTATAGTATAAAAACAGAGTATTTATCCAAAAATACACCATAACTCTTACACCATTTTTCGGAACACTTTGAAATTTCTATCTTATCCCTAAAATAATGTGTGGAATCTACTGCAAAAATTTCATGCAAAATTAAATTTCATGAAAAATTACAATTTTGCCCCTATAGGATAAAAACTGAGTAGTTGTCGAAAAATACACCATAACTCTTACACAATTTGTCAGAACACTTTGAAATTTCTATCTTATCACTAAGATAATGTTTGGAATCTACTGTAAAAATTTCAAACAAAATTAAATTTCTTGAAAAATTACGATTTTGCCCCTATAGGATAAAAACAGAGTATTTATCGAAAAATACACCATAACTGTTACACCATTTTTCAGAACACTTTGAAATTTCTATCTTATCACTAAAATAATGTGTGGAATCTACTGTAAAAATTTCAAGCAAAATTAAATTTCATGAAAAATTAATTTTTTGCCCCTATAATATAAAACTTGAGTATTTGTCGAAAAATACACCATAACTCTTACACCGTTTGTCAGAACACTTTGAAATTTCTATCTAATAACTAAAATAATGTGTGGAATCTATTGTAAAAATTTCAAGCAAAATTAAAGTTCATGAAAAATTACGATTTTGCCCCTATAGGATAAAAACTGAGTATTTTTCGAAAGATACACCATAACAGTTACACCGTTTGTCAGAACAATTTGAAATTTCTATCTTATCACTAAAATAATATGTGGAATCTACTGTAAATATTTCAAGCAAAATTAAATTTCATGAAAAATTACGATTTTGCTCCTATAGGATAAAAAACTGAGTATTTGACGAAAAAAACACCATAACTCTTACACCGTTTGTCATAACACTTTGAAATTTCTATCTCATCAGTAAAATAATGTATGGAATCTACAGTAAAAATTTCAAACAAAATTAAATTTCATGAAAAATTATGATTTTGCTCCTATAGGATAAAAATTGAGTATTTGTCGAAAAATAAAACATAACTCTTACACCATTTGTCAGAACACATTGAAATTTCTCTCTTATCACTAAAATAATGTGTGGATTCTGCTGTAAAAATTTCAAGCAAAATTAAATTTCATGAAAAATTACGATTTTCCCCCTATAGGATAAAAACTGAGTATTTATCGAAAAATACACCATAACTCTTACACCGTTTGTCAGAACACTTTGAAATTTCTATCTAATAACTAAAATAATGTGTGGAATCTATTGTAAAAATTTCAAGCAAAATTAAAGTTCATGAAAAATTACGATTTTGCCCCTATAGGATAAAAACTGAGTATTTTTCGAAAGATACACCATAACAGTTACACCGTTTGTCAGAACAATTTGAAATTTCTATCTTATCACTAAAATAATATGTGGAATCTACTGTAAATATTTCAAGCAAAATTAAATTTCATGAAAAATTACGATTTTGCTCCTATAGGATAAAAAACTGAGTATTTGACGAAAAAAACACCATAACTCTTACACCGTTTGTCATAACACTTTGAAATTTCTATCTCATCAGTAAAATAATGTATGGAATCTACAGTAAAAATTTCAAACAAAATTAAATTTCATGAAAAATTATGATTTTGCTCCTATAGGATAAAAATTGAGTATTTGTCGAAAAATAAAACATAACTCTTACACCATTTGTCAGAACACATTGAAATTTCTCTCTTATCACTAAAATAATGTGTGGATTCTGCTGTAAAAATTTCAAGCAAAATTAAATTTCATGAAAAATTACGATTTTCCCCCTATAGGATAAAAACTGAGTATTTGTCGAAAAATACACCATAACTCTTACACCGTTTGTCAAAACACTTTGAAATTTCTATTATATCCCTAAAATAATGTGTGGAATCTACTGTAAAAATTTCAAACAAAATTAAATTTCATGAAAAATTACGATTTTGCTCCTATAGGATCAAACTTGAGTATTTGTCGAAAAATACACCATAACTCTTACACCGTTTTTCATAACACTTTAAAATTTCTATCTTATCCTAAAATAATGTGTGGAATCTATTGTAAAAATTTCAAGCAAAATTAAATTTCATGAAAAATTACGATTTTGCCCCTATGGGAGAAAAATGAGTATTTGTCGAAAAATACTCCATAATTCTTACACCGTTTGCAGAACACTTTAAAATTTCTATATTATAACTAAAATAATGTGTGGAATCTACTGTAAAAATTTCAAGCAAAATTAAATTTCATGAAAAATTACGATTTTGCCCCTATAGGATAAAACTTGTGTATTTGTCGAAAAATACACCATAACTTTTACACCGTTTGCCAGAACACTTTAAAATTTCAATTTTATCACTAAAATAATTTTTGGAATCTACTATAAAAATTTCAATCAAAATTAAAATTCATGAAAAATTATTGTTTTGCCCCTATAGGATAAAAACAAAGTATTTGTCGAAAAATACACAATAACTCTTACACCGTTTGTCAGAACACTTTGAAATTTGTTTATTATCCCTAAAATAATGCGTGGAATCTACAGTAAAAATGTCAAGCAAAATTAAATTTCATGAAAAATTATGATTTTGCCCCTATAGGATAAAAACTGGGTAGTTCTCGAAAAATACACCATAACTCTTACACCGTTTGTCAGAACACTTTGAAATTTCTATCTTATCACTAAAATAATATGTGGAATCTACTGTAAAAATTTCATGCAAAATTAAATTTCATGAAAAATTACGATTTTGCCCTTATAGGATAAAAACAGAGTATTTGTCGAAAAATACACCATAACTCTTACACCGTTTTTCAGAACACCTTGAAATTTGTTTATTATCCCTAAAATAATGTGTGGAATCTACTGTAAAAATTTCACACAAAATTAAATTTCATGAAAAATTACGATTTTGCCCCTATATGATAAAAACTGAGTATCTGTCGAAAAATAATGCGTGGAATCTACTGTAAAAATGTCAAGCAAAATTAGATTTCATGAAAAATTACGATTTTGCCCCTATAGGATAAAAACTGGGTAGTTCTCGAAAAATACACCATAACTCTTACACCGTTTGTCAGACCACTTTGAAATTTATATCTTTTCACAAAAATAATGTGTGGAATCTACAATAAAAATTTCAAGCAAAATTAAATTTCATGAAAACTTACGATTTTGCCCCTATAGGATAAAAAGTGAGTATTTGTCGAAATTTACACCATAACTCATACACCATTTGTCAGAACACTTTGAAATTTCTATCTTATCACTAAAATAATGTGTGGAATCTACTGAAAAAATTTGAAGCAAAATTAAATTTCATGAAAAATTACGATTTTGCCCCTATAGGATAAAAACTGAGTATTTGTCGAAAAATACACCATAACTCTTACACCGTTTGTCAGAACACTTTGAAATTTGATTTTTATCCCTAAAATAATGTGTGGAATCTACTGTAAAAATTTAAAGCAAAATTAAATTTCATGAAAAATTACGATTTTGCCCCCCTATAGGATAAAACTTGAGTGTTTGTCGAAAAAGACACCATAACTCTTACACCGTTTGTCAGAACACTTTGAAATTTCTATATTATCACTAAAATAATGTGTGGAATCTACTATAAAAATTTCAAGCAATATTAAATTTCATGAAAAATTACCATTTTGCCCCTATAGGATAAAACTTGAGTATTTGTCGAAAAATACGCCATAACTCTTACACCGTTTGTCAGAACACTTTAAAATTTCAATTATATTACAAAAATAATGTGTGGAATCTACTATAAAAATTTCAAGCAAAATTAAATTTCATGAAAAATTAAGATTTTGCCCCTATAGGATAAAAAACAGTGTATTTGTCGAAAAAATACACCATAACTCTTACACCGTTTCTCAGAATACTTTGATATTTGTTTATTATCCCTAAAATAATGTGTGCAATCTACTGTAAAAATGTTAAGAAAAATTAAATTTCATGAAAAATTACGATTTTGCCCCGATAGAATAAAAACTAAGTATTTGTCGATAAATACACCATAACTCTTACACCGTTTGTCATAACACTTTGAAATTTCTATCTTATCACTAAAATAATATGTGGAATCTACTGTAAAAATTTCAAGCAAAATTAAATTTCATGAAAAATTACGATTTTGCCCCTATAGGATAAAAACAGAGTTTTTGTCGAAAAATACACCATAACTCTTACACCGTTTGTCAGAACACTTTGAAATTTCTATCCTATCACAAAAATAATATGTGGAATCTACTAAAAAAATTTCAAGCAAAATTAAATTTCATGAAAAATTACGATTTTGCCCCTATAGGATAAAAACTGAGTATTTGACGAAAAATACACCATAACTCTTACACCATTTGTCAGAACACTTTGAAATTTCTATCTTATAACTAAAATAATATGTGGAATCTACTGTAAAAATTTCAAGCAAAATTAAATTTCAAGAAAAATTACGATTTTGATCCTATAGGATAAAAACTGAGTATTTGTCGAAAAATACACCATAACTCTTACACCGTTTGTCAGAACACTTTGAAATTTCTATCTCATCAATAAAATAATGTGTGGAATCTACTGTAAAAATTTCAAACAAAATTAAATTTCATGAAAAATTACGATTTTGCCCCTATAGGATAAAAATTGAGTATTTGTCGAAAAATACACCATAACTCTTACACCATTTGTCAGAACACATTGAAATTTCACTCTTATCACTAAAATAATGTGTGGAATCTGCTGTAAAAATTTGAAGCAAAATTAAATTTCATGAAAAATTACGATTTTCCCCCTATAGGATAAAAACTGAGTATTTATCGAAAAATACAACATAACACTTACACCGTTTGTCAGAACAATTTGAAATTTCTATTATATCCCTAAAATAATATGTGGAATCTACTGTAAAAATTTCAAACAAAATTAAATTTCATGAAAAATTACGATTTTGCCCCTATAGGATCAAAGTTTGTAAGAGTTATGGTGTATTTTTAAACAAATACTCAAGTTTTTATCCTATAGGGACAAAAACGTAATTTTTCGTGAAATTTAATTTTGCTTGAAATTTTTACAGTAGATTCCACACAATAGTTTAGAGATAAGATAGAAATTTCAAAGTGTTCTGACAAACAGTGTAAGAGTTATGGTGTATTTTTCGACAATTACTCAAGTTTTATCCTGTAGATGCAAAATCGTAATTTTTCATGAAATTTAATTTTGCTATAAATTTTTACAGTAGATTCCACACATTATTTTAGTAATAAGATAGAAATTTCAAAGTGTTCTGACAAACGGTGTAAGAGTTATGGTGTATTTTTCGACAATTACTCAAGTTTTATCCTATAGATGCAAAATCGTAATTTTTCATGAAATTTAATTTTGCTTGAAATTTCTACAGTAGATTCCACACATTATTTTAGTGATAAGATAGAAATTTCAAAGTGTTCTTACAAACGGTGTAAGAGTTATGGTGTATTTTTTGACAAATACTCAGTTTTTATCCTATAGGGGCAAAATCGTAATTTTTCATTAAATTTAATTTGCTTAAAATTTTTACAGTACATTCCACACATTATTTTAGTGATAAGATAGAAATTTCAAAGTGTTCTGACAAACGGTGTAAGAGTTATGATGTATTTTTCGACAAATACTAAAGTTTTATCCTATAGGGGCAAAATCGTAATTTTTCATGAAATTTAATTTTGCTTGAAATTTTTACAGTAGATTACACACATTATTTTAGTGTTCAGATAGAAATTTCAAAAGTGTTCTGACAAACGGTGTAAGAGTTATAGTGTATTTTTCGACAAATACTCAAGTTTTATCCTATAGATGCAAAATCGTAATTTTTCATGAAATTTAATTTTGCGTAAATTTTTTACAATAGATTCCACATATTATGTTAGTGATAAGATAGAAATTTCAAAGTGTTCTAACTAACGTGTAAGAGTTATGGTGTATTTTTCAACAAATACTCAGTTTCTATCCTATAGGGGCAAAGTCGTAATTTTTCATGAAATTTAATTTTGTTTGAAATTTTTAGAGTAGATTCCACACATTATTTTAGTGATAAGATAGAAATTTCAAAGTGTTCTGACAAATGGTGTAAGAGTTATGGTGTATTTTTCGACAAATACTCAGTTTCTATCCTATAGGGGGAAAGTCGTAATTTTTCATGAAATTTAATTTTGCTTGAAATTTTTACAGTATATTCCACACATTATTTTAGTGATAAGATAGAAATTTCAAAGTGTTCTGACAAACGGTGTAAGAGTTATGGTGTATTTTTAGACAAATACTCAAGTTTTATCCTATAGATGCAAAATCGTAATTTTTCATTAAATTTAATTTTGCTTGAAATTTTTCCAATAGATTCCACTTATTATTTTAGTGATAAGATAGAAATTTCAAAGTTTGCTGACTAACGTGTAAGAGTTATGGTGTATTTTTCAACAAATACTGAGTTTCTATCCTATAGGGGCAAAGTCGTAATTTTTCATGAAATTTAATTTTGTTTGAAATTTTTTCAGTAGATTCCACACATTATTTTAGTGATAAGATAGAAATTTCAAAGTATGCTAATAAACGGTGTAACAGTTATTGTGTAATTTTCGATAAATACTCAAGTTTTATCGTATAGGGGCAAAATCGTATTTTTTCATGAAATTTAATTTTGCTTGAAATTTTTATAGTAGATTCCACAGATTATTTTAGAGATAAGATAGAAATTTCAAAGTGTTATGTCCAACGGTGTAAGAGTTATGGCGTATTTTTTGACAAATACTCAGTTTTTATCCTATAGGGGCAAAATCGTAATTTTTAATGAAATTTAATTTTGCTTTAAATTTTTACAGCAGATTCCACACATAATTTTAGTGATAAGAGAGAAGTTTCAATGTGTTCTGACAAATGGTGTAAGAGTTATTGTATATTTTTCGACAATTACTCAAGTTTTATCCTATAGATGCAAAATCGTAATTTTTCATTAAATTTAATTTTGCTTGAAATTTTTACAGTAGATTCCACACATTATTTTAGAGATAAGATAGAAATTTCTAAGTCTTATGACAAACGGTGTAAGAGTTATGGTGTATTTTTCGACAATTACTCAAGTTTTATCCTATTGATGCATAATCGTAATTTTTCATGAAATTTAATTTTGCTTGTAATTTTTACAGTAGATTACACACATTATTTTAGTGATAAGATAGAAATTTCAAAGTGTTCTGACAAACGATGTAAGAGTTATGGTGTATTTTTCGACAAATACTCAATTTTTATCCTATAGGGGCAAAATCGTAATTTTTCATGAAATTTAATTTTGCTTGAAATTTTAACAGCAGATTCCACACATAATTTTAGTGATAAGAGAGAAGTTTCAATGTGTTCTGACAAATGGTGTAAGAGTTATGGTATATTTTTCGACAATTACTCAAGTTTTATCCTATAGATGCAAAATCGTAATTTTTCATTAAATTTAATTTTGCTTGAAATTTTTACAGTAGATTCCACACATTATTTTAGGGATAAGATAGAAATTTCAAAGTGTTCTGACAAACGGTGTAAGAGTTATGGTGTATTTTTCGACAATTACTCAAGTTTTATCCTATAGATGCAAAATCGTAATTTTTCATGAAATATAATTTTGCTTGAACTTTTTACAGTAGATTCTATACATTATTTTAGTTATAAGATAGAACTTGCAAAGTGTGTTGACAAACGCTGTTAGAGTTATGGTGTATTTTTCGATAAATACTATGTTTTTATCCTATATGGGCAAAATCGTAATTTTTCATGAAATTTAATTTGCTTGAAATTTTTACAGTAGATTACACACACTATTTTAGAGATAAGATAGAAATTTCAAAGTGTTCTAACAAACGGTGTAAGAGTTATGGTGTATTATTCGACAATTACTCAAGTTTTATCCTATAGATGCAAAATCGTAATTTTTCATGAAATTTAATTTTGCTTGAAATTTTTACAGTAGATTCCACACATTATTTTAGTGATAAAATAGAAATTTCAAAGTGTTCTGACAAACAGTGTAAGAGTTATGGTGTATTTTTCGACAAATACTCAGTTTTTATCTTATAGGGGCAAAATCGTAATTTTTCATGAAATTTAATTTGCTTGAAATTTTTACAGTAGATTCCACACATTATTTTAGTGTTAAGATAGAAATATCAAAGTGCAATGATAAAACGATGTTAGAGTTATGGTGTATTTTTCGACAAATACTCAAGTTTTATCCTATAGATGCAAAATCCTAAATTTTCATGAAATTTAATTTTGCTTGAAATTTTTACAATAGATTCCACATATTATTTTAGTACTAAGATAGAAATTTCAAAGCGTTCTGACTAACGTGTAAGAGTTATGGTGTATTTTTCAACAAATACTCAGTTTCTATCCTATAGGGGCAAAGTCGTAATTTTTCATGAAATTTAATTTTGTTTGAAATTTTTACAGTAGATTCCACACATTATTTTAGTGATAAGATAGAAATTTCAAAGTGTTCAGACAAATGGTGTAAGAGTTATGGTGTATTTTTCGACAAATACTCAGTTTCTATCCTATAGGGGCAAAGTCATAATTTTTCATGAATTTTGATTTTGTTTGAGATTTTTACAGTAGATTCCACACATTATTTTATTGATAAGATAGAAATTTCAAAGTGTTCTGACAAATGGTGTAAGAGTTATGGTGTATTTTTCGACAAATACTCAGTTTTTATCCTATAGGGGCAAAATCGTAATTTTTCAGGAAATATAATTTTGCTTGAAATTTTTACAGTAGATTACACACATTATTTTAGTTATAAGATAGAAATTTCAAAGTGTTCTGACAAACGGTGAAAGAGTTGTGGTGTATTTTTCGACAAATACTCAAGTTTTATCCTATAGATGCAAAATCGTAATTTTTCATGAAATTTAATTTTGCTTGAAATTTTTACAATAGATTCCACATATTATTTTAGTGATAATTTAGAAATTTCTAAGTGTTCTGACTAATGTGTAAGAGTTATGGTGTATTTTTAAACAAATACTCAGTTTCTATCCTATAGGGGCAAAGTCGTAATTTTTCATGAAATTTAATTTTGTTTGAAATTTTTACAGAAGATTCCACACATTATTTTAGTGATAAGATAGAAATTTCAAAGTGTTCTGACAAATTGTGTAAGAGTTATGGTGTATTTTTCGACAAATACTCAGTTTTTATCCTATAGGGGCAAAATCGTAATTTTTCATGAAATTTAATTTTGCTTGAAATTTTTACAGTAGATTCCACACATTATTTTTCAGATAAGATAGAAATTTAAAAGTGTTCTGACAAACGGTGTAAGAGTTATGGTGTATTTTTCGACAAATACTCTGTTTTTATCGTATAGGGACAAAATCGAAATTTTTCATGAAATTTAATTTTGCATGAAATTATTACAATAGATTCCACACATTGTTTTAGTGATTATATAAAAATTGCAAAGTGTTTTGACAAACGGTGTAAGAGTTATGGTGTATTTTTCGACAAATACTCAAGTTTTATCTTTTAGGGGCAAAATCGTAATTTTTCATGAAATTTAAATTTGCTTGAAATTTTTACTGTAGATTCCACACATTATTTTAGTGATAAGATAGAAATTTCAAAGTATTCTGACAAACGGTGTAATAGTTATGGTGTATTTTTCGACAAATACTCAGTTTTTATCCTGTAGGGGCAAAATCGTAATTTTTAATGAAATTTAATTTTGCTTGAAATTTGTACAGTAGATTGCACACATTATTTTAGTGATAAGAGATAAATTTCAATGTGTTCTGACAAATGGTGTAAGAGTTCTGGTGTATTTTTCGACAAATACTCAGTGTTTATCCTATAGAGGCAAAATCGTAATTTTTCATGAAATTTAATTTTGCTTGAAATTTTCACAATAGATTCCACATATTATTTTAGTGATAATATAGAAATTTCAAAGTGTTCTGACTAACGTGTAAGTGTTATGGTGTATTTTCCAACAAATACTCAGTTTCTATCCTATTGGGGCAGAGTCGTAATTTTTCATTAAATTTAATTTTGTTTGAAATATTTACAGTAGATTCCACACATTATTTTAGTGATAAGATAGAAATTTCAAAGTGTTCTGACAAACGGTGTTAGAGTTATGGTGTATTTTTCGACAAATACTCAGTTTTTATCGTAAAGGGGCAAAATCGAAATTTTCATGAAATTTAATTTTGCATGAAATTTTTACAATAGATTCCACACATTATTTTAGTGATTATATAGAAATTACAAAGTGTTTTGACAAACGGTGTAAGAGTTATGGTGTATTTTTCGACAAATACTCATGTTTTATCTTTTAAGGGCAAAATCGTAATTTTTCATGAAATTTAATTTTGCTTGAAATTTTTACTGTAGATTCCACGCATTATTTTAGTGATAAGATAGAAATTTCAAAGTATTCTGACAAACGGTGTAAGAGTTCTTGTGTATTTTTCGACAAATACTCAAGTTTTATCTTATAGGGGCAAAATCGTAATTTTTCATGAAATTTAATTTTGCTTGAAATTTTTACTGTAGATTCCACACATTATTTTAGTGATAAGATAGAAATTTCAAAGTATTCTGACAAACGGTGTAAGAGTTCTTGTGTATTTTTCGACAAATACTCAAGTTTTATCTTATAGGGGCAAAATCGTAATGTTTCATGAAATTTAATTTTGGTTGAAATTTTTACAGTAGATTACACACATTATTTTAGTGATAAGATAGAAATTTCAAATTGTTCAGACAAACGGTGTAAGAGTTATGGTGTATTTTTCGACAAATACTCAAGTTTTATCCTATAGATGCAAAATCGTAATTTTTCATGAAATTTAATTTTGCGTGAATTTTTTACAATAGATTCCACATATTATGTTAGTGATAAGATAGAAATTTCATAGTGTTCTAACTAACGTGTAAGAGTTACGGTGTATTTTTCAACAAATACTCAGTTTCTATCCTATAGGGGCAAAGTCGTAATTTTTCATGAAATTTAATTTTGTTTGAAATTTTTAGAGTAGATTCCACACATTATTTTAGTGATAAGATAGAAATTTCAAAGTGTTCTGACAAATGGTGTAAGAGTTATGGTGTATTTTTCGACAAATACTCAGTTTCTATCCTATAGGGGGAAAGTCGTAATTTTTCAGGAAATTTAATTTTGCTTGAAATTTTTACAGTATATTCCACACAATATTTTAGTGATAAGATAGAAATTTCAAAGTGTTCTGACAAACGGTGTAAGAGTTATGGTGTATTTTTAGACAAATACTCAAGTTTTATCCTATAGATGCAAAATCGTAATTTTTCATTAAATTTAATTTTGCTTGAAATTTTTCCAATAGATTCCACGTATTATTTTAGTGATAAGATAGAAATTTCAAAGTTTGCTGACTAACGTGTAAGAGTTATGGTGTATTTTTCAACAAATACTCAATTTCTATCCTATAGGGGCAAAGTCGTAATTTTTCATGAAATTTAATTTTGTTTGTAATTTTTTCAATAGATTCCACACATTATTTTAGTGATAAGATAGAAATTTCAAAGTATGCTAATAAACGATGTAACAGTTATTGTGTATTTTTCGACAAATACTCAAGTTTTATCGTATAGGGGCAAAATCGTAATTTTTCATGAAATTTAATTTTGTTTGAAATTTTTATAGTATATTCCACAGATTATTTTAGTGATAAGATAGAAATTTCAAAGTGTTCTGTCCAACGGTGTAAGAGTTATGGTATATTTTTTACAAATACTCAGTTTTTATCGTATAGGGGCAAAATCGTAATTTTTAATGAAATTTAATTTTCCTTTAAATTTTTACAGCAGATTCCACACATAATTTTAGTGATAAGAGAGAAGTTTCAATGTGTTATGACAAATGGTGTAAGAGTTATTGTATATTTTTCGACAATTACTCAAGTTTTATCCTATATATGCAAAATCGTAATTTTTCATTAAATTTAATTTTGCTTGAAATTTTTACAGTAGATTCCACACATTATTTTAGAGATAAGATAGAAATTTCAAAGTGTTCTGACAAACGGTGTAAGAGTTATAGTGTATTTTTCGACAATTACTCAAGTTTTATCCTATTGATGCATAATCGTAATTTTTCATTAAAATTTAATTGTGCTTGAAATTTTTACTGTAGATTACACACATTATTTTAGTGATAAGATAGAAATTTCAAAGTGTTCTGACAAACCATGTAAGAGTTATGGTGTATTTTTCGACAAATACTCAGTTGTTATCCTATAGGGGCAAAATCGTAATTTTTCATGAAATTTAATTTTGCTTGAAATTTTTACAGCAGATTCCACACATAATTTTAGTGATAAGAGAGAAGTTTCAATGTGTTCTGACAAATGGTGTAAGAGTTATGGTATATTTTTCGACAATTACTCAAGTTTTATCCTATAGATGCAAAATCGTAATTTTTCATTAAATTTAATTTTGCTTGAAATTTTTACAGTAGATTCCACACATTATTTTAGGGATAAGATAGAAATTTCATAGTGTTCTGACAAACGGTGTAAGAGTTATGGTGTATTTTTCGACAATTACTCAAGTTTTATCCTATAGATGCAAAATCGTAATTTTTCATTAAATATAATTTTGCTTGAACTTTTTACAGTAGATTCCATACATTATTTTAGTTATAAGATAGAACTTGCAAAGTGTTCTAACAAACGGTGTTAAAGTTATGGTGTATTTTTCGATAAATACTCAGTTTTTATCCTATATGGGCAAAATCGTAATTTTTCATGAAATTTAATTTGCTTGAAATTTTTACAGTAGATTACACACACTATTTTAGTGATAAGATAGAAATTTCAAAGTGTTCTAACAAACGGTGTAAGAGTTATGGTGTATTATTCGACAATTACTCTAGTTTTATCCTATAGATGCAAAATCGTAATTTTTCATGAAATTTAATTTTGCTTGAAATTTTTACAGTAGATTCCACACATTATTTTAGTGATAAAATAGAAATTTCAAAGTGTTCTGACAAACGGTGCAAGAGATATGGTGTATTTTTCGATAAATACTCAGTTTTTATCTTATAGGGGCAAAATCGTAATTTTTTATGAAATTTAATTTGCTTGAATTTTTTACAGTAGATTCCACACATTATTTTAGTGTTAATATAGAAATATAAAAGTGTTATGATAAAACGGTGTTAGAGTTATGGTGTATTTTTCGACAAATACTCAAGTTTTATCCTATAGATGCAAAATCGTAAATTTTCATGAAATTTAATTTTCCTTGAAATTTTTACAATAGATTCCACATATTATTTTAGTTCTAAGATAGAAATTTCAAAGCGTTCTGACTAACGTGTAAGAGTTATGGTGTCTTTTTCAACAAATACTCAGTTTCTATCCTATAGGGGCAAAGTCGTAATTTTTCATGAAATTTAATTTTGTTTGAAATTTTTACAGTAGATTCCACACATTATTTTAGTGATAAGATAGAAATTTCAAAGTGTTCAGACAAATGGTGTAAGAGTTATGGTGTATTTTTCGACAAATACTCAATTTCTATCCTATAGGGGCAAAGTCGTAATTTTTCATGAATTTTAATTTTGTTTGAGATTTTTACAGTAGATTCCACACATTATTTTAGTGATAAGATAGAAATTTCAAAGTGTTCTGACAAATGGTGTAAGAGTTATGGTGTATTTTTCGACAAATACTCAGTTTTTATCTTTTAAGGGCAAAATCGTAATTTTTCATGAAATTTAATTTTGCTTGAAATTTTTACTGTAGATTCCACACATTATTTTAGTGATAAGATAGAAATTTCAAAGTATTCTGACAAACGGTGTAAGAGTTGTTGTGTATTTTTCGACAAATACTCAAGTTTTATCTTATAGGGGCAAAATCGTAATTTTTCATGAAATTTAATTTTCCTTGAAATTTTTACAGTAGATTCCACACATTATTTTAGAGATAAGATAGAAATTTCAAAGTGTTCTGACAAACGGTGAAAGACTTATGGTGTATTTTTCCACAAATACTCAGTTTTTTTATCCTATTGGGGCAAAATCGTAATTTTTAATGAAATTTAATTTTACTTGAAATTTTTACAGTAGATTCCACACATTATTTAAGTGATAAGAGAGAAATTTCAATGTGTTCTGACAAATGGTGTAAGAGTTATGGTGTATTTTTCGACAAATACTCAGTGTTTATCCTATAGGGGCAAAATCGTAATTTTTCATGAAATTTAATTTTATTTCAAATTTTTACAGTAGATTCCACACATTAATTTATGGATGAGATAGAAATTTCAAAGTGTTCTGACAAACGGTGTAAGAGTTAGGGTGTATTTTTCGACTAATACTCAGTTTTTATCCTATAGGATCAAAATCGTAATTTTTCGGGAAATTTAATTTTGCTTCAAATTTTTACAGTAGATTCCACACATTATTTTAGTGATAAGATAGAAATTTCAAATTGTTCTGACAAACGGTGTAAGAGTTATGGAGTATTTTTCGACAAATACTCAAGTTTTATACTATAGGGGCAAAATCATAATTTTTCAAGAAATTTAATTTTGCTTGAAATTTTTACAGTAGATTCCACACATTATTTTAGTGATAAGATTGAAATTTCAAAGTGTTCTGACAAACGGTCTAAGAGTTATGGCGTATTTTTTGACAAATACGTAATTTTTATCCTATAGGGGCAAAATCGTAATTTTTCATGAAATTTAATTTTGCTTGAAATTTTTACAGTAGATTCCACACATTATTTTAGTGATAAGATAGAAATTTCATAGTGTTCTGACAAAACGGTGTAAGAGTTATAGTGTATTTTTCGACAATTACTCAAGTTTTATCTTATAGAGGCAAAAGCGTAATTTTTCATAAAATTTAATTTTGCTTGAAATTTTTACAGTAGATTTAACAATTTATTTTAGTGATAAGATAGAAATTTCAAAGTGTTCTGACAAACGGTGTAAGAGCTATGGTTAATTTTCGACAATTACTAAGTTTTTATCTTATAGGGGGAAAAACGTAATTTTTCATGAAATTTAATTTTGCTTGTAATTTTCACAGTAGATTCTACACATTATTTTAGGGATAAGATAGAAATTTCAAAGTGTTCTGACAAATGGTGTAAAAGTTAAGGTGTATTTTTCGACAAATACTCAGTTTTTATCCTATAGGGGCAAAATCGTAATTTTTCGTAAAATTTAATTTTGCTTGAAATTTTTACAGTAGATTCCACACATTATTTTAGTGATAAGATAGAAATTTCAAAGTGTTCTGACAAACGGTGTAAGAGTTATGGTGTATTTTTCGACAATTACTGGTTTTTTATCCTATAGGGGGAAAATCGTAATTTTTCATGAAATTTAATTTTGCTTGAAATTTTTACATTAGATTCCACACATTATTTTAGTGATAAGATAGAAATTTGAAAGTGTTCTGACAAACGGTGTAACAGTTATGGTGTATTTTTCGACAAAGACTCAGTTTTTATCCTATAGGAGCAAAATCGTAATTTTTGTGAAATTTAATTTTGCTTGAAATTTTTACGGCAGATTCCGAACATTATTTTAGTGATAAGATAGAAATTTTAAAGTGGTCTGACAAACGGTGTAAGAGTTATGGTGTATTTTTAGACAAATACTCGATTTTTATCCTATAGGGGCAAAATTGTAATTTTTCATGAAATTTAATTTTGTTTGAAATTTTTACAGTAGATTCCACACATTATTTTTGTGATATGATAGAAATTTCAAAGTGTATGGACACACGGTGTAAGAGTTATTGTGTATTTTTCGACAAACACTTAGTTTTTTATCTTATAGGGGCAAAATCGTAATTTTTTCATGAAATTTAATTTTTCTTGAAATTTTTATAGTAAATTCCACACATTATTTTAGGGATAATAAAAAATTTTCAAAGTGTTCTGAAAAACGGAGTAAGAGTTAGGGTGTATTTTTCTACAATTAATCGGTTTTTATCCTATAGGGGCTAAATCGTAATTTTTCATGAAATTTAATTTTGCTTGAAATTTTTTTTACAGTAGATTCCACACATTATTTTAGTGATATGATAGAAATTTCAAAGTGTTCTGACAAACGGTGTAAGAGTTATGGTGTATTTTTCGACAAATAATTAGTTTTTATCCTATAGGGGCAAAATCCTAATGTTTCTTGAAATTTAATTTTGCTTGAAATTTTTACAGTAGATTCCACACATTATTTTAGTGACTAGAAAGAAATTTCAAAGTGGTCTAACATACGGTGTAACAATTATGGTGTATTTTTCGACAAATACTCAGTTTTTATCCTATAGGGGCAAAATCGTAATTTTTCATGAAATTTAATTTTGCTTGAAATTTTTACAGTAGATTCCACACATTATTTTAGTGATAAGATAGAAATTTTAAAGTGTTCTGACAAACGGTGTAAGAGTTATGGTGTATTTTTCGACAAAATACTCAGTTTTTATCCTATAGGGGCAAAATCGTAATTTTTCATGAAATTTAATTTTGCTTGAAAGTTTTACAGTAGATTCTACACATTATTTTATTGATAAGATAGAAATTTCTAAGTGTTCTGACAAACGGTGTAAGAGTTATGGTGTATTTTTCGACAAATACTCAGTTTTTATACTATAGGGGCAAAATCGTAATTTTTCATGAAATTTAATTTTGTTTGAAATTTTTACAATAGATTCTACACATTATTTTAGTGATAAGACAGAAATTTCAAAGTGTTCTGACAAACGGTGTTAGAGTTATGGTGTATTTTTCGACAAATACTCAAGTCTTATCATATAGGGGCAAAATCGTAATTTTTCATGAAGTTTAATTTCTCTTGAAATTTATACAGTAGATTCCACACATTATTTTAGTGATATGATAGAAATTTCAAAGTGTTCTGACAAACGGTGTAAGAGTTATGGTGTATTTTTCGACAATTACTCAGTTTTTATCTTATAAGGGCAAAAACATAATTTTTCGTAAAATTTAATTTTGCTTGAAATTTTTACAGTAGATTCCACACATTATTTTAGTGAGAAGATATAAATTTCAAAGTGTTCTGACAGACGGTGTAAGAGTTATGGTGTATTTTTCGACAATTACTCAGTTTTTATCTTATAGGGGCAAAATCGTAATTTTTCATGAAATTTTATTTTGCTTGAAATTTTTACAGTAGATTCCAAACATTATTTTAGTGATATGATATAAATTTTAAAGTGTTTTGACAAATGGTGTAGGAGTTATGGTGTATTTTTCGACAATTACTCAGTTTTTATCTTATAGGGGCAAAATCGTAATTTTTCTTGAAATTTAATTTTGCTTGACATTTTCATAGTAAATTCCACAAATTATTTTAGGGATAAGATAGAAATTTCAAAGAGTTCTGAAAAACGGTGTAAGAGTTATGGTGTATTTTTCAACAAATACTCAGTTTTTATCCTATAGGGGCAAAATCGTAATTTGTCATGAAATTTAATTTTTGCTTGAAATTTTTAAAGTAGATTCCACACATTATTTTAGTGATACGATAGAAATTTCAAAGTGTTCTGACAAACGGTGTAAGAGTTATGGTGTATTTTTCGACAAATACTCAGTTTTTATCCTATAGGGGCAAAATCGTAATTTTTCATGAAATTTAATTTTGCTTGAAATATTTACAGTAGATTCTACACATTATTTTAGTGATAAGATAGAAATTTCAAAGTGTTCTGACAAACGGTGTAAGAGTTATTGTGTATTTTTCGACAAATACTCTGTTTTTATCTTATAGGGGCAAAATCGTAATTTTTCATGAAATTTTATTTTGATTGAAATTTTTAAAGTAGATTCCACACATTGTTTTAGTGATAAGATAGAAATTTCAAAGTGTTCTGACAAACGGTGTAAGAGTTATGGTGTATTTTTCGACAATTACTCAGTTTTTATTTTATAGGGGCAAAATCGCAATTTTTCATGAAATTTAATTTTGCTTGAAATCTTTTAAGTAGATTCTACACATTATTTTAGTGATAAGATAGAGATTTCAAAGTGTTCTGAAAAACGGTGTAACAGTTATGGTGTATTTTTCGACAAATACTCAGTTTTTATCCTATAGGGGCAAAATCGTAATTTTTCATGAAATTTAATTTTGCTTGAAATATTTACAGTAGATTCTACACATTATTTTAGTGATAAGATAGAAATTTCAAAGTGTTCTGACAAACGGTGTAAGAGTTATTGTGTATTTTTCGACAAATACTCAAGTCTTATCCTATATGGGAAAAATCGTAATTTTTCATGAAATTTTATTTTGCTTGAAATTTTTAAAGTAGATTCCACACATTGTTTTAGTGATAAGATAGAAATTTCAAAGTGTTCTGACAAACGGTGTAAGAGTTATGGTGTATTTTTCGACAATTACTCAGTTTTTATTTTATAGGGGCAAAATCGTAATTTTTCATGAAATTTAAGTTTGCCTGAAATTTTTACGGTAGATTCGACATATTATTTTAGTGATAAGATAGAAATTTCAAAGTGTTCTGACAAACGGTCTAACAGTTATGGTGTATTTTTCGACAAATACTCAGTTTTTATCCTATAGGGGCAAAATCGTAATTTTTCATGAAAATTAATTTTGTTTGAAATTTTTACAGTAGATTCCACACATTATTTTAGTGATATTTTAGAAATTTCAAAGTGTTCAGACAAACGGTGTAAGAGTTATGGTGTATTTTTTGACAATTACTCAGTTTTTATCTTATAGGGGCAAAATCGTAATTTTTCAATAAATTTAATTTTTCTTGAAAATTTTACAGTAGATTCCACACATTATTTTAGCAGTAACAAACAAATTTCAAAGTGTTCTGACAAACGGTGTAAGAGTTATGGTGTATTTTTCGACAAATACTCAGTTTTTTATCGTATAGGGGCAAAATCGTTATTTTACATGAAATTTAATTTTGCTTGAAATTTTTACAGTAGATTCCACGCATTATTTTAGTAATATGATAGAAATTTAAAAGTGTTCTGACAAACGGTGTAAGAGTTATGGTGTATTTTTCGACAATTACTCAGTTTTTATCTTAAAGGGGCAAAATCGTAAGTTTTCATGAAATTTAATTTTCCTTGAAATTTTCAGAGTAAATTCCACAAATTATTTTAGGGATAAGATAGAAATTTAACAGTTTTCTGAAAAACGGTGTAAGAATTATGGTGTATTTTTCGACAAATACTCAGTTTTTATCCTATAGGGGCAAAATCGTAAATTTTCATGAAATTTAATTTTGCTTAAAATTTTTACAGTAGATTCCACACATTATTTTTGTGATAAGATAGAAATTTCAAATTTTTCTGACAAACGGTGTAAGAGTTATTCTGTATTTTTCGACATTTACTTAGTTTTTATTTTATAGGGGCAAAATTGTAATTTTTCATGGCATTTAATTTTGCTTGAAATTTTTACAGTAGATTCTAAACATTATTTTAGAGATAAGATAGAAATTTCAACGTGTTCTGACAAACGGTGTAACAGTTATGGTGTATTTTTCGACAAATACTCAATTTTTATCCTATAGGGGTAAAATCGTAATTTTTCAAGAAATTTAATTTTTCTTGAAATTTTTACAGTAGATTCTACACATTATTTTAGTGATAAGATAGAAATTACAAAGTGTTCTGACAAACGGTGTAAGAGTTATGGTGTATTTTTCGACAAATACTCAGTTTTTATCCTATAGGGGCAAAATCGTTATTTTTCATGAAATTTAATTTTGGTTGAAATTTTTACAGTAGATTCCACACATTATTTTAGTGATATGGTAGAAATTTCAAAGTGTTCTGACAAACGGTGTAAGAGTTATGGTGTATTTTTCGACAATTACTCAGTTTTTATCTTATAGGGGCAAAATCTTAATTTTGCAAGAAATTTAATATTGCTTGAAATTTTTAAAGTAGATTCCACACATTATTTTAGGGATAAGATAGAAATTTTAAAGTGTTCTAACAAATGGTGTAAGAGTTATGGTGTATTTTTCGACAAATACACAGTTTTTATCCTATAGGGGCAAAATCGTAATTTTTAAGGATATTTAATGTTTCTTGAAATTTGTACAATAGATTCCACACATTATTTTAGGGATAATAAACAAATTTAAAAGTGTTCTGAAAAACGGTGTAAGAGTTATGGTGTATTTTACGACAAATACTCAGTTTTTATCCTATAGGGGCAAAATCGTAATTTTTCATGAAATTTTTACAGTAGATTCCACACATTATTTTAGTGATAATATAGAAATTTCAATGTGTTCAGAAAAACGGTGTAAGAGTTATGGTGTATTTTTCGACAAATACTCAAGTCTTATCATATAGGGGTAAAATCGTAATTTTTCATGAAATTTAATTTTGCTTGAAATTTTTACAGTAGATTACACACATTATTTTAGTGATAAGATAGAAAAATCAAAGTGTTCTGACAAACGGTGTTAGTGTTATGGTGTATTTTTCAACAATTACTTAGTTTTTATTTTATAGGGGCTAAATCGTAATTTTTCATGAAATTTAATTTTGCTTGAAATTTTTACAGTAGATTCTACACATTATTTTAGTGATAAGATAGAAATTTCAAAGTATTCTGACAAACGGTGTAACAGTTATGGTGTATTTTTCGACAAATACTCAGTTTTTATATTATAGGGGCAAAATTGTAATTTTTCATGAAATTTAATTTTGCTTGAAATTTTTACAGCAGATTCCACACATTATTTTAGTGATATGATAGATATTTCAAAGTGTTCTGACAAACGGTGTAAGAGTTATGGTGTATTTTTTGACAATTACTCAGTTTTTATCTTATAGGGGCAAAATCGTAATTTTTCATTAAATTTAATTTTGCTTGAAAATTTTACAGTACATTCCACACATTATTTTAGAGATAACAAACAAATTTCAAAGTGTTCTGACAAACGGTGTAAGAGTTATGCTGTATTTATCGACAAATACTCAGTTTTTATCCTATAGGGGCAAAATCGTTATTTTTCATGAAATTTAATTTTAGTTGAAATTTTTAAAGTAGATTCCACACATTATTTAGTGATATGATAGAAATTTCAAAGTGTTCTGACCAACGGTGTAAGAGTTATGGTGTATTTTTCGACAATTACTCAGTTTTTATCTTATAGGGGCAAAATCTTAATTTTGCAAGAAATTTAATATTGCTTGAATTTTTTAAAGTAGATTCCACACATTATTTTAGTGATAAGATAGAAATTTCCAAGTGTTCTGACAAACGGTGTAAGAGTTATGGTGTATTTTTCGACAAATACGTAGTTTTTATCCTATAGGGGATAAATCGTAATTTTTCAAGAAATTTAATGTTGCTTGAAATTTGTACAATAGATTCCACACATTATTTTAGGGATAATAAATAAATTTCAAAGTGTTCTGAAAAACGGTGTAAGAGTTATGGTGTATTTTTCGACAAATACTTAATTTTTATCCTATAGGGGCAAAATCGTAATTTTTCGTGAAATTTAATTTTGCTTGAAATTTTTACAGTAGATTCTACACATTATTTTAGTGATAAGAAAGAAATTTCAAAGTGTTCTGACAAACGGTGTAAGATTTATGGTATATTTTTCGACAAATACTCAAGTCTTATCATATAGGGGAAAAATCGTAATTTTTCATGAAGATTAATTTTTCTTGAAAATTTTACAGTAGATTCCACACATTATTTTAGTGATATGATTGAAATTTAAAAGTGTTCTGACAACGGTGTAAGTGTTATGGTGTATTTTTCGACAATTACTCAGTTTTTATCTTATAGGGGCAAAATCGTAATTTTTCGTAAAATTTAATTTTGCTTGAAATTTTAACAGTAGATTCCAAACATTATTTTAGTGATAAGATAGAAATTTCAAAGTGTTCTGACTAACGGTGTAAGAGTTATGGTGTATTTTTCGACAATTACACAATTTTTATCTTATAGGGGTAAAATCGTAATTTTTCATTAAATTTAATTTTGCTTGATAATTTTACAGTAGATTCCACATATTATTTTAGTGATAAAAAATAAATTTCAAAGTGTTCTGACAAACGGGGTAAGAGTTATGGTGTATTTTTCGACAAATACTTAGTTTTTATCCTATAGGGGCAAAATCGTTATTTTTCATGAAATTTAATTTTGCTTGAAATTTTTACAGTAGATTCCACACATTATTTTAGTGATATGATAGAAATTTCAAAATGCTCTGACAAACGGTGTAAGAGTTATGGTGTATTTTTCGACAATTACTCAAGTTTTATCCTATAGGGGTAAAATCCTAATTTTTCATGAAATTTAATTTTGCTTGAAATTTTTACAGTAGATTCCACACATTATTTTAGTGACAATATAGAAATTTCAATGTGTTCTGACAAACGGTGTAACAATTATGGTGTATTTTTCGATAAATACTCAATTTTTATCCTATAGGGGCAAAATCTTAATTTTTCAAGAAATTTAATATTGCTTGAAATTTTTAAAGTAGATTCCACACATTATTTTAGTGATAAGATATAAATTCCAAAGTATTCTGACAAACGGTGTAAGAGTTATGGTGTATTTTTCGACAAATACGTAGTTTTTATCCTATAGGGGCAAAATCGTAAATTTTCAAGAAATTTAATGTTGCTTGAAATTTTTACAATAGATTCCACACATTATTTTTGGGGATAATAAACAAATTTCAAAGTGTTCTGAAAAACGGTCTAAGAGTTATGGTGTATTTTTCGACAAATACTCAGTTTTTATCCTATAGGGGCAAAAACGTAATTTTTAATGAAATTTTATTTTGCTTGAAATTTTTACAGTAGATTCCACACAATCTTTTAGTGATAATACAGAAATTTCAAAGTGTTCTGAAAAACGGTGTAAGAGTTATGGTGTATTTTTCGACAAATACTCAAGTCTTATCATATAGGGGCAAAATCGTAATTTTTCATGATATTTAATTTTGCTTGAAATTTTTACAGTAGATTCCACACATTATTTTAGTGATAAGATAGAAATTTCAAAGTGTTCTGACAAACGGTGTAAGTGTTATGGTGTATTTTTCGACAATTACTTAGTTTTTATTTTATAGGGGCAAAATCGTAATTTTTCATGAAATTTAATTTTGCTTGAAATTTTTACAGTAGATTCTACACATTATTTTAGTGATAAGATAGAAATTTCAAAGTGTTCTGAAAAACGGTGTAAGAGTTATGGTGTATTTTTCGACAAATACTCAAGTTTTATCCTATAGATGCAAAATCGTAATTTTTCATGAAATTTAATTTTGCTTGAAATTTTGACAGCAGATTCCACACATTAATTTAGTGATATGATAGAAATTTCAAAGTGTTCTGACCAACGGTGTAAGAGTTATGGTGTATTTTTCGACAATTACTCAGTTTTTATCTTATAGGGGCAAAATCTTAATTTTGCAAGAAATTTAATATTGCTTGAAATTTTAAAGTAGATTCCACACATTATTTTAGTGATAAGATAGAAATTTCAAAGTGTTCTGACAAACGGTGTAAGAGTTATGGTCTATTTTTCGACAAATACGTAGTTTTTATCCTATAGCGGCAAAATCGTAATTTTTCAAGAAATTTAATGTTGCTTGAAATTTGTACAATAGATTCCACACATTCTTTTAGCGATAAGAAACAAATTTCAAAGAGTTCTGAAAAACGGTGTAAGAGTTATGGTGTATTTTTCGACAAATACTCAGTTTTTATCCTATAGGGGCAAAATCGTAATTTTTCATGAAATTTAATTTTGCTTGTAATTTTTACAGTAGATTCTACACATCATTTTAGTGATAAGAAAGAAATTTCAAAGTGTTCTGACAAACGGTGTAAGAGTTATGGTGTATTTTTCGACAAATACTCATGTCTTATCATATAGGGGCAAAATCGTAATTTTTCATGAAGTTTAATTTTTCTAGAAATTTTTACAGTAGATTCCACACATTATTTTAGTGATATGATAGAAATTTCAAAGTGTTCTGACAAACGGTGTAAGAGTTATGGTGTATTTTTCGACAATTACTCAGTTTTTATCTTATAGGGGCAAAATCGTAATTTTTCGTAAAATTTAATTTTGCTTAAAATTTTAACAGTAGATTCCACCCATTATTTTAGTGATAAGATAGAAATTTCAAAGTGTTCTGACAAACGGTGTAAGAGTTATGGTGTATTTTTCGACAATTACTCAGTTTTTTTCTTATAGGGGCAAAATCGTAATATTTCATGAAATTTTATTTTGCTTGAAATTTTTACAGTAGATTCGACACATTATTTTAGTGATAAGATAGAAATTTTAAAGTGTTCTTACGAACGGTGTAACAGTTATGGTGTATTTTTCGACAAATACTCAGTTTTTATCCTATAGGGGCAAAATCGTAATTTTTCATGAAATTTAATTTTGCTTGAAATTTTTACAGTAGATTCCACACATTATTTTAGTGATATGATAGAAATTTTAAATTGTTCTGACAAATGGTGTAAGAGTTATGGTGTATTTTTCGACAATTACTCAGTTTTTATCTTATAGGGGCAAAATCGTAATTTTTTAGGAAATTTAGTTTTGCTTGAAATTTTCACAGTAAATTCCACACATTATTTTCGGGATAATAAACAAATTTCAAAGTGTTCTGAAAAACGGTGTAAGAATTATGGTGTATTTTTCGACAAATACTCAGTCTTTATCCTATAGGGGCAAAATCGTAATTTCTCATGAAATTTAATTTTGCTTGAAATTTTCACAATAGATTCCACACATTATTTTAGTGATAAGATAGAAATTTCAAAGTGTTCTGACAAACGGTGTAAGAGTTATGGTGTATTTTTCGACAAACACTCTGTTTTTATCCTATAGGGGCAAAATCGTAATTTTTCGTGAAATTTAATTTTTCTTGAAATTTTTACAGTAGATTCCACACATTATTTTCGGGATAACAAACAAATATCAAAGTGTTCTAAAAAACGGTGTAAGAGTTATGGTGTATTTTTCGATAAATACTCAGTTTTTATCCTAAAGGGGCAAAATCGTAATTTTTCATGAAATTTAATATTGCTGGAAATTTTTACAGTAGATTCCACAATTTATTTTAGTGATAAGATAGAAATTTCAAAGTGTTCTGACAAACGGTGTAAAAGTAATGGTGTATTTTCCGACAAATACGTAGTTTTTATCCTATAGGGCCAAAATCGTAATTTTTCATGAAATTTAATTTTGCTTGAAATTTATACAGTAGATTCCACACATTATTTTAGTGATATTATAGAAATTTCATAGTGTTCTGACAAATTGTGTAAGAGTTATGGTGTATTTTTCGACAATTACTCAGTTTTTATCTTATAGGGGCAAAATCGTAATTTTTCGTAAAATTTAAATTTGCTTGAAATTTTTACAGTAGATTCCACTCATTATTTTAGTGATAATTTATAAATTTCAAAGTGTTCAGACAAATGGTGTAGGAGTTATGGTGTATTTTTCGACAAATACTCAAGTCTTATCCTATAGGGGCAAAATCGTAATTTTTCTTGAAATTTTATTTTTCTTGAAATTTTTACAGTAGATTCCACACATTATTTTAGTGAGAATATAGAAATTTTAAAGTGTTTTGAAAAACAGTGTAAGAATTATGGTGTATTTTTCGACAAACACTCAATTTTTATCCTATAGGGGCAAAATCGTAATTTTTCATGAAATTTAATTTTGCTTGAAATTTTTACAGTAGATTCCACACATTATTTTAGTGATAAGATAGAAATTTGAAAGTGTTCTGACAAGCGGTGTAAAAGTTATGGTGTATTTTTCGACAATTACTCAGTTTTAATTTTATAGGGGCAAAATCGTAATTTTTCATGAAATTTAATTTTGCTTAACAATTTTACAGTAGATTCTACACATTATTTTAGTGATAAGATAGAAATTTCAAACTGTTCATACAAACGGTGTAACAGTTATAGTGTATTTTTCGACAAATACTCAGTTTTTATCCTATAGGGGCAAAATCGTAATTTTTCATGAAATTTAATTTTGCTTGAAATTTTTACAGTAGATTCCACACTTTATTTTAGTGATTTGAAAGAAATTTCAAAGTTTTCTGACAAACGGTGTAAGAGTTATGGTGTATTTTTCGACAATTACTCAGTTTTTATCTTATAAGGGCAAAATCGTAATTTTTCATGAAATTTAATTTTGCTTGAAATTTTCACAGTAAATTCCACAAATTACATTAGGGATATGATAAAAATTTCAAAGAGTTCTGAAAAACGGTGTAAGAGTTATGGTGTATTTTTCGACAAATACTCAGTTTTTATCCTATAGAGGCAAAATCGTAATTTTTCATTAAATTTAATTTTGCTTTAAATTTTTACTGTAGATTCAACACATTATTTTAGTGATAAGATAGAAATTTCAAAATGTTCTGACAAACGGTGTAAGAGTTATGGTGTATTTTTCGACAAATAATCAGTTTTTATCCTATAGGGCAAAATCGTAATTTTTCATGAAATTTAATTTTGCTTGAAATTTTTACAGTAGATTCCACACATTTTTTTAGTGATAAGATAGAAATTTCAAAGTGTTCTGACAAACGGTGTAAGAGTTATGGTGTATTTTTCGACATATAATGCGTTTTTATCCTATAGGGGCAAAATCCTAATTTTTCATGAAATTTAATTTTGCTTGAAATTTTTACAGTAGGTTCTACACATTATTTTAGTGATAAGATAGAAATTTCAAAGTGTTCTGACAAACGGCGTAAGAGTTATGGTGTATTTTTCGACAAATACTCAAGTCTTATCCTATAGGGGCAAAATCGTAATTTTTCATGAAATTTTATTTTGCTTGAAATTTTTACAGTAGATTCCACACATTATTTTAGTGATAATATAGAAATTTCAAAGTGTTCAGAAAAACGGTGTACGAGTTATGGTGTATTTTTCGACAAATACTGAAGTCTTATCCTACAGGGGCAAAATCGTAATTTTTCATGAAATTTAATTTTGCTTGAAATTTTTACAGTAGGTTTCACACATTATTTTAGTGATAAGATAGAAATTTCAAAGTGTTCTGACAAACGGTGTAAGAGTTATGGTGTATTTTTCGACAATTACTTAGTTTTTATTTTATAGGGGCAAAATCGTAATTTTTCATGAAATTTACTTTTGCTTGAAATTTGTACAGTAGATTCTACACATTATTTTAGTGATAATATAGAAATTTCAAAGTGTTCTGACAAACGGTGTAAGAGTTATGGTGTATTTTTCGACAATTACTCAGTTTTTATCTTATAGGGGCAAAATCGTAATTTTTCGTAAAATTTAATTTTGCTTAAAATTTTAACAGTAGATTCCACCCATTATTTTAGTGATAAGATAGAAATTTCAAAGTGTTCTGACAAACGGTGTAAGAGTTATGGTGTATTTTTCGACAATTACTCAGTTTTTTTCTTATAGGGGCAAAATCGTAATATTTCATGAAATTTTATTTTGCTTGAAATTTTTACAGTAGATTCGACACATTATTTTAGTGATAAGATAGAAATTTAAAGTGTTCTTACGAACGGTGTAACAGTTATGGTGTATTTTTCGACAAATACTCAGTTTTTATCCTATAGGGGCAAAATCGTAATTTTTCATGAAATTTAATTTTGCTTGAAATTTTTACAGTAGATTCCACACATTATTTTAGTGATATGATAGAAATTTTAAATTGTTCTGACAAATGGTGTAAGAGTTATGGTGTATTTTTCGACAATTACTCAGTTTTTATCTTATAGGGGCAAAATCGTAATTTTTTAGGAAATTTAGTTTTGCTTGAAATTTTCACAGTAAATTCCACACATTATTTTCGGGATAATAAACAAATTTCAAAGTGTTCTGAAAAACGGTGTAAGAATTATGGTGTATTTTTCGACAAATACTCAGTCTTTATCCTATAGGGGCAAAATCGTAATTTCTCATGAAATTTAATTTTGCTTGAAATTTTCACAATAGATTCCACACATTATTTTAGTGATAAGATAGAAATTTCAAAGTGTTCTGACAAACGGTGTAAGAGTTATGGTGTATTTTTCGACAAACACTCTGTTTTTATCCTATAGGGGCAAAATCGTAATTTTTCGTGAAATTTAATTTTTCTTGAAATTTTTACAGTAGATTCCACACATTATTTTCGGGATAACAAACAAATATCAAAGTGTTCTAAAAAACGGTGTAAGAGTTATGGTGTATTTTTCGATAAATACTCAGTTTTTATCCTAAAGGGGCAAAATCGTAATTTTTCATGAAATTTAATATTGCTGGAAATTTTTACAGTAGATTCCACAATTTATTTTAGTGATAAGATAGAAATTTCAAAGTGTTCTGACAAACGGTGTAAAAGTAATGGTGTATTTTCCGACAAATACGTAGTTTTTATCCTATAGGGCCAAAATCGTAATTTTTCATGAAATTTAATTTTGCTTGAAATTTATACAGTAGATTCCACACATTATTTTAGTGATATTATAGAAATTTCATAGTGTTCTGACAAATTGTGTAAGAGTTATGGTGTATTTTTCGACAATTACTCAGTTTTTATCTTATAGGGGCAAAATCGTAATTTTTCGTAAAATTTAAATTTGCTTGAAATTTTTACAGTAGATTCCACTCATTATTTTAGTGATAATTTATAAATTTCAAAGTGTTCAGACAAATGGTGTAGGAGTTATGGTGTATTTTTCGACAAATACTCAAGTCTTATCCTATAGGGGCAAAATCGTAATTTTTCTTGAAATTTTATTTTTCTTGAAATTTTTACAGTAGATTCCACACATTATTTTAGTGAGAATATAGAAATTTTAAAGTGTTTTGAAAAACAGTGGAAGAATTATGGTGTATTTTTCGACAAACACTCAATTTTTATCCTATAGGAGCAAAATCGTAATTTTTCATGAAATTTAATTTTGCTTGAAATTTTTACAGTAGATTCCACACATTATTTTAGTGATAAGATAGAAATTTGAAAGTGTTCTGACAAGCGGTGTAAAAGTTATGGTGTATTTTTCGACAATTACTCAGTTTTAATTTTATAGGGGCAAAATCGTAATTTTTCATGAAATTTAATTTTGCTTAACAATTTTACAGTAGATTCTACACATTATTTTAGTGATAAGATAGAAATTTCAAACTGTTCATACAAACGGTGTAACAGTTATAGTGTATTTTTCGACAAATACTCAGTTTTTATCCTATAGGGGCAAAATCGTAATTTTTCATGAAATTTAATTTTGCTTGAAATTTTTACAGTAGATTCCACACTTTATTTTAGTGATTTGAAAGAAATTTCAAAGTTTTCTGACAAACGGTGTAAGAGTTATGGTGTATTTTTCGACAATTACTCAGTTTTTATCTTATAAGGGCAAAATCGTAATTTTTCATGAAATTTAATTTTGCTTGAAATTTTCACAGTAAATTCCAAAAATTACATTAGGGATATGATAAAAATTTCAAAGAGTTCTGAAAAACGGCGTAAGAGTTATGGTGTATTTTTCGACAAATACTCAGTTTTTATCCTATAGAGGCAAAATCGTAATTTTTCATTAAATTTAATTTTGCTTTAAATTTTTACTGTAGATTCAACACATTATTTTAGTGATAAGATAGAAATTTCAAAATGTTCTGACAAACGGTGTAAGAGTTATGGTGTATTTTTCGACAAATAATCAGTTTTTATCCTATAGGGCAAAATCGTAATTTTTCATGAAATTTAATTTTGCTTGAAATTTTTACAGTAGATTCCACACATTTTTTTAGTGATAAGATAGAAATTTCAAAGTGTTCTGACAAACGGTGTAAGAGTTATGGTGTATTTTTCGACATATAATGCGTTTTTATCCTATAGGGGCAAAATCCTAATTTTTCATGAAATTTAATTTTGCTTGAAATTTTTACAGTAGGTTCTACACATTATTTTAGTAATAAGATAGAAATTTCAAAGTGTTCTGACAAACGGTGTAAGAGTTATGGTGTATTTTTCGACAAATACTCAAGTCTTATCCTATAGGGGCAAAATCGTAATTTTTCATGAAATTTTATTTTGCTTGAAATTTTTACAGTAGATTCCACACATTATTTTAGTGATAATATAGAAATTTCAAAGTGTTCAGAAAAACGGTGTAAGAGTTATGGTGTATTTTTCGACAAATACTGAAGTCTAATCCTACAGGGGCAAAATCGTAATTTTTCATGAAATTTAATTTTGCTTGAAATTTTTACAGTAGGTTCCACACATTATTTTAGTGATAAGATAGAAATTTCAAAGTGTTCTGACAAACGGTGTAAGAGTTATGGTGTATTTTTCGACAATTACTCAGTTTTTATCTTATAGGGGCAAAATCGTAATTTTTCGTAAAATTTAATTTTGCTTAAAATTTTAACAGTAGATTCCACCCATTATTTTAGTGATAAGATAGAAATTTCAAAGTGTTCTGACAAACGGTGTAAGAGTTAAGGTGTATTTTTCGACAAATTCTCAGTTTTTATCCTATAGGGGCAAAATTGTAATTTTTCATGAAATTTAATTTTTCTTGAAATTTTTACAGCAGATTCCACACATTATTTTAGAGATATGATAGAAATTTCAAAGTGTTCTGACAAACGGTGTAAGAGTTATGGTGTATTTTTCGACAATTGCTCAGTTTTTATCTTATAGGGGCAAAATCGTAATTTTTCATTAAATTTAATTTTGCTTGAAAATTTTATAGTAGATTCCACACATTATTTTAGAGATAATAAAAACAAATTTCAAAGTGTTCTGACAAACGGTGTAAGAGTTATGGTGTATTTTTCGACAAATACTCAGTTTTTATCCTATAGGGGCAAAATCGTAATTTTTCATGAAGTTTAATTTTTCTAGAAATTTTTACAGTAGATTCCACACATTATTTTAGTGATATGATAGAAATTTCAAAGTGTTCTGACAAACGGTGTAAGAGTTATGGTGTATTTTTCGACAATTACTCAGTTTTTATCTTATAGGGGCAAAATCGTAATTTTTCGTAAAATTTAATTTTGCTTAAAATTTTTACAGTAGATTCCACCCATTATTTTAGTGATAAGATAGAAATTTCAAAGTGTTCTGACAAACGGTGTAAGAGTTATGGTGTATTTTTCGACAATTACTCAGTTTTTTTCTTATAGGGGCAAAATCGTAATATTTCATGAAATTTTATTTTGCTTGAAATTTTTACAGTAGATTCGACACATTATTTTAGTGATAAGATAGAAATTTTAAAGTGTTCTTACGAACGGTGTAACAGTTATGGTGTATTTTTCGACAAATACTCAGTTTTTATCCTATAGGGGCAAAATCGTAATTTTTCATGAAATTTAATTTTGCTTGAAATTTTTACAGTAGATTCCACACATTATTTTAGTGATATGATAGAAATTTTAAATTGTTCTGACAAATGGTGTAAGAGTTATGGTGTATTTTTCGACAATTACTCAGTTTTTATCTTATAGGGGCAAAATCGTAATTTTTTAGGAAATTTAGTTTTGCTTGAAATTTTCACAGTAAATTCCACACATTATTTTCGGGATAATAAACAAATTTCAAAGTGTTCTGAAAAACGGTGTAAGAATTATAGTGTATTTTTCGACAAATACTCAGTCTTTATCCTATAGGGGCAAAATCGTAATTTCTCATGAAATTTAATTTTGCTTGAAATTTTCACAATAGATTCCACACATTATTTTAGTGATAAGATAGAAATTTCAAAGTGTTCTGACAAACGGTGTAAGAGTTATGGTGTATTTTTTGACAAACACTCTGTTTTTATCCTATAGGGGTAAAATCGTAATTTTTCGTGAAATTTAATTTTTCTTGAAATTTTTACAGTAGATTCCACACATTATTTTCGGGATAACAAACAAATATCAAAGTGTTCTAAAAAACGGTGTAAGAGTTATGGTGTATTTTTCGATAAATACTCAGTTTTTATCCTAAAGGGGCAAAATCGTAATTTTTCATGAAATTTAATATTGCTGAAAATTTTTACAGTAGATTCCACAATTTATTTTAGTGATAAGATAGAAATTTCAAAGTGTTCTGACAAACGGTGTAAAAGTAATGGTGTATTTTTCGACAAATACGTAGTTTTTATCCTATAGGGCCAAAATCGTAATTTTTCATGAAATTTAATTTTGCTTGAAATTTATACAGTAGATTCCACACATTATTTTAGTGATATTATAGAAATTTCATAGTGTTCTGACAAATTGTGTAAGAGTTATGGTGTATTTTTCGACAATTACTCAGTTTTTATCTTATAGGGGCAAAATCGTAATTTTTCGTAAAATTTAAATTTGCTTGAAATTTTTACAGTAGATTCCACTCATTATTTTAGTGATAATTTATAAATTTCAAAGTGTTCAGACAAATGGTGTAGGAGTTATGGTGTATTTTTCGACAAATACTCAAGTCTTATCCTATAGGGGCAAAATCGTAATTTTTCTTGAAATTTTATTTTTCTTGAAATTTTTACAGTAGATTCCACACATTATTTTAGTGAGAATATAGAAATTTTAAAGTGTTTTGAAAAACAGTGTAAGAATTATGGTGTATTTTTCGACAAACACTCAATTTTTATCCTATAGGGGCAAAATCGTAATTTTTCATGAAATTTAATTTTGCTTGAAATTTTTACAGTAGATTCCACACATTATTTTAGTGATAAGATAGAAATTTGAAAGTGTTCTGACAAGCGGTGTAAAAGTTATGGTGTATTTTTCGACAATTACTCAGTTTTAATTTTATAGGGGCAAAATCGTAATTTTTCATGAAATTTAATTTTGCTTAACAATTTTACAGTAGATTCTACACATTATTTTAGTGATAAGATAGAAATTTCAAACTGTTCATACAAACGGTGTAACAGTTATAGTGTATTTTTCGACAAATACTCAGTTTTTATCCTATAGGGGCAAAATCGTAATTTTTCATGAAATTTAATTTTGCTTGAAATTTTTACAGTAGATTCCACACTTTATTTTAGTGATTTGAAAGAAATTTCAAAGTTTTCTGACAAACGGTGTAAGAGGTATGGTGTATTTTTCGACAATTACTCAGTTTTTATCTTATAAGGGCAAAATCGTAATTTTTCATGAAATTTAATTTTGCTTGAAATTTTCACAGTAAATTCCAAAAATTACATTAGGGATATGATAAAAATTTCAAAGAGTTCTGAAAAACGGTGTAAGAGTTATGGTGTATTTTTCGACAAATACTCAGTTTTTATCCTATAGAGGCAAAATCGTAATTTTTCATTAAATTTAATTTTGCTTTAAATTTTTACTGTAGATTCAACACATTATTTTAGTGATAAGATAGAAATTTCAAAATGTTCTGACAAACGGTGTAAGAGTTATGGTGTATTTTTCGACAAATAATCAGTTTTTATCCTATAGGGCAAAATCGTAATTTTTCATGAAATTTAATTTTGCTTGAAATTTTTACAGTAGATTCCACACATTTTTTTAGTAATAAGATAGAAATTTCAAAGTGTTCTGACAAACGGTGTAAGAGTTATGGTGTATTTTTCGACATAAAATGCGTTTTTATCCTATAGGGGCAAAATCCTAATTTTTCATGAAATTTAATTTTGCTTGAAATTTTTACAGTAGGTTCTACACATTATTTTAGTGATAAGATAGAAATTTCAAAGTGTTCTGACAAACGGTGTAAGAGTTATGGTGTATTTTTCGACAAATACTCAAGTCTTATCCTATAGGGGCAAAATCGTAATTTTTCATGAAATTTTATTTTGCTTGAAATTTTTACAGTAGATTCCACACATTATTTTAGTGATAATATAGAAATTTCAAAGTGTTCAGAAAAACGGTGTAAGAGTTATGGTGTATTTTTCGACAAATACTGAAGTCTAATCCTACAGGGGCAAAATCGTAATTTTTCATGAAATTTAATTTTGCTTGAAATTTTTACAGTAGGTTCCACACATTATTTTAGTGATAAGATAGAAATTTCAAAGTGTTCTGACAAACGGTGTAAGAGTTATGGTGTATTTTTCGACAATTACTTAGTTTTTATTTTATAGGGGCAAAATCGTAATTTTTCATGAAATTTACTTTTGCTTGAAATTTTTACAGTAGATTCTACACATTATTTTAGTGATAATATAGAAATTTCAAAGTGGCTGACAAACGGTGTAACAGTTATGGTGTATTTTTCGACAAATTCTCAGTTTTTATCCTATAGGGGCAAAATTGTAATTTTTCATGAAATTTAATTTTTCTTGAAATTTTTACAGCAGATTCCACACATTATTTTAGAGATATGATAGAAATTTCAAAGTGTTCTGACAAACGGTGTAAGAGTTATGGTGTATTTTTCGACAATTGCTCAGTTTTTATCTTATAGGGGCAAAATCGTAATTTTTCATTAAATTTAATTTTGCTTGAAAATTTTATAGTAGATTCCACACATTATTTTAGAGATAATAAAAACAAATTTCAAAGTGTTCTGACAAACGGTGTAAGAGTTATGGTGTATTTTTCGACAAATACTCAGTTTTTATCCTATAGGGGCAAAATCGTAATTTTTCATGAAGTTTAATTTTTCTAGAAATTTTTACAGTAGATTCCACACATTATTTTAGTGATATGATAGAAATTTCAAAGTGTTCTGACAAACGGTGTAAGAGTTATGGTGTATTTTTCGACAATTACTCAGTTTTTATCTTATAGGGGCAAAATCGTAATTTTTCGTAAAATTTAATTTTGCTTAAAATTTTAACAGTAGATTCCACCCATTATTTTAGTGATAAGATAGAAATTTCAAAGTGTTCTGACAAACGGTGTAAGAGTTATGGTGTATTTTTCGACAATTACTCAGTTTTTATCTTATAGGGGAAAAATCATAATTTTTCTTGAAATTTAATTTTTGTTGAAATTTTTACAGTAGATTCCACACATTATTTTAGTGAGAAGATAGAAATTTCAAAGTGTTCTGACAAACGGTATAAGAGTTATGGTGTATTTTTCGACAATTACTAAGTTTTTATCTATAGGGGCAAAATCGTAATTTTTCATGAAATTTTAGTTTGCTTGTAATTTTTACAGTAGATTCCACACATTATTTTAGTGTTAAGATAAAAATTTCAAATTGTTCTTTCAAACGGTGTAACAGTTATGGTGTATTTTTCGACAAATACTCAGTTTTTATCCTATAGGGGCAAAATCGTAATTTTTCATGAAATTTAATTTTGCTTGAAATTTTTACAGTAGATTCCACACATTATTTTAGTGATATGATAGAAATTTCAAATTGTTCTGACAAACGGTGTAAGAGTTATGGTGTATTTTTCGACAATTACTCAGTTTTTATCTTATATGGGCAAAATCGTAATTTTTCATGAAATTTAATTTTGCTTTAAATTTTCACAGTAAATTCCACACATTATTTTAGGGATAATAAACAAATTTCAAAGTGTTTTGTAAAACGGTGTAAGAATTATGGTGTATTTTTCGACAAATACTCAGTCTTTATCCTATAGGGGCAAAATCGTAATTTCTCATGAATTTTATTTTGCTTGAAATTTTCACAGTAGATTCCACACATTATTTTAGTGATAAGATAGAAATTTCAAAGTGTTCTGACAAACGGTGTAAGAGTTATGGTGTATTTTTCGACAAATACTCATGTCTTATCATATACGGGCAAAATCGTAATTTTTCATGAAGTTTAATTTTTCTAGAAATTTTTACAGTAGATTCCACACATTATTTTAGTGATATGATAGAAATTTCAAAGTGTTCTGACAAACGGTGTAAGAGTTATGGTGTATTTTTCGACAATTACTCAGTTTTAATCTTATAGGGGCAAAATCGTAATTTTTCGTAAAATTTAAGTTTGCTTAAAATTTTTACAGTAGATTCCACACATTATTTTAGTGATAAGATAGAAATTTCAAAGTGTTCTGACAAACGGTGTAAGAGTTATGGTGTATTTTTCGACAATTACACAGTTTTTTTCTTATAGGGGCAAAATCGTAATATTTCATGAAATTTTATTTTGCTTGAAATTTTTACAGTAGATTCAACACATTATTTTAGTGATAAGATAGAAATTTTAAAGTGTTCTTACGAACGGTGTAACAGTTATGGTGTATTTTTCGACAAATACTCAGTTTTTATCCTATAGGGGCAAAATCGTAATTTTTCATGAAATTTAATTTTGCTTGAAATTTTTACAGTAGATTCCACACATTATTTTCGGGATAACAAACAAATATCAAAGTGTTCTAAAAAACGGTGTAAGAGTTATGGTGTATTTTTCGATAAATACTCAGTTTTTATCCTAAAGGGGCAAAATCGTAATTTTTCATGAAATTTAATATTGCTGGAAATTTTTACAGTAGATTCCACAATATATTTTAGTGATAAGATAGAAATTTCAAAGTGTTCTGACAAACGGTGTAAAAGTAATGGTGTATTTTCCGACAAATACGTAGTTTTTATCCTATAGGGCCAAAATCGTAATTTTTCATGAAATTTAATTTTGCTTGAAATTTATACAGTAGATTCCACACATTATTTTAGTGATATTATAGAAATTTCATAGTGTTCTGACAAATTGTGTAAGAGTTATGGTGTATTTTTCGACAATTACTCAGTTTTTATCTTATAGGGGCAAAATCGTAATTTTTCGTAAAATTTAAATTTGCTTGAAATTTTTACAGTAGATTCCACTCATTATTTTAGTGATAATTTATAAATTTCAAAGTGTTCAGACAAATGGTGTAGGAGTTATGGTGTATTTTTCGACAAATACTCAAGTCTTATCCTATAGGGGCAAAATCGTAATTTTTCTTGAAATTTTATTTTTCTTGAAATTTTTACAGTAGATTCCACACATTATTTTAGTGAGAATATAGAAATTTTAAAGTGTTTTGAAAAACAGTGTAAGAATTATGGTGTATTTTTCGACAAACACTCAATTTTTATCCTATAGGGGCAAAATCGTAATTTTTCATGAAATTTAATTTTGCTTGAAATTTTTACAGTAGATTCCACACATTATTTTAGTGATAAGATAGAAATTTGAAAGTGTTCTGACAAGCGGTGTAAAAGTTATGGTGTATTTTTCGACAATTACTCAGTTTTAATTTTATAGGGGCAAAATCGTAATTTTTCATGAAATTTAATTTTGCTTAACAATTTTACAGTAGATTCTACACATTATTTTAGTGATAAGATAGAAATTTCAAACTGTTCATACAAACGGTGTAACAGTTATAGTGTATTTTTCGACAAATACTCAGTTTTTATCCTATAGGGGCAAAATCGTAATTTTTCATGAAATTTAATTTTGCTTGAAATTTTTACAGTAGATTCCACACTTTATTTTAGTGATTTGAAAGAAATTTCAAAGTTTTCTGACAAACGGTGTAAGAGTTATGGTGTATTTTTCGACAATTACTAAGTTTTTATCTATAGGGGCAAAATCGTAATTTTTCATGAAATTTTAGTTTGCTTGTAATTTTTACAGTAGATTCCACACATTATTTTAGCGTGAAGATAAAAATTTCAAATTGTTCTTTCAAACGGTGTAACAGTTATGGTGTATTTTTCGACAAATACTCAGTTTTTATCCTATAGGGGCAAAATCGTAATTTTTCATGAAATTTAATTTTGCTTGAAATTTTTACAGTAGATTCCACACATTATTTTAGTGATATGATAGAAATTTCAAATTGTTCTGACAAACGGTGTAAGAGTTATGGTGTATTTTTCGACAATTACTCAGTTTTTATCTTATATGGGCAAAATCGTAATTTTTCATGAAATTTAATTTTGCTTTAAATTTTCACAGTAAATTCCACACATTATTTTAGGGATAATAAACAAATTTCAAAGTGTTTTGAAAAACGGTGTAAGAATTATGGTGTATTTTTCGACAAATACTCAGTCTTTATCCTATAGGGGCAAAATCGTAATTTCTCATGAATTTTATTTTGCTTGAAATTTTCACAGTAGATTCCACACATTATTTTAGTGATAAGATAGAAATTTCAAAGTGTTCTGACAAACGGTGTAAGAGTTATGGTGTATTTTTCGACAAATACTCATGTCTTATCATATACGGGCAAAATCGTAATTTTTCATGAAGTTTAATTTTTCTAGAAATTTTTACAGTAGATTCCACACATTATTTTAGTGATATGATAGAAATTTCAAAGTGTTCTGACAAACGGTGTAAGAGTTATGGTGTATTTTTCGACAATTACTCAGTTTTTATCTTATAGGGGCAAAATCGTAATTTTTCGTAAAATTTAAGTTTGCTTAAAATTTTTACAGTAGATTCCACACATTATTTTAGTGATAAGATAGAAATTTCTACACATTAATTTTGCTTAACAATTTTACAGTAGATTCTACACATTATTTTAGTGATAAGATAGAAATTTCAAACTGTTCATACAAACGGTGTAACAGTTATAGTGTATTTTTCGACAAATACTCAGTTTTTATCCTATAGGGGCAAAATCGTAATTTTTCATGAAATTTAATTTTGCTTGAAATTTTTACAGCAGATTCCACACATTATTTTAGAGATATGATAGAAATTTCAAAGTGTTCTGACAAACGGTGTAAGAGTTATGGTGTATTTTTCGACAATTGCTCAGTTTTTATCTTATAGGGGCAAAATCGTAATTTTTCATTAAATTTAATTTTGCTTGAAAATTTTATAGTAGATTCCACACATTATTTTAGAGATAATAAAAACAAATTTCAAAGTGTTCTGACAAACGGTGTAAGAGTTATGGTGTATTTTTCGACAAATACTCAGTTTTTATCCTATAGGGGCAAAATCGTAATTTTTCATGAAGTTTAATTTTTCTAGAAATTTTTACAGTAGATTCCACACATTATTTTAGTGATATGATAGAAATTTCAAAGTGTTCTGACAAACGGTGTAAGAGTTATGGTGTATTTTTCGACAATTACTCAGTTTTTATCTTATAGGGGCAAAATCGTAATTTTTCGTAAAATTTAATTTTGCTTAAAATTTTTACAGTAGATTCCACACATTATTTTAGTGATAAGATAGAAATTTCAAAGTGTTCTGACAAACGGTGTAAAAGTTATGGTGTATTTTTCAACAAATACTCAGTTTTTATCTTATAGGGGAAAAATCATAATTTTTCTTGAAATTTAATTTTTGTTGAAATTTTTACAGTAGATTCCACACATTATTTTAGTGAGAAGATAGAAATTTCAAAGTGTTCTGACAAACGGTATAAGAGTTATGGTGTATTTTTCGACAATTACTAAGTTTTTATCTATAGGGGCAAAATCGTAATTTTTCATGAAATTTTAGTTTGCTTGTAATTTTTACAGTAGATTCCACACATTATTTTAGCGTTAAGATAAAAATTTCAAATTGTTCTTTCAAACGGTGTAACAGTTATGGTGTATTTTTCGACAATTACTCAGTTTTTATCTTATAGGGGCAAAATCGTAATTTTTTAGGAAATTTAGTTTTGCTTGAAATTTTCACAGTAAATTCCACACATTATTTTCGGGATAATAAACAAATTTCAAAGTGTTCTGAAAAACGGTGTAAGAATTATGGTGTATTTTTCGACAAATACTCAGTCTTTATCCTATAGGGGCAAAATCGTAATTTCTCATGAAATTTAATTTTGCTTGAAATTTTCACAATAGATTCCACACATTATTTTAGTGATAAGATAGAAATTTCAAAGTGTTCTGACAAACGGTGTAAGAGTTATGGTGTATTTTTCGACAAACACTCTGTTTTTATCCTATAGGGGCAAAATCGTAATTTTTCGTGAAATTTAATTTTTCTTGAAATTTTTACAGTAGATTCCACACATTATTTTCGGGATAACAAACAAATATCAAAGTGTTCTAAAAAACGGTGTAAGAGTTATGGTGTATTTTTCGATAAATACTCAGTTTTTATCCTAAAGGGGCAAAATCGTAATTTTTCATGAAATTTAATATTGCTGGAAATTTTTACAGTAGATTCCACAATTTATTTTAGTGATAAGATAGAAATTTCAAAGTGTTCTGACAAACGGTGTAAAAGTAATGGTGTATTTTCCGACAAATACGTAGTTTTTATCCTATAGGGCCAAAATCGTAATTTTTCATGAAATTTAATTTTGCTTGAAATTTATACAGTAGATTCCACACATTATTTTAGTGATATTATAGAAATTTCATAGTGTTCTGACAAATTGTGTAAGAGTTATGGTGTATTTTTCGACAATTACTCAGTTTTTATCTTATAGGGGCAAAATCGTAATTTTTCGTAAAATTTAAATTTGCTTGAAATTTTTACAGTAGATTCCACTCATTATTTTAGTGATAATATATAAATTTCAAAGTGTTCAGACAAATGGTGTAGGAGTTATGGTGTATTTTTCGACAAATACTCAAGTCTTATCCTATAGGGGCAAAATCGTAATTTTTCTTGAAATTTAATTTTGCTTGAAATTTTTACAGTAGATTCCACACATTATTTTAGTGAGAATATAGAAATTTTAAAGTGTTTTGAAAAACAGTGTAAGAATTATGGTGTATTTTTTCGACAAACACTCAATTTTTATCCTATAGGGGCAAAATCGTAATTTTTCATGAAATTTAATTTTGCTTGAAATTTTTACAGTAGATTCCACACATTATTTTAGTGATAAGATAGAAATTTGAAAGTGTTCTGACAAGCGGTGTAAAAGTTATGGTGTATTTTTCGACAATTACTCAGTTTTAATTTTATAGGGGCAAAATCGTAATTTTTCATGAAATTTAATTTTGCTTAACAATTTTACAGTAGATTCTACACATTATTTTAGTGATAAGATAGAAATTTCAAACTGTTCATACAAACGGTGTAACAGTTATAGTGTATTTTTCGACAAATACTCAGTTTTTATCCTATAGGGGCAAAATCGTAATTTTTCATGAAATTTAATTTTGCTTGAAATTTTTACAGTAGATTCCACACTTTATTTTAGTGATTTGAAAGAAATTTCAAAGTTTTCTGACAAACGGTGTAAGAGTTATGGTGTATTTTTCGACAATTACTCAGTTTTTATCTTATAAGGGCAAAATCGTAATTTTTCATGAAATTTAATTTTGCTTGAAATTTTCACAGTAAATTCCACAAATTACATTAGGGATATGATAAAAATTTCAAAGAGTTCTGAAAAACGGTGTAAGAGTTATGGTGTATTTTTCGACAAATACTCAGTTTTTATCCTATAGAGGCAAAATCGTAATTTTTCATTAAATTTAATTTTGCTTTAAATTTTTACTGTAGATTCAACACATTATTTTAGTGATAAGATAGAAATTTCAAAATGTTCTGAAAAACGGTGTAAGAGTTATGGTGTATTTTTCGACAAATAATCAGTTTTTATCCTATAGGGCAAAATCGTAATTTTTCATGAAATTTAATTTTGCTTGAAATTTTTACAGTAGATTCCACACATTTTTTTAGTGATAAGATAGAAATTTCAAAGTGTTCTGACAAACGGTGTAAGAGTTATGGTGTATTTTTCGACATATAATGCGTTTTTATCCTATAGGGGCAAAATCCTAATTTTTCATGAAATTTAATTTTGCTTGAAATTTTTACAGTAGGTTCTACACATTATTTTAGTGATAAGATAGAAATTTCAAAGTGTTCTGACAAACGGCGTAAGAGTTATGGTGTATTTTTCGACAAATACTCAAGTCTTATCCTATAGGGGCAAAATCGTAATTTTTCATGAAATTTTATTTTGCTTGAAATTTTTACAGTAGATTCCACACATTATTTTAGTGATAATATAGAAATTTCAAAGTGTTCAGAAAAACGGTGTAAGAGTTATGGTGTATTTTTCGACAAATACTGAAGTCTAATCCTACAGGGGCAAAATCGTAATTTTTCATGAAATTTAATTTTGCTTGAAATTTTTACAGTAGGTTCCACACATTATTTTAGTGATAAGATAGAAATTTCAAAGTGTTCTGACAAACGGTGTAAGAGTTATGGTGTATTTTTCGACAATTACTTAGTTTTTATTTTATAGGGGCAAAATCGTAATTTTTCATGAAATTTACTTTTGCTTGAAATTTGTACAGTAGATTCTACACATTATTTTAGTGATAATATAGAAATTTCAAAGTGTTCTGACAAACGGTGTAACAGTTATGGTGTATTTTTCGACAAATTCTCAGTTTTTATCCTATAGGGGCAAAATTGTAATTTTTCATGAAATTTAATTTTTCTTGAAATTTTTACAGCAGATTCCACACATTATTTTAGAGATATGATAGAAATTTCAAAGTGTTCTGACAAACGGTGTAAGAGTTATGGTGTAATTTTCGACAATTGCTCAGTTTTTATCTTATAGGGGAAAAATCGTAATTTTTCATTAAATTTAATTTTGCTTGAAAATTTTATAGTAGATTCCACACATTATTTTAGAGATAATAAAAACAAATTTCAAAGTGTTCTGACAAACGGTGTAAGAGTTATGGTGTATTTTTCGACAAATACTCAGTTTTTATCCTATAGGGGCAAAATCGTAATTTTTCATGAAGTTTAATTTTTCTAGAAATTTTTACAGTAGATTCCACACATTATTTTAGTGATATGATAGAAATTTCAAAGTGTTCTGACAAACGGTGTAAGAGTTATGGTGTATTTTTCGACAATTACTCAGTTTTTATCTTATAGGGGCAAAATCGTAATTTTTCGTAAAATTTAATTTTGCTTAAAATTTTTACAGTAGATTCCACCCATTATTTTAGTGATAAGATAGAAATTTCAAAGTGTTCTGACAAACGGTGTAAGAGTTATGGTGTATTTTTCGACAATTACTCAGTTTTTTTCTTATAGGGGCAAAATCGTAATATTTCATGAAATTTTATTTTGCTTGAAATTTTTACAGTAGATTCGACACATTATTTTAGTGATAAGATAGAAATTTTAAAGTGTTCTTACGAACGGTGTAACAGTTATGGTGTATTTTTCGACAAATACTCAGTTTTTATCCTATAGGGGCAAAATCGTAATTTTTCATGAAATTTAATTTTGCTTGAAATTTTTACAGTAGATTCCACACATTATTTTAGTGATATGATAGAAATTTTAAATTGTTCTGACAAATGGTGTAAGAGTTATGGTGTATTTTTCGACAATTACTCAGTTTTTATCTTATAGGGGCAAAATCGTAATTTTTTAGGAAATTTAGTTTTGCTTGAAATTTTCACAGTAAATTCCACACATTATTTTCGGGATAATAAACAAATTTCAAAGTGTTCTGAAAAACGGTGTAAGAATTATGGTGTATTTTTCGACAAATACTCAGTCTTTATCCTATAGGGGCAAAATCGTAATTTCTCATGAAATTTAATTTTGCTTGAAATTTTCACAATAGATTCCACACATTATTTTAGTGATAAGATAGAAATTTCAAAGTGTTCTGACAAACGGTGTAAGAGTTATGGTGTATTTTTCGACAAACACTCTGTTTTTATCCTATAGGGGCAAAATCGTAATTTTTCGTGAAATTTAATTTTTCTTGAAATTTTTACAGTAGATTCCACACATTATTTTCGGGATAACAAACAAATATCAAAGTGTTCTAAAAAACGGTGTAAGAGTTATGGTGTATTTTTCGATAAATACTCAGTTTTTATCCTAAAGGGGCAAAATCGTAATTTTTCATGAAATTTAATATTGCTGGAAATTTTTACAGTAGATTCCACAATTTATTTTAGTGATAAGATAGAAATTTCAAAGTGTTCTGACAAACGGTGTAAAAGTAATGGTGTATTTTCCGACAAATACGTAGTTTTTATCCTATAGGGCCAAAATCGTAATTTTTCATGAAATTTAATTTTGCTTGAAATTTATACAGTAGATTCCACACATTATTTTAGTGATATTATAGAAATTTCATAGTGTTCTGACAAATTGTGTAAGAGTTATGGTGTATTTTTCGACAATTACTCAGTTTTTATCTTATAGGGGCAAAATCGTAATTTTTCGTAAAATTTAAATTTGCTTGAAATTTTTACAGTAGATTCCACTCATTATTTTAGTGATAATATATAAATTTCAAAGTGTTCAGACAAATGGTGTAGGAGTTATGGTGTATTTTTCGACAAATACTCAAGTCTTATCCTATAGGGGCAAAATCGTAATTTTTCTTGAAATTTAATTTTGCTTGAAATTTTTACAGTAGATTCCACACATTATTTTAGTGAGAATATAGAAATTTTAAAGTGTTTTGAAAAACAGTGTAAGAATTATGGTGTATTTTTTCGACAAACACTCAATTTTTATCCTATAGGGGCAAAATCGTAATTTTTCATGAAATTTAATTTTGCTTGAAATTTTTACAGTAGATTCCACACATTATTTTAGTGATAAGATAGAAATTTGAAAGTGTTCTGACAAGCGGTGTAAAAGTTATGGTGTATTTTTCGACAATTACTCAGTTTTAATTTTATAGGGGCAAAATCGTAATTTTTCATGAAATTTAATTTTGCTTAACAATTTTACAGTAGATTCTACACATTATTTTAGTGATAAGATAGAAATTTCAAACTGTTCATACAAACGGTGTAACAGTTATAGTGTATTTTTCGACAAATACTCAGTTTTTATCCTATAGGGGCAAAATCGTAATTTTTCATGAAATTTAATTTTGCTTGAAATTTTTACAGTAGATTCCACACTTTATTTTAGTGATTTGAAAGAAATTTCAAAGTTTTCTGACAAACGGTGTAAGAGTTATGGTGTATTTTTCGACAATTACTCAGTTTTTATCTTATAAGGGCAAAATCGTAATTTTTCATGAAATTTAATTTTGCTTGAAATTTTCACAGTAAATTCCACAAATTACATTAGGGATATGATAAAAATTTCAAAGAGTTCTGAAAAACGGTGTAAGAGTTATGGTGTATTTTTCGACAAATACTCAGTTTTTATCCTATAGAGGCAAAATCGTAATTTTTCATTAAATTTAATTTTGCTTTAAATTTTTACTGTAGATTCAACACATTATTTTAGTGATAAGATAGAAATTTCAAAATGTTCTGACAAACGGTGTAAGAGTTATGGTGTATTTTTCGACAAATAATCAGTTTTTATCCTATAGGGCAAAATCGTAATTTTTCATGAAATTTAATTTTGCTTGAAATTTTTACAGTAGATTCCACACATTTTTTTAGTGATAAGATAGAAATTTCAAAGTGTTCTGACAAACGGTGTAAGAGTTATGGTGTATTTTTCGACATATAATGCGTTTTTATCCTATAGGGGCAAAATCCTAATTTTTCATGAAATTTAATTTTGCTTGAAATTTTTACAGTAGGTTCTACACATTATTTTAGTGATAAGATAGAAATTTCAAAGTGTTCTGACAAACGGCGTAAGAGTTATGGTGTATTTTTCGACAAATACTCAAGTCTTATCCTATAGGGGCAAAATCGTAATTTTTCATGAAATTTTATTTTGCTTGAAATTTTTACAGTAGATTCCACACATTATTTTAGTGATAATATAGAAATTTCAAAGTGTTCAGAAAAACGGTGTAAGAGTTATGGTGTATTTTTCGACAAATACTGAAGTCTAATCCTACAGGGGCAAAATCGTAATTTTTCATGAAATTTAATTTTGCTTGAAATTTTTACAGTAGGTTCCACACATTATTTTAGTGATAAGATAGAAATTTCAAAGTGTTCTGACAAACGGTGTAAGAGTTATGGTGTATTTTTCGACAATTACTTAGTTTTTATTTTATAGGGGCAAAATCGTAATTTTTCATGAAATTTACTTTTGCTTGAAATTTGTACAGTAGATTCTACACATTATTTTAGTGATAATATAGAAATTTCAAAGTGTTCTGACAAACGGTGTAACAGTTATGGTGTATTTTTCGACAAATTCTCAGTTTTTATCCTATAGGGGCAAAATTGTAATTTTTCATGAAATTTAATTTTTCTTGAAATTTTTACAGCAGATTCCACACATTATTTTAGAGATATGATAGAAATTTCAAAGTGTTCTGACAAACGGTGTAAGAGTTATGGTGTAATTTTCGACAATTGCTCAGTTTTTATCTTATAGGGGAAAAATCGTAATTTTTCATTAAATTTAATTTTGCTTGAAAATTTTATAGTAGATTCCACACATTATTTTAGAGATAATAAAAACAAATTTCAAAGTGTTCTGACAAACGGTGTAAGAGTTATGGTGTATTTTTCGACAAATACTCAGTTTTTATCCTATAGGGGCAAAATCGTAATTTTTCATGAAGTTTAATTTTTCTAGAAATTTTTACAGTAGATTCCACACATTATTTTAGTGATATGATAGAAATTTCAAAGTGTTCTGACAAACGGTGTAAGAGTTATGGTGTATTTTTCGACAATTACTCAGTTTTTATCTTATAGGGGCAAAATCGTAATTTTTCGTAAAATTTAATTTTGCTTAAAATTTTTACAGTAGATTCCACCCATTATTTTAGTGATAAGATAGAAATTTCAAAGTGTTCTGACAAACGGTGTAAGAGTTATGGTGTATTTTTCGACAATTACTCAGTTTTTTTCTTATAGGGGCAAAATCGTAATATTTCATGAAATTTTATTTTGCTTGAAATTTTTACAGTAGATTCGACACATTATTTTAGTGATAAGATAGAAATTTTAAAGTGTTCTTACGAACGGTGTAACAGTTATGGTGTATTTTTCGACAAATACTCAGTTTTTATCCTATAGGGGCAAAATCGTAATTTTTCATGAAATTTAATTTTGCTTGAAATTTTTACAGTAGATTCCACACATTATTTTAGTGATATGATAGAAATTTTAAATTGTTCTGACAAATGGTGTAAGAGTTATGGTGTATTTTTCGACAATTACTCAGTTTTTATCTTATAGGGGCAAAATCGTAATTTTTTAGGAAATTTAGTTTTGCTTGAAATTTTCACAGTAAATTCCACACATTATTTTCGGGATAATAAACAAATTTCAAAGTGTTCTGAAAAACGGTGTAAGAATTATGGTGTATTTTTCGACAAATACTCAGTCTTTATCCTATAGGGGCAAAATCGTAATTTCTCATGAAATTTAATTTTGCTTGAAATTTTCACAATAGATTCCACACATTATTTTAGTGATAAGATAGAAATTTCAAAGTGTTCTGACAAACGGTGTAAGAGTTATGGTGTATTTTTCGACAAACACTCTGTTTTTATCCTATAGGGGTAAAATCGTAATTTTTCGTGAAATTTAATTTTTCTTGAAATTTTTACAGTAGATTCCACACATTATTTTCGGGATAACAAACAAATATCAAAGTGTTCTAAAAAACGGTGTAAGAGTTATGGTGTATTTTTCGATAAATACTCAGTTTTTATCCTAAAGGGGCAAAATCGTAATTTTTCATGAAATTTAATATTGCTGGAAATTTTTACAGTAGATTCCACAATTTATTTTAGTGATAAGATAGAAATTTCAAAGTGTTCTGACAAACGGTGTAAAAGTAATGGTGTATTTTCCGACAAATACGTAGTTTTTATCCTATAGGGCCAAAATCATAATTTTTCATGAAATTTAATTTTGCTTGAAATTTATACAGTAGATTCCACACATTATTTTAGTGATATTATAGAAATTTCATAGTGTTCTGACAAATTGTGTAAGAGTTATGGTGTATTTTTCGACAATTACTCAGTTTTTATCTTATAGGGGCAAAATCGTAATTTTTCGTAAAATTTAAATTTTCTTGAAATTTTTACAGTAGATTCCACTCATTATTTTAGTGATAATATATAAATTTCAAAGTGTTCAGACAAATGGTGTAGGAGTTATGGTGTATTTTTCGACAAATACTCAAGTCTTATCCTATAGGGGCAAAATCGTAATTTTTCTTGAAATTTAATTTTGCTTGAAATTTTTACAGTAGATTCCACACATTATTTTAGTGAGAATATAGAAATTTTAAAGTGTTTTGAAAAACAGTGTAAGAATTATGGTGTATTTTTTCGACAAACACTCAATTTTTATCCTATAGGGGCAAAATCGTAATTTTTCATGAAATTTAATTTTGCTTGAAATTTTTACAGTAGATTCCACACATTATTTTAGTGATAAGATAGAAATTTGAAAGTGTTCTGACAAGCGGTGTAAAAGTTATGGTGTATTTTTCGACAATTACTCAGTTTTTATCTTATAAGGGCAAAATCGTAATTTTTCATGAAATTTAATTTTGCTTGAAATTTTCACAGTAAATTCCACAAATTACATTAGGGATATGATAAAAATTTCAAAGAGTTCTGAAAAACGGTGTAAGAGTTATGGTGTATTTTTCGACAAATACTCAGTTTTTATCCTATAGAGGCAAAATCGTAATTTTTCATTAAATTTAATTTTGCTTTAAATTTTTACTGTAGATTCAACACATTATTTTAGTGATAAGATAGAAATTTCAAAATGTTCTGACAAACGGTGTAAGAGTTATGGTGTATTTTTCGACAAATAATCAGTTTTTATCCTATAGGGCAAAATCGTAATTTTTCATGAAATTTAATTTTGCTTGAAATTTTTACAGTAGATTCCACACATTTTTTTAGTGATAAGATAGAAATTTCAAAGTGTTCTGACAAACGGTGTAAGAGTTATGGTGTATTTTTCGACATATAATGCGTTTTTATCCTATAGGGGCAAAATCCTAATTTTTCATGAAATTTAATTTTGCTTGAAATTTTTACAGTAGGTTCTACACATTATTTTAGTGATAAGATAGAAATTTCAAAGTGTTCTGACAAACGGTGTAAGAGTTATGGTGTATTTTTCGACAAATACTCATGTTTTATCCTATAGGGGCAAAATCGTAATTTTTCATGAAATTTTATTTTGCTTGAAATTTTTACAGTAGATTCCACACATTATTTTAGTGATAATATAGAAATTTCAAAGTGTTCAGAAAAACGGTGTAAGAGTTATGGTGTATTTCTCGACAAATACTGAAGTCTTATCCTACAGGGGCAAAATCGTAATTTTTCATGAAATTTAATTTTGCTTGAAATTTTTACAGTAGGTTCCACACATTATTTTAGTGATAAGATAGAAATTTCAAAGTGTTCTGACAAACGGTGTAAGAGTTATGGTGTATTTTTCGACAATTACTTAGTTTTTATTTTATAGGGGCAAAGTCGTAATTTTTCATGAAATTTACTTTTGCTTGAAATTTTTACAGTAGATTCTACACATTATTTTAGTGATAATATAGAAATTTCAAAGTGTTCTGACAAACGGTGTAACAGTTATGGTGTATTTTTCGACAAATTCTCAGTTTTTATCCTATAGGGGCAAAATTGTAATTTTTCATGAAATTTAATTTTTCTTGAAATTTTTACAGCAGATTCCACACATTATTTTAGAGATATGATAGAAATTTCAAAGTGTTCTGACAAACGGTGTAAGAGTTATGGTGTATTTTTCGACAATTGCTCAGTTTTTATCTTATAGGGGCAAAATCGTAATTTTTCATTAAATTTAATTTTGCTTGAAAATTTTATAGTAGATTCCACACATTATTTTAGAGATAATAAAAACAAATTTCAAAGTGTTCTGACAAACGGTGTAAGAGTTATGGTGTATTTTTCGACAAATACTCAGTTTTTATCCTATAGGGGCAAAATCGTAATTTTTCATGAAGTTTAATTTTTCTAGAAATTTTTACAGTAGATTCCACACATTATTTTAGTGATATGATAGAAATTTCAAAGTGTTCTGACAAACGGTGTAAGAGTTATGGTGTATTTTTCGACAATTACTCAGTTTTTATCTTATAGGGGCAAAATCGTAATTTTTCGTAAAATTTAATTTTGCTTAAAATTTTTACAGTAGATTACACACATTATTTTAGTGATAAGATAGAAATTTCAAAGTGTTCTGACAAACGGTGTAAAAGTTATGGTGTATTTTTCAACAAATACTCAGTTTTTATCTTATAGGGGAAAAATCATAATTTTTCTTGAAATTTAATTTTTGTTGAAATTTTTACAGTAGATTCCACACATTATTTTAGTGAGAAGATAGAAATTTCAAAGTGTTCTGACAAACGGTGTAAGAGTTATGGTGTATTTTTCGACAATTACTAAGTTTTTATCTATAGGGGCAAAATCGTAATTTTTCATGAAATTTTAGTTTGCTTGTAATTTTTACAGTAGATTCCACACATTATTTTAGCGTTAAGATAAAAATTTCAAATTGTTCTTTCAAACGGTGTAACAGTTATGGTGTATTTTTCGACAAATACTCAGTTTTTATCCTATAGGGGCAAAATCGTAATTTTTCATGAAATTTAATTTTGCTTGAAATTTTTACAGTAGATTCCACACATTATTTTAGTGATATGATAGAAATTTCAAATTGTTCTGACAAACGGTGTAAGAGTTATGGTGTATTTTTCGACAATTACTCAGTTTTTATCTTATATGGGCAAAATCGTAATTTTTCATGAAATTTAATTTTGCTTTAAATTTTCACAGTAAATTCCACACATTATTTTAGGGATAATAAACAAATTTCAAAGTGTTCTGAAAAACGGTGTAAGAATTATGGTGTATTTTTCGACAAATACTCAGTCTTTATCCTATAGGGGCAAAATCGTAATTTCTCATGAATTTTATTTTGCTTGAAATTTTCACAGTAGATTCCACACATTATTTTAGTGATAAGATAGAAATTTCAAAGTGTTCTGACAAACGGTGTAAGAGTTATGGTGTATTTTTCGACAAATACTCATGTCTTATCATATACGGGCAAAATCGTAATTTTTCATGAAGTTTAATTTTTCTAGAAATTTTTACAGTAGATTCCACACATTATTTTAGTGATATGATAGAAATTTCAAAGTGTTCTGACAAACGGTGTAAGAGTTATGGTGTATTTTTCGACAATTACTCAGTTTTTATCTTATAGGGGCAAAATCGTAATTTTTCGTAAAATTTAATTTTGCTTAAAATTTTTACAGTAGATTCCACACATTATTTTAGTGATAAGATAGAAATTTCAAAGTGTTCTGACAAACGGTGTAAGAGTTATGGTGTATTTTTCGACAATTACACAGTTTTTTTCTTATAGGGGCAAAATCGTAATATTTCATGATATTTTATTTTGCTTGAAATTTTTACTGTAGATTCGACACATTATTTTAGTGATAAGATAGAAATTTTAAAGTGTTCTTACGAACGGTGTAACAGTTATGGTGTATTTTTCGACAAATACTCAGTTTTTATCCTATAGGGGCAAAATCGTAATTTTTCATGAAATTTAATTTTGCTTGAAATTTTTACAGTAGATTCCACACATTATTTTAGTGATATGATAGAAATTTTAAATTGTTCTGATAAATGGTGTAAGAGTTATGGTGTATTTTTCGACAATTACTCAGTTTTTATCTTATAGGGGCAAAATCGTAATTTTTTAGGAAATTTAGTTTTGCTTGAAATTTTCACAGTAAATTCCACACATTATTTTCGGGATAATAAACAAATTTCAAAGTGTTCTGAAAAACGGTGTAAGAATTATGGTGTATTTTTCGACAAATACTCAGTCTTTATCCTATAGGGGCAAAATCGTAATTTCTCATGAAATTTAATTTTGCTTGAAATTTTCACAATAGATTCCACACATTATTTTAGTGATAAGATAGAAATTTCAAAGTGTTCTGACAAACGGTGTAAGAGTTATGGTGTATTTTTCGACAAACACTCTGTTTTTATTCTATAGGGGCAAAATCGTAATTTTTTGTGAAATTTAATTTTTCTTGAAATTTTTACAGTAGATTCCACACATTATTTTCAGGATAACAAACAAATTTCAAAGTGTTCTAAAAAATGGTGTAAGAGTTATGGTGTATTTTTCGATAAATACTCAGTTTTTATCCTAAAGGGGCAAAATCGTAATTTTTCATGAAATTTAATATTGCTGGAAATTTTTACAGTAGATTCCACAATTTATTTTAGTGATAAGATAGAAATTTCAAAGTGTTCTGACAAACGGTGTAAAAGTAATGGTGTATTTTCCGACAAATACGTAGTTTTTATCCTATAGGGCCAAAATCGTAATTTTTCATGAAATTTAATTTTGCTTGAAATTTATACAGTAGATTCCACACATTATTTTAGTGATATTATAGAAATTTCATAGTGTTCTGACAAATTGTGTAAGAGTTATGGTGTATTTTTCGACAATTACTCAGTTTTTATCTTATAGGGGCAAAATCGTAATTTTTCGTAAAATTTAAATTTGCTTGAAATTTTTACAGTAGATTCCACTCATTATTTTAGTGATAATATATAAATTTCAAAGTGTTCAGAAAAATGGTGTAGGAGTTATGGTGTATTTTTCGACAAATACTCAAGTCTTATCCTATAGGGGCAAAATCGTAATTTTTCTTGAAATTTTATTTTTCTTGAAATTTTTACAGTAGATTCCACACATTATTTTAGTGAGAATATAGAAATTTCAAAGTGTTTTGAAAAACAGTGTAAGAATTATGGTGTATTTTTCGACAAACACTCAATTTTTTTCCTATAGGGGCAAAATCGTAATTTTTCATGAAATTTAATTTTGCTTGAAATTTTTACAGTAGATTCCACACATTATTTTAGTGATAAGATAGAAATTTGAAAGTGTTCTGACAAGCGGTGTAAAAGTTATGGTGAATCTTTCGACAATTACTCAGTTTTAATTTTATAGGGGCAAAATCTTAATTTTTCATGAAATTTAATTTTGCTTAACATTTTTACAGTAGATTCTACACATTATTTTAGTGATAAGATAGAAATTTCAAACTGTTCATACAAACGGTGTAACAGTTATAGTGTATTTTTCGACAAATACTCAGTTTTTATCCTATAGGGGTAAAATCGTAATTTTTCATGAAATTTAATTTTGCTTGAAATTTTTACAGTAGATTCCACACTTTATTTTAGTGATTTGAAAGAAATTTCAAAGTTTTTTGACAAACGGTGTAAGAGTTATGGTGTATTTTTCGACAATTACTCAGTTTTTATCTTATAAGGGCAAAATCGTAATTTTTCATGAAATTTAATTTTGCTTGAAATTTTCACAGTAAATTCCAAAAATTACATTAGGGATATGATAAAAATTTCAAAGAGTTCTGAAAAACGGTGTAAGAGTTATGGTGTATTTTTCGACAAATACTCAGTTTTTATCCTATAGAGGCAAAATTGTAATTTTTCATTAAATTTAATTTTGCTTCAAATTTTTACTGTAGATTCAACACATTATTTTAGTGATAAGATAGAAATTTCAAAATGTTCTGACAAACGGTGTAAGAGTTATGGTGTATTTTTCGACAAATAATCAGTTTTTATCCTATAGGGCAAAATCGTAATTTTTCATGAAATTTAATTTTGCTTGAAATTTTTACAGTAGATTCCACACATTTTTTTAGTGATAAGATAGAAATTTCAAAGTGTTCTGACAAACGGTGTAAGAGTTATGGTGTATTTTTCGACATATAATGCGTTTTTATCCTATTGGGGCAAAATCCTAATTTTTCATGAAATTTAATTTTGCTTGAAATTTTTACAGTAGGTTCTACACATTATTTTATTGATAAGATAGAAATTTCAAAGTGTTCTGACAAACGGTGTAAGAGTTATGGTGTATTTTTCGACAAATACTCAGTTTTTATCCTATAGGGGCAAAATCGTTATTTTTAATGAAATTTATTTTTGCTTGAAATTTTACACTAGATTCCACACGTTATTTTAGTGATATGATAGAAATTTCAAAGTGTTCTGACAAACGGTGTAAGAGTTATTGTGTATTTTTCGACAATTACTCAGTTTTTATCTTATTGGGGCAAAATCGTAATTTTTCATGAAATTTAATTTTGCTTGAAATTTTCACAGTAAATTTCACAAATTATTTTAGGGATAAGATAGAAATTTCAAAGAGTTCTGAAAAACGGTGTAAAAGTTATGGTGTATTTTTCAACAAATACTCAGTTTTTATCTTATAGGGGAAAAATCATAATTGTTCATGAAATTTAATTTTGGTTGAAATTTTTACAGTAGATTCCACACATTATTTTAGTGAGAAGATAGAAATTTCAAAGTGTTCTGACAAACGGTGTAAGAGTTATGGTGTATTTTTCGACAATTACTAAGTTTTTATCTTATAGGGGCAAAATCGTAATTTTTCATGAAATTGTAGTTTGCTTGTAATTTTTACAGTAGATTCCACACATTATTTTAGCGTTAAGATAAAAATTTCAAATTGTTCTTTCAAACGGTGTAACAGTTATGGTGTATTTTTCGACAAATACTCAGTTTTTATCCTATAGAGGCAAAATCGTAATATTTCATGAAATTTAATTTTGCTTGAAATTTTTACAGTAGATTCCACACATTATTTTAGTGATATGATAGAAATTTCAAATTGTTCTGACAAACGGTGTAAGAGTTATGGTGTATTTTTCGACAATTACTCAGTTTTTATCTTATATGGGCAAAATCGTAATTTTTCATGATATTTAATTTTGCTTTAAATTTTCACAGTAAATTCCACACATTATTTTAGGGATAATAAACAAATTTCACAGTGTTCTGAAAAACGGTGTAAGAATTATGGTGTATTTTTCGACAAATACTCAGTCTTTATCCTATAGGGGCAAAATCGTAATTTCTCATGAATTTTATTTTGCTTGAAATTTTCACAGTAGATTCCACACATTATTTTAGTGATAAGATAGAAATTTCAAAGTGTTCTGACAAACGGTGTAAGAGTTATGGTGTATTTTTCGACAAATACTCTGTTTTTATCCTATAGGGGCAAAATCGTAATTTTTCGTGAAATTTAATTTGGCTTGAAATTTTTACAGTAGATTCCACGCATTATTTTAGGGATAAGATAGAAATTTCAAAGTATTCGGAAAAACGGTGTAAGAGTTACGGTGTATTTTTCGACAAATACGTAGTTTTTATCGTATAGGGGCAAAATCGCAATTTTTCATGAAATTTAATTTTGGTTGAAATTTTACAGTAGATTCTACACGTTATTTTAGTGATAAGATAGAAATTTCAAAGTGTTCTGACAAACGGTGTAAGAGTTATGGTGTATTTTTCGACAAATACTCAAGTTTTATCCTATAGGGGCAAAATCGTATTTTTTTATGAAATTTTTACAGTAGATTCCACACATTATTTTAGTGATAATAAAGAAATTTCAAAGTGTTCTGAAAAACGGTGTAAGAGTTATGGTGTATTTTTTGACAAATACTCAGTTTTTATCCTATAGGGGCAAAATCGTAATTTTTCATGAAATTTGATTTTGCTTAAAATTTTTACAGTAGTTTCCACATATTATTTTTGTGATAACATAGAAATTTTAAAGTTTTCTGACAAACGGTGTAAGAGTTATGGTGTCTTGTTCGACAATTACTCAGTTTTTATTTTCTAGGGGCAAAATCGTAATTTTTCATGAAATTTAATTTTGCTTGAAATTTTTACAGTAGATTCTACACATTATTTTAGTGATAAAATAGAAATTTCAAAGTGTTCTGACAAACGGTGTAACAGTTATGGTGTATTTTTCGACAAATACTCAGTTTTTATCCTATAGGGGCAAAATCGTAATTTTTCATGAAATTTAATTTTGCTTGAAATTTTTACAGTAGATTCCACACATTATTTTAGTGATATGATAGAAATTTCAAATTGTTCTGACAAACGGTGCAAGAGTGATGGTGTATTTTTCGACAATTACTCAGTTTTTATCTTATTTGGGCAAAATCGTAATTTTTCATGAAATTTAATTTTGCTTTAAATTTTCAGAGTAAATTCCACACATTAGTTTAGGGATAATAAACAAATTTCAAAGTGTTCTGAAAAACGGTGTAAGAATTATGGTGTATTTTTCGACAAATACTCAGTCTTTATCCTATAGGGGCAAAATCGTAATTTCTCATGAATTTTATTTTGCTTGAAATTTTCACAGTAGATTCCACACATTATTTTAGTGATAAGATAGAAATTTCAAAGTGTTCTGACAAACGGTGTAAGATTTATGGTGTATTTTTCGACAAATACTCTGTTTTTATCCTATAGGGGCAAAATCGTAATTTATCGTGAAATTTAATTTGGCTTGATATTTTTACAGTAGATCCCACGCATTATTTTAGGGATAAGATAGAAATTTCAAAGTATTCTGAGAAACGGTGTAAGAGTTATGGTGTATTTTTCGACAAATACGTAGTTTTTATCGTATAGGGGCAAAATCGTAATTTTTCATGAAATTTAATTTTGGTTGAAATTTTACAGTAGATTCTACACGTTATTTTCGTGATAAGATAGAAATTTCAAAGTGTTCTGACAAACGGTGTAAGAGTTATGGTGTATTTTTCGACAAATACTCAAGTTTTATCCTATAGGGGCAAAATCGTAATTTTTCATGAAATTTTATTTTGCTTGAAATTTTTACAGTAGATTCCACACATTATTTTAGTGATAATAAAGAAATTTCAATGTGTTCTGAAAAACGGTGTAAGAGTTATGGTGTATTTTTTGACAAATACTCAGTTTTTATCATATAGGGGCAAAATCGTAATTTTTCATGAAATTTAATTTTGCTTAAAATTTTTACAGTAGTTTCCACATATTATTTTAGTGATAAGATAGAAATTTTAAACTTTTCTGACAAACGGTGTAAGAGTTATGGTGTCTTGTTCGACAATTACTCAGTTTTTATTTTCTAGGGGCAAAATCGTAATTTTTAATGATATTTAATTTTGCTTGAAATTTTTACAGTAGATTCCACACATTATTTTAGTGATACGATAGAAATTTCAATGTCTTCTGACAAACGGTGTAAGAGTTATTGTGTATTTTTCGACAAATACTCAAGTCTTATCATATAGGGGCAAAATCGTAATTTTTCATGAATTTTAATCTTTCTTGAAATTTTTACAGTAGATTCCACACATTATTTTAGTGATAAGATAGAAATTTCAAAGTGTTCTGACAAACGGTGTAAGAGTTATGGTGTATTTTTCGTCAAATACGTAGTTTTTAACCAATAGGGGCAAAATCAAAATTTTTCAAGGAATTTAATGTTGCTTGAAATTTTTACAATAGATTCCAAATATTATTTTAGGGATAATAAACAAATTTCTATCCTATAGGGGCAAAGTCATAATTTTTCATGAATTTTGATTTTGTTTGAGATTTTTACAGTAGATTCCACACATTATTTTATTGATAAGATAGAAATTTCAAAGTGTTCTGACAAATTGTGTAAGAGTTATGGTGTATTTTTCGACAAATACTCAGTTTTTATCCTATAGGGGCAAAATCGTAATTTTTCATGAATTTTAATTTTGCTTGAAATTTTTACAGTAGATTCTACACATTATTTTAGCGATAAGAAAGAAATTTCAAAGTGTTCTGACAAACGGTGTAAGAGTTATGGTGTATTTTTCGACAAATACTCAAGTCTTATCATATATGGGCAAAATCGTAATTTTTCATGAAGTTTAATTTTTCATGAAATTTTTACAGTAGATTCTACACATTATTTTAGTGATATGATAGAAATTTCAGAGTGTTCTGACAAACGGTGTAAGAGTTATGGTGTATTTTTCGACAATTACTCAGTTTTTATCTTATAGGCGCAAAATCGTAATTTTTTGTAAAATTTAATTTTGCTTGAAATTTTTACAGTAGATTCCACACATTATTTTAGTGATAAGATAGAAATTTTAGAGTGTTCTGACAAACGGTTTAAGAGTTATGGTGTATTATTCGACAATTACTCAGTTTTTATCTTATAGGGGCAAAATCGTAATTTTTCATGAAATTTTATTTTGCTTGAAATTTTTACAGTAGATTCCACACATTATTTTAGTGATAAGATAGAAATTTCAAAGTGTTCTTACAAACGGTGTAACAGTTATGGTGTATTTTTCGACAAATACTCAGTTTTAATTTTATAGGGGCAAAATCGTAATTTTTCATGAAATTTAATTTTGCTTAACATTTTTACAGTAGATTCTACACATTATTTTAGTGATAAGATAGAAATTTCAAACTGTTCATACAAACGGTGTAACAGTTATAGTGTATTTTTCGACAAATACTCAGTTTTTATCCAATAGGGGCAAAATCGTAATTTTTCATGAAATTTAATTTTGCTTGAAATTTTTACAGTAGATTCCACACTTTATTTTAGTGATTTGAAAGAAATTTCAAAGTTTTCTGACAAACGGTGTTAGAGTTATGGTGTATTTTTCGACAATTACTCAGTTTTTATCTTATAAGGGCAAAATCGTAATTTTTCATGAAATTTAATTTTGCTTGAAATTTTCACAGTAAATTCCACAAATTACATTAGGGATATGATAAAAATTTCAAAGAGTTCTGAAAAACGGTGTAAGAGTTATGGTGTATTTTTCGACAAATACTCAGTTTTTATCCTATAGAGGCAAAATCGTAATTTTTCATTAAATTTAATTTTGCTTTAAATTTTTACTGTAGATTCAACACATTATTTTAGTGATAAGATAGAAATTTCAAAATGTTCTGACAAACGGTGTAAGAGTTATGGTGTATTTTTCGACAAATAATCAGTTTTTATCCTATAGGGCAAAATCGTAATTTTTCATGAAATTTAATTTTGCTTGAAATTTTTACAGTAGATTCCACACATTTTTTTAGTGATAAGATAGAAATTTCAAAGTATTCTGACAAACGGTGTAAGAGTTATGGTGTATTTTTCGACATATAATGCGTTTTTATCCTATAGGGGCAAAATCCTAATTTTTCATGAAATTTAATTTTGCTTGAAATTTTTACAGTAGGTTCTACACATTATTTTAGTGATAAGATAGAAATTTCAAAGTGTTCTGACAAACGGTGTAAGAGTTATGGTGTATTTTTCGACAAATACTCAAGTCTTATCCTATAGGGGCAAAATCGTAATTTTTCATGAAATTTTATTTTGCTTGAAATTTTTACAGTAGATTCCACACATTATTTTAGTGATAATATAGAAATTTCAAAGTGTTCAGAAAAACGGTGTAAGAGTTATGGTGTATTTTTCGACAAATACTGAAGTCTTATCCTACAGGGGCAAAATCGTAATTTTTCATGAAATTTAATTTTGCTTGAAATTTTTACAGTAGGTTTCACACATTATTTTAGTGATAAGATAGAAATTTCAAAGTGTTCTGACAAACGGTGTAAGAGTTATGGTGTATTTTTCGACAATTACTTAGTTTTTATTTTATAGGGGCAAAATCGTAATTTTTCATGAAATTTACTTTTGCTTGAAATTTTTACAGTAGATTCTACACATTATTTTAGTGATAAGATAGAAATTTCAAAGTGTTCTGACAAACGGTGTAACAGTTATGGTGTATTTTTCGACAAATTCTCAGTTTTTATCCTATAGGGGCAAAATTGTAATTTTTCATGAAATTAAATTTTTCTTGAAATTTTTACAGCAGATTCCACACATTATTTTAGAGATATGATAGAAATTTCAAAGTGTTCTGACAAACGGTGTAAGAGTTATGGTGTATTTTTCGACAATTACTCAGTTTTTATCTTATAGGGGCAAAATCGTAATTTTTCATTAAATTTAATTTTGCTTGAAAATTTTATATTAGATTCCACACATTATTTTAGAGATAATAAAAACAAATTTCAAAGTGTTCTGACAAACGGTGTAAGAGTTATGGTGTATTTTTCGACAAATACTCAGTTTTTATCCTATAGGGGCAAAATCGTTATTTTTAATGAAATTTAATTTTGCTTGAAATTTTACACTAGATTCCACACGTTATTTTAGTGATATGATAGAAATTTTACACTAGATTCCACACGTTATTTTATTTTGCTTGAAATTTTCACAGTAGATTCCACACATTATTTTAGTGATAAGATAGAAATTTCAAAGTGTTCTGACAAACGGTGTAAGATTTATGGTGTATTTTTCGACAAATACTCTGTTTTTATCCTATAGGGGCAAAGTCGTAATTTTTCGTGAAATTTAATTTGGCTTGAAATTTTTACAGTAGATTCCACGCATTATTTTAGGGATAAGATAGAAATTTCAAAGTATTCTGAAAAACGGTGTAAGAGTTATGGTGTATTTTTCGACAAATACGTAGTTTTTATCGTATAGGGGCAAAATCGTAATTTTTCATGAAATTTAATTTTGGTTGAAATTTTACAGTAGATTCTACACGTTATTTTAGTGATAAGATAGAAATTTCAAAGTGTTCTGACAAACGGTGTAAGAGTTCTGGTGTATTTTTCGACAAATACTCAAGTTTTATCCTATAGGGGCAAAATCGTAATTTTTCATGAAATTTTATTTTGCTTGAAATTTTTACAGTAGATTCCACACATTATTTTAGTGATAATAAAGAAATTTCAATGTGTTCTGAAAAACGGTGTAATAGTTATGGTGTATTTTTTGACAAATACTCAGTTTTTATCATATAGGGGCAAAATCGTAATTTTTCATGAAATTTAATTTTGCTTAAAATTTTTACAGTAGTTTCCACATATTATTTTAGTGATAAGATAGAAATTTTAAACTTTTCTGACAAACGGTGTAAGAGTTATGGTGTCTTGTTCGACAATTACTCAGTTTTTATTTTCTAGGGGCAAAATCGTAATTTTTCATGAAATTTAATTTTGCTTGAAATTTTTACAGTAGATTCTACACATTATTTTAGTGATAAAAAAGAAATTTCAAAGTGTTCTGACAAACGGTGTAACAGTTATGGTGTATTTTTCGACAAATACTTAGTTTTTATCCTATAGGGGCAAAATCGTAATTTTTAATGATATTTAATTTTGCTTGAAATTTTTACAGTAGATTCCACACATTATTTTAGTGATACGATAGAAATTTCAAAGTCTTCTGACAAACGGTGAAAGAGTTATTGTGTATTTTTCGACAAATACTCAAGTCTTATCATATAGGGGCAAAATCGTAATTTTTCATGAATTTTAATCTTTCTTGAAATTTTTACAGTAGATTCCACACATTATTTTAGTGATAAGATAGAAATTTCAAAGTGTTCTGACAAACGGTGTAAGAGTTATGGTGTATTTTTCGTCAAATACGTAGTTTTTAACCAATAGGGGCAAAATCATAATTTTTCAAGGAATTTAATGTTGCTTGAAATTTTTACAATAGATTCCAAATATTATTTTAGGGATAATAAACAAATTTCTAAGTGTTATGAAAAACGGTGTAAGAGTTATGGTGTATTTTTCGACAAATACTCAGTTTTTATCCTATAGGGGCAAAATCGTAATTTTTCATGAATTTTAATTTTGCTTGAAATTTTTACAGTAGATTCTACACATTATTTTAGCGATAAGAAAGAAATTTCAAAGTGTTCTGACAAACGGTGTAAGAGTTATGGTGTATTTTTCGACAAATACTCAAGTCTTATCATATATGGGCAAAATCGTAATTTTTCATGAAGTTTAATTTTTCATGAAATTTTTACAGTAGATTCCACACATTATTTTAGTGATATGATAGAAATTTCAGAGTGTTCTGACAAACGGTGTAAGAGTTATGGTGTATTTTTCGACAATTACTCAGTTTTTATCTTATAGGCGCAAAATCGTAATTTTTTGTAAAATTTAATTTTGCTTGAAATTTTTACAGTAGATTCCACACATTATTCTAGTGATAAGATAGAAATTTTAAAGTGTTCTGACAAACGGTTTAAGAGTTATGGTGTATTATTCGACAATTACTCAGTTTTTATCTTATAGGGGCAAAATCGTAATTTTTCATGAAATTTTATTTTGCTTGAAATTTTTACAGTAGATTCCACACATTATTTTAGTGATAAGATAAAAATTTCAAAGTGTTCTTACAAACGGTGTAACAGTTATGGTGTATTTTTCGACAAATACTCAGTTTTTATCCTATAGGGGCAAAATCGTAATTTTTCATGAAATTTAATTTTGCTTGAAATCTTTACAGTAGATTCCACACATTATTTTAGTGATATGATTGAAATTTCAAATTGTTCTGACAAACGGTGTAAGAGTTATCGTGTATTTTTCGACAATTACTCAGTTTTTATGTTATAGGGGCAAAATCGTAATTTTTCATGAAATTTAATTTTGCTTTAAATTTTCACAATAAATTCCACACATTATTTTAGGGATATTAAAAAAATTTCAAAGTGTTCTGAAAAACGGTGTAAGAATTATGGTGTATTTTTCGACAAATACTCAGTTTTTATCCTATAGGGGCAAAATCGTAATTTCTCAAGAAATTTAAATTTGCTTGAAATTTTCACAATAGATTCCACACATTATTTTAGTGATAAGATAGAAATTTTAAAGTGTTCTGACAAACGGTGTAAGAGGTATGGTGTATTTTTCGACAAATACTCTGTTTTTATCCTATAGGGGCAAAATCGTAATTTTTCTTGAAATTTAATTTTGCTTGAAATTTTTACAGTAGATTCTGCATATTATTTCAGGGATAACAAAAAAATTTCAATGTGTTCTGAAAAACGGTGTAAGAGTTATGGTGTATTTTTCGATAAATACTCAGTTTTTATCCTAAATGGGCAAAATTGTAAGTTTTAATGAAATTTAATATTGCTTGAAATTTTTACAGTAGATTCCACAATTTATTTTAGTGATAAGATAGAAATTTCAAAGTGTTCTGACAAACGGTGTAAGAGTAATGGTGTATTTTTCGACAAATACGTAGTTTTTATCCTATAGGGGCAAAATTGTAATTTTTCATGAAATTTAATTTTTCTTGAAATTTATACAGTTGATTCCACACATTATTTTAGTGATAATGTAGAAATTTCAAAGTGTTCTGAAAAATGGTGTAAGAGTTATGGTGTATTTTTCAACAAATACTCAGTTTTTATCCTATAGGGGCAAAATCGTAATTTTTCATGAAATTTAATTTTGCTTGAAATTTTTCCAATAGATTCTACACATTATTTTAGTGATAAGATATAAATTTCAAAGTGTTCTGACAAACGGTGTAAGAGTTATGGTGTATTTTTCGACAAATACTCAAGTCTTATCCTATAGGGACAAAATCGTAATTTTTCATGAAATTTTATTTTGCTTGAAATTTTTACAGTAGATTCCACACATTATTTTAGTGATAATATAGAAATTTTAAAGTGTTCTGAAAAATGGTGTAAGAGTTATGGTGTATTTTTCGACAAATACTCAGTTTTTATCCTATAGGGGCAAAATCGTAATTTTTCATGAAATTTAATTTTGCTTAAAATTTATACAGTAGATTCTACACATTATTATAGTGATAAAATAGAAATTTCAAAGTTTTCTGACAAACGGTGTAAGAGTTATGGTGTATTTTTCGACAAATACTCAGTTTTTATCATATAGGGGCAAAATCGTAATTTTTCGTGAAATTTAATTTTGCTTGAAATTTTAACAGTAGATTCCACACATTATTTTAGTGATAACATAGAAATTTCAAAGTGTTATGACAAACGGTGTAAGAGTTATGGTGTATTTTTCGACAAATACTTAGTTTTTATCCTATAGGGGCAAAATCGTAATTTTTCATGAAATTTAATTTTGCTTTAAATTTTTATAATAGATTCCACACATTATTTTAGGGATAATAATCAAATTTCAAAGTGTTCTGACAAACGGTGTAAGAGTTATGGTGTATTTTTCGAGAAATACTCAGTTTTTATCCTATAGGGGCAAAATCGTAATTTTTCATGAAATTTAATTTTGCTTGAAATTTTTACAGGAGATTCCACACATTATTTTAGTGATAAGATATAAATTTCAAAGTGTTCTGACAAACGGTGTAAGAGTTATGGTGTATTTTTCGACAAATACTCAGTTTTTATCCTATAGGGGCAAAATCGTAATTTTTCATGAAATATAATTTTGCTTGAAATTTTTACAGTAGATTCCACACATTATTTTAGTGATAATATAGAAATTTCAAAGAGTTCTGACAAATGGTGTAAGAGTTATGGTGTATTTTTCGACAAATAACCAAAGTACGAAAGCCAGGATCTTTCCGAAAATGGATTCCTATTTGAAGAGTGCATAATTGCATGGATAAGCTTACACTAACCCATCAATTTGGGATCCAATTCGATATGGTTTTCTATTGCTTACTATTTTGATTACCAAATCAAAAGGGTCATCGAAGGGGAACGGAACACAAAATTCTTCCAAAGCTTTGTGAAACAGAAAAAATGCAAATCGTACATCCATTCAGTTGTTGAGGAGGGTCAGAACATACAAGAGCAAGAGAATATAAGGAACTCGGCTACTGCATACTTTCATATGCTTCTTACAGAAGATGGGGAGGGAAGCACATACCCTAACGTGGACTGGCTCCCCCAGGGGCTATTTATAGAGGAGATGGGAACGTTATGTGATATTCCGATAGAGAAAGAGATGCGTGCGGTGGTGTTCAGTATCGACGCTACAATTGCACCTGGGCCCGATGGATTTTCAGCACTATTTTACCAAAAATGCTGGGATATAGTTGGAGTGGGCCTGGTGGAAGCAGTTGCAGAGTTCTTTGTAGGTAAGACCATGCCGAGGTCCTTCACGGCTAATCAATAGTGTTGATTCCCAAACCGACACATCCGAAAGCCTGGGTGGATTACAGATCGATCAGTTTGTGAAACGTGACGAACAAGATTATAACTAAAATTTTGAACAAGAGGCTGTCACCGATCCTTCCTAACCTAATTGCTGAGAATCAAAGTGGGTTTGTGAAAGGTAGGATCATTTCGGATAATGTGTTGCTGGCCCAAGAACTTGTCCATGACCTCGTTATAGAGACCCCTCATCGAACCTCATTTTCAAATTGGACATGGCCAAAGCATATGACAGGGTCCAATGGCGATTTCTCCGAGAATTACTTATACGTAGGGGGTTCCCGCAGCAATGGGTTCAGCTAGTCAGAAATTGCATGGAGAATTGCTGGTTTACGATATTGGTAAACGGGAAGACATTTGGTTTCTTCCATTCCAGCCGGGGCTTGAGACAAGGGGACCCATTATCCCCTGCCTTATTCGTCCTTGTGGCTGATTACCTTTCGCGTGGGCTCGACAGTTTTGCTCGGCAAGTACCAGGCATGATATACAACACTACGGGACATGGATTTCCGATCACACATTTGGCATATGCAGATGACCTAATAATATTTACCAGGGCACAAAAAACTGGACTAGAGAAACTTATGAGGTTGCTGGCCCATTACTCGGAAGCGACTGGACAAAGAGTGAATCTGCATAAGAGTAGTTTTATATTGGCTGATAAACACGAGGAAGAGTGGGCCGATATAACTAAGGAAATAACAGGTTCTGAAGAGAACAGCTGCCAGTAATGTACCTGGGGATCCCATTATACCGTCGAAATGTAAGTAAAGCATTATTTAGGCCTATCATGCAGCGGATGGTCAATAGCGCTGAGGGCTGGGCGTGCAGATCCCTAACCTTTGGGGGCAGAATCACTCTCATTAAGAGCACAATTAACGCAATCCCACTTCACATCCTGCAAGTCATGCAACCACCCAAGAGCGCTATCCGGGAGATGGAGCAAATCATGGCATGATTCTTTTGGGGGTCAAAAGGCACCAGGAGGAGACGGCATTGGGTGAAATGGTCCAAGGTATGCCAAACAGTAGAAGAAGGAGGTTTGGGCCTCCGTAGTCTTGCTGATACGATTACTGCATTTTCCATACGCCTATAGTGGCGATTTAGGGAGGGTGGGTCATTGTGGGCTAAGTTCCTAGAGTCCAAATATTGTGTGAACAGATTTGTAATCCCGACGAGGACGAAGGTTGGGGTGCATGACAGCCAACAATGGAAACGTCTAAACCGAATCAGAGCCCAAGCACAACAGGGTATCTTCTGGAGAATAGGGATGGGGAAGGTGAGTTTTTGGGATGACTCGTAGATTGGGCATCAACCTCTAGTCGAGATGTGTGGGGAACAGCTGGGAGAGATATTGGGAGAACAACAGTTCCGAGCAAACAAAAGGGTGGCAGACTACATACATGAGGGTCGATGGGATGAAACGCATGTGCGAGATGTCATTGTAAACAAAATGGGGTTACCGGAGGATATTGTCACAAAAATAATGCAAATTCTAATATGTCTGACAGGAGGAGATAGCATGCGATGGAAATATTCGCCGAACGGTAATTTTTCATTAAAATCAGCCTAGCAATACATCAGAGCAAAACAGCAACAGAACTTGATTTCTGAGGCCATCTGGACCAAAATGTTGCTTCCAAATGTATCGATTTTCCTTTGGAGACTTCTCTTGCATCGACTGCCAACTGAGGAGTATTTGCTGGGGAGGGGATATGAGATTGTAACAAAATGCTATTGCTGCCGGAAAAAAAGAAATCACAGGCTGGAGATGGAAATGCATTTATTCTTTGAGAATGACGTGGTGGAAGAGGTGTGGGCACACATTGCAGCTTGGTATCGGGTGGATCCTCCACCAAAAAACAATAACATTTTTCTTTTTTTCTCTTTTTGGAAAAACATAGCACACACACACACGGAGCACGTGGCTTTTTTAACGACAGGTTTAACTCTATGGTTCATATGGACGGAAAGAAATAATGTAAGACACAGGGATGGATAGTTCTTAGTGCAGCACATCATTGCACAAGTAGAAAAACAGCTAGGCTGGTTAATGACAACAGGACTACTCCGACAGTCCGCGTGGGAGGGATACAGGCCATCGCTGAGGTTCAGAAGGATGGAGGTAACAGAGAGGAAAACATGGCGAGCGAAATGGAGGCGGGTCTGCTAGGAGCCACAACGAGACCCACGGGTAAAATTAAACACAGACGGAGCATTCTGCAGGGAGACAAAATGAGCAGCGGGGGGAGGTGTATTGAGAGATGCAAAGGGAGAAATGTTAACAGCATTTTACATGGAGCTGGAGGGAGGGTCTAGTTTCAAAGCGGAGTTAAAGGCACTGGTCGTTGGGATGCAATGTATTCCGGAAACATTAACTCACATTTGGATTGAATTGGATACCGTTGCAATTGTGTCATTGTTGAAGTCGACGGAATGGGAGGCGTGGCAGCAGCAGCAGGAGATGGTAAAAATAAGAAATCTAATGAGAAATTGAACAGTGCAAATCACGCACATACTTAGAGAGGGGAATCGGTCGGTGGATCACCTAGCGGAGCTTGGGATGATGGTGAGAGGGAGGCAAGTGCTGCAGAGCCAAAATGCATCAGCATATCTGCTGTCACTTTTACGAATGGATCAACTGGGGTACCCATGCTTCTGGAAAGGTTAGGAGAACAAAGGCATGTTAAACACAAAGTTGATGTATGAGAAGGGGTAGGAAAAAAAGAGGTCGGACACCAATAATAGAGCACACGAAATATTGCAACGTCGATAAGAATAAACTGTAAAGCAAAATAGAGAAGAAAATGTAGGATAGACTAATAATTGATGTATAATCAATTCCCAACAAGGCACTTTTGGTCTTGTATGTAAAAAACCCATTTTTGAGATGATATACACAGGTTGGGGGTTGGCCTTAACCCTCCCGTCTACGAGCGTACTTTAACAAAAAAAAAACCCTAAACCCTAAACCCTAAATCCTAAATCCTAAACCCTAAACCCTAAACCATTTCCAATTATTTTTAATAGATTAAATCATTAATAATAAATCAAATTTATTTTAATAAACTCTTAACAATGATATAGTGTATAATGATAGGATTATAATCATACAATTTTTCTTTGAATTATTATATAATAATTTGTTGTAAAATTAATTATTTGTGTATATTTTTTTGTCTTTTTAAATCATCACTAATTACTATCGTTTAATTATTATATATTAATCAATTATTTGCTACTCATTTCATATGTTATATTACTAATCATTAAATTTGAATATATAATGATTGCTCAATTAAGGAAGGTCAGATTACTGTTGTAGTAACATCATTTTAATGGTCATGAATTTAATTTAAAAAAACAAAAAAAGGTGTTGCAAATGTTGGTGGCGACATTTCAGTTTTAATTATTGTATTTTTATATGTATATATCAAGAATTAGGTTTCTTATTAAAAAACAAATTAGTGGCAACATTCATTAAAATATATATACACAAAATAGTATCGCATTTGCCATAGAGGACTCTATTTTAAAAAAATAAATATGTATGTTGCCACAGAAAAAGACATATAGTCGCCTCCAAGAATGGCGACTTCATCTAAAATTTTAAATCTAAACTTATTTTGCTAGTTTTAATTACACAATCCATTTTAGGGTTTAGTGTTTTTTTTTTTTTTGGTTGAACATCCGCCCGATAGACGGAGGGGTTGAGGCTGGACCCCTAATCTATGTATATCATCTCAAATTTTGATTTTTGTACATCAAGGCCGATAGTGCCTTGGGCATATTTTTACAAACAGCTTTACTTCGACAAGAATTAGACTTATCAAAATCACTAAAAATTTTATCCTAGTACTTATGAACCTAAACCTCATCCATCTCACCTGACTCGGAAGTTTGGGTAACCCAGTTGGTCCATCCTTGCAAGAGACAACAATTACTTTAATGCGTTATGCTGGTGTTATTCATGCCTTCCCTGCATTTGTTGTCCGAGCGAGGCAAGATGATCTGCCGCTCGATTACCTTCCCGGTGGATGTGCGTGATTCTTACCATTCGATCTCTCAGCATGTTCCGGATCCTTATCAAGTGGTGCTGCATTTTCCATTCCCCTAGCTTTTTCGTCTTGAGCAGCTCCACTACCGACTTTGAGTCCAACTCCATCCATATGTGTCTCTCATCATCTCTTACCATTCGTAGGCCTCCCCAGAATGCTCCTATCTCCGCTTCAAAGCTCGACGTTGCTTGCAGCTCTTCATGATATGCTCGCATCATCTCTCCTTGAGAACTTCGTATCAGGCCTCCTCTTGCCGCTCTTCCCATGATTATGTTGAAGGCCCCATCAGTGTTTAGTTTAATCCATGGTTGCATCGGAGCCTCCCACCTCACAATTGTCGTACGTCGCCTCGTTCGGTCCTCCAGCACTTCTGTTGTGAACTTCCCCTCTGCCCGGCATCCTTTCCACGCCCCTCCATGCAGCATATTTGCTGCCATTAATTGTGAGAGATGCTGCTCCACTTGTACGATGATATGTGATGCCAAAAATGGCGAGCTTCTATGCTTTGAACTATTTCACTCGGTCCACAAAAACCAAAGGATTAGGCACATAACAATAAATGCAACGTGCTTTATGTGTGTATGTATAATGTTTTTCCAAAAAGAAAGCAAAATAAAAATATCATCCGTGTGCATTGGCATCCTGCGGAACCATGTCCAAAATAGGACCACACCTCCTTTGCTACCTCATTCTGCAAAAACAGGTGTTGCATTGACACAATTTGATGTTTCCCCGTTCCACCGCAACAGTGGCATCTAAAGACTATCACGCATCCCCAGGATTGAAGGTAAGAATCTAGCGGGAGTCGAAATAGTAGCAATCTCCACAGAAATATTGAGATATTCGGGACTAGGAGGTTTGTCCAAATGGCTCCTAGGATTTCATATTGGTGCAGCTTTAACCGGATGTGTTGCCAAGCCAACTTAAGTGAGAAATTATTGTCTGCAGTAGGAATCCATCTCATGCTATCCTCACCGTCAAGGCTAATGGGAACCTGTAAGATATCAGTGACCACATTTCCTGGCAGCCTCAGCCTCATGATCAGCTCTTCCATTAGATTTCCCTCGTCCCAATTTCCATTTGCTATATAATCAGCAACCTTGTCATGCTCTCCGAAATGCTTACCTTGCAATTCATTTTCATATACATCTGCAAGTGGTCAGTGCCCCAACCATGCATCATTCCAAAAGCACATGTGTCCTCCCTGATTTTCCAAAAAAATCAGCCGAGTCATCGTCTGTTTCGTTCTCTTCATCCTCCTCCATTGCGAACTATCCTACGATCCCGCTCTTGCTCTTAATGGTTTCATCAACCCATTCACGCAGTACTTGCTTTCCAAGAAATGCGTCCATTTGGATTTCCCCTTGCGAAACCTCCACCACATCCTCATTCCAAAGGCACGAGCCATCTCTCCTAAATCACACACTCCCAACCCACCCTCATTGTATGGCATGCAAATCCAGCGCCACTTAACCCAATGTTTTTTTCCTGATGTTGCCCCGTGATCCCGAGAAAAATTGAGCTAGGATTGTTTGAGCTCTTTAAGTGTCTCCTTCGGTGGGTCCAGCACTTGCAGCACATGAAGTGGAATTGTCTCCAGGGTGCTTTTGACGAGGGCCAATCGGCCCCCAAATATGAGATGTCTGTGTGACCAACCGCCGAGTTTGTCTATCATGCACTGGAGTACGCCTTTGAACAAATCCCTACATATGTTCCCACGATACAGAGGCACTCCAAGGTAGGTGATCGACAAGCTGCCCAAGCGAAAACCTGTGATTCCAACGATGCTTGTCTGCCACTCTTCTACGAATTCATCTCCCACTATGAAACTACTTTTTTGAGCATTCATCTCTTGTCCTGTGACCCTCGAGTAATGCCTCATGAGCTCTATTAGACCTCCAAGCCCTTTCCCATTTGTACGGGTAAATCTCATTACATCGTCTGTGTATGCCAGGTGAGATATTGCAAATCCATGACCTCTTGTGTTGTATATCATTGTCGGCCTCCCCCTCATGAAGGCCTCCAGGATTCTTGATAAGTAATCCGCTGCAAGTACAAATAGCGCCAGGGATAAGGGGTCGTCCTGTCGGACCCCCTGACTTGACTTGAAGAACCCCGATCGGCTCCCATTCACCAACATTGTAAACCAACATCTTTCTACGCAATTCCTAATGAGCTCCACCCACCGGCCAGTAAACCCCATATTCTCCATAGCCTTTACCAAAAAACCCCATCGCACTCTATCATAGGCCTTGGCCATGTCAAGTTTCAGGACCAGGTTAGGAGCTTCCGAGCAAAAATGCAGATCATGTAACAGTTCCTATGCCAAGAGGATGTTGTCGGTTATCAGTCTCCCATGAACAAAGCCACTCTAGTTGGGTACGATCAGCTCCGGGAGTAAAGGGGCAAGTCTAGCATGTAGGATCTTTGAAATAATCTTATTCGTGACATTACACACTTATCGGTCTATATTATGCCTGTGAGCTAGGATGCTCCTTCTTTGGTATGAGTACAATTGTAGTAGCAGTGAATGAATGGGGCATGGTATTTCCATCAAAAAATTGCCCACTGCTTCTTCAACATCTTTTCCCACCACCTCCCAACAATCCTAGAAGAAAAGGGACAAAAATCCATCTAGCCCCGGTGCACTCATCGAATCAATATAAAAAACCGTACGATGTACCTTCTTGTGTGTTGGCCTGCTGCACAGTCTGTCCACATTCTGCATGTCCGACTTCATCAAAAACCAATATAGTACTAGTTCCGTCCTCTCCTTGTCGGTTTATGTTAGCAGTCTTTGAAAAAACTCCACCATAGACTATCAGATATCTTCAGGCTCGATAAGCACCCTGCCCTCAGCCTCTATCAAGTGAATGTATGACTTACACCTCTTCTGTTTGACAAACCCTTGAAAGAACCTAGTGTTCTGTTCCCCTTCCATGACCCATCGAACTGCCACCTTTTGGCGCCACAAGTCCTCCTCCATCCGGAGAAGAATGATATACTCGGCATGTCTCCTGTGGAGGTTAATTCTATTCGCACCAGTGGGGCCTCTGTCGTATTCAGCCTGGGCATTAGCATGGTTTTACTGAGCCTGCTGGAGTTTTTGAAATATGTTGCCAAAACTCTTCCAATTCCATTCCTTCTATTTGTTCTTAACTCTTTTCAACTTAATCTGTAGATTGAGCATTCCCCCACATCCTGTACTTTTCTCCCATGTATCCCTGACTATATTTTGGAAGTCTCGATGATGTGTCCACATATTCTGGAATCAAAATGATGCCCACGTCTGAATCTCAGAGAAATATCACTCGATCAGTGAGGGGGATTGGTCTGATAACACCCTCGAGAGGTTCGTAACCCTGTTCCTGGCGAAAATAGCATCCCAATTTTCATTTATCATAACTCTGCCCAGCCTCTCTCTTAACCCGTTCCGTTCGCACGTGAACCATAGCCCCACGCACCCCAGATCCATCAGTTCACAGTCCACAACAGCCTTCCCAAAATCAAGCATTTCGCCTATTCTATCAACCTTGCTGCCCTCTCTCTCGTGGTTGAACAGAAAGGTATTAAAGTTACCCCCAACCATCCACGGGTTGCCATCTATTTGGGAAGCAGTTGTACGAAGCAAGTCCCACAGCTCATATCATCGGTTTCGAGCACATTTCACATATACAAATGTGGCGAATATCGGTTCCGACAGGATAGGACCTTTAATATGCGTGTGTAGCATTTGTTCCGTATCTGTCATGACCTCAACCTCAACATGCTGCTGTGCAAACACCCATATGTGATTAGAAATGTTGTTGACACCCGTTGCTAGCCCCAGGCATCTAGCGTAGAACTCCAGATTATCTGCATTCCCCATGGGCTCTAGTATCGCACAGATTAACAGTCTATGGAGCTTTACCTGAAGTAGTATGTGGTCCAAGGTATTCTTGTTTGCAATACCTCGGGCATTCCAAATCATTAGTGCTGTAGCCATTTTCTAAGTATCCATTGCTGACCAACCTTTGGCCTTTCCCCTCCTTACGCCTTTATTACCACCACGTGCTTTCCCCCTTGTGCTAAAGTCTATAATCGGCGGTTCTATTCTCTGTGATCTCACTTCTCCATCCTGGGCTTCCACTCGCAGGTTCCTCTCCAGGTCTTTGCTCTCATCCCCCACCTGTGGTTGTCTTCCTTTGCACTTGCTTCGTTCTGTATCTCCCACCGTACTACTTGAATCTGATATCCCAGCACCCTCCTCCCCCGTCCGGCTCCACATCTTCCGGTGGTACCACACAATGGCCAAACTTGCAGGGGGGTTCTCTAGATTAGGCCACTCATGTTCCTCCTCTATCCTTTACCCTTATTCCCATTCACCCCCTTCCTTAGCCTCCCCAGTACCCCCGCCTAAATTCTCCTCTTTTTTTCTATCAGCTCCTGTCCTGACCCTATTCTATCCCCGCTACAACCTTCTGATGCGTCATCCGAACTCTCGTCCCCTGAACTTGATCCTGTGGACCAACTTGAGCTTCCCATGGAGCTTGATCCAGCCTTATCTGTCTCTGTTTCACACGACCTGCTGTTTCACACGGATACTTAAAATATAGCTACAACACTAATGATTTGGAATGCCCGAGGTATTGCAAACAAGAATACCTTGGACCACATACTACTTCAGGTAAAGCTCCATGGACTATTAATTTGTGCGATAAAGGATCCCATGGGGAATGCAGATAATCTGGAGTTCTACGCTAGACGTCTGGGGCTAGCAACGGGTGTCAGCAACACTTCTAATCACATATGGGTGTTTGCACAGCAGCATGTTGAGGTTGAGGTCATGACAGATACGGAACAACTGCTACACACGCATATTAAAGGTCCTTTCCTATCGGAACCGATATTCGCCACATTTGTATATGTGAAATGTGCTCGAAACCGGTGATATGAGTTGTGGGATTCGCTTCGTACAACTGCTTCCCAAATAGATTGCAAGGCGTGGATGGTTGGGGGCGACTTTAATACCTTTTTGTTCAACCATGAGAGAGAGGACAGCAAGTTAGGGTTTAGGGTTTAGGGTTTAGGGTTTTTTTTTTTTTTTTTGGTACAAATTCCGCCCGGAAACGGAGGGGTTGAGGCTTGACCCCTAACCTGTGTATATCAAACGCTCCGAATCTATGTACATCAAGGCCAAAAGTGCCTTGTGAAAATTTATTTACATCAGTTCCTATGTCTTATTTCCGTTCATATCAAACGCTCCGAATCTATGTACATCAAGGCCAAAAGTGCCTTGTGAAAATTTATTTACATCAGTTCCTATGTCTTATTTCCGTTCATCTATTCCTTGTATTTACTTCCTTGTTGTTTCCCTCAGTTCGGCTATTGGCTTTCTGTGTCTTCCTCTGTTATGTTTATGACATTGCTTCCTTTGCTCTTTGTGTCCCATGTTGTATGTCTGACTCAGTTCTTGGTTCCTGCTCTTCTTTTGATCTTGCTTCCTTTTCGTGGTGCTTTAGGATTTGGTATGTGACTTGTTCCCCCTTTCGCTGATTTGTTTTTGTTTCTTCCTTCGTTTGGTTTTTCAAACCTTTCTCAATTCTTTTTCATCTCTTGTTACTTTCTATCACTCTCCATTCTTCTTCTTTTTTTCCGATGTCTTTTTCATTTTTTTTACGCCTTTTCCTTTTTTTTTTTTTTTACGCCTTTTTCATTTTTTTTTTCATTCATTTTTTTTTACGCCTTTCTCAAAATTTATTTTTTTTAACTCTCTTTCTTATTCTCTCCTATTTTTCTCTCAACCCATAATTTGGACCATTTTCCTCTATTTTGTGTTGTCTCAATTGTTTTCCTTTCTTGATCCATCTTGTTTGGTCCACCTTCCTCTGTTTGTGCCGTATCCATCATCTCTCTTTTTTTTTTTGACGTCTCTCTTCTTTTTTTTTTTGGACGTCTCTCTCTTTTTTCACTCTCTCTCTTTTTCTTTTTTTTGGACGTCTCTCTCTCTTTTTTCCACTCTCTTTTTTTTTTAATCACTCTTTTTTTTCACTTTCTTTTTTTTTTTTTTTGATCACTTCCTTTTTTCTTTTTTTTTCACTCCACTTTCTTTTCTCTCTCTCTCTCTTTTTTTTATGATCTCTTCTTTTTTCTCTCTTTTTTTTTTGGCCATTTCGCTCATTTTTTTTCTCATTTTTTTTCTTTTTTTTTTCCGTTTTGGGCTAGCTCTTTCTTTTCCTATCATTTTTGGATTGGTTGTTTCTTTTGGGTTGTTTGGCCCATTTTACTTGGGTCGGCGCTCCCTCTCACATTTTTTTTTCACGCTCTTCTTGGGCTGACCTTCCCTCTTTTTTGTTTTTTTCTATTTGGGCCGACCCTCTTCTATCTTAGGCCGTCCCTCCCTCTTTTTTTTTTCATTTGGGCCGACCCTCCCTCTTTCTCTTTTTTCTTTTTTTTTTTTTTCGGGCCGTTATCTTGGGCCGACCCTCCCTCTCTTTTTTTTTTCTCCTTGGCCTGCCCTCTATCTTGGGCCGACCCTCCCTCTTTTTTTTTTTCACTTTCTCCTGCTCTTTTCTGACCCACTCTCTCTCTTTTTTTTTTCCGTCTCTTCTCTCTCTCTTTTTTCCTCTCTTGGCCCAACTCTCTTGGATCGTCTCTTTTTTATTTTAGGCCCAAATTTCCTGGCCCAAATCTATTGGGCCTTCTCTTCTTTTCTCTCCTTTTTTTTTTCTCTTGTGCCGTCTCTTTCTTTGTGGGTGATCCCAATTTATTTGTCGTTGTGCCGATTCCCCCCCCTCTTTCCCTCTTTTTTTTTTTTCTGGATTCCTTTTTCACTCTTTTTTTTTCGATTTCTAGTCCCAGGTTTTGATCATCCTAACCACCTGGGCCTTTTTTCTTGTATCTCTCTTTTTTTTTCTTTTGCTGGGCCGACCCCCCTCCCCCCTCTTTTCTCTCTTTTTTCTTCTCTTTCTTTTCCCTCCTCTTGGGCTGTCTTTCTTTCTTTTCCTTGGGCCCTCTTTTCGGCTCATCTTCTACTTTTCTTTCGGTCCCTAAAACCCAGGTATCCAAGTTGGTCCATTCGAACCAGCATGAGTAGATGTTGCGATGCTGTCAATTCTGTGTATGTTATTATCTCCATAGCTTCTTGCCCCAATTTTGCGAGATGATCCGCGGGTTTGTTCCCTTCCCTGAATATGTGTGTGAACCGCACCCTTCTTCCATTCACCAGCCTTCGTATTCTAATCATGTCATGTTGCACGTTCCATGCACCTTTTTTGTTCATTTTTAGCATGCGAATCACTGCTTCCGCATCCATCTCCACCCATATGTTGCACCCCTCCGGTATGTGCCTTAGTCCTATTTCTAGTGCCTGCATTTCCGCCTCAAAGCTTGACCGAGCATGTATCGCTGCATGGTAAGCTAGTATCAAGTTTCCTTGGTTGTCTCGTATCAGTCCTCCTCCTCTTGCTCTTCCTGATTCTCTACAATAAGCTCCATCAGTATTCAACTTCAGCCACCCGGCGTTCGGCTTTTCCCAGGTGACCCGGATCCTTTCTGTTTGCAGCATCAGTCCTGTTCTCCCCCTTAACCGCTCAGTAGCCCAGCATCTGGTCCATTGCCCAGGTTGAAGCAGGTTCCCTGCCACCAGCAAACCAAATTGTTTCTCGGTGTGGGTAATGATTCGATTTGTAAGGAATTCCTCATCCCGGTACTTCGCGTTGTTCCTTGCTACCCAAATAGACCATAATACTAGACATGGTGTTATAAATGATGCATGTTCATCTCTTCCTCCCAGATTTCTCCAGCGTGATAGCCAGTTCACGCCATCTCCCCATTCCGGCACCTCAATACCGAACCATCTTGCGAAGTGTGCCCATACTTCTCGTACCACCGGACCTTGCACAAATAAGTGTCCTAAAGTTTCTGTCGTGTGTCTGCCAGTCGCCATGCAACACCAGCATTTGGTCGCCAGGGCATACCCATGTTCCAAGTAATATTCTTGGCAGTCTACTCCTTAGTAGTCTCCATAGAAATATCGAGATGTTTGGCTGTAGTAGTTTGTTCCATATGCCTCTATAAATCTTATTTCTTCTCCCTTTGTCACGTATCTCTTCCCAAGCTGATCGTAATGTAAACTCGCCATCTGGGCTAGGCTTCCATCTCATTATATCCTCCTCATTCCTGTCTATTGGAATTTTGACAATCTCTTGCAGTTTTTGATGTGGTAGTCCTAATTCTCCCACCCACATACGACATAATTTTTCTTCATACCATTCCCCATCTCGTATATATTCCCGCCCCTTTGCATGTGCAAAAATTCGCCCTGCCACCAGCCCTACCTCCGGAAGATCCCTCAACGGCATATGTCCAATCCACATATCATCCCAAAAACTTATTTCTCCTTTCCCCAATCTCCAGAATATCTGTTCTTGCGCCTGTCTTTCCCCTTGCTTGAGGTCCCTCCATACCTTGCTGTCTTGTATATTTATTTTGCATCTTGTTGGAGCCATTAAGCCTCCTGCACAATATTTCGCCCACATGAACTTTGCCCACATCGATTTTCCTTCCCTAAACCACCACCACCTTTTTAATTGCCATGCCTTTGCCATCTCATCCATTCTCCTCAGTCCAAGTCCTCCTTCCTCCACTGGCAGGCAAGCACGCTCCCATTTGATCCAATGCTTGTGTTTTTGTATCCCTCTAGATCCCCAGAAGAATATGGCCATGATTTGTTCCATTTCCTTTAGTACATTCATCGGTGGTCTGATGACTTGCAAAATATGCACCGGTATTGCCGCTATGGTGGTTCGAATCATTTCGAGCCTGCCGCCAAACGTTAGGTGTCTTCTGGCCCATCCCGAGACACTCGTCATCATTCTTTGCATGATAGGTTGAAATACCTATTTCCTCATGTTTCCTCTAAACAGGGGCACTCCCAGGTAAGCTACTGGAAGTTTTCCCATTCTGAAATACGTTGCTCGTTCCAATTTTCCCTCCCATTCCTCTTGATACCTGTCTCCAAGGAAGAAATTGCACTTAGCACCATTCACTCGCTGTCCAGAAACCGTATCATAATGTTCCAGAACCCCCATTAAACGCCTCAATCCTTCTTCATGAGCTTTCGTAAATATGATTATGTCATCAGCATATGCAAGATGTGTTATCGTAACTCCATATCCCTTAGTATCATATGCCATTTCCCTCCTTCTTTCAACATATGCGTCTAGACATCTTGATAGATAATCAGCAGCCAAAACAAATAATGCTGGTGAAAGAGGATCTCCCTGCCTTAATCCCCTGATTGATGGAAAAAAACCTGCTGCCTGACCATTTATTAGTACCGAAAACCAGCATCCCTACACGCACCTTCGCACCATGTCCCTCCATCTTGCTGGGAAACCCATACATTCCATTACCTTTTGTAAAAATGGCCATTGTAGGCGGTCATACGTCTTCATCATATCTAATTTAATCATTAAATTTGGTACTCCCACTCTTTCATTGAGGGCATGAACTAGCTCTTGCGCCAGTAAAGTGTTATCCGAAATCAGCCTTCCTCTAATAAATCCACTTTGATTTTCTGCTAACAGTGTCGGTAATATTTCTGCTAATCTGTTGTGCAATATTTTGGTTATTACTTTGTTTATGACGTTGCACAGGCTGATTGGCCGAAAATCTGCCCACGTTCTACCTTGTCCATTTTTTGGGATCAATACTATTGTCGTGGCCATGAATGCCCTTGGCATCTTATTTCCAGCAAAAAAATCCTGAACCGCCGCAACCACATCAGTCTCAATTGTTGCCCAGCAATTCTGATAAAAAGCTGCAGAAAATCCGTCCGGCCCAGATGCACTTGCTGGGTTCATATCAAATACCACCTCCCGCACCTCCCCAGTCGTTGGCTCTTCGCACATTCTATATATATCCAAGCTACTCGGTATTCTCTGAAGTATCTCTCCCTGCATTTCTCCGATTGTATCTGGTTCAGCCGATAGTAATCCTTGGAAGTAAGCAACCGCTGAATCCCTAATTCCTTGTTGATCCGCTATCGTCTGACCATTTGCTTCTATTTCATGGATGTATGCCTGACATCGTTTTTGTTTTATCAACCCATGAAAGAACTCTGTGTTACGTTCTCCTTCTACTACCCACCTGACTGCCGCTTTTTGTCTCCAAAATTCCTCCTCCATCCGAGTTGCCTTAAGATATTCTGCTTGTGCCCTTTGCATTTCCTCCCTTCGATCCGAAGATGGCTCCTCATCACATCTCTGTTGTGCCTCCAGATGTGTTTGGAGAGCTCTCTGTCTTTTTTCAAATACATTCCCGAATACTTCCCGATTCCAACCGTTTGAGCTTCATCTGCAGATTTAACATTCCTTCATATCCCGTCTCTCCTCTCCAGGCCTCATGGATTGTTGTTTGGAATGTGTGGTGTTTTGTCCACATATTTTGGAACCGGAAGGACGATCGCTGTTGTTCTCCCGAGAACTGGCATGATATCAACAGTGGTACGTGATCAGATAAGATCCTAGATAGGTGTGTCACTTTGTTATGTGCAAACATTGCTGCCCAACCTTCACTATATAGCACCCTATCCAGCCGTTCTCTTAATCCCTGCCTTTCCCATGTATATATGGGTCCAACACACCCTGCATCTAGCAGCTCATAGTCAGCCACTGCATTAGCAAAATCCATCATCTCTCCTGATCTATCCACTTGACTTCCATCTCGCTCATAATCATGCATGAATATATTAAAATCTCCCCCTACTAACCATGCTCGACCCGCTACTATATCACTAATTTTCTTCAGTTCCTCCCATAGCTGGTATCTCAGCGCCCTCCCACATTTGGCATAGACTATTGTGACATGTATTGGTTCCTTTAGCAATCTCGCATTCAAACATAAATGCAGTACTTGTTCTGAATTTTTTATTATCTCCACTTCCCATATATTCTCAAGGAACACCCAGATATGATTGGATATGTTTCCCAATCCACTGTGCATACCCAGTCTCCTCGTATAAAATTCAATTTCCTCCCATCGGCCCTTCGGTTCGATTACCGCCATTATAGATAGTCTGTTTGCTTTAATCAAATAGTGGATATGCTCCAGGGTTCGCTTATTCGCGATACCCCTGGCATTCCATATTACCATCGACACCGACATTATTATGTCTCATTCCAAGGGGGCTCGCCTGGGGAGCCACCCTCCTTTCGATCCCATTCTATACGTCCTCCGGTCCTTCCTCCCCTCTTTGGTCACAATAACGGTCTACCCGTCCTCTGAGCTTAAGACCTGGTAATTTGGCTTTCCACATTGGGGCGGCAGAATATTCCCTCATGTTCCTTTTCCTTCCCCTGTTCTTTATTATTTCCTGATTTCATCAACATAGCATTGGGGCTATATGTCATTTCACACCCATTAATAATTTTTTCCCCTTCCATTTGCCCTTCCTTCCCTTCGTTCGTGGACCCCTCCCCTTGTACCTCCAACCGTTCCCCCAAACCCTTCCCTCCCATGTCCTCCTCTTCCCCCTCTGTATCTCCCTCCATCGTTTCATCCCCAGCAGTTTGTTCCTCCATATCCTCCGTTGGGCATTCCCCGCTAGATTCCTCCTCCTCCTGTGATGAATATTCGTCAGAATTTCCTTCCCCCTCTGTATCGCTCCTCACATTTCTCAGGTCACAACATATATTTGAACTCCTCCCCTTCTCTTCACTTTCTATCTGTGAGGATTACTTTTGCGCCACATTTCTTACTTGTTCCTTAATGTTCACATTTGTTAACTCAGTTTCCATTTCGATCTCCCGACTAGCATCACGCCTTCCTACTTCCTCTTTTTCCCCCTTTTCCACCTTCGATATTTTCCCCCTTTCTTCCGGCATCTTCTCCCCTTCCCTTCTTCCCTCCTGCAGGTTCCTTGTTGGTCTCGGCTGGTTTCCCGCCACATAACAGGACTCTAGTTTATGTCCTACGTGCCGGCTTGCTGAACAATACGCCAGTATGCGCTCATATTCTATCTTCTGAGACACTCTGCGCGTCCCCAATTGTAATACTATCTCCTCCACACGCGGCTTCGTCAAGTCCATTTCCACACAAATTCTCGCGTACGCCAGCCTAGATCGATTCCCCGTGGCCACATCAACCTGCAACGGTTTACCCACACTCGTTGCAATCGTAAATAGTGATCTTCTATCAAACAGACGTACCGGAAGACCTGGCAATCTGCACCACACTGATACTGTCAAGGCCTCGTATTTTGGATCAAAATCCGTTGTCCATTTGAAGACGCGCATCAAGCATCCTCCAATTCCCCACATCACCCCCGACCATAGCTTAACGTAATCGCGTTCCTCTTCAAGTGTGATTATTATGTGCGATCGATCGAAGAAACTCCATCGATACCTTCCTTGCAGTTTCCAGGCTCCAAATGCCCGGTCAATTTGACGAACTGTTGGAACCGCGTGGGAAACTTTCCCCACCAAGCACCTCCCACACCTCTCAGCAATCTGATGTATTTCCTGTTCATTAAAGGATATTACAATTGAATCTACCTCCTTCATTAGAGCGCCCAAAGGACTCACTTCCCCTCCAAAAATGTATGAGTCTGCAGAAGGTTTTTGTTCTAGCCTCAGTGCTTCATTTCCATGTATTTTACCTTCCTCCTTCCCGCCGACCTGCACCTGTCCTCTGTTCTCTGTTCCGTTCTCCGGTTGTCTCCGCTTGTCTCCGCTTTACCACCTCCGCATAGGTTTGTGCCCTGCGTGATCCCCCGAGCGCGTCATCTTCTATCACCTGTTCTGTTTTGCTCCCCAATTCTCGCATAATTTGTGCGATCTCCTCCAGATTTTTCGTCGTTGCTTCTTCTCTGCCCAGTGCTACCTTCGATCACCAATTCCTCTCTCTTTCTCCTGATTTCTCCATCATTTTGCCTCTATTTTTCGGCTGACCGTTCACCTCGTTGTTCGTCCCCTTCAACCGCTCCACTTGCACGTCCTCCATCTCGCTGTTCTTCCCCTCCGTGCGTTCCACTTGTGCGACCTTCATTCCGAGCTGTGGAGGAGTCGAGCTCCATCTCTCCATCATCGTCCGCCAGACGTCTCCCGCCAGTCAGACTTTAACGGTTACCAACTCCTACCTGCCGCACCCGAATCTGGTGGATTATCCATTCAAAAATTTAGTTCAGATATCAGGAAATTTAATGCTCCTTGTAGAATATTTGAAAATCCGTTGAAATTGATTTTCGAAAAAAAAAAATTTTTTTGGAGAAAGAAAGTGCGTGTAATGTGTGTGAAAACCGTTTTTGTGTGTCTGAAAACCGTTTTAGTGTGTGTGAAAAATCATGCTTGTGTGTGAAAATTTTTTTTTTAGAGAGAGAAAATTTTCTAGAGAGAAGTCAGAGGAAATTTTTAGAGAGGAGAAAAGTTTTTTTGGGTTTAGGGTTTTGGTTTAGGGCTTAGGATTTAGGGTTTAGGGTTTAGATTTTTTTTTTTGTTGAACATCCGCCCGATAGACGAAGGGGTTGAGGCTAGACGCCTAACCTATGTATATCATCTCAAATTTTGATTTTTGTACATCAAGGCCGATAGTGCCTTGGGCATATTTTTACAAACAGCTTTACTTCGACAAGAATTAGACTTATCAAAATCACTAAAAATTTTATCCTAGTACTTATGAACCTAAACCTCACCCATATCACCTGACTCGAAAGTTTGGGTAACCCAGTTGGTCCATCCTTGCAAGAGACAACAATTACTTTAATGTGTTATGCTGGTGTTATTCATGCCTTCCTTGCATTTGTTGTCCGAGCGAGGCAAGATGATCTTCCGCTCGATTACCTTCCCGGTGGATGTGCGTGATTCTTACCATTCGATCTCTCAGCATGTTCCGGATCCTTATCAAGTGGTGCTGCACTTTCCATTCTCCTAGCTTTTTCGTCTTGAGCAGCTCCACTATCGACTTTGAGTCCAACTCGATCCATATGTGTCTCTCATCATCTCTTACCATTCGTAGGCCTCCCCAGAATGCTCCTATCTCCGCTTCAAAGCTCGACGTTGCTTGCAGCTCTTCATGATATGCTTGCATCATCTCTCCCTGAGAACTTCGTATCAGGCCTCCTCTTGCCGCTCTTCCCGTGATTATGTTGAAGGCCCCATCAGTGTTTAGTTTAATCCATGGTTGCATCGGAGCCTCCCACCTCACAATTGTCGTACGTTGCCTCGTTCCGTCCTCCAGCTCATCTGTTGCGAACTTTCCCTTTGCCCGGCATCCTTTCCACGCCCCTCCATGCAGCATATTTGCTGCCATTAATTGTGAGAGATGCTGCTCCACTTGTACGATGATATGTGATGCCAAAAATGGTGAGCTTCTGTGCTTTGAACTATTTCACTTGGTCCACAAAAACAAAAGGATTAGGCACGTAACAATAAATGCAACGTGCTTTATGTGTGTATGTATAATGTTTTTCCAAAAAGAAAGCAAAATAAAAATATCATCCGTGTGCATTGGCATCCTGCGGAACCATGTCGAAAAATAGGACCATACCTCCTTTGCTACCTCATTCTGCAAAAACAGGTGTTGCATTAACTCAATTTGATGTTTCCCCCGTTCCACCGCAACAGTGGCATCTAAAGACTATCACGCATCCCCGGGATTGAAGGTAAGAATCTAGCGGGAGTCGAAATAGTAGCAATCTCCACAGAAATATTGAGATATTCGGGACTAGGAGGTTTGTCCAAATGGCTCCTAGGATTTCATTGCGGCGCAGCTTTAACCGGATGTGTTGCCATGCCGACTTAAGTGAGAAATTACTGTCTGCAGTAGGCATCCATCTCATGCTATCCTCACCGTCAAGGCTAATGGGAACCTGTAAGATATCAGTGACCACATTTCCTGGCAGCCTCAGCCTCATGATCAGCTCTTCCATTAGATTTCCCTCGTCCCAATTTCCATTTGCTATATAATCAGCAACCTTGTCATGCTCTCCGAAATGCTTACCTCGCAATTCATTTTCATATACATCTGGAAGTGGTAAGTGCCCCAACCATGCATCATTCCAAAAGCTCATGTGTCCTCCCTGATTTTCCAAAAAAATCAGCCAAGTAATCATCTGTTCGTTCTCTTCATCCTCCTCCATTGCGAACTATCCTACGATCCCGCCCTTGCTCTTAATGGTGTCATCAACCCATTCACGCAGTACTTGCTTTCCAGGAAACGCGCCCATAGGGATTTCCCCTTGTGAAACCTCCACCACATCCTCATTCCAAAGGCACGAGCCATCTCTCCTAAATCACACACTCCCAACCCACCCTCATTGTATGGCATGCAAATCCAGCGCCACTTAACCCAATGTTTTTTCCTGATGTTGCCCCGTGATCCCAAAAAAATTGAGCCAGGATTTGTTTGAGCTCTTTAAGTGTCTCCTTTGGTGGGTCCAGCACTTGCAGCACATGAAGTGGAATTATCTCCAGGGTTCTTTTGACGAGGGCCAATCGGCCCCCAAACATGAGATGTCTGTGTGACCAACCGCCGAGTTTGTCTATCATGCATTGGAATACGCCTTTGAACAAATCCCTACATATGTTCCCACGATACAGAGGCACTCCAAGGTAGGTGATTGGCAAGCTGCCCAAGCGAAAACCTGTGATTCCAGCGATGCTTTTCTGCCACTCTTCTACGAATTCATCTCCTACTATGAAACTACTTTTCTGAGCATTCATCTCTTGTCCTGTGACCCTCGAGTAATGCCTCATGAGCTCCATTAGACCTCCAAGCCCTTTCCCATTTGTACGGGTAAATGTCATACATCGTCTGCGTATGCCAGGTGAGATATTGCAAATCCATGACCTCTTGTGTTGTATATCATTGCCGGCCTCCCCCTCATGAAGGCCTCCAAGATTCTTGATAAGTAATCCGCTGCAAGTACAAATAGCGCCGGGGATAAGGGGTCGCCTTGTCGGACCCCCTGACTTGACTTGAAGAACCCCGATCGGCTCCCATTCACCAACATTGTAAACCAACATCTTTCTACGCAATTCCTAATGAGCTCCACCCACCGGCCAGTAAACCCCATATTCTCCATAGCCTTTACCAAAAAACCCCATCGCACTCTATCATAGGCCTTGGCCATGTCATGTTTCAGGACCAGGTTAGGAGCTTCCGAGCAAAAATGCAGATCATGTAACAGTTCCTATGCCAAGAGGATGCTATCGGTTATCAGTCTCCCATGAACAAAGCCACTCTATTTGGGTGCGATCAGCTCCGGGAGTAAAGGGGCAAGTCTAGCATGTAGGATCTTTGAAATAATCTTATTCGTGACATTACACACTTACCGGTCTATATTATGCCTGTGAGCTAGGATGCTCCTTCTTTGGTATGAGTACAATTGTAGTAGCAGTGAATGAATGGGGCATGGTATTTCCATCAAAAAATCGCCCACCGCTTCTTCAACATCTTTTCCCACCACCTCCCAACAATCCTAGAAGAAAAGGAACAAAAATCCATCTAGCCCCGGTGCGCTCATCGAATCAATATAAAAAATCGTACGATGTACCTTCTTGTGTGTTGGCCTGCTGCACAGTCTGTCCACATTCTGCATGTCCGACATCATCAAAAACCGCCATTATTTGAGGCGACTATATGTCTTTTTCAGTGGCAACATACATATTTATTTTTTAAATAGAGTCCTCTATGGCAAATGCGATACTATTTTGTGTATATATATTTTAATGAATGTCGCCACTATTTTTTTTTTTAATAAGAAACCTAATTCTTGATATATACATATAAAAATACAATAATTACAACTGAAATGTCGCCACCAACATTTGGAACTCCTTTTTTTTTTTTTTAAATTAAAGTCATGACCATTAAAATGATGTTACTACAACAGTAATCATTATATATTCAAATTTAATGATTAGTAATATAACATATGAAATGAGTAGCAAATAATTGATTAATGTATAATAATTAAACGATAGTAATTAGTGATGATTTAAAAAGACCAAAAAAATATACACAAATAATTAAGTTTACAAAAAATTATTATATAATAATTCAAAGAAAAATTGTATGATTATAATCCTATCATTATACACTATATCATTGTTAAGAGTTTATTAAAATTAATTTGATTTATTATTAATGATTTAATCCATTATAAATAATTAGCAATAAATTAATAATGGTATCTCATTCCTTATGATTAATTAAGTCTAGACATGTAATTAAAAATTTATATGAATTCGTGATCTTCAAAATTAAAGTTTAATATTTTTATTTTATATTAATTATAAAATTAGCCTTTCATTTAAAATAGTAGTTCAAAAAAATTAATACTTAAATAAAAAAAATGTAGTGTCACCACTGTCGGTGGCGACATTCATTAAAAATATTTATATACAACTATTGTCTCTACGAGACTATTAATTTTTAAGAAATATAAAAATATATTGTCGCCACTAAAAAACGACTATACATATAATCGCCTCCACCAGTAACGACGTCATCTAAAATTTTAAAACATTAAAAAAGTAAGTTACGTTATTGTTTCAAAAAACCTAATAGAATAGACATTGGTTTTAAACTTAAGCAATTGGGATTGTGGGCTTCAGCAGTTGTTGGAGTTTTAATTTAAAAATCAGTAATATTGTGGCTAGGGTCTTGGGCTTAGTTTGGACTTCAGGTTTTTTATTTCATAAACTCGCTATAGGCTTCGTAATAGAAATATTTTTCCTTTTTAGCCCAATTCAGTTAATAAAATAAAAAAAGGATTCTATACAAATATTTTGGGCTTTCGTATAGTATTTTAAAATTAATTTACAATTAATAATTATATTCTTATGTTGTTTAATTTTTTTTGGACTATAGTATCAATAATTAATTTTTTGGAAACACTTCAAATACTTTTTCTGAGCCATAACTTTTAACAAATCTACGGTCTTTTTCAAGTTCATACTATTGTTATTACAAATAATTTTATCTCGAAATTTAAGGTAAATAAAATTACTGTATTTATAATTAAAGTGATATTTAAAAAATAAAATATATAATTTTTTTATTTATATTATTAACATAAATATATTAGTCTATATTTTATAGATTATGTAACGCACAGGTGAAATATTATTTAATATAAAATTCAACTTGTATTTACCATAACTAAAAGTTAATTAAATTATATAGGATTAAATGAAATAAAGAAGACTGAAATTGTATTTGATGGGGCACAACGCTGCCCATATTTGGACAACCGGATCTGTCCATCCTTTTTATTTTAAAATTTGTTGTAATATTTGTTAAAATATTACTCCCACGTAAATTGTGGCGGTTATATTTTCTTTTTTTGGGTAGTCACGACATAGTGTAATTGCTTTTGTATTGCTGCCACGTGCCAATGCATTGTTTTTACTCCAACTAATATACTAATATATTTTTTCAACAAACTTCATAAAAATTATTATTTCAAGGTTAATTGTTGCATCTTTTTTCGGTAGTGAGTACATATTTTAGGAAAATGGGTAGCATTTGCTGGTTGCAGAGCTTATATTAATTAATTTAATTTAATAGATATTTTTAATTTTTCATATTTATTAAAAACAATATTTGACATTGAGAACATTATATATATATATATTTTAAATGAACGAAACAGATAAACAGGTTAATGCATATTGATACATTATTGTGCGAGAACAAAATATGTATTAATATGAACATAGAAGCTAAATATGTATTAGAGCCAAATTATATTATAACAACCATATTAATAAAGTTTATTGTGAAATAATAATCTTCCTCCATTATCACCATACAAACGTCTTATTTAAATGTCTAGCATTCACTAAGTTGAAATAAGTAACAGAGCATGTAACACTATGTTTTGATTTCTAATGACTATACTAAAATCATTAAATAATTATGTTGAATCTAGCTCATGATTCAATGATCATCTAATAATTAAAAGTATTCTTGATCAACAGTTTGTGATCAAGGGTTGCATGGAAGTCTCATGCAGCTGCAATGTAGTAGATTACCTCCTAAAATCAGTTGTGTTAACCGCCTTACTCAAGAAAGAAAGCGGTTAAGATTAGTTATGAGCGGTTGTTGCTAACATTACATGTGAAGGAGGTTACAACTAAAATTAGTTATGAGCGGTTGTTGTTAGCATTGCATGTGGAGGAGGTTGCAACTAAAATTAGTTATGAGCGGTTGTTGCTAACATTGAGTTTGTTGAGAACGGTTTTCTACATGAAGGATTTAAGCAATAATCTGCAACTGAGATCATTAAAAAAGGGAGAAGAAGAAGAAAAGAAAAGAAAGAGATAAGTTGAAGCCAGAGAGAGAGAAAATCTGAGAGAATATTCATGTGCTACATCTCAAATTGTTGAAGTTTTGTAATCTCATTTCATAGATTGAGTGAATTACTGTAAAACATTGTAATCTGAAATTACAAATCAATAAAGAAGCTCTCTCTTTCTCAATGTGGACATAGATCTTTCAAGATCGAACTACTATAATTCCATGTGTTCTTAGTTCTTGGTTTGGATTATTCTTGTTTGCTACTGGGTGGAGTGTTGATCAAATCCAACAATTGGCGCCATCTGTGGGAAACTGAAGGCAGCCAATCAAGAATAGCATCGACGCGGTTCGATGTTGAGAAGCTAACAGACAAGATCGACTTTGGGCTATGGAAGATGAAGGTTAAAGCTCTTCTAATCCAACAAGGATTAGGTGCTGCTTTGAAAAAGAAAGAAGCCAGTGACAAAGGGAAAGAAAGGCTGAAGATCTTGTCCAGATCAAAGAAAAGGCTCACAGCCTGATCATTCTTTGTCTAGGAGACAAAGCTCTAAGGGAGGTTTCTAAAGAAGAAACTGTCATTGCAGTATGAGAGAAGCTTGAGAATCTATACAATCTGAAAACCCTTGCTAACAGATTGTATATGAAGCAGAAATTGTTCTCATTCAAAATGATAGATGACAATTCTATCTTGAAGCAAGTGGATGAGTTCAACAAACTCCTTGATGATTTGGAGAATGTTGAAGTGAAGCTCAAGGAAGAAGATAAAGCATTGCTGCTACTATCTGCACTACCAAAATCCTTTGAGAATTTCAAAGACACTCTATTGTTTGCCAGTAGAGATACTATCACTCTGGAACAAGTGCAGATAGCTCTTAAATGTAAAGATCTGCAGAAAACAACAGGCAATGGAAGCTCTCAATCTAATGGAGAAGGCCTGCACATCAAGAAGAATAACTCTAAAGGCCAACACAAGAAACCCTCGTTCAAGGGAAATCAGAAGGCTGAAAAGAAGACAAATGAAGCACCAAGAAATCCAGATTTGAAGTGCTTTCATTGTCAAAACCAGGCCATTTCAAGAAACAATGCCCTAAGTGGCAAGAAATGATGGCCAAATATGCAGCTGAAGATGCTAAGAAAACTCAGAAAAGCCAAGCAAATCAAGTAAGCAAGGATATTAGTTATGAATCATGTGATACTTTATGTGCTACAACTGAGGAGGTTGGTACAGATTGGGTTTTGGACTCAGGCTGTAGCTTCCACATGACACCAATAAAAGAATGGTTTTCAAGTCTGAAGCTGGTCAATGGAGGCACTGTGCTTCCTAAAAATGATCAGGTATGCAAAGTAATGGGAGTTGGATCAGTGAAGATTAGAATGCATGATGGTGTAATCAGGTCTATAAGCAATGTCAGATATGTACCAGAGCTTAGAAGAAATCTGATATCTCTTGGTCTATTTGATACTATGGGATACACATTCTCTTCTTATCTAGGAAGAATGAATGTATCAAAAGAAGGAAAGGTTGTAATCGTAGGCAAGAAGAAGAATGAGCTTTATTTCTTGGTTGGCAGGACTGTTTCCGCACATGCTCACCATTCCTTAGCTGGTGATAACACCTACTTGTGGCACAATCGGCTTGCTCATGTGGGTGATAAGGGCTTGCAGGAACTTTCTAAGCAAGGATTGCTCATGGGAGATAAGATCAGCAAGTTGCAGGTGTGTAAACACTGCATTTATGGCAAGGCAAGAAGACAAAAATTCAACACAGCAACTCACAGCACTACAGGCATATTGGAGTATGCCCATTCAAATCTTTGGGGGCCAGCTAAGGTTCTAACCAAAGGTGGAGGCAAGTATTTCATGTCTATCATAGATGATTACTTCAGAAAGGTCTGGATCTATATCTTGAAGTCAAATGATGAAGCTTTTGGAAGATTTAAAGAATGGGTTGCTGCTGTTGAAAACACGACAGGAAAGAGACTTAAAGCTTTCAGAAGAAACAATAGCCTTGAGTTTCTCTCTGAGGAATTCATGACATTTTGTAAGGGATCTGGTGGAAAAAGAGAGCATCACAGTTGGCAAGATAAACACTTTGGTGTATCCTGCGGACTGTCTTACCAAGGCTTTGCCAACAGCAAAGTTTGAGTTGAGTCTTGGTCTTATTGGAATGAATTAAGCTAAAGAAAGGAGGGAGTGCAGCAGGAGGTGGAGCTGCATTCTTGAAATCAGTAAGATGCTGAAGTTAAGCTTAGTTCTTGAAGAAGTGAATCAAGAGCTAAGGTGGAGAATTGTTGAATCTAGCTCATGATTCAATGATCATCTAATAATTAGAAGTATTCTTGATCAAAGGTTTGTGATCAAGGGTTACATGGGAGTCCCATGCGGCTGCAATGTAGTAGATTACCTCCTAAAATCAGTTGTATTAACCGCCTTGCTCAAGAAAGAAAGCGGTTAAGATTAGTTATGAGCGGTCGTTGCTAATATTGCATGTGGAGGAGGTTGCAACTAAAATTAGTTATGAGCGGTTGTTGCTAACATTGCATGTGGAGGAAGTTGCAACTAAAATTAGTTATGAGCTGTTGTTGCTAACATTGCATGTGGAGGAGGTTGCAACTAAAATTAGTTATGAGCGGTTGTTGCTAACATTGAGTTTGTTGAGAACGGTTTTCTGCAAGAAAGATATAAGCAATAATCTGCAGCTGAGATCATTAAAAAGGGAGAAGAAGGAGAAGAAAAGAGAAGAAAGAAAAGAAAGAGATAAGCTGAAGCGAGAAGAGAGAGAGAGAGAGAGAGAGAGAGAGAGAATCTGAGGGAATATTCATGTGCTACATCTCAGATTGTTGAAGTTTAGTAATCTCATTTCATAGATTGAGTGAATTACTGTAAAGCATTGTAATCTGGAATTATAAATCAATAAAGAAGCTCTCTCTTTCTCAAAGTGGACGTAGATCTTTCAAGATCGAACCACTATAATTCTATATGTTCTTAGTTCTTGGTTTGGATTATTCTTGATTATTGCTGGGTGGAGTGTTAGATCGAATCCAGCAAATTAATTAATATAAAAATATAAAAAATTATCTCACACAAATAATAAATTGCGCAAAATTTTTGTTGTGACAGAATAGGATTATAGAGCATAAACAAGAAACAAGAAACGTAAAGAAGACACAAGATTTACGTGGTTCACCAATAAATTGGCTACGTCCACGGGCAGAGAGGAGAACGGATTTTATTATGTGGTATGTGTGTTACAGATTACAGATCTCAAGGACCATATATATAGTACTGAGGAAAACCTAAAACACCGAAATTGGTGATATGCATATCTTTGTCCTGGATATACATATCTTATATCTTCATCATATATTTCTAAGATTTGTTCCCAGATTTACTCTTGATTCTCCTTATTTTTAGCCATGCCTTTTCTTCCTTGATATATATAGCTCTGCGAAGTGTGTGATTCAAGACATATCAACAAATCTCCACCTTGACTTGAATCTTCCTTGCAGATGCATCATTACAATGCCAGATGAACAGACTCCTCCTTTCTGCCTCAGATTTGCCCTCCTTGGGCATCTAACAGCTTGTGACATTTAGCAAGTCCAAACAATGTCGAAACTTGCTATGCGGGACCGGCTTGGTGAACATGTCAGCAGGATTATCAGCGGTACCTACTTTCATCACCTTGATTCTCTGCTCACTCCTCAGAAAATGATACCTCACATCAATATGCTTGGTCCTCTCATGATGGACCTGATCCTTGGTCAAACAGATTGCACTCAGACTGTCACAGAATACAATAACTTGATCATGATGTAGACCAAGATCACCTACAAGCCCTTTCAACCAAACTCCCTCTTTAGCAGCTTCTGTCAGTGCCATATATTCTGCTTCAGTTGTAGACAAAGTAACTGTAGCCTGCAGAGTTGCCTTCCAACTAACAACAGAACCACCAAGAGTGAAAACATAACCAGTCATAGATCTTCTACTATCAACATCTCCAGCATAGTCAGAATCAGAATAACCAGTCACAGAAACGTGAGCATCACCTCCATAAATGAGACCAACATCAGAAGTACCTCTGAGATAACGGAAAATCCTCTTCACAGCTTGCCAATGCTCCTTTCCAGGTTGTCCCATGAACCTGCTGACAACACTAACAGCATGTGCAAGATCTGGTCTAGTGCAGACCATAGCATACATCAAACTCCCTACTGCATTAGAGTATGGGACTCGAGACATGTACTCCTGCTCAGCTACAGATTTCGGTGCATAATCAGTGGATAAATGAATATTTGTAGCACTTGGAGTATCAATAGGCTTTGCGGTAGACATGCCAAATCTAGACAAGATCTTCTGAATGTAACTCTTCTGTGACAAGAAAAGCTTCTTCTTCTCTCTTTCCCTATATATCTCCATACCCAGAATTTTCTTGGCAGCACCCAAATCCTTCATATCGAACTCAGCACTGAGCAGATCCTTCAACTTCTGAATATCAGACTTGGACTTCGCAGCTATGAGCATATCATCCACATACAGGACGAGATAGATCATGGAACCATCATCAGCTTTGTTGTGATACACACAACAATCATACGGACTCCTGTTGTATCCCAACTGGATCATGTAACTGTCAAACCTCTTATACCACTGCCTTGGAGACTGCTTTAGCCCATATAAAGACCTCATCAACTTGCAAACATAATCTTCCTTCCCCAGAACCTGGAACCCCTCTGGCTGAGTCATGTAGATATCGTCTTCGAGCTTTCCATGTAGAAAAGCTGTCTTCACATCTAGTTGCTCAAGTTCTAAATCTTGATGTGCAACCATTGCTAGTAACACTCTGATGGAAGTGTGTCTTACCACTGGTGAGAATATCTCATTATAGTCAACCCCCTCCTTCTGTGTGAACCCTCTTGCAACTAGCCGAGCTTTGTATCTCACACCCTCACCAGGTATGGTTTCTTCCTTCTTCTTGAATATCCATTTGCAAGTAACAATCTTTCTCTCCTTAGGCCGTTTGACCAGCTCCCAAGTCTCATTCTTGGCAAGTGATTCCATCTCTTCTCTCATTGCAGCGAGCCATTGGGCCGACTCACTACCTGAAACAGCCTCTCTGTATGTGAATGGTTCACCTGCAGATGGTTCTTCCTCTTCCACCTCGTCAGCGACTTGTAATGCGTAAGTCACCATATCCTCAAAACCATACCGCACAGGAGGCTTCACACCTGTTCTCCTAGCTCTATCAACCGCTATGCTTGTCTGGCGAGCTTCTGGATGAACATCCGAACTTGCACTTTCAGCTGTAGTATGTTGATCTTCTCCACCTTGGAGTTGTGATTTACACTCATCGAGAGTGACTTGCAGCTCCACCTGTTTATCAACACTACTACAATTTTCTGTACAAATGGACTTTACAGTGGAGTTAAGCATAGAATTCTCATCAAAAATCACATTCCTACTGAATATAACTCTATTTTCTGAAGGTGACCAGATTCTATATCCCTTAACTCCATCCCCGAAACCAACAAATATACCCTTCTTAGCTCTTGGCTCTAATTTACCCTCACTAACATGATAGTAAACATTACAACCAAAAACCTTTAACAGTGAATAATCTGCAAGTTTATTAGACCATACCTCATAAGGTGTCCCAGTGTGAGGACCACGGTTGATCAGATAGCACGCCGTGTTTACTGCTTCTGCCCAGAACTTTCTAGCCAAACCAGCATTCGAGAGCATGCATCTCGCTCTCTCCAGCAATGTCTGATTCATGCGCTCTACCACACCATTCTGCTGCGGTGTATGTCGAATAGTGTGGTGTCGAGCAATCCCTGCATCCTTGCAGAACTCGTTGAACTCAGACGAATAGAACTCCAGGCCATTATCAGTTCGCAGTCGCTTGATCTTCTTCCCAGTCTGATTTTCTACCAACGCTTTCCACTGCTTGAATTTCTTGAAAGCTTCACTTTTGTGTTTCATCATAATTACCCAAGTCATCCTAGAGTAGTCATCAATCATAGACACAAAATATCTGTGGCCTCCAATAGACTCAACACGTGACGGACCCCAACAATCCATATGAATGTAGTCAAGAGTCCCCTTGGTCTGATGAACTGCCTTCTTTGGAAACTTACTGCGATGAAGCTTCCCAAAAACACAATGTTCGCAGAATTCAAGACTCTGCACTTTATGCCCAGAAAGAAGATCCCGCTTTGACAAAATCTGCATCCCTCTTTCTCCCATATGACCGAGCCTCATATGTCACAGCCTGGTCATAGCCATGGTCTGAACCTTAGATGATGCAACATCAGCAGAACCTGTCACAGTGGAACCTCGCAGATAATATAAGGTACCACGTTTCAAGCCTGTCAGAACCACCTTTGAACCTTGACAGACATACATAACTCCACCTTCACCTTTGAAACTGAAACCCTTGCTGTCAAGGAGACTCAATGATATCAGATTTTTCGTCATCTGTGGAACATGCCTGACTTCATTCAAGATGCAGAATACCCCATCATGTGTCCGTATCCTGACTGAGCCAATCCCAACCACGTTGCAGGCAGCACTGTTAGCCATGGTAACATTTCCTCCATCTATCTGCTCATAGGTCGAGAAGAACTCCCTGTTAGGACAAATATGATATGATGCCCCAGAATCAAGAACCCACACATCATTACGATGTGAATGTCCAGCTGCAACCAAGGCCAGATCATCTTCAGAATTTGTATCAGTTTCTGCAACAGCTGCAGAACCGCCGACACCCTCTTTCTTCTCCTATTTCCTCTTCTTCCTAGGACAATCATTCTTCCAGTGCCCTGGTTCTTTACAGTAATTGCAGATGTCATCGGGTTTAAGACCTTTTGAACCTTTCTGAATTGGCTTCCCACTTTTCTTCCCAGATTTCTTTTGTCCCTTACCTGTGACAAGCAACCCCGATGCCTGATTTTCTGTGGCCGAGCCAGTTGCCTGTTGACGGTCTTCTCTGCTGTGGAGGGCAGATCGAACATCTTCCAGAGACAGAGTATCTTTCCCAGTAATAAACGATTCAACAAAATTCTCATACGATTCAGGCAAAGATACTAACAGAATTAAAGCAGCGTCCTCATCTTCTACTTTAACATCAATATTACGCAAATCTAGTAAAATTTTGTTTAATTTATCTAGATGATCCCGAAGAGGTGAACCTTCCTGCATGCGTAAACAGAACAGACGTTGCTTCAGAAGCAATTTGTTGGTTAGAGACTTCGTCATGTAGAGACTCTCTAACTTCTTCCAGAGACCATTGGCAGTTTCCTGATCCGCAACCTCGATGATGACATCGTCAGACAGACATAGCATGATAGTCGAGTGAGCCTTTTCTTCTAGGGTATTCCACTCTTCTTCATCTACATCCTCAGATTTAGGTTTTCCTGATAGCGGCGCCCACAAACCCTGCTGCTTCAACAGAGATCGCATCTTGATCTGCCATAAGCCAAAACTATTTCTCCCGGTGAATTTGTCAACCTTTACGTTGAAAGCAGACATTCTTGATCGGCTCCAAAAACCCTAACAGTGCAGAAAATACCCTGATCGAAATGACCAGGCTCTGATACCAGTTTGTTGTGACAGAATAGGATTATAGAGCATAAACAAGAAACAAGAAACGTAAAGAAGACACAAGATTTACGTGGTTCACCAATAAATTGGCTACGTCCACGGGCAGAGAGGAGAACGGATTTTATTATGTGGTATGTGTGTTACAGATTACAGATCTCAAGGACCATATATATAGTACTGAGGAAAACCTAAAACACCAAAATTGGTGATATGCATATCTTTGTCCTGGATATGCATATCTTATATCTTCATCATATCTTTCTAAGATTTGTTCCCAGATTTACTCTTGATTCTCCTTATTTTTAGCCATGCCTTTTCTTCCTTGATATATATAGCTCTGCGAAGTGTGTGATTCAAGACATATCAACAAATTTAAATTGAATTTTAAGTCTAAATCCACCACAAATTGTCTTTCCTGCTATAATTTCTTAAACTTTATAACAAATATTTCAACAATAAAAAAATATTAAGGTTAAACAATAGATATAAAAAGGTATTCGACATGGACATTTACTATTTTTTAGAATTTCTTCTTTCATATGATTATGAAGTAAGGATGAGGATTAATAGTATAATATTATATTTTTAGATCAAATTTATATAAAAAATTAATATTATTTATTCAAATCCAACACATATATTAAAATAAAAATAAATAATTCAATTCATAAAAAAACTGTATTATATCCATAAGAAATTATATATTATATTTGAAACATAATATATTTTATTACATTAATAATATATGATAAAAAAATTTATTATAATAAAAATTTACATACCAATTATTTATGTCAGTTATATTTATATAAATATTATGTGATTTGATTTTTTTATATATTATATTGCATTTACATTTTCTTAAATCTTATATTTATTAAATAATAAATTGCACCATTTTTCGAAGTGATTTTAGATTACTTCCAACTCAATACAAAGTTTTAAACTCATAAAACCTATTAAGATGGAACAATAAATTATAATATTATATACATAAATAGTATAATATTTTTAATTTTATAAAAAATATTTATAATTTTAGATCAAAGTCATATAAAAAATTAATATATTATTTATTAAAATCCAACACATATATCAAAATAAAAATAAATAATTTGTTGCACAAAAAACTATAGTATATCCATAAAAAATGATATATCATATTTTAAATATAATTAATATTGATGTCAAATTAAAAATCATGAAAAGAGGATTATTTTGATATACTATAGGTCAAAAATTAATTTAATATTTACTTTTAAAATAAAATGAATATAAGATTAAATCTTTTGGGACAATTATTAAAATAAAAATTAAGCAAATCTACTTATTTTCATAGTCCATTTAAATTTATCCACCAAAAAAAAATTTGCAGTACAATTAATTAAAAAGAAATTACAAATGAATTTGTATATCTCAAATGGGTAGCAAGAAACCCTATTTCAAACGAATTCGATAAAATATGTGCCTTACGGTAGTCACGTGCATTATGCAATGTCTTACATATGTGGCGTCCAATTTTAATTTCTGTTACCTCAATTCATAAGATTACAATTTATCCATGCATATTTATCATATCCAACTTTCCAATTTGTATGTATTATGATTATTTAAATATTAAAGTTTAATTATTCCATGCATTTATTTTGTAATATATGGTTTGTTTTTGTTTTACCTTTTAAAGTGATTGTAAGTTACTTATTACATTTTAAATATACTCGATCACCATGAATTAATAACTTGTAGTAAAATTAGTCTGAAATAAAAATCTCATTTGTAATATATGTATATATAATACCTAATTTTGTTCACTTTCGGTCTGAATTGTTGACTTGAGAGAACTGTTACTATTTTTTGCTTCTTCATCGAGCTATAGCTAGCTTCAATCATATTAATTACATTTTGGCAACAATTTTGTTAAAAAAATAAATGTAATAAGAGATCTAATATATTGGGAGTATATATTTATTTAATAAAAGAAGAAAACTCCGTCAACTGTTTTTTCTGTCAAAGTGAAACAACTAAAGATTAACTAAATCAAATCTAAACCAAAAAATAAATAAAGTAAAATGATCAAGAGACAGATGAGCTAATGAAGTTGACAAACAAATTAGCATTGAAGATCTCATTTGTTCATTGCATCCTTCACGGCATCAACCGCACCTTGTGCCTTGGCTTGCGCCTGATGACCGGCCTAATCAACACAATTTCATATATACATCATCAGCTAATTGTGTTTTATTATCGTTTCTATTGGAGATATCTATAGATGAATCTTGTTAAGATACAGTTGAAGATCCATAGATATCTCCAATAGTTTCCATTGTTAATTTTTTTGTTCGATTAATTACCTCCTGCATCGACTCCTTCGCAGATTGTGCAGCATTGCCGGCCTTCTCCATCATCTGGCTGCCCTTCTCCTGCATTAAATACAATTATTGATTATTAACTTCCAACACATGTTTCAACATAAAGAGTGATGCTAACCTGTGCTTGGCCTTTGGCCTCGCCAGCTTTGTAGCTCAAGTTCTGGGAGTTATCCATATTTTCAATTTTTGAGAGTTGTTATTGCTGCTATTTCACGCAGGGTTGATGTATTTATAGTATGTGAGGACTTAAAAATGAATGGCCGCCTTTCATGCTTGACAATATTCACAGCCATTCGTGTGCAGTGAAACACGTTGCATCACATGTTGTCCGGAAACTCTACAAATAAATGTCACTCATCAAAAGACATGATTAGGGTTTAGGAAGAATCCGAAAATATTGAGGCGGTTTTGACTGTTAATTGAAATATTGTTGGAAATATTCAAATGTCATATGTAAATATATTGCAAATAACTCTTCAGGCCTTCACTTAGTTTCAAGCCTAAAAACAAAAAACTAAAGTAGTAGAGCTCAAAAATAAAATATAAACATTAGAAAAGGGAGAAAAAGAAATCCAGTGATAGAAGCTGGAGCAGCAACCCTTATTTAATTTGTGCAGAACCGTGAGATCCGACCCACACCTGACGAACGCTACATTATGTGTTCGAAAAATATTTTTCAAACGTTACACGCTAAGGGTTTGGAAAATAGATTTCCAATGTAGTTATTAGCGTTTCAATCTTTTTATTTTTATTATTTTTTTTAATTATAGAAGGATAAAACGAGATATTTGTGTGGTGTGCCAAAAAACAATGATGCGCAATAGTTGGCGTATTATATGTAACCTACGAATTAAGAAGCTCTGGCCAATATGTAGGCTACTATGAAGAAGTTGGTTAATATGAAGAAGTTTTTAATGTTAATATAGTAGTTAATACCAATAAGAAATAATTACGTCCAAAATAAACGGCAATGAACAATATTTTTAAATACATGCCTATATTTTGATAAGCCTATACATACAAATATACGATGTAGTTTGTGTAGAAGGTGAGAAAAGTTGAATCCATGGACAATGATAAAAGCAGCAACAAGTAGGGTAACTACTCTTTTTATTTAGATACACAAAACAATAAAATCTAATTAATTAATTATTAATAATTAACAATATAACTAAATCTACCAACTATATAACATATATGAACTTTTGGCAATGATGAAAATCTCCGAACCAACTCAGGCCGAGTCCGAGTTGAAGTTTGCTCACAGGTTTTTCTTCTTTCTTTTGGCCAAATTGGTCCGACTTGGTAAGCTTAGCTGAGCGAGTTGACCTAATTTATCCACCATCTTCTCTTTTATTGTTTCTTCTCTTTGGTTCATTTTTATGAATTTGGAAAATGGTTAATTCTATCCAAATTATACCTCAAACTGCTTAAAATACCTACACAATGGTGTATTAGATCATAAATGTCATATCAAGTATAAAAAAAATATATTATGCTAAATTCATACTCATATACCAGAAAATGTTGTCTATCAATAAGTTTTAATTAAAACATTATTGGATCTACTTTAGATGGTGGGGAACTCTTTTAATAAATTTTGTCACAATGATTTACGATTATAGAAATTAGACTAGTTTTTGAAGTATGAGTATTTTAGGTACTTTTCTTTTGAAATATTCAGCGCCAGTGCGTTAGAAAAATAAGTCAAAAAACAATCAACTGGCAATTGCTATTGTTGCCCTTCAAGATGTAGCGATTCTTTCACTTAGGATAACAAAATGTATTGTATCTAAATATATGCAAAGTTCGACTAACAAAGTCAGGTTTCCTCTTGAAATTATTTTTTAGATTCTCAAAACAAAATGATTTTCTATTTAAAAAGCAAACTGAGCTCATTGACCATCACTTATTAGAATTGGCGTGTTGTATACCATCAGTAAAATCATTTTTATTGATAGATGAGAATTTGTGTACGTCTGTATTTAATAGAAGTTCGAACAATAGTTGAATTTGCAGAAACTAAAACAAGAGTTGTTTCTTTATGAGGAATAATCTCTTCTTCATCTCAAGTATTTTTATTAGAAGAATAATATGTTCCCACAATTGTGACAAATAGACCTAGCATGTATTAGGTTCCCCCTAAATACTTGTGTATTCTAAACACATCTTTTAATACCTTACTTGATCATCTAGTCCCCTAGATGGATTTTGTAGCAAACTCCCGTTTACAAGTAACTGAACTTTCCCAAGTACAGTGTACGGTGGGTTAGTGATGTTGTACAGACTCTGCGTTGTTCACTGTCAGTTCGTCTTTGAGTACTCCTTGTGTTATCGTATTCTCCCAAATCCGATGTTTTTTTTTCCACCAGCCTCTTCACAGCTCTCTGCATGTATGGCTTTAAACGAATGTAACAGAGATCACTTACTGATCCCTTGCCCTTGGCTATTTAAAGCGGCTGACTTTATTATGCGATCTTCAAATATCTTCAAGCTTGATTCGTTATCAGCTGATTTCCCAGATTTTAGCAAATCAGGTCTCTTGATATCTTCTTGACTTTGTTTCCCGCTTTATCTCCATTCAACCAATTTCCTCTCCTTGAATATCTCTTGATGGTTTGACCTTTCTTTAATGATTAGCTTTATTCCTTTATTTTCTCCAACAGCCGATCCCCTAGATAGGTCCTTCCTTGATTTGAGTATCCATGCCATATCCTGCATACAATTTTAAAACATAATTAGATTTTTGAATATATGACAAACTTTTTACATTATCAATCTCCCCCTTTAGCATATGGTTCGAAAATCTGTGGATTTTGACCAGTTAGTATCCTGCATGATAAGAGCAATGTATACGGACAACAGTACAACATTACATATAAGAGCCTTGAACTAAGATAGTCAATCATTTTTTTAATCAATCCCAAAACATTACGGCAAACATAACGGAATATGATCTACAATTGTTTTAGTTCGTCCCAACATAAAAAAAACTTAAACATTCGATTTCCAGCAAGGCAATATCATCAAATGATCGACAATAGTTAATCTCCCCCTTAATATGAGCTTTCTTCACATTCCCAGTCCTTGTTCTCTTTAGATTCGACTCTGTTGTCGAACTTTTCATCATCACTTTCATCCACGAGTTTTTTCCCCTTCTTCTTCCTTGCCTTTGCTTCCTTCTTCTTCTTCTTCTTCTTCTTCTTCTTCTTCTTATTAGTTGCTCGTGTGCCTGCATTGGAATCAGTCTCCCCCTTTTTTGATCCGTGTCTCAAAGGGTTGGAGGTGCGGGATGGACCTGCATTGATAGGCACTTCCAAGACTTAAGAATATTTGTTAGATATAGTTTTTGGGCAGTCACTTTAGTAACTAGAGTGCCTAGAATTTCCAGCTGTTGATGAAGGAATAACGGTATATTGTAGGCAACTTCTGAGACTCTAAGGGTTGGTTCAGCAATGCAAGGCCTTGTATATACATTAGCTTCACGAGAAGCCATTTTCAATGGGGGTGCGAACTTAGAGAGAACATCAGAGGGGTTTTCCTGAACTCCATGGTGCAAGAGCACGGCCCAAATAAGACTTTGAAAAGGCAATTTTTTGTGGGAGTTTGGATGTTTAGCTAATCCCATAACCAATTCGAAAACCATCTTTCCAAAATCAATGGTAATGTTATTTAAAACTTTGTAGATGAAGGCACATTGGGTTGGGTTCAGATGAGATTTTATTGCAGTAGGAGTACAATTGTGTCTACCAATCTTATGCATCCAATTTCCATCATGCGTGAGGATGGATGGGGATATTCCAGGCTTAGTCCATTGCGTCAGTTTCCCATTGCTCAAAAACTCAACTATGTCTCCTAAGTCTAACTCCTTCTCCTCTCTTTCATCCAAGCCATTGAGTTCAAGAAAATTATTTATGGCAAGTACACTGAAGTTGACAATTGTGCGCACATAAATTTTCCCAAAACGGGCAGAATTAAGGTCTTGGATTCCCATTACTAGATTAGAATAGAATTCATGCACTATAGTACGCTAGAATCTACCCAAGTTTGTAATGGTAACTTCTAGCCTAGAGTTCCGAATGCAATTCATAACATGAGTTTTTTCGAAATGCTTTAAATCCAGATTCCTTTCTGGCCAAAAATCTATGGAGGAAAATAGTTTGTAACAGTCATGTGCAGCTTTAGAGTAAAGAGACTTGGAGAATGCCTTACCTCAAACCATTATATCGTGTTCACCTGTGGTTCTTCTTTGAGTGGAGGATGTGTCAGCTGCAGGGGAGGACGTCCTTTTTCTGTGTGATCGACGGGGAGGAGATTTGGGAATCTCTTCCTCAGAAGTGGAATCCACAACTAGGCGTCTCCTTTTTGGTTATGGAGCCAATGATTTTACAGTGGTTTTTGGGGTGGTTTTATTTGTGGTTTTTTCAGCTGTTTTTTAGGGTTTCACTATGGACTTTTTGGGAACAGTTGGTAGGTCAGTCATGGGCGGAATGGAGTTGGTGTATTTTCTTGTAAGTTTAATGGTGGAATGGTGGGGGATTCGTACATTGTTGGTTCGTCCGTTTGAGGGGAATTTGTCTGAACAAAAAGTGATGATGAAGACATACGGTGATAAAGCAAATAACTCTTCGACTTCCATAATTATGAGTGATCTTGTGTGCAGATTCATTTAATATTATATATAGAGAACCCATTTGTGCAACTGTCTATACTTAACCATTAGACACGAGACCACATTCAAGAGGTGGTTTTGTTGGTGGTTTGTTCAGCTGTTTTTACGGGTTTCACTGTGGACTTTTTGAGAAAAGTTGGTAGGTCAGTCGTGGGCGGAGGTGGAGTTGGTGTATTTTCTTGTGGGTTTAATGGTGGAACGGTGGGGGATTCGTACACTGTTGGTTCGCCCGTTTGAGGGGAATTTTTCTGAGGAGGAATAATAACATTCTCATACACAGCCGGAGTAGAAAATGATGTGCCTGGTTCTTTGACTGGTTCATCTGCAGGCTTTGAACTTAGGTTCGTTTCTGCAAAAAATGGCGGCAGGATCTCCATAGGTTTTCGGGTCGTGGAGAGGTACAATAGCCCAGCTATGTCGATGCCCACTCACTTCATCCCCAAAATCTGCCATTGCTGCAAAAGAACAAAGATTTTTCTCCTTTGGTACTCGACCAGAGAATGTTTTATTTGGGAACGAAGACATATGGTGATAAAGCAAATAACTCTTCCACTTACAGTAATTATGAGTGATCCTGTGTACAGATTTATTTAATATTATATATAGAGAACCCATTTGCACAACCGTCCATACTTAACCATTAGACACGAGACAACATTTAAGAGGTGGTCGATAATGTGGACCATGTTTTTCTAACCCCATGTTCCTTAACCGTTAGCCACCATGAAGTAAATTCAACAAGAGACCTATCCAATTCAAATAATCATAATTTCATGATAATATTGATCCATCACACGAATTTTTAATATACAAAGAGAGGTGTCACATTTGATTTCACTTTAGACATTATTCTCAACCAGGCAACTTAGTTTGAAAATACAATAGGGAAAAAAATCCTCAAACTGTTCTCAAGTATATGTTCATATTCCGCACTTGACTGTATTGGAGATTGAATGATCCTTATAACTTCTTCTGCCGAAACCTTGTGTAGTAGCTCGCTAAACACAAAAAAAAATACCACACTAGGAAAATTCGGTGTGACGAGCTCAAATCCTTATAACCCCTGGTTGAGTGCGAACTGGTAGTGAACAAGAGGTGGTAGCTTTCACAGACCTGTCATTTTCTGTGCATGGTGCTCAATCCATATGGCTGATAGCTTACCATTGCATCATTTCAAGGTTGTAGCTCTTTCCTTATACAAGAGAAAATCATGAAGGATTCGAAGTTCAGGACAAACCAATTTGAAACTTGTGCAAGAGTACAGTCTGTATGTGATTTTATTTATGAACACCTATCTGAAAATGTAGTTTTTTTTTTAACTTGCACACGCAGATCCCCAATGATTTTCTCAAGGATATGAATCTCTGAGAGTCTAGGGCTTTTATAAAAATATCAGCAAGTTGACTTTCAGTAGGAACATGTTCGAGAGTGATGACCCCATCCTCAACCAACTCCCTAATGTAGTGATGTCTAATGGCTATATGCTTAGTTCTAGAATGTTGTACGGGGGTTCTTAGACATGTTTATTGCACTTAGATTATCACAAAACAGAGTCATGGAGTTCAAGTTCATACCATAGTCGCACAACATGTGCATCATCCATACTAGTTGAGAGCGTGAGCTCCCTGCAGCAATGTACTCAGCCTTAGCTGTTGATAGTGAGATGTTGTTTTACTTTCTGCTGAGCCACGAGACCAAGTTATTCCCTATGAAAAAATAGCCTCCTGATGTGATTTTTCTATCATCCACATCCTTGTCCAATCAGCATCACAGTATCCTGCAAGAAAAGTCTCAGTGTCAAAGGAGTATTTTAGTCCATAGTCTATAGTACTTACCACATAGTGTATAATTATTTTTACTACCCTGAGGTGTCATTCATTTGCATTGGACTGATATCTAGCATACAATCCCACACTAAAACTTATATCAGGTTTGCTTGCAGTAAGGTACAAGAGACTCCATATCATGCTTCTATACAGTGTTGGGTCAACGATATTTCCACTTTAATCTTTAGACAATTTGGTATTGGTTACCATAGGTGTTTGAGCAATCTTGCAACCTTCAAGACCAAATTTCTTTACCAGGTTTCTGGCGTATTTTCATTGATGTATCATAATTCCATTCTTGTTTTATTTGACCTGCAGACCAAGAAAGAAGGATAATTCACCAACCATGCTCATTTCAAATTCTTGTGACAGTACCTTGACAAAGTCGTTCACTTTGTTTTTGGACGTTGAGGCGAAGACAATGTCGTCAACATAAATTTGTGTAATGATTATGTCATTGTTCGACCAATGGATGCGCAAGGTCTGGTCTACCCCTCCTCGCTTGTATCATTGGTCAAATAGAAACTTTGTTAGTCTTTCATACCAAGCCCTCGGAGCTTGCTTCAATCCATACAATGCCTTCTTCAGTTTGTATACATGATTTGGGTAATGTGGATCTTCAAAGCCTTTGGGTTGCTCTACATATGCTTCATCTTTATTAAAATCATTTAAAACATATTTTTTACATCCATTTGATAAAGTATGAATATCTTAATATAAGCAAAGGAAAGAAAGATTCTCATAGACTCCAGTCGTGCAACTGGAGCAAAAGTTTCTTTGAAGTAAATTCTTTCTACTTGCGTGTATCATTGAGCTACCAATCTGGCTTTATTCCTTGTAATGTTTCCCCGCTCATCAGTTTTGTTTTTTGAAAATCCATTTAGTTCAAATGATGTTCGCACTGTCCGGTCGTGATACAAGTGTCCGTACATCATTTCTAGCAAATTGTACCAACTCCTCTTGCATGGCCAATATCTAGTTGTCATCTTTGAGGGCCTCTTTAATATTCTTAGGTTCGATCATAGAGGTACAACATGCATGATGTACTAAACCCTCCATCTTACGGTAATCAGGCTTTGGATTTCCATGTGTCTTTATACCTTCATCGAGCCAATGATAAGGTCTTTGGGATGTTCCTTTTGAACTCTGGTGGAAAGTTCGTGGTTTCTCGACTCTTCACTCTTTGGGGTCTGATCAGTTTCTTTTGTATTTTCGTAGTTTAAGTCACCTGTAGTTCTCACAACAGATGGACCTACTTCATCCAGATCAATGTCAAGCCTTCCCGATGAGTCATCAAAGACAACATTAGCACTTTCAATAAGTGGTTAAGTTCTCAGATTGTAGACACTAAATGATCCACTGTTTGTAGAATAACCAAGAAACATACCTGGATCTCTTTTGGCATCGAACTTACCTAACTGTTCTCGATCATTGTATACATAACATCTGCAGCCGAATATGTGAAGATGACTTAGATTCGGAGTTTTGCCTTCAAATTTGATACGAGGTCATTCCCACTCCTTTCATTAAGTAGATACGGTTTTAAACATAGCATGCAGTGTTTATCGCTTTAGCCCATCATTTTTTAGCGACATTCCTCCCTAGCATCATAGCCCTAGCCATAGAGATGCTATTAGGGTTGCGGCCCGCCGGGCCAGCCTGTTTAACCGAAAAAAATAGTTTAGGGCCCAACTTTTCCAGCCCGTTTAACATCCAGGCTTTTTAGCCCGGATCGATAGACCCGCAGGTTAATCGGGTCGTGCCGCGGTTTAACCGGGATGGCCCGCGCGCTGCCTTCTTTTTTTTTTTGGGGGGGGATTTATGACATTAACTCGCGTGAGTCCACTGTCTGCACTTTCCATTTACATTTTCCATTTGCATTTTGAAAAACAAACAGAATAGAAGCCCTAATTTTTAAGAAGCCGCTGTCTGCACATCACGTGAGCCGCTACTTCACCGGCGCTGCTGCTCGCCCCATCTTGGCCGCCGCTGCTGCTCCCCATCTTCGCCGCCACCGCTGCTTCTCGTTCCTTCTTCGCCGCTCCGCCGTTATCGTATTTTAAGGTGCGTATGTATGAAACTTCCTCCTGTATTCTTATTTCCCGTGTACAACCAGCCTCGCTTAGCAGTAGTAGCTTCAACATTAGTGTGTGTTCTTACTTGAATCTCCAAAAGGGTGAGCAATTTCTTGGGGATGAGCGGTTTCAGGCGCTAATTTGAGTTCGTCTGTTCATATTTATATAAATATATATAAGAAAATACTGTATTGTTAGTATATATTATTAAGTATTACAAAATCTTGTTTTGTTTAGTAAATTTTATAATTGTAATTAGGAGGATTATAATTCGAGGAAGAAAAGAAGTGGGAGAGAGAAATAATACATATTAAAGGAGTGGTCGGCCCTCCTCTATTAATGGTTGTTGTTTGCTTCTTTGAATTTAATTTTGGAGAGAGAGAGAGAGAGAGAGAGGAAGAGAGAGAGGAAGAGGGAGAGAGGGCCTGCTGACTGCTGTTGGCTTCTTTAAATTCAAACTTGGAGAGAGAGAGAGAGGGGGGGTTGTTTGTTGCTTCTTTGGAGTGCTGTAACAGTAACAGTAATAGCATTGTGCTTGCATTACTATTATATAAAACAATTATACATCTATATATGATGAGAGCAGGGCTGTTGATTCTTTAAATTTGATTTATGACTAAAGCATATTTTTTTAGATTTCTTCATTTGTGGAGTGATAGCCTTTATTCTATACTTGCAGCAATTTATGGATTCACAATCTTCTTGTGATAGTGGTGGTGATCATTTGGAAGCTTTAGAATCTAAAGCTTCTACTGAGAATGTACATGGTGAATTTGGTAATCTTGGAAAACCACCAATGAGCAAGAAGTCTAGAACAACTTCATCTGAGGTATGGACAAATTTTACTAGATGGGAAAATGATTCTTCTAAGGTGAAATACAATGGGTGTGGAAAAGAATATGTATGAGCCAATTCTAGTTATGGGACTTCTACTCTTGCACGTCATACTACAAAATGTCCAACATCTTCTAAGTATTTGAATGTGGGTATGATGTTAGATAAAGAAGCATCTTTAAGGACTAGAAAAATTGTTCCAAAGTGCGATTATTTCACACGATCTCCCTATCTCTTTTGTTGAGTACAAATTTATTAGAAAGTTACTCAATTATTTGTATCCCGAAGGCAAAAATATTGGTAGGTTGACAACTACAAATGATATTGTGAAGTTGTTTCGTGTTGAAAAGGAGAAATTAAAACGTGTCATGATTGATTACCCTGGAAGAATATGTTCTACTTCTGATGGTTGGACTGCTTGTAATGGTGAGGATTATATTTGTTTGACAGCACACTTTGTTGATTGTGATTGGAATTTAAATAGTAAGATAATTTCTTTTTGTAAAATGGAGCCTCCACATTCTGGGTTTGAATTGGCAAATAAAGTGTACGGTTGCTTAAAAGAATGGGGTATTTACAAAAAAATATTCTCACTTACTTTGGATAATGCTTCTGCTAATGATGTTATGTAAGAGATCTTGAAAGAGAAACTTTCTTTACAAGATAGTCTTTTCTGCAAGGGCAAATTTTTTCATGTGAGATGTTGTGCTCATATCTTGAACCTTATAGTTCAAACTGGTTTGAAAGTGGCTGGTAAAGCTTTAGAGAAGATAAGGGAGAGTATTAAATATGTCAAGGCATCGGAGGGGGGATGAAAGTGTTTCTTCAATGTGTCAATGAAGTTGGTGGAATTGATACCAAAGCTGGTTTGCGTTTAGATGTGCCTACTAGATGGAATTCTACCTACAATATGCTTGAGAGTGCAATTAAATACAAGCGTGCATTTAGTGGTCTTCAGGATAAAGATACAAATTACAAGTGTGCTCCGACGGTTGAAGATTGGGGAAAGGGGGAGAAAATTTGTGAATTCTTACGCCCATTCTATGTGATTACAAACTTGATTTCCGGGTCTTCTTATCCAACCTCAAACTTGTATTTCAATCAAATTTGGAAAATTGAGTGCTTCTTAAAATCAAATCTGGAGAGTCAAGATGAAGACATTAAAAGCATGGCTACGAGCATGAAAGAAAAATTTGACAAATATTGGAGTGATTATAACATTGTGCTTGCATTTGGGGCTGTATTTGATCCTAGGGCAAAATTAGGAATGATAAAATATTGCTACTCCCAACTTGATGTTGATTCTACACAAGAGAAGGTTGATGGAATAAGGACTAACTTGCAAATGCTTTATGACGAACATGTGAAGTGGATGTCCTTGATTGAACCAAGTGGAAGTTCACAAAGCTCTTCGAATACATCTTTATTTGCAACAACTACAATTGGTGGGCAAGGAAAAGAATCAGTAAACCAAGACAATTTATATGATGTAAGTATTTATTTAAAAATATGTATTTTTAATTACATTTGACTTTCTCATTTATTTATTCTATTTATCATTTCTTCATTTTATTTTCTTTAGATTCTACAAGATTGGTAGAGTAAATCATCCAAGTGTCAAATTGAAAAGTCTGCATCGGATCAATATTTGGACGAGACTCCTCTTGAGTTCAAGTATTTTCCAAATTTAAATGTTTTGGAGTTTTGGAAGAATAACAATGAACGATGTCCAGTGCTAACAGTTATGGCTTGTGATATACGAAGCATTCCGATTACTACCATGGCATCTAAATCTGCATTTAGCATTGGGGGCCGTGTCCTTAATAAGTTTAGAAATCATCTACTTGGCGAACATGTGGAAGCCCTTATTTGTACACGTAGTTGGTTGCAAGGCTTTGTTGAAGGTAATACTTTTTTAGATTTTGTTTTACAAATTTATTTGTAAGATATAATTTATAATTTTTTTACTAAACATTGATTCTACTTATTTTCTATATTTTAGATGATGAAGATTTGGAAGAAGATACTTTGTCCAAGATAGGACCATATGTTGTTCAAGTTGAAGACAATCCTGCTTAATCTTGATTAGTATTTTTGAGTTTATAGTTAAGTATGTAACTTGTATTAATCAAGTATTTTTCAAGTTGGAGAATGATGTTTAGTCATGATTGATTAGTATTTTCGTATTTATTGTCAAGTAATATCATGTATGAACTTATGAATTATGATTTTAGTTTATATGTTCGAGATTTAAGTGTTGAAATTGTTAATTTAATTTTTTTTACTCATAGCCCGATAGTAGCCTGATTAGCCCGAAACCTGTTAGGGTTAGGGTTAGGTTCATGATATTGTTAGCCCGTTTAAATTGGCCCGATTAGCCCGAAACCCGATAGGGCTAGCCCGAAACCGCTAGGGCTAACCAGATTAACATCCCTACCTAGCCATTTCCTGTAAAGTACAATTCTTTCTCTCAACTACTCTATTTTGTTAGGTGTTTTAGGAGCTAAAAATTCATGAGCAATACCACGAGAGGTGCAAAAATCAGTAAAAGCATTATTTTCAAATTCTCTCCCATGGTCACTTCATATTCGAAAAATAAAATCCTGTTTTTCATTTTCAGGTAATTTTATCATTTATGTACTCAAAAAAAATGCATTATAGTTCTTACAAATTTATGCAAAATATATTGTAAGAGTAAGAATATCGTTATAATAATGTATGGAAGCTACTATTACAAATTCAATGAAAATTAAAAAGTTTCAAAATTTATAATTTTACCCTTATATGAATTTTTTTTTTTACTATTTGCTAATTGTTTGAATATTTCATTAAAAATTAGATTACAAATAAAATGACTTATTACATTAAATCTGAAATGCTCAAATTCAATAGAATGTAAGAATCAAAAAAATATTTTATGAATCACTTTAAGTATAAAGCAATTTAATGTTAATTTTCACTTTTTTTATGAAAATGCATCATAACTCTTCAAACTTTGTGCAAAATACATTGTAAGTATGAGAATATCGTTGTAATAATGTAAGGGATTTATTATAAAAGTTTATAAGAAATTAAATTTTTCAAAAATTATGATTTTACCCCTATATGAAAAAACAGATTATTTGCTAATTCTGTTATTTATTCATCAAACTTTAGATTACAAATATAATTAATTATTGAAGTAAATATGTAATACTCTAATCTCAAAGAATGTAAGTATCAAAAAATTATCTTGTGAATTACTTATGTGTAAAGCAATTTAACGTTTAAATGTCACTTTTCTGATAAAAATGCATTACAACTCTTATAAATGTGTGCACATATGTAATTGTGAGAATATCACTTTAATAATATAAGGAGTCTACTTAAATATTTCAACGAAAATTAATTTTTTTTAAATTACAATTTTGCTTCTATATGTTTAAAAAATTGAGTATTTGCTAAATTTTGTAATATGTCATCAAACTTTAGATTACAAATAGGATGACATGTCGAAGTTAGTAATTACAGATATAATTCTATAGAATGTAAGCATAAAAAAAATTGTGAACCACTTTATGCATAAGCGTAATTCAAGTTAACGGTAATATATATATATATATATTTTTTTTTTTTACAAAGAAAACATTATAACTATTACAACTTTGTGCGAAATACGTAGTAAGTGCGAGAATATCATTGTGATAATTTAAGGAATCTACCGTAAAAAAAAAATTAAAGAAACTTAAAAAGTAAAAAATTATGATTTATCCCCTATATAAAAAAATGAATATTTGCTATTTTTTAATATGTTATAAAATTTTATATTATAAATAACACAACATATCAAAGTTAATATTTAATGGTCTAATTCTATAGATCATAAGAATCAAAAAATAATTTTGTGAAGCACTTTACAAGTAAAGCAATTTAAAGTTAAAATTTCAAACGAAAAACACATTATAAATCTTACAATTTTCTATGAAGTATGTTGTAAGTGTAACAATATTACTTTAATAATATAATAATATACTATAAAAGTTTTAACGAAAATTTTAAAAAAAATTATGATTTTACCTTATATGAAAAAAGTTGAGTATTTCCTAAAGTTTTTAATATTTTATCAAACTTGAGATTAAAAATAATCAACTCTATCGAAGTCAATATTTAATGTTCTAATTATATAGAAAGTAAGCATCAAAAAATATTTTTTGAATCAAAATATGCGTAAAGCAATTTAACATTAAAATTTAAATTTTTGGGCGAAAAATGCATTATAACCCTTACAACTTTGTGTAAAATACGTTCTAAGCGTGAGAATATCATTGTAATTAATGTAAGGAATTGACTATAAAAATTTCACCAAAAATTAAAAAACTAAAAAAATTACTATTCATCCACTACATGAAAAATATTGAGTATTTGCTAATTTATTTATTTATTTAATACTCTAATTCAATAGAATGCATGCATCAAAAGAATATTTTGTAAATTATTTTATGCATAAAGCAATTTAACATATTTCACTTCTTTGATGAAAAATGTATCCTCACTCACAACTTTGTGCAAAATACATTTTAAGCATTAGAATATAACTGTAATAATGCAAAGAATCTATTGTAAAAATTTAAATGAAATGTTCTAAATTTCAAAAATTAAGATTTTACCCCTATATGAAAATAACTGTATTTACTAAATTTTTTAATACTTCATACAACTTTATAATACAAATAGGTTGACTTGTTGAAGTTATTATTTAATACTCTAATTCAATATAAATGTATGCATCAAAACAATATCTTGTGCATTATAATCTTATAATTTAACGTTAAAATTTATTTTTTTGGACAAAAAATGCACTATAACTCTTATAATTTTGTAGAAACATCAAAATACGTTGTAAGCATGAGAATAACGTTGTAATAATGTAAGGAATTTTTTATAGAAATTTCCACTAGAATTTAAAAAATTCAAAAATTATAATGTTGCCCCTATATTAAAAAAAAATGAGTATCTACTAAGTTTTTAAATATTTCATCAAACTTCATGTTACAAATAGGTTGATTAATTAAAGTTAATATGTAATGCTCTAATTCAATAAAATGTAGGCATCAAAAAGATACATTTTAAATCACTTTAGTGTAAAACAATTCAACATTAAAATTAAATTTTTTTTTTTATGAAAAAATATTTCACAACTCTCACAACTTAGTGCAAACTATGTTGTAAGTGTTAGAATATGACTACAATAGTGTAAGTAATCTAAAGTAAAATTTTGAACAAATTTTTTGGTTTAGCCCCTACATGAAAAATGCTGAGTATTTAATAAAAAAAATTTGAATATTTTCTCAATATTTAGATTACATATAGAACAATTGATTGAAGTAAATATTTTCTCAAACTTTATTAATACCTACTTAAAATAGACTCGAGAAATACATTTCCTATCCCCGTCTCTTTATTATTTCCATCCCCACCTAATACCCAATGGGCGTCGAGACAGAAAGTTCCTTTTCGGTAATGAAAATATTAATGGAATCTGTTTAACAAAATAAAATTATTAGCACTAATAATTTGGTATGTTTTAAAATTAATGTATAAAGAAATAGTATAATTGAGATCTATATATATATATATATATATATTTGAAGTTAAAATAAAATGAGATAATATTCTGAACTCTGCCCCATTTTCAACTTAAAAAAAGAAAATTAATCTCATGCCATCTCCATTTAACGTCATGTGTCATAAATCACAACCCAATAGAACCAGATTCCTATAGGTGGTCCCTACATACATCCCGTGTGTGATTTACCAACTTTTCTAAAATATAATAAACAAAATAACCTATACTTTAGATCATTTATAGTCTTTAAGACCAGCAATGCGATGGACTGACTTATGAAACCAGATTATGATGGTTTTCTTTTTTCGTTTTCACTTTATGGTTTTCTGACGTCTGCTCTGGCCAATGGTCAATAGATATGTGTGCCAAAAATAAGATATTTTTCATTGTTGTCTTGTTTCATAACTCAGACGAGTCTCAAGTTGTAGCCAGGAATGGAAGCAACGTCCATGGCTAGGATCTGCCTGCTCATCTCCCTTCTACTTGTACAGACTATCTTCACGATTCAGGTACCTACGTATTGCTAGTTTTTCTGTTTCTCAGTTTCTTGATTACTGCTTTTGACGCTTCCGTATTACGATCCAATTCATGTTCATTTGGGCGTCGTATTACTGCTTTGTTTCTATTATCGGTGAATTGTTTTCCTAATTAAACCGGCTCAGTTCTGTTGACAGCCAGAGCAAAGAAAATTTCACTTCGCTTTTCGGGGTTTTGGGGCAAGTCATGCTTTTGCTAGTGTGTACCTTTTGGGCTGATTTTTCATTGCAGTCGGAAATAAAAGAACTATCAAATCTTGATATTTTCACCTATAGGATGGAACATACTTTTGCCAACTGTTAAAAGAATTTCTATTTTCGGGGTTGGGGTATCGGTAATCCATCTTAGAAGCGTGCATTTCTCTGTTTGTCTTCCTTCCTCTTCTCCAATATATGGCGTTCCCACAGCAGCTTCACCTCGTTGCAATCATGGCTTGCAGTTGCTCCTAATTTTGTTCCCAGGATAGAACTGAAGCTCGTACTAGTTGTACTTATGATTCATGGTGAAAATTGGGAAGCTCTTCTAATACGTATGAAAATTGACCGAAGGCTATTTTAGATAAATCTTGCTTCTCACTGGCAATCTTATTATGAGTTCCGTTGATTCATCACTCCAAAATTCTCTACTGCAGGTCATTGCGCGGAGTCCTGTTCAGCTGAAACTCGACAATAAGATTCTTCAGGTACTTTTTACCAACACGACGAAAAAGATGTACAATCTTTTACTGTTTTTCCTTTTGTAATCAAGCTGAACTGCTAAATGCTATGCAGGAGTCTGTTGTTAAACTGATTAATAACAATGCCCAATCTGGATGGAAAGCTTCGATGAACCCTCGATTTGCTAACTATACTGTAAGTTTCTAATTGAAATAAACTACAAATTCCAGTTGCCTCTGGTCTTATTTTAATATACACTCCACTTTCAACCCCTCCACCCTACCCTACAAAAAAATAATAAGAAAACTGCTGATAATAATATGATCCCCAGGTTGGCCAATTTATGCACCTTCTTGGAGTTAAACCAATGCCAGAGGGTGAGTTAAAGGGCATTTCTGTTGTTACACACAGCAAAGGTGTGAAGTTACCTGAAAATTTTGATGCACGAACAGCTTGGCCTCAATGTAGCACAATTGGGGACATTCTCGGTTAGTTATATTGCCCTTATTGATTTAACTTTCCATCAGAAAGGGTGCTAATGATTTTGTTTATTTCCCCTGTATATCCAATTATTTCCATCAAAACATCTCAAATCAAAGATCAGGTAACTTGCTTCTCTCCCCTGACAACTTTATTTTTGTCAAATGCTTTTCCGATACCTTACTGATCTAGTTTCTATTTATTAGGGGCACTGTGGTTCTTGTTGGGCTTTTGGTGCTGTTGAAGCTCTCTCAGATCGCTTCTGCATTCGTTTTGGCATGGTTAGTATATGAACCTCAAATTCAATTTTTTCTTGCAACAAGTTATACTAAAAATATATACTCACCACAGTAAGCATATCTTATTATCTATTGTTCATCCCTCTATTTTGTAGAATATTTCTCTCTCAGTCAATGATCTCTTAGCATGCTGTGGGTTCATGTGTGGTGATGGTTGTGATGGAGGTTATCCCATATCAGCTTGGCGATACTTTGTCCACACTGGTGTTGTGACTGCAGAGGTAGTGTTTTCTGTTGTGAGAAACGGGATTCATTATGATTAGAATGTTGTCAGAACATCTGAATATCTCATATCACAAATTAGTGAATGCATCTAATTTTTGTTGCTCAGTAAAGATTTCTCCTTTTAAAAAAAAAAATTAAAAAAAATTATCTACAACTGCCAATCCCTAGATTTAGGGGTTTCAGTCTGGCCGTTCATCAACTTGCATTTCCATTATGTAGCATATGCATATCTCAAACACTTAATCAAGTTTTCCTCTTGCAGTGTGACCCTTACTTTGATAACAGTGGATGCTCCCATCCTGGTTGTGAGCCTGCATATCCCACCCCTAAGTGTGAGAAGAAATGTGAAAAACAAAACCTTCTCTGGCAGGATACAAAGCACTACAGCGTCAATGCATATAGAATTAGTTCTGATCCATACAGTATAATGGCTGAGGTTTACACAAATGGACCGGTTGAGGTCTCTTTTACTGTCTATGAGGTAAAGAAAGGAATCTAAGTTCTAATTCACTAGTTATTAAGGAAATCCTAAAATTCTGACCATGTTCATCAAAATTCTCTAACAGCTTGAATATTCCCACCCATACAACCCTCCTCTCTTCTTTTCATTCTTTCATAATTTTGTTCACAGCAGCTATTATTTTCATCTCAGGACTTTGCCCATTATAAGTCAGGAGTTTATAGACACATAACAGGTGATGAGATGGGAGGCCATGCTGTTAAGCTTATAGGCTGGGGAACTACTGATGATGGGGAGGACTACTGGGTAACTCATAGTTTCCTTAAAATCCTTTAAGGTTCAAATTTGATGTAATAGTTGGATTCTTAACTTACTTTTGGTTTTTCTTCCATGCAGCTTTTGGCCAATCAGTGGAATAGAAGCTGGGGTGATGTATGTTCTCTGTGTAATCCTTGTCCTATCAAAGCTGAAACGAGGGACTTCGTCCCTTTTGTGATTATAGCTATCTTTTTGAATCTGTTGTCACTAAGGCTGTATTTGGATTTGAGGGCGGATTTGAAATCCAGTGAACTATTTTTGGATCACATGGGTGGATTTGAAGTCTGCTCTAATTTGAATGGATTTCAAAACTCATTCACAATTCTGGAATTTCAAATCTCTCAATCCAAACACATCCTTATAAAAGTTGTGTCGATTAATAATCATGTTTGATAGATTTGAAAATGGTAAAATACTGAACATTGGACATCTTATGGGATGGCAGGAGGGATACTTCATGATCAGAAGAGGAACAAACGAGTGTGGCATTGAAGAAGAGGCTGTTGCAGGATTACCTTCACCGAGAAACTTGATCCTCAAGTATGGTCGTGTGGATATGTTGCGTGATGCCTCAATCTGAGACCAGAAGAAGAACAACATGGTTATACTTGATTTCATATATAAAGTAGTGAGAATGGACGTGGATATTTATTTTACCCAAGTTTGTGTGTCAATAAACTGCTTGGACGACAACTGGGGTTGATTGCCTCTGTGTGTCTTCTTTACTGTGGCTGCTACAGTATTATTATTATTATTATTATTATTATTGACCAACACTTCATTTCTCCATTTCTGAGCTCATCTGCTATCTTATTATTTATTAATCAGGTACATTCCATGTCGAGTGAGAAGGAACTGATTCTCCCCCACATAAAAAAAGTATCATGTTTCAGTTCAAATTTTAGTGAACTCTTTTCAAGTCTTATATGACACATATGTTAATGAAAAGATCAAACCAACAAATAAATAAATTAGTGGTTTGTAGTGGGTACATTTATGCAGTCGACTCAAGCATGGAATATGTGAATTTATTGGATATTAAAAAGGCATATTCTATACACACCACCAAAATTTCTAAACACACCACATTTACTAAACACACCACATAAAATTACATTTAAAAATTCAAAATTACTAAACACACCACAAAAATACCTATTATACCCTTAAACCCTTAAAAAAAAAAAAAAAAAAAAAAAAGAACTACCCAAACCCAAACCCTACCTCCCGAACCCACCGCAAGGCCGAACAGCTTCCCCCCCAACCCACCGCTAGAGCCGAACACATCCCCATCCCCAAACCCACCGCGCCGAACTACTCTCTCCCCCTCCACCGTCGAACCCTTCGAAGGACGTGGACGCCGAACGCGAAAGTAACGTGACTCCAGGTAATTTCTGTCGCCCTCTTTTTCCATAAAATCGCAATGCGTTCGGCGCTGGTTCACCGAACAGCCTGCAGGGCGTTCGGTGAGAACAGGCCGAACGTAGCAAACAAAGTTCGGTCTGCATTGGCCGAACTGCCTGCTAGGCGTTCGGCCTGCACTGGCCGAACTGCCTGCTAGGCGTTCGGCCAGCACTGGCCGAACATCCTGATAGGCGTTCGGCCTGCACTGGCCGAACAGACTGCGAGACGTTCGGCCTGCACTGGCCGAACAGCCTGACAGTGTGCCTGTATTATTTTATTTTTAAAGTTTGTATGTTAACCCACTGGAATATTCTTCACCCACTGGTTCGCATGTGGACAGCCCATGATCCGCAGCTATCGATGGATTACGTGATGCCTAGAGTCGAGGAGGCTACAAGAATACTCGAGGGTCTCACGGTGGATGAGGGGGGTGACTCCGATGAGTAGAGTAGTGATTTTGTAAACATATATGTATGACATTAAAATTTTCTACATTTGAATGTTAAATTATTATTTTATTCGGTGTCCATAATATTTTTAAATTATAATTTTAATGTTTGCTCGATACTCTGTTTGCCTACACTAAGCTTGATTTTTGCATTAGTTGAAAAAAAAACTTAACGTACAAAATACATAACCCGAAAAAAACAGAAACCCGAAAAAACAGAATGTATAACACGAAGTTCAGGGCGTTCGGCCAACACTGGCCGAACGGATCACAATACGTTCGGCCAGTGCTGGCCGAACATGGTATAGTGCGTTCGGCCAGCACTGGCCGAACATGGTATAGTGTGTTCGGCCAGCACTGGCCGAACGTATTGTGATCCGTTCGGCCAGTGTTGGCCGAACGCCCTGAGGGTTATTTTGGTAATTTTGTTAATGTCCTTTTTTGTCATTTTTGGTGGTGTGGTGTGTTTAGCATTTTTGGTGGTGTGTATAGCAGCTCCCTATTAAAAAATATATAATAAAATAACTTTTTTAATATTATAATAATAAATATAATAAGTTGTCAACAGCAATCTCTCCAATTATATCCGTTTTCTATTATAATTAGTATTATACACAAAAATGATGCTAGTGTATGGATTATGAGAATATAACAAATAAATATAGGAGGATTAACAAAATGATAAACATTTTTGAATATGAATAATTTACTCTAGATAATTACATATTTTTTAATTTGAAATATAATGATTATTACTTTTTTTAACATCAATTTTAATTATTAATTATATCTTAATAAATTACATGATAAACTTACCATGTCTTATATATTAATTAATTATCAATTTTAAAAAAAAATTATATATCTGGTAACTCTATTAGTAATGCAGATCGACTTAGATTTATATATAATGTATATTGAAATAAAATAATATACAATATCTTCCACTTTTTGGAATATGGATCGTGTTTGTGAGAGGTTCTTTGGGGGAAGGGGGGTCAATATTGTGTGTATATATTTGCTACGAGTTTAAGAGGGAAGAAATAGTACAGTAAGAAGAAGTGTGAAGTTCGAATGGAAAAATACACGTCTCACACACTCGTGAGCTTTTCTAACACCACTTCTGGGATGCAAAATTGTTGAAAAGCAAGATATAATCCAAATTATGATAACGCTTGTTGCACTTGCGGTGCCTGCATGAAAAGGTGCTGCAAAAGAATACATCACAGTCACCACCATCAACATCTACACACACACACACACACACACGTATATATAAATATCTTCTTTTTCTTCTTCTTGCATAACCAAATTTTTTTCTTACCTCAAAGGATTTTCCAGATCTCTCAAATTCAAGCATGCTCAGAGCAACTTCACAGCTCTGGGAGACTATTGGCTCAGGGTCCTTGGCGAATTCCTCGAGCAGAGCGATACATTGATCATCTACACGATTACAAATATTGTGAGGATCAATGTAAACTGAATGCAAATGAACCAGCAAGCTACATGTCAAATGCTCTTTCCAAGTTGCAATTCATATCTACCTAAAACAAAACAGGCAACCTGTCTCCAAACTAGGTTTGCCTTTAACTTCAAAATTTCTGCATATTATATGTCAGTTCCTTCTTTCTTCTAGAAAAATGTCTGAGAAAGCATCAGATTATCGTTTATGTTCTTGTAAGTAATTATAGAACACAATTTTGCTGATGGATCAAGAATCAATTACAATTACAATATACACACAGCGTTGAAATAGAGAGAAGAACCTGCAATAGATCCAAGGGCCTCAGCTGCTTCATGTCTAACCGTAGGATGTTCATTTACATCTCTAAGAACCTGGGATAGTGCATCTGAAGCTCTCTTGTTCTGCAGTTGACCCAATACATAGGCAACCTGGGTTAAGTCAAGAAGTTGTAAAAGTATTAGAAAAAAGACAGAAAAAAATAAAAACCAAAAAAAAGAGTGATGAGTCCTACATCAGTTAGATTGTTAAGACTTGATGCTAAAACTTGCTTGTTCATAGTCGTTTAGAAGAATAGAAACCAAAATAGCTAAGGCACGGTATACTGGTACAAAATGTCTCAACTAAATCTAGTCAATTATCCAAAAAAAAGTATAAATGTTTTGCGTATCAACCGGACAATCACTCTCAAAACAGTAACTTCGAGAGCATGAGAAAATCTAATTAAATGTTTAACAATCAACAATTGTGCTGGCACTGAAGCACTCATTCAAAACTCAGGATCAGAATCTCTACAAGAATTGTTTCAATCACATAAATGAGAAAACAAGCATCCAGTGCATGGGACTCATGGCATAACCTACCTCTATAGCCAACCCATATTACTTGGTGCAGTAAATTTAGGTCTTTAGTGTGGATTCTTGTTCCATATCATCGCCTATTGATTTGTTAAAATGTGAAGAAAGAAGCCACCTAGCCATCAAAAACATTTCCGTAAGTATAGGACCGGATTCATTTGAAAAGAGAAAGTGTAAGGGTTAAAGAAGGAAGAAAACCAAATTCATTGCAAAGAGAAAAGAGTCATAAAAATGGGATAATTCAAAAGTTAAAAGGAAACAGGAGATGAAGATAGAGATTCCAGTTCAGTTCCCAGTTCCAGTACATGTACACAGACCCCGGTTTTATTCAAACAAAAGATTGTTTTAAAAGGAGCAAATGAATCCTTGTAATGCAAAAGCAACAAAAGGATCAAGAAGATTACAAAGACTTATATTGCAAAAATATCACTGTAGATACACAAATTTTGATGCCCAATTAAATTGTCCCATGTAAAAAATTATATATTTAAATATCAATTTTATATTTTCTATTCAATTAGGAATTAGTTTAAAATAATTCCTAAATTAAGTAGTCAACTTAATTGATATTTTAGTATAGAGTTTTGGCCAATCAGAAGATCCTATGTGCCAAGATCTGAGATATTATCAAATCAAATATAATTAATTTGATAATTATCGCAAGATGTTGGACAGAAATCAAATTGTAGTGAACCAATCATATTGTTCTATTCTACTTCTACTTCTACATACATCTTACAACAATAAATAGAGGTCAATTTTTCACCATAATTCACACCAGAAGTTGAATAACTCCAAAGCAAAAGTTGTAATCACATACATCCATATTTGATTCATAGAATATAATTTGTGTATCTTTATCGTGTTTCACGAAATTCGCTGTTACAATCACATCCTTCAAGGATAATGAAAGGACCAAACGACCTTAGTCCGCCCCCTTTGACTCTTTCTCATTAGCTTTTATTTAATAAACAATTTAAATAAATTTCTTTCAGTAGTAAATATTAAGGTCAGGAGGCATCAAGAACAGCCAGATAAAAAATATAAAAAATTCGGCATCACTAGCTATGTCTTGTGACTCCACGATCTTATAACAAGTTGCAGGATTTCTAGCAGCCAGAATGTCAGATCCATTACTTTCATCCCACACAATAGGTGAGCACACTGAAAGTTCTCCCACAAATATGAACCAGAAAGCATAAACAGACCTCATGTCGTAGAAGAGCACTACTGGCAGCTAGAGACTCAACAATTGCAGAGATAGTCTCCTCTTCTCCAAGGTTTCTAAGAGCAAAAAGAGCAGCATCACGCTCATAAATGCTCTTTGCTTCATTTAGTAGAATGTCCCTGAAAAATGCAGAAGTGGATCAAGAAGCGAAGAATAGCCAGTGAAAGCAGGAGATTTATCACTATATGTTCAAGATCACAACCAACCTAAGTTCTCATTTAGAAGAACTAGTAGCGGGTGCGGCAGGATCAACAGATAAGAATGGAGATGTTTCGGAGACTGATGCATTCTTTAACTCCTCTTTTCGACTCAACGCTAGTTCACAAGTTTCTCGAACTTCCCGAGCTGGATCTGAAGCCAAACTATTCTTAAGAAGTCGAACATTACACTCTAAACCAATTGCACCAAGAGCTTCTGCAGCCTGGTAATCGTCAAGTAAATAGGTGAAAAATATAAATCACTGGCTTAGTTATACTGAAATAAGACAATTGCGATCTATAAGCAGACAACTACCTCATGGCGTACAATGGGGTGCAACGAAAAATCATTCAGAACAGCTTCTAAAGCAGGGATAGCTTCTACATCTTGCCTCTGACCCAAAGCAAATGCCGCTTCATGCGCAAGCAGGTTTGAAGTGTCTCTGGTCGCTGAAGTAGAAAGGAATTATATCAAAGGTTTTTTGTGCGTCTCTTTCTCTTATTTAAGGAAAGTAATTGAAACCAAGATTTCATTTGTAATAAACGGAAAGTATCTATAATAAGAATTCATCCCAACCACATCTTACTTTATAAAACACTACTGTATACTTAGATGGAAGAATTGCCTATGCATAAACGCTAAGGAAACAAATTTTCCATTTCAGCATTAATGAAGCTTGTAGAGAGCTCCACATTGTAGACACAGCTCTCCATGTTCCCAAATTCATATCTACCGCTGAGACATAGTATGTTTTAAGGAAATACACAGTCTAGTTAGACAATAATTTCATACTGAAACAAAGAAATCAAACAACTGTTGAGCTTATAATCTACAGGATTAAGAACTAGATAGCTGAACAACATCCGAAAAAGAAGCACATATAACCAAAAGCGAAAGAGCAAACTTTCATTCAAATTAGATAAAATATTCATAAGTAGACACATAAAGCATATCTCGGATGAGCGCATTCCTGGGTACGGCACCACGGAAGTTCTGCAGAGAAAATAGGGTTCTGAATCGTTCTGAGATTGGCTGGTTTTGATCCAACAACCTCTCGCACAAAAATCTCTCCGTTTCTGGAGAAACTTGGAATTGCCGTTCCGCATTGGAAGACTCCATCGCCTAGTCAATTCAATTAAGCAAGCGCTACGTTTTCCAACTTCAAAAAGAAAGCTAGGACTTTTACGTGAACTTCAGACTAAATGGAGCTGAACCAAGATAATGAACGGCTATTTTATCAATCTATGGAAGGAGAGAGAAGGGAAGAGCAGACGGGATTGACTGATTCGTAGTATGCGCATCAGGGTGGGCAGCTTACGGTCACGGGGTGTGCAAATATGGGCACACCAGTGGCGACAAATTTTAAAATGGGGTACAATAATTTTAAAGAACAAAATAATAATAATAATAATAATAATAATAATAATAATAATAATAATAATAATAATAATAATAATAATAATAATAATAATAATAGGAAACTAAACTTATAAATATTATTTAATTCTCTTTTTTTTTGTCCTTTTAGAAAATAAAAAACTTAATAATATTTTTTAAATGAATGGAGTACATAAATTCATACAACTCAAAATTTACAAATAAAAAATAGTGGCAATAAAAAACAATGAAATACTTCAATGTTGAAGTTTTTTTTTTTTTAATGTGGTTGGAAACTTGTGGCTAAAAAAATAGTTCACAAAAGTAACAGAATTAATTAAAATAATTGGATAAAGATTAGTCATGAAGAACACAAAGGAAGACAACTGATATGTTACCCTAATTAGTTAACATAAGTAGATAATTGACTACAACAATTTAAACTTTAATTAGACAGTTGGGTAAAAAAAGACAACTAACATGGTATCCTAATTGATCAATGTTTTATTCTATAATATACGGCAGCGTGTACATTGTGGGAAAAACCTGGATTCGGATACGGTATCCAAGCTTATCCTTATCCGTCGAATACATTGTGGGATTGTAAAAAGTCAATTATCCCGAATATTCGGGATAAACACATTTTTTGAGAAAATAAGGGACTATTAGGCTGATATGATATCCTTCCATTTGAGTTGGAATATATAATCCCTCTTGGTAAAATAACAAAACTGCCCCCTCATTTCTCCTTCCTTTCTTCTTCTTCTTCTTCTTTATTATTATTATTATTATTATTATTATTATTATTATTATTATTATTATTATTATTATTATCTTTATTATTATTATTATTATTTATATTATTATAATTATTCTTATTAATTTCATTATTGTAATTTTTTATTTTTACTTTTATTATTCTTATTATTATAACTATTTTAATTATTGTTGTTATTATTCTTATTATTATTATGATTTATTATCATTATTATTATTATTATTATTATTATTGTTATTATTATGAAAATCATTATCATTATCATTATCGTTATTATCATTATTATCATTATAATTATTATTATTACGATTATTATTAATATTTTCTACACGGCTGCGAAGGTCGAGAGAAAATAAAACCGACCTTGCCCTCATTCACACGACGTCGTCTTGATGTGGGGCTGAGGAAATTTAAACAAATTTCAGGGGTATAAATGTCAATTCAATTTAATTCATCAATATAATACATGTATGTAAATGATGGATATGATAACGAATCATATCCATCAATCAAAGTAAAAGTAGGATAGGATGGAAAAATATTCATAATTTTACACCTCATATCCAATCCTATCCTATATACCCTAATCCATATTTACCATAGTAAACGCAGCCTAAAGGTCTTATATTTAAAATCAATGTTTATTTCATTAGTTTTGTGAACCAAACAAAATATTTACAAAATATTTAGTTGAATCACAACAAAGATTTGAACTCTCGTTGATTGATAACAATATATGAACGAAAATTATTAGTCCAAATAAATAATTTATGCATATTGTTTATATATATATATATGTGTGTGTGTGTGTGTGTGTGTGTGTGTGTGTGTGTGTGTAAGTGTACCCTCGTGTAAGGTGGATTTGCCATTAGGGCACACGCGTATGTCAGATGACTCTCGGGCGCACGCTCACTATCGAATATTTGTGCAGGCTTGCGGGATCTTGGCACGGCCACTTGCAGGAAATGTTATACTTGCATGCGCACGACAGGCAATAAGTTCCCTGTGCTCGCTTATGTTGGGCAACGGATGCGGGCTGTGCATGCTAGTGGTGGTTTGTAGCAGTTGTGGGAAACATGGGATAGGGCGCGGTTGAAACTGTCCGACGCATGCTGGTGTTGGCAAAGCGCGACACTTGGCACCTGCCCACATGGTTGTATACTAGTTGATCATTTTCCTACATAGTGGGGATGTCCACCACACTCAATTTTGTAGCCTACATTATATTTGTTGTTTCGGCTTATGAGTTGCACAACCAATTTTAGAGAGTGATCAGGTTTGTGTGAATTTTGGGCTAATTCTTGTACAAAGTTTAGAGAGAATATGTGTATAAATTGGGGTTTGACCGTAATTGTTTGTTGTCTTTAAATTCAATTTATGTGTGTGTGTGTGTGTGTTGGTGATTATTGCACTCATTCACTTAAATTGGTGTAGTTCTACACGTGGGGTATGAGATTAAGAGAATCAAACACAATTGGGGAAAAAAGTAAGAATTGCTTTTAATTGTGTGACAATACCCCTATTCCTCCTCAATATTGATTTGAATTGAATTCAAACAATCTATCGGATAATCGACCCATTAGATTATCCCAAATATATTAAGACATTATAAATAATATACACATACAATATATAATATGATATAATAAAATTATAGAGTATAATAACATGTGATTATTATATATAACAAAAAATTATGTCATATACTATATTAGTTATATTACTAATTATAGAATACATAATGTATATAAATAATTTATATTTATGTAATTGAATAGATGAATTGAATAATTAAATATTATTTTATATTTATATCTTATTCTATTCGATTACTAAAATATTAAGTTCATGCCTTGATGTCAAGTGAGAGGCGGAGGAAGGTGTGTCAGGGTCAGGTTTGAGTTGAGTTTTTAAAACGGTCTCCTAAATTATATTTTTTTAATGTACAATCTTAAAGAAAAATATAAAAAATTAAAGCATATGCAGTACTCTAAATATTTATATCATCATACAAAATAAATAAATAAAAAATAATTACTTAAATACAACTCGCCTCACAATTTTGGCATCAAAAGTATTAATCAAATCCGTATACTCAAGTTGCTTAAAAATTCTTGATGTATGAAGAACCACAAAGTATTTATTTTGATTTTCTTTGGATTCCAATTTCCAATTAGAAGTTGTTGTTCTGCAAATCACAATTTCTCGTGACTAGAGACTCAAGCAAAAAAAATTCTTTCAATTTCAATTGCCAATTTGTAGTTACTATTTCGTAAATCACAATTTTAGGCCCTTAAAAATCCATATGTCTCAATACGTGAAGATGCACTTACTGTTGGGCTGTTAAATATTTTATGTCAAATAAATTTAGGCCCCTAAAATTTACAATTTTTTGGGCCTAAGGCAACGAACTCTTCTGACTAACGAAATATCTTACCTTAAGGCGCGTGTAGGCATGTGGGAGGGGGAGAGGTGGCTGTGTCTAGCTCTTGACCACATATCAATCTAAACATGTTGGTTTTGAAGTGATCTAATAAATATAGTATATAAAACTAGGATCAACAATTTCAAATACATCCATTTTCCTCAACACAAATTTGTATGGAAGTTGAATTGTTGCGACACAATCACACCCAGAAATGCTTTAGTGGCACATCGAATGATTGTTATTGGTGGAGAAAGGGACTTCCAACAACGCTCAGTTCTCACGACGCTTTAAATACCCTATTCCCCTACAATAGGCTTTAAAAAATAGACACTAATAATAACACTAAACATTAAAAAGTCGAGCAATGCGGAAAATCCCAACTAAGAGATGAGTTATTTGCATATTTACAAAAAGTCATATTCCTAAAGACTTGGACTTTGAAAGAATGTGGATGAATATGCAAGGGTGACATCTCATGGCAGTTGGGTTGGCACAGGTTGTTGGTCACCCATCCAGGGTCAGCGACCCAAAGTATGATAGCTAATCACAAAAATTTAAGCTATCTCATAAGCTGAAATATGCAAGGGTAAGATGATATGCAAGGGTCACATCTCATGGTTGGTTGGCCACTATCATTGTGACTTGTTTTCCTTGCCATCCCACCCAAAAAACAGCATTAGAATTTGAGGGGTTTGATTCGTATCAATATTAATTATACCTTAATTGCAAGATTATTTTTAAATTATTGTAATATATTTTAGAAATAATAATAATAATAATAATAATAATAATAATATTAATAATAATAATATTATTATTATTATTATTATTATTATAATATTTGGGTCGACTAGCCCACTCAAACCCTATCAACAACCCCACCTTAGCCTAACACACTAGCAGGAAAAAGTTTCACGTGGCAATTCTTAGATCATTAAAGCTGAAACTTTTAAAATATGTTGCCTTCGATCTTATGGTTAATAGCATTGAAGAGGAAGATGAACGCTAGCTACTTGTGTATCGAGAAATTAGGTCTTGCAAACGTATCCCATTTAAAAGATTTTCAGAAATCCACACTTTGAAGGTGATTCTTAGATTTGAACTATTAAAGAATGTTAGAAAGATGTGGAATGAATGAAAGACTGGGGAAAAACAACGCCGTTTTGGGCTTATTTTCCCGAGTCAGCCTTTTTCCTATTTTTTAATGCTCTAACTACACATTGAAATATTGTTAAGCCTAGTAGGATTTAATGGATGAAAATTTTGATGGATTACAATTTACAGATTCAACAATTTTTTAATTACCATATTGCAAATTTTGAAATATTGTACTAGGATTATAAAAATGGTGAAATGTTGGAATTGAATTTGCTAAACTGCACTTTTTTCGACCAGTGTGAATATGTATGAATTAATTTATTTGTACAAAAAAAAAATGAATGGAGTGTGTGTATATATATATATATGTATATCTTTTCTCTTTACTTTCTTATTTAATATATTCATCATTCTTTACCAATCAAGAAAATAATAAATTATAATAATATATTTTTTGAATTACCCATATGCTCTTGTCCCAAATTCAATTGCAAATCAAATAAAACCCTTTTAATATTACTTTTATTATTTACTTCAAGAGGTACCACGAGCCTGTGGTTTTATAATTCTTTCCCCCATGGCTTCATAATTGTATGAAATATACGGTTTCATATTGTAAAAAAAAAAAATACCCTTCCGCATTTAGCCTATAAAAGATACTAAGTCATTGTAGGACAACAAAGATACCCACATAACTAAAACATTTCAGAAGTGTTAATTAACATGAGGATATCGTATTCTAAAACCACGTGAAGACGGCACAGGGGAGTGTAGTACAACTTACCCCTTACAAATGTACTATGGTTTGCTCAGTGGCATGAAATGGATTCCATGAAGTTCTAGTATGAGAGAACTCCGCTTCAAATTAACATATGAGCATATGAGAGACCCAAGCCACTTGGACTGAATCTTTGAAAAAGATCAGGCTTACTAATTAAATGTACTTGGGAGTCAGTGTAATATCCATCACGCATGATACAAATTCCCGTTAGACCATCAGCTGTATGATTTCAGTAGATGGATGGATGGTTCATTGCTTGAGTTTTCATCATTTCATAACGAGGAGAGATTGGCATCTATACACTCTTTTTGGTTCTACATCTCATCTAATTATCTATCGATTCTAAGATTATTACAGAGATGGCCAAGTTCAGGCCTCGCATCCATCCAAGTAGTGAAACTCATCTCAGTGGCTGTAGTGCTGTAGAGGTAGGATCTAAATGCAATCAGGAAGAAGTATCGCCTGCAAAACAAAATTAGACAGTGTGACAAGTGACGACACAAAATATATGTAGCAGCTACCTACTTGGAAAATAGAGTGAACTACAGTTGGTAAGCTCAAAAAGGATATGCTATTGAAGATCCTAAATCAGACCGCTTTAAGTACGAACTAGGAAGCATGCTAATTCACTAGAACCAACTAAATATAGCATGAAGAGGTAACTGATAGGCAAAACACCCATGTTTTTTTCTTTTTTTTCTCTGTTTTTTTGGGTGGACACTACATCGTCATGTCATGGTGATATTCTTGATGCTATAAGCAATGAAACTCCAACTATTCTGGAAAATGAAACCAACCTTAAAGCCTTAATACCCATATCCTCAAGATATGCTCGATGTTCGTCAGTATCGTCCAAAAGCTTTTCAAGTTCCTTGCTGTAGTATAGTATATCATCTCTCAAATGCCCAGCCCCAGCGCACCTGAAAGATAGGATATATACTTGATGACTAGAGGAAGGATTTTAAGATTATAAAAACTAGAAGCAAGTTCATTAATCCAGTTGTTCATTGTAGCACTTAATAGTGTCGAAAACCTACAATCAGTACCAGTGAGGGTTCCATCCAAAGACCCCTTTCATTTGTTGAAGGTTGGTTAGGTTATACAGCTACCATCTTTAGATATTATTTTCATCCATATTTGAATGTCTAGCTTGTTATGCTACAAAGTCAAAGCTGCCTAAGTGCATGACTAACTTCCTTTGTGTTGCACTTTCTCTTTCCTTTTTTAATGTAATTATTGGAATTTCTTTTTTTTCTTTTTTTCTTTTTTTTTTTTTGGGAACAAATTAACTGTATGCCACCGAGCAAGGTGATTGCCAACACCAACTGCATGTTTAATTTTCTTAAATGTATTAAAGGATAACTCTTTGGTTATGAACTTACTACGCCAAAATGAATACATTAATACATCAAAGACTATCAGATTTAATCAGGAAAATGAGAGTCTAATTAGGTGATTTCCAGTCTCACTGATGCCTTTCTGGGTGGAACTACTAATCATGCAAAATAAGTTGGGTTAGGTTAATTATCTATGGTGTCATCTACTTAATTTTGATCATCTTTCCAGGTACTACTATTATAAGGAAACACAAAGACATTTTCTTGCCCAATTCTGTTGAGAATAGTTTTTCAGGACCCTGATTTTACTGATGCAGATCGAAGCATGAATTCATCCCGTTGCATAACATGCATCACATACATAAGGAGAAAGTGTAAGCAAAAGAAGTTCATACCTATCTATAACAGTGTCAATATCTGTTTTGCTTTCAGGACCATGGACGAGAACTCTAATTAGGCTTAAGATGTCTCTGTAATCCCCCAATTTGCGAGCTTCATCATCAGAGTTAAAATGTTCTTCCCGCGAATCAGATGAGCATGGAGTTCCAATAGATCGTGAGAGAGGTGATGTTAATGCTGCTTCAAGTCTAATACAAATGATAGCCATTGCATAAGCAACACCTCCAAATCCTGTGTGTGATACAAAAAGATAAGATCCTGCAGAGCTGTCAAGTGAAAACAAGAAACGAGAAAAGTAGTTTTAGTGTCGGCGATACCATTGGTGGGATGATGTCAGATGGTAGAAAGGGATGTCCAAATATGGTAAATATCTTCTTCTTTTTTTCTTTTTTGGAAAAAAAAATGTACAATCTCATTAATCAAAAGTTCAAAAGTTATTAAAAAGAAATAAAATAGAGCACATTGGCATATGCAATCGGTAGATGCTTAACTCTACTGCAGTTGGCATATGCACTCTGTGGATTTTGCATCTCACTATAAACTGCTGGCACAATTGTGCCACGCGATCAAAATGCAGGAGTTTCAAAACCTCATTGTACATGTTAAAGTTGTACTTTCAGGAAGGCATCTACATAAAGGCGGCGAGAATAACCCTCATCTCCTGATCATATATCATGACATAATCACAAAAAACCTTATGCAAAGATATAGACTCCAGATCAATAGTTTTATTATATAGTCGCTCACTCTCAGAACAAGAGGTCTACAGCAAGATGTGGACAGATATGCTATATAAACCATGCAGTGTGCCAACATTATGGAACTTCCAGATTCATACAGATATAATAATGTCATCTAAAACAGGTATATCTGAAGAAATTATCAGGCAGTAAAAACCATATTAGGTACAAATCAGAATTGAAAACTTACTCATCCTTGCAGTATTGGATAGAATCAACATCTGAAGCTAGAGCTTCTCTTTCTCTAGTTAATGGAATCCTTTGATAAGCCATATTGTATCCTTCCTGCTGCAGAGCTGCATATACCTCTGCAGGAGTCTTAACATCATTGACAAAAATGTTCTCCCAGTACCCTACGACACTAGCCTGTTTTGATGCAGGGTTATACTCTTCACGATGTAAAAGCATTCTACCACCAGATTTTCTAATCTCAGAAATTATATCTTCTTTCAAACGCGCCTCCATATGTTCCACCTGGAAATGGGAATTGGATTAGGAAACTGAAATCTGTTTCACTTTATCTCACGAATAACTTTTGATAATGATTGCATACCACTGGACCGGTGATTCCTATGTGCTTGAGTGTGTCAACAGGCTTATTAAGTTCCCTAAGAACAAAAGGAGTGTTGTTGATATAAACAACAGCCTCTTCCCGTAGATCTGTTAAAACCACTTTCTGAGACTTTCCTTCTGCTGTGGGCTTCGCTCCCAAATAGGCTAACATCTCTTCTGCACCTGCAATTGTTGGGGTCGCCATGCCATACACAGGATATCCATCCACCTTAAAACACAAAAGTTTCAAAAGTTTGACATGCTTTCATTTAGGGTGCAGACAAACTTATAACCGTATCAGAAATACTTGCACATTCATTTGAATCAAACTAGAAAAAAAAATTGTGACAGAAAACCAGCAATCTATTGTTACTAGCTAAGCATTCTTCATAGAGATGAACAAATTGTTCAATAATATAACTAATCCATCTAAATAGTTTCTTATAATCCAAAGCCATCATTGTATTGAAGGTTAACTTATCACAAACATATTTGATGATCATCTAAAATCGATACAGCTACAAGGTGAATCTATTATATATCTTTCAGTTCATTAGTTTAAACATGACCTCAATGGGTACCTTGTACACATTTGGCGCGCCATGGATTTGTATGTGGCTAGACGTCCTTTGACCAGGAAAGAAATACATCTTAAGAATACAGCCTTTCCCCAATACTGAACCATTACGATCCTTCACAATTGCCTCCATTACAGCATCTCCATGTTGAGATTCATGTGGGGCTCTCAGTTCCTCCTGTATTTATAACACAGTCAATCAGAAGGTAAAGGAAAAACAGGCAACCATGAAAGTGTTTTTGTGATAGAAGCTTTACAGGGACAGTAAAGAATCGTCCAGGTCTTAATCTGATGGACCACTTCATTGCTTGAACCTCTGGTCTCTGCTGTAACCAACTTTTAAAAGTCATTCTTGACTCTCCTTGTCCACAAAATCCATCAAATGCTCCACTTCCAAGATATGCTGCAAAAGCAATTAAACGGAAATAACGCTCCAAATACTCGGCACCACGGTTTAACGCTACTCTCCTTTCTCTAGGCTCCATATGCTGCTGATTAAACAGCTGTCTGTATTGCAAAACAGCTTGGCGTATATTCTGCAGTGCTGAACATCGATCTATTATAGCATCTAATGCTCCTCGGCATTCCACTCCATTATCAAATAATCTTGTAATCTTCCACAATAATAGAATGTCATTAATCCCAAATGAATGACCTGAATCTTCCACTGACCTACTTTTTTCAAAAGCAGATACTGACGAAAAATGATCTTCACTTTCAGCGTTGCTGTGACTGCAGAGTTCTCTATGCAATGGATCATCAACAAACACCCTAATCGGCCTCCCATAATCTATTCGTAGCTTCAGAAGACAAGCAATAACAGTACCAGTTGTTGTCCTTCCAATCCCCATCTGTATAAAAATTCAAACCATAAGGAAGCAAGCGCAAGTAGCTACTATATATTCAGCATAAAACTTCAAACAATAAGAAAGCTAGCACTGTAGCAACTATATATTCAGAAATGTGATGGAAAATTGCAATGGACTGGTTCATGCAACTGGGTAATTGGAACTTGAAACAACAGGTACCTGGCAGTTAAAAACAAAAGCTGTGTCCTTGGAGGCAGATACAATGTTCATGGCCAATGTGTCAAAGTCAGAACCTTTAGGAGCTTTTCCATCAGTTATGGGAACACGAGCATATTTGATGGGGAAACCATCAGCTTCAAAGCACCTAAATACCTCCCTTGGGGTCTGAACAGCATGTGAGTTCACATGTTCCCAAGCATCAGATATTTGTCCATCATCAGTTTCATGAATGACCATAATAGCTCCCTGATAACGTTCAGCTTCTCGCAAAATATCATCTTTCAGTCTAGCTTCCATTCTTTCAACTCTTTCACAATCAATCCCCTTCACACAGATAGCCCAGATCATTAGTTTCTTGGCACCAAAGAAAAGAAAAATAAAAAATAAAGAATGACAGTATAATGCCTAAGAAAGATAAAATCATAAAACAGTATAATTCGGCACAGTAGAAAGGAAAAAAGGTACAGAAAGGTAAATGTTTAAAGAACAGAAATATAGATTTATAATCCTGGCACAGTATAAAATTCTTCTGAGAACACTTGGAAGTAGAAAAATAAACAGAATTACAATGTGGTCAGGGCATCTATCCATGGTAACAAATTTAAGTTCATCAAGACTACCACCACTAATGTAACAAATATGCCAGTACGTAAGACATGCCAATCTAGTTGCATAAAGAACAAGCAAGCACACCACATTGGGATAAATTTTTGCACACCGCAGATTATGTCAGAATTTTCTTTTCCTCAGTTAAGACGAAAGACAGGAGCTACACATAACTATAATTGTTGTAAATAAAGAGTCCTTCAGTTATAAAAATAGGCTTTGGCCCAAAAATGGGAAAAATGAGTGATGGTTAACAGGCCCCAAGATCCGCATAATTAGCTATTCACAGACAAGAAGACACATCTTCTCAGATCTTACAAACAAACAAAAAGGAAACATATGAGCTCAAGGAATATCCAATCTATCATCTGCTTGTACTTGCATGACAATAAAAGTTCACATTTTGCAAGTTCCTGCTACAGAAATCATGGGACATGATGTTATACCGTGTACTCCAGCATATTTTTGTATGGTCTTTCAACTTCACGAAGGACAAACGGTTTCCCATTGATGTATACAACTGGTTCTTCTCTCATATTGTGCCACAATACTGGACGCCCACATTTTGAGCTTCCAATTCTTAGAATGACTGATCGTATTCCATCAACAGTTGGATTAGCAACACCATAAACTGGAAATCCAGGAATTTCTCGAAAATTCGGAGCACCCTCCACTCTTTCTGGTAAACAAGGATGTTGACAGCCAGGACAGTGGTCACTTTTAAGAACTGTTTGAGTTCCGAGAACCTCTCCATTCCTTAAGGCAGCCACTTGACTCATCTCTAAAGGGCGGCAATCTGCGGATTCAGCATTTTTCCCTAGAGATGGTTTTACATTGGCAAATCCTAGTGCCCCCATTGGGTCTCTCCTCAGCAATCTACAGATGACATCACATGCCGTTAGCATATTTTGATAATGTATGATTAAATCACTAAACAATCTCCACAAGTGCATATCAAATACACAGTGAAGCAAAGCATTGCATTCTTCAATTTCAAAGTGACACTTAAATGGGAAACAACTGCAGCTCATCTCAATCCAGGTCCCTCAAATGAGATGTATGAAATAATTTGAAGCTATGTGACTGAACAAATCTTAGAACATCCTAATTTGGAGTCAAGACCAAGCTATAGAATTTCATTATAAATATCCTTAGTCTACTCCTCCCACCTAGTTTGACAGTTCTACCAGTCCCCCTTCTTGCTGTAAAGGATATTCATCCGCCATAATCAATATGCACAGATGCCCCTCCATAACCACAGGTTCAATCAAGCACGACATTGGTGGTCACTAGTCCTTTTAGTGTTTCCTTTTGCACCTGTGAATATCAGCTTCTAATCCGACGTCTTTAAGGTTAACTTAATATGTCACTACACCCTAAGCCTCAACTCTCTCACTGATTGAATGAAATCGGTCAATTTCATTACATTGGTATAACACCTGAAGTTTCATGCAGGCATAAATATATAAATTATTTTGTATTGACAGCTGAATAATGTATATTTCATCATTCATAAAACATTAAACCATAGAAAAACCCAGCATGTAAGGATCTAAATTTGTCTACTGCAAAAGTTGAAGTTGGATAAATGCTTGCATTACCAAAGAAAGTACCTTGTACCTTGTCGATATAATATGTTAAGCAGATGCCAATACAAGATTTAGGATGTGGGAATACCGGCACATCATCTTACATTCACTTTGAGATACATCTAACACCAAATTGACACTTATAACAGCAAAAAACAGTGGAACACGTTACCTGCGCAATATACTATAAATCTCTGGTCTAGCCCTCATCCACTCAGTGAAAGTGCATTGACCAGGAGACACAGGATAAAGAGCTTCTCTTTCTGTGTGAAGATATACAGCAAAGCAAATAAGGAAATAATATCTCTCCAAGTACTCCACGAAAAAGGACAGAGATGCTTCCTTCTTCATTTCATCAGCTTGACACAAAATACTACTTCGATAACTAGAGATTGCTTCCCGTAGATTCTGCGATAAAAACAACGCATAAAGAATTTAGAATATTGACTGTAGTACCAGGAGGGCATTAAGTTACTCCAATATTATCTCTAACTAGAATTTTAAAAAAAGCAGCACCCACAAGAAAAATACTGAGATCAGCACCTGCATAGATGCACATTTATCGATGACTTTATCAACCTGTCTTTTGCCTTCAACGCCACCCTTAAGGTAAATCGTTAGTCAATATGAATTCATACCAAAATAAAGAAATAGAAAAAACCTTTGCAGCAAACAATGAAAGTAGGAGCAAGTTAATTATCTGGTACCTCTAAAACTCGAATAAGGCTTCTAATGACAGCATATTCACCTCTGCGGATAGATTCCTCTGAATTTGGTAGCTCAGATGTAATGCTAGAACTAAAATCAGAAATTCTTCCCATAGAATTGGTTCTTGGGATACCTATATATTAATGTATCAGAATACATTGCTTTTCAACTTTAGATAGGGGAAAAGAAAAGAAAAAAAAAAAAAAAAAAGAACCACAACGATATATAGATCTTTGTCCTATACAAACTTCTAAAAGTTGCAGAGTAATGTGTATTGATTCTTAGACACAAGGACATGAGATACCAATCAACATAGTCAACACAAGTACTAAGGGTTCATCACATATTTTACGCTAACCTCCTCAGTCGGGAAAGGAGCAAGAAGAAGGCTGTTGAAGAGGGCTAAAAGATAATTTCAACCACATAAGAATATTTTATCTGCGACAGTCTCCATAATGGAGCACGAATATCTAAAGGCCATCATAACAGACATTTCAAATATCCATAAATCAACCATATGATTCACATCTTCCTACTTCATCTTTAAATTTATGCACCACATAATATTACCAGATCTCTCAGTGATGAAAATTGTTACTACTAGGAAATGCATTCACATTTTGCCCCTTGATTTTTAAACATTGCTATTGTAATGACATTACCGTATTCAAACCCAAGAAGTCAGAAAATGATCCGCTGTTTCAGGACATTGTAGATCTTGTTCGTAGATTTTTTTTCATTTTTTTATTCTCTTGATAAGGAACGAGAAGATCAAATAAGCCAAAACTGAACAACACAAAGGGACAAGTCATCCTTACAATGACATGTTCAAGGTACAGGATGTTCCTGGTATTAGTTAATACAACCTGAGATCCTTGATTTATGATTTCGGGGATTTGATAGGCAATAAATTTGTATTCCACTAGGTATTACTTAATCATAATTGATTATATTTACCAAAATAACCAATCTATGGTAGGAGACTGTAACAATTTGAAGCATTTGTATTTGAAATGTTATTAGCATCGTCATGATCCTGAAAAGCTTAGATTTACATTCACGGAATTGCAAAGCAAAATGTATAGTGAAATTCAATATTTTTATGTGAAATATACATATTAAATAACTAACTGCCATATTATCAAAATTTTATAAGAATTCTTGATTGAAATTAGGAGTCCTTCCTTTCAAACGATTATGATATAGTTTTGAGTTTCGAAAAACATATTGATCATATCAAGAAAGCCCATTCCCACTACCTGTGATATTGGCTACATAGATATTTATTCTCAATGTTACACAATCTTCTCACATAATATCATTTAATGTATTACTTCACCACCTTCACCCAAGTTCTCAATGGTTTACCCCTCCTACGCCTTCAACTAATCTGATAATGTTAAGATTTGCCAAATTGGAGCCGTGTTTGGTCTCCTCTACAAAAAGGTTCACAAAATACAACTCCAATCTCTATCAATGTCTGCCATGAAACAGGTTCTAAAGTCTCTATGGGTTGTCTATATGTAACATCTTACTTGTCAACACAGCAGTGTGTTTAGCTATAATAAGATTAGAAATCTCCCTTTTAGAAAATGATAATGCCATTTTATTCGGAATGTAGCAAGGTCAAGAAGTGTACATTTCTACTAAATCAGTTCCGGAACAAATCCTTTTCAATTGTAATCATCAGTGTGAACTCTTACTATAAAACTAATAACACATATAAAAGAGACTAAGAGAACTGACATGATTTAGTGAAACAAATCTGTAGCTAATTAATCATGCTGGCCAAGTAAAAACAATGAAGCAAAATTAAGATATAAATTTAGTGTTAAATAAGATCATTAAAAAATAGAAACCTAATATACAAGACACTTCGGAAAAAAAAAATATTATAATAATAATAATAATAAAAAAAAAAAATCCTCTCTGCCTGTTACAAAATGACATATTAGAGCTTCCACTTTTCCAGTCAAAATTAGGCTATAGAAAGCAATAAAATATCACCTGAAGCTCCAATGCGATTAATATATATTAGTGTCGCGATCACCATCCCCGTGGTCGTTCGCCCACGCCCCATTTGGCAATTGAATACAATCTCTGTCTTTACATTTGCTTGAGAAATTTTTTGAACCTAAAAGGTACAGATACATGGAACAATGTTAACATTGACATAACCAAAAGTTCAAATTGCCAAGTTCAATATCATATTAAATTAGAGTCAAAATTTCCCAGATCCGGCTTAGAACCATAAACCCATAAATCAGTGGAGTGAAAGCATAAACAGAGCACTGCTAATTAGCTTCAAGCCCCTTGCTGAGCTTTTTACATTAAATTTTAGTAGTTCTATGATCGTGAGGAATCCAAAGATGAAGTGTGGGATAAGCTTAAATTTAAAGTAGCTTGGTGGGTCTCATCTCATAAGGAATTTGGAACCTTCCAATCTGACATTGCTAGAAATTGGAGAATAGTGTTGTAGATCTCATTGTACACAATTAGGGATCCCTCGTCCCTTCATTTTTTCTCTGTATTTCTCTTTCGTTAAATAAATGTCAGTGTTTGTTATCCAAAAAAAAATAAATTATATATACATATATATATAGAGAGAGAGAGAGAGCTTCATGCCCCTTTCACATGTATGCAGTGTAAAATCTATCATAGGCCAGATCCCCCCTGAATAACTAATGAAAAGAAACAGGATTTAGGTGGAAATGGCAACACAATGGCCCTCCACATGTGGGGGGGGGGGGTGCAGTGCAGTTGAAAGTACAGATAGTAGGAAGCTACCAAACAACACTTTTGGCATTCGTTATGGCATTTGACTTGAGCCAACAAGTAGTGATATTCCAAAAATTTCTTCGATTATGTTTGGGAGACTAACTTGAAAAGCTACATAAGTCAAATATGATATCCTCTCAAATCAAAAAATATCCAGCTATGGCTAGTTGAAAGATACTACATAGCGTAACTCAGTGGTTAAAAAGGCGCGCCTAGGCGCCAACATTCCGGCAATGTCGCCTTATGGGGTTGAGGCGAAGCGACCTTGGGCGAGGCGCTCGCCTCAGGCGCCTCACGGTGAGGCGCAGGCGGCGCCTAGGCGCGCCTCGCCACATCTGATTATTATTATTTTTTTTTTTATATAAGTTAAATATATCTTCTAACCCTAACCCTAACCTAACACACTAAGTGAAGTGAACAAACAAACAGCAGCAGCCGAGTCCCCCAACACCCCCATTCTTTTCCTACACAAATTACCTATTCTTCCTATTTTCCTCACCGGCGACCCCTCCCACCGGCGACCCCCCCCCCGCCGGCGACCCCCCCCCCCCCCCGCCGGCGACCCCTCCCTCCGGAGACCCTCCCGCCGGCGACCGGAAACCGGCAGCAGAAGCTCCTGTTCGGCAACAGAGATTTGTTGTGGTCTGAAGGATCGATGAGTTTATATATCTACATGTCTTTTTTTTTTTTATGTTGGGCGCCTCGCTTGAGTGAGGCGAGCGCTTCGCCTCACGCCTCGCGCCTAGGCAGTGAAAGGGGTTTGGCGCCTCGGGGCGCCTTACGCCTTTTCAAGCACTGGCGTAACTATTTAAATAAAATAGGAATTTAAATAGACAAGAAGAAATTATTAACAGAGCCAACTGGATAAGATAGTTTGCTTTGAGATCGTTTTATCAGTAAATGTTAATTAATGCATGGATAACTTTTCTGTACCCATGCGTCATATTGGCTGGATCTTTTTTTGATGAGTAATATAATCTAGTTGTCAATAAATATTGGATCAAGATTCCTTATATGAGAAAACAACAAAAGGGTAACTAAGGATGTCCATGCTCCTGAAATTTTTTATCTATTTTTCCTATCTGTCAAAATGTTTTTGTGTGAAAATACAAATGTCCATGAAAAAATTCAATCTTTGTATAAAAGTAATTAAAAAGTAGACTTTATTTCGTATAAAAATTTGAAATCATTCTCATTCTCTTTCTTTCTTACATTTTTCTTTTTTACTTTTCATCTTTTCACCAAAGAGGAAATGACACATACCGAGTAAGGATGTCAGTGAAATTTATGTTAATGGTTTCTTATTCCAAATTCAATAACAAATACCCATTTGCCTATTTTTAAATAAAGATAAATTTATTTATATTTATAGAATATAGAAAAGAAATTTCACAATCACAAAGTAATATTCCTCCAAAAAAGTTCATTTTCAATCATATTCTCATTCACAAAAAAGACAATTGGCATCAATCATAACCATTACACCTTTTCCATATCAAATCACAAGTTAATTTTTGCTACATGTTCTCTACCTAAAAAAAATTAATAAATAAAGATAAAATTACCACAATTTCCATACGGAAATGAATGGAATGGAATGAAATCACAATCACACGCTAAAACTTAGTCTTTACTAGAAATCCTTTCTAAATGAATAAATTAACAAGTGCACTATTTTTAATAAGAAACAGAGAATTTAATTTTTTATTGATAAAGGTGCCAAGAGAATTACAAAGACTTGGGATGAGGGATCCCAAAAAAAAAATGAAATTTACTAGAAAAACTCCAATCTTTAACTATGTTTGACACGTGATAATTTTGTAACTTTTTTTCTGATTAGACACCAACAATGCAGCCCTATACTAATATCATTTTAATTTTCTTAAGCATGGAACTTTTTCACATAATATGTAGCAAATAAAATATTCAATAAGAAAGAAATGCAAAATTAACAATTGCATTTCTTGCTTAGTAATATTTATTTGCTACATATTATGTGAAAAGGTTCCATTTCATTGTCTTTTGCAACCTGTTCAAATTTTGGATGCTGAAATACCTGTAAAGACAACCCAGTTGCAAGAATCTAAAGTAGCTGTTGCATTTTCTAAGACCACAATACTTTAATATGTAACAACCTGTGTGGAAGTTTTTCATGTGCTTTGTACACTACATCGGCCAAAAGCACAATACTTGTCTAGACCAATCATAAACCATGGTATTAAATTAAGTTTCTCATGTCCAGACCTTGAATTGAGGTAAATTTTCTTTTTCCCCTCTAAAATCAGATTTTCAAATAATGTAGATTCTATTCAAGTAAAGTGGTTCACATGTTAAGGATAAAAAACATAGAGTGAATCTGTTTCCCAGCAAATACATTGGATCTTTTGTGCACCCAGAACATGCATCTGACATGAAAGATATGCCATCTTACAAGAAAAGGATTTTGATTTTGAGCTTGGAAAAGCTTGGAACCATTTTGAGCCATTTTTAGAAATTAATTTTGATTCTGATATAAGAAGTGCATGAAGACTAAGCTGTGTTACATTGATGGGCTCTTGTGCAATGCATGGACTTTGGAGAAAATGGCGCGATAAACAAGACAATAAAGATCCAGCAATGCCCCAAAAGACATATTGGCTGAGCAAATTGAAGATTACAGGCAATTCTATGGATGCTATCAATGAAGTTAAACTCAACTCCATATAAAATTGGAACTTACCAGGATATCAAAATCCTGTTCTTTAGGAGACTTTTCATCCGTCACAGGAACACGTTCATAGTCAACAAGGAACTCACGTGTCAATTCCTCATACACCTGACTTGGGGAAGAAGAGAAAATAGTATAAGCATATAGTTTATATTACTTCATTATTAAAGCAAGTGTGCGTACCTCTAGTGGTGTTTTGACAGAATCATGGGAAACTGGTTCCCACTGATCCACCATCTGACCATCTGGTAGTTCATCAGTTACAAGGATTTTATTTCCATATCTGCTGATTCAGATGATGTAAAATATGTACAACAGAATGAGCGATGACCACAGTAACAACCAAAATATAACAAAGATCAATAAATCCAAAAGAACAATAAAGTAAAATAGAGTACCTAGCAGCTTCTGTTAGGACATCTTCTTTCAATCGATCTTCCATTTGCTCCACCCTGACCCTGTTAATTCCCTACTTTTATTTGAAAAACAAATATTGATGAAGAGGCTGACTATGGGAGATTTAAAAAAGCTTGAGGTGGATTTCATGAAGAAACAGGATTGAGTGTAAAACTCTAAATATCACTTAAGCTAATATAAAGATTCATCTTGGAACAAACTGGGCAGCAGGGAAAAACATTTTTTATTTTAATGAAGATATGCTGAAAAAAACCCTACATTCGCAGTAAAGCAAGGTAATAGGTAAGCTTGATCAATGATAAGAAGTCTTAAAGCCTAATATTGTTACGAAAGTAAACATGAGAGAGCACAGGACACTAAAGCAAATAAATGGTAAGCAGTATATAAATTTGCTAGGCTGCCAGCAAGAACGAATCAACAGATTTTCTTAACTGATTTACAACAGAAAGGGTTTTCATTGGCTTCTCTTGGTTACAAGAAGGTTTATATAGTATCAATGTCTAAGGAGCTTTTGAATCACAAAAATCCAACAAGCGAATGCCATATTCATAAATGACATGACGCTCTTAAATATAATCAGTAATATGCACCAGCAGAGCAAAAAAGAGTGGCTATGAGAGAGCAAGATCAAAGATAGTACAGTACAACAGAAATATCAAAAGAAAAGAAGAAGTGAATCGCATGCAATTAGGACAATCACAAGGCAGCCTTATCTCAAAAAAATCTATGGGTTTATAAAGCTAATAAGTTGTCCTAGATCTCGCTTCCATTCATATCTAGGAAATAAAGACAGGTAAGAAAATAATCTCCAGTTGTTCTGCCTAGCCAAGGGCCCAGGACAAAAGTTTATAGAAGTAAAAAAGACATTACGCACCGTATATTCAAGATTCGAAAAGGGTTGCTCAACATCACGCAGAACAAAAGGCCGACTGTTAATGTAGATGACCTGTTTCATTTGCAAAAGAATAATATATTAAATGCAAAGCTCAAAGAAGTCTTTTATAGATATCCCAATGACACAGCTAACATTCAAGTTCCAGATGCAAAGGATACAAACAACTGAATTAATGAACAATAATCCCTTATATAACACATAAATGCATGCTTGGCAACACAAAACATCAAGGGATCAATTGCCAAGGTCACGCATCAAATAGAAATCAAATTCTCAAAACAACATGCTCAATATTAATCATCCTATAATTATCATTCAATAGCCTCTATTGGGAGTATCAGGACTACCAAAAGTACTTAGTTTAGAGAAATCACATGTCTTTATACAGTGTGGACCCTTCCACACTTCATATATACAAAACAAGACCTAGCAGAAGCACATTCCCATGTATCATTTGACTATTTGTTGTCATTCTATAAACCTTGGATTCTGAATGCAAGAAAAGAAACTTCATGTGCTATTCTTTATTAAGCTTTCAGATTGTTGATATGGCTGTTCAAATACACAGATATAAAGCAAAAGTGCAATAACTGGAATATTTTTAGTCTAAATATGATTTTTTTCAATATTCCGTAAGTACCAAGGTCACAAGTATACAATGTTTTAGTTTATCTTTTTCTGAATAAAAACAAAACGCACTGTGCTCACATCCATAAAGAAGGTTAGTCCAGCACAATAGTAGCTTATAATGGGTTGTTTTATAGAGGAAACAAAGATTAAAGATAAGGAAAAAGGTATACTATTGCATTTTTCTAAAAGGTTAATAATTCCATTTTCTTAAAAGGTAAATAGTTGCATTTTCTTAATCCTCTATGACGAAATTAATATTTTACCATTTCTTACGTAGAATATTTTTTACATGTTAGAATGAAAAAGCATTGTCATTAGTTCTCATCAATATCAGAGATGATGATATATCCACATGCACATTCTCTTTATCTTTGCGAGTATCAAAATAAAATCTTCATTTAATTTTATAGAGGATTCATAGGAATTCATTTCTAGAGTGTACAGTGATTTTCTTCAATCAGATAAGGTCCAGGTTAGAGGGGCAATAAGGTGAGGTTTTACGAAGATGCTTGTGTAGGGGATTGCTCGTTTGCTAGCTTATGTTTTTCCTTAAATCGCATTTCATCCAATCAAAATAAACCTATCATCTCATTGTCAAATCACATAATGGTTCATCACCCTCCTCTTCTTGGGATTTCCACTTCTTTTCAGAACCTAAAAGATTCAGAAATGCCTGATCTATGTAGATTATTGGAGCAACTAGACGGAATCAACTTGGCTGGGAACATAGATGATGCTAGGAGTTAGATTTTCAAATCATCTAGGATGTTCTCTTGCATATATTTATTCCTTTCTTTCTTCTCAAGACATCATTTTCCTCTTTCACATGGTTAAAGATTGTGTGGAAGGTTCCTGTACCTTAGAAGGTCCAATTATTTTCATGATTGATGGTCTTGGGGAAGTTTCTCACTGCTGATATGATACAAAAGAGATTTATGAACGTCCTATTATCCCCTAAGGTGTGTTCTGTGCAGGTGCAACACTGAGGATTTGAATCGTCTTTTTCTGAACTGTCCTTTTTTCCCTTTGTTTATGTAACAAGCTGCTTAATGAATTGAGCTTACTTTGGGTCCTGCCATATTCTATTGTTCATTTGTTTCTTTCATATGTTGGCCGTTTCATTACAAGAAATGCAATGTGTAGAGCAAGTCTCCCAGCTTTATGTTGATCAATTTGGATAGAAAGGAATAAAAGATTCTTTGAGGATACTGCAGAGTCGGTGGAGGAAGTTTGTGATAGAACGAAATTCCAGGTAGCTTGGTAGGTATCAAGTCATAAAGAATTCAAAAATTCTGTTTTGTCAGATAAAGTTATAGATTGAATTTGTCTTGTAGTTATGTCCCTTAGAATCTGATTATGTTTTGGCTGCTGGGACACCTCATCCAAGGACTCTTACATTTTACATCTTGGTTTACTTATAAAATTTATTGTTTCCTATAACAAAAAAGAGTATGAAAATCGAATCTTATTGATGGATCCACGATAAGGCTGGGGAGAAATAACCCTTTGTAACATCATAACACTATTGTAATGATATAGCAGATAGAAACTGTGTTAAAATTAAAAGTACACCAAATAGACAAACAAAACCTTGATACCTATTAAACAAGAGACAACATTAATGAAATCAGAAATTCAACTTTTGACATCTAAGTGGACAAGCAGAAGCCCATACATCTGTCCAAAATGCCAATACACTTCCTTACAGGGCGAATGAGTGCAATTATACCTGAACATCCAATTCACATCCACTTCTACAGCAGCCAACTATTTGAGTTTTTTATATCTTGTTGTAAATTGTAGAAGGTATTGACAGGATTCAAAGTGGTCAAGCCCCAACCATATGTAATGTAGCACTAGGCAAACATTGTTAAATTTTGCTCCATGTTACGATATCATTCTAACTATCTCAGAACAAACTTCAAAGGCTAAAAAATTTGCATCGCCTCTTCTGGGAAATAAACAATTCAACGTGAATAAATTACCGGTTCCTCACGCAGATTAATCCAAAGTACACGTATCTGCTTCCCATTCATGTGAGCTCCAATGTGCGTGAGAACATTTCGGATGCCATCAATAGTTGGAATAGCTACACCGTGAACTGGCAACGCTTTTGCCTATATCAAATGAGAGATTACGAGAGTGTAATCAGTTAGAAAATTTAGAGCATAACATTGGACAAAAAAAAAAAAACATGAGTATTTAACAACCCCCATCAACCCAAAAAGAAAAAAAAATGGCAGACCTTGCGGTAATTGGGAGCACCATCAATATGGGGAACCAAGCGTTTGTTGTGGCAACCTGGAAAATGGTCGCTCTTGAGAATTGTCTTCTTACCCAGCACCGATCCATCTCTCTGTTTTATTACTTGCTCTGGCTCCTTGGGTATCAACATGTTAATCAATTAATTGCTTGTACAGGCGCACAACACACTAACTCAGCCTTGATTTACAGTTGACCTTGCAGCAATTCCTGCCGGCGATGGCGTTCTTCTTCTTTCCTAATCGACCAACCAACTTAAATAGGGGAACGGATAAACGGATTTTACAATAATATAATATAATTTATCTGCCAGGCAATGGTCTTACTTGTGTGAGGAAGCAGCAAAGAACAATTGATTGATTCATTCATTCATCCAATCAAACAACGGAACGAACGCAAAGAAACCTGGTTTGCTTTTGAGAATTATTTCTCAGTTAGTTCAGAGTAGAAAAGCGAAACCCTTACACCGTCCATCATTCATCTGTATCAGCAGCATTCCAAGCTCCGAACGTGAAAACCGTGTTCTATTACTTGTCGCCACCTCCACAAACCCACAAACTCGCTTCTTAACAGATAGACAGATAGGGAATATGCTTTTATATATATATTGAAAATAGTGGAACAAATCACAAAAGAAAGAAATCAGGTAAAATAAAGCGAGGAAAAGCATATTCCCTATATATAAATATATATAACCGCAATTATATAGCCCAAAATTTGTTTAAAGTGCACCTCACTCATTTCAAAATAAAAAAATAATTATGATAGTATGAGTAAAAAGTCAACTATACAAGTAAAAAATCTAAGTTACAACAACAAAATATGATATTTTTCACTACTCATTGAAAACAACAAAATATGTTATTTTTCACTACTCATTGAAAAGAACAAGAGTTTAAAAATAGAGCACAAAAAGTTTAATTTTTTTATCATCTTGTTCTTGCAGGAAAAATAAATTGCAAAGTTACCTGAACAAAAGTTACGATCCATTCAACATTATAGAATCCACTCAAAATGGGATTCAAGATAATCCCAAGATCTCCATTTGAATTTATAAAACAAACTAATAAAATATCTCCAATAACCTAGATTTACATCATCAAAATGTAGCCATAAAAATAGAAAAATTCAATTTTCTTGCCTTTAGAAAATAGAAAAGGTGATAGAGCCGATGAGAGCTCACAATGATTGAGTTGTGTAAGAAAAATGACAGATTTAACACAACAAAAATAACAAAATAGAAAGAGCAAATGAAAAAATATTGTTTCAAAAACACTATATCTTAAAACAATACACACAAATGGATTATGTAAATGAGATGGACCTTCGCACAAGAGAAAATTATATATACTAAATATATCTCTTGAAAGTTGATCATTAGTACTTTTTTTGAAAAGCAAAATATTGATTATTTAATTTTAAATTGAATGTTTAACCATGACTGGCACACAATCAATTGAAGATGCATTAACTATTTGTGTGTGTGCAGTCAATAATCTGCATACAAATTATCTACTAAATCCTTGATAATATCTACTTTTATCTAATCTAATAATATATGTTTTGTTTATTCACATAGGTTGTGTTTACTTTGAAGGAGTTGTATTAAATAATTTAGTAGATAATTTGTATGCAGATTATTGATTGCACACACACAAATAGTTAATGCATCTTCAATTGAATTTGTGTCAGTCATGGTTAAACATTCAATTTAAAACTAATAATCAACATTTTGTTTTCCAAAAAAAGTACTAATGATCAACTTTCAAGAGATATATTTAGTATATATAATTTTCTCTTGTGTGAAGGTACATCTCATTTACGTAAACTAATGAAATATCTGCAATAACCTAGATTTACATCCTCAAAATATAGCCATAAAAATAGAAATATTCCATTTTCTTGCCTTTAGAAAATAGAAAAAGTGATCAGAGCCGATGAGAGCTCAAAATGATTGAGTTGTGTAAGAAAAATGACAAATTTAACCCAACAAAAATAACAAAATAGAAAGAGCAAATGAAAAAATATTGTTTCAAAAACACTATATCTTAAAACAATACACACAAATGGATTACGTAAATGAGATGGACTTCGCACAAGAGAAAATTGTGTATACTAAATATATCTCTTGAAAGTTGATCATTAGTACTTTTTTTTTAAAAGCAAAATGTTGATTATTAGTTTTAAATTGAATGTTTAACCATGACTGGCATACATTCAATTGAAGATGCATTAATTATTTGTGTGTGTGCAATTAATAATCTGCATACAAATTATCTACTAAATCCTTGATAATATCTACTTTTATCTAATCAAATAATATATGTTTTGTTTGGTTACATAGGTTGTGTTTACTTTGAAGGAGTTGTATTAGGACAACAAAAATAACATAATAGAAAGAGCAAATGAAAAAATATTGTTTCAAAAACAATATATCTTAGTACAATACACACAAATGGATTACGTAAATGAGATGGACCTTCACACAAGAGAAAATTATATATACTAATTATATCTCTTGAAAGTTGATCATTAGTACTTTTTTTGAAAAGCAAAATGTTGATTATTAGTTTTAAATTGAATGTTTAACAATGGCTGGCACACATTCAATTGAAGATGCATTAACTATTTGTGTGTGTGCAATCAATAATCTGTATACAAATTATCTACTAATATCTACTTTTATCTAATCTAATAATATATGTTTTGTTTATTTACATAGTTTGTGAAAAATTTGAAGGAGTTATATTAGGTAGAATATGATAATGTTGTGTTATAAATGGGATTTGTAGCCTGATTATTTATCTTATCCTACATTTACTTCGTGTGATTTCCAAGATGTATTATACATATCATGTATTTACTTCATAGGATTGCATATAAAGGTTGATGTAAATTACTTAAATACCCCTCTTTATTACACAAAATTTTCGGTAACAACTTCCCACAACGGTTTCAATTATTTGGTGTAAACGCGTCTCCTCCTCCTTTGTGGCGGTCACCGTCTTGGTGTGGAGCCGTAAGATTCGGCGTCCTTCTGAAGGATGGACACTCTTTATCACACAAGCCACATAATTTTTAGTATTCTCTTCCGAGCGACTTCAATTATTATAGAATTTGTGACTCCTCATCCTTTGTTTCAGTCGTCGTCGTTGTCTCGAGCTGTAAATTTCGGCGTGCGTCTGAATGGTGGATACTTGCGACTTCATGCTAGTATTCAAAGGTATTGTTAGTCATTTCCCTAATTTTGGATATTTGTCGGAGTTGTCTGGATTGAATATTTAAACTACAGATTGTGCATTTTCCGACTAGTTCGGTTGGCTTGAATCCCAAGTGGGTAGACCACTAAAACACAAAGCAATGTCGAAAGGATCATCAAATATGGAAGAATAGGAATTTGACGAGGAGCCGCGGTAGAGACTTTCTCTCTCTAGAGAGAAGCTCTGGCTTCTCTCTAGAATCTGCCTATCACATTCCCTCCTCTATCGGACTTCATCTTTTTCAATCTGCTCTTCAATTTATGAAGATTTTTGGAAGAACAACATATTGATTCTATCACTACTGCTGGGATTATCATTCCCATCCTGGGATTTATCTATTAAAAAAAAAAGAAAAAAACACAAAAGTGGATGCAATAGATCGCGTTCCTAGATTTTTGGGTGATGCTATTGTTTTTTATAGGGGAATTACATTTCTGGTGGAATACTCAAGGCAATCCCTTGACCTTTGGAAAACAAAGGAAAAATAATCGTGGATACAACAGCTAGAGATTCTGGGGACTGGATGGCACCGCTTTTCATGTTGCAATTTTGCTGAACTACGCTGTTTTGTTACATTTTGCGGCTTGCTGCTATGTTCTGCTTGATAAAATGGAAGGGGTAGTAGGTTGCCCTAGGCTGTATGCGAGAACCGAATCTCAGGATTCCGGCAAGCATGGAATCGACAAAGACTAGTGGCCAGAATTCCGTCTAGATACATTTCTGTGAACGGTTGACCACCGACGGGGCTATTTCAGGAAATGACGGCCTTTTCTTAATTTTCATTTTTTCCTTTCCTGGAGGGGATGACGCTGTATTCAAATTAGGGTTCGAAAAATTCTAAGATCGAGATTATTTTGGATTCATGTGTTCTTATGCGTGATAGGTTTCTATTGGATTCCCGCTGCTCTAAGCGCGTTGATGAATCTGGCAGTCCCAGATTTTTATTCTTGCTTATGCTATTTTCTTGGACAATTTTGGATGTTTTCCCCTGCTGAATTGGCGGGTGCACGCTGTTCCGACTGTCGAACATTGTTGCTCGCTCGATCCATCAATTCCTGATGATGCTGCTGAAAAGTGATGTTATTTCTGGAGGTCCTGCTGATGTCCTGGTGATGCGTTAGTTCCTGCCTGTTTCTGCTGATGTATTGCTGTTATGTTAGTAGCTATGACGTTGCTGCGTTAGGTGTTGGTTTTGCTGGTACCTTTGTCGACAAGAGATGCTTGTTGGGATTGTTGTCCTGCTGCTGAGTTTGGTGTTGCTGCCAAAAATTGATACTCGTTTTCCTGCTATTCATATTGTTGAGTTAGCTACTAGAAATTGTTGGAAATTGTTGTTTTGCTGTTGCTATTATAGTTCGATTGGGAGAAGTTTCCTTATTGATTTGTTCCCTACGTTAGGGAATTTTGCTGGTTCCTGACAGCAATTGTCGGCTTTGCTGCTGGTTTGATTTGAATGCTCGCTGGTGTTGGGTGCTATGTTGGAGTGCTGATAACAGTTTTATTGAAGACACGGTTGGGGCCTGGTGGTTTTTCTTGGATGTTGATTTTGCTTTTGCATCTTAGTTTTTCTAGAATGTCACTTGGCCTTTGTATTTTTTGGTCCTTTCACATGTTTACAGTTGTTCTAGGTTGCTTGTTCCCGTCCCCGTGCTGGGGATTAGGGCTTAGTTTTTATTCTCTTTGGGTATGCCCGAGTATTGGTGTACTACAAAATTTTTTTTACTTATTTAATTTCCACAGTTTCGACCAAAAAAAATAGAAGAATAGGAAAAAGGTATACCATGTGATCTCCTGTTTGCTTTCCCCTACACATGAAGCAATTATAACGTTTGTGATGTTCTTGATGTGCGGAAAATCATATTCATCAATAATTGTGTTTCCCTATCTAACCTTTGATCCCGGAAGAAATTTTACGTATGTATTAAGCGTCTGTTTGATTTTTTTACTCATTTTAACTGAATGTGGATTTTTATTACATTTCGAAGCCTTGCTGGTGAAAAATAATTAGTTATATCCCTTCACATAGTAATTGTTGGTGTAGATAGATGGACTGAGTATGTTGTTGCTTAATTAAAACAAAAGCCAATATGTTGTCTTTCATTTTAATTGCTGGTGGTATGTATAAATTGAATTGTTCATCGAATTCATCTTCATCTGTATGTGGCTTGTATGTTTCCCCTGGCTGTGCATTTAGTAGTCCGGTGTTGAGGACACGCTTGTATGGTGGGTGTTTCTTGTGATCGTGCATTTACACTTCAATTGGTAACCTAATACATTCTAATTGAATTATTTTTTGAACCGGAGGAATATGATTATGTGTGTGATGATTTAAATAAGCTGTGCAATTAATTTTCTAAATGTTTGTATTGGTTGCATCTAATTCCATTTGACATGTCTGCTGGTTACTTGCTGCAAAATTGAAACATGAATATGTTGTTTTGTTAACATTCATTTAATTACATTTTCACATAGCGACCGCCAATAGTTACATTTCAACCATTTCATCCTCAAGCGGAATGAACTATAAATGTCATAGACTAGATGCGGTTAGCCTTACTCTACACGATACTATGTTATACAGATTTGCAAGCGACAATACATAAGCAGGAGGTCGCAATAGAGGTGCTTGAGTGTCGTGAGGTCATTCTTACCGAAATAATTGATGAGCTGAAGGCTAGGGAGGTGGATTTAGAGGCACAGATTAGGCGTTTGGAACAGGTTGCATTGCTTTTGGTTGATAATGTGCATAAACTGAGTCGTATAACCGGATGGCTGGTGTTCGTTGTATTCTTTTGCATTATATTCGTGTTCTTAGTATGTTCAGTGTTGTGACAGAATAGGATTATAGAGCATAAACAAGAAACAAGAAACGTAAAGAAGACACAAGATTTACGTGGTTCACCAATAAATTGGCTACGTCCACGGGCAGAGAGGAGAACGGATTTTATTATGTGGTATGTGTTACAGATTACAGATCTCAAAGACCATATATATAGTACTGAGGAAAACCTAAAACACCGAAATTGGGCTTAAGGCCCAATACTGCATACCGTTGGGCCGGGGGCGTCTCCGCCCCCCCGGACCCCCAGGCAAGGGGGACACCAGCGAGACCCCCGTGACAGCTCTGCGAAGTGTGTGATTCAAGACATATCAACATTCAGGATGTCGTTATCGGTGTTCACTACCATTATAACTGCCTAAATTTCTTAGTAGTGTTATTAAGTTGGTAGTATCTTTAGTATTATTATAAATTGGTTTGCTAATTTTGCTGCTACTGTAATGTGTATGTTGGAAAATATTCTGGTCTGCTGTAATTAAGTATCCGGACATGTTAACTAGTGTATATTGTTATTTTCAGTGGAAACTTACACACACCACATGCAAATGTATGCTCACTCTATCTCTCTTCTATTGTGTAGGGAATATATAATGAAACAACACTTCTCTAGAGTCAAATAAACAATAATGCACACACAGGCCGAATAGTGGGACACTACTAGATATATTTATGCGAAAATAACAATACCACCATCATCACACTCATTCCATATAAGAGACACGTTTCCTGTTATACCCAACAAGTACCCAAGGTTTGTATCACTCTCAAATCCAGCCTTCTCATAACCCATGGCTCCAAAAACAACTCAAGATAAGGTATTTTACACACCTCAATGGACGAAGGATGTGGAGACCATGTTCATTGACTATCTCCTTGAACAAGTGGATGTCGGTACCTGGACTGTTGGGCAGCCCAACTATCACGTTGTACTGACGGTAATGGGTGATGTGAATCAAACATTTGGCACAAACTTCTCATATGAATATATTATTGAACGGCTAGATAAATTGAGCACGCATTACAAGGTTTTCAAGTGGCTCATTGCTAGAGATGGTGTCGTCCATAACCCCACTACTCATCATGTCTATTACTTGGATTCTCGTTGGAAGACTATATGTCAGGTGAGTGTGTCTTCAATGCGTCTAAGTCAAGTAAATCTTTTTAGTTAACTAAAGTCACATAAATTTACAAATTCGTATGTGGATTTTTTTAAAGGATGTTGATTTAAGATTTTGTTTAAAGGAAAAACAACTAGCAAGGGTGTATAAGCAAGAAGGAGAATCAGCATTCGATGCGCTGTAGATCTTGTTTGGCCAGCCTACTTCTGTACCTTCTACAGACATTCCCGAGGAGGTTATTCAGCTTTCAAGTGGAACAGACACGAACTCTCCAGACACTTCATCTATAATTGGGCTATCGAATCCATATCCCTCGGACTAGAGTTCCCTACACTCTTCTGACTACAGCTCGATCAATAGTCAGAACTCCTTATAGTCTGAGTTAGCATGGATCAATAATTCATCCGATACTGAACCATCTAAGTCTAAGGGATCCTCGAGCCAAGGTCCTAATTACAGTAGCGAACATAGCTCGGTTGCATCGTGGTCTCCATTCAAGAATCGTTGAATCTTATTCATGTATTATTTGTTTGTGCAGTATGTTATGTTGTTATTTGCTTACGTAGACTATTAATGTGGTAATAATGATCATCTTTAATAAATAGATAATTTTAACCGTAATACTAGCGTATGATGTACTTTGGTAGTCAATTATTGTGTGGCCTACACATCTCATGTCAGGTGCACGATTGCCTTATATGATTGTAATTGGATTATATTTAATAACAAAAAAAATAATATACATTCCCACATTCCATTAATTATAATTTTTATATCTATACACATCTGAGCCTCGAGGAAACAATGTACATTTACATATATATTTAAATATTTATATTTAAATATTTTATTTCTTAGAAGCATATAATAGTTATATTCCATATGTCATGGGCCATGTGAAGATGTAACATGTCTTGACAATACAAATCACATATGTCCATCAAGAGTGTTTTCTTCTTTTTCATTATTCAGAATGTGACACTTCAAGTTCAAATTTTAATGATTGGAAGTTTGTGTTTGTATCATTACTCATGTGAATAAATTATGCATCCAAGTCACATATTCCCCTTACAATTGCACATGAATGAGATCCAAGAACCAAATTATGGAGGTTATTGTTTCCTACATTTATGTATTTACATCAGAAGGCCGTTGTTGAATTATATTGTTGAGAAATCGTCACAAGGTGGTTCAATATTTATTTTATCTTCGATGGCATCAAACTTTCCCGTCTCCCATCACCACATGCTCCATTTTGTTCCGAAGCAACAACGTGGACTGACGAAGTCGAGAATAGATTTCTGGATGTTTTGATAGAACTAAAGGTTTAGAGTGGACTTGGTCATAACGGAGCAAACTCTGAAGCAATCGGCGCTGCCATTGGTCGAGTGAATTTAGAGTTTGGTGCAACATTTGACAATGTATATGGTAGAATGAAGTTGGAGTTGTTAAGAAGAAGGTACTTGCTGTTCGAGTGGCTTGCACATATAAGTGGTGTCAGCTACAATCCCGTAACCAGTTAATGCACTATCCATCAAATAACAATGGAGCGAATAAGTAAGGTACATACGTTTACTGAAGAATACAACCTCCGCATGCATTTCTAATCTTCAAAATTTTATATAGGAAAAACCACCGTGAACGCTGGAAATGATTGCCTGTGGAGAAAAGAGGTCGCTAGATTTGAAACTATTATTTGAAGATTAGTATCGACAGCCATAACTCCGAATATTTATTCTAGGTCAATGGTATGTTATATAAACTTTCTCCCATCATGTATGCACTATTTCAGTCATCATAATAAATTTTATGTAATGTTGATATTGAAAAATAATTAACAATGTTGCAACTATCTAAATAAACTACCTTCGATTTTACTGTCATCTACCCTATCAAGACATCAATAGAAGCAATACAACAAACTCCACATTTCATTGGGCGAACATAATCTTCTGCAAAGGCAAGCAGGGGTTGTCTTTCCTACATACACATAAATCCATATTACACATTTAATTAAGAAGGGCTACTTGTCCAATGACCCAAATATTTTTACATACCAAACTATTGGATCGGGCTTTGCATACCCACTGACAGGGCGTTAAACACGCTTCACCCCAAAAGTACATAATAATAAAACACACTAGTAGTACCAACCGGTCATGCCATCACACATACATATATATTACCAAAATGAATTGCACGATATTGTGGTGATTTGAATCGACTATTACATCTTACATAAATCCGGAAGCCATTAACATCACCATACGCCCATGTGCTTCTTTTGGAAGGCTGAAGAATAATTCAAATTCTTTGTTGTTGTTGATTAACATTTTTGCCACAATAATTTATTGATCAACAGACAAGACACCCAAGCTCCCCAAAACTGCAACCAACCTTCCACATTTCTCAGACATCATAACTTCGTATCCAATACAGTTCCCAATAGACTGTAGGTTGTCATTAGTTTGTTCACAGAACCTGCCCATGAGATTTACCATTTGCTTGCCAGTTGTATCCTCACGCTGTCTCTTCTTGTACCTGTTACTATTCTTTAGCTTTGACACACCAGCTTCCGCGCCCAATGTGGTATCGTTATCAACTGAAATTGTGTGAATGGAGGCATTCAGTTCGAGAGTCTCATTCTTGTCTCCAACTTCAAGTTAATCTTTATCGACAGCGGTTAAATCTTCAGTGAATTCACCGGTTGTACAATCCTTTCCAAACACCTTACACCAGTCATTGTATAGAGGATACGATTTGTTTTTCATGGTCTTTGCATAAGCATATGTCTGAAATCAATTGATCACATGCCTATGTGTTATATTCACACGTATTTGTGAAGTAATTAGAGAAACTAAAATCTAAATTAAAAATAGAAAAACGTACCGCCACATATTCATCCCACAACTTGCTATCGTGGACAACAACCATGTTGTTCTGATCGTCCCACTCGAAACCTGATCTACTAAGCATGCTCTGGAGACTTCCGTGATGCTTCTTCCAGACATGAAGCTTATTATCAATATGAAGGATATCATTCAAATCTAAATCGGGCAAGTGTTGTTTTATATACCTAGCCAAGGCACCCAGGTAACCGGTGCGAAATCCATTCTCGCTCTTCCAGCCCCCTTGTATGATATCCTTTAAGGCAAGGATAAGTAGGTATTCCTCCTGTACACTCCAAATACGCCTCTATAACGATGTCTGCTTTGAACCGCGACTACTTTTACTACTGCAGCTCATATCTTCCATACCCTGCAACGATACCAAACTGAGTTATAATTCAACATATTAATCTAACTACACCCATCGGGGACTCCCATCAACAAACATTACATAAACTACGGGGATAAATAAATGTTGCTGCCGAATTTTTTAAATAACAACTATTCACAAACAAAATATTGAAACCACTTAAGAAATACTCAAATATTCCGAAATCAGATGTGCACATATTCAAATTACCATCCATTCTATAAATGGAGGGAGATCACAAATGTCCAACGAACTATCATAATAACATTTGCATCATTAGAATATATGATATTACAATTTCAATACAGAAAATATGTGAACGTCTTAAAGACATCATGATTCATAAATGTATCGCATGTCACATTATTGATTCCACTCATTATACAGATGAGCAGCCAAGTTATCTCGCCATTCTGTCCATTCGGGCGTGTTTTCAATAACGTTTATGTAGGCCTCCCCGCTGCCGTTTAAATCATCCAAATTTTCATCTACATCCTCTTCTATTGGGTCGACATGTTATACGAATAAAATTATGGATCAGGCAACGAGCAAGAATGATACGGTTTTGGACCCTAATTGGGTAGTACGAAGCACTTCTAAGGATTGCCCAATGTTTTTTCAAAATACCAAATGACCTCTCAATTACATTGCGAGCTTCGGAGTGTTTCATGTTGAAGTACTCCTCCTTGTTCTGAGGTGCAGAAGTACCAGCACCCCACTCATCTATATGGTATATTATCCCACGATAAGATGTCAAGAAACTATTTCCATTCATGTAGCCATTACCACACAAATTATAGTTTCCTGAACAAGTTATGTACACAGAGCAATTAAGTTATTTGGGAGGGAATAAATTGTAACGTAAGATAATCATATTTCCTAAAGAAAAAAATGGCATACCTTGAGGTACTCTCAACCCATTTGTTCGTGTTACAACATCACGCAAAACGCATGCGTCGACAACACTTCCTTTCCAACCAGTTATAACATAAATATAGTTCATGTTGAAGTCACAAACTCCCAAAACATTAACATATATGTGTCTTTCCTATTTCCATATCGGCCACGACATACCTTGGAACAATTGCATTGATGTACATCCCATCCAATGCACCCAAATAGCTCTGCATTTCATTTGTAAAATTCGATAATTAGTGGAAAACACAGTAACAAGTAATTATAAGTTATAATATGTGTGCGCATAATGTACCTTAAAGCAACTCCACCTTTCATTGGTACAACTTTCGTCTACCAGCTTTGGCTGTACTAGTAGTATAGGGTGCAAACGTATTACCGAGTTCAAGACACGATGGAAATGTTTGCTAATAGTTCTACCGGAGCGACAATAGTTGGATTTAACTATACTGTTTTTTGTGTGATGGGCTATAATTGACAAAAACATTGCTAATTGTTTAGCGCTGCTACCACATTAGGTCGATTTCAATCCAGCATTTGCCTCAAGCAAATGAAACAATCTACAGAATGTACCTCGGCTCATTCTTAAATGATCTATACATTATTGATCTGATATTCCTATAACCTTTCGGAGATATCGTAGTTGTCTGGGAACCCTACTTACAAGACTATAATGTGCAAATCGACCCGTTGGAGCAGCACATCATCGTGTATGTCATTTGTGATAAAAGAAAGTGCAAACAAGATTACAAAATGCCATCAATGCATTCATTGTGCCGTGCAAAACAACAAGTATCTCCTCCTCCAAGACTCCTCCGTGAACTACAGTATTATGAACATCCATCTTAGGCGGCAAATTTGTACAATATAGACTTTTAGAAGCAATAAAACAAAACAGGAATACGAAACTATACAAAATAAATATATAGTTATTCGTGTGGCATAAGAACCTGGGCAGTTATATATTTCTCATACAATAACAAGAAGGGAAATTACATTAATAACAAACAATATAAGAATAAGTAATTGTTTCGTTCACCGCTTATATTGTACGGCAGTGTGGCGTACATTGTTGAACTCGGTGCATAACTAAAGTCGGAATCAATAAACTAAATGAGACAATGAACAAAGTGAGACGTTTACAATACACCATGGCTTAAAAGCATCGTAATACAAAAAAATTCTCAAGGATTCTACATATTTCACTATATATGCGAGGAAATAAATTAAGAAAATTTCGAGATACAAAAAAATTCAAAAAACAACAACTAGAACCAAGGAAGATTAGCGAAGGGGGTAAATAGTCATTTCTCATCTTTTGTTTCTTTATTTGTTGTTACCTGATACAAATGGTGCTCGAAACCGCAGCTTCCCCATATTTTCCTTCCTCCCGATATCCTATTTCAGCTCACTTGACCAGTTTCAATAAAACTAGGGCTTGCTATGAAAAAAGGGGGAAGGGGGGAGGTTTGGTTTGGGCGGCACCTGTTAAATCACTTTTTAATTTTTCTCAATTTTATTTTTTACTTAAATGTTGAAGTTCCAAAAAAAGAAAGAAAAATTCATATATTAATATATATGAGTATTTGTTTGAGATTTTTTTTCTATAAACTAATTCTAAGAAATAGAACAACAAAATTCTACTATTTATTGAATTATTACAATATCACCATTTCACATATTTAAAAACTATAATAATTCTAAGAAATGCACAATGGCCTTGGCCTTAATAAATCTGAGAAATGCACAATGGCCTTGGCCTTAATAAAAATAACAATTTCGGTAGCAATTCATGAGTGCAATTTCAAGGTAAGTCATTCGAACATTAACAACGGGAAACAAAATAACAAAACTTTGGCCAAGAACAAAATTGACATCCATTCCACTACATATTCTCAGGCTTAATAAAACTACCTGAGCAATGGAAAACAACTACGGAATATTACCAACAATACATATTATACCACCAACATAAAATCAAAGCCTCAATTACACAAGCAATGTAACAGGAATTCATAATGACCATTCCTCAACAAATGCATAAAATATTCAGATATAAGCACGACAACATGCATAAGTTCCCAACTGTTTGCTAACATAAATGCAACTTCCAATAATGTCCATCACAAAGTTTTAAAACAATGTATGCCTTCGCATTTAAGGGCAATGCAAAATCGTCAATAATCCGATTTGCCATCGTTCGAGGATTCGTCCTCACACTCAACTTTCAGTGAAGCAGTGGATTCACCCTCACTTGCATCACCATCTGAAATCTCCATCGCATTGATGTAGCTTTCCCCATGCAAAATATCCCACTTCTCATAACAGCTGGTTTAAAAAATAACGAGTACAGTTTTTTCACCGATGACATTAAAGAAGATGAATTTCCCCAGCCTGATTCGATTATGTACAAGAAATTTGTCCAACCCAGTTGTCAACACAACACTCGTTGGAGAAGGGTATTCCACGCCAACTACCCACCGGGCACCGTACATGTTCACCAGTGTCAAGTTGCTCGGACGTGTATTCTCAAAGTTGTGCCTGGAATCTGGCGGTATATCCTTCACGAAAAAACAAAATAAATACATTCATGAATCTCACAATCGTTAACACAAACAAGATAGTCAAAGTTGGAAAAATTTAAAGTTGGATCCACGTACTATTCGTACAGGTACTTGGTTTAGAATATTTGGGAAAAACACCTCAAAAAACCGCTTCCATATTGGACGTTGCTGAGAATGACCTACGGGATCATACAAATGGCAGCAGTTAGGAACTTCAGTCATAAAGTATTTAAATGTAGGGGTCACCTTGATGATTCCTAGGAAATTTTTGACAAGTATTTCATGTGAAGATGATGACATAAAAGTTATAAGCACCATCATATGAGAAGATACATATATCCTGATGCTTTACATTGTTGTCATCTCAGAATTTAGGCCATCTTCCGTCAACAATATCGTGTCATCAGAATCCAGACCAGAGAATGAAACCCACTTCTCTCCGAAGTCATTGTTAAGCACAACAGAGCTAGAAATCTTGCTACCTATTTCGCTGGTAAATTTTGGGGGTAGTCTCTGCAATAATCGAAAATGCCATATTGTGAAAAAATATATAATAGAGCAGTAGTTCTTAAAACAACAACAATGAACAATATGAAGCATATTATAAAAAAAAATTATTTATTTCACGTCTAAGTAATGTATGGAATGTCTTACCAAGCCTTTGGGATCATAAATAATCCTATCTCAGCATAATTTCATGCAGTTGAAATAACCTTCTAGATCCATGATATCTGTTTCAAGTAAGTGGTCCAATATTTATGTCAGAATTTGCATAAACTCATCCGTGGCTATGAACAACGTAAACATGTATCCTAAGGTAATAACACAATATAAGGGTTTAACAGTTTATTTCATAAGGATCATTCAAAATGCATAGTAGTGTTTACCAAAATTACTTGGAAGTTTTGTTTGTAAGCAGCATACAATATCTAAATTGACAGCACGAATGAAGGACCTAATCCTTTCCTGATAATAATGATTACCAACCAACCATTAATACCAAGTACAAACACAGGTTTCTGTACATACGGTTTGACCTGCTCATCTCCATTTTAAAGACGATTTTTGTACATACAGACCCTATACATTTTTAATCTTCACTGAATACATAATTTATTTTTACTTGTGCAATCCTGGTGTACACTGGAATAAGCAAGCATAACAACTTAGAAATGGTTTCATAGCAAATAAAACTAAGTTGCAAGCCTAAAATACATTCACAACCAATTCATGGCAAAGGCAGAGAGATCAAATATTGCAAGCAAATCAAAAAGCCGATGTTTCAAAATGATGTAATTCGCCCTTCATTAACACAAGTGAACCCTCCACCCAACAAAGAACTAGAAAGAACAAACTGAACAACATCCAAATTGTGCTTTTACTTGTTTGCCAAAAAATTTATGTCCATCTATATGTTATAATCACAATAGAGAGGGGATGCCAAATAAATTTTAGCAAAAAAATTCCCCCAAATCAAAAGATCCGACTGCAAAAGACTACACCGATATAATTGAGAATTCTTTAAACCCTAAAGGATAAAAATCACCTTAATATGCGACAGAGCTTGCAAAGAGGACGAATAGCGAGAAATCCAAGAAATCTTCAAGATACAGAGGTTTTTGCATCGTTGTCCCATTCCCACAGATGTTCGCGCATCGTTGTTCCAAACTATGAAACAAAATGAAAAACGTTAGGAGATGTGAAAACATAGATTTAAAAAAACGACAGGGTACAAAGGAAACCCACCACTGACGTTTGCTATTGGAGGTTCGCGCCGTCGGAAATCGTACCACTCTTTTACCGGACTAACCTTTGTTTTTGGCTCATTGAAATGGATGTGTATGCAAGGGAGAAGAAAATACGACCGTGTGAATAAACGGAAGGAACGCGTATGGATGTGCAGCGGCGTAGAGCTAGAGTTTGCGATGACAAAGATTAAAACTCTTCAATGTGTAGTGAAGAGGGTAGTTTCGATATTACAGGAGAAATGGAAGGGTGAAGTAGTAATATTACAAGCCCGGATTATGAGGGATTACATATCAGCCCAACCCAGGCCGGACCCCTTATCCTTCAATTTTGACTTGGACTCTGTGCCAATCCCGGAGCATGAGATTTAAACTACTTTTTCGATCAATGAAGTAAACATCGGATAACGTAGGATAACATATCCTAATCTCAGTTTATCCCCTCATGTAAAGACTGCTATATAATATGAATCGCACCATAAATTCACATCTATTTTTATATAAATTTATGCAACACTTATGAAACAAAAATACTATATAAGATTTAGTGAGATCACAATTATTTTTATTAAACATCGAAATGACATTTTGAATATCCTGCAAAGCGCGACATAACTCAAAGTCTCAAACTATAAAGATTTTCCTAGGACTAAAACTTGTTTGGATGTCTTATGGGTCTTAGTTCAGTCGCACTCCCCCAAGTTGGAAACCTTCATCCCAATTGGCAAAGTTTCTACAAGAATTGCAGTATAGAATGAGCGTTGTTATGGAGATAATACAACTAATTTGTGAAATCTCATGTTTAATTCTTTCTGTAAAGGTAGGCTTTGGACTCTTACGCGCAACTCTCTTTGAATGCTTTGGGCAAACATTATGGCTAGTGCATATCTCTTCATTATGGCTCAAGACTTGACTATTGATTTCCTATACTAGATATCTTATATATTGCTCTTCTGGCCATTGGTTTCCAACATCTATAGTGATCCATTGACTTTGATCTTCTCGCAAAGATTGTCTTGTGTAACGACCCAAATATTTATTTAGATATATATATTAATTTATTATATATTTTTAATAAATATAAGTTACCAGATAAAAAAATAAGTAAATAAAATATTAAGTAATTATGTCCTAATAACTAGGTCGTTAAAGAGTATATAAAAAGAATTATGACTCTACTTGATTTACTATAAAATTTAAGTTCTCAATGTAAATCATATTAAAAACGTGATTAAATAACCCAATGTAACGACCCAAATATTTATTTAGATATATATTAATTTATTTACATATATCAAACGTAACATTTCGTATCAAAGCTTGGTCAGCATATAATAGTGGATCAAATTAATGATCCCGTATCAACGTATCAAAACATATAACCATCAAATAAACAAACAAAATATTTAAAACTGACAAATCGTATAAGAACCCCACCTCTTACGTGACTTTTCGTAATATAAGGAAAATCTCATGCAAGTGATATGCTTCTAATCCACGTGTCTTATTTCCTCGCCTACATCGTAAATAAACAAAGTTTTAATATCTAAGTCTAAAAGGCTTATAAAAATAAAAACAAGAAAAATAAAGAACATGCTAAAAAAATATGGGAATTGGTTTGTTTTGGGTACTGTTCACGAAATGGGTCAAGTAGGGGGCATGTTGGTAATTACAAGGGTTAATTGATGGGGTATACAAAAGGAAATCTCCTCCTCTCTCCACTGCATCAGAAACCCACGATTCCTCTCCTCTTTTCTTTCTCAAACAAGATTTTCTCTCTCTACACTTTTGCTCCCCCAAATCTCCACCAAATTGAAGATACAGGCACGTAAAGAGCTGGGTAAATTAAGGTTATCGAGGCAACGGTGGTTAGCAGATGTTTAAAGCAATGACGGCGGTGGTTCAGTAATAAGAAACGTAAATGAATGGTTTTAATCTGGCCATGGCCAAGGCAGAAGAACAATAAAAATTTATGGGTCTTTATCTGAAATTCTGAAAAACCCGGATGAAGAATGTTGAAGAAATACTGGGTTGTATTTATAAGTTTGACAGGATTTAAATCTAGATGTATCTTCTTAGTGAGAGAAAATCTGCATCTGTACATACTCCTCTAATTAATTGAGAGAAAATCTCTTCTTTACTAACAAAATACTAACTTCCGTAACCATAAGATTCTAAGAAAAATATACCGTATTTTGGCTGAAAGTTTTGTATTATATATATATATATATGGATTTAGAGAAAAATATTTTATGGTCTAATAATTCTAATTGAAACAATAATAAGTTCACATAAAGTAAAATAAAATAAATTAAAAAATTAAATATTACGTGAAAATAATCGAGTATTAAGTCTTGGCTCCTCAAGAGCAACTTTGCGCCGGGCAACTTTTATTTCCCACTAACAACACCAAAATGATGTTAAAATCACTCAACAGTAAAAAATAATATTAAAATCACTCAATAGTAAATTAATCAAGAGAGAAGATGATGATTATTGTAAATGTGATCAATATTTATTTTCTTAATTAACCTTTTAATCAGAATTTTTTTAGCATTACAAGTTGGATCGTTGATGAGTACATAGGATTATTGGGCTTTCTACTATTTTATTCTCAAATTAAAAAAATCATATTAATATACCAATAAACATAAAAGAGAAGCATTGGACAAATTTGTGGTAGAATTGAAAATTTCATATTTAGATAATAATTAATAAAATCATGGAGATGAATTAGATGAAGACAGGTCCGGAACATTAAATTTGGTCGGTAGAAGTAGAAGGAGGCGGAGAAATGACCGACGGTAAATGGGCTTGGATCCACTTATACAAAAGAAGGTAGGTAAATGGGCTGGGCTGAAACAATGAGATAGGTAGGCCTGATAGGCCGGCAGCACCCATGAATTGTAACTGCAGTCTAAACTATGGGGACGAAGTATGCACACGTAATTGAACTCACAGAAAAGGGAAACAAGAATAACTCTCATCGGCACGGCACCTCGGCGCCATGCTATATATTCTTGTAGGAAATTTAACAGACTATACAAGTGTTTTGCTCCCAAATTCAAGATCAAGCATAGGCCTTCCTGTTATTTTTCCTTTGGACGGCCGTCGTCTTCGGAGTTGGAGAGCATTTATATGCCGATTGATTGATTTTTTGATGGATTAGGGAGGTTTTGTTTCCGTGCGATGGCATCTTTCAAGGACATAGCGAGAGTGGTGAATGGTGTATCTCTGGTGGCTAAGGAGGCCATCAACCGCTCGCGGAGTGTTCCATTGGAATCCTCAATCAAGGCAACCCTTCTCTCCGCCGCCGACATTGCCGGACTCACCAAAGGCAAGCTCCGTAGTCTCGAATCTCAGACACCCAAGGTTGACAATACAGATTCTGCCAATGGAACTGCAGGTAGCAGCGTCGTCTACTTTACGGATGAGCCGGCCCGTGATATTCCGCCCGTGCAGACGCCTGAGGCAGATGCCAGTGTGCCTCTCCCTGCCCCTTCCACCTCGAGTGCCTTAGCGGATCCACCACAGACGTCTGATGCAGATGCCAGTGTTCCTCTCCCCACCTCGGATGATTTAGGGGATCCACATTCACAGACTTCGTCGGATGAAGGTACCCAAACTGCTGCCCCCTCGACCTCGATTGCAGCTGTAGTTGATGGGACAGTCACTCCCCAGAACCAGAGGAAGCCCAGGGAGAGAAGAGTTCCTTCTACTCCTTTCTCCAGAGCTATAGGGTATATGACAAACCATTCTTTCTACTCAATGGTATTGCGTAAATCAACAGCCAATTATGCAGTTATGAGTAGCTAGGGAAATGTGAAGGTAGTTCAAAAAGATTAGCACGAGTAAGTCATAGGAATTCTAGGTCTGACCTTACGGGAGTAGGGAAAAAACAAGGATGGGAGGAATTAATCCAGCTAAGCCCAAGTAGATTCTCCTCCAATACAGGAAGTGCAGATTCATATAAAAATGTGGCTCCAATTCTACATTAAATTTTTGTAGAAGAAGAAGAAGACAAAAAGGCTGAAATAACTATCTTCTCAGAGTTCTTCTAAAAGGACACCTGAAACCATATATTCGGTGGAAAATGCAACTCTGGTTTGCTAATGCCCAATAGACTTTAGATATTTCAGTCGTTGGGAGTATCGGAAGCAGAAAACAGCTTGAAATCTTTGTGGTTGAACTACTATGAACTACTATTTGATAATGAATGCAAGGTGCCATTGATTTGTTTTCTACGAGTTTTCTAAAAAATGCCAAAATATTTCGCTCATATATTCTTGTTTGCTATTGGACAAGATTCTTCAGTTGTTGAAGTATAGTAGGTTCCCTTGGAATATAATACATGGAACCTGTTGAGCTACTATTAGAAATCTTGATGAATGTCGATTTCATTGATTCATATTTCATGAGCTTGTTTTTCCTCTTTTTATTTTATTTTATTTTTATTTTTATTTTATTATTTTATTATTTTATTTTTTATTTTTTATTTTTTAAAATTTTTATTTTTAAATAAGGCTAATGCCAGAATATGAGTGATTCGTTATATAACTCTCTCAGCCCTTTAAAACCAGTTCTTACATCTCATATTAATCATTTACAATAACATTTCGTTGGTCATCTCATCTGTGAAGTAATATTTCATTAGTGCAGTTCGTGTAGTGACTATGGATACTTATTACCTGTTCTCAATTGTATGCTCGGAAAATATTCCATCAGTTTGCCAACTATTAATTCTAAGGATGAAATGATATTGGCGTGAGTTTTAGTTTTACTTTTTCAAGTGTAATTGAAGGTTTGCTGGACTTGGAGCTGGTCTTGCATGGGGCACAGTTCAGGAGTCTGCAAAGAGAATCATGTTTGGTACACCTAACGCAGGAAACAATCAACATGCTCTTTCCCCATACTTGTCTGAGAAAAATGCAGAACGTTTAGCTCTTGCATTATGCAGAATGCGTGGAGCAGCTCTCAAATTAGGCCAAATGTTGAGCATTCAAGATGAATCTTTTGTACCTGCTCCAGTACGTAAATGCCTATTTATTTAGATTTGGGGCTCATGCATTGTTACTCTTTTATGCATACTTTGAAATATTTTACCCTCTCATTTCTTTGACAAGTGAATCCTGATTTTCTTCCAGAAGATAATTGTGCTTTGTGCAGTTGTAACTTAAGACATACTGCACATACATGATGCTTATTCTGTTCGGAGTGTCTGTGCAGTTCATCATCATGTGTGAAATTATGTTTTTCTGTTATATAACAATGGATTTTGGAAGCTATTTTTGGCTGATTCAAAATTAGAAATTGAAAAGGCAACTTTGTTGAATGATCAAGTATTATGAATCTGCTGGAAAGGAGTGAAATAAATATTGGTTCTGATGTTTCAAGAATGAGAAAGAGTGAAATATGATAGTTCTAGATGATGGAAGGCTATATTCTTGCACTGGTTAGTTTAGCAGTGGCATCAATGGATGACATACTTGCATGAAGTACCAAAATTGGCCTTATTTCATATGTTTTTAGATCTTTGGAGTGGTGGTTTGCTTATTATATATGCTTGTAAATGAGAATTTCTTTGAGGATAAAAGAAAAGAGGGAACGCATTCTCTGTAAAGAAGGTTATTCTGAGGAAATTGGCCCAACTGGCTCTGAAAGATACGTTCTTGTGTAAATGACCTTTAACCACTGTCTATCACTGAGACTGCGATGAGTCAAAAGCAGTTATGCAAAAATCAGCGTAGGCGCTGCTAGACAGCCACTGTGGAGGGCCTGTAGGCAATGGAGCCTTACCCCTAACCGGCTGTGCTAGGTGCTGTTCAACTTAGGTGGGATGAGGTGTTGCCTAAGCGGCCTAGGAGCTGACCAAATTTATATTAGTTTATTAAATCCAGCCAAAAGATAAACATAAATTCGGGCAAAACTTCCTCCTGATCTAGATCTCACGCCTCTTCCAGTCCATGCACTCAATGTCAATCTCTCTGCTTCGCCACTGCCGGCCTTTCACCACAGTGTGCTATTTGCTGTTGACAGCTTTGGTGAACTTTTCCATGAATTTTGGAAGGGAGGGAGGTGGGAGTTAATATTGTTTAATACGCTGTACGCCTACTATTCCCTTTATTTTAAAAAAATATCGACTAAATGTTGGGATATATCAGTTGGGCTTAGTGATTTTAAGCTCAAGCTACACTTGTAGTTAAAAGGTGATTGATGCTCAGGTTGTCGGCTTAGAGATACCTAAGAGCAAGAGGCAATGGGAACTGAGTTTAACATGGCACTCAAATTACCTTTAAAATAAGGGTAAATTATGGGATGCATTTTTCATGTAAATGAGGGCAATCTTGTGTTTTTTGTAGTACGAAATTCTACATTCTCCTTGAGTCCTAACTCCTTTATTGAAATTTCGCATTTTCTTGATCTTGAATAAAAACTGCTTGCTTCACAATTCCCCATCTAAAATTCTCGGGTTTCTTATTAACTGTGCTAGCTTCTATTCATTTCCAGATCTTGCAGGCTTTGGAAATTGTTCGTCAGGGTGCAGATCGGATGCCAAGAAACCAGCTCAATCAGGTTTTGGATGCTGAATTGGGTTCCAACTGGTCCTCTAAGTTGACAAGTTTTGACTATGAGCCAATGGCTGCAGCAAGTATAGGACAGGTGATAAATTTAAGCCTGCCCATTTTATGTTTATCTTTGATTTTCTCTTTCTGATTTCCATTCAGTACTTTTTTTCTTTGATTATTAAATGCACATTATTTAAGATCTCTATGGTTTCCTTAGTAGTTACCGTGAACATAGATTGTGTAGAAATATGGTTTTTTTCTTTTTAAAGATATAAGTAACAAAACAGTTTATTTAATAATGGGGTAATTACAAGCTTACCCTTGATAATGGAACATTCCTTAAAAGTATCAAAACTTGAAACTTCTTTTGCCATTGTTCCAAATGATCTAATCGTGCGGATTGCATAAATTGTCTCACTATACTACTTGCAGAGGCTATGTCTGGGTGTCTATGAGACTAGTAGATTAGTTTTCCAACTAATTTCCTGTATTGTTTTCTATTCTTCACCTCCTCCAATTCGGCAACTTTTAACTTCATGTTTGGCTCAATGGGAGTTTCAGACTTTTAGCTGCTTTACAACCAGTGTAAACCTGTTTGACCAAGCAGGTAAAAAATGTATTTCCTCTCCATTCCAAGGAAATATTTTAATGTAGCCAAGTCCTTGGTCTCAAAGTCATTTGCCAGCTTGACTTCTAATGCAAAGGCCAAGTGGCAGATCATGGTTTTATTTGATTGCAAATGAAGTAGCAAAATCAGAGGGCTATATTATCTGGTTATTTATGCCTCCGTAATTTATTAAAGGTTTTCACAGGTTTCAACTCATCTGCATCTGTTGTGTTTTATCTCCTGATGCTTCTAAAATCACTTGTAGGTCCATCGTGCTGTCACAAGGGATGGTCAGGATGTTGCAATGAAAATTCAGTATCCTGGAGTTGCAGATAGCATTGAGAGTGACATCGATAATGTTAAACTGCTATTAACTTATACAAACTTGTTGCCAGAGAAACTATATATTGACAATGCAATGAAGGTAGAGTTTTAGCATTACTGTATGTTCTGTTAATTTCACATTGTGGTGCTTGGTTTTATAAAGACGTCCAAGTTATATCTTGATATGATTTGATGGGCCCTATTAACAGAAACATGACTCTTTTTCTTCACCTTTTTTTTTTTTTTTTTTTGGTGAACATGAGTTTCCCCTGTTAGTGAATTTCTCCCTAGTAGGGAGATCCGCTCAATTTCTTATGTTCTGTTGTGTGAAGCAGATACAAATAGTCATCAGGATCCACTGTTGGATCGAAAAAGTAATAGGCAAGTAAGGCATAAATAGAAACATTATGCTAGAAATGCAAAGTGGATTTTGGTTTTGGTTTGGCTATTGATAAGACCTTAATTCTTCTGGGAGATTGTTAAAGATAGGCTATCAGATACTTATCTTCATGCACTTATGAAATAATATGAGATTTAATTGTAGATCATACACCGACTTTTCAGGGAATTGCATTAGGATCAATAGCTGTATTTTATGTGCTCGATATCTATTATAAAGGATGTGGCCTATTATGCTTCCCTGCTCATCATCCATCCCATTGTAAGATTATAAAACAGTGGAGATGTTTTTGCTAATGAAATAGCTGCCTTTCATATATTAATGATGAATAAATACTGAACTAGGACTGTAACGTACTTTATAGTAAGTTGTTAATATGACTTGCCAAGACTATTTTTCTTATTCGAACTTCATCCATATTGAATACCTTTTAGCTAAATTGTGCATATATTATGCCAGAAAAGCAGAACAAACCACATAAAACTTACCTTTCATTATTGTATGCTCAGCAATTAGCAATCATTGTTTAGAAGATCTGAACAGTTCTCATGTGAAATCTTCTGGCATATGGTTTCTTGCTGAGCTTGAAATTCCAATGTGAAATCCTTCCTTGGATGTGAAGTTAATAATACATGATTTTTTGTGAAATTCATGCATTTTCTATGGAAACTGGCCTTCGATGAAAAGTTTCTAAATATTTTGCATATAGAAATATTAAGTTCGCTAGATTTATGATGCATTCTACTGTGATTGTTAACTTTCTGCTTCAATTCCTTCACAGGTTGCAAAAGAAGAGCTTTCTCGAGAATGTGACTATGAATTGGAGGCCAAAAATCAGAAAAGGTTTCGTACTCTGCTTACCAGTACAAAAGGATTTTATGTTCCATTTGTTGTGGACAATTTATCTAGTAGAAGAGTTTTAACCTCAGAACTGGTTTCAGGTATGTTTCTCTGTATCTTTTTTATTTTTTATGTATAAAGAAAGAAATCCTTTAGCGGTAGTAAAAGGATAATAGTCTCCCTAGCTTTACCCTGTATTCAGAGGTGGATTTTGTTAGTGAGCAGTAATGAAAATTGTGCCCTTTTCTTTTTTGGGCACCGCCTGGTTACAGTCAAAAGAATTTTCAATTCAGTTTTATCTTGTTAAAAAAGAAATTGTCATGTATTTCAGTTCCAATACTCCTCTTTGATTTTCAATGCTTGCTTCTTTTATAAGTCCTAGACTGAAAAAGGTTGTGTCCATGCCAGTTGGTCCTATTGCCACCTTAGCATTAATTGCCACTTCTTTCAAATATAGAATTCAAAGCTTCTTAACACTTGTGACTCTCTCTCTCTCGCTCTCTCACAAGCAGGCATTCCAATCGATAAGGTTGCATTGCTGGACCAAGAGACTCGCAATTATGTTGGAAAAATGTTACTTGAGCTTACTTTGATGGAGTTATTTATCTTCCGTTTCATGCAGGCATGCACTCTATATTATTGGTTATCTTACAGTAAGCCCTCAGTTTAAATATCACTTTCTTCATCAATTATTTAACCCAAGCCTATGGCCTCTTCTGTGAAACTGTCGTGTGTATGACATTAGTTGATGCAGCGTGTGCATTTGAACTAGGTAGTGGAGAAATAAACCTAAATTTTGTTGAATGACTTCCACTTTGTCCAGTTAGTTTGTATTGAATTTTATCATTCTAATAATTTCAAAAAATTTAGGTAAATAAAACACTCATATTACGTAAAGAAACAACTAGATTAATATCATGATGCTTGGTGGACAATGCTCTTCTTTCTTTGATTTGGTCTTGGATTTGGCTGACAGCACGATCCTCAGAGTTTATACCTAATAAACAATGGACAATAAGATAACAGCCTGGTGGAGGTTAAAATATGTAGAAGTTCAATGAGAAACTGCTATTATTGCTTAATTGAGTTGGGGAATAGATGCAGCGTGTGAGCACATGTGTAGAATGTATGGGTATCTTATTCGTCATCTGTTGTGGAGTAAACTGGCCTTGTCTGCTAGGTTTTCACATTCCCTTTGGCTATCCTTGAACATGATATGTGGATGATAATCCACTTGTAAAATATAAATTAATGCAACAGAGGATGTCTTTGATACTGAATCACTAAGTACATCTATCTTGACCTCCTTTCATGTAAATGTTGGTCAAAAACTTTTGTTTGTTTAAATTGGCTCAGCTTTGTCTTTTAACCTTTAGTCTTCCTCTACAGCCAAAGAAGTAACAGTTGGTGTTCTCTTGAATTAGTTTTACCTTTTATTACTTCCCCTTTGTTTTATTTTTCTTTTATCCTTTGACAACACATTTTTGGTAAATATTGAGGCTAAATTTTCTCTCTGTTCATCCTTGCACCTTCCCTCCAAAATATGAAACTGACTTAATTCTCTTCTTGAGAAAATGATTCCACGGTTTAGGGTTTACCTTATTAATCAATTGTAGTTGTACTATACCCATTTATTAATTTTTGATTAGTTGCTATTATTGCCTGACTTTTTATTCTTGAACTTAAAGAGTTTCATCAAGTGTTGTCTGTTATACGTGTTAAATGCAAATATTTCACATCTTATTTCCGTTTATCCTTTTTCTTATATCCTTACGTTTCATCTCAAGCAGACAGATCCTAACTGGAGTAACTTTCTATATGATGAGACGGAAAAATCAATCAATCTTATAGACTTTGGAGCAGCGAGGGACTACCCAAAACATTTTGTGGATGATTATTTAAGGATGGTGAGATGCATTAGATTTTCTTCCATTTGTTTTTATTAGATGTGCGGCAAATGTTCTCATGTTTCTATTTAAAATATTTTCCAATTTTCTGTTTTGATTCATAATGAAGGCCTAATAGCCACAAAGAATCTATACGCATGCGAGATTTTGCTATTTTAGCGGAAAATTATAAAACTGTCAATTGAGCAATGGTTTTGTCTATTGAACTTTGGCCAATTTGTCAAATAAGTGGAAAATTAGGTGACATGTTCAATGAAAAGCACAGAAAGGAATTTAAATTAATTTTGGGCTCTTTCTAGATGATGCGTAATTAGGAGCCTTAAATCAGCGATTTCTCACTTCACGAATTGGTTGAAATGTTTCAGGTAGTGGCTTGTGCGAATAGTGAGAGAGAGGCGGTGGTTGAGATGTCAAGGAGTCTTGGATTTCTTACAGGAATGGAATCAGAAATCATGTTGGAGGCTCATGTGCAAGCTGGTTTTGTGGTAGGGCTGCCGTTTGCCAAGTGCGGAGGCTATGATTTTGGATCGACTAATATTACTCAAAGCATTTCGAATCTTGGGGCTACCATGCTGAGACACAGGCTGACACCCCCTCCAGAGGAGGCGTACAGCCTGCACCGCAAACTTTCAGGTGCTTTCCTTGCTTGCATCAAGCTTCGTGCTGTTGTACCCTGCAGAGAGCTTCTGCTTCAAGTTTATGAGAATTATCAGTTTGGCGAAGATAGTGGTGAAGAGATGTTGTCCAAAGGCTCGAGTTCATGAGAAGAACAGAAATCTGATTGCTGTACCTTATTTTCTTGTCGATTTATTCCCAAGAATAAATGTCTTTTTTAATGAGAATAATAAAGCAACATTTTGAGCTTATTTTCTTTATCATAGCAAGATTTTGAGCTTATTTTATCTTTTTTGATGCAATTTTACCGGACGTTGTTGATCCATTTTTGAACGTGTTATATATCAATTGTTTGTGGTTCATAATTCAAAACTTATATTACATGTATTAAAATGTAATATTCTATTTTAATATGAAAAATTGGTTCATATCAATTGAATAATTAGGTATGATTTTGATACGTTTTGTTGGATTTGAGTGTTATAATAGATTAGACTAATGATATAAAATATGGGCTCTAAAATTTATGGGGAATATTTTGTACAAGGAGATAGCTTTTGAAAGAATATACATAACAAAAACTCTCCATTCAAATTATTGTCGTGTGATTTGAAAATGTATCTAAATATCATTTTTTTGAACTATTATTAGTTTCTAACATATTTTTTATTTTATTATTACTTTTTATTTTTATATTTTTCTCTTTTGTTGCTTTTACGCGTTTCTCTCTTTTTTTCGATCACAAAAATTAATTTTAAGAGAATAAGATTAGATTGAGATTGAAGTAAGAAGAAAGCGTGCCGCAAAACGTTATTTACAAAAAAAGTGTTATTTAAAATTTTGTCAACGCAGTGGTACAATCATCTGTGCTATGGACCGAGCCGAGGACGAGGACGAGGACGAGGGAGAAGCTGCGGCAGTGGCGGATTTCGTACGAAAAGAAGTGGGGGACTGGGACGACGAGGCTAAGTGTCGAGCAAGATTCAAGGCCCTGAGCGGACAGAGGTCCGATTGGGAACCGCTCTACTGTTTCTGGAGGGATTTAATTCTCAAGACTGCTCGCCACCTCCGCATTCTCCTCATCCGCCCTTCCCGCCTCAACCGCCTCTGGTTCCGCCGAGATGGCTTGTCTCCTTTATGCCTCGATCGCATCCTTGTTGAAATGCACCGCGCCGGGGACCTACTTTTGCCGCCTCACTCTACTTCCCGCCTCTCTCTCATTTTGCGCAGAGCACTACATATTTTTGGGGCCAGTAGTGACGCTCATCTCACTCTCACCGGAGATTGCTACATTCTCGCACCACTCTTAGAGGTTATTTTTCTTTGCTGTTCTACCTCACCTCTTCTTTTTTTTTTTTTTTGGTTAATTGATTGTTCCGGTATACGCAGGAGCGGGCCCTTGAAGTAGTCAACAAATTGTCGGAAAACTATTGGACGCCTTCTTGTGTTGTCACCATGAGGAAGTTTCAGGATATTTGTATGGGTTCAAAGGAAGCATCTGCGGTTTTGGATTACTTGTCAGCACAGGGCAGGGCGAGACTCCTCCTCATCAACAGAGCTGATCCTATAAAGGTAGCTTCCACTTGTACTGGTCTGTGTTGATAATTTTCCATTTTCTGATTGAGTTAGAGGTTTATTCTTTAGAGTTATGATCTTTGTAGGTCACTGTACGTTTAGGATGTATGTTGCAATCAACACTCTGATTCTTTGAATGATGCTTAACTTAGATCCATGTTGTCGTCACCATCACTTCAATGGGTTTCACTGTTTTACAGTATTCTGAGAACCATGGTTGGTTTTGTTTTCCTTTTCTGGCAATACAGGGAGTGAAAGTGTGTCTTGCTCCTGGAGCAGGTTCTACTGCGTCAAGTACGGATTACAGCGTACTGCACTTAACTTGGACTGCAGAAAAGCTGGAGCAGCAGCTGGATTTGATCGACCAACGATATCAAAAGTAAACATCTGATTTACTTCTTTCTGGTGCAAATACCAAGATTGATGGATTTGTGAAATCGGAAATGAACCTTGAGTAATAAAACTATCATGTAGAAGATGTCTATTGTGGATAAGATAATTGATATTCTGCATTTTTAGGATATTTATTCACTTCCTTAGCAATCTGTTATTGAACAAGCTGCAGGCTTCAAATTTACTCTTGATGTACCCTACATGTTAATTTGCCTAAGTTTTTTTAATTGATAAATGATCTCATTGTGCTGAATTGGGGCTCTGTTCAGAAGCAGGAACTCAGCTTTAGCTTCTCTGAAAAGTGGGAATAAGAGAGTTGCCCTGAAATATACAAAAGAACTAAAGATGGCATCTCAAAGTAGAGAAAGATGCACGACACTCTTGGACCGAGTGGAGCAAGTTCTTCAGGTTATCACAGATGCTGAGTCCTCTAAAAAGGTTGGTTTGACATGGCAACAGTATTTCAGGAAATATTATCTTTTGCTTTTTTAATGTGACATACAGAGTTGGGATCTTTGTATCAATGCCTGGTATTTTCGATTGTTTTGAAGCCCATTCCACCTTTTCCATATGGAGCATGACCTAATTATTATATTCTTGAAAAACTTCTTGTTTTCATCATTTTTACTCATTGTGTTTTGATGCAGGTTTCAGAGGCCATACAAAGCAGCACACTTGCTATACAGGAAAATAAAGTCGGTATTGAAGAAGTTGAGCTGTGCCTGCAGGAACTTGATGAGAACATTGATTCACTGAAACGACTTGACAATGCTTTAGGTAAACATTCATTATCAGATTTATGTTGCATCTGAGCCATGTTTATGTTCCAAGTTTTATTGAGCAATGACTCCTATTGAGTAAGATGTAGCCTCAGTTTCATGTTTAGTGGCTAGATATATCTATGATGGAGAACTGAGTAGCATGCATATGAAAACATCAAGGTTTCTTTTCAGAGTCAAAAACCACTTTGTTTGCAATTAGAATCTGGACTTATTTTGTACCTACAATCTAAATCTGTTTTACCAATGATTAGTAAATTTCAGTATTCGATAATTCGTTGTTTGTTGTGGCTCTGAATGCTTTGCAAATTGCATCAAACTGAGTGTATGCGGTGTTCCTCGAGGTGCATAATACTGGACCATTGAATGTGATTGCATTCAATGCTGTGCTAGCGCTGCAATAGAATCTCTTTGATCCAGTTGATCAGTGCTTAAAAAGGCGTGCCTAAGCCCTAGGCGCCAATATTTCGGCCCACGGCGCCTTAGGGGTGTGAGGCGAGGCTGGGTGAGGCCCGCCTAGGCGCTCGCCACAGGCATCTTTTTTTTTTTTTTTTTTAATTAAATATATTTATGTCATGTACCCTAACCCACCAAACACCAGACGTCCAGTCCAGCCCTATCCCCCAACCCCAGCGCCTTTTGCTGCACCCTTTCTTCCTAATTCCCCTATGCTGCACCCTTTCTTCCTAATTCCCCTATGCTGCACCCTCCCACCGGCGACCCTCCCGCCAGCGACCATCCACTTGCTTTGAATGAAATTGATGAAAGTAATGAATGGCTAGTTGGAGTCCCGCAAGAAGAACTAGTGTTTGAGGAAGATAGTTTAAGATGGGGATGATGTTGCAACAGCTGCAGGAGTTGAGGAACCTACTAGGACCACTAGAACATATACTAGAAGGGCCACAACTTCAAAGACTTCTAAAACATCATCATCTAGATCTAGTTCTTTTGGACTTGTGGATGAGGAAGATGAATGGGAAGATATGGGAGGGGATTCAGATGAGGCAGAAGAAGAAGATGTGAATGGATACAAATCCGATGATAATCCACAATTTGACATGAACTATAATGATGATGATTAGTGCCTTGCCTTAGTGATTATGCTTAATTATTATGTCTTGAACTTCTATATTTAATGTTTTGGATCATGTTTTGATGAATGTATTATGTTTTTTTATTATGGTTAATACATGTTTTTTTTTAGTTAGGGCGCCTCGCTTGAGTGAGGCGAGCGCTTTGCCTCACGCCTCGTGCCTAGGCAGTAAAAGGGTTTTGCGACTCGGGGCGCCTTACGCCTTTTCAAGCACTGCAGTTGATTATATACTTGTCTAACACGTGTTTGTGTGACTTTGTAGAAGCAAATAAAGCATATGCAGAGATACATGATGAAGACATAGAAGAAGAGTTCAACACACTGGAGCTGGAAATAAAAAGTGAAACGAATAAAGTCCCAACTAAAAGTGGGTTTGATAGCTCAGCAGGAGCAAGAGAAGTTGAGGAGAAAACTGATGATTTGAGCACGGCTTTGTCAAATCTTCATCTTAAGGATGAGAAAGCCATGGAATCAGCAGAAGGATGTTGTATAGGGACCTTTGGCAATCAACAAAGCACCTCAAAGGAGAGCAGACTTGAAGCTGCTTAACATTGTACTAATGGATAATGAATCTGCATCTCTATTATTTTGATGTTCTTCTGGAATTGCAAACATAGAATGCGACATTAAGAGCGCTCTAGTCTAGTAATTTTTTATATTTGAATTCTTTGTACATAGTCAAGGACAGCCCTTATCTTTGTAAAAATCATTCTATTCCCATGGACTCCTTAAAATTTGTTGTGCTCTGATTTCGCATGTTCTCCAGGTGACTTTGCAAACATATATCAAGCGTTTTGGACTATTCCAAATCATGTGCTCTATCTCCTATTTTGAAAATTTGTTGCGCTCGGATTTTACGTGATCTCCAGGCGACTTAGCAAAAATATATCAAGCGTGTTGGACTATTCCAAATTTTGTGTACTCCTATTTCAAAAAAATTCCTTCGCAGACGTGCGTACTTATTAAGTCAGTTCAGAATTGTTGTAGGTCCTTGTTTCTTAGAAAAATTTCTTGCTAGCATGTCTATTTTGGGCCATAATATACACACCACATCAATTTCTAAACACAACACATTTTAATTGTTGGTAATATAATCTTATGTAAAATATCATAAATACCCTCTCCCTTCTCACCATCACCCTCCTTCCTCATCTGTATGTCCCCCACCATCTCCCCTCCCCACCCCCATACTCCATTTTCTCCTCTGACGTGTGCTCCCATCCTCTTCCACCCCCACTTCTACTTCTTCTCTCATGTGCCTCCATCTTCTCTTGCCATCACTTCCTTTTTCTCCTTTCTTAGAAAATATTAATTTTTTCTTTCTTTATCGACAGTTGCAGAGAAATTTAAGTTTTCTTCCTTCAAAATATGCATTCAACATACCAGTGTTGAACATCAAATGGATGTTTGATACACTTAGTGTTGAACATCACATAACATGTTCGACGTCTTTAGTTGAACGGGCAACAAAGTGTTCAATCTTCTTGGTCAAATAAACTGAAAAAAAAAAAAAATTGAGAAGTGGGGGCGGGAGAAGAAGGTGGAGCTACATGTTAAAGATTGTGGGGCTGGGTGCATGGACATACGACGAAGGAGGGTGAACATGAGAAATAGAGAAGGGAGAAGCTTGGGGAAGGAGGTGGCGGCAGCGACGGTGGTGCATGGAATAAATGAGGAATAAGGATTGGGCCGGGAGGGGTGTAGAGGGTAGAGGTGAAGAGGGAGGAGGGTAGCTTTGGCAATTCATAGAAAAATTATTTTTAAAAAAAATTGGAACGGGGTGTGTCTAAAAAGGGTGGTGCTATCCATAGCACCCAAATTACTCTTCACACCACATCCATTTTTTTTTTACAAAAATGGACATTAACAAAATTACCAATATAACCTTCAAAATAAAAAAAATGAAAAATGAAGTGTCAGGGCGTTCGGCCAGTGTTGGCCGAACGCAATAAAATATGTTCGGCCTGTCCTAGCCGAACACAGTGTGATGTGTTCGGCCAGAGGTGGCCGAACGTGTTGTGTTATGTTCGGCCAACACTGGCCGAACGCCCTGACACTTCATTTTTCATGTTTTTTTGTACGTTCTGTTTTTTTCACCATTCTGTTTTTTTCACCGTTCGGCCTGTTCTAGTCGAACACAGTGTGATGTGTTCGGCCAGATGTTTGGCCAACACTGGCCGAACGCCTCGCAGGCTGTTCGGCCAACCAGCGCCGAACGGATTTCGAATTCGCGAATTTAATGGAAATTTTCATGGAACGTTCGGCGTCCATGATCTTCGACGGTGGAAGGTTCTCGAGTAGTTCGGGATGGTGGGGAGCAGTTCGGCGACAGTGGGGTTGGCTTAGGAGCAGTTCGGCGCGGGTGTGGGGAAAGGGGGTTCGGCGCGCAGGGTTCGCAGGAGTGAGTGAGGTAGGGTTTGCTGTTTTTTTTATTTTTAAATTTTTTTAAGTGTTAAGGGTATTATAGGTATTTTTGTGGTGTGGTTAGTAATTTTGAAATTTTAAATGTAATTTTTTGTGGTGTATTTAGTAAATGTGGTGTGAAAAGAGGAAATGGTGGTGTGGATAGAAAAGGCCGTCTAAAAATTATTGGGGTGCAAATAGTTGGATCGTTTAATTTATGTAGTATAAAATGTATACTTACATAATGAAAAGTTTAGGGCTTTTGGAAAAAACTCCTATATCCATATGTTAAATATATATATATATTGGTCATTAACATTGTGACATTAGGAAAACACAATTTGAAATTCAAATCCCAGAATCGTTCAGGAATTCGAAGCAAGGAGTCAATAGTTAATGGTTCAAATTTCTCCACAATGTTATAAAAAAACTCTCTCACCTTTCTATTGAGAGTTAATACCCATTCAGTTCATAATAGATATAGTTTTAAAAATCTCACATAGAAACAAATTATATACTCATTATATCCTTGTAATGCAAAAGAGACTAATGGTTAGTGGTGTATATATATATATATATAATTACGAAGAAATATTACTTTGGTCAATTTCAATACTGAAGAACATGACTTGCTAAAAAATAAAACTTAAAAAATTGTCATTCATTTTATAAAATAAAACTCTTGTAGATCAAAGTTGGGTAAATAACTTGGGTAATGTCATAAACGACATGTGAGATCCTGAATAAAAACCCCCATTATTTTTACCTCCCTAATATTACCACATTTGTCCTCCCTAGGGACGGATATTAATTGCAGCTTGCTCTCTTCCACTACAAGCTTGCTTCTACTCCACATCAAGATCACAACCAACAATAATGTGAGAGAAACGAATGCATCATCATAAAATAACGCTACTACAAGCTAACATTCAGAAATCTCAAACAATCAGCAACTGCATTCACCGTATTGGAGATCCATTCGACCTACTTAAGTATGTTCGGAAGTTTAATTTTTACGGTATTGGTAACTAATAATCTTGCATAATCTGAAGACATACCACCCTATAGAGACCGCATCACCTACATACCTCCAGAAAAATTAAACACCGGTCATCAGCAGCATAAAACAATGTCAACCTAGCGCACCGTGCTTCAAGCATTGCGCTACTCCAAGTTTCAACTGAAGCATCTTCTCCCGAGCCATCTGCAAAATAAAAAACTATACTTAATACAGGAGGCATCCATTTTATTTTATTTTTTTCCGGGAGGGGGAGTGGGGCAGGTAAGGCAATTGATGATGAGTTGTTTTCCTTTAAAAGGGAACAAGTCTACAATGATCTTCAAAGGTACACCGCATAAAATGTTTGCAAGGAGTCTTAAATCACACATTCCAATCCCAGGTTTAGATGCCACCTCTTAACGTGAAGATTAACAAGCTCACATGGTTATGTACTAGAAATGTATTCTTCCTTTCTGTTAGTTTCCTTGATTGCATATTTCTAGGCCTCTCAGAGATCTTTTCAGATGCACTCCAACCGGTGGAAAATTGCAGAACCATACTATTTGACATCTACAAATTCTAAAATAAAATAAACCTACCTCCTGGACAGCCATGATTCTGCTTTCGGCGCCATCAAGTTGAACATTAATTTCTTTCTCCACTTGTGTAAGAATTTTTTTATGGGAAGCTCCTAATAATGCCAATAAGGAATTAATATGGGTCAGGATTTGTCTGAATTCAGGAAAGCAGATGTTTTATGATAAATGACATCGGTTCACAATTGAAATAAAGCTATTTTTGTGGTTGCACTAGTATATTTAACAGGTTTCGGTTCATAACTTTCTTTTAGCTTAATTCAACAGTAATGATTTAAATGAAAAGGCAGCAAATGGAACCTTTCAGTTCTCACTTGGACAAGACACAAGCAGTAATTCCAAGATCAAGGTAAAAAACATATACAATAACTCAGAGAGGTTAAGCAGCACAAGTATGTTGTAAACTGTGCCCAGACTTGATTATACAGGTTTTTTGTTGTAGGTTAATGATTCGAACTTTTACATATGGCCAATTGACAAAAGCATGATAAACTTTTTAGGCAAAAGTAATATCACCAAATTAGAGAAGATCTTTTCTGAGGTTTAAAATTTTCGTACTTTGCTTTTCTGCAGATCTTTTGAGCTCGATCTCATGCTCTTCTAGATCTTCAATTAGGCCGCCATAATCGTGGAGGTGCTGGGCAACCTCTTCTTTGAATCTTTTATATATTCCAAGCAACTGTTCCTGTTGTTCTGTAAGACAGATTCTAATGCATGAAGACACTAGAAGCTCAAGAAAAATTCACGCATGCTGTCCAAGTACCAACCCATCTCCTAGGGGCATTAAAATGTCAGTCATTATCTCACTCACCACCATGAATGAATATTAAGATTATATACAACTGGCAATAATCAAGGTTATAATACTTAAAGGTACTGGATCATGCATTTCTTGTCTACTTACTTCTATTTCAGCTATCATTCTTAAAATCTTCATAAAATATTCTCATTAAAAACACGAACACACAAATTTATTGTTTCGACAATGATTTTGACATTTATATAAATGCAAATCCTAACATTTTGTTCATATGCCTGTTCCCCTCCCTATTATTTTGGCGAGCTCATAAAACCCAATATTGAGTCCAATGGCCATAGGGCATGACTACACAGGCAGGATCAAAGGTCCAATCTAAAAGCAAGTACAAAAAACTTTTAAGCTTGTCGATGGATATGCAATGATAGTATCAATTTGTCCAAAGAGACTAAGATTTAATTTTAGTTATCAAGCTTCATCAAACACACATCTCTGATTGCCTCCAATAAAGCAAGACACTAACTTTTAGGCATAAAATGCAGACATGCTCTAAAAGAGTGTAGATTTTACCAGGATAAAAACAAAAGGAATATATAATTTGATCAAGTATCAAGCTAAGATTCCAGAAACACATACCTTGACATCTGGTTTCCAGCTGTTTCCTTTTCAAATGACTCATATTGGTCAGCTTTCCCCTGAAATATACAAGCATCATGCTTAAGAGAAAACCCTCTCAATATGCAAACTATCCTTACTAGATACATACACATCTCTTTGAACAGAGATCATAGAACACTTACATATCTGTTTTGATTAGAGATTCAGCATTCTGTAATCGCAAGAATATTTCCTCAACAGCAGCCCGCAAAATTTCCGCAGACCTTTTGCTACTAATTGACTTCAGTTTTGTTTTAAGACGACTCAAAGCCACAGCGAATAGTGCTACAGCCCTGAAGTTTTGAGAAAGGAAATCATTAAAAATAAATAAAAAAATTAAGAGACTGCCAATATTGCCATTTCCTGAATTATTATCTCTACTCAACAGATAGAGGAATACCTGGCTAAGCCATCCTCATGATTCTGCTCCAAGTACATTTCAAGTTCGCCATTGTCCTGATTCCCTTTTTGGAGGTAAAAGGAGAAGTTAAAAGCATGGGGAAGAAACAAATTAGTCTCAGAAAAGAAGAATTCAAGAAGGAAGGTAGGAAGAAGTAGAAGGTTCACTAGAACCGAGAAACCTTTTAATGAATCTGATGCAGGACTACATCTAGTCACTTCAACATCTTTATCATTGCCTAGACTTTTATTCTGACTATGTAAGAAGTTCTCAGATATAAAAATTTCAGGAGAAAATTCCTCTGATTCTCCGCAACCTGTATATCCATGATAACAAGGTTAAAGCCAAAGTAGATTGCCTTGTGAAATGCACCTCACTAATGAAGCTAAACAACCTAACAGATCTCTCATAATTTAAGAGCAAGCATGTGGCCCTCTTTTTTTTCTGTTGAAATGCATGAGTAGGTAGTTTGTGTTGATGTTCTTTTTCTAGATCAAGCACATGTTCCTTTCATTGTCAGACTGTCAATTATAACTCATATTAATAGAGAACATGCCACTTTGATTGATCAGATCCTCCTTAAGAACCTGTTTATGTAAGAAATTATGCCAAAAAATATGAATTTTATTGTAAGCCATAGCATTTAAATTCTCTAGACTATTCTAAATAATATATATATATATATATAGCAAACAAAAAATCATGCATACCCTGCATTTACCAATTAAAAGAATCGAGCTCATTCAAATATTATTAAAATCACGTCCATTTTTAAATTCATATTCAGGTAGTAACTTATATAAGGAGGATTGTGGCGAATTGGAGACTATAAATTGATCTGAATAGATATAACACAATAATGTTAACCTACATACACAGATGTTTAATATGGTATATAGTTTCAACATATCTGTGAAGAAATATACAGTCTAGCGACAATTTCCTACTGAAATTCACCACAAGACCTATACCCAACCAACAATAAATCTAATTATTAGGTACAATGATAACAAAAATGATTCTAGTGTGGTGTTGGAGTACAATCATATATCTTTCTAGGAGGGGGTTGTAATAAACTCAGTTTCCCTTCAGCAGAGGGTAAATCTAACAAATGGAGCATAAAGCAGATGATGATATATGATACTAGGTTAAGGCATACTGCAACCTTTCGTATGTGATTTATCTTCTGAGCTCTCAGAATCCGTCTCATCAGTAGATGATTCGGACATCTTGTTTTCACGATCTTCCTCCAATGGAGCACTTGGTTTCAGGAGGAAACTATTGTTCGCACTAGCATTTGGTTCACATATATCATCCTTAAAATTTATTAAGGAAAAGAAAGATGTATACTAACATGTAATAATGACCATGTTAACATGTGCCGTTTAATTAGTGTGCTAAAATATTGAAGGATACAGATGGTTCCAGTTGACTTGGATTGCAATCAGATGATTTTGAACTGAACAAACTTTTGAAGCTTCGGATGCCTGCTGTGTTAAATGTTTTCTCTGCAGGACTCCGATCTTGAAGTTTTCCCTGCTTACTTTCTGGTGAACAGCCACCTGATTTACCCTCAGAGGGGGAGTCCACAAGATCATGTCCAGAGTTCCTTTTGTTCTTGAACGGAGAAGTAGATACGTCTTCCTGCTGATTCTTCTTTGAAACTTCAACATCCATTGGCTGCCGAACATCCCTCTGATCAGTGATCACATTAAGTAGAGGCTCAGAAGAAGTATTTTTCCTGGTACCCTTTGTTGGCTCTAGAAGTACATCATTTCTCCTGTGACTGGAACTGCCAGTATTGGAAGCTTTACTCCTGTGTACCATTGATTTTTCAGCAGCTGGTATAGATCTGCTCTTTTCTGGTTGCTGTCTCTCCTCTGCATTTTTATTCTTACGACCCTGACATGTCTCTACTCGAGAACTCATTCTTAGATTCTTGTTTCTCTTAGAAGGTAAGGAACCATCATCAAAATTATCATATAATCTTCCAGACCAATCTCCTCTAAATGAAAATACTCTCTTCTGTGGACACTCTTTTCTGTGGATAGATTCGGTGGCTTCAGTTTTGTTACTTTGTTTTTTAGTGGAACCTTTCCTCCGGATTAAAGAACGAGTCATTGGCCTAGTGAAAACAGGCGTTTGAGAATCACTTTCAATAGTATCTGAATTAGGGTTTATCTTTTCAATAGGACTCTGCTTTCTTTCCTTCTCTTGATCTGGATTCAACTCCTCACACTTAGGGCTGGGACAATGCTTGTTTGGTGAAGAAACATTGCCTAAGACCTCCCAGAGCTTCATTCTCAGAGTTTCACGGCCCCCAGTTTCTGTTGCCCTATCGTTATCTTCTGCCTGTTCTTTCTCTAGCCGAACGCCTGGTTCAGTTGAACATGCAGGTCTGTCTACATGCTCTCCATTATTAACCTTCCCAGCCCCCACGGAACAAATATCTTCACCACAATTCTTCTGCCTGCATTCATCAGATTCTAAGCCAGTCTTAGCGGCAAAAAACTTAAGAGAATGGGCTGCAGATGCTTTCTCTAATAGCTTCGATCTGGGACGTCTTCTGCTGATGACAGGAAAAGTTGGTGTATGTTCTGTCTCTTGAACTGCAACTGATGAAGATATCTTTCGGCTCAAAGATCTCGTGGAAACCCAAGGTGAGGTATCCCTCTGTTCATCAGTCACATGTTTTTCTACAAGTGGAGTATGCCGTTCGCGATCTTCTTCGATGCAATTCCCTTTGCTATAAGCTTCATTTTCAGCAATCTGCATCACTGGTTCCTTGAGATCTTTTGTTTCTGCCTTGGACATTGAATCAACCAGAACTCCTATGGAGACCTTCCTGGATTGACTGCAGTGCCGGTAATTGCTGCTAAGACTCTGACGCCGACTCATTTGTTCCTATGATGTGTTAAAATTATTAGGCCAGCTAGCAATCCAGCTTCATAAACTCACTACACGAACTGATAGAAGAGCTCAACAAGCTGGACATACAATTTTTTAAGAAAATAAAACTATGGGTAAAACAAACAAAATTTTGCCCATACATGAATGTGTGGCTATCAGGAGGTTTATGTACAGCTTACAGGGTTCTCGACTGACAAAACAAAATAAGCATGAATTATGCGATGAGTGAAAATTAACTCTATATATGATGTGGGATTAAGAGGTAGCATGCAATACTCACCACTGGGAGATTAGTCTGTCTACCAACATCCATTTCTAAAGCGTTAAGAGAATTTGCTAAATCTCAAATAAAACTTGACTGGAATGCGGGAATATGCCTCTTAACGGATCCTCAATAAGGACAATTAAATTGGTGCTTCACGAATAGAGATATTTCAAACAAGGAGGATAAACAGAGATAGGAGTGAGAATACATAGAGATCTAGTGCTTGTGTGAAGGCATACGAATTGGTGTAATTGTGTATGCTCGAGTTAATTGCAAAGAAAACAAAAATTGACACCAGAAACTTTGAATTCTCAGCACATTGAGCTATGAAAGTACCTTCAGATCTGGAATTATTTACAGAAATCTCAAGTACATCGAACGAGAGCTCAAACTATGCATAAAATCCACGATATTCAACCTGCTGATAATAAGTTTAAAATGTAAATGCACGGAAACAACTTATATAGTTATCATGCACGATCATCGATGTTCCGCACTGAAAACTGAGATACCAAAGACGGCGAAGAGCTTGCTTTCTTACAGCAGTGCAGATATACAAGCAATATTCCCGGAAATCGTTTCTATTCAAGTGTTAGAGTCGAATTAAAAAATGGAAATGAATTTTGAGAGTTACTTGAGGAAACTGGAGTAGAGGAAGGAAAGGGAAGTAGAAAATTGAGGCGGGAAAGAGCAATCCAGGACTCGTGTATCTCTCTTCCTAAACGGCTACTAAATACTACCATAGACGAGGTGCGCAATGCGCACCACCGCTCACGTCTGTATGTATGTCCACGTCTCCTCTTCTTTTTTTCTTTTTTTTTTTTTCCTTCTTTATTTATTTCTTTTAAAGAGAGGACTTCTTGGTGATGTAAGTTATAATGTTAATAATATATTATTTGGCCGATTCTCATTCTACCAATTAAAAAAAAAAAAAAAAGTAATTTAGTGAACTTTTTATCTTTGAAGGAGTTACATCACAATATTTTAAAAATTATAAATTTTAATATATTATATGAATTGAATATTTGATTTTTCTTGTTTTTCCTCCATCAAGTTCTGAATTTCAATCCACATTTTAAAATACTTATTTTTTGCATATATTATAAACAAATTCACAATTCGCTAACAAAATGATCACACGAGCTAAGAGCAATATTCGGAAGGCAATGAAAAGATGAATTGCACAATTAACTAAATTAATGATATTTAACCGAGCATAACAACCCAAACCGCAAAGATCATAATTCAAGTAGAACTTTATGCATTAGTTAAGGATGGGACAAGAGAATTGGTACCACCATATCCAAGTCAATTGGGTGCAACTGATTTTTTCAAACTAAAGGAAGATATATGACCTTATTGATAGGTTTAAAGCTTGTTTGGTTGTAAAATAATTTTATCGGATACTAGCTTTAAATTATAATGAAATATTCATTTCAAATGTTAAGCTAATTCTTGTTTGTGTTTTATTAGCTATTGATGTGAGTTGATAATGTGTTGGAAGTCTAAAAAATTCAAAGCATTCACACTTTATTTTATTTTGTAATACTCCATTAAAGTCATAATTTGTCATCAATTTTATGGTGTAACCTAACTTATTCTTGCACAGTATATAGGGGTCAAGACACACAAACACACACATGTATAAATTCTCATCTCTCCACTACTGCTCATATTATTTTACATATAATATTTTTGGGCAATAAGACAATGTTATTTTGATATAGTCTTCTTATAATTGTACTCGTAATAATAAAATGTGACAACGATGCCAACTATTTTTTTGGGTGATGTGAGTTAATAACACATGTACAAAAGAAAACTATCATGATCTTACAATAACATCAAAGTGACGTAATTCATACAGACCAGCCATTTAACTTTATCTAATTTCTTATTTAATATATCAATGTTTTGTTCATACTTGTTTTCTTGTCCTCAAAGCTTTATCAAATAACAACACAAGTTTGAAAGCTTATAAAAACAACTTAAGACTTAAAACAAGTACCTTGATAATCAAGTGCAACCTCTACTTTGAATAAACTTCAATCCAAAAGTTGGAGGCACGATAAAGGTTGATTTTATATTTTGGTAAATAAATAAATAAATAATTTTCACTTTTAAAGTTAGAAGCTGCTTAAATATCAAACACTTTCATTTTAAGATTTTGGAAAAAAAATAATTATATTGTAAAATACAACCTACTTTTAATTTTTATTATAAATAATTTTTTCATAATATATACTAATAATAATCAAATAGTCTAATATTATTTGTTAGTCACTTTTAACTTTTTAAAAATATATTTTGAAAACCAATTTTTTATTAGTTGAATTTTTTCTTCCTTTTTTAGACTTTTATTTCAATTAGTTAAAATACAAATATTTTTTTTCATTTTTACTCTATCTTTAACGTATGATATCTTAAATTAATTGTTTTTTCATAATATTTATTTTTAATTTATATTACATATATTAAAATGAGATATTAGATGAAAAATATAATGAGTTTTGGTTAATTATTTAAATTAAATTTAAATATTTATTATAAAATAAATATTAAAAAATATATTTTCTTATAAAAAATATTAAAGAATTAAATTTTAATATAATTAATCAAAACAAGACTTTATTTTGAGATAGTGGAATATATATTTTTATATACAAACTATACCTTTCTACAAGTTTTTTCAGTAAAAAATAATTTTAATATTATTAAATATTAATTAAGTTAAAATTATATTATAAATATTTATTTTAATTATAAATATATATTACAAATCTTATTCATAGGGAGAAATACTAGTATTTATTTGTAGTCGCAGAAGCAAGGAACACATACACACCCTTTAAATCAGCCAAAGATTGATGAATCCAATCTACTTCTTCCGTCCGTCCACGTGGAGATAAGCCTCCGTTTAGTTTTCCTTCTCTTTATATTTTCTTTCCGGCAGTGAATAGAATCTCCGGTTCCATCCTACAGGTCTTAAAACTTTTCCGATGGGTAGTTGCACCGGCGTCCACACCCATTTCCCAGCTTTCAATTCATTCAAGCCTCTACCATCTTCTTCTCCGTTCTGTCCATTCACAATCCGTCGTCATGAGCCCCGAATCCGGAGAGTCCGATGCTCCATCGCCGAGGGACCTTCCGCTGTTTCCCCTTCTACGGAAAGTGATAAGTATCAATCAATGGTTGACTGCGTGATTGTCGGCGCTGGCATAAGCGGCCTGTGTATCGCTCAGGCGCTGGCCACGAAGCACAGTAACTCCAATGTAATGGTGACGGAAGCCAGAGAGCGTGTGGGAGGAAACATCACAACCGTCGAAAGGGATGGTTATCTTTGGGAAGAAGGCCCCAACAGCTTCCAGCCGTCCGATGCCATGCTCACCATGGCGGTGCGTTTACCATTACTTATTTCTCTTTTCCCCCTTTCTAATTTTTCCAACGGTTCTGTTTGAAATAACAATTTAAGAGTGGCAGGTGGACAGCGGGTTGAAGGACGATTTGGTTTTGGGAGATCCAAATGCGCCTCGTTTTGTGTTGTGGAATGGCAAACTGCGGCCTGTGCCTTCCAAGCCCACCGATTTACCGTTCTTTGACTTGATGAGCATTCCTGGAAAACTCAGAGCTGGTTTTGGTGCAATTGGTCTTCGTCCACCTCCGCCAGTTTGTGCCCCTTTTATCGTTTGGTGTGTTTTGCTCTGACTTTACCTGCATTATACTATATAATTCTTATCTTATAAATTTTGTTGAAGGTAACAGGGTCATGAGGAATCAGTTGAAGAGTTTGTCAGGCGTAATCTTGGTGATGAAGTTTTTGAGCGCTTAATAGAGCCATTTTGCTCTGGTACTCCCTCTTCTTTATCCCTGACCTTTAGAATGTGGCATGCTTTGCTTTTTGCCAACGCAAGCAAAGCCTAGAAGTCATGTATTATGGTTTTCAGCGTTGGAGAAAATGAGTTCAATTCCTCAGAATTTGCAGTGGATAGCATATTTTGTCAGTTGTTCCGTTATTAGTATGCTACTTGGTCAAACCTTGCTTGGTGATTGTTTTACTTTGTTCCTTGTTAAGTTTCATCTTGGTCCTTTTAGTGCTTTGTGATTTTGCTCAGATTCAAGCTGTTCAATCTTGAAGATGATGTGGCCTCAAACATAAACTCATATGACAAAGTTTAACCTTCTATACGTTTATGATTAGAAAATTTATAGGAACAGGAAAATCCTTGACTAAAGAAATTGTGAGGGTTGAAGTTCCTCCATCCCCAAAAAAAGCCCATTGACTTATAATCTAGTCATAAATTTGTTTCCTATCAGTCAAGTTCTTTCTTCATTTACTAACGTCATCATATATAGGGAAGAAAGAAGCCTGTTTCTTCAAGAAATGTGGAAGTATTCAAACTGCCAATTTTGCATTAAGATTCCAATGATCATAGGAGATAGTTGAGGGCAAATGTTGATTTAGTTCAGATTGAAATTTTGTATCTAACATTTTTAAATCACACATTTTTTATGGAAAAGGAGGCTATGTATGTCAACCACATTTGGCATGCCAAACCCAAACTCTATGTTCCTAGGCCTTAACAGTAGACTGTAGAGTACAAAATAGTAGCGCATAAGAATTTTAAAATGAGCTTCAACAAATTCTCTCCTGTTCATTTAATTAGTACTGTGAGATTGCTCGTAGTATATTGCATTTAATTTATACCTCTTTTGGAACAAAGTATTATTATCATATTTCTCTTCCCATACAGGAGTTTATGCTGGGGATCCATCAAAACTGAGCATGAAAGCAGCGTTCGGGAAAGTTTGGAAACTGGAGCAAAATGGTGGTAGCATCATTGGTGGTACCTTTAAAGCAATCCAGGAGAGATCTAGTAGTCCTAAGGCACCTCGAGATCCGTAAGAACATTCTTGCAAAGGCCTTTCTTGTGTTTGTTTATTTTAATTGTGCAAGTATATTCTCGAATTTGATTGAGCACATTTGCAGGCGCTTGCCAACACCGAAAGGGCAAACAGTTGGATCTTTCAGAAAGGGCCTGGCGATGCTGCCAAATGCAATCTCATTGAGGTATTACTCCGCTATATTAAAATGAAACACGTAGAATTTTCTTTTTTTCACATTCAGAATTATATGCTGAATGCTCCCTCTGTTCAAGGTTTGAAATACTCTAGGTCTTCTATTTTCATAATAAGTTGAATTGTAGTAACTTATATCTTGTTTTCTATTATAGCCGAATAAGGCAGGAATATTTGATGTGAAGAACTTGTACGTGATATAGTGAAAAAGTCAATTCAAATAAAGGCCCATAACATAACAATATAGGCAAAAGAGTGACTTGATTCATGCACAACGTTAATATCATAAAACCAATGTATAAAAAAAAAGTGATCTCTTTTGCTGGTTAAGCAAGTATCGTGGGAGAAGGTGTACTTCCTATTTACATTTGTTTTTGTGTATGGGTGTCTTATATTTCAAGCCTAGGAAACAAAGTGAAGTTGTCGTGGAGACTCACGAGTATCACTACATTGGACAATGGAGGATATTCCTTGACATATGACACCCCCAATGGAACAGTGTCTCTGCAGAGTAAGAGTGTTGTAATGACTATTCCATCCTATGTTGCAAGCACCATATTACGTCCGCTATCGGTATGTTCACTATATATGTATTCTTGCTTCTTTTTAGTTCACTTATATCTAGAGATATAATATTAAAACTGTCAAAACTCCGTCTCGCCTACCACCATGCTAGGAGCTACTGGAATTAATGGAGGGCTGTAGATCTTGAATTATGGTCCTAAAATGTTCGAGCAGCAGATGCCCGTGTCCATTGAGATCCCTGGATTTCTCATGAGGGGAAATCATGGAAGAAATGGATGGGAAGAATGTAACTTAGGTTGCTCTAACTCATTAGTAATTCCTCATGTAATTTTTGGAAGACCACTACTTCCTAATTAACAGTAAGGAAGGGGATAATGGAACAGAACTTGTACTTGTCTGGATTCTGGAAGTTAGAGAACTAAGGTTAATGGTAAAATATGGTGAAAGATGATGGCCTGTAATTACATGGAATGGACTAATTGCAGAAACTTTTGCTTTGATTGCTGAAAGAAGTGGATCTACAAATTGTTCCACAAATGGGCATGGTATAGTTTAATGTCAAGCTTTTTTTTGGTATGTCTGCATTCCAGATGTTTTGTGTTTTAACTTTTCTCAGTGTTGTGTATGCTTTGATACTCTTCATACTCAGAGATTGCTTCAGAAAAAAATATTCTAGCTTGCAAATATTTTATGTGATGCTGTTTGGTTTCAGTTCACATTTTTTTTCTCACACCTAATGACCTAAAATCTCTTGCATAATTTATGCTAATTTCCTGTTAAATTGTTTGCAGGCTGTTGCAGCAGATGCATTATCAAAATTTTATTACCCACCTGTTGCTGCAGTCACCATTTCGTATCCAGAAAAAGCAATTCGTGAAGAATGTTTGATTGATGGTGAACTAAAGGGATTTGGGCAGTTGCATCCCCGTTCACAAGGGGTGGAAACTTTAGGTAATTCCACAGTCATAAATTTAACTAGTGTTATAAATTTGAGTTATCCAACAAGAAAGCTAGAACTATGGTTTTGCTGTTGCTCTTCTGGATAATAGTTTTCTTGTATCCAGAAAACTGAGATGTTATATGGATTATAGTTAGTGCAATATTAAAGCTGTCTACCCCCCAGATATAACCTTTTTACCGACCCTGCAGGAACAATTTACAGCTCATCACTGTTTCCTAACCGTGCCCCATCTGGAAGAGTTCTTCTTTTGAACTACATAGGAGGAGCTACCAACTCTGGAATTACATCAAAGGTACAATTATCTGTTTACAGCATGCCTCTATGTTTAGTTTAGCTCTTGTTGTGTTTTGAAATGCTTCTAACTTGATTGAGTTACTCCACGTGAATAAGTTGCTTCAAGGAGCTCAATTCTTAGAAATTTTGAGGGCATCTGTGCTCAAAGTACAAATCACTTGATGTCAGTGGAAAAGATCTCTGAAGTAGACTTTGTTGTGCTCAAAGTACAAATAACTTGTGCTTCATTTCATTTCTAGAGAAATAGGATATATTTTGTTCTTTCAGTGCTTGATGGAGTCGAATCAATTTGAAGCTAACTTTTAGTGTACTGATGCATATGCACTAAGAATTCATTAAAGTAATATTTTCAGCTCCCATAGTGACACTTTGTTGCATGACTTGTTGATTTCCTCACTACTCTGGTGTCTGACCAGACTGAGAGCCAACTTGTGGAATCGGTGGACCGTGACCTCAGGAAGATGCTAATAAATTCTAATGCACCTGACCCACTTGTCCTGGGGGTGCGTGTGTGGCCGCAAGCTATTCCACAATTTCTGGTAGGTCACTTGGATTTATTGGGTAGTGCCCGATCAGCTCTGAGCAATGGTGGTTTTAAAGGCCTCTTTCTTGGAGGTAACTATGTGTCTGGCGTAGCATTGGGCAGATGTGTGGAGGGTGCATATGATGTTGCGGCAGATGTTGCAGATTATTTGTCACAGTATGTGAATAGGTAAACTACAATTGGTTCTATTTTTTTAGGCTTAGTTGAGGTTTGTAGAGGTTCATTTTGGGGAGGTGGAATTTTCAAGAGAAAAATGCAGCTCAACTCATTTTGAGATTTCCGTGATGTTTGGAGGTAAACAATAAACATCGGCATGCATTTAGAGTTGATAATATTTTATAAGTCGACGATTTCCATATATATATATATATATCTAAATGTTTGTTGAAGGTGAATGTCCATCCTTTTCAATCATTTCATTATGTTTTGTATGCTCCATTTACTTCGATATAAATCTTTGATTATTACAGATGAAATGCTGAGGAAGTGCATGTTGTTCATTCATGTGTGGCATTGTGTTGTACTTATTTAGATTTGTACTCGAATGAAGGGACTGGATTGAAACCAGTTTAAAAGATGAGTGGAGCAATTGGATTATACTATCCATACATAGAGATTTTGATTGATTAGCACTTTAAGTGAGCAATCCTCAGTTATACTCATATTTTCATTCTAGCGTATTATGTTCATGAAACGTAACAAACATGCAAGTTTGAAAAAGTCTTTAAATGAAAATGAAATCAGAAGTGTTGTTGGTACTGGCAGTCCAAGTTAGGTCCCGTGTCCACATTAAAGATGGCTGCATATCGTTGGAAGTATCCGATCCGGTCTGAGACCCGCCCATCGGTGGGAATGCCACATTCCAGGCCTCCATTTATAATGTTGGTCACCAGCCCAAAACCCGACGTCCGATTAGCTGCTATATCCTCTCTTGTGGGGATGTAGCGCCCAACCATGACGTCGTGACAAGAGGGCTTGGGCTTCTGCTCTGTCATCCAAAACCACAGGGCTGTTTTCCATGAGATGACTGAATTGTTCGACACTATCTCTGGGTTTTTAAGACCGTCGAATCCCACTGCTCTTCCTGCTGGTCCATAGTTAAAGTTCCTGCAGACATGCACACATATTCAATCCCATGTCCCAAAAACTGGATTTAGCTAGAATTTTGATAGGGCTCATTTCAAAAACTATCTAGTACTATATTGACTAGGGGTGTAATCAAGTCGAACACGACAGCCATGGTCTCAGCTCAACGACATGTTCGATAAAGTCGATCTCAGCTTAGTTGTAAAGCTCGACTTCACTAGTTTTCGATTTTGAGGGTAAACAAATTAAAATATTGATCAAACTTGATAATGCAAGTCTGTTAAGTCGGGTATGGTTGAGCTTGAGTTAGCTTGCGAGCCAATTCGAGTCAACATAACATGTACTAGCTAGGTAGTTACCAGGATAGCTGGATGGGCCCCCTGCCATTATAAGATTTGCCTGGAGCGCAGGGCCACCGAGTGTTGGTTGAATCGCAGTAATCACTTTGAGGATTGACCTCCTCCTTGAAGCAGAGGCCCCATGCATAGGGACCATCAGGTGCTGTGGCCCACCCTCCGGTGGTCTCGTGAGAGATTTGAGCTAGAAATGCTGCTATCTCACGCTTTCTGGTGGTGAAGTTTCCGGTGTTTCCAAATCGTGGGAAGCACCGGGCTGCCTGCACGAACGAGTCATACGTGTAGAAACCGTTTGCAGGGCAGACGGCGTCGTCTTTGTGGAGGAAGATGGAATCATAGAGCTGTTTGGTAACGAGGGAGGAAATGGAGGAAGCCAAGGCCAAGCATGTCAAATTGCAGGATAATACGAATAGAAGCAGACAATGAGACAGCCTACTACTCACCATCATTGATATACAACGATTAATGACTGCATCCATCCGTGTGTGTGTGCATATATAGAGAGAGAGAGGAGGGGGGGGGGGGGGGGGACTAGGGTGCTGTGTTCGTTGTCATTTGTCACCAACAGCTAAGTTGGATTGGGAAGTCAGCGGTCAAAGTTGAATAATATGTTCATATCTTTCTGAAATCCATTCTAGAAATTAAATAATATTGTTGTATATTTCACTCATCATTCAAGTGGATATTTACCGAACAACAATATATGTAGTTTTTATCCACGTATTTGTTTTGAACGTTTATATTATATTAAAATTTTCTTACTACTTCAATCTTACTTGACTATCAAAAACACATTATTAAATCATATATATATATAAATATATTATATTTTTTAAGTTTAGGTTATGATTAAGTCCCGACGCTGACATTCACCTCAAACCTTCTAAAAACCCAGACTAAAATATGCATATAGAGTTGATCCGAGCAGAATTGAGGATTGCAAGGTTGGTCCTTGCAAAATTTAGGAATTATTATCTGAATTTCTAACTTGTTATTATGTTAATGTAAATAACAAATTTGCATAATTGGAGGTAGAATGTGGAAATGTCGACACAGCGCACAATATTGCTCCACCCCCATTCCCACTCATTATAAATCAACCGTTGACTTCTTGCATTGACTTGTAAAAAATGCAATCGTGCCGCAAACTGCACTAAATGCGTGATTACAAGTTAATAATAATAACATTCTTAGGTTGGAATATATTCTGGAATCACATTTATTACCAACGCAGTTGGTTAAAGGAATTCTTTTTCAAACTATGATGGTCAACTCTAATATTATTATAATATTTATTATGTTTGTGTTTATAAATTAATATTATTTATTGAATATGATATAAAACTAATTATAAAAATGATTTTTTTTAAAAATTGTGTTGTTTAGAAATGATCTAACATTTGTTTCTTAAATTGGTTTTCAATATATCATTTAAAGTGATTTCTTTTTTGGTATGAAATGGACGTTTTATTAATTTACTTGTGTTATTTGTTTGGCACAGGCCCACGAGAAAATCACTTTTATATTAATGATTCTTCATTTTATATTTTATTCCCGTCAAAAAAATAATCATATTTTTATAAATATTGTGTATTTGAATTACATGCTAAATATTTTAAATTATGATATTATTAATTTATTTTATAATAAAATTTGCGACATAAATGTACGTTTAATGATTTTATTAAGTGCTAAGTGCTTTAAGATTTATTGTTATTGTTATCCCTATAATTGTATTTTTGTTATGAATATGTAATGATCTTAATAAAATGCATATTTCAATTAGAACATATGAGGTCTAATTTGTGAATTGTATTAGACCACCCTCCATTTTAATAATTAATTTTTTTTTTTAACAATCCTAGGCTTGGCGTAGCACATGCACTGTGCTTGGACCTTGCACCATGGCTTGCTGCGAAAATTTCTATTGTCGATTCAGGCATGATCAAACACAAAGATGATATAATTGCATCAGTTGAATCTTTTGATTCTCTTTTAAAGGTTGTTTGAATGCTAGTCAACATTTTATGGTAATTATATTGGGTACAGATAGTGAAGCAAATATTATGGTTGCTATGAAATATTTTGAATTACAATGTCGTTAATCTATTTCACATTGATATTTATTACATAAATGTAGGATAATTTAAAATTTTCATATATCATATATTTGAATTTATCGTACGTACCTAAAGATTTGATCAATGATTCAAGATTTTCCTATATTCCAAATAAAATTATAACCAAATAATTTTAATTAAATTAAAATATTAATTATTAGATCTTCCAATTTTAATAAGAATGTCACTATTTTTGCCGGTATCTCTTTTGGGGTAAAATGCTAATTAAGCCCACGGTTGATGGGTTCAGATAACGCAGTGGATCAGGATGGCCCAACTCAAATATGAGCCCAGTTACTTTCAGCTTCCGGGCCGGGCCGTAAGATTGTTGTCTGGTTCAATTCAAATTCAAAAGAAACCCCCGAATTCGACCGTTGGATGCTTTCATCCAAACATTCGAGTTATTTGTCCCCCCCCTGAAATCTTTGGCAGCATTCCTCAGCTATACAATTCATTCTTGCTCAAGTCCCTTTTCCATGTCGATCGCCGCCTCCGTCGCCAGACGCCATGGCTGGCAACGCCCTCTCCATCCTCTACAGGTATTTATCCCTTCGTTTTTCGTTATTTTTTAAATTTCGCCGTCATTGTCGTTAGATTCATCCGCTGGCAATCTCCTTATCATTTCAGCCCTAATCGTTGTCATTTAGTTTAACGGCTGAGTTAGCTTTGCTAATTTGATTTTAAATCGTCCATCCATTCTGAGAATTATATCAACACCTTGGAGTTCCCTTTCTTGCCTTAGCCACAAAACGAAAATGTGGAGAAATGTAGCCAATTTATTGACATGGTTTTCGCTTCTGGAAATATACTGCAGATTGTGGGGATGTCAGTTTTCTGTCTCTTAGTCGCTGCCTTTTATTGTTTCCTTGGCCTTTTCGTCGGCCACAGAATTGCAGAGATCACAGTCAACACTGTCTTTTCCTTTGCGGTAAATCCTGTGAACCTACGACTTAACAGATGCATTTTAATCTTTTAGCCACTAACCTGATAGCTTTCTTCAAACTTGTATGCTGGTATGGTAGGCACTTTCCGTAGCACTTCTGTTTGTCAGGTGTGCGGTCACCGATCCCGGTGACAAGAGCAGATTCAGATTTAGAAAGAAGAAGAAAAATGGGAATACTATTGGGCTTGCGAAGCTCAATTATGGATACATCTTTAGCAGGATTTTTTCGAGATTCTTCAAAAGGATGGAGCGCAAGATCCTAAGGACCTGCATAAGAAGGAAGTACCTAGATCCTTGGAATACTAGGGTTCAAATGGAGCCTCTTATCCCATTTCCACTAGTCCTTGAGGATGATTCTGTTACGCCTAATCCAAAAGATGATGACATCTCATTTTGCTCCTTATGTGATTTTGAGGTGAATAAGTTATGCATCTTCTTTTTATTAATCTGGATGTGAGATTACTAATCCTTATTCATCAGGTTAACAGGTACAGCAAACATTGTAGGACTTGCAATCGTTGTGTTGAGGGATTTGATCACCATTGCAGAGTAAGAGAATATATCTTAAATTGCAGCATTTGTATCCTTCTTATCTACTCTCTACTTTGTAATCAAGTATTTTGATCTCTGAATTGTTTCAGTGGTTGAACAACTGCGTTGGGAAAAAGAACTACACAACCTTTATTCTTTTGATGATTTTTGTCTTGATAATGGTTAGTCCAATTTCTGTAGTTTTTGCACCAATATTTCATTACTTGTTTTTAATATTCACCTGCTAAACATTGAATGTTCTTGTTGCGTCAGCTCACTATTGAAGGAGGAACTGCCATTGCAGTATTTGTTAGGTGCTTTGCTGATAGAAAGGGCATTGAACAGGAGTTAAACACAAGACACTATGCGAAATTCCCTAGAGGACTTCTTGCTGCCTTTTCTGTAATGTTTTCGTTCTTCTCCATTGAAATTATTCGTCACGCATGGAGATGCGCTAACTTAAGTTATCGAATCACAGGTGATATTATTTTTGGTTACGAGCTACAGCACGGCTGCACTGGGACAACTATTTTTCTTTCATGTAGTTCTTATCAGAAAGGTACAGCAGAAATTGGGTTCCCATTCCCCTCCCCCCCCCCCCCATCTGATCACGAAATGGAGAGAGATTTGCAAATCTCTTATAAAGCTGAACTCTAGCATAAATAAAAGAAGACGGTAGTGGTTTCTTGGGCCGTGGTTTTTGTCTTTCTGGCTCAAATTGAATGGAGTGTGAAATCTTTGTATAGATGACAGGAGGATCAACCTGTTGAACATGACATATCGACTATAGTTATTTCTGCTGTTTTTTTCAACTAAAGTTATTGGCTTAGCTACACAACAACTACAGTTATTTATATGGGAAAGAGGGGACTAGAATATGGAGATACAAGTTGGGTTATGAAAGTGTTGATTACAGTAGTCTTTGCCTGTATAACCCTCACATGTTTGGGACTGTATCTATTCAGGGGATCTCAACTTATGATTACATTTTAGCGATGAAAGAAGAGAACCAAGCCATGGAACTTGAATCACTTGAAGATTCAGACTTTTCTTCTGATGAAGAGAGCATAGATTCAGATTCACCTCAGAAACCTGTACTCTTATCGCGTTGCATATGCAAAGATGGAAAGACACAGCAGGTGATGTATTCTAGAGTTTATTTTGGATATTCATCGAGACCCAGAGTTCTCCCAGATCATAACAATAATAAACATCTACATGTTTCAGATTATCCCACAAAAGTTAGCCATAAGGATTGATGGAGAAGCCGACAAAAAGCAAGGCTTCCGTGCAAGCATTGACCCATGGAAACTGATCAACCTGAGCCGAGAGAAAGCTCTACTAGCTGCTGAAAAGGCAAGGGAGAAGCTTGTGAAAAGCAAGCCTATGTTAGATATTGACCCACTGAAGCCATTGCCCTTGGAAACAAGAAGTGGACCACTTATGAAAGCAGACAAAGATTCAAGTTCCTCAGGACTAAGTTTAACACCTGTTGTTGCAAAAGGGAGATTTCTAAATTCACCAAGACAGTTGTCGAGTCCAAGAAGACGGCTTTCCTGCTCTCCTATACAGCATGGTGCAGCTGTGCCATCACCAAAACAGAGGTACAGAAGCGATTTTGATTTGAAATTGACTCAAGTCTCCAGAGAGCTTGAGACTTATATATCAAGACAGGTCTTGTGCTCCGTTTTGAAGAATGATGGGAGTGAGGCTTCTCCTAGATGATAACTAAGGCAACAACAGAGTACTGCAGCTTACAAAATTCTCAGCCTCTGAGAAACAAATTCTTTGCTTTTGTTTATTTGTAAGATAAGAAGTTACTGATGTTTTCATATAGGGGATTCTATATTGACACACACATTAATGTAAGATGTAAGTGTGTAAGCAGGCTTGTCTGTGTTTGTACCATATTTTAGTCGAATATCACTTAATTTTATAAAGTTTGATTATATAAAGTTCGATTTGCTCAGTCTGGAAAATACTTGTAATCTTTCTTTTTATCATGTGTCGGAAAGATAGCCTCACGAAAGAGACCCTTCAAAGTTGCATTTGGATTGAAAGCTTTGATGGATTTGAAATACTTTAACATCCATTCTCCGCTGTTGTTTATTGTATTGATATTAATCTGAAATTCCATACATTCATTGTGAACAAATGTTTGATAATTTTGGTGGATTTGAAACCCACTCATCTCAGATCCTTACGTTTCAAATTCAGCAATCTAAATACAACCTTTCTAAATTTTGACATCTCTCTCTAGACATGCATCAAAGGAGAGCCTCCTTGCGCAGAAATTGGCCAAAAATTCACATTTCAATTATAATAATTGATATAGCTTCCCAAACATCCATAACATGCTCAACCCTTTGTACTCATTTCGTGATTTATTTACAACTAAAATGGTACAACATATCTCCTATTCAAATTCCAAATGTATTGGCATCACCTATGCCTCCCGGCCCACAGCTGATGAAGAGGCTATTGTAGCAGTTGATGGATTAAGATTATTATTATCACTTCCATTCCCATTGCTGTCAAGCTTAACTTTTTTCTCTGGCTCTCGATTGTTTTGCTCCTTCATCAACACAGGTTTGAACTGATAAAAATGAAAGGAATATAGTCAAGACTCACGATCAGCCTGTTTATGGTGTCCTTGAATGACTGCCAATGCACAAAGAATATTCACTTTCGTGTGTGTGATGCAGTGTAATGCACATCAATGGATGATTGGGTTGATGATACTGCAAAGAACACAAGGATTCAACAATACCTGGTAAATAGAATATATGACATTCCTTCTTATTCGTGCCATCATATCTACAAACAGATTGTAGCCCTCCAGTTTATACTCGATGAGTGGATCCCTCTGCGCATACCCTCTTAAACCTACAGCTTGCTGCACAAATTTAAGAGCCTGCAAGTGTTCTTTCCATAATCGATCAATATTGGTCAATACTAGGTACTTTTCAGCTTCTTTCATCAAGCCTGGAGCCTCCTTCTCCACCAGTTCCTGGAATCAGACAGGAAATAATCTATAAACAAGAGAACACACAGAGGCATCATTTGCTAGGCAACTAATTGAACACTTGGAAGATCTTCCTGTCTTCTGATATAAGTTGGGATGACTGAGCCAATAGCACATAATCCACCCTCTACTAAGAGTAGTAACTTTTTTTGGACTCACTTGAATACACATCCATAGGAAGTAAAACTAGAGATGACTCACTCTTTTCTGAAGATATGCCTCACGTCCACGAAGGTGAAGATAATCTCTTAATTCCTCATAACTGGAGCATTTACTTTCCACCAACTCTGGGGTCAAATCATTCAAAAGATAGCAGTACCTGTAATGGTGAACAAGCTAGAAATTAAGTATTGTGATCTCCGGCTAAAGATTCCTGCCGCCATAGAAACACATACAAGCACATATGCGGTCAGCATAAAGGACTGCGTCTAATGACAGCATGATAATATTTGATAAAGAGAAATCATCAAGAGTAACTGATAGTCTTAGCACCTAACATATAACTGTTGGAGCTTGATATCTGTAAAGTATGTTTCAAACGACATGCCAAAATGCTCTTTTGTGGAAGGAGACTGAAAGGCATAAGTCCTTGACACCGAACAAGACATCCATTAAAAACCAAGGGAAGGGTCAATAACCTATGGATTAAGACAAGATCTCAAGAGTTCCTTAAAACGTACAGATAGTATTTTAACTATGAACTATCCCATGCACGAGAAAGAAAGTTGGAAGATCAAGAGTTGGATGTATCCAAATAAGTGATCACAAACTAGGCCATTCAACTAAAAAGGATCATAAAATAAACACCACCACCACCATAAAGCAGACATAATCTATACATGTTGCAACAAGTAAGAGGAGTAAATTTAAGGAGTGTTCTGTATTACTCCTGTTTGATAAGACAAAAATTGTCTTATGATGCATTTATTGATTATATAGAATTGCAGTACAGGTTCAACTTACTGCTGAAGTTTAGCTATAAGCTTCTCAAAATCCCAACTTTCCCTGGAAGCATCAGATCCAATATTTGCCTATACATAATTGTGAGAAGAAACAAACATCATAACTGTTGGATGTAAAACATACAAAATGGATGATTCATGACAGGGTCGAAAAGATTTTTACCTCTAGTATATCATCCATTGTTAATTCAGCATATTCGATTATGAGAGCTTGGAGATCATCAGATTCTAAAGCTCGCCTCCTCTCAGTATACACTCGGTCTCTTTGGCTGTTCAAAACCTCATCATATTCGAACAACTGCTTTCTAATGTCAAAAAAGTAATTCTCCACTTTTCTTTGAGCTTCATCTAGTGCTTTTGTCAGCATCTTGGATTCAATTGGTAAGTCTTCAACTCTAAAAGCTCTCATCAGACCCTATATACCACAATAATGTAAACTTATGTACAATATATCCTGACTAACAAGTATAAATGCCTGGTGCCAAAGCGGACCTGAATTCTATCTCCACCAAATATGCGAAAGATGTTATCTTCAAGGCTAAGAAAGAACCGGGAACTTCCAGGGTCTCCCTGTCTGCCACTACGGCCCCGTAGCTGCACGGTGTTAACAGCAATAATGTAGATTGAATAGAAGGTAGATAAAACAGCTCAATTAAAATAAAACACTGAGTTCTCATCACAAACGAGGAACTGCATCACCATGCCCGAACAAATGGAAGACATTAAATCCATACCTGATTGTCAATTCGGCGTGACTCATGACGTTCTGTACCCACGACATGAAGTCCACCAGCTGACACAACCTGTCATGACATTAAGAGAGAGAATTAAGGAACTGAGCAGAGTGGTTACAAGCATGTGTGCATGTGTTTATTATTTCTTTATTTTCTTTTTATTGTTTCACCATTGGGCTCATCCACATCTTTTTACGGAGTAGGGGGTTAGAGATAAGGTAAGCAGGTCATTTTTTTCGAAGAAATTAGTTTCAAAACCGCCTCATCCTGCCATCATGCCATGTATAGTTGCTTATTAGAACAGAAGGAAATCACGTCTATATCCTTGTGATCAATAATAAGCACATATCCACAGTGAAGTGTAAGATATGTGTATATTTCACAGTATCAATCTTGGATAGGGAGATTAGGTAGGCAACTAAAATGAAGAAACCTAACTGTGTTGGAGACCAGAGCAAAACAAATTCATCAAGGAGTAGATTATGCGTCATGTACCTTCTTCCTCTCTGCCTCAGTGTACACCTTATATTCTTTGACAATTTCAAGAAATGCATTACGCAGTTTTGAGATGACTTCGTCTTGAATAGGTCCCTAGACATTGAAGTTTTAGATTTATTGGTTATAAAGTATTATATGCATATACATTGCTGTTGACTAATATGAAGCCTGAATTTCAACAAATTCCACCTTTTCACAAGAATATGACAACCGCTCTTCGGCTTCAAGCTCAGTTAACGACCTCTGGCCCCATGTTTTGACAGCCAACTGTACAGCTTCCTCTGCCAACTTAGTGTTCTCCTTGGATAGTGTGCACGGAAATAGGCTCTCGTTAACCTGGAGTTTGACTCGGTGATTCAATTTATGATATAAGCATGCTTGATGGAAAGAGATCAAACAAAATAAATATTTCTCACCTTCCATGTTTTCACTGGAGGAGGTTTCTTTACAGAAACAAAAACTCCTTCTGCTGGCCGTACAACTCTGCATCAGTTTAATCAATATTCAACAATGTCAACCACAAAATGGGTATTCAATATCTTTCACGCTCTTAATTCTCAGTAGATTGTCCATCACAGAAATGCACGTGCATGAGGGTACCCCAAAAGATCTCATATTTAACGAATCTGTAAACAGTTATTTCAACTTCATCTGACTAGACAAGTTGTGTATAATAAAGCTTCATATACATAATTTCCATTTATATATGTGTGGTCGGAAAGGCAATTTTGTATTGAATAAGTTGAAGATGCTGAAAGAGTCTTTCTGCCATGAGAAGCCTGTCTAAAATATAAAAGTTTTATTAGCAATAAAATACAAACGATATTAAGCGACTGTATTTAATTTAAATTAAAACAGTAAATTCAGATCCACAGTTTATAGCTGCAGTATATTGGAGATCACAATAGAGGATGGCTATGACTGTCTCTTTGCATGATTTACATCAAAAGTGCCCACACAAGACAAACTAACACTAAAATTCCATTTATATATAAGTATGTATGGTCAAGGCTGAGAATATACCTTGGCATCAACATTTCGCGTAGCTTTAACCTTGCCATAAATTCTGCATTACCTCCAAGGATTATGTCAGTTCCACGACCAGCCATGTTTGTTGCAAGTGTAACAGCCCCAAGGCGACCACTCTGAGCTACAATTTCAGCTTCTCTTTCCACATTTTCAGGTTTTGCATTCAGAACCTTTACAGATATTACACAAAATAAGATTCTCCCAGAAAAAGAAAAGAGGAAGCCATATCGTTGCACCATCATTTCACATTAGAAGAATAAAAGAAAGTAAATTATAATGTTATGTAACCTCGTGTGGGATTCCAGCCTCACGGAGCTGTTTAGACAGTGCATCACTCTGCTCAACACTAGTTGTGCCAACAAGAACTGGTCGACCTGTTTTGTTCATCCGAGATATCTCTACCACAACTGCCCTCCATTTTCCTGTAGTTGCCCTGAACACTACATCTGATTCATCCTTCAAGTTGGGAGAAGAAAAGCAAGTTACCAAGAGTGCTTAATATATCAAGCAAGTTATAATACAAGAAGCATTGACAATTTCCATCATGAAATTCACTTCTTCTTCAGAGTCCTTGGTAAGGACACTCTCCTATTGTTTCTTCATTTCTTATATTTCTAAATCTAAATCCAAACAATATACAATGAAGCAAGAAGATACATAAATTTCTTCATGTAAAGGCAAGCATAAAAAGAACCTTTCTCATCATGGGCTTGTTTGTGGGAACAATGGTAACTTTGAGCTTGTATATGCTCTCAAATTCTGCACTCTCGGTAGCAGCAGTACCAGTCATGCCACAAAGTTTGGGAAACTACACCATCAATGCCGCCAAAAATCAGAGAAGTTCACAGTAGTGAGTGAGTAAAAGAGGGGCCCTACCATATACACATAAATCACGAAATTGTGACTGGACAAATTATTCAAGTGTACACAAACCTGGAGAAAGAAGTTTTGGTAACTAATTGAAGCCAGAGTCACAGTTTCGTTTTGTATGGGCAGCCCTTCTTTCGCTTCAACTGCCTGGTGAAGTCCATCACTCCAGCGTCTCCCCTATGAGCATTGCAACAAACTCTACAGTTAATTCTCATAGAAAATAAACTAAAAGGAACTGGAATACCCATTTTTAATCTGAATGTAAATAAAAGATCATCTCTTGAGAAATGCAGGGACAGAAATTGGCTCTTAAACTCTCGATACCGTAATGTGTCAACTGCAAATGTTGTGAGAATCAATCAATTCTAACAGGTATAGGGATTCTTTTTATGCTTTGTACATACAAAATGCTTTTATGTAACGGAAGAAAGATGATCAATCAAACAACCTGCCCTTGGTTCATAAACATCAAAAAACTTCCCACAAGATATAAAAGCACAAAGGCAAATTTGATAGATAATGATAGGGTGGGTGTGGGGAGGGAGATAGAGATGGACCAAATCACTATAAGGTGTTAAACAGCGCCTGCACCGAAGAGCCAACTTACAGTTAATAAGCTGCCATAATATGTTTCACATTTCTTTCCTCTTTTTATTCTATGGGTACCTCAAATGTAAGTAGTCACTCACCTGCATTACTCGACCAGTAAATTCATCCACTATAAGAACCTCCTTGCCTCTGATTATATAGTTCACATCTCTAAGAAAAAGTTCCTTGGCTTTTATTGCATTTATTATGTATGATGCCCACTGCTCTCTTGGATCATATAAATCTTTTACATCCAGAATTTCCTCAGCATCTGCATAACCCTGTTCTGTAAGTAAAACATTTTTTTGTTTCTCATCAACCTGCATATGCCACAATATTTTAGTGAAAAGGTTGTTACATCTAGTCACTACTACCACAGAAACAGAACACACCCATGGTATATGGTCAGCGTTTGGAAAGACAAAGAGATCTAACAAACAGAAACTGTAAACTCTTGTCCGTGAAATACATAATTGTGCAACCTATACAAGTTTTCATTATATTTGGGTGACGGCAAACTAAACTCAACCAAAAATAGCAAATTCTAGGGGTCGCAACTTGTGGTACCATGTTATGTTTGTGTCATGCTATTGTGTATTCGTGTTATCCATTTTATTTAAACATAAAACTAAGTACAATTTACTGAATTCGTATATTTGTGTTTATATGTCATGCTACGCGTCATATCTTATAGTGTCATTTTTCTTAAGTCGTGTGTGTTCGTGTCATGCTAACACGCAGTGTCAAAATTGTCACTCCTACATATTTCATCGTACTTTTTGTACAACAAAATGATTATAAGAACAAATAACTGAAGACTGCTCCTCTTTCAAATGAACTAAACATGTCAAAAATATTAGTCCAGTCAGTTGAATTTCTTACAGTATAATGTATATCTCGTTCAAAAGCAGTGGCTATCTTAGCAGCTTTATAGTAACGATCACTTGGTTTTTCCGCAGGTCCAGATATGATGAGAGGAGTCCTTGCTTCATCAATCAGAATGGAATCAACCTCATCGATCACACAGTAATTGAAACCTCTCACGACAAGTTCTTCAACGCTCTGTAAGATCAGAATAATCATTTCAGATAATCATGAATCATTGGACTCTGTCAATATTAGTATAGAGAGAGACCATAAAAGAAAGAATTACTTTCCGTGGCAAGATTATCTCTTAAGTAATCAAAGCCCAGTTCGCTATTTGTGACGTACGTGATGTCGCACAGGTAGTTTTCCCTCCTTTGTTCACTTGTCATATTCTCTGCCATCATTAACCATATGTCAGAAGTCCGGATAATTTTTTCTTTTTTGAATGGCAAAATAAGCAGGATTCTACATTCAAGGCATTACATGTGCACTAAAGAGCAATAGAAAAGAGAAGAGAAAAAGGAGATAATTAAAAGGAAGAAGAAGAAAAAGAAAGATGATGGCATGATGAACATGTCAGATGAGTTATAATGAACCAAGTACAATCACAAATCATTGAATCCAAAGAAGCATAATTAGGATGCGCATCATGATGGGACCTGCAGTTGTGAGATTAATTGCTCCCAAGTTAATCTATTATACCAATAACTGGTTACCATGTTAAATGACCACAAGAAAATAGGGTGGTTATTGATTACAATGGTTTCCATAACAAATACTGCCTGCATTACTGGTACAGTTCGGACACTAATTACCTGTTCATAAGGATCTTCAGGGGGTTGTGGACAAATTATGTTTAAATAAAACATTCATATACAATGATATATACCCTTCAACTTATGTATTTTCATTTCTCCAGTTCAGGTGGGTGAGTGTTTTACATTAATTGGAAAGGTTACTTGTTTTAGAAAAGACTTCTCCATATGCTAATGGCCATTCTTTAGACCAAGAGAATTGGAAAGACTTAGAAAATAAAGTATCAAGTAAGATTGTTAATGTATCAAGCAGAATTCTTACTTAATGACACAAAATAAAAGCAAAATATCGAATGTAAATGGAGGAAGTATAAGCTCTCGCCAGTAATATGTAAATAAGTCATGTGTACGACGTACGCTGAATTAAGCCAACCTTCAATCCAAGAAAACGTGGAACTTGACCAACCCATTCGCAATCTCGTCGAGCCAAGTAGTCATTGACAGTAACAACATGAACTCCTTTCCCAGCCAATGCATTTAGAAAAGCGGGCAATATAGCAACTAGTGTCTTTCCTTCTCCAGTTTTCATTTCAGCTATTTCTCCTTTGTGAAGCACTATACCACCTATGAAGCATACAAATGAGTATGGCTGAGTTAAAAATCAGGAATTTAGGACCAGAGGAATTGCAATCAGTCCAAAGAACAGGACCCCTTCCTTCCAACTGTCAGAAAGGATATCAAGGGATGTGCATGATAACGTTAAGGACCAACCTATCAACTGTACATCAAAAGGACGAAGGCCTAGAACCCTTTTTGAAGCTTCTCTCACCACCGCAAATGCTTCCTGCAAGAAAGACAGATTATTGGAAGCCACTTAACAGTGAAGCATGTTCCATTTCTTACTTTAGCAAACATTCTCAATAAAAAGAAAAGGCGGATCCTAAAATTTTCTAAAGAATTAACAGCAGTGGAAGTTCAACTAGAAGATAAGAAGTAGCAAACTAAACCACTTCACACACTCAGGAAAAGAATCACAATGAAAAACAAGCAAGAGTAACTGCTCGTGTTGCAAAAGTTGAGGGTGAGATGACATACTGGTAAAAGGGAGTCCAACGAATCACCGCGTCTAGCGCGTTCTTGCAAGGCGGATGTCCTTTCCCTCAATTGAGAATCGGAGAGAGAAGAAATTTCGGACTCCATCTGATTAATGAGAGCTACGGTGCTTGCATAGAGCTGCCTGGTAGACTCTCCGGTGTCTGTGCCGGTTCCAAAAATCCCGCCAAGTAATCCACCCAATGCCGCCACTGGGCCAGGGGCGGCGCGCAACCTCCTAGATGTTCCTCCTCTCGCTCTTCCACCAAAACCCCTTAGCTTTGGGGGTTTGATTAGAAGATCGAAGCCCGCCCAACTGGCGGCTCGTGAGAAGGCGAACTTGGAGGAAATAGGAGCGGCGGTCCCGACGGAAGCGCGATGGCTGGCAAGTGCCATCGCAGGCAGTTAATAAGAGTGATTCCGACCAATGCGGTGTTGAGGAGGTCCGGAAATGTTTGAGGACAGAGGGAGTTGAGTTGAGGTCTGAAATCCACATAAACGATAAGACCACGTAACCATTTTATTGCCATTCACGCCTAACACAAACACACACTATCCTCGATCAAATAATTACCAAACCCCATCCAAAAAATAAATTTCTCAATTTAATCCTCCTATATTTTAATATAGGGTTTATAATTTTTTTAAATTAAGAATACATTCAAATTTTAATTTTTAAGTTCGGGCTCCAATCTTTTTTGCACAGTAACAATATTTATATCTTATAAAAACTCGACAATTTATTTATAAAAACGATATTATATAAAAAATTATCTGCTTAAATTTGGTGACAAGTTTCATTAATACGTCACCATGTTTTTTGAGTTATCTCCTTTTGTAAATCATCGATAGTAAACCATCATTCAAACCCCAATTGAAAAACAAAGTTAATATATTCTCAATTTGAGAGAAAACTCAACTATGAACTTTGTGAGATAAATAATTTATTGTAAATTAAAAAATGTACTGCAAATTAAACATTATGGTGAAATTCTTATTTAATATAAAATTAGGAACGTTGATAAGTAACAACTTGGTTATATGTTATCATCATAAAAAATTTTAATTTAATATGAATTTAAAAAATCCTTAAAAATATGCTAAAAACACATATCATTACCAAATATAATTAAAAAAATACGTGTTAAAAAAGATTAGTTTTTTAATTAAAATTCTAATAAGCTTTTTTGTTATACATCTGTTTCTCAGATGTGATACATCAAATTAATTGTACTTTTACGATTTTTAATTTGAAACTAATATTGTATATATTAAAATATAATATTATATTTAAAATATGAAACAAATATTTTATGAGTTAAAGGACTTACTCTTATTTGAAATACGGATTGACTTTGAATAAAAAGTGGGTTAAATTCTTATATGAATTTGTGACAAAAAAAATATTAATTATTTTTTATATTTTTATAAAAATAATAAATATTTTCATAAATTCAAAATATTATATTATTTAAGTATGTATATCAGTAAATGTGTATGTGTTGTCTCCACAAATATTCTGAATTATTAAATATAAAAATCACTATTAAAAAACAAAAACAGCTTTCCATTGATGGAAGTCAATTTTTTTCAACGTGAATAACCATGTGGCTTGCTTACAATTTTTTTATTTTTTATTTCTTATTAAAATTATAAAATTTAAATAATTTTTTCGTTTCAAATTCATTTTTATTATGATATATCAAATTAATTTTTTATAATCTTTAAGTTGATACAAATATTACATATATTATAACAAAATAGTATATTTAAAATATTTAATATTTTCTTTTATAGGTTGAATATTTGTGTTGGATTTAGACTTAAATTCAATTCAAAATTCGCACAATTTATTATTTATCTTAGATAATTTTTGAGAAAATAACAAATACCATAAAAAACCCCATCAATTAATAAATAGAAGCTGTTGCTAAATTTGGCAATTTCCCCCCGGAAAAGAATAAATTTAGGCCTTTTCTATCCACACCACAAATATTTCTAAACACACCACAATTACTAAACACACCACAACACACTACATTTAAAAATTCAAATTTACTAAACACACCACAAAAATACCAAAATTACCCTTCACCTTCCAAAAAATTTCAACAAAATCCCTTCACCCTTCACAAAAAAAAAAAAAAAAAAAAAAAAAAAAAAATCCGCTGAAAGGTTAGCAAACCCTACGCCGAACGCCGAAAGCAAAGCAAAGCAAACCCTACGCTGAAAGCAAAGCAAACCACGCGATTTTCCTTCCCCTCCACCATCCCGAACGCCGAACGCGAAACTCCAGCAAAGGCAATGGACGCCGAACGCGAAACTCCAGGTAATGTGCCGCATTTTCGAGATTTCAATTGTTACATTTCTGTCGCGAGAATCGCAGGCGTTCGGCGCTGGTTGGCCGAACAGCCTGCGAGGCGTTCGGCGCTGGTTGGCCGAACATCCTGCAAGGCGTTCGGCCAGTGTTGGCCGAACATCCTGCCAGGCGTTCGGCCAGTGTTGGCCGAACATCCTGCCAGGCGTTCGGCCAGTGTTGGCCGAACAGCCTGCAAGTCGTTCGGCCAGTGTTGGCCGAACAGCATGCCTTTTTAAATTTTAATTTTTTTTTGCAATGTATGTATGTTAACATTTTAATTGTCTTATGTTATAGTTTACGAAAGAAGGAGAAGACGGCCTACCGCTTCAAATAGACGATTACGGGCTGCCCAGCAAGAGGCAGGTCCTTCTCAGGAGGCGGGTCCTGCTCACGTGCCGGAAGAACAGGAGGAGGAATATGCTGAAATGCCTCAAGAACAAGTGAGGCAAGCCGAGCAGAACGAGTTATTGATGGGCCCATTTTCCGGCGGCCCCTACGATCCGTCGTTACTCCGAAGCTTCAAAACACACGTAGCCGCCGACGTGTGGAATAGCAATGAGAGAGGCGTTTTAAAATGCCTCTGCCACACTTCGAAGCTTCTTCGATGGGTGTATCCTGAGGACGAGACGACCCGAGTCTGGAGGTCGTATGTGAAGCGGTCCGGGCTTCACAATTTGAGCAAGATATCCTACAGAGCTCCCAACCGGAACCTCATTTCTGCATTCGTCGAACGGTGGCAGCCGGAGACCAACACTTTCCACCTACCCTTTGGTGAGATGACGATCACATTAGATGATGTGTCGTCTTTACTCGGTCTTCCGGTGGTTGGGCAGCCGGTGCAGGTGGAAGACGATCCTGCAGAATTCTCGCCTGCACTGGTACATCGGTTGTTGGTTGTGTCAGTTGAGGACGCCGTATTGGCCCTCAATGACAAGAGAGGGCAGTCCGTGAAGCTAGAGTGGCTTCGTAGCACTTTCTCGGACAGCGTTCAGGTTACGCAGAGACGAGTTGCAGAGAAGGCAGCTCGAGCTTATATACTTTATATCCTTGGGTGTACCATATTTTCCGACAAAAGTGGTACTCGGATCTCTGCTGGCTATCTGAAGCTGCTGGAAGACACGAGCGTCGTCCGGGAATTTGCATGGGGTGCTGCTGCCCTTGCCTATCTTTATAGGCAGTTAGGCTCCGCATCAAGGGCGGGAGTAAAGCAAATCGCTGGATATCTTACACTACTTGAGGTACGTCATTCTTTGAAAATTATTTACTTTTACGGTATGTTACAATTTTTAGTATGTTGTACCCTTACATTTGTATATATGTAGGCATGGATTTACGAGCACTTCCCAACGAGCCCACGACCTCAATTTAATGTGGAGTACGACCCGAGGTTTCCACTAGCCATGCGATGGGCACAGCACGGGCAAGGTGGCCCCAACACTTTGGGCTTGCAGGCGTGCAGGGAGTGGTTGGATGCACTCCAACCACACGAAGTAAGGGTCTTTTTAATTATTTTTTTCACAAATACATGTATTTTTCAAATATATAACATGAACAATTCAATACGTAGGTCATCTGGGATCCTTATCAGTAAGTACGTGATCGATTCGAACGTCCTGAAGTGACGTTTTATCATGGCTGCATAAGGGCGTTGGACATTGTCGAACCATACCACCCTGATCGAGTATTAAGGCAGTTCGGCCATGTCCAGCATATCCCGTTGCCTCCATTGGATCCAGTGCTGGCAAGAAGAGGAAAAATGCCCGGCCAGTACGTACTTGCATGGGGGGTGCTTGGATCCATGTTTCTCTCATGGGATAGCCACGTGTTGTCCGTCCAGCGACGGGGGAGAATTGCACAGCCAGCTTGGGAGACTGTACCGGAGTATATGGATTGGTACCGTACATTCTCCCATCCACAAGTCCAAAACCCCGAGCGTATATCCGCAGCACGACCTTTTCCGTCTGATACGAACCCTAGTCAAATGTGGGCTCGATTCAATGACGCCCGGAATATTCTTCAGCCACTGGTTCGCATGTGGACAGCCCAGGATCCGCAGGTCTCGCTGGATTACGTGATGCCTAGAGTCGAGGAGGCTATAAGAATACTCGATGGTCTCACGGTGGATGACGGGGGTGATTCCGATTAGTAGAGTAGTTCTTTTGTAAACATTTGAATGTTAAATTATTATGTTATTCGGTATTTCTAATATTTTTAAATTATAATTTTAATGTTTGCTCATTACTCTGTTTGCCTACACTACGCTTGATTTTTGCATTCGTTGGAAAAAAACTCACCGTACGAAATACATAACCCGAAAAAATCAAAAAACCGAAAAAACAGACTGTATAACACGAAGTTTCAGTGCGTTCGGCCAACACTGGCCGAACGAAACACAATACGTTCGGCCAGCACCGGCCGAACATCCTTTACCATGTTCGGCCAATTCTGGCCGAACGTATTATCTTTCGTTCGGCTAGTGTGGGCCGAACGCCCTGATACTTCGTTTTACTGGATTTTGTATATTCTGTTTTTTTTGGACAGAATGTACAAAATTCAAAAAAACGAAGTGTCAGGGCGTTCGGCCAACATTGGCCGAACGGTACACAATGCGTTCGGGCAGAACCGGCCGAACATTCTAAACTATGTTCGGCCACTTCTGGCCGAACGTTTTGTGATTCGTTCGGCCATTGTCGGCCGAACGACCTGAAACTTCATTTTTTTGGATTTTGTACATTCTGTCCAAAAAAACAGAATGTACAAAATCCAAAAAAATGAAGTATCAGGGTGTTCGGCCGACACTGGCCGAATGACAGTCAATACGTTCGGCTAGCACTGGCCGAACATGGTATAAGATGTTCGGCCGGTTTTGGACGAACGTGCTGTGTCTCGTTCGGCCAGTGTCGGCCGAACGCACTGAAACTTTATTTTTTTGGATTTTGTACATTCTGTTTTTTGGGACATAATGTCAATAACATTCGAAAAGATTTCATCATAACTGTGCAAATTTTGTAGTTATAGAAGATGTAAAATAAATAATATTCCACAATTTTTAATAAAAAGTACATATCAGTTATTTTGTGAACAAATGGTGTGGTACATTTGAAAGCAACTTCTATAGAATATCTCCCATCCAGCAGCACATGGAAGGCGATGTTCATGCCATGCATGCAGAACAGGAGGCAACGGGCATCCAGTGCTTAATGAGACCTGTCACATTGCACGTATGAGGAAAATTTCTCTAAAAATTTTAAAATCTTAAGGAAATGTAATAATAAGAAAATAATTTTACCGCGCAGAAATGCGTGCTTTGTGATACCAAAGCTATGCAAATAAGCTTCGGATCTTCTGGGTTTGCAGTCCTCAGGGGAAGGAAAGTATAGTTTGCAATCTGTGTTAGCACCACAAGTGCTACGTTGTAGACACTTGCAATCATGTGCCCCATATCAGGGATATCAAGCCAGTGTCATCTAGGGGCTCTCTCCTCAAAACAGTGTAATGCATCTTCAACCTCCCCAACACGTCCGTGCTCCTTGAATATGGGTGCATACATTTCTCCAAATTGTTGTAATTCATGAATCAAGTCACAACGAACTCTAGACCACGAGTCTTCCCCATAGTTCAATAGCTGGGCAATTGCACGAAACCCACAGTGGCCGTCTCCTCTAACGTTCTTAGTCCCACAAACATAAGGCTGAAAGATATGTGGAATGTCTTCAAAAAATTCAATATGCTTGTTTGTGGGAATAACATTACTTGCACGTCGAACCACCTGGATATCATACAGTTATCATTGATTAGGACGGCAAAGAGAAAGAAAACACCACAAATTTTGTTTATACTTCATAATTACCTTTTGTTTTTCTCGTCGAGTGGTACTAATATTAGCACTGGACACGTTTTCTCCACTTATGAAAATTGCTTCTTCCCCTGGCGAACAACTGTCGTGGATGGATTGAACATACTCAAACGCACTTGAATCTTTTTTTGTGGGGTTGTTCTTTTTTGCTTTTATTTTTGCAGGACGTCCCCGCGTACGTAGTTGGACTTGTGGTTCAATGAGGGATGAAGTTGTTGGGTGTGTAAACTCTCTCAACCTCTTCAACATTAACAACTTCTGTGATTCATCATGTGCACCCTCAAATTGGTTGACAATTTCATCAAGTGTCTTCTTGAAAGAATTTTTTATGTCATCCGATATATTTTTATTGACTTCATCCACAGGTTCCATGTCCAGCTTTCTCCAAAATCGGTCAACTCTATCTAGGGGGATTGGCCTATTCTCCCGAACATATTCAGATAGCTCGTGAGCACATGGAAGCCCACAAGTTTTTCGCAAAATACACCCACATAATAAAGGATCGATGCCATCTTCTCCAATACCAAACATTTCATCCAAAATCATATCCAAACCAGAGATAGAAACCATACCCCTTAACATTTGGAATACAGGAGATGAGTACCTATGTTGGACTATATTTATGCTCTTCTCGAACGAACTTTTGATTGCATTATGCGATGTTTCGAGAAGGATGAAATTTTTTTCCCAACACGTTTCAAAAGTGCCTGTACTCGATTGAAGTTGTTTTTTCAACTTTGCATGATGGCCCTCCGCCCTATATGGAGAAAAAAATATTAATGATCATATAACATATATAACAATATACAGAAATAAAATAATAATATAGCATATAAATGATGAATGATTAATTAATACCTATTTGTTGTGGTATTTTCAAAATGCACAAATCGCTCCTTATACCCACTTATCCAATTGTCCAAAACATATTTCACAGCCTCTTTTTTATAGGAAAAATCATTTTGAAACCGCTGCAGCAACTCTTCGAACCTGTGCTCTGATTCAGCAAAAATCAACGAATTCCAGCTGCAGTAAAACGAATTCCATTGTTCCTTTGTGCTAAAGTATTTCTTGCATTTATGCATTACATTTCTGTTGATGTGCCACCGACATAGCAAATGATGAGAACTAGGAAACGTTATCTCGATTGCATTTATCAGTGCAAGCTCTCGGTCGGTTACAAATATTTTCGGTAGGCTGGATTGGTCCATCAAATCTTTAAGGATATTGCACGCCCATAAGTAATTATCCTCCTTCTCGGATTCTAGATAGGCACAGGCAACTGAAAATGTCATGTTTGTGGAAGTCACCCCAACAATTTCTAAAAACGGTAGTTTGTACCGGTTTGTTTTGTATGTACAATCCATTAACAAGACATTTGGAAAGGCCCGTAGCAACTTCACACTTGTCGGATGGGCCCAAAACATATCTCTCACGGCATCTGTTTGCTCACACCGCCTAGTATGGAAGAAAAAATCTTTCTCCTTAAGTTTGCCCATGAGATATTGCAGCTGTGACCTGCCACAGTGTTCGACTAGTCTGTTCTTCTGTCGAATATTGTAGATATTCTTTATCGTAGATTTATTTTCTGTATACCTCTTCTGTAACGTAAACAATATGTCCCTAGGACGGCTATTACCGGTAGATAGATCAGACACCAATTTCACCTCATCCGTAGTTAAACGGCCAGCAAAAGAGTGACCCTCTAAATATCGTGACATCTCGTGATTATGCGAACCACAAATGACCTCCAAGGCCCATGCATCAGTCTCTTTGTAGTATGTTCCTTTCAGACGAAATGGACAATCGCATTTCTTGGTTCCGCGACGACGATGCTCAATTGTTTTATTCTCTACCTCTTCCAATTCTCTTCCACATTCATTTGTTTCTTGATTTTCATTTTTCTCTTTGCTCTGTTTTTTTTTCGGTGGCCGATATTTACCCCCTCGTTCGCATCCTAACCACAAACGAGGTCGTCTGCATTCATCTCCGATTTCTGACCTCATCACAACCACTACCATGCCTAATGGGATAGCCTTTTCACGGACCCAAGAAATCAAATTTTCTCGGGATTCGAACAAATCCATTGTGTTAAACACATCTTGATAATCAACAACCACCTCATTGTTATCCAAAATAAAGGCACTTGTTCTTGAGATCTCCTGAAAATAAAATTAAATGAATCAGAAAACAACCAAAAAAAGTACAAGACAATCCGTGTTCGGCCTGGAACAGCCGAACAAGCGTTCGGCCTGTATCAGCCGAACACAACACGAAGTGTTCGGCCGTGACCAGCCGAACACAACACACGAAGTGTTCGGCCGTGGGTAACCGAACGTGACATAATGTGTTCGGCCTTCAGACGCCGAACGTTACATTATGTGTTCGGTCGGTATTGGCCGAACGTTTAGGCTTACGTTCGGCTGATACAGGCCGAACGCACCCGAAGTTTCTGCTACGCACTGCAGAATTCGATTTTTAAATAAAATGAAGGAAAAAACACAATGTACTACAATAAAACATTCCAAAACTTACCGATTTTAGAGGTACTTGTTGATTGTCCATGAATATAAGAAAAAAATATGCTGAATGAATCAATTTTATGATTTTAGATTTCTAGGGTTTGAGCATGGAAGGGGAGGGGGAAGGGAGAAGAGAATGTGGAAGAAAGAGGTGTCCAATTTTTTTTTTTTTAATTTTGAGGGTTATTTTGGTAATTTTGTTAAGGTCCTTTTTGGTAAAATTGAATTGTGTGGTGTGTTTAGAAAATAGTGTGGTGTGTATAGCACCTCCCATAAATTTATTATGCAGAATAAATATGTATAGTACGTAAATGTAAATATCAGGCTCAGAGTGGAGTTTCCCCAAATTAAAACAAGCCCCGATGAAATGAACGGTAATCCTGGCGGTTCCAAACCCTAATCCTAACCATTCCTTTTCCGCCGATGGATCCTCCTGCCCGATTCGAAGACCCTCGAGCCGCCACCAACGGCGGAAGCACCCATGTCTCCAAGAAGCCCAAGCTTTCCTTTATTGCTGATTCCGATATTCGCGAGGAATTTGCTCACCACCAGCCCGGAATCGCCCGAATCAACAACGGCAGCTTTGGCAGCTGCCCCGCCTCCATCATCGCCGCCCAGAGGAGGTGGCAGCTCCGCTTCCTCCGCCAGCCCGACGATTTCTTCTTCAATCACCTCCAGCGCCAAATCCTCCACTCCCGCACCATCATCAAGGATCTTATTAATGCCGACGATGTTGATGAGGTGTCAATAGTAGACAACGCCACCACTGCTGCCGCCATTGTTCTTCAGCATGTTGGCTGGGCCTTCGCCGAAGGCCGTTTCCAGAAGGGTGACGCTGTTGTCATGCTCCACTGCGCTTTCCAGGCTGTTAAGAAGTCCATTGAGGCCTACGTTACTCGAGCTGGGGGTTCTGTCATTGTGGTTCACTTGCCCTTTCCTGTTAATTCCAGTGAAGAAATCATAGCAGAGTTTCGGAAAGGCTTGGCCAAGGGTAGGGCCAACGGTAAGAAAGTACGATTAGCTATAATTGATCATATAACATCGATGCCTTGTGTTGTGATTCCTGCACGCGAACTGGTTAAGATTTGCAGAGAGGAAGGTGTGGAGCGTGTGTTTGTAGATGCTGCACATGCCATTGGTAATGTTCATGTTGATGTGAAGGAAATTGGTGCTGATTTTTATGTCAGCAACTTGCATAAATGGTTTTTCTGTCCTCCCTCTGTTGCATTTTTGTACTGCCGGAAATCTCCTGTGTCGCCGGATTTGCACCACCCGGTGGTCTCGCATGAATATGGGAATGGGCTGGCCATAGAAAGTGCGTGGATTGGAACAAGAGACTACAGCTCTCAGCTGGTTATTCCTGAAGTTTTAGAATTCACTAATAGGTTTGAAGGAGGTCTGGAGGGAATTCGGAAAAGGAACCATGACAAGGTGGTGGAAATGGGCCAAATGTTGGCAACAGCGTGGGGAACAAATCTTGGCTCACCTCCAGAGATGTGTCCAAGCATGGCTATGGTTGGTTTGCCTTCTAAATTGAGAGTTTTGTCCGATGATGATGCAGTGAACTTGAGGTCACACTTGAGAGACCAGTTTGGGGTGGAAGTACCCATCCATTGTCAGGTGCCAAGAGATGGGGAGATTGGAGCCACGGATGCAGATGGTTGCATAACTGGTTATGCCAGAATTTCTCATCAAGTGTACAACACTCTTGATGATTATATCAGGTTAAGAGATGCTATTAATCAACTTGTCGAAGATGGAGTGACTTGCAAGATGCTTCAGAGTGAATAAAGAGGTGTGTCATTATATCACATTATCATGGACTCACTTGGAGTGAAATCAGTCGTATAATTTCATTTTTTTTAATGCATGGGCAGTTTTTTATGCAGAAAGTAGTAAATTAAAGCAGAGCATTTGTAATTGACACATATGGAGACAGATGGAAGTATAGAAAGGGGTGATTAATGAATGATAAATACTTTATATGCCTGTGTTGGTAATTGGCCTTACCCCCTTGATTGGTTCTTGTTTTTCATAATCAATTGGTAGCTCTTGTTATTTTCTACTTGGTAATTTTGCAAATAACAATTGTGGGGAGAAGTATGAGGCATTTTGTGTAAGTTTGTTAGGAGTAAACAGAAACATAGACATCAAACTAGAAAAGTAGCATTTTCTGTTTTGGGTACGTGTAATGGATGCTTTAGGTGAGCTCAATTTTAGAGGCTTGATTTTATATGCACACTTGAAAAAAGCTGTATGAATGAGATGCTCGATGAAGTGAAGGGCACCTAGAAGCACCATGAGTCAAGGGCACTCATAGAGCTCCCCTCTCTCGTTGGCACCCTTGTGATGAGGTTAACTTGGCGAGCTTTGAAATAGTGACACGCATTTTCAGTCATATCATTGATTAAATCAGGGCATATTGGATGATTTTCTGAAATAACTGACTTCCTATGGAATGTTAAATATTTGGAGCTTGTAAGCTCTTCCCTATATTTCAATCATGTTTATGCAAGCATTTAGATGTGATTGCTTCACTCTGTGTGTGCGTGCTAATTTATTGTCCGTGGTAACAATTGCTAAGCTAGGTATAGCAGCAAGTAGCAACACAATCTTTTGAATTAAGCTGATTGATGAACTCTGTTTTTGCAGCTTTTTGAGGAGAGAAAGCGTGGATATTCGAATGAATAAACTGCATTTGGCATGCTCTTGTATTTCTGTCTGGCTTTGCCCTCCTAGTCTTGGAGGATGCTGCCAAATAGCCAGCCAAGCAAAGACTATTGTACAAACTGAGAAGTTTTAAGGTTTCTTCGTTGAGAGTTAATGGCTAGAAGCTAACATCATAGTTGTTGATTGGCCTTGCTTTTGTTCAATCTTTGACAATAAATTTGTAACTATTGTCATTCTTCTTCTCTTTGAGAACTGAGCGCAGAGAGCGTCATGATGTTGCCCGTGGGATGGTGCATTAGAGTTGGTTTTACATTTTGAATAATGCTCATTTCTTGAAGCCTAGCCGGTGGTAAATGTTTTGATTTTGGTGGCCGGCGATGCATGCATTGAAATTCTCTCAGGCCCAACTCAATGTTAATTTTTTCAGGATCCCCTATCTGTATATTAAAACTTCAAATTGTACACATCATGCGATGAAACAACAGAAGCTAATCTTCATTAAAATCAACTAGTAAAGGCTTTACAAGCCTAGCTTCTTTCTTCTTCTTTTTTTTTTTTTTTTTATAGTTTGGCTATAATTATCAATATTCATCCTAGTGGCTACCATTAATTTGGATTACGGCTAGATATGGGAGCTCTTTATTTGTTCCTTGCTTTGACTTTCCAACTATAAATTTTAATAGAGAATGGAGAGGGTATTATTTAGAATAGTAATAATATTAGAATTTATGTTTAACATTATTTATAGGGTGTTTTTATTCACACCATAAATTTTACTTTGCATACCACATAATATTTTGGACAAAAATAGACATAATATAAATGATATATATTCTTATTTTTAATTTAAAAAATTGAAAAAAAATTCTAACATATTACCTAAAATCATTCAAAACATTTCAGATACTATCTTAAGAAACCGAAATATTCTCTTTGAATCCTCTTTGGAAAATACAAAAACACCATAATCGTTACGTTTATTGTAAACGATAGATTTTCACGATGGAAAATCGACATTAATTTGTAAACTTGGTACGTTTTTCATATGTTTTATTGGAAGTTTCTTCTTTTTATACATTCAAAAAACATAGCAGAAATCGCAAACTGCGAACTCTGATTTCGAAAGCGTTTGGCCTGCATCAGCCGAACACAAACAGAAGCGTTCGGCCGGCATCAGTCGAACACTTCACAAGATGTTCGACGGGTACCCACCGAACGCATCATATAACATTCGGCACCCACAAAATGAACGCATCATGTGAAGTTCGGCGCCCGCAGGCTGAACACATCATGTGAAGTTCGGCGCCCGCAGGCCGAACACATTCAGAAATGTTCGGTATTTGAACACCGAACGTTTGCGAATTGTTTGGTTTTATTTGACCGAACGTTCACATTTTTTCAACTTCTTTTGGTCCTTGTATGTTTCAGTTTATGTTGCTAAATAGTACTTTTATTATATTATTTGCAGGAGACATCAAGAACAAGTATTTTTATTTCAAGTAACAATGAGCTAGTTGTTGATTACCAGGATGTCTTTAATACAATGAAATTGTTTGAATCACGTGAAAATTTGATTTTTTGGGTACGTGAAAAGGTTATCCCATTAGGCATGATGGTGGTTGGGATGAGATCAGAGATTGGAGATGAATGGAGACGACTTCGTTTGTGGTTGCGAATAAGGGGGTAAATATCGTCCACGAAAAAAATATTCCACACAGAAAAGTGAAAATAAAGAAAGAGATGAATGTGGAAGAGAAGAGGAAGATGTGGAAGATATGTCAAGGAAAGGAAAAAACAATTGAGAATCATCGTTCCGGAACAAAGAAATACGACTGTCCATTTTGTCTAAAAGGAACATATTACAAAGAGATTGATGTATGGGCGTTGAAGGTTATTTGTGGTTCGTATAATCATGAGTTGACAAGATATTTATAGGGTCACTCTTATGTTGGTCGTTTAACTTCAGATGAGTTGAAATTGGTGTCTGATCTGTCTACGGTAATAGTCCTCCTAGGGACATATTGTTTACTTTGCAGAAGAGGTATACAGAAAATAAGTCCACGATAAAGACTATCTATAATATTTGACACAAGAATAAACAAGTCGAACATTGTGGCCAGTCACAAATGCAATATCTGATGGGTAACTTAAAGAGAATGGTTTTTTTTTCCATACTAGGCGTTGTGAGCAAACATATGATGTCAAAGATATGTTTTGGGCCCATCCGACAAGTGTGAAGTTGTTGCGTGCATTACTAAATGTCTTGTTAATGGACTGTCATACAAAACAAACCGCTATAAACTACCGTTGTTAGAAATTGTTGGGGTGACTTCCACAAACATGACTTTTTTAGTTGCATGTGCCTATTTAGAATGTGAAAAAGAGGACAATTACTTATGAGCATGCAATGCCCTTAAAGATTTGATGGACCAATCCAACCTACCAAAAATATTTGTAATCGACCGAGAACTTACATTGATTAATGCAATCGAGAGGACTTTTCCTAGTTCTCGTCATTTGCTATGTTGGTGGCACATCAACAGAAATGTAATGACCAAATGCAAGAAGTACTTTAGTACGAAAGAACAATGAAATTCTTTTTATTGTAATTGGAATTCGTTGATCTTTGCTGAGTCCGAGCACATGGTCGAAGAGTTGCTGAAGAGATTTGAGAATGATTTTTCCTATAAAAAAGATGCTGTAAAATATGTTTTGGACAATTAGATCAATAGATATAAGGAACGATTTGTTTCTTGTCTGGTAAACAACTTGATGCACTTTGAAAATACCGCAACAAATAGGTAATAAAAAAATCATGTGTCATTTATATGCTATATCATTTTTTTATTATGTATATAGTGTATGTTATATGCTCATTGATGAAACATTTTTTGTAATATAGGGCGGAGGTAGACATGGGCACGGTTCCGGTTCCGAACCGGAACCGGCGGTCAACGGTTTGGTTCGAACCATTGACCGGTTCCGGTTTGGAACCAAAACCATGATAGGGCCGGTTCGGTTTTGGTTTTACAAATTTTGGAACCGGAACCGCCGGTTCCGAACCGGCGGTTCCGGTTCCCGGTTCTACAATTAAAAAAATATAGCCGTTGAAGATCAACGGCTGAGATTAAAGAGCCGTTGATCTTCAACGGCCAAGATCAAATGTCCGTTGGGAACAGGCGGTTCCGGAACCGGGAACCGGCGGTTCCCAATGGCTATTTTGGTTTTTTTTTCTTTTCCTATAAATACCCTTCCATCTCATTTCAATTCACATTTCACAATCTCTCTTACATCTCTCTCAATCTCTCTCAATCTCTCTCAATCTCTCTCAAGCTCTCTCACATATCTCTCACATCTCTCTCAATCTCTTTCTCTCTCAATCATCTTTATATTCTTTATCTTTATTAATCTCTCTCAAAATGTCGAGCTCAAGCCAAAGAGGACGTGGAGGTAGAGGATCATCTTCTTTATCTCGACAAGCAAAAGGGAAATCGGTTATGCCGAGTTCAAGTGCCGGAACCGGAATGCCACCATCATCTCCTTTGGTTCCAAGATATCTCAATCTTGACGGTGAAGATATTGAAATTCCAGTCGAATGGCAAGAAGATTTTGAAGCTCAATTAGGTTTGTATTTATTTTATAAAATATCCCTCTTAAATATTATTTTATACTTTTTTTTTTTAAATATCTCTCTCAACTATCTATTAATTTATTTTTATTATCAATTTAGGTGCACAAAACGAATCTAACGAAGAAGAAGTGCATCCAACTCAAGAGAGTGAAAGTCATAGTACGCGACAAACTCAAAGTGGACGAGATGAGGCATTAAGATCGGATATATTTGTCGTCCACTTCAAAAGAGATATCCAAATTAATAAAGCCGTTTGCAACTATTGCGGGGTGGAATATGTGTTTCAAAAAGGAGGAGGTTATGGCACGCTCAAAAAACATTTGCAACGTATCCATCCGGACAAAGTTGGAATCGATCGGCGGCAAACACAACTACCTCGTGGAGGTCCTGGAGGATTCACCGGATCTACCGATGAATTACAAGGTACGCCTTCTTTATTTAAATATTCCGAACCTTTAATGAGAAAATATTTGTCAAAAATGGTTTGTGGCATGTCTTTATCTTTTAATTTTGCTGAAAATGATTTGTATAAAAATCTTGTGTCACTATCAATGAACCCTCAAGTGTCCGGTATTTCACGTAGAACATTAGTTCGTGATATTGAAAAAATTGTAGGTGAATATAAGTTTTCTTTAACTGAAATGTTTGGTTCTTTACAACAAAAAGTTTCAATTTGTGCGGATATATGGGCGGATCATTGGAGAGAACATAGCTTCTTAGGACTTACTTGTCATTGGATAGATAATTCATGGACAATGCAAAAACGATTACTTGCATATAGAGAATTTGATCAAGACCACACGGCCACAAATATTGCTCATAAAATTCATACGATTTTGCAAGAATATAATTTAGTTACAAAATTTTTTTCAATTTCATTTGACAATGCTAGTGCTAATACTGCTAGTTTGCCTTTATTAATTCAAATGTGTCAACCATTATTTAAGGGTAGATTTTTCCACATTAGATGCATGTGTCATGTTTTAAATTTGTGTGTACAAGATGGCATGGAACATTTTAAATCACATATAGGTCCTATTAGATTAGCAATTGGACATTTAAAAAGACATGCAACTTTATGCAAAAAATGGAGAAGATTTTGTAAAGCATATGGTATGCCGCAACCCAAAAAATTGACTAAAGATGTGCCTAATCGTTGGAATTCGACCTATAAAATGTTGAATTCATCTTATGAGGTTAGAAATGAATTATGTACATTTTTTTCACAAGAACAATTAGGCATTCCTTTATTTCCGAGTTTATGGGATACATGTGTTGAATTAATGTCTCTTTTGAAAGTTTTTAAAGATGCAACGGAAGAATTATCCGGATGTTACTATCCCACTTCTCCTTTAGTTGTAGATCATTGTGTTAAAATTGCACTTATTTTACAATCATATTATTTGCATGACTCTTTACAAAATTGCATTGCAAGCATGAGAATTAAATGGTTAAAATATTATCAAGAAATTCCCGATTTATTTTTAATTGCAAAACTTTTAGATCCTAGAATTAGAGAAGATGGTTTAGAAGAATTACTAACAATGTATTATGATGCATTATTTCCGGTTAAGGATGATGACACTCCTAATCCGCATATAATTGTAGGTAACACAAAACAATTACTTTATGATTGTTATAAAGAATATAAATTTTTTTATGGTGATAGTTTAATTACTGAAACCGGTCACGGAAATGATAATATTGGTGGAGGTAGTTCGGTTTCGGATCAACCCGAACATCATCACGATCCGAACTTTCAACACCTCAATCAATATTATAGGTTTTATGATATTAGAAAATTAAAAAAACCTAGGAGTAATAGTCTTTATCAAGAAGTAGATAATTATCTATCTGCTACTTTTGAAGAACTTGGATTTGATACACCTAACGAGCTCTTGAGATGGTGGTCTCGAAGAGCAAAAAATTTTCCTATTTTATCTCTAATGGCAAAGGAAATATTTGCGTGCCCGACATCTACCGTCTCCGTTGAACAAGCATTTAGCACCGGCGGTTACATTTTGGATCTTCGAAGATCCAATTTAAGGGTGGAAAATCTAGAAAATCAAGCTTTACTTCATGATTGGTCAAACGCCGAGGTAAGAAAACAAGAAGTAAATTTTGATGAAGACGATGAGGATGAAGATGGAACCGAGTATTCGACGTCTACTGGGAGTGATTGAGTCTCGCCAAGCATCAAGGTAAGACCATAAGAGAACTACGTTGACTTTGATTCCTCAACTATGAGGATATGTAGGCAATTTAATTGTAAATTAGAAATTAAATTTTAATTTCTAATTTATAGTTAAGTTCAAGTCTTTTTTATTTTTATTTTTTTCTCTCTTCTATTTTTTTTAATATGTTGTAATTGAAAACTTGTAAAGTTGTAATCTCTTGTTAAAAGAAGTAAATGTTTTTGTGTAAGTTAAATTTTTGTTGTAACTTTTCTATTTTGTTTTTTATTTTATTATAAGTTGTAAATGTTAAATTTTGATTGTTGTTATTTTTTTTTTGTAAAATGTAATTGTTTTAGTTAAGTTAACTATATATTCAATTCAATCTCTTGTGATAATCAAATTCGAAAGACAAAAAAATAATTTTCAAAGTTGTTGGATATTAAAAAAAAAAAAAAAAGGGACCGGTCGAACCGGCGGTTCCGGGAACCGGGAACCGGAACCGTTGGAACCGGAACCGTTGGAACCGGCGGTTCCGAAACCAAAACCAGAACCGTGTATATGGCGGTTCGGTTCCGGTTCCACTCTTTCCGGTTCCAAAAACCAGCGGTTCCGGAATCGAAACCGGAACCGCCGAACCGTGCCCATGTCTAGGCGGAGGGCCGACAAGCCAAGTTGAAAAAATAACTTCAATCGAGTACATGCAATTTTGAAACGTGTTTGGGAAAAAAATCATTCTTCTCGAAACATCGCATAATGCAATCAAAAGTTCGTTCGAGAAGAGCCTCAATATAGTCCATCATAGGTACTCATCTCCTGTATTCAAAATGTTACGGGGTATGGTTTCTATTTCTGCTTTGGATATGATTTTGGATGAAATGGTTGGTGTTGGAGAAAATGACATGGATCCTTTATTGTGTGGGTGTATTTTGCGAAAGACTTGCGATTTTCTATGTGCTCATGAGCTAGCTGAACATGTTCAGGGGAACATGCCCATCCCTCTAGATGAATTGATAAATTTTGGAGAAAGCTTGATATGGAACCTATGGATGGGGTAAATAAAAATATAGGAGATGACATAAATAATAGTTTGAAGAAGACACTTGGTTAAATTGTCAAACAGTTTGAAGGTGCACATGATGAATCTGAGAGGTTGTTAATGTTAAAGAGATTAAGAGAGTTTGCAAACCCAACTACATCATTCCTTATTGAACCACAAGTCCAACCACGTACGCATGGACGACCTACCAAAGCAAAAGCAAAAAAAAAAAAAAAAACCACCTCAACCAAAAGAGATCCGAGTGCATTTGAGTATGTCCAGTCCATCAATGATAGTTGTTCGCCAGTGGAGGAAACATTCATCATAAGTGGAGAAAATGTGTTCGATGGTATGTGTAGTTTGACTCATAGAAAAAAGGAAAAGGTCATTTTCATTGATAAAACAACCTGTGCAGTGTTTTTCTTTTCTTTTCCATTTAATTTACGATAATTGTATGGTTTACAGGTGGTTCGTCGTGCATCTAACGTTGTTATCACAAACAAAGATATTGAATTTTTTGAAGATATTTCACCTATCTTTCGGCCATATGTTTATGGGACTAAGAATGTTAGAGAAGATAGACATTGCGAATTTCGTGCAATTGCCGAGTTAATGAACTTCGAGAAGAATCGTGGTCTGGAGTTCATTGTGACCTCATTAATGAATTACAAAAATTGGGGAAAATGTATGCACCACTATTCAAAGAACATGGACGTGTTGGGGAAGTTGAAGATGCATTATATTATTTTGAGAAGAGAGCCTATAGACGACACTGGCTAGATATACTTGATATGGGACACATGATTGCATCTACAACATAACACATATCGTGCTAACACCAATTGCAAACTATCCTTTCCTTTCCCTGACGACTGCAAATCCAGAAGATCTGAAACTTATTTGCATAGCATTGGTGGAACAAAGCAGACATTTTTGCGAGGTATGTTGTTTTTCTTATTATTATTATTATTATTATTATTATTATTATTATTATTATTATTATTATTATTATTATTATTATTATTATTATTATTATTTTCATATTAATCTTTGCGGAGTAGTAACTGTACGTTTATTGTGGCAGGTCACATTGATTTTTGGATGCTCCTTGCCTGCTGTTCTTCAGGTATGACATGAACATCGTAGTGCTTGTGCAGCTAAATGGGAGATATTCTACAAAACACAATTTTAGATGTATAATGCAATTTGATTAGAAAATGCATGATATGTACTTATACATTTGACATTTTATTTTTTGTTCTGTTTGAAATTGTCCATCTACTTCAATCATCATTGGCAATTTTTTTAAACTTCAAGTCCAGAATACAAATTATATGAATTATTTACATAGTTCATAAAATAGTACAAGATATATAAACTGTCTACAAAATTTATCTAAGATAATACAAAATATATAAATCGTCTAACGACTACTCATCTTTGTCCTGTACATTATCCAATGTTAGACCGTGGAGTACTCTTGCAGCTTGCTCAACTCTTGACATAATATAATCAATAGATAATTGCGGATCATGAACTATCCGCATGCAAACTAGTAGGTTGAGAATGTACCGTGCCTCAACGTTTCGAACCCACAATTGATTGGGGTTCGCACCAACAGAAAAGTGTCGTGCTACAGATGTACGATCGGAATTTTGTACCCGTGGATGGAAAAATATACGGTACCAATCCATATACTCAGGTACAATATCCCATATTGGGTCAGCAAGTCTCCCTTGTCGTTGCATGGATAACATATGGCTGTCTCAGGACAGAAACATGGATCCCATCACACCCCACACAAGTATATATTGCCCAAGATTTTTTCCTCTTCTTGCATAGTGTGGATCCAATGGAGGCAATGGTATATGCTGGACATGGCCAAACTGCCTTGACACAAGACCAAGATGGTACGGTTCGATAATGTCAAACGCCCTTATGCAACCATGATAAAACGTCACTTCAGGCCGTTGAAATCGATCACGCACCTGCTGGTAAGGATCTTAATTTACCTATGTAATGAATTGTTCAAGTTATATATTTGAAAGACAAATATAGCTAGTATAAAAGTAATCAACGTAAATTAAAAAGGCACACTTATTTCATAAGGTTGAAGTGAATCCAACAACTTCCTACAAGCCTGCAAGCCTAAAGTATTGGCTCCACCTTGTCCATGTTGTGACCATCTCATAGCAAGTGGATATCTAGGATCGTACTCAACATTGAGTTGAGGTCGTGGGCTAGTCGGAAAGTGCTTGTAAATCCATGCCTACATATATATAAATACAATTGTACAACATATTAAAAATTGTAGCATAATGTCAAAATAAAATTATTTTCAAACAATGACTTACCTCCAATAATGTAAGATACCCAGTTATTTGTTTTACACCCAATCTTGATGCAGATCCCAGTTGCCTGTAAAGATAGGCAAGAGCAGCAGCACCCCATGCGTATTCCCGAACAACATTTGTATTTTCTAGTAGCTTCAAATAGTTAGCCGCAATTTGAGTACCACTTTTGTCGGAAAATATTGTACAGCCAAGATTATATAGTATATATGCTCTCGCTGTCTTTTCTACAATTGCTCTATCCCAATTTTGACATCTGTCCAAAAAGGTGCTACGCAGCCACTCTAACTTCACTGATTGACCCCTTTTGTCATTAAGTGCCGATATATCATCCTCAACTGACACACCTAACAGTTGACGAATCAGTGCAGATGATAATTCTGAAGTCTCGTCTCCGACATGCACTGGCTGTCCTATCACTGGTAGACCAAGTAGACACGATACATCATTTAATGTGATCGTCATCTCACCAAATTGTAAATGGAATGTGCTGGCCTCCGGCTGTCAACGTTCTCTAAATGTAGAAATCAAGTTTCTATTGGGAGCTTTATATAAAATTTTGCTCAAAATGTGAAGCTCAGATTGTTTAACATACGACCTCCAAACTTGTGTCGTCTCATCTTTGGGATACACTCATTTCAGAAGCTTAAGTGTGACAAATACATTTTAAAACGCCTCTCTCAATGCCGTTCCAAATGTCGGCAGCTACATGGGTTTCAAAACTTAGTAATAATGACGGATCATAAGGACCACCAGAAAATGGACCCATTAGGATCTCATCATTTTCCCCCTCTTGTTCTTGAGGCACATTAGGATATGTCTCGAATTCTTAAGGCCCACCAATATCATCTTCTATAGAAGGACTTGCCACAAATTCAGATTGTTGTGCAGCCCTTAATCTTTTGTTAGATGATGTTGGTCGTCTCTTTCTTCTTTCAAAAACTGTAACACAAGAAAATAAAAATGTTAACAAAGTATGTTCAAACAAAAAAATTGGGTGCATTTCATATTTCCAACTGTGCATCTGTTTCAGGATGGAGATTATTTTTTAAAACAAGTATATGAATAGTATGTTTCATATAGTATGTTTAGTTGCCATGCCTTTACAGACTTGGAAATGTAGTAAACAATAAATAAAACAACAATGAAGCAAAATGAGATAAAATATGCCATTCCTAAACCCTAAATTGAGAAGAAAAGATAATGCAAAATTAACTAAAGCTGTAAAAATCAAAATAAAAACTTAAACAGCGGAATTTAGCTCAACCATCAATACGTTCGGCCAGTGCACACCGAAAAGGGGTAGGAACGTTCGGCCAGTGCATGCTGATCAGGGGCAGGAACGTTCGGCCTGTGCACGCCGAACGTGTGCACGTGCATCTCGGCTGGTGGATACCGAACGCGTGGACGTGCGTTCGGCCAATGGACGCCGAACTTGTGTGAGTATGTTCGGCCAACCAATGCCAAACGCGTTGCAGTGCGTTTGGCCAACTAGCGCCGAACGCGTTGCAGTGCATTCGGCCAACCAGCGCCGAACACATCGCAGGATCCTAAACATATAATTTCATCGTTTATGAAATAGAAATATTACCTGGAGAACTCGAGACATTGTCGCCTTCTTCATCCATTACTTGTTGTTGAGAAGAAGAGGAGTAGAACTGTGTATGAGCGTCGAACGTGATGTGTGGGGAGAGAAGGGAAGAAGAGGGTGAGGGGCGCCGAACGTGATGGGGTTAGGGTTTTGGGTTTCAGTTTTGAGTTTCTTTCTCTTTTTTTTTTTTTGAAATGGATAAATTAGATATTTTGGGGGTGGGTTTAGTAAATTAAGTTTTAAATATTTTTGTATGTGATGTGTAAAGTAATTGTGGGGTACAAAACAATATTTGTGGCTTGAATAAAACTCCCTATTATAAATAGTCACATTATATTACCTTCATTATTTAAAAAGAGTAATATCCTTAATGGATAATTTTTTATTTTTTGTCAATGTACAAGCTTCTTTAAATTATAATTCATACTGGTCCATTTTTTAATTCGTGGATACACACTTATTCCATTTTTTAATTCGTGGATACACACTTATTTAATTATGTATAATTTATTTGTGGAAAAAATTAAGTTTGAGATATTGATTTTTAAATAATTTTTTTGGGATAATTTTTTTTTTGATATATATTTTTAGCTTTATTTATTTATTTATTTATTTATGAGATGGGGAGTATTAATCTTTATTTTTAATTTATTGTTTTTTGAGAAGGCAATATAAAATGTTAAGTATTTTGCTGCAACTAATTTCATCAAATTCCACAGTTACGAAACTGAATCAAAGTGTCGCAGTAGGATTCTGTGGTCATTTATTCATATTTCCTTCCATCCATTTGCAATCAAGGTGGTTTGATTAACCCTAGTCTTTCAGAAATAGGACTACTGTGATTTATAGGTTCTTCTGACCGAATTACGACCGCGGAAGCCACGCCGGCGTCGGGGGAATGGCGGACGATGAGATGCCGCCGCCAATAAGGCTAGTGAACTTCGTTTCCGAAGACCAGGTTTCCCCCAATTCCTGATATTATTTGATTATACACTCCATCCCCCCTTCTGGAGCATAACAAAAGCATAACATTATAAATAATTTCAGTTGGCAGAAGCTCGGAAGACCCGGGGACCTCGAGTCGAAGATGGTACTGCTCAGAGAGATAGGCCCCTTTACGAGGTATTTCTAGTTTTGTTGTGTATCACTTGCGGCGTTATGTATAATGCTCGGCAAGGCCACCTTCTGTAATCCAAGCTAATCTCTTTGAGTTTGATTCAGTTCTTGTCCAACTCAATTCGAGAATTTACGATGTTTCTGATAGTTCAACCTTTTTTTCCCGCACAATTATAACTGTCAGTGTCTTTTGAGTTATATTCACTGGTGGATCTCTAAGGTGTAGCTACTGAATGTCGTGTCTGCTCAAAACAGTTCTGGAATTGTCATTCCTCACTTGCTCTCCTATCCCATGCATGTGATATATGCACGTGCCCATTGCATTTGCATCTCTGTGCGCAGACAGAGAGCTACATAAGTACTTCAATTTTACTTACTTTTTGAAATTAACAGATTTTAAAGGAAAATAAGGATAAGAAAGATGCTGAATTCAATGAACGCTTCAAGCACAGTAAGTTCTTGGCTTATGCTCTTCAAATATGTAATTACTTTTGTTATTGGAATGTCGTGATGGATTATTTATCCTCCCTTGGGAAACCACAGTATAGTTTTGGACTTGAGAATTGATATCAGTAGACCAGAACTGTAACACTGTTTGTTCCCTATTAATAGTTTACTTGATGAAAAATAAAAGAGAATTGCTTCTTCTATTTTCTTATGCATGTATATCCCTGGGTTTTGTATTGCAACACTTTAGGTATTTTAAGCTGCACATCTCTGACTTCATAATTCACATGCTTATGGGTTCCTCTTGCAGGGCCACCCAAAGCTTTGGATGAAGATGAGACCGAGTTTCTTGAGAAATTGGAAATGGTGAGGCTACTGCCTGCTATTGACCTACTATTCTGGCAGTAATAATGAGCTATTATATTGCTTGCACAAAACCAGTCTTTCATTCACTCCCCTCAAAACATATCTTGCTGTTGCCAATTTCATTTGGCACTCTTGGGATTACATCCTGAAGTATTGGATAGTAGGAGATCTCAAAGGACATAAATTCTGGACATACAGGCTGAAAAACATTCACCAAAAAAGATAAGGGACTCCAGTTTAAATAAACTGTGCATTAGCTCTGCTAAGGAATTTTGTTCTGCATCTTATATTTATACATCTTCAGTCGTCCACTTAATTCAACCAAATGTGTAATTCAAATACCACATTTCTGTTTTTGTCAAAACTTTGTCAAATAGATTATGAGGTTTAATTGATGACAGTATTTGGTGCTTCCTGCTTTGTCATCACTGGTGCTGCTGCTTTCGCAGCATATCAGTTTAGAAATTGATGAACATAGCAACAAACCGAGAAAGACAGAGAGGTTGAAATATTAGAAATCTCTTTTGCAGAGTGGCTGCATTGTATTTACATCCATGATTGTTGGCTCAGTACTGGATGCATTGCAGCCAAAAACATTAAGGTTGTGTTCAACTGGGAGGCAGATTGAGATGCAGGTCTAAAATCTCAAGTCCCTGATAGGGAATACAAAAAAATGGAGCAAGATTCTTTTCCCTACAAGGGGCTCTCATTCTCTAGTTTAACCTGTATGCATCTGTATTTTTAAATTTTGGATTTGAGGAAATTGGTGCTCACTTTCATCTATGCTACTGTAAGGATAAGTTTGGTGCAAATCTCTGATTTGGCCTTTGATCACTCCTTGCAGTCCAGGAGAGAATATGAGCGACAAATTGCAGATGAAGAAGAGCAATATCTGCGTAGTTTTCAGGTGTTCTTCTTATAAATCCGTGCCCGATCATCTGATATTACTTTGCAGCATAATTTTGAATCAATGCCGTCTGTCCCTTTTGTTTTTAGGCAGCAGTGGCATCACAGCATAATATTGTACATGAGCTAAAGGAGGCACCCTCAGTTCCCAAAAGTCAGGTGATTGCACGTACTGATGTACATAATGTGCTTATTGCATCTATGTATAACAATTCGTTTCTTTTCTTTGGCTAAAATTCCATTACTTGAGCGGGGGCAGAGCATCTCTTTATTTCATTTTCACATGTGCAATTGATTTGTTCAAAGTATTTCTAGTTTACAAGCGTGACCAAATTTTGTGCTGGGACATGTTTGTAGAGTGCTTTAGGTAGTGTGACGAGAAAGCAGGAATTCTATGATTGCAGAAACATGAAAGGTGGAGGAATTAGACAATTGATAGGGCTTTTGGGGCAGATGAAGCAAAACTGACAAAGTTATACATAACATGGGGAAGTTAATTTTTCCAAAACCTCCCTGTGTGGATTTTATGGTGGGGTTTAGTGTGGTACATGTGATTAGTAACTATTGGAATGTGTTCCGAGATGATTTTGTGACAAGCATTTGCAACAAAGAAGCATTGACAAGAAAGAAGAATTCTGTAAAAAAGAAGAAAGAAAATAAGGATTTGGGGGGGGGGGGGATAACTCAAGAGTGATCTCCATAAGGACACTTTCTCTACTATAAATGCAAAATTATAGTTACACAGCTAATAATGTGAGAATGCTTTTCGTAAACAAATTAGTGAACTCTGTGTAATCACCTGAGGATATGCAGTATTTTGTCAAAGTTCTTCGGTTTAGTGTTAGCTTGGCCAAGTTATGTCAATTTTTTTATTCTTGGTTCATATAGAGGGATTAAAAAGGTGGTAAATTGTTGCTAATTCCTGTCACGAAGAGGTATTTTCTCGTTTTTTTCCATGTAAGTTGAAGCAACAACGCAACTGTATTTTATCCTCTTGAGATAATTTTATTTAATTTTTATCTGTAGGACAATACTTCAGTTGCAGGAAGGAAACATCCTCCATCTCGTCCCCTAGGCATGGTGATCAAAGTGAAGCCCCAAGCTAAGAAAGCAAAAGTGGAAACTAGAGATCGAGAAGAAAAGCCAAGCTTGGCTAAAATGGGTAATGGCAGCGATGAGACGCAACCTGGGGAAAGTGTAAAAGTCGATAGGGGCTCCGAGGAAATCCCGGCTACTGATATGTCCAGTTCTGTAGTTAAAAGTGGTTTGGTTTCATACAGCGATGATGAAAGCGAGGATGACGACTAATATCGTTATGAGTGATACTCGCAACGCTATTTTTTTTTCTTTTTTTATTATTACTCTGTTTATTTGAATTTTAGGACGCTGTCAGCAGGCAAAAATGACAAATTATGGCACTATTCAAATTTTTTTTTCAAAATATAGTAAAAAAAAAATTTAATTATGTGTAAAGTCGCCCCTGCGAGGGGCGACATTCAATTTAAATAATTTTATTTTATTTTTTTTTAATGTCGCCCCTGGCAGGGGCGACTTTCCTTTTTTTTTTTATTGCTGGAGCCTTCACTCGGTCGGGCACTCGGTCGCGCGCCTTACTCGGCCGGCCGAGTGGTGATTCTTACTCGGCCGAGACACTCGGCCCCCGTATTACTCGGCCGACCTAGTACTGCCATGCACTCGGTCACGGCACTCGGTCGAGCACTTCACTCGGCTGGCCGAGTGCGAACGCGGATTTTGATTTTTAACATCCACTTCAATTTTTCTCTCTCTATCATATCTATTACCACCCACCCACACCACACATTTCTCTCTTTCTCATCACTTTCTTCACTTTTTCTTCACTTCTCCTTTCAATTATCCTTCAATTTCCTTTCATTTTTTCTTCAATATTCACGTTTCGGTTTTCTTCATCTCTCAAAGGTAATTTTTATCTTAATTTTTATGTGTTTAAGTGGTGTGTGTGTGTACTGTTGTGTGGGTGTGTATGTGATTTTTTTGTGGTATTTTGGTGTGTGTATGGTGTGTGTGTGTTGCTTTGTGTTGTGTGTTGTGTTGTGTGTGTGTAGATAGTGGTTTTTTCTACATTGCTTGTATTGTATGTTGTTGGGGTGGTGTATGTATGAAATGTATGTATTGAATGTATGTATGGAATGTGGGTATGAAATGTGGGTATGAAATGTGTTGTGATGTGTGTTGTGGTGTGTGTGATGTATGTTGTGGTGTATGCTTGTGTGTGTGTTGCTGTGTGTGTTTGTGTGTTGTGTGTGGCTTGCATTTTTGTGTGTGATGGGTGCGTGTGTATGGTTGTGTGCCGTGTTTTGGATATGTGTATGTCGGTCGGTGTATGGTTGTTGCTATATATATTGTTATAAATTTATCGTTAATATTTTTCTGTTATACATTATTTGATGTAGGGACTGTTGAAATTGTTGATGTTGTTGTGCATTTATCGCAACCCTCAAATTGTTGCCGTTGCGTTGACATATTGATTTATTTCAATTTCAGGTTTGAATTTTTCTAATGTATTAGTTTAAATTAGTTTTATTAAACTTTGCAAAAAAGTAGTTAATTCCCTATTTTTAGATCATTAATACATCTTTATTATTTAAGATATGGGGTCTTCAAACAACGTCGGTATTGTTGTTTATATTGCGGATTGCAGCGATGTTCCACCTGTTTGTGCAACAAGGGTACCTCGCGACATTGGATATTCCGGCTTGGTATCAAAATTCTTTCAATTGACAAGGATTGATAGCAATGAATATAAATTGAACATATCCGCTTCACTACATGCAAACAACAGATATCATCGTATACCAATCAACAACGATGATAATCTATGGTTTTTCTTTGCACCGGATGCGGATAATCAATATGTAGAATTTCATATTGATCCAGAGAAACTGTAAGATAATGCTCTTCCAGATATTATGCCAAGCAATGAGTATTTTCAATATGCTTCTTATTTAAGAGGGGATGACATTAATAATCCGGCACTCGTCAGGCAAGAGCATACAGTTGGAACCTCAAGGTCCAATAATGAGGGTATTCCAAGTGAAAGAGAAAATGCTCAGATCGAGGATCAAACAGATGATCCATTGATTTGACACTTTCGGTGTGAATGAACTAGAAGACTCTGAACCCGAGGAAAACGAGTTGTCCAGTGAATCAGATGAAGATGGGGTGGATATTGGTGATATTCAAACTATGTATTCCCCAAATCAAGAGAGATCACCATCCAATCAACAACCATCATTTCCATCAAGTGCTCAGAGATACTCCATGCATCCGAATATCCCGTTCTTCAATGCATCATCACATGAAATGCTTGCGGACTCCTTTGATCTTTCAAAAAATTTTAGATACTATGATCCTACTGAAGGAGTGCTCACAAAAGGCATGGTATTCAAAGATAAGAAGAGTTTGCAGTCTGCAGTTAAAGATTTTGCAATACGTATAGCGAGGCGTGAATATCGAGTAGATGAAAGCACACCTCTTATATGGAAAATCAAATGTAAAAATAAGAGTGAGACTACACATTGCAACTGGTGGTTGCGAGCAGGTTACAAAAAAAGGATTGATATGTGGGAAATCACTAAGTATGGAGGCCCTTATACGTGTCTAATGAACGCGGTGTCTGTTGACCATCAAAACTTGTGCAAAAACATGATCGCTGCGCTGCTAACTGAGATGGTTCAGACAGATCCCGGATATGAGATTAAGTGTGTTCAACATCAAGTGTATGATAAATTTCAATTTACAATCTCATACGGTAAGGCATGGCATGGTTTGAAACGGGCAAGAGAAAATGTGTATGGTACATGGGAGAGCTCAGTTTCAAGACTATCCAAATTTTTGGGAGCTTTACAAAAATGGAATCCAGGCACAGTTGTCGAGTGGCGCCACATGCCCGAAGAGACAAATGGTATAAAAATGTTGAAATATGTGTTTTGGGCGTTCAGGCCATGTATAGATGGGTTCCAGCATTGCCGTAAAATAATTAGTGTTGATGGAACTCATCTTTACACTAGATACAAGCACAAGATGTTAATTGCTGTTTCCATGGATGCAAATCAACAGCTTTTACCTTTGGCGTATGCACTTGTGGACGAAGAAAGTTTTGGTTCTTGGTCATGGTTTCTTCGTATGATATCGAAACACATTGTTCGCGGTAGAGAAGGAATGCGTATGATTTCAGATAGACACGCCGGTCTTTTGAAAGCTGTGGAAAGAATTCCAGATTTTCAGCCACCTCTTGGAGTCCATCGTTTTTGTTTGAGACATGTGTGTTCGAATTTCAATAGCAAGGTCAAGAATGTGAAGTTAAAGGACATGTGTTGGCAAGCTGGCTCAGCCTTCACAACCAGAGAGTTTGAAAATATAATGGATCAAATTAAGGTGTTGAATGAGAGGGCATATGACTACCTATGGAAAATTGAAAAGGAACAATGGACTCTTGCCCATGACGGAGGATGGAGAAATGGAATTTTGACAACAAATCTGTCAGAGTGCATGAATGGCGTGTTAAAAGGTGCACGACGGCTCCCAATCTGTGCCATTGTGCAGGCTACATTTTATCGGTCGATAAAATATTTTCTTGACCGGTTGACCCTGGGCCGTGAGATGCAGCAAAGGAACCAACCATGGCCTGATGAGGTGTACAAGAAGTATGATCAACGACAACGAAAGGCAATGGAACATCAAGTCTATAAGGTCGATTTCACTGATCAAACAGCTTCAGTGAAGACATTCGTGCCAGGAACAACGAGGTGTTATACCCACATTGTCAAGTTGATGCTAAGAGAGTGTAGCTGTGGAGACTGGAGGCAAAACGGCATACCATGTTCCCATGCAATGCAGACTTGTCGACATTTTGGAGTAAATCCGATGATTTACATGAACTCAGTTTTCAATACAAGTACGTATGTGGACACCTATAGTGGTAAGTTTGAGCCATTGCCTGATGAATATTATTGGGATGAGGCTTCCTTCCAACTGTGTCACAATCCGGCCTTGCGTGAGAAGAGGACTAAAGGAAGAGGCAAGACGACTAGAATTGAAAATGAAATGGATTGGGCACAAACACGCGCTAGACAACAATATCGGGCACAGGATCAAGCTGCTTCGCAGGCCGGAACTTCATCTGCCCGTAGATGAGATTGTTGTGTCTAAAATATTGTAATGGTGCTTGTTTTAGATATTTGACATGTATTTTGATAATGTGGATTGAAATTTGGTTTAGCGTTGATGTTAGCTTTGCACTATTTTTTTTACTGAGATGGGCTTCAGATTTTGTGTAATATGAGGATTTTATGTAATTTTCTGATTTTATGTAATTTGTTCCATTTTCACTAATTTATTGTTCATCTTATTGAATTAATCTTATTGCAGTATGGAGTACTACGGAGAATATGGCCCTATTAGTGGGGAAATCTTAAAGGAACAGCACATGCACCGATCTGAGGATGTATTTGCAGGAGAAATTGACCAAAAATTAAAGTGCAGACACGGAAGTGGTATCTTTTGGAGACTCGATGACCGTGATCCTTATGAGGTTGACCCAGACGATGATGGTAGGGAAATACTCAGACGTACACAAAGGTTGCATTATCGAGTCATATCGATGTTGTATCGTATGGATTTTATGGTGTCTACCGATGTGGTGATTATGTGATTAATAAATCATTAATCACTGCACTGGTTGAGAGGTGGCGGCCTGAAACGCATACATTTCATTTTAGAGTTGGAGAGGCGACCGTGACATTACAAGATGTCGCATTTATTTGGGGACTGCCAATTGAAGGTGGGCCGGTTATAAGTTCAGATAATTCAACCGGTCGGGCATATTGGACTGCACGTTGTGAAGTGCTTCTGGGATGGGAACCCAATGCAGAAGACATAAAAGGGTCAAGATTTTCACTTTTAGCCTTGGGTACACACATAAGCATGCACCCTGTTACCGATAACAGCTCACAACAACATGTTGTGCAATATGCACGTGCATGTGCCTTGATTTTGATAGGATCCATAATGTGCCCGGATACTTCTGGGAATATGGGGTCATTGGTATATTTGAATCAACTAGAGGATATTGATGAATGCAGAAATTTGAGTTGGGGTTCAGCGGTACTAGGTTATTTGTACCATCAGCTGTGCAACGCATCACATAGGGGTCGTACACAAATTGGTGGACCAATGCAACTACTGCAGATATGGGCTTGGTCAAGAATTACCTTTCTCACTCCGCAAATGACGGGAGGCAGACGCCTAAATACAGCGGCAATTGTTGGAATGGATGGAATTCTACCGGTTGCACCGTACGGTGCTGAGTGGTTACAATACCACAACTTTACAACTAGCTTGACGAACAACTTAAGGGCTATTCGGGAGAGCTTGGACAGGCAAACTCAACAAGAGGTATGATTGGTACTTGATCAGATTATGTTATATTTCCATTAAATGTTAGCTAACATTATTTTTATCCAGTTTAATTGGAAACCTTACGATCCATACCCAGCTGCTGTGAGGGCATATATTGACCTTGGCATTATTACAGTCACGGGTATGTGGATGTCAAGATGCCCTATGATCCATCATTCAATTGTTGAGTTATATTACCCCGATCGGGTATTGCGACAATTTGGGATGAGACAACGAATTCCAGAAAGTATTACGGATGTGCACGATACATTGCATAATATATGCCGTAGAGGCCGCTCCACTACAAACTGGGCTGAAACACATGCTTTTTTTGTGGAATGGTGGTTTGACAGAAATTGGAATATTGTCTCCGCTCCTGCTATTGGTTGGAATGAGTCAGACGTCGAAGATGGTTATACCAGATGGTATGAAAGAATAACACGTCGTCTAATTACTCCAGGGTTAAATATGCAAGTGGGATATCAACCGCAACCGAATGCACCCATAGAAAAAATGGTATGTGGCAGTATTTTAGTATTCAAATTCCTATGTGTGATGAATATGTAACTCATGTTTTTGCTGTGTATTGCCAATTTACTGCAGGAAAGTTTATGGGAAGATTTAAATAAACTTGTCATAGATGAGGAACCGTATCTTAGGGAGCCCTTCAGACGATCAGTAGACGAAATATACACGCAAGCTAGAGCTCACTTTCATGATCGGCGCCCATCATTCCAACGTCTACAGTCACATTATGAGCCCGAACCGCAACATACATCACAATATAGCCCAGAACCTTTTGTTTCTACTGGTATCGACATGCAAAGTGACAGTTATTACGCCGCCACCCCAGACTGGGATTTTACGGCACACGGTCAGTCGTTCACTTCTCTCTTAGAATCTGGCCGTTATACATCTCCGCCTCCAGCATCATGCACTTATGGAAATTTTCGGCCACAGTTCAATACATCCCCGATCTCATATCCCCATTCTAGCACGACAGCGAATATAGTACATGATCATGTGACTTCCAGGACTGCATCATCATCATCATCAGGTCGTCCATCTTTTAGTTTGAATATTACAACAGATGATAATGATTCGGATAGCGAACCTGTGCCAGAAGAAGATCGAGGTAGGGGCAAAAGGAAAAAAATAAGGCGTCGTTGTTTTACAGGATCACATTTTGATTATTAATTTGTTATCTATGTAATTAAACGTACAATTATTACTTAATTTTACCTACGATGTAATTAGACGTACAATCTTTACTATTGTTATTATTATAATTATAATTATAATTATTATTATTATTATTGTTTTTATTATTAAGAAAATCAGCACAAAAAAAAACAAGATTTTGGTTCGTACTCGGCTGACCGAGGACGAACCCCGACCGGGGTCGACCGAGTGCGAAGCATTTTGGATTTCCTTCGCACTCGGGCGACCGAGTATCTGCGCGGACCGAGTGCAGGAGACCGAGTATTTCTACCGCACTCGGGCGGCCGAGTAAGGCGCGCGACCGAGTGCCCGACCGAGTGCGAGAGCACGGAAACATTTTATAACCCCTCTTTTCCTCATTCTTTTCAAACACAAACACACCCAAACCCTACCCTCTTCCAATCTCTCATCTTCAATCCAAAAATTTTCCGTCAAAGCCATCAATTTCTCCATCAAAATCATTGTACCCATTATTTCAAACAACAAATTGCTCCAATCTTCCTATAAGGTGGTGGAGATTTGAAGGATTCAACCAAAAACACCAACTTTCGTTTTTTGAATCTAAAGGTATATTTTCATTAACCATTGCTTTTGTTCATTACATATGTTGATGAGGGCCTTATTAGGAGTATTTTGACATGAAACTTGATATGTTTTCTTGCAATTTTTCATTGAAGTTTTTTATCGAACACTTGAAGTGCATGATTTTTTGTTCTATATAGATATGTTTTCATGTTACATTGAGGTTGTTGTTTGATTATGTTCATGAGAGACTAATTTGGAGTATTATGGCATGAAAGAATATAGATTTTTGGTTAGTTTTCATTGAAGTTTTTTATCGAACAATTGGTATGCATCATAGAAATTGGGAATGTGGCATGATTTAGTGTGAGACCATAATGAAATGATCTTAATACCCCATGAATTTCAATGTTGAATTATGAAATTGCTTAAGACGAAAATTGTATCATATGACTCTTGATTTTTTGTTCACATGGATTGGATGTAATACTAATTCATTATCATCTAGGTACCCACAATGGAGCATAGCATGGATGTTGTGAATTCTACTTTCCAATGGAGCGAGCACTCCATTGAAGAACAACAAGCTGAGTACGAAAGAATTTTAGCGACCATGCCGGATGCCTACGGCATAAACTTTGAGCATTGGGAGACAGAAAGTGATAGGTGGTTTGAGGTGCAACAGAAGAGAAGGCGAGCCACTCGATGGGCCGATGTTGAGTGCATGCAAGAAATGGGCATCTACGAAGATTTAAAAAAAATGTGCAAGGCTATCGGGTGGACTAAGTTCTTTGGCATGCACGAGAAGACGTATGAGCCTCTCGTTCTTGAGTTCTTCTCCCAGCTTCAGGTTGGATACAATGACACGGTGCCCGAATCCGTGATATTTCATGTGGGGAACGAGTCTCACTATCTTTCGGCCGAAGAGCTCAATGGGATTTTTGGATTTCCCAAGAAGAGGTACTCAAATCTGCCCAATGAGAGGGTCAATTTTCCGGAGTTCAATGTGACGACTTTTTGGAAGGACATTACAGAGTCTGATCGAGCTCACCCATCGGAGTACCAAGTTAGTCGGTCGAAAGCATCTAGTATTCGAAGCCCGGTCCTTCGATATTTTCACAGGTTCATCGCCAATACAGTTTTAGCAAAACCTGAGCCTGGAGCGGTCAGTGTGGATGAGTTGTTTGTGCTGTGGTGCTTGGTGAACGGGAAGAAATTCAATGTGGCACCAATGCTGTTAAGGCAATTCGTTCGAACCAAAAACCAGGTTGCTATCCACATTGGAGGTTTGATCACTCCAATTGCTCGCCACTTCGGGGTGAACTTGGAAGGGATGGAAGAGACACCAGGCGAGACAAGTATAAACCTGGAAATGCTGTGCAACATGAAGATGTGCCAATTACATCCCGGCACCAGACGATTGTATCTGATTTTATCAGACAAGAAGAGGTTTGCACTGCCCAACTCTCGCCTGACTAATATTGCTGGAGGGAAGGGCCATAATCTTCTACTGAATGGCTCGGCTCATACGGAAGCTATTGAAGAGAGCGAGAATGAATTGAGGAATGAGGAGGAACGAAGGAAGAGGAGGAGAAGGACTACGGATGCTCGATCAGAGCCAATGGAACTTGATGTGGATCATGCACAGGCCGATGAAATGATGGGTGAAGCACAAATGCGCTCGGACGATCAGGCCGGACCTTCACAGCATCCACAGTATCCACCCCAGTATCAAGGGGGGTGGAATGATTGGTCGGATTGGAGAACCGCCTTGGATGCACGTCTTGCCAACATAGAAGGGGATGTTGCCGACATGAAAGAGTATGCCCATCGTGAAGCTTACAACTCTCAAATTTTACTTGACATGCAAAGGCAACAATACGAGTGGCATGTGCAACAAGGCCATTTTCAGGAAAGGGAATATCCACCGTATCAACCATCCGGCCCATCGAACCCACCTTACCGACCCCCTCAGTGAGCCGGCGCCGACTAATTTTTTAGAATGTATTGCTTTGATTTCAAACTCTTGACTTTGTTGGCGTTCGCACTCGGCCAGCCGAGTGAAGTGCTCGACCGAGTGCCGTAACCGAGTGGATGGCAGTACTCGGTCGGCCGAGTAATACGGGAGCCGAGTGTCTCGGCCGAGTAAGAATCACCACTCGGCCGGCCGAGTAAGGTGCGCGACCGAGTGCCCGACCGAGTGAAGGCTCCAGCAATAAAAAAAACAAAAAAAAAAGAAAGCAGGGGCGACATTAAAAAATAAATAAATAAAATTATTTAAATTGAATGTCGCCCCACGTAGGGACAACTTTACACATAATTAATTTTTTTTTTTTTTACTATATTTTGAAAAAAAATTTAAATAGTGTCATAATTGGTCATTTTTGCCCTGTCAGCAAGTACAAAGATTTTATATTTTTTTGACCAAGTTCTCAATTTTGTTCTTATTTAATTTCATTTTTTTATTGAACAATTAATGAATTCCTGCGGCTGGATCAAAATCAGGGAGAGGTATATTTGGATTCGTTTGCACGTGATTATTAAAGCACAGGATCTCCGCTGCACACTTTTCTTCGAGTCAATAAAGAAATGGGTAGGTTTAATAATGTGATTGTAGATACGTCATGCATGACGTCACCCACATGACTGCATGCCTACTCTCTTATTAATCTACTTTATAATTGCGTTTAATTATCTATTTCTTTTTATTTTTTTCAACAAAAGAAAACAGAAGAATTCAATAGCTTACCCAGAAAGGAACTGTGAAGACTCATCATATTGGAGGGAATAAAGAAAGATAATACAATAGTTCTATCAATAATTAAAAAAAAAAAAAAATTGAAAATTAATTTATGATGAAGATGCAGTCATGTGAAGTGCGACCAGTGAGGCGTAGACCCCGTCTGTAACGTTGATGAGACTCTCGTGCTTCCCCTTCTCAACAATAACTCCATTCTTGACAACAGCAATTAAGTTGGCTCCCTTGATTGTTGATAACCTGTGAGCCACAACCACCGTTGTCCGGTTCACCATAACCCGGTCGAGCGCATCCTGTACGATCCTCTCGGATTCAGCATCCAATGCGCTAGTTGCCTCGTCTAGTAGCAGTATCTTGGGACTCTTGACAATTGCGCGCGCAATGGCCACACGCTGCTTTTGTCCGCCCGATAATTGAACTCCTCTCTCCCCCACCATTGTGTCGTATCCATTTGCCAGCCCGCTTATGAACTTGTGTGCGTTTGCCATCTCTGCTGCGGCTATGATTTCAGCCTCCGTTGCGTTCCCTCCCTTCCCGTAGGCAATGTTAGCCCGGATGGTGTCGTTGAACAAAACAGGTTCTTGGCTCACGAGACCCATTTGCTGCCTCAGCCATTTCAGCTGGAACTTTTGAATCTCGACTCCATCTATTGTTATATGACCCGAATCAGGATCGTAGAATCTCTGCAGTAGCGATATCACCGTTGATTTTCCACTTCCGCTCTCCCCAACCAAAGCAACAGTCTGAAACATGCATGCATGCAAATGTAAATCAACAACGTAATAAATAAACATGTGGAATGAATCACTCCACGATGGATCAACTCAGTACCTTGCCACTGCGTATTGTCAAGTTCAGATCTCGGAAAATGTGGGTATCAGGCCGAGTTGGATACTTGAAACTCACGTGCCTCAGTTCGATTTCTCCCTTCACACTCTCTAGCTTCACACCGGATTCATCACTTGGATCAATCTTGGACTGCCTATCAAGAATGGCGAATACTGAAGCGGCTGCGCTCTTGGCTTTGGTTGAATCTGGAGCTAGTGAACTTGACTGGGAGATTGCCATTGCTGCCATTGTTAGAGCAAAGAAAACCTGCATGATGTTTATGAAAAGTTTAGATTGTGTGATGTGCAATACTATTATTTGGCTGAGTTCTTGAGCTATGAACTTACACGAAATACATCCGTAAATGTGATTTTCCCATCCTCAACAAGCCGAGCTCCTGCATAGAAGCTCGTCGCGTAGACCAGAAACAGCAACGAATAAGATAAACCAAACCCGACTCCACTAACCAATCCTTGTCTGATCCCATTTTTCATGGGGCCTTCACATTTCTTTTTGTACATTCCCATTACCTTCTCTTCAGCGCAGAAGGAAGCAACCGTTCTTATACTCCCAACGGCATCATTAGCGACTTGACTTGCTTGTTCATACATCACCTGCAACCATTCAAATGAAAATAACTTGAGATCATGAGTTTTCTCTTTGATTAAACTGTCCAAAACATAAGTAATTAAGAGCAAGCAATCAAACCTTTGCATCTGCACTGAACCCTTTCAGGAACATAATCTGTATATATCCACTCAGTCCTATCAGAGGTATCATAGCAAGTATGATAAGTGCCAGCTGCCAACTAGCTTCAAAGGCAATCGCCAGTCCAACGGTTGCTGAGGACAAATCTTGAACCATCTGCGCAAGTGCGTCCCCAACTAAGGCACGAACGCTTGCAGCATCAGCCGACAGCCTTGCTCCAATCACACCGCTCGAATGTTCAGGATCATCAAACCAGCCAACCTCCATGTTGACCACTTTTTCAAAGCACATTAACCTAATTCTTCTGATCAGCTTATTCCCCGCCACACCAAAGAAATATGTCCTAGCTGGATACGCAATGAATGATGCTGCCCCAAGGGCCATGAATATCAAGGCCCAAAATTTCGAATCTTTGCTTAATTTATGTGGTGTCTCAAAAAAGGTCTTGATCACACTCGAGATTAGAATACCGAAAAGAGGCATGATTGCACCATTAACAATGGCAGCTATAGCTCCCAATATCAGCACTGGTATCTCGGGCTTATTAAAATAGGCAAGCCGAAGAATGGGAACTTTGGGAGGCTTTTCAGATGATTCAGAGGAAGAGAATCCTCCATTTTCCAATGTGGATTCGGATGTGTTGAGTGCAGCTGGTAGACCAAATGATACTGATAATGATTGGCGACGACTGTTATTTCCAATATCAGAGGATCCTTTACTAATTGATCGCACGAATGACAACTTCTGACTCGACTGTCGACCAGAATCCATGCTGATCTCCGACTTTTCTTTCCCATCAATCTGTTCCGAGTCTCTGTTTGCTTCTTGTAAACGTATTAACTGAGAATACGCCCCTTCAGGATCCTCGAGCAGTTCAGCGTGCGTTCCTGTAACATAAGGACTATTTTGTCAATATAAAGTGCGAACTCTCTTATCAGCACAAAATTTGGTAAGAGGATGGATACCTTTTTCAACCATCTTTCCTTGATGAATGACTGCAATCATATGAGCATTTCTAACTGTGCTCAGACGATGCGCAACTATGACGGTTGTTCTGTCTACCATAATCCTGTCCAATGCCTCTTGCACGACTCTCTCAGATTCTGCATCCAGTGCACTTGTCGCCTCGTCTAAAAGCAGAATTCTTGGGTCCTTTAGAATAGCCCTGGCAATGGCAACTCTCTGTTTCTGTCCTCCAGAAAGCTGCGTTCCATGTTCACCTACCATTGTATCGAGTCCCTGTAGAAAGTTTTGGTGTTAAAACAATAATTAAGCATATACTGACCTAATGCATTACCCTAACACAAAGATGGCAAAAGAAGCATGTAAAAGATGACCTGAGGGAGTTTATCAATGAATTTAGAAGCATTTGCTAGTTCTGCAGCCACTCGAATTTCCTCATTAGTTGCATCGTCCTTTCCATACGCAATGTTATCCTTAATGCTGGCTGTGAAAAGCACTGGCTCTTGGCTGACAAGCCCGATTTTCGACCTAATCCACCTGAGCTGGAACTCTTTAAGATTGATCCCATCAATTAACACTTCACCATCTTGTGGATCGTAAAATCTTTCAATCAAACTTATCACAGTCGACTTGCCACTTCCACTCTGTCCGACCAAAGCTGCCGTTGTCCCACTGGGGATGAAGATAGAGAAGCCTCTGAATATTTGCTCATCCGGCCTAGCCGGATAGCTAAAATACACATCTCTTAGCTCTATGTCTCCACGAATGTCATTGAGCTTTCTTCCCTTCGTATCATATGAATCTATCTCCGGTTTTCTTTTGATAGTCTCGAACATCTTGAAAGCTGCAGCTTGACCTGCTGCAAACGCCGACATGCATGGAGAAGCCTGTCCAAGAGACCTGGATTGAAGTAGAATACACACATTGCTAATCTTATACTGTTGAAATCGAAGGCAAAAGCAAGTTTTATTACTCACATGGAACCAGTTAAGACAGCAATAATCACATTGAGCACTTCACCACCGGTATAACCCTTTTCCAAGATCATTTTTGCACCATACCAAATAGCCAAAGCATAGCTGCAGAATATAATGCACATAACAGATCCGAAACCTAAACCCGTGGCCAATCCTTCATGCACGCCCGATTTGTAAGCCAATGTTAGGGACTTCTCGAATTCAGCCACAGCCCGCTTTTCGCCAGTAAAAGAGGCCACCTGGATTCAATTTCAACCATCATTTACAAGGTGGAGAGGGAAGCTTAACTAGAAGTTTTATATTTGTTTGCAAGACATACAGTTCTAATGGAGCCGATCGTCTGTTCCACCAAGCTTGCAGCCTTAGCATACGCATTTTGGCCGCGAGAGGCCATCTTGGATAAGACAAGGGACATGATTCCACCTGATATCACCATTAAAGGAATCGAGGATAGCATGACGAGAGTAAGAAGCCATCCTTTGATAAATGCGATCACAAAGCCCCCCAAAAATGTTGCTAGTAGCTGTATAAACTTTCCAACCTGCAGAATGATGCAGAATACCAAATATGAGATCAACACGGACAACGTAATCTATAGTTTTTAAGCGGTAAAAACGCCATCGATACCTTCTCTCCCATTGCATCTTGAATCAGTACGGTGTCACCGGACATTCTTCCCACAACCTCTCCTGTATTCGTCTCCTTATCGAAGAAAGCGACATCCTGCCTTAAAATTGTTCTCAAATAAAGGCTGCGAATTCTCGCAGCCTGCCTTTCCCCGGTGATCATCCAGCAAGAAACCTCTGCAACACATTTGAAACCTCGATTTTTAATCAGCACTAACCAATGTATGGTTGTTGAAATATATCTCAAATTTCAAAAAGGTTGAGTATACTCACGCAGAAATGCAGCCACACCACATCCCGCAGCCAAATACACAAACTTCAGAGCTACCTACGATTGGGTTCGAATTGAGAACAAGAAAGCAACACAATATTTAATGATTTGGATAGATATATCAATTCAAGAGTTGAGTAATCTGAGAGGATAGAAGAAAACCTTGGAAACAACAGAAACAACGTTATCGTTTTGGTTTTCCCCAAAAGAATCAATGAGCTGTCCGAAGAGGATTGTCATGAGAGGCAGGGAGATGCCATTCCCGACCGCTCCCACGGAGCCGATAATCATCAGTAGTTTGTCCAGGGGATCGGCAAAGGCGAAGAGCCTGTAAAACGGCACCGCATTGGTGGTCTCCTTCTTATCTGCGGCAGAGGCGGATGTGGATGGCTCATGGGCACCGTTGTCCGCCGACGACATCGTATCAGCGACCAAGAATCTCGGAAGCAGTTAAGTCTGAGGTAAAAACATAATTATTTCCGAAAATTGGACAAGATAGATCCAGTAAAGGACGCAAGCATTAGTTAAAGCAATCAAGGATTGAAAAATGAAGACACAGTGACGGAAAGGACAGCAACTGAAAACAACTATTAGCTACAACTGAAATGCTTGGTTGGCCAGCTGACGGCTCATCTGTTTTATATATTTATTTATTATTCGTTAAAAAAGAAAAAAGATCTGAGAAAAGTGGGAATCCCTCTGGCAAATGATTCTCCTTGCAGAGATGTAAATTGGGGGCGTTGCAGAGAGAGAAAAAAAGAGAGAGGATGAAGTATCTGAGAAGAGATCAAAAGCTTGTATGTATGTATGTATGTATGATCTAATAGTAAGTAAGAAGAAAAGATATGGAATCAAGCTGACGTCACCATCGTGTTTCCATCTTGATTCTCCATTAATTCTGGGATACTATGATGTATAGGGAAGCAAGAAGTGAGAGAGAGAGAGAGAGAGAGGGGGTGGCGTACTTACAGTTAGAGAGGGGGCAGATGAAAATAGATTTTGTCAGTTGGAAAGAGAACAACGTACGTACTTACTACTGACTGGTTCATAAACAGAAGAAGGCAGGTGAGGGAGGGAGAGAGAGAGAGAGAGGCAGCACCTGTTAGGATGAAACTGTTGCAGTGGCCTAAAGGAAATTGTGGTTAGCAGGTTTAGACTTTTTTAGTAAGAAGAAAGCAAAGTTTGCCAACTTCTGACAATACATACAGTTCAGAAGTCATACTTATAACATAAAGAGGAGGCCCGAGGCCCGAGGCCCGATGTCCGAGGCCTGTCCTTTCTCTGCAAGCTAAGAAAAATCATAAAATACTAGAATATAATATTTCTTGATCAGCAAGCATGAGAAAGTTTAATACGTGAAGCTGCATCCTCAGAGAGAGATTAGTCAAAGAAATAGAATTTGGGTTCAAATATCAACGACGACGGAATCAAGATTATTCTAATTCAACAAAAAACTATGAAATACTTAAGTCGAAAACACAAGATTTTGAATATGAATAATACGAATATACCCTTATAAATTTCATAAAATCAAGTGGCCCCATCTCTGCGTGTAATGCATCTTCTTTTATTGGATACTCTATGCAAAAAGATTATTAGATTTGTTTAAATAAAAGTAGATTTGTGAGTTATATTAATAAATTGGTAAAAGAAGCAAAAAAAAAAAAAAAGAAAAATTTAAAAAGTGAAACAATTATGTTCATATAGAATAGTCGAAAGTGGAGGGGAACCAGCTGCACAGCACCACTACTACAATTCTTTATTTTATTTTGGTTGCAAAGTACATACATGTAGATATACTTTTTAATTATATATTTATTAGATTGAGAGATGTATTTTAAAATTATAATTTGTATTAAATGAAAGGTATAAAAGTTTGTTGACTTTTTGGATTGGAGATGCACAAAAACCTAACTAATTTGAGTTGTGGAAATTCATATCGTTAAGACCCTATTTCATCAACTTTAATTATAGATTTTATTACAAAAATGTTACTATTAGTTCAACAACACATGATAAGACCGAAACATTGGAAAGTGATGTCACTACACACATATTTGCAGCCATTTTTTATTTTATTTCTTTTTATGAGAAGAAATTTGTGGCCAAGTTAGTTTACTTAGTTCATAATTAATGCCTTCCCTTTCTTACTTCCCAATTTCTTTATTTCTATTTTAAATTCATAAATTATCTACATTCCTTTGTTAATTGTGTTTCTAACTATCTTTTTTCTTAGATTGAGTCTTCTGTGAAACGATTGCACTGTGATACGATTTAAAGTATTACTTATTTAACTACAAAGTATTACTATTTTTTAAGGTAACTAATAAGAAGTAATACACTTACAAAATACTGATACTTTATAGTTAAACAAGTAATACTTTATAGTTAAACAAATAATACCTTAAATCGTGCCATACTTGTACAACTCAACGAATATTATTATTATTTAGATAAATTAATAATACATTATAGATAAACAAATAATATTGTTATCAGTAATATTTTTCAGAGTAACAAGTAATAATTTTTTAAGGTAATAAATAATGTATTTAAGTAATAATATTTTTATGTAAATAAATAGTATTTTTTAGTTAAAGAAGTAATATTATTAGATCGACGGTCCAACCAACTTTTGTGTGTCTTTAAAATATTTTCAAACACATTGATGATTAATTGAAAAGAGTAAGCAAAAAGTGATGCAGTTAAGCTTAAAATACATAAATAAATATATAATACACATTACTAAAAGTCGTTGGAAACCGGCGGAGCAGCACTACAATCCTTGAATTAATGCACTAATTGCATCATGTCTTTACTAAACCCATATTATATTTGTAGCAATTATAAAAATATTAATCAATGGTTTATATATTTTGTTATATTACAAATTAATTTTATTTTTAATTAAAACTTTAAATTATCCTAAAAATATTTACATGCATAGAAAGTAAATGTCATAACTCTTGCAATTACTTCTTCTAGTAAAATGCTCATTTATGTCTTTTAAAATCTACTAATATATTAAAAAACTAAAACTATTTAAAAAATTTAATTGAAACTAAATAATGTAATAATTTGTATACAAATTGTTGGCCGGTTTAGTTATCATGGGCTCAGGTTGCCTCGAAGTCACCAAGACTACAATGGCAACGCTAGCCATTGACCCACACATAGTCACAGAACTACACCATTTTTTTGCCCCAAAGCCAGCCACAAAGTCACCGAACTGCAACTTATCGAAGAAGAAGGAGATGCGACAGAGAGCACAAAGCTATTTCACTCCTTTAGTTTGGGAATAGAATTATATGAATTATATTGTGGTCCAAGTTTTACTAACTCCCTTTTCTTTGGGAATAGAATTTATCCTTTACAAATTCGCATCTACCATTGTGTAGTCAAATAGTTTGGGTTTTTCTTTTCAAGCTTAGGGTTTAAGTTTTACAGTAAATTATTCTACTATTATTATCCGAAACTGGGTCAACTTCCTCCACGTGTCATTTAAAAACACAATATCTTCTTCTGTCTATCCAATATTAAATTACTGTTTTCTTATGTCAATATTATATATATATATATTAAAAAGAAAATGTTATTCAATCAATACAACTAATAAGATTCTTGGTTTGTGGATGTTCCACTCTTCTAATTTCCTACGGTGGCGTTGATTTGATTTTATTGGATTAGGATGCTTCCGAATAGGTCAAAGTTGGTGGCAAATACGCACGTGATTGCGTAGCCCCTACGAAACATATTTCTTGGGCTCCCCGTGCCCACTTTTTGCACAAATAGACTTTTCAATTATTGAAATTTAGAGTTGGACAATGTTTATGGGCTTGGGCCTTTAAACAGCGCCACTGATAAGCCCACTAAAACATACTTAATGGGCCGGAAAAGAAATCCATGAGGATTTCTCTTTTTTACTTTGGGCCCTCGGTTCAGTGCATGTTCATGTGATGAAGCAAAGTTTGGAGATGGGCTTTCTCGACGCACCACGTCATCAACCGGATTCCGGTTTTCGGGCGAGGCTGGTAGCCCACTATACCCGCCGGAATAATACTGGACCCCTGTATCGGAACTATATGGACCGGCCTGCCCCACCCGTAATCAACCTCCATGAAGCCCAGCCTACCCCACTCCGATATGAACAGTGTGCTGTATTCTAGTGGCGGTGCAAATGGGCCCAGCCCAGTTTCTGAATTGGCCCATTTGGCAAACTCGTTTGGCAGCCCAGCCTTGGCTTCTTGGATCAGTCTCACCGCCTTGAACACAGACTCCTCCGTCAGGGTGCCGCTGGATGCGGTTACAGTCACCGGGAAAAAGCAGTTGCCGTAGAAACCTTGGGGTAACGGCGGGTCGAGGACTTGACGGCAGCTGGCGAAGAACACCAGCTTCACTTGCGTCTCGTCGTTAAGGTTGACGGCGAGCGTACGCTGCCTCCAGAGCATCGCCGCTACTATCTCGAACGTCGAACAAGTCTTCCCACTGCTAAATTTATGGAATTCTTGTTTGAGATCCTTGATTTTTTCCAGGGATAAATCTATTGTGGCCGGCTCCAGCTTGTAATCGGGGACGGGAATGGCAATGGGAAGAGGACTTGAGGGCGGCGGAGGTGGCAGCGGAATGAAGTCGCGGCACCACTGGGGAGTGATGCTCGGTTTATCAGCACCTCTGGCAATCTCTCCGACCGCATTAAGGAATTGCGCCGCACCAAGCCCGTCGCAGATGCTGTGGCAGAATATCAGTCCGATCACGAATCCGTTGCATCTGAATTGTGTAACCTGCATCTGCACCAGAGGATCAATGCCGTCCGGCGGAGTAGGAAGAAGCTTCTCGTACGGAATTGACATGGAATCATCAAAGTAACCAACGGCGTCCAACGTACAATCAGCCAATGCCTGGACAAACCAAACGCCGTCACCAGAACAAGCAATCTGAAGCTCATTCTGATCAGAAACATGCAGCCTCCCTGCAAGAGGATAGTAGGGGATCAAAGCCTCGGACAGTGCTTGACGCAGGACCTGTGGTGCCCCTGGTCCATGCCTGAAAACGTGCAGCGTCCGCGCATTGCAACGTAGGACGGGTACTCTGTCGACCACCGATAATTCAAGGACTTCCGATGGAGTTGGAGCTGAAGGCGTGACCAAGCCTTGAGCGGTTCTTGTAACAGAAAATTCCATGGAAAGAAATGTGTTCTAACAGACAGGAAATAACGTGGGATGTTTGGATTGGATTCAAGATTTTATAAGTTAGTGAAACAGTCGTGTCGTAAAATCATGTATCTGCTTGGCTTACAAGTATGTTGGAACACATTGTTTGTAATCAAAGTATGTTGTCTTCTCTTTCGAAATCAATTAAAATTTTGTATTTTTAATTAAAGTAAATAAAATATAATATTAAATAATGTTTAAATAATTTTTCTTATATAAATATATATTTATTTCAATAATATATAAATTAATAATATAATTATAAACGCAAAAAAATTATAATTTAAAAAATATATATATTATAAAAAAATTATATTAAAGAAATTAAGGAACATTTATTAATATTTTAAATATTTCTATTACTATTTGAATAATTAAATATATATATATATATATAAATTATTTAATAAAATATAATATATCGTCAGGCCCACTGATGTTTTAAAAGAAATGTCAGTGGGCCTAACGTTTCTTTTAAATTTTTTTTAAATTTTAAATTATATATATTATTTATATTTAATATTTATATAAATTAAAATATATATAATTATCGTATAAATTTATTTTTTTTCTTATATAAATATTTAGTTAGAAATATATGTATATATATAGTTTCTCTATATAAATATATATTATATAATTTTAAAGTAAAAAAAATATATTTTTATTTAAGATAATTAAATCATATTATAAATAAATTTACGAAATTTATATTTTTTAATAATTATTATATTTTTATTTTAAGTATAATTTGAATATTTAAAAATATATATATAAATATACATATTTACATAAATATATAAAAAAAATTTAAAAATAGATAATGTAAGAAAGAAACATCTGACGTTTTTTTAATTTTTTACTTTTTTTGATTTATATATATTCTTTAAATTTTATTATATATAATATTTATATTTAATATATATTTATATATATATATTATTTCATATTTATTCTTTTAAAAATATATATGATTATCGTTTATATATATTTTATCTTATATAACTTTTTATTTATAAATATATATATTTTTTCTATATATATATAAATTTTATAATTGTAAATAATTAAATTTTATATTTTTATTTAAGATAATTAAATCATATTATAAATAAATTTCTATAAATTAAAGAATATTTATTAATAATTATTATATTTTTATTTTAAGTATAATTTCAATATTTTAAATAAAAAATATATATTAATATAAATATACATATATATATAACGTGAGGCAAACTAACGTTTTAAAGAAATGTTAGTGGGCCTGACGTTTCTTTAATTTATATTTTTTTTCTATTTAATATAGATATCATTTTGTAAATAATATAAAAAAATTAATATAGACAAATTAAAAAATATATATATATATATAATTATATATATATACAAATTATATATCTTTATATATAGATATATATATATACTTGCATATATATATAGATATATTCTTGATATATATATACTTGATATATATATATATATACACATATGCATATATATATATATATATTTTTTTTTTTTGAAAATAAAAATGTCAGGGAGCCTAACGTTTTTACCAAACATCGTCACCGGGCGTGACGTTTTATCCTATTTTGGAAAGAATCTTTAAATCTACCCTATTTTATTAAATGTTTTTTATTTTTGCATTATTTGGGTAAATAACCTGGGCCTGACATTATTGGGTCATGTATGCGTATGCCCATGTATATATATATATATATATTCTAAATATTTCTGTAATTTTTATTTATTGAAATTATTTATTTAAAATTCAAAAGAAAATAGAATTATTCATATATATAAATATTAATTATATATATAAATGTATAAGGTATATAGATATTTAGAGAATTTAATATTAAGATATATTGATTATTTTTTATTTATTTAATATTTATGATATATATATATATATTTAAACACTATATAAATTTCTTTCTTTAAAATTATATTATTTATTAATTCATTTATAATATCTTAATAAATTTAATTTTAATATAACATAACCCTTTTATATAAAATATAAATATAATTTATATATCTTTATACATAAATATATTTAAATTATTCAAATAATACGTAATATAAAATTTATAAATATTAATTATTTTTTTGAAATTTATTTATAATATAATTAAATTAGGTTGAATGTATATAATAAAAATAAATATATATTTATGTAAGAAAAAATATAAAAATATATTTTATAGTATATTGTAAATATAAATAATATATATAATATAAAATTTGAAAAAATTAAAAGAAACATCAGGCCCACTTACGTTTTTTTTAAAACGTCAGTGGGCCTGACGTTATATTATATTTTATTAAATAATTAATATATATTTATATTTATATATATTTTTTAAATTATTCAAATAGTAATATAAATATTTAAAATATTAATAAATATTGCTTAATATCTTTAATATAATTTTTTTATAATATGATTTCTTAAATTATAATTTTTTTGGGTTTATAATTATATTATTAATTTATATATTATTGAAATAAATATATATTTATACAAGAAAAATTATTTAAACATATTTAATATTATATTTTATTTACTTTAATTAAAAATATAAAATTTTAATTGATTTCTAATATTATAAAAGTCATTTATTAAATAATATAAAAAAATCAGAAATACAAATTATAAATATATATATACACATTTACATATATACAAAAATATATAATATATATAATTATATAATTATATATCTTTATATATATATATATATACTTGCATCCATATATATATATACACTCACAACCCTATATATATATATCAAATGTATATATATATATATATGCATATGTATGAATAACATGTGCCATATATATATATTTGGAAAATAAAAACATCAGTGGGCCTCACGTTTTTATTTTTCAAATTAAAACGTCAGGCCCAGTGACGTTTTTATCAAACATCATCACCGGGCGTGACGTTTTACCCTATATTGAGAATGATTTTCAATTCCACCCTATTTTATGAATTTTTTTTCACATTATTTCGGTAAATAACCCGGGAAGATAGTGCCTCAACACTTGTGGTGGGAGTGGATAATGATAATCATATTCTCTGTCGGGAGGAAACCCATTGTTATTGTTATTTCATTGTGAGTATTGGGCCAACTTTATGTTGGCTCCTTTCTGTCGGGCCCAGGCCAAAGGCCAATGGGCCCAGCCCATTGTTCCTCCACTTAAACCCTAGCTCACATCCTAAATGATCCCCATAGTTGCTCCCTCCTTCTCTGCGCAGCTTTCTCCCCCTCTTCTCCGTCTCCCTTCCATCTATTTTCCTTCGTGCGTTCAAGTCCCTTCCCTGGACAGTCTTCTCTCTTAATGATGGAGTTGAACCGTGTGACCCTTCGGGGTTCTCCGACGATGGCTTGCCTATAAGAACGATCATGTTCGTTCTAATGAGAGGCATTGCAGTCATACGTTTCTCTCGAACCTTTCCTTCCACTATCTTCTTCTTCTATACTGAGTGTTTATCTCTTGTGTGAGATTAAAACAATGTATAGGGTTTGATACTTCGAGTAGGTAAGGAGTTGAGTGAGAAGTGTTACCGGGGAAGGGTTAGGGTGCTTTGTGGGGAAGATAGTCTTGTGTGACTCCCTGCTCACTGCCGATTGTCTTGTGTGTTCAAATTGGGGCAAGCTCAGGCACCTTCTGAGCCCTTGTACTTCCAACATACGGCGATGTTGATACTCAACAATGGTATCAAAGCCACGGTTGCACCGCCGTCTCCCTCTGCCGTCGTCGTCGTCACAAAGTGCGATTGGCGTTGTTGCCCTTCCGTCGCTTGTGTGCGACTCACGCCTCCACTGTTGCTTGCTGCATTCTTAGAGTCCCTATTTGCGATGGTGGATCTGCCCCTCAGTTATTGAACCGATGCTGATGGGCCGTTCGCTCTTTAACCCCCGCTCGTCACGCCTTTGCCTGATGCGCGCCTTTGCCCGATGTGCGCCATTTCGCAAACAAGAGGTCAAAATTTGAGGTTCATCCAAAAACCTCTCTATAGTTTCCAGTTGTACCAGATAGGTCTGGGTTTGCTTGCTGGTAGATACCGATCAAATCGGGTATTTGATTATATATATTGCCTGATATTCTGTATATCCTGGTGAATATAAACCTCTTAGACCGGGTATTTGATTATATATATATTACCTGATATTATGTATATCCTGGTGAATATATACCTCTTATATCTGACATATTGCCTGTGATTTGGTTGCAAAATTACTTGTGTATAATATCCTGTCCATTTGAACATTTGTGGTAAAATGGACCTGAGTGACCCCTTGCGCAACTGATAAATCAGTGTGTGAACTTGAAAATCCTCACTCTTCTGTATTGTGTGATTTGTGTGAATCATATTTGTGCTTTTGTGTGTAACATGTCTTCCATGGGTTCCTATAACTATGCACCATTCGATGGTCGCACTAATTTTAGCATTTGACAAACAAAAATGAAGGGTATTTTGATACAACAATGTGTATTCAAAAGTGTCGCCCTTGCATTTTCAGATGCCACGTCTAATGAGAAAAAGGAAGAGATGGACGAGATTGCACTCTCATCCATCATATTGCACCTCTAAGACTTTGTTATCCGAAAAGTTGGAGAACAAAAAAATGTCAAAGAATTATGGGACAAGTTGAAGAACTTTTCACTGAAACATCACTACCCCGTAAAATGTTCTTACTTGAAAGATTTTTCCAGTTTAAACTTCACCTGGCTAAAGATATTGATGAAAATATGGATATTTTTCAAAAGCTTGTGCAAGACATTAAGAAAACTGGTGATAAATCAATTGATGAATATATCGCTATTGTGTTTTTAAATGCTATACCTGATTCATTCGATGATGTTAAATCTGCTATTAAGTATGATAGAGATCAAGTTAATCTTGACACTGTCATAAATGGTCTTAAGAGTAAAGAAATAGATTTAAAAGCAAACCTAAGTATAAAACATCAAAATCATGCTGAGGCTATGTTTGTTAAGGGAAAGAACTTAAAAAAAAATCATGAAAACAAAACTAGCCAAGAAAACCTAGGGATAAAAATAGAAAAGCGAACAATTCTGCAAATAAAATAAGAAGTGTTTCAATTGTGGAGAACCTGGTCATTTTGCTAATGTTTGTCATCACCCAAAAAGGCCTAATGCTAATAATGTTTCTGAGAAGGAAATGCATGAAGATATCTTTTTGGTGATTGATTTATGTGAAACTTTTGTGGCGAATTCTGTAAATTCCTCTTTCTTATGTGAAAATGAATGGTTTATTGATTATGGCTGCACTTTTCACTTAACACCATTTAAAATTATGTTTTGCTCCTTCAAAAAAACAACTGGTGTTTTTTTATCCATGGCAAATATCTTAGGTATAGGCAATATTTTACTTATGTGTGAATTTGGACATGCACTTAATCTGAAAAATGTAAGACATATGGCTGCTTTAAGTAGTAATCTCATATTTTATGATGCATTAGAAGATGAAGATTATGAGGGTAAATGGGAAAGGGTGTTATGTCTATCATGAAGGAGTCTATTGTGGTCCTTAAGGCTAAAAAACGGAACAGTCTTTATATGTGTTTTACTAAACCTGTCTTACATGCAAATATGGTTAAGGATGATAAAGCTACACTTTGGCATTGTAGACAAGGACACATATATAGTAAAGGCCTTGAGTTATTGCATAAAGTAGGATCATTTGATAATGATAAACTTTCATGTATGCCTTTCTGTGAGTCTTGTGGTAAAGGTAAGCAACATAGGATAAGTTTCTTTATTTCCCATGCCCCTAATCTGTCAAAATGCACTCGCATATTTGATTATCTGCGTGCGGATGTGTGGGGACCTGCCAGTACCTCCACACATGGCAATAAAAAGTGGTTTATGTCCATTATTGATGATTTTTCTCGAAAAGTTTGGGTTTTGCTATTGAAAGATAAATCTGATGTTTTTTGAAACTTTTAAAAATTGGAAATCTTTAATTGAGAATCAAACTGGCAAAAAAATCAAGAAATTAAGAACTAATAATGGATTAGAATTTTGTAATAATCTACCTGATAATTTGTGTGTTGACTCTGGCGTCCAAAGATAGAAAACCATTCCTTACACACCATAACAAAATGGAGTGGTAGAACGGATGATTAGAACTTTACTTGAGAAAGTAAGAAGCATGTTGGCTGCTTCTTGACTTTTCAAAAAGTTCTGGGGTGAAGCAGTTGTTACTTTTGCCTATTTGGTTAATAGGTCCCCATTTGTGCCTTTGAATGGAAATATCCAGAACTTGTGTGGTCTGGTAAAAATGTTGATTTTTCAAATTTGAGAATCTTTAGTTGTGCTACTTTTGTACATAAAAAAACTTGACAAATAAATTTATAGATTGTGGCTAAAGAGTGAACTTGGTTTTAAAGTAACGATCAGCCGAGATGTTATTTTCAATGAAACTGAATTTTCTTACCTGCATGTTTCTGTGGCTATTATTGCTCATGACACAACTCTAAGTGAGGTGGTGCATACACCTAATTTGCTTGTTTTGCTTGATTATGATTCTAACAGATTGCATAGATAATACTGATAATTTAAGTGATGCTGAAAATGTTGAAAATGATGATTATCAACTTGCTAGGGATAGACCTAGAAGAAACATTAAGCAGCCATCTAGACTTAATGATTATTACATGGATATGAATGCTTTGAATGTGTATGAATCCCCAACTGAACTTGAACCAAAGTCCTATAAGGAAGCTGTGAACTCTAGAAATTCGTTTGACTGGTTAAATGCTATGAATGATGAAATGAATTCCCTACATGTTAACCAAACTTTGATCCTAGTACCTAAGCCTAATAATTGATGTGTTGTTGCATGTAAATGGCTTTATAAGGTAAAAAAGGAAAGTAACAGCATTAGGTTTAAAGCTAGATTTGTAGCAAAAGGTTTTACTCAAAAAGAGGGGATAGATTATACATAAAGTTTTGCTCATGTTGTTATGTTTGTCACTATGCGTCACAATGCGCATAATGCTTGCATTAGTTGCTCATTTTAGTTGGGAATTAAAACAATTTGATATTAAAACTGCATTCCTGCTTGGTGAACTTAACAAACATATATACATTGTCAACCTGATGGTTTTGTTGATTCTCAAAAACCTGACCATTTATGCTTGCTTAAAAAATCCTTGTACGGTTTAAAACAATCTCCTAGATGATGGAAAAAATTGACTCATGCATGAAAACCCATAAGTTTAAAAGAAGTGTGCCTGATCATTGTCTTTACTTTGAGAGTGATGCCTTTGTTCCTACTTTTCTGCTGATATATGTCGATGATATGCTACTGTTGAGTCCCTGCATGAAATATATTGGATATGTGCATAAATGTTTAAGTGAAAATTTTGATATGAAATATCTAGGAGATGTTAAACGAATACTAGGCATGGACATTGTTAGAGATAGAAAAAACTATACCTTGCATTTGAATCAGATTTCTTATGTAAATAAGATTTTGAGTAATTTTCTATGTCTAACACTAAACCTACAAGTGTTCCCCTTGTTGCTCATTTTGTGCTAAGTAAGGATCAGTCTCCCACGACTGATTCTGAAATTGATGAAATGCCTAAGGTGCTATATGTTAATGTAATAGGCTTGATTATGTATCTTATGGTAAGCACTGAACCGGATATCGCATACTCAGTAAGTTGCTTAAGTAGATATATGTCTAACCTTAGTGTGTCTCATTGGGATGCATTAAAATGGTTTTTAAGGTATTTAAAGGGATCTGTGAATACTTGTCTTAGATTTTCTAAATGCGCTCAAGGTGTGAACTTGATTGGATATATCGATTTTAATTATGCCAATGATAGAGATAATAGGAAGTTATCTACTTCATATGTGTTCACTCTATGTGGGTCTTGTATCAGTTGGAAATCCCAACTTCAGCATGTTGTTGCTTAATCCACCACTAAATTTGAATACATTGCAATAAATGATGCTCTAAAAGAAGCTATATGGTTAAAAGGCCTATTATCTGAAATTGGATATCTGGAAGGTGATGTAGTTATATATTCTCATAGTCAATCTGAAATTCAACTTTGTAAAAATCGTGTCTTTCATGATCGAACTAAACATATAGACGTTAGATATCACTTTATTCGGGATATCGTTGAAAAATGGACTGTTAAGCTTGAGAAAATACCCACACAATTTAACTCCGCTGATATGGGAACTAAATGTCTATCTGTTGAGAAAACTAGAGATTGCATGAATACTTTGAACTTTGATTCCTTGGATTAAAGTGTGTATGACTTGCTTTGGAATTAGTTGTTCTCACTTATTTGTTTTTTGTATTTATCTGCAGGTGTGTGTGTGTCTATATGGGCTATGATGAACCGTCTGCGTTCTGGATAACTTGATAATCAGTTTGTGTGGGTTGGTCCAATTAGGTGGAGAATGTTATTTCATTTTTGGGTATTGGACTAACTTTATGTTGGCCCTATTATGTCGGGCCTGGCCCATTGTTCCCCCACTTAAACCCTAGCCCACGTCCTAAATAATCCCCACAGTTGCTCTCCCTTCTCTGTGCACCTTTCTTCCCCTCTTCTCCATCTCCCTCCCATATGTTCTCTTTCGTGCGTTCAAGTCCTTCCCTAGGTAGTTTTCTCTCTTAATGGTGGAGTTGAAAGCGCGTGACCCTCCGGGGTTCTACGATGATGGCTTGCCTATAAGAATGATCTTGTTCTTTCTAATGAGAGACATTATAATCGTACATTTCTCTTCAACCTTTCCTTCCACTATCTTCTTCTTCTATAGTGAGTGTCGTATTTCTTGTGTGAGATTAAAGAAGTATATACGGTTTGATACTTTGAGTGGGTAACGAGTTGAGTGAAAAGTGTTACCGGGGAAGGGTTTGGGTGCTTTGTGGGGAAGATAGTCTTGTGTGACTCCCTGTTCACTGCCGATTGGTTTGTGTGTTCGAATCGGGGCGAGCCCAGGCACCCTCTGATCCCTTGTATTTTCGACAGACGACGACGTTATACTGAACAGTTATGGTTAGGCTTTTCTTTAACAGGATCCTTTTTAGTTTCTGGCATGAAAAGGTTTCTTAAGCACTGTTGATAGGTTGTCAATCCACCAAATATAATTAACCTACTTCTAAAATACGAGTATAATGGTGAGCAGGGTCGAATCCATAGGAAACGGGAATTAAATTATCTTGAATAAAATTAAACAAAAACGGGGGGGTTTTGAGAGATTTTCACCTAATTAACTAAATACTAAATTAACCAATTTAGCAACCACAAGCATACACGGTATCAATGCACACTAAACAATTTGACATGAGCAACTATCAAAATAGAGACAATAATAAGAAGAGAAAATTTTGATTCAAGGGTTCGATATTCAATTATACTATTGATCATAGAATAACAAATAAATTCTTGCAAATTCAAGCAATTAACCTTGGATTTATTAGGGTAGCCTTATAAATTCTTTGTTTTCTTAATTAATTAACCAAATCTAGCATCCGGTCAATTCTTATTATTAATCAACTGGGCACGATAGCGTTACATGTTCATTAATAATAGCATTAATATCAGTTAAAACAGGTTAATACTAATATCAATAATTAAGATAGCCAAAAATATCAATATTAGCCCTATAAATTCAATTAGATTAAGTAAATTATGATAGCATAATTTACCCACTCTAATGCTACAAGTCTTCACTCATTTATACCACTGGGAGTATAAATTCATGAATAGCTATAGGTGAATAAATAATCATTTGATTTGTCAATTCAAATTAATATAAATCTCCATTAAAAATTATTTAAACATATTAGTACTTGAATATAAAACAAGAAAATCAATACATATCACAAAGTCTCACAATAATATAACCGAAATACAAAACCCTTAAATCAAACCATAAAATTAACCACTCATATTATAATAAATCATAAACATAAACAACATCATTTAATACAAGAAATAAAATAAAATAAAAAAGATAAAATAAGATAAAAAAATTACTACAAAAGGGAAGAAGAAAATGTGTTCTTTCCTCCCAAAAATGTCTCTCTCTACATTTGTTCCTCAAAAGTAAGAAAGGAAGAAAAAATTGATATATTGTCTCTCCTCTCCACGCACAAGTTTCGGCTATGCTCTCCTAGAATTAGGGAGACTCTTTGATTCCCTAACTTTTTAACTTATTGGGCTAAAAAAATGTGGGCTTTTGGATTTTGGGCTTGTTTTTCTTTTTTTTTTTTTACAATTAATTTAAATTAATAACATAAGCCCATTAGATAAAATAAATTTATAAGCCCATGAAAATAAAATATGTTGAGTCCTTCACTTTCGGATATCTTCACTTCAGCTCGTTTTTATTGTTAATTCCATTTTTTTCTCGATTTTTCTTCAATTGCAATTAATTATTTTCCTGAAATAAAAAATAATTAATTAGATCAATTAATTGCATTTTGAAAACTCAAAATAAGGAGGATGTAGATATAAAATGTAGAATATTATAAACATATCAAATCCCCCACACCTAAATAATTGTTAGTCCTCAAGCATGCATAAGAAAGTAGCACAAGGTGATAAACAAGAGAAACATTCTCCTGCAATTGTCTTCCTCTCAAGGCAAAACTCTCCTACAATGTTTTCAAATTGCTATGCAATGACGAAATTAAGATGACAATTCTACAAGAGTAAGTGATCATGATTGCATGTAAATTCAAGAAAAACTCATGTCTCATCAATTCTTAACAATTTGAATAAGCTCCAATGTGACAAATTCAACACCTCGCTAATGGATTCACTCAATTCGCTCTTTTGTGTATGAATGGAATTTGTATATTGTGACCCTCAATTTCAAAGCATAACACATCATTACCATAACTTGCTTATCAATCGAATCTCCACCACTTATTGTCATGTATTCATGCCAAAAAAATCAAAAGGTCTTTCTAAGGGTTGTAATGAGGCTATGGGTAAATGTGGGATAAAATGAAGGGAATATAAGCTAAACAAGTCAAGAAGATATATGAATTTATGCACAAAGTCCAAGATGACAAATAATCCATCTCCATTTCCACTCTTCAATATAAAATCCCTTTCTTCCATTGTCACTTGATATTCTCCCCTTTCATCAAGCTCAATCATGTATAAACAACCAAGTAGTAACATGTATATTACTCCATTTACAACTCCCAATCACAAAAATAATATTGCACTATGCACTATTAGGGAGTATGACGAAATCCAAACAACTTTTTCGATTTTTTTTCTACCCTTCTTCATCGTGGTAATGATTTTTTTTTCCTACTTGATTTTTGCTTGATAGTGCCCAACCTTCTTTTAAACTCCAACTCTTTAAACACTATAGCATTTCATTCACATGTTTCTTGACAAAAATGGTTTAATCAAGATGGATATAATGATAAAAAATGGTTAAGAGGTTCATCGTGTACTTGTTAGAACAAAAAAAAATTGGTTAAAGGCACAAATGAGAAACTAGGGAAAATTGTATAGGTATGAATTCAAAGAAAAGGCCATCAAGTGGTTAAGCCTAAGTGCCCTTATCATTTTTAGTGCATGAACACATTATGTGGTCTCAAAATGCATATTAAAGCAAGTTCTAGAATGAATATGATATGTTTGATCACATAAAACAAAACATAAGGCTCAAAAGCTCGCAGAAAAACAGAGGTTATTGTGTGTTGAACTATGCACATTTTCGTTCTATCCATTGAAAAAAAAATGAGATACATCATTTTGAAGCATAGACAAAAACTAATCAATCTCACGCATCTCTTGTAGATATTATCACTCTCACTCCAACAAAACCTGGCAATTTAACAATCAAAATTAGCATTATGCTCCATATACCCCCATTCATACGAAATTTTCTTAACATTCTAATTACTCCAGCATAGAAAACACAAGGAGATCCCCCCACCCCTAAACTCTACATTGCCTTCAATGTACACCACCAAGGCTCGTCAATCAGGAAAATAAAAGAAATAAGAAAATAATAAAATAAAAATAAAAGAAAGAGAAAAAGAAAGAACTTCCCTGAAAGACGGGCAATGTCGTCGAACAGCAGAGTGAGTGGAACCAAGAATGAAGCTAACAAAATGAAGGCAGCATCAGGGAATGGAGGAGGAAGCAGCACAGCGCCGGTGGAGAAGAACAGGAGCGAAGCAGCAGCAGCGGCGCGCGCGGGCACGTGGAGGAACAACGAAGAAAGCGTGTGGGCGTGGGCGAAACAGTGGAGGAAGCGCGTTGGCTCGGGCGGCGGCGGAACAGTGAGGCAGTGCGAACAGCGAAGCAGCGCATGGCGCACAGGCACAAAAAAGGAAGGCAGCGGCAGCAGTCGGGTATGACAGAGCTGGAAAAACTGGCGTGCGGCGACAGCACGGAGAACAAGAAGGCGACTGCGGAGGTGCGAAGGCAAGGCGGACGCGCGGTGAAGATAGCAGTCGCACAATGCACGGGCGAGGTGAGTACACGGGCACGGAGGGTAGGGAGAGAAAGAGAACAGCAATGCGTGGAGGACGGAGGCGAGCGTGCGCGGAGCAACGTGGCAGAGGAAGGAGTGCAGCGCAGCGCGTGGGCGAGGTGGGCGGACAAGTGAAATGCGGAGGGGAGACCAGCAGTGGACGGTGAGAGCGCGGTGGCATTCGGGCTTAGCGGTGGCAGGGGAAGACGGTGGAGGAAGGAAGCAACACGTGGCGGCGCAGAAGACACAGCAGCGGTGCAGGTGCGCGGCGACGAAGGCAGCAGCGCAGCGGACAGGACAGCACGCGGGCGTGGCGGTAGTGCGCGGTGCCAGTCAACAGCGGTAGTCGGGCACGGCAAAATGGAAGAAGAAGGGAGAGAGAAACGAGAGAGAGAAAGAGAAACGAGAGAGAGAAAGAGAAATGAGAGAGAGAAAAACCCTACCCCTTCTTTTTTTTTTTAATAAAATTATAGAAAAAGGCTGAAATTTTGGGAGAACAACCAGAAAACTATATGCTGTTAGGCGTGATCACGCCTAACACTCCACTGTCGATTGAGCATAATCACGCCCATTTCAACCCTATCCACAAAATTTTCAAGAAAAACTAGTCTAATTTAAGCGTGATCACGCTCAAATCGAACTAATCTCTTGTACCATTCCTAATTTTTGAACTTGGAAGAGTTTTCATAAGATGTGATCTCGCCTCCAAAATTGATGCACGAACTTATTTACACAAAGAAAACAAAATTCAATGAGAATTAGAAAACAAAAACTAAGCTATCCAAATACAAAAAAAAAAAAAAAGAATAAAAAAAATTTTGGGTTGTCTCTCAATAGCGCATTTTCTTAGCGTCGTTATGCTTGACCAAATATATCAATAGAACACATAGAATGATTTTTCGAAGGATATTTCATAGCATCGAAAATAGTGAATTTAACAATCTCTACGTCAAACTCAATGGAGAGTGTACCCTCATCCACATCAATCTTTGTTCGTGCAGTCTTCATAAATGATCTTCCCAACAGGATAGGGGCAGAATTAGTGATGGTGTCTTCTTCCTTTTTCAAAATGTAGAAATCTGCTGGAAAAATCAACTCGTTAACATGCACCAAAACATCTTCAACGACCCCTTCTGGGTATGCATTAAAACGGTCTGCTAACTGAATGACAACTCGAGTATCTTTTAAGGGGCCCAAATTCAAAGCACAATAGATTGAGTATGGCATGACATTAATAGATGCACCTAAGTCTAGCATGACATGCTCAATCTTCATATTTCCAATAACACAAGGCATAGTAAACATACCGGGATCCTTACATTTATTTGGGAATGACTTTTTTATCATAGCAGATACATTCTCCCCCACACTAACTTTCTCTTCATTTCTCGATTTCCTTTTGTTAGTGCACAACTCCTTTAGAAATTTAGCATACTTCGGGATTTGCTTAATGGCATCCAACAAAGGAATATTTATCTCTGCTTTTCAAAAGGTTCCAAATACTTCTCTCTCATGATCATCCTTCTTGGATTTTGTTAACCTGCTAGGAAATGGAGGAACAACCACATTAGAAGTATTAGGTGAAGAGTGTAGGGAATTTACCTTTTTGAGGTCCTTGGACTTTTCCTTGATGATTTCTTCCGATTCTTTCTCTTTTTCTCCCTTATTGGTATTTTCAAGCGAAGAAGGTCCTGATTGTATTTTTTTTCCACTTCTCAACGTCATTGCACTTGCATTTTCTCTTCGATGTACCTCCGGTTGAGATGGAAGTCTTCTTGAATTTTAAGCTTCCAATTTACCAACAGATGTTGCCAATTGGCTAAGTTGGTTTCTAAGACTTTGAATGCTCGTTCTTTGCTCTTGAATGCTAGCTCTCGTCTCTTGTCGAAATTTTTGAGTGTTTACTGCTAGAGCTTTCACGATATCTTTCAAAAACATTCTAAATTCTGAAGGTTGAGCCTATGGTGGTGGTGGTGGTCTTATATAGCCTTGGTGAGGAAAACTTTGTTGGCCTCCTTGATTCTTGTAGCTAAAGTTCGGGTGGTCTCTCCACCCCGGATTGTAGCTATTTGAATAAGGATCATATTTCCGTTGAGGTTGTCCCGAAAATCCTCCCATGGCATTAGCTTGTTGAACATCTTCCGGCAATGAGGGACATCTATCTGAACCATGTCCAACAACCGAGCAAATCCCACATACTTGAGCTTGTGGCATTTGTCCCCATACAAACTTTTCCATCAAAGATGTTAACGCTTCCAACTTTTGATCGAAGGAGCTCGTGTTCACTTCATTAACTTGATGTGGAATACTTTCTTGTCGAGTTCCAAACTGTTGTGCATTAGCAACCATGCTCGAGATGAGACTTCTAGCAGCTTCTGGTATCAAGCTAACCAATGCTCCTCCACTTGCAGCATCAATCATGTTTCTATCAAAGGTCAAGAGCCCTTCATAGAAGTATTGGACGAGTAATTGCTCCGGAATTTGATGTTGAGGACAACTAGCACATAATTGCTTAAATCTCTCCCAATACTCATATAAAGTCTCACCACGCTGTTGTCTAATTCCACATATATCTTTTTTAATATTGGCTACACGTGAAGTTGGAAAGAATTTTTCAAGAAACAGCTTCTTCATCTCATTCCAAGTGGTAATAGATCTGAAAGGTAGATAATAGAGCCAATCCTTAGCTTTGTCAGCTAAAGAGAATGGAAAGGCCCGTAGAGAAATTTGGTCTTCCATCACAGTTTGCGGTTTCATTGCAGTGCACACAACATAAAACTCCTTCAAATGCTTATGAGGTCCTTCACCTGCAAGTCCACGAAAGGTAGGTAATAAGTGAATAAGACCGGATTTCAACTCAAAAGTAGCATCTGTAGGAATTTAAATGCATAATGGTTGTTGATTAACATCAAGGTTAGCCAAATCCCTTAAAGTCCGTTGAGCTGGATCTTCCATGTCTTCTTCCTTTGTCTTACTTTCTTCAGATTCAGTAACTACTTCAAGTTCAGACTCGATCCAATCTAAAGCCAAATTCAAACCAGGGGATGATGAAGATGATTGTTGAGCTTGTAGTCTAGCTTCCTTCCTTAAGGCCTTTGCAGTTTTCTCAACTTCTGGATCAAATATCAATTCACCTGTACGAGAAGAATGAGGCATAAACCAGAAACAAGGAAAAACCTAACTCAAAAGAAATTAATTCAACACCGTTCCCCGGCAACGGCGCCAAAATGTGATAAGTTGTCAATCCACCAAATATAATTTACCTATTTCCAAAAAACGAGTATAATGGTGAGCAGGGTCAAATCCACAGGGAACGGGAATTAAATTCTCTTGAATAAAATTAAACAAAAATGGATGGTTTTGAGAGATTTTCACCTAATTAACTAAATACTAAATTTACCAATTTAGCAACCACAAGCCTACACGGTATCAATGCACACTAAACAAATTGACAAGAGCAACTATCAAAACAGAGACAATAATAAGAAGAGAAAATTTTGATTCAAGGGTTCGATATTCAATTATAATATTGATCATAGACTAACAAATAAATTCTTGCAAATTCAAGCAATTAACCTTGGATTTATTAGGATAGCCTTATAAATCCTTTGTTTTTCTAATTAATTAACAAAATCTAGTATCCGGTCAATACTTATTATTAATCAACTGGGCACGATAGCGTTCCATGTTAATTAATAATAGCATTAATCTCAGTGAAAACAGATTAATACTAATATCAATAATTAGGATAGCCATAAATATCAATATTAGCCCTATAAGTTTAATTAGATTAAGTAAATTATGATAACATAATTTACCCACTCTAATGCTACAAGTCTTCACCCATTTACACTACTAGGAGTATAAATTCATGAATAGCTATAGGAGAATAAATAATCATTTGATTTGTCAATTCAAATTAATATAAATTTCCATTAAAAATCATTTAAACCTATTAGTACTTGAATATAAAACAAGAAAATCAATACATATCATAAAGCTTCACAATAAAATAACCAAAATACGAAACTTTTAAATCAAACTGTAAAATTAGCCACTCATATTATAATAAATCCTAAACATAAATAACACCATATAATACAAATATTAAAATAAAATAAAAAAGATAAAACAAGATAAAAACTTACTAGAAAGGGAAGAAAGAAAATGTGTTCTTTCCTCGCAAAAATGTCTCTCTCTACATTTGTTCCTCAAAGGTAAGAAAGAAAGAAAAAATTGATATATTCTCTCTCCTCTCCACCCACTAAGTTTCGGCTGATGCTCTCCTAGAATTAGGGAGACTTTTTCTTTCCCTAACTTTTGTCTTCCTGAGCTAAAAAAATGTGGGTTTTGGATTTGGGTTTGTTTTTTTTCTTTTTTTACAAGTAATTTAAATTAATAACATAAGTTCATTAGATAAAATAAAAACATAACTTCATGAAAATAAAATATGTTGAGCCCTTTACTTTCAGATATTTTCACTTCAACTCGTTTCTATTGTTAATTTTCTTTCTTTCTCGATTTTTCTCTAATATCAATTAATTATTTTTCTGAAATAAAGAATAATTAATTAGATCAATTAATTGTACTTTGAAAACTTAAAATAAGGAGGATGTAGATATAAAATGTATAATATTATAAACATATCAACTGTCCGAACTGAAACCAGTGAAGCTCCACTGTTGTCGACCTGCCTAGCTTCTTCAACAGTTTATTTGGATCAGCAATCCCAGATACTTCCACCACTCCGTTTTGATCCAATTTGAAGCGCGCTCCTATTTAAATTTGGATACAAAGACAAAAATTTGGTGAAAAAAAGAACAGAATGGTTACACTGATCAAGAAGTTCACACAATCCTACCATTGCAATTCTTGAGTACTGATAACACTGCCTTTTGCCATCCTAGTTTGCTGGGATTCACTTTTATAATACAAGTCCGCAGCAACAAAATTAGTCAGGCCCGAAAACTGGAAAAAAAGAGATGAATAAGAAACATACATATACATACATATATTTGTGTGCGTGTGTGCGTGAGTGTGTCTAATAAGGTACGACCATGAAAGCAAGGTTGTCGTCTGTACAAGGTTGATGTCTTTGTAGGGGGGCTGCTGTCGGAAACAACGTTCTGAAAAGGGGTTTCAAGGCTTTGAATAACTTGGATGGTTTCAGTAATTTGTAAATCTTGCCAAGTTTAACTCTTTTTATGGATCTTGGTTTGTTTCCACTGTTTCAACGTATTGCTGTCCACACAAAATTCAGAAAACATATGCATCAAACATTACGAAACAAATCAGTCTTGCCTCCAATCGTTTTTGATACAAAATTAAGACCAAACTATCTGTATGTAATAAAAACAGAATTAAATACTTATGATTTATGGGTATTGCAAAGGATTTTACATACGGAATTTCTCCTGCGCCTACAGTAAATTTGTTTGCAGCCTTTGTGTGTTGTGTGTGTGTGTAGTTTATACACACATTTATATACACTTGATCTGTTGGTGGTGGCAAAATCTCATTGAATGTAGTCTCTGTTTAACTTTATGGAAACATGCATAATTTACAGCTTTTTATTTCCACAATAGTTTGAGCAAATCGAATGCATCTATATACTTACCGTGACACAGATTCTAACAATAACATTATATATTTCGTGTATTAAATCTTGATTCCATGTCAAGGAGTTCGTTGCAGTGCCAAAAGTCGGACATAAAATAAAGGAACGTTTCTCTGTAATAATAATCGAACTATGAAATTTTACATTGAATTTACTAAAAGAAAAAAAAAAGGAATGAATCCATGATTGTATGGTGATTATACGTAGTTCCAGCCCATCTCTTCTTGAGTCGCCACACATATATATACACTTATGCCACTTCACTATCTACTGTGCACTTTATTAAAATATTACTACTATTCATCTAACTATGCTCATACTCTTCATGGGAGTTCTCCCACTGATAAACTTACTTCCAAGAGGGACAAAGAATGATCAAGAAGAAGTCATATGAAGTGCTACCAGCGAGGCGTAAACACCATCTTTGATGTTGATTAGAGTCTCGTGATTCCCTTTTTCTGCGATCACTCCGTTCTTAACCACGCCAATAACATCTGCTCCTTTTATGGTTGATAGCCTGTGAGCCACAACTACTGTAGTCCTGTTCAACATTACTCGGTCAAGTGCATCTTGAACCACTCTTTCCGATTCTGCATCCAGTGCACTAGTAGCCTCGTCTAGTAACAGTATTTTTGGTGCTTTTACAATTGCTCTTGCTATGGCAATTCGTTGTTTCTGTCCTCCTGACAGTTGTACCCCTCTCTCACCCACCATCGTGTCATATCCCTGCAAGATCGATCATTTGTATCATCAGCATTTACATTTAGCAGATAATGATCAGGACATTTTTATTAATTTTTTATTTCATTTCATTTCTGGGAGATTTTTACCTGCTGCAATCCACTGATGAATTTGTGGGCATTCGCTAGCTCAGATGCAGCTATGATTTCTGCCTCTGTTGCATTGCCTCCCTTTCCATAAGCAATGTTATCTCTGATTGATCCACTGAACAAGATTGGTTCTTGGCTCACAAGTCCCATCTGTTGCCTTAGCCATTTCAGCTGGAACTTCTGAATATCGATCCCATCAATTGTAATCACGCCTGAATCAGGATCGTAGAATCTTTGCAACAAAGCAATCACTGTCGACTTCCCACTACCACTCTCTCCGACCAGCGCCACAGTCTGAAACATTGTTGACATGATGATGCATTATAAAGAGAGTTCAAATTCGTAGGTAACTAAACGAGTAGTAGATGAAGTTATGGGATTATACCTTGCCACTGTGAATTCTCAAAGAAAGGTCCCGGAAAATTTTAATGTTAGGTCTAGTAGGATACTTGAAACTGATGTGTTTTAGTTCAATTTCACCCTTAAGATTGTCCAGTGTTGTCCCAGATTCTTCACTAGGATCAATGTTGGATTTCCTGTCTAGGATGGAAAAGATAGAACCAGTTGCACTCTTGGCCTTGCTTGAATCTGGTGCGAATGTGCTCGACTGAGATATTGCCACTGCTGCCATGTTTACAGCAAAGAAAACCTGCACACACAAATCACCATAATTAATGTCACATTCCTCTTTTTTTGGTGTGAATATTGTGGTACCGAACAATGTAGTTAATATCGATGCAGTTTACTTACGCGAAAGACATCTTCAAACGTGGTTTTTCCAGCCTCAACGAGACGAGCACCTGCGTAGAAGGCTGTGGCATAGACGAAGAATACCAAAGCTAAAGATAGACCAAAACCTGCCCCACTAATCAATCCTTGCTTTATCCCCATTTTCGCCGGTCCTTCACACTTCTTCCTGTACAGTTCCATTACCCTTTCTTCTGCACAATAGGAAGCCACTGTCCTAATTGTTCCCACAGCATCATTAGCCACTTGACTTGCTTCTTCATACATCGCCTGCACACACACACACAAATTTTTAAGTATATTTATTCTATGTTAAAAAAGATTAACAAGTGATCTCAAGTTGTGAATCTACCTTGGAATCCGCACTGAATCCTGTCATGTATTTAAGTTGCACGTATCCGTTTAATGCAATCAGAGGTACCATCCCGAGAACGATGAAAGACAATTGCCAAGAAGCAACAAAAGCTATAACCAAGCCCACTACAGCTGAGGAAAGATCCTGAACCAATTGGGCCAATGCATCACCAACCAAGGCCCGGATTGTAGCAGCATCAGATGAGAGCCTTGCCCCGATCACCCCACTCGAATTTTCGGGTGCATCAAACCAACCCACCTCCATATTAACTACCTTCTCAAAACACATCATTCTAACCCTTCTTATCAACCTACAACCAGCTATACCGAAAAAATATGTCCTCAATGGATACGCAACAAATGAGACTGCACCAAGGACCACAAACATCAGTGCCCAAAACCTCGAGTCCTTTCTCAACTGGTGTGGTGGCTCGTAGAACGTTTTAATGACAAGAGAGAGCAATATCCCGAAGAACGGGACTATTGCCCCGTTCAGTATTGCAGAGAGAGCCCCTACTGTTAAAACTGGTATCTCAGGCTTGTTGAGAGCAACAAGGCGGCCTAGAGGAACTTTAGGATGCTTATCTAATGTATCTGAAGCATAATTCAAATCTTCATAATCACTTGATCTTGCAACACTAAGCCCTCTAGATAGGCTGAATGTGATGGACAATGAATGACGACTTCCACTTCTAAACCGGGAGGATCTCCGGCTCATTAAATTGAGAAGTGATGCTTTTTGGCTCGCTTGCCTACTGTATTCCGTACTGTACTCCAACTCTTCTTCAGGTTCCTCTTCTTCACCGCGTGATTCTTGTAAGCGTATAAGCTGAGAGTATGCTCCTTCAGGATCCTCCAGAAGTTCATTATGTGTACCTGATTTTGCATTATGACAATGAATATGATGAGGATCCACAAAGTTTTAATATGATTTAAGTTTCAATCAAGTGAGTGCTACTATTAATGTACAAGATAAGAGCATAAAGGTATTCGACGCGAACCTTTCTCAACGAGCTTTCCTTTGTGAATGACTGCAATCATGTTGGCATTTCTAACCGTAGTCAGACGATGAGCAACTATGACTGTTGTTCGGTTAACCATGATCCTGTCAAGAGCCTCTTGCACTATTCTCTCCGATTCTGCATCAAGTGCACTTGTTGCCTCATCCAAAAGTAATATTCTTGGATCTTTCAAAATTGCTCTGGCTATAGCGATTCTTTGCTTCTGTCCACCTGAAAGCTGAGTCCCGTGTTCCCCAACCGACGTGTCCAATCCCTGCAAGGCAAAATATTCAACATCAAACAGCTGCAAACAGCAGAATGAATCTAAGAAACCAAACACGCAGACGATTGAATCATCCTTATTACCTGTGGCAGTTTATCGATAAATTTAGCAGCATTAGCTAGCTCAGATGCTGTTCTAATTTCTTGATCAGTTGCACCGTCCTTCCCGTACGCAATATTATCCTTAATGCTACCCATAAACAACACAGGTTCTTGACTGACCAGACCAATTTTTGATCTGATCCACTTGAGTTGGAATTCTTTGAGATTAATTCCGTCAACTAGAACCTCACCACTACGTGGATCGTAAAACCTCTCTAGCAAACTGATAACAGTTGACTTCCCACTCCCACTCTGGCCAACCAACGCAGCAGTTGTGCCCCGAGGGATAAACAGGGAGAAACCACTGAATATTTCCTCGGTCGGCCTAGCCGGATAGCTAAAATGAACATCTCTCAGTTCAATATCCCCACAAATGTCATTCAACACCTTTCCCCTGCTATCAAATGGATCTATCTCGGGCTTCCTGTCTATCGTCTCAAACATCTTGTATGCTGCAGCCCGACCCGCAGCAAATGCTGTCAAGCAGGGTGATGCTTGCCCCAGTGACCTGATACAATCAAGATTATCATATTAAAGATGGCATTTCAATTTGAAGAATTCAGTCAGCTTTAATTTGTATGCAGATTACACTTACAGTGAGCCAGTTAAGACTGAAACAATGACAGTGAATACATCCCCCCCAGAATGGCCCTTTTCCAAGATCATCCTAGCACCGTACCATACAGCCAAACCATAACTACAGAACATCACAAACATAACTGATCCGAGGCCCAGCCCCGTTGCCAGCCCTTCGTGGACAGCCGATTTATAGGCCTTTTCCAGGGACTTGTTGTAGTCAGTAACAGCCTGCTTCTCTCCTGTAAATGAGGCAACCTGGAGGACAGACAACCACAACTACATTCAGACAACCGATCATATCATTATTACAAAAACTGGGACATATACCATATTAGCTAGGGACTCACTGTTCTAATGGCACCAATCGTTTGTTCCACCACAATAGCAGCGCCTGCATACGCATTCTGCCCACGCGACGCCATTTTGGACACCACCGTGGACATTATTGCCCCTGATATCATCAGCGGGGGAATGGATGACATCATCACCAGTGTGAGAAGCCACCCTTTAGTGAAGGCGATGATAAAGCCTCCAAAGAATGTAGACATCAACTGCACAAACTTTCCCACCTGCACCCCACAGTGTATAGAAATAAGATTGATGATTATATAAGGACGAGGGCCATATATGTATATGTACAGTACTTATGTATAATGTATGTATATGCTACCTTTTCGCCCATGGCTTCTTGAATGAGAACAGTGTCACCAGACATTCTTCCGATCACTTCTCCGGTGTGCACTTCCTTATCGAAGAAAGCAATATCTTGCTGCAGAATAGTTCTGAGATAGAGAGCCCGTATTCTTGCAGCCTGCCTCTCTCCAGTAATCATCCAACACGCCATCTCTGGTAAACAATTAACATCAAATCATCAACATAGAATTCGTTGTTATCCATCCAACATATCTAATGTAGCAAGACAAGGAACTCACGAAGGAAAGCTCCCAGACCGCATCCTATAGCCACGTAGACAAACTTCAGCGATACCTGCGACGGCGCGTAGCAGAGGAATCTTAGCTACCAACACAGAACGAATTACGGACGTGGAGACTGGGAATGGATGAATGAATGAATTACCTTGGAAACAACGGGAAGCACGTTGTCGGTCTGCGCCCCGCCAAAAGCATCGGCAAGTTCGCCGAAGAGGAAGGCCATGAGGGCGGGGTTTATGCCGTGGGCGATGGCGCCGAGGGTTCCAACGAACATCAAAATCCTGTCCCACCAGTCGGAGAAGACGAAGAGCTTGTAGAAGGGGACTGCATTCTGCGAGTCCTTATCCTCATGGCCGTCCATTTCCTGCCCCGCGAAAGCCTCTTCCTCTACAGCCATCTCTATCTGGATTAACAAGAAATTAACTACTGAGTTATGTGTGTGCCACCTTGTAAGCGATGAAGAACCTCCAGAGTATGTGGGTTGATTGTTGAGATGAATATAGAAAGTGTCAGAGGAGCAGGTTGTTTATGAGAAAAAGAGTAGCAATTAATGTGTGGAATGAAAGAATAAAGAAGAGTAGAGAGAGAGATGGAGGGGATGGAATGGGGAGGCGGAGGGAGCAATATAAAGAAAGGGATAGAGACAAGTTGGTGTTTGTACAGTATGTATATATGTATGATAAGGTTGTTGGGTAGGTCGGGGATGATTGCTTTATTTTCAACGATTCTAGTTTACGACTTTGCCAACTAAAATCCCACTTTCTCACATACGTGAATGGTGAAAAGAGTTGGGACAAAATCAATGTAAATTTTTTATATCTATATAAAATTCAGACAAGACTTGTTCAGCCACCAACACAGACATGCAGCAGCACTTGCCTCTTCTTTCCTTCAAAAAAAACCAAACGCGTTGACTGAAACACTTTGACCTTTTCTGCTTTTTCCTTTTCGGTCCTTAAAAAGTTTACTAACTAGGATTTTTTTTTTTTTTATAAAGATAGAAATAATAATGTAGCAGCAATTTGGGGTGCCGTCAGAATTGATATTTTCTTCGTGTCCGCACCGCCTACATACAACAACGTGGATGCATACACGCGTTACCTAATATCTTCCTTCCCAAATTTGCATCATTACTTCTCTCATTTTACCTCAGTGCGATACTCATTTCTTTTTTTCTTTTTTTTTAATCCAAAATATTATGTCCATTAATTTAATTTATAGTATTATTTATTTATTTATTTAAAATATTATTTTTATTTGTTATCTTAAAAAGGTAGAAGTAAAATTCAGTAAACTCTAATGTGGTTTCTTAATTCAGGACGACACCCCTATAACTACAAAATTATGTGAAATTTATGTGTGCATATATTTTCTTTTTGCAACCCAAAACCCAACGAGCATTGTTTTCTTTGTTATTTTCCCGTTATGCCTTTCTATTACCTTCACTAGCACCTCTCTCTCTCTCTCTTCAATCCACAAGAAAACCTCGTTTCTTTCTATCTCTTGTTTCTAGTCTTCCTTCTCTGTCTTTATTTCTTGATTTTGGATTAATGTTTTGAACTTTTATTATATAAAAAAAAAGTTATTATTATTGTGACAAAATTATTAGATTCAAATATTTGTGTGACTTTTCAGTTTTCAATTGATTTTTTTTAACTGTGTTTATGTATTTCATACGTTATTAAAGGTTGATAATGAAATATTAAAAAATTTGTTAGGAGATTTTTATTTATTTATTTCCTAGGTTTGGTCCCTTCATGGTTCTTTCTTCTGGAATTGTAGAATTTTTCTTTTTAATTTTTAATTTCATGGGTTTGATCTCTTCATGGGCCTTCTGGAATTTGTTAAGGTAATATACACAATTGGAGATATGATCAAGAATAAACAAAATATATTTATTTGAAAAAGAAAGAAAAAAAAAAGAAAATCATATTTTTAAAGGACACAATTGTAATTTTAAAAGGTAAAAGTTGAAATATAATATGTTAATTTACACCAATACGCAAGTGCACCTCAAATTTATCAAAACTAACAAATTTGAAGGTGTTATGCGAGATTAATAAAATCACAAAAGATTTCACACAATATCACAACTATAAAAAGGTGTCGCGCAGAATTATGAAATCAAAGGAGAGCTTAATGTATTTTATCTTAAAAAATATAATTATTAAAATAAAAGAATAAAGAGTAAGTTTGAAGCTTGAAACCGCCGTAAAATTATGGGACTAATGTTAGGATTTTTGTATGAGTTAATGGCAGTAATCATTTGATTAGTTATCAGCAGTTAATATAAATAATAGGGGGGTCTATTCCTTTGATTTGTTGAAAAACAAACCAAAGGCCCCAAACTAAAACACACAACCCTTTCAACATTTGTACCCGATTCAATTTGACTTTCTTTTACCCTCAAAACAAAAATTAAAATAAAAACCTAACTCTATTACAACCTTTAATTAACTTACATGCCATTAAACTGTGATTGATCATTAAAATTTAAAAACCGTCAAACCGATCGCACCATACGACACCAAATCATTTTTATTAAATTATTGTGTTAATCGCAATTTAAATAGTTTACTAAAATCGTACTGTTTTAATAGTTTAATTATAATTATAAATTCTAATCGCACCACATATAGTTATATTATATATCCTTAATAATATTATGTAATATTTATAGTTAAAATTTTATTAATATTTATAGTTAAGTTTATTTTGATATTATTTATAGTGTAAAAATGTTCATAATTTTATATATTTATATATATATATATACTTCTTATTTTATCTCAATTAAATCTATGATAAAAAAAATATGTAATTTTCATTTCAGTTGGAACAAAGAAACAATATATTAGTAATGATGAATTATAATAATGATTGCTAAAGTTAAAAATATTTACAAATTATATAACAAAATAAATCAACTTATGAGCTGTCAAAACCACTGCAAACCGTACAAACTGCAAAAATCCGCATAATTAATAATTGTTTAAAAATCATGATTTTAAATTTATTTGTTAATCGAATCGCACTTGACAGTTCGATTTAAAATTATATTAAAAACTGCTCAAAACACACCATGATCACCCCTAGATTAAACTATATGTTTAAATTTTTATTTAACCTAAAGTCTAATTTTCAATTTGAATTTTATTGAATTGACTTTCCCTCCAAATTTTCACACCAATCTAATATCTTAGAACAGTGTTCGATGGTGTTTTTTTTTTTTTTTATCACGTTAGCTTTCTTTTAGTTTTCACTTTCTTTGATTTGTTTTTATTACAAACAGAATTAAAATGAAAAAATTATTAAAAATTTTAACTTTAAATTTAAAAAAAGAAGACTAAAAAGAATGAAATAGTTTGTGAAATATAAATATTAATTAATTATAAAAATATACATAAAAAGAAAAAATAAAATCTTAAGATTCTTCTTTTATATGATAGAATTATGGTCTCGGCTTACGGAACTTATAATAAAAGCAACCCAATGCTCATTTGAAGAGTACACACAAATATGCACTCAGTCCGATTGGATGTAGCTGACAATATTGTCTATATTTATTGTAACATTTTTTATTTCAATTTGCTGACACTCTGTCTCTAGTGGTTTCTACTCGAGCAAAAGGAGTTTGTGGAACTAAACGACAAGTTTTTTTTTTTTTTCTTTTTTCATTTATTTATGTTAAATGATATTTATTTTAAATAGGAGACAATATCATAAGGGGGTGGGCCGTGGGGGTGGGGGGAGGGGTTAATGGCATTTTGGTATTTTACAAGAAATTGTGGGAAAGATAAGATTCTTTTTTTACATTTTTAAAGAACAAAAAACCTTGGCCCTAAAAATTAATTATTTATAAATTACTCCCTCTTATCCATATAAATGTCTTTTTAGAAATTTTCATATATATTAAAAAATAAATTAAGTGTCTATTCTTTCTTAATTACTTGAAAAAAAATAGTAATGATTAGTGATAAAAAGACACATCACATTAAAAAAAAAAGTTAAAATAAATTAAAAAAATAATTTTTATTCTCACCTTAAAAGTTATAAAACATCATTATTCTGAAAAAAATTAAAACTACTAAATTGACAATTATTATAAGTGAAGTGAATATAATTTTAAAATATTTTCAAATATACTTCATACATTGAAGATTTTATTTGTAGATACACACAATGGACTTACGATATTTACTTTTTTTAACAACTGAATTAATGCAATGTCCAAGTTAAGAAATTTGGGGAAAATGAGAAAGCGGTTAGTCAAAGACTACCTTATTCAATGCCCTGTGAAAAACAAGGTCGCATTAAATATATATATATATATATATATATATATATATTTCTCCATTTTGTGATGGTCACCTGCTCGGCTCCACAAATTGTATAAAGTATAATTATAAAAGATAAGAAAGTGACCGAATAAATATAGGTCATGAATTCCAGTCATTCTTATCTTTCACATTCTTAAATGAACAACTTCTCGAACAACAAAGTCGTCTTTCAACTTCATGCCAAATTTATGTTGATTCCTCTAATTTTGAGTTGCGTAATATTATCACTTATAAAAAAAAAAATTACTGTTAATTTTGATATTTATAATTAGATTTATTCGTCGTATTACCAATATTGAAGCTCATTGCATTTCAAGAATTTTCCGCCTTCAGAATTTGTGAACAAACCTTCTTCATCTTTGTCCAAGAATTTCTTAAAATCAATTTATGGTTTGTAATGATTAATTAGTTAAGGGGCAGTAACATTTTGTGAGTTATTTAATTATATTAAGAAATAAAAAATAGGAAAATTAATGATTGTGAGTTGGTGAAATAGAAATAGTATTGGAGCAATTTTGTATATGAAATGGAAGCAGATACCAGTAGTAGTTAGCTCCCATTTAATTGACTAATTTAGTTATAATAAATAAAAGAAAAAAATGAGAAAAATCAACATCCTGCTTTCCGTTTAAAACTCAATTTCCCCCCCCCCCCCCCCCCCCCAAAAGTCAAACTTATCCTCAGTTGTTCCCACCAACAGATTAGATGCTCCAGTCCAGTTTTGACCACACCCATTCAATTATTCTTTCTTCACACACACACACACACACACATTTTACGATTATCGAAATATTACTATAGTTGTATTGGGTAACATTAACATATATCCGACTTTAAAAGGGTTATAAATAAATAAATAATTAGAATATGAAGACAAGAAAATTGTAATTTTATAATAGTAAGGTAGTTGGGAGCAGGGATTACGTAAGAAGCAGCATGTTGGTTTGGGACCAAAATTGTAATATTACAGTGAATAATGCACTTCTTTGAAATTGAAATATCTGTCAACTCCCCTCCAATACTCAACATTTATCTAAAACAACTTTTATATCTGCTGCCATGTTCCATTTTTTTATTTTCATTGCATTTAAGATTCTCTCAGTTATCTACTCATTCTGCAGATACTTATTAATTAACAATATAACAATATTTTTTAAAAATTTATCTTTTCATTTATGAAAAGAAAAATAAGCAGAGAAATGATAATAGCAAATATAGAAACAATTAATTTACTATTATATATATAATTATTTGACTAAGATTAAAGGAGGGCTTAAATACTTAGAGTTCCCAAGTTGGCCCACTCTCATTTTCAGGAGCCAAAAGTGACCTCTATTTTAACATTGCCTCTCCATCCATTCTGTCATATCCAAAATTTTATGTGCATCGGTGCATATACAATATAATTTTAAATATTATTTATTTAATTATAAAATATTACTTATTATTTAATATATATAATTTTTTATTAATTATTTTTAAAAATAGTGATATTTTATAATTAAATAAATAATACTTTAAATCGTGTTGCACGTGTAATTGATGTACGAGCGACTCACTCTTCTATCATATATTATATCTCTCAACCTCATATTTCTATAATTAATCAAATTTTAATAAAAGTATAGGAACATACAAAATCAATGAATCACTTTCTAAATTATTTATTTTATTTTATATTTTCTTATATTATAATATCAATAATATAATAATATTATCAACAAACATATGACTTATTTTGATTAAAAAAATGAAAAATTAAAGGAATGCTTCATTTATTTATCCAATAACAGAATGTACAACTGATGGTTTTAAAAATAAGAAAGTCTATTATATTGATGTATATTAGAGTATGCTAAACTATTTTCTAATTCAATTGTTTGTTAAAGAATACCAATCTTATTTTTTTCGAAATGTGGGAAATCTTTAAGTTGTAGACTTGCTAATATGGTAGAATCAAATAAGTTAATATTGATATCTTCAATGTCCTAAAAAATAATGTTCCAAAATACAAATTACTTAAATATTGACATAACAACCCGTCGATTATACTTGTCAATCCAACACTAGTGTGCAAACATATGAATTAAAAGTTTAATAGTGTATAAATTAAAAGTTGGAATTTTAAATTACTGTAAGAGAGATGTGAAAGTAATGGTCGGTTTCGAGGAAGGTTGTGATGATAGTTAGGTGAGAGTGAGAATAATAAGAGAGTCAAAGTGGATGGCCTGCAAATAATTATTGGATTTCGATGTCTAATTATATCGTAACGTGCAGCTTTCTGGCATCAATGAACCAAACAAAATAGCACACCCCTTTTCTTTTTTTATTATTTACATTTTTTGAAACTGAAAATAAATAAATAAATAAAATGGAGTCCAATTAGCAGATATTGTTGAATGAGTCAATCCCAACCAACAAAGGTTTGGTAGCCCAGATTAAAATATAAAAGGGTGTATGAATAATTGAAAAATGGCATTGACATTATTATACTAATTCATTTCAAATATCGATGATGACGTTTCTTTTGCTTCTTTCAATGCATCATACTCATTCTCCTAATTTTACTAAATTACAATTAAATATTTAAATCATGAATTATGAATATTCTTTAAATTATAAATCATGTATTATATATTTAAAAATTATTTCATAATATTTTGAAAGAGTAGTATTTTTGAGGGCCAAAAATAGTGGATTTTCTTGAATTACTACTATAGCAAGCAAGGCTGTTGAGACAAGAAAAATAAATAAATTAATAAGGTTGTTACAACTATATTTCATTAGTTGCAATTTGTATATATGTATGATTCTGTTTAGATTCCACAATATTCAATGATTTAGTTGAAGGACACGCTACTATTATTATTATTATTATTGTATAAATGAATGTCTACACAATTAATTCACAACTCACTTGCTTTCCTTCCTTTATTTAGCTCCAATCCAATCATATTATTATCACTATATATACTTAATACATTCCAATCCACTTCAAATTCCAATGCTTATTTGTTTTGGGTCGCTCTATGTGGATATGGCACAGTTTTGTTAGTTTTGATTATGATTCCATGAGGGGTGGAATTAAAATTAAATTGGTATATAATCGATTTCGATTTTCGATTCTTCTTTTTTCTCTTTCACAAATTCACACTTAAAATCGATGGTTTTAGAACCGAATTTAAATCGGCAGTTTTAGAACCAAAATCGAAATCTGCGATTTTAGAACCAGAACCATCGATTTTAGAAACCAGGTATCCTGCAATCAAAACCGAATCAACTGTTAAATCGAACCATGACTGTTGGTTCTGGTTCATAACCAAAATCATGTCCATGTCTATATTTAGATGGAAGATGGATCCAATCCAAATATATGTTTGTTTTGAGATATGAATGGGGTCAAACATCCTCCCCATCCAAACCTCATTATGTAATATCACATCATTTTATATCTCTTATTTTTTTACTAATGCCATATCTGCAATTTCCATCATATCCTACTCCATCTCAATACAAACATATTTGTTTACTATTCATCTAAATATAAACTTTTTGAAAAACTCACCCGAATGTGCTACGAACACCTACAAAAATAGTCCTTTTGTTTTTGTAAATATTTAAAAAAATCCTTTAATTATGAAATGATTATATATATTTCTCAATTATTAAAAAATGATTTTTTAGGAGTGGCTCGATTATCAAAAAAACATTATTATTATAGGACAAAACGTGATGGAAGCTATTATATCTAGACATGGGCATGGTTCCACGGTTTCGATTTTGGTTCCGGAACCGTGGAAGGCGGAACCGAAACCGAACCACCATATATACGGTTTCGGTTCCGGTTCGAAACCGGCGATTCCCCGGGTTCCGGTTCCAGTTCCATGGTTCTTTTTTTTTTTCTTTGTTAACAACTTTCAAAAATAATTTTGGTCTTTTGAATTTGATTATCACAAGAGATTGAATTGAATATATAGTTAATTTAACTAAAACAATAACATTTTACAAAAAAAAAAAAAAATTACAACAATCAAAACTTAACTTTACAACTTATAATAAAATTACAAAAAAATAGAAAAGTTACAACAAAAAATTAACTTATCTAAAAATATTTACTTCTTTTAACAAGAGATTACAACTTTATAAGTTTTCAAATACAACATATTAAAAAAATAGAAGAGAGAAAAAAAAAAAGGACTTGAGCTTAACTATAAATTTGAAATTAAAATTTAATTTCTAATTTAGAATTAACTTGCCTACGTATCCTCATAGTTGAGGAATCAAAGTCGACGTAGTTCTCTTACCTTCTTGTAAGAAGTGGCGTGACTCAATCACTCTCGGATGTGGTCGAATACTCGTTTCCATCTTCATCATCATCTTCTTCATCAAAATTTACTTCTTGTTTTCTTACCTCGGCGTTCGACCAATCATGAAGTAAAGCTTGATTTTCTAAATTTTCCACCTTTAAATTGGATCTTCGAATATCCAAAATGTAACCGCCGGTGCTAAATGTTTATTCAACTGAGACGGTGGATCCCGGGCACGCAAATATTTCCTTTGCCATTAGTGATAAAATAGAAAAGTTTTTTACTCTTCGAGACCACCATCTCAAAAGCTCGTTATGTGTATCAAATTCAAGTTCTTCAAAAGTAGTAGATAGATAATTATCTAATTCTTGATAAAGACTATTACTCCTAGGTTTTTTAAATTTTCTAATATCATAAAACCTATAATATTGATTAAGGTGTTCAAAGTTCGGATCTTGATGATGATCGGGTTGATCCACCGAACTACCTCCACCAATATCTTCATTTTCGTGACCGCTTGCACCATTTAAACTATCACCATAATATATTTTATATTCTTTAAAACAATTATAAAGTAATTGTTTTGTGTTACCTACAATTATATGCGGATTGGGAGTGTCATCATCTTTAATCGGAAATAATGCATCATAATACATTCTTAGTAATTCTTCTAAACCATCTTCTCTAATTCTAGGATTTAAAAGTTTTGCAACTAAAAATAAATCGGGAATTTCTTGATAATATTTTAACCATTTACTTCTCATGCTTGCAATGCAATTTTGTAAAGTGTCATGCAAATAATATGATTGTAAAATAAGTGCAATTTTAACACAATGATCTATAACTAAAGGAGAAGTGGGATAGTAACATCCAGATAATTCTTCCATTGCATCTTTAAAAACTTTCAAAAGAGACATTAATTCAACACATGTATCCCATGAACTTGGAAATAAATGAATGTCTAATTGTTCTTGTGAAAAAAATGTACATAATTCATTTCTAACCTCATAAGAAGAATTCAACATTTTATATGTTGAATTACAACGACTAGGCACATCTTTAGTGATTTTTTTGGGTGCACTCATACCAAATGTTTTACAAAATCTTCTCAATTTTTTGCATAAAGTTGCATGTCTAACTAAATGTCCAATTGCTAATATAATAGGACCTATATGTGCTTTAAAATGTTCCATGCCATCTTATACACACAAATTTAAAACATGACACATGCATCTAATGTGAAAAAAAATTTATCCTTAAATGATGGTTGACAAATTTGTATTAATAATGGCAAACTAGCAATATTAGCACTAGCATTGTCAAATGAAATTGAAAAAAAATTTGTAACTAAATTATATTCTTACAAAATAGTATGAATTTTATGAGACATATTTGCGGCCGTGTGTGTTTGATCAAATTATCTATATGCAAGTAATCTTTTTTGCATTGTCCATGAATTATCTATCCAATGACAAGTAAGTCCTAAAAAATTATGTTCTCTCCAATGATCCACCCATATATCCGCACAAATTGAAACTTTTTGTTGTAAAGAATTAAACATATCAATTAAAGATAACTTAAATTCACCTACAATTTTTTCAATATCACGAACTAATGTTCTACGTGAAACACCGGACGCTTGAGGGTTTTGTGATAGTGACAAATAATTTTTAAACAAATCATTTTCAGCAGTATTAAAAGGAAAAGACATGCCACAAACCATTTTTGATAAATATTTTCTCATTGTTGGTTCAGAATATTTAAATAAAGAAGCCGTACCTTGTGATTCATCGGTGAATCTAGAGAATCCTCCAAGAGGTATTTGTGTTTGACGCCGATTGTTTCCGACTTTGTCCGGATGGTGACGTTCCAAATATTTTTTGAGCGTGCCATAACATCCTCCTTTTTTAAAAACATATTCCACCCCGCAATAGTTGCAAATTGCTTTATTATTTTGTATATCTCTTTTGAAGTGAACGACAAAGATATCCGATCTTAGTGCCTCATCTTGTCCACTTTGAGTTTGCCGCATACTTTGACTTTGACTCTCTTGAGTTGGAAGACGTCCTTCTTCGGTAGATTCGTTTTGTGCGCCTAAATTGATAATCATAATAAATTATTAACCATAGATAGTTGATAGAGATATTTAAAATAAAAAAGTATAAAATAATAATTAAGAGAGATCTTTTATAAAATAAACAAAAACCTAATTGAGCTTCAAAATCTTCTTGCCACTCGATTGAAATTTCAATATCTTCACCGTCAAGATTGAGATACCTTGGAACCAAAGGAGATGGTGGTGGTAATCCGGTTCCGGCACTTGTACTCGTCGGCATAGGTGATTTTTCTTTTGCTTGTCGAGATAAAGAAGATGATCCTCTACCTCCACGTCTTCTTTGGCTTGAGCTCGACATTTTAAGAGAGATTGAGAAAGATGATAAGATAAAGATAATCGGGAGAGATTGAGGGGGATTGAGAAAGATAACAAGATAATCGGGAGATATTGAGGGGGATTGAGAAAGATAACAAGATAATCGGGAGAGATTGAGGGAGATCACAAGATAATTGAGAGAGATTGAGAAAGATGTCGGGAGAGATTGAGAGAGATCAAAAGATAATTGAGAGAGATTGAGAGAGATTAGATATTGTGAAATAAAATGAGTAGGAAGGGGTATTTATAGAAAAAAATAAAAGATTCGTTGGGAACCGCCGGTTCCAAACGGTTCTTCAATCTCGGCCGTTAAAGATTAACGGCTATTTAATCTCAGCCGTTGATCTCCAACGGCTATAATTTTCAAATTCGAACCGAAATCGAACCGAACCGAAACCGCTGGTTAGAACCGCCGATTCAAAACCGACGGTTCCGATTCCAAAAAACTAAACCGTGCCATGTCTAATTATATCCATTTACATTACCAATTAAAATGTTTATATATCTAAGTTTTTACGGGAACATTTTACCAAATTTATAAGCTATTCATACACTTAATTGGGCCTTTATTGGGTCTGTTTTAATTGGGCCTCAAAGTTAGCACCCTCCTCCATTTCATACCTCTCTCTCTCTCTCAATTTTCCCTTCACTTGTGGCCCACCAGTAAATACTTGAGAAGAAAAAAAAGGAATAAAGACAAACAGACCCACCTCTCTTTTTCTTTTGGACAAAACATTCTTTTGAGAAAAAACGTTAAACCTTATTTAGTTTTAAATTATTCAAATTTTTGTTATACATTTTAGATTTATTTCAATAATTATATATTTATTCGGGGATTTGACTTTCGTTTACAATAATTATAAAACACTATTGTAGTTTTCTTTTTTTATAATTTAATGTAATTTATTTAAATTGTAAAAAAATTATGGTTAAATTTTGAAAAAGTATTAGAATGTTTGTTTCTAATTAGTTGAAGGTTTCAAGAATGTTCATAAAAAATGATCAATTAGTATTCATCAAAGAAAGAAGAAATTAATTTTTTTTGTTTATTTTATAAATATATTTTTGAATCGACAAAAAGAGAGGTTAGTAGGGGGTCCCAAATTAAAACTGGATAAGTTAGCATTTGTTGAAATTGAAACATAAATAATGAAATATAATTTAGAGGGTTATGCTATATTTTAATTTACCCAATCATATAAAGAATTTAATTGAGTGAAGAGTTTGAGTTGATTTAATCATACAATATAATAATTAAATCACATTTGCCTTTCAATAAAAATAAAAAAAAAATAATAAAAGAGTCTCTCTTGGGGGAGTGACAAAAATCCTATTGGTCCATCGCTACTAATAAACAAATGAGGTGGAGCCCACCTTTCCTTTCTCAAATACCTTTCTTTTATCAAATACCTTTCTTCTGTACTTCTCTCTCATATCAATCAATTTTTTAATCAACTAACCCGTCTCTCTCTCTCTCTCTCTCTCTCTCTCTCTCTCTCTCTCTCTGACTGGTGAAGATTTGTTGGGTTTCTCTGATCATTGGTCATCTTGCTTGCCTCTTTTTCAGTTCACTTTCCCCCCTTGCCTATTGATGAATGGCGGCGGCGGAGCCATTGCTGATACCCACTCCTCCTCCGCAGCTCCATGATTTCATCGTCAATCTTCCTTCTTCCATTCCTCAATCCTTCGACACTGACACTATCATCCCCCCGCTTATTTACCAACAATACGATGAATATGCACACTACGACGACGAAGAAGAAGAAGGAGATTCTCCTTCTCCACCTCCTCTGCCGTCCTCCTCCTGGGAACGCAAGAAGATCCACCGCAGCAAAACTGCCCCCGCCATGGCTGTAATGAAAGATTTCCGCTCTCATCACACTACCGACCCCAATTCCCAACCCGATTCCTCTTCTCTCGTCCGGCAGGCTGCTCTTTTACTGATCCTCTACCTCTCCCTTGGTGTCGTTATTTATTCTTTCAACCGCGACCATTTCTCCGGCTTGGAGACTCATCCCTTCGTCGACGCCCTTTACTTCTGTATCGTCACCATGTGCACCATCGGCTACGGAGACATCGCCCCCTCCACGCCCATCGCTAAAGTCTTCGCTTGCTTTTTTGTGCTGGTGGGATTTGGATTCATCGACATTCTTCTAAGTGGGGTCGTCAATTACGTACTTGACTTGCAGGAAAACATGATCCTTGCCGGCATTAATAAGGCAGGACCACAACACAGTCCAAAGCACGAGCAAAATGCTCGATTCTCTGCCAGAAATTACATAGTAGACGTTGCAAAGGGCAGGATGAGGATTAGGCTTAAGGTAGGAGTGGCACTGGGAGCGGTTGTGTTGTGTATTGGGATTGGAATTCTGGTCTTGTACTTTGTGGAGCGTCTGGATTGGGTGGATTGTGTGTACTTGTCGGTGATGTCAGTGACGACGGTGGGATATGGGGACAGGGCGTTTAAGACTGTTGAGGGGAGATTATTCGCGTCGATATGGCTGTTGTTTTCGACACTGGCGGTGGCGAGGGCCTTCCTGTATCTGGCGGAAGCAAGGATTGACAAGAGGCACCGCAGGATTACTAATTGGGTGTTGCATCGGAAAATTACTGTGGAGGACTTGCTTGCTGCTGATATTAACAACAATGGTTTTATTAGGTAAGGTTTTACATCCAACTTTTTCCCAGTTAACTGCTTTTTATTTTTATTTTATTTTTGAAATTTTTTTAATTTAGAAAACGGTGTTGGCTGGTTTTACTTATCTGTTTCTGAGTTAAGGATATATTTGGGGTTAAATTATGTCTACTTCTTTATAATAAGATTGTTTCTGCTGTGATGCCATTGTTGTTAGTGTTGATTAGAGGTTGATGATCAATATACTGCAGATGATACTCATGGGCATTAGTGTTCATAATGCATACTATGTAGGCACCAAAAGAATTCGATTTTAATCACACTTGGGAAAGGGCTATTTTGGATCTTTAAATTGCTTCCCACTTGTTGGATAGCTAATTGGAATCAAAAAAATTGTGCTGAAGGTGGAGGAAAAGATATAAGTTTGTGCTGATGGGGATTGAGTGAAGACTCTAGCACCATGATTGCATATAGCAAAAATAATGCAGGTTTCTGCTGCTTTTCATTCTATAACTAACTCGTATGGATACTGGATACAAGTCTTGTTCCTACAACTCATCAACAATTATTGGAATGTGAAATGATCTCTGTGCAACTCAAAGCAGGTTGATTCTTAATCAATCTCTAGATTTCGGGTATGAATTTAATGTTCATCTCTAACATGTACTCTCAGTAGTAAGTGTTTAAGATGGCAATGGATCCAGTCTTTGGCATATGTTTTTCAATCTACATACCATCACTTATAGGCTATAGCAAATAATGGAGTCATTGAATGTGATAGAATGTGAGAACCTTCATGCCTATTTGACAAGCAAGAAAACCATAAATTTTTAATTAATTCATGATTGATAATGCTGCAGCTCCTTTTAGCATGGAAGGTTGCGTGGGGTTCTTGTGTTTAGTATTTGGAAGATATGAGGATAATTGCATTAATGCTGATGAAACATTTGCTTTCTGAAAGCAGAAAACTTCCCAGTCGGATTTGTATATTGCTTTTACCGAGTTATATAGTGATATTCCAGAGGCCATGTATGTTCTCCCTTCACATTTCACATTTTCTTTATCTGCACCATCCAGAATCTGCTGAATTATCTGTCGTGTCTTTTCTGTTGCAATCGCATTAGTCCCCTTGCAAACTAGCTGTTGTATCTCTACTAATATATACGATATGTTATGAAACTTATCATTTTTTTTTTGTAGCTCCAAAATCTGCAATCAGTAATAACCATGTGCAGTTTTTGGTTGATTTTTTTGTTTTCGTCCTGTTGTTTATACTGAATCATGGCGGTATTGCACACTCTGTGGGATCTATGTATGAAAATCTATCATGTCTTTTTGACAAGATGGATAAACAATTCATTCACAATTCATGGTTGAGAATGATGGCTTGCAGCTCCATTTAACATGAGATTGACAAATTTAGTACTTGGGAGGTACAGAAATAATTACCCAAGTCCTGGTTTGTTAAACATTTGCTTTCCCAAACCACCAATGTCTGAATTTGGAGTATATTGCTTTTATCACATATACCGTAATATTTCTGAAGCTTTGCAATCCCTGCATATTTCACACACTTATTTTCAGTTCAATCCAGAATGTGTCTTGATAAGCATGTGACTTGCATATCTTTTGCCTTTGCACTAACGAATTCATATCATACAGTAAATCGGAGTATGTGATCTACAAGCTGAAAGAGATGGGGAAGATCAGGGAGAAAGATATACTGCAGATATGCGATCAGTTCAACAAGCTTGACCGCAACAACTCTGGGAAGATTACGCTTCCTGATCTCTTGGGCAATGATTTATAGCATTTGGCTGCCTCCCAATGTTTCATCTGTTCATATGTAGGAATTAATATATTAATTTGTAGACATACAACCGGTGGCGTAGTACAGTATCTTTAGGTAGCTTGCACCTCAGGCATTTCTGGAGTGTTTAGAAACTCTTTCTCCAAACTCTGGCTATTCCTTGGAAATGTATATTATTACAGTTGCAGTTTTATTTTTAGGAAGAACGCATAACCGATGTAATTGTGAAATAAGAATAATTAGATCGAAATATCTCTCTTTTTACTTTGTTTTTACTGTACTTAATAGAATCATGGAATTCCATATAACATGTATACATTCAGTACCCCCAACAAACAGATTTCTCAGTTGCTATTCAATATAATTTTGATGACAGATGAAAACATCGAACTCTGCCCGCTGGTATTCTGATGTCGGATTTTCTTCTAAGACACTTTGGTATTCATGCTCACTTCACAAAAATGATAAGTCGTTAGAGGAGTCTATTGTATCCACTTATAGATCATTTGAATTTGATTCCCACGAGTGGCTGTTGTCTTATAAGAAGCTTAGAGTTAATAAAAAGACTCAAAAGCACATAATAGATTCACCAAATAGAATAATCGAGAAAAATGTACACATGGCATGTGGCGATAATCTGTGTTGCAGCAGAAAAATAGATGTACAAAGGATTCACACCTGCCTATCCCCTTCTTCATGGTAATGTATAGGTTTTCTTTCATCCAAAAAACGAACATAAAAAATGGGTGGAAAAGAACAACTCTGTTTCACCCTGGTGTGCTGTTCTCACAGCCTACGCTTTTGAGCAGTCCAACAGACTGAGTAGTAAGAGCAGAAATAAAATGCTGTAATAGCTTGTGATCAAAACGACCCGATTCAATCAACTGCAAATCGTGCAACAAAATCTCATAGTGTCTATGGACATCCTCTGCAGTCTTGCGTCCTCCGATCATGGACGCCACCACCTCCCACCGCTTGGGATCTTTGTCGTCCACCACCGCCAGGGCCACCTCAAACATCTTGTTCTCCTCCCAACTCCACAAGGAATCTTCCATTATTGACGGCTTCTCAAAGCAACTAATTATGGAAACTGAAAATAACTCACATTAGTGAGTTCCCAATCTGTCCGGTCCAAGATTCTCAAGTCCTGAGGATTGTATATGTAAGAAGAAAGTGAGGAATGTTCACAGCCACCTATTTGTTTATTCCAAGAATAGAAGGTTGACAACAGCCAACACCATATAAATAGCCTCAATTCTTGCCTTATTCTTGTTATAATAATTGGTCTATTGTACATCATTGGTGTACACTGCTTCACGCCAAGTGGTGGAAGCAAAGTAAGTAAGTAGAAAGGGACCATTCAAGAATATATATATTTATATATGTATATATATATAATTGTGATAATTTCTTGCAGCAGTTATGAAGACCAGGGGATATTCTATGTTATCTTGCAGCCTTAGGACCAATAATAGTTTGGTCAGAATAATTAGTTGATATAGAAGCAGACAGACGATGAATTGAATACCGCAAATCCTACGTAAACAAGTCGAAATATGATGGATCTGCAACGTGGAAATTGACCTGCAATCCAATCAAGTTAAATATTGAGGATGACGTGGCGTTCAGGCAGAGTTGGGTGGTTCTTGTTACAAATCAATACAAGTTATAGGGACAACATTCATAAACCCCTTTTCTCTCAATTGCCTCAAAACCTAATTAATTTATTTTCCTACACTTAAATATATAATAAAAGGGCTTCAACATATCTGGGCCTGATTGTAATCGTAAGCTCATGTCACAATTACGATATAGATAATAGTAAAATATTCTAATGGGCCAAGCCCATATCTTTATTCCATATATTATTTTATTATATATGAATTAATTCTAATTAATTAATTCTCGAGCAAGGTTTCATTAAATACAAATAAACAATACATTTTAAAATAAATTACACATCACGTTATCTTTCAGCAATTAAATGAAAGAATACATTAACAACTTATACACTTGGGTAGTTAGCAATGACGATGCACGGTGAAGGGCGTGATCACAACCCTAGCCTGAACGGAATACCAGTTTGCGGCAGCCACTGACCTCCGGCAAGGAACTGTCCGGTTGTGTACTTGCTGGCCTCCGCCGGACTGATAACTCTGAATTTAGAGAAATCTTTGTTCCTCCGGTCGGTCTTGGCTCCGGGGCCGCGGTTCGCGAACTCGTACATCAGACAGCTCTTATGGTTGGCCGCGCCATCCCAGAGCTTCCATCCCTCCGGCCGGATGAAGTCGCCGAGCTCGCTCTGCATCACCACCGTCAGAGCCTCCTTCGTCCACGGGCGGCCGAGGTACGTCGGGATCTGGAACCTGACGGGGAAGAGGTAGCTGTCGGGGACGATCCTGCAGTTCTGGATCACCAATCCGTTGCTGCCACGAGGGATTTCTCGGCCGTCGGCGGTGACGGTGTTGAACTGGTTGGGCATGGGTTTTCTGACTATGATCTCGCTGTCCTGGATGACGGCGTCGCCCTTGCCGAAGATGAAGTCGATGGTGCCGTAGATGCGGCAGTTGCGGTAGAACTGACGGAGATTCTGGTAGTAGAGTGTGTCTTGGGAAGCCTCGAAGCTGCAGTCGAACAAGGCGGCGCGGTCGCCCAGGGACCGGAATGCAACGGCTTGATGCCCCTCCGGCCCTGCTTCATTGCGGAAGGTCATTGCCCGGGCGATGAATCCAGCTGCCTCATTAGCTGCAAAGATTAATTTCATATTAGTAAACTTGAAATATAAGATTAAACATAAATTAAAATAGAAAATTCTATGTGAGTATACTATATCATACATATATATATATATATATATACTTCTTCTAAAATGGAATAGCTTGTTGGGGATAATTGTCAACTATGTTTAAAAAAATTGAAATACTCTTTATAAAGAGTGATGAACATATCTTAATGCTTTAGAATATTATGTCAAAGCTCGAGAGGATAGGTTTCTCGAGCTCAACAACTTAAGAAATTCAGTTTCGAGCTTTTGTAGGAACGATGTGTGCATAATTAATGATTTCAATTTGAAGGTTGCAAGAATAATTACAAAAGGTGGCTGTATGCATTGTCCCAATTTTCATTCACTACATTTTATCTTGTGTTATGTTATGGATTGTGATTCTTTATTTTACTTTGTCTTCAATCATATTTTGATTTCAATAACACGTCATATGTATATTACTAAATATAGAGCATCTCGTGCATGGCTATGTTGTATCATGCATGCATATATATCTATATGGAATGACTAATTGATCCAGTAGATAATGAATGATTTGGTTGAAGAATAATTACCAAAGGTGGCAGTATGCATGGTCCCAATTTTCATTTTTCCGAAGTTCTTCTTGCCGGTAACAATGGTCCTTCCGATCCCATCTCCATACATGAAGACATTGGGCTTCTTCTTGTCCACAATTACCTGCTCATCATAAACACCTGCCTTCACATAAATGGTGAATCTGCCCTCGTGTTTGGGCGGGTACGCCTGCAGGGCCTGCCCGATGGTCTTGTACTTGCTGCTCCCGTCCTTCGCCACCACTACGTCAGGAGCCACGCCGCCGGCTGCATGCTGGGCCAACAGCTTCCTGTCCGCCCCCCCAAACCACGACGGATATCCGTCCTCCGCCGACATGAGGCGGCGCTGCTGCGGTTGCGCACCACCGAGCTGCTGAATGTTGAAGAGCTTCAACACCTCGGAGAGCTCCGACAGGATGTTGACGGCGTTGTGGGTGAGCTGGGTGGCGTTCACCATGCCGTCGACGACCGCGGATTTGTACTCGGCGTTCTCGATCTGATCGGTGCAGGTCGTCTGAAAAGCGTAGACGGCGGTCATCCAGCTCCAGAGCTCGTGGCCGCGGTCCTCGAGGGTGTGCAGGTCGCTGTCGCCGACCATGGAAACGGAGGCCTGGAGCATGTCGACGGCGTACTGCAGCATGTCCTTGCAGTCCTCCACCGCAACGTGGTTGTACTCATCCTTGTCCTTGTCGACGCTGACTTTTCCTGTGGCCTCCTGCGCTTTGTTGATCGCCTTGAGGGTGGCCTCGACGACGGAGAGGATGTAGTCGTTGGGGGTAGCGGAGGCGTTCTTGGCGGCGGGTTCGAGGCTGGCGGCGCAGGCTTCCTTAAAATCGGTGAGCTGGCAGATGGAGGTGAGGGTCTTCATGGAGGCGTTGCCGCCGTGAACGTCGTGGGCGGCGGTGGAGTCGTTGGATTTCATGACGACAGCGACTCCGATGCAGACTCCGACCACCAGCAGGACGGAGACGAGGGGGATGGCAATCTTGCCAAGCGCCATTTTTTTTTTTTTTTTTTTTTTTGAGTTTTAATTAAATTGTGGGGTTAAATCCCTGTTTTATTTGTTGAGAAAAGTGAAATGAAAAAAGAAGCAGTAATGTGGTTAATTTGGAGGGGAGATGAAATGGTAAAGTTTCCATATTTGTAGAGTTTGGATCAATGGATAAGCGGAATGTTAGAGGGAGATTAATGGAAGGCCTCTCTCTCTCTCTATCTCAAAGTTCCCCAGGCATAGGATGGATTTCTATTTTATCTATTTGTAATATTGGAATTCTTAAATTTTACTTTAAATATTAAATAGAGATAAAGTAAAAGTTGAAACGAAGATAGTGTTAAGATGATAATTACGATACGATCTCACAACTCGACATAAATTGAAAAAGAATATAACAGAGTTTAGGTTGAAAATGAATGAGGCTGAAACGATCAAATAAAAAATAATATTTTATTGTAATTTCACAGAGTATGAACAATAATACTTATAAAAAATCATTTATATTTGAAAAAAAAATTAGCATGTACTATTATATATTGTTAGCTTTAGTTATTATTTTGAAAAATATCATAATTTATGTTTTTTTAATAAATTTTCATAAAATTTTATAACTTTCTTTTTACGATTTGGCTCTAATCGAATTGATCAAGAACAAAAGAAATGTATTTAAATTATAATATTTGACACCATAAGCTAAAGAGGAGGAGTACAAATTGATGTAAAATGAGTAGGAGTAATTAATTGTGAAATGAGGTGATATTGTAATTATCTTTGTTTTTCTGATTACAAAGAATTATGCAGATGTAGATAGATATTGTCATAAATATACATATTTCGTTAAAATCTTAGGAATAACATTTCCTGAATCTCAACTAAAAATGTTCAAATAATTTCCTTCAATTTTCACAAGGGCTGACAAAGAAAGCAATTATGTGGACGTGGAAGGCGGCGTGTCACTCATCCCTCCCCCCACACCCACAGAAGACAGGGAATTGGAATTGGAATTGGAATTGGAATTGGATTGAATGAAGGAATTAGGTTTAGCAGAAGGGAAGGGTGTTGCGATCATGCATATCGACGAGGCCAAAATCTTGTTGGGCTTCCCTCCTAATTCTCTTCCCTCCCAATCCCAGGTTCCTCTCTCTCTCTCTCTCTCTCTCCACCTTCCTTAAGCAAGGTTTCTTCACTCACTTCTTTTGTCTAGGTTAAAGCCGCTTACAGAAGCAAGGTTTGGGAAACTCATCCCGATCGATTCCCTGCTCACCTCAAATCTCAGGCTGAGTCCCAATTCAAATTGGTTAGCTTCATTTTTCTCGATTTCGGATTGGTTTTCCTTTATTTCTTTCTCATGCGAGATTCTTTCTGTGCTGCAGATCTCTGAAGCCTACACTTTCTTCAACTCTGGTTGCTCTCTCTCTCTCTCTCTCTCTCTCTCTCGTTTTACATCATCGTTTGTTAACTCTCTCTCTCTCTCTCTCTCTCTCTCTCTCTCTCTTGTTATTATTACCAGGGGGGAGCACAAGAATTGTTCCAAAGGGTATCCAACCTCTTTCCTTAATGCTCCCCTTCATCTTATAACTATATTTATATAAGCCCTTCTGTTTCATTCCCAGCAATGATTCCGTAATCTGATAACAATAATGCTTAACCACCAGCACCCTACTCTAGAGTCGTGAGAACTGGAGTTGCAAGATCACAAGGCGGACGGCAAAATGTGAGAGTAGCCGCTTCCCTTCCATTCGTTTTGATCATTTTGGGAGCACTTACTCTTGGTGGATCAACTGCTTCCAGGTGAGTGAGCTGAGGGTGGGTTGTGTTCAAATTTGCATCTAAATTTCTCCTTTTTTAAAACTCAAATCATATCATAACAGGGCTTATCAGAGACAGAAGGAGACTCATCCTTCTTTCAATCCTTTCCTCCCTTAGAGATCATATTCAGACTCAACAAGCAGCTGTAGTTTCGTCTCCCTACATGTACATTTCTAGGAATTCAAACTCTAGTGCCATTGTATCATTGTTCCATGTTGAGTTGAAAACAGGGGATGAAATTTGGTCAGGGCCACTAACTTGAATAAATTCATTCTAAGTTGAGCTTTTCTTGCATCAATGTGCTGTATTATCATATAAATCAAAGATGAATGCATCTGCAAGTGCACATGCTCACACGCTACTAATATGCAATGCCTATTTTACCAATGAAACCACTGTATAAAATCTTAACCTTTCAGTTGCCAAAAAACCAATGTGAAAGTTTCACAGCTTAGTCACAAACATCTCTAAATTACAGCTGCCTCAATATCATCCCAACAAAAAGATTAGACTGCACCAGACAGGACAACCAAAGCATATGAAGTTTCACAGATACACTTGTAAGAAAGTAATAGTAAGATGTTGCCAAATCAAATACCATGAATAGTAATATGTTGCCAAATCAAAGCATATGAAGTTTCACAGATACACTTGTAAGAAAGTAATAGTAATATGTTGCCAAATCAAATACCATGAATAGTAATATGTTGCCAGATCAAATACCATTACCAGTAGTATCATGTGTTTCTAAGAGAGTAATAGAAATAGGTTGCCATCCCAAGTCTGCATGCTTGATCCATTGCTTCACATTTATAAGCATGTTCAAGATTCGAACTACCTCTCCCAAAGGGAATGTTCTAAAGCATGAGTTTTTTAGAATCAGAGCTGCTTCGTACCTTAAGAATAAAAAATTAAAAATTAAAAAAAACAAAAAAAAAAGATGCAACGAGATCATCAGTCAGCCCAATATCCACTTCAGTTTAGAAATTCAATAATCTTATCATACTTTACCTGCATTCAGATGCTTTCAATGCAGAACTCCCTTCAGAGGAAGTTATGAACTGATGGACTGAATCCCAGGTTGCATTCGGGTACTGCTCAACGTTGCCACCAAGTGGATTCTCGCACATCCACAACCTCTCAGTCCTACCAACATAGAGCTCCATCCTACCTAAATGTTGCTTGACTATCATATTCTGGCCAAGCCCATATTCTAAAGCCTTTCTAACATCGATGTTGCGATGTTTTATATCACCATAACGAACACAGTCGGTTATATTTGCTTCTGTAGGTGCAATCTTCTCAACTTTTAGTGTGTTCAAAGTCATCAAGATAACACCTATGAGGCCTTGAACATAATTTGGTGTAGGGTGGCATTCTTGGAATGGACTGTTCAGATTTAGAGACACCATGGATTTGAAAACTGGCTCACTCTGGGAAAAACTTGGGTGGCCAGGCACACAAAGGTTGCCAGTATCTGGGAGTGCTACAGACGGCCTATGTCCATCTGATCTTGAAGAAACAGGTTGTAAAGTATTAGCATGAGAAATGGGGGAAATCAATTTATCTGGAACATAAGGAGGTTGTGGCTGAATCAACTGACTGTATAAATTGTCAGTAGGGTAATATGAGTTGCTAGATAAGGTTGACGGAACTGCATTCGAGGGTGCACTAAAGAATTCATGAGGAGCTCTCATAAACTTCTTCACTGGTATACCTTCTTCAAGATTGACAGGCAAACTCGTCGTTCTTGTTATGTTTGCCTTATTTGGATTTGGTGGAGCAGATGACTTCTGAGTTTCCAAGGTGGGAGTAGCAGCATTGGTATAAGACTGTATCATTTCCGTCTTGGAAGCCTTACTAAAATCGGACAGGTCACCATTCGAAAAGGGGGGTCCTCCGTAGACAAGGCTCGTCCAATGCCACACACACTTTGCAGCGGCAACCAGAGCAGGCGACGCCTTGAAGGGCTGCGCTAGAAGGATGTTATATCTTCGCATACGTAGTTGATGAAGACAATTCGAAAAATCCCTGTCGCCCGATATAAGCAAGTAATTTGCTGGGGCAGGATTGTCCACTGCCCAAAACAGCATGTCAACTAGAATTTTCTTGTCACTTGCATCTTTGGCTCCTGTTTGAAGAACACACACCAGTAAATCGCTCTCCCTCAAGAACATCTGACTCAACTTCAGCATTTCCGTGAAGAATCATTTCACTAAATATACAGAAGAAAAACTATGATTCATAAAATCAAACCCAGAACCAAAAAACTCTAATGCCACAAAAACCCCCACAGCCGTTGTACTTGATTTTCTTTTTAAAAAAATAGAACACAACAAAGGGTAAAAAGTTGAATTCAACGAAAACAAACAAGAAAGTAAAAAAGACAAAATCCACGCCTATAAGACAGAAACAAAGGCTTCGATCATCGAGTCCCAAAACACAAAGAAGGAGAAATAGACGAAAATAGGGCATGCGGTATGAGTAGAATGAGAAAAGTACCGGCGGGGACATGGTTGAGGGCTATGCCGGTGCCGGAAAGGGCGTGTTGGACCCCGAAAGGAATGCCGGTGGTGTCGCCGTAGGCGGAGATGGTGAGGGGGCCACAATACTTCATTTTGACGAGGGCGGAACTTATGTTCTTGGCTATCGCGTGGGGGTCACAGCCCTTGGGCACGTGGCAGTTCTCAATGTCCCACCACACCGACGTCTTGGCAGTGGTGTACTGCGGTTCCACTCCGCCGATGGCCTGCCCTTCCCCCATTGCCACGCACTCAACCCAGCGATGGCATCCTCGTTACTTGACTGTAAAATGAAATGATTTTCGTGCCTGAGGTTTCGGGATTGCTGCTGATTTTGTGTTTGCCCTTTCAAATTATATCACAATATATGATCAAAATAGTCTTGTGTAGTGCGTGTACATAGTACTTAGGTCTCCTGGTTTATTCTGTCCCCACGGCGGGAAGTACTTTTTTAAGGTAAGCGTAGATGTGTTTATTAGGATGCTTTTCTTGAGGGCATGTTTTTGCAGGGCTGTGCCGGGTTCGGTTCGGCCCATGCCTAGAATACTTTTGTTGAGGATATGTTTTTGTTGGGTTGGGTTTATTCGAGGTTTAGTCTATCTTAAATATTTGTTTGTTTAAAGTTATGGATGAGATCAAATATTTTTTAATTTAAATTCTATTGATTATGGTTGATATAATATTTTATTATTTTATATTTTTTTTTCTCCATTTGGAATTGATAAATTTTTTGGGTTTTATTAACAAAAAAGATACGACTTTGCACTATAGTTAGCTCAACACCAATCAAGAATGCCCACGGCATTTCAAGAATCCTGGTTATACGCTCGTTCAAACCCTCAATCCTCTTTTCTAGATTCATCGATATTGAATCAAACAAACGCACTTCTAACACCTGTTCTATTTTTGAAAGACTTGGGTTATATCATTCGATCTCGATTTTTCATATATAAATGGAATTTCCCCATAATGGCCATGAACAGTTGCTCCTGGAGTGGCCAAATAAGGCTTAGCAGATCGTATTACTACAGAGTCAACTTGAACAAGTATAATTTTACCCGATTTTAGGTGTGGTAATGTGTCACTCCATCTCAATACAAACATAACATTTTACTATTTATCTAAAGGTAAATTTTATAGATGTAACACCAACATCTACATCCCAAAATAAACAACCATTAATCTTGAATCCTTTATTGTGTTTGGGCTTGGGCTGCGACATATATCAATGCATTTGTCCAAAAAAAGTTGCATTTTTTCATATATATAATATATTTAATAAATTTATTTAATAAAATTTAAATTTATATTAGATATATTTCAAAATTTTAAATTATAATGTTGTGACAGAATAGGATTATAGAGCATAAACAAGAAACAAGAAACGTAAAGAAGACACAAGATTTACGTGGTTCACCAATAAATTGGCTACGTCCACGGGCAGAGAGGAGAATGGATTTTATTATGTGGTATGTGGGTTACAGATTACAGATCTCAAGGACCATATATATAGTACTGAGGAAAACCTAAAACACCGAAATTGGTGATATGCATATCTTTGTCCTGGATATGCATATCTTATATCTTCATCATATCTTTCTAAGATTTGTTCCCAGATTTACTCTTGATTCTCCTTATTTTTAGCCATGCATTTTCTTCCTTGATATATATAGTTCTGCGAAGTGTGTGATTCAAGACATATCAACATATAAAATAATGCTTACATTTGCAGCAAATTTGTTAGTATATAAATAACAATATATTAATATATTCATCAAAATTTGTTAACCTAATAACATAAAAATATGTATAACAAAATATATTAATTATTTAAATTTTATGATATTCCACTAATGATGAAAATTCAAATTTTTATACAAATTTAACATTGTGTGCATGATGTAATACTTATATACATATATAATAAAATATTGTTGTTTTTATATTTATTTTTCTGTTTAATGGCATATTATAAAAATAAATATAACAAGATTATGGTGGTAATGAGATTAAAAGGTTTATTCTATATTTTTTTTGTTTTGTGTGTGTGTGTTTATTTTTAATTAAAAAGACACAATTTGTATAAATGGAGTATGTTCGCATCCCTAATAAAAATATATTTTTCTTAATATTTGCATAGTCTACATTAAAAAATATATCTCCAATATAATTGTGTACCAATCGATTTGAGAGTGATTATAAATAAAAATGAGAGATTTGATTGTGTACATAGTATCAAAAATAATTCCAGACTTACATATTTTGCTCATGCAAAAGTCATCCATTTTATCATTATTTTTAAAAATAAATTAATTTGAATAGTGAAGATTGACTCCATAATTTTATCTATTATGATTGGATTTGCAGCACATTTGGAATATTTCCAATCAATACTCAAAATTTTTAAACACATCAATATCCAAATTTACAATAGATTTAGTAGTCTAAAATAAATTATCAATAATAGTTGATTTGAATTTTTAAAATAAATTCATACTCAAATATGAAAAATTATAAATTTAGATATGAAGTAAATTATTATTTATTTAAAATACTTTTAATAATAAATAACATATAAAAATAACTTCCATGCATCAGAGTATCTCACACTAGTCATATAAAAGTAAAATTCATATTTTTAATTTTTATTTTCCGCCTAAATGTTGTTTTCTTTTTGTATATATATTGTTATTAGGATATTCTTTGTTTAACACACCATCAATTTACACTACCAAACCATCATAAGCAAATATTTCTGTATACTTTTCATTTACTACCACATCCATCAATTTACTTCATTTTCTTTGATACTATAAGATGATAAACGAATTTGTTGAAATGAATGGGGATCACACAATGTTAATAATTCCCACATATAATAACAGTTAGGACAAAAAAGAAAAAACTTGTATTGTTCACCCGACCTATCTTCATATCCTTAATTTTTTTTCCTTTAAAGCCTCACAATTACAATGTACTCTTGGTCATAAACATATAGGTGTATAAGAGTAACAGTATGGAGGAAAAAGGCTGTTAGGAGAGAGAGTTCGTGAAATTAGTCAAGTATAGAAGATCCAGTCATTATAACACACAGATGATACTCATTGACAAGGAAAACAATCAGAAAAAATATATGCCTCAGGCTCAGGGGCCTCTCGTTGTTGAATACAAATAATTGTAATAATAACGCACTACACAAAGAAGAAGGACCACTTGGGGCTATCATAATTCATGCAAGTAAATTTACCTGTTCCCCCGGAGTAAATCGTTCACTACAGTAGAAACACATGAAGATTCTCATGGTAACATTTACCGACTCTCTTGCTCCACACTCCTCTCGTTTTACGCACCTTCACCGGTTGGTCCTGGACGAGTATTTAAAAGAGGCTGGAGCGCTTTTACTACAATGCTCATATTTGGCCGAAAATCAGCTTCATATTGTACACACAGAGCTGCAACAGCAGCCATCTGCATTCATGACAAAGTAAATGGTGAGAAAACCTCTATTTTGTGGGAACTGCAACAATATCTATTTCAGAACTTATGATGAAACCTTAATACATTTGAGTGCAGAACCTATTTTTCAACAGAACACAATCGGTCAATTAATCTCTTAGCACCACCAAAGTCTGTAACATACATGTTTTAGTGTGTTTTGTGTGTGTTATGTGCAGAGAATTTTGATGTTTATGGAGCCAAACGGTGATATGCCAAGCATTATCACTAGAAATTAAAAATTAAAAATATGTTGGAAAACTGCAATTACATCCGGCTAGCCACATAATAGTTCACCACTGTATCATAAAACTTGCAAGAAAGGCTTCACAAGATTCTAGTTCTTTTGTAATAAATGCATGTGTACGAGCATAGATGTACCCCACATGCAAAAAGTAATGCAGTGATTTGAGGAGAGAGTCACTAATTACCTTAGCAACGGCCTTAGGTGGGTACTCTCCTTGCAGTCTATCATCAACGCATTGTCGTACCTTGTCTTCACTCAGTTTTGGTGTAGCCTGAAACATACAATAATACAATTATGCATCAATTTCATGTGAAAACAGGGTAAAGAGGCTGCATACCACTATCTGGAGGGAAGAAGAATGAGTACCCATGTTACTAAACTTTGCTGCCCGCGAGGTAATGTATGATCGACAGGTTTGCGTCCAGTGAGAAGCTCCAGAAGGACAACACCAAAGCTGTACACATCACTCTTTGAGTTGAGCTGTCCGGTCATTGCATATCTGCCAAATTATAAAATATAAAATGAGGCACTGACAGTTGCGATAACATTTGTATTTACCATAGGCACATAAAAACATGCAAGGATAAAGTAGCTAAACTTTTTAGGTTGCATAACAAAAGTAAAGGCAGGGGAGTGGAAAGAAAGGAAGGAGTAGAGGGGCACGTGTGTGAGAAACCAAAACTGACTTACTCCGGAGCATGATATCCAAATGTCCCAAGGACCCGAGTAGAGTGCAGACGTGCAGCCATATCAGGAGCTTGATTTGATAGATCAAAGTCAGCAATTTTAGCTACATCATCATCAAATATCAGTACATTGCTGGACTTGATATCACGGTGGACAATATGAGGATCTGCTTTTTCATGAAGGTATTCAAGGCCCTTAGCAGCACCAACTGCAATTTTAACACGTTGAGCCCAAGAAAGAACAGGACCTGGTTGTGCTCCTTTAACACCTTTCCGTCCTGAGAAATAAAGATAGAAAATTGGAATTTAGATCAAATCAAAATGTACACTCATCAAAAGTTTTTTTTTTTTTTTTCTTCTTCCTTTCCCGACTTTTGGATGGGTTAAGGGATGGGGAAGTGAGAAATAAATTTTATTTGCAGTAATGTGAAAGCATCCTGCAATTCATGATTTGTAATCTGTTACATATGGGAGTCAGAAGGTTACAGAGTGATCACGTTGGAGTCTTATAACTGTTAATTTAGTATAACTGTTATTTTATGAAATAAGAGTTATAAGACTCCAACGTGATCACTCCGTAACCTTCCAACGCCCATATGTAACATAATCAAAATGATTGAGCTGAATGTAGATGCATTTCACTCTTGAGTCCACCACTTCTCAGCTTCAGCCTATTATGCTAATTTAGTTGACAGAACCCAATATTTTTAAGGTAGCTAATATAGGACCAAAAAAAAAAAACGAATCGAAATTTATTAAAAATGATTTACAGCAACTGGAGCACGAAAAGCTTCTGAAACAAAATCAAAACGCGTTACAAGAATCACATCCTGCTGCTTCTATTAGTTATTTAGTGCTTACCTATTCAAATGCTGTTCACAAACAGACACACACACAGAAAAAAAGGGGGAGAGTGGGTGGGGAACTCAAAGGATAATAGAAATCACAAGATGGAATGCATTAAAGAGCGGCTGCATCCCTCAAATAAAAGATGATTTTATAAACAATAAAATGCAATCATGCGTTTGCATATGAGCTTCTGACCAAGTTAAATTATGGAGAGGAAAAAAACTAAATTAGTCAGAAGATAGCTCAGATGTTGTTTGTAATTTACAAACCATGAAGAATGTCATGAAGAGATCCATTAGATGCGAACTCATATGCAAGAACACGTTGATTTCCATCAATACAATAACCAAGTAGTTCCACAAAATTGTCATGTTTCAACCTTGACACCATTGACACCTGCAGTTCATAAGAATGGCATTTTCAATACTCAATGCATGACCTCAAGGGTAAGAACTAGATTTAGTCTCAAAACAAACCTGAGCTAAGAATTCATCATCTGGTTGTTTGCTTGCATCCAATTTCTTTATAGCTGCAGCTCGACCATTATTGAGAACTCCATAATAAACTCTTCCATATGAGCCTTCCCCTATCAAGGAATCTGTGCTAAAGTTACTTGTAACTTCCTTCAGTTCATCCACTGGAATTGATGGAACAGCAATAGGCTGGATTTTCACAGCTTGATCTTTAGACGTGGCTTCAGTAGTGTGATAACCTCCAGCATTACCTAACAGAAAACTCATTTTTCCTCATAAAAATCTTCGTGCCAAATATGAACAAAATGAATCATATCGTACAGAAGAGCAAAAGGTAAGCAACAGTAACTTCAAATATGCTTAATAATGGTGGTCTAAGGCAGTGTTTGTGATTGCTTTTGCTTTCTACAAAAAGAAGCACACAATTCTATCTCTCTCTCTCTCTCTATATATATATATATATATTTATACATATATATATGACGAAAAAGTAAATTCAAATGGATCATTAAATGAAGATGATAAAATTACCCTTAAATTTAATGGGGTTGGAGAATATTTATGTGATGCATTTATCTCGATAAATAATACATATATGTTATATGAGAGTATTTATATAGTAATATATGTACATATATAACAACAATTTTACAAATGTAACATACTTATATATGAAATTATAATATGTATTAAAATATTAATATATTTTCATAATTTATTATAATTGTAAAGGGCCCAGCACATAATTTATATTATTATTATTATTATTATAATATATATATATATGCATACATGATATTCATACCAGCAAATAAGATTCTCAAACAAGAACAATCCATGTGAAAAATGCTCAATTCATTGAATCAAGATGGCTGTATATTGGCAATATGAATAACTGTTAAGTTTTGAGTTCAGAGATGGAGTCTGGGATGCTTCCCTTTGGGTTGCAATTCATAAGAAGTATTCCATGATGGAGCTGCAGGCAGACTTTCAGACAATTGCAGGGTGAAGTCATCATGGAGGGAGGAGACAGGAAATGAGTTGGTTGTTCCTTTGGTTGTTATATAAATGGGTGTGCAGTTATTGAAATGCACTGGCCAGATTTTGGGAACAAATTTCATTATTCCTCTTCTTGTTCAGTTGTTTGAAAAGGAATGGTGTTAGGTTATTTTTCTTTTCTGTAGAAGCAGACGCATCTTCTTAGTTGAAGACAAGGGCAAAGCTGGATTAGCATATAACAGTTGAGGTTAGAAATGTGCAAAGTCCTCTTTTTATAAGAATCCCACAATCAGATAAAAAGGGCCAGCTTAAAAATAGCTAAAAATCACACTGCTCAAGTAAGGAAAAATAAGGATTGAGAAAAGGTTGAGTGATGAAAAAGTAAGGAAAACAAAAGGAAAAAGGAAAAAATAACTATCAGACTTTACAGTGTCAGAAATGAAAAAATATAAAGAGTGTTGAATTACCAGCTGAACTTTTTACGGCGTATGGGCCTCCACCATCAGTATTTCTGTTGATCTCATCTTCCCCACAGCAGCCAAAACAACTCATATTCTTTCAACCAAAGGATCTCCTCAAACGTCCTTTCCAACTCTGAACAAGAGAAATCTCATAATGTAAATGCAAAATCTTGATAAACTAATTTCAAAGAAAAAATGTTTTCCCTACTAGGTTAATTACCTAAAACACTACCAATAGTAGAGGGTAACTGTGTTGATACCAAACTAGAAGAAACAACGTTATGCAATGAGTTCAAAGAATCGCCCGATGACAACACGAAAACTTCTTCGACACACACATTCAGAGTAACAACAATCACAATGACAAAAGTGAATATAGACCAAAAGCCTACAATGAATCATCATAGATGGGAAGGGTTACAGTTGGGTTACATTATGCATTTCAGATTACTATGTCTTCTATGTGAAATATCCTCTCCTTTCTAGGTTACCCTTAGCTGTTAAGCCAATTTTGTCAATCTAATTGACTGCAATCATCTACATAACTCATTGCAGGCATGGCCAGAAAATGTGAATGGTAAAACTAATTAAATCCAATTCCGGTGGTGTTGAACAAAAGAGAGAAATTATAACTGTGGCATGAGGCAGAAATGGATGATAACGAAGGATACCGGAAGGCTGGAAGTAAACACTATTAAATTTCACAATGCAATAGAATACAAATCAGCAATCAAGCATAAGCAGTATAATTTGAAACTCTCTTGTCACTTTACTGGGCAAAGAAAAGTCAAGTGGATCCAACAATAACAGTGGAACAACAGGAAAAACGACAGTAGATGTGAAATAATTTAACAGCACCAGTCGCTCCTGGTGTCCAATTCAGAAAACAAAAGAAAGATCCGGAAATTAACAAATGAAATGGAATGGCGAGAGTGAAAGTAAAGGTTGATCTCCAGACAAAATTGAGTAGAAAGAAATACTCACGAAGCCAGGGAGGATCGGAACCAACCGAATTGAATTGCAAAAAACTGTGTTCACATCAGCAAATCTCTGCAACTCGACACAACAGGAGAGAGAAGGTGTTTGGGGCGCGGTCAAAAGAGAAGATCCGGACTCGAAAGCCGGCGATGACAACGGAAGATTTAAGCCAAATGGGGACCGGGCCGGGCTTTTGTAAAATAATGTATGTTCACATTAATTTTGGAAAGGCTTGACTTTTAGTCCAACTAAATAATTTTCATACTTGGCTCCAAATGCTGCTGCCTATAGGCTATAGTTTCTAGATTAAGGGGGAGCATTAGCACAGGTGATAAAGGGTTTTGTATGTGCCCAACTTACATTATCCCTCCCACCAATATATTCATTTTTTGCAAATTTATATTAATTAAATAATACAAAAAAATTATTAACCCACATCTCACCCTAAAATCTTATTTTTGTATGAAATAATGGTGTATATATAGATAAACCTCTTGCTATGTCTTATTATGATTTCTTATTATTTTTATATTTTGTGGACTTAGAGTTCTATATTCCATATATCAAAATTGGCCAGGAGTTGATAACCATGGGACAAATTTCTTTTTTTAAATATTTTCATAATTTTTTATTTAATATAATATTTTCTTAATAGAAGACATAAAAATAATAAATAATAAAAGAGAATATTAAAACAAATTGAAATATGGAGAAAAAAAATCTATTAATTTCTAATTCAATTATTTGAAAATCATCATCTAACAAAAAGTAAAAAAAAAGTTTGAAGATCACAATGATGATATTCATGAAAATATTCAATTTCTAATTTATAAAAAAGTTTTTTTATTCAACCTTAAAAATTATTACTTAAATTTGAAATATATTATTCATTTCTAAAAAACATTACTGCTCAATTATTTGAACCTGATACTTTTATCATGAAAATATAATATTTTTATCGTCAGATCTGCGTTTTATTGTGTGAATCCATATCGAGTTGGCTAAATCCACACATTTTAAAGTTAGAATTCGACATGTTACATGTAAGAAGATCCATGCATTTAGTTTATATAAGTTTTTACCTTCAATCTATTTGAGGTATCCTTCATTACTTACACAAATCACTTCGAATTGTCAATCCTCTCTACCAAGCGCGTCAAAAATTAATTTGTATGATTCCAACATGTCATTAAGTAGCAGGGATATTAAGATGGGTCGTCCAAGCAACTTTTGGTCAGCCCTAACGGATTTAAAGTCAAACATATTCAAATCTTAAATTTCAATAACAAAATTTAAGTTAAACATTATTTAGAGTGAATGGTCTGCAACCTTGTGAATATAATCTTAGATTTTATTGAGCTGCAAGCTCAACAAGTCCCTATTATATGGTCTCAAGTCAAGGAGGCCACCATACATATTTAAATCTACTTCTTCTCTATATAAGAGAAGGGTGGCCACAATAATTATTTTGGAAGGTAACAATTCTCAATATTTTTTTAATATGGTGTTGGAGATTTTTTTTTTTTTTTCAAATTTTTTTTTTTATTTTAACTGCCACTTTCTCTTTTTTCTATTTTAGTTATTTACTAAAATTTAAAATTTTAAATAATATTTTCGTTATAAATCCATTTTTAAAATATGATATATCAAATTATTCTTTTTTTGTGATTTTTAATTTGACATCAATATTGTATATATTGAACTAAATAATTATATTTGAAATGATGGAATATAATATATATACACACACACATAATTAGTAGGTTAAGAAAATTTAAATGAGGGGAGGCGTTAAGATAATAAAAATTGAAAGAAGTGCAAAATAGAAATTTATATTTTCAGTATATTAATTTATGTATTTATTGTAAAATATTTTTTATCTGTCGATTTAAAACAGACGATTTGAATCGTGGATCAACAACTCCATTTAACCATTGATTTGGTATTAAATTAAAACTGAAACAAGAAATTGGTTTGATTTGTTTTCAATTTCAGGATACTCAGTTCAACAAAAAAATTTGCCTAATATTTATATAAATATAATTGACATAAATAGTTATTATGTAGATTTTAATAAATAATAGTGATATAATTTTATCATATATTATTAATATAAAAACATATATTTTGTTCCGTGCATGGCAGAGGCGCAGTGTATTCCTCCATCTTAATAGGTTTTAGTAAGTTTGAAAATTTTGTATATAATAGGAAATACTCTAAAATTTTGTTTGAAAAATCGTACAATTTATTATTTAATAAAATAATATTTTTAGAGAATAATAATGCAATATAACATAATAAAAAAATAAAATTACATAATATTTATATAAATTTAATTGACATAAATAGTTATTATGTTGATTTTTATAAATAATAATAATGTAATTTTAGCATATATTATTAATATAAAAATATATATTATATCCCATGCATTGCACGTCGGTCATCTAGTATGAGTTGAATTAAGTGGACGAATTTAAAAAACGTGATTAAAGCCATAAGTAAATAATTTCCTTCTTTCATGTCATAGTCAAGAATTTAATGATTGAGACACTTTGTAAAAATATTTAAGTAATATCCCCTTTAAGTAATTTAAATGTTATTTTCATCCTAATAAAAAAATATTTTTCTTTTAGAACTTCTGTCGTTCATACATGAATTTATTTAGTCGTAGTTCTAAGATATTACAATCAGTCATTATTCGTAAGTGAAAGATAATTTTTCTTGATACATATTTTATATTTTACTGAAATAGCTATTGCTGAAATTGTCCGTTGATCTTACAACTTTACAAGAAGAAAGTATGATTGTTTGAGCGTGTTAATAGATTCATACTCGATTAACAAAAAATATTATTAAAAAATTAAATAGAAAAAAGCACCACATTATTATTGTAGCCTTTACCGCAGGACTTAAAATAATTAAGATGCATATGGCACACATGTGTGATGCTATGAAGAATCCCTTTTGGAAATTAATTTAATAATATCACATTTGTCTCTACACACCCCCTTCGTAAACTAATTGGGCAAACAAACCGAATGTCAGGTTGGGAGGTAGCTCAAAACCAAATTTCCATGTTAACAATTTATTGTGTGGATCTTCATCAACATTATATTATTATTTCTCCTTTTTTCTTAAATATTCATTTCTTAGATCCCCTCTCACCCTACCTTAATTGTCAAACTCTTATAATTATGAGGTGATATTTTTTATTTTTATTGTAAAAGTTGTGATTTTTTGTCAAATAAAATAACGTCATGTAACATACATTATGCAATAAAATAAAATGATTTTAACGCAATCCCCTAACATGATTTTTTTTAACGTTACAATTAAGAGATTGTTCGAAATTTACTATTAAATTATGATACATACAAATTATATTTGTTATTCAAAGTTAGTTTGGAGGAGATGGTGGCTTCTAAAACTAGATGAAGCTTAAACACCTTAATTATTAAAAACAATAATTATTTGATTTAAAATGCAATCAAGAAATTAGAGAGCTTTATTTATTTATTTCAGCGGAGATTGTCATCTTGTGTAATATTTTAGGGGAACCAATTATTTTATTTTAATAGAAAGAATAAAATTAAGATATCAAATCCAGAACAACTCCGCGGCTCTGTCCTTATTCGAAGGTAAATACATGTAAACGCTGAGGGTATTTTAGGAAAAAAAAAAAAGGTGATGAAAAAAGTGATGGGATTTGAAAGCAATGGGGTTCGTGGGCTCATCTGCCCACTTCCTAGCCACCGTCCGTAAGGTGCAGATAGGAGGAGCAACGAGGGTGTCCTCCCTCCATATACATACATGTATATACACACACACTCCCATTAACATATTAATATGTGACAATAAAATATTTTATATATAAAAGCAATTTATATATTTTTTTTGTGAAATAACAACATGATAGATAGCACCACTTCCCTAATTTCTCGTACACTGCACATGACAATTCTACTATTGGTCCTTCAAAGTTAAGACAGCTTTTATATTACTGTTATTATAATATTTTATTATCAGAAAAAAATCAAGAAAATACTAAACATAAAACAACTCAAATAGATACGTTATGACTACTACCAATAATCACATTTCCAATCATTGCCATTTGGAAAGAGACAATATGGAACAAACAAACAATAATTAACTTCAGTCTCCATTTAATTTTCATTCTGCAATTATATATATCCTCATTACAAGCTTTATTACGACAGTCACATGTATATTTAACATCGAATTAAATATTACCTACTAATTTACATTTAATTAAGATAATTAATTGCAATTTTTTGAATTAAATATTTGTTCAATAATATGAGAGAATTTTACAAACCCCTCTTCAACTTCATATTCTATTTTTTTCCCTTAACTTTTGACTCTTGAATTTAATATTTCACACTTTTACGTTTATAGTTGTACTTTTGTTTATCTTTTACTTTTTCCTACACCACCTTCACATTTGAAATGACTTTGAAGTCGTAAAGTTATTACAAAATTATTTGATAAAAATATAAATAATTATAAAAATATAGTGATACTTTATAGTTAAACAAGTAATATTTTAAATTGTGTCGTATTTCACATAAGTTTTTGTGAAATGTGAAAACTAAAAAAATGTTGAAAGCATATTGGCCATTTTTTATATTTTAATAGAATAAATTCATGAACAAGTCCAAAAAATTGATTTCCCACAAATAAATAAATGAATAAAGAAAGAAATGAGACAAGGGAGGTGGAGGTTAAGTGGGTATTTAGGAGTGGAGGGGCCAACTCCATGTGGCCTTGGAATGGATACTTTTGGGACACTATTACAATGTTGTTATTATTTTCTACTTTACATCTTCTTCATTCCTCCGTGTCGGTCCTTTGTTTTTCCATTTGTAAGATGAATTTTGAATGTTAAAATATTTTTATTTTTATTTTTATGAGATGTAAAACAAAATTTTATTATATAATTACTATCGATGCCTATCATTACTTTATTTTTTTAATTTTTTAGTAAACTTACATATATCGTATCCTATAAAATCTCAAAACAAATAAATATTATCACTATTCAATTTTATTTCATATTTTCAAATTTTAAAGTCATGTCTGCTCATCTTCCTTATTCTATTCGACTAATATAATCCTCTATATTTAAATTTGTTGAGCTTGAAAAAATAATAAATAAAAAATAGATTAGCTCGTAAACTAAAAAGATATCAATATAAATTATATGTAGATGATGATCGACATTTTGAATCCTTTATTCTAGACATTTTTGTTTTATTGTCAAAACATGCTGTAGCTATAATTTTAAAGTTATTTGTAATTCAGTCAGTATTTGACCACTTACTCATATTGCGATAATTTAATATATTTATTATTAGCGTGTGAAAATAATTTGTTCCGTAAATTTATATTGCTACAATTTCAAATCTATATATAATAAATAAATTAGCAATTCAAATAAGAGAGAAAAGTTTAAAACACTAGTGTTAGTTAATATTTGTGAAATTATTGTACGCAACCTATATAAATAAAAAAATAAAAAATAATAAAGTTGGGTGGACCAACACCATACATGGGTCAAAGGAAACGAAACAAATATCAAATAATTGATCCTCATATTAATTTTGTTGTGTTCCACCTTTTTTATTTATTATATTTTGGAAATGGGATGAAAAAGAACAATGAGATGGGACCTCACACCCATTCATTTGTACTCCTCCATTTATGGACGGATCGTTACATGGAAAAAAAAAAAAATATATATATATATATATATTTTTTTTTTCTTTCTTTTTTCTCCTATATAATATGGATGGAAATGAAACTGGCACACTTTTTTAGGGGTGCTAATGAATTAGCTTTGAGTCGAATTTTAATGAGTCGAGATGAATTTACTGTGGCTTAACTCGAAAGTTTGTGAATAAACTTGATTATTTTTTTCTTAATTAATTTATATATGTTATTTTTAAAAATAAGTAATATGTAAAATTTTATCAAATAAACTTATGAAAAAAAAAACACGAACTAAGAAGAATTGAAAGGAAGAAAACAATTGTTAATTATTTTATAACAAATTTTCACTTATGAAAATACGAAATATTATTTACGTTGAGACTTTTTAATGGGGTAAATTGAGAATTTTTTGTTGTCATGAGATGTCAGACATTTGACTATAGACAAAGTAATTTTGTTTGTTGAATTTGTTATTTTCGAATGTTAAGTTCATTTATTTTCTTTGAAATGTTGAAAATTGTTAGAAAATTATTGAAACATGTATAAATCGTATTAAAATAGCGCAAAATATAAATATGTTAGAATAAATTTGAGTTTAAAGCCGAGTTTGACATTATGAGCTAGACAAGCTTCCAGGTCAGTATTCTTGATCCCGAACTGAGCCTATCCAGGCTCGAGCTCGGCTCTCTTCATTGATAATTCTATATACCTCAATGTATTTCTCATTATATATTTAAATAATATTCTACTTTAAACTATTTAAAAAAAAAAACAAGATATGCACGAATTAAGTGATATTTTAATACAGAGATTCAAATCTTTATTATTAATTAAATTGCATGAAACAAAGCATCCACACATTGTATAAAAAAAAAAAGGGAAAAAGGAAAAGAGAAATAAAAAAGAGGATTGGGAGATTTAAGTTGATGGTGGGGGTGGGGCCCTACCCTATGGAAGAGGGGAGAATAGAATACTGAATAAAATGGTCCTTTTTACATCTATTCTCTCCCTCCACTCCATAATAATAAAGCCAACCATCTTTTTCTCTCAAACTTTGGAACCATGACCTGCCCCAACCCACCCCGCAACCCACATTTCTTTCTTCTCCCTCTTAATACTTCTTCCCTTTCAAAAAACAAAAATAGTTCTATTAACATATTAATATTTTTTATTTTTCTCTCTCCTACTTCAAATATATGTAAATTTATAAATCTTCACACATATTAAAAAATAAATTAAATGTTTGTAAACTTAATTAAGAAGAAAGAGATGTTAATGACTAATGAAAAAAGCATATTATATTTATATTTATAAAGAAAAGAAATAATAAATTAGAAAATTAACATCACAATTCATCTTGAAAACTGATATAAATTAAAAATTTTAAAATATATGTAAAATTTGTATAATAATATAATGTTATAAGTGAGGCTTACATGTGTAATAAACTTAAATAAATGGAATAAAAAAATCATAGTGGTCACTCTACTCATTGCTCCCACCTTATTAAATAAAATGATATTATTTAAAATAAAAATGATATAGGTATTGAGGATTAAATTTCATAATAATTTTATATTTTATATATGATATAAATTAAAGAATAATGATTTTGGATATTTAATTTATGTTTTGTGTCCATATTAAATAATCCAAGATAAAAGTAGATTTTAATAATTTATTAATAATTAGGGGGTGGTGGAACAAACGGTTATGCAGGAGGGAGTGAGGGAGGGAGAGAGAGAGAGCAAATAAACAAACATATTCCCCCACAATACAAAATAAAACCATGTAAAGAAACAAAAACCACCACTCACCATCCCCACCCCTCTCTCTCTCTCTCTCTCCCTCCACATTCATATCCCACCCACCTCCATCCGCACCTTTCGCCACCGTCCCGCCACCCAACTTGTCTTTAATTTATTTTTCCCTTCTTCCGCCGTGAACTTACTCACTCTCCCTCTTCCAACTCTTCCTGCTGTTATTACCCTTGTTTTTACTTCTTTCTTTTCCTTTTCTCGGCTTAAATACCGGAATGTTCTGCTGCTTCTTTCGACGTGAACCTTGATTCTGGTTCCCCTTTCCGTCCCTCTCAATTTACGTGGTTTTCGGCGTTGTAAGTGGGAAAACTGAGTTAGTTTGCTGGGAATCGTGGAGATGATGGGGAGCTCTCATTCTGGATTTTTGAGGTCGTACGGACGCTGATTAGGTAAAGCTAACTACAGTCGGAGACTTCGGGAGTCTGAGTTCCGACTTCTGATCTATCTTCCATCGAAATTCACTTGAGCAGCGAGGCCTTCTTTTGGTTAGTAGGTAATGGAAGCTGCAATTGGAGGAGAAGCTCAGCTCTACTACGGCATGGCTTCTACAGATTTGAGACCTGTGGGGAAACGAAGCTTGGAATGGGATCCCCGCGATTGGAGATGGGATGGGGATCTCTTTGTTGCTACCCCTCTCAACCGCCGCCCCTCTGATTTCGAAAGCAAACAGCTGTTCCCACTCGAGACTGGAACTTCCGCAACTCGAGCTTCGTCCAACACTTCTTCCTCCTATTCTGATGAATTGAATCAAGGAATTGTCAGAGATACTAGAGATTTGGAGAAGAAGAGGAGGGCTGAAACCAGTAATTTGGCTGATGAGAACCTGAGTCTGAACCTTGGCGGGGGAGGGTATGGTATGGCCGGACATGGGGAGGCAGCTACCGGGAAGAAGACTAAATTGGGCGGGGCTGCATCTAATCGAGCAGTTTGCCAGGTTGAAGATTGCGGGGCTGATCTGAGTAAGGCTAAAGATTATCACAGACGTCATAAAGTCTGCGAGATGCATTCCAAGGCTAGCAAAGCGCTCGTGGGAAATCAAATGCAGCGGTTCTGTCAGCAGTGTAGCAGGTCAGTTCTTTTCTGTTTCCTGGATTGCACTTCTGGGGTAATCTATATTTGTGAATTCCAATTGGTACTATTCGATGAGTTCTTAGGGATGGATGGAATTAAGGTACCATCGCCTCCTTTGTTAGAGAGGATGTTGGGGTTCGAACCTTCTTCTACCCTGCTTTGCAATTTGTTAAAAAGTTCGAATCTTGGTTGAGATAAAAAAAGGGGGAAGGAATTATGATACGCGTGACTTATGGCCCATTGTTGTGCCAATGAGAAAGGAATAGATAGATTCACATAGCGTGAATTTGTTTCACTCTCATTTCTGTGGATGGTTTCGAACAATATGTTCTGAATGTTGAAAAATTGAAACATAACCCTATCTGGTGTTTTTTTTCCTTAACAAAAAATAACTGGTATTTGGTGGTCTGTAGATGTGCTTGTATCATATATATGTGTGTGCGGGTGTAGTGCATTGAGGAGGATATGTGGGAGTATGTATACGAATGCACACAAGCATGTTTGGCTGCTACTGTGTGAATACAGAAAAAAAAAAAAAAAACGGAGGCTGTATATATGTGTTTTCGTGTGTCGTGTGTTAAGGAGGATCTGTGGAAGTATGAATGCTAATGCACATAAGCATGTTTGGCTGCTTGTGTGGTAGGGGTATCCCTGAAAAAATATCTTGGAAGAGTTAATACCGAATGCACAAAATAGTTAATATTTCATTATTTTGAAATTACAAGAGAATAGTCTTGACATCTGCGTGTATATTTGGAATATGTTTTGTAATTTGTGTATCATAGAAATATGTATGCGAATGTGCTGAGGGTCCACATTGGAATAATGTTTTAAGAATTAATATTTAAACTTTGCATGAAGTGTAGTAAATTTGAGTTAGGTTTCAGCCTTACAATGTATGGATATTTGGCAAATCAGCATATGCACAACATAATTACTTACATTAGATGGACACTCGTCATACAACATACAAATACACAACTTTAGACATCGCTAGTATAATTTATGTATAAGTTATATTACATGTAACAAGATGTGTGATCAGTTATGCTAAGCGTATTATTGATAATATGTGTTTTTCCTGAGATTTAGGTTTTCCCCCCACTGTATTATGGCTTTAAATATTAAGTTATTACTCTAGGAAGTTTTACAACTATTAGTTTCTTGAGTCGATTTACCTTTTCTGTCCAAGTATATGGTTTAATGTTGTCATTTCATTAGATGACTATAATTTATGCACTTTCAGGTTTCATTCACTTCAAGAGTTTGATGAAGGAAAGAGAAGTTGCCGCCGACGCTTGGCTGGCCACAATAAAAGAAGGAGGAAAACACAAACTGACAATGTCAGTAATAACAGTCCTGTCAATGACAACCAGACAAGTAGTTATTTGTTGATGAGCATACTGAAGATACTATCCAGCATGCACTGTAAGAAAACAATGTCCTTATCTAGTTTGAAAAGAATGTCTCATGTTATACAATCAGAAGAACTTCTTATGTTTCATTATTTTGACCTTTTGTGCCATGCGACAACTCTTTAAGATTGGTCAACTTCGTCCTGATTTCCACAATTTGCAGCTAATAGGTCCAACCACAGAGATGATCAGGATCTCCTGGCTCATCTTCTTCAGGGCCTTGCTGGTCAGGGATCTCTTCAGTGGGAAAGAAATGTGTCTGCACATCTTCAGGAGTCCCAAAGTTTACTCAATAATTTACCTTCAGTTGAGAACTCAGAGTTAGTATCTATGTTGATCTCAAATGGCTCTCTAGGACAAAGATCTAGACAAGAACAATGCCCAACTCCTGGTGATCAAATGCCAACAAATGATGTGGATATACACGCCACATCTCAAAGGCCAGGCGTTGTATTGCACCACCAGGCTGATTCTCAATTATATGCTCAAGGCGTGGAGACTTCTGCTGGAAGGAGCAAATTGAATAATTTTGATTTGAATGACGTTTATGTTGATTCTGATGATGGAACGGATGATGTAGAAAGGTCACCTGTTCCACAAGGCCTAGGGACTGTTTCTATTGGGTGTCCGTCATGGGTGCAGCAAGATTCTCACCAGTCAAGTCCTCCTCAGACTAGCGGAAATTCAGATTCTGCATCTGCGCAGTCACCATCCAGTTCAAGTGGAGAGGCTCAGGTATATTTAATTGTCCTTTAATCTTTGTAGAAGCAAGTGGGCCTATCAGATGTTTAATAGTGCGCTGTTAATATATTGTCATGACTGCATGTTTTCATGCCTGTTAAATTCTTTAGTGAGATAGAATACCATATTTCTCTGAGCAGTGTAATAAGACAATCAAAGTGCAATTTGCTGGATAAGATTTCCTTGTTTGGTTAGGTGATATATTTATTTGCTTATCAAAAAGTTTATAGGGCTGCAAGTGAGTTTCTCATCAGCTGAGTCATTCATCTTGCTGTCCTATCTCTATGTCTGTTCTTCTGTTTTTTCCCCCTTACTAAAAGCATCCAATGATTGTCTGCTATTTGAGTTTTGCTGTGATTGTAGCCCCTACTCACACCCTCATTTAAGATAACCATAAATAAATGATATTGACAGTTTAAATTTGATATGCATTTTCACTAATTTGATAAATCATGTATATATACAAACTTTGCGTTCAGTTAAGTGTGTTGGCTATGTCCAAAACACACATTATTCCTTAATTTCAATGTGATTCAAGGATACCCTACTTTTTTTTTTCTTTTTTTGAGCAAAGTATATATTTTTGTTTCTTGTAGTTATTTACTCCAGAGTTTTCTTTGTATAACTTTTATTTTATTTATATGTTTTATCTTATTCATCTTCTGATTTATGTCATTACAGAGCCACACCGACCGCATTGTCTTCAAACTATTTGGAAAAGAACCTAGTGATTTTCCCATTGTTTTACGTGCACAGGTATTATTGACTTCCACTTGTTTGCTCACTCGTACATCTTTATCAAGAGCACGGATTGCATTTCTATTTTCTTGAAAGCACCTCGCCTTCCTATTCATCCTCTTAATCTTTCTAAACTTTGTGAATCTCAAATCCCAGATTTTTGACTGGTTATCCCACAGTCCTTCTGATATAGAGAGCTACATTAGGCCAGGTTGTGTCATTTTGACTATATATCTTCGTCTGTCTGAGTCGGCATGGGAAGAGGTATGAGTTCTACCAGTACTAAAGAAATATGATTATGTACATGCAACTCAGTTTTCATCTTTGAACTCATTGTATTGATAAAAATCTAATTGTTTCATTTTCTTGTTCCTTTTCTTTTTTTGTTAGCTCTATTATGACCTGAGCTCCAGTCTCAGTAGACTTCTGAATTTCTCTGACGATGTCAATTTCTGGAGTACTGGATGGATCTATGCCAGGGTGCAGAATCAGATGGCATTTTGCTACAATGGTTTTCTACTACTACTTGCTTGCAATAACTTTTTTTAATTTGTTATCTTTAGATTTCGAACTCACTAGCACATTTTTAGTGGAGGATATGTTATTTGGACCTATTTGGCAGTGCAGGTCAGGTAGTTGTTAACACATGTTTGCCTTCTGGGACTGACAACAATAGCACAATTCTGAGTGTAAAACCTATTGCTGTGGCATCATCTGGGGAAGCTCAATTCGTGGTCAAAGGCTTTAATTTATCACGACCTTCCGCAAGGTATTTGTTGGTATTAGCCATATGAATGGCCATTCTTGTTTTCTTCTTGGACTTAATGTAAGTAATGCTGTATATAGGCTTTGTCCTCTAACTACCCCAAACTTTGGAAATATTATTTTGCCATCAATGTTAGTTTGGTAAAATATTTCTACAATGTAACTTTATTCTCTTTTTGCCAGGTTACTCTGTGCACTGGAAGGAAATTATCTGGAAGTTAATAGTGCGTCAGTGGAACATGTTGATGTCCTTGAGGGACATGTTCAATGTCTTAAGTTTTCTTGTTCGATCCCTGCTATTATGGGAAGAGGTTTTATTGAGGTGATGACCATTCTACTCGTATAAGGAAACTTTTACTGTTCTTGTAGATAGTTAGTATGACATAAATTTGTTTATGCTTGGGTACTTTGCTAATTTACATATGGTGCCTTGCTATCCAATGAATTTCCTCTTGTAAATTCCTTTCTTTCCCTTACAATAAAAGGAGGCCAACTTCTCATGGAACAAAGTGCCTGAGTTTCATTGCAATTTATATTTCATCCTCTAATTTCAAAATTATTGAAAGCTTCCTTCTTGCTAACCTGAAATTATTCTTGACATCAGGTTGAAGATCAAGGTCTCAGTAGCAGCTATTCACCTTTCATAGTTGCTGAGGAAGACATATGCACTGAGATTCGTATGCTAGAGGAAGAAATAGAATTGATAGAATTAGACAATCTGCGAAAGGGAACGGGGAGATTTTCTCCAAAAAACCAAGCAATGGAGTTTATACATGAAATGGGATGGCTTCTCCACAAATTTCAGTTAAAGTCCCGATCTGGGCATGAAGATCCTAACTTGGGATTTTTTCCTTTCGAACGGTTCAAGTATCTCATAGAATTCTCAATGGATCGTGATTGGTGCTCTGTCGTAAATAAGCTTCTCGATATTTTTTTCTCTGGAATAGTGAATGGAGGAGAGCAGCCATTCTTGAAGTTTGCTATGTCTGAGATGGGTCTGCTCCACCGAGCTGTGCGGAGAAACTCAAGGTCCCTTGTAGGGATGCTGTTGAGATATATCCCAGAGAGAGTAGCAGATGAACTGAATTTGGAATACAGATCTCTGACTGAAATTGATCGGGATTATTTGTTTAGACCTGATGTAGCCGGACCTGGAGGTCTGACACCTCTTCATGTAGCAGCTGCTAGGGATGGATCTGAGGACATATTGGATGCTCTGACTGATGATCCTGGAAAGGTAACCTCGTTCTTTTTCTTGTCCTGTTTTTTGTACATTCTCAGTCTCAACTAACCTTGAGGATTGCCCCTTCGTTAGCATAATGTGTTGGAACTTCCTATGTGGCTGGTTCTCCACTCAGAAGCTGGAAGAGCATTGTAAACTGGTGTTTGTCTAAGTAGATTTTTAGTCAGGGGATAGACTCGGATTATTGGTGAATAAGATTCGTGAAATTGACTGCATCATTTTGACGTGCTTTCAGGTGGGAATCAATGCATGGAAAAGTGCCCTTGATAGCACAGGTTTTACACCTGAGAATTACGCTCGACTCAGAGGACACTACTCGTATATTCACCTCGTGCAGAGGAAAATCAACAAGAGAGCATCTTCTGGGCATGTGGTTGTTGACATATCTGAGAATGTTTCCGACAGCAGCACCAACCAGAAGCCGAATGTAGAAGCTGCTGCTACCTTTGAGATTGGGAGATCTGAGACCAAACACGTTCCTCAACCATGTGGTGTTTGTGCTACAAAACAGGGCTACAGAATTGGCAATAAAACTCGTATTTACAGGCCTGCGATGATCTCAATGTTGGCCATAGCCACAGTGTGTGTGTGTGTGGCACTTCTTTTCAAGAGCTCACCCCGAGTTATGTTTGTGTTCCGCCCGTTTAGGTGGGAGATGTTGGAGTATGGTTCGATGTGAGCTCAATAAAGTGTGATAAAGATAACTAATTTGCTTGTGTTTGTGTGTGTGTATCTGTAAACTGTAGAGCTGCGACATTTGGATATAAATAGCTCTTTAGAAGAGATTTCGGATTCCTTAGAATAACTTGTGGTGTATCAAATTATTTCAGTTTTTTTAAGTGTAAAAGCACTCCTACAATGTGTATCTTATTATAGGCAGTTTTTGTAATTCTTTTTGAGTTGATTATTTGGATTAAATAAAAGTAATTAAAAGCTGTTGCATATGAGACCCCTAAATCTGTAATAGCGCCTCTCCTTTATTTTTTTGGGCCTTAGCTGGTGCACATCCCTCAATTTACCTGTTTCCATAGACGCAAGGACGTCCTCGTGCACATCCCTCGATTTTCCTGTTTCCCATGTTATATTAAGGGGCCGGACATGAAAGACCCGACCGGAGCATCATCCAAATGTCTATACATGCATGCAAGTCTCACACAATATCCCCATGGTTAGAATTTGCATCTACAGGAGTAACTTAGTAATAGACCCTGATTCCTCGGAACGAAACGGTAGATGCATTACACTTTGCATATTTTATTACATACAATAAGCCCCAACTCCATTCTAATTGTTTGTATTGCTTTGCCCGTACACATAATTAGTTGCGTTGGGTAAATCACACAAGGAAGCAAAGAGGGGGGAGAGAGAGAGAGAGAGAGAGAGAGAGAGAGAGATAATTATTCCTAATTAGGCAAGCTCCAAAATATATATATGGTAAAATGAAAACCAAAAATACAAAATCCATGCATAATATGCGTACGAAACTTTAGGCATTCCACTGACTAATAGAGCCGCAGCAGGAATTTTTAAGGAACAAAAAGAAAAGAAGCATGTCATTATTCAAGGACACTGATAAAATTTTAAGCTTCAGGTTTCTGCCATTTGAGGGGCTTCACAACCTCCCAAGTGAAGTCAGGGTCATCCCTTCCAAAGTGCCCGTACGCAGCTGTCTTGAGGAATCTCCCATTCCCACCTCTCTTCAGATCCAGATTAATCGAGATCATTCCTGGCCTGAAGTCGAAATTCTCCTTCACAATATTAAGGATCTCCTTGTCTGGGATCTTTCCAGTTCCGTAAGTGTCCACGAAAACAGACAAAGGCTCCGGGACACCAATGGCATAAGAGACTTGCACAATGCACCTCCGTGCCAGCCCGTTGGCCACAACACTTTTGGCAGCCTGTCGGACAATGTAGGCCCCACTCCTATCCACCTTGGTGGGGTCCTTTCCAGAGAAAGCACCACCACCATGGGCGCCCCAGCCTCCATATGTGTCGATGATGATCTTACGACCGGTGAGACCAGCATCACCGTGGGGACCACCAATGACGAAACGGCCAGATGGGTTGAGATGGAAAATGGTCTTCTCATCAAGGTATTTCTCCGGGATAACAGGCTTGATCACATGCTCCTTGAGGTCTGCAGCAATCTCGTCATTGGTGACGGTTTCATCGTGCTGTGTGGAGATCAGCACAGTGTGCACGCGAACGGGAACCATGGCGCCGTTGTCGTTGTAGTACTCAACTGTGACTTGGGTCTTCCCATCAGGCCTCAGCCATGGGCAGGTGCCATTTTTGCGAACCTCAGTGAGACGAGCACCAAGCTTTGTGGCCAGGACATGGCTCAAAGGCATCAATTCAGGGGTTTCGTCTGTGGCGTACCCAAACATGTGACCCTGATCACCAGCACCAATCTCCTCTGGACGTTTCGTGAGGTGGCCATGAACACCCTGGGCAATATCAGGACTCTGCTGCTCGATGTAGACAAGGACCTTGCAGTTGTCAGCATCAAGTCCCACATCATCCGAAACAAATCCGATGGTGCGGCAAGTGTCGCGGACAATCTTCTCATAGTCAACGTTAGCCTTGGTGGTAATCTCACCAAAAACCATGACCAAATTTGTTTTGGTGCATGTTTCACAGGCTACCTTGCTCTCGGGATCCTGTGCGAGGCAGGCATCCAGGACGGCATCAGAGATCTGATCGCACAGCTTGTCTGGGTGGCCCTCATTGACAGACTCAGATGTAAACAGGAATGTCTCCCTCTCCATGTTGTGCTACAAAGGGAAAAGAGAAACAAAAACACACTTTAATATAAGAATAACATATTCCTCAGAAGAAACCAAGTAGCTGGATAATGTAAAAAAGAATATTCATGAAAAATAAATCTTATTGAAAATACATATTTGTGGTTGCGGGTTAAATCGATTAATAAGCACATAAAGCAGCTGCAATTAATGAGATTCTACAGACAGTGGATCCACGCCTAAAAATAATGGAACCGTATTCCAAACAGAAAAGCGAACAAACTGAAGTGATATAAGCTGATAAATGTCAATTAGGAATCAGATATGGACGTTTCAATTCAAGCATCTTGCAAGTAGCGTTAGATTCGAGGCATCCCAATGCTAAAGGAATTAATCTTAAAAAAAAGTGTCAAATGATTCAAAAATCACGATAGTGAAGCAATCAGAAAGCAGATCTCCGAGATTCGCTGATCGAATCCGCTAACAGACAATAGAACATCTAAAGTAGCCGCAGAAGAAATCAATTAACACAAACCACAAATTCACGAGAGACATATAACCTACTTCTCTACAGCAGCATATGAGCGAACAACCATATTTAGCTTAGTAAAAAGGAGTTCAACCAAAAATTTGAAAAACAAAATCACTCGAACAAATGTAAACAACAAAATTAGTACATGGTAAACCAGATCTGCGACATAAAGCGAGAGTATAAAGACATCGTAGGAAGCAAAGTAAAGAAGAGCGTACCTGTTGTTAGGATTAGAGAGTTGCGGAGTTGCAGAGCAGATCTGAGTCTGTGATGGAGTAAGGAAGAGTAGAACGGCTCGACGACACAAAGTGGAATATGATTTTAATACATATTTATAGCAGAATCATGTTACCTGACACCGGCTCACCAAGTCCCCACGTTTTCTTCAAAGTTGAAAATGATATTTTACTGCTTAGACTAATTTTGGAATATCTTAGAAAAATATGTTTTTATTATTGAAATGTCAATGATATTATTAAAAAATATAAGGTGTACTTTGATGAAGTGGAAACATAAGATATATAACACAAAATATGGGACAGGTTCAAATTGAGCGATTATAAAGTTAGAAATTAAATTAGATAAAACTATTTTATTGAAGAAAAATGTTGGTAATAAGAAGACAGAATTAAGGAAAAATATAATATTTTCTTCACTTGAATTACTTGTTCTCTGATAACAAATGAGAATAATGCTGTAAATGTGTGTGTAGGGTTGAATCTAGAATTGTTTATGATATCCTGCTAATGCATAGATCCCTTATCCAAAGATATTAAATGGATATTGTAGAACAAAAAGGGATGTATATTTATTATAAAATATAAAAGTCATAGATAAGCAATTTGAGGGGATCTAATCATTTTAAGATCTCAGACCATTCCTACCCACCCTCCCCACAACTCTATCCCCATCTTTTTTTGGCATCAACAACGTTCCCACCAACCTCAAAAATTATTATTATTATTATTATTATTATTATTATTATTATTATTATTATTCAACTTTCCAAGTAAATAAATGAACGTAAGAAAACATTCTAATTTGAAAAGAAACTCTACAAAAATGAAGAAGTGTATATATGAATTCATTTGTTCTCTTTTTATGCTGATTAAATTCCCTAAACATAATTGTTGTATAAAAATAATTCTTCATTTTTCCTTAATTTAATTGAAAATGTTCGCCTATGTATCTACAATTGTGGATACATGTTAATGAACAATGTTCAACTATTCACCGTGGCCATTTTGCTTGCAACTTTTACTTAGAGAGATAAATTACAAAACTTAGATACCAAATTCTTGATGCTTTTCTACAATAAATATGTTGGAAGATCTAGTCGGGTGCAGTTTCAGATTTTGACCAAATTTCACCAGTTATTTGAAGTCAAAAAATAGCAAGTAATTAAAATATAAGAAACAAGAGTCTGCCTGTCAGAAAATTCAAAATGAGTTTGGTTTGCTCACCACCATTCACCAACCCCCATGGAGAAAGAAACTCTTAGAAGCAATGCAAAGTAATAGGAGCAGAAAAAATCATTAAAAAATTAATAAAAAGTTGGTAAAATAGTCATTGGTAAAGTAAGTGCATTATTACACCTAAGTATGGTTGGGTCCCACCATAGTGAGTCTCCAAAAGCAAGGGAAGTGATGGTTTGCCAGCATTCACATTCAATTTTGGTGAGAAAGAAAGTTGGTGAAACTACATTTTCCTTCCCACCAAAAAATACACACACACACACACACACTTCATCTTTGAAACTTTCCTTAACAGTGAGTCTCATCACAACTCAATGTCAAAAACAGACCAACTGTCCCAAATCTACTGCTTTCTCTTCTCCAGGTAATGAAAACACCAAAATAAAAAATCAAAAATTGAATCCCTGTTTTTTGAGCCACACAGCAGATTAGTCAAACCTTCAAGCTCCACATGATTTTGTTCAATCGAACAAGAAATAGCGCATGCTTTCGTCTTAAATAAAATTCTCTGATAAGTGCCTTCCACATGTTGTCATAATATCAAGGCTTACCTAAAAGCAAGTCTCAAACAAATCTCAAATAATAGATTAGAAAAAGAGCAGAACAGAAAAGTGCCAGTTTTTTTACTCTCTAGCTCCCATTCAAATTGGATGGACGGAATTCTATCATCTGCATCCCTCTTCCAGCAACCACAATCTGATAATGATTTCTGGATTCACATGCAAACAAACAATCAGTGAGGAAAGGAGAAGGGAAACATAATTATCGTAGTGCGAGTGATTTTTAGTTACCTGCCACACGTTTTAACATCTAATGCTTCTGGCTCGGGCACACTGATGATTAAATGAACACACTCAGCAAGTCTTCCGCGACCATCACTGAGGTTCCAGCACCTGACGCGCTGATCAAGACCAACAGAAAATACCCAATTCCCATCCGTCCATATTCCTAGAAAATAAGTAACATATTAAACATTTTCTTTTCTCAATACCAATTTTGCTTTCCTTATCAAGTAAAAAAAAAAAAAAAACAGATAAAGAAGAAGAAGAAGAAGAACTCCTCTTTGATACAAAGAATGCATGAGAAACATGCATTACAATATATGGAAAGCAATACTAAATGTCACAAGAACTAGAATTAAATTCATATTCCAAGACCTCCAGACAAATCTGAACAAAATATCTGGATTTGCTTCTTAATAATTGAGGTTCATTTCTATATCACCACACAAACACACACACACACACACACACACAAAACCCAAAGGGGGTGAACATTTTAAGGATTGAAAACTACTTCTAAATACCTTTGACAGCAGAGCTGTGAGCGGACATGATCTTATCCATATATAAAACATGCATCTGATGGTTTTTTATCAGGAAATGATGATTGCAATTGTTCATAGCCACTGGCATAGTGGAGCAATTTACTTTCGCATCCATATTCTGAGAGCTCTCTCTCACTGGATTGAATTCTAAATCACATCTAAGACAATTAATTGCCTGATCATCACCCCCACTAACAATATAGAATGAGAACATAGAGTGAGAGTCTCTATGGTCTTCAATATCAGAGACAGAAAGGCAATTGACCCCAGACTGGTGGATACTGTTGAAGACCCTCACAGCCATCAATACACTTGTTTGTGATAATGAAGTATCTGATTCTATTCCTGAAGCAGATGGAGTCTGATCTTCAACATGCAAAGGAAAATCAATATTGCTCTGTTCAGAAAGAGATGATTCAGAGATTCCATGCTCCATATCATAGTCAGATTTTGTAAGTTCATCAGAGACTAAATGGATGTCAGTTTTCTCTCTCAAAATGCTGTGCCCTGGTTTCTTCTTTGCCTTATGTCTATCAATGTATCGCCACAACCTACCGCCTTGGCTCCCTCGACCAGTACGTGGCCGCTTTTGGAATTCCATGCAGTTCTCCAATTCAAGACCCGATATTTGCCTCATAAAGTTCTCAACAGAAGCAGTCAGGTCCCATATTGCAATACTTCCATCAGTAGATCCAGTAATTGCCAAATAAAGACTTCCAATTTGTACGTTTCCTGAAAACCAGTATGGAGGAATAATGTTAAACATGAAGAATGGTTTCAGAAACAAGAAACATGGATAATCTGTATTTAGATATTCCAATCTGAAGAAACAATTCAGGGGAACAATGTAAATTCATGTAACATATTATTCAACTAGAAACTATGGGGACATTGAAAATATTGTGAACATCTAGGAAGAGCTGGTATCAGTTGATCCAATATGCTTTCAATTGGTTTTCATAATTCTGCATCTCAAGGTCCCAGACTCTCCCAGTTGGCAGTCCAGTTTCTAGACAGCACCACTCCATTTACATGTCCTAAAATGTGTCTGTTTTGGCTCAAGTTCTGAAATTGCTTCTGAAAGCATTTCCAAAAGCAAATCTTTTTTAAATGCTGACACTTTAAATTCCAAGCCTATTTTAGAGAGCATCCTGTTTTCTAGCAGTATACACCCCATTTTCAGAGATTTCTTAATTTTACACCTGGAAATAAGGAAATCAACATGGCCTCTAAAATGAAATGTCAAACCAACCTATCAACTTTATCACTCAAATGCTGAACAAACTAACAAACCTAAGTTCATGTTGACCTTGAAGGAATCTATTCAAATCAGAGGTGGACCCAAACCATACTATTCCACTTTTACTAATGTAATATTTAGATATGTGACCAAACCTACTGTGCATTACATTGTTAGAATCAATATATTGATTCAGATGCCTAAATGGAATTGACAATGAACTAATGAGTAACAGAATCATGCAAATTGTTCTAGGAGTGCATTTAAGATGTTCCTTAGAATTTTACTAGGAGACATAGCTTCATGTATGCAGATTATTAAAACAGAAAATGTGTAATTTGATTCACAAAAAATAGTCTAAAAGATCAATCAAATGAAAATACAATTGAAATCAACAATAATGCATTTCAGATGTTGCATGAAATTTTACAAAGTGATGTACATGCAGGTTAATAACATGGAAAATCTGCAATTTGATTCTCATAAATTGTTTAAAGCATCAATGCAATGAAATAAAATTGAAATATCATTTAGAAGTCAAAACATGTCAGTCCAAGCTGAACATCACTAGAATCATTATAATCTGAAATCCTCAGCATGTTTTTGACGGGTAAGTTTGTTGTTAACTAACCTTGCGATGACAGAAGCTTAGGAATGACAACATGCTGCAAAGCTAGCACAGGCGAAGACAAGGGAGCCAAAGAAGCAACATCAAACCTGTCATGAAGTTGAGACACACATTTGGCAAGGAAAAAAAGGTAAGAAAAATATATGATGCCACCTTTCAGAAAAGAGAAACAGATATTCTTAGGGGAAACATATAAAGCTTCAATAATTTGAGGTCATCTCCTGAGCTGTAACACGTACCAAAGCCGAAAGGGCAACACAAGAGCTCTGAGTGTAACCGTAGCATCTGAACAAGCAACAATAACAAAACAGACAGAAATCCTGCAGAAGAAATACATATTGCAGCAAGTTATAATAATTCACTCAATGAAATAATTAACAGAGAAATGATTGGGGGGAGAAGGGTACTTATTTAACACGAACAGACCTGGAGCCAGCCTCTTTGACAAGAAAAGCAGTAACATCTAGGTATCTCCAGTCATTTTCAAGATTATCATCAGGGGATTGATTTGGTTCCATCTTCCCATATGTTGAAGAAAGTGGTTCAATAGAAATATCATCTGATGTGGTAGCAATAACATCGCCAGCTGTTTCAAGAACCTCCTTGGTGTTTTGTCTTTTTATGCTACTAGTGTGTCTGAATGGCATATCAGTGGAGAGCCACTGGAAAGAGAATGAAGGCATGGTTGCTGCTGATGAACCCATCAAGCTATTTTCATTTTTCTTGTCCATCTTGCTGCATAGAGTGTCCACCCTTTTGCTGCTCACTGTCACTGTTTGTTTCCATGCAGTTACCACCCTTTTTGCACCAACAGATATTAATATAAACGGATCTATCTCCTTTACTGTTCCGTTTTGTCCATAAACTACATTAGGGTTGCCAATGGAATCAGGCAAAAATACATGCATCTTTGACGCAGTGCATATTGATCGTACAGCTGATCCACCAACATGTTCCCCAAGATGTTGGGAAGAAGACCAATTCTCCATGCCTGGTTCATACCTAAAAGTTTCACTACATCAATAATTCACGCTACCAGAAAACTGGGGAAGCATAGAATTTAAATATTCGAAACCACATTGCCGAGGAAATATTAGATAATTTTTGCCTAATGAAATAATATACCTAGTCAATCGCACAGTTCCATCTTCACAACCAGTTGCAACCCAACTAGATGCAGTAGTCAATCCCTGATTTTCATCTGAAATGCACAATGAATGTCCAGAGATAAAGCACAATGAATGTATCTCCCTCCCATGAAACTGTAAATGGAGATTCTGAGGATAGATCTTCCTGTCATTTTCTGGCACCCAGTGCCGATGAATATAAATGACATCATCCTGCCAGAAGGACAGAGATTGTATTCATTGTACATCAAAGTGGTATATGCTATAAATATGAGTAACTTCAGTGTTACAAGTGTGAAAATGAACACCAAAGCTTGCATCTTAAATCCCAAACAGACCATCAAAACAAGATGGTAGTATAAAATCTTACAGAGATTCTTTTATCTTAAATGGATGTTTGTGAATCAGTACTAAGCACAGGACTTTGCAGAAGTGTCATGCCCCAATTCAGAAAAATCATAAATCATTACAAAAAAAGGAAGCTCTTCTCCGATTTACAAATTGACCAAACTAAACCTAGTTCGACTGCAACAATGAGAAACGGGAGGAAATCATTTCAAAAGATGAAAGTGTAGGTTCTGTGATGACACATGGTCCTTGTTAACAGTATTGAACCATGGTTCTTTTAAGATTCTGATTCTCCACTAACTATGTAGCTGACTTTCAATGAAAACAAACTGAACTCCGAAGACAAGTGAAAATTATTCACATCGGTAATCAGAAAATGTGCTATTCCAACTGGATAAAGCTACTGAGATCTGAATGTGAAGTTTAAATACAGAAATAAATTATAGGAAGATACCTTAACAAAAGAAAAACAGTTCATCATCTCTGGTAGGTGACCAAGATAATATGAATGAGGGCGCCGCCAACCACCACATGTAATTTGTAGGACCTTTTTTGGAGAACATCAAACATTGACAATAGGATCAGGTGAGCATTCAAAGATTCAGTAAAATATATTGATGCAAAATAGTGCAGCAGGAACCGAACATCCATCTTTGTCGGGAACATATAAACCTCCTCTGCACCAACTTGATATAAGTGTCCCAATTTATGTTTCAGGAAAATTAAGACAAGCTATTTGCGAAACTCAAAACTTTTCTTGTTATAAATAAATGCCATTAACGATCCTGATTTTCCTTCTAGTACCCTCAACAAACTCAAAAATGCAATTTGCCACAAGATGCAGAAGGCTGAAGTTCTATAACCCACAGGATCGTGCAACAGAGAGTGTTGCTAATCTAAATAAAATAAATCTTGAATATTTTTTATCGTTGCTGCTGAATTCAACAATAAAAAACAATAAGATTTCTCAGCATCAGAAACATCAAATTCTGCCAACAGAGAATTGGGCATATTACCATGATCTTCTGCTGTACCCACATTCATTATTGTCAATCAGATAAAATACATTAAGGTCAAAAATCAATTTTGTTGTCTTTTGACCATGCACTTCAAATCACATAGACATAGATAAGTGGAAATGAATCAAATAAATGAAATTAGCACCCTGAATACATTCTTTTTATTCTGGAAATTGGCTTTAAAAATTGATGACATGAAGTCGATAGCTATTATTAGCTATTTCAGTTACTTATCCAACAAGAAAAAAATATGGGAGCTTAGAGGAGAAATCGGCCAAGTTTAGACAGGGAATTAAGTTTTTACCATTTGTGTTTGCCATTGCTTTGTTGCACGGATGCATGCGTGTGTGTGTGAGCATGAAGAGTGAGAGAAAGGAAGGAGAGAGAGAGAGAGAGAGAGAGCACCTTCGTCCCTGCTGTTAAATTCCATATGATAAAATTTGCTGATGAAAAACCAATTGCATAATTTCCGACAGCATTATCAGAATGGTCAGTGTCGAAGATTGATCGGATTGTGCTCAACTCTTTGACTTGCTTCATCCCTATAAATTCCATATTGTGCAGATCTCTGTCATACTGGAAGTAACATATGCATCCATCTGCTCCTGTCTGTTTGTGTGTGCATTGTAGGGGTTGGGAGGATTAGATACAAGAGTAGCATATATGGCTGTTTCACCATAGGTATTCAATTGTTCTTTCAGCATTACCAAAGAAGTGAATGGATAATGAATTTGTGAATTTCATATTGACTTTCAGAATTTTGGTCGTACCGAGTGTATCTTAAGTTGATCAGATGACAGACTTGAAATAGAAACACTGTTGACACTTGATACCCCATGAGCACCTTTGAAATAATTCACTGGAGTTGCTTTCACTTCTGCAGCAATAGAATTACTGAAGAGTAGGCTTGTAGGCAAAGAAAATAGAAGCATATTCCCGCGAATATCCCCACATACTAGCAACTGTACAGAATAGCAATTTCTAGTTAATTTGAGATCATATGGTGAATCATCTCCACAAGCAGTCATAATCTTTGTAGAATTTTACTGTTGCATCACGAACTTCAATATGACAGGTGACAAGCAAAACGGGGGAAACACGCGCACACAGACACAAACACAATTTATAAGTGAAGTTTCAAAATGTTGATAGGTACTCAGACCACTGGAAAAAAAAAAAAAATTGTTGCATCATCATATCCGCCCCTTCCAAAAGATGTCAGCCTGTTTTATCGTGCAGGACCTTTCTCAATAAAGCATACTGGTCCAAACAACACAATTGAGAAAGATGATAAAGATATTCACCTCTTCATCAAATGAAGCATCCAGACACATTATTCTCATTCCAAAGCATGAAGCATACTCTGCAATTAATAATGCGTCATAACTTCCTCTACTAACGATAGAAGAAGATGGCAAATTGTGGCATAGCTTCCATAGATTCAACCTACCACCGGGATCAGAAGTAAAAATGAACCTGCATACAGGAATTAACAAATAAATTTGAGATTCTTTTATCGTTTTCAATATATTGAGCATTATAAATATAAGATGCATATTCTTTTGGCAGAGAAGCCATGAGTTGTATAATGGCAAACTCACATTTTAAGCATAGCTTAAACAGCCTATCTCATGTGAGAAATAGCAATTAATATAGTTTATTTTCTATAACACAAGTGGTGAAAATAGGAAATTAATCTTGATAAAAATTATACGCAAGTATTTCTAGTCTCCTATTGGATCATAAACCTGCAAATCAGCCACCAGCTAAACTGCTGAAGAAAAAAAAAAAAGTGCATGCTATTCCGGTAATTATTTCCACAGCTAGTGCGCTTATAGCTTTTATAAATACTTAATTTTTGAACAATAATATTGAAACACCACCATAGCACTGGTAATTGATAGGTAATGCTGCTTTAAACAAAATATCCATTACCCAATTTCTAGTGATTTGCATCTATAAGTGCCCAAGATATGCCTAAACTGCTGAAGAAAAAAAAATGTGCATGCTATTTCCCAGTAAATATTTCCTCTGCTAGTGAACATAACCTTTCATATATCCTTAATTTTTGAACAATGATACTGAAACACCACCATAGATACTGGTAATTGATAGGTAATGCCGCTTTAAACACAACTATCCATTACCTATTTTTTAGTGATTTGCACCAATAAGTGCCCAAGAGATGCCTCTCCTTTTCAGCTGGCCAAGTAAGAGTAAATTCAACCTTTGGGTTCTGGCCACTTCCAACAACCAGGACAATCATCATGTTCCCTTTACCATCTCCAAGGGCAACCCAATCTTCAAGTCTGCCTGAGGGGTCAGAACAATTTGATAATAAGTCCATACAGATGATTGGCGCTTCCTCACTTATGCGAGCAAGTTGAGTCAATTTAACAGCCCCATCATTAAATAGACTAGCATGGTATAGATAACCATTGTTGGTAGCCACATAAATTGAGTCTTCACGTGCGAAATTCAAACAGCGGACATATTCACTTTTGCTGCAAAAGTGTTTTGGAGGTCAGTAGCTATGATGTAAGATTACTGGCAGAAAATCAGTACAAAAGCAGTACTAAATAAATAAATAAAAACTAAGTGGTAAACTGAGAAAAAATTTATGGCGTCCCAAATATACAGGTAGACTACACAGGAAGGGTAAAGGACATTTACGAGATACATAATTTCTATAGATTCACCCTTTCTTTAGTATTTTGATTGCATTTCATAACTTAAATGCATGAAAACTTATATATTGATGCAAATATACCTGTTCATGAACCCGTCGTGCCCTGAGGAATTGGGTATGGAAACAGCAAAGACTTCTTTTATGTCATTGAAATCCTCTGATGCAATTGAGTCTAGTCCTTTATCATATGTATGAAGCTGGTGGACCTTTATAGCAGAATCAAAACCAGCAGTGACAAGAAGTGCAGAGCTGGGATCGTACAAACATCGCCACACTCCCCTCCCACTGCAGAAGACGTAGAAAATTTAAGTGTGAGATTAATTGATGAATAAGGAATTAGTTGCAGCAGATTTTTAGATGCAGATTTCAGCCATTTATAAGCTGCTTAATGCTAGCAGCTGATTTTTAGCTGCAGATTTTCAGCCAACCGGTACTCAGCAGATTGTAGCCATTTATCATCTGCTTGATTCAAGAACCAGATTTCAAGCTGCATATTTCAAGGAAACAGGCGATTTTGTAGCTTTGGATATCTTTAGATAGACTTGTATATTATAGTTAGCTAGTTCATCAAAAAGAGGCATCAACTTGTACTTTGAGAAATTAGGAATTTTCCCTGAAGACACACTCTTCTTTCATTTACAGATTCTAAAGTTTATTGATGAAGTACTACGTGACTATGCACCAAGATAGCTTTCAACAGATCACAAGAGAAAAGGAGGGACTGACAAAAAAAAAAAAAAAAAAAAAAAAAAGCCAAATTCACAGAGTACAATACTGAAGAGCATGATGCTAGTAATATCTAACCAAATGAATTCGAAAATAAAGTTATCATATAATATTGTTTTTCTGACTTGTCTTTCAAATGGAATATCAGTAAAAGAAAAACAAATAAAAGAAAACCAAGAGTCAGAATCTGCAACAGCCATATCTAGGTGATTTTTTTGCAACTTACATGTGCTCCTTGATCTCATAAAGTTCTCTGCCCTCATGATCCCAAACACGGCATGTGCAGTCCTCACCAGCAGTGATGATCAACTGAGCATTTTGAAAAGCCAATAAAATATGATAACAGATGCAGAGTAGCAATTTTTGCATGTCATGTGCCAAAAGTAATTAAAAGAATATGTAAAATAAAAATGAATAAAAAAATCCGTGGCCTTCTAGCGGATAACAAAAAAAACACCGAGACAAATTTGACAAATGATTGAAAATAAGGAGCAGTTTCTGAAACATCAGTATTTGGTTCCTTAGTCAAAAAACTGAAACAAAAGAATATTACTGGTAATATTTCAACCACACCAGCCAGCAAAGACTTGCTAAGCCCATAAGTGTTGACTCTCAGCTACTAAGTTATGACAGCTCCCAGATTAAATATTCTATCAAGCCAAGAAAGCACTTTTGAGATCATTTCAAAGATTATATTATGCAAGGCCAATCGCAACAATAGGTTATTGCTAGGATACAACCACAAAATTATGATCAATACCTTAGCTTTCTTTTGAAGAAGACCTCATTTAAATATTACTATCTGGAACAAACTTAAAAAAGTAACACAGATTCATTCAAGATCATTTAAGGGAGGATAAATATATCCTTAATAATGCAATACATTTGCAAAACAAACTGAAACATGGGATTGTACACAGTTTGAAGCCATAGGCACCCATTTGAGAATATTAATGTAATGTTACACTCCATTCCAAGAGACATAGAAAAATCCTGTAATAGGAGCATGCGGTTAATTCATCATAAAAAAAGTTTTATCCACACCCAAAATCCTTGTTTTGTTTACTCTCACACTCATGACAAAGATCAATTAATTAATAATCATATATTTTTATCAACTAATATACACATAAAATGCAAGAAAAATCATGATTAGCTTACAGAGTCGAATATACAGCAGTCCCAAATTCTAGCATTATGCCCAAATAGAACAGGGCCTGCCAAGTGATTGACCCCACCCTGCACAGCATTGCATGAATTCCCTTTCTCTGCCTGAACATCCCAAATCCGAGCACTGAGCTAATCAAGAAATAGCATACCATACAGAGTTATAACATAGTAATCTTTGGCTAGGTTACCTAGTAAGATAGGACGAATGGAAAAATATGTCAACCTGCGGTCGTCTGAAACAGAAACAATTTTCATTCCATTAGCAAACCATGCAATGCGGAAAATTGAACCTTCGTGCCCTACAAGCCTACTTATAAGAGCATCGCTGTACTTGGGAATAGAAAAAATGGAACTGTCATCACTAGTCAGCTGAACATGGTCTTCCACATCACCAGCATGATTCTGAAGGACCACTTTCCAAATAACTATCTGCCAAAAAAAAAAAACAGGTTATCCGGTTTCATCAAATTTTATTTCTCACACAGGAAACTACAAATAAAAAACTTTTGTGCCATGATATCTGGGAGGTCACAGTTATGAATAATGGAAATATGCTATAAAGTAAAGGGTGTTAACTAGGAGAAACATGCAGAAGTTACAAGAAAATATGACCAAATAAAAGTGACAATTCATTGAGAAGACTGAAGAACATCGAAGCAGAGACACAGATCAGATCATCTTCAACCTACCAATCTACTTCTACTGTCTATGCATTGGGAGACTAGACAACAATGATAGACCATATGTACATGCAGACACACCACATATGGAACAGGAGGGCAGGAAGGCTACATCAGAGGCACACATGATCAAGACAAACACTTTGCATACACAGGTGCTTATCATTTAATTCCAAATGGCTCTATCTAGGATCATTCAATTTCTACATAACAATTCAAACAACTTCAAATTAAAATGGTTATAGCAAAACCTCTTCATTCCCGCAGGGGGAGGGGAGGGGGGGACTAAGACTTCTTCTATTATAAGCCACATGAAGTGATCAAACACAACCAATTAAACCCCAAACCATACATCTCAACTTGAAATACCAGGCCTTGTGATATGCCATCAAACATTGTCTTAATTACCAATCGGCTAATCCTGATATTTCTAGAAGAGTAAAAGGTATTCAATGCTGTCAAAGGCCCCAACGAAGTAGCATGAAGAGTACTGGACGAATACATTAAAGAATAAAGTATAGGAACAATACAAAGGAATCCTTATGATTGAACAAAATGAAAAGGCTTTGACAGCCCAAACAGACTGAGTGACTAAATGTTAAAGGGAATAACTGAACAATATGAGAGTAGAGTTACCTCGTTGAAGATAGTACCACATGCAACTTGGAGAGAGTCAATTTCATTTCCCAACATCCTCATGGAGTACAATAGGCATCTCTCTACAGGTCGCATTGTAGAACAAGAGAGTACAGTAAAATATCAGTCACATGAAAAAAAAAAACTAGTCACCTCAATATCCAGAATTTTCAATAAGTCTTACAAATTTAATAGCAAGAACTTTGAAACGATTAAACAAAAAATGTGCACTCAGAATAAGAAAAGGCTGATGACATATGGATTCAAAAGCCATATACGTGTGTGCGTGTATAGATCTTGTCGATACTTCATTTGTGCCGCTTAACCCAATATTCAAATTCCAAAAGCAGACCTTGCACGTTCTCATTCGTAATTACTATTGTGCATGAATGTATAGATTCATAATTCAAAGACAAGGAATAGAAAATGAGCAACATCTACCTGAGCATTTAACTTCAGAAAACATATTGTATCCCAAAATATCCCAGAAGTAAACAGAATTGTCACTACATCCAATGGCAAGGTAACAAGCATCCTCACTTGCAGTTGCACCATCCTACTACAGAACAAAAGGAAAATAAAAACTTACTCCAATGCAAGCTAAATCCTGTAAAACCAACCTCAAATGTATGAAATAGCTAATAGAACATTAATGATACTGAAAGATTTAAAACCTTTAAGAAGCAAACATCCAAAACCCAATGGCCAAATTTCGGCAGCGAGTGTATAGGATTCAATTCCACATGAAGAAACGGTTTTGATTCGCTGTCTGGTTCATCAATTCGCAAGCTGAAAAGTTTAACTCTCCTTTCCCCATATACAGAAACCCGGAAAGCAATAGCTGAACCAGCCAACCGTTCGTTATAATTGTCCAAAGAGATCCCATGAACACGAATCCCTTCAAATACCTGAAACGACCTTATTATCCTTCCACTCACTAAATCATACACCAGAATCTGGGAACCAGTTCCTGTGGAAGGGAACTATAAGGTTAACACGAATTCATCATTAGTTCGACAAAACTATAAAAACGTATTAAGAATTTAAATAGGGAATAAACCAGCGAGGAGGAGAGGCAGCGAGGAGAGGTGAACAGGAAGACGGAGGAAACATAGAGCTGAAATTTCTCCGAGATACTGCCCACGGCGGAGCTGCCGCTGGCTCTGCTCCGTCGAACCCATCGTCATGGCCGCTGCTCCTAGCTTCTCCGGACAAGTTATCGACACTAGAGAAGTATGTCGTTTGAAAGCTTTGCGGCCTAGGGGTTTAAGGCGTGGGACTGTTATTTCAAAAGAACTTTTACATAAATATTTTTAAAAAGAAAGTATAAATATAAATAAATATTTCTAAAACGAAATTAATAAATATTATGAAAACGAATTTTGCGGTGAGCGTGGATCGAACACGCGACCTTCAGATCTTCAGTCTGACGCTCTCCCAACTGAGCTATCCCCGCATGTGCTTCAATTCAAAATACAATTTAGTTTACAACAATTTCTTGCACAGTAGTTGTCGAGGACCTTTACGTAATTGTTATTTATACTCCAAACATTTCGATCAATCATTTGACTAGATTTTATCCATTTTTGTATTTCCCGATCAAATCTCCGGTGGGCAGCTGTGATTGGAAGAAAAATTCAAGATGGGAAAGAAGGTCCAATCTTTCAAGGACGAATTCTCTCTTGGTCCGTGCCTTTTCCTCTCTTTTATTGTTGGGTTAATCGCTGCAACACCTTTAATTCCGACTGAAATTATAGTTGCTTTTGTTTTCATAATCTAATTTACAGAGGAAAGAATGGAAGAATCGCAAGAGATTATCGCCAAATATCCCGATCGAGTCCCTGTAAGTCTTTTTCTATACTCACAGCTTCATTGATAGAAAATTTCTTTTTATGATTACCGACGTAGGGGCCTTGATTAAGTAACTGAATTATCAGCTTCATCATGTTATCTAAATGATGGTATCTGCTGCCATCCGTTTAACATAATTGTTGACTATTTCTTTTCAGTTTAATTTGTTAGTTTCCCCCTTTTTGTTTTAGACCGGGCTGTGGAGCCGAAGATGTATATTTGATACTATATCGTCTGTCCTCGAACATCGCCATCTCGAATTGAATCTGAAGTTGTATGTATTTGCTTGTAATGTGGTCCAGAACACACTCTCACAAAACACACCCCTAGGTTATAGTGTGTTTTGAGGATAAAAAGTGAGAAGAAAAATATCTCAACACACTGGAGGATTCAAAAGGAGCATATAGAATAGGTTTGCATTGTATTGAAGTCGAGGTATACGTAAAGATAGTTTCATTTGTGCTGACACTCTCTGAACTGCTAAGCTTTTAAACGTTGGTCCATTTCTCAAGGTAACTCCATTTAACGCATGCGTGGTTGTGGGGTAACATGGGAAATGGGTCTGTTGGATTGGGTTTTTTGTTTTTTTTCCTGTCTTATAGATCCCTTGGTTTTTTTTTTTTTGTTTTTTAGAATCTGGGTTGAGTAGATGTTAACATTGTAGTATCGATGATGCTTTCAAAATCTTTCTGTAGACATATTTTAATTGACTTCAAGAGATTGTCGACAATGCAGATACAGAATTTTAATCAAAAGAGAATTGCTTGAAACTTGGGTTCAAACTTTTTATCCATTGGAGATGTAGCTATGGTCCTTCTAGGTTGCATAAATGCTTATAAATAAATAAACCAAGTTAAACGAAAAACTGGATGGCCTCTCCATATGCCTTCAATTGCTAAATAGCCAGTTTATTGCTCATTGGGTAGCTTTGCAATGTCATTTATTATGTGGCTGGCCAATTGTAGGTGGTTGCTGAAAGGTATGCAAAGTCTGACCTTCCTGAGATGGAGAAGAGGAAGTAAGTTGTTTTTATTTATCGTGGGCTATTCTGTTTTTATTTCTTGTTCTCTAACTTCTTTTTTGTGAAAACAAAAATATCCTTTTAAACAAGTTACAAATGTGTCGCCCAGGATCAATTTATTGTTAAAGATGTATGACCCTGCACCAACTAAATTTCTACATTCTTATTGGGAATCAGACCATATAGATTCAATTCTCAAGAGCCTGAGATATTTGATACTCATTTTCAATTTGAATATTTAAGTTATAGGAGTAGATCAATTACAAAAAAAATTAAATCACACTCCGAGTTTGGGGAAGTCCATTATTATGCAATATTTGTTTGGTGAAAATTAGTGTTTCTTTATCAAATACATCTGTTTACAGTTACTTTATCATGTGGTCTGCTAACAGATTCCTGGTACCTCGTGATATGTCTGTTGGCCAATTTATCCACATCCTGAGTGCGAGGCTCCGTCTCTCTCCTGGGAAAGCACTCTTTGTATTTGTTAAGGATACACTACCACAAACAAGTGAGACCTCTTACTGCCATCTTTTTGTTTTAGAAATATACCAATCAGTTTCTGGAGTTAGTCCACCTGCATGGCCACTGATTCTCTCTCTTTCTCTCTCTCTCTCTCTCTCTCTCTCCAGCAAGCTTGATCGAGACTGTATACAATTCATTCAAGGATGAGGATGGGTTCCTTTACATGTGCTACAGCAGTGAAAAAACCTTTGGTACTGTTGATAATGATATGTACGATCAAGTTTCTCTTGGCTAATACTTGTCTTCGCCCGACTCTGTGCTGCTCAAATCATGTATATGTAATCGCTAGTTAAATGGTACATATTGTCATGGGCTTTGTACATTCTCCTCAATAATGCGGTATGCTATTGGATGCTCAAATGATGTAAAAAACGGATTGTTTTGTATTCTCTTCTTCATTGATTAATTATAAGACGATCTATTGTTTTGAGCTTGCAACTTTGTCATAAAATTTAAATATTGGCTTTCCCTAGAACTGAGGCAAAAAAAAAATTCAGCATGTAGCTTTAACTTGGACTACTATAAAGTATAAATCAAAATTTGTGGTAAAAGTAAAACTAAATATTGCTCAATCATGGTATTGTCCATCAAAAGTAGCTTGCTTCAAGTTGGATTTAACACTTTTCAGTGTACCATCATGCCTACCCGGTTGCCATGTTGGCCAATCTATTATATCATCTGTTAAAAGCACGTCCGTCACATGTATTCTGGACTCTAAAGAACCACCATCCAAAGATAGAAAGACTATTTCTCACAACTCCAGAACAAACGAGGCCTGTAAGTGATCGCCGTGGCAAGAAGACATGGATAATGGGCGGAGGAAACAAATACAGAACAACAATATTTCATTATGATGATGTCTATAATGTATGAGGGAAGCAGAATTCAGGCATCCATCCATGCACCTCAAAATGTTATTGCAAAAGTTGATGTGATACTATGATATATCCAAATCCGCATTAGGCAAAAAACCTTTTTCTCCCTATAAACATGAACGCTCCAAGGCACAGCAATCAAAAAGAAGCCAATTCAACTTGAAACAACATTACCAAAAATATGACATGTTCCGCAAATTCTCAACGCATTTCCTTTGTACAGTCAGTTTTTAGACCCTCTAGACTTCACAGATAATAGCTTCTGACCTCCACCATTCCTCCACACACCACGAACAGGAACAGTTCCACCAGGATTGTTCGGCCCATTTGAAAAAGATTCCTCTGAATTTGGGCCTGGATCTGGGTCCATGTCAGCGCTTCTGAGATCCAACAGTGATTCAACTGAGCCATCCCCAAGTCGGACCCTGTGGAACTTGGACGTTTTCTTTCGTTGCTTACCTTTCCCATCACCATTACCTGGATTTCGATTAGCTCCACCACCAGCAGATAATGACAACTCACTCTGACCTTTTAGTTTTGTAGATTCACTAGGTCCACTTGATTCTGCAAGCGGATCACCAACTGTGGCTTTTGATTTCCCCTTGGCACCTCGATATCCATCCTTTGACAGCACTTCGACCTCCTCTTCTGTAGCTTTGTAGTTCGATTGTAGTTCTCTTACAGTGCTTATAACGTTATCAGCTAGATTGTTTTTAACAGTGCCGTTGCCAGAATCAGTGGACTTGCCTTTGCCTTTGCTCTTTTTGGAGCTATTACTGTCTTTTATGCCATTACTCCAGCCATTCTCTCTTGAAGCTTTGTATGCCATATAAAGATTGTAAGCGTCCAACAACTCTTTCTGCTTCTGAGCATTAGGTAGGATCCTAGCCATCTCAACGACAAGATGAGACAAACCAAACTGGTCTACGCATTCCAGGTATGTCTCAGCATCCATTGAACCTTGTCGGTATTCACCAGATATTTCTTTAAAAGCAGTGAACTTCTCTTCATCAAATCCTAGAGCAACACGCATTTTCTCCACTAGGGATTTGTTAGCTGTTTGAACATCTTCTACCTTCCCAAGAGCTTGGTTACTTTTGACAGACTTGCGTATCTGTGCAGCTGAAACTGGAGGAAAATCTGTACCTGAAGACCCAAGAGATTCGCGTTCAGAAAGATTTGGGGCAGATGAAGAATGACTTAGCCGAGTAGTGCTTCCAGAAGCCCTAGATGACATTAAGGAACCGGCAAATGATGAAGTGGCAACCGATGCTGGACGATTCTGAGCGGAAGATGAATAGCTAGATGACACAGGCCCAGATTCTGGGATCGATCTGTTATGACCAGAACTAGATGGAGATGCAGAAACAGCATTCATCGAAGGCCAAGCCTGAGAATTAATGACTGGCTGTGCATGTGTACGACTTGCAGCTGCCCAAGCAGAAGATGAGCTTGAGGCGTTCCCCTTTTTGTTGCTCTGGCGGCGGAGATGTGCTGCCATAGATTTCTTGGGAAGAACTTCAGGATGAGAATTATGTTGATTACTTACAGGGACCACTGGCAAAGGAGGAAAAGAGGAGTCCCCCAGAGTGCCACTCATTGAACTTTGAGACAAGGCCTGTCGGTATCTTGAAGGTGGCTCAGAGTCCGTGGTACCTATGGATTCCAGAGGTGGAATAAGTGAATCAACATCAGTAATTCCTCCATGATCAGGGAGCGCCCGAGTATTAGATGGTGCCACACTTGCTGTCTCAAGACTTGCTTGGATGGCCAAAGAAAGATCACTATCTGCAGGATCCCGCCGAAAGGTATGCCCTCTTCCCCGACGATTCTCTTGTTCACTACTTCGTCTGTACCGAAAACTGGTAGGTATCTGCAGAAATTACAGAGCATATGAACACATTATAATGCCACCAAGGGAAAAGGTCAAACAAACAGAGATGACCGCGAAATGAAAGGGATTGCATGTAAATGAGAACAAACATATTTATCCTCCCCAGCCCCTCATCCAAAAAGAAAGACTGGCTAAGAAAAAAATAGCTGAATGACAAAGTAACTAGGACAAATTGAATATAAATACCAGAAGAGCAGCACTGCGCTGTGAACGGGACATACGCCCTCCATGCTCCATAGCATTATGCCTCTGCAACATTTAAAAAAAAAAAAGGAATCAACCAGAAGAAATAATATACAGAATAAAAATCTGAGTTCAGAACGAGCACAAATAGCTGACCTTCAGTTCCGATTCAGATTGGAAGACAATGAACTTTTTGGCAAGACAACCATCGTCTTCACAAAGGAAATGAACTCCACGAAAGTGGATCTGAAAAGAAGTCATTTAGATTTACAAGATAAACTCTATATGAAACTTAAGTATCATTGGTCAGATGATGCTCTACCTCCAAGTCATCATAATTCTTGTAGTATTCATATTGTCCTGGATGCTGCCTGCACATAACAGAAAACATAACTGCCACTGAATATGAATTCCAGTCAAGGCACTTCGTCTTTTTTTACTATAATATAAAGATTACCTTTGACATATGTGACAAGTATAATGTTCAGTAGACATGTGGGTATAAAGTTCATTGTCCCCATAAAATGGTGTTTGGCAAAATTCACACAAGGGATGCCCTGCAAAACCACCTCTTTCACTCTCAGTTCCATCCACCTCTGAGTCACCAGTATGTATGTGCTGAGTCAACTGTGATCTTGTATACAACTTTTGCTCACAAATAAAAACCTGAGAAGCCAAGAGCAATCCTATAAGGCAATTGCATCTATTGACAATCCTTATTACAAATAAGATTGCTGCCTGCATAAATTAGTTTCAGAAAAGGGCATTTCCTTTTTATATTTTCAGATTCACACTGCATTAATTAGCAAAGAAACACATACAAGCCAATCAGGAGTCCCTTCATTAACTAGCTCATTCACCAGGAAACAATGAAAGCAGGCACAGGTAAACTAGCTAACACTTTCCACTGATGTAGCAATATATGAGCAGTCCTATTGCAGTTCTTATTTTTGCACAATCACCACCTCAGGCATACACTTAAAAGCTTCTTGAATTTACAGCAATTGCTTTTGGTGACAGAAAAGATCGGCGACATGCCACTGATCCACCAAATAGTAAGTATAGAATCAACTTCAAAGATGTCTCTATATTTCTTATAATATTGCTCATGGCATTGTAAGTAAACGCTCTACTGTCAGAATACTGTAGACACTGTTTAGGGGTGTTTCAACAAGATTATGGATATGATGGATCTGTCAATTGTGCAAGGAACTGTATCCTCATACTACAACAGGTAAGCAAGTCCCAAACTTGTAAACCGAAGACTTACAAGTTATCTGTCAAGTGCTCCTACAGGACCTGAAAATGTGCATTTCAAAAGGAAATCAATTCCTGACTCACAAGCTAGTTATAGTGATGAGTTCCTTAGCACTATCACACTTCTGTCAATCCATTATGTTCATCTGAAAGCCAGATAGCAATCAGCATATTACCTCAAAACATAGTGGCTATCAGTACACATCCTCAATGTGTATATTACATCTAAACCTACTGACAAGACTCATGTCCAGAAATATATAAGTAAAAAATAGTAGAACATGAAACACTATGTAACATCAGAAAATAATGTCGCACCTTTCTTCCTTCCAAACACAAGCTGCACATGAGCAACCTATGTTTGTGAAATAAATGACCCTTTAATTGCTCAATGTTCCTAAACCTTGTCCTTCTCTTGGAACCATCGTCTGGCTGGTCCTCCATTTTATCACACTCACTGCAAGAAAGCCTGCACATGGCCTTTATCATCTTGTAATGATCCGAATCATCAAAGAAGGCCTGTGTATCTTCATGATACCAGTACTGTCCTACTCTGCCCTCTTTCAATTCAGAAGGCAATAGTGAAAAGTCGCTGATAGTCTTGGTATATTCTCCCAAAGCCTGAGCCAGAAACATTGGAATGAGTTTATGAAAGTGTCGAAGTACAATGATTGGTAAAATCCCTTTTTCCAGGAAAGTACGAATTCCAAATCAAACATGATTATGCTTCCCCCATGCTTGGGGAAAAAATGGGATCAATTAATGAGCGTCCATATCCAATTTAACTTCACGTAAAGCTCCAAATTCATGAGATTTAATTAGGTGATGCCAATTAACTAAATCTTTATCAGGGATAAGAAGATCAAGCAGATTGATAGAATCAAGAGTGTATAAGAAAATGACCTTGGTGACAAAAACAACGTCAGTTTCAGTTTTGCAGATACAGCAGCGACGATCATCACAGATAAATCGGAGACGAGCAACGCAAGTGGAGCAGACATCCTTGTGGCCACAGGCACCATACGCCACCCACTCCAAGCTTTCGGCACAAACGGCGCAGCTGTCATCCATTGCACCTCAATCCCAAACTCAGATGCGTAAAAGGGGACAAGAGAAGATGATAAATCTGGGGTTCCTCGACCTAAATTAAGAAATCAGAATAATAATTTGGTGCGTTTTCGGTGATACACGCAACGTTATACTATCATGTACTTGTACCTAGGGTTTGTGATTTGAGGATTTGTGCATATGAGAGAGAGAGAGAGAGTCTTAATTCTATCTGCCACCAAACTTGAACGACGCCGAAATGAAAATAAAAATAATATAAAATTGTAGGGTCCGGTGAACTCAATAAAAGAAATTGTGCTGTTATTGAGAAGGAAGGAATGTGATACGGTTACATCTCTAAACTATATTTCTAGGTATAAAGCGAAATTGTTATTTTTATTTTATTTTATTTTATTTTTGGAGTATTGAACACTTGATTTTTTGAAAATTGGGCAAATGTATACTTTTATTTTTTAATTATAAACAATTTAAAATAAAAATTGTTTGTTTGTTTAGCTGAAATGAAAATTATTTAAAATAGAAGGCAATTGAAGTTTTTTTTAAAAAGAACAAATTGGTACTATTAATAGTAGCGTTGACGGTGGATGGCAGACCTTCAAGAAGGTGTTTATAATATTTTGTCTAATCTTGAAAAGGTATTCCTCATTCATGATTTCTTTGTTGTTATTTAATAATACACAAAATAATGATTAAAACTAAAAATAAAGAAGATGAACATAATTCTTCAGCCCGACCTCTGCCCTAACTGTTTTTCCTTTTTTTAATTGAATATGTGTAAATACAAGTGAAGTTTTGATTACAAATATCGATCTCTAAGAGAATTTTAAAAATAGTTTTTGTCAATAAAAAATAGTAAAAACTAGTTACTGTATCCACATAAAATAATAAAAAAAATTATGTGCCCAAAATTTAAAAATATAATTTTTCTACTCACATTTATGATTTATGGACGAATGTACCGTTATTTATCATTCTCTCTCCTTTTTTTTTTCTTTCTCAAAGCAAGAGAGACACTTTCACTAGAAAGAAGATGAATTGGGAAGTACAGAGAGGAGAGAGAAAAAAGGAGGAGAAAAGAAAGAGGACAGAAAATAGAAAAACCACGACTTAAAAGGAGGAGACCGAAAAAATAAAGAGATAGATTTCACGATATGAATAATCGTGAAAGACTTTCACGATGACTTTTACGATTATCGTTAATCGTGAAAGACTTTCACAATAATTGTGAAAGGCTTTCACGATTATTTTTAATCGTGATCGTGAAAGTCTTTCACAATTACCCATATTTCAGTCGTGTCGCAAAATTGGTATCTTGAGTACAATACACAGAAAAAAAAAATATTTTAAATAGGTAAAATAAAATTTGGGCCTAAAAAAATACAGTCTTTCTACTAGTAAGGAATGAGGGTATTTATAGTGTAATGGTAGTCTTTCTTCCCGAACAAGGATAGAATCTACATTAATGAGATATTGGCCACAAAAATGTCAGAAAAATTTCTTGATTTGAGTTGATGAAAATCTCTATGGAGCAATTAAATTGAGTTATTGGGCCGTTCCGTCTAATTGAAGGTGGGTCGGGCCCAAGAAGATATTGGACCATTGGGCCGACACCTAATTTGACGAGTTCAAAAATCACATTTAATCCACAACGGCTCATCAAACTGTCCCTTCAACTTATCTTCTCCATTCCTGCCCTTCAAACACGGTCCAGAAGCCTTAATCTCTTCTTCTTCTATATCCGCCCCTGTCAAAACCTTCGGATGCCACGCTGGCGTTCCATTCTCATATCCGTTCCACGTCAGCCTCTGCAAGCCACTCCCATCCACCCGCACCAAGTACAGGTCCCCGTACGGCTGGTACTGGTTCGGAAGCCCTACCGGCTCCGCTGTAACTCCGCCCAAATTCGCCGTGAACAGCAGCCACTCTCCGTCGGCGCTGAAGCACACATGCTTCAACCTTTCTCTCTCCTCTTCAATCCCCGCCACATGAACTCTTCGCACATCGCTCCCATCCGGTTTGATCAAGTATATTCCAAATGCAGCCTCATTATCCGGGTCCTCTCGATTTGAAGAGAATGCGATTAGTTTTCCGTCGGGTGACCAGCTCGGCATTGTATCAATCCACGGCCCTTCGGTCAACTGACGAATCCCACCGTCAAACTCCCCGTTAACTGCATCCACAATGTACAGATTTTTATGCCCCGTTCGCCCTGATCGGAACACCACAGATTTCCCGTCCGGCGAGCAGGAAGGAAAGGCGTTGTTGCCGGTGTTTTCTTTTGTCAGGATTTTGATATCGACGGGGATTTCATTGCGATCCTCTGATAAATGGGCTGCATCGAACGTAACTCGAGCAATCTGTACTGTTACTCTCACATTCTCAAAGATAGGTCCAATAGATGTGAAGATGACATTGTTTTCAGCCGGGCTCCATGAATTATAGAAGGTAGTTCGATTCTCAAACAATGTCCATCTTTTAGAGCCATCGGATTTCACGATTTTGAGGCCAGAATTCTGATCAAAATCGTGATTGAAAGCAATGAGATCACCAGAAGGTGAAAATGCAGGGAAAGAACCATTGAGCCTGAGCATACGAAGCCCTTGAACCGGACTGGTTATTGGTGCAAGGTGTGGAATCGTTGTCTCGCCGGAGGTTCCCTCCCCTCTGAATCGATGATAACCGAGGAACTTGCCTTCCGGAGAAACAAAAGGATTGTAATGGTGGAAACTGGGGTTCAACAGCTCTGTTACAGGATAGAACTTGTGAGATTCAACATCGAAAATCTCAATGTGGCGGTAATTATTCCCCTTCCGCCGTGTGGCCACCACGATTTTCTTGCTGTCGTGCACCGCTGCAGGCGTGAAACAGTGGAGACCCGGCGGAGTGACCCGAATTGGGGCGAGTGAAGCATTGGAGGATTCAAAATCTTCCGGCAAATCAGCTCTGAAAATGCTCCACCACCCATCATCCGCTTGGCGGTGGAAATATAGTGTCGAGTCACCTGACCAGGTGGGCCAACCGCCGTGCTGACTCACTGCAACACGCATCGTCGGATCCGATTCCGGAAACACAACAATATCGGTATGAAGATCATGAAACTCGCCGCCCCACGGCCGAGAGCCGTAAGAAGCCACCGCGATAAGCTTTCCGGACTGAGAGACAGCCGGGCTGAAATCCACAGAGCCGTAAGGTGTCAGCCGCACAGCTCCTTTCGTACCGAGCGCCGTCGAGTAAAGCGCCGACCAGCTCCTGAAGGGCTTCTCCGGCCGTTCGTGAGCTGAAACGAAGTAAAGACGCTGGTTCTTGATGACAGGGCGGTCGTGGAATAGGCTCTCCGGTGGGGAATGGAGCTGCTCGGGATAAGCATTTCCGGGTCGGTTCAGGAAAACCCGGGCCGAGCCGGTTCGCTCGGAGACATAAACAAGCACCTTGTCCTCACCAACAAACTGACCGTTAAAATTGACGGACACACCGTCGGTGAGGCGGTGATCGGAGAAGCTCCAGCCGGCCAATGACTCATCGAGCTTCGACGGCAGCTGAACGGAGAAAATGTCGAAGCCGAAATAGGGTCTGCCGACGGAAGTGAAGACTAAAGTACCAGTGGGGTCCATATTGCGGTGAAGTGTAAAAGAAATGCGGCGGGACGCCTGAAGTAGCAGAGAGGAGGAAAATAATGAATGAAGAAGCGGCGGTGGAGCCAGCTGGAGAAATAAATAGAGAGAAGAAAATAAAGAGATAAAGATGGAGATGAAGCAGAGTGGTAGGAGGGTGGCCCGACAAAATGCTTAAGAAATGATGCAAGTAATGTAATAACTCAAAAGTTCTTTACTTCGAGGAATCAAAGAATTGGACGCGATATTTATCAAAACATATTACGTGGATAAATTACATTACACCAATATTGGAATTTGGAAAATAATTGTTATTTTATTTATTAATAAAAAATGCAACACCACACATAAGTGAGCCAAGCGAAACTTGATTAGTGAAAGGAGTTGTTGCCAAATTTCGTATTTTCGATTTTTTAAAAAATTATATTTACTAAAATATTATTATAAATTAAATTATAGTTCATAAAAAATAAAAGGATGTTCTTTGGATAATATGATTGTTCTTTAGACCGAAAAGAATCATTTATTAAGTTGATCTAGTGAGATCCAAACATACTATTTATATATTTTGTTAGTTTACTCGTACTTTATTAACAAGTCAATTTTTTTTATTAAAAAAAACATAATTTCATCTATCATGTAACACAGTCTAGACAAAAAAATTGTATAAAATCATTTCAAATAATTAATTTATAAGGAGTCCAAATTTATAAAAAAAAAAAATCAATTCTCTTTTTTTCTTTTATATATATATATATTTTTTATTTTAAAAGGAGCCTAAACCATTGCCTAAGTTCCAAAGGGTGAGCTCAACCAATGGAATTTCACTCGAATTTCTCAAAACTTGAAAAATAAATGTAGCTGCTAAAAAGAACGCACCAATAATTAGAGCAACTATATGATTTGAAATAGAGGATCTTGTTTGCAACGAAATAGGGAGGCATCAATTGATCCAATGAAACGGATAATTCAGCGATAGCAATTGCACTGGCAAAAAAAGCAAAACAAAAGTATCTCTACAAATTTATCTCTCACCTTCTTGAGGACTTATACCAGTGATTCCTTATATGGCTACAAAGCCTCCTTATCAAAATTAAGCTATTAGGTTGAGAAAAAATGTAAATGGAAAGAGCATCAATGATAGCTACATAAGATATTCTTCTACCAGGCAACCAAGAGGCGGTTTTCAGGAGAAATGGTAATGGGGACATACTTGACAAGATCCGACTGTAGGCCACATGCCTTCACCCACATTAGCCTCCCAGCGTCGATGATATCCTTGCACATGTAGCCCAACACTGCCCGATCAATGGGCTGCATATTTCTCACTATGTCTTCAACTCTGCTTAATTCTGAGTTCAGGAAGAACTCTTTCTTTTCACTCCTAAATCACATAAGAAAAGTTGAAGTAACATCAGACAAGTTTGTTTGTTTTTAAATAAAATAATTCATCAGACAGGTACATAAATGGTATTTACATGATCTCAAGTTGAGGAGAGAAGTCTGTGACAGAAAAGTCTGAGCCATGATCTGCATCGACTGCCCAGCTGGTAAACCATGAAATCGCATGGAAATCTTCCTTGGTCAAACCCATATCAGATATATATTTCTTATCTGCAGGTTGAAAGTGTTCAGTGAACTGCCTAAGCTCACATTATTCACAGATAAAAGTAAAATGATAGTTTCGAATGATTACTTATATAATTTTTCCACTGGCAGAGATGATGGCAACATGTTGCAATAGCTAAGCCTCTTAGGAGACAACTTGCTTGGGACTGATCAGCAGCAGCACTATCATTGGAATTTTGAGGAATGCAGCATCTTAAGGTCATATCTGGACAAAAGTTGCGTGAATGTACTAGGCTAATCTTTGATGCAATATACCAGTTGTGAAAGGTTCAATTACCTGTAGCAGGCCCACAAAGATGTTTGCCAATTGCGATGTAGCTCAATCCCTTTAATGATTCTATGGCATTCAAATTTAGATCCTCGACTGCAAGTGAAGGTGTTGCCATCAAATCAAGTTCAGAAGCTGGCATGTAGAATCATTTATTTTTTTAATATGCCAAACACTTCTCAGAATAAAGTAAAAAGTTTATGGCACCCACACATGACTAAGTTTGATTACTTGTATTTGGACAATAATGTCATGTACATCTACCAAAGATTTACTGCGCACACCATTCAAGTACATAATCAAACTAGTTTCATGATTATCTTATTTATCTCACACAGTTGATACAAGCAATAGGGTTTTCAGGAAAAGCACAAACCCATTTCAGGGAATAGATCCATCGTATTTAATTCCAAGCTAAGTACTTCTCAGTCAGATGCAAATTGAATTTTAACCTCGAAAGATGCATAAATATGTCTACCAACCAACATCACAAAATAATTTGTTTCAATGAGAAAAATTAGTCCGTGCTCAGTGGCTTCAAATTATTTTGAGCCAAAAAGTTGAACATGCCTCAAGACATAATATGAAGCGAAAAGAATCTGAAGAAAAATATAAAACATAAACCAAATATGATTTCAAGCATTGGGAGAAAAAAGAACAACAATGATTTGGAGAACTTACTGTCAATTCTCAACCTCTCCAAAACTAGACTCTCTTTCTGTCGCAAACTCCGATCGGCCTAAGAGTAGCAATTAGTTCGTAGACAAATCAGTAGCATACTAGCAAGCATCTGGGCTGGAAATATTACTGAAGCACAATACATCATCACAGCTGAATTCATGATTACCACTGCAACGTAAAATATAAAAAGGCAAAAGTTTGTTGGAAGAAAGGATTCACAATAATGGTCTAGATAGGCAGACCTTCAACTTATAAGCCTTCCGCTCCACCAGTAACACCTTCTTGATACCATAACAATCCGCAAGCATCTGTGTCAAGTATCCTCTTCCAGCACCAAACTCAACCACTGCAGAAATATTGGTATCCCTCTCTAACTCTCTATTAGAATCATGCTGTTCACTTGTTGTGTCGCAATTCAAACAAGATTCTTTCAACACACCAAACATTTCTAAATTCCCAAGAATTGATGCCTGCTGTAGAACATGTTTCTCCTGATACGGTATTTTCCTGAGATCAATATACTGAATTAATTTAAAGTTCAACTACACCTGCTTGTGCACAAAATAAAAAAATAAGGTGAAGTTTGTTAGATACCTATCAACTTCTCTCTTAGTCCAAATGCTACAAGATTCAGGAATCTTGTAAGAATCTGGAAAGCTGTTGCATATGGATGCATGAACGGACTTGATCTTAGCCATCAACTCCATGAATTTCGGTACAGACATTGCATGGACTGCATTCCTTTTCATCTCAGAAGTAAAGGTGGAATCTTCTTCGTCACCATCTGCCCTGCCAGCATTAGCCCCCTTTTGGTAGAAAGGTTGACGGGAGAGAGACCTTGATTGTTTCAGCAATGGGCATCTATTTGAGTGACTTTCCAGATTTTCCTCGAGCACAGAGCTATTAAACAAGCATAATTATCAGAAAAAATAAAAAATCAAGAACCATAACCACCGTAATAGGCGTGAAAGTAAAGAGGTTGGGAGAAAGATTACTGAGAAGGGTCAATTGGGCATGGAATCCACTTTGCATCAGACCTCTGAGTGTGGTTTCCGCAGAATCTAGACCGTTGAATTAAGATATCATCAGCAAGGGATAGTCATTACGAAGATAAAAGAATGAGAGAGAGAGAGAGAGAGAGAGAGTACGGAGAATCAAGGAAAGGAGGACTCGCGCAAAATCTCTTCTTCCTGGGGAGCCAGAATTTGCAGTGACTGGCCATTTTCAACCAACTTGGTCTTAAACCCTAACTGTCAACTCCCTTTATACGTTACAGAGAGAAACAAAGCTTTTTCATTCGGGCCCTTGTAAGAGGCCGACTGCATAATTACTACTTCCCAGTGGGCTGAGCTCCAGTTGGGCCATTTAAGAGTCGAAAGAGCCCAAATGAAGCCCAGAACCTGTTATGCGGCCCACCCATTGAGACTACACTGCCTTCCACAAAGCCCTAATCTATTAAACCGCACCTCTACTTTTCCCAGCCCTGGAATTAATTAAAGAACACGTGTTCTTGGATTGAACAACTTTTTGGTAGATTATCCTCTTCGATTTTTTAAAAGTTGATTCGGATTTCAATAATAGAGGTGTTAGGGGTTGGGGCCTTATTTCCGAACCAAACATAATTATTTGCAAAAAACATTATTAAATTACCTTAAGGGCTTCAATTCACATTCGTCTCATCTTCTTCCCTACCTGGGCGGTGGGATGTATCTTGCAACCACGAAGAGGACTCTTTCTATAACTCATCTCACCTGAATAATCTAATTGCCTAATTTTTTATTTATTCACACATTCTGTTTTATACATTGCTGATTGAATATTTATGACCAACAAACAAAGATGACACTTACCAATGTCCATAAAATATATATAAATTAATATTATTCATATATTTATTTTCAAAGTTAAAATTTCAAAATTAAAGGTTTATTTGAATTATTTCGTATATTATTTTTCATATGTCCATATTTGGGCACAGATTTCATGTGTCTACAACTAATAACCTCTTTTTTTTTAATTGCAAATTTTCTTGAATATATATAATAATATACTTAAATACTTTATAGAGAACTAGATATTCGTCCGTGCTATGCACATAATATAATATATTTTAATATTTTAATAGTATGTGATAAATTTATATTAGTATTATAAAAAAATATAAATATATAAGTAGTGTGAAATGATTAAAGAAGAATTTAAAATTGTAATAATTTAACAAAGTGAGAGGTCGTGGCCCAAATAAAATATATATGAACATGAAATATTAAAATATTTAATAAATTATGTATGTGATCGAGACACATTTCCAACACATGTATGATTTTCTAATCTATTATATTACACATAAAATGGATTTGAAGCAAAAAATTTATTTAAATTTAAAATTTTAGTAAAAAATTGAAAATAAAATAAAATAAGACTTTAACAGCACAAACCTTACTTGGAGGCTCAAATTCAATACAAATATGTAGACGCACTTAAACTATTAAGATGAAACAACACGCTTATAAATGATCTAATATTTTTATATAAAATTTATTTAATATTTATTTTTGTAATTCAATTTTATTACAAATATTTAATTCACTAATTATTCGATTCCAACATATATATTAAAATCAAACAAATAATTCAATCTATAAAATTAGATACCAAATTTAAATTTAATATTTTATTTTAATATATATAATATAAATGTTAAATAAAAAATTTATTTTGATATATGATACATAAAAATAAAATTAAAATAGAGTAAGACTAAAAAATGGATTGGGTCGAGGCGTTGACCTTTAGAGTTCAATGAATTGGACCATTACTTAATTCAAACTTCAAATGCGTATTACCAGGAAAAGGCACATGGATGGAAAACTCTTAATTCCATCTTCTAAATAAAAAACAATTTAAAAATTCAACTCAGAAAGAAGAATAACCGTGGCTAACCACCGTGAAGCCGCCGTCAACCACCAGGTTCTGCCCGCTGACGTAAGCCGACTCATCCGAAGCGAAAAACAGCGCCGCCTCCGCCACGTGCTTGGCCGTCAGAACAACTCCCTTCAAGTTAGCCAGCGCGCAGCTGTTGGCTTCAACCTCGCTCGGCTTCAGCCCATACGCGCCGCACACCAGCGGCGTCGCCACCCCGAACGGCGAGATACAGTTCACTCTTATCCCATGCTGCCCCAGCTCGCCGCAAGCCGTCTTCACCAGCCCCACCACCGCATGCTTCGACGCCGAATACGCGTGCGGCCCAGCTCCGCCGATGCACGCCGCCACACTAGCGGTGCAGATGATGGATCCCTTCGTCTTTCCAGCCACCATGGCACGGGCTGCGTGTTTTATCGTGGCGGCGACTCCTCGTACATTTGTAGCTAGAGTGCTGTCCAGTCCTTTAATATCAAGATCCAATATGCTCGTCTGAGGCCCGAGAATTCCGGCATTGCTGAACAGAATATCCAGGCCTCCATACTTTTCGAGAGCGTAGCTGACGGCGGCCTCCACCTGGTCTTCATCTCTTACGTCGCAGTGATGGAAGCTTACCTTTTCCGACTTGATTGAAGTGATAAGTTGACGGGCTAATTCGTCTTGGATATCAGCCACCACCACGGCGGCGCCATGCTGGACGAACAGTCTCGCCGCCGCCTCTCCGATGCCGCTGGCGGCGCCGGTGATCAGTGCAACTTTGCCCTCCAACCTTAAGAGATTGAATTCATAGAAATCAAATTTCTTGCATGGTGAGTACAGAAACTTTCAAAGATCGGAATGAGGACAGACATATAAATATATATATATATATGTGCTCACCTTGGCTTTGACATAATGAACAAGACGATCGTCCTTGAGAATTAAGGGTGGTGGGATTGCAGAAAATAAGGGTCTTGGATCTGCTGTCTGGCCTTATAAAAAGATAGATGGATGAATTATTATTACAACTTAGGTCCTAATTAGTAGGATTCAGAGCTCGAGAAATTGCGTATAATTGTATATATATATATATATATCAACTGTGTCAACCCATTTTCTTATGTCCACCCCAACGTGAAATCATGTTTTCCATTTTTTAATAATTTTACAGGCTCAAGATTCATAATGATGAGGGGGTGATTCATGGCTTCTATGGTTCTAGCCATGTCACAAGATGTTGTTGGCTTGAGCCAAATGGTTACGTAACAAGTCTTTGCGTGTACCTACATTACCCAAAATAGCCTTAAGGAACTAGGCCCGCATCATTGACTAATAGCTTACACAATTTCATGTATTCAATTAACCTCACATCATTGATTTTTCAAACTTGTTCACACAATTATCAGATTCGAGTGTACCGTGCATGATGCAGCAAGTTTCGGCCTGGATTTATGGATCGTTTTCAGCATTCAAAACATACTTAATTTATTACGCTTTCTTTCATATTTTCTTTATTTAGTTTTGACTTCTCAACACCTATATGCTAAGCGGTCAACTAACGCTCGACTACCGATATATCATCCAACCAATCAGTGTCTGGGTGCTAAGCAGTCAGCTAACGCCCGACTACCAATTTTCGACTTCTGCACTATTGGCTGGATGGTATAAAAATGTAAACAACATAAATATATTATTATACTAATACAGTCATAATAAAAAAAAAACCATTGATAGATATTGCATAAAAAATATATAAATAATACATAAAAACATAAGTGATACATAATTATGGATGTGTTTTACATAGTGCAGATTGAAAATGTGAATCATCGATGTTTATGTATTACATATATACACATTAAATATCATATAATTTATATTTTATAATAAATTCATTATTTATTAAACATAATAATAATTTATGAAAAAGTACAAAATCGAAAAAAATAATAATTTCTAAAATCAAAATGATAATAATTTTTAATTAAATAAAATTGAAATAAAAAAAATTAGAAGATCAAAAAAATAAAAACTAAATATTTTTTCAAAATTTTATATTTTTCAAATAATAATAAATTGAAAATTTGAAATTATATATTTATCATAATACTTAAATAATTTTTTTCTCAAATTTTTTGTGGTCAAATAATGTCATATATTTATCTTATATAAAATATATTACCATTAGCTTACAAAAAATATTTTATATCTACAAATTAGTATTTTATTTGTATATATGATAAATGGGTGTTAAATTAAAGATTTTAAAAAGAGAATTAATATGATATATTTATTACAAAAATGAATATAGAATAAATAATTAAAATTTTGGATGAAAAAAATATTGACTGATTTTTTTGATAATAATAAGAAAGAAATGAAGAAAAGAAAGATGTAAATAGAGTTATGAACGAAATATGTACAACATATAATTTATAAACAATGAGAAGTTAGATTGTAGTACGATGAACAATCACAAACACCTTTTGGATTGTAGTACGACGAACAATCACAAACACCTTTTGGATTATGGATCTACTACCACAAATTTATTGCGTAATTTCAGCATTCAATGTTTATTTATGAATAATCTCATTTTTTAATTATTCAACCATTTCATTTTACCAAGTTCAATGTTAGCCAGATTAGTCAACATTTATATGTTTCGATACAACAACAAGATGTTATTTGTAAGAAGTAGTTTTGTTGGTTGGTTAAATGGTCACATTTTATTCATGAAATGGCTTGGATTGGTATTAGTCTGGATACGGAAAAATCATTCTATTAGATCGAATAAGTACATTCGATCTAATAAGTACCTTGTATTAAATTGAGAAATTCTATGGCTCGGATCTTTAGTATTCTCTTATTTTTTATCTGTGTCTACTATTTAGGCAGAATATCATCGCCCCTTTTTACTAAGAAACTGAAAGAAATCTCAAAAACAGAAGAAAGGGTGTAAAGTGAGGAAGAAAGAGATGTAGAAACAACTTCCGAAAGGAAGGGCATTAATAGGAACAAGAGGGATCTGCCAAAGAAGATCCTTCTTCATCTGCCAAAGAAGATCCTTCTTCTTCCTTTTTTTCGGAAGAAAAGGCAAATCCGAACAAAATTGAGGAAACAAAAGAAATCCGAGTGAATGGAAAGGAAAATGAATTCCACTTTCAATTTACAGAGACGGGCTATAAAAATAGACCTATTTCTGAAGAGTCTTGCCTGATGAATATCAATGAAAATTGAGATAATTCAAGATTCAAAATATTTGATGAAAAAGCGGAAATAAAATGACCCCCCATTTAAAAAAATTAATAGACAAAAGAAATAGAAGAAAAGATAAGAAGAAATGTGGCCACCGCCCACATATTTGATACCTTCTCTTATAACACCAACCCCATTCGTAATTCCATCAACTACTCGTCTATAAAAAAAAAAAAAGCATTAATTGAGCCAACTCCCTAATCCCCCGAGTATGTTGTATAAAAAGCATCGATATAAGCACGATTGTATGACCAATCGTACAAGGTGTTTATAATTTTATCCCAATATTTTTTTTTTGGACCTAGCTTAACAAATGAATTTATTAAGTCAAATTTTTTGAAAGAGGAATAAATAGGTTTGTATAAAAAGGACACGAGAAATATTCCAAATAAGCTATACTGACTGAAAAAATAGTATCTTTCAAAAATTCATACAACCTTTTGAATCTTTTGACTTTTGATCTAAAAGGTTAATAGACGGAGCTAACCATTTGGATAATATAGTTAAATCTGTTCCTTTTTTACTAAAAGGAATTCCTAGAGATCTAATAAACAAAGTAAATAGGACTAATATGAGTAAAGGAAATAACATCGTATTGTTTGATTCATAAGGATAGCAAAAGGACTTTTGATTATCAAAATTAAGAATATTAATAAAACTTCGCCCCCCGCCTCTTTTTCTTACGTTCTCATCACTTTGATATATCTTTTTTGAAAAAGAGGAACTTTCATTATTATTTATTCTTAATAAACGACAATTTATGTTAATTCTTTTTTGACACCCTTTACCCCATACGGATATGGAATAGAAAGAGGTATTTTGGTTGCCGCTGTATTTTTGAAAATGCACGTTTAAATGCCCCTCAAAAGTAAGTAAATAGATACGAAATATATAAAATGCAGTTAATCATGCTGTGACACAAGCTATTATTGCGAAAATCGACGAATACAACCAACTCTCATTAAGAATTTCTCTTTTGACAAAAAAACAAGCAAGATGTAGATAACCACAAATAGACAGTGTACCTAATAAAAAAGAAAGTTTGGGAAATCGGTATATATTTTGTTAAATCGCCCATAAGAACCATATTCTGACTTTTATCATGATAATAACCAACAATAGTTTCCATTGAATGAATAACGGGATCAGACCCTAAAAATAATAATGCTTTTAAATAAGCATGAGTAATCAAATGCAATAAAGCACTTTGAAAAGACCCCATTCCTAGAGCTAACATCATATAACCCAATTAAGACATTGTCAAATACGCTAAATCCCTCTTAATGTCTTTTTGAGCAAGAGTTAAAGTAGCTTCTAACATAATCATTTCTGTAACTTATTTCCAATGTACTAAGAATGATATTTCGAGAAGTTAGGGATATTATTAGTTAGCTAGTTAGTTATTTATAATAATATTTCAGGATAATGTTTGTATATTTAAAAAAAATTGTCAAATAATATTTCAGGGCAACGTTTATACGAATTACGAAAAATTTAAGGTTTTTTCTATTCACACCACAATTTCCTCTTTTCACACCATATTTACTAAATACACCACAAAAAATTACATTTAAAATTTCAAAATTACTAACCACACCACAAAAATACCTATAATACCCTTAACACTTAAAAAAAATTTAAAAATAAAAAAAAAAACAGTAAACCCTACCTCACTCACTCCTGCGAACCCTGCGCGCCGAACCCCCTTTCCCCACACCCGCGCCGAACTGCTCCTAAGCCAACCCCACTGTCGCCGAACTGCTCCCCACCATCCCGAACTACTCGAGAACCTTCCACCGTCGAAGATTATGGACGCCGAACGCGAAACTCCAGGTAATCTGTCGCAATATGTTCCATGAAAATTTCCATTAAATTCGCGAATTTGAAATCTGTTCGGCGCTGGTTGGCCGAACAGCCTGCGAGGCGTTCGGCCACCACTGGCCGAACACATCACACTGTGTTCGGCTAGGACAGGCCGAACGGTGAAAAAAACAGAATGGTAAAAAAAACAGAACGTACAAAAAAACATGAAAAATGAAGTGTCAGGGCGTTCGGCCAGTGTTGGCCGAACATAACACAACACGTTCAGCCACCTCTGGACGAACACATCACACTGTGTTCGGCTAGGACAGGCCGAACATATTTCATTGCGTTCGGCCAACACTGGTCGAACGCCCTGACACTTCATTTTTTATTTTTTTAATTTTGAAGATTATATTGATAATTTTGTTAATGTCCATTTTTGTAAAAAAAATGGATGTGGTGTGAAGAGTCCCAAAATTTAATTAACGACTCCCTTTTTTTATTCCAATTCTTACAATTATCAGCAATTTTCGCACTTAATTTTGTAATATTTAGAAGCAAGTCCAATTATTCACCCAAATTCCAAGTCGATATCCAACCCCCATTTTCCAGATTCTTCCCGCACCTACTCTTGCTCGTAAAGTCAGGTGGTAATTGAAGAGAAGATCGCCGTTTTCCGCTTGGTCGCCGGCGACCTAGGGAAACGATGGAGGATTCTAAAGCTGCTGTTGGATTGGACCACTGGTTGCAGTGGCAAGTGCTGGTCTCTGCACTCATCTTCGTCCTCCCCACGGCGATCGCTATCAGCCTCATCCGGAGAAGGAGCGGCGGCGGAAGGGACCAACTGAAGGCCGTCGATCTGTGGGCCCCGTGCTGGAGGAACCTCCACCCTCGCTGGCTTCTCTTCTACCGTGCTTTCGCGTTTGTAGCCATGGCTTTCCTTCTTTATCAAACTGTTGCTGCCTTCGGAATCTTCGTCTTCTTTTTCTACACCCAGTGAGTCATGCTAGATCCGAAATTACTAAAACTGTTTCAGAGTCCTGGAATTTTTTCTCTGCTTCTAGATTATCCTGGAATTTTTCGTCATCAAGTTTTTATCTGGTAGTGTGTACTACTTCACTGTATCTAGAGTATTGTTCTAACTGTACCAAAGTAGTTATGGAGAAGCTAAGTTCATTTGATTGTTCATGATAGGATGCAACACTTCTCTGTCAAGTATTCTACTGTTCAAATTATACTATCTATAGAGGAACCAATCTGAAATTTGATCTTAAGAGTCCATTCTTGTTAATTATAGTATATAAGAGGGTGAAAGTTAACCGAACAAAAGGGCCAACATTGAAAAAAGGAAGGAGGTTAAACTCTTAAATGTAGGACAAAATTACTTATAAGATTAGAATTTTAGAAAGTGCAAGGGGGCCACCACCCTGTATATCCATCCCTATTCTTTACGATTGCCGATCTGATTTTGAGTTATTTGGTTTCCAGGTGGACTTTTGCATTGGTCATGGTCTACTTTGCAGTATGTATAAAGTTTAACGTTGTTTTATTTATTATTTTTTTGATTGCTTACACTGCTAATGATTGTTTTGGACATCTGCAGTGTGAAATTTGTTCTAGGATGTGAACTTTTCTGATATTAACATGTTCAAGTGTAGATTGCTACCATTGTATCGATAAGGGGATGTAGGATTCAGGCAAGAAATCCCACTCAGATTGGGGAGAGGGATAAATTTCTGAAAAAGGATTCAGAAGAGACCAACAATGGAACAACTTCAAAATCTGAACAGAGAGAAAGCAAAGGCTTTATCAAGTTGGAACTTCATCATGATTCAAATAATGAGCAGTTTGGATTTCTGGAGAATCTTTTGCAAATTATTTATCATGTTAGTTTATTCAATTCCCTGGTTTTGCTTATTTATACTATTTATACTTCCGATACTTTTCAAAGAGATGCTGTTCCTTATGGTGCAAGGGCAGGTGATGAGCCCTTGCCAATTCTAATCAGAACTAGGTGACGACACCATTCTCCAAGGTTGCATTTGGATTGAAAGATTTGAAATGCATGGGGATTTTAAACCAACTCAGGCTAGATTGCCTTTCAAATCCCTCTAAAATTTGCTACTATGGATTTCATATCCTTCAATCCAAAATGCAACCCAAGAGAAGTTCGACAAAATATAACTTTTTCATGGGAAACTTTCTTTCGAGTATTAAGTATTAGAAAATATGATAACTTTGATCCAACATGGGTGTAAATCAGATAGTCACTCAGGCTGAAAGAGCCCCGGGCTTGTTTAACCAGTTGCAAACTGCATCATTTTCATTATTTACAGTCTACACGAATTGTCTTATATACTGAGCTCTAGTCATTCTTTTCCAATAAAGGGTAAAATCTGTGGTAGCTACGATTAAATAAAAGCTGTTAAAGTGATGGATTTTGAGTTGACTTCCGTACAATGATGGATATTCATTATTAAACAGACATGTGCGGGCGCTGTTATCCTCACAGACATTGTTTTTTGGGGTCTTCTGCTCCCATTCATGACGGGTGAAGATTTTCAGCTCACCCTGGTGAGCATTTATATTTCATCATCTCTAACTTCAACCTCTATTTATTTATCTTGAGTATCAAGTTGGTTATATTCCCATTTACTATGTTCAAGTTTCAGCTTTTCGGTGTTAGCTCAACACTTCATCTTCCAGAATACCTCATTTTCGTTGTTAGAAATGTGTATAGTGAGACCAGGATTCTCCCCCATTTCACTTGTTACTTTCCAGGAGATATATAGTGCTGAATTATGCTTCAGTATCAATGACACTCTTAAGCCGATGCATTTCCCATGGAGTGTCCTGAAAGAAATTTCTTCAGTTATATAACAATATAAAAGAATAATCACAGAATCCTTTCTATCTAAATTCCAATGCATTAATGATTTGCAACATGTTCTCCCTGCTTGCTAACGGATTCTTGGAATGTATTCTTGACATACAACTTTTGTCTATGTGTGGCAGTTGATTGGATGTATGCATTCTGTAAATGCTGTTTTTCTCATCTTTGAGTCCGTTTTCAATCGCTTGGTAAGTTTCCTCTTTCCCTTTCCATTTTACAGCACCGAACAGTCACATTTGCACTGTCAACTACATTATTTATTATAAGCTAATAAAAAATATCTCCACCTCTCAGCCCTTTACCTGGTTTGGTCTTGTCTACTTTGTGCTCTGGAGCTGTTCTTACATTGTTTTCCAGTGGGTTCTTCATGCTTGTTGCTTTACATGGTAAATACACGCCAGCATTTCCTTAATAAGTCGTGTGAAATTTACCAACGAGAACAAAACACCACATAAGAATCCATATAAATTTGGTTAGATATGTAACTTTACTTCTTGAATGACTTAATTTACACTTGAAGAGTTGTCTTGCAGGTGGCCATATCCTTTTCTTGATCTTTCAACTCCATGGGCTCCCCTATGGTAAGAGTCCCACTCCAATACTATGCCCATTAAACTACCTGCTTCGTGATTTACATGTAATGGATGTTTCTATTTTCAGGTATCTCGCCCTGGCTTTGATTCATATACCCTGCTATGGATTGTACGTATTGTTTACAAAAGCCAAGCATGCAGCCTTTTCGAGGCTGTTCCCACATACGTTTGTGAGGTCGAATTTGTTCCAAATTTAGAGGCTAAAAGTTTTTTCATTTTGTTTGCATAAACACGCACACTTCATCTGCTACAGTGTTATTTGATGCAAGAGCATTGTACGGCTATGGAAGATAATACATTTGATGTACAAGAGGGCAAAGAAATGTAATAACAGAAATTTTTGACAATGTCCTCTGCCTTCGCAGGTTTCAGATTGAGAAGAAACACGTTTGAACTAAGTACCGGGTTACAATAAATTGGACGAAAGGTGTTCTAGAAAGTCTTCATATTTCATAAAGTACATCATTGGCTGAAGATCAGTTCTTTTGTAACATGCTATTTTAATATAAAATAGCATATTTATATTACTCTTGTCCATAGTAAATTATAGAATATGAGCAAGTCAGGTCTCCATTAAATTGCAAAAGTTATGATAATTATTCAAAATATAAAAACCAGCGGGCCCAAGTAATGTAACTCAAAACTTTAATTTTTTCCAAAATATTAGTACTAAGGTGTTACCTTAAAAAACAAAAATAAATTTTAAATAAACAAATAATACTTATGAAATGCACATTTATCATCTATGTTGCACAATAGACCCATTCTTATTATTAAAAAAGGAGATGGTATAAATACGTGTTCAGAACAAGCTCAGTACACCAATTGAAACAAGTAAATTATACAAATAATAGTTCACAGACATGTTCCTCGGCGGTGAATCTGCTTCCCAGATCAACTCAACAAATACGAACAAAGATATTAAAATAACACAAACATGCGATTTAAATAGCGTATCATATCTAGAATAAAAACAGAGTTTTCACCAAAGTTGGCTTCGCAAACCTATACAACTATACTGAATTCTAACCAATGAAGGGACATCACTAAATAAACAAACTATGCTCACTTGTAGCAGATGACAAATTACAAACAACTTTAACAAAAATATCCAGCACCCAAAATAAAGACATAACAAGGAAATAGTATTCAATCATGTTAATCAGGAAAGAGAATAACCTATCATTATAAACTACAAGCAATCAACAATATTGACATATACCATTACCTATGACAATAAATAAAATAATACTAAATTATATAAGCCTAATCCATTATAAAATCCTAGCAATGTACAATATATAAGTATTCAGCGTTTAAGCATATTAAATTCATTGTAATAAACATAATAGTCTAAGCTTGTACTATAAAGTCCGTATTCAAACTAATTACTAACAGGAAAAAAACCCAAATTAATTTCAAGTTTACATAATTCCAAATATGCTACATTTCGCTCAATGATGCCAAACGACCATCCAAATTGAGGAAATAAAATCTTTGCAAGGAAATGAAGATAATGTGAAAATGGAAATTTTAAACAGCATAAGCATTAATTAAAAACTGGATCAAAATTTAAGAAGCAATCTTAGAAACATTACTCAGTAAATAAACCAAAATCCATAATTCCAAAACCTAAATAAAAACAGTAATAAAAATTGTTCAACAACGACAATATAACATATAAAATTATCTCAACAGGCTAAACTTCAATGTTCCAGAGCTTAATCGCCTCCAGCCTTATTGTAGACGTAAGTCAGCCCACACTTACCACAGTAATGGCGATCGAAGTGGTTGGCCATGAAAGTTCCTGCACCACACTCAGCATTCGGACATTCCTTCCTCAGCCTCTGGACCTTTCCAGAATCGTCAACCTTGTAGAATTGGAGGACCGCCAGCTTAACCTTCTTCTTCTTGTGCTTGATCTTCTTCGGCTTAGTGTAGGTCTTCTTCTTCCTCTTCTTAGCGCCACCACGGAGACGGAGAACAAGGTGGAGAGTCGACTCCTTCTGGATGTTGTAGTCAGCGAGAGTGCGGCCGTCCTCGAGCTGCTTCCCGGCGAAGATAAGGCGCTGCTGGTCAGGCGGGATGCCTTCCTTGTCCTGAATCTTGGCCTTGACGTTGTCAATGGTGTCGGAGGATTCAACCTCCAAGGTGATGGTCTTACCCGTTAGGGTTTTGACGAAGATCTGCATCTTCGCGGCGGAGGGAATGCAATATCTAGGGTTTGTTCTTGGATGAAAATGGCAATGCGAGGGCTGTGAAAAACAGTGACGCGGCTTAAATAGATTAGGGTTTTGTGGAAGGGGGTGTAGTCTTAATGTGTGGGCCGCTTAGGTGGTTCTGGGCTTTGTTTGGGCTTATTCGACTCTTATATGGTCCAATTATACTTAAGCCCACTGAAAACTAGTAATTATTGCAGTTGGGCTCAATTACACTCATCTACAAGGGACCAAATAAAAAAGCGTTGTACGTATGGAAGGAGTTGACAGTTAGGGTTTAAGACCAAGTTGGTTGAAAATGGCAAGTCACTGAAAATTCTGGCTCCCCAAGAAGAAGAGATTTTGCGAAAATCCCCCTTTCCTTGATTCTCCGTACTCTCTCTCTCTCTCTCTCTCATAATTTTATCTTCGCGATGTCTATCACTTGCTGATGATATATTAATTTCAGCGGTTTAGATTCTGCGGAAACCAGACTCAGAGGTCTGATACAAAGTGAATTCCATGCCCAATTGACCCTTCTCAGTAATCTTTCTCCTAACCTCTTTACTTTCATGCCTATTACGGTGGTTACGGGTCTTGATTTAATTTTTGCTGATAATTATGCCTTTTTAATAGCTCCGTGCTCGAGGAAAACCTGGAAAGTCGCTCAAATAGATGCCCATTGCTGAAACAATCACGGTCTCTCTCGCATCGACCTTTCTACCAAAAGGGGGTTAATGCTGGCAGGGGAGATGGTGACAAAGAAGATTCCACCTTTACTTCTGAGATGAAATGGAATGCGTTCATGCGATGTCTGTACCCAAATTCCTGGAGTTGATTGCTAAGATCAAGTCCGTTCATGCATCCATATGCAACAGCTTTTCAGAATCTTGTAGCATTTGGATTAAGAGAGAAGTTGACAGGTATCTAACAAACTTTACCTTCTTTTTTTTTTTATTTTGTGCACAAGCAGGTTTAGTTGAACTTTAAATTAATTTAGTATATTGATCTCAGGAAAATACAGTATCAGGAGAAACGTGTTCTGCAGCAGGCATCAATTCTTGGGAATTTAGAAACGTTTGGTGTGTTGAAAGAATCTTGTTTGAATTGTGACACAACAAGTGAGCAGCATGATTCTATTAGAGAGTTAGAGAGGGATACCAATGTTTCTGCAGTGGTTGAGTTTGGTGCTGGAAGAGGATACTTGACACAGATGCTTGCGGATTGTTATGAAATGAAGAAGGTGTTACTTGTGGAGCGGAAGCCATATAAGTTGAAGGTCTGCCTATCTAGACCCTTTTTTGAATCCTTTCTTCCAACAAACTTTTGCCTTTTTTTTTTTATTGCTTTGCATTGGTGATCATGAATTCAGCTGTGATGTTGTATTGTGCTTCATTAAATTTCCAGCCCAGATGCTTGCTAGTATGCTACTGATTTGTCTATGCACTAATTGCTACTCTTAGGATGATCGGAGTTTTTTGACAGAAAGAGAGTTTAGTATTGGAGAGGTTGAGAATTGTCTTCGTATGGGTTTTTATCTTCATAGGAGGGTTATCTTCTATTTGAGTACGATGGGGATCTTTTTTGTTCTCAGTAGAAGGGATATTGAAGAAAGTCTATCATCCGTATCAAATAGGGACTATAAGACATTGTATTGATAATACGTTCTTTGTTTCCAATTGGAAATTACCTTATGGTCTCTATACATTATTTCCATGATCATATTCATATGACATCCTATCAGTCCAATGTCAAAACCTCATCCTTATTAGTTAACATGAGTCCAAATCGTTTTTTCTCCACCCCCTCTGACTGTCATTGCACCACATTCTCTTTAGTGTCAACAGTTTGACTCTGGCCTCATTTAACTGAAAGTGGGTTATAAATAGATATATTGTTTTTTGGAATTTTCAGGGCCTACATCAGCTTCAGAGGACCGATGATCTTGTGACTCAAAATTTGAATTCACTCCCCTTCAGCTTGTCTCCTTATATTCTAAGACCTATTCATTTTCATACCACAGCTTGTGAATCCATTGAAATTCTAGATGAACAGAAAGAATCAGCCCTAGTTGGAAACAAAACTAAAGACTCAGCTGATGTTTTCAGAGAATGGGGTTGTAGTCAGAATGATATAACCATGATTTTCAAGCGACGCCCATGTTTACGGAAAGTGAACATTCAGATCCTTCAGTCCGAGCTCGAAATACTTTCTCAGTGGGGCTTCGAATCAGCTGACCTTGTAAGAATTGTACATTGTCGTCCCCGCTTTCTTAGCTGCACAATCAATGTCTTCCTAAGTGAACGCCTCAAACATCTGGAGGACTTGTTTGGCTCAAGGGAAATCCTAGTGAAGGCCATTGTGCGTAATCCGTCTCTGCTGACCTATGACTTCCACAACAGAATCAAACCTGTTGTTGCCCTCTATGAGTCAGTAGGCCTTACCAAACAGGACATAATCACTATGCTGCGTTCTCGCCCCACTTTGATTACACACACTAACCTGGATGATGAGAAGATGGATTACATCCGCAGAACTGGAGTCTCAAAGGAATCAAAATTGTATAAATATGTGGTTGCCATATTTGCCGTATCACGCATAGAGACCATTCGAGATAAGCTGATGAATCTGGAGAAATACGGGATCTCAGAGGATGAGATTCTTGTTCTCATCGGACGTTCTCCACTTTTGTTGACACTGTCCATTGACAAAGTCCAGAGAAACATGACTTTTGTACTAGGTGCATTGAAGCTATCAGCCAGAGCAGTACTCTGTCACCCATCCCTGCTTTACCGAAATTTAGAGACTGTCTTAAAACCGCGTTTTCAGATAGCATGTATGATAGAGGATATGGGACTTGTTCCTCAAATTAAGGGACCTAAGCTGATGAGAGCATTGAGGATGAAAGAAGAGAGATTCATCTCAGCATATATTACTCTTCACCCGCAGGACGTGGCTGAAGAATTGATGACAGCATATGAAAATGCAAAATCTGTCAAAAGATTAGCAGTCTCCTCAAAAAAGATCTATCATAAAGGATTCCCTTTCTGATGATACTTTTGGAACTCGGAATTGGGTTTTTATTTTTTCTATTTTTTCGCTCAAATTACACTTGCATGCTTTCAGCAAGCACAGGACTTTGCAGTTGCTGGAATCAGTTCATTTGTCTGGCATTCTGTGTTGGATATTCAGAACAGCAAATGTATGCTGCTGTGGACCACAGAGGCCAAAATTTTGTTGTATGTTACCAGAAACTCAACTTTCTAGTTTATCTTTTCCTGCTTTCTGCGTATCTTTGAATGGGCCAAAGTAGTTTAAGGGATGACTTTTCTGTTGATAAATAATGTAAGAACAACCTTTTTTTTAATGTTCATGTGCATATGCTGTCTGTAAATGGGTTGTGATTGGCATGTTGCAGCCTCCAAATATGGGTATTTTAGAGACCAAAATGCTCTTCAATCTTCATCCCCACATCATGGGATCTCTGTCGCAATGAGACGGCGGAATACCTAGCAAGGTCAGCATCAACCTGCAAAAGGTACAAATCCCTTACATCCATCGGCACAAATTCTCAGATTTAGGCAGGCTAAATGCCGAACTCTAGATTAGCCTACAACTTTGTCTCATCCATCAATATCTTGGGGAGGAAGTCATTCCCGCTATAAATAGGTGCATTCAATCTGCATAACGGGGTTCCTAATACTAAATTGTAATATAATTTTCTTTGGATTTATCAACCTGAAATATAATCTTGTATCTTGTTCATTATTCACCTTTAGGTGTTTGTTCTGGGCGGACCCAACCGGATGGGGGATGGGCCCAACCCAGACAATGTTTGGCCATGAGATGTAGGATGCAGATGGCCCATTCCTCATCCAAGAGCCCAAGACCTCCCTTGTTTTTTGCAACCTGACACTCATCTCACATCACCTCCTCTTCACTCACAAAAACAGTCAAATTTGGGCAGGTTTCTCTTTCCTCCATTATCAAATTTCTCTCATTTCTCTTTCCTGTATAACAATTTTCTCTTATTTCTCTTCTATCTCCATATTAGAATTTTTATTGTATTTAAACCCCGAAAAAATTGAATCCTGCACTATGTGAGTGGAAACGTCTTCAAGATTATTGGGCTCTATTAGTATTTTACTCTTTCTGAGTGAATGTTTGAGTGGTAGAAAAACAAAGATCTGAATAAAGAGACAGAAAAGAAAAAGAATGGCTGATGAAGAATACAAATAAGGGAGAGAAAAGGAAGGGCATGCACAAGTGCCAGGCTGCATATCTCCTCTTCGAAAGCCTGCCATACAACTCCACTCTTTGTATGTACAATTTTGGCACCAAATACTTTTTGTACAGGATTTTTTTATTAATCGGTTATATTGAAATTTATGGAGGTGAGGAAACATTCAAGGGTATGTGCATCTATAGATGAGGTCAAGTTTGAGATTTTATTTTGTGTGGAAACAATTCGAACAAGTTATCTTGGATAGGCATTTTGCAGGGGTGTTTCGGTGCACGATAGATCATATATATATTCTGGCTTCTATATTTAAAATTCAAATATTTACTTAAAAGAATTATATTTTTTGTTCCACAAATATATTAAATATTAAAAAGGAGAAAATAATACACGAAAACCATAAAGAATAAAATAAGACAATAAGTTTATTTAATCTAAACTCATAATAAAATATTCAAAATTAAAACTTGTTAAACCAAATATTAAAAAATGAGAAAATTAATATAAAAATATAACTTATAAAAATTATGATCTCTTTTAATACTAATTTCTTACAAAAAAAAAAAAAGAGAGAATTACTTTTATTTTATCAAATATTTGTTAAAACACAAAGAAATATTTATGAATTAAAAAAATTTAAATTAAAAATAACCGAAAAAAATTGGTTTATATAGAAATTTAATTGAAAATGGAATATTTCGTATAAAGTAATATGAAAGAAATAATAAAAATTAGAACAACTTTTATAGTCAACAACATAAAAATCATTATCTATCAATCATCCAATCATTACATATATATCAATTTTCATAATAAAATAATATAAATATACACTATTTAACTTATTGATTTGATATATATAGTACACATCCTACCTACTCCTTTCCAATACAAATATTATTTTTTACTATTTAATCTCATTTCACATCCTGGATGTTAACAGCCGGATAGGCTACGAACACCTACATCCTAGCACAAATAACCACCTCGAGCCAATAAGACACAATTACCACCATGCATCTCTTATACCCTTTCAAAATTGCAATTTTCAAAGCTCAAATCTACCATCATCGAAGTGTTCGTAACTTTTTCATCAAAATTTTGATAATCTTGAATCTCTACTGGTTGAATACTCAACAAAAAACATTCAAACCACACTTGATTTAAGGACTTGAGGAAATTAGCAATTGTAGAACAATTGTTGATTTATTCAAAAGATTACAATTGAGCGTCTAGAGATAATTTGTTAATGTTGGACTAATGATGATGAAAAGTAGATGATTTTTAAATGGTTGTGCGTACTTCAACATATCAATTTTTTTTTTTTTTTTAATTTAAATGACTTGGTAATAAATTGTAGGAATTTGATGTTGGGAATTATAATTTGGAGGATATTTTAAGCTTTTCAAATTAAATTAATTTTGCCTTTGAGACAAAAATTGGGGTGTGCGTGGATAGCTTTCTTACAAAAATACATGGGTTGACCCGACCCATTCAGGCCGGATCATCCCGACCCGAATGTACTCTGTAGCTTAAACTAGATTTTACACGCAACTCTTGCAAACAATAATACACTACGGTGAAAAATAACAGGCTGTCTGAAGATCTCCATAAACATCTGATCGGCCGCTCTCCTTTTCTTCTCTCAAATGTCTGCAGCTGCAGCCACCGCAGTGGTAGCACTTATCAACCACACCGCAGTCGGGCCGGAAAAATCCAGGCATCGTCCCTTATCCTCCCATCATCTATTCAGAGAGAAGCTCCCGCGCTTCAGCAGATATTATGCGCCGGAAAAGAGGAGTTCTCGAAATTACCTTACCAGCGTCATATTCCGGCGTCCATTCTCCCCTGTCATGCAATGGCAAGATTGCACGTAATCGATCTTCCAAAAAATTTCCCCCTCGAATGCGTTTTTTTTTTTAATTGTCAGTGTCGTTGGCAAAATTTGAACAAAAAATTTCTCTCGAAATTTATTTCTTACGATGTTATTTGGTGTGATTTAGTTTACTAATCTGGTTAATGAGCAGCATCCATGGTGCTGTTCCTTCTTTCAATTTATTCTTAATTTTTGCCCAAAAGCTGATTCTTGATTAACCAATATGCATTTTGATTTTAGAAGTAGAGTCTGATTTCTGTTTCAGGGTAAGCATGGATATAGATGTGCCCACTTCAGTTGCTTATAACTGTTACTCTGATCGTGAAGCCATTGCTCAATGGATGCCCTTCATTTCATCTGTTAAGGTAGGATTATCAGTTCTTTTTTACTGAGCTGCTTTTATCTTTATGAGGAGCTCTATCCTTTTGTATGTTAATCTTGGGTTCAGACAATACCTGAAATTATTCCGATTAGAACCAACCATCTATTCGGGCTTACTTTTCATCTTTCAATGTTGATGTATTATATATTGGCCATTATTTTTTAGAAGTAATTGTAACATTAAAATAAGGTTTGGAAAATGAAGTTCCATAGTTCTTGTTGTCACTAATTAATCTTGCGAACAGCTGTTTCATCCCATCTTGAGATTTTTTAAGTTGTGAAGTCTATTTGTAATACTGTTCTAGATTTTGGAGGATAAACCTGACGTATCACAGTGGTCGCTGAAATATAAAGCATTTGGACGCAATATAGAATTCTCTTGGCTTGCTCGAAATATGCAGGTAACTTCTGAAGTGCATTAAATTACACTAGTAATTTCTGTGACTTCAGTGCAATTTTAGTTGTTTAGAAGTTGTTGTTGCTACTTTCTTGCAGCCTATACCAAACCAGAAAATCCACTGGCGATCTCTAGAGGGTCTTCCTAATAGGTAACGAAAATTGTATGATGGATAAAAATCTAGCATAATGCAGAATAGCAAACTTATTTTCAGCTGTGGTTAAAATTTTATTGTTGTAATGTGCAGAACTTCAGTGCTAGAATGCTTATTAGATAGAGTTCCCTTATATTCCTCTCTCACTCGGTTTTTTGACAAATCCTTGAACTTGGTCTTAGGGATTCAGTTCTTGAGCTTCAGACTTACCTGTATAAAATTTTGAGTCACTCAATCAGGACTTCTTGATTAATTTAGTAAATCATTCTTCTCAGAACTCAAATGAATCTTCAGCAGTTTGTTATGTAAAATTGTAAATATATGTACAGCAGAATGAAATGAAGTAAAGTTTGGTGAAATAGTGTACTTATACTATAAATAAGGACGAGATAAGTTTGTGGGGGAGAATAAATTTTCTAGTAAAAATATCAGTTGCATATTCTCTTCTGATATGAGTTGTTTCCTCTCAATTCTTTCCTCCGTGAGTCTTTTCTGACAAATATACTAAACAGGCTTCTGTTACTGACCGCAGATAAATAAATATGTATGAGGCTGCAATGAATTTTCTGAACCCTTTAGTTAGCTTCTTGTTGTTTTTCTCAAAAGGAGTTTGCTGTTGTTTAGTTAATGTCACATGCACAGAAAAAAATTGTTGCATTCTTCCTTACAAATGTTGCTTGTGCTTATTTCTGCTTGCACACTGGCAGGAAGCTGGATTTATTTGCCAATTTATCGCGAATCTTGAAAAGAAACAATTTTACTTTCTGCACCTTTTTTTTTTTTGGCTTCCTCTTTAACAGGTGCTGAATGCCAATATCGGCCCATTAAATAGATCAAGTGGTTATATCAATGGATATTTTTCAAAAAGAAAAACTAGCAAGCAGCAAAATATTCTCTGGGTTATTATTGCCACTGAACTTTGCATGCTTACTTGCAGGGGAGCTGTAAGATTTTTCCCTAAAGGCGCTTCTTCTTGTACGGTTGAAGTATGGCATCTTCGCGAACTATACACTTCATTTTCTTATTATACTTGCTTTATCTTGTATATATTTGCCCGACACATGCTTCTATCTCTTAATCACTTTGTAACCCGCATGTTTATTTGAAATTGTTACTGATGAGTGATTAAGTTGAATATCTAGGTCCTATTGAATAACTAATGTTTATATATGCAATAAGCCAGTCCATGATCAAATACGCGAAAAATACGGAAGACCATAAACAAGTAACGATCTTGTTGTATAGCTTCCAGAAATAAATAGAATGATCCCTGCTTGAAATGTGAATATTTTTCGTGTATTGCAGCTTACTGTGTCATATGAAGTTCCTCAACTGCTAATCCCGGTGGCATCTGTAAGTTCTCTCTGTCTGGCAGCCACTGCTTAGAATTAAATTTCCTAGAGTGACAAGTAATTTCATGTTCTGCTCATATAGGCACTCCAACCTTTTCTTGAAAGCTTGCTGGTACGTGGTTTGGAACGGTTCGCCCAGTTCGCTAAAAGCTACTCAGTTGAATCTACAACGTAAAAACAGGCACACATCTAACCAACAGTTGAGTTGATTACCTATGTTATTTTCTCATTACTTTCGTTTGCAAAATGTGAGGTTAATAGTAAGGACACATACATGGCTTGTAAAGATGAATTCTGTGACATATTCTTGTTATATGCATTTTCCTGTTTTATGTATAGTTCTAAATTATAATCATGCATGAGAGAGAGAGAGAGAGAGAGAGAGAAGGATAATATTCTTAAGGGCAGCCGAATCATCATATGGTAACACCAATAGAATACAAGTCCAAGATGGGCTCTAATAGCACATTAGTCAACTTCTTACACCCCACACCCTACCTACCAACCAATTATATATACATCCAACCTAGATTCCACCAAACCAGTGAACAATTAGGAAACAACATTGGAAAGAATCTTACAGACAAAACTGCTCAACTGAACCGGCTGCTACGAACAGCCTCTTTTCCCTCAAATAAATGGGCAATATTAAGTAGTCGAAAAAAGGCCAAAAACATGATCAACGGTTCCCACTTACATCCAAGAAACTCCGCAAGCTGCACAAAGCCTCAGCCGAGAGACTGCAGCACCGTAGCCTCTTCTGGCGTGTTGAGGACGTCTCCATTTGATCCAGGGAGGTAAAACAAACGATGATAACCGTTAGATTATCAAAAGTGTTGAGCCTAAGGGCCTCCATCACGAGGTCTTTGGCGCATTGCTCGGGGTCATCGTGTCTTCTAAGCCCCCGTCGGACAAGGCTGACGGCTTGCTGACTAGACATAACATCCCATATCCCGTCACATCCAATTATGAGAAATTCGTCATCCTCTGTTAGAGTGACTTGACGGAATTCTGGCTCTGCAATTAGAGGCGAGGAAGAGCCTCGGGGCAGCTTCATGTCCCAGTCTCCTAGGGCACGAGTAACCGAGAGAACACCGTTGAGATAACCATCATCAATGAATCCACCCAATTCCTCAACACGACGCCTCTCCAACGCATAGCTTGGTCTGTGATCTTGAGACATATCGACTGCCTCACCTTTCCGGCATAGAACTGCTCGACAGTCCCCCGCATTCGCCACCATTAGAAGCCTGAAATGAAGTAACGGGTTTCTCAATCACAGGAATTTACCAAAGATAGCCCTCTTCGTCTAATCATTCTTTCAATTTGGATTTTCTATTCCATTCAGTGCTATATCTTGTATTCCACAATAACCACCACATGCAACGTGTATTTAATGATATCAATAACACATATCGTGAATTAAAAGCAATGAAACACAAGATAGAACACAGAATGAAATAGCGGATCTGAACCATCATTCTTGAAGAAATGTTCACTACCATGCATTCTTTCAAAGGGATAACTTACAAAAACTACCCTTAAGGTGTAGATTCATTACAAATGAACTCAATGAAGCTTGGCTACTAATAAACACCCCCTTCCCCTTGTGGTTTGCATTTTCTTACAAACGCCCTCCCTAATGGGGGTGATTCATAAGAAAACAAACTTCCTTCTGTTTTCTGGTTATCAGGATAAAGTTCAAGGGATAGTTTTGTGAATATCTTTTCTTCAAATGAAAACACAAGGGCAATTAATTAATTCCAGTGCACGAAAAGTTGATGAAGGATAAAGATTATACCTCCCAACGATAAGAGCGGTCAAAGCAGTTGTTCCAGAAGAACTGCTCACGCTGCCATCAGCAGCCAAGGCAGTATCTGCCTGAAGGAATCCTTTCCTTAGACAATTCTTTACCTCTACTATAAACGTGTCATTAACTTCAGATGTTTGCGGGAAATTAGCATCTTCAAAAAAGAATCTGATCGCGTTTTTCTTAACATAAGCTGCTGCCTCAGGTCCTCCATGACCATCAAATACCTAAACAATGTATAAACAATCAAGTCAGATGATGTCATGCTGACCTCAACCAAAGATTGAACAAAACTAAAGGGCAAGAAATAACTCACCCCATAGAAGGCACTGGGTTCAGGGACACTGATAAGTGATCCCAAGTGTGCTGACAGATCATCTATCCTTATGTGCTCATCTTCCATGTATCTTCTCGGACCAATATCAGCAAAACCTCCGGAACGAATGCTTGGTACAAATTGCAACACAGGGGTTCCTGGAGATTTGACATCCTGATGTGCAAATAATACAAACACGGCTGATAAGTGAACATAAAAACAAAATGCGCTAAATTTAAATAAGTTTATCAGCACGTATGTATGTGAGAAGAACCAACAAGGAATGATAATGGAAAAAGGTTGCAGTTAATGTTGTTAAACCCCATATGTTGATGCTTAAAAGATAACTACTCAAGCTCATATTCTCGAGTATATAATTAAAATATTACTTAAGGGAAAACACCCCGGTTTTTTCTTTTTCCTCCCACACGTTATCAGGTGTTTCAAAACTATTATGAAGCTTCGAAAAAAATTGGAATTGCTAATTGTAATTCGGCCTGAGGTAGAGATTATTAACCTAAAAGGATAGATGGAAATCAGGTTTCTGCACTAAAAAACTAGCCACCAGCCTCTGGATGAGGTGAAAACCTGCGTAGACCTCCATTAACTTGGCAATATTACAAAGCTGATCAACTACTAGATTTTTTTTTTTTTTTTTAATCAAGTCTGCAGAAAAAGATTTTCACACGCACAGGCAATGAACAAGAAGAAGAAGAAGAATATTTGGAAGTGAATACTTTAATTAAGAATTTGCTGCTCTAAATTTGCTTATCTTCTTTTCTTGTTCTCAATAATAGTTGGACAGCTAAGAAACCCTGATTTCCAGACATCAGAAGAAACATAAACCCACAATTCGAAGGAAGCATAAGGAATAAAAAATATCACAATAATAATCCTTTCTTAACCAATTCTGCAGACCCAAGATTTTCCCGGGAAAACAAAAAAAAAAATTAATCATGTCTGCCCTAAAATTAAAAGGTCGCCCATAGAATTTTCCATCCACCTAATATTTGAAAGTGGATATTTTGATTAAGAATTTTTGCTTCTTCTGTATTTGGTTATCTTCCTTTTCTTGTACTCAATCACAGACCAACAAGAGAACCAGATTCTCAGACATCAGAAGAAATATTGCACCATTCAAAAACCAAACCCATAATTCAGAGGATGCATATGCAGAAGCAGCTAAGAGAAAGTCAGCTTATATTGTACAAAAAAACCAATAAAAAAACACAAGGAAACCACAAAAACGAGGAAACTGAGACATAAATCTTACAATTTCAGAAGGGGGCACATCCAACACAGGGATGTTCGTTCGAACTACCACCTCAGCTTCCGCTCCCATTTTCTTCCAGTTACATACGAGACAATATCAGCTTACAACTCAACTTTTTTCAGACAAATATCTCGGGGAAAATCGGAACCTCTGCTTTGAACTTGTGATGCTTTCAGGCGATGAATTATTCAGGTAGAAAGAAGACTTTTCTGGGACTTTCTTGGGATTTCTGTCCGCGTGGAAAGATGACCAAAACTGATTACAAATGGGCTGGAATTGCTACATATAGTTGGGGAGTAAGAGAGAGAGAGAGAGGAGATTGCTGGTAACCGGCTGTCAGCTGCACAAGTCGTTGTGGTTACCGACAGCTGCCGTTACTGCAACCAGGATTTTACCTTCCGGGAAGTTGGTGGATTACAGACGCAAGAGCAAAAGCATTTCCAAGGTCGGTCTTTTTTTACAAGGATTATTGTTCCTATGTTTTCATATTCTTTTGTATTTTCTTTTAGAAATTGAATATTATTTTGGATTCAATTTTTTATATTTCAGCAAAATTTAATGTAGGTAAACTCTGTTCTTATTCAAAGCGATCATTTTGGATGAATGATCATTTTTTTATAGAGAAAAAGAATAAGTGATCAAGTTATCGGTAAGAAAAATCAAACAGATCGGTCCATCTTTCGATTAGTTAAAGCTTAAGGATCACGTTAGTTTAGTTCTCAAAGGAACTGAATTAGATATGTCTCAAAAGAGATGATATCAATTCAATTTCAGAAAAAACTAAATTATTTTAATTGATCTCAAATCAAAACAGTCTTCTATATTAAAAGTTACGTGGTTATATTACCTTCTATGACAATATAGCTGGAATTTGTAACTCTTTAGTAAGCCAAAAATATTCATCTGCATTTTTATAGGTATAGATATTTTTTTTCCAAATTCTTAAGGTAACATTTTTTTTACTTTATCTCACACATATTCTCTCTAAAATTGAAGAATAAACGAAAGTCTATCTTGAGCGTCGAAGTCTCCTTGTTCGGCCTTCTTTTGCAAGTTCTTACAGGTTTCATTTTCAGTCCACTTTATTATTAGGAAAAAATTAAATATTAACTATTTTAGATCATAAAAAGTAAATATCATTCATTTCTCTCCCCTATATGCTTGTTTCATTTCTTGTGTAACTCTCAACACTCGTAAGGTTCCATTTTAAAAATTAAATAATGGTACTTTTTTTATTTTTAGATTAAATGTTTACAGTTTGTAACTTAAATCTATGATTCATGATTCATTGTTCAAATTCATAATTTAGACTTAAAGTTTGGAGAATATAATCTTTTTCATGATTCAAAAATTTAAAATTCATAAACTATGAACTCATAATTCATGATTTTTAAGCTTTAATTTTTAAAAGAACACGAGTAAAGCAAGAAAAAACGAAATTGATAAATCTACTCCACGGTCTTTTGAGATAAATACTACATATACATTATTTTGTATGACATTTTGGATGATATCCTACATTATACCAACAAAATTTTTTAATTTATTTTTAAATAATATATCGTGTAACATATATTTTGGTAATATGCACATAGCTATAAATTTTGAATTTGAATTCTTATTTCATTATATTTATTTTATATTTAAAAATATTTAATACATAATATATATTAATTAATAATATTATTATATATTAATAATTTTAAAATATAAAATAAAACACAAAATAAATTAAAGATCCCAATTCATAAAATCTACATATGTAAGCATGTATTTGTTCTGTTTGTGCAACATGTCACCATCTACCAGCCTTAGAGATTTATGATGGACACGTGGAGGTTTTGGTTTCTGAAAAGGGGCCCGGCCCGACGCGTGACTTGTGTGGACGCGAGAAAGCTGTTCCAGTTTGACGTAAATAACCTCTTCCTCACCGTTGACTTTTTAAATTAATGATATCTTTGCTCTTCTACTCTATATTTTTATTTTAGTTGGTAATAATTGTTTCTGGAAAGTCAATGCCCTTTTAAGAAAAAGTTTGCGAATTAAGACATCAATCTCGTTTTATTTATTTTATTTATTATTTCATGAATTTTTCTCCATTTTCCTTTTCGTAAATATCCAACAGGTCAAGAATAACGAGCCATAATGAGCTACTAATCTTTTCCTTTGATGTTTTCCTGCACTCTAATGCATAATTGTTATAAAATAAATTATATTAAATAGTCGTTTGAACAATATACCGAACATAATATATTTTATTGTATTAATAGTATATTATAAAATTATGTTATTATTATAAAATATTATATAATAATCATTTATGTCAATTAAATTTATATAAACTTGATGTTCATCTATGCAATACACACGATAAAATATATTTTACTATATTAATAATATGTTATAAAATTATTTTTATAAGAGATTATAAAACATATAAGTGATATGAAAAAAGAATGAAAACATATAATTATACAACAAAGCAAGATATTATGATGCAAACAAAATACTTATGACATATAAAATACAAAGAAAAAAAAATAAATTTTGCTTGTGACTCACACACATTTGTAGATTATTCTTTACATTATATAAAAAAAATTAATATACCACATTTTTTAAATATATTTTGTGTGTATTTATTTTTCTTAAAAAAATTATACTTATAAAATCAAATATAAAATAGCATTGACAATATGCATGAATATAAGAAAATAAAAATCTTAAATTTTCACTCAAATCAATTTGAAGTTTCTTAAGTATAGTTCGTTGTCATTCTCTCAAAATGTTTCTCCGATAAATAAAAACAAAATGAGAATTTTAGAATTCACACTCAATCCAACCTACTATAATTTTTCAAACTCCATTACAAATACTTAAAATTAGTAAAAAAATATTAAAATGAAACTTCTAAATCTATACTTATGTAGTATAATATTTTTTATTTATAAAAATATTTATTATTATTATTCTACAAAAATAAAAAAATAAATTATTATTTTTTATTTGTCGAAAATTTATGTAACATAACCTATTTTTTATTCAAACTTTACATATTTCAAATAAAAACAAAGCATAAAAAAATTATTTTATATTTTAAATATAATATTGTATTTTAACATATATAATATTGGTATCAAACTAAAGATTGTAGAAAACGATTAATTTGATGTATCACATGTCAAAAATGGATTTGTAACAAAAAAAGTTATTTGAATTTTAAGATTTTAGTTATAAAAAAAAAAAAACTACTTGTTATTTACATAAACCTTTTCTTATTTCATGTAATTTTTCTAACTATATATTTTAAGTAAAAAAGGCATAAATTTTGTAGAAGTAACATGTGTCTTTTTAGCATAATTTTAGGGATTTTTTATTTATATTAAGTCTAAACTTTTTGTGGTGATGACACATGGCAGATTCTATTTTTAGAGTTCCTACTTTTAAATTAACAATAAGGATTATGTGATTTAACTTTTGTTATTATGTTATATTGCATTAGTGTTCTTTTAAAAGTTATTTTTATTAAATAATAAATTGCACGATTTTTCGAAGTGAAATTTAGAGTGTTCACTATTCAATACGAATTTTCAACTCGCTAAAATCTGTTAAGGTTGAACGATAAATTATAGTATTGAACAAAATTAATAATATAATTTTTTTATTATTTTTATAAAAAAATTATATTTTTAGATCAAATTCATATAAAAAAGTCATATTTATTTATTCAAATCCAACATATACATCAAAATAAAAATAAATAATTCAACCCATAAAAATTATATTATATCCATAAGAAATTAATATCATATTTTAACATAATTATTTATTTTAAAATATGCAATATTAGTTTCATATTAAGCATCACAAAAAGAGGTTTATTTTGATACATGATATGTCAAAAACGAATTTAAAATAAAAAAATTATTTATATTTTTAAATTTTAGTAGAAAAAAAAATACACATGCTAACAAATAGTAAATACATGTCTAGATATGAGAACAACTCTCATAATTTTTCTTTTATTATTGAACGATGGAATCATTATTATCAAGAAAATATGACACAGTGACATGTGATCATAAAATAATCTTCCCCATTCTTCTTTAAGTTGGGAACAAATTTAGAATTTGGACTTAAGAAAGGCAACAACTATTTAACAATTAATTATAATTTTTTAGCTATTCGTTAATTTTAATTGCAACATGTATATTAAAAAGTAATAATATTTGTTTTAAATTATAAATTTTTTTGATTACAATATTATCGCAATTATTATATGCACTTCAATAAGGTGATTTTAAATCCACCACCTATTTTGTCATCGCCACCATCATTATTATAAATTGAGATTTAAAGAAACAACAAACTTTAACTTCTACTCTTAATTTAAAATATAAAAAAACATAAAAAATAGGTATAAAGCTTAGGACGAACTCGTCGAGCCGCATCGACGATTGAAGTGTTGCCTACATTTCTCATGAGTGTATACCTTGTTGAAAGAGAGAGTGAGGCTGCTCATTCATATCCAGCACTCTTAACCTTCAGATATTCATGTTAATTTCTGAAACTAAAATAATTAAAAGTGATTATTCATAGTTTTGTAACTACTAAACCAATGTATAACCTAAATTTAATTTAATTAATATTAATTAATTATTTGGGAGACGCTACCTCACCAGCCAAAGTGCTCACTCAGCTCAACTCGGTAAAGCAAGTTCAAAAGCATTTCCCACTTTTTATTTATTTATTTATTATTATTATTATTTAATTCCAAAGATTTCTTTAATTAAAAGGCCACAGACTTTGCAAGGGTAATTGACAAGTGCGCTTTCTTTGTTAAACACGCAGTGGTTTCACCTAAAAACGCTAAACAAAAAATGAAGTTGGGGTTTGCCAGAGCGCAACACATCATATTCCATGTCCCGTATATTTGGTATTTAGCCCCTTTAATTTCACGATGTGTCGCTTTCACCCTATAAACTATTAAAAGTTGCATTTGCCTTCACTCCAATACTCATCATCATAACATTAAAGTATATTTTGTCCGTTTAATTTGTGACAGATTGCCCCTTTTCTCGTTGGAAAATAGTTTGCGGACGAGTGTCGTTAAATCCAAGATTCAACACATTGCATCCTTTTATTTTGATGAATTAATTGAGAGAATTTCAATTGTAACAAAAAGAATTGCACCAAATTAGTGTTGTCGGAGACCCGGAGCAAGTTTCTCTTCTTATTGGAACAAATGATGATAACGACGATGGTATTCATATTCACTCACATTCGATCGGTAATAAGAAAAGTATAATCTAGTTGGTTATCAACGATATATCTAATCAAAATATACTATTTTAGTCAATTTTAAATCAAAACATCTTTGTCAATATGATATCATTAAATCATTACTCGTCTACTGTTCATATCGATAGATAATATTGTTTATTTGTTTGACAAGGAGATTATTTATTTCGCCACCAAAATCTGTGAAGATGTAATTACTTATCAACGTCCAGTTACTTTCATTTCAAAAATTTGAGGCAATCTTTGGCATTCAAGAAATTACTCAAACTTCTTTTTGCTGCGACGATTAATTATGCTTAGGAGGGGAACAAATTAACTTGTAAAGGAGTTTTGTCTTCCCTTAGGACCATTTGTTTACGAAGTACAAATCTACATGAGTCGCAAATTTATTTATTCTTTATGAAATTTGAACAATCTTTAAAAATATCTACTATCTTTTTAACGAATTTATCCTCAAACCTACTAGTCGTTTGTATTGTTCTATCAATATTTTCATCTTTTCGATGGGCCTTCCACACCAGCAATAATAAGTGTTAGACCACTATATCCTCCTTGAACTAAATTATAACTATTAATAGAAAACCTTATCAATACCCATATTCCAAAAAATTCGCCAAAGACAAATTGGTTCAAGCTATGATGGAGTAAGGCTTGATTCCAACCCCTACTCATCTCTAGTTCATGTTTGTAAGGACGGCTCACCCTGTTTTTGGTTGCACTATTATGCATTCCAAACAATTATCGTCAAAGACAAGTTTCCCAACATTTCTATTGACGAATTGCTCGACGAGTCAGAGCATGCCATGGTATTCACCCTAGTTGACTTGTATTGTGGATATTATCAAATTATGGTAAATCTCAAAGGTATTTAAAGAGTAATGTTTTGATTCATGGACATAAGTTTTGAATTTGTATGGATGTATGCCTTCACCAATACACCTTCTACCTTGTAGGCCACAATAAATTAAAACTTTGCCTTTATCACCTAAGTTTATTAATATATATTTTTACGATACTATAATATACAATAAAAATATTGTTTCTACAGCTTAGACAAGTAGGTTTTTGGAGCTACTGCTCGGATGCCGATTCTAGCTCTTTCTCTTTCTATTAGCATAAAGTGCTCTCTTGCTGCTTAAACGTTGTCTTAACTTTTGTGAATAAGATTGTTCTAATATTTATAATATATATGATCGATCTTATAAATCGATAAAAGAATATCTTAATACAAATATATACAAATAAATAAATTGTATGCCCTTATAACCCAAGTCTTTGAATGGATCAATGATTGCTTAATACAAATAGGTAAATTCTATTTGACCAACCAATATATAATTATGCACTATTCATATTTTTTGATTTCGCCATCTTGTGAATTGACTCATTATTTACACGTTTTATATATCTTCAAATTTCTTTTCTTCGTAAATTGTCCCAATCCCCTTGGTTGGGACAATTACATTGAATCCAACCATCTTGAAATTTGTGCCCACTGCATTACTCATTTTTCAATCTTTTCCTCATATTGAATGGTTACCTTTTATATATTTACACATATTATATAAATATTTATGTGAATATGTATAAATATACCACGGTCATCTTTATCAACATCAAATGCAATACATTTAATGTGCTATTTATTACATATTCACACGCTATTAGATAACAATTTATAATTATATAAAAACAAGATTGTTAGACTAATTTATACAAATGTTATAATTTGTTCCATAATCAATTTTCTATTTTTTGAAATTATATGTTCAATCAATTTTTTTTCTTTACTATTTTTTTTCATCTCAACTCTTTTCTTATGAAAATTATATTAAATTAATTATTTTTTTCACGATCTTCAATTTGATATCCATATTGCATATATAACAATAAAATATTAATTTCTAAATATAAAATACTTTTTTCATTTATTAATTGTGGTATATTTTAATATTTAATATATTTTTATATAGTTACATATTTTTATTTTAAACAATTTTATCAAAATATAATTTATATAACTATATATTTTATTTTTAAAAATATATTACTATTATTCTAATAATTTATTATAAATCCTACAATACACTCAAAAAATCTATAATAAAACACAAAAAATAGAATGCACATCATATATGTAAGAAATATTCATACATGATAGAAAATACTGTATGTAGGGTGCGCCAAAACCTAAGAATTAGAAATAAATAAAAATTAATTTTCCTAAAACTTATCCTTAACCAGGTGGATGGATGGGATGGGATGGGATAATCCTAGGACATAAATTATAAATTTTGCATTATTGCACCAATTGAAAACACCTCGTCAAAATTCATGCTTTAGATAAAGCACCCCCACCCCACCCCACCCCACGTATTATAATTTATCATATTCATCATGTCAATAGAGTGGTGGTGCCCCAGGCCCAGGGCAAACTGGTAATTTAATTCACTCAGTTAAAAACTAAATTTTGTGTGTATATATGAGGCATAAGTATTAACAAAGTTTTCTAGTAAATATAAAATATAATAATCTGCATTATTTATAAGAATTGCATTTTTGTAAGTTTCAAAAAAAAAAAAAACAAAATTAGATGCCAAGTCAAATAAATGTGATATATTTTATAAGTATAATATGTCGTGACAAGCAAATAATGCATTTGATTAATGTGACTAATCTTTAGAACCATTACGAGAGAGTGAAATAATTTAAATTGAGCACCCATTAATTAAGAATTTAAATTAATTCTAATAATTAAAATATAGAAGTTGAAGTGGTATCCGTAGCCCAATGCATATAATCTTACAAAGTTGAAGGACAACTTCATTAAACACATTCAGTTTGCCTCTATCTATATGAAGTCCAGACAATCATATTTCGTTAGCTTGGACTGGATTTTTGTAAAATAAATTATTTATTTTAAGTACAAATAAATTTATACAAATCCACAAAAAATTGTTTGGACCAAATGTGCTATATAGATATAAGTATGTATGTATGTATGTATGTATAGGTTTATTTAAATAATGGATAATAAATGCAAGTATGGACAACTGTGCAATATGTCAAAAGTTGGTGGCCTAAATTCTTAATTGGGCGATATGATCTGGTTCTCACTTTTTTAGTTGCCAATAAGGATGATCCACTTCTTACTTCTCCCCACTTTATTTATTCTTATTTTATTTTTCACACATATTATTCTATATATATTTATGTATGAGTTTTTCTAAAGCCACCCCACACCATATTAATTTTATTTACAAAATTAGATATAATATAAATGATATAAATACTCTTATTTAAAGATTAAAAACGTACATAAATTTTAATTTTTAATAAATAAAATAACAATAAAAAATTAGGGTTTTTATGTGTGGATGAAATAAATATTTATTTTTTTAAAAATTAAAATTTGTGTGTGTTTTTAATTTTTAAATAAGGATATTTATGTCATTTACATTATACATAATTTTATGAGTAAAACTAGTGTGGTGTGCAGAACAAATTTAATGGTGCCTTTAGAAACACCCTTTATATATATATATATACATAATAGGCTTTTTATAAGTGGGTTAATTACATGAAAAAAATATTTTCTCTTATGAAAGTTGTATTTTAATCATAAGTTTTTAACTTTAATAATTCAAGTACCGCCAGAGTAGACAAACTTGGTCACAAACATACTATTTGCTTATAATTTTAATTTAGTTAAATATTAGAGTATGTAATTAGTAAATAAATTAATATATCACATTTATAAATTTATTATAATTAAATTTGAAATTAATGTCTTTTAATCTAATTCAAATTTTGAATGCAAATATTCAAGTACATAAATTATATAATTAATTATGTATAACTTCATAGATATTCTATATAACTAAAGAAAAAATATTTACTATATTTTTTTCCATCATTTCATATGTAACATAAATAATATACATAACACACTTTATATATATAATTTTTAAAACAATATATTAAATATAATAATAACTTTAAACTAAATATATATAAAATAAAATTTAATCATAAAATTGTCACATGCTTCTCATTGCAAAAATTGAAAAGCGGTGTTTTTCATTGCAAAAATCAAAGGATTGTGATAAAAATACAAATTTTACAAAATATTGTATTTTATATAAATTTATCATCATATTTCTTAAGGGAGCGTTTGGTTTAAACTTAAGTAGGTCATGAAAAATCTTGAAATTGTACAGTAAAGTTGAGTAATCATAAACTTTATTTGTTTGAGATTGTATATTATAGAATTCTACTTTAGATGTCAAATCGATGTAGAAAAAAGAAGATTTATGATAACATTATATTATATTGATAATGATTGATTATTGTGATAATTAATATATGTGCATGGGTGTGTGTGTGAGAGAGAGAGAGAGAGAGCCTGTGCCTATGTGTATATATATATAAGTAAATGTAATTATATACATAATACAGATATTACAATATATACAAATATGTTATAAGATATAATATAGAGAATAATATAAATCTATATAATAGTGTATATATATTATACAATTTACAAAATATATATGAAATACATATATAATAGATATAATTTTATTTTGATTAATGAAAAAACTTGTTAAAGATTGCATGAAGAAATGTATGTAGTGTGGGCAAACACAACAAAGTCATTTAAAATATCCAAATCCCCCATATGTTAAAGATAAAGCAAAAGAAAACAGCCCTAATGGAGTCCTAATAGACATCTCACCTTGCTAGATGCTTCCTACATCTCAATATAAAAAAAATATAAAATAAAACAAACAAATCATATTCCTAAAATAAATTAAATAAATCATATCATGAGAATATAAGTAGTATATAATTTTATACATCACAAGTCTTTCTTTTGTTCGCCAATTTGTTTAAAATTGGCCATTTAGGCCACCGACTTAAAATGGTTTGTTTAGTCCGACACTCAATTAGTTTGAAGTCTTTTAAAGCTGATCCGCTCAGAGTTAGGGTTGTTCTAGTAGTCCACTTCTTTTTTTCTTTTTTTCTAGTATCGAAACAATGATACAATATATTAAATTAATTTGAGTATAACACAATTGTTTTTTAATGTAAGAAATTATAATTTTATTTTAATTATTAAAATATTTTAAATAATATTTTAGATTTAGAACTTAAATAAAATACTAAAATATGATTTAAAATATTGTAACATGAATGCACTTAAAATTAGAGTTCAGAACCTTAAATATTAAATATGACCGAAATATCTGATAATAACTTGATTAGCTCAAAAATCGATAGAATTAAAACTTACAAATTGAGCTTAATTTAATATATATAAAATATATTAAAAAAATTAAATCAATTTGAGACCCAAAAAATAAATTATTGCATATGTGAAAGACACATCTTAAGGTACCAAAATTATGGGACGCGCTTGAATTTACAAGCTCTCTCTGTGACCCAACCCAACGTACAATGATTAATTCAACAAATTTGAACATATAGAAAACGTTGTTAACGGGTGGCTGCTGCATTGATATATTGGAGTAAAATAGTACCTGAATTTAATCACATTCTCAACGAAAGAATCACATAGCAAAGGGAAAAATTGCCGCCCTCCCGGTGGAAACGGCGCCGCTGCATTTGATTCTCATTGACCGGTCGTCCAATTAGGGTATCGATGAATTGAATCGTATAATAAATTCATAGATGACTGACAAAAGAAATTTTCGAAAAAGCAAATGGGTTTGAACGGTCAAAAGAAGGGAAAAGTAGTACCGCCCCGCTGTAGCGGTACTGGTAAAGGAGCTCGATTTCAATTTACCATTAATTAATACGGATTACTTTATATGCTTTCGGGGGCGGGGTCATTTTCGTGTTGACTGACTGACTCCCATCATCAAATAGCTGGCTATTCTTCATTGCCCAATAAACAATTGAGGGAGGGGAGCAGGAAAGGAGGAACAGGCAGCTTCTGTCGCATTTTTGTTGCAAAAGGAGAATTGGCAGTAAGAGATTTGCTGGAGGAGATTTCCTTGATGGTTTTCCGGGTATAGTCGCAGATCGCAAAGATTGGGTTTTTGGTTTTGCTTCTTTCTTCATCTCTCATATGTAAATTTTCTTTTTTGTTTATTCTTTTACTTTAATTTTATTCTCCTTGTTCATTCTTTTCATTTCTCCCTCTTTTTGTTTGGGCCTGATGTTTGTTTGGAGACATGGTGGATTCTGAGCTCAGTTTTTGGTGACAATACATGTTTTTCCTTTTCCCCTTTTGTGTTCGTTCTAGGGTTTGTTTTTGCCTCTGATTCTTATCATTTTTCGTTGGATATAGGCTAGATAGAGAAAAACTACGAATTATTTGGGGGGGTATGTTTGCTAGATTCCATTTTGCTTTGGAAAAATTCATTCTTGGTAGACTTCTTTTAAGAAAACAATTTGTCTTATGGACTAGAGGATTCTTGATTTACTTCTTAGATCTCGTTTTCTAATGGTTTCTGTCATCAATTTCATTCATTTTTTTTCTTGTTTTCCTTATTTCTCTTTGCAACTGCAGGCACTTTGTGCGCTTCAATTTGATCTGTTTTTTTCTTCTTCTTCTCTGCTATTGAGTTTAGATTTAAGTCTTTTGGTTATATTTAATTCAGAACTAATTTAGCAATTGCCCTGTAAAACTCACCTATATTAATAGTTTAATCTCTATTGTTCAAAGTCGACATCACCTTTGATGTGCTCTCTGCTGAGCGAGTTTCTGTAGAAGGTTCTGAAGTTGACAGAAAATTACACAATTGCTTGTCCAATTGGATTATCCATCTATTCACTAGTTTGGAACACAAGTGTCCAAATGTTTTCATTTTTTTTATTTTTTTGGGTCTTGGCTGTGGATTTATCAGTGGTGTGCCTGGTTGTTTAACGTAAATACGCAAAGGACATTACTGATTTGAGATTACGCATTGCATATAGTATAGTTCTTGCAATATGTGCTTCTATGAAGACGATCCTTTTTATAACTGTAATTTGAATGTATTGCAGATAGATTCTGAAATCATATCTTTATCTGAGCTGGTGTAGCTGGTCAAAAATCTGCATCATTATCAACAGTTAGAAAATAATGGCCTCCGTAGGTGTAGCTCCTGCTACTGGTGTTAGAGATCCTGGTCGGAAAACTGGTGGTTTGGATAAGCTACCTGACGAGATGAATGACATGAAGCTCAGGGATGACAAAGTATGAGTCCTTGTCTTAAATTCTCATTCTATTTTTTGTGTAAGAATTATTGGTTATAGTTGTAATGACATATCATACTTCATAGGATATGGAACCAGCAGTAGTAGACGGTAATGGAACAGAAACTGGTCATATAATTGTGACAACAATTGGCGGCAGGAATGGCCAGCCAAAACAGGTCAAATTCATCACTTCAATTTTTCGTTGTTCTAAACTGTACAGCCTTGTTTTATCTTTTGCTCATTGTTTTGGTATCTTTTTGTTTATCAGACCATCAGCTATATGGCTGAGCGCATTGTGGGGCAGGGATCTTTTGGAGTAGTGTTTCAGGTAATGTTTATTGTTCCATATTTACATTACATGGTGAAAGAACAACAATTGCTTCTGTGAGCTTTCAATTTGGCATTTCTTAACATTTCTTTATATACTTTGCAGGCCAAATGTCTAGAAACAGGAGAAACTGTTGCCATAAAAAAGGTTCTTCAAGACAAGAGGTACAAGAACCGTGAGCTGCAAACCATGCGTCTCCTGGACCACCCTAATGTAGTGTCGTTGAAGCATTGTTTCTTTTCAACGACTGAGAAGGACGAGCTTTTCCTTAACTTGGTGTTGGAGTATGTTCCTGAGACTGTTCATAGGGTGATTAGACATTATAATAAGATGAACCAGAGGATGCCGATGATATATGTTAAACTTTATGCTTATCAGGTATTATATAATTTCACTTTCATTCTCTTGTTGAGTTATTATTTAAAAAAATAAAAGCCAGTGTTCTAAATTAATGCATTTGTCTGGCTTGTTTTTTTTGAGCTGTGATATTTTTCTGAATTATATTGAATAAATAATTTCCTGGCAGATTTTTAGAGCATTAGCTTATATCCATGGTAGTATTGGAGTGTGCCACAGGGACATCAAACCACAAAATTTATTGGTAAGCTTATTTTTAACTCAAATGTATTTTGTGGCAAGCAATGAAGGACTGACATATGTCCTGGTTGAATACAGGTTAATCCACATACTCACCAGGTGAAGTTGTGTGATTTTGGAAGTGCAAAAGTACTGGTTAGTGTCTGATGCTCTCCCTCTGATCAAAATCTCCTCTAATATTTATTATGAAGTTTATCTTATTGGCTCAATTTTATAGGTCAAAGGAGAGCCAAACATTTCGTATATATGTTCGAGGTACTATCGTGCTCCGGAACTCATATTTGGTGCAACAGAGTACACCACTGCCATTGACATCTGGTCTGCAGGATGTGTTATGGCTGAATTATTGCTTGGACAGGTTGGTGAATCAGTTTTCGTCTTTGACCAATTGCTTTGGTTCTGGAGTTTTTAATTTTGTTTGCTTAATAAAGTTCCATATGGATATTGCAGCCGCTTTTTCCTGGTGAGAGCGGAGTTGATCAGCTTGTTGAAATCATTAAGGTAATCATGAGGCTGTCCAATGCTTAAAATATGTTCCCAAGTTATTTTATGATTAAAGACTTGGGACTTTCGTTTGTTAGGTCACATTTATATAGTCACTTATGGCTTGTGTAATGTTAGCCAATGAGTACTCAGTGTAGACAGTTTATTTGCATGTAGGTCCTCGGAACTCCAACAAGGGAAGAAATCAAATGCATGAACCCCAATTACACCGAGTTCAAATTCCCTCAAATCAAAGCTCACCCATGGCACAAGGTAATTGAATATCAAGACTTGTGCTGCCTTTAATATGATGATTATCTGTATTTTATGTGTGATTTTGACATGCTTTCATTGTCAGATATTTCACAAGCGCATGCCACCAGAAGCTGTGGATCTTGTTTCAAGGCTCCTGCAGTATTCTCCAAACCTGCGATGCACTGCTGTGAGTTTGACTGTATCTTAAATACTTTGTGGATGACATTCAGTGAATTGAGTACAACTATGTTTTTTTTGCTTTGTGAAAAACATGTGCACTGCAATGAGTTTTTCTGACTATTTGGAAAAAAAATGGTTTTTACTTGAATGGTACTACTCCAGAGTATCTGAATGTTGATGACAGTAACTGGGTGTTTAGGTTGCTTTAGTAACATTTTATATGAATGTTGTAGGTGTTCTCCCATTTCTTCTTGTAGTTTCCAAGTGGTGGTGTTTATTTTGTGCAAATATGTGAATCCCTGCTTGACTGAATGAAAATTGATAGAATAAGGCTTTCTTTTTAAATTTTTTTTTTTTGGCCTTAAGTTACCATGCTGTAGATGATGCAGCTTTTGTGCTCGGTTTTGGTTCATCAATTTATTCATAGATGGGCATTGATATAGTAAATTGTTAAGAACAAGTTCTCTTGATTATGTGTTCTGATGGCCTTTATGTGAATCAGCTGGAGGCATTGGTCCATCCATTCTTTGACGAGTTGCGTGATCCAAATGTTCGGCTACCTAATGGACGATTTGTTCCCCCTTTGTTCAACTTTAAGCCACATGGTGCGCTCACTCTCTCCCCCCCCCCAGACACGCGCACACACACACATTTTTGCTGTACAGTAAAACTCATTTGCCTGTTTCTGCTGATTAGAGCTCAAGGGCGTTCCGGCTGAGTTACTCGGGAAGCTGATTCCGGAGCATGCTAGAAAGCAATGTGCATTCCTTGGACTGTGATATACACTAATACACTATGGTCTTAGTGTTCTTCCATCAGAAATCGACTAAGAAGTGAAATATGTTTGGTATTTTTGTATTTATTTAATTTGATTGTAGTAGCAGACCACTAAGGATTTATTTATGTGTATTGCATAACTGACCATTTTTTCTTTCTTTCCTTTTTTTTTTTGGGACCTTTTTTTTGTATCAATTGTAATGTTGAATGGAAACTTACTTGTAGTGTGTTGTTCCCCTTGAGGGGCTACATCACATTACTGTTGTAAAATGTATATATGAAGTGCATTGCTCGGCCGATAGTTTGCAATGTCGATATCTTCTGCAACTCTTTTTTCGACCTCTATTTTATTTGAAGTTGCGAAGAAGCTTGTGTTTTGGTGTTTTATTTTCGGTTGTATGTACTGCTGTTCAAGCCGAGTTTGTTTGGTTATAATAATATGAAATTTTGATCACATTGCTTAAAAAGTCGAGTTCTAGTTGACAACCCGTCTGGTTAGAGCCTACCTGCTCTACCCTACAACCAAATTGCCTGGAAATTATTCCATAATACTTCATAACATCATATTGTATGACAGTTATGATAAATGGTTGATTGTTTATCTGTTTGCTCTTTATCATACGTTTTGGTAACTATGATAAAAGCTTGGTCCATGCCATATTATTGCTCACCTATGCATTAATAATCTATCCAGTTTATTCTATTCAGTTTGAACGTAGCTAAGATTATTTTTTTCTTCCAAAAATACCCTTCTTTGAAATTTTTGTTTTTTGGCAGAAATCACATGATTCTTCTTCTTTTTTTTCTGCAATCATTGAAGATTGCTAATTTTCTTTTATATATGTGTTCATCAGTTCATGTATGTGTGTGTGTGGGTATGTGTTTTTTTATATATATTTGTGTGAGAGAGAATAAAAGATGGATATTCGTAAATTCATACATATATAATTATAGAAAATAAATAAATATATGACCTATTATGTTAGGAAAATATGGATATATTATATATATTCACTAGAATTGCTTCCGTATGTGTGTTTGTAATATATTTAAAATATAAAAATATATATATATTTGTAATATAATTTTCAGATATTCAATATTAAAAAATATTTAAATATTTTATTATTTTACTGATAAAAATTTGTAAAAATATACTTTTGTATAAAATTATATATTTCTTTCGTTCCAAAATAATTTTCTTATAAAATTATAATGAATTGATTAACTTGATAAAAACCAAATTATTTAGTATTTTGATAAATTGCATTTAATATTTATTTTCCGTCCAAATCTATTACAAATTATTCAATACAAAATAAATATCTAACCTCAAATAATCAACAAAAATAATTACCATATGTGTGATATAGGTGTAAAATTAAAAATTATAAAAAAAAAAAAATTTAATATATTGTACGTAAAAAGCATAATATAAACGCAAAATTTATTTGTATTTTAACAAATTGAATGAATATATCATGAAAGAAAAAAGAAAAATAAAATTCAACCAATCAAAATTTAACACATCATATATATACATAGGTGTGAGTGTGAGTGGGGACAAATGAATTGGAATGTGAGAAAAGTTAATAAGCAGAAGTTCATTTTCTTTGTTGGGGGATATAAGAGTGATTTAAAACATTATACGAATTATGAAGATGAATACAAACAGGTTATTGATTATAATACAAAATATTAGTAGACTTATCAAACCCATACGATAAGTTTGTGGTTACGAATTCTTGTCTTACCAAAGTATGACAATTTGGTGGCCTGAGTATGATGAAATTGCCTCAAAACAATCCCATATTACTTCATAATATCATATTGTATGATCTGCAGTACCATAAAAGAATGTTTGCACCGAAAGTGTGGTGTTCTGGGAATTTAAATAAATGGTGCCTTTACACATCATTCCTTCTGCATCCTCCTTTTTCTCCAAAAACTAAATTAAGGTTTCATTATTTAATAAGGTATCTCTTTTCATTTTGAGATGAAAAGAATACAAAATAAAAGATCCAAATACGACTTTGTGTGATAAATATATAAGTAGAGGCAAGATGAATGGGGACAAAAGAACAAAAGTTGAAAGAGTTGTGGCGTTGCCATAACCACTTAGGCATTGTGGGGATTGGATAGGACTATAAAGCCACTCCTCGTATCTTAAGACATTGTGGAAATGTCATGCGCGCTGAAACCTTAGACCCAGAGCCGCCTGTCTCTTTCATTCATTCATTCATTCTCTCTCTCTCTCTCTCCATATGTAAAGTTCCAAGGGTAAAAATGGAACAGTTCCCTGTAAAGTGGTAGGTTGATGGGCGGACAATCTGAATCATAACCTCTACTATTGAGTGCTCTGCCAATACATTAATTCCAAGTGAAGGCAGAAACTCTGAAATATTCTTCTTCCTTTGCTTCACATCAATGGAAAGTCCCTCACCTTCTTCAATTCAACCAAACACCAACTTTAACAATCCGATCATCTTATTCGTTATCTTACTATATCAGGTCGACTATATAGAAGATATGTTCCATTGTGTTTCATCGAAACACATATTTGATGTCCGCTACTTGTGTTTCATCCTACTATATGCGGTTGACTAAGATCAAGATTTTGTCAACCCGTTTTTGTATCTTGGAGCGTAAGTCATTCCTCAATTCTACTATAATTAAATATATTTATTGTGCGTTAAATTATCGAGCAGAAGTAGGTGCATCGACCATCGTGCCTCAACACCATCGGACATATAATGTGCATAAAATAGCCCATCAATATACCTCGATCATTTGGTAATCATATTGAAAGACAATTTGAATAGAAAATCCAATTGCTTAGAAAAAAACCACAACCAGAATCTTGATGACGATAGCAAATCATTATTTTAAAATTATTATTATTATTACTATTAAACTTTTTTTTTTTGTATGTTTTTTATCTTTTCAATTTGGGCGGGGGGGGGGGGGGGGGTGTGGCTAGGGACCAATGGTTTAGAAATTTCTGGAAGAGAATGGTGGTAGTTGGCAATCTACAGTCCCCACATCTGTTGTCTGTACCACTAATTAAACTATAATTTCTGGTTAACTCACTAACTCGAATGGAATATTCAGTAAAGATAGTGTCGATGACTTTAATGCCGATTTAATTTATTGCAAATGGATATTTCTTTAACACCATCTAATTAACTATATTATTTTTCTCGTAAACAACAATCACTCCAATTCTTGCTGCCTGCTTTTTGGTTCGTTTTGGCGATATAACGACTGCAAGAGTCAAGACACCACTCCCATAAACAGACCAACTTTGTGTTTAGCAACGAACTGGGATGCTTATGACCCACTTTGTAAGAACTAAGAACCCCGCCAACCCCCTAGCTTGTTTACGACCCACTTTATGTTGGTTGAATATGAAAAATGGTGGACTGAAAGGTGAATTATTTGGCGAGAAATTCAAATTTTAGGTGAAATATAATTAAATTCATGCAAGTAAAATGATAAAGAATGAAATTGCAATTTTCCTAGATATCAGCTCGCACTAAATTCGTTCATATGTAATTGAGTTACTTATGAGCAACATTGCCAAAGCCATAGGTTGCCCTTGTAGACAACCCCTATTGAACTCCGCCAGCACCAATCTGTTACCCCTATGGCGCATAGTGTCTTCTACACATTGCTTGGATATTAGTACAAAAGAGACCATCGCCTCAATTAAATAGATGAAAAAATTGATTTTGTTGGGATTTTTTTAAGTTGTTGAAAATTATTGACATGACACTCCTAATTTTATTTATCACAGAGGTTGTTCGATCTTTCTATCAATAATTTTTGATGATTTTTTGAATTTACTAAAAAACAAACACAAATTAGATAAAATGAAAGATTGAAGATAATTAAAGATTGGACTAAATTAAAAGTTTGAGCAAGTTTAATAGTTATTCCAGCTAGTGAAACTTCACAACTTTTTATGCTGACTAGGGTTTTTAGTTTGAGTTCTTGCTGACTCATTCTTGATTCTTTCAAGCACATACCAATTGACATTTAGATTCAACTTTGGAAAATTTTGCCCAAAAGGCTAAGTTCATGACAGAGAGTGACAGTGGACCAGAGGAAGTGGGAAGTTATGGGAAGAACATGGAGGTGGGGGTGGTGTGGGGGTGGTGTGGGTTGGGGTAGGCTTACACCTCTCGTGTTCTCTCTTCAACTCTTTCCCTCCACACTCAAAAAGCCTACCGTGGTATATGATACTGGTCGGTTGCATTAAAAAAACATTAATATGGCGCACAGAACCTACCACCATTTTTATATATAGATGAACTCGGGTTTGCATGCCTACAAGTTAGATGTTAAAAGTTCCAAGACATTCTTGCACTTACAAGCCATTCACATTTCTGGTCTTCTCCTTCACTTGTCACCATCTATCTCCCCATTCATCCTTGCTTCCAGTTATTTTCAAGTATAAAACAAAAAAATGGTGGCGCCTCGAGTCTTTTTTCTCGTGTTTTATTTCACTTTTCAAGTGATCGTGTTCTGTGGGCATTCTAGATACCATCACCACCATAAAAAACACAATCATTCTCATCGCGGGTCCCAGATTTCGATGCCTCCTTCTTCTTCTCCTCCTGAGGCCTCGGCCCCGGCCCTTGCCCCAGCCCCGGCCCCTGATGAGAATTTGAACAACTACACAAATACGTACGATGTAAGAATGTTTGGTGCTGTCGGTGATGGTGAAGCTGATGATACTGAAGCATTTAAGACAGCATGGGACAATGCTTGCCAAACTGATTCTGGGATCTTACTCGTTCCCTACGGCTACACTTTCATGATTCAGTCCACTATATTCACTGGTCCTTGTCAAACCGGATTCGTTTTTCAGGTAATTTTTTTCTTTTTATTTATCTGTTGCTGTAATAAAATGAAATTCATACGTGAAAAATCGATCAAGTGAAAACCTCCAGACTTAGCCACATGTGGAAGAAAAAATAAATTTAGTCGTTCTTTTCATTTATGGTGGAATAGTGGGCACCAGATGGAGTAGTACGATCAGGATTTTTCTGGTATGGGATGGTGTAAGTTGTGATTTAAAAGTAAGTCTATTACAAGTGGCAAGTTGATCTAACATGAGAACTTTTTTTTGGGTGATTGAGAAGGTTGATGGAACTATAATGCCACCCGATGGACCTGAGTCTTGGCCGAAGAATTACAGCAGGCGACAATGGCTCGTTTTTTACAGAGTCAATGAAATGCGACTCACGGGAGGGGGTGTAATCGATGGGAGGGGCGAGCAATGGTGGAATTTACCCTGCAAACCTCACAAGGTAGTCTTTGGATTGAAGAATGTTGTTTGGATGAGCTCGTTCTCTTAAAGATTTGATCATTTTCCGCAAATATGACTTTACTAATATATGAGTCATCAAATTGTGTTAACTTTATTTTTGGTGATTGTTGCCCTATGTAGGTAGCTAATGGGACCGTACTGAGGGAACCATGTGATAGTCCAATTGTAAGCGAAGCTAATTAAAAGTGTATTAAATAAATCTGAAATCTTTATTTCTGGTGAGTATCTGACAATGGGATCTGTTTCTATTATTATAGGCTATAAGATTCTTTATGAGCAGCAATTTGATAGTTGAAGGAATAAAGATCAAAGATAGCCCACAATTCCATTTCAGATTTGATAACTGCAAAAATGTTCATATACAATCAGTTCACATAACTGCTCCAGCTTTGAGCCCCAATACAGATGGGATTCATATAGAGAACACCAACAACGTAGGAATATACAATTCAGTCATATCCAATGGTAATAACATTTACTGCTCCGGGAAATTTCAATTTATGCCCGTGAACTTTGGTCATGTCCAATATATGATTTCTAATTTTAAGGATTTTGATAATGGGCTTTTTTTTTTTTTTTTGTCCGTCTTATGCTTGAAGTCACCGGATTTATAAATTCCCTAGTTGATGTGGCAGCTGATCTTTTTGAGCAATTTCTGAAATTCTGGAGAAACTGGGAATAAATTGAACAGAATCTTAAATTAGAGATTGTTATAAAAACAAACGGTAAATTAAAGGTCATATATTTAACAAACCAAAATAACAATAAAATTAAATTTCCTTTACTACTCATTCTTATAATTTCTTATTATTTAAAAAAAAAATACTGTCCCTTTATGATCTTCAAACTCTTCATTCATCGATCAAATGTCGCCTTCCAGGTGACGATTGCGTCTCGATTGGATCTGGCAGCTACGATGTAGACATCAAGAACATAACATGCGGACCTAGCCATGGCATAAGGTATAAATTCACATTCAATATTAAGCTCTAGTTCAATTAACAACGGCTGTTTCCCCTAATAGACAACGTATAGTCATGCATTCAACTCACAATCCTCCACCCTTCTTCTTGATCATTCAGCATAGGGAGCCTCGGCAACCACAACTCGCGCGCCTGCGCTTCCAACATCACCGTAAAAGATTCCGTGATAAAGAATTCAGACAACGGGGTAAGGATCAAGACATGGCAGGGTGGTTCCGGTGCAGTCTCGGGTGTGACTTTCGACAACATTCACATGGACAACGTAAGAAACCCAATCATAATCGACCAGTTCTACTGTATGAGCAGAGACTGTTCGAATCGCACCTCGGCCGTGTACGTATCTGACGTACAATATACGGGTATAAAGGGGACGTACGATATCAGAAGCCCTCCAATGCATCTTGCCTGCAGTGATGCTATACCATGCACAAATATAACACTTTCTGATGTAGAGTTGCTTCCAGCTAAAGGGGATATGGTTTTGGATCCCTTTTGCTGGAATGCTTATGGAGAACTGCAGACACTGACAATTCCTCCGGTTTCTTGCTTGTTGGAGGGTATTCCTAGCTCTCTTTTGGAAAGTGATGTTGGATTTTGTTAGAACACTCGATTTTGGGGTGTTCTTTGCTTGATATTTGTAGATAACATGCGATTATTGAAGCCGTTTGGGTCGTCTGTTGTAAAATAGTATTTCATGTTGTGTTTTACTGCATTAGTGCATGCATCGGCCTATCATACTAATAAACGTGCATAACATAATTGTAACTTTATATTTAATGATACCCTAAAAATAATCAAAATAATATGAAAGGAACACAGTACTAATAAACAATATTACAAAAATACACTTAAGTTTTCTTTTTTTAATAATCTTTAAATATAACTTTTTTTTGGAACAGTACGAGTAATTGAGAATATAAAAATATTGTTAAAATTACATCTGATTAGGAAAAAACAATTGAGAATTCCACAGTGAGTAGCTTCAGCCTTCAAGCATGCAAATTGTGACAAAGTATGTTGTTTAGAAGGTAGAGCGCAACAAAAATATATAACGGACTATATTTCAAAAGTTCAGGTCTTGTTTTATTACATATTTAAAAAAGAAATATTTTAAAAATATTTTTTTGTCAAAAATGAAGAAGTTATATTTCAAAAGTTAGAATCTTGTTTTATTAAATTAGAACTCTAAATTTATATTCACAAACAAGTAATATATGATAGAATTAATCAAATTAAAATAAAATAAATTATATAACAACGAATTTGTGATTTCTATAAAATAAAAAAACATATGTACTTTTGAGAAATATTATTATTTTTACCGAAAAATATGTATTACCTACTTATCGAAGTTCAAATATATTTACTAGTTTAACGACATATGTCGAAGTTCATTGCACTTGACAGTCAATACTCACACATTCGGACATATAACAGATTTAAGATATTATTATATCGTTAAAATATATTTCAACATATTTAAAAATTCGTAAAATTGGTAATATGTGTTGAGTTTAAAGAAGTAGCTAAAAACCATGTTCTGGCAAAGGTGGGTGAATAGGTCCCGGGCCTAAACTAGAAAGAGGGGCTCTCCTCTTCCTACAGCACGCGCAGCGGCCGGCGGGCCCGAAGTAAAGTGTGGGCCTAGCAGAGTTGACATGCTCTGAAAAGGTTGGGTCCGGTCGGTGATGGAATGGAGCACCATTTACATTCCCAGAAACCCTTACCTTTTTTCACACCGCAGAAAGGGAAAAGTGAAAAATGGCAGAACTGGAAATTAATGGGGTTTTTGTTTATTTATTTTATTTGTTTCTACAAGTTTTTAATTATTATGGATGCACTGCACGAGCATACTTTTAAAGTTTGTCTGCGCCAAAAGTTAAGATGTTTGGTTGGTTCAGGTTCTGTGCTCATTGGGCTTTGGATTTTCAGATTTGGGCCCGAGCAAATACTGGAACATGGTAGAATGGTGCAAAATGAAAAGAAGCACGTATATAAAATAAGACTATATTATATTCTACTATAATAATAAGAGTATAATTTATAATTATATAAAAGCAAGAAAGTTTGAGTAAATTACAATTTTGTCATTTTTTCACAAAAACTGTTTACTAATTTTTAATTTCTGAAAAAAAGAGATTGGATGTTATTGGAGCTGGGGACGTGGGATAGTGCAGTTCACCAATAACCTCCTTTTACTTTTTTATTTTATTTTAATTTTTAAAATATTTTTATATAAATAAAATTGTGAGAAAATTTGCTAATCTACAGAAAGAATCCGTCTCTTCGTTTACCGTGGATTACTATGCAATGAATTAGCCTTGGATTATTGTGCAAATAATCATTACGTTTCTTTGTTTAATGTGAGAACGGCTGCATGGGAACGTGAAACATCACACCAAAATTAATGGAGATGCCCTTCAAGATTGATCAAATCTCTTAAAAAAGATCTGTATTTCCTCACACTATCTGCTGTATTTTTCGTTCAAGAATTGTTCTCGTTCTTCATCTTATCTATATTTTTTCTCTTACAGCTGAAATCGCAAAACAAAAAAAAAAAATGGTTGACATAGAACTCGCATATATGCTTGATCAAAGGCAGTAGGCCGAGAATGAAGAGAGAACGCTACTTTGCTTGCTGATGCGTTATAGCAGGAGAATAGATGTTTCGAATCCTACGTTACTGCGGAGGATTATTATTACTGCTGCTCGGATTCTGTCCGAAAGATTTGAGCATGAAGTTCATGCCAAGGATGTTCTCAAAAAAATCCAGGAATGGAAAAATAAATACAGTTCCTTTCGCTGGAATCTTGCTAGGGTTCCTTCCTTCCGTGAAGGTCCGATCTTTGAGTAGGTAGAAGCAAACTCCACTACATCACATGTATTATTAGATTATATTTGTTTCTTATATATTTTCCTTCGTGTTTTCTAACAGCTCGTTGGTTTTCCATTTGCTCAATTCGATCTTCTCTTTCGGATACGGGAAATGGACACCTTGGACTACCGCTGGATATTTTATAGTCTAACTCTGGACGAGGATGGATGGAGGATGCCCATAGCACCGATCAGAGGAAGGGGTTTTGCCTGGTAGATTAGGGTTTATTTTTTTTTGTTGTCTTTAATTTTCCTTTTTTCTCAGTTGAAAACAATATGTAAATATTAATATTGTTTGATGTTTGGTTTTTCATTTTTGAAATATCCTTATAATATCCTTTATGTAAATCTGGAACTTCTAGAACTATTTGGAAATATTTATATCGTTTATGTAATTCTAGAACTCTCCCAATCTTCTTTGCTTTTACTAAGTTCATGTTGCTTCCTACTTTTGTTATAAAATCATCAACTTCGTTCTCATTCACCATATATTATTCAATCCTATTTCCCAACATATTTTTAGATGAGTTCTGATGAATAATTCTATTAATACAAATTTGACTTGAAATAAAGATGAAATTGGGATTTATGAAAATCTATAAAATAAGAGTATATTACATGTAAATCTATAAAACAAGAGTGTATTACATGTAAATCTATAAATAAGAGTATATTATGTAAATCTATAAAATAAGAGTATATTACATAAAAATCTATATTATTCAATCCTATTCCCCAACATATTTTTAGATGAGTTCTGATGAATAATCCTATTCCCCAACATATAATTCAATCCTATTCATCAACTTTAGTGTGAATAATCAAATTATAATTTTGATAAGAAATAATAGAGTATTATGTTTGTTTAAGTATGTTTTTTACTATGACCAATTCGGTAAATCATATAGTTGATTGATATATTAAGATGAATTCAAATTTGACTTGAAATAAAGATGAAATTGAGATCTATTAATATAAATCTGGAATTGGATTTCAGTGTATAGGCACATTGAGATCTATATTAATGTATCCTCTGCCAGAATTTGTGTCGACCAAGCTCGTCCTTCCTCGTCCAGAATTACCCCTCCCACGCCTTCCTCTTGTACCTCTTCGACCACGATTTGCTTCAGTAGCTGAAATATAACGATTGATCATTGGCCTTCCACGAGGGCAACCAACTTCTGGATTCAAGATTGCGGTACCTCCAAACGATTGGTCTTCATTTGTCCTTACCGATACACTATTTGCGTCTCCCATGTTAAACAAATCACTCTTTATTTCAGCCAACTTTTGTTTGATAAAATCCATCTTCCCCAGACTCCCCATGGCAGTATCAGTACACTCTTGGAAAATTCGTTTCACTTCTTGGAACTTCTTATAATTATCCGTCATGTGTGGATAACCTCCAGTAAAAAATATACTCGAGTGTCGTCTATACACGTCCTTCCTCCATCTACCCAACATATACCTTTCATTAATAGACAAGATATCTTTCTTGCCCATTACTCTAAAAATATGATAACAAAGGATCCCCGTGAATTCAAATTTCTTGCAATTGCAGAGAAGATAATCACCAGTAGTAGGCCTATATTCCACAGAATACGTGAACTCCTTCACAAAGAAGTCATTAATTATGTTTCTCTCAAGCACCTTGTATTTTTCAACTGCAAGATTTTTCTCAATTTCTTCGTCAACAATATGGCAGTATAGCATACGTGTGATTTCATCTTGAACTTCCCTGAACATATTATTTGTATATGCCCTTCAGAATTGTCTCTTCCACTGAAATTATGTCAAACACTTTATCACCTTGCTTTTTGATTCATAATCAGCAATGAACTCTTTATGAATCTTATACGCCGTTGCTACCTCATACTGTTCCACAAATTGCTTCAATGAGCACCTCGAATGAATGTATTCATCAAAATAAGCATGCATCCCCTCACTTCTTTGAGTTGAAACCATACCAGCCCAGAAAATGTGATTCAAATAAACAGGCACCCAACTTTCTTTTTCCTTGAACATTTCTTGAAGCCAATCATTACTTTCAAGTCGATGATTTACCAAGAATTCTACCCACTTCAACTCAAACGTCTCAATTGTAATACTATCGTAAACTATCCCTTTGAATTCAATAATGGCTTTGTTGAATTCCGGCAGCCCTTTGAACTTTTAAGGTAGTTTAGACAAGATGTGCCACAAGCAATATCGATGGATCGTCTTAGGCATCAATGACCTAATGACTATCTTTATGCTCTCACATTGATATGTAATTACACATGTAGGATGAATGCCGCCCATTGCTTCCAACCAGTTCGAGAAAACCCACTTGAAAGATTCAGTGTCTTCGTGGGTAACCAGCGTACATCCTAACAAGATTGATTGGCCATGTTGATTTACGCCAACCATTGTTGCAAAAGGCATCTTATATCTATTCACGAGCTACGTTGTATCAAAGCTCAACACGTCGTGAAATTCTTCATACACTGTTTTGCTTCGAGGATGAATCCACAACACATTACGTAACCTGCCCTCATCATCAATATCCATCAAGTGGAAGAAGTTCCTATCCTTTTGTTGCAACCTCAAGAACAACTTACGAATAGCCTCTGCATCTCCACATCCAAGTCTCAACCTCCTTCGATTTTCACTGTAGTTCCTATAGTCTTTAGGAAGACACCCTAAATTAATAGGGCCACCGGCTTGAACTTCAGCTAATCTTACGTTCTTACAAGGCCTTATTCCTGCGATGTCATTCGCTTCTAGTTGTCGTTTCATGTTCACCGACATACTTCTATGAGCTCACATTAAAACCGACATATCAGGACATAGTTCATGGTTGTGTTCTGCTACTGTTTTTTGAAACAACCCAAGTTCCATTATCTTGCTTGATGGCATTAATCCGAGCCGGACAACCTATTCTTTTGGATGTTTTTTGAGCTTTTGTTTGTCGAGCCCTATAACATACCATAAGCGAGTATTTGTAATCTAAATCACCAACCTTGTAATTTGGTCTCTTTATAACACAAAAACCTTTATGCTTGGCATGGGCCTGGTAAGCTCTAAACAAGCTTTCAATGTCCAAATAAATCATACCTCGTTGAGGTCCAAGCTCAATATTATTCAACGATTGTGTGTTGTTGATTTCAGAATCCGCCATGTTTATTTCACCTCTCGACGCACTCTCTATATGGTTGGACGACTTATCATGGCTGGACATATTTTGGTCACTATCGGAACCAAAAATCTCATGCATAAAAGATGATCTAATTGTGTTAATATTTGGACTCTCCATTGAAATAAAATTGTGTTAACTGGTGAAATGAAGGTTTGAAATGAATGTTTGAAATTGTGTTAGTTTAATCTACCTCTTTCAGAATCTGGCTAAATGAAGGTTTAAAATTAAATTTTGCTGATGTGTATATTCATCATTATTGTGAGGCTCATTAAATTGCATTTTGATTTACGTATTTGTTGTGAGGCTCAAGAAGCAGTACGCCTGATCGGAAACCAAGAAAGAAGGAGGGAATATCAGAAAAGAAAATGTTATGGAGCCAAATTTACTAAAGGGCTTAAAGGTAATTTTACAAATACAATTATTATTTATATTTAAATTTAATCAATTCTGGCCGGCCAGATTCTGGCTATATAACACGGTCCTAATACTTTATATTAACTAAAAGAAATGGAATAATTGAAAAAAATTTATTTGGTTTATTCTAGATGAATAATAAGCCCAAAAAGAAAATTTTCGTAATTAGTGAAGCACCTGTGTATTGTATGGGAAGTGATTAAAATTATAATAAATAAATTTTTTAAAATTTATTATTCTTGAAAATAACGAACTAAAAAAGAAAAAATAAAAGTTAAAAGTCCTTGGCTTTATGACTTTTGATATGACCATATATAATTATTCATAATTAAAAATTGTCATTGGCCTCAATTATATGATTATAATTCAAAAGGACATCTTAGTTCTTAGATATTTATAGTTTTTATAAAATTAATTTCACTTTATTAATTGATTAGGTGATTCTTTAACAAAATTGAGCCATAGAACATCTAAATATATGTTATTGAGGTCGACATAATAATATGTAGTTGAATCTTATTTTCTTTGACCATATTTTGCTAAATATTCATAGATAAATATTAGAAAATTTGTTAGTTGCATAATTTTTAGATTTTTTATTTTTATAGTATACTTCCAAATAACTATTTTTTGTGACCTTTTGTTTTACTTTAATTTTATTAATAAATATAATTTATTATTTAGAGTAAATTTGGCAAGTGAATGTATTTTCGATTAACTTATTAAATTGTAGAAAAAAAATTGTCTTGCTAAATAATCAAGAAAATTGGTAAATGAAATAATGAAAAGAAAATATGTTAACTCGTATGGTTATTATAAATTTTATGTTAAGACCCCACCGTTAATAAAGAAGTGAAATTAAAAACCGAAAAATTGATAAATGTTCTTTAGAGTATGTTTGATTTAAGTTTAAGCGGATCGTGGAAAATATATATTTTATAAATTCATAATTTTTTAAAATTATAATTTATTAATTGATAAAAAAATTGCCAGTATAATACCTATAGAGCCAAATGGCTTTGTTCTTGTCCCAAATTATGGTCTGTTACTTCTTTTAATAATTGAATTACGCACACACGATTTCCAGATTCTACAATTATGGGCAGCCACGTATAAGATCTTACGTAAGCTCTTACAACGTAAGCCTCTGACATCAGCTGCCACCTAACCTTCAACTATGTCACCTGCCGCCGTCAATTCACGACTTCAAACAACCAACCCCACACGCACACACACTTAATCCGAACGCAAAATCCAACTATAAATTCTTGCCCCCACAAACTTCCAATTTCAAACCCCCACATTTCATGATTAATCAATAATTCCATATTCCCAAAATTAATTATTCAATGGAAAGCAAGAATTGCAGGGACGGGAGTACTGCTGCTAATTGCAGAGAAGAAGAAGATGACGAGAAGATGGAGGAATTCCTCACACTGATGAACAACTTCAGGAATAAACTGCACCAACTGCAGGAAAATAATGCTCGTAGTAAGAGAAAGAGGACGTCAGCACCCGGCAGTGGCGGCGGCGGTTGGACTCCGGCTTTCCAGTTGGAAGATTTCACCTCGGAAATCGAGTTCAGAAAACACGTTCCCATGTCGCAAAACACGTGTAGTAATAATATTAGGAATCAGGACAGCAAACATCCATGCAATTAATTTTATTTTAATATTTTTCATTCACTCTCCTGAAAATTTTAACTCACTATATTAGAAATAATTATATTTCAAGAGAGTAATGCCTTCTTATTAGTTAATATAAAATATAAATTAATTTTTTATATTATAAATGAACTACATATGATTGCATAATCTAATTGATCATATTTTTTTATATAAGTATAAATTTATATATTTCAAAAGAATACATCTTTAACTAATATATATATATATATACACACTATTGAGAAATACGAGCCCACAAAGTTAGTAAATAATATCTTTCCTTATTTCAGAAATATGAATAACTTCTTATGTATTTTAATAATCTTCAAGCTCTTCCATAATTATATTGTTGCAGCCTGCAAAATAAATGATTGTTGGACAAGCTTCTTGTACAAAGTACAACAACACATGGGCCGGTTGGGCCCAAATGCAAAATTAGTAATTTGGTTGATGGTCCAAGCTTTAGGCCCATGATTAATGCCATTTGAACGGCGCTGATAAGTGAGATCAATTTTGTGTTCTGACTGCAGAATGGCTAAATGGGCCATATTAAGGCCCGTATCCAAATATTGCGTAACAATAATTTTACAGATGGGCCACTTCGAGCGTACAATAGCATTATCCATCTAACGGCCCAAACCAATTTCATAGGCCCATAACATTTAATCTTAGTTATAGTTAACTGCCAGCGAAGAAAATAACAATGAAAAAGATTATGCAAAAATTCATGTGAAACGGTTGCATGTATGACACGATGTAAGGTATTACTTATTTAATTATAAAGTATCACTATTTTTAAGTGTATTACTACTGATTAGCTATCTTAAAAAATAGTGATATTTTATAGTTAAACAAGTAATACTTTATAGTTACATAAGTAATACTTTAAATCGTGTAACCATTTCATAGGAGACCCACTAAAAAATAATAATAATAACGTTCTTAACTATTCCACTTGAAAAAGAAAGCATATACTAAATTATTAAAAAAGACATAGAAATTTTGTATAATTTTAAAATCACATAGTAAATTTTCGTGCCGAATTATAAAATGACAAAAGTGGAGTTGATCCATTGGCTATCTATACGTGGTCGGAAAATTGAAAGGCATAGAGAGGGAAATCATCATCAATAATTCAAATGATTGGCATATTAGATTAATTAAGAAGAAGAAAGAAGGGGTTGGCAGTAATTGTGGTGTTGTCAATTGCTACTATAAGCTGTATGATATAGAATGGTCACTAGAGGAGAGAGAGCAGAATAGAGATTAGAGGAGATAGAGACAATTCTTCTTATTTTTAACAATCTCAAGGAACATATTATATGCAATGAATATAAATAGGCACACTCTCATATTTCAACTGTTCTCAACTAACATGAAACGATTACAAAAACTTATATGAAAAGTAGCTGCCTAACTAATAGACCCCGCAAACTTAAGGTTCTAAGATCTAAAATCTTAAGTTTGGTTCGCATTAATCCAAAGCTGGAACTGGAGTTAGCCTTAGTGAAAATGTCTGCTGTCTGTTCCTTAAAAGGAATATGACGAATGTCAATCAGCTTTTGTTGTAGTCTTTCTCTCACAAAATAGATATCTAACTCTATATGTTTGGTTCAAGCATGTAGAACGGGATTTGCAGCCAAATGCACTTTGCTCAGGTTGTCACACCAAACAATAAGTGTGTGTGGGCTGCTTAGGTGAAGTTCCTGTAGAAGTCCCTGCGCCCAAGTAATTTCAGCTGCTAAATTTGCTAAGCTTCTGTATTTGGCTTCCGTAGAGGACCTCGAGACTGTATGTTGTTTCTTGGATTGCCAAGAAACCAGATTTCCCCCAAGAAATTAACAATAACCTGTTGTTGACCTTCTGTCATCATATCCTGCTGCCCAATCTGCATTGGAAAAACCAACCAAATCAAGATTATTGGATCGAGTGAAGTGTAATCCGTAATCCGTAGTGCCTGCAAGATATCGTAGAATTCGTTTCATTGCTTTCCAGTGAGACTCAAGAGGTGTTTGCATATATTGACAGACTTTATTGATAACAAAGGATATTTAAGGTCTCGTAATGGTAATGTATTGTAATGCGTCGGCTATGCTCCTGTAAAATTGAACATCATGGACTGGATCACTCCCATAAACTGTCAAGCGTTCTCCAGAAGTCATAGGTGCTGAATCTCCTTTGGCAAATTGCATCTTGGCCTTTCATAATAAATCCTTAATGTATTTGCCTTGGGAAAGATGAAAGCCTTCTGTAGTTCGATGAACTTGTATCCCAAGAAATTAATCTAATTCTCCGAGATCTTTAAGAGCAAAAAATTGGTGGAGCTACTAATAAGTTCTTGAATCTCAGCTGTACTACTGCTTGTAATCAAAATGTCATCTACATATACAAGAATGAACAAAAAATTGGAACCAGTAACTCTAACAAATAGAGAATGATTAGATTTAGTGGATTTAAAACCCAAAGTTAGTAAAGATGACCTTAACTTTTCAAACCAAGCTCGAGAAGCTTGTTTAAGGCTATAGAGAGACCTTTCAAGCTTACAAACATGGTAAGGAAAGTTTGGATCCTCAAAACCATAGGGCTGATCCATGTTCACTTCTTCAACAAGACGACCATTAAGGAACACATTATTAACATCTATTTGCCGTACCGGCCAATTTTTATTCAAAGCTGCTATGAGGATCATTCGGATAGAAGTGGATTTTACCACTGGACAAAAGGTTTGAATATCCATATAACTGACAGTAAACTTTGTTGTTGTGATATTTCCAATTACCACGACCTCCTCTACAGCCTCTGAAATTATTGGAACGCGCACGTGAATAGTGGAAACCTGAAGCACGATTGGAAGAACCAGGTGTGAAATTTGAATTAGCAGATTGCTTAGATGAAGAAGAACCAATAGCAACATTTGCCATAGCAGAATCCAGGCTACAAAAATGTTTCTCAACACGAGCCTCTTGAGCAAGAAGTAATCCTTCAATGTCAGCAATCGTATATGGATCCAGATGAGTATTCATGGAAAGAACAAATGTATCATACTCCGGTGGTAAACAATTGAAAATCGCATCAATATGTGCTTTGTCATCCAATTTATGACCAACAAGTGCAAGCATGTCCACACAATTACGCACCTTAAGAAGATATTCATTGATCGAGGATGAACCTTTCTTCAGATTCTGTAGTTGCAACTTGTATTGACTAACTTTGGCATGGATCTGAACAGAAAAATAGGACTTAATGGTAGCCCACACTTGCGCAGAAGAATCGCAACCAACAAGACGAGGGAGGATAGTATCGCTAACTGATGCAAGGATCCATGAGAGGATGAGATAATCTTGTTGCTCCCAATCAAGAAACTCTAAGGAAATAACACCAAAAGTCTCATCAGCAGCTGTTGCAAACTTAGCCGGAGAAGAAGTAGAATCCCGCAAAAATTTTTGCAATCGGTGACCACGAACAGTGGACAAAATTTGCTTACACCAGATCAAAAAATTATCTGTAGAAAGTTTGGAAGAAAGTGGATGGGAAAAGGAAATCGGAGAGAAACACAGTAAAGAGGAAGAAGATGATGTAGACATGGCGGAGAAGAGCATAATAGAGACTAGAGGAGAGAGAACATAATAGAGAGAAGAAAGGAATATTGTGAGAGAGAGATAATTCTTTTCATTTTTAACAATCTCAAGGAACAGATTACATGCAATGAATATAAATAGGCACACTCTTAGATTTCATCTGTTCTCAACTAACATAAAACAGTTACTACAAATTCTGTTATGAAAAGTAATTGCCTAACTAACTGTTTAACTAACATCAACTAACATGAAACAGTTACAACAAATTATGTTATGAAAAGTAACTGCCTAACTAATTGTTTAACTAACAGTCACTTTATCGTAACATCACATTACCAGCGGTAGGTGTGTAGCATTGCCCTGTTACTTTTACTTCACAAAAATAAAAATAAAAATAATAAATAAATAAATAAAATAAAGATCTTATAATAAAAAACTAGAAAATGTTTCAAAATACCAATACTACAAATTTGGAGAAATTTAGCTTCAAGAAATATTGAACAGTGTCGTCAAAACACAATTAGAAACTTAATAAAAAAGAGATCGTTTGCTATATAATAGCCCTTTCAACAAATTTACTAAAATGCCCTAATTAGTTCAAAAAAATCCAGAAGGCGGTTCATGGAACCTTAACGATGGGCTCCAAATTGAATCGTGTTAGAAATTTAGTTTATTAAATAGGTGTTAAACTTATTTTGACCGATTTTTTAATTGGTTAATGTGAAGCTGAAGCTTAAGTGTAGCTTTTGAATCACTCATCTCAAGTCTCATAAATCGATTGGCCGAGTGCATGAGTAATGAAGCGTTAGTTAATGAAGTTGGTTAATTGGTTAGTTAGTTGGTTAGTTGGTTGGTTAGTTAGTTAGTTAGTTGGTTGGTTGGTTAGTTGTTAGCTTCAACTAACTAGGGGGGAAGGGGTGAATAAATTCAGACGATTAATTCATTCCATCAGTTTTCGGGAAGAAAAAAAGAGAAGAGAAGTGGGCAGTGAGTTGTGAGTGAAGATTTGATCACATTGATCAAGATCTTGAAGTGTAATTCAGTGAGTGATTTGTAAGATTTTTCAGTAATAATATTGCTAAATTTCTCTGCCGTGGATGTAGATTTTTCACAGATCAAACCACGTAAATCCGATTGCATTGTGTGTGAGTTCTTCAATTTTTCAATCTGTTGCTGTGTTGTTTTCGATCGCGGTTTCAGCTTGATTTTTTCTTGACAATTTGGCGCCGTCTGTGGGAAGACTATCTGATCGATTCAATGGCAACAAGGTTTGAGGTGGAAAAGCTCTCGATAAGGTAGACTTCGGTCTATGGAAGGTGAAAATGGAAGCTCTGCTAATCCAACAAGGATTAGGCGAGGCTCTAGTGAAGAAGAAAATCTCTTCATCTGGAAAAGAGAAAGAAGATAAACCAGATAATCATGCTCAGATTGATGCAAAGGCTCGAAGCATGATTTTCCTATGTTTGGGGGACAAGGCTCTACGTGAAGTCTCCAAAGAAACCACTGCTTTGGCAGTCTGGGAAAAGTTAGGATCTCTCTACATGGTAAAGACTCTAGCCAATAGACTCTACATGAAATAGAAATTGTATTCGTTTAGAATGGCTGGAGACAAACCTGTTCTGAGTCAAATTGATGAGTTCAATAAGATTCTTGATGACCTTGTCAATATTGAAGTGAAGTTAGAAGAGGAAGATAAGGCATTGATTCTTCTGAATTCTCTGCCGAAAGTGTTTGAAAATTTTAGAGATACTCTTCTATTTGGAAATAGGGAGTCTATATCTTTGGAAGATGTCCAGGTAGCTTTGAAGTGTAAAGAATTACACAAATCTTCAGATCATAAGGTGGTGGCTGTTGGTGGTGAAGGTCTGAATGTCAAGAAGGGAAAATCATCTCAGAAACAAGGGAAGCAACCACCCCATAAGCAAGTTAACAAGTCAGATAGAAAACCTGGTGAGGGCTGGGTTGATCCAGAAGATAGAAAATGCTTTCACTGCCAAGAACCTGGGCACTACAAGAAGGACTGCAGTAAGTGGAGGGCAATGATGTCTAGGTTTGCAAATGACCAAGGCAATCAAAAAAGGAGAAATCAAGCCAACAGTGCCTCAGCAAACCAACAAATTGGGAGGAGGATTGTGAGAGCTTGATGGTATGTGACAGTGAAAGTCTGATGGCATCTGCAAGTGAAGTAAATAGTGATTGGGTTTTGGATTCAGGATGCAGCTTTCACATGACTCCAATAAGGGAGTGGTTCTCTGAAATCACACTCATTAATGGAGGAACAGTCCTGCTTAGAAATGATCATACGTGCAAGATTAGAGGGATTGGAAGTGTCAAGATCAAGATGTATGACGGGAAGATAAGGAAGCTGTTAGAAGTGAGATATGTACCAGACTTGAGAAGAAATCTCATATCTCTTGGAATCTTTGACTCAAATGGGTATAAGTTTGAATCACAGAAAGAGAAGATGAAGATTTCAAAAGATGGAGCAGTATTGATGAAGGGAGTTAGAAGTAATGACTTGTATTTTCTGTTGGGAAATACTGTCACTGGTCAGTCTCAAGTTGTCACTCATAGAAACAACTCATACCCTACTGGCATCAAGGGTTACAAACTCTGGTGTTTGGACACACAGAAGTTCTTGGTTAGCAGGGATGTAATATTTGATGAGACAAAGTTTTCCATGAAAGAAGTTAGCTTACAGAAAGGGAAGGAAGTGGTGCAACAAGCACCAGATGCTGTTACTGTGGAACAAGGAGCTGATGGTGCATCATCATCTCAACCACAACAAGAAGATGATGAGTCAGTGGAAGAGAGGGAACAAACCAGCTACAACAGTTATAAACTTGCAAGGGACAGAAGTAGAAGAGAAATCATACCTCCAGTGAGATACAAACAGGAAGATTGAGTCTCTTTTGCTCTCTTTACAGCCCTTGAAGTGGAGTCATGTGAGCCTAGAAACTATCAAGAAGCCATTACATGTGATGAAAGAGATAAATGGATGGTAGCCATGGAAAAGGAATTGCTATCTCTTAGCAAGAACAATATTGGGAAGATACACTGGGAGGCTGCAAAGTGGGCAATGAGATACTTGAAAGGATCTGTTGCGAAGTGTTTGAAGTTCAAGCAGTCTACCTCAGATGGTGATTCACTTGTTGGATATGTTGACGCTGACTATGCAGCAAACATTGATACAAGGAAGAGTCTAACTGGGTATGTGTTCACCTTGTTTGGAACAGCAGTTAGTTGGAAAGCAACGCATCAATCTGTGGTAGCTTTTTCTACTACAGAAGCAGAATATGTGGCCTTGACAGAGGCTATGAAGGAAGGGATTTGGTTGCAAGGTATTTTGTCAGAGTTTGGAATAGTGCAGGATAAGATAACTGTGTTTTGTGACAATCAATCTGCTATTCACTTATCCAAACATCAGGGGTACCACGAACGCACGAAACATATTGATGTTAAGCTTTACTTTGTTAGAGATTTAACTGAGAAAGGAAGTATTGTGGTGAGCAAAATTGACACTGCTGTCAATCCCGCTGATGCATTCACCAAGGCTTTGGAAGCTCCTAAGTTTGAGCTTAGTCTTGCTTCTATTGGGATGGTATAACTGGGTTCTGTGGAAGTAGCAGCTCAAAGTGGAGCTGCTAGGAAGTGAAGCTCTATGTGGAGCTTACATTTCTGTTGAAGTTAGTCATTAAGTATGGCTATTGAGTGATTCATAGCTAAAGTGGAGATTTGTGAAACTGAAGCTTAAGTGTAGCTTCTGAATCACTCATCTCAAGTCTCAGAAATCGATTGGCCGAGTGCATGGGTAATGAAGCATTAGTTAATGAAGTTGGTTAATGGTTAGTTAGTTGGTTGGTTGGTTGGTTGGTTAGTTATTTAGTTAGTTGGTTGGTTGGTTGTTAGCTTCAACTAACTAGGAGGGAAGGGGTGAATAAATTCAGACGATTAATTCATTCCATCAGTTTCCGGGAAGAAAAAAAGAGAAGAGAAGTGGGCAGTGAGTTATGAGTGAAGATTTGATCACATTGATCAAGATCTTGAAGTGTAATTCAGTGAGTGATTTGTAAGATTTTCAGTAATAATATTGCTAAATTTCTCTGCCGTGGATGTAGATCTTTCACAGATCGAACCATGTAAATCCGATTGCATTGTGTGTGAGTTCTTCAATTTTTCAATCTGTTGCTGTGTTGTTTTCGATCGCGGTTTCAGCTTGATTTTTTCTTGACAGTTAAATATTTAATTTTGGAGAATTAATTTACACTATGAGTAGATATTTATAGTGGGTTGAATATTTTAAAATCAATTTTCGGTGAGTGAGAAAATTAATGATCAAAGTTTATGATGAATTACATGACTTTCATCAGCGGATGACCAAATAGGGCCACACATGCCCACGCACTCGGCTCGATCTCGGACTCGGACTTGGCCGTGGTTCGTGGCCTTATGCTTCGGGCTTTGTCGGCTCGATTCAGTGAAGTTGAGTTTTGTCCGCACACACCTGGACAAGTGGATGGTAGGTTCGTGTAACTGTCAAGAGTTAATTTCTTGAATTTATAAACATCATAATGGGGTAACCACCGGGAGTTACTTCTCATGCACGCATCTGGACAAGTGGATGCCTGGATGCATCTAGACAAGTGGATGTCCAGGTTCATGTAAGTGTCAGAAATTAATCTCCTGAAGTTATAAACATCATAATGGGGGAGTAATCTTCGGTAGTTACTTCTCCCACACACACCTAGACAAGTGGATACCCACACGCACCTAGACAGCTGGATGTCTAGGTTCATTATAACTGTCGGGAGTTACTCTCGGGGTTTGAATGCCCATTAACACCATTAATTGGGAGACTTATGTTTCCGATCAAATTTGATGCCTATATATAGGATCATATCTACATGCAAAAACACACTTGAAAATACTGTATCCAAAATTTTAAAAAATCAAGCATTCTAGTGTGCACCAAGTTATTACATGATTCTAGTTCATTGGAGCTTCTAATCTAGTGGTGCTACTTCTCAGAAGACGAAAATTGTTTGATCTTTGGGACGATATGTTAAACTGTAAGCACTTGCCGGGACGTAATCATTTTGCGAAGAGAGGCCCTTCCTTGACTCGATTTCAAACAATTCATTTAATGATCCAGTTCCGGTGTTCCAAAGTTATTTTCGGAGTCCAGAAGTTAAAGAACATCCATTCTTTGTTGCCTTCACAATCCGAGAAAGAGAGGAGTAAATTTGTTTAATTATTTTTCTTTTTTCTTTACTCTTGCAAGCCATTTTTGGATGTTATAACCAACAAATCGACATGTAGAATGTTTGATTTTGATTTCATAACCATATGTCATCAGGTTCTGGACATTACTTTTTTAAAAAAAATATTTTCGGTTCCAGTTCAAACCGTCAGTTTCCTAGGTTTAGTTGATCTCGATCAAGGAAAATAAAATTTAAAAACCTACCTTGAGCTATCGGTTCTTGAAACTGGCTATCATACAATTGAATCCAAACTGACAAGTTTTCAATTTTGATTCACACCCAAACTGGATCAACAGTTAAATTGAATCATCGATCATTGGTTCTAATTCGAAATTGAAGGCATGCCCATATCTAGACAGAGTATCCATAGCATGAGTTTTTTTTTTTTTTTTTTAAATTGATAAACCAAAATAGATAATAAAAAAACTTAATAACTAAAATGAGAGTATTTAAAAATTATAGGATTATTTTAACATATTCGACTAATTTATTTAAGCAAAAAATAGAAAATAGCAAAAACTCAATATTCCTGTCATGATTATAATTTGTTTACATTCATAAAAGAAGACATCTATCTGTTTATCTTTTAAAAAAAAAAAGGACATCCATATATAATTCTATCATTGACTTCTTTCATTGTAATAAAATGTCCAAATCTAAAATCCTGTGATCATATCTTTGCCTATGCAGCAACATTGACTTCTTCACATTCTTTTTTGCACCTCCAATCTGCTGTCCCCCTTTATTTTCTTATTTCACATCGGCCCCTCCTAACCATCACCTCAACTTTAGCTTTGCTCAAAACTTTTAAAATTAAGGAGTTTGAAGGTACTGTATTCTAAAATATGAATAACGATCAACGATCAATATTTTTAGCAATGGATAGAGAGGAGCCACCGCGTTCCTATTTGTTATAAATATCCCTTCTATGCAATTGTATGTAGGGATGTTAATCGGGCTAGCCCTAGCGGTTTCGGGCTAGCCCTATCGGGTTTCGGGCTAATCGGTTTTCGGGCTAATCGGGCCAATTTAAACGGGCTACCAATATCATGAACCTAACCCTAACCCTAACGGGTTTCGGGCTAATCGGGCTACTATCGGGCTATGAGTAAAAAAAATTAAATTAATAATTTCAACACTTAAATCTCAAACATATAAACTAAAATCATAATTCATAAGTTCATACATGATATTATTTGACAATAAATACCAAAATACTAATCAATTATGACTAAACATCATTCTAAATATTAAAAAAAACCCTATTTCTTTTATTAAACATAGTTTTTCAATAGTAGAATTAGTTTATGCTTTTCTACAGCTTCTTTTGAAACTTATAAGTTTGAAAATAAGTTAAATCTACAGCGGCGAAGAAGAAACGAGAAGCAGCGGTGGCGGCGAAGATGGGGAGCAGCAGCGGCGGTCAAGATGGGGCGACCAGCAGCGGCGGCCAAGCGAGCAGCAGGGCGGGGAAGCAGCGGCGGCCAAGCGAGCAGCAGGGCAAGGAAGCAGCGGCTCTGGCTCACGGTGATGTGAAAAATTAGAGCTTCTGTTCTTTTGTTTTTCAAAATGAAAATGAACAAAATGGAAAGTGGGGGCAGACAGCACCCAGCAGAATGGAAAGTGCAGCAGGCAGACAACACACTTAATGTCATGACGCACCAAAAAAAAAAAAAAAAATAGAAGCCAGCCCGCGGGCCAGCCCGATTAAACCGCGGCCCAACCCGATTAGCCCGCGGGTCTATCGGTCCGGGCTAAAAAGCCCGGATGTTAAACGGGCTGGAAAAATTGAGCCCTAAACCTAATTTTTTTTCGGTTAAACGGGCTGGCCCGGCGGGCTGCAGCCCTAATAACATCTCTAATTGTATGATATCTTAAAATCGATAATGAAAAAACTTGACTTCACAGGCAGCCAAACGCAGTTATAAATTGTAACAAATTGAGCAATCAAATCTCTTACTTTTATTATTTTCCTCTAATTTGTATAATTTCTAGCATCTTTTAAAACATTGCTCGATCCCTCACGGCTCTATCCCGGAAAATCGGCACCTGCTTTAGATGTGTTTTGGAGCGTTTTGACAAGTAGTTGGAACAAAGATTGCATCAAAATAATTACAAAAGGGGCTTGAATATGTTTGCCACTTACTAAGTCAATGCTAGGAAGCCACAAGATTCTCTTTTGAACCCATGATTCTTGCATGCAATCAACAACATGCAATTCCCACCTCTGCTTTTGTTTGTGGATCCACTGTTCTAAAGCAAACCAATTGTTTGCTGTATTATATATGTCATGTTGACAGATTTGAATGATATCTGATGATTCAGGAGAAAGGAAGGATGACAAAGAGAATAAGGTCCATGCAAACAAGTGTGTTGTCAGTGTCCAACAATTCTGTAGCTATGAATGAGTTAAATCGACCCAAATAAAGGAGTGTTTGCACTTTTGTTTAAAAAATAAATGATTGAAATAAGAAATTTTGGGAAAATCACTTAATAAAAGAAGTGGGCAGTGTTTGAAAAAAAATGATTTTCAAAAGTTGAAGTATTTACAAAAAAAGTTCATAAGAAAACCAAAAAAAAAAAAAAAAAAAAAAAAATTTGTTGCTTGTCTGAAATCAATGTTTATTTTTTTCTTTCTTTTTTTGAAGCAAAGTTGAATTTGAAACACTCCTAAATGGCAAGCTATAAGTTAGCAGGCACTTGAAAAAAGCAATTGCAAACACTCTTATAATATTGTTCAAAGTGGTGTCGATATTGATATTAACTAGTATTTCTCCCGTGCGATATACGATTTGTAATATTTGTAATAATATAATAATAAATTATAATTAATAGAAATATAATTATTTAAATATGCATTTTATATTGTGTCACATGATTATACCGTGTGAGATTTTGTTACTTTTATGTAATAAATAAATAATTTTATAAAATAATAATATTTTTTTTCTAAAACAAAATTCATAATATATAATACTTTTGAATATAAATTTATTTTGAATAAAAATATCTCACAGTTTTATTTTATACAACAATATTTTAAATATCAAAATATATTACATGTAATCTAAAAAATATTTTATATTTCTTAAAAATTATTTTTATATATGCAATATTGATATCAAATTAAAAATATTAAAAAAAATTATTTTGATATGTTTTTTTATTAAAAAAATGAGTTGAAACTTAAAAATTATAAGATTTGAAATTGAGTTGAAAAATGGGGAAAAAAAGTAAAAAATATGATTGACCAACAAATTTCTACACAATCTACATTTCTACCAATAAGAGGGGCATACACACGCAAATCTCTCCATTCTTGTAAATTTTCAAAATTGTTATACTTTTATATTAACTAGTACTTCTCCTGTACGTTGCACGATCTATAATATAATATATAATAAATTATTATAAAATTAGTAACATAATTTTTAAAATAAAATACATAATTATATAAAATATATTTTGAAAAAAATTGTTTAAATTAAAAATATCAAACAATATCAAAATATATTAAATATTAAAATATACCACAACTAATATTTGAAAAAGTATTTTATATTTATAAATTAATATTTTATTATTATATATGCAATATGGATATCAAATTGAAGATCATGAAAAATGATTAATTTGATATATTTTTCATAAAAAACGAAGTTAAGATGAAAAAGTTACAAGTTTTTGAAAATTAGAATGAAAAAATGAAGAAAAACCAAAAAACATAATTGGACATGATAGTTTCTAAAATTATAAAGCTAATTTTATGAGAAAAATGACATTTATGTAAATTAGTCAACTGTCTTTTTTTTATATAGTTATAAATTGTTTCAAAATATTGAAAAAATATGAATGAATATCAAATTTGATAAGTTATTACAATGCTACCAATTGTTTATAAAGTTTGTTATCGACATGTTTGTCATAACCATTTAAGTATGTGGGAATTTTACATAAATTTATGTATTAAAGTTTGTTAAAATACATACAAAAATTTCACTTAAAATTTTCAGGTCTTAATAAAATTAGTATTAATTTTTTTTATTTTCATTATCGATATTTGATACTGTTAGAATATATGTCAATATATTCTGTTAGTTGTATATTTTCTATTTAGATTCATGAATTATTTTCTTTCATGGTATCAGAGCGTTAGGAAAAGATATTCACTCTCTCTCTCTCTTCCCCCGTGCTCGACCGACGTCGCTCCTGCCGCCGCTGCTCCTGGCCCGCGTTCGCACTCCTGCCGCCGCTCCTTCCTTTGCTCCTCCATGCCACCGCTGCGCTGCTATTGCCTTACTTCCTCCCGCGCACCGCTGCCTTCCTTCTTTGTACCGCGCCTGCGCGCCGCCGCCGTTTCCTACCTTCTCTGCGCCGCCGCCGCGCCTGCTGCCCTTCTCCGCGCTGCTGCTGTCTCTGCCTTTGCTGCCGCGCTGCGTGCCGCTTTCTCCTGTGCCACCGCGTGCTGCCCCTCTCCTATTCTCCACCGTCGGCTGCTGTCCTCCCTCTGCTGTTCGACGCTGCCGCTCCTGTTCTCCGTCGCCGGCGCTGATATTCCTTCACTCCCCACCGTCGCCTGTGCGCCGCCATTTCCTCCATTCTCTGTGCCGCCGCGCACCTGTTGCTCCTCTCCTGCGCCTGCTGTCTTCTCTCCGCGCACCGCCGCTTTCTTCCTCCCCTGCCTCCATCCGACGATGCCGCCCCCACCCGCCCGCCTGCCGCATTGCTTCTCTCCGCACGCCGCCGCCGCCACGTCGCTTCCTTCGCGCCCACCGTGCTCCGCTTCTCTCCACTCGTCGTTGCCTCCACCCGTCGTGTTGCTTCTCTACACGCGCCGCCGCTGCCGCTTCCCTTCCTCCGCACCCACCACGCTCCTCTTCTCTCCTGCGCCGCTGCTGTCTTCGCACCCGTGCCCGCGCCGCTGCTGTCCTGCTACTGCTGTTCGTCGCTGCACTCCTTTCTCGCCCTCCATTCTTCATTTTACGCTACATTTAGGGTACTCTTGATCATGTACTCCATCTTTATCCTTCTTCTACATCGATTCTTGTTTCATATACAGACGCAGATTGGGGTGGATGTCCGGATACGTGGAGGTCTACTTCTGGTCAGCTGAACAACAGACAACCTTGTCTCGTTCCAGTGCAGAGGCTGAATAACGAGGCGTTCCCAATGTAGTTTCGGAATCTACTTTTAGAACTTTCTTGTCCTATCTAAAAGGCTACATTGGTTTATTGTGATAATGTTAGTGCTATTTATCTTGCCGGAAATCCTGTTCAACATCAAGACACTAAACACATTGAGATGGATATTCAATTTGTTCACGAAAAGGTTGCTCGTGGACAGGTTCGAGTGCTACATGTTCCCTTCCGTTATCATATTGCAGATATATTTACCAAGGGTCTCCCTTTGATAATATTTGAGAATTTTAGAAACAGTCTAAGTGTTCGACGACCTCCCGCTTCGAATACGGGGAGTGTTAGAATATATGTCAATATATTCTGTTAGTTGTATATTTGCTATTTAGATTCATTGTATATTTATCTCCTTAATTATAGGGAGTTAGGCCTTAGATTATTGCCTTACCGTCTAGGTTGTATATATGGTTGTTGATAGGCTTGTGAATATTCAAGGAATTATTTGATACTAATATATTCATCTCTAAATTTAAGGTACAGATATTTTTATTTATACCAATATTTTGTCTTAAAGTCAAAGTTTGATTTCTATTTGACCTTTAAAACTTGTGCTTGATTTTCAATCTTAATGAAGATACACAACTATCTAGCAATAACATGATTTGCCTGAGCTAAGATTATCATAACTTCATCTTTTCCTGTTAGGCTTATGTTACATGTTAAGATTGAGGAAACCAAACATGGATCCTCCACATATTTCTCTTGTAAGATTTTCGAAGAGAACAAAGACATATACAAAGTTTTTAGGACACCCACTTTTACTACAACTTGTAAAACTTAGTTGTATTAGGATTTAGATGCTCGAGAGGACTATAAAATGTCTCACCATGATAATTTCTTTTACTTATATTTTTTCTTTTATTGAAAAATAAAAAACACTATCTAGGGTTTTCGTAACAAGAGAGAGAGAACTTCTCCCGACTGATTCTTGGAGAGGACAAAGAAGTCATTTTTACTAAAAAAGAGAATCTCACTGCCAATGATGTAGTGGCCCATGATGCAATAATTCTTACATTCTTCCAATGTACTTTTTATGCAATTCAACAGTTAGAAAAATCAGTGGTCACAGGAAATTCTCAGATTAATTTTTCCTATAAAATGTACAACAAAAACAGCAGAAAGTCCAGCTCCTATTTTAGGACCTAAAGGACAGAAGTAGCAAAAGGCACAAATTCAGTTACTATTGTTACAACTCAAGTAATCAATATAAGGTTACCTACACAAGCCTCCTCTGAAAGAGGAAGTGGACAAGATTTTACAATATAACCAAAGCAAAGTACTCGAAAAACACATCTCAAACGTGTTACAGACAGAGGCATCGATTATTTTCACTGGCTTGAAGTCGGGTTCTGAGGACTTATCCCCAGGTTAGATGGCCCGACTTCTCCAGGTTTCGGACTGTGAGGTCCTCTTTCACCAGACCGAGGTGTTCGCACTCCTCTTAGTTCACTAATTCGAGGACTGTATGCTTTGTCTGAGAATCGGGGGCTCTGGAGCTTGAAGTCTTTTGAAGGGGTTGCTGATGAACTTGTGACCTTAGGACTGCACATATGCTTGATCTCGCCCCGACTTCTTGTAATGATTCCATCTAAAATCTCTCCTCCATCAGCGAAAGAAAGTCTACCAACTAATTCTCCCTCCTGTGTACATGCATTAAAGATGCAAACATGAGTTCAATGGAGCATGTTTCACTGATTAAAAAAAAACGATGCGAAAAATTCAGTCTTGCATTTTTTTGTTTGGAATGATTTGGAGGATGAATTTGAAATGCAAATTTTTTTGTAATAAGTAGCTATTTGAAAAGGCCGGCAACTTGAGCCCAGCCCAGCAGGCGCCAGTCTGGTCTGAAAAGCCGAAGAAAGGTTTGCGCTAGGAGCCCTATTTGCAAGCCCAAAAAATGAAGCCTACTTGGTCCGACTTGAATGGTTCGATAGGCCCTGAAAAAGGGTCTATTCAGTCCAACCCGAATGGATCAGCACACCTAATTGGCCAATTTTTTTGGGTTCACCTGATGGCTAATATTTATATTTTCTCGAATAAGGCTGGACTGGGCTTTGCTAGAAAATGCTCGTCCGAGCCATCTGGCTCGGCCCAATTCCACCCATTGTCCCAGAGCCAGCACTAATCCATCTCATCAAACAAAAAATTTCAATCAAAAGTCCTTTCTGGGCAGATATAGTTTACACAAAATTGAGAGAATGATCTTACTGCTGGGATGTTGAATTGTACTGCTGGCGCCTCTTCATAGTCGGCAGCATCTAAATCCTGAAGGTGAGCTCCTTTGAAAAACTTTGGCAATACATATTGTCTTACAGGGACCAAAAGCATAATCAGAAGAGGGAACAGAAGCCCTGCAATTGGAACCCAAGTAATGCCAAAACAAAGAAGCAAATACGCTGTCTGGAATACTGTAAACATAGCAATCGTCTTGAAAGGCACCGTTTCCACAAATGTTGCATGGTAGTCCTCCAAAACCCTGTCAGATCATAGACAATTAGTTTCAAGATTTAGCATAAACAACTATAGTAAATATCGAATGTTAGAACATATTTGAAGCACGCACTTGTATCTTCTGCTAGGCGCAGTGAAGAGCAGCAATATCCTCTCCCAGAACTGGTTGCCCGGCAAGCTTTCAATGGCCATGAAAGCAAAGTATCCCCAGAGGACAGAGGTCGGAATCATTCTCAAAGCTGGCATTGCAGCTACACATCCTCCGACCATAACGGCTTGCAACAAGTTGCTGAGACGTTGTTCTTTGACCTCAACGGGTAGTAAATCATCAATCTCCTTCTCAACATCAAAAACTGTCTCGTCTACTGGAGCATCGAAGCTTCCCATGCTTGAGGCCAACTGAATGGTCGATTCTTTCAGCTCCTTTAGACCCTGATCAGTAATATATTTTGTGAGTTGCCACTTTTTGTTGCCCTGCTCCTCTATTAAACAACAAACGATATGTGGGATCCGCTATGGGGAACTTATATTGCCATTGTGGTCGGTTGAGACACATGTTTTCCTTGACATTTAAGTACAACGTATCTTTTTAAACAGATTCTTTCCAAATCATTTTAGGCCTTCTCGCCACAATTTTTCTCTTAATTCGAGTTAAAGGAATCTCTACTTTCTAATCAGCATACTGGGGCATTATTAACAGATCTCTTGTACACAATTAAACAATCTGAACTATGGAAAACCTAGGATACTTTGACGTAGATCAATGAAATATTAAAGTTTCTTGATTAAATAAAAGAAAGCTGGTAGCATACTCCAGTTGATGGCTGCTGGTAGATGAGAGGAGTCTGCATTTGTCGATACGCTTCTTGCATATTTCCATACAGTTGCCCCAGGCTCGAGTTCGTTTGAATGCTCTGGCGTGCAGTGGCAACTAATCTGTTCCTCAGTAACTGCAAGAAATATATTTTAGAAGGATGATTATGAAGACCTACTTACAAAAATAAAGCGAGAAAGAAGATGTCGATTCTTTGCGAGTAAAAGAACATCAATTTACCTGGTGTTTGAGAGTAGCTAGACTTTTTGTATGCATTGGGGACTGAGGTATTACCCCATTTGCTGGAGGGATGCCAAGCAGACCACACATTAACGTCTGCCAACAGAAGTTGAAGAAATTTTTTGTTTCTTAGATATCGATAAGAATACTAAAAAGACTGTAACAAAGGCTCGGGTGACAAAATGAGTGCTGCATACCAGAAATCCAAGAAGCAGTAAATCATAATGAAAAGAAGGTGGCTTTCTTAAATTGAATTCACTCTGCTGAGCCAACTGAGACGCGACACTGTGGTCGAAATAGTAAAGAACCGCAATCATTGTTGCAGGAATAAAAGCTCCAAGTATGTAGAGAATGGGCACGTTTAGCATATCCTGCAAATCTCACCATAGACAATCGAATTTATTCTCAAGTTTAAACAAGAGGATTAAGGAAGCATCTAATACATTTAAGCAACGTGCTTGCCTTAATCACTGTCCAATTCTCGTAGGCACCAGGTGACCATGGATTCGGGCTGAAGAGACGTCTGGGAATCCTATCTGGTACGTTTTTAGCAGGTATGTAGGACACTGCGGTCCACACTAACACCATCAACGGCACACCATAATCAGCTATAAGGCTCCTAAGCCAACCTGTTGGGAGACCAGGAACAATTATATTATCAATCCTACAATTCATCTTAGACTCTGCTGATGAACTTGTTTAAGATAATACTCACCGAAAAAAAGAAAAAAAAAGGAGGATATAATACTCACCGGAACCATACCGCCACGACCTAGCTTTTCGGCTTCTCAAAGCAGTTAACAGCAGACCAAATGAGAGAACCAAAGCAAACATGCCATTGGCGAACCTCCACGAAGGCATATACTCTGTCAGACTAGTATCTTCCCGTTTTGGAATACGAAACTCGTCCACAATCCCCTATAATAAACCATAAAAATTTGCAACTATTTAGAGACCGAACTTGAAATTTCTCAACATGGTGCATCAACAACAAGGAAAGTTCTATGCTACCGGTGTAGGTAGTGCCGGCACTGGCAGCATACGTGCAGGCACTACCTGCATCAATCATATAGAATTTCCTAACCAACGGTGAATGAAGGTTTTACAGTTCCAGGTTTTGGAAATAATACAGGTAGTAAGGCAATCAAAATGGTGCAATATTCGTACTTTGATCGCTTGCTGCATGAAGAGCATTGCAATAAGCATTCCGAATAATTCTCCAGCCAAACGGGTAAACCTATTGATAATAGAGCAAGCTCCCAATATAGCTAACAAGAACAACAGAGCTGCAGTCCAAACGCATACCCTGTAAATTTTCGATAAAACAAACATTTACACAAACATTAATAACAACATCATCATATGAAACCAAACAAGAAGCGACAATTTTGAAAGCTCACCATCCAGTCCACGCAAGAAACAATTCACGACCCAAATCCGATCTTTGTTTCACAAAATCGAACATGAATGTGTACATAATAACAGTAGGTTCGGCAACTCCCAAGATAAGCAATGGCTGCCCTCCAATTATCGAGTGTATAATTCCACAAACTGCAGTAGATGCTAGAGTCTGAACCGCAGTTAAAACTCCCTCTGCAGTTTTTCAGAGTATAACATCAATGAGATCTCCTATTAATATTATTAATGTACTAACTTCTATGAGTTGACCAGGGAGCTTTTTTATTCCTATGTAAATATCAACTACAAATTTATAGAATATATACACAGCATCATCCTTCCTTGATCAGAACTACATTTCATTACATTATAAGCAATCTAAATGTACCTAAACATTAAAAGTATCAAAATGCGGTAATGTTTCTAACTTTCTAACCTGTATTTCTCTCAAGTTGTTCACCAAATGAAATAACTGGGATTGCAGATGCAAAAAATATATACGTCGTAGGCGCCAATATCCTGGAATTAATGGAATATTATTACACCACAAAGGAATTGCACATTATAATTGCAAAACAAACAGTACCATAGCTTGTGATAGAACTGAAAATCATTGGTCAGAACACACAGACACACACATGTATGTATATATGTATGAATTAAAAGAAAATCCAAAGTGCATACCTGAAACCAGCCTTGAACCCACTGGTCCAGTCTTGCTTGTAGCAAAGCAGCCTCCCTTGAATGTCATTCTTAATCCCACGAAAGGGCACAAATGTTTCTTCCATTTTGGGAAGTCTTGAGATTCTTCTTCCTCAAAATGGAAATATTAAGAGTGGATTTGAACACAAAAATGTCTGTTTGGGGGAAATCTGCTATGGAAGTCCTTGGATCAAGACACTGATGAAATGCATTGCCATTGAAATAGATTTACAGCAGTTTGCTCAAGAATTTACATGAATTCGACATACAAATCTTCCCTTATGCTACATATATACATATATATTCTACCCAATATCAAGAAATGCTGGCAATTACAATACCAATCAAGATACTGGAAGATTATTGATGAAAAAAATGTCGACTTTGGTAATTAATGTATGAGGACAAGAGCTCACATTCAAGAATATTCCTTTAGGAATGTAAACAAGATTGCAGAAAGAACACAATGTTAGCGCGCGAAGTAGAAAGAGAGAAAGAGCCAAATATATAGAGTCCTTTTCTTCAGAAATATTTCAGAAAAGATGGACTGTAGATGAGAGAGAGAGAGAGAGAGAGAGAGTCAAAAGGGACTTGAAGGGATCTACAGTATTATTGAACAATGCACCATACAACTCCAACTAGTAGCTTTAAAGAATTGCAAAAATTGTAGCTTTCAAAAACAAAAAACAAAAATTTAAAAATTGCAAAAATGTTGTGCTTCTTTTCTCACTGAATTGAATATAATAAAAGCTTTTTTTAATGGAGGAGAAAGGAGGATAGATTAGGATACAGTTTAAGACAAGCTGGCTCTTCATTTTGCGGTGTATAACAATCACCTGTTCTTTAACGGCTTAACTAGCCCAACTCTTCCTCCATTTCATTCTTTTTTTTTTTTTTTGTAAATCTTCACAAAAATCATATAATGTTCATGTTAAATGGCAATCTAGTCTGCTTTCAGTCTACTTCAACCTAAATTATTCTCTTGATGGGAAAGTTAAAGATAATTTTTAAAACAGACAAACAAATTTCGATCTACATACAACTAACTTGTTAAAATTAAGTTGTCCTAACTATTTTTTTAAAGTTAATAAAGCAAAATTGAGATGCATGCATTATGTCTAAAAATATTATGTACTCACATAATAGGCGCATGTGTAAATGATAATTTCAACCTAAATTATTAATTTGATCTAATTCGACCTAAAATATTGTTCTGATGGGCAAGTTTTAAATTGATTTTTAGAGTAAAAACACAATACAACCTAAATATCATTGACTTGTTAGAACTGATTCGTTCTAATACGCTAATAATTCAAGATTGAGATGTATGTATAATATCTTAAATATCATTTACTCCCTAAATAATAGGTGTTATGCGGTTATATTATAGAAACCTAAATCATAGACACCAATAATATGTGAGATGATTGTGTAGGATTAGACTCAACTTGCCAATTAAAAAGCAAAGGTCTAAATTTATATAATTAGCCATTATGTGTGTGTGTGTGTATATTGAAAGGAATTATCTTTTCTATTTTAAATATTATTAAATAAATAAGCAATAAATTAATGTGTGTATGATTTTGACTAATAAATAATTTAGTTTGATGATCTTATATTTATAAATGTGAAAATAACTAGTGTGACAATGTAATAATGTAGCTTAAGTGAAGGCAATTCCCATTTCACAAAATTATGTTTTAAAACTTTTAATTTAAAATTGTTTTTTTATTTGTAAAACTCTTGAGCTAATTTTATATAACTCAAAAAAATTACAATATATTTTCAATTTTATTCCATGAATCACATGTAAAATATTCTTTGGTCCTATTTTTAATATCTTATCGTACCCAGCAATTGATATTAATTTTTTTTTTAACGAACCTCTATCCCCTCGTTTTAGGTCCGAATGAGCTCAATTTATTTTCTAACCTACAAAAGTTAGAAATTCAGAGCACCTATATTCTTGTAGATTAGATTTCTTGGCATCAATGAAAAAGACATTTATGAAACAACAATATCTGAAAATAGAACTATAAAGTTATTAGGACAATAAATTCATCCGCCGCCACTCTAAGGGAAATGAATACCTAAGTTTTTCTTGAAACCTAATACCTAAATTTAGTTATTATAAAAGGTGCAATGTTTCATGAACTATATATTATACGTAAAATAGAAAATAAAATTAGGTCAAGAGTTGGTGAAGCATAAGGTAATTAGTTAAATACTTGTTAAGACATGGTGTCACTAAGTAGTGACAATTTACTCTCTCGATCGTTTGTGAATATTTTTAAAGATTTTTTAATTTTGAAAATATTTGTACAAATTATTCAGTTATTGAAAGATAGTTTATAGAAAATTTCTTAAATATTATATCACAAAAATCTATGTCTATTTAGTGCAGTGTGCAATTCAATTTACAGTATTAATTATTTAATTAAAAATATTATTTATTTATTTAAAAAATATTACTACTGATTTATCAACTTAAAAAATATTAGTAATATTTTTGAAGTAAACAAATCTAAACAAGTAATACTGAAGATCGAGCGCAGAGTGCACCCGATCCACAACACATTTACTCTTATTGATTTTTTTAGGTAATTTAATGTGAAGGTAGTTGTCATATTTGTACATTCTGCTATAAAAAAAATAACATTAAAATTTTTGGAGGACCGTAAAATTCACCTCTTTTTTTTCGATATTATAGAAAAATCTATACAAATATTTCTAAATAAATGTGAATCTTAAAATACATTTTACCATTAATAAATTGTATTATTAATTAATTAATTAATTAATGCAAAACGCGTAGATACATGGTGCATGCACTTACTACCCACTATTTTACTTCAATTATTGTTTTCTCCTAACCACCTCTTTCCCTTCTCATGCAAAAAGTTGACTTTTCTCAATCAAATAATAATTTATTTAAAAATTTGATAAATATATAATACAATCTACACTCATATAATATTAACTTTTGGTAACAATTAGCTTAATTTTTATTTTATAATTTTTCTACGAGCTATACGCTATTTCACATGATGTTAATCGAATGACATTTATCAAAATTAGCTACTAGCAAAGATTATAGAAAAACAAAAACAACAGCCACATTTTTATTATATATACATAAGTTTTAATACCATAATTATTGCATTAATACATAATTTGTGTAAGATAAAATTATTTTTGTAAATGTGGTAAATAGCAATAAAGTGAATTATTACAGAGTAGTCAAATAAAAAACCCAATTATACGGCCCACAAAATTCAATTTTTCAGAGGCATGGCCCATAAAATTAAATATAATAAATATGAGCAAAAAATAGATTTTCTTTTTTTTATTGGCCGAAGATCCTTTAAACAAGGAAAATTATGTATATTTTTTTAATTTTTTAATTTTATTAATAAAGTGTTTAATTATTAGAAAAGGCTACAAAAAGAATTGTTAAAAAATAAATAAAAGTGTACGAAAATTAAGTGAAAAAAAGAAATCGTAAATATAATGTTATGTCATATCCCAAGTTCGAAATGGTGGGCTAAGGAATCTCTTTTGATTCAAAAGTGTCACCCAATTATTATTTGAATAAATATATTGATAAATAATGCATAGTACACTAATGTTTGGAATAGTTTTAAATTATTGTATATTAATAAATATAAATTTATAAATATTAGAGAAATTTAAAATCTTAAAAAATAAAGTTAAATAAATCTGACCACCAAACACTGCCTTATAATATACTCACTGAATAATAATAATAGTTGTAGTATATTGGTATAATTCAAAACGAATCGTTTTAGCTTTAGAGTGAAGAAATGGTTTGTGAAAGAAGCAATTATTGACTTAAGAAAAAGTTGTCATTAATAGTTGCGTAGAAAAGAAATTGCATTTGCAAGTCAAACAAATTAAATTATGGAACCACCTTCTTTTTTTTATTTTAATTTTTAATTTATAAATATTAAAAGAGCCTTTAAATTTGGATGTATTATGTATTGCTTTCGACTTTTAAGGTTGTCATGTTAGATTCCTTCCCTTAAAACACTAACAATACAATTAAACATACTTTAACAAATCACTAATTTTGTACATTTCAACTTCCAACTCTACAAAATTTCTCTTAATATTAATTCCACTTATTTTTTGCACTTATTATCAGCATCTACGTATATTGTGTGTTTGTGTGTGTGTATATATATATATAGACATGGACACGGTTTCGGTTTGGAATTAGAATCGTCGGTTCGAACCGTCGGTCAACAATTCGGTTCAACCATTGACCCGGTTTCGGTTCCAAATCGGAACCGAAACCGTCGGAGTAACGGTTCGGTTCCGGTTTGGTTCCAGATTGAATTTAAAAATTATAGCCGTTGGAAATCAACGGCTGAGATTAAATAGCCGTTGATATTCAACATGTGAGATGGAATAACCGTTGGGAACCGTGGAACCGAAATCGGGGGAATCGGAACCAAAAAAAAAACACAAAGAACCGTGGAACCGGAACCGAAACCGTATATATGGCGGTTCGGTTTCAGTTCCGTCCTTCACGGTTCCAAAAATTGTCGGTTGCGAAACCGAAACCGGAACCGGGGAACCACTCCTCGTGCCAATGTCTATATATGTATATATATATATATATGTAGTTGTCAAAAAAGCATGTGTTCACCGTAAGTCAGAAGCACTTAAACGCTTTGTGAAGTGCAACAATAATACAGAGACGATGAGGTGAGCCACAAATATGTGTAGGATATTTATTTAATATAATTAAATTATACTTTAATATAATTATTTATTTATTTAAAAAAAATTTACTCGCGCCGCAATGAGAATTGAACATATAATTATTTCATATTACTTATTTAATTAAAAAAATATTATTAATTTATTAAAAAAGGTATAACGTGTGCCCTGAATTGTTGGGCGGGCAATCAAATCCTAAAATTCTTACAGTGAATACTCATATATATATATATATATAGGTAATAATTTCATGCGACAATTAAACAAATAAATTGAAATATATCTAATGTTAGTTTAATTGCGTCTAGAACCATCTTTCTGATTTCCAAAAAATAGTAATATTTCTTCTTTTGTGTGCAAATAATGATAATGATGTTCATTGTATTAATTCTTTGAGGTTTCTTTTGATCTTTTTGGTGTAACAATGAAATGATTTTGTCCAGCACCAAAGTCCTTGTTTAGGCTTTAGCAACAAAATCATTGACAAATTTGAGGCCAGGAACAAAATAAACCACACCCATATAATAACAATGGTGAGGTACTGCACATTTGATCTCAACCATTGGCTAAGTGGCCCCCACCCCCTCCTCCCAAATAATGCTTCATTTTGATCTATCGCTATTTCTATATCCCAATGAACCAAGTGTTCACAATCTTTAGAACTGCTGCTAATCATGATCTCGGGCATGCTTCCAAATTATTGAAGTTCATGTTCTAGAATATTCCTGGACACCAACTACAAGCAACGGCCCAGGCCCAACTAATTTAAGCAATGCAGTGGGCTAGAGAAAACAATTTGTCCATTAACTGGGCCTACTTAGAGGAAGAGTTCAGCCCAAGTAGAGGTTAGTCCATTAACAAAGCCCATTGTTCGACTGAGGCGACCACCCAATGGCTAAAAAAAGAAAGAAATAAATGAAAGTGTGTGATTGCTTATGGTTTCATTCCATTCCATTCATTTCTGTACGGAAATTTAAGTTGTTCTTTTTTTTTTTTTTTGTTAAAAAAATAAATGTACGATTGAATATAAAAAATGTAATAGATGATTACTCCCGAATACACATATTACATATAGTTACATACATGTGTTCATATCTGCACCATACATGATAAATGTGTGTGCTCTTTGGGCCAATGGTAGGTCCAACCCAAACACGCAGGCCCAATTTTAAATAGCTGTAGGAAAATAGGATCGAACACCCTAATGCAGCCCAACGAGGAAATACAAAATGCAATTAAAGTCCAAAAAGAGATTGCGGTGAGCGTGGATCGAACAAGCGACCTTCAGATCTTCAGTCTGACGCTCTCCCAACTGAGCTATCCCCGCTTGTTTGATCTTGTTCAATGTTTTTAAATCATAAATAAGTTTATTTAAGAATAATTTCAGTTATCCCCAAATTATTAATATAAAGATGTCTTTCACGGGTAACAGTCCAAACATCCATTGATAGTACTGCTTTCCACCAATGTTTTCAAAATTGAATCAATCAGTTCAACTAATTAAACTAAAAATTGGTGTCTGGATCGATCTAAAACACCCTATGAATATTTTAAGATGAACAAAAAAAATTGGGCAAAACCGGTGAAACCGTTCTTTCTAAAAAAAATAAAAAATTAAAACATAACAATTTAAAGTTTCATCACTTTTGTGTTTATTATTTATGTTTGAAACTTATGAATTATGGATTTATAGATGTATTTAGTTATGAATATGGAGTATCGACTATCATGTATTAAGTTATATAAAAAAATATTTTTTGTGTGATTAATATATATAATATATGTGGTAACATAAAAAAATAACTAAAAATAGGTTATTATGTATTATTTTTTTTGTTGGACTGTCTGTTCCACGAATCCAACGTTGAATCGACACCCATGGGTCAACTAATTGGAACTTAGGTCCGGGTATGAGAAAACTACGAAAAGGAACGTTCAACAACTCACAAATTCTAAGGAATTAATCCAAGAAGACTAGTTTTATTCAGCAATAACTTTTATGAACATTTTAAGCATTACAAAAGAAGTTAAACGCAAGAGTTGGTGTTGAATAGTTGGTCGACAGTATTTTAGAAGCAACAATGGCATTGGCAGCCTCTGCATAATGAACTCCGTCCCAGCTTATATACGGCGACGACCCTTCTTCGCACAAGTTATATTTGCTGCCCCGACAATTATTCTTAGGATCGAAGTTGTATGGCGGTCCACCATTCCCACAACATGCCATTAATGGATTCTTGAAACCTATTCATTAGCAAACAAAAATGTGGCCAATAGTAAGACAATACCACATATTCCATAACTTAAGATTAGAGGTGACAACTCGGGTCCTATCCTGTCAAAGGAGTAGAACCAAGTTGGGTCAAACTAACCCAAATTATCCTCGACCAATATTATGCTGGCCTAGCCAAGCCTTCCGCCTCGTATTTTAATAGTTTGCCATAGGGTCTGCCCATAAAAATTGAGTTCGGGTCAAGTCAACTAGGCTTTGATTATTTTGGGCCAGGAAATAGGAGAGCTAGGATGTAGGTTGCTTGGCCTGAAATATAATCAGGCTCATTCGGCCTAATTCAAAGAATTTTAGTATATTTTAGGTGTGTTGAGTTGTATTGGGCTCAATATTTAATGGTTTGTTGATTATATGGCCAACTCTAATTGCCTCGGTCTTTTTAATAGTATGCTATAGGGCCTATCGGAAAATTGGATTTAGGCCACGAAATGGGAGGGCCAACGAAACCATATTTTCAGTTAGTTTGACCCGACTCATGACTTACCATAAGAGGAAGAATTCGCGATGAGATTGTACTTGATTGAGTAAATATCAACATAGACAATAGTTGAATTCTTCATCTGAACACGTAGTTCTTGACAAAGAGCATTTAGTTTGGAGTTGAATGCCTTTGCACCTTCATTCATGGAGTTGATGCAGCCATATCGATCAAGTTCGGAGGCGTTTGGTTTTCGTGTGCCGAGTTTTTCAGGCAAACAACCCAAAGGCCCTGTGTTGTGCACCCAAAATTTCGTCCCACCAAGTTGGTATATTGCCTAAATTACATCATCTAGACAACTAGATAAGAAAAACCTTAAAAGACATGTTTTATAGAGTTTGAACATAAAATGAGCAATCTTTACCCACATACCATCCCTTATTTCTGAGATGAAAGAAGGGATCTTTGCAATGACTTGATCATATGGAAAGTTGGTAAATGCAGCTGTCAAATCGTTCTGTCCAATGTCGATTGTGTAAATCGAGTTTCTGAAATCATCTTCTCCCGGCAGATCGTTGTGGCCTGATTCAAAATTGTTTCTAAGGAAAAGATGAAAAGGACACAGAATATAAAAAGAAAATGTTCACATATTTTCCATCAGTATGTACCCTTAGACTGGAGGCTGAGAGAGCGATTGCGAAAGCGTCTGAATTGAAGGATTTGAATGTCGAAACTGAATGGGACGTATCTTGGGAGAGTGGCGGCCCCACTTATCGCGAAATTGACTCCGTTTGAGAAATCGGGTTCCACGGATTCCAGATAAGGAGTCAAGTATTTGGTCTTTAGATTTTCACCTGTGAATTAATTCACTTGATAAGATTGAATTTCTCTCATTATGGTGATGATAGAGCAACAAACAGTGCGCAGTATGCCAAACTTTATGTGTGTGTTTGTGGGATGTAATGTGATCATAGTGGTTCACGGACCATAACGTCATAAACCACTAAGTCCATTTCTGTACAAAATTTCCACTTCTCATCACGAGTAATATTACATTCAAGGTTCGTAGGGAAAAACCAGCCTAATCTTTTAGGTATATTTACAAGAGTCAGATGTATTGCACAGCATGCAACTGTGCATCACCTGGGGGAGAGAGAGAGAGAGAGAGATCAGCCTAATTCATAAAAGTATCATTGCTACTTTGCAAGATTCACATGCAGCACGCAACTTAGACAAGACATAGAGAGAGAGAGAGAGAGAGAGAGAGAGAGAGAGATAATCAATCAAGGATCAGGACAGCCTCTGTCTTTCACGGGTGCAAAATTATCGGAATTACAAAAGATATAAATATATATATATATATATATGTATGTATGTTCCAAACGGCTCCTAAACCTAGCATGCACGGCTGATGCTAAATGCAAAATTATCAATCAGCAACATTGCATATAAATTATAATAATATATGATGGCAGAGATGCATGTAAAGAGTGTTTCCTCGTACTTTATGCAAAACATCCATCTAAATCTTTTATTGCCATAGATGCATGAAAACATTGTCTCCTCGTGCTTAATTCATATCCAATAATACTTATACCAATATGATGATCGTTGAATACATATATAGCTTACACAGGAAATCGATGATCAAACGGCCATCGCACAATCGACCTGTTGGCTGATGGAAGAAGGCCCGCCCGTCGGGGTATCCGAAATTAAACCCTGTTGCGGCTGCATAGCCACCGGTGTCTGAATTTGAGTCGCCAAAGTTGAAAATCACTGGTTTTCTGCTGCACTGAGAAACAACAAAAGGGAGACAATAAATAGTAAGTGCTGAAAATACGAGGAAAGGAAGGGCAAAGCTTTTTTTGTAATACGCCATGTTATGCTGTGGGAAAGAAAACTTGGTGCACAAACCAGAAAGAAAGTCGAATATATAGCTCTCACACAAGATGCATCTGACAAGGAGAAAGAGCATAAAAGGAAAAAAAAAAAAAAGAGTAACAATTATACGAACATGATTCTTTTTTTTTGGAACGGAGGGAGTATTTGGTAATCTTGGGAATGTGTACACTGTCCACCAAAATGGTTGTCATTATGTGGTGAATGAATATATTTCTATTATGTGGTGGAATAGTGCATTTTGTCTGAATGCAATAAGATAATCTTGATCCCATTACTATTAGCATTTAGTTGACAAGCATACCACACCCACTTGATGAATTTAGTGTGAGAACTAGTGTTTGGTGAGAGAGAAGATGAATCCTGAAATTGCCAGAAAAACCTTTAAACTAACCCACCCAACTCACACACACACACCCAACTAGTGATTGGTGATATTTTTGATAAAAGATTGATATATTCTAGAGGCATTATCAGCTTGGATGAGATGGTGATTTCGTTGTGCTATTGGTTACTTTGCTTTGATGCTCTGGTTCCAACAAAAAATGATGTCGTTAGAGTCCTAGTATTTCATGTTGTAAATATAGTACAATACATAACACACACAATGGACAATCCTTCAGCAATAACATTTACAAAACCTGAGATGAGAAAGGAATTCGCGACAAAGGATCCAAATTGGTTCTGCTGCAGTTTCTATATTCCAATGCAGGATCAAAACAAACTTTTTTAAACTTATGCAGGGCAGGATTTTCCAGAAATGGGCTATTTCCATGTACAATATGACTCGGAATTGAGTCTCAATTTTCAATCTTATGCAAATTGCTGGAAAGGAAAGAAGATCAAATCTCCAAAATTAAGAATTTATTATCAATCAAGATCCTTTAAACATTTATTTATGATTTATTTCCTTGTAGAATCTATCTTGTAACCTATAAACAAAAGGTCCGTACAATCTTTGAATACACAGAAAAAATGGCTTCTCTTTCAACCTTGGATCTCTCTCTCTCTCTCTCTCTCTCTTACAAAAATGATATTGTGGGGCTACCGATACTATGACTTTTGACAAAATTGATATATTAGAGTCATCAAAACCATTAAGAACATACGTCCAAACCGCCAGTGGTGCCTTGACTCGTGTAGAGAGAGCTAGAACTATAGAAATCTCTCCCACTTTACGGCTTCAAAACTGCCTATATGTTCCATCCCTTTCCCATAAACTCATGTCTATTAGCCATGTTACAAAAGAACTTAATTGTACCATGCTAATGCACCCACACTTCTGTTTTCTACAGGATATCAGGACGGGGGAGATTATTGGGCGTGGCACTGAGCGGAACGGACTCTACTATGTGGATGAGATTGCCCAACAAGGCCAGGTGATGCTCGCTCATGGAACTACAGACCGGGAAGCCTGGCTTTGGCATCGACGGTTGGGACATTCTTCCACTCGATATTTTAAACTCTTATTTTCTAAATTAGTCAAAACTGAGACATTACCTTGTGACATTTGTGTTTTGGCTAAAAGCCACAGACAATCTTTTAAGCCCAATAATACACAAATGAACTCTATTTTTTCTTTGATGCACTCTGATGTTTGGGGTCCTTCCCCTTTTGTGGGTGGTCACGGGTTTAAATATTTTTTGCTCTTTGTCGATGATTGCACCAGGATGACATGGGTGTATTTTTTACAACATAAATCTCAAGTTTTTGAAAAATTCACCCATTTTTATGCCATGATTGAAACTCAATTTCAGACACAGATTCAGATCCTTAGATCCGATAATTGGGGGGGGGGGGGGGGGATTTTTCAATAATTCTATGAAAACCATGTGCCAACAAAAAGGGATCATACACCAAACCACTTGTCCTTATACTCTAGAACAAAATGGTGTCGTTGAACGGAAGAATTGACTTCTTCTGGAGATGACGTGTACCATGATGTTTGACTCTTGTGTACCCACCTTTTTTTGGCCTGAAGCCGTTGCCACCTCCGTTTACCTCTTGAATCGTCTTCCCACAAAAACACTCCAGCTTAAGACCCCTTTCCACAAATTATCCACCCTTGCCGAAATACCTCTTGCCCTTACCCTCCAGCCTCGGGTGTTTGGTTGCTCCGTATTTGTTCATATTCCCAAACATGAACGCACTAAACTTTCTCCGTTTGCAGTTTAGTGTGTGTTCGTTGGTTATGGGATTAACCAAAAGGGATATCGGTGCTATAATCCAAAAACACGTCAAATCATCACCACCATCCACTGCGATTTTCTTGAAACCGAGTACTTTTACACCAACCACCTTAGCAGTCAGGGGATGAGTGCGACTGAGAGTCACTTTGATCCGCTAAGTTGGTTGTCAATGCCAGGCCCGAAAATGGTTCCAACAGAGACAGTTAACCTTACCGCTGAGCCAGTTTCAAACACATAGGAATAGTCTGCTGATGCTCCGCTGCCCAACCCAGTGTCTCCTCTGCCACTGATATCTGAGGTAAGGGAGTCTGAACCTACTACTGTTGTTTCTGATTCTTCTAATGATATTACACGGGAGAATGAAGGAGAACAGGAGGCTACAGATAATGAAAGAGAGCAGGAGGATACAGTTTTCCAGGAAGGAGAACAGGAGGATAATATTGTAGATGGTGATACTGGGAGATATGTGTTGCCTTCCAGAAGTAATCGGGAAATACCTCCAAACGATATACCCCAGAGAAAGCTACACGAAAATCTCGATACTCTGTCAAGGATTTTGCTCAAGGAAATCTGTCTAAAGTTGCTACAACTTATGAAGTAGCTTTATATGGCGAAGAGATTCCGCAATCAGTAGAAGGGGCCTTCAAGTTTGAACATTGGAGAAAAGCCATGCAGAAGGAGATGGATGCACTAGCCCGGAATCATACCTGGGAGAAATGTCAGTTGCTAGAGGGAAAAAGGCCTGTTGGATGCAGATGGGTCTTTACAATTAAAAGACGTCCAGATGGGTCTATCAAAAGATACAAAGCTCGGCTTGTTGCAAAAGGATACACATAGACATACGAGATGGATTATGCTGAGACATTCTCATTAGTGGCAAAGATGAACACATTTAGAGTTCTCCTACCTATTGCTGCAAACAAAGATTGGACCTTACACCAATTTGATATTACAAATGCGTTTCTTCATGGAGAATTAAACAAAGAAGTTTACATGAAAGCACCCCAAGGTTTCTTAGGAGAGTTTGGAAAATGTGATGTATGCAGATTGAAAAAGACCTTATATGGACTTAAACAATCCCCAAGAGCTTGATTTGGGAGATTTACCATGGCTATAAAGAAATATGGATATAAGCAGAGCAATTCAGATCACACATTATTTCTAAAGAAACAAGGTAATCTCATCACCTGTTTGATCATATATGTGGATGATATGATCATAACAGGCGATGACTCAGAGGAGATCAAGGAATTGAAGGATAAACTGTTCAAGGAATTTGAGATGAAGGACTTGGAAAATCTGAAGTACTTTCTCGGGATTGAGGTACTCAGATCAAAGAAGGGAATCTTTATCAATCAAAAGAAATATACTCTATATCTTCTAGCTGAGACGGGAATGCTGGATTGCAAGCCCGCAGATACACCCATGGCTGTTAATCATGGACTGAAAATTGTGGAAGGAGCAGAATTAGCCAATCAAGGAAGATATTAGCGTCTTGTGGGAAAACGTATATACCTCTCTCATACCCGACCCGATATTGCATACGCTGTTGGAGTTGTTAGTTTATGCACCGACCTCAAGCTGATCATTTGGAAGCTGCGCTGAGAGTTATAAGGTATTTAAAGGGAACTGTTGGCTATGGAGTGCTGTTCAAGAAGGTTGGACATATGAAGATACAAACATATACAGATGCAGACTGGGCTGGGAAGCTAATGGACAGACGGTCCACTGCTGGATACTTTACTCTTGTTGGAGGAAATCTTGTCACTTGGAGAAGCAAAAAGCAGAAGGTGGTGGCTCTCTCGAGTGCAGAGGCAGAGTTTAGAAGAATTAAGAGTGGACTAACTGAGGTTCTCTGGTTAAGAAAACGATTGATGAAGCTAGACCTTCACCCAACAAAGACGTGCCAGATGTTTTGTGACAACCAGGCAGCCATCAGTATCTCAGAGAACCCAATGCAACATGACAGAACAAAACATGTTGAAGTTGATCGACACTTCATCAAAGAGAAGATTGAAGGAGGAATTGTGGCTTTGCCATTTGTACGGTCTGAAGATCAGCTAGCCGACATCTTGACCAAGGCCGTTAACTCCAAAAGTTTCATAGAAGTTCTCGGCAAATTAAGCATCGGAGATCCCGTCACTTAACTTGAGGGGGAGTGTTGGAAAGGAAAGAAGATCAAATAACCAAAATTATGAATTTAGTATCAATCAAGATCCTTTAAACATGTATTTATAATTTATTTCCTTGTAGAATCAATCTTGTAACCTAGAAACAAAAGGTCTGTACAATCTTTGAATAAACAGAAAAAAAAAAAAAAAAAAAAAAAGAAAAAAAAGAAAAAAAAAAAGGCTTCTCTTTCAACCTTGGATCTCTCTCTCTCTCTCTCTTACAAACATAAACATCAAAATACACCAATAATTATGTTGAACCATGTTTCAACACAAATAACTTGCACTAGGCCTCTTTCTTCGACAAATGTAAAGACAATATTTCCACGGGGAAATCTTTGTTTTCTAGTTATTATAGTGTCATAATTGAATATGAATTAAGCAACACAACGCACAACAGGTACAAACAAAATCCACGCTCATATGACAAGGGTGGCTGTACTATGATTTAACTCAGAAAGCTGCATTTGAATTTGCCATCCAAGAGGGTCAGCTTCTCTGCTTTTGTGACAGCATCTAATGGAAGAGGACTAAAACTCCGAGATGGACCATAGAAATGAGGAAATACATTGGAGTCATCTATAGCTTCATAAATCAGACCATTTCCAAGCTGCAACAAGAAATACCGTTAGCTCAGAAAACAAACTATCTTTTGATCTAGACGTAGATGAAAACATCCTTAGGCCATGAGCAACAAAATCTAGTAGAATACTTAAATAATAAAGGTAAAACTAAAACCCATCTCGATTTTTTTCCAGGTCAGATAAGTCTGAGTAAGCATAATTTGGAGCTATTGAATCAGTAGTTTATGATGAATATACCTTTTTAGCATCGATTTGAAGTAGGTAAAGATCTTCCTTGACATTCAAGAAGAAGTTCTGCAATGTTGATTGGACCTGGAAATAAAAAATATATAAGTTGCAAAATTATAAATTTCAAGTGTTGAAAATAAAATGGAACTCTCCAAGACTGTAATGGTTATAAATGAACAACTAAAAGAGAAAGAGGGAGAGGGAGAGAGAGAGAGATTGAACTTTGATAAAAAAAAAACTGTAATCTAAATATTGATACTATTCATTGCAGAAATTTTTGAAATTTATGTTTAGGGCATGGTTCCTTACTGGTCCAGGTTGCTAAAATCCATCTACTTCATAAAATTCTGAATGAAAGTTCTAGTAATCCTAGTGCAACAGTAAAGAGAATAAAAAGTGAAAAGTATTTAAAAGAGAATGGAACTGTGAATGTCGAAACCAAGTGATGATAATCTTCATTCCAGATTTTATTTGGACCAGCTATTTCAGCTCTGTAATTCACTGGGAGGTGTTTATCTACATTTAGTACAATGTTACTCTCAACTGCAATTAAACAACGAAAATTACTTATTTATAAAAAGCATCCCAAATTCCCATATTTTTTGTCTCTTCTTTTTGTTTTCCCCAATATAATGCTCAATTAACCCTCACACGCAGAAAAAGAACAAGTAAACTACATAAACTGTGTAACTCTTTCATACCTAGAAGTCGAGTTGACCACTATCAGTACATAATAATGCTAAGCAATAAGGCTTAACACCAGTAAAATGAAGAAGGCCTCAACAATGAAATTCATGCCAATGGAAACACTCCCAAGTCCCAATTTCTAAATGAAAATGCTATACATCCTTGCAAAACTCGTGATCCATCACAAGCAGAGTATTCCTTCTTTGCTAATGCTACTGCAGTACATAGGACAAATTGGGTCTTACCTCACAGATGTATACTCCATATCCATTTCCCGTGAGAGTCAGCAAAGGGAATTTATTGCTATAAAATCAAGTAAAGTTTGTTTACACAAATTCCGCCAGTTGAAAAGTTAAAAGCCAAAATTGAGGGGAAGGAAAGGAGAGAAAGAAAATGATCCTGCCAACAAAGATATGATAACAGTAATGGAAAGCTTCCATCCCAGAGATAGAAAAAGTTTGATTGGAGTCTTGATCCACAATCTAGGATGATCGAGGATCTAATCTCACAAATTAATTCACTTACATTCAGGCACACGGCGTTGTGTATTATGGAGTTCAAAACTGATTTATATTTTCGTGTTTTATTAATTTATTGTTGCCAATGAATGCAAGGGCTGGAAGAATAGGGACCTTAAAGGATAATAAGATACACAGACTCATCGAATTAGATATCTGAAGAATCCTCTTCATATCTGAAAAAGCACCTAGAAAAATCTAAAGCACAAAAACTTCCTCCATAGGCAATTATCAACCAAAATTACTACTTCCGACAAGGTACTGCAGCAGAATTCCCTAATAACGATTCCAGATTACTTACCACCGGGTATTTTCCATTAATCAGTAATTCTAAAATAATTACTTAGCACGTTCTTCAGATCGTAGAAGGGGATGATTAGGGTAAAAGAAGGAAGAACCTGATCGAGTTTGCTGAGGTGAAAACAACCAGTTGATTGGTCAAGGTTTCCACCGAAAGTAGCGCCGCTTCTCTGCAGCTCCTCCCATTCCTCGGCGGTGCTGATCCGGTACACAAATTCTTCAACTCCTTTCAATCCGTCGTTTGCAGCCATTGTTAACCTCCAGTCTGCCGCGCGAAGCTACACTTGGTTAACTCGGATTTGGAGACACGAGTATGTGGAAATTGAAATTGTTAGTGAGAAACCACTTTTTACCAGTTGATGTTGACAAATTTTCTTTAAATTAATCAATTCAGGAAAGATAATAATTGGTGTTAAGAACAGAACTGTATTACTTGGCGGGGATTCGCCTGTAATTGGGTGGGATTTCCTGACGTGGTGAGAAACCAGATTCCAGAAGGCTACTTTTATCTACAGGACAGGTATTTGGGTAGTTTACTATTTGAACCTACAGCCATAGCATAGGCTATTACTTGATTATCATATTAATCTATTCATTTAGAAAAAAATATATATTATTATATAAGTTATATAAAATTATATCAAATATATTACATTTATAATATATTATATAATATAAAATATTATTATAAAGTAAAAAGTATACTATTTACATGTTATATATATTATATGTAATTTTATTATATAAATTATTGTATATATTCATATTATATATTATTCAAAAAAATAAATATCTTCGGATAACCCGATTATCCGACAAGTTATCCGTTGATTCCATGAATAATATCCGAAGTCTACCCAAATTTAATAAGATAGGGTATGAGAAAGGCCTACCCATATCCTACTCGACCTGTTTACGGCCCTCGATATGAGAAAGATTTTCTTTTACAAAATTAAAAATGGGTGAAATTGAAATAGTATTCCCTATTTGTTTTGACCCTAGATTAAATTAAAAAAAATATATATATATATATATATATAATTAAATTATATAGACAATGAAAGAATTAATTTTAATTTTTTAAAATTATTTTGTTCGATCATATGCTATTGATCTTGTATTGATATTCTACAATAATAGATCGAGCATATTCTGAGACATATTAATAGTATATATTTGTACAATGTACAAATATATATATATATATATTTAGGGGAGAGGAGCTAGTCATACTATTTAATTCATGTAATTTGGAGTATATCTGGTCCATCCATAATATAAATATCTTCCTTTGTTTTTTAATTAATAATACTTTTATTGTAATATACAGATAAAATGAACTGTAGTAAATATTATGAGCATATTTTCGGCTTTAGTCGAACCTTGGCTTGGGCCGGTACATTCTTTACGGATTGTGAATCATCAAGAAAGACTCGTGTCTCTTGGCTTTCGGCATCAACGACCTAATGGTGCCCAGATGGGAAGAAGAGCCCTATAGCTACTTCGGATCTAGTCATACTTGAGTATACTGCGGGGCATGATCTCAGTAGAGCATAGGATGTAAATTTTAATTTTAAGCATAAAAATATATTTTGATCATCTAATTCAAAGGAAAATGAACACACATTTTATCTTACAACCTACTGAATTTACAACTCAAATTTCATAAATTAAAAGCATCCAAAAATTAAACATACATAAATGGTGCAACTATCCACATCCGTCATATTATCTAAATACATCTTATTTAAAATTAATTTTTATTTTCTTTTACTAAACAAATTATTTATTTTCAACAATTATACTTCTTTAATTGAAAAATAAAACAAAAACAAGAAAGAACAAGAAGAAAAAGAGAATCAGCTTGTCATCCCAATTAATGGGTTCTTGAATTCTTGATTTTGTGTGTGTTTTTATAAGCATTTAGATGAAAAAATATATTGAAAAATGATTTGGTTTAGAACATTCTTTTTTTTTTTTTTTTTTTTCTGGCATTTGGTTTTAAATCTGTCGAACATATTTGTTCGGATTCGATGAGATTGTTCAAGCACATATGTTCATGTTTGAAATTTATTTGTCGAATAATAACGAACATGTTGACCTAAAGTTTGTTCAGAACATCCTGCCAAACAGCAGAAATAGTTTTTGCCGAATGCAACTTCATTTACTCAGTTGAATGTTTTGATCGAACCTTGGACATATTGAGTATACGAGTATTCTAGTCATTTTAGTAGTATCTAATTTTATTTAAAAAAAAATTAGATATATTTAAAAAATTTAAGATGCGAATAACCACACATAAATAAATTGGGTAATCTCCAAACATCTAATACACTGCGTCCTCTTAAACCTCTACACATATTTACATTAGCAAATTGTAAGACATATTATAATTCAATACAGTTATTAGCTAAAAAAAAATAGCAGCCCAATTATTTCCTGTTTTTGAGTGTAATAAACATTGCTAATAAGCTCTGTAATCTCCAATACCCAATATGATCATATTTAAAATTAAATAAACACATTAGATAATATTCTAATTTAATTATTATATTCAAAATCATATGCCACTTATTTGTTTTATCGAATGCCACTGAGAAATTATCGTATGTGCAAATCCGTAGTAACAAATTATATACATCTTCAACCCCACCTCCACCCAGTACACAGGTAATTTGGAGAAAAACCGCATTTTCCGTCAGCAGACATCACCATTTTAGCTCCTCTCCCCTCCTTCATCAGTTTCTCAACTCAAGATCCTCCAATGGCGTCTACCTCGATTGCCAAATCCAACACAGCTATCACCGCCCCTCAATATGGCTACCAACATTTCCCTAAATTTGCTTCCATTTCACTCATTCATGGCCTTAGAGATTTTCGCCCTTCTCCGTCTGGTCTCGTCCTTAAACGTGCTGCAAATGGTTATTCTCTTCCGGTTATCAGAGCGAGGAATTCTCCAGGTCCAGAGACGGCCGCCATTTTGTGTCGTCGCTTTTATTTCATGTTTTAATTTGACTCACTAACTGTTTGCTGAATTGTCCTTACGTTGTAGATTACGCACCTGAGGCCAATTTCTACAAAGTTGAAGCGATACTAAGGTTTGTTTATTACGTTGTCTCCTCCGTGTTTTATTTATTTATTTGATCGCGAGTGTATTGCCTGTCAATCGAGATTTTCTTTAGCTCTAATGCTGGTTCTTCGTCACTGTTGTCGTTTTTCTCACGTTCTGCTGCTAAACTTGGGTTGATTTAGACCATGGAGGATCCAACAGGTTTCTTCGGTAAGGAAATGTTCTTGTTGCAACTGCTAGATTGCTTATTGTATGCTAATTTGTAATGTTCCTTTTCTTTTCTTTTCATTTTTTTTTCAATTTAATAATTTGTGTTTTATTTTGGATTCGACTCACATAAGGTTTTTTCAGACTTTAGATATAGTATTAGTAGAAAATATCCCTATTTCTCAGGCACCCCACGAGGTTATTTTTAATTTCCCCTTAGCTATAGACAGCTCTGATGTTAAACCAAAATTTAGCTTTGTAAGCAAAAAGAACCTTTTTCTATTGTAATTTTATCACTTTCATGATAAAAGTACTTCTTGCATTTACTACATCTCGTATTTTCTGTAACACATTATTGAAACAATATCATCTGCATGTTTCTTAGACTGGACTTTGAGGGTTTATTTATGGACTTCGTCTCCCTTAATTATTGTATGTCGACACATCTTGATATGAAGAATAATTTGACCAAGGGTTCGTTATTGTTTGGAGTAACCTTACACAGAATTTACCATGGTGTAAGACACATTTACTGGAGAAATATCTCGATGACTATCCCTCCAGTTGTAGCTCAAGAAGTACTAATGCAAGTGGCACCTAGACTATGCAACATTACATTCACCATGATCTCATACTTGCTGATGTTCAAATGTATGCAGTATCTTTTTGTTGGCAATAGGTCTTACTTCAATCCTAAGCCCTGTGTGGATATTTGGCTTTCTGGTCTTAGTTTCCTGCGTAGGCTTATTGCATCACTCTTCTCAATTTCGAGCAGCATGCGAACAAATAACCTTTAATTTAAACCAGAATAATTTCTACTGTGGATCTGAATATAGTTTACCTATTTTCGAACAACATTTGACTATTGCTGTTGGTTTTTCAACTTATCCAAGCAAACTGCAGAATTTTTCTGACAAGGAATTTTCTTTGTTGCTATTTTCCACTTTGAGAAAACTGATCTGGTTCTAAAAAACTTTGTATAATAATGTAGGCCTTGTTGAAAATTGGAATTCGTGGAGTTACAGTTTCGGATGTACGGGGCTTTGGTGCTCAAGGTGGCTCAGCAGAAAGACAGGCTGGTATGTACAAGTATAGAATTTCTTGTTTCTTTTGTCAGGATTATCATGTAGATGCATTGATATATCACCCAAGCCCCAGGCTATAGATGGCTTCTATTGATTTTAAAGACATATAATACTTGCTGAATGAATTGGAACAGTAGGGAGCTGGGTGGATGTTTCATGTCGATTATCATGAGTACTGCTGAACTGTTTCCTTATAATATTTTTTTCCCAATCTTTTTTTTTTTTTCTCTATTGCATTTAATATATGCTCTATTCAGGCTCTGAATTTTCTGAAGACAATTTTGTCGTAAAAGTCAAGATGGAGATTGTTGTGAGCAAAGATCAGGTATAGGTATCTTAGGAACATTTAAAAGTTATTTTTACATCTAAATTATAAAAATTGTTTGTGTTTATTATTCAATTTTGTCCACTTGAAATTTGTAGAAAGTTGCTATCCTAAGTCTTACCTTTTGTTTCATAGGTTGAAGAAGTCATTGAAAAGATAATAGAAGAGGCAAGAACTGGAGAGATAGGAGATGGCAAGATTTTCGGTATGACAATAAAACTACAAAATATCACCCTCATTTGTAATGATGAGCTAATTTGGACTGTCATTATTTTCACAACTTTTTCTTTCTGTTTAGTGCTTTATATTTTCTGCAAGTCACTGCTTCGAGGTTCTTCACTGAGACTGAATACATAGCAAGAGAATAATATTAATTAGATTTAATACTTGTATTTACACCCTTCGTTATCATGTTTATCCTTCTTTTGATGTGGATTTTTAAGCCTGTTTCATAATTCAAAGATCTAACTTCTAATCGGTGCACGATATACACATTTAGTGGCAAGAGAACAGTAAAACGTTGACTGTAAAAAATGCTCTATGTTAGGAAATCAGATCATATTCAGTAACTATACAAGTAGCTGAGATTTTAAAGGCACCAGCAAATAAAAGTTAACCGGTATTCTTAATTTACCTGATATCTTCTGAATTCAATTGATAAGACGCTAAGTGAGAGATATTTATTAATGAGGGTTATAGAAAGCTACTCCCTGAACGTTTCTTCCTCAAACCACAATCTATAAATCCTTGAGATCTTTAGAACATAATTAGCTCATCATCCTAGCACAGTGAGAGGTCAATGTTTCTGTCTGCACTTTCCGCTTTACAATCCTTTTTATGCACTTTGTTTGTACAAGGTACAATCAGATAAATTATTGACTTGGTTGTGTTAAACGTGCAGTGAGTCCTGTGGCAGATGTAATAAGAGTACGCACAGGTGAGCAAGTTGTAAAATTTCCTATTTAAATGTTGTTTTTCCTCCATTTTTCTCTTTCCGTTCCCATATGAAGAAGGGGGTGTTCTAATTTAGGGGAACGAGGAGAAGATGCTGAGAGGATGACCGGAGGACGATCTGATATGTTTTCTAATGGAACGTCTGCTTGACCATCCGCTAAAACTACCCCACTGTAGTTAGGTGTTTTGAACTTCAATGGTAGCTCGAAGATTCAATTTAGATTCTACTATACATTGTTGTCGCCATAATGGACCACCGAATAAAATATAATTTTTTCAATGCTGTAGCAGATAAATCCAATGTGTTGTTTTCAGAGGTAAAACTATAATAATGTTGTGGTCACACTAACTTTAGTTGGGATGAGTTGATTTCATTTTTCTAAAGCACTCAGCTGGAAAGCTGTTCAACTTTGAGGAATGGAGCAGTTAGTTGTAGATCATGTTCATGTGTTCTTCTTGACTATACAGGGTATCTTGCTCTTCGGCCATCTTTGATAGCGATTTTTGCACTTTCAGACATGAAAACTGGTAAGGAGTTCAATGTTGAGGTTCTTACGGAGCCTGATTAAACACAAATTATTAGTAATTTATGTTCAAAAGGGTTCGTAAGAAAATCGAACGTTGGGTTCCTTGTCATTAAAATATCTTTCTGTTCGAATTTTATATGCTATATAATATTTTTTTTTAAAAATCACATCAAAATTTTGATATGATATATGTCAATTTTTCAAATTTTGATCAATATTGATATCCAAAACATTGTTTTCAAAATACATATTTAAGAAATAACGAAAGTGCGAATTCTAAAAAGCAACTCCATGTGAATGGATGATAGAAAATTAGAATTTAAAAAAGCTGTCAAGTCCAGATCTATTAAGTGTTGATGAAGCGGGTCAAATTGCCAAAGTCTTGGATATAAACTATGTTTTATTCAATGATATTTTGTAAAATAAAAATTGTAATTTTTTTAAATAATCATATTTTGAATTTGTTTGTGATTTTTTTCCAAACATAAAGCATAACCACCCTAAGTGTGCAACTAATAACAACTATAGCTTCAATATTTTACTATGGCAACTTAATATTTTTCTAATATAAATGTTGTCTCGTTGGAAAGCTCGTTGCATTTGAGTTGGGTTGAGTCCATCACATATAATTTATCTTGAGCTATCATTTATCTATGTTGTCTGAATTAATGAGTTTTTAAGTTACATAATCACACATAATTTATCGGATATTATTGATCTGTTGCGTATAATGTATAATTGGGTCTAAATAAAAAATACAAGTGATTTGTTTGGTATAGTTTGCGGTTGTATACTTATATATTTTAGGGTGGGGCTATTTATACCCCAAAATTTCTAAATATACCCCAAAGTCTAAATATACACAAATTAAAATTAATAATTATCTTCTTTTTACTAAATATACCTAATTTATACCCATTATAACATTTTTATTAAAAAATAAAAAAACAAAAAATAAATCAGGACTGTCCAACCAGTAATTCCCAACACAAATTTACAAATTCAAATAGAAAAATTTCATGTTTTCCTAAAAAATAATTTTTTCTCTACAATTTTTCTATCCTTTAATCTATCATATCTATATCTCCCTTTTAACCTCCACCTTCTCTCTTCTCTACCCAAAATTCCAAAAAAAAGAAGAAAAAATATTATTAAATATATATATATATATATATATATATATATGTTTCTGAGATTCGGGATATTTTATTGCAGAACAGTACTGCAAATCAGAAGAGGTTTGAAAATTGTGGAAATTTTGTTTAGAGTTATATATATATATATATATATATATAAACTCTTGTACACACAATTCTTAATCAAATTATGTTTGGGGAAATAACAATTAGAGAAGTGTTAAGTGTGTTTTGCTTATCATATTTGGCTTTTGCGGTGAAAGACTTTAAATTTAGAGCCGAATCTCAAGAAAGCCATGAATCTGCAATTTCAGTTTTGTATTTCTATATTCAAGAAACATGGAGAATTTTTGTATATTTATATTCAACAAACACGGAGAAGTTTTGTATTTGTATATTCAAGAAACATGGAAAAGAAGAAGACAATAAAAATAAAACTAATGAGTATGAATCTGCAATTCCAGAGTAGCTTTATATTTCTATATTCAAGAAACATGAAAAAGAAAAGAAGAAACGTAATTGCGGATTGAGAATTCTGCAATTTAAGAAAATAAAAAAAGAATTAAATTAAATTATTTTTAAATAACATATTTTAATCAACTAATTTATATCTAATTTTATTATAATTTTTATTGGATATATTTAAATAGTTTGAAGGTATAAATAATCGCGGCCTATATTTTAAGGAGCGTGTTGATTCTTTCTAGAGTTTGGGTTGCACGACTTGAATTAAAAAAAAAAAAAAAAAAAAAAAAAAAAGGAAGGGGAAGAAAGGCAAAATGCATTTGACGTGGAAAAACAAAAATATTAATGTAAAACAACTAATATAAAATACGGTCGCTCCGATATTACGCAAATAGACATCCTTTTGCTGGTTGGAGAGATCTTGGATTGAGAGATCTCCACACCCCGCTCAATCTTCGCCACTCCTCTTCCATGTAAGTATTAATCAACCTTGCCTTCTTTTCTTCCCATAATTTTCGCTGTTATCCTGGATTTTCAAAACCCTAGGTTTTGTTGATCATCAATTGGACGAAACTAAGCTCATTCTGTGCTCCGAATACCGGTATTGTTTTTTGTGCGTGTGTGTTTGAATTTGACGAGATTACAAATCAATTAGTGATCTGATCCTCGTCATCGATCTCGTGTTTTGGTTACCGTTTATCAATTATGTTTTATTTTATGTTTTCTATATCTCATTCTGTGCTCTGAATACCGGTTTGTGTTTGTGTGTGTGTGTGTGTGTGTGTTTTGATTTGACGAGATTATAAATCGATTTTTCATCTGATCATAGCCATCGATCTCGTGTGTTGGTTATTGTTTATCCATTTGCTTTGATTTTATGTTTTTTATATCCCTTTTGGCTTTATTTGTCCTTACGTTTTGCTTGTGATGCTCGATCCGATCACATTGGTGTTAGATCTCATGTGTATTATTCAGCTGGCTGTGTATTTTTTGGCAGATATGTTGGATTTGGTAGTTTCTGGTTGAATTCTTATAAACAAAATGCTGTTTTGAGCTGCAGATTCTAATGCACCAGTCCATGATACGCCATTTTTGTTCCTGATAATTTGCTTTATATTTCCTCTTGGTATGATTCATTTATTTGATGGAAATGTGATTAAGAGTGCTTATAAACATATCCATTTTTATAATCTCACTGTATTTATTAGTAACATATCTACGTGTGTATGTTGGTAACCAATAATGAATGGCACAGGGAGCCCTTTCAGATCCTGATGTCAATCTCACTGGTTTTTTATGCTATCACTATGAGATCATATGGTCTTTTCCCGATATTACAATGCGTATGATAATTATCATCTTTTGTTTGTAATTGATGATTTCAGCCTAAGTTATACCTATACTAATTGGCAGTTAAGAGATGGGGTTGTCTTTCACCAAGCTTTTCAGCCGGCTGTTTGCCAAGAAAGAGATGCGTATTCTTATGGTTGGTCTTGATGCTGCTGGTAAAACAACCATTCTGTACAAACTCAAACTTGGAGAAATTGTCACGACAATTCCTACTATTGGTGAGTTTTTTTGGCTGTTTAACATCTTTCTATTCTTACTCATCTGTCGATGTGTAAGAATCAATATCACAACTGGGTTTAGTAGAAATGTCCTCTTGATGTCCTTACTGATTTGTAATTGTCTCTCTTTTCATGATATGTTTAAAATATCTTCTAAGATCATAGAATCTATTTTTACTATAAAAAATTAAATCTTGTGACGGCCTAGTTTTGTGGGTATGTTTACTTCTCTTGAAGCACTATCTGATTATATCTCTGCTTGATTCCATAATTTCAGCTAGATTGAGTACAAGTTTTACTTCATCAAAGTGCATTTTTTTGGTTGTTTGATTGAACTGCTCCATTTTAAATGTTGAAGTCTGGTTTATTCAGGGTTCAATGTGGAGACTGTGGAATATAAGAACATTAGCTTCACTGTGTGGGATGTTGGTGGCCAGGACAAGGTATGCATTTTACCGAATACATGGAAACATCACTTTCTATTTCAGCTATTCTGTTTGTAAGGCAGTGTTACATGAATAGTCACAAAGTTCCTAGTTATGACTCTTGTCACTGCTTAGTTCTTGTCTTGTACCTAATACTTCTTGTACTTCACTAAATTTAATATTTGGGATATAATACTATTCACTTTTAATGTGTCCATAAGGAATTGTGTTTTTGGTTCAAGAGCTTCAGGAAATAAGTGCTATCTTGCTTTTCCGATGCTGTATGCATAGTACTTAACAATAATTACAACTATTATCTTGCTATCTGGCATGCATGCATGTGTCAAATGTTTATGCAGAAGGTATAATAACAGGAGCTTGAGTCTCTATTTCTGTTCTTGCTCCTGTAATAGAAACGACTTTGCACTCCTTTTTTTAGCTGGGACACATCTGTCAAAGAAGCTAAATGTCTGTCAATTTCGGCTTCTGATCGCAGATAGTACAGTTGTCCACATTTATTTGCTGACTTAACTTGAGTGCCATCAAGTTTGATCGCTCCAAGATAATTTAGTCATCTGTTATTTCAGATCCGTCCATTGTGGAGACATTATTTCCAGAACACTCAGGGCCTAATCTTTGTCGTTGATAGCAACGACCGTGACCGTGTTGTTGAAGCAAGGGATGAACTGCACCGGATGCTGAATGAGGTAACAGAGACTTGAAGTTACATTCTTGAAAAGGGAGTATTAGATGGGGAACTAGAAACTGTTTTGCACACTATAGCATGCACATAAAAACATTAAGTAACGTTACAAATCCACCTACTTTGTGGATTCATTTCCAGCATACAAACTTTGATAGAGGTCCAAAATCTTTCCCACCATTTTTTAACCTTTCTGTATTCCCCGGTCAGGACGAATTGAGGGATGCCGTTCTCCTGGTGTTTGCCAACAAGCAAGATCTTCCAAATGCTATGAATGCTGCTGAAATAACTGACAAGCTGGGCCTTCATTCCCTCCGCCAACGCCACTGGTATATATCCTTCTCATGAATTCACCGTTGCTTTTTTCCTCTCCAAGTCAGGCCTCTCGTCTGATCTATCCATATATGTGGCATCTAAATTGCAGGTATATCCAGAGCACTTGTGCAACTTCTGGTGAAGGGCTCTATGAGGGGCTGGACTGGCTTTCAAACAACATTGCCAACAAGGTAAGGATCGCAAAAGGCAAAAACTATTTAGTCCTGCTGACACAGCCGATTTTTCTCACACATTGTAACGTATTTTGCAGGCTTAAATTCTTAGACTCCCGAGATGGCAGTGCACTGTAAGCCTTTCGTTATTCGTTGCTTTGAACTTTTAGCATTATGGGGTCAACCTTTTGTCCAATCAAGAACATTTATATATTCTATATGTAGTTTATGATAATCTGTAGTTTTTCTTGCAATCATGTGGATCTCCCTATTCCTATTTTCCGAAAACAAGGACAAGTAATGTAATGAAACTACTTTCCATGGATAATATTAATTTTCACTTGTCACATTCATTTTCTAAGTCGGAGGTTATATTAGATGCGTGCTTGCGAAATTGCTGCTAGGTTATCTTTTCGTAATAGTACTTTGGGCCTCCTTTTACCTACATGTTGCACTGGGTATTTATCACAACAAATTCACACACACCCACATGGGTGGGTGTGAGTATGTGATGGGAGATATTCGTGCATGGTGCAGCGGGGTAGGTATATGGATTCCTAGTACTTGGATGAATTGTTGATAGGGTATAGACAATAGTCCTGCCGCTAAGAGCTTTCGTTAATCACGTGCTTAAACACATCTTTTTAGCATTACTTTATGTGAAAATATATTACTGACATAATTAGTATTGATTTATAAAAATATAGAAGGCAAAAATTTTATGAGATCGTCTTGTGAATGCATCACTGATGGAGATAGTATTGATATGTAAACATGAAAGGCAAAATTTGTTATGACATTGTCTCGTGGAATGTATTTTTTTGAGATAGAGCTTAAATTTATTCATTTGAAATTCAAAATCAAAATCCAACCAAATTTGAGTGTATGTCAAGTTCATACAAATTATTAAAAAAAAAAGAAGCACAAATTGCTAGTGATTGAATTTCAAATCCGTTTTATCAAAAGCTGAAAGTAGGGTAAGGATTCGTATTTTCCCACTTCTTTGTATTTTAGTTGATGAATGGAAGCTCTCCTCACTCCTAAGCTATTGCTTAAATATCAAAATCTCGAACTTCTATGTTCTACCAAAATTACTTATATCCTCGAACATCACTTAATTTCATCTTACTTTTTAATTTTAATTACTTAACGCCCATCATATTTCACTTCAAATGCTTCTTTTGCAATGGGCTTACTCAATTAGCAGTTAACTTGAAAAAATATATTTCCAATAATATCGAAAGTAATTTTTGTATGCCTGAGACTCGCACTGGCAAGTTACGCTCAACCTCTTGAATTCCACTTTAAAAAACTTCAAATACCACCTATTTTTTTTTTTATATAATTATACAATATTATATTATTTAAATAATATTTGGTAATTATTTAAATATTCATTGCATAGCCTCCACAAAATCTCAATGTAGACATAAACACTGAGAATAAATACCAAACTATGAACAAATTCAACCTTTTCCACACACTCTCTCTCTCTACAGCCAAGAGCCAACAACCCTTCTTATGAAGAAGAAAGAAAGGACACCCCCCCTTCTTTCTCCTTTAATTGCATCAGGCTGCAGAAGGGGCCGCAACGTACTTCACCGTGCGTGTGTTGGCCACCTCCGTCATAGCCGCTGCAATCAACGGCTGCAACGCTGCAGCTCCAGCCTCCACGCCACCGTCGTTCTGCACTGCCACTTTCTTGTAGTTCAAAGACTCGTCATTGTAAATATCCCACCATTTCTTCACCAGCATTTTTATGTCCTCTCTTTGCATGTTCTCTTCCTTCCCTGTGTACCTCCATGGCTTCGACCCCTGTTCATAACGTTTTCTCACCATTTAGTACTGGAACAAACACATTCACCAGACCGCAAGAGCAAAATCTAGATCATAGTATTATATCTTGTACACATCAAATGAACATATTATTATATTGTGCAACCAACCCTCATTGATGCAAAAATCGATTTAAGCACCACACGGAGTTGCCTTACCATCCGATTTTGTACCTGGGTGGGCACCCAATTATTTTTAAAGTTTTTTTTAACTTAAGATTTATACATAATCAAATATTAAATTATATATAAAATGATATAATATTCTAAAAATATCAAGAATAAGATATTACATGCAAAATAAAATAAAAAATAAAAACTAGAACGATTTTTTGTAAACTTGATAAAAACTAAAATGATTATAAAAAAATACTTTTAACTTTTGAAACATACACAATTTTAGGATTCAACACTCACCGCTGCACAATAGTGGACGACTTTCACTTGATCAAGCTGGACATTCTCTGGGTGGCGCCACAACATGGCTAGAACAAGATTGTACACGTTCGGAATTGGCTTGTATATATCCCTAAAGAACATGTTCAAGAAATCCTGACACAGATCATGAAACAAGATAAAACCCATTAACAAAACCACCCAATTCCAATTAATCCTTCAAAAAATTATAATATATATATATATATATATATATGTATGTGTGTATACCTGCTCAGCAAAAGGAGTAGGAGGGGTGATTTTGAGTGTCTTCAAGATACTGTCATAAGTGGAAAGACTGGGTTCAAAGACGAACATTCCGGCGTTGAAGTAAGGGGCCGGCGGTGGGCCCATCTCCGCCGGCCACGTCACCTTCTCCGGGCACTGCTGGCAGTAGCCGATCTTGTATTGAGGGGTGTGGCTCCATGTTTTCTCACAGAAACAATCCATCACTGCGTAGAAATACCCATCTTCCAAATCAAACAGATCGTCGATGTTTTCAAACACTTGTATGTCACCGTCCAAGTATATCATCTTGCTGTACTCCACAAACTACACCCAATAAACAATAAAATAATCATTCTTTCTATCAATATAATACGCTCTCTCTTTAAAATATGAGTTCTGCAATACTCATTTTTAGTTATAGAAACAATGCTATAGGAAAGGTGAAGTATCATGCAATTACAGACACGTGGGACGACGCCGTTTTGCAACAGATAAACTACACTGTTTTACCAACGTACCTCCCAAATACGGAGTTTGGAATAATTGATGACGTAATACGCCATAGCGAACTGCGTCTGGTTTTCCGGAGGGTATACAGGCTCGATCTCTCTAACGATACAGCCCTGATCCTCCAATATGCTGCGGTGCTCCGACGGGACGTCGGGGAGCACCGCCACGACGAGAGGATAAGCTGAATTCACCTTACGCAATCCCTTCGCCAACCCAACTACACCTTTCACGTAATCGCCGTTGCCAGCCAAGAATGTGACGTAAGCCCTCCTGGGCAACGCTGCTGGCTTGGCGAAGTCAGCCGCCCCGACCGCCGCCGCCGCCAGTTCAGGAGCCATGATGTATTATATATCAATCCAGAAAACTACAAAAATTATAATACTGACAGAAAACAAAGGGAAATTGCTGTTCTTGGCTTGCAAGAGAGAGAATGGAGAGAGAATTAATATTATTAGCTCTGGTTTTTCTTATTTTCTGAACTTTGGAAGTGACTGGAGAGCAACGGACGGAGAGATTATATATAGGTGAAATAGAGTAAGATATTGGCACCGGTTTGTATTTTCGCTCCAACGAGATTGAATTTTGAGCCGACGCGTGTCGGGATGTTATAGTGCAGGAGGTGTGACGGGAAGCTTCTCGATGGAAGATGCTGGAACTCCTCGATTATTTCGGGCTTTTCGTTGGTCACGGGCCACAACTCTATTAATAATCTTTTATTTTTATTTTAATTATACTTAAACCTCCAATATTCAGATTCAGATCATTATAATGTAAAATGATTTTAATTTTAATTATACTACTTCTCTTAGCTTTTCTCATTTCTATAAATTATTATTATTATTATTAACATCAACATCATTATTATTATTTTTGTTATTGTTGTCAATATAAAATTTTAGGTTTCTCTTTTTTAATATTGAGATCCCTAATTATGTAAAATTGTAGTAATATCGTCTCATCTGGTAATAACATTATCCAACTCCAAATGAAATATTTTGTAAAAAAATTATGAAAAATAATCCATCCCATTTGTTGAGAGATGCACAGTTTATAAGAATTCAATCAACCTTTACAATTAAATAAGACGATAAATAATAATACATTCAATAATCATCTACGAGTCTGGCCCATGCTAGATATATGTATGTGTGTGTATATATATATATATATTGTTTAATTTATAATTCAAGAAATGAATTGAAGCGCACATTTCACATGCTACTTCTGCGTTTCATATTAATGTCTGGACCGACCCCAAAACTACTCATCTTGCATCACTCGCATAAACACTAATTAACTACAAAAATTTAGAAATTAATTGTAATTAATCCATTTCCAAAATGAGTTTCCCTCTTGCTTTTGAGTTTTAGACTCTGTACTTAATTATAATTGAAACTTTAAATATATTTATACTATATATAAATCATATTTTCGCATTCCTTTTCTTCCTCAAAATTTGGATAATTTTGTTTTGAAATTAGCTTAAAATATATTTATAAAAAGAATTCTATAAAACTTATTAAATTAAATAGTATTAAAAAAGCACAAAAAAAGAAAAAAGAAACGACGTCGTCAAATTTAACGTGTAGCGAAGGAGTGGGGTGGGAAAGAAAGAAAAAGAAAAGATGAAAGGTGTAGTTAGTGGGCGATATTAATTTTCTGGAAATTGTATCTCTTTGGCGATCAGAAATGTGCCACCTCGGCATGTGGGCCCCTTCATGTTTTCCAATGAAATATGGCCACACATCAAAGAGAGGTTAATCTTGGTTGAAATACCATCACTTCTAGTTTCTTCATACACACATATCATTTCTCAATACATCTATACACTTCCGGTCCGATCCGGCCTAAGAAAGACTTCGTTTTTCCAGATCTCGGAAAACAAGAAAATTTTATATTATTCGGTGGCTACATTTATACACTGTAACTCAATCTATTCATAACTTATGTTTTTTTTTTTTCAAAAAAAAATAAAAAATTGAAGCTTAGGAAGTGGTACCAAAGGACTCGTTTAAGTAATGCTTATTGTTACTTCGGACAAAGGTTTATTAGTAATGAATTTAAGATGGTTTCCGGCGTTACAAAGTGATATTAGAGATGTTAGTTGTGTACAACTAGAGATGTTAAATGGACTACCTCTGTTGATTTTGGGCTAGCCTTAACATGTTTTGGATTAATTGGGTCCCAGTTTAATCGGTTCATTTTAAATAGGTTTGTATTATCGTAAACCTAACCCTAACCCTACCAATTTTCGGGCTAATCGGGCCACTATCGGACTATGAGTCGAAATAGACAAATTATATATTTAAATTTAAAATTTTAATTAAATGCATATAATACTCTATTTAAAATACAATTTTAGATAACATTAAAAAATTATATATTTTATAACATTTATATATCACTATACAAAATTTAAAGATTCAAATATTTAAGTGATATACACTATTTCATTCTCTCAATTCTAACTTTAAGATCATTCACGTCATAAAATTTGAAATCATGTTACATTTAAGTTATAAATTTAAATTACAGTATTTAGAATCTTCTAGTAATTAAACATAAATTTAATATCTTCTACTAAAAATCAAATATGGTATATGAAAAATAATTCAGAATGGTGTATATTATTAGTTCGATTTTAAGAAATGGACAAACAAGAAGAAAAGTTCGGGCTATCGAACATGCCCTAACCCTAAGCGGGCTAGCCCTATAGGGCTTCGGGTTAATCGAACTCGGGCTAGACGGACTGATTTTAAACGGGCTAATAAAATCAAGCTCTAACCCTATAATTTTTTGGGCTAAACGGGCTGACGGCCATGGCCCTTTTAACATCCCATGTACAACATTTTAAGGTGAAGAAGAAAAGTGGTAGTTCTCATTAAAAATAAAATTTTGATATATATATATATATATATATATATATGTTTTCAAATAAATTTAAACAAAAGAAAAGAAAATATTTTGAGATATTTTAGTAAAGTAGGAGTACAATTTTACAAGTGACTTGCGAGTTTAAAAAAGAAAAGTAAAAAGTTTAGGAATCATCATAATCATAATATGAAATGAAGAAGAACAAAAATTACAAAAAAATAAAAAAAAATAATGCATCCGATCTACAATATTACTTGTTTACTTAAAAAATATTAATTCCTTCTATTAACAATAAATGTCGTTTTAATAATTTTAATTTTTTATCCTTTTCTTCAGTCATCCTGTTAGATCAGAATATGTGCGCGTGTGTATGTGTTCAACAGTAGTTCGAACTGTAAATGAACATGCGGAAGCTCAAAATAAAGTTTGATTTTAAACGAGAAAGAAATCCCTTCTTCCTCTCAAGTAATTTCATTAGATGACATATTTGTTCCCACAAATGTTACAGTAGAACTTCCACGTATTTGGCTCCCTCTAAATACGTGTCTACTCGTTGTAACTTAATCTTCTAAAACACTTACTTGACCAACTAGTCCCCTAGATGGATTTGAATACAAACTCCCGTTTGTACAAAGTTGAAATCTCCCGAAATCAACGTGTGGTAAATTTCCAAAGTAATCCAGACTCTGCGAGGTTCTCTGTCAGGTCGCCCTTGAGTTCTTCTCAGTCTGTTGTATTCTTCCGAATATAACAGCACACTCACCAGCCTCTCAATTTCTCTCTGCCCATATAATGGTAATTGAATATCTTGGAGAGTTACCAGCCTCTACAGCTTGATGTTGTATTTATAGTCTCTCCATGTCCTCCAAGGAATCTGCCGGTATCTTCTCATATCTTGGTTGTGATATGTATATCTTTGTATAGGTGGCCTTGATATGCATATATCATATCTTTCAAAGATTTGTTACCGGATTCCACTTGATTCTCCTTGTATTTAGCCGTGTCTTTCCTTATTTTTCTCTTCTCATTCAACCTTGACTTTCTTCCAAGAATATCTTCATAATATCTGCAACCAATAATAAATTAATTAGAATTTTCGAATAATATTGACAATAACTACCTTATCAATCTCCCCCTTTGGCATGTTGTTCGAAAATTCCAGGACCATCTGCTACCTGCAAAAAGAAACAAGCAGGAGAACTGTATGTTGAAAAGAATGATGTTCACATATAGCAGAAGCATCATTCATCATGTTCAGATAGTCAATAAAAATAACTAAACTACGGATATTGTTGTTAGCATCCTAGCTACTGGAGATTGTAGTATCAATATTACAGACCCTTAAAAAATTTGTTCAAATTGAATAAAAGCATCCCAAATTTAATCAGAATCACTCCCATATTCCCATTCTTCTTCTTCCTCAGTATCATCCGCTTCAGTCTCCTTGGCCACCCTTTTTCTTTTTGTTGCCTTGCCTGACACCTTCCTTTTCCCTTTATCCGCGGCAGATGGTCTCTTCTCCCCCTTATTCGAGTTGCCTGCTAAAGGAGTGGAACCTCTGTGTGGTGCGCCCTGAGAGGGAACATCCAGAGATTTCAAGACATTAGTAAAATAAAGCTTCTGGGCAGCTACCTCAGCAGCTAGAGTATCAAGAATCTTTAGTTACTGATGTAGAAAGAGCGGGAGATTGGCCGCGACTTCCGAGGGAGGAAGGGTGGGTGCAATGGTGCGTGGCCTATAGGCAACATTGGCCTCTCGGGAGGCCATGTTCAGCGGAGGGGCGACTTTCTGAAGAACATCAGTGGACTGAGCCTGGATGCCCTGATGCGATAAGAGGCCCCAAACGAAAGCTTTTTGCGAGAATCGAGCTTATCGATAAAACTCATGATGGCCTCGAATGCTATCATCCCAAAGTCAATCGGTATGACCTTCAGGACTTTGAAGATGACCTGACACTGGGCCGATGTTAGGTGAGACTTGTTGGACGTGGGTGTCCAATTTTGACTCCCTATTTTATACAGCCAGTTGGCCTCCTGTGTCAGTATTGAGGGAGAAACCCCAGGCTTAGTCAAATAATCATTAATGGCATCAGGACTGAAATTAACAATTTTATTGCGGACAAAAACTCTCCCAAAGCGAGGGGATTCGGGATCCTGAATGCCAGTGACCAAATTAGCATAAAACTCATGAACAATGGAACTATAAAACCTACCCAAATTCGTCACAGTAACCTCTAATCCAGACTTTATGATAAACTCCATAACAGATATTTTTGCAAAACGTTTAAGATCAAGATTACGTTCAGGCCAGAAGTCCATACCAGAAAACAATTTGTAGCGGTCGGAAGCTGCCTTTGTGTAGAACAACTTGGAGAAAGCCTTACCTCGGACCAGTACATCATTTTTGTTGCGAAGACACCCTGGAGATGACCTAGTAAAGGCAGCAGGAGAAGGTTTTTTGTGACGGTGCGAACGGTGAGGCGGAGATCTTGCCACTTCTTCCTCGGATGAGGACTCATCAATGAGATGTCGACGTCGTGGTGTAGGAATTGGGGTATTGCCCGTAGGTTTTGCCTTGTGGGGAACCTTGGACCTTAGATGTGGATGTGAGGTCGTCCTGGAAGGGAGATCTTGAGGAGGAAGTGGAGATTCCTCCATAGGCGAAGGATCCCCCTTCTTGTGGAACTGTGGTAGCAGGGGGCGGAGTAGTTGCACTGGGTTACGGAACATCTGTTGAAGCGGTTTCGGTCGATGGGGCATCGGTGCACGGTGGAGATGAAGGATCGGAAGGGGGCGGGTCCTTGCCCTGGTCGGCCGATGGCTGCTCATCAGATTCTGGCGAAGGAATTGTCTCTAATGGTTCTGGGTTCAAGAATGGAACCAAGATCCAGCTTGGCCGTCTTCCGCTGGGTGAATCTCCTTGGTCCGCCATAAAAACTCTGTAAAGAGATGTTGAAGAAAGAGCACACAAACACAGACGTGAAGGTGAACTTTGAAAGAGGTCAGGCACGGTCAATCATAAACTGACAAAGGATATGAATTGAGGGCAGTTGATGCCTCGATTCCGGTCAATGTTGCGAGATTTTATGTGGGTCAATTAAACCCTTTTTCGGCTCCCACTCATTACAGTTATATAGTCATTAAAAACACAATCACACGTCCAGGCAGTTGAAAAGGGGAAGACCACGTCCCTATTTTAACACGTGTTCCGAAAATAAATCACGACTGAATAATCATCCGGGCCCCTTTTTGCATAAAATAATTCATATAATCCAAGGAGAAAAATAAGAGAGGCTGAATTTTTTATTTTTTTATTTTTTTATTCGAGGAATGAAATCATTGATCACCATATTAAACACAAGTCTCAGTCAGGCAACAATGTTTGAAAATGCACTAAGAAAAATCCGCAAGTCTTCTCTTTCAGTATATGTTCACCTTATTTTGATTGCTAAGTGAGTTATATGATTTTTCCTTATTGCTCCTTCTGCCGAATCCTTGTGTAGTAGCTCACAAACCACACAATAAAGTACCACACTAGGAAAACATTGTGTGACGAGCTCAGAACCTTGTAATCCCTATATTTGTGCAACTTAGAGGTGAACATTATTAAGGAAGCTTTCACGGACCTATCGTTTTCTGTGCTTGGTGCTCTATCACATTGGTGACAGCATTCCACAACATCATTTCAACGTCGTAGCTCTTTTCATTATACTGGGAGAAGAAATAATGGATTCAAAGTTCAAGACAAACAAAATTTTGAACCTGTGCGAGACTTATAGTTATCCTAGGCAATCCGAGACTTCCACCTCCCAGGTATATTTGATTTATAATGGATTCAAAGTGTCTGATTTATCATGAAGAAATCTTACCCAGGTATATCTTGAGAAATCATCAACAAAAACAAAAATATATCTTTTACCTCCAACACTCTCAATTTGAACAGGACCCATCAAGTCCATATGTAGCAAGGCCATGATCTGTTTTGTGCAAACATCTTGTGTTACCTTGTGCAAGCTTTTTACCTGTTTGCCAAGTTGGCATGGTCCACATATACCTTGATCTTTGCTTGGGAGTTTAGGCAGTCATCGTACACATTGTGATTTTGACAAAGCAATGAGGTGTTTGTATCCTATATGTCCCAATTTTTGATGCCATATCTCTGTTGCTCCTGAGCTAACATTGTTGCATTCATGACTCCTGTCAAGAAGATAACAGTTGTTAGTGGACCGAGTTCCGGTAAGCATGCATTCATTATTTTTGTTTAACACCAAGCATTTGTCATGAGTGAAGTTTACTTCGAGTCCTTGGTCACAAATTTGGCTAATGCTCAACAGATTTGCCTTAAGATTTTCAACAAGAAACACATTAGACAATTTTATGCATGCCATTAATATTGTGGGTCCCTTTTCCAATGACACGCTCACTCTTACCATCTCCAAATGTTACTAACTCTCCTTTTATTGGGGTGATATCAGATAAGTATGCTGCATTACCTGTCATATGCCGTGAGCATCCACTATCAAAGAACCATGTTCCAGTATTGTTCGCCCCGAGTGAGACTACTGACGAAGTAAGACACATGTTTTTCTTGACAACCCAAACTTTTTGTCACATTTGATTTTCTGTTTTTGAATTTTCTTACTTTTGAGGAATCTAGAGGCCTATGATCTTTTACAGGAACACCATATAAATTCCAAGTTGAAATATTACCTGATTGTAGGTCTCGTTTCATTCTGTAGCATCTTGGTCGGATGTGCCCAGGTGCATCACAGTAATGGCAAATAGGAATAAATTTTCTCATACCTTTTGTGTCTTGTTTCTCAGGTTGTCTTGTAGTATTATGTCCCTCATGGTCAAACGTAGGAATTGTAGCTGGTACAAAGACTGTTGATCCCGATGTTCTTTCTTCAATATATCCTATTCCTGTTTTATTATTTTGTGGCCTTCCATATGCCAGAATTTCGTCAAATTTAGCTTTTCCTTTGTTCAGTCCTTGTATGGTTCGCACTGCTTTGTCTAGCTCAGCTCGTAACTCTGCTAACTCATGATCCTTATCCTGCAATTTTGAGAAGTAATCTGTTAGTTCATTTGTAAGGGAAGAGTTTACCTGGTGATTGCTTGTTGTAGTTGTCCGGGCTATTTCAGAGTTGGCTTTGAGTGACTCAATTTCCGTCTCGTAAAGTTGGACCTGATGTAAGAGATTTCTCACATTCTTTTGGGACATAATCAAGTCATCTCTCAATCTTTCATTTATTTCCCTAGTGATGTGCAGTTCATGTTTCACTTGACTGAGTTCCTGATTTTCCATGCTTAGTGCGCCTTTACTTTTGTATTCCCTTACTTGATTCTCCAATGTGGTACATCTGGCAGATACGTCTAGGTACAATTTCTCTAGATCTTCCAGAGTTGGATCGTCAAAATCAGGTTTCTCAGTGTACTCTAGTTCCTCATCAGTTCGAACAACAGATATGAGACATCCCAGGTCCTTTGATGATGTATAGATGGTAAAGTTACTGGGGTATTCTGTCTCTTGTTCGTCAGTTTCTTCTTCCCCTTCAGATTCAGATTCACTTGAGGTGGCTTTTAGTGCTTTGGTCTTTCTTAGAAAATTTGGACATTCTTCTTGATAGTGTCCGTATCCACTACACTCTCTGCATTGTTCAAAGTCCTTCCGATTTACCTGCCTAGTATTCGAAGATTTGTTTCCACTTTTTCTAATGTTCTCTCCAGAGTTCGGACTTTGTTGAACTGCTGCCTCTGATTGTATTTTTTCACAAGCTTGCTATAATTTTTTGTAAGAAGTACCATTTTGTCAGCAAGTGGTGTTACATCATTCTCAAATTGTTCAGTTGTTGTCTCCGTCTTTAGGGCTATCCCTTTGTTTTTAGGTTTGTTCATGCGATTGTTCAACTCAATCGTCCTTAACTCTCCCATCAAGTCATCTAATGTCATCGGTGTGACTCTAATGAATGATTTTAGAACTGTGATTTTTTCTCTGAATCTAGAAGCAAGTGTTCTCATGATTTTCATAATTTGAACATCTTCCTTGATAGCATCATTGAGGGTGTAACATTGATTTACTATGTCACTGAACTTAGCATAGTACATCTCAATGTTTTCATCTTCGTTCATTTGTATTCCATCGAATAGTGTGGCCAATCTTTGCAACTTTGATTTTCTTACGGACTCATTTCCTTCAAAATATTTTTGTAGAGCATCCCAAGCATCTTTGGCGGTTTGGCAGTGTATAATCAACTTGTGTCTCATGACATCAACCGAAGCAAGAATAGCATACAATGCTATGTAGTTTGCCTCTTCGGCACACTTTTCGTCCTCCGTCCATAGTGTTCTTGGTTTGTCTACAACCTTAGTTATATCTGTTCCATCCTGCATCTTAGGCCACATCCACTTTGTTTGGATTGCTTCTCCACATCGTTTGGATCTTAGATAGATAATCATCATTGATTTCCAGAACCGATAGTTTTGTCCATCAAGCGAGGGTGGGCGTAGTGTGGTCCCTTCATATGAACCCATGTGTCTGTCCCTGAATCTACCTGTTTTAAAAAAAAAAAAAAACTGGAACCTACTCTGGTGCCAATTGTTAAATCAAAATATGTGCGCGTGTGTATGTGTTCAACAATAGTTCGAACTGTAAATGAACATGCGGAAGCTCAAAATAAAGTTTGATTTTAAGCGAGAAAGAAATCCCTTCTTCCTCTCAAGTAATTTCATTATAAGATATATTTGTTCCCACAAATGTTACAGTATAACTTACACGTGTTTGGCTCCCCCTAAATACTTGTCTACTCGTTGTAACTTAATCTTCTAAAACACTTACTTGACCAACTAGTCCCCTATATGGATTTGAATACAAACTCCCGTTTGTACAAAATTGAAATCTCCCGAAATCAACGTGTGGTGAATTTTCAAAGTAATCCAAACTCTGCGAGGTTCTCTGTCAGGTCGCCCTTGAGTTCTTCTTAGTCTGTTGTATTCTCCTGAATATAACAGCACACTCACCAGCCTCTCAATTTCTCTCTGCCCATATAATGGTAATTGAACAGCCTCTACAGCTTGAGGTTGTATTTATAGTCTCTCCATGTCCTCCAAGGAATCTGCCGGTATCTTCTCATATCTTAGTTGTGATATGCATATCTTTGTATAGATGGCCTTGATATGCATATATCATATCTTTCAAAGATTTGTTACCGGATTCCTCTTGATTCTCCTTGTATTTAGCCGTGTATTTTCTTCTTTTTCTCTTTTCATTTAACCTTGACTTTCTTCCAAGAATATCTCCACAATATCTGCAATCAATAATAAATTAATTAAAACTTTTAAATAATATTGACAATAATTATCTTATCACATCCTATCTTTTTTTGTGAAGTTTAATCCTCTATGATCTTATCTTTTTTGTAAGCAGAGAAGGGCGTTTCAACGGAACTTTGTGGTATCCACCATGTATACATGAATACTAACCTAAAATGAAAACCTCGTAAAAATAACCTAAGCTGTAAAGTAAAATAATGAAAGTCAAAGGCGATATCCACTACAAATAAAGAAAGGTAGCACAGCAGAATATAGATTGAGGGTAAAAAAAAGTAGTTTGAAGATACATTATGCTGCTTTTACATTTCCTTTCTTCTGTAATATTTTGGAGGAATACACTTTTTAGCACTTTATATTCCCCATTTTGAAGAAACGAATACTTATTTGGTAAAATTAGCTACCCTTTTTGACCACCCAAAATGTGAAAAAACATTTTAATATTAATATTTTATGATTCTCTCTTTTCTATTTCACTATATTTGTACTGCGATTCACACGTGGGAAGGAAGAACGTAACAATTCCAAATAAATACAAAATTTACAATGTTCTTGAAACTCAAACAACTTAGAATTTTACGAAATAATTTCTCATGCACCCCTACACCTGTAAGTGCAGCTTAGTTTTTATTCCATTGCATTTAGGATTTGTAATAATATAATAGTTAGCAAATTCTAATTAATAGTAATTTAATTATTAAATTTTATATTTTATTTTGTCGCATTATCAAAGAGCGTGAGATTTTGTTACTTTTGTATAATAAATAAATAATTTTATAAATAAAAATTCATAATATATAAAATATATTTTTATTTTGCATAAAAATATCTCAAAATTTTATTTATTTAAAACTATTTTAATTATCAAAATATATTACAATTAATCTAAAAATATTTTATATTTTTTAAAAGTTTATTATTATATATGTAATATGAATATCAAATTAAAAATTTTAAAAAAATAATTTATTTGATATTCTTTTTATAAAAAATGAGTTAAAATGTAAAAAATATAAATATTTAAAATTTAAGATAAAAAAGTAAAATAAAATAAAAAAATAGAAAAAGTGATTGACCACCAATTTTTACAATCCTACATTCCCAAGTTGAATATCAGCCGTACATTTTTTTGAATTTTTTTTTAATTCAAAATTTATTAATAAAAAAATAATTTAAACAAAAAAATAAATTTGTCACTGTCGTATTTTTATATGAACATAGATTAATTACTACCGAAGTGGCGGGGAGGCTGTTTTATGTCTGTGGATAGTGAATACTTGACCAGATTCTTGTGTCCTCATGTCAATAGAATAGAATCTGTCTAACTACTTTTATTCGAAAAATTAAAATACAAACTATATATTGAGCACTAACCACATGAAATTGTGTGATAGAGGCACATTTGTATTAACAAATAATGCAATTTTCTTTTAATTAATTATGTTTAATTGATGTCCAATTTTCCAGTGCATACACGTGTACATAATGTGGAAGAAAGTCAAAGAATCTCTGGAGAAGAATTATTCCACACTTGTTGCATCCCTTTATGCGGCAAGACCGGAATAACGTTAAATCCATTCACAAGGGAATGTTTATGTTTCTTCATCTAACATTATCTTTTTGGTAATTATCTCTTATTTTTCATTTATTGAAATTGATATTTAATTTTATCGAACTTTTATATTTTGCTTAAACTTGTTAATGGGTCCGTTAGGATTCTTACGTAGTAAGTTAAATTAGTAGTGTTACGCTACCAATTTTTGACAAAGTTTTTAATTAATTTCTGACAGGATCAAACGTAGAGCAGACATAATAAAAAATTAAAAGTTATTATAAAAAAACTTTGTAAAATTAAATCATATATTAGATATGATCAAAGTTAACTAGAATAAATAAAATTTTAACTTACTTCAATATTTTAAGAAAATATTACTCCATGAAAGAGTCATATTTCTAAAAAAAATATAATTTTTTGTTTTTAGTGAATTTAATGATAGGTACAATTTTATAGAAATTATAAATTCGTATTTATATAATTTTTTATTTCTTAATTTAATTCATTCAATTATATATAAATAATTTTAAACTTAACTAAGACCTTAACTATTAAAACATAACTTTTAGACAAAATTATTTTAAAAAAGAGAATAATTCTTTGGAATGAAGAAAGTACTATGTTGCATATATTCCGGTCCACATTCCAGCTTGACCTAAATAACATGCATAAAAGGCCCAGCAGATCACAGACACAAATACGTACAGCAGCCTCGTACCTTCATACTCCCATGGATGTAAGAGAGTTGGAATCCCTAAATGGGATTGCTGTTGAGAGTGATAAAGAAGAGACAATAACCATAAGAAAAGGTGCATGGTCTCCTCAAGAGGACTCTATACTCATCAACTACATAGCCGTCTACGGCGAGGGACGCTGGAACCACCTTGCGCGCAACTCCGGTACCAATTACCAACACACACACTTAACCTACATATGTCTAGAGTTATAAACGAACGGAATCAAGCTGCATATAGTACTGCATGTTGTTTGACCTTATAAGCTTTGGAAATTGTCTTTAAACTTATTTGATTATTAAACAGGTCAATTTTTAACTGAGTTGAATATAAGTCTAGTTTGAGTAGTTTTGTTTTTAGGCAGGTGTTGTACTTCCCTACTTTGATGTTCAAAATTATTCTTTATCAAATTACTTGCATGAAATTAAAAAGATTTACCTCTTACTTGACCTTGTGTGTGTGTGTGTGTTTTTCTTGTAATAAAAAGGGTTGAAGCGAACAGGAAAGAGTTGCCGAATGAGATGGAAAAACTATTTGCATCCAAATGTTCTACGAGGAAATTTCACTCTAGTCGAGCAGCTTTACATTATAGAGCTCCACTGCCTCTATGGAAATCGGTAGGGACAACTCGTATTTATACTCAATTTTTTATTATTGGAATATATCATACAAATTGCCTAAGTACCTACTCTTTTAATTAAACATGTTTTTACCACGACGACACATAAAAAGTCCTAAATGTCTGCCCACATTCGTGCCATCCAGTTTGTCTTTGATTGTCCCAAGTTTCGGAACTAGTTGGTTACGAAGCTCTAAAATATCTAGATCAAGTTGTCTTGACTATTAAAGCTTCGGGACAAATTAGTACCAACGCTCCGAAGTTTTTGCAGATTTTTTTTTTTTTTTTTCTGAAAAATTTATCATTTCCAAAACGTGTGCATCCAGTAGGCATTTTATGCCACAAATTTTTTGACGTATCCATATCAGGTCAACTAAAATTCATGTAATTTTTAGAATTAGATCCGATTCGTTATATATATTATGATACGTATATTATATATGAAGCATATAAGATTTTATAGTCTCGATAGATGTAAATTTTTAGAAAGTGGTGTCTATACATGTTTGTGTATGTGTATAAGGGTATATTGTGATTTGAGAGCTCATGAGTCCAAGGTATCTTTACCTTGATTTTGTGATTGCCGTAAGGAACTAATTACGTACTTCAATTAAGATAAATTATTCGATAATAGAAATTTAAATAGACACTTGAAACTAAAGAAGGCATTTATGTCTGAAGATAGTAAAGGATGAACAAACAATAAACAAAGTAACTGTTAATGTGAATTCAGGGCAAGTACTATACCAACTTGACATGTATTTTAAAAATAAAAAATTCATACATAATTAAATTTAATATTTTTTTCTCGATCAGGTGGTCGAAGATAGCTGAGCTTTTACCGGGCCGAACAGACAACGAAGTAAAGAACTACTGGAGAACTCGAGTTCAGAAGCAAGCAAAGCTGCTGAAATACGACGTGAATAGCATAGAGTTCCAGGAGTTCATTCGTAATGTCTGGCTCCCAACGTTGTCCGAACAAATCCACTGTAGTAATCTTGACGATGTGGTCACAAATACTCATGGTATTGGGCCCATTATGAATGGGCCCATACAAATGGATAATAACTGGGCCAGCCTGTCTGGAACTCTTGCCGCAGAAGCCCATCAAGGTTCAGTAATGGACAGCTTATCTGGGCTGTATAATGGGCCGGACTGTCTTCAAAGCCCATATATCCAGGGAATTAGTAATCCAGCCTGGTTAAGTTCCTGCGAATGGTCAGATTCAGATATGCTTGATTGGTTTTGGCCTACCCATGAGTGATAAGAAATCAAAATGAGTACCTGGGTTGAGTGTTGCACTAAAATAATTAATGTGTAAATAAGATTGGAGATGCATGGTATTTTGGTGGTAGGTTGTTTGTTACTATTAAATGTGCAAAAATATATATATATATATATATATTTATATAATAGCAGAAGTAAAACCTTTTTATTTTCTCGCCAAAATGTCTTACTTTTTGTGATGTGCTATTTGATATTATTTTATTGGTCATTATATTTAATTATATGATTTTAAAGATTCATATTATATAAAAATTTATTTTATTAATTAATAATTTAATTAAGATGACAACCAAATTTTAGACATGATTATATACTAAGCAATGATCCAATATTTGTTTTAGAAAAGTCAAGCTTATTTATTTTTATTCTAATGGCTCCAAACTGAAATTTTATTTGTTTTGAAATATATATATATATATATATATATATATATATATATATATATATATATGGTATTTCTATAACCAGCTAAAGGTAATGATTCCAATTAGATAAACCAATTTTTTAGGACAGCCGAATGTAAAATACCCAACCGAAGGTATAGACCTAATTGCTTACTAATAAATGCCCCTAAATTTGTTTTGCAAATGTGAAGATTTATCAAAACATTAGCCATATTAACAGTCTTAATTTTAGGATCCATTTTAAATCTTTCTACACAATCAGCAAATTAGACATTGATAATCAATAATAGGTAATTTCCTTATATATGAGTTCTTATGTGGATATAAAAGAAGAACGTAAAATTTAATTCTTATTCCACGGTAGGAGCATAGAGCAGTTTTTCTTCGTAAATTTGTAATCTAACGTATTTTATTTTTTGTTTTGAATTTTTTTATGATTACATCCACATTGTCATATGAAGGTACGTTTTTTGTGAATTTTAGATTATAAAAAAAATTATTTTATAAATCAAAATCTGATTTGTATATATTACAGATGTTGATTCCTTCCCCCAAAACTTTATGTTTAGGGTTTTCGCTGTTGCTTTCTTCGCCATTGTTACAAACGCATACAACCACTACACTACGTAGCGCAGCCATGGCAGAACAGACTGAGAAGGTGTTCTTGAAGCAGCCTAAGGTTTTTCTCTGCTCCAAGAAGTCTGGTGAGGGTAAGACACCCGGAAAGTGAGGAAACCGCTACTTTAAGAGCATTGGCAAATGCAGGCCATTGTCCAAAATCGTGAGATTCAATGTTCTTAAGGTCATTCCAGATGGTTCTTCTGGTCGTGGGAAGAAGGCTTTTACAGGGATGTGAAATATGCATGCAATCTGAATGTTTTTAAGGCTTTGGGAGGATGAGTTGTGGACCTTTTTGTTGTTTCGATTTGAACCTTTACTATCGACTTTGCTTTGAAATGTTAAATTTTGGTATTTTGAGATCTAAAAAATTATAATTTTGAGCTCATATTTAGATGTCATGGCAAAGATATGGTTAGTGAATATCTATATCTATATATATATATAAATTAATTTTTTTCAATTTCGTTTTCTCGTCTAAACTTCATCACTTATTTAGAATAATTATATTATTATTAAATTAAAATTTGACCTTTTTATTCTAGAAATTTTGATTCGATTTCAAATCTAAATTATTCCACAAATTTAGGTGTTTCAAAATTAGATGATATCAAGATGAATATACTGCAATATTTAATACATGATTCGATATTTATATATTTTATCGAATATTAATCAAATCACAAAATTATGAAATTAAAAAAATATATGAAATCTAACAAATATATGACTCAATTTTCTCGATTCATTTTATCAAAAATATCTATATATATATATATATATAAAAGTAAAATTACTTTTTAAAATTTTATTTTTTTGGCCTAAATTTCAACCATATAAATGTAAAACTATATATATTTATGCAAATCTTTTAAGATACATTATTACAATTTAATTGAAGAGATTAATTTCAACAATATTCGAGATTTGCTTAGTTTCTGTTGTTCAATATAAATAAATTCGAATTTTAAAAAAAAATTGTTAACTCATAATATATTCAAAATAAGAAATAAATTTGTTAGGAACATGAAATCATTGTAGTTTCATTATATTATGGAAAATCATTAACAATTTTTCTATAATTAAACTATCAATTATTTAAAATCACCCAATCACGTGGATAAAATTTGATTTTGTCAAATATGAAATAAAATTTTCAACAATCTTACCATAATTCAAAATTATTTCTCATTTTTTGTTTCTCTCTTCTTTCTATATATTTTATCAAGATTATTACTAAATATTTTAAGGTCTCTCTTTTTTGTTCTCCCTCCTCTTGAAATGTTTTGCGTTTTCTGTTTTGAGAAAATAAATGGTAAGATATGTACGATAATATGTGTTATATTTCAATTGTCACAAAAGACTACACTCTTCAAAATATTATTTTTAAGTTTATTTTATTTTAAAATTTTTTATTCACCTGTGCTTTCAATTTATCAAAAACATATTTAATTTTCTTAACTATTTTTCTTTCTTATTTTTAGCAAAAAGTTCGTCCATCTCTTTCATCTTTCGTTTGATTATTCTTGTGATTTTCTATTGAGATCTGCTAATTATTTTGACGTATAAGCATCTTGCAATTTTTCATTAGCTTTCAAAGTATTTGTTTCTATCAAATTTCAAATTTTTGTAATGTTATTACATTTAATTAGCAATTTGCAAAATATTTTTGTCCTTAATTTGACTATGTAATTGACGAATTTTACGAGATCTGTACAAATCCTTATTTTCTTTAATCTGTTGATATGATTATTTTTTTTAATTTAATTTGATTCAACTTACTATAAATCGTGGATATCATGCTTATCAATTTGTGAACGAGGCTAATTCTAATAGAAGAAAAGATGAAACATAAAATTACAACAAATTTCTACTCATTATATATAAAAAATCACTGAATTATAAATCTACACCTTCTATAATATACTATTTAACTTGAATATATGATTATATTATAAAATATAAGAAAGAAAATATCTTCTGTGCATCGCACAGGTCTCACACTAGTTTTTACTAAATTTGGATGCTATTATAATAAATATATTTTTATTATATTCGAAATCCATTTTTAATAAAATTTTGCGTTTGTGTGAATTCATATATTCCATAAAAGGATAATGTATCTTAAACATATATGATTGGAAAATAATTCATTATATGATTGGAAAATAATTCACATGTATTCAATATAATTAAATTCTTGAATATATATATATATATATATATATAATAGCAGAAGTCGTACATTTTTTGAAACATTAGCATTTTCCCGCAAAAAATAGTTACTAAATGTGGGTGCACACATGACATCATATAGTTGGTCAGTATAAATAATTAATTGATTTTGATGAGTCATATTTTATAAAAATTTCATTATATTTTCATTGAATTATCAGCATAATAAGTTAAACTTGCAGTTATTTTTACTTAATTACAAATCTTCACTTAATTGTAAATCTTTTCTTAAATTTTCGATTTTACATATTAAAGTCAAACTTGCAAATTTTATAATTTTTTTACATTAAATCATTTTGGATTATTCCTTAATTAGAAGGTCAAACTCATTATGATAATTTTATGGTACAATATAATTGATTGATTGTCCTAATATTTATGGTAAATTTTAGACGGAAATCAATTGATAATTACCTTAACTTAATAAACAATTTTTCCGTATTGTTGTTGAATGACTAAGTAATATTTATATATGATTTATTAAACATTAAAAAACATTTAGTATTTGGTAGTAAATTATATAACATTAATTAGTGCATATATTAACATCAATTGCAATTATGTTATTTAAATCATGTAAAATAAAAGTTATTTTTAAAAATTTAATATTTAAATTCTAAATCTTTTGAGTAGTAATTTATTATAGTAATTAGTATTTGACTAATTTTTGTTTAATACTCATAACAATTATTACAATTTTGATGATTAACTTAATTAAGCTATTTTAGGTATACAATGAATTACATGATGATGCAACCAAGATTTCTGGTAATTTCCTTAATTTTTATTTATTTTCATATTTATATTAGTCAAATCAAATGTATATGTTATTTCACATTAATTCTGATTTTTTTGATGGAATTTCTCTTATTTTTATGCATTTATTTCCTTCATTGGGTATAATATTTTCTATATTTCGAGGGAAAGTAATTATTGAGTTTGTTTTTATTATATATATACATATATATATATATATATATATATATATATTTTGTATAAATACCCATTACATGATTGTTTCCCTTCACCTACAAGTAATACTTCATACCTATCCCCACTCTTCTAAGTTGATTTTATTTTGTCCGAATAATGATGTATATTTATCGATTTTTGTATGGTTTGATATTGTACCTTTTTTTTATGATATTCGGTCCTATTTGAGTTGTGTTTTACGTTTAATTGTTAGCTCTCTTCCTCTCTCTCTATCTGTTTTACGTTTAATTGTTAGCTCTCTCTCTATATTTTGTTAATATAAATTTTTTCTTTTTTTTTATGATTATTAATTTATAATATTAATATTTTAATTTCTATATCACATACCTCGGGTGTTTTCTGTATTGTTTTAAACTATTTTATCAAATGAGCTAGAAATTTGTGTCGGTAAGTGATGCATTATTGGTATTATATTTAATTTTGTAAACAAATATTCAGTAGATATCATGGAGATTCATGTTCTCATCAAGTTTTCCACCGACACTTTTGTCGAATTGTTATTCTATTTTTCAAAATTAATCTTATTCTGCAATAAAATTTATTTTGAAAGTAATTTATTAAACTTTTTATTGAACTAATTTGTTTTAAGATTTGTTTTTTGGTTGCAGACAATAATCGAGCCATATTCACTGATAAAATACTAAAATTTCAACTAGGTAATTTTGAATCTATCTATTTGTAAATACTTTTATTTTGAATCTTGAAAGTACGGTGCTGAATGGAAATAGACGAGAGTAACCCGAAATAAAATATTCACAAGTCAAGAATGACTTGTGAAGCCAACAGGGCGAAAATTATCCACTAATATAAAGTGAATTACAAAAAGGAATCGTGTATCTCTTCAAACGATCCTTAACGTACTTGAAATCCAATATGAATTTCAAGTCGACTAAACTAGCTAATAAAGTAAACTAAGAGAAACAAAGTATCACTCAAACTCTCAGTGTATGAATCGACAGCAACAAATTAGGAAAATCCGTCGCTGAACAGTGCAGGATGTTGGAGTCAGAATGACGACAACTTTCTTAGCAACATACGTCTCTGTTATACAGACAGATGTAATCTCGTTCAGTGCATTTTCTGCTTTCTTCCTTCGTTGTATTTATAGAGCGCTTCAGTTTCCTTTCTCTCCTTCTTCCACTGCCCCACGTTCGTTTAAAGCCTTTCTCCACTTCTCCTTTATTTTCTCAACTCTCTTCTCATAGGATAGAGTTTTAACTCGGTCTTCAACTGTTTCCCTATTCTGTGTCTTCAACTGTTTCCCTATTCTGTGGGGATATTACTTGATGCCTAAGCCTGTGAATCTTATCTGCATCTTTTACTAAGGAAGAAACCGACAAAACATATCTACTAAAAAGGTTTGACTCATTCAAATCTTAACAATCTCCCCCTTTTTGCCTTTCTTCCCAATTCCCAATTTTCAACTGGAAGACAGCAATTGTTAAAGCGATCAGTTTTGCACATGTTGTTATCTTTCCTTTTTTTCAAGACTCTCCTTTCCTGAAAGCTCCCCCTCAATGGTATACCCTTTATCAGTACAGCAGCAGCAACATAGCAGCATGGCAGCAAATTCAGCACAGCAGCAGCAACATAGCAGCACGGCAGCAAATTCAGCACAACAACAGCAACATAGCAGCACGACAGCAAGTTCAGCACGGCAGCAGCAACATAGCAGCACGGCAGCAAGTTCAGCACAGCAGCAGCAACATAGCAGCACGACAGCAAATTCAGCACAGTAGCAGCAACAGCCTCAGCAGCAGCAGCAACACAGCATAGCACCAGCATCAACAAATCAGCAGCTACTCATGTTCTTCGGGAGCATCATCAGCATCATCTCTACCTTCAGCATCATTTTCATCTCCACCTTCATCATCTCCACCTTTTGGCTTTCTTCACAATTCCTCAATACTTGAGAATCAAAATTAGAACATGGGAAACAATATACAGAAAGTTTACCCAACAAATATATCAACATTGCAAATCCTGCAAAACTCCCCCTTAATGCAAACCCCCCCTACGTTCTTGACATTTAATACCATTGCAGCATATAGTAGTAATCCATAATTATCCAATAAAAATCAAGGCCACATCAGACATCAAGATCGAGTTTAGCAGTACAAAACTATCTCAAGATTATCTCCAAAATAAATTTTCTAGACAAATCAAAGTAGCATCAGATAATCATGTCCTTCTTCTTCCCTAAATACAGCAACATGTTCTCCCCCTAAATCTAAACTCCCCCTTAACATGTGTCCAATATAGGACAAGCATAAAAATGCACAAGAAGACATATCTACTTCAGATTCCACGCATAATTTTGCATCAGCATTGTTAGCAAAAATCTCAGCATGTTTACATCAATGTCAAGCTAGCCTTTCAATTCAAATCAGCATGCCACGCATAAACATCAAAGCATCAATCAGTCTAGCATAATTATTTCCATAAGCACAATTGAAGAGGCATAAGCATTGGCAGCTTGCTCATTGGCAGCAGCAAGCAAATATCATGCATCATATATCAACATAACTATTTCCATAAGCACAATCAAAGAGGCATAAGCATTGGCAGCAGCAAGCAAATATCAAGCATCATATATCAACATAAGTTCCTCAAAGCAGCAGCAAAATTCAGCAAGATAAACATAATCAAATATTGATCAAAAGTCAAACACCAATGTACCAAACAAAAACAAATGTACCCATACTATCACACAGTCATCCACTGCGTCCATCATCGTCACTTGCAACAGCATCAGCATCATCGACAGCATCAGCAGCAGTAGCAGTAGCAGCAGTAGCATCAGCATCAGCAGCAGTAGCATCAGCATCAGCATCAGCATCAGCAGCAGCAGTAGCATCAGCATCAGCATCTGCAGCAGCAGCAGTAGCAGTAGCAGCATCTTCTCCCCCTAATTGGGAAGAAAGGGCATCTCGTATGGCAGGAAGGTGTTGAATCTGGTTATCCAGAGACCGAACCTGTTGTGCGATAAATTCACAGGAAATAAAGATGGGGTTAGCTGCTGGTGGGGCTGGATTGGGTGAACCGGAGGTAACGTCAGACAGCCAGGGCAGGTTACAGCGTCGATCTCCTTGGAGAAATCCTAGATGGACTGTCAAAAGTCTGGGAGATTTGGAGAATACATCTGTGGAGGTGGGCTGAAATCCTTGTGAAGAATAGAGAACAAGGAGGACAGGCGAGAAGCAGGGAATGGAATTTTCCATTTCGTGACCATCTGTTGGGAGATACTCTAGCGGCGGTGACCTGGGTGAGCGATTCGACGATTTGGGCGAGTAGCCTCCTTGATGCTTCATCAGCCATTTTCGTGAGATTACTCAGAGAAGGAAGACCAAAAAAAAAACAAATGGTCAGTTCAGTGAGGAAGATGAAGAGAGGGGAAGAAGTATTTAATAAAGTGCACAGTGACTAGGAGTTTTGAAAGAACGTGGGTTCCTTTTCCTTTGCAGATTTTTGACAGTTAAGGAAGATGGGAAGTGGGTGATGCCTGGTGATATTCTAAGGCGCGAAAATCTCAACTGTCATCCAATTCAACTTTCACCCACTAACACAAGGACACACGAGCACTTATCCAAAAATTTTGAAAGAAGCAGAATCTTTTTCAAAAAAATACACCTATACCGATTTTAAACAGCAGAATAGGATTTCTTTCAGAGGGTGTATTTGGGAGAATATTATTCATGGGATCAGATCAGGCTTTGAGTTACGACTCCCAACTTTGGCAATTTTTTTTTTTTTTTGTGAATAGTAGGTAAGAATTCCAGGTTTTCATCATATTTTTCAAGGTAGCATCGTCGCAGCGAACGCCGTGCCCCCCAAGGTACTTTATGATGTGAGGTTGGAAGAATAATTCGGAAACACTCTTTTGACGTAGAGAACATCGTCGCAGTGAACGCCGTACCCCTAGTTACTCAAGTATTTCATGAATTATTCAACTCATCAGTATTTTACAAGGTAGCATCGTCGTAGCGAGCGCCGTGCCCCCCAAGTTACTCTAGTTGATGAGTATTCTTAGCCTAAGATCCCCTTTTTTTGTGTTTTTTTTTTTTTGTGCGCCAAGGGAGTCATAGAGGTAGAATGTATTTACAGATTTATGTACAGATTGGATGGAGTATTTTTCACATAACACATAGGCCAATAGATTTCCTAAGATTGGAAAATCTCTCAAAATCAAGAGTTTTGGTAAATATATCTGCTATTTGACTCTCAGTATTAACGTATTCTAATCGAATAAGATCTTTTTCTACCAAGTCTTGAATAAAGTGATGACAAATGTTTATGTGTTTAGTGCGTGAGTGTTGAACAGGATTTTCTGAGATATTAATTGCACTAGAGTTGTCACAGAAAACAACAAGAGTATCACTAGGATAACCGTAGTCTTCTCTTAGCCTAAGATCCCCTTTTTTTGTGTTTTTTGTGTTTTTTTTTTTTTTTTTTTTTTTTGTGCCAAGGGAGTCATAGAGGTAGAATGTATTTACAGATTTATGTACAGATTGGATGGAGTATTTTTCACATAACACATAGGCCAAGAGATTTCCTAAGATTGGAAAATCTCTCAAAATCAAGAGCTTTGGTAAATATATCTGCTATTTGACTCTCAGTATTAACGTATTCTAATCGAATAAGATCTTTTTCTACCAAGTATTGAATAAAGTGATGACGAATGTTTATGTGTTTAGTGCGTGAGTGTTGAACAGGATTTTCTGAGATATTAATTGCACTAGAGTTGTCACAGAAAACAACAAGAGTATCACTAGGATAACCGTAGTCTTCTAGCATTTGTTTGAGCCACAATAATTATGTGCAACACCCTCCTACTGCTACATATTCAGATTCAGCAGTAGAGAGGGAGACACAGTTCTGTTTTCGGCTATGCCAGGAGACTAGGTTATTTCCTAGAAAGAAACATCCCCCACTAGTACTCTTCCGGTCATCAATATCCCCTGCCCAGTCAGAGTCACTAAATCCTACCAAGTTCGTGTTTGTGTGCTTAGAATACTAGATTCCTAAGTTAGAAGTTCCAGCAACATACCTGATAATTCTTTTGACAACTTTTAGATGACTTTCTTTTGGACATGCTTGATATCGAGAACAGATACAAGTACTGTACATGATGTCTGGACGACTTGCTGTCAAATACAGCAGACTGCATATCATCGATCTGTATAATGTTAAATCAACATTTTGTCCAACATCGTCGGTGCAGAGCTTCTGAGTCGATCCCATTGGTGTTTTCATGTGTTTGGCATTTTCAAGATCAAATCTTTGAACAAGGTTTCGGGCATATTTGCTTTGTGATATGAAAATGCCGTCAGAGCTTTGTTTCACCTGCAAACCTAAAAAGTAGCACAATTCTCCAATCATACTCATCTCAAATGTTGATGACATGGCTTCTACAAATTCATTAAGCATTGTTTTGGATGTAGAACCGAAGACTATATCATCAACATAGATTTGAGCTACACATATATCATGATTTGATCTTTTTATAAACAATGTACGATCTACTTCACCTCTTGAAAAACCAAAGTTCAAAAGAAATTCAGTTAATCTTCCATACCATGCTCTAGGGGTTTGTTTCAATCCATAGAGGGCTCGATTAAGTCGGTATACATGATTAGGCTTATTAGGGTCCTCGAACCCTTTAGGTTGTTCGACATAAACTTCCTCTTTTAAATTTCCATTTAGAAAGGCAGCCTTGACATCAATTTGATGAAGAGTTATTTTCATGAAACAAGCAAGGGCTAAAAGCAGTCTGATCGATTCTATTCTAGCAACAGGAGCAAAAGTTTCATCAAAATTGATCCCTTCCACTTGTGTATACCCCTGAGCTACTAATCTTGCTTTATTTCTTACAATATTCCCAGATTCATCAGACTTATTCTTGAATATCCATTTTGTTCTAATTACATTAATTCCTTTAGGTCGGGGAACCAAATACCAAACGTCATTCCTGATGAATTGATTTAACTCTTCATGCATAGCATCTATCCAAAAGCTATCTCCTAAGGCTTCAGAAATAATTTTTGGTTCAGTCAAAGACAAGAAACATGACGAATTTACTTCGTTAAATATAGAGAACAAGCAAACAAATTTTACCATATCTCTATAGTTCACCGGTGCTTTCCGTCTTGTTGTGATACCTTCATGCACATTACCAATGACTTGAGTAATCGGGTGATTCTTCCTTATCCTTTCTGGTGGATCTCTTCTTTCAATCTGTTGAATAACTGAGTCTTCTGATATTTGTGGCTCGGTTTCTGTTTCTGGATCCGAAGGTAATGTTGGTTCCGAGTGTGGTTCAACATTTTGTTCAACATCCAGAATCAACTTCTGTTCAGCTGGTTCAACATATCCGTAATTCTGCATATCAATATATGCTTCAACATTGTCTTCTTCAGTTTTTCCTGCCAGATCAGTGAGATCATCAAACATAACATTTACAGATTCTTGAATACACTTAGTCTTGAGATTAAACACACGATATGTTTGACTTTTTAAACCATATCCAAGAAATATTCCTTTCTCACTTTTTGAATCAAAATTTGTAAGAGCATCTCGATCATTCAGAATATAACAAACACATCCAAAAACATGAAAATATTTCAAATTTGGCTTACGCCCATTTAAAATTTCATATGGAGTCATGTGTGTGCCGGGTCTTAAAAAAATACGATTTGAGATGTGACAAGCAGTATTAAGGGCTTCGGCCCAAAATCTTTTAGACTGGTTTTTTGAGCTAATCATCACACGAGCCATTTCTTGCAAGGTTCTATTTTTCCTTTCAGCTATACCGTTATGTTGAGGCGTCTTAGGTGCAGAAAATTCATGTATGATGCCTAGTTTATCACAAAAGTTTGAAAATAATGAGTTTTTGAATTCTCTACCATGATCAGACCTTATACATGATATACAAGAACAATTCACATTTTTGAACCTAGCATTCAGTTTTCTAAACACATCAAATGTTTCAGATTTTTTTCTAAGAAAGTTTATCCAAGTATATCGGGAAAAATCATCAACTAAAACATATGAATACCGTTTACCACCTAAACTTTCAATTTCGATTGGACCCATGAGGTCCATATGGATCAGTTCAAAGTTTCGAGTAGTACCTATAAACTTTCTGTGTTCATGAGAGGCTCGAGTTTGTTTACCTTTTTGACATTCTCCACACACAATTTGTTTACCTTTATCAAGTTTGGGCAAACCTTTTACAACATCTAATCTGATCAATCTTTCAATGTTTCTAGGGTTTGTGTGCCCCAACTTTTGATGCCAAAGGGTTGTTTCGTCAGTCCGGGCATTGCATGTCGAGTTTCTTCCAACCAAATAGCAGTTATCACAAGATTTGTTACCTGTCATTACACAAACATTTGCCGAGTCAAATACTTCACATTTTTCTTTGTTGAATTTTACCTGAAGATCATCGTCACATAATTGACTTATACTGATCAAGTTGGCCATCAGTCCGTCCACATGTAGAACATTTCGAAGGTTAGGGAAACCATCTATAGAGAGGGTTCCTTTTCCTATGATTTTTCCTTGAGCTCCTCCACCATACCTTAATGTTCCTCCTTGGAATGATTCATAGTTGGTAAGATACCTTTTTGAACTTGTCATGTGTCTTGAGCAGCCACTATCGAAATACCAAGACTCTGAATGGTTAGTCTTAAGAGCAGTAAAAACTACATTACATGAAAAACTTGGTTTAGGGACCCATTTTAGATTTTGACAGACGGCTGTATGCTTCTGTTTCACGATGTTGTGACGAATGTTGTGCAACGTTCGTGGCAACATGTGTTTCAACGACAGATCAGTTTTCAACTTTTGACAGTAGGGTCGTATATGGCCTGGTCTGTAGCAGTAATGACAGACATATTTCCTTTTTCTTTTGACTACTTTTTCATTTTCTACCAATTTTCGAACATTGTTATTTTCTTTAACAAACACAATGGGATTTTTATTAGAGGTTCGAGTACATGCATTAACAACAGTAGAATTTTCAAGATATCCAAGTCCAGAATGTCCTATATTACCAACAGTTAATATTTCGTCAAGTCTAGAGGTACCTGTATTCAGTTTCCTGAACGTTTCATTCGCAATTTTGAGATCAATTTCTAACTTGCTTATTTGGACATCCTTCTTGGTGAGCGTAGATTCCAATCTGGAGACATTCTTTTTCAATTCTTCATTTTCTTTCATCAAGTTTTCTGTTTCTTGCTGTCTTAATTCCAGATTTTTGAGAAGTTCATCCTGAACAACTTGAATTTCTTTCAGTATTCGATCATCTTCTTCTTCCTCTAATAATTCTGCATCACTTATGCAACCATTAAAACAATTAAAATCAGAATTGGAAAAAGAATTGTACCTGTCGGATGCAGTGTTCGAACTTGAGGGGGTAAGTATCTCCTCATCATCAGAAAATTCGTGGATTGATGTGAGCAGCGCAGCGGTTTTGATTTCTTCTTCTATTGGATGCATTTCATCAATTTCTTCTTCACTGTGAGATATCCACATTGACTTTCCATGTCTCCAAAGTACGTTTGCACATTCATTTGCATAGTGATCGAATCCTCTGCAGGCTCGGCATTGAACATTGTCAAAATTTTCTTTAGAAAGAACCGGAGAACATGGAAGACTCATAATTTCCATTGTAGCACCAAAACTCCAGAACCACACTTAGTGTATCAAGTGATGGCTCTGATACCAATTGATAGTATGATGCTGAATGGAAATAGACGAGAGTAACCTGAAATAAAATATTTACAAGTCAAGAATGACTTGTGAAGCCAACAGGGCGAAAATTATCCACTAATATAAAGTGAATTACAAAAAGGAATCGTGTATCTCTTCAAACGATCCTTAACGTACTTGAAATCCAATATGAATTTCAAGTCGACTAAACTAGCTAAGAAAGTAAACTAAGAGAAACAAAGTATCACTCAAACTCTCAGTGTATGAATCGACAGCAACAAATTAGGAAAATCCGTCGCTGAACAGTGCAGGATGTTGGAGTCAGAATGACGACAACTTTCTTAGCAACATACGTCTCTGTTATACAGACAGATGTAATCTCGTTCAGTGCATTTTCTGCTTTCTTCCTTCGTTGTATTTATAGAGCGCTTCAGTTTCCTTTCTCTCCTTCTTCCACTGCCCCACGTTCGTTTAAAGCCTTTCTCCACTTCTCCTTTATTTTCTCAACTCTCTTCTCATAGGATAGAGTTTTGACTCGGTCTTCAACTGTTTCCCTATTCTGTGGGGATATTACTTGATGCCTAAGCTTGTGAATCTTATCTGCATCTTTTACCAAGGAAGAAACCGACAAAACATATCTACTAAAAAGGTTTGACTCATTCAAATCTTAACAAATCTCATGATTTGATATGTCACAAAAAAGTTTAAAAACGGTTCTTAGGCACCGCCGGTGATCAACGTTTTGGGTTCGCCTTATGTATGAAAACTTGATCAGCTAATGGCTAGGCTTTATAGGCGATACTTTCTAATATATTTGTTATTCTTATTAGTTTTATATCATAACTAATGAATAATAAATAAATCATTTTTTTTGGGTTTTGCTTGCAATGAAACTAGACACATCCATACATGTTAAAATATGATCTCTACCAGGTAATTTTGAATTTGTTACTTTGTATCCCATTATTTTATTAAGCTCTTTAGCTTACTGATCTTGCAAGATTCAAAATTACTTGGTAGAGATAAGATTCTAAATTCATAATTTCTTTGATGAATTCTTATTACGTAGATTATGACAAAATTGATATCGTTTAACTATTTTATAATAAAAATCGTATTAAACATGTACTTATTTTGGACCTATTTTTTGTATTATGTTTCATTGTTTTTATTGATGTTTTACTTATTATTGTATCAGGCAATTTCGAAAGAATTCCTACCAATTAGGATTTATGATGCACCTGTGACTATAAAGAGGAATTAGAGCATTTGGGAGCTGTGGCAACATTTATGAAAGATAATTCCACCTTATTTGTAAAAACATGTTGATTAGGCCACCAGATATTATGAACTTGGCTTTTGAAGTTCTTTTTGGTTTCTTAAAGTTTTAAAGTGATACCCCATCTACCAAAACATCATTTTGCAATGCATTTTTGACAAAGTTTGATGTATTATCTATAGGATTGTGGTTCTTCTTTATTGTCTTACCATATTTTGCATGATTTTAATAGTCTTTTTTATCCAAAATTTTAATGTTACGTTTCTTGATAAATTTAAATATAGCATTCAACCAATTATATATGTGTGTGTATATATATATATATATTGTGTATAATATAGATATTGGATTGCTAGCATTGGGGATGGTACAATTGGAGATGGAGATGATGGAGCCTCAATAGTTTGAATTTCAGAAGATATGTTGCTTCTACATGGTACTAATCCAATCACAATGATTGTTGAAAGTATTTATCCTTCTTTTTGCTTAAATAATTAATAATCATGTCTATCATCAACAAAGATATATTGGCACCTATATTGAATATAGTTAATTCTATTAATCAATACATGATAAAAAAAGAAAAAATATTGGGGAAATTCATTCTTATTATAGTTGTGATACTACTTGCAACTCTGACTTCACAGTTGATTTAATGAGCAACATTCATACACCAGAAGTTTTAAGTTCAATAATATGTTCAGGTGTTCTAAATCATGAACTAATTTTGAAAGAGTTACTCATGTGATGCTATTAATGAACATCGATCCAAGTTTTGGTATGTGCAATGGAACAAGGTTGATTCTCACTAAACTTGGAAGATAAAATTATGACTGGAAATAGCATAGGTGAGAATGTGTTGATCCCAAAACTATTGTTGACTCCTTCTCCTTCTTATCCGAAATTACCTTTTAAATTTCAAAGGCGACAGTTTTTTATTATGGTTTCTTATGCTATGACGATAAACAAGAGTGAAGGCCAATCACTTTCTAATATTGGACTCTTCTTAAAGAAACCAATTTTTAATCATGGACATTTGTATGTTACTTTATTGAGAGTTATAAATCGACAAGGATTGGAAATTCTAATATGTGATGGCGAAAAACAACAATGTAATTCAAGTGTCAATATTGTATGTAGGGAAGTCTTTAGAAATTTGTAATTTTTTCTTTTAATTTCTTCTTATTGTACATATATATTGTAAATGGACTTCCTTCACAACTTCGTACATTTATTTTATTTTGTTGTGGTATATTTTATTTTATAATGTTGTTATTCATGTTATTTAAATATCTATTATATTTTCATAATCATATACTTTTATTAGTGTACTTAATATAATTATTTATCCCTGGCTTATAAAAATTACGATAATAATATATAACATTTATTTTCATTTTAATTTTAAAAGTATTATCCCGTGCATCGCACGGGTAATCATCTAGTTGTAAAAAAAAAAATTATATATCAATTTTCAAATAGTTTTCACGATAAGAAAGTCATGTAAAATATATTTCATTCATTCTAAAGAAAATAGGTTGATCAATATAAAAATTTTATTGTTTATCAAATAAATAAAAGTATAATTAATTATAAATTATCAATTTTCACTTATTTTCTTTTGAATTTTCTTTTTTGTTAGTATAACTTTTTAATTACATTTAACTAAAAAAATATCATGATATTATTAAAACTTCGATTTGTAATTAATTAAGACTTTAAAAAATAATTTCTTTAGACAATTTTTTTAAGAAACACAATTTCTATTTTTTTTTATTTAATTTTTGGTTTTTTTTTTAGGAAGGAGGGAATGTATGTTGCTTAAGAACTCATGAATGACGATGACTGGTGGCCACATATGATCATGCAACAAAAAAAGTGACCTACTCTTCTGGGGTGTGTACCCACTACTAGGAGATGTTGTAGGATACCTAAGTAAATGGCTTTAGGCAGATGCCATACAGCTAAGGTGCACTTATATACAATGTTCATATTTCTCATCATTATTGACTTCATGCTCGACAGAGCATCAATGGTTGAGGGAATTTTTATTTTGATTGGTAGGTATATGTGACATATCTGAATAAATATATTTAATGAATTTATATTTAAATAAATAATAAAAAATAACATTTTTGTTGGGTTGGAGTAGGATCGAATGAAAACTAGCGATGCAACGTCAGCAAAAAGATATAAACTTATATAATATCACATTATTCATAGTTGGATGAGGAAGATGGTCGATCTCTACCCACTTATTCTACACAAACATATCTCTTATTCGAATGGATCCAACCCAAAATAGATATCCTTAAGGATTAGAATAGCAAATTACTAATCGCCCCTATTCTAAATTTATTTTTAATTAATGTTAAAAGATGTAAATCGTAATCTTGCCACGTAAAATGACGCAGTATTTCCACATGAAGTGCCACATTAGCAAAATATTTGAAGTTTCAATATAGTGAAATATTATATTATCTGTTGCGACCTTAATTTACTAAATAAATGGCTTTCATCTATATACAAGTATATATAATTGGTTTTGAAGGAATATATATTTAAATATTTTTATCTTTTTCTTATGTGAAGTAGCACGGTTATAAAATATTCACAAAAACTTTTGTGCACTACTTGCACCGTACAATTCGATATACAATATTTACTTATTTAACTAAAATGTATTATTTGTTTATTTGAAAAGTCTTATTATTGATTTATTATTTTAAAAAAATAATAGTTTTTTTCAATAAATAATAATATATCTTAATTAAATAAATAATATTATAAATCGAATATACGGTGTAGGGCACCTGAGTTCGGCTTATATATCTGGCGCAAAATTGGCCCTATCTAAAAATTGTTAATTGGTCACATTCAAGAATATCATAATCTATCATATCGAGTTTCTAACATTATAGTATTTCTAGTACCTGTGTACACTCTTCTTTCATGCAACTAGTGTTCTAAAATTCCGACACCAGCTAATCTTCCATTACACAAACATTATGCCTCCAAGATTTGATCATGTCCATTTCTCCTCCTTCTTCTTCCTCCTCCTCTTTGCGTCTGCTTCGTTTTTCAGCACAGTTTGCTCACAAACCCTCAACAAAAGCATGGAATTCGACAAATGGATATCTTGGCACGCTGAAAATTACAAGAGAATATCTCTTGAATCAAAAATGAGCAACGATATGGAGTGGAAACTACGTATGGCCGAGATAAACAGGACGGAAATAACTGTAAGCCAAGACGGAAGCGGCGATTTCATAACCATCACCGAAGCAATCAACAACTTACCGTTATACAACAGTGGAAGGATAGTAGTACACATAAATTCCGGCATTTACAGGTACGACATCTGCATCAAACTAATATTGAGTCTGACTTCATAAGAAAATTAAACACTGGGTTCCTCACATATCTAACATCAGGGAAAAGGTGAACATCCCTAGAACAATGCATTTTATAACATTGGTCGGGAATGCGAGTGATCCTCCGACTATAACGGGAAACGACACCGCTTCAACCGTGAGGGGAAGAGATGGGACACCATTCCGAACATTTCAAAGTGCTACCGTTGCCGTTGATGCAGATTATTTTATGGCCATTAATGTGAAGTTTGAGGTGAGCCCTCCACCAAAGAATTTGTAATATTGAATAAATAGATGGGTAAGAATTTGGAAATTTCAATCACATTATCGTTTGGTGTTAAATTTTGAAGTGAATTGGGTAAATAGCATGAATGGGTATTAAACTATAGTATTACTATCAAATTGGTACATCCCAACTTTTAATATGTATCATAGTGTGACTATACAACTTTTATTTTTTTCCGATCAATTTCACTCATGTGGCTTCTCACCTCATTGCTAATTCATCAAATTATAACCATATTAATGCAAATTGTAAGTGGAGTTCTATATTAATTAAATTTATCACTTAATTTCACATAAATGATATAGTCTAGAGCTTCTCCTACAATGATGTAAACTCGCGATAGAGCTCACATTTCACTCGTGGGCCATTTCATGCACCAAAATGAAGCTATGATTTTTTTTTATCTGTCGTTACTAAGTCTGCACCACTCCTCTTTTTTTTAATAATATATTTTTATTAGTCTATGTATGTTGAATATTATATTTTTTGTGTTAAAAATAATTTAATCAAATTAATTTTAAAATTATTTTAATTAAATTTGATAAATAAAATAAAATAATGATAAATATGTAATTTTAATCATAAATAAAAATAGTACAATAAAGTAGTTATTCTAATTCAAAAATCTAATATGGTAAATGTGTGTTTTTATTGTACTATTATTATGAAGTTAAATTTTAATATTGCATTATTATTGATCAATTCTATATGTATCTTTTTATATATAATTAATTTTATAAATAAAAAGTTAAAATGTTACATATATAAAATTATGTTTAATAAATTACATATGATGTGTTTAATAAATATGAAGTAATTAAAATAAAGACTAAAAATAAATAAATTATAAAAAATATTATGAAATATTCTTTTTTAGTGTAGAAAATAGTGCAAACTGTTTGAGATGAAATGCAGATTTTATTCTAATATAGTGCAAAATCTACATTAGAGTTATACAGACTATTGGAGATGACCATAGTATCTAATTCGATCAAAGTTTATGATAAGTCATGAAGGCATGGGAGACCAAGCCGAATTTCAGTTGTTATGTATGATAAAATTGATCGAAAAAAAAATGAATTGAAACCTCCAAAAATATGGGGGGTTTAATATCTATTTTAATAAAAATTAAAATTTAATACCCAATTTAATATAAATGGTATAATTTGATACCCATTTATCCAAATTTCCCATGATTTTCCACACACAAAAAAAATAGCTGTACTATCCTTAGCCTTCTTCCATCCTTATTGAATCGACTACAATTGAGTACTCCTTTTGTTTTTTTATTGGACTAATTATTTGGACTGAGCCTCATATTTTAGGCCCATAGTAATGCAAATAATGGGCCAATCCAATAAATTTGGGCCTCATTTGGTTCTCAATGAGTTTTAAATACAGAATACGGCCCCACACGTAGTGGGCCTGGTAGGCGGACAAGCGGTGGCGTTAAGGATCTCAGGGACGAAAGCCGCCTTCTATAACTGCAGTTTCTACGGGACTCAAGACACCCTTTACGATCACAAGGGCCTTCACTATTTCCACAATTGCTTCATCCAGGGCTCTGTGGACTTCATTTTCGGCTACGGCACTTCTCTCTATCAGGTCGGCCCAATGATTTTCCTTTAAGCCCACCCAGTCAAGGCCCAAATGTTTTATAGGCCCAACCCAACAAAAATTATATTGGCAGGATTGCTACTTGAATTCGGTGGCCACGAAGGTGGCGTCAGTGACGGCGCAGAAGAGGGCAAATTCGTCATTTTCAAGTGGGTTTTCGTTCAAAAACTGTACAGTAACTGGGAGCGGTTCGGTTTACCTGGGAAGAGCGTGGGGTGATTATTCCAGGGTTATTTTTTCTTACAGCTACTTGGATAAAATTGTTCTTCCCCAAGGATGGAGCGACTGGGGGAAAAAGAGCCGCGACCAGTAAGTCTATTTTTTTTACTGGGGTAATAAATTAATTTATAGGATAAATTGCAAATGTGGTTTTATAACTTTGCATAGCCGCATGTAATTTAAATATATATATATATATATATTTATATAACTTTTACACTTCTGCACGCACTATCTTTTTGTGAAAATAACTAAATGCACGAACTTTTTTATTTTATTAATTTTCCATTTTTCTATTTGAATTAATTTATTTTTCATTTTCTTAAATGGTACAGAAGTTTCACATAATCTAAAATTAAATAAGATCTCGTGTAGATAAAGTGCTTATCTCATATGATTTCTTAAAACATTTTAATGATAAACTCAATAATTAATTTTGAAAACTGAAATATTTAACAATTAAATACAGGACAGTTTTCTACGGAGAATACAAATGCAGCGGAGCCGGGGCTGAGTTGAGAGGGCGAGTGGCGTGGGCAAGAGTTCTTACAGATGAGGAAGCCATGCCGTTTCTTGGAACATACTACATCCATGGTAACACCTGGCTTATAAATCCTTCTACCTATCACTTTTAACTTTCTTGCCAAACTTAATACATAGTGACACACATATATATATATATGTATGTATGTACGTATCTGTTGTTGTCTATGTGTCATGCATGTATTCTTAAGATAATATGATGTCCGTGAAAGGGTGTAATCACTAAACTTTGTGAGAGATGTAATAATTGAAGGATGGCGTGACATTTGGAATAAATAAATTTGGTATATAATGATCATATATAGTTAGCAAAATTAACTAGATTTAGATATTGTGAACAGCTTGCAAATGTGTGTGTGTGTGTATCTCAATTTTGCATGCTTTTTGTGTATATTATTTATTATGAAGAAATAAGGAAAATTTTACTCGATTACATTGAAATTTAAAAAATTTATCAAAAATTGCTAACTTGTTATTTCTAACATGTCATGTAGATAACATAATGTTTGTAATTTCTAATTAATTTTTTAAATTCTGACAAAATTGAATTTAAAAAAAAAAAAAAACTTGATTATTATAAAAAAAAAAATTGTAAGTTTAGAGTTGACAATTTCAAAGTAGAGTAAGAAAATTTCCCAACAAACCCCCAAACTTCCAATCTTAACGCCAAAACCTCGATCTTTCCGTTCAACCAAAAAGCTTTAATTATCCTTAATTTAAATTTAATTCCAGTCTACCTCTAAAAATACTATTTTCTTCACCTATTCATTGTAGATAAGTATTATGCTTTATATTTAAATATACATAAAATTTTAGTCAATTATCAATTATAATATGACATTTTAAATATAATAAAAAAGTATATTATTTTTTTATTTTTTTATTTAATACATATAGGTCAATTTCGAACTTCAAGTGTTGACGTGGAACCCAAACTTCATATTTTGGTGTCATTACTATACACATGGAATAAGTTACCATTTTTTTTTTAATTACATAAAAATTCTACACTTTTGGTCAATTATCATTTACAAGATTATCTTTTCAAAACATAGAAATACACCACATTTTAAAATTTGTTTTTAACTTGTTGCAAATTGGTCAATTTTGAACTTCAATTGCTTATGTGAATCCTGAAATTATTTTTTAGACCCTAGTGCTCTATACACATTAAATGCGTTGGTTTTTTTTTTTTTTTAATTTCAAAATTCAAACTAATTAAACCGTGACTTTTATAATAAAAATTGGGGGAAATTTTATTTCTATTTTATTATATAAGCAACTATTGTCATCAATCTTTCCATTCGATTTTAGTAGCCCACCAAGATTTTTTTTTTTTTTTTTTTTTAGAATGAAAGGTATCCTCGATAGCGATAAATGACTATCGTCCATTAATTAAAATTCAATTTCATATTCTTGGCTTATGCAATGATCTTATTATATCTATAATTAGATGAGACCCAATTCCTCAAATTTGTTCAACTTTTGGGAAATTTCCAAAAACAAGTAAGCATGCTCGAATTATTAGTGCTCATAATTATTAATAATTAATTAAATGCTACTACATAGAAAATAAAGTTGCTTACCAACTAACTAATTTGTATAAGGCCCGACTAGCAATCATAAGCCAATATTATAAGTAGCTGTCATCATTCTTCTCATTGTTGGTATGATTTGATCCAAAACAACTTGCATTTTTATTTTCCTCTAACAAAGTTTAACACACACACACCCACACACACATATATATATATATATTAGAAAAATGAATATTTATATAGTATTAATGAAAATTCAAATAATACCGACTAGGGTTTTGTTTTTTTTTCCCTATAAATTATGCTTCTACTAATATTTTGAAACCAAATATTAATTTTATTTGTCTATTTCAATTTGCATGTCACCTATTTATAAGTCAATTTATAAACAAACATAGTGTAAGTGTTACCGTACACAAATATTGACTAGGTTTAATTGCAATAAAATAAAATAAAATGAAGACTGACGATGCACAAGAGGGACAAGAATAAAAATTATTTGTATGTAGGATTTTTATTCCAAAAATTAAACAAGGCACATGTTAAAAGATTTTGTGGGGCCTCCCAAACATAATTGAGAATTGACATGCAATTTAATTAACTTGAGTTTAAGTTGTAAGTACAAACAAGATAGCACAAATTAGAGGATGGTTAAGAGGTGATTAGACATGGTACCACTTAATTAATAGCTCATGTTCTTGTTAATGCAACCACATAAATTAAGGTATTACATTAAGTACCTTAGTTGAACCGTCATGTTGATGAGACATTTAAATCATGCACTAGCTGTCATTTGAGGTCATTAACCCATATGCCTTAATTAATTAACCCTACTTATGGCCCATTCATTTCTTCCTCACAAAAAAAATAGAATATCTTTAATTTGGTACAACTGTCAGTTTTTGTACACCCACAAATTCGAAAAAAAAAAAAAAAAATTATCCACTCCTTGACATTCATGGAATATCTTGAAGTTTTTGAGCTTCGAAATAATATTGTTCATTGAATACTTATGAGTCTAAACAACCGTACATAGTTAACAATGGTAGGAGCTTCGAAGTATTATGTCTCGAAGTCCATGAGCATCGAGAAGTATATGATGAGTTTGGGTGAATAGATAAACCATGAAGTTATGTACCATAGGTCGTAAATTTAAATCCTAAAACCTAAATCTTGACCTTGAACATGATTATTTGTCTTAATGAAGAAAAAAAGGGTAACTACACTAAAAAAGCAATTGTGATGATCATGACGATGTATCTTTAATTTTATTTTTATTACATGTTGACTTTGCAAGGTGTATATAAATTATGAACAAAATAAAAGGTGACTTTATTATAATAATCACAACTATGCAGCAAAACCACCTTAAATCATGGAACAAAAAATGAATTAAAAATAAAATTTAAAAACTCTTCTCCCTCGTTATTTATCTCTTTTTTGGGGGGAGGCCTCACCATCTCAGCATAAACATTAAACTATATTTCAGTTATTGTTGTTCTGATCTCAATTCTCAAGTATCAAATCCAAATTAGTATAAAACATAAAAATGTGTTTAATGAATCCTCTATTATTGTAATAGTAATACATTCTCCATCCCAAAATGAAGAAGCATTGTTGCATTGTCGGAGAAGGGGTAGTGGCAGATCTGCGGGATGACCTGAGGGTGGCGGCGGTGGATGCAAACAGCGGGGGGCATCGAAGGAATTACATTTGATATGAGAGAGGTAACATTTGTAGAATAGGGCTGAGGGAAAGGGGAAACCTAGCGGCAAGAGGGAGAGGATAAAAAGACATTGGGAAAAAAAGAAAGAAAAATTTAATAAATTGGACGAGGCTTGGATTGGATTAAGATTATACAATAATCATGAGATCATTTGTTACATTATTGTATTATATCTTATATTTTATAATTATCGTTATACATCACGAGTATAACAATGTCATTTGTTAAAGACATTGAAACACCAATTATAATTAAGAATCATGAACCACAATAAATCATGAGATCATTGTGACATTATTGTATTATATCTTGTATTTTATAATTATTATTATATATCATAAGTATAACAGTGTTATTTGTTAAAAACATTGAAGACCAATTATATTTCAGAATCATGGACCATAAAATAGAAGGTACATGCAAAACTTACGAATGTGATTAAAAATATAAATTTATAGTGTATTTATACAATAGTTACACTGCAAAAAGACACTTAATTACAATAACACATCCCTTTAAGATAATTACTTTAATGAAACATGAACATGTGCAATTACACCCTTTACATGCCCTACCCTAATTTAATTCATTGATTGCAATCAAAATGCCAAATAACTCATCAATCATTCTTGATTTCTAAATAAGTCAAGACGATGATCTGCCAATCTTAATGAATATACAGTGCTCTTGTACTCTCCCCACGTAAAAGACCTATACGGACATGGATTTTCGACCGACACCACTTGGGGCACCGGAGAAATACATGCACTCAGGGGCGGAGCTGCAAAATACATCATCGACATTCTTGGCTTAGCCAAGTTCGCCAACGCTCGGTGCCTAACGCTCGTGAATTTCCCATTCGTCATTACCTGAATCGCACAAAAAAAATGCGTATTAGGAATAGTTGTAATAGTACCAGTAATAATAGTAATATTTTGGACGTGCATTTATATAAACAAACCTGGAAAGCGTCACCTACGAACACACAGAACCTGTCTGAATCCGGAGGGATTGGAATCCACAAGCCATCTTTAGACAGAATTTGAAGGCCACCAACGTTGTTGGATCTCAAGATTGTAAGAATCTGAGGATCGGAATGCTCTCCAAACCCGATTTGGATTTTTGAGGGATCTTCGAAGAATTTAGCAGAAGGGTTCCAATCTTGATGGTGATGATGATCGGCATTGGGTGAAGAAGAAGGATAGTGATTGATTCGGAAGCAAGAATCGTTGTTCGCATCTTGGATAAGGTTACTAAAAATAGATTTATCTGGGACCCACAGACCTTCAGCCACCATTTCAAGAATGTCACATGCAAGGTTCTTTACTGCTTCTATGTAATCATTCACAGCACAACTGCAGAATAATTAAGACCACAAATTAGAACATAAGTTTCGTAACCGCAGTGTCTTCCCTATATTTGGTTTCCAGATATTAGTTTCTCTCTCATCCCCTCTCACACCTCATGATTTCAGAGTGAGAAGGTGATTCATAGTTTGACTTTAATTAGTTTGTGTTTGTTTTTTGCTATATATGGAAGTTATAAGTGATTGGTTGACAATTGGGGTACAAAGATTCGTTTTCCATACCCCATCATATGATATAAGTTAGAATTTCACTCCCAAAGTTCTGGTCCCTCTTGTCCCTAAGCCACTTGTTTTATTTTCCCTCAAAATATAATCATGCAAATTTAATTTATTTTATCCCTTATTACAAATAACTTATATCGATATACAATCAAGTGTACATTGAATTGATGATGTAATCAAAGGCGGAGCCAGATGATATCTATTGAAGATACTAATAAGTACCGAATTGATTTTGGGAGATTTGCAAGACATCGCCAATGAATATCGCATTTTTAAGTAAGGAAGACGAAACACCATCTTCATTAAAATTGGATTGAGATAATGGTGAAAAGGACCACATGGAGATGCAACAACTCTTCACATGTGCCAAAAAGGTCAATAATAAAATTTATTTATTCGATTCTTCTAAGGTTTGATTTCATATATTTACCTAGTATTATTGTAATCTGATGTTACGTTATAATATATATAAGCTTACATAAGGAGATTTCTAAAATTATTCATGTTTTAAGGTTTGAGCATATAATCTTTAATTATTTGATTGAAAAATATTTTCATGGAATATAAACAATATCAAAAGTTAGGAGTCATAACTATCACAACAAATAATTTATTTCATGTAATATTTCATCTCTTAAATAATCTTATTTTATACAATATTTTATCTCTTATTTTAGTGGTGTTCATTTTTAAGGAGTGGGATGCTTTACCCCAGTTTGTAAATAAATTCTTCTTTCCATATATTATTACAATATTACAAATTATTTATTATTATTATTATTATTATTATTATTATTATTATTATTATTATTATTATTATCATTATTATTATCATTATCATTATCATTATTATTATCATTATCATTATCATTATCATTATCATTATCATTATCATTATCATTATCATTATTATTATTATTATTATTATTATTATTATTATTATGATGTCTACTTAGTATTATTATTATTATTATTATTATTATTATTATTATTATTATGATGTCTACTTAGCATTGAAAGACAAATTAGATACCCCACCCTTCCCAATCAATCCTAATTTGTCCAGCTCCTCCAATTCTCAAGGATGAAATGACAACCAGAGCTTACATAGGTTAATTATACATCAATGTATTACATCGAGTATAGTATTTATCGAACTGAAAACTTCTGCATGCAATTGTAATACTAGCTAAAATTGATTCCTTTCAACGCCATTTATATAAGCTAAAGCATGAAATCAAACTTCAAGAATAAAAACAATATATATTATGTATGTATGAATTGATGAATTACCTGAACTTTGTAGGATCTGGGGAAATCGATTTTGATCTCTCGGAAATGGAATGAGGATTGGCCTCAAGGAGAATATATTCGAGTTCGCCTTTGTCGCCATTAAACCCGATGTTCTTGCAGCCATAACCAAAGGGAGATGGAGGCCCGGCCCGTTGCTTTTGGCATGCAGGATTGGAGAAGAAATCTTGGCCTTCCTTTTCGACTCTAGAGATTATATCACACGAAACTCCATGATTTTCAACCTGGAAAAACCCGAATTCTTCGCATGCTTTTACGATCAGTTCGCAGAGCTTGGACCTCTCCAGGTTCAGATTTATGACTGGAATTCGAGCTGCCCGATTCTTTTTGCTTCTGAGAGGAGATGGAGAAGGAACAACCATTTTCTGTTGGTTGGAGTGTAAGAAAGTTTTTTGGTCTGAGAACTAAGGTTTTATGATGTTGGAGGGGGAGGATCATCAGCTTCTGTGTGGCGGTTAAATAGAGGAGAGAGAGACAGAAGGATAGAGAGAGAAATGAAATAAAAACAAATGTCCGAATAAAATAAGAACTAATGATGGTACATCAAGAAAATCCATTTAGTTGTGACCGAAAACATCACTACTACGTACAACTTGCGGGGAGGATATTCAGTCACTAAGAAATACTTATGGCGACTCTCCAGACAATAATGTTTTTTGTTTTGTTTATACATACATATATATATATATATGTCTTCATATTCAGATGGTGTTTGTGTGTGTTTTATTAATATAATTGTTGTTTGAGTTAAATATTCCAAAATAATGCTGCTACACAGCTTCTCTTAATAAAAATAAAATAAAGAGGAACAAATGTATTCAAGTAGTTAAAAATATTTTATATAACTGGAATTATTTGATGGTTTTAAGAAAATAATGGTACGTAATAAGTGAAAAGGGTGCCAAATATTAGTTGGAATTGTGGCGGCGAAAGAGCAAGCTGTTAATTGCAGCTGCTGTCTGTCGTCTGTCTACCTTTTTAATATTATTAATTAATTAATATGTAAGAAATCTGTTCAGAAACGCGTCATTTCCTCGTCCAAGATTTCTTTGTAATGTGAATGTTTGACTTCTTTTCTATCTTTTTATTCCGACAACTGTGGTTAAGAAAACAAAAGTATCTTTTGAAATTTATCATATTAGAGTTGATATTTAATTAGTCATGATTCAGATGTCGTGCATATTGAAAACAATGTGTTTGATAATATATTCAATACAATCAGAAATGTGATTAAGAAAACAAAAGGTATTTTAAAATTTAGATAATAGTTAAATGATATAATTTATTGTTGTCGACCTGAGTTGGCATGCCACAAAATAATTAGAAAGTATCCCAAAGATTGTTACATTTATATATATATATATATATAAACAAAATGATTTTTTTCCAATTTTATTTTTCCGCTTAAACTTTATTACTTAATGTAGAATAAATATATTGTTATTAAATTAAATTTGAACATTTTTATTCTAAAAATTTTGATTCGATTTCGAAATTTAAAATTTTCCACAAATTTAGGTATTTCAAAATAAGATGATATCAAGATGAATATACTATTGCATTTAATATATGATTTGAAATTTAGATATTTTATCGAATATTAAGCAAATCACTAAATTCTAAAATTTAAGAAATATATGAAATCTAATAAATATATGATTCGATCTTATTGAATCATTTTATCAAACATAATTAAAATCGCACGATCTTATAAAATCTACGAAACAATTATCTATATATATATAAGTAATTTTTTTGTAAATTTTGTTTTCCGACCTAAATTTCTACCTTATAAATGTAAAACTATATTTATTTGTGGAACTCTTTTAAGATAAATTATTACAATTTAATTAGATAGATTAATATAAAAAATCTTCAAGATTTGCTTAATTTATGTTTTTCAACATAAACAAATTCGAATTTTAAGAAAATTTTGTTAACTCATAATATATTCAAAAATAAGAAATAAACATTGAAATATTTTTTAGGAACTGTAAATCATTGTAGTTTCATTATATTGTGGAAAGTCATTAACAATTTTTCTAAAATTTAAGCTATAAAAATCACCCAATCACGTAAATAGAATCTGATTTTGTAAAATATGAAATTAAAATTTCACCGATTTTACCATAATTCAAAATTATTTCTCAATTTTGTCTCTCTCTTCTTTCTATATTTTTTATCAAGATTATAAATGGTAAGACAAGTATAACAATATGTCCCCAATTTCAATTGTCCTCAAAGCCTACACTCTTCAAAATATTATTTTCAGGTTTATTTTACTTTTAGATTTTTTATTCATATGTTGCTTTCAATTTATTATAAATATATTTTATTTTCTTAACTATTTTTCTTTCTTATTTTTAAACGAAAAGTTTGTCCATCTCTTTCATTTTTCGTTTGATTGTTCTTGTGATTTTCTGTTGAAATCTGCTAATTATTTCGACGTATAATCATTGTGCGATTATTCATTAGCTTTCTAAGTATTTGTTTCTATCTAATTTCAAATTTTGTGAAATTATTATATTTAATTGGTGATTTGCTTAATATATTTATCATAATTTAACTGTGTAATTGACAATTTTTACGAGATATATACAAATCTTTATTTTCTTTAATATGCTCACATCTCTATTTTAAAAAAAATAATTTCATTCAATCTTCTATAAATCTTGGATATCATGTTTATCAATTTGTGAACGAGAATTGAATTACAAATCCACACCTTTTACAATATATTATATAACTTGAATATATGCTTATATTACAAAATATAAAAAAAAATATCTTTTGTGTATCGCAAAGATCTCACACTAGTACTGAATAAAAAAGCAAAATAAGCATGGTGTTATGTTTCAAACATGTCCACACTTGATTCTTTTGTTGGATTATGTTTTTCAAGTTAAAAATTTTAAAATTTGAAAACCTCTTTGTAAAATACACAAAAGAATTGAGTAGGTAAAATAATTTATAAAAAATTTAATCTCTTGAATTTTTAATAAACTGTGACAATGTTCCGTACTCAAACACACACGTGCAGTATGTCTACAAATTATTTTGTTAAAAATTATTTTATTATTTCTTCAAAAAGAATAATATAATTCTTAGTAAAATATTTTAAAATTGAGTCTATAAAATAATTTATAATATTTTAATTTTTTATCTTTAATAAATTGTTATTAACAATGACATATATTTAAATACATAAGAGAAAGTGCTATAAATTAATTTATATAAATGTTTAAAAGTAGTAATCTATATATATTTTTATATATATATATATATATATTAAAACAAAATGACTTTTTTTTTAATTTTGTTTTTCCGCCTAAACTTTATTACTTAATGTAGAATAAATATATTGTTATTAAATTAAATTTGAACGTTTTTATTCTAAAAATTTTGATTCGATTTCGAAATCTAAAATTTTCCACAAATTTAGGTGTTTCAAAATAAGATGATATCAAGATGAATATACTATTGCATTTAATATATAATTTGAAATCTAGATATTTTATCGAATATTAATCAAATCACTAAATTATGAAATTTAAGAAATATATGAAATCTAATAAATATATGATTTGATCTTCTTGAATCATTTTATCAAACCAATTAAAATCGCACGATCTTATAAAATTTACGAAACAATTATCTATCTATATATATATATATATTTATATTTATATAAAAGTAATCTTTTTAAAAAAAATTATTTTCCGACCTAAATTTCCACCCTATAAATGTAAAACTATATTTATTTGTGGAACTCTTTTAAGATAAATTATTACAATTTAATTGGATAGATTAATATAAAAAATCTTCGAGATTTGGTTAATTTATGTAGTTCAACATAACAAATTCAAATTTTAAGAAAATTTTGTTAACTCATAATATACTCAAAATAAGAAATAAACATTGGAATATTTGTTAGGAACTGTAAATCACTGTAGTTTCATTATATTGTGGAAAGTCTTTGACAATTTTCCTAAAATTAAGCTATCAAAATCACCCAATCACGTGAATAGAATCTAATTTTGTCAAATATGAAATTAAAATTTCACTGACAAAGAGATTTAAAGGGAATAACTGCCGGCCGGCCATTTTGGAACAAAGTATTTATTTACTTGTTCGGTACCTTAATCATCTGCCACGTGGAGCATTAGGCTAAGCTCATTGGTCTAATCCTACGATTAATTTTAAGTAATTAGTTGGGCTTTCAGCTTTGAGTGATTGACATGATTAACTTTGAGGTACTAAATTCCAAGACCCAACATGCCTTCACTATTCTCCATATCTTACATTTCCTGCCAATTTCGAATAATCAATCATTGGAAAATAGATAACTTTCTTTCAATTTAACCAACTGCTCAATTTTGGGGACAAAGATTCTCGACAAAGATTCTCATGCAAATATTGAAGGTCATAAATAAGTCGAGTTGAATATAATATTATAAAATTTATTAAAAATTGTTATATTATGTTTGAGATTATGTGATTGTTAATAAAATTGAACTTGAAACAATTTTAAATAAGATAAATTAATTTGGTGGTTTATAATTATTTCTCAAATATAAAGATATTCGAATTTATTTAATATATTTATAAAATAAATCTCAAACAAACATTTAACAAATAAGTTCAAATTAAATACCGAATAATATGATTTGATGTCAAAGATAGAAATATTAAGTTTGTATTGTGTCAGAGATAGAAATATTAAGTTTGTATTGTTCTCTGTCTTTGTTTATTTATTAGCTAGCTTTTTTCTACAAGGACAAGGGAAAAATAGCAAGTTGTCATAGATATTGTAATAAATTTAATTATACGAATATTTTATGTTCGTGTCATTCGTAATTAGAAACAATAGCAAAATAAATGTTTAATTATAATAAATATTTAATATTGATAGTGATATCCGATTGATCCTTGAGAGTAATATATCGTTCCCGCTACTGATAATGAAATCAAATAAATTTCAAAATTTATTTATATCTGATTAAATTTAAAGTTCGAGTTGAGCTTGAGCCTGTTACTTAAAATCGTTAGTATAAAAATATCAAACTATTCAAATTAACTTGAATCGTGTTTGGTTCAACTAAAGTTTATTTAAACTCGACTTGATTAATTATTAAACAAGCTCAAATATAAAAAAAAAAAATCGATAATATTTCCAACAATTTTGAATAATAACATTCAACTTGGCATGATTCGATTCAATTAGACACCTAATCATGATAGGTACTTTATCCACCTTAAATCTGCATAAACATATGTCCATGTACATGTTTGGAAGTGGGCCTTCGTTTTATGGGCTAATATGCTTCCTCTTATTTATGCAAAATTATTTCTTAAACAATATTAGATGTCTGTCCATCAGATCCACGAGACAAAATAGATGTTCTTATATTAATTATATATGATGAAAGTATATCATTGTTAGCAAAAAAATATACATATCATAATTTATATGTATATTCATTTTGATTTATTTTTTATTATATAATATTGTGTTGTCACATTTTCAATAGTTAACTCTGTCAAATAACAAAATGTATGACATTTCGAAATGATTTTAGAGCTCAAGCTCGGTACGAATTGTCTATCTCACTACAATTCCTCAAACGCAAACAAATATTTGAACTCACTAACAATATTATGGTGAAACATTAAATTATATAAATTAGAATGTAAACTATATTTATATTTTTATAAATTAATATTTTATATATTTTATATTTATAGCTCAAATTCATATAATAATTTAATTCACTATTTATTCAAATTCAACACATATATAAAAATAAATAAATAATTCAACTATAAAAACATATATTATATATTTTAGATATATTTTTTTGTTTTAATATATACAAAGATCATATCTTCGAAAAATTAAAATATATTCACTTACCATAATATGGAGATTATGCAATCTTGGAAATATTTACGAAAAGTCAGAGTATATTTCTTTTCATATATATAGAAATATTGTTTGCATAATTATGGTAATAAGATATTTGACGAATCTTTGTTTTCTAAATTATGGCAATTTAATATCTCCAAGATTTTTGGGAATTTGGATATCGGGTTTGACAAACCATCAGTCGTTGGAGGACAAAGGCGCTGATGCACGCACGATTTGCATTGTGCAATCAATCAAATTATGCGCTCATTTCCAAATTATGCAAATGCCGAAGTATTGCATGTTTATATCAAATCTATTCAATCAACAAATTATTTGAACAACATAAATTCAGATATTCAATATTTTCTAACAATAATTTATTCAATGATAAATCAAAACATGCATCAATATATAAAAAATAAACACATAATTGAGTTGCTTGATCCTTAACGATACAAACAAGAGGGTGAAACTTAAAATACACACCATTATATCTAACAAACTGTGAAACACTTGGTAGGTTTTTGGTGATGTCAAGCACATGTGAAAGGTTCTTCAAAGCAAAAGATATAGATTGAAAAAGGGGTTTGAGGTATGCATTACCAAGATGAGTTATATACTCACCTGCATCAATGACCATTTACCCCAATTCCTGGTATTATGTTGTTGCACTAAGACTATTCAAATTAGTTGACACATGATTGGATGCACTTGTGTCTAAATACCAAGAGTGCTCACTATTTTTGTCCTATCCCAAAGCATAAGTTAGAAATTGTGTAAGATTTAGTGTGGGATTCGTGTTTCATGGAAGTTGATTTTGCATATGAGATTGATTTTGCAATGGTGAGTAGTTTGAGTCATATTGTGCCAACATCTATCAGTTGTGTGAACTGAGATTCCATATACTTGGCAAGTGCTTCTGTTTGAGTTGAAATGACCTCCTTTCCCCATAAACAATCCTCTAAAGGATCTCCCTCATTTATTTTGATAAGATTGGCCTCTTCTACTGTAATTTCCTAGCGTAAAGTTTCTTTGGAAATGATGTGTTCGTTGTGTGCTTTGAGTGATTGAATTTATGCTCTGTTGTGATCCTTCCAAGTTTACATTATGTGGTTCTATCTGATTCATTTTCATTTTTTTTTGTTGAAACCAGGTAAATATATATATATAAAATAAAAAATAAAAAATCAACATGCTCTACAAGTTAAACTAGGCATGCCGAGACAAAACGGGTGAAACCCATAAACAAAAGCTAGTACAATCAATGTCTCACACGGCCAAAAATACATAAAAAGAACATTAAAAAGAACTCACATCACAAGGGTACATGGAGTACAAGCTCTTGTATATGTGCGGTTTGATCTTCATGAAAAAAGGGAACTGTTGTGGGCCATCCAAATATAATAAATCGAGCTAGCCAATGCTAAGCTCTGAGCCTTGCCCAGAATCGACCCTCTCTTGTCCTTCTTGATCCACTTGATGTGCTTCTCGAAATATTAAGTTGGCATTTGATCTCTTTCTAAACTTCAGCGTTGAACTGACAAAAGAAGAAGAGATGCTAGGTTATCTCATTTACGGTCCCCCAGAAGCTGCATTGCAAATCAATATTGTCACAGCCCGATTTTAAACTTATTTTAAATGCAAATAAAACACATATATCATGGCAATAAATTCAATTTCTTTAATTATCAAAATTACTCGAGGATCAAGCTGTGAAATGAACCACTTAAAACATAGAATAATTTATATTTCATAAAGAATAATTGAAACAAAATAAAATTAATCATTAATCATAAGAGTTTAAATTTAACATTAATCTTATGCAGCGAAAAACATAAATTATTCCTTTTTTTTTCATAAATCAATATCACATGACATAAATTAAGAAATCACTCGACATAATTTCAATTACACAACATGCAAATTTAATGCAAATTTATACACATGATTTTATACAATAGCAGTGGAAACAATTTTAATTAAATTAACACTTACACATGCTTCTAGCAAATAAATATCTTAAGTTAAGCATAATGATATCTCAATTAATATCATAAGAATGAAAGACTTAACATGTTAAACTAGATTAAATAACAATTTGAATTAAATAAAACTTTCCACACCTAAACATATTGACATAGAATCCATGTGTAGTTAAAACATAATATTCCTAAAATCAAGTCATTAAAAAGGAGGACCACATAAACATACATATCAATTCAACATGTAAATTGAGTACTAATAAACTTACTTTCATAATTCCAACTTATATGACCTATGATCATTAATTTCTAACCTATAAAAATAATATTACAAAATCGGTCGCTATCAATTAATGGAAATATAGACAATACATAATCAACTAATCATGCTTAACAATCCAACATATACATTTTATTATCATGATAATTAATGTCATTAAATCCAAGATAATTTCATAAAATTAATTATATCATTAATAAAGCCACTAATTAAAATAACTAATATAAGTAACAGTATTTGTAATCATGGGCAATAGAACAAATATAAATTCTTACTTAATTTCACATGTAATTCATAGCAGCAAGAATATGAAAAATATTCAGATTACTTTCATAACCACTTGAACAAAATACAATCATATCCTAGACGAGCACTTACATATGAGCATTTATCCAAATATGCTTAAGCTAGCAAATACCATTTAATTCATGGGGATGAATGCAACTAAAATATCATGAAATAATGGACCATTCTAAAATAATTATCATACTTCTCAAATATAAACATATTTCATATAAATTAATTAAATTGCATATGAACATATTAATGAGCATAATTTTACAAGTCAAATAATGTAACAACAATTAAATATAATCTTGAAAGTAATTACACATTTTATGTCACATATAGTAGCCAGAACATATCACTTTGGTAATTAATCATGTTCATAATTTAATGGACAATTTATCCACATTAATATACTTCAATAAATATAAGTTAATCCATAAGCCAAGAATTTCACCAAGGCATGCTATTATTAAAGTAAACTTTTATCACATAATATAAATATCATAAGCCACAAAGAAAATATCATAATTCAAATAAAACACTTAAGACTTCATAAATCCAACGATTAATATTGAAAGCAATATAATTTGTTGAAATAATAGTACTCATCATAAACAATTCAATAATTTCATAAATGCATAGGTAAAATATTGGAAACCATATTTATCATGTGCAATGTAAAATATAACATATTCAATTACTTCAACAACAACTTATTAAATAAGATCAATTATACATAGAAAGTAACTTATACATAAGCACATATCTTGACATTCTAGCCATAACCATATAATTCATAAAATAATATGGAACCAAATTAACCTAACTTAAATATAAGAAATCATAATCTCAATTTAATCAAATGCTCTTGACTCCGCCTCGACTCCAACACTCGCTCTACATAACCTGAAATGTGAGAATGTAATGGGGATGAGCTACATCTAGCTCGTGAGACAATTTGTCCATACTAATCACACCATTGATAGTAAAAGATGTAATAACAGTCAACTTATGTCATAAAACTTAAGGGTAAGCATCCAGTACTTACATAACTTATAACTTATGGGCGTATGCACGAGTTGCGTCGAAACATACCTCATAACTTATGAATGTATGAACGGGTTGAACCGAAACATACCTTGTAACTTAGAGACGTATGCACAGATTTCTTCGAGAAATACCTTACAACTTATGGGCATGTAGCAAAGTAGCATGCAAAACTTAGGGGATTGATAAATCATACTTAGTGGTGCAACTTAATCTCGCACACATCACATATCATAACATATATTAATATTTAAATATGTAAACTAATCAATAAACATAATCAGTAGAGACAAGTAAAAACCCTCACCATAACATAATTGACATGATATGCAGATGCAAGTTTCCTCCTATCATCCTCAGTCTTCGCGTTACTCCAACCATGAGATTAACGCTTCTTATTATTTAATAATGGAAATCAAGAAAATAAGTTCTCTTTGGGACATTAAAATTGATATTTTGAAAGTATAGAACATGGTAGGATTCTTTGAAACATTTGGAGATGAATTTCAAAGTTAATAGGAAATTCTTCGAAGTGATTATTCACTGCATAGCAGTGAAAGAATATTTTATAACTCATAAAATATATGCAGGAAAAATATGAAATTTGAACTATAAAAACTAGACTCATATGGAGACATCAAATAAAAGTTTGGAGCTTTCTAAAAAGAATTTCTATAGGGTTTGGATTTTTTAAATCAAAATAGCTGAAGCTGAAATCTCTGCACAACCATAGCAAGAATATCATATCTCATAAACTAAAAACTGGAATGACTTGAAACTTTTACGGAAGATGTATAACATGTATAGGAAAAATATATTTAAAAATAAATAAATTTGGATTACTAAAAACCTATATTATGAATTTTCCAATAAACAATGCGGGACTTCATAAATCTGGATTTGGAGTAGTAGAAAATTCATATAAAATAAAATGGATATCCGATTAGGCTAAAATTTTAAACATAACTCGAAATCATAGGGATGAAGAACATATTGAAAATTTAAGGGATTTGAATATCTATAACCATATATTCTAAATTTTCAAATCAGAAATGTAGGAATTTGTAACTCTAGATGTTGAGGGATAGAAAATTCATATGAAATACAATAGATATCCAATTGATCTGAAATTTTAAAAGTGACTTTATATCATGTGGATGAAAAAAATACTAATGTTTAATTATTTTGTACATGTATAAATAGGACTTTTGAATTTTCAAAGTAAGAGTACCCGGTGTTGAAAAGAATGGAGAAAGAGGTTGAGATGACGATGACGACTCAACTAACAAACCCTAGATAAGGTGCACAAAATTATCTAGTGGAGAAGGATAAAAATATCATGATATCTTATGATTTTGTGTGGCATGATCCAATAAAGAGATCTCATATTTATAGGCATTGCATTGTATCTTCATGGTTGGATTACTACTCTAACTGGATTGGGACAAATTAAGATTTTATCCAATCAATCATATTTAACTTAGAAAACATAAAGGTATAATCTTATCAATAACCTAAAGCCGGAAATAATATTTGGGCTCAAAATACAATTAGGCTTTAAAATGAATAATTTAGAAATCAATGACATGGGCTTATCAATTAAAAATGAGACTTGGGCTTAATCATAACATAACCTTAATTGGGTTTATCATATAATTCAAGACTTAACTTTTTGAATTGTACTTTGACTTAAATAAATAAATGAATGTGATTATACATGACACGGGCTAAATAATATGAGACATTTGAGCTTATGAATATCATAATAGCTTATTGGACTTAATAACATCAATTGGGCTCATGACTTGATAACATCAATTGGGCTTATAACTTAAAATTAATTCGAGACTTAATTCTCTCGAATTTATTCTTGAGCTTAAATCACCCAATTGAGTTATTTTAAAACATATTGTGGTCGTAAAAGCCCATAACTTAATACATGAAACATAAAGAATAACCTTAATTTTTAAATAAGAAATGTGCAAATAATAATAATCCACAAAATATTAGGTAGAAAATAGTGGCGTTACAAATATTGAGATACAAAAGTCTGACATTTGTATGGAGCCTGTCCCTGAGACACAACCACGATTGACTGAATATTTGGGTAGGATAAAACCCTTCCAAATGGTCAAAAAATTGAACTGTTTTACTGCCTTTGGACGGATAAACTCGTAGAACTTGTCTTCTCTAATTCTTCTCGAAATGGCCCAAGACTTGATGTGTTGATAGCCATTTCTCTAGAATCAAAGTTCGTCGGAATGTTGTCCCGAATGCGGCAATCCTCTAAAGGAAAATTGAGTCTTTTGTTTTGGGATTCCAATCCCAAATGGATTTCCCCTTGAGATAAATGCTGCTCGCCCACCTATTTAGTCCACAAGACATCCTTTTTTGAATGTATGTTCCAACTAAAACTCCCAAGAAGTCCATCGATCCATGTAACAATATCTCAAAAGCCAAACCTCCCTTCAACTTTGGGCAAGCACATACCACTCCAGGCCACATATAGTTTTTTTGAGCCCTACAAGAAAACCCGACATAGGTGATAAATCTTATTAATAACGGTTTTTGCCAGGGGAAAGATAGTAAGCCAAAAACATTCGACACCTTAGATCACATATCGGATTTGTTTAGTCTGTCATGCATATGACAACATGCATGCAGACCAACAGCTAATGTAGGCTACAGGTTTGTCCACTAGGGGTGTAAAATGCCTCACTTTAAGTCTTTGTGAATCAAGTTGAGTCCCTAAGTACTTGACCGACAACTCTCCCAACAAGAAACACACGATATTCAAAATCTCATCAAGCTCTTGACCCTGAATTCCAGTGGTAAAAATAGAAGATTCGGCTTAGCTAACTGCCAAACCAGATTGTGCTTCAAACATATTAAGGCACTCCATGAGACTCCCAAGTGACCAGTTGCTCCCTCACTAGAATAACCTAAGGTCATTGACAAAAGAAAGATGACTGATGCCAAGTCCCTCACATTTTGGATGGAGATTTTATTCAGAATTTGATGGTTTGCTATTCAAAAACTAGAATGAGACTCCATGCACATCACAAATAGCTGAGGGGAATGGGAGCACCTTATCTCAGGCCCCATTGGCCTTTGATAAACCCAAAAAGCTCCCCATTAATTGTGATGGATAAGGATGTTGTGGTGACGTATTCCATAATCCATGAAACAAAATGGGGAGGAAAATCTAGCCCCTCAAGCACCTTGCGCAAGAAGTCCCATGAAACCGAGTCATACGCTTCATGGATATCAACTTTCAAAGTACATCTCGGTAAATTTCTTACCCTTGCATATTGCCAAATAATCTCTCGGGCTAGAAATATGTTATTATTGATCAATCTCCCACTAATAAAAGCCAAATGATTTGGGCTGATAATAGTGTCAACACAAATGCAAGTCTCGAACTCAAATTTTTTAAAAAGACTTCATAATAAATGTTTCAACATGCAATGGGGCGATAGTCACTAACAAATGAGAAGAGGGGTACCTTTGAAAGCAACCTGCTGTCCCTAGGAGAAGCTTGAAGCTGAAATTGGGCCAATTTGAGTTCCTCATTTAACATATGCAACTCTCATTGAAAAATATGCCTAAAGTATTTATGGTTGAAGGCCTTCAAAGATGGTTTCATGTTTTTAATCTTCTGCACATAACATACTGTCTTATCCCATCAATGTGTTGGTTTCTAATTCTTGACACAAAATGCTGAAAATCCAGATTAATCATCCAAATGTTGAAAATTTTCAATGGCTTTGTGTTTTTTGAAATGGTCGTCTGCTGCTAAACATAAACGATCCCCAAAGAGTAATATGAAAATGTTCCCGATGAAGGAAATTTAACAGAAGAGGAAAGATGTGAGATTCTCCAAACTTCACTAACTAACATTATGTCTAGCTTGGACTAGACCCTCTTATTAATCCAAGTAAAGAAACATCCATCACACGGGGCATCATCAATACAAAAGTGAGGCTACAATCTTCAAAATCTTGGGTATCATAAAAATCAACTTCCAAGCCCTTAAATTTCTCTTCAGCATGTCTAACTAAATTGAAATCACCCATGACAATCCATAAATCTGAGGGATTTACACCAAGGCCGACCAATTCACCCCATAAATCCCTACAGTTCATAACAAAATAAAGACCATACACAAAAGTAATAAAGGTTTTGTGGTTTGGGATACCTTGCATGAGACCCGGCAATAAAGGGTTTGTGGTGATTTTTCCAAGCAAACAACTTCAAGCTTCAATGGTTGCTAAATAACAAAAATCCTTGCTCAACGTTGCACTTCAAAATTGGATACGCAATCCCAACCCTGAAATTTACTTAACATGATAAATTTGAGCTTATCAAGATCAAGATTAGTTTCTTAAATCCACAATCAAGTAGATACCAAACTCTTTGATGAAGTTGTTCACTTCGTCCTATTTTAAGGGTCGATTAAAACCCCTAACATCCCATGCTGCAAAGTTCATTGTTGAGAGGGGGTTTGGCCATCCCTAAAGTTACCACATTGATCTCTGAATCTGATTAAGGGTGTTTTACCTCTAGTCGAATCCCGATGAAGTGATCCCAAATGTTTGGACACAAGGTTTTCAGAAATTGGTGCCAATTGAGTCTGTCTATTCTTCCTTCAGTTTCGGCCCCTTATCCTTCTAGTAACTGTGATAAACGGGGGTGTGGTTTCTATCCCCATTGGTTGGGCAGATGATGGGGACTAAACATCAATGCCATTGTTGGAACTAGCCACACTAGTCTCCAACTGTTATTGGGGGCAGTAATAGTGAACCTAGCGGATGGGGATGGAAAGTTCGGTAGGGTTTCTTGCTGGAGTAGAGAGTTATGGATCCGGTGGTCGAAGAACGATAAGACAGGGGGGTTCCCCACTTGATCAGTTCTTGGCGTTTACACAGAAATGTTTCAGCCCCTTTGTAGGTCTGAATTTCTTGGCCTATTATTTTGCTTCTTAGGGGGACATTTTCCATATTCATGATTGAAAAGCTTGCAAACACAACAGTATGATGGTACAATTCATAAACAATCTCTTGATTGACAATCTTAACTTAGGGGAGTTTGAAGGTAATAGTTTTAACCAACTTCTTCGGCGCATCAATTCCACATAAATGCGAGCAAAATCGAACATTTTCTTCTATGGGTAAGCATATTCATAGAGATTGGTTTGCCAATCAAAGAACCAATTTTTCTTAATACCTTATTGTTCCAGCATTCAATTGGTACATTCAGTAATTGCCTCCAGCAAGGAATGAGAGAGATTTTCTTACCTTGAGGTGAAACTGAATTTGGTTCAGACAATTCGTCGAACACATATTGTGCATTGTTGCTAGACTCTTCAGTAGCTGGTTGGAGCATTCCTGCAAACACCTAGTGGGTAGAGTTTCCACCTTCGAAATGTATAGACTCCTCAACCATACCATATTTTTTAACATACTAAGTAAATTCAGAGAGAGAGTTATCAATACTCACGTTTCGAAGTTGAAATACCTCGACTTGTACTTTCGTTCCGTCCCATTTAAAAAATCTTTTTGAAGGGAGGTTAGGGCACAAACTTGAACGCCCAATCTTGTATGGGCTAGTTGGATTCCACCCCACCATCGACCTCCTACTTGAAGGATACATCTTTCATAAAGGTACTATAGCAGATTATTGTAACAGCAACCCAAAACCTTATCTTCAACAAAAAGACTCAAAATCCCATGAAATGCAAGAGAACTGGAAGGAAATCGTTCCAGAAACACACAAATTTACTGCCCAAATCGAGTGGACAAGATTGAAAAATCTATACGAAAATGGAAACCTAAGATAGAGAATGGGGGCATATCTAGAAAAAGACTCCTAAAGAAAGAAAAATTCAAAATCCACTATTGAAAGCTCTTTCTTGATTCATTCACTTCCAATCTTGATTCATATGTAAACAACAAGGCTTGAACTTCTCCAAACATAATTTGCATCACTTGATCATCTTCACTCACTTTCTATCCAACTGAAGCAAGCAAATCAATAAAGTTTTGAATCTTCCCAAGATACTGTCTCATTGATATATTTTCTTTTCTTGTATTTTGCAACTATTGCATTAACTAGCCCTGGTTTTGAATAGCAAAAATCAATTAAAATGTACTCCAAATCCCCAAAATGAAAAGGTAGCAAAAGCAATATCAAACATGGGATATATTTGCTCTGATATCATGAAAGAAACAATGATAAAAGAACCATGCAAAGTGCAAACATGACAAATATAAAGAAAGCTTTCCATTCTTACATTGATCACACCGGCCTCTATTCTAACATAATGTTCTTGTAATTAATGAAATACGAAAATGAAAAAACAAATTCTCAATTTTTTTCCACTCGTCCAATAATTTACCACTAAACATCATTTCATTTTAATCAAATAAATTAGTTTCTAATCACAACACTCAATGTCATGATCCCACTGAAATATTGTGATCTAAGTTATTTTCACATAATTTCTTCGTTAGTTTGGAAACATAAAACTAAAAAAGTAATATTTTACTTTTCTTTCCAATAAAGTCAACATTTCATTAAGTGAAAGCAAATAAATTTTTTTCATTTACAAAAAAAAAAATCCATAATATTTTTACCCTAAAATTAAGAAATTAAACAAAATCTATCCTGATATTAAACAATTAAGTGGTCAAAATAAAAAGGTTTGAATTTCACCTTCTAAATACACCAACTAGACTGGAAAAAGAAATCTAAGAGAGTCTTATGGCCACTTGCAAATTTAAAGGCAGGTCGTCAAATGCCATTTTTTTAAAAAATTCAAATATATTTATGAAGAATAAAATTGCAAATTAATCAAAATATAAAAATAAGATATCAGATTCGAACTATAGAATATAATTTTGGTGGTTTGCTTCTATTATATTTGGACATATGAAAACGAAAAATAAACACATTAGAGTATTTGAAAGTAAATTTAATATTTTAAAAAATATATACATTCAAACTTTTTCTAATTAAAAAAATTAATATTTTTAATGGTTTGAAATATTTATGTTGAATATAAGCTCTAGTTACAGCAAATAATGAGTTTTTGTTTTTTTAAATAAATAAATAGACATAACTACCAAAAAAAAAAAAAAAAAAAAGAAAATTGTTATCATGTTTTAAGAAAACACATAAGTGATATTAAAAAAAATTAAAAATGTTTGGTCTACATAAAATGAAGTTAAAGAGTTGTCCAGTAATATATTGACTTAAAAGTAACCCGAACATTTTTAATACCATCCATGATTTTGTAATTCTTTTAGATATTTTTAATTATAATTTTATTACATGTATATCTTTCAATATCTTAAGAATATTCACAATTATATCAATATATTTTTGTGTGACTAATTTATAGGGTGCGGCTATTTATACCCCCGAATCTCTAAACATACCCGAAGTCTAACTATACCTCATTAAAAATTAATAATTCTTTTTTTATTTTACTAAATATACCACATTTTTACCCCTTATACCTTTCTCACTAAAAAGTAAAAAAAACCAAAAAAATAAATAAGCATCCCAATCTGACTACCCAACCCTCGTAATTCTCAACACAAATTGACAAATTAAAGTTTAAATTTATGCTTTCCCAAAAAAAAATTTCAAAATTTTCTCTCTGCAATTTTCTCTCTCTACCATAAATTTCTCTACCTGACTACCCAACCCTCCTCTCTTCTCTACCTAGAAACCCAAGAAAAGAAAAAAAAATCCTCTTTGTTTCTCACATCGTAACAACAAGAAGGGACAACAACTCTTCTCTACCTAGAAACCCAAGAAAAGAAAACAAAAATCCTCTTTGTTTCTTAGATCATAACAACAAGAAGGGACAACAAATTTAGATTCAACACCAGAATGTGGTGGCGCCTGGCGCCAATGGAATGACAGCCCCTGGTGACTTAGATTTTAAAAAACTTCAAAAATAGGTGAGGATATTAAAAAACACTAAATAAAACGAACCTTTTAAAAATTTATATTGAAGAACACTTTCGGAGATATAGAATTCTGGGGAGAGAATGAGGCTTCACTCTATCCTTTCCAATTTTTGAAGTTTTTTGTACTCTTTTTTTTTTTCAGAACAAACTAATAACACTTCTGAACTCTCAGAACTCACGGAACTCTCGGAACACTACATTCTTTAAATCTATAAATTTCTTCATTTTTTGGAAATGAGCTATGTACTCCTTATGCAGTATGTTGGGGTTTACATAGAACTCTTGGGGAATCTTCAACAGGTAAAGGATCATGGAGGAGCATTTGAATTGTCAGAATAGTGGGCATGATCCTTTCCATCTCTCAATGCCTTCTTCAGTGCGAAACATCTAGTGGATGCAGATTGTAGTGGCCACTTACTCTGTGGTGTCTTTTCAGCATATATAAAAAAGTTTTAAGGTGTTTAAAATGTTCGTCTAAAGTTTTTTAAAAGATCAACACATCAAAAATATAAACAATACAAAATTTTGAATAATCATTAAAAATATCATTCATTATTCTTTGGAATTCTGAGGGAGCATTTTTTAGTCCAAAGGGCATTACATTCCATTGGTACTGTCCAAATGGAACAGTGAACGCAGTTTTGTAGCGATCTTTAGGAGCAATTTGTATTTGCCAAAACCTTGATTTCATATCAAATTTAGAAAAAATGAAAGCATTATGGAGTTTGTTAAGGAGGTCTTTTTTGTTTGGAATGGGATATCGTATCCATTGCAAAGATTTATTAAGGGGTTTATAATTAATGACAAGTCTAAGAACGCCTCTTTCTATTTCAGAAGCTTTGTTAACATAGAAAGTTGAGCAGCTCCAAGGAGACCTGGTTTTAGAAATGAGATTTTTATTTTCAAGATCTGATATTTCATTTCTACAAAACTGTTCCAATTCACTATTCATCTAAATAGGCCTGGCTTTAGTTGGAATATCATTTCAGTAAATGTTTTTTCATAAGGAAGATCAACCAGATGTTTCTTTCCATCCCAAAAAGCATTTGGAAGGTTAGAACAAACCTTAGATTTAAAAAGAACATAGATTTTTACAATTTGTTGTTTTATATTATCCTGTAGAAGTTGTTTATTAATCTTTTCAAATAAAATGTCTTTATGAAGTTCATTAAGCTGAAAATGTTTAACTAAAATAATATTATGCAAAGTTTTATCATGTATGGAGCATGCTTTCAAAATATTCAAATTTCTAGTTTTAGGTTTTTCTAAGAAGGGAAATTGAATTTTTTTATTATTAACCCTAAAAGATATAAAATCATTGCCCACATTATAGGAAGTAATAAGGTTTATGAAAGGAATACTAAGAATAACATAGTGATAAATTTCCTTTACAGCCACAAAAGAGGTTTTTAATGAAGTATCATTATTCAAAATGATTGCATCAACTTTAGCAGAGATACTTAATCTAGAGTTATTAGCAACAGAGATTTTTTCATGAGTATTTTCATGAAATTTAGTAGGGACAAGACCAGATTTTATACCATTAAGATCATCACCAGTATCAGAAAGAGCTATGGTGTCGAGTTTAAAATCAGAATCAAAATAGATAGTAATTTTAATAATATACTTCCTGGATGTGATTTCTTTTAAGACGAATAGAAAATCATTAGGAATATTCCTAATGTTTTGTATTTCTTGCGATGGCTCCTCACTGTCAGAGTCATCAACATTTTGAATTTTTATAACATCAATAATATGTTTAATAGCGTCAGAATCCTGTTTTGGTTTTTCTTGTAATTCCTTTTGTTCTCTTTTGACAAGCTTTATTTCCTTCTGTAGTTCTTGTAAAGGAGTATCCTTAACAATGACTTTTTTTTTTTTTTTTTTGCTTTTATTAAGGATATTAGTTAAGTCATAGATATTTTTGGAGGTGTTGGGTTTCTTTTTGTTTTGAAATGTCAGTATTTTGTAAAGAATGAAGGAGTTGATCCAAATATTGTTTTTGAATATGAGGATTATCAATTTGTTTCAAAACATCTAAAAGAATATGTTGTTCTATAGAAATAACATTTATAGAAAATGAGTCGGATTTAGAATTAGAATTACTAATATGAGTGTCATCAATTTGAAGTAATTTTGATTCAGATTCTTCTATAGAAGAGTCTGATTCAGAGTTACCTTGAAAAGAATCAATAAGAAGATTATAAATTTTATTCATAATCTCTTCATCAATAGACAACTCATTAAGTTTTCTTTTAAGTTTGCAAAATCTAGCAGTGTGATCGGGTTTATCACATTTAAAACATTTTATTTCTCTTAAAGGTTTGTTAAATCCTTTTTTATTGTTATCGAAACATTTTTTTATAAAATGGTTCTTGTGAAGATTTATAATTCTTCATATTTCTTTTTTGGTTATAGGAAGAATGAGATTTTTGTTTATTAAAAGTCTTTTTACAATTATTAGGACATGAAGAAGAAGAACTATTAGGATTTATGTCAAATTGTTGACAAAATGATCTTAATTCCATATGAATTTTCTTCATTTCCCTTTTAAGATATTTTTGAAGTTTGAGATAGTGGCATATTTTTAATCCTTCTTGTTGGATAACACTAACCAATTGGCCATATGTATTCCATCATAAGGGTTAATTTGCTTACCTGAATGTTCTCTGATTTTGTTTCTGACTTTCTCACCAAAGAGTGTGGGGAGGCCAACAAGGAACTTTTCTTTCCAAAAAGGTTGGTTTGAGTCATCTCGGAGCATGACTAGAGTAAGAAAAGTATTTTTTATAATATTGAAAGTCACTGAGCTTTTTACATTTTAAGTTAGAAAAGAGTTCAGTATTACGATCTTTAATATGAGAAGGATCTCCAAATGGAGTGAAATGATTAATATAAGAGTCGAAACAGAATCTTGTTGTGGATTTCCATTATCATCATATATGTAACTATCATCATCGTCAACTTTTAGAGCATTTAAAATGTCATTATGTTGTTCTGGTGAAAGATAATAATCCCACCATTCCTTTCGCTGACCTAAGAAGCCAGCTATAAGGAGTTCAGTAATGGTCTTATCATGGACACCATTTTGGGTTTTGTAAGCATTGGCAGCCATTGTCATTTGTTGGAGAGGAGAAAGAATCTGATATTGATTCGTTCCATCAAGATTCCAATTATACACAGAGGAGGCATTAATATCGGTTTGGATTTGAGGTTGAACTGGAACAATATCAAGAGGCATAGTATGTGTTGGTTGGGAATTCCAAGATATTTTATTAATTTCACGATCAGAGAGAATATCAGAATTTGGACATTTATCAATAGTGTTTATCTTATGGATGGAAGTAGGGGTATCAGTAGCAACCAGATTTTCAGAAGAAGAACTCACAACCATATTTTGTAAGTCTTTTATGAATTCAACTTTAGAATTTTGTATATTAGAAATAGTAGAATTAGAGATTGGATATGGTTTAAAAATTGAATTTTTCAGAGATTTAGAAGACTTGGTAGATTCTTCTGATTCAAAAGAAACAAGACGATCAAGATTCTTTATGAATATGTTTTTAAAGACGATCAAGTTGTTTTCCAATGGTATTTAAATTGGTATTAGTATAATTATTCTGAAAAAATATATTTTTTATATTTCTCTTGTCGTCATCACCAGGTGTTTTTAGAGGAGTTGCTTCAATAGTTTGATTTTGAATTTGAAACTTTATTCCTTGAAATGGAGGATGAACAGATTGAACATTTTCGGAGTCAGAAATAATTTCCCATTCAGGATTTCTATTTCTGGTAATAATAGGATTTATAGTTTTGTAAAGAGGAAAATCAATCTGGTTTTTAGAAGAAAAAATTTCAAACCATTCAAAGAAGAATATATTGACTCTATTTGTTTCAAGAAAATCACAATATTCTTTTTGAATATCTTTAATTTTATTAATGAATTTTTCAAAAAACCATTCTCTTTTCCTAGTATTTTTTAAAGAATAAAATTCTTTATGAAGCATTTGTTTGTTAGTGTGAAATTCTTTTTCAATAACATTTAATTCAGTAACAATATTTTAGTAATTGCAGAAAAAGTTGGACTAGATGGTTCTTCTTCATTATTGCTCTCATAAACAGGTTTAAGGATTTGTGATGTGTAATGAACATTTCGAAGTATATTGTGAGGAATATCAGATGTAGAAAATCTAGATGGGAAGGAATTTGTGAGACTCTTCCAAGGTCGATAGTATCACGAATAGATAAAGAATCATATGATCTAGAGGTACTATTTCTCCTTTCAAATGACATTTAACTCTACCATCAGTATATTGGGTAATATTTATAAGATGAGAATTAGGTTTCGGTGGTTGAAGGGATTGTTTAGGAACAACATTTTCACGAATCCAGTCTTCAGGGAGATTAATATATTTCCATTTTATAGATCTAGAAACAACAGCATTAGCACGAGAAAGATCAGTTTGTAAAAGAAGGGTTTCACCTTTTTTACTATGATATCTAACTTTAGTAGAGAAAGCATAAATCATAGCTTTATGATGAACTCTAAAGACAAGTGCAACAAGAATAGAACCTTCAAGCATTTTATAATTATGAGTTTTAATTTGGAGTATAAAAGATTTTAGTATATTAGGGCCATTTAAATATATAGAGAAATTAGGCCAACAATCAAAAGATATCGGTCCCATACAAATTTATGTCCCAGATGCTTCTGAAAATCTGGTTGCTCCTGATACCCCTACTTTCATACATAAGATAAACACTATTGATAAATGTTCAGATTATGATATTCTCTCTCATCCAGAAATTAACAAAATATCTTGGAATTCCCAACCAACACATATTATGCCTCTTGATATTGTTCCAGCTAAACCTCAAATCCAAACCCATTTCAATTCCTCCTCTGTGTATAATTGGAATCTTGATGGAATGAATGAATATCATATTATTTCTCTTCTCCAACAAATGACAATGGCTGCCAATGCTTATAAAACCTAAAGTGGTGTCCATGATAGGACCATTACTGAACTCCTTATAGTTGGCTTGTCAGGTTAGCTAAAGGGATGGTGGGATTATTATCATTCACCAGAACAACATAATGACATTTTAAATGCTCTAAAAGTTGATGATGATGATAATTACATATATGATGATAATGGAAATCCACAACAAGATTCTATTTCGACTCTTATATTAACCATTTCACTCCATTTGGAGATCATTCTCATATTAAAGATCGTAATACTGAACTCTTTTCTAACTTAAGATGTAAAAAGCTCAGTGACTTTCAATATTATAAAAATAATTTTCTTACTCGAGTCATGCTCCGGGATGACTCAAACCAATCTTTTTGGAAAGAAAAATTCCTTGTTGGCCTCCCCACACTCTTAGATGAGAAAGTCAGAAACAAAATCAGAGAACTTTCAGGCAAACAAATTATCCTTTATGATGGATATACATATGGCCAATTGGTTAGTATTATCCAACAAGAAGGATTAAAAATCTGCCAAGATCTCAAACTTCAAAAACATCTTAAATGGGAAAAGAAGAAAATTCATATGGAATTAAGATCATTTTGTCAACAATTTGACATAAATCCTAATAGTTCTTCTTCTTCATGTCCTAATAATTGTAAAAAGACTTTTAATAAACAAAAATCTCATTCTTCTTATAACCAAAAAAGAAATATGAAGAATTATAAATCTTCACAAGAACCATTTTATAAAAAAATGTTTCGATAACAATAAAAAAGGATTTAACAAACCTTTAAGAGAAATAAAATGTTTTAAATGTGATAAACCCGATCACACTGCTAGATTTTGCAAACTTAAAAGAAAACTTAATGAGTTGTCTATTGATGAAGAGATTATGAATAAAATTTATAATCTTCTTATTGATTCTTTTGAAAGTAACTCTGAATCAGACTCTTCTATAGAAGAATCTGAATCAAAATTACTTCAAATTGATGACACTCATATTAGTAATTCTAATTCTGAATCCGACTCATTTTCTATAAATGTTATTTCTATAGAACAACATATTCTTTTAGATGTTTTGAAACAAATTGATAATCCTCATATTCAAAAACAATATTTGGATCAACTCCTTCATTCTTTACAAAATACTGACATTTCAAAACAAAAAGAAACCCAACACCTCCAAAAATATCTATGACTTAACTAATATCCTTAATAAAAGCAAAAAAAAAAAAAAAAAAGTCATTGTTAAGGATACTCCTTTACAAGAACTACAGAAGGAAATAAAGCTTGTCAAAAGAGAACAAAAGGAATTACAAGAAAAACCAAAACAGGATTATGACGCTATTAAACATATTATTGATGTTATAAAAATTCAAAATGTTGATGACTCTGACAGTGAGGAGCCATCGCAAGAAATACAAAACATTAGGAATATTCCTAATGATTTTCTATTCGTCTTAAAAGAAATCACATCCAGGAAGTATATTATTAAAATTACTATCTATTTTGATTCTGATTTTAAACTCGACACCATAGCTCTTTCTGATACTGGTGATGATCTTAATGGTATAAAATCTGGTCTTGTCCCTACTAAATTTCATGAAAATACTCATGAAAAAATCTCTGTTGCTAATAACTCTAGATTAAGTATCTCTGCTAAAGTTGATGCAATCATTTTGAATAATGATACTTCATTAAAAACCTCTTTTGTGGCTGTAAAGGAAATTCATCACTCTGTTATTCTTAGTATTCCTTTCATAAACCTTATTACTTCCTATAATGTGGGCAATGATTTTATATCTTTCAGGGTTAATAATAAAAAATTTCAATTTCCCTTCTTAGAAAAACCTAAAACTAGAAATTTGAATATTTTGAAAGCATGCTCCATACATGATAAAACTTTGCATAATATTATTTTAGTTAAACATTTTCAGCTTAATGAACTTCATAAAGACATTTTATTTGAAAAGATTAATAAACAACTTCCACAGGATAATATAAAACAACAAATTGTAAAAATCTATGATCTTTTTAAATCTAAGGTTTGTTCTAACCTTCCAAATGCTTTTTGGGATGGAAAGAAACATCTGGTTGATCTTCCTTATGAAAAAACATTTACTGAAAAGGATATTCCAACTAAAGCCAAGCCAATTCAGATGAATAGTGAATTGGAATAGTTTTGTAGAAATGAAATATCATATCTTGAAAATAAAAATCTCATTTCTAAAACCAGGTCTCCTTGGAGCTGCTCAACTTTCTATGTTAACAAAGCTTCTGAAATAGAAAGAGACGCTCCTAGGTTGTCATTAATTATAAACCCCTTAATAAAGCTATGCAATGGATACGATATCTCATTCCAAACAAAAAAGACCTCCTTAACAAACTCCATAATGCTTTCATTTTTTCTAAATTTCATATGAAATCAGGGTTTTGGCAAATACAAATTGCTCCAAAAGACTGCTACAAAACTGTGTTCACTGTTTCATTTGGATAGTACCAATGAAATGTAATGCCCTTTGGACTAAAAAATGCTCCATCAGAATTCCAAAGAATAATGAATGACATTTTTAATGATTATTCAAAATTTTGTATTGTTTATATTGATGATGTGTTGATCTTTTCAAAAACTTTAAATGAACATTTTAAACACCTTAAAACTTTTTTATATATCATTGAAAAGAATGATTTAGTTATTTTTGAACCAAAAATGGTTCTCTTTCAAACAAAAATTCGTTTTCTTGGTCATTATATTACACAAGGTATTATTACTCCAATTGAAAGATCTTTACAATTTACTAATAAATTTCCTTATAAAATTACGGATAAAAATCAATTACACAAATTTCTAGGATGTCTTAATTATGTCCTTAATATTTTTCCTAACTTGAATAGACTTGCTAAACCACTTCACGAGAGATTAAAAAAGAATCTCACACCTTGGTCTGATCTTCACACCTCTATTGTAAAAGATATTAAGAAACAAATCCTTGATATCCCATGTCTTCATCTTGCTGATCCGAATCTTCAAAAAATAGTTGAAACAGATGCTTCTGACGTAGGATAAGAAGGAATTTCTGAAACAAAAGCAAGGTGAAAAAGAATTAATTATTCAATTCACCTCTACTGATTGGAATGAAACACAGAAGAATTATTCCACAATCAAAAAAGAGATCTTGAGAATTGTTTTATTCATACAAAAATTTCAAAGTGATTTATTAAACCAGAAATTAGCAAATGTCGGGAAACATTTTTCAGGTTCAGATGGACGGTATTTGGATTTAAACAACTGAAAGGATTGTAGAACTTCTGGTTTTTGTATGTCAGACATTGATCCAAAAATATGCCTACTCATTGGAATGAAACACAAAAGAATTATTCCACAATCAAAAAAGAGATCTTGAGCATTGTTTTATTCATACAAAAATTTCAAAGTGATTTATTAAACCAGTAATTAGCAAATGCCGAGAAACATTTTTCAGGTTCAGATGGACGGTATTTGGATTTAAACAACTGAAAGGATTGTAGAACTTCTGGTTTTTGTATGTCAGGCATTGATCCGAAAATATCCCACCAGTATGTCATCCATATTGATAATGCATCATACCCATCATGGTGGTCAAACTGGTGGGATATTTTCGGATCAATGCCTGACATACAAAAATCAAAAGTTCTACAATCCTTTCAGTTGTTTGAAATCAAATACCGTCCATCTGAACCTAAAAAATGTTTCATTCAATGAGCAGAGGTGAATTGAATAATTAATTCTTTTTCACCTTGTTTTTTTTAACAGGAAATTTATTAGTAAATTGTAAAGATCTTTCCATTGGAGTAATAGTACCCTGTGTAATATAATGACCAAGAAAACGAATTTTTGTTTGAAAGAGAACCATTTTTGGTTCAAAAATAACTAAACCATTCTTTTCAATGATATATAAAAAAGTTTTAAGGTGTTTAAAATGTTCATCTAAAGTTTTTGAAAGATCAACACATAAACAATATAAACAATACAAAATTTTGAATAATCATTAAAAATGTCATTCATTATTCTTTGGAATTCTGAGGAAGCATTTATTAGTCCAAAGGGTATTACATTCCATTGGTACTGTCAAAATGGAACAGTGAATGAAGTTTTGTAGCGGTCTTTTGGAGCAATTTGTATTTGCCAAAACCCTGATTTCATATCAAATTTAGAAAAAATGAAAGCATTATGGAGTTTGTTAAGGAGGTCTTTTCGCCTCTTTCTATTTCAGAAGCCTTGTTAACATAGAAAGCGGAGCAGCTCCAAGGAGACCTGGTTTTAGAAGTGCGATTTTTATTTTCAAGATCTGATATTTCATTTCTACACAACTGTTCCAATTCACTATTCATCTTAATTTGCCTGGCTTTAGTTGGAATATCCTTTTCAGTAAATGTTTTTCATAAGGAAGAACAACCAGATGTTTCTTTCTATCCCAAAAAGCATTTGGAAGGTTAGAACAAACCTTAGATTTAAAAAGATCATATATTTTTACAATTTGTTGTTTTATATTACCCTGTAAAAGTTGTTTATTAATCTTTTGAAATAAAATGTCCATATGAAGTTCACTAAGCTGAAATTGTTTAACTAAAATAATATTATGCAAAGTTTTATCATGTATGGAGTATGTTGACAAAAGATTCAAATTTCCAGTTTTAGGTTTTTCTAAGAAAGAAAATTGAAGTTTTTTTATTATTAACCTTGAAAGATATAAAATAATTGCCCAAATTATAGGGAGTAATAAGGTTTATGAAAGGAGTATCAAGAATAATAGAGTGATGAATTTCCTTTACAACCACAAAAGAGGTTTTTAATGAAGTATCATTATTCAAAATGATTGCATCAACTTTAGCAGAGATACTTAATCTAGAGTTATTAGCAGTAGAGATTTTTTCATGAGTATTTTCCTGAAATTTAGTAGGGACAAGACCAGATTTTATACAATTAAAATCAGCACCAGTATAAAAAAGAGCTACAGTGTCGAGTTTAAAATCAGAATCAAAATAGATAGTAATTTTAATAATATACTTCTTGGATGTGATTTCTTTTAAGACGAATAGAAAATCATTAGGAACATTCCTAATGTTTTGTACTTCTTGTGATTGCTCATCACTGTCAGAGTCATCAACATTTTGGATTTTTATTAAATCAATTATATGTTTAATAGCGTCAGAATCCTATTTTTGTTTTTCTTGTAATGCATTTTTTGTAAAGGAGTATCCTTAACAATGACTTTTTTGCTTTTATTAAGTATATTAGTTAAGGCATATGTATTTTTGTAGGTGCTGGGTAAAACACTTTCTTTTTGTTTTAAAATGTCAGTATTTTGGAAAGAATGAAGGAGTTGATCCAAATATTGTTTTTGAATATCAGGATTATCAATTTATTTCAAAACATCTAAAAGAATCTGTTGTTCTTCAGAAATAATATTTATAGAAGGGGAGTTGGATTCAGTATTAGAATTACTAATATGAGTGTCATCAATTTGAAGTAATTTTGATTCAGATTCTTCTATAGAAAAGTCTGATTCAGAGTTACTTTCAGAAGAATCAATAAGAAAATTAAAAATTTTATTCATAATCTCTTCATCAATAGAGACTTCATTAAGTTTTCTTTTAAGTTTGCAAAATCTAGCAGTGTGACCGGTTTTATCACATTTAAAACATTTTATTTCTCTTAAAGGTTTGTTAAACCGTTTTTTATTGTTATTGAAACATTTTTTATAAAATGGTTCTTGTGAAGGTTTTTAATTCTTCATATTTCTATTCTGGTTATAGGAAGAATGAGATTTTAGTTTATTAAAAGTCTTTTTACAATTATTAGGACACAAAGAAGAAGACCTATTACGATTTATGTCAAATTGTTGACAAGATGATCCTAATTCCATATAAGTTTTCTTCATTTCCCATTTAAGATGTTTTTGAAGTTTGAGATCTTGGCATATTTTTAATCTTGCTTGTTGGATAACACTAACCAATTGGTCATATGTATATCCATCATAAGGGATAATTTGTTTGCCTGAAAGTTCTCTGATTTTGTTTCTGACTTTCTCACCTAAGAGTGTGGGGAGGCCAGCAAGGAATTTTTCTTTCCAAAAAGGTTGGTTTGAGTCATCCCGGAGCATGACTCGAGTAAGAAAAGCATTTTTATAATATTGTAAGTCACTGAGCTTTTTTACATCTTAAGTTAGAACGGAGTTCGGTATTACGATCTTTAATATGAGAAGGATCTCCAATTAAATGGAGTGAAATGGTTAATATAAGAGTCGAAATAGATTCTTGTTGTGGGTTTCCATTATCATCATATATGTAATTATCATCATTGTCAAATTTTAGAGCATTTAAAATGTTATTCTGTTGTCCTGGTGAAAGATAATAATCCCACCATCCCTTTAGCTGACCTGAGAATCCAGCTATAAGGAGTTCAGTAATGGTCCTATCATGGACACCATTTTGGGTTTTGTAAGCATTGGTAGCCATTGTCATTTGTTGGAGAAGATAAATAATCTGATATTGATTCATTCCATAAAGATTTCAATTATACACAGAGGAGGCATTAAAACGGGTTTGGATTTGAGGTTCAGCTAGAACAATATCAAGAGGCATAGTATGTGTTAGTTGGGAATTCCAAGATATTTTGTTAATTTCATTAACAGAGAGAATATCATAATCTAGTCATTTATCAATAGTGTTTATCTTATGGATGGAAGTAGGGGTATCAGGAGCAACTAGATTTTCAGAAGAAGAACTTACAACCATCTTTTGTAATTATTTTATGAATTAAACTTTAGAATTTTGTATATTATAACAGCAGAATTAGAGATTTGATATTGTTTAAAAATGGGATTTTTCAGAGATTTAGAAGACTTGGTAGATTCTTCTGTTTCAAAAGAAACAAGAGGTTGTTTATGATTATGTTTTTCAAGACGATCAATTTGTTTTCCAATGGTATTTAAATTGGTATTAGTATAATTATTCTGAAAAATATATTTTTTATATTTCTCTTGTCATCGTCACCAGGTGTTTTTAGAGGAGTTGCTTCAATAGTTTGATTTTGAATTTGAAACTTTATTCCTTGAAATGGAGGATGAACAGATTGAACCTTTTTGGAGTCTTAAATAGTTTCCCATCCAGGATTTCTATTTCTGGTAATAATAGGATTTATAGTTGAAAAAGGAAAATCAATCTGGTTTTTAGAAGAATAAATTTCAAACCATTCAAAGAAGAATATATTGACTCTATTTGTTTCAAGGAAATCATAATATTCTTTTTGAATATCTTTTCTTTTTTTAATGAATTTTTCAAAAAACCATTCTCTTTTCCTAGTATTTTTTTAAGAATAAAATCATTTATGAAGCATTTGTTTGTTAATGTGAAATTGATTTTCAATAACATTGAATTCATTAACAATATTTTCAATAATTGCAGAAAAAGTTGGACTAGATGGTTCTTCTTCATTATTGCTCTCATAAACAAGTTTAGAGATTTGTGATGTGTAATCAACATTTCGAAGTATATTGTGAGGCATATCAGATATGGAAAATCTAGATGGGAAGGAATTTATAACAGAAGGATTTTTTTAGACTCTTCCAAGGTCATAGTATTATGAATAGATAGAGAATCATCAGATCTAGAGGTACTATTTCTCCTTTCAAATGACAATTTAACTCTACCATCAGTATATTGAGTAATATTTTTAAGATGAGAATTAGGTTTCGGTGGTTGAAGGGATTGTTTAGGAACAACTTTCAAGAATCCATTCTTCAGGGAGGTTAATATCTTTCCATTTTATAGATCTAGTAACAACAACATTAGCACGAGAAAGACCAGTTTGTAAAAGAAGGGTTTCACTTTTTTACAATGATATCTAACTTTAGTAGGGAAAGCAGAAATCATAGCTTTATAATGAACTCTAAAGACAAGTGCAACAGGAATAGAAACTTCAAGCATTTTATAATTATGAGTTTTAATTTGGAGTACAAGAGATTTAGTATATTAGGGTCACTTAAAGATATAGAGAAATTAAGCCAGCAATCAAAAGATATCGGTCCCGTACAAAGACTAGATTTAACAGAGCTTAAAAGAGTCTTCAAAGTTTATAAATCTAGTATCACGAAGAACAACTAGTATGGAGGTGTTTAAACCTTCTTTCATAAAGGGTTTGATACCAACTTGAATTAAGCCAATATGAATGTATTTGTAGGATTTATTACAGTATTTGTCAAGAGAATTAGAAAAAAGTAGAGGAATTGTTTCAAAGGGTTTAGAAAGTTGGATATCTCTTTCTTCAGTCTTAATAGTGAAATCAGATTTGAAACTAAGGAATCTGGAGGATTCATAAATTTTATTCTTATTTACCTTAGGAATCTTCCAATCATCAAGAGATCTATCAAAATCTTCTATAATTATTTCTTCAGTATTTACAATCTTCTTAGATGATTCTGTGGAAACAGATCCAGTAGAAGTAGTTCTACAAAATATTGCATCCATATTTTTAGAGATATCTTTCCTATCTGATAAATTGCTTACGATCCTGGGTCTTATCAACAGGATTTTACTGTCTTTCAAAGGACTTACTACCCAGTTCAGGCAAGGCAACTCAGCAATTCTTTCAAATATGAAAGGATACCCTAAGTTTATAGATGCAATATAACTTAAGATATAATTAATATACATATATATATATATATGAACTCTTGTACACAAAATTCTTAACAAAATCAAGTTTCGGGAAAAATAATTTAAGAATAGTGTTAAGTATGTGTTGCTTATGAAGTTTGACATTTGCGGTGAAAGATTTCAAATTTGGAGCTGAATCTAAAGAAAGCCATAAATCTGTATTTCCAATTTCTCTGTATTGAAAAAACATGTAGAAGAAGAAGACAAAATGGAATTTTTGCAGTTGAAAATAGGAACAAAATAAAAAATATATAAATATATAAAGATATTTTAGTCAATTTATTTATGTCTAATTTTGTCATAATTATTATGGGATATATTTAAAGATTTTGGGGTATGAATAGTGATACCCTAATTTATATCTCTTATTATGATTGGTTTTAAATTTTATTATATTATTAATCATCAAAATTATATAATATTTCAGTTCTTACTTTATATTATACAATATTACAAATTATGCATCGAAGATATTATTAATATTGTAACTGCTATTAACAAATACTAGTATTTCTCCAGAGCGTTGCACGGTTTATAATATAATGATGTAATAAAAAATATTAATATAATTTTTAAAATAAAATACATAATTATATAAAATATATTTTTAATAAAAATGTTTAAAATGAAAATATTTTACAATATAAAATTATATTAAATATTAAAATATACCACAACTAATCTATAAAAAATATTAAATTTAAATTTAATATTTTATTTTATATATGTAAAATAGATATCAAATTAAAGATCATGAAAAAATAATTAATTCGATATAATTTTCATAAAAAATGAAGTTTAGATGAAAAAATTATAAGTCTTTAAAAATTAGAGTAAAAAAAATTTGATTCAATACTATTTCTTTTTGAAAATAAAAAAGTAGATTTAGACAGAAAAATAATAATTTTATAAATATTTTCAATTATCCTGTATAGATAAATACGTGTGTTCTAGATGTCCCTCAAATTGCAGTATGTGGGCTTTGTGTTAAAAATGAATTAGTTGCACTTTTAAGACCTGGCCCAAAAACAATGGGCCTACTAAATTTGAAACTCAGCCAGACTAGACCGAGTAGTGAGTGGGCTTCAGATTATATATCCCCATTATTCACAAGACTAGGATTATCGTAGCATGTAATATATTTTTAAAAATATAATATAATATAAATTTAATTCATTAATATTTAAAAATAAATATATAAGAATATTCAAAATATTTTATTATTTTATTGGTATAAACATATAAAAAACATACTTTTGTATATACATACATTCCTTCCATCCCAGAATTAGTCTTGCTTGTAATAAATTATTAGTTATTAATATTTATTTGAAATCCAATTCAATACATCTAATCCACTACACAAATAACTATTAAACTATAACTCAAATAATAATAAAAATTGCTACATATAAATTATGACTTTTTTTAAACTATAATCTCAAATATACAAACTATAATCTCAAATAATAAACAAACTAAGGAGCAATGAAAAAGTTATTTGTATTTTAAGAAATTGGAAAAAAATATTCTAAAAAAGAAGAAAAAATAAATGCAACTAATTAAAAGTTGACACATATTTTTTTAAAAAAAATTTAGAAACTAAAAAATTGGATAAGAAAACTATATTTAAACCTTTATTGTTATATTAGTTATTTATTTTAGATATGGTCCAATTAATACATACAGGCTGCGGCTTTATAATCATCTTTTAAGTTGGGCCATGGTCCAATTAAATTTGGGCCAATTTGGGCCTACTCACCATTATAGAGAATCAATCTCATGGATCGGATCCGGATCCGGATCAATGTACGGAAATGGATATCCGACCGATGCAGTTTCCCACAAATTAATCTCTTCTATATTTCCCTCTTCGCACTGGAAAAGCCCTAATTTCCCTTCTTCGAAACCCTAATTTTTTGTAATTACAGTTACTCGACCTCAAAATCCCCAACCCAATTCCTTTTCAATTGCTACCACGTCACATAATCGACTGCTAGCTTTTCATTTGTATGGAAAACTTTTTGCTGTAAGTCCTATATATATTATTTTGTTTTTCAGATGGATGCAAAAGATATATTAGGATTGCCGAAGAACTTGCCTATACAAGAGAAGAAATCCAAGTTTCCCAAAGAATCTCAGAGGAAACCTGATGGCATTTCGCGCGAGGTACGAACGAATTTTGTTTTTGTTTTTTTTGGGGGGGGGGGGGGTTAGTTTCTTCAGAATATTTGATTACATTTGAATCTTCTCACTGGAATGTTTTAGGTTTACGCACTTACTGGCGGAATAGCACCTTTGATGCCGGCCATTGATGTGAATCACTTGAAGCGTAAAGCCCAAGCCGACAATGAGAAGGTTCACATTTATATATTAGTCGGTATATATTTTGGTTTGGATTTAAACTTGTGGAATTTTAAGTTTTTATTCATAAAAGATGTCTATAGATTACTTGGCAATGGCTTCCATTTACCAATTCTGCTCGAAAAGATGACCTGGAGCTTTACCATTGGGTAAGTTTCTTGAGATTTTAGGCAATCATGTTCTGGCATAGTGCACATTCAAGATTGACAAGTACAGAGCTCTTATTTGTAGGTGCGAGTGGTAAATGGTGTTCCACCAACTGGTGACTATTCATTTGCAAAGTATAACAAAGTAAGCCAAATTGATCCATAGATATCAGGATCATACTCATATATGCTTGGTGGTTAGTGCTTTGCTAATATTTTTTTATGTGATGCAGCATGTTGATGTGATCAAGTACACTGAAGAGGAGTATGAGAAACACTTGACTGATCCAGTATGTACACATAGTTTGTTCTTCAGTATTACGCCTTTCAACACACACACACTGCACACACATAATCAACAGCTTTGTTGTTTTTTTTTTGTATCAGCAATCATTGGATTAATTCTTTAAATAGGCTTTCGGTCTACCATTTTAATCTCAAAGCATTTAGGACTTGGACTTGAGCTAATTCTGTATGTTAATGATTTGTACAGCCAAATTGATCAAATGTCTCACAACTGAATCGAACCTAAAACAACAATTGCCAAATCATGATACTCATGTAAATGATTTGTACAGGCAAATTGATCATGTATCGCCCGCCTTTAAGCGCCTCCGGCTCCTCTGTAATTGCGCCCGAGGCACGCTTTTTGGTCTTAAATTTATCTGCAATGTTATGGATGCATTTCTGGGCCACATATATGGCAGGCTGCAATCAAACTTGCTGCTTGATTCTTGGACCTTAATTGCTGGAAATTAAATCTTAATTTTTTAGCAAATTTTGACTTTTTGTTGAGGAAGGATTTGATTTTCTGTCAATTATAAACTTAGGACAAGGCGAAAAATCAGAGATTGACAGGACAACTTTTCTTAATCTTTGCTTTCCTTATTTTTGCTTTCCCAAATTATAGATTGGCATAATTTAGGACAGCCTGATTATCATATATTAGCATAATTTAGGGCAGCCTAATAATCATAGATTGACATAATCTGTACTAGGGTTTTGAGTTAGGAACTTAGTAAAAAAGTTAGAAAAAGGCAAAGGAGGGAGAGTGAAGAAGAAAAGGAACAAGAAGAATTTAAGGAGAAAGATTTTACAATTGATGATGATGATTCCAAGGAGGAGGATTATAATAGTGAGGATTAGTTTTGTTTAGTTATTTTGTGTTTGATGCTTGATTTTTCAAGTATTATGAATGCTTTCTCTCTCGCTCTTTTACTTTTTTTTTTTTTTGTCACTATTATGACTTGTTTGATCTTATTTTAGCTTAAAATGAAAGATTCCTCTTCATTTTTAGTTATCCTTCATCTTTTTTGAGAATTTTTTGTGTGCAAGAGGCGCGCGCCTCGGGCGCTAGAACACCCCTTGCGCCTCTATGCACCTTGTGCCTCCAACAAGCATATTAAATATTTAGTGCCACATGTTACAAAGTCTGAATTACCTTAATCAACATTATTTTATTTAATGTTTGTTGTAATTATTTGTAAGCAGATTTTCAGCCTAGCTCAGATTAATACCTATGCCATCATGCTCGGGTAGTAATTTTTTGTTTTTCCATTAGGCATGGACCAAAGAAGAGACTGATCAATTGTTTGATTTGTGTGAACGCTTTGATCTCCGCTTTGTGGTGATAGCTGATAGGTTTCCAGCATCAAAAACTATGGAGGAACTTAAAGATCGTTATTATAGTGGTACTTGCCATCTTTATTTTATTCACGATCTTCTTTCTTGGTTCACTTAGTGCCTTTATAGTAGCATGACTTAGTAACTTACGGTTTTAGGGAATATTTAAGAAGGTGTTGTATCTTATAGTTATATTTTTTTTGTATTGATGCAGTATCCCGAGCTATCTTGATTGCTAGAGCCCCATCTCCTGCTGATGTTGCTGGGCAACCGCTTGTCAAGGTTTGATAAAATTGTTCATCTTTTAATATTACTTTCTTAGATGGCACTTTGTCGCTGTTTGCCTCAAGAATGGTATTTTATCAATTTGCATTGGGTGTATAAGGTTGTGCTTTAAGTTTGTATTCTTGAAATCTGGCTCAATCTCCTTGATATCTAAGGTTACTCTGATGATGTAGGAACCTTATAATGCTTCTCAAGAAACCGAGCGGAAGCGTGCATTGAGCCTGCTGCTTTCTCACACAAAGCAGCAAGAACGGAAGGATGTTGAGGTCTGAATAGTGTTAATGCTTCTCTTATCATATAAGAATAGTGCAGTTGCATCTCCAGATGATTTTCAAGATGAACTATATTTATTTATTTTCTTGGGGTTAATCATTGTAGGTTCTTGCCCATGCCAAAAGAATAACCGAGGCAAGGAAGTCTATAAAGGTCTGTATAAATATTTAGTCCCACTGCAGTTCCTGTGCGATGCACGCTACTATATTCTAATGCATTTTATTGACAATGTCACTTTTTATTATTTTATTTACTTATGGTTATTATTTTTTTTGTAGTCTCATTCTATTCGAGTGTTTTCTTCTTGTTCTAGGCTCCTGAACCGCCGGCAGCACCAGCCATATCAGATTGTGGACTACTGGGTGCTGATAAGACTATTACTGCTGATACCACCAACCCTTCTGCAAATTCTCAGTTGCCCTCTTCTACTACCACACAAACCCAGTGGTTGAAACTGCTTCCGTAATAGCTTCTCTTCGTACGGTATGTCTCTCTCTCTCTCTCTCTCTCTCTCTCTCTCTCTGCTGTTAGTAATCTTAATAAAAAATATATGCAGCTGCTTGTGTATTTACGAACATATGCATTGGACCAAATGGTGCAAGCTGCAAGTTCATCAGCAGGACTTCGGACTATCAAACGGGTTGAGCAGACCTTACAAGATCTTGGGGTTTGCTTCTGTCCCTTACGACTATTTTTTTTTTCTGATGTCCAACACACTGTGTGGCATATATGATATGGTAAAATTATAGCTGTTGGTAGAGGAAAAAGGAATAGTTCTCCAAATAGAAAACCATAAAACAGAAATATTGATATTATCACTAAATAGGAACGGTCCATAGATTACAAAGAAATCTGCCCAAGCTTCTAGCCCTAATTCAATTCCATAGATTGTGAAATATAATCTGACCAAGCTGTAGCCATAAATAATAATACAATGTTCAATAACCTAACTCATGACTTAACATTATTAAATACTAGTAAGATTCCTAACCCTAACAGGACTAATCAGGCCCATGGGCCCTAACAATCCAGATTCAAAACAAATAACTAAATTAACTGACTCAACTTAATATAGGAAAAACTAAAAGACTAAATACCAATCCTTCCTGCACGTTGAGTATAAACAATCAAACTCAGTTTGCTAACAACTCCTTCCCCCTGAGAAAAAATCTTGTCCTCAAGTTCGGAGCCTAGGAATTGACCATGTATATCTACTTCTTTTCATAGTTTGAGGTTCGTCTAACTCCCCTGCTGTCAGTCGTGAAAGTTCACGCTGCTGTAACCCGCTCTCCTTTTTGTTATGAATATTAGACCAGGATCGGTTAACTGGTCGATTCAATTGAAAATCTATATTCAAGGACTGGTTATTGCCCTTGTTATGATATCTTGACCAACCTATGATGACTAGAATTAACTAAGCTTGTCGAAGGGAGCTTTGACCTTTGGACTCAATTCAAGAGAGACCAAATCTCTTAGAACACTATAATTTTCTGCTTGTTTTATTCATTGCTCATGGCTTGCTTAAATATAGATTACAAGGAAAACAAAATAAGGCCAACTAGAATTAGGACAGCAAGGATCGAGGAAACCTGCCCTAAATTATTCTAATCTAAGATTGACAGAAAGTCAAATGCTCATAATAAGAATATTAAAAACTTCCCAAAAATCAAGATTTACTCCCCTTGATTGTGCCTGCCATATCTTGCCCATAACGTTACTCCCCTCCCGGAGAACAAGCTTGTCCTCAAGCTTGATAGATGGATGATGATCAACATTAACCTTCTGATGGGAAAGTAAGGTCACCAGGATCATAAATCTCTAGCCAAAATAACTTTTTGCATCTATGGTTTGCGGAGTATGCCTCATTACAATTGTAGCACAATCCTTTAGCCTTACGAACAGCCATTTCTCCTTGAGACAGCTTTTTGATAAAAGGAGAATTAGTAGGAACCGTTATAGAACAGTTTCTAGGGTCAAGAGTTGTAGATGAAGTGCTGTTGGCTGCCACTTTGTTGCATCGGGCATTGTCCTGCTGACTGCTAGTTGTTGTTGTCAATTGACCTTTCTTTTCAAAGGCACGGGCCAAGTTCATTGATTGACCCTAATTCAGGGGATTTTTCATTTCCACATCAATCCTAATAGAGTCCAATCCTGCGGTAAATAAGTCCAATTTGGTCCATTCGTACTGGTCTCGCACATGCCAATAATTTTGGAAGCGGTGTTGATAATCTTCTACCATTCCTGTTTGCTTCAAATTCACCAACTCTCCCAAGGGGTTGCTTCTTAGGGGTGGTCCAAACCTCAAGGTGCAATATTCCTTAACATTCGCCATGCTAGGTTTGGTTCCTCTTGCTCAATTTGGTAATACTACAATTGAGCCTCACCTAGCATGTGGAAGGCTGCCAAACCAACCTTATCTCCTGCTGTTTTTTTTTTGGTTGTCAAAATTTTTTTCACATCGATGCAACCATCTTGGTGTATCGTGGCACAATACCATTTCGTTGTGTGTTGTCTGCCTGTGAAGCTTGGTGGTGATTAACGCCACTACTTGCTGCTCCATCCACTTCCCTATTATGTGTTTGTTTGATGTTAGAAGGCCTCTTGAAAGTGGAGTGTTAATTGTTGTACCTGGCTTCCTAATTTTTCAATGCTCGTTGCCACACGTGATTCCATAGCATTATGCGCTTCCTGTATCAATGACTTCACTTCCGCTGCTTTAATTGAATCACCCATGGTTGTAACTCTGAACCAAGTTGTCATGAATATTAGACCTGAATTCGGTAACCAGTTGATTCAATGGAAAATTTATATTCAAGGATTGGTTATTGCCCTTGTTATGATTTCTAGACTGACCAATGATGACTAGAATTAACTAAGATCTTCGAAGGGACTATAGGGTTCATCGCAACGATAATAAGTACCTTGTTGCCTGCGATCTTGTACTCTGCACGACTTATATTGGAGACCCCTTGCGGGTTGGATTGCGGACCTGGTGGCTGAGTTGGAATTGAGCCTTAACTGGAGTGATTTGAGCCCACGGATAGGAAAGGGCACGGCGAAAAATCCTCGAGGTGGTCAAACTTGGCTAACGGCCTGGTATAGCTGTGGACTGATGAGATCCAGATGGCGGTAATGCACTGCAAGCAGCACTGTACTGGTATTAGGTTGAACACGCTAGTTGTTTGGCACAATTGGATTTGTTGCGACACTTGACGATGATGTTGATAATTCGAGCCCATTGCATGGCAGAAAGGGTCTGGAGCATCTGTTGTAGTAATACACATTTGAATACTGGGGATTAACCTACGCAAGAAGACACTTCGCAGATGTGAGTCTGTTAAACCCTTCACGTGTTCCATGTAAGCAACAAACCCATTGGTGTATGTGTCCACAGAACCTTGATGTGTAGTATTCATTAAGATTCAAAAGAATCATGAAGAGGATTATCATCAAAGGGCTTTAAAAGTTAGCCTGTAAATTGGGCTAAGTGAACGACGTGGGATCCACTTACTACAGTGCAACGAAACACCCTGCATGGCCACCGTAGCCATGTGAAACCTTGTAAGGATCATCAATCTGGTAATCATAGAAGAATTGCTCCACCCGGCATAGCCAATCGATCGCACCTTCCCCTGAAAAAACTTGCATCTTTATCTGACGGATAGGCGCAGCAACTTGCGCAATAGATGGGACTGCTAGTGGTGGCGCGAAGCCAAATTGCCCAGTGATGGCGTCGACGGCTGCTCAGTTGGTGGTTTTGCGATTTGGGATACCTTCTCGAACAGCTGCCCCATGAGTTTTTCAAAATGTTCGAATTGCAAGTTTTTATCCTTGCACAAATTGTCCAAGTCTTTCTCCACCATTTCCAATTGTTCAGCATGGGGATGAGTCATGATTAGGGGTGTCAATGAGCCAACTGTGAGCTGCTTGAGCACAATTCGATCAAAGCTGGACTTGAGTTTGGGCTTGACTCGAAACATTAATGAGCCGAGCCAAATTTCCTTACGCTCGGCTTGAAAGCTCGTGAACAGGCTCGATTATTTATTAATTAACTAGATGGATGCTCATGCATTGCACGGAACATAATATTCTTTTTTATATTAATAATATAGGATAAAATCATATTATTATTATTATTATTTTAAAATTTTACATAATAACTATTTATGTCGATTATATTTATATAAAAATTATGTAATGTTATTTTTTAATTATGTTATATTACATTGTTATTCTCTTAAAATGTATTTTTATAAAATAATAAATTCCACAACTTTTTGAATCGAAGTGTTACCAGCTGAATACAAAATTTTCAACTCACTAAACCTATTAAGGTTGAGGAATAAATTATAATATTATATAAATTAATAATATAATTTTTTTTAACAAAAATATTTATATTTTCAGATCAAATTTATATATTCATTTATTCAAATCCAACACATATCAAAATAAAAAGAAAAAAAATCAATCCATATTAGTAAAAAATAAAAAATAGAAGATAGATGAGCAATATAGTTGGCACACAGGTAAAGAAAAAGAAGAATTGTCATAATTCTTCCGCTATTCTTCTTTTAGATAAAGAAGGATTATAGTTTAATTTTTTAATTTATTTAATCAAATAACTGTACACAATTTTGTGGAGTGCCACGTGGCAAGAAACTGTTCTCCTTTTATATTAAATATAGATTAATTTTTATATATTACCCAAAAAATGAGTAATAAGTAAAATTTTACCCAAAAAAAACTTATAAAACCTTATGAAAAAAGACATGAATTAAGAAGAATCGCAAGGAAGAAGAGAATTGTTGATTATTTTGTAATAATTTTTCACTAATGAAAATACGAAATATTATTTATTGTGAAACTTTTTAATGGTGTAAACTTTGAACTTTTTGGTTGTGAGATGTGTGACATTTAACTAAGAACATTGTAATTTTGTTTGTTAAACTTATTACTTTTTAACGTTAAGCTCATGTTCTTTTTTAAGAAGGTTAAAAATTGTTAGAAAAATATGAAAACATGTATAAATTGTATTAATAGAGCACAAAAATAAATTTTTTAGAATAAACTTGGTTTCGAGCCGAGCTCGAGCTTCGTAACTGACATTTTGAGCTCGACGAGCTTCAAGCAACATTCTTCAGCCAAGCCTACCCAGGCTCAGGTTCGGCTCGGCTCATTGACAGCCCTAGTCATGATGTTCAAAGCACGGAAGTTCGGACCAAATTGATGGAGTTAAAGGGCGATACCTGTGAAATAATCTGATAAATATTGTATAATTTCCACAAAATTGCAAAAGATGCAATTTGCCCAAGTCCTATGGCCGAAAAACAATGATCAAAATTCAATACCCTAACTTGAATTAAATACTAGTAGGATTCTTAACCTTATTAGAATTACTTAGGCCCGTGGGTCTTAATAATCTGGACCTAAAACAAATAACTAAATTAAGACAACATAATTAGGAAAACTAAGGACTAAAATACTAATTCTTCTTGGCAAGTTCGATTATATTCAATCAATCTTGATTTGATAACAGTTGAATATAGGCTGGTGATTCAAGATAGCTAGTTCGTTGGAGTACCAACATGACATCTATAAACTATGAGTTGACAATGGAAATAATGAGCTATGCTTATCTTCCAATAAACCATGCAAAAGCATATTTCAACAGAACTCCATAGTTTGACCTAATCCATAATGGAAATGTTTATCAAAAGCTAATCTTTTCTACACGAGTAATTAGACTTGATAATGAATCTTTTTTTAAATATGCTTCCGGATTTTAGGCTACTGGCATGTATTTGGCTCTTGCCACAACCAAATCCTCTATTTGTAAAATTAGTAACATAGCGTCAGTCTCTATAGCCTTACAAAATCTTCAGCAAAATATACTTGCTCATGTATTTGCTTGTTTTCCTTCTGCTGGCATTCATTTCTTTCTTCTATGCTGCTTGACTAGGGTCCCTGCAGCGAATTTGCCCTTCACAATATTCCTAGAAAATAGAATTTTTGAGGGGTCTAATTCCTACAACAAAATGCATTTGGCATCATCAAAATCTATGTAGTAAAATTTCTAACAATAAATAATATTTAAATTTAAATACTTGAAAAGTATTTTTTGAAGTTAAGGTGCCAAAGGTTAACGAGCCAATGAGCGTTGGTCCACTACCTTGAAGCATTCGTTGAACATCCTCTAGGGAAACTCGCCTTTAGGATTGCGACTAGAATACTTGCTGAAACATCAAATTTAATTCCCTCAATTTATCAAATCAGTAAGTCCGAGTTTGTAACAATGACCTTTATGGCCTATGTAATAAACATTTGCAATTGTCTGTTCTTTTTTAAAAAATCTTTATATTTCATTACAGAATCACCAGCTTATTTTTCCCGTTAATTTTATTGTATAGCTTTTATTAAAATTTACATATGGAAAGTGAGTGTTCTATTGATGTTCCTCTTAAGAGTGCAATTTGGTTTCTATGATGGTATCAGTAACTTCAGGTAACTCATAAATATTTTTATAGGTCAATTTGAAACCAAAGGTTCCCACAAAGGCTGTGTGCTCGGAGCATCTTGAACTAAGAAAGGAGATACTGACTCTATTGAATCTGCAGAAACAGGTTGTCTATTGTCTGCCGTTGTTCTGTTCTTTACATTTTAAATTTAGCTGTTTCCTCTTGAATTACTTCATCCAGTGAGTGGAACCTTGATTTGGGGTTCTTCCATTTGGTGTCTTTGACTTGTAGCGTTTTGGGAGTTGCTGAACTTAGTGATTGAGATATACTTATCTGTGTCAGGGAGGGGGGAAATATGGTTGATGTCAAGAATTTTTTAAAATATTATCTTCGATTTTCTTGGGACCCTCCGTCCAATATTTACATGATTTGTATTTACATGATTTGATATGTGTGCTTCTCAATTTGAATAGGCATTAAAGGGAAAAAAAATAATTAAATCGTTCAGTTTTGATGTCTGACAGGAAATATATTTATTTTTCTTTAAATGTCATCTTGGTAAGAGAAAATTTTCAACATTTTGCAGATCTTTTTCATTAACTTGGAATCCTCAATAGATGTGCTCAAAACCTATTTATTTCAGTTTCTTATATTTCCTGACATTTATTATCAATAATCAGTTGCAATACAAGGAAGCCGAGGGTTCTTCATTCCGTGATGCTTCATATTCTGAAACTCCGGGTACACCACCTAAGGTAGGTAGTGTGGTATATTAAAGAAAATTTCTCTTTTCCCTCTCTAATTTTCTTATAAAATTTTGTTGCTTTCAGCAGCAGGCAGGCAGAGCTGCAGATCTTGATCGAACATTTACCCCTGAGTCATTGAACATCGGAGGTAATAACTTCTATAGCAACACCTTTCAATTGTTGCCTTGAATTTTGCACAAGTATTTTCCCTTGCCCATGTATCACCATCACCGAAAGCTTGTTTCTTGACTGAGCATGATGAAAGATATGATCTATATAGCCAACCACCCCACGTGGTGGAATAAAGGCTTGGTTTTCTTCTGTTGTTTAATTCACCAGAAGCTTTCTAACTTAGATTCATGCTGTGGGTTTTAGGGGAAAGATTTGTCAAAAGGGATCAAAAGCGCAAGGTACGTTCCTATTTCAATCTTTATCTTTTTTCCTTATTGTCTTTGTAAATTGTCTAAAAATTGACCCTCCCATTTTGTGTTGGTCTTTGAAGGGGCCAGGAAGATTATCAGAAGCTCCATCATCACCTGCTCAGTCTAAAAGGCCAAGAAAGTACAAGGCTTCAGAGTAATTCTAACATATATTTCTTCTTCCATATCAAGAGAAGATTTTGGTTCTTGAGAATGTTTCCTGTCCCGTTTGGTTGAGCCAGCATTGTTTATTGTTGTTTGTAGGATTCTCCCAATGTAAATACAACTCCCCAGCTGTATATCCTGTTTACATTGAATTTTTTAGGCTCGGTGAACGAGACATATTTAAAAAGAAAAAAAGAGAATTTTATTGGTGCTTTGTTGAGGCAGAGAATTTTTACCCCGCCTACCTCGCCCCAGTTGAATTATTTATTAAAAAAAAATTATATATACATTTAGTTTATCTAGCGCAATTAAATACAAATGGATTTTTTTTTTGTTCTTTTTATGTGGATTTGTGTGTATATATATATAATGTGAAATTCAATAAATATTGGAGTGTATAATATAATAAATAATTTATTAAAAAAATGGGCGGGGCGGGGCAGAGGTCGGGATGGATTAGCATTTGCTGGCCTATCGCGGGGCATGAGGTAGGGAGGGGTTGGGTTTTCTACTATTTGTCCTGCCCCCATTGACATTTCTAATGTCAAATCGATAAATTTTAATAATATTATATTGTGAAAAATGATGTATATAATAATTGGATGATTGTAAATAATTAAGTTAGTAGTTGAAAATTGTGAATTTAAGGAACAATTTTTATTTACCATAAAAATTATTACTGTTTTATGTTTTTGCCATTTGAACTATTTAGTTTTACGATCATCCTCCAAACTAATCAATTTATTTTTATTTGCCATCTACTCTCAATCGCCGGTGAAATATTTCGATTATACCTACTCATTTGCATTGCATGTGATTTTTTTGTAAGGACAAAACCGTCCTTCCCATTACTTGCCCGTAGATAGACAAATCTTCTACATATTCCCATTTTTATTAAGGTTTTGCAAAATGAATCACACAAACTTCACTCTATCTCTTAGATAAGAATTTTTTTCTTCAAATCAGTGAATAAGAAGCTTATTGAAGCCCACGGGTTGGGAGATTACATATTCCCCCTAGGAAAGTCATGCCCTAATTATGGTACCTATTTCTGAAATTTGATCTCAATATACTGTTGATTAGCCTAGGAATTTAAATATACAAAAAAATTTAAGTCTGAAGATCTTTTCTATTGTTGAAACTCCATGGTGTTACAACATTCTTGGGTCATTTTACAAGAATATCATCTAGTTTTTTTTTTTTTTTTTTTTTTTTTTCTGTAAAAGATGTTGGAAGTGAATTTTGAAAACTGGTTGCACTTGAAATTTTGATAATCAAGCTAAATTAAATAACCAGATTGTGCTTGTATTTGCTGAGGCGTATGCTTTCATGTGAACTCGATTGATGAGAACTTTTCATTTATTTATTTTCTATTGAATGAGTAAGAACAAATGTGAATTTGATTGATTAGAACTTTTGATTTATTTATTTTCTATTGAATGAGTAAGAACATATGCAAATTCAGATGTACACCAAACAAGAATTTTCTAATTAGGTATAATATTTTAATTGCTTGTTATAAATCAAATATAAAAAAATGTTAATTATATAAATTCATATAATATTTATAAATATCTATACAACATAATAATACTTTTTTAAAAAATATATATATTAGGATGGTCTTCAAAACTCCAAATAGTAATAAATTTATTACATTTTTAGTTGAACAAAATAAGAGGTCTACATACTTTAAATTTGATTACATTGTATAACATCACAAATAAAATAACAAGATATCTAAAGAAACAAGATTTTAATTAAAACGGTAATTACTAGGACATAAACTGGAAAAATCAATAGAAGCATGTGTGATCGAGAAGCAGAGAGAAAGCTCAGGGTATGAGGTGGACCAAGGGTAGTATGAGATGAGCTCGTATTGTCATTATACTCTATTAAATGTATGCCCATGCAATACAGCATATAATATATTTTATTATATTAATAATTTATAGTAAAATTACATTTATTATTTTTATGAAAATGTACATAACCTATTATTTATATCAATTATATATATATATATTATTCAATTTAGAATATAGTTTGTTATATTTCATTGTATTTTATTTCTTTAAAATTAGTTTTATTCAATAATAAATTGTATGATATTTCGAAGTGAATTTTGAATTGTCCTTGAAATATAAATAAATATTTTAATTTACTAAAAACTAATGAGGTTAAACAATAAATTATAATATTATATAAATTTAACATTATAATATTTTAAGTTTAATAAAAAAATTATATTTTTTAGCTTAAATCCATTTCAAAATTTGATATACTATTTATTCTAGTCCATCATATATATCAAAATTTAAGAAATAATATTCAATTCATAAAAAAGCTATATTTCATACTTTAAATATAATTATTTATTTCAATATATACAATATTGATGTTAAATTAAAGATTACAAAACAAAGATTAATTTGATATATCATATGTTAAAATAAATTTAAAACAAAAAGGTATTTTAATTTTTATAATTTTAGTAAAAATACAAATAAAAAAAAGAGAGAAAATGTGCATAGAAGACACGTGTTAGTTATTTGTAGAGACACGTGTCAAAAGAAGAGGCATATTTCTACTTTCCAATGTTCCTGTTTTTATATTATGTAAGTATATGTATTATATGGTATTCAGGTTGAACATGTATGCCTTCGATATTTGTGTTAAGTATGTCAACCTCTCACACCCATTCGACCCCTAGCCGCTCTATACCTAAGTCAACCTTCCACTCATATGAAACTGCATGCATGCTCAACCCTGTAGAAACAGTAAAACACCATCCTCTATTATTCGGCGTGTGAGCTTTGCAGATGATCATTTGGCCGACACCAAAAGTGCATTCAGGATGTTCAAAATCCAAGCCCTAAACCATGATAGTAAATTAAAATAATTATAATAATAGTGGTTTGCGTTTGCCACATGAAATAAATAAAAATATGTTGGAGACCTGCAAGTAATGATACGAATCAATAAATAAAAATATGACCATATCACATACAAGTGAGTGATCAACAAATTAAAATCACAAATTACAAAACATATTTTAAGATATCGAGAATTTGCGAGATTGTAGACATTCACACGGGTGGCTATGGTTGATATCTATGTAGGAATCAGTGTGTCATCCACAGCTCTAACGATGCCTTATTTTGTAATATTTTGTTGTTAAAAACATAATATTGATAATCAAAAAATAATATATTAGGTGAGAAAATATGATAATTATTTTTCATTTACTCCGACATAAGAGTGTGTTTCTGCCTCAATCACAGTGTAATTGATCGCAAAAAAGAAGACCAGGTAAGTATCATTTGCTTGGTCAGCCTTTACCTAACAAACTACCTAAGGTCATGTTATAGCCAGATGAATAGAATAGAATTAAAAAATATATATATATAACCACAATAGTCGGGCATACCCAAGAAAATTACAGCACAAGACACAAGTGCCCGACGTGGAAAGGGGTCCAAACTTATTCCAATCTTTATGGGTGTGAAATATACCTCAAAATTAAAAAAGGCCAATATTAAAATCTTTTATTGTTAAAGAATCCTTCTAAAAAACCTCCTATTGAATTAGAAATGGACTTCATTAAAAATCTCGCATAGCATCAATCATTGTGACATCAATCATGAAATTGCAGCAAGACACACACATGAATTGTCTTGTGGAGAGTTTGGGTTATGGTTTAGCAATTCAAAAAGGTTTTTTATGCCTGGTTGCTAATCTTGTGTTCATAAGGTGCGTGCTAATCAATTTCCAATTACAGCTGCTACAATATAATATAGTATCTGGATTTATTGAATTTCTTATAATTTTTTAAGCATGACTCACCAAACATTGCTAGCTGTCAGTATACATTGCTTGCTCAATCAGTATATATATATATATATATATATATATATATATATATATTTATATATGCTTGTATGCTTCATTATTTTTATTCATTAGATTTCATCAAAACCTGATTTTTACAATTTATTTAAAAAAACAATTACATCACATACTTTATCAATAAATTCGGTTTAACTAATTAACAAGATTATCCAAGAATTGAGTGAAAAGAACCACTTGAAATATAAAATATTTTATAAATCATAAGGAATGCAAGAATTTAAGTTTAACCTTAATCTTATGGAGTGGAAAACATAAATTATATCTTATTTTCATATCTCAATATCACATGATAGAAATTGAATAATAACTTAAATCAAGTCAAGTTACAAAACGTGCAAATTTAATTATAATTCATAGACATACTTTTATTCAATAGCAACAAAACAATTTATAATTTAAATAACACCTAAACATGCTTCTAAAAAATAAATATCTTAACTTAAACATAAACATATAAAATTCACAATTAATATCATAAGCAACAGAAGACTTAACATATACAATTATGTTACTAACAACTTGTATTAAATAAGGTAAATTATACCGAGAAAGCAACATACATGAGCACTTATTCAAATGTACTAACAATAATCATAGAATTCATGAAATAATCTCAAACTAGATTAATCCAAACAATAACAAATCTTAAACTTAGTTATATCATATGCTCTTGGCTCTGCCTCGACTCCAACACTCACTCCTTGTACCCTGAAATATTGTAATATAATGGATGTGAGCTACATCCAACTCGTGAGAGTCCAACTTGTCAACACTAATTACACAGTTACAAGCATAACATGTAAAACAATTATAATTGTAACTTGTAAATATAACAGTAAACATAACAATACAATTAACACACATAATCAATTATGAAAAATAAGAACTCTTACATTACTAATTGCACAATCAAAAGCATGGCATGTAAAAAGTTATAACTTGTAACTTGTACTTGAAAATATAACAGTAAACATACAACACAACTAATAAACATAACTAATCTTGACACGTAAGAACCCTCACATAATAATAATTGATATGATATGCATATGAAAGTTTTCTATTGTCAATAGCCTTTGTGTAACTCCAACCATGAGAGTCATGCGCCTTAGCCTTTAATAATGAGAATTGAGGAATAGGAGTTTATTTTGGAATATGAAACTAATATTTCAAAAGTGTGGAACTTGTTAGAAAATTTTGAAACATTTGGGGATGAATTTCAAAGAAAAAAAAAATACTTAAATGTGTTTATTCACTATACAACGGTTAAATAATATTTTATAACTCAAAAAAATAAGAAAAAAAATATGAATTTTGAATTGTAGAACTAGACTCATATGGGAGTATCATATAAAAATTTCGAAGCTTTCTAAAAAGAATTCTATAGGGTTTGGATTTTTTAAATCGAAATAGTTGAAGCTATAACTTCTGCACAACCATAGAAAAAATATCGTAACTCATAAAATACAAACTGGAACGTCTTGAAACTTTTATCAATGATAGAACACATGTTGAGAAACAACATATCCAAGATTTAACAGATTTGGAGACCTATAACTATATATTCTGAATTTTCAAATCAAAATTGTAAGACTTTGTAAATTTGTGTTTGGAATGATAGAAAATTCATATAAAATAAAATAGATATTTTATGAGGTTGAAACTTTAAATGTAACTCAAAATCATGATATTGATTGACATGATAAAAATTCATAAAATTTGAACATGTAAAATAGGACTTTCGAATATTTTGAAATAAGAGTAGCGAAGATTGAAAAGAAGGGATAAAGATGTAGAGATGATAGGTGATGGCTCAAGTGACAAACCCTAGAACCCTAGACATGATGGACAAAATAATCTAGTGAAAAATGAGAAAAATATAATGTCTTATGATTTTGTGTTAAATTATTTAGTTTTGAAGTCACGTATTTATAGGTATTGCATCGCATATTCATGGTTGGATTACAACTCTAAGCGGGTTAAGGAAATATAAAGATTCAACCTTATAAATACAAATTCTAATTGGATTAGAAAACCTAAAGATTTAGCCTTATCAAGTACAATTTTAATTGGATTAGGAAACATAAAGATTTAACAGTGCAACTCTAAGAATTAGGAAACATAAAGATTCAATCTTATCAAAAACCTTATTCTTATATTTCAAGAAGACAAGCATACTTGAATTCAAACTCTTAGTATAATGAAGCCTCAAATTAAATTATGGGTTCAAGATTTAAGCCATTTCATGTTCATAAATTATACTTGAATCTTGGGCTCAAAATGCAATTGGGTTTTGTTGGAATATTCATACATTGGAAGAGATCCTAGCAAACAGAAACTTGTTAGCAGGTTACATTCTATTATTAGGAAAACAGAGTTGGAATATTCATACATTGGAAGAGATCCTAGCAAACAGAAATTTGTTAGGAGGTTACATTCTGTTATTAGGAAAACAGAAATTTGTTAGGAGATTATATTCTGTTATTAGGAAAATAGAAATTTTTTTTTCTTTCGTTCTTCTAGAATATTCCCATGGTAGTATAAATAGTTGTAATTTGTTTGCGTATTGAAAATAATCAGTTTTTCAGAATATAGAAAATGTGTGCTATAATTTCCAGTATGCACAATTCTCTACATGGTATCTAGAGCTAAGGAAATATTATGGCACCTTCGATGCGTACAGCGGCCTGGCCAGCCCTCAATGCTAATGGTTTGAGTGAAGAAAAGCAAGTCTCTGTTTATGAGGATAATCCTCTCTTCCTGCACGATTCAGGTCATCCGAGGATGACACTTATTTCATCCCCCCTGGATGGAAATAATTTTCTAGCCTGGAGCAGGGCGGTTAAGTTCTCACTTGAAGCTAAAGACAAGTTAGCTTTCATCAATGGAGGAATTGAAATGCCAACAGAAGATCAAAAGTCAATCAATCAGTGGAGAAAAGTCGATGCTATGGTGCGTGCTTGGATTATCAACTCCATCTCCAAAGACATGGTAGATGGCTTCATGTATGCCGAAATGCTAAACAATTGTGGGAAGATATATGTCAACGATTTGGTCAGAGCAATGGACCTCAGCTATTTCATGTTCAAAAAGAGCTAAACAACATTTTACAAGGAAACAATTCGATACTGGTATATTTTCATAGCATTAAAAAAAATTGGGATGAACTGAATGCTTTGGATCCACCTCGTAAATGTTTTTGTAAATGCAACTGTGGAGCTGGAAAACATAATTCTGATTTGGATACGCGGACATAACTTGTTCAATTTCTCATGGGATTAAATGAGTCCTATCATCATGTTTGTAGTCAAATTTTGTTATATGATCCATTACCTTCCATCAATCAAGCCTATGCCATGATATTGCGAGTTGAGAAACAAAAAGCAAGACAAAATAACATGGGTGACGCTCTAGAACACTCAGCCATGGCAGCAAAAATGCAAGGATTTGGCAAGGGTTTCAAAGCTACAAATACTGCTGGTAATTGGAATGGTGGTAGGGGCAAAGGTAATTTCAGAGGCAAAGAGGATAAGGCAAAGTTATATTGTGAACGTTGTCAAATAAATGGGCATGATGAGGGGACATGCTTCAAAATCCATGGGTATCCAGACTGGTACAAAAAGCCAAGGGATAATGAGAACATAACTATGGCTAATTTGGTGGAGACTTCAACTCATAAAAATTCTCACAAATCTTTAGAAGAATGAGGTGGGAGCAATATTGAAGTAATGATACAAAAGGTCATTGATTAATATTTCATTGGTAAGGAGAAAGGAATGAAGAATGATGATGCTCCTGCATACTTTGCAGATTATGGAAGTATATCTTTCTCTCATATTGCTTTATCAACATATGAGTGTTTACGAAAGATGGATTGGATTATTGATTTAGGCGCAAGTAAACATATGTGTAATGAGAAATCCTTTTTCACATCCTTAATTCCTTTATCCTCTCTTATCACTGTTTATTTGCCTACTGGATCTCATATTTCAGTGACTCATTCTGGAAACATAAGGTTAGATAATACCTTAATTCTTTCTAATGTCTTGTTTGTACCTTCTTTCAAGTTTAATCTTCTATCCATAGCTCACTTAACTCATCAAACCTCCCTAAAAGCAGTTTTCTATGCTTCATACTGTGAATTAAAGGACCAAAAGACTAATAGAGTTGCTGCTGTTGGAAGGTTGCTTGGCTGGTTATATGTGCTACAAGAAAAAAAAACCAGAATTCTATTTCCATAGACCAAGATAGCTCTCTTATATCCTCTGTAAACTCTTTAGAAGAATGGCATAGAAAATTTGGACATGCCTCACCACATACACTATGTCATCTAGAGTTTCTCAAACCACTTTGTGATAAAACAGCAATAAACTTCTTAAATTCCTGTGATATTTGCCATAAATCTAAGCATACCAGACTTCCTTTTCCAAAATCAGAAATACAATCCACAGGCATGTTTGATATTATACATACAGATGTTTGGAGACCATATCATAAACAGTCTGTTACTAACACTCCTTACATGTTGACTGTGGTAGACGATTTCAGTAGGGGTACTTGGGTGTTTCCTCTTTCACACAAGAGTTTGGTGCATAAATGTTTGAGGGAGTTTTTCAGGATGATTAAGAATCAATTTGGTAAGGCAGTTAAAACAATTAGGAGTGATAATGGTCTAGAGTTTACAAGTAAAGAATGTCAAGAAGTGTTTCAATACATGGGAATATTGCATCAAAAAAGTTGTGTCTATACACCCCAACAAAATGGGGTAGTTGAGAGAAAGCATAGTGTCACGAAATTGGGCTCTTGGGCCATTTTTGCACTTGAACTTGAGAGGTTTACACCTTGCCAAGTCCAAATCTTAAGCCCAATCTTCAAGCCCAAGTACTTAGCCCACATCCACAACCCTTTGTACATAGAATTCTCTAGAAAAGTAGGGTAGGATAGAGAGTATTCTAGAGAGTGTGTAGAACTCTCCATTGTGTAGGAACTTGTAGAGAATTCTGGAGACTCAATCTCCACCGTAGGATCAAATAGATCACCACCTTCCGTTGAGGAGGTGGAGTAGTATAAATAGGGGCATTCATTCCATTTGTAACCATCAAGTTCCAATCAAGTTCTCAAGTGAGTTTGAGTGAATAAAGCTTTCCTCCAAATACTTGCTCTCTTTACTTTCTTGCCAACACTTTTGCACACACTTTCACATTTCGAGAGAGGCTGACTTAGCAACCGCGAGGGGCGGAAATAAGCTAAGGCCGCACGGTTCGTTGTTAAGGGAACAAGTCCGTGACAAGTGGTATCAGAGCCAGGTTTGAGCTAAGAGTGTGCACGGGGAACGTGATGGCTGGAAACGAATCTAACGTGTCCGAGGAACGAGGTCGGGAGACCGTTCAAGTCCAACCCAAGAAAAGGCGCGACCAGAGCAAGACTCGTGAGGGTCCCTCATGGGAACCGGCCGCCGCTGAACTTGGGGAAAAGCTTGAAAAGGTCCAACACGACTTCAAGACGTTGGAGGACCATGTCTTAGGAGAACTTGACACGTTCAAGGGGGACGTGGAAGATGTCAACAATGAAATGGAGGCTCGCTTTGCCAGCATTGAGGACGCCATCCAAGCCCTCCGTAAGAGCATCGAGGGGATGCGAGAGGACTTGGCCTTATGCAAGAGGGCCGCAGCTAGCGGGGAGGCTAGCACATCCGTTGCCCCACCAAGGGTGGAATGCCCCAAGCCAACCGGGTTCAATGGAGCTAGGGACGCCAAGGAAGTTGAAAACTACCTATGGCGTATGGAGCAATACTTCGAGGGGCTTAACCTTATAGACGAAGCATCCAAGGTAAGAACTGCTTCTCTATATCTTTCCGATACTGCCATGTTATGGTGGCGCAGGAAACATGCCGACATGGAGCGGGGTTCATGCCGGATTGACACTTGGGACGATTTCAAGAGGGAACTCAAGCGCCACTTCTACCCCGAGAATGTGGTCTATGAAGCTCGGAGAAAGCTAAGGGAACTGAAGCAAAGGGGCACCATTCGGGAGTATGTGAAAGAGTTCACAACCCTTATGCTTCAAATTCCTGGCCTAACCGATGATGATCTCCTGTTCTACTTTATCGATGGTTTGCAAAGTTGGGCCAAACAGGAGGTACATCGACGGGGCGTTAAATCTGTAGATGAGGCCATTGCTGTGGTCGAGTCTATAGCCGACTTCCAACCGCATTCACGCACTGAGGCTCCCCCGAGGAAAGAAAAGTATCAAGCCAAAGGTGGGGGAGATAGGCGAGATGGGAAAGATAGGGACGATCGGGGCCGGGACAACCGAAGGCACAACTTCGGAGAACGGGACAAGCAACCAAATCGATCCAACTATGAGGAGAGGAAGAAAGCCTCCGTCCCCAAAGATGGATGCTTTGTATGTAAAGGGCCCCATGCTATGAAGAATTGCCCAAAGCTTGGGTCCTTATCCGCGATGGTGGAAAGGCACGAGTCGGAGACTCGTACGGAAGAGGAGTCAAGTCACATGGGCTCATTCCAAATCCTCAATGCGCTGAAGGCAAAGCCGATGCCCACGTCATCGAGCAAGGGGCTGATGTACGTGGAGGCACATATCAATGGTGTGCCCGCCAAAGCAATGGTGGATACGGGAGCCACCCACAATTTTGTGACCGAAGATGAAGCCAAGAGGTTAAGGCTTCGATGGTCGAAGGGCGAAGGTTGGCTGAAGACTGTGAATGCCAAAGCTCAACCGCTCAATGGAGTAGCCCGAGGCGTAGGGCTACAGTTAGGCACTTGGAAGGGCCAAGTGAATTTTTCGGTGGCACCCATGGACGACTTCAAAGTCGTACTCGGCATGGAGTTCTTGCGACAGGTAACCGCTATTCCCATGCCTTCTTTTAATACTGTGTGCATCCTTGAAAAAGGATCACCTTGTATGATCCCCACCCTCGAGTCATGTGACGACCAAACTCGAGAGGCCAAGCAATTATCAGCAATGCAAATCACCAAGGGGGTGAAAAGAGGGGAACCAACATATTTGGCCGTGGCTAAAGAGGAGCACCAATCCACCGAAAAGATGGAGGAAGTGCCATCCATCATTCAGAGGGTCCTTGGGGAAAACAAGGACATTATGCCGGCAACATTACCCAATAAACTCCCACCAAGGCGAGAGGTGGACCATAAAATTGAGTTGGAGCCGGGTGCTAAACCGCCCTCTATGGCTCCCTATCGAATGGCTCCACCTAAATTAGAAGAGCTTCGAAGGCAACTCAAAGAATTGTTGGACACGGGCAAGATCCGACCTTCGAAGGCACCTTATGGCGCTCCGGTACTCTTCCAAAAGAAGCATAATGGGTCATTGAGGATGTGCGTAGACTACCGGGCACTAAATAAGGTAACGATTAAAAACCGTTACCCCATCCCATTAATTGCCGACTTGTTCGACAGACTTGGAGAAGCCAAGGTATACACCAAGATGGACTTACAAAAGGGCTACTACCAAGTCCGAATAGCAGAAGGGGATGAGCCGAAGACAGCATGCATCACAAGATACGGGTCATTCGAATGGTTGGTCATGCCCTTTGGACTAACCAATGCCCCGGCAACCTTCTGCACACTAATGAACAAGATCTTCCATCCATACTTGGACCGGTTTGTGGTGGTCTATTTGGACGACATTGTCGTCTATAGTAATTCTCTTGAGGAGCACGTCGACCACCTACGGGCTGTCTTCCAAGTATTGAGGGAGAATGAGCTCTATGTTAAGAAGGAAAAATGCACCTTCGCCACACAGGAAGTGCAGTTTCTCGGACATGTCATCGGCCATGGGAGGATACAAATGGATGGATCCAAGGTGCGAGCTATCATGGAGTGGGAGGCCCCGACCAAGGTAACCGAACTTAGATCTTTCCTTGGTCTTGTTAATTATTACCGACGATTCATACAGGGATACTCGGCGCGAGCTGCTCCCTTAACGGACCTACTCAAGAAAGGCAGGACATGGGAGTGGTCCGAAAAATGTGAGGAAGCCTTCAAAGAGTTGAAGGCCGCTGTTAGCCAAGAACCTGTCTTGGCCTTACCCGACTTCACAAAGGAGTTCGAAGTACACACCGATGCTTCCGACTTTGCTATCGGAGGAGTGTTAATGCAAGAGGGGCATCCGATAGCATTCGAGAGCCGCAAACTCAATGATACGGAGCGGCGTTATACGATGCAAGAAAAGGAGATGACCGCGGTGGTCCATTGCTTGCGAGTGTGGCGACACTACTTGTTGGGTGCACATTTCACTATCAAGACGGACAATGTCGCCACAAGCTACTTTCAGACTCAAAAGAAGCTCTCGCCTAAGCAAGCTCGATGGCAAGACTTTCTTGCCGAATTCGACTACACGTTGGAATATAAACCCGGAAAAGCCAACGTGGTAGCCGATGCCCTTAGCCGAAAAGTGGAGCTTGCAGCTATCAGCCTAGCCAAAGGGGACGTCATTGATCGCATCAAGGAGGGACTTGAGCATGACCCGATGGCTAGGGAGCTTAAGAAGATAGCAGAGGAAGGCAAGACGCAGCGCTTCTGGGTAGAGGATGGGTTACTCTACACCAAGGGCAGGCGGCTATTTGTTCCAAAGTGGGACAACTTGAGGCGAAACCTTATCAAGGAATGCCATGACATAAAGTGGGCGGGACATCCGGGCCAAAAGCGCACGCTGGCACTATTGGAGACAACATACTTTTGGCCTCAAATGAAGGATAGTGTCGAGCTTTATGTAAGGACTTGTCTTGTGTGTCAACAAGACAAGGTGGAGAATAGGCAACCCGCGGGACTGCTCGAGCCACTACCCATTCCCGAAAGACCGTGGCATTCCATTAGCCTTGACTTCATTAGCGCCCTACCAAAGTCTGAAGGCTATGGGTCTATCATGGTGGTGATAGACCGATTCTCCAAGTATGGTACATTCATTCCATGTACCAAAGATTGCACCGCCGAGGAAGCAGCAAGGGGATTTTTCAAACACGTTGTGAAGTATTGGAGGCTGCCAAGGAACATCGTGAGCGACAGAGACCCCCGCTTTACGGGACAATTATGGACGGAATTATTCAAACTCCTTGGCACCGAGCTCAACTTCTCCACAAGCTTTCACCCGCAAACAGATGGGCAGACTGAGCGGGCAAATGCTTTGCTGGAGTGTTATTTGAGGCACTTTGTGAGTGCCAATCAACGAGATTGGGCTAAATTACTTGATATTGCCCAATTTTCGTATAATTTGCAAAGGAGTGAAGCCACAGGGAGGAGTCCATTCGAATTAGCCACGGGACAACAACCTCTGACTCCTCACACGCTGGCAACACCCCTCATTGATGGGAAGAGCCCGGGGGCAACTAAAATGGCAAAGTCATGGGAGGAACAAGCCGACATCGCCCGAGCATGCTTAGAGAAAGCACGCAAACGTATGAAGAAGTGGGTAGATGAAAAGAGACGGCCCCGGGAGTTCACTGTTGGGGACCAAGTCCTTGTGAAGCTCTTGCCACAACAGTTCAAAGCCTTACGGAGTTTGCACAAAGGCTTGATCCGAAGGTATGAAGGTCCCTTTCCCATCACTGCTAAGGTAGGCAAGGTATCTTATCGTGTTGACCTACCTAGCACTTTAAAAATTCATCCGGTCTTCCACGTGAGTATGCTGAAGCCATACAATGGAGACTTGGAAGACCAAAGCCGTGGGTATTCTCATCGAGCACCTCCTGTAGTAACCAAATCATTTGACAAGGAGATTCAAGAGGTGTTATCGAAGAGAGTTGTTCGAAGGAGAGGCGTTCCACCCCGCACCGAGTACTTAATCAAGTGGAAGGGACTGCCCGAGTCTGAGGCAACGTGGGAACCCGAAGATGACTTGTGGCAGTTCAAGCATCAACTTCAACAATACGAGGCGACGAGGACGCCGCCAGAATAGGTGGGGGAGAATGTCACGAAATTGGGCTCTTGGGCCATTTTTGCACTTGGACTTGAGAGGTTTACACCTTGCCAAGTCCAAATCTTAAGCCCAATCTTCAAGCCCAAGTACTTAGCCCACATCCACAACCCTTTGTACATAGAATTCTCTAGAAAAGTAGGGTAGGATAGAGAGTATTCTAGAGAGTGTGTAGAACTCTCCATTGTGTAGGAACTTGTAGAGAATTCTGGAGACTCAATCTCCACCGTAGGATCAAATAGATCACCACCGTCCGTTGAGGAGGTGGAGTAGTATAAATAGGGGCATTCATTCCATTTGTAACCATCAAGTTCCAATCAAGTTCTCAAGTGAGTTTGAGTGAATAAAGCTTTCCTCCAAATACTTGCTCTCTTTACTTTCTTGCCAACACTTTTGCACACACTTTCACATTTCGAGAGAGGCTGACTTAGTAACCGCGAGGGGCGGAAATAAGCTAAGGCCGCACGGTTCGTTGTTAAGGGAACAAGTCCGTGACAATAGGCACTTAATAGAGATAGCCAAAGCAGTCATGTTGAGTCTAACTTACCAGAAAAATATTGGCCCTACTCACTATTGCATGTTGCATACATCATTAATATACTACCTACATCTATTCTTAAGTGGAAATCACCTTTCCAAATCCTTTATAACAAAAAACCAGATTTTTCAGGTTTGAAACCTTTTGGTTGTCTAACATTTGCCACCAATGTTTCAACCACAGAAGCATAAATTTTCTCACAGGGCTCATAGGTGTATAATGATGGGATATGTGGCTGGATAAAAGGGGTACAGGATGATTGATATGGAAACTAAACAGATGTATATCTCTAGAGATGTCATTTTTTAAGATAAATTTCCTTACAAAAACAACCTTGAGACACATACATCTGTTCCTTTGCCCAATTTACAGATTTTGCATGATACATAATACATCAATCCCACTCATCAGCCTTGCTTTGAATCTATTCCCCCGGATCCTATATCCAATCCACCAAATGTTTCTCCCGTCCATAATAGACCTGTTAAGCAGATCAGAAAACCAGCCTGGCTAAATGACTTTGCCACCACTATAGCAGTCAAGCAACAACCAACAGCTGCAACAACATCTCATCTCATAGAAACAGTCCAAGGTTATGACATTCCCACTTTTCCTTATATCTTGTCTTCTTCTCATAATTTTGATTACACATATTTGTCATATCTTGCCAACCTGAGTCAGGTTCATGAACCTAAATACTACTCACAAGCATGTGATAAGGCAGAATGAGAGGAGGCCATGCAAAAGGAACTCAAAGCCTTAGAGGATAATCACACTTGGACATTGGTTAATTTGCCAGTTGGAAAGAAACCTATTGGATGTAAATGGGTTTACAAGGTGAAACTTAATTCCGACGGGTCCATAGAGAGGTACAAGGTAAGGTTAGTTGCCAAAGGTTATCATTAAGTTCATGGTGTTGATTATGTTGATAGTTTTTCACCAGTTGCAAAATTGGTAACAGTTAGAATGTTTATTGCTTTGGCTGTTGGTAATGATTGGCCTCTTTACCAATTGGATGTGAATAACGCCTTTTTGCATGGTTATTTACATCAAGAGATCTACATGACACCTCCGAAAGGGTACACTAAGGCCAAACGGGGAAAGGTTTGCATATTACAAAGAATGGTCTATGGTCTCAAACAGGCATCCAGAGAATGGAACTCGGAGTTTTGCAAGCAGTTGATTATTTATGGTTTCTCTCAATCCGATTCTAACCACTGTCTATTTTTTAAGGGAGAAGGAGATACTTTCTTAGCTTTGCTGGTTTATGTAGATGATGTTCTCATCACGGGAGCAAACATGAAAGATATCACTTCATTGAAAAGACATCTTGATCAATTGTTTACTATAAAGGATTTGGGATTTGCCAAGTATTTCTTGGGAGTGGAGTTAGCAAGAAATGAGAATGGAATGTATATCAATCAGCGGAAGTACATTTTGAATATACTTGATGATGTGAGACTCAAAGGGTGCAAACCTGTCTCCACACCCTTGCCACAAGGTCTAAAGCTTAGTATGTCACATGGTGGTGACAAATTGAGCTCACCTGATCAATACAGAAGGTTAGTTGGTCGACTTCTTTATCTTAACCTTACACGGCTACAGCAACTTAGTCAGTTTGTGACGAATCCTTGTGTGAGCCATTGGGATGCTGCCTTACATGTTCTTAAATATTTGAAGGGGTGTCCTTCTTTAGGGTTGTTTTATCCTTCTAAATCAGATTTTGCAGTCAAGAGTTTTAGTGATGCAGATTGGGGGAGCTATTTGGATTCCAGACAATCATTGACGGGTTATTGTGTTTTTTTGGGTGGAGCATTGGTCTCGTGGAAAACTAAGAAGCAAAATATTGTCTCTCGATCATCCATCGAGGCTGAATATCGGGCCTTGGCTTCTACTGTCTGTGAACTTCAGTAGATTCAGTCCGTTGCTTCATATTTACAGATGAAAATCACACTTCTCATTCCACTTTGGTGTGACAACAAGGCTGTCATCCATATCACTGAAAATCTGATATTTCATGAATGCACAAAACATTTGGAGATTGACTGTCATATCGTGCGGAATAAGCATAAGGCAGGATTTATTCAGTTACAACATATTTCCTCTACAGCCCAGCTCGCCGATATTTTTACTAAAATCCTTGGTGGACCTCAATTTCGTTTCCTAATTGGCAAGTTGGGATTTGTGGACATACATCACAATCCCACTTGGGGGGGATGTTGGAATATTCATACATTGGAAGAGATCCTAGCAAATAAAAATTTGTTAGGAGGTTACATTCTGTTATTAGGAAAACAGAGTTGGAATATTCATATATTAGAAGAGATCCTAGCAAACAGAAATTTGTTAGGAGGTTATATTCTGTTATTAGGAAAACATAAATTTATTTTTCTTTCCTTCTTCTAGAATATTCTCATGGTAGTATAAATACTTGTAATTTAATTGCGTATTGAAAATAATCAGTTTTTCAGAATATAGAAAATATTTGCTACAATTTCCAGTATGCACAATTCTCTACAGGTTTTAAAATGCAAACACATAAATGAATGACATGGGCTTAACCAAATTAAAGATAAGACTTGGCATAATCATAACATAAACTTAATTGAGCTTGTAATATAATTCAAGACTTAGTTTCTTCAATTATACTTTGACTTAAATAATATCAGTTGAGCTTATAACTTGATATTAATTCGAGACTTTATTCTCTCGAATTCATTTTTGAACGTAAATCAACCATTAATTTATATTATAACATATTATTGTCATAAAAACTCCCAACACAATAAATGAAACATACATAATGTCTTTAACTTTTAAATAAGAAATTTTACAATCTTTACTAATATAAAAGACAAGCCCTCAAAATTTAGAAAGGATTTTATTTTCCCGCCTAACCTTATTGCTAAAAATAAATAAGGCTCTGTTTGGATGGGTGGGTGTGTGTGTGTATAATTATTTCAATGTTCTTAATTTCTAAAAAATAAATGTGATGTTTTTGTCCTCCAATTATGAATCTACTCTAATATGTTTTTTACTTTGTTACTTTTAACATGTTTTGTGCATTTTTTAATTACTAATTTTTATTTTTTTAACTGTTTTGAACGTAAAATATGTCAATTTTTTTTCTTACAATCTTTAATTTGACATTTATTCATATATATTAAATTGAGAAATTATATTCAAATATTCCAATTATTTTTTTAGGTTAGATTTTATTATTAGACTTGGTTGGGCTAATTATATTTGTTTTGAGTTGTACATAAAGATTAATTAAATAATTCTCTTATAATAAGATTATTATATAACTTTAAAAAAATTTAAATATTATTAATCAATTTATTTTATTTTTTTCTTAAATATATTAAATAAGAAAATCTATATTTATACCAACATAAGTAGAAACACGATTATTATATAAAATTAATCAATTATTATTTTAATTACAATTAGATAATTTAAATAACCAAAAACTTTTTTCTAATAACATTATTTAATTTCTTTTAATAAGTTTGTGTTATTTAGATATTTATATTGTTTTATATTTTGTAATTTATTGCACTATTATGGTTGTTCACATGAGTAAAAAAGATATGGAACAACAACGAGTTTGTTTAAATTTTGTACAGAAACAGTTACTAATATTTTATTTAAATCTTATTTATTAAATAATTAATTAAAAATAATAATACGTGCATCGCATGGGAGACATACTAGTTTATAACAATAATAATAATACTTAAAATATTAGGTAGAAAATAGCTAGGTTTTATAGATTTGAATATTTAAATTGAGGCCAATTCTTTTAATATAATACAAAAAAACAATAATTTTAGTTTATTGGAAAATATGAGTGATATATTATTTTAATAAAATATCATGTGTAAGAAACACAGTTTTGGCATTTTATAAATTGGCTTTTGGACAAAAACAAACATTATCCGAAATGAAGTTAGATTTGATAAAATCTTGTGTTCATGTATTGAGTGAATAAATTGGATTTGTAAGGCAATATACTTGGAAAATTCGTATCTTTGTAAATAAGAAAGATACATATCTATTTTCTCAAGAACCACCTCCACGAGGAAAGAAGACATTTTGAAGATTTTGAAGATATACTCATAATATATTCAAGAGATATATTGCCATTTAAATCAACCTCCCAAAAAAAAAAAAAAAAAGGGAAGAAAGAAGAAACACATGAAGATATGCTCACAATCGATTCAAGAGATATATTCTTGTTTAAATTAGATTTAGGATTACCATTGAATTATAAAAAGGGGACAACCACGCTAATTAGCGTATATCGAGAGAGAGTTCAATTTATTTTATATTCAACGGCGATCTGAGTTCTACCCTCAATTATAACTTAGTATATTTGTCTATCTTTACTCAATCTTTACTCAGTCTATTTGTTTATCTACCCATTTATAATTTAATCTATTTGTCTATCTTTACTAAGTTTGTTTGTTTATCTACACAATTATAACTTATCGAGAAACAGTTCAGTTTAGCTTATATGCAATATCTGAGTTCTACACCCACTTATAGCTGAGTATGTTTGTCTATCTTTACTCAATATATTTGTTTATTTACCTAGTTATACCTCATTCTATTTTCCTATCTTTATTGAATTTGTTTGTCTATCTACACAGTTATAACTCAATTTGTTTGTCTATCTACACCCAATTTTTGTTTATCTTTACTCATTCTCTTTTTTTATCTTTTAGACTTTTTACTGAGTCTGTTTGTATCTCTACACAGTTATCACTCGGTCTCTTTGTCTATCTTTAAACATCTTAATAATATGTGTGTAAAATCTATTCATTCAGGTCAGGCTAGCTGTTAGGGGAAGTATGTGTGATATAAATGGGAGCACTTTAGTTTCAGTACTAAATTTAGTACGACGTTAAGAATGTGCTTTAATATTCTAAAATTTCAATATATAATTACATTATTCAAATATTATGTCACACCACTATTAATTCACCTAATATTATATATATATATATATATATAATTTCAATCACAACATCATTTACTAGGATTACAGTTTTTTCTCTAAACAGTATCAATGCACCTACGACAACGAGATACTATGTAACGATTCCAACACTCACCCTAGATGGTTAATCGTCGGTTCATTATGTGATGAATGCATTGGTCCACTGGCTCTGGATTAATAATAATAATAATAATAATAATAACAATAATAATAATAATAATAATAATTAAATGTATCATACTATAAAATGATAAGAAAGAGTACTAGAAACAATACTTGCAAAAAAAGAGACGAATATGCAGAAATTCAATTTGCATACAAAACACCACACAAGATCCTCAACCAGGATCGATGTTTAATCTCTCGTATCAACTTCATCAATTTACACTAGATGTTTATTGTTATAATACTATATGAGATATAATGATAGTGTTGGAACAGAGTTTGTGCAAAGACATCTGCAGTCCGAGCCAACCAACGTGGACAATCCAAAAGCATCTAGTTGGTGAGCTCAACATTGACAATATCCGGGAATCTTTCCTTAATGGCTGCTTTAATCCCTGATCCGATAGAATCGGGCCCAACATACTTTACAAGGCAGTCTCCACCCACGACCGATAGAACTTCTACACTCCCACCATAGTTTTTAATGGCTGGCCTTAAGATATCTAGATGGCTGTTCACTGCCTGCAGTTATAAGAATATACGCACCATGATCCAACGCATACAAGTTTCTGCTATTTGATGGAGTGTGCTTTTTCATATAAACAACACGGAGTATATAAAGCTCACCTCAACTGTAGTCTCTGTGATTTGCTCGTCATATACTTGAGATATATCCCTGATGGCTTCTCCAAACTTTTCCTTGAGGACTCTTTCAATTCCCATTTTCATGGTTGTTGTTGAACTAGGACAGCTTTCACATGCTCCTATTGGTCCATAAAACAGAAAAAAAAAAAAAAAAAAAACCCTGAGTTTGTGCTTGTAGAACAAATGTAACTTGATTACTTCAACTAGACATTTGAAAATATGCTTCTTCCAGAACTCCAAAACTTCGAAAACCTGGGTAACCTAATGATTGAAGGCAACAACTCTTGAGGCTATCGTTTTTCTTTGTTACGTATCGATGTGCACCAGCTACAACATAACCTATATATTCTCTCCAAAACAAGTAGGATCTTTTAGCCGGATTTGATCACCATGTAAGAACTAAAGGTCACAAACTGGGGAGAAAATCACATACACATGTAGAAGTCCATAAGAATCTTGAGAAAATATACCTACAGAAAGTGAATACTATACCTGATGTGTTTCATTTCGTGTAGCACCCCTAAAACCGTCTATAAGGTGCATAAAAAGCAAAGTTGAAGGCAATAATAAGCAATATGAAACTATGATGAAAAAGGGCCTAATGTTGAAAATATGCCCAATATCATTCCCAGGTGTGTATACAGGCAGCTCCGTGGTTCCATAATCGACTTCTCTCCATGATTTTCCACATTTCTCTTCATCGTCAGCCAACCCTGACTTCTCATGTAAATACATAAATCCAGTTTAGAGATTTATGCAATTAGCAATACCCGAAACTAGCTCATCTAAGGTCACACAAAAAGGGTTTTCTCAATTCCAAGTAGTTTCGACTGCATTCAAACTATCCATTGACCTCTGTACATCAGCAAATCAACAGGATCCTTCCTTACTATCAAATATGATTATTTGAAGTCGTACGAAACAATGGGAAAAGCAATACTGTGAAAAAATATCTTACCTTGTAGCTTGAGCAAGACGACGCCGTTCTCAACAGATACAACATCAACGTTCCCGCCGTCAGCGATGAGGTATGGCCGGACGTTCTCTAGAACCTTGTCTACGTTTTCTACGGTGAGCTCGAACTGCTCGGCAGAGTACAATCCAGGCGCCGATGCTCTAACAACGCTGAATTTCCGATTATTTTGTTTCAGCTTCCGGAAATTGAGGGGCACAAATGATTGAAAATTGGGGAATTTGATTTTCGGAGGTTTCGGGGATGGGATTACGAAGACAGCGAAGCTTGTTGTTGCTGCCATCGTCGCAACGGTCGTTTTCGCCATAGCTCTGCCACTCGCGGCCCTCGTGGGAGAAAGTTCTCTGGTTATGTGCAAGTATTGTGAAGCCTAAGAGTTGAGGGACCTACCTGCAAATATAGATCGACTATTAGGAGCCAAGAAATGCTTTAGGAGTGGCGGCAGGTAACAATATTTAAAGATTATAATTTTAAACTTCAGCAGTCAATAATTTCGGTATCTACTTTTTTACAACTATTTGCAATTGCACCTCGCTTATCTTTTAAACGGACTCTCATTAATAAATATACTTATAAATAATATTTAAATAACTTTTAGGGTGTTTTAAATATATCATCAAATTTATTCTTTGTGCCATGTTAAATTTTGGGCAAAAATTTTCCGTCTAAATTATTGTTATTTTTAATTTTACCATATGAATTAAAAAAAAATTGTGATTACTGTATAAATTATTTTAACTTTTTTTCTATTTCAAACAAAGTTTGATATAACATAAAAATATATATATTTTTATTCTAAATTAAAAAATATCGAACACTTCATAAAACATTTGGCTCATAGAAATTGAACGCTTCATTGAGCGTTCAGCTCATGAAAATCGAATAGCATGCACTCCATTCGGCTTTTAGAAATCAATCAGTATATGCATTGCGATCGGCTAACTAGAGCCCAACACACTAATCAAAATATATTTCTTTATAGAAGATCAATCAACTCAAAATTTTGATCCCCTCTCCATTTCTAAGGAACAAATCACTAATTTTTACAAAGTAAGGCTAAAAAAAAGAGTGAAGATATTTATATAAAAAAACTCACAAAAAAAAAAAAGTCAACTTTACCAAGAAAAACAATAAAGGAAGCGATTGAGCTTTATATTCTTGAGTAAAAACAAAGCGTTTAGTATTTGCAAACCAAACATTAGGTTTTGCATTCAACATCTGCAAATCGAGCATTAGATTTTATGTTCGGTTAAGCAAAGCCAAACATATTATTATGTTTTTAATCTTTTTACGTCCTACGTTTTTGTTTTTTTCTTTTTTCTTCTTCTGCTATCACCACTGATACAAAAATCGGACTAGACACCTGCCTTCCGATCCGATTTTGACTAAATCGAAGTATTTTTTTTCCAGAAGTCACTGTCTAGGCGGGCAAAATATTTCTTTTTTGTGGAGATTTTCATATTTATTTATATTTTTTAAATAATTATATTAGGTCTAATTTATATTCATTTTGCATCATATGACTCAAATTTTGTTTTAATCCTCTAATAGTTAATGTTATTTTATAAGAGAAATATATTAATTGAGAATATAATTCTTTTTATATTTAATATTTCCTTCATCTCAAAAAAAGAAAAAGAAAAAACATGTTGAGATTATCTATTTTGATTTATTAGTATCTCATATTAGCTTTCTTCCAAAATATATTAATATCATGTCTTTTCACAAAATTGAAAAAGTAAAAATTCTTACACACAAAAATTTTGTTTATACAATATATAAATAAAATAACTAATTCAAACATATTTATTATATATGAAATAAAAAGCAAGTTCAGAAATAATTTAATTTTCATAAAAATTGCTGCAAAACAAACTTTAGTAGTTCTCATTTTTTTATTGGAGCATTGCTATTATGTTTTATACTGTTGATTAGGCTACTACCTATTTGTAGATATTATTATCATTATTTTATGAAAAATGAAAATTAACACTTGGTTTTGTAAATAATACTTCCTGCAAAAATCGTGTCATACTATCAATTTATCACATATTATAGGGTTGAGAATATTTATAAAAAAAAAATTGATATATCCAATCGGCGCATAGATTGCCTAGACATTAGGTGGTCAGATAGGGTCCGACTATTAATTTTCAACTTCTGCACCATTAACTATCACTAATGTTGTGGAGATAGGCTAGGCGCTACCATTAGATTTATAAGTGAGGGAGGGGAGGAATTGTTTGAGAAGTTGTCGGATTAAATTTTTTTTTTATTCTTTTATAAAAAGGATATAATAGGTAATTAGGGTGGTGTATTAATATTTTTTTATGATGTACATAGAAAATATGAAAGTGAAATGTAAAATTTGTGTTTAAAAACACCTTAATTTGTTTAAAAACACCTTAATTCTTATTATACTTATTTTTATTAGATTAAAATATAAATAAGATTAAAAAACAAAAAACTAAAGAACAACAGCAAAAAATGTGAAAAAACAAGGAAGACGAAAAAGAAAGAGGAAGAAGAAGAGTGAAAGATGATGGTGTTTCCGAGGTGGCTCGTTTCTTTAAGTCTTTTTCCCATCCTCTTCCGATGCTCTACAGAGATTGATATCAAACACAACAAACTTGCCTGTACAAATTAAATTTTCAAAGAGAGACCGACCGACCTTGGTACTAGGACTCTTTACACAGCTCCGATACCTTGACATTTTTCTCCTCGCCTTTGCATGTGGCAGCGTGTTGCTCGCCGCCGCCGCCTGCTGGTTGACGAAAGTGATGAAGAACTGTCACCAGATTCAAAAGGTGAAGTGATTCTTGCTGGAACTCGTCTCCCGTGACTAATTCAAGGCAGGAGAAGTGACATTATGCATATTGCCGTGAGGATCGAACATGTTAGAAAATATTTGACCCTTTGAATAAAAAATCTTCGACTGTATTCGACTTGACCGGACGGAACAAAAAAAGATTACGAATAGTCACCATCCTACTTTTATGAACTAAGAATAGTCACCTTCTATTTTTTCATGACTAATAATAAATTTAAAAGCAAGATGGTTGTGATTGGTAATTATTTAATGAAAAACCTAATGCTTTAGCATTTCCACAAACTCACTAATTGAAGGATAAAATTTGTTAGTCTTTTTTATAAACTAAAGGCCCTTTAAAAATAAATTTATAGTTTATGGACTTTTCAAAATAAAATTTCAATAGTTTGAGGACTTGAAAATACATTTTGTCTTATTTAGATGTTACATCTGGATATTATGATGCGTCTGTTTAGCTACAAATTAACATACACCTATATTAATATATATTTATATGAATGTATGTGAATAGGAAATTCTTTAAACAAACAATCAGATTTATTCTTAGCATCATAATAATTTTGTTGACAAAATCAAATATATTATAAATGATATACATGTATTTTTAAAAAATTAAAAAAAATATAAATTATAATATTACAAAATTAAATAAATAAACATATTGCATATAATCAACAAATAAATTTTAATTTTAATATTGATATCACCTATACACAAAAACACAATTATTTTTTTGTTATTCATTCTTAGCTAAAAATAATAAACTGACACTCACTAACCCAATATTCATTGATTCAAAATAAAAGTTTAAATATTATGCAAGAAATTAAAAACGGATAATATAAATGCAAATAATATAGAAAATGTAAGTATTTTATAAATAATGAATGTTTAAATTCTATTCTACTCCGTTGTTAGAATCGCGCATACGTTTGGTCAACAAGGATCGGATACACAGTGCATTGCTTGGCCAGCCAAAGTTAAATACTAAAAACAACGTTCAACCAGCTAGGATTGAACACTCAACAGGGAGTTCTGCCAATCAAGACAATCATTCAACATGATGTTCAGTCAATTAAGACCGAACTATCAATAAAATGTTCAGCCAACAAAAGTCGAACATTAAACTTTTTTTTTCCCCACATTTTGTTCATAATAAATGGTGTAAAATAATATTCATAAATTGACGATTGATTTTCTCATATATGTTATTCGAATCCTACTCTATTATTTTATCCAGTGTAAGAGGGGTGTTGGGGGTTGCCCAATAGATATGTGTATGGGGAGGGGGTTGCAAGCTAGGGGTGGAAGGAATTTTTGTATGTATTTAATAATATCTTTTTAGTGGATATATAAAAAAAATTAATGGGGTGTGTTAAATAATTTTATTATTTTAAATATATTTTTATAGTGTGATTTTTTTTTCCTTTCTATGGTGTGTTTATATGTTATTAAATTGTTACAAACATTTGGTACATGAGGTAACAAATGTAGTATCTACTTGACATTATAATATGATTGGGACGAGGTAAATAAAGTGTTTATATTAAATTATTTTGCACATGCGATCTATAACATATTTAATTTTATAATTGTGACAAAATATTGTTTTTTTCACACAAAAATAGAAAAAACATTATATAAATTTTATATCATAAAAATTTATGTACATTGGATGCACCATGCAAGTCGATCTAAAATATTATTTGTTTAACCAAAAAATATTACTATTAATTTTTTATTTTAAAATAATAGTAATATTTTTCAAGTAAAATAAATACTTTTTAGTTAAACAAATAATACTGTAAATTGGGTACACGGTGCACTTGATGCACAAGAAACTGATTCATTCCATATTCCTAAAACTCTACAAATTAATAAATATAGTATTGTTGAAAAAAAAAAACAGTACTAAGTGGCAATTTTTTTAAACAACGCACACGCGCGCGCGCGCACACACACACACATATATATATATATATATAGTTTTAATGGATATATGTAAATTGACAAATGGAGATGGGGTAGAGATGTTTAGAGTAGGAGATTAAAATCCATCTCAGCCTCAATGACAAATTCATATGGAAAGAATATTTTGATCAACTGATTGATGAATTGGATTATTACATTTTTATAGTAAATAAATTGTTTGCATGTGCTTTTATTTCTATAATTCATATCAAATTTGGTCATTACATTGTCATTAAATGGAGAACCTAAATTTTAGGGCAAACAACCATAGTTATTCAAACAAGATTTATATAATCAAATCCTAAAATGAATTCAATTCAACAAAAGATTTAGAGAAGGACAAATTTTTTTTGTTTTCCTAAATATGAAAATTTTATGTTATTATTATTATATATATCAAATAATTGTAAAATATCTAACTAAAAATCTGCTAAAATAATAAATAAATACAATAACTATTAGTGGCAAGAAAATGAATGCGGGCTACTAAAAAATAGGTGTACTTCTGTTATTATATATTGATTATTTAAATTTGATGATATTTTATGAGCAATGAAAATTATAAATTTAAATATTAAGTATAATTATTTTTTTGCTAATATTTTTAGTAATAAATGATATATTTCAGGAATAAAATTATACAAAAATATGATGATATTTTATGAGCAAAGAAAATTATAAATTTAAATATTAAGTATAATTATTTTTTTGCTAATATTTTTAGTAATAAATGATATATTTCAGGAATAAAATTATAGGAAAATTTGATGATATTTTATGAGCTATGAAAATTATAAATTTAAATATTAAGTATAATTATTTTTTTGCTAATATTTTTAGTAAAAAATAATATATTTCAGGAATAAAATTATACAAAAATAACTTCTATACATTATACAAAATCTTATATATAGTTATTATTATAGAAGTGGATATTTTCAATGTTGATGTATCAAAATTTTATAAAAAATACTATTATTATTAATTTATTTAAAATAAATCTGAATACTAAATAAAAGAGTGATTGGGAAGTCATAACTGACCAAATTAAAGAGAGGGAACAGCAGTGGGAAAATGAAAGTTCGAAAAAACTAAATATATAAAAAAGACCCTAGGGCTTCCAATTTGGGCTTTTTGATGGTGGCACAAAATCATTTTACCTAAAAATTCACTCAGAAGATGGGCGGTGATGAAGGAAACCCACGCCTCAAACCATTCCAAAGCCCGATTTCCTCTTCGGACACCGACCGTCGCAGCAGCAGCGGCGGCGTTGGCAGCGGTAGCGGCAACATTGCTCAGTTCCCCGAAGGTTCTCTAGTTGAAGTACGAACTGACGAGGTAGACTTCAGAGGGGTCTATTTTTCTGCAACCGTAATTTCATCCTCTACAGAACACACCAGAAAGGGTGGGAGAACAAAATCGAAAACTCTCTACGTGGAGTATCACGATTTGCTGGCTCGCGAAGACGGGTCAGATCGGCTGAGAGAACACGTCGACATATCGCACGTGAGGCCCGCCCCACCATTGCAGGAGATTGTGAAGGGTTTCGAACCGGACGATCTTGTTGACGCGTTTTACAAGGACGGGTGGTGGCAGGGTGTCGTATTCCGAGTCCTGGAAGGTGGCGAGAGATTCGTCGTTACGTTCCAGAACCCGCCTGACGTGCTCGAATTTGGGCTCGCCGACTTGAGAGCTCACTGGGATTGGGTTAATGGGAGTTGGGTCCGCCCCCAGAAGCAGGTTTAGCGAAATTCTGAGTTTTGCATGAATATATCAGTTTGCTGTTTCCGTTTATCATTTGAAGTGGTTTGAGAACCCCGGAGATGTTCTTTTAATTTCTTAACCATAATATTTTCTGGGTGAATGAAGTTTCTTCTAAAGATTGTTCATTCTTCTTTAGTGTGTTGTTCATTACCTTTTGATTTCTCTATTGGGGGGGGGGGGTATTTGGCTCGTTCTATGACATGCCCGCTGCTTGTTTTTTAGGTCTCTGCTGGAGCTGTTAGGTCAGTATCAGTTAAATTTCTTCAAATGAGTTTATGATTTGAAAATTATTAGAATTTACATTTTGCTGCAGTCATACTTGTTGGAGGCCCGAGGCGCATAGGTTTAGGAGGACGGCGCCTCCGCACGGTGGAGGTGGGTGTGGTTCAAAAGGCGCTAGCCTTTAAGCACCTCTGCAATTGCGCCCGGGGTGCGCTTTTTGCTCCCAAATTTATCTGCAATGTTATAGATGCATTTCTGGGCAACATATATGGCAGACGCAATCAAACTTGCAACTTGATTCTTGGACCATCTTTTCAGGAAATTACATCTTGTTTTTTGGCAAAGTTTTGACTTTTTCTAAGGGAAGGATATGATTTTCTGTCAATTATTGATTGACATAATTTAGGGCAATTTTCCTTAACCGAGGACAAAGAGAAAAATCATAGATTGACATGACAACCTTTCTTAATCTTTGCTTTCCTTAATTTTTGTTTTCCTAAACCATAGGTTGACATAATAATAATCATAGATTGACATAATCTTTGCTAGGGTTTTGAGTTAGAAACTTAGGGGGCGTTTGGTTTAGGCTTAAGTGGGTGGTGAGAAATCCCAACCTTGAAACCTGGGATTGTAAAATAAAGTTGAATAGTGATAATCTTTGTTTGTTATGAGATTGTGTAGGGTAGGATTGTACTGTAGATGTCAAATCAATGCAGGAATAGATGATTTTGTTGTAATATTATATTGTGTTGATAATGATTGAATGATTGTTAAATGATTAGTTAGTTGTATTGGAAAATGAAGATTGAATAGAGAGGAAGAGAGAAAATTCATCAAATAAAAAAGAAAAATAGGGATATAAGTATATAATAGAGAATAGGTATAGATAGTATTATTAGGGTAGGATTTTATTGGATTGTAAAATTCAATTTTACAACTCAGAATAAACAGGAATGTGGTATTTCGACATCCAAAATCCTTCTCTGCTAAGTTTAAAACAAACATACCCATAGAAAAAAGTCAGAAAAAGGTAAGAGCAAAGAAGAAACTGAGAGGAAATTAAAGAAGAAAAAGAACAAGAAGAATTTAAGGAGAAAGATTTAACATTTGATGATAATGATGCGGAGGAGGAGGATTATAATAGTGATAATTAGTTTGTTTCAGTGCTTGAAAAGGCGTAAGGCGCCCCGAGGCGCCAAACCCCTTTCACTGCCTAGGCGCGAGGCGTGAGGCGAAGCGCTCGCCTCACTCAAGCGAGGCGCCCAACATTAAAAAAAAAAAAAAAACACATGTAGATATATAAACTCATCGATCCTTCAGACCACAACAAATCTCTGTTGCCGAACAGGAGCTTCTGCTGCCGGTTTTCGGTCGCCGGCGGGAGGATCGCCGGAGGGAAGGGTCGCCGGCGGGGGGTTCGCCGGTGGGGGGTCGCCGGTGGGAGGGGTCGCCGGTGAGGAAAATAGGAAGAATAGGTAATTTGTGTAGGAAAAGAATGGGGGTGTTGGGGGACTCGGCTGCTGCTGTTTGTTTGTTCACTTCACTTAGTGTGTTAGGTTAGGGTTAGGGTTAGAAGATATATTTAACTTAAAAAAAAAAAAAAAAAAATCAGATATGGCGAGGTGCGCCTAGGCGCTGCCTGCGCCTCACCGTGAGGCGCCTGAGGCGAGCGCCTCGCCCAAGGTCGCTTCGCCTCAACCCCATAAGGTGACATTGCCGGAATGTTGGCGCCTAGCGCCTAGGCGAGCGCCTAGGCGCTCCTTTTTAACCACTGGTTTGTTTAGTTATTTTGTCTTTGATGCTTGATTTTTCAAGTATTATGAATGCTTACTCTCTCTCTCTAACTATTATGACTTGTTTGATGTTTATTTTTGCTTAAAAATGAAAGATTTTCTCTTTCTTTTAGTTATTCCTCATGTTTTTTTTTTAGACTTTTCTTGTGTCCAAGAGGCGCGCACCTCGCGCTTCAGGTGCTAGAACACCCCTTGTGCCTTTGTGCGCCTCGCGCCTCCAATAAGTATGCCTGCAGTAGATTCTCTCTGTATTTTTAGTACATAGTAATTGTCTCTATCTACTACTTGCTGATGTCCGTTCAATTCATAAAATGGTATTTCTTTTCATCTCTAATATGGGACTACATGACTTGCATTTGTGAGTTGATATGCATTTTTGGCTTCAAAGCAGCTGGCATTCCTATGTTATTCACTTGCATAGCTATTCTCATAGTTTGGAGTTTAATATTGTTATTCTCTTTTTCTCATGAGCAAATTTGAATGATATATGCGCTTCATTAGCAAGAAGCATACCTGTTCTTTTTTAGTGGGCTTAATAATAGCTTTTGCCTAATCAGCTCACACTGATATCCTTGAAAATCATTCTTTGTATAAAATCCTTGAATAAGATGAATAATTGCCTTTTGGATGATGTATGTTATATTGTGTCCTAATCTTTTGTTCACTGTTTCCTTTTTGGATTTTGTGAAGAGTGTAGCAGGAGTGATGTTTGGTGTGGGAAGAAAGGTAGAGGTGTCGTTTGACAGGGAAGATCATCAGGATGCTTGGTTCCCAGCAACAATTTGTGAAGACTTGGGAAATGGAGATTTTTTGGTGGATCATATGGATAACAAGGGTCAGGCTATTCAAGTAAGAGTTGATTCTCTCCATGTCAGACCGTGCCCTCCGCTTCTCAAGGATACAAATTTTGTTTTGTTGGAAAAAGTTGATGCATTCTTTCACTTTTGCTGGTGGAGTGGGGTAATCACAAAAGAACTTGAGAATTGTAGATACCTTGTCTATTTTAAAGAAATGAAACAGGACAAGGAATTCAATCAGACGGACTTAAGACCTCATATGGAATGGAAGGATGGCAAATGGTTCACTTCTTCCCAGGTTTCTTCTGTTCTCATCAGGATCCTCTTTCATTGGTGCAAATTGGTCTCTTTTTTTGTTTTAGGTTATTTATTAAATATTTTCCGCATCATTTTCCTTATGTTGTCTGTTTATTTACTTCTGATTACCTGTGTCTAGTTAAAAACCCAGTTTATATTTTTTATATGCCATAGCGACAAAAACTCATGCAAGAGGAAGGAGGCAGAAGAAGTTTGACTTTCTTATCTTTGTTGTGCATGTGGCACAAAGCAAGTAGTATTTCTGGTTAATATGGACCTCAATGGATTCTGAGTAACATGGGTTATACATGTTTTATTCCCACTATGGCGCTTTACCATAACCATCTTGCAAATTGGCGACTGCATTAGCTTATTTAAAGAAAATTCACCCCCTCACACCCATCATGAGGGGATGGTCTTGCTTGTATTTGTTTATTTTTCTTGCATGCTTGCACTTGATAGCTTTATGCCTATTTCATGTATGTTTTTTAGCTTTCTTATATTAGGTATATAGGTATATACTCATTATCATGTCTTGATGCAATAAATCTAGGTTCATCAATATAATGAGTTTTAGCACTCAATTTATTTATGTACAAGTCAAAATCGTGTATCATTTTTCCTAAATAGTATTATCTAATACATGTCTTTTGGGCACCAGTAGTATGGACATAGCTTTGTTAAAGGGAATAGAAGTTAGCCATGGTCCTGAATCATGGAATTTTTGCTATAATTGACTTTTATGTGGTTTTGGTATGATAAATTCATGTACCTTTGCAATTAAAATTGTTAGCTAGTAATCAAAGGCTGAGTTCTTGGTGGTTATCTCAGGAAGCCTCAAAACCGTCAGATGATAGAGTGCATGATCGTAACACGTCTGGAAACTCTTCTACCTTTATGGAAACTGCTTCAGCTGCTCCAGTAAAGAATCCTGTTGATGGGAAGAGCACTCGTGATGGCAAAATTCTCTCTTCATTGACTTTGATGAAGGGTCACTTAATACCTGATAATCAGAAAATGTCCCATGTGACCCCCAAAAGAAGACAGTATTTATCGGATTCAGGGGATACTCTTTCTCGGCCACCAAAGAAGCTGAGGGGAGGAAGTGTAGTGGAAGAAAAACAACAAGATAAACAGGATGAACCACCTGAAGAAGCTGTCTGTTGTTTTCTAAGCCCAGATTCTGTAGTTATTGAAACATATGTGGCGCAAACTGCGGAGGATCATTCTTCTCTTAAATCTTCATGGGGAGAGAAATCTGTAAGTTTCACCTGCTAATTAGATATTGCTCATTATTTAATTGGATTCTTTTGCTATTCAAAGGAAGCTGACATAATTCATAGTGGATACCTGATGAAACTTCTCTACACTTAAGTTGTAACTAAAAGAGAGGGCATTTGCGGGTGTTTTTATAGTCCCCAAGTAATATACGGGCAGTTCCATTGGAAAGGCATTCGACAACTGGCATTCTTGCCTAATATATGAAGGATAATACCAGAAAAAGGGAGTTTTTGCACAGCATGAGTGGTATCTTCTCTTGGATTTATTTTTAAGCATTATAGGTTTGGTAGAACAATTAGAGTTCCAAATTATAACCTACTTTTGAATTGTGCGAACATGTTATAAATACTTGTTCTGTAAAATTATTGACTACTTAGTAAAGATGTTATCGAAGTGGTATTTCTGGTTTTCCATCTATCAGCAAAGCTTCAACCCTTGGAAAGTGTCAAGTAGTAAAAACACCATGGAATAATGATTTCGGAAAAACATATGATTTTACCCTGCTCTCATATGTTGTTGCAATTGATTTTCATCATTTGGATCTATTGCTCTTGAATCATGCAACAGAGAAAGCAAAGGAACGTCCGTGCAAAGCAAAATGCTGGTGGGGAAATTAAGTCCACATCCAGTTCCAAGAAGAAGAGCGGCACACAGATGTTGCTTGAAAGGCTGGGACTTGATGCTGGAGGTATAAGTTTTTCTATAACCATTTCTGTCCAACTTTGCCTGTATTTTGTCAATTTAGAAAATCTGTGAGTTAATTTTCAGGCGAGGGGCCAAATGCAGCCAGAATGAACCCCGAAGATTATGCTCAAAATGAGCATGCAAAAGAGGGAATGAAATTTCCTGTCATCATAGGTTTGCCATGTGCTGAAATTGGGAGCCCTGAAGTTGGAATATCAGGAGTTAAGAGGGACCATCGTGCCAACAGCAAGCAAATTGGGACCATTGTGAATGACCAGGAGCAGCAACTCAATAATTCCCCAGTTCAGGAGATAAAGGTAGTTTACTATGATGGCAAGTCTGATGTTTACATACTTCGAAATTTGGCAGACCTAAATATTTAGGATGAGTGAAGTTAAAACTGTAAAGCTGTGAAACAACCCAGTATCCTTGGGCATCTATCTATGATGCTTCTTGTTGGTAATATTATGCACTACATTTGTCTTCTTTTGAATAAAATTTGAAGTTGTATTATGTATATAGGTTTGTGCAGGTCCTTCACCCCTCTTGTCCTCCCATGCACATGGGACTCGTGAATAAAAATAGAGAAAAATACAGTGGATATTACAACACCTTTCCCACCTCATCCGTAATGTGTGTGTTACTATTTTCTGCTTATCTTTACTTCTGTCCATTTGTAGGATGACCCACAAACAGAAACTGGAAACTCCAGTGAGAGAAGAAAGAGGGGAAGGCCGAAAAAGAAATTTGTTCAAAGTACCTGGAGTTCAGTGCCAGGTTCTCTCTCTTTCCCCCTCCCTCCCTTGTAGAAAAAATCCCTCTATATTTCCTTTTGCTCTAAATTTTGAATAAAGGGAAGACAATGTTCCAGGAAATGCTCAAAATGGAGGTGTTGGTTCTGGTGGTTTGAAGAGAAAAGATGATGGTTTGCAGAAAAGTCCTGTGGAGGTGGTAGTAACAGAGGTGTCAGTGCCTGATGAAGGGAAGATTGTAGTCAATGAGGAAGAATTAGCTAATGATCTGAATAAAAAAAATGAAAGAGTGAGGACGACCAAAAGAACAGCATCTAAAGTGAAAGGTGTTATAGAGTCTGTTGGGCAGGGAGACAATTCTTCGGTGAAGAGAGGAAGAAGAAGGATTAGAAGCGAGAAAAGTGCTGCCCAAGGCCAACGTGAGTCATTTCCTTAGGGGTAGTAATATCTGCTGCATTATGGAATTATTTTTTTGTTTATTGTGTATAAAGGAAGAAGTATGGGCATAAGACTATGGCTGCTGGCTATTGCTGCCGTTGCTCTCTTTAAAATGGGCTTTTTAGCAGCCTGGTGATAAATGTCTTTCTTGCCTGTATAGATCCCTTTGGTGCATCTGGAGGGAAAATGATGGAACTTAGCCGCATAGTGGATACATCTAGAGTTGGTGGAGTACCCAGCAAGGAGTTTGATAATGAACCACTGTCAAAGTGGATTGAGGATATGCACTCTCCATCTGTAATTGATAGCTCAAGTAAGATTGCATGTTTATTAGTGCTTCCTAGTATTTACGCCTTCACTAATAATACTTGTTTTTCTATAGGACTGCCTCCACGTAATTTGGAACTATCCATGGCAAATGCCGAGAAGCAGAGAGATAGTGTTGTGATTGATGAGGGTAGTGTGGCGCAACTGGAAAGCAGAATGCAAGCTTCTGCTCCTGTAGATAAGGATTCTATGATGCCCAGTGAGCCCCAAGCTTTGCCTTCTGTGGAAAACACAGTTGGTACTGTGCTTGATATGGATGGTGAGAAGCAGCTAGGAAGTGCAGCACAAACTTCTATGGTACAGAGAGAGCCACTAAACCTGCCATTTGTGAAAAATAAGAGTCTTTGGAAATCTATTGAATCCACCATGGACATCTTCCAAAAGATGCCACAGAAGCCTCATTTTCAACCTTTGCAACAAGTTAATGGAAGTTCATCTCGCGAGGGCTTGGCTATAGGGTATATGTTGGCTTTCGCCAGTTTAGTTGAGAGAACGTCCAGGTTGCAGTTGTATGACCCCAGAAGTGTTGTAGATGACATAATGGGAACAGTTGCTGAGCTGGAAAGACACGGGTTCAATGTCAGCTTCGTACAAGACCAAGTAACCAAGTTTCTTGAGGCAAAGGACCAAGAGGAGAAGCTTATAGATGAGGTAAACAATCTGAACAACCAAATTTCCCAGCACTGCCAAGAGAAGGCTAGAATCGATGAAGAGATGCAGGAGATGAAAGAGCTTATAAGGAAGTTGCAGGAAAAGATTTCAGCCGCTGAATCAGGTAAAGCAAAGGAGGACAACGAGATTGCCTCCCTGCAGGTTCGATTGAAGGATACCGAAGAAGGCATTGAGAATCTGAGATGCAATTTCAAGGCGGATTCTAGTTTTTCATGATATATTTGAAAACCGTGAAGTTTGCCACTCTGGAATCTTTTGAGTTAACTGTGTCTTTTTGTGGTGGAAGCTGCAATGGTAGGGTGTAATGCTGGTTGTTTGTATATTTTAAGCTTCTGTAATGAACATTATGGGTTAATAGATTTTCAGATTTGTACTTTTGCCCAAATCGGTCTTTTTCATAATTATAACAGGGGTAAGGGTCAAATACGTCTTAATTCACAAAAAAGGAATATAGACCAAATGTATCTTTCTTCTTTTTTATTTTATTTTATTTATATTATTATTTTCAATTGTTCGTTATTTTATTGAACAGCCTAAATAGGATCTTTACATTATAATAATAGATAAAACGAGGTAGATCGATTTAATAGAAATTAGGGCCTAATTCAAATTATTGTGATCGTAATAGCCGAATTTTATCTGAATAATTATAAGTAAAATTTGTATTTATCAATCAAGAGTTAATTAGAAAAGACAAATTCAAGGTGCCAAAATAATTTGAGAAGTTAAAAGATTTAGTAAGTAGCAAGAAAGAATATTAGAAATTTGATTTCAAATGTAATTCACATGTGATTTCAATCTAATTAGTTCAATATTAATTGATTTTATTTTCTATAAAATAATTACGATATAGTTTAATTTCATGTCAAATTAATTAAACCGTGCATTACATACAAAAGTTATTATCCCATCAATTTTTAAAACTTAAAAGGATTTATTTTTGTAACAAGAAGTCATAAATCTCCCGATTTTATTGAATTGTGTTATGCATTTGAGATCCAATAGCAAACTTCTTTAACTATATCAAATATGCTAAAAAATGTTGATGCATTAATAAAACAACAATCGTGCATAAACACATACATACAATAAAAAAAAAAACTAACTAATTGGACGTCCATCACAAGATCTACAACAATATACGAACTTTAGAATTTATCAAGTGAGGAAGAATTGTATGATGTTTTCTCAGTTATATATAGCTCTTTTTATCTTACTTGGTAATTTAAATGAAAAATTGAATAAATAATATAACTAGAAATACTCTAATATATTATAATGAATTGACAACTATTATGTTAGAATTGAGAATATTATAAAATAGAGTAGGTCTTGCGTGAAACCTAAGATCCGTGCAACAAAGCTGGATCTAGCCGACCCAGTCCGACTCGATAAGACCCGATCATTCGTTGATTTTTTTTTTTAAATGCAACAGACAATCTTAATTAAAGCCCTAATCGAATTGAAGCGCAGACTCTGAAAATAAGGGTAAAAATTGAAGCAATAAAGCAAATCGACTTCGATTCTTGAATAATCCACATCACTTCTGCTTCTACTGTAACACTACTCGAGAATCAGGAAGATTTTTCGTTCCAAAAGACCAAAAATCAGTACAAACATTTTTTATTCAGGGATTTGAAGGAAAAACGAACAACACATTGGATGTCTTGAAGAAATTCAAAGTCGATAATGACGATGATTCTTCTCTGAAGTTTGAGCAGGATGATTCATGAGCGATAACAGGGATTTATAATGGAAATCTCGATCACAATGAAGAACACATATTCGTAACAGCGATTTGAAGGCAAAGAGAAACAACCGATTGTTTGTATTGAATAAATTCGAACTCCAGAATCTCGAGGATTCTTCTCTGCTGTTGTTTCATCACGTTATGAACACAATGGACAATACATAATCATTCCACAATAAGGCTATTGTGAATCACGTAGAAATTAACGAAGAAATACAGAGTATAAATAAAGAAGGTAATTTTTTATTATTCACAAGTTTATGTAAGTGTTCTGCAAATACTTTCGGAGAGTTAGAGATAGTTAAACTTATTGATATTTATGTTTATTCAGAATAATGTTAGTCTTATGTTGAAATCTGCATTTATAGTCGTATTGATGTTTATGCTTATTATGCTTATTTAGAATAAAGTATTGTTGTTCTGTATGTATTTATAGGTCAATGTAACGATATAAAAGTCATTGAATCCACTGATGAAGATGAAGAAGATGAACGAAATATTGTGACAACCAATGAAGAGAATGATAATGATTGTGAAAGTATTACTAGTTCTCTAATTGGGATTAAAAGAAAAACAATTGATGAAATGCATGAATTCTATTGTAAGCATGCACGTTTAGTAGGGTTTAGTGTTAGAAAATCAACCAACATATTCACTAGAGACACTATCCCTATTCAAACAGGTAAGTTATTTGTTTGTTCTAGTGTTGGACTGAAGAAATCAACTGGTACAAGAATAATTAGAACGAAACAAATGGGAGTTACAAGAAGAAATTGTAATGCTTTGATGAACATCAAGTTGAATGATGATGGGATTTATGAGTTGTAGGCTATGTTCTAGTTCATAATCATCCACTCAGAATAACAGAATGGAACCACTTACACAAATCAGAGAGATCAATTACATGTGACAAAGGTAAAGCCATTGAAGATATATGTTATCTTCTGGGATAAAACCAAGTGATTCATTTCGTTACATGGTGTATGATGTTGGGGGTGAAGAAAATATTGGTCACACAATGAAATATCATTTGAACTACATTAATCGTTTAAAGATGAAATCAATAGAAGGAGGAGATGCACATAAAATAATAGAAATGGTACAAGAGCAAGCTGCTGAGGAAGAAGACTTCTTTTATAAAGTTATATTAGATGATGAAGGAAGATTATCTAGTATTTTTTTGAGGGACTCTATGATGAAGGAAGATTATGACATATATGGTGATGTACTGATTTTTGATACAATATATAGAACAAACAAATGTAACTTGATATGTGCTCAATTTGTTGGTGTAAATAACGATAGGAAAAATGTGATGTTTGCTTGTGCCTTCATGTTGGATGAAAAAACTAAATCATTTGAATGGGTGTTTGAAGTATTCAAGAGTCCATGAGGAAAAAATATCCAGTAAATTTGTTCACCGACCAATATCTTGCAATTGCTAATGCAATAGTGAAAGTATAAATTATCCAGTAATACTTCCAATGTATTACAGTAATACCTTAAGTGTATTACAGTAACTTAAGTATATTAGAGTAATAGCTTAAGTGTATTACTGTAACGCCCGATATTTTATGTGATAATTTATTTGTTTAATTCATTCATTTTCATGCATAACATTACTTGTTAGAATTAAGTCTCGTAACTTGAAGCCCAATTTCGTAAGTAGTTAAATGAGGACATAATTAGAGTTGGGCCAATAATATATATATATATATAGCTTTTAAATTGTCGGCCCAAATTAAAATAAATGAGACAATGATTTGTTGGTCCACTTTTATAATTTTTAGCCCAAGATATATTTTTTAGCCAAATCATTAAGGGAGCCATAAATCCTTTTAAGCGCATTTTTTTATTTACCCAGTGATACAAGGAAGGGAAGACCAATTTCCTAAAAATTAGGAATCAACAATCAATCCAGAATCGGGAATTTGTCTTCTACCTAAATTAAACCATTACCTCCTCCTATAAATTGCCACACTCTACTTCATTCTTAAAACACACAACCCTTCAACATAATACAAAGGCATATATAAATACATTTGTATTTTTTTTTCACGGTGTAAATCTTTCGATGGACTGCCCGTCGGACAGCCACCATCGTTTTCTTCCAAGCAACATCTCACCCTCCCCTTAACAATAATTTTTGAGGGAGAGATTTATATACAAAGGGAGAGAAGGAGAACAAAAGTGAGAGATTAGGAGAGAGAGACATGAGCGAGAGGGATAGAGAGAGAGCAGAGAGAGACGTGAGCGAGAGGGAGAGAGAGAGCAGAGAGAGGGAGAGAGAGAAGAGGGAGTGAGCGAGAGAGAGCAGGGAGAGAAGAAGAGGGCGTGAGAGAGAGAGGGGCGGACGGTTTCACTCACCCATTTTTCTTTTTTTTTTATTCTTTTTTTTTATCTTCTTTCTTTTTCAATTTTTTTATAAAAAAGGGATATACATATATATATATGTATATTTAAATCTTATTTTGTAATTCTTTCAATTCCCTTATTAGTTTAATCCTTTATTTACTAGGTTTAAATATTTATAATATAGGAACGGACAATCGTAGTTACAAGACTTAATACACATTCATTCACACATTTACCATTAAAGTCAGCATTTCTTTAAGGTGGGTATTTTTATTTCAACATTGTCGAATTTAAATGCTTAGAATGTTTTTGCTTTATATATGTGCTATGTGATTTTATGGGATTCGTTAGTCGATCCAACAATATTATGTGATCCGTTAATTGATCAAACAAAGGTATGTGATCCATTAGTTGATCTTACAATTTATATTGTTACGAAGTATATTCAGCTATTATATACTGCTTACTTTCTTGTATTTAAATTTGATAATTTAAACCCCACTAGCTGGAGGTATCTCACCCCTATGAAATTTAATATTTCAGGATGAAGGAGTGGGCGGTGAACCAAATGGATGTTGGTGTGATTTATTTCGTATTTATGAACAAGAATATTACATTTATGACTTTTGGGGCTCTTTTCAACGATTTACTTTAATTCTGCATTATGCTTATTATTGAACTGGTTTGAATTTATTGAAAGATCAATTTACTTTGGATTTTTATCAGTTATTATGTTTTAACAGGTTAGAACTACGTGGAGTATGACTATTGTTAATTTTATTTTCTCTCCTTTACAATATATATATTTTTTTTTTTTTTTTTTTGCGTGGAAAAAATATTTTATAAATTATGGGCTGTTACATTTGGTATCAGAGTATTTACGTTCCTGTATACTATAAATGTGTTTAAAAAAATATTTTAGTCGTTATTTATGTGTAGAGTTAAGTAAATATTTTAGTTTCTTTAAAGAATCAATTTGAAAAACAGTCACCATCCATCCTACATTTATAGCTCTACTCCAAGGTCGGATACTTGTCGTTATCCATCTCTGCATTATCACATTTATTTTAGTTATCATTACACCATGATGATGTATATATGAAGCATGCCTTCATGACTTGTATGTGATGGTAGTGTGCATGGCAAGGATACGAGAGACAGCCTGTAAATGTGTTTTGGTTGAGGTTAGACCTCCTCCGTTTGCACGTTGGGATTGGTGGGATGACCCGCAGTATCCAAAAAATGCCCCTCATTATATTCTCAATAAAATTGATAAGTTGATTGAGGCTGGTAAGGTGGGTTCTACTTGGGAACAAGTTAACCATTTGATTGAAGTCCTGCCGGACAAATGGGGTCATGAGTTATGGGTTGAATCCCTCACCCGATCGGAAGAAGAAAAAGAAAGAGTGGATGAATTTCAGTTTGTGGCAGGTAAGGTTTTGGAATCGCATGCTAGGAATGAAATTCCTGAAGCCGACTTAGAAGAGGATCCTGAGGAGGACCCATTTTTATCGATTAGTTTTGTAGTTTGCATATTAGATTGTTGGTCACGTTTTTCCTTTGTTTAGCGACCATAATGTTATTCCTTTTCCTTTCCATGTGACAGCTTTTATGATATGAATAAGATTTGCTTATTGATGTTATACGAAACTACGCTTTTACTTTTCTTTTTCCTTTCTTTTCTCTCTACCTCTTCCTTCATTTTTCTTTTATGTGATATGATTCACGACTTACGAATTATAATTCTTGTGAAAATAGGAAACATGCCACCTAGAAGAGACAACGCTCCTATTAATAATGGCCAAGAGGGTCAAAATTGAGCACCTGATAATCAACAACTTTTGGCGGGACTCGCGGCCCTCTTGCAAGGAGCACACATTAACGCGAACACCAACCAAGAACTACCCCAAGCTCATATTATCACTCACTTCAACCACTTCAAGTCCCCTACTTTCCTTGGCACAGAAGGGCTATCTGCCATTGAGGAATGGATGATCACTCTTCAGAGTATCGTTGATTACATGGCATGCACGAATGCACAGAAAGTGTCATGTGCAGCGTTTCAACTTAAAGATGATGCATGTACGTGGTGGAATGACTACTAGAGACTTAGAACACCAAAGGAGCGCAATGAGTTGACGTAGAATGGTTTCAAGGAGATAGTGATGGAAAAATATTACCCACGTGTATACCGGGATAAGATGGAGAGGGAGTTTATGAGTTCACCCAAGAGAATTTGACTTTGATCGACTATGACCGTAGGTTCAACCACCTATGCCGTTTTGCTCCACACCTGGTAGACATACTGCAGAAGAAAGCTTTGAGATTTCATTATGGACTTCGTACTGAGATCCACCACCACCTTGCGGGACTCGGAATGACAACTTATGCGGAGGCAATGGCAAGAGCGGAGGACATATCCGCAAGTATTGAAATGGAAAAAGGAAGGGTTAAACCAGTTGAAAATTCCAATAAAAGAAGATACCAAGAACAGAGGGGTGGAAGTCAGGGAAATCAATTCAAGAAGAGGAAAAATGATGGATCATCTGGATCCAAGCCGCAAGAAGATTTCCCTGCATGCCTTAAATGTGGGAGGAGACACAAGGGTGAATGTTTATTCGGTTAGAACAAGTGTTATCAATGCCACGAGCCTAAGCATACCATACTAATTGCCCAAACAAACAGACTGGATAAGGTAGAAAGGCAAGGATGTTTGGAATTACTCAAAGGGAGGCTGAGCAAACATCAACACTATGTCAGGTATGTTAAGCGTAACTATAATACCTGCCTTAGTGCTTTTTGACACATGAGCCACACACTTATTTGTCTCCACAAAAAATTGTGCTTTATCTGGTTCAAAAAGTAGTAGAGATACTGAACCTCTCAAGGTCAGTATACCTTCGGGTAAAGCAATAAGTGTTATCTCAATTGTTAGGAAGATGAACATCGATATAAATGGACTTAGTTTAGAAGCTGATCTATTTGTACTTGATATGAATGATTTTGATGTAATCTTGGGTATAGATTGATTAAGTAAATACCGAGCCAATATACCATGTCTTGAAAGAATGATTACTCTAAGATCGTCGAATGACCAGGAAGTTGTTTTTCAAGGGACAAAGATCAAAACAGTTCCTGGTGTTATCACAACAATGAAGGCTGCAAAGATACTTAGGAAATGTGGATGTCAAGGGTTCTTGGTGAACGTGGTAGGAGTTTTATCTGCAAAATTGACAGTTGTTGATGTACCTATGGTGAAAGATTTTCTGGATGTGTTTTCAAAAAATCTACCAGGAATTGCATCGGACATACTAGTGGAATTTACCATAGATTGGGTACTTGGAGCAGCGCCGGTGTCTAAAGCCCCTACCGGATGGCACCAAAAGAGTTACATGAGTTAAAGGTTCAAATTCAAGAGTTACTTGACATGGGTTTTATTCGACTAAGTGTCTCACCTTTGGGTGCTCCAGTTTTGTTTTTAAAGAAGAAAGATGGGTCCATGATAATGTGTATTGATTATCGTGAACTCAACAGACTCATGATAAAGAATAAATACCCATTTCCAAGGACCGAAGATCTTTTCGACCAACTAAGAGGTGCGGGAGTGTTCTATAATATTGATTTGAGGTCTGGATATCATAAGTTAAGGATAAAGGATGGAGACATTCCAAAAACGGCATTTAGAACTCGATTTGGTCATTATGAGTTTGTAGTGATGCCTTTTGGTTTGAGTAACGCACCGGCAGTCTTTATGGATTTAATGAATTGAGTGTTCCATTCTTTCTTGGACCAGTTTGTCATCGTTTTTATAGATAACATCTCGGTGTATTCAAAGAGTAGGGATCAATATGAAAAAACATCTAAGGATGCTTTCGGAGGTACTTTGAAAGGAGAAGTTATATGCGAAGTTAAGCAAATGTGAATTTTGGATTGAACAAAAGGTATTTCTAGGGCATGTGGTTACTGCACGGGGAATAGAAGTTGATCCCTCAAAGATTAAGGCAATAAATGACTGGAAGGCACCGACCAATGCAAACGAAGTTCGTAGTTTCTCAGGCCTTGCCGGATACTACTGGAGATTTATTGAAGGTTTCTCGAGATTAGCCAGACCCATGACTCGGCTAACAAGAAAGGAAGAAAAGTTAGTGTGGAATGAGAAATGCGAGAGTAGCTTTCAAGAGCTGAAGCGTAGGTTAACCTCATCACCAGTTTTGACGAATGCATCAAAACAAGGTTTGGGATGCGTTCTCATGCAGCAAGGAAAGGTTGTGGCATATGCCTCCAGACAGTTGAAGCAACATGAAGTGAATTATCCAACGCATGACCTTGAATTAGCTGTAGTAGTACACACTTTGAAGATTTGGCGACATTATCTTTATGGTGGGAAGTGTGAGATATATATACAGACCACAAAAGTCTAAAATATATTTTCACAGTGAAATAATTGAATATGAGGCAAAGAAGGTGGTTAGAACTTGTGAAGGACTACGATTGCATAATTCACTCCTACCCTGGAAAGGCAAACGTGGTGGCTGACGCACTCAGTCAAAAGGTTAAGAGTGGATTAACTTGTTTCTTGACAAAGGAAGAACAACTAATCAAGGAGTTCTCAAGGATGAGCCTCGAGATTGTGGCACCACCAAGAACTATAAAGGCATTTCTAACAACATGAAGCCCACATTGAGGGAAAAGATTAAAGAAAGTCAATCCAAAGATGAGAACTTGCAAAAAGTGAAGGAACGCACACTTGGAAGAGAAGATAAGGGGTTTGATTGTGGCGAATGATAGAGCATTATATTTTGACAAAAGGAGTACCAAAAGATACGGAGATGAGGAAGAAGATATTAATAGAGGCTCATAGTACCCCTATACTGCTCATCCCGGTAGTACCAAGATGTACCAAGACTTAAGAAGAACTTTTTGGTGGGAAGGTATGAAGAATTAATTATGTGGCTGAGTTTGTTAGGAAATGCATTACTTGCCAGCAAGTGAAAGCCGAACACCAACGATCTTTTGGATTACTAAGATCTCTTCACGTTCTGGAGTGGAAGTGGGAGAATATATCTCTGTACTTTATCTTAGGGCTACCTCGATCGGAGAGATGGAATCACGCTGTTTGGGTGGTTGTAGACCGACTTACAAAATCAGCACACCGCATTCCTATTAAGATGAACCTCCGAGTTGACCAATACGCTCAAATTTACGTTTGAGAGACAGTGAAGTTACATGGGGTTCCAGTATCCATCGTATCAGATCGAGACCCACGTTTCACTTCAAAATTTTGGGGAAGCCTTCAAAAAGTTATGGGGACCACATTAAGTTTCAGCACCGCCTACCATCCTCAAACTGACGAGCAATTTGAAAGGATAATCCAGATTCTAGAAGACATGTTGAGGGCATGTGTTCTTGATATGGGAAATAATTGGGAACACTTTTTGCCTTTGGTAGAATTTGCCTACAACAACAGTTTTCAGTCGACGATAGGTATGGCACCATATGAAGCACTATACGGAAGGAAGTGTAGATCGCCTGTATATTGGGATGAGGTTAGAGAGAGAAAATTATTGGGACTGGACATGGTGAAGGAAGCGATAGACGTCGTCGATAAAATATGAGAAAGAATTAAAGTGGCACAAGATCGACAGAAATCATATGCAAACAAACAAAAGAAAGATTTGGAGTTTAATGTCGGAGATAAGGTGTTTCTTGAGGTGGCACCAATCAAATGAGTTATACGCTTCGGAAAAAGAGGAAAGTTAAGGCCAAGATATGTAGGACCACTCAAAATCCTTGACACGATTGGAGACTTAGCTTATCGTTTAGCTTTGCCTCCATATTTTTCTGCCATACACAATGTTTTCCACGTCTCTATGTTAAGGAAGTACATTCATGATCCTAGTCACATTGTCAATTATTCAACCTTAGAAATGAATAAAGACTTATCTTACGAGGAGAAGTCTGAAGCCATCCTAGATCGCAAAGTTTACCAACTCCGAAACAAAGACATTGTTCTAGTCAAGGTCCAATGGAGTCGTCACGGTAAAGAAGAAGCCACTTGGGAACGAGAAGATGAGTTGGAGTTAAATATCCAGATTTTAACTTCCTAGGTATGACGTGAATTTTCGAGGATGAAAATTTTCTAACAGGGTAGGATGTAACGCCCGACATTTTATGTGATAATTTATTTGTTTAATTCATTCATTTTCATGCATAACATTACTTGTTAGAATTAAGTCTCGTGACTTGAAGCCCGATTTCGTAACTAGTTAAATGATGACCATGAATTAATTAGAGTTGGGTCCATAAAAAAAATAAAAAAAATATATATATATATATAAATAGCTTTTAATAGATTCTCAGTCCAAATTAAAATAAATGAGACTAATGATTTGTTGGTCCACTTTTATAATTTTTAGCCCAAGATATTTTTTTAGCCCATATCATTAAGGGAGCCCTAAATCCTTTTAAGCACGTTTTTTTATTTCCCCAAGATATAAGAAAGGGAAGACCAATTTCCTAAAAATTAGGAATCGGGAATCAATCAAAAATTGGAAATTTGTCTTCTACATAAATTAAATCATCACCTCCTCCTATATATTGCCACACTCTACCCCGTTCTTAAAACCCACAACCATTTTGCAATAATACAAAGGTATATACATTTACAATCTTTTATTTTTTCTTCAAGGTGTAATCTTCCGGTGGGCTTCCCGCCGGATAGCCACCATCGTTTTCTTCTTGGCAGCATCTCACCCTCCTCTTAAAAATAATTTTTGAGGGAGGGATTTATATACAAAGCGAGAGAAAGTGAGAAATTAAGAGAGAGAGACGTGAGCGAGAGGGAGAAAGAGAGAGCAGAGAGTGAAAGAGAAAAGAGGAGTGAGCAACAGAGAGGGCAGGGAGAGAAGAAGAGGGCGTGAGAGAGAGAGAGAGAGAGAGAAAAGGAGAGAGAGAAAGGAAGAGAGAGAGAGAGAGAGAAGGGGCGGATGGTTTCAGTCACCCATTTTTCTTTTTTTTTTCTTTTTTTTTTTATCTTCTTTCTTTCCAATTTTTTATAAAAAAAAGGATATACATACATGTATATATATATGTATATTTATATTACATATATGTATATATATATATATATATCTAAATCTTATTTTGTAATTCTTTCAATTTCCTTAATAGTTTAATCATTTATTTACTAGGTTTAAATATTTGTAATATAGGAACGGACAAACGTAGTTATAAGGCTTAACACACATTCATTTACACATTTACCATTCAAGTCAGCACTTCTTTAAGGTGGGGTTTTTATTTCAATATTGTTGAATTTAAATGCTTAGAATGCTTTTGCTTTATATATGTGCTATGTGATTTTATGGGATCCGTTAGTCGATCCAACAATATTATGTGATCCGTTAGTTGATCTTGCAATTTATATTGTTACGATGCACATTCTGCTACTATATACTGCTTACTTTCTTGTTTTTAAATTTAAAAATTTAAACCCACGAGCTGGCGGTAGCTCACCCCTATGAAATTTAATATTTTAGGATGAAAATGCGGGCGGTGAACCGGATGGATTTTAGTTGATTTATTTCGTATTTATGAACAAAAATCCTACATTTATGACTTTTTGGGTTTTGTAAATGTTTACTTTAAGTCCGCATTATGCTTATTATTGAACTAGTTTGAATTTATTGAAAGATCAATTAACTTTGGATTTTTATCAATTACTATGTTTTAACAGCCTAGAACTACGTGGAGTGTGACTATTGTTAATTTTATTTTCTCTCCTTTAAAAAATATATATCTTTTGCATAGAAAAATATTTTATAAATTACGGGCTCTTACAATTACAGTAATACATTTACATATTATACTTCTTGTATAAAAATAATTCTTTTAATAAAATTGCATTACATGTTTTCCCTCAGACAAGGCATATGCTATGCCTCTGGCACCTTTAACAAAATACAATAACTAAATTTGCTCAACTAAAGAGTGATACTTCATTAAGGACGCATTCAATAAATGCTTGTCAGGTTGTATTGATGAAAATCACTTTGAAAGATGCTAGAAAAGTTTGATAACTGAATATGATTTTCAAAATCATCTGTGATTTACCCGATTGTATGGATTAAGAGAAAAATGGTGTACAACACTAAATAAAGACTTTTTCTCTGCTAGGATAAGATCTTCACAAAGAAGTGAAAGAACAAATCATACACTTGGATTCAATGCTAAAAAAAACAAGTTTGACAGAGTTTTACTGTATTTTCAAAGAAACAGTAAAGCATTGGAGGACTATAGAAGAACATGATGAGTTCTAGTATTCTAGATCAGTTCCTGGATCTGTACTTCCAATGATTGGGCTATTAAAACATGCTTCTAAGGTATACACACAAACTCTTTTCAGGGATTTTAAAGATGAGTTCATTAGGTGCATATCTAGTCATTCTACTATTGTAGCAATTGATGGTAGCATGATGATTTACAATGTTTTATTTGATGATTCTATTGGCCAGAAAAGTCGAGTATTGTTTGATTTTATAATGAAGATGATCACATGTAGTTGCAAAACATTTGAAGAGACAAGTATGTTGTGTTACCATTCTTTAAGAATATTTCATAGAAATTTTGTCAAACCATACCAAAGACTTACTTCAAATATAGATGGACAAAACTTGCAAAAACAAGGGTATGAGAAAAGTTGAAGAACACGACAGGAAGCTCAGAAAAGTTGGATAATTGTATTCCTTGGAGACATGAAAATTACAAGAAAATATTATAATCTGATCTTGAAATGCCAAGAAAATCAGGAGGCAAGAAAAATCTTGCAAGAAGGTTACAACAGAGATTGTGCTGCTATTTATTTGATGGATAATTCAGTAAATTATGTACAGACATTGGACATTTCATTGCATTCAGATTCATCCAATAATATTATTGATCCAAAGCGTTCAATTACGAAGGGCCGAAGACAAAGACTTAAAGGACAGTTCAAAAAAAGGAGGAAGAGTGGATCAACGTCATCAAATTCGAGTGTACGCAAGGAATTCGATTCTACAACTCTGAATGCTCATTTGTTTTAGTAATATTTGTATTGCATTGATCCACGTTGAAGTATTTGTATTTACATTTTATACTAAATCTAGTGATACCTTTTGAATAGGAAAGTATTATCTTTTGAAGAACAAACTAATACCTTTTGAATAAGAAAGAAATATGTTTGTTTCCTTTCTGAAATAAATAGTAATCCATTTTGAATAAGAAAGTAATACATTTTGAATAAGAAAGTGATACCTTTTAAATAGGAAAGTCATGCATTTGTTTCTCTTAAATTTAAGAAGTGACACCATTTGAATAACAAAGTAATATTTTTTGAATAATAAACTAATACTTTTGAATAACAATATAACACCTTTTGAATAACATATTAATATATTTTCAATAAGAAAGTAATTTCTTTTGAACAACAAAGTAATACCTTTTGAATAACAAACTAATACTTTTTCAATAAGAAAGTGATACCTTTTGAATAAGAAAGTCATACATTTGTTTATATTGAATAAAATATGTTATACCTTCTGAATAATAAAGTAATATCTTTTGAATAACAAAGTAATAGCTTTTGAATAACAAAGTAATAGCTTTTGAATAACAAACTAATGCATTTTCATAAGAAAGTAATACCTTTTGAATAACAAATTAATACCTTTTGAACAACAAATTAATACATTTTCAACAAGAAAGTAAATTAACCTTTACAATAATAATAAATTAATACCTTTTCAACACGAAAGTAATATCTTTTGAATAAGAAAGTAATACATTTTGAATAAAAAAGTGATACGTTTTTAATAAGAAAGTCATGTATTTGTTTCTCTTAAATATAAGAAGTGATACATTTTAATAACAAAGTAATACATTTAGAATAACAAACTAAAATCTTTACAATAATAATAAATTAATACCTTTTCAATACGAAAGTAATACCTTTTTAATAAGAAAGTCATGTATTTGTTTCTCTTAAATATAAGAAGTGATACATTTTGAATAACAAAGTAACAAATTTTGAATAAAAAACTAATACCTTTACAATAATAAAAAAATAATATATTTTCAATACGAAAGTAAGATATTTTTAATAGGAAAGTAATACATTTTAAATAGGAAAGTAATACATTTTGAATAATAAAGTAATACATTTTGAATAAGAAAGCAAAGCCTTTTAATAAGAAACTAATCTTGTAATATTGCACAACTGTAAGAAAACTAACCTCTTCAGATTAACAAAATCATTTCCTACCACACAAAAATATTACGTAGACTTCTATATGATTAAAATCAACAGTTAACCATTATTGTTTGAAAAAAGAATATAGATAATTTGTTACAATCATATTTTTTTCCTTTTCTTTGCATCTTGTTTCTCTTGGTCATCAGCCAATTTCTTTCTTTCAGAAACTCTCCTAGCAGCAATCTTCTTCCTCTCTTTAACCATCTTTTTGTGCTCAACAATCTTTTTAACATCAATTTTTTTCTTCAAATCAGGCTTGTTTAAGTAAAATTGTTCAATCTTTGATATCAAATCCAACCTCAGATCATTTATGTTAGAAAGAATGATATTTGCACATATTTCATCTCTCAATACCCGCCTTATAACAACCTTCATTTACATAATGAAAATCATCACTAGAATATAAAATAAATGAGTATCTCGCTAATATGTTAAAGAATATAAACTAATACCTTAGATAAGTCTGGAGTTGAGTAAGGTTCTCCATTAAAGTGCCTCAAGTGATGCATCAAATATACACCACAATCAAGGTCAACTTTGTCTGATTGCCATTTGAACAAAACATTTTCGAACTCATATTGCATAATTTCCTCAGCTTTTGCATGCTTCTTGTCTTGCAGAAATTTTGACATTTGATTTACCTGTAAAAATTACAAAACATACCAATAATTACTATACTATATATAAAAACATATATAATACTATAGAATATTACTTCTTGTTAAGAATATTACTTACCAAAATCTTGGCACTCTCATAAAATTCATTTTTTTCATCAGCATAAATCATGTTATCAAGATACTGTATTTTTTCTTGAACAAAATTAACTGCAAATGCAGCATAGTGCTCAAAAAAACAAAATGACAGTAGAATCTACATTTCAAAAATATAATAAAAAAAGTTAAAAACAAAACATAAGAATAAAATAGAAAACACATATAAATAACAAAAATCTAACCATGTCAACAGAATTGATTAAATCTTCATTGGAAGTCAACCAAAATTCCCAAGACCCTCTGATTAGTTTCTCATTCTCGTTCAAATCACCTTCCAAACAAATAATGTTCTTCAACACTCCCTATTAACAAACACATAAAAATTTAATAAACAAAACAAAAAAGTAAATAAAATCATATAACTTACACTGTGTTCCATATTAAACACGAAGAGACTATGTTGACTTCCACCAACACCATCATTATTAATCAACAAGCACCAAGCTGTAATAACAGACTGAAAATTTTTTGTCTTTGGAAACAAAGATCATATCAACTCTTGGTATGCTATAAAAGTATCCATGGTGAAATATATTATCCCTGAAAAAAATAAAATTAATTAACAAAAATTGTAACACTTGATGCATATAAAAGGAATACTTTTATATAAAAAGATAAATACTTACTCCAAATTATGTTCCTCGTCATCTACATAGAACACATAATCAAACACGTCCTTGTGCAATCGACTCATTCCAGAAAGATATTTTTTATTCGAATTCATTAAGACAAAAACATATCCAAAATCCTTATTCATTACTAACGATTCATCAACATCCTCTTTGCCCTTATTTTTCCTCAAGACCCAACAAATTCCATAGCATTCAATAGATATTCATTGTAGATATCATCTTCCCCTCTATCCTTTCTTTTACAACCCGATCCTTCCCCAACATTCTGCCCTCCATCATTCTCACCACCATCTTTAGCCCGTGTCTCTGGCATTAGCAATTCAAAACTGAGCATTTCATATTCAAATTTTTTCATCATCATGAAATTCTGGACCACTTCATCAATAAACTTATGCACTTTTTCATCAAATCGCTCATCTCTAGTGATGAATTACCAGCTTCTTTGTTTTATTTTGATTTCCTTTTAATTTCCAATAGCCTATATGTGCAGCGGTTAGAAACCACTGAAATATCTCTTTTGAAAGAATAATATTTCGTGAAACTCCTACAAACAAATAACATTATAAAAAAATTAGTAATTATAGCATTTAATTACAAACTAATTCTTTTCATTATATTAAAAAAATACATAAACTAACATAAGTGGCTGCTTTCTTAATGTTATCATCATGCAACTCACCATCTCGGAGTGCAAATTGAATGAATCTTTCAGATTCATTAGTATCACGATTCTTGTCTTGGCAACTTTCTTTTTGAAGCTTTTTCCTTTCATGCTTTCTCCTTTCAACTAAATCTCTAATTGCACGATTGAAACTTAGAGGATATTATCCATATTATCCAATATTAATTATCCGTCTCCATAAACACCAGCAGAAGCTTCTTGCATACATCTAGACTGAATTTTCAAATCAATCCAGTGTCGGATCAAAGAAAGAGAGAATGGCTCAGCAACTCCTTGCCATTTCACTCTATGGAAATACACGATTTCTAGGAGGATAACACATCCACTTACATTTCTAGACTTACCTCTATTGAAACGATTCACAGAATCACAAAGTTTATTCAACACATACGTACACCAGTCAAGCTTACAAATATTATCCACATCTTAACTGATTTCAAAACATTAACACTTAGAAGGCGGTTTGAGGATGGTGTCGAAAAAAGATGACAGACAATAGAGAACATCACCACCCTTAGAAAAATAATTTATAATAACATCAACCAACAAACCTAAATGGGCATTGGACTGAATTCCATAATTTTTCATACGTTCTAAAATAACATAATCTTCACTACATGCATATTTAACAATTGTGCACCCTTCATTCCTAGGTAGCATTAAAACACCATGAACATCATCGGCTATAATAGCGAAACTGCGGTTCTTATCAAGAGATAGCATCTGACTACTACTGTTAAGATTTCTAATCAGCCACTCCAACATCTTACCATTGCAGCAGTGAGTCATAGATAAATGTAAAAAGGCCACCAAACCCAATACTTTCAAATCAGCCTTTTGTTTATCATTTAAGGTTTGAATCAGAGTATGCAGACCTTTCGGTCTACAGAGTGAAACAAACCCACTGCAAGATAAAAAGAATAAGATAAATTTATCAATAACACTCTTAATATATAACAATAATAGTTTTAATGTATTAGAGTAATATTTTTAATGTATTACAGTAATACTTTTAATGTATAACAATAATACTTTAATCTATTACCATAATACTTTAACACTATTACAGTAATACCTTTAATGTATTACAGTAATACAGTAATACCTTTAATGTTAATCAGTAACACTATTAATATATTACAATAATACTGTAATCTATTACAATAATACAACAAAATGGTTAAAAGCTTCACATACCTTACTACTTTTACGTTGGTCTTATCATCAATTTTCTCCTTCCCTTCCAAGTTCTTCTTCTCATCAGTTTCTTCGCCTCATCAATATTTTTATTCATTTTCTCAGTTTTTTTCTTATCAGGAATATTCTTACTCTCTTCCACCTTCTTCTTTCCATCATTCTTCTTCCTTTCATCAATATTATTCTTCTTTTTCATCATCTTCTTCCCATCATTCTTCTTTCTGTCATCAATATTCTTATTATTTTTCTTCCTATCAACAATTGTTTTCTTCTCGTCCACCTTCTTCTTTTAATCAATGTACTTGTTTTTTTTCTCTACACTAACTTCAGAAACTTTCTTTGCATAAAATGCAATTTCTTCCTAGATCTATCTATAGAACGTTTTGCCATCGTTTTATAGGGAGGAGGAAACTTGCGAACTATAGATTCTCCAAAATCATCAGTCATTTTACTCTAAAACATATTAGCATCAGATAAAAATAATCGTATTAGAAACATAATCGTACGCTACAGTTAAAAAAACAAATAAATAAAGAACAAAGACATTGACCTTATATAAATCTCAAAAAAAATCATAAATAACATACATTTACATACAAATGAAGAAAAAAACCGTTCAAAAAATTCTAGTTCACAAAAAACTATATTTCGCACAAAATGAAAGAAAAAATTTCAAAAAAATATCAAAAATTAAAACAACATACCTATAAAAAGTAAAGAGACGTCTTCTTATCAATCAGTCAGCATAATTATTTGATTAAAATTTGTAACAATATTATATAAATATAATATATAAATAATAATAAAATATAACCCGCAATTCGATTGCAAAGATCCTATCATTTGACAATTTTTTTCCTATAAAGAGTATATAATATTAGGGTATAATTGCTCGTTTTGGGTGATCTCATCCTGTAATGATTATTACACCTGAAGCGTATATACAAAGCTAGTATATACTAAAGTCAAATCCCTCTTTCTAAACTCAATCTTCCCTCTGCATCCTATATTCGCTCTGTCCCCCTCAGTTTCTCTTTCTCTCTCTTCAAGAAGAAACTCCCCTGCCGGAGGAATTTCTCTCTTTCTCTCTCGTCTGAGAGAAATTTGATGATGTCAACAAGTGGAGATTCCTCCGATAACCCCTTCAAGTGCGGCGCACATGTAGAAGTGAGCTTTGAGGAGGAGGGTTTCCGAGGCTCCTGGTACTCCGCCACCGTCCTCCGCCTGCTGCCTAAGAAGACTCATAAGAAGCCTCGCATTCTCCTCCAATTTCACACTCTTGCAACCGCCGCCGATGACTGCAAAGGCGTCACGCAGCCGCTACGCGAAGCAGTCGACCTCATCCTCGTCCGCCCCATTCCGCCCCGCGAATCGCATCGCCGCTTCCATGTCGGAGAGGATGTCGACGCATTCCACAATGATGGCTGGTGGGAGGGCATCGTTATTTCCGTTCACGACGGTGGTAAAAACTACTCCATCTTCTTCCGGTCCTCGCGCGAGCAGCTTGTGTTCCCGGAATCTCTGCTTCGCCTCCACCGTGAGTGGGTCTACGGAGAGTGGGTCCCTCCTTTGGAAGATAGTGCAAAAGAAAATGAAGTTAATCAAGCCGAAGGGACTTAGGTTTGTGCTCTGTTCCTTCTTCCTTCTTTCCGGAAAATTACATTATTTTGTTTTAGTCGTTGCATGTATAACTAGAAAGTATATTCTAAATGCAAGTTTAGCTGTTAATGAGTTCCTAAAATGGAAACGTACTTAATAATTTGGTGCTTTATTAGTTCCACTTGTTGCTTAAATGACATGTTTCCAATAAAAAGGTTTTCCTACTGAGTAATTCTGTATTTATTTCGTTTTCCAACAGCTATAGATTAAAAAAATTAAATTAGGATTTTGACAAGTTTAGAATGTTTAAAATTTCTCATATCAGGTTACTTGCGTTAGATAGTGTGTTGTTAGTATGACATTTATTAAGCTTTATTTCTCTATTTTTAATCATGATTAGATGCCATATTAGTAGTTTCTGAGTGCTGGATATTAGTGTGTGCTCTTGATGCATTAAATTTTCCAGAACAGATTTAATGTGGTACAAGTGAGAACTATGCTTCAACAGTTTATCTTAACCAAGCATAATGGAATTACTAGATAAAGAACTGGTTGGAAGGGCTGGAAACTGAAACACTTGACGTCACTTGATTTTTTAGTATGCCCGAGTATTTGTACATTACTTAGGTTCCTCTTTTGTTGGTGGTGTTTGATTATGTTTGTGTTTTGACATGGCATTTACATTTGTGTCAGATCATGGATTTTCTTGTGATTTTACAAGATTAGGTTATAAGTGATTGTAAACTAAAACAATGTTGAGCACTGGAAATAATCATTTTGTATGACAAATGTTTGCAAATATCATCGGAATAATGCATGTCTCAACTTTGGATGGTAGATTTTCCTAACAAGTGTCAGGGGTGTTGCAATGAGTAGGAAAATTGAAATTTATTGAGCTTTCAAAACCTGTTTACCATGGCAGGAATATTAGGTGACTGGCAATTGCTCTTTATCAGCAATGATAATATGATTTTTATTTTTCCATAACATTAATAAATGAGTCTCTTGAAGTCAGTTATTAGTGCTCGTAGCTGGATTTCGTCTTCTAGTCTGGTTTATTGATAAATGAAGAATGAGCTTTTATGTTCTTACCTGTTTGATAATGAAGACCTACAACTTAGAAGATCTCTATAAGAAGGTTCATTGGATCTATGACATGCATTTCTTGATTCCACCTCCACCAAAAAAAATAAGGAACGACTAAAGAGGAAATCTGCAACCATGGCTTGTCTTCCAGTTGTGGTCCACAAATATCTTCCATCTTCTGGTTGCAACTTGATAACTTGTTAAATGATGAGTGCTTATTTAATGATGAGTTTTCCTTTCATGGATGAGGACTTTGTTCCTGGTATTTTTATCTATCGTTGAGGCTGTCAGCTTCACATGCCATGCAAAGTTACAACGATTTTTATTTCCTGGGTAGTTTTTCAGCTGAGTTCCTGGAATGAGTTTTGATTATAAGAGACAGTTGAATGTAGATGTTGATTGTGTGGGTGATTTTTTTTTTATTCTTTTATTTTTAATTTAAGCTAGAAATTCCATCTCCTAATATTCTTCTTCCTCCTTCCCCTTGTTGTAAGTCTTAGAGATAAGCCTCACTCTCTTTCCCTTGTCCACTCTTCTTTTGTTAGAACAAGGAAGTGATTCACAGATTTTAATAATAAAACCCAATTTCTAGTAAATAACTCAATATTGAACGTAATTAGGAAAAAAACTCCCTTCCAAGCCACAAGCCGATCAATCAATATTTTCCTAGATGATCTCCACCCTCATCTATGCACTGTATTTATATAAATTGAAAGCCCACGGACAAGCCCATGGGAACAATAACATAACTGGACTCCTAATATAATCAAATAAAATAAGGCCTAAGCTCAATACTAATTATAATTAAACTTCTTGCCATGCCTATTATAGATGATTGGCGTATCAACTCCCTCCCTCTCAAAATCAGCCTTGTCCGCAACGCGGAAATTTGGAAATTGATCTCAGAATGATCCCTCATTAACCCTTGTAGCATCTTCCTCCGGATGGCCAACCCACTTCGCTAATACCTGGGAAACCCTGTCATACTCTCTCCTCACCGATTGAAAATGCAGAGCATTAGCTGGCTGAAAATCCACCGACTCATCCATGAAATCAGGCGGAAGTGAAGCCTTAATTGCGTGATTGCCCACACTAGTTTTAAGCTGAGACATGTGGAACACAAGGTGTAGATGGATATCGTTGGGCAGCAAAAGCTGATATGCAACTATCCTATTCGCTGAGCATCTTCATATGGCCTAAAATAATGTGGTGCCAGTTTTGCATTGAGCCGCTTGAATAGTGAAAGTTGGCGGTTTGGTTTGTATTTGAGAAAAACACGATCTCCAACCTCAAAATGAACATCCCGACGATGCCTGTTAGCCCCTGCTACCATGCGCTGTTGAGCGCGCTCCAAATAGAATTCGAGATTTCGTAAAATTGCATCCCGTTCCATCAATTTGTTCGCCATAGCCTTTATCCAAATTTTGCCCAAAAAAAATTGGGATAAGGTTGTGGGCAGCCTCCCATAAACAGCCTCAAATGGAGAACAACCAGCTGAAGATTGGAAGCTGGTGTTGAAACAATATTCTGCCCACAGAAGCGATTCATAACTTCCGACTGGCCATCCATCTTGGGGTGATAAGAGGAGCTCATACAGAGCTTAGTCCTCGTAGCAGGGAACAGTTCCTTCCATAACGAGCTAAGGAAAATTGGGTCCCAATCACAAACAATCGACCGTGGAAGCCTATGCAAAAGGACCACTTCCCGGTCAAAGGCAACCACCACATCGTGTGCCGTAAATGGGTGTGTGTTGGAATTTGTGCCAACAAATAAAAGACAGTTTATCCCACATCGCTCTTGAAACAAACTCTTGGGATTTTTGATAAAGGATAAGATGGTTTGTCCCACATCGCTTATGAAACAAACCTTGGAGGCCTCTTGAATTTATTTAAGGAGCCCATTAGTGTAGGTATCAAAAGTACACCAATTAAATACACCTTAATCTTTGTATTTAATTCTTCTTAAATCCTTTCTTGTATTCTTTAGTATAGAGTTAAGTTGACTCTAGTATGGAGAGTTAGGAGAAAGGTGTGAATTAGTCAAAGGTTTGTAAGGGTGTGGTGGTTTTGGTGTCGAGAGAGAGAGGGTCTGTGTGATTGTAAGGTTTTTTCATACAGTAATATTGTTCTATTTGTGAGCTGTGGTTTTTCTCTGGATTTGAAGTTTCCACGTAAATTCTTGTGTTGTGTTTGTTGTTATTTTTAATCTTATTTCTCAATTATTCATTTACATACCCCTATAGTTGAATATGAGTTGAATATGGGATTCGGGGAGGATTTTATTCCTAACAGCGTGTGCCCCACAAAATGAGTAGCCTTCGAGAATCGATCAACTACCACAAAAATCATATACAACAGGGAAGACCCGTACTGAAATTCATACCAATACCCTCCTAAACTCAGTTTGGAATGGGTAATGGTTTCAACAACCCAGCTGGGGATCGCGTATCAGCCTTGCTACGTTGACATACTAAACATTCTGCCACAAATGGAGTGACCATCCTCATCATGCCCGGCCAATAAACATTAGCTAGCCGTCTAGAAGTACGGTAGGCTCCAGTGTGACCCCCGAATGGTGTCAAATTGAATTATGTGAGCATACGCCTCGCCCAGTTGGAATCCAAAGGAATATCAAGACGATGAAAACACAATTTCCAGAAAATATCCCAATACTGAACGTAACTTGGGAAAAACACCCCATGCAAGCCACGGGCGGATCAATCAATATTTTCCGAGATGATCTCCACCCTAATCTGCGCACTTTATTTATTTAAATTAGAAACCTATGGACAAGCCCGTGGGAACAATAACATAACTGGACTCCTAATATAATCAAATAAATTATGGCCTAAGCTCAATACTAATTATAGTTAAACTTCTTGCCATGCGGCTATGATAGATGATCGGTGTATTGTCTTCCTCCTCATTTGTAAGCCTTGGAGATGAGCCTCTCACTTTCTTTCCTTTGTCCGCTTGTTTGCGTAGCTTAACACATGGACTAGAGGTGGATGACAAGTTTTTTTCCATCACACCATGTCAAATCATCACCTTCAAAGACCAACTCATTTTCTCCATCTTCATCCATCTTACCGTCAACAATTCGATATTGTCATCAATATATTTCAAGAAAATGGGTCAATCTTATCACGTGCATTCAACTGACGTTGTAATGCACAATTTTATTTTACATATACCAAATCACTCATGCATTGCTGCTTTAACCTATTTCTTCTTCTTCTACGATCCTGCAGGATGTCAATGAAAAATCACAATAAGTGAGGAACCTGCAGAATGTCAATTAAAAATCTCAATAAGTGTAACAAAGTAGTAATAGCAAAGAATGTTTTTGAACTTACATTCTCAAATACACACCAATTGTGCTTACAGCTCGATACACTGTAAGTGGCGTATCAAAATAAATTCTGAAATTATGGAGTAGATCCTCCATAGGTTTCCCCCAATTCTGCTGGAGACATGGTGGACAACCAATGGAGGATCTTCTCTCTAATGAGACAGGGAGGAACAACTCCAACAGAATTGTGGAGAACCTATGTAGAATCTACTTCACAATTGCAGATGGTTCTGGTTAAAGTGCTAAACCTCACTTGTAAGTTTTAGATATTTCTGAGTTCAAATTTTAATGAAATGGAAATATTAAATTAAAAAAATATATATATGTATATATAATTTTTTTCTTTTTTTTTTAGATCCCAAAAGAAATCCTTTAACCAAACAAAGTTGGTCACTCTCTTGGCTAGCGTTATGTTAGATTCCTTAAAATGGATGCTTTTAATAAGAGTACATGTGTAGGGTGAGGGTAGTTGGCTAGTTGATTTGAGGTTTACAGGGACCAGTCCGACCTTGGTCATAATCTGGGAGTGCTAAATATGACTAAGAGGGATGATTTACTAAAGCTTATTTGAAAGATCTTATAAGCTCTTACATCTTGTAAGACATTTTAGAGCTTACACTGTGTTTAATCTTATTTAAAAAATAAGTTGATGGATTATTAAGATGTTAGCAATGTCAATCGCATATTTACAATGATCAAATTTGAAGGAGTTCGTAAAAATAAGACCTTATTTCAAGAATAAAATGGGTGTTTCTTATGGTTTTAAATCAACTTATACTCTCCTAAGATCTTATTATCTAATAATGCAAGATTCTATTTTTAAAATTTTATTGAACACTTTTAAAGAGCTTATATGCTCTTCCACATCTTATAAGATGATGTTTTAAGGAGCTTATAGTATCAACTATCAACAAGACACCCTCTTAGTCTATTTTAAAACTAATACAGCTGAGCAGGGTATAGGCTGAAGTCTGTATTATAGTAAGGGCAAGCCTATTGTACTTTATAGTGCGTTGGACATAGGTCCTGTGGGCCATATTAAATGTTATTTTCATATTTGGAGTGAAGGCCGAATCCATAGCAAGAACCATATTTCGGCCGATAGGCTTTTAATATAAATAGTAGGAAATTGTAATGAAAAAGACATCAGAGCAGTTTTACGCATTATAGTCTCTTTAATTGCAATCTTATTTCATAACTTGTGTGTTAACATCAATGGTATAATCCAGTTATGCTTTGAAAGGAGTATGCAAAGAAATGCATGTTGCTCTAGGTTTTGATGGTTGGCTGGTGAGCTTGCATTTTACCATAATCCAATCTCAGTATGTAGCTTCATGCTTTGTTTTAGTAGCTTAATGGTGCTTATTTGAGTTGGTACATTCTTCGCACTCTAAATCTTTTAATTTCTCTGTATGGGAGTTTTGATATTTGTAGTGACTTAGTTTTTTCCTATTTCAAAAATTATGGTGTTTTCATTTTCAGAGTATGTAGTAAAACATATTCTTGCATGAATTATAGAGGGTTATTCAGAGATCAACATGTCACAAGCACTCTATTTTTCTTCTATAGGTTAAAATCTTATGATCAATAAGTTCAACACAGCTCATTCCACAAAATACTGAACTAAATGCTTTAGGCTAATTAATTACACTATCCATGTGGAATATTTGAGTTTCCAATTTTTATCCATTCCCGAGTAGATTTCAACAGGCCGAATCAACTGTTGCTTAAAGGATTCAAATGCCTGGAATGAAGGTACATCATTGCTTGCACACCAATTTATTATTATGGTTATTAAGTTTAATTTTGTAATCTTGAAATGCAATACGAAGTTATGACGACATGTGAATGTGTATGTTGTAATAATGAATTTTATATATATTAGATTATTTTTTTGTAAGTCCTATAGTAGAAGATAACTTCAATAGAAATTCTAAAAATTTAATTTGACATAATGTTTTTTTTTTTTTTTTTGGTTAATAAACATATTGATAAAATGAAACTAAAATTTAGCAGTTGTGGAATAACAACTCATGCAATGAAAGATGTTATGTTAATATAGATGCATGTTCTTTATTTTTATTTTTTTTTCTATGATACATGATCTTTTTAGGGCATGGTAAATTGTAAGTGACTTTTCCTGCTCTTTTTATGGATAGTGGCAAATTTGGCCAGAGAGGTGCTGGTCATAGCTTGGTTAGTTGTCTTGAGACTTTAACGTGAGTATACTTCATAATCACACATTTTCCTTGTTTAATTACCTTTAAGGATTTTTATCAACTACATTTCTACTCTTTTGGGATTGAATAACTATCTCTTTGGGAAAATGGGGGAAATTTTACCTGAATTGATGACACAAGAGTAATATATAGAAACTTGAGCTCTTAAATGGAGGAGCATTGTAATGCCCATCTTGTTCACCTAATATTTTTTTTTTTTTTTAATGTTTTGATTTTTACTAAAATTATTATTCTTTGCAAAATTTCTTGTTTAAAAAGTTGAACTTAATTTTTATGTTTTAGATGTTAAGTTTTGGACTTTTACAGCCTAATAATATTTTTAAATAACTCAATTGGTTGATTTAAGCTCAAGAATGAATTTGGGAGAATTAAGTCTCGAATTAATTTTAAGTTATAAGTCCAATTTGTGTTACTAAGTCCAATAAGGTATTATGATATCTATAAGATCTAATGCCCTAACATTTAGCCACTTTCATGCATCATCTCATTTATTTATTTGTTTAAGTCTTGAATTATATTACAAGTCTAATAAATTTTATGTTATGTTTAAGCTCAAATTTTATTTTTAATTGCTAAAGCCTATGTTATTCATTTCTAATTTTTGTATTGGAAAGTCCAATTGCATTTAGAGCCCAAGATTCAAGCTCAATATGCGGAAGTGAAATTGGGTTTAAATCTTGAGTCCAAAGGTTATTTTTCAGCTTCAGTATGTTAAGAGTTTGAGTGCAAATGTACTTGTGTTTTTGATGGATTTGCCAGTAATAAAGTTTTTTATTAGATTAAATCTTTATATTTGCTAATCCAATGGGAGTTGTAATTTGATGAGATTAAATCGTTAGGTTTCTTAATTCATTTAGAGTTGTAATTAATTAGATAAAATTTTATTTTTCCTAATCCAATTAAAGCTATAATCCAACCATGAATATTTACTGCAATACCTATAAATACACCTCATAATAGAAGAATTCCATACAAAATTGTAAGATATTATATTTTATCCTTCTTCACCATAAAATTCCATCCAAAATGTCTCAGGATCATCAGCTTAGTCATCACATCATCTCAACCACTTTTTTCCTTCTATTCAATCTCCGGTACTCATGCTTTAAAACTTCAAAATTCCTATTTTACATGTTCAAATTGTATGAAATTTTGGTATGTCATTTTCTCATGATTTCGATTCACGGGTAGAATTTCTGCCTAATTGGATATCTATTTTGTTTTATACGTTTCTATCACTTCAAATACAGGTGTACAAACTCATGTGTTTCTAATTCTAAAATAAAAAATATATAGTTATAGTTATCCAAATCTCTTAAATTTTTTATGTCGCTCACCTACATGTGTTTTATCTTCCATATAACTCTCAAACCGTTTCAGTTTATATTATTTGAGTAATGGTATTTTTTCTACGATTGTTCAAAATTTACAGATTCAGCTATTTTAATTTCAAAAATTTAAAACTCATAGCTATACTTCTTAGAATTTTATGAAATTTAAATGGATACTTATTTATGAGTCTTGTATCTACTGTTAAAATTTCGGATTCTTTCCCTATATATTGTATGAGATATTAAACATTCATTCGATCAACATACATTTTCATTTTTGTGCAAATAATCAATTCCCAACATAGTAGTTATTGCCTTATTTTTCTTTGCTTCAAATATGTGTCAAGTGGCCTTTCTTGAATGGACTTTCTTGCTACCATTTTAGAATGGGATCGACGGCCTTCGATATGAAAAGTCACAATCACCGTTCTAGTTCTTGCTGTTTCAACACTTGGTTTCTGGAGTTGAGATCTCAGCCTCAAATGTGTCATCAAATGGATGCCCTTAAGACGTAACTTTTTTGTATTGATGTAGTATGTCCTTAATAGTGATCCCTTTTGTAAAAATCTATATGGCCAATCAGCTGCAGCTTACTTGTTACCATCCGCACATGTAGTAGAAATAAAAACAGAACTACTTATTCAATTGTCCACCTAACTTTGGACAGCACAACATGGCTACTTCAATGTTTGCACACGTTTTCCTTAATGTCTTGTCATGATTGAGAACTTGATATTTCATGCATTTGATATATTTCTTTCTTATGTACTGCCAATATTGGTATCGTGGTGGCACCCATAGGTCTGGTGATGCGTATATATATCTCGATTTGAGCAATGTCTTAAATACTATACGTAACTCAAAATATTGCTATTGTGTAGTTGATGGGGTGTTTTTGCTCTTTCATGTCCTGAGTCATGGTTAAAATAAATCACTAGCTGATGGATATGTTTGGATTGAGGAAATAAAGATCTTGAAATTCTAAGATTCGAAGAGCATTGTGAAAAGTTGGCGTCGGCATCCGCGTTGACATATTAAGTGGGGTAACTGCATTTAATAGATGATAAGGGTAGAAGTATGGTTGGACGTAGTGGGATTTAAAATCCATCTTTTGAGTCCCAAAATAAACGAGGATCAGGATGTTGAAATCCCAAATTGGAATCGAGGAATCGAGAGCAAAAAATACCTGTTTGTATTTGCTGGAAGGCTTCATTAAGTTGCTAGTGAATGTACTGATATACTTGCGATAACTTGGAAATGCTACCCAGACAAAAGTCAGTCCTGCACATTTTAGGCTTTGTTTGTTTTGGTTTTAACTCGGATAAACTTTGAACTTTATGGTTTGGTGTAATTTTTTTCGTGACTTTCTCGTCCAACTTGGATGAGCTTTGTGAACTCAGTTTACTTGGCATTTATAATTCAGGATAATTGATAACAGTTTATTACTTGACATGAGTTGTCCAAACTGCAATCCAACTGTATGTCATCAATGCTTTTTAGGATGTAATGTAGGCTATGTAGCAACTGTTGGGAATGTACTATCAAAGTTATTATTAACATTATTATTGTTCCGTGACGGATGGCCTATGAGGGCGTTCTGGTAATTGCTTTTCGTGAACTCCAATTCAATTCAAAAATTAAAATCCCCAATTGTAGGGCTGCGTTTTATAAAAGCATCGTCTCCCTCATTTGCTTGTTGATTCTTGCTCGGATACGCGTGGCGATGTCTAACCCCGACACAAATTGAAAACACTATATAAACCTAACATGCTATAAATGAGTTCGAGTTAGGGGTTGGCAGCTACAGGTCAATATTGGTCACCATTATCAGTCGTTGTTTCCTAGTGTTGATAAAATTGACTTGAACCTATGGACTGACTCGACTAATATGAAATTTTAGGTGGGTGAAACTGTAGATTTTGAGGCTTAAATATGATTGAACTTATTTAGTTTGGCCTGACCCAACTTAGTTTCGCTTGAGGGTTTGAGTCAAACCAAATCGGGCAGCCTGAATTATTAGCTCTATTGTTGCTTTTACCGTATGTAAGCACTTTCGATTAGACTTACTTGAAAATAAAATTAAAAAAAAAAAAAATTTGTTATAGTTTCCAACCATACTCCACAAACTACCAAGGAACCTGAAACCTAGGTCTCATATCCTTGGGAGAGGCTCACCTCATCGATAGATTTGTGACAAAACAGAAAATAGCCATTGAGGAAGAACGTTAGACCCAAAGGGGAAAGGGGTGGATGAGGGTTGTTCGCCGGAGACCATATAGCAACGGCGGATGATAAAATGCTAGGGGATGGTTTGAGGATTAAAGAAAGGGTTACAGTGTCATATTTCAAAATTCAAAGATTATTTTGAATTGAAATTTCTATAATGCCTTGTAGCAAAAATGTTTAAAAGTTAAATATAATTAAATAAATTAAATTAATAAATGAATTGATTGTTTTTTAGAGAACAAATACGTTGTTAATTGATATCTTTGAAAAAGAGGTGATAATATTTTCACGAGGATTTTCATTAAAAATTAAGATTAATGGACTACGAAGATCTTGACTAATTAAATATGGTAACAGAAACATGAGTTCGTAATTATATTGTAGAGAGGGTGGACAGAGACGGTAGTCATATACCCTGCCCCATCCCATCCCCTCCCCTCCTATCTATAGGTAAGATGTGGTTTTCTATTCTTCATGTATTTTTTAATAATTTTAATGATAAATATTAGGCACACATATGTATATATAAGGGAACTATTAGGTTGTGAGTGTAATGTAGAGAAGTACACAATTATCCAACTCGTATGTTAACATTGTCGCATGGTAGCAACTTCACGCCCTCTCTGCTTTGCAGCGGTTCAACCAGTCTTTTTTCATTATTTAATGTACCAACAAATTTCACATGTTTCTTTCGGATGGTTATGTTGTTCAAATAATAATAAAATGAACCTTTTTTAGCTGTTTAAATTTTTTGGTGAAATTGTCGTTGTCAAGGCGACTATATGTAGAATTGTTCGTAATGGTGGCGACACTAGTATTTTTATATATTAAAAAAGAAAAAAGAATAATTAACATCGCCTGAGACATTCATTTTTTTTTTCAAAATGAAGTCGACACTCCTCTTGTTGTTGTTTTTTTTTTTTTGGTTTACTTTTTCAAAACTTGATCGTGCGCTGTTAATATGAAGCATGCTTATATTAAAAAATAAAATAAATATATTTATAATATAACTTTAATTATAGATTAATATTTAATAATAGACATAAAAAAATTTGAAGTATTTTATTATTTTATTGATAAAATAGTATAAAAATAAATTTTTTTGTTTCCAGAATAAAAGTGCTGTTACTAAATTAACATATTTATTACTTATATTAAAAATTAAATTATGCAATAATTATATCATATAAATAAAATAGAATATTATATTAAAAGCTATAATAATTTTGCGATTGATTATTTAAATTAGATTAGAATATTTATTGTGTATTGAATATACATATATATATATATAATTTTTTTAAATATAATCAATTAATTTATTGTAGTAATAACATTCTTAGAGAACATACATTTAAAAAAAAGTATATATAAAAAAAAGTATATATATAGATATATATATATATACACACACACATTCAGTTAAATAATCAATATTTTAAATTAGATGCACCCGATGCATAAAAAAATTCATTTTTTAATTTGATATATTTTGTATTTTTTGGTTTTCATACTTTATATTTGTAGCACTCTAATCGTGAATAGCAAATAATTTAATTGGCAATAAGGAGATGCCTAACGTCCACCATTTAGAAAAAGATTGAAATTAAATATTAATCAAATGAAATGTTTCAGAAATTAAGCATAATAACATATGTTGGTTTTTTTATAATTTATTTGGGTCAGCAAACAGCAATGCGGCAGCGGGTCTTCATTAAGACAATCCAGTTATATTGGAAAACTTCCTGTTGTTCCCTCACAATTAAGATACATCGGATAAAATGGTCACTGCTTCTATCCGGGCCCACAAATATCTTCCTGCATCTACTCCCACTTTCTTAACCAGTTCTACATTGCTTATTACACCATTTCACTCAGATTTATTATTCTAAATACACTTCTACAATTTATTTATTTTTTTGTATTTTTTTTGGACTAAATATAGACTTTTTTCTGAGAAAATTTTAGGCGCGTTTTCCCGGTGAAAATCCAGGTTCAACGTCGTAGTCTTTTACACGAGTAGCTGGTGTGCATTGAATGACGGCAAGAATAGTTGCCCAATTACTTAACTACTCACCATGCCTCACTCTACCACTAAATGTCGTAATTATTGTCACTCACACTGTTTATTAAAGGGTCTTCCCCTACCTCATCCCCTTCATCAACCTCATTTCTGCTACTCTTGGAAGTGGGATTTTCGCATTGTTTCAGGTTTTCTTTTTCCCCATTTTTTTTAAAGATTTTTTTTTTTTTCATGTTGCTAGTGCTGTCTGATTACATGGAAAATTCATTTATTTGTCACTGAATATTCTGGGATATTTTGCTTCTTTGATGTTAGAAATTAGAATCCATCCTGAATTTTGAGTTTTTATGTTTCAGTTTTGTTGGGAAAAATGATCATAATATCCTAAAACTGATTTTTTTTTAGACAACTAACTAAGGTAATGCACTTCATTTCTATGACTTGATAATGTCAAGGATAAAGTATTGAGCGAGAAAATTTCTGGTTGGTCTGTTTTTTTTTTCATTTCCCCAACTAATCAGAAGTATAGGGTTGTTTGTCTTGGCTATTAATGATGGTAGGTCAGCCATGACTTTTATTCAGTTTTGGTGCACGGAGGATCCTTGACGTTGCTTATAATCTGGTGTTTTCTTACATCAATTTTCTTGTTTGAAACAGTTGGCTTCATCGTATATGTTGATTTTGCTTAGGCAATCTTTCTCTCAAAAATTCTGCAGAAAATGAAGAAATTTGCAGTGAAGGTGGAAGAGGGAAAGAAAGGTCGAGACGGACAGCCATCAGTGGGTCCCATTTATCGGAACCCTCTGGCCGAACATGGATATCCGCCAGTTGATCCTAAATTATCAACTTGTTGGGATATTTTCAGGTGATCTTGGAAAAGCTAGCATTTCAAGGGCTTAGATTTTTATGAAAGTTAGCTTCATTAAAATTCACTACCTTGTTAGCATGTTATCAAGTAGTTATGGATTAATTTTAATGTGCAGATTGTCTGTAGAAAAACATTCCGGAAATAGGATGTTGGGGTGGCGTGAGTTGGTGAATGGGAAGGTATACTTTAGTTCTACTTGAAATATTATATTCCCTTGATTTTAATTTTTTATTTTTGGCTTAATTTTTCTTCAAAGTCTCCATTTTTATCCACTCTTAACTTTCAGTGGGGACCTTATGCTTGGAAAACATACAAGGAGGTGTACGATGAAACACTACGGGCTGGTTCTGCTTTGCGATCTCATGGTTTTGTACCTGTAAGAAAATTCAAACTTTTGTACTGATTGTAATAATCTCTGAACTGTGCCTGATGGATGTACATGACATATCAAATCAACTAGGGATCATTTCTAATGGAATTCATCAATTGTCTTATGGTCATAGGGTGATCGAGTTGGAATTTATGGATCGAACTGTCCTCAGTGGATTGTGGCCATGGAGGTTAGTTAAGGAATTATGATATGTGTTTCCGTAATTTATTCCCCCCCCCCAATTAGTTCTGAATGTATTATTATCAATTTATTTTTCAGGCTTGCAGCGCTCATAGCTTAATATGTGTTCCACTATATGATACCCTTGGTACGCATCCTGCCTTAGTTTTCCCTGAAGTAACTTCTAATTCATGAATTACATTTTTCCATACTTTTGAAATGGATTTCTTGTGGAACCTAATAGATAGAACCAATGGAGAATGGTTAAGCTCACACTTTTCAGTACTTAAGGAATGCTAATCCTTCTGGGTTCTTTAGTCAGCAAAAGAAAAGCAGCATCCACAAATATTAACAGATTCGTGAGGATTATAGCATTCATCTGTAATGATTCCAAAGAAAAAGGAAAAAGAAACATAGCAAATTTCAATTTTTAGTGGATTCAAGTTTATGAGAGTAGTTTTTTTTTTTTTTTACAGCAAATTCAAGAACTAAATTTACTCAAATGATTTTTCGTTTGGGCAGGCCCAGGAGCTGTTAACTATATATTAGATCATTCTGAGATTGGTGTTGTTTTCGTTCAAGACAAGAAAGTGAAAGAAGTGAGCAGCCCAAATTTGTTCTTTAGTTTTATATTGCCTTATCAGCATTGGTACTATCTAGAGTTATTGAAAATCCTGACCCTACAAAATCTTTATTGCAGCTTTTGAATCCTGAATGCACTCATGCTCGAAGGCTAAAAGGTAAGTGTGAATCTGAATTAGTAGCACGTGCTTGAAACAATTTTACCAATACCTCCTCTTTCTTTCTTTGTTTATTTATTTATTTATTTATTTTTTATTTTTTTTGTGTTCTTTCTTTCCAGTGATAGTTTGCTTCAGTTCACTAACAAAGGAACAAAATGATAAGGCTTCTGAAATGGGTATAAAAACATATTCGTGGACTGAGTTCCTTAAAATGGTAAATTTTCTCTACTTTATTTGTAAATTGAAATTTCTCCTGCTGTTTGAAATGAAAATATATTTGTTTCAATATTTTGGTAATTTTGAACATTCTTTCAGGGAAAAGAAAACCCATGCGATATTTCACCACCAGAGCCATCCAACACATGCTCAATTATGTACACCAGTGGCACCAGTGGTGATCCTAAGGGTGTCATATTGACCCATGAAAACACCGTTACAAACATAAGAGGTGTTGATCTTTTCATGGAGCAATTCGAAGACAAGGTTTGTGCTGATTCTTAATTCCCTATGATATTCTAACATTCTACTTTTTGATTTGTTAAGTTTTACCACTCTCTTTTCCATATTTGTCGATGTTTATAATGTATAAGCTGCATTTATTCTGAGTTCTCTGTAATAAAGTAGAGTCTCGTAAGTTCTACAAAAAGATTTTATTTTTTTAGCATGTTAGCCCACTTACTGGACATTCTTGATAGATGACGGTAGATGATGTGTACATATCGTTCCTACCCCTTGCTCACATTCTTGATCGTATGATTGAAGAATATTTCTTCCACAAGGGTGCTTCAGTTGGCTATTATCATGGGGTTAGTTTCTAGATGTTTGTTATCTCAGCTCTTTTCCGTACATAAAATGCTCTATATACCGTTGTATTGATAATATGATATTCGCTGATGTCTATTGAAGGATATCAATGAAATAAAGGATGATCTAATGGAATTAAAGCCAACATTTTTGGCTGGAGTGCCACGAGTTTATGAACGAATTCATGAAGGCACGGGACATTATGTTTTGCTGTGTGTGTGGGTTTTCTTTTCTTTGGTTGCATTCACATTGACTACATTTATTTTCGTCCAGGAGTCCTAAAAGCACTGGAAGAACTCCCCTGGAGGAGGAGAAAAATTTTCCACATGCTTTACAGATAGTAATAACTTGGCTCTTATACTGCTTAATTTTGTTTTTATTTTTTTAGTTTATTCTTCTCCTTACATGATTATGAAAGCAAAAAAAAAAACATGTAATTGTGCTAATACCTCCAAATCTTATGATACAGCAAACTTCACTGGATGAATCAAGGATACAAACAAAAAGATGCATCACCTTTGGCTGATTTTCTTGCTTTTCGAAAGGTTGCTTGCTTTATCATTTTTCTTCTCATTTTTGCCTTCCGCTCAGAGCTTAACCAGATTAGGCCAATTAAGAACTTTAAAACTACTGATTTCTTGCATTTTGTCATTACTTATGTTTAGGTCAAGAACAGACTAGGCGGCCGAATACGTCTCATTGTCTCCGGTGGTGCACCATTAGGCAGTGAAGTGGAGGAATTTCTAAGGGTTACCTCTTGTGCTTTCGTTGTACAAGGCTATGGTAAATAACTAATGGCATTGTGGAATTATATGCCAGAAACTTCCTCCTTCCTACAACTTCCTATGCTATGTTTCCATTTGAATAATAATTACATGACACAGTCCAGTCTCGGCATAAGAGTATAATGACACTAAATAAGAAGGGGCAAAAAAGTAAAGCCGCCCAGACTTGCGTTCTGGACTTCACCATCCATTCTTTTGTTTGTTTGTTTGTTTCCTCTGTTTCCTCTACCAATAACCCTCTAATCTAATGAATTGTTGTAGTTTTTCAATCTTCGATGAAGGCAGAGATTTTAAAGTGTAAAAAGAAAACCATTTCGGAGACAAAGTGCAAACAAAAGTGCACTTCAAAATCTTATGTGCATGCTTTACAAGATTTGATCTTGAATATTGTGTTGGGGGATGGTAACTCTTTACATGCATAATGAGACATGCCCCCATTTGTGTCACCAAGTGGTGAGTCCTCTGTGTGTATAAGTAGCCTGGCTCAAGTTAGCATGCAGGTGTAATCTATTGCCAATTTTGCCGATTTTTGGTAGTAATGCTTACGTAGTTGGTTAGATTAAGCTCTATTCAAGACAGTGAATTTAATTGAAAATTGCAGTGCAGTAATTCAAAGGAAGCTTCCTCAAAAGCTTAAAAGCTCCAGGGAGTTTTAGGATTCCTTTTACTATTCTGGTTTGTATGTTAGCCTGCAATCTAGGCATATAGCACGTGAAACTTATGCAAACTGATTTCTGCAGGGCTGACAGAGAGTTGTGGATTGGCAACTCTTGGATATCCAGATGAGATGTGCATGGTTGGAGCAGTAGGTTCTGCTTTTGTTTTTACGGAGTTACGTCTAGAAGAAGTTCCAGAGATGGGCTACGATCCACTAGGAGTCCCTCCTTGTGGTGAAATATGCATTCGAGCGAAATCACCTTTCGCAGGATACTACAAGAATCCAGAATTGACTCAGGAAGTCGTCATAGATGGATGGTTTCATACAGGTTGCCATCATTTCATAATTGTTGCAAGATCAAAATAATATAATTAATTGACTGTTCTATAACCATTGGTATCCTCAGGTGACATAGGAGAGATGCTGCCCAATGGGGTCGTGAAAATTATTGACAGAAAGAAGAATCTTATAAAGCTATCTCAGGGAGAGTATGTTGCTGTGGAATATCTTGAAAAGGTTTATGGCATTACCCCTATTGTTGAAGATGTAAGCATCACAGAAAACCAAACTCAGTTTTATCTGTCAAAATTTGTGAATTTTCTAACTCGGAGACGATTATTCCTTTCAGATATGGGTGTATGGGAATAGCTTCAAGTCAATGCTAGTTGCAGTTGTAGTCCCGAATGAAGAGAACACTAAAAAATGGGCACAGCAAAATGGCTACAAAGGATCATTTTTGGACCTTTGTTCCCTTGACCAACTCAAAGATCAGATCCTCCTTGAACTAAAATCTACAGCTGAGAGAAACAAGGTTAGTTACGTCAAAAGATATCTCAAACGATTCGTCATTTTTTAGCATATACGTAAAAATAAGTCGCTGCAAATAATGCCTGGCCATAGTTACAAGTTTATGACATCATGGCATGAAACCGGTCCCTGGGCTTGTTTCATATCACCTTCAATATTTACTCACTGATTCAAATTCTGTTGCCTAAAACCAGTTGAGAGGATTTGAGTACATCAAAGGTGTAGCTGTGGAGCCAAAGCTGTTTGAATTCTCAGAAAAGGAACTGGTAACTGCAACGTTGAAGAAGAGACGGGACAGGTTGCTCAAGGAATACAAGGTAAGTGGATTGAATTCAATTTCTTGGTTTTTTATGATCAGGGGAACTCATCCCGCAACCATCTGTAATGCAGGGGGAAATTGATGCACTCTACCAAAAACTGAGTGGAGCCAGACCGTAGGTACTAATTTTTCATGGTTTTTGTAAGCTGTAAAATGGCTGGTAGTGGCCCTGCTTCTGGTAATAAAAACTAGTAAAGATCATTGCCATTGTGCCTGGGATGCTTGTGTAATAATTGGGCACAGATATTAAACTAGGAGGAAGCCTGTGTGTCACTAGCCAAGTTTTCTGTACTAAGTTTGAAATTCCATTGTAGATTTTTATATTTAAGTGCAAGTGAGTTGTTGTGTGTTTATTCACTCTTACAGCTAAATTATGTTTTAGATAAGTGGTCATTTAATATGGTATCACAATTTGGGGTTGCATGGAAGGTCCTGTGCTCGATTTTCACCATCACTCATTTATAAAAAGATTCCACGTAATGTTTTAAGTTGCATGACACCCTACCCTACCCGCAGGGGGACCAATTTAAGATGTTGAAGTCATGTTAAAATAACGAGAATTTAAGATATAATAAAACAATACTATCGTCTAACAGATTAATTTTTTAAATTAAGTATAACTTAATAATGTGTTATAAATACTATACTAAGTAAAATTTGTCAAATGATTTTAACAATCTTTAAAAATTGGCTAAAAATATTAAATTACGCCCATTTAATCAAATTGTTATTAAATTGACATTTTTTTACTATATGACAGCAAAGTTTTCCATATATATATATATAAAAATTATATGCCTTTTCTAATTAGAGTCTCTTTCTCAAAATAATATTAAATTTTAAATATTAATATTGATACTTTTTTTCTTTTTCTTTTTTGGGTACTGAATTTTAAATTAAAGCAACCAAAAATGTATATATAACATATTCAAGACATAAACTTCACTTCAAACGCACTCGTTACTCAATGCGCCTGCAAAGCTTACAGGCGCCTCGCCTTCGTGCTTCTTCCCTCCATAGTTACGCACTCTCGACAGTTAACCTCAACCACAAAATAAACGAATATGTGCGCGATGCCAATGTCAACGACGCACGCAAGTTGTTCGAGGAATATCCTCACTCGAGAAATGCTGTCTCCTGGAACTCTTTGATCAATGGTTACATCAAAAGTGGCCAGACTACAGAAGCCCAGGAGCTGTTCGATCAAATGCCCCATAGAGACGTAGTTTCTTGGAATACCATGCTTTCAGGTTTCCGCGATGCACGAAACCCCAAAAAAGCTCACCAGCATTTTGTACAAATGATGGGATATGGCTCGAGGCCAGACGAACTTACATTTTCTGTACTTATGAGCGCAATTTTAAATACAGAGTTTGATGTTTTGATTCCACAGTTGCATGGTCTTGTCATCGGTTTGGGTCTTGATCTTAATATTTATCTGGGCTCTGCTCTAATGAGGGGATACATTGGTTTAGGTGATCGTGATGGTTTCTGTCGAGTGTTTGATGAGATCTTAGTGAAAGATGTGGTGCCCTGCAATGTGTTGATCTTGGGTTACATTGAATTTGGATTGATGAGTGAAGCTAAGAGGGTTTTTGATTTAATGCCCAAGAAAAATGCTTTTTCGTGGAGTATCATGATAAATGGGTATATGAAAACTAAAATGGTTAGTGAAGCAAAGGCAGTTTTTGATCGGCTAGGTGAAAAGGATGTGGTCTCCTGGACTGCAGTGATTAGAGGCTGTGTGCAGTGTGAGAAGTTTGCAGATGCTCTGGATATGTTTATCCTGATGGTCGAATCTGGAGCACGTCCAAATCATTATACATTTTCAAGTGTTTTAGATGCTTGTGCGGGTTGCTCGTCTCTTGTTATGGGCAATCAGGTCCATTCGTGTATATTGAAGTTAGGCATTCCTTTTGATGTGATTCTAGCAACCTCCCTTGTTGACATGTATGGAAAATGTGGGGATATAGGTGCTGCATTCTGTGTATTTCAGTCCATGCTGACGAAGAATTTGGTATCATGGAACTCGATTATTGGATGCTATGCAAGACATGGACTTGCATCTAGGGCATTGGAGGAGTTTCAGAGGATGGTGGGGTGTGGTATTGTTCCTGATCAGATCTCATTTATCAATGTTCTCTCAGCATGCGTACACGGCGGAATGGTTAAAGAAGGTGAAGGGATTTTCTCCACCATGGAAGGTAAGTATGGAATTCGAGCAGAAATGGAACATTATTCATGCATGGTGGACCTATATGGTAGGGCAGGTCAGCTGGAAAAAGCTGAAGAATTGATTAAAGCAATGCCGTTTGAACCTGATGTGGTCGTTTGGGGTGCGTTGCTTGCAGCGTGTGGCTTGCATTCCCGTCTGGAGCTAGGTGAGATTGCAGCAACTGGAATGTGCAAACTGGACCAAGCCCATCCTGCAGTGTACTCAATCCTGTCCAAGATATATGGTGAAAATGGAGTTCGGAGTGGTGTGTTTCAGCTGGATAAGATGATCCAAAAATGGCGTGTGGGTAAACAGAAGGCCGGAAGCTGGATTGAATCGAATACTGGAACAATGTCATGAGTCTTTGTGTTGGAGGGGACAGAAGGTTAAGGTTGTGTTTGGATTGAAAATTTTGAAATGAGATCCTGCAAGTTGGATTTAAAATCCACTCAAGTCCATTGAAATTTAGGTGAAAATCAACTTCTTGTCGATTCAAACAACCAACAGGGAATTTTGTATCGTCGGTTGACGACATGGGAGGGGTGCTGCCTACTGAAGTGAAAATCATATAATATCAAGCTACTTCAGGAGAGCCTGTGCTGCTGTTGAATTTACTTCTGGAAAATTTCTACTGGCTTTGAAGATTTAGGCATCACATAAGTTAAGCTAATGGTTCAATAAGAAGAAATTCTGCTGTTTATTACTACTCGGTTTTAATTTAACTTACAAGCCCTCAAACATCTTATATCATTTTAAAGAGCACTCTTTAACTCTTATCTTGTCAGTGACTTCTTAATTACTGGCTGAAACATGCAAAACTGTCCAACCACAATTGACAGTCCTTGCCATTTTTAGCACAATAGATTTTCTTTACATATATCAAGTAAAAACTATCCCAAATCAAGCATCCAAGTCATTTGGTCACTAAAATAAGATATCAAAATTTAAACCTACAAAAGCAGGCAGCCATCAAATTCATCATAGAGAATTAAGACCCCAATGATCCACATAATGAACACGGAAATCGAACGCCCATAAAAAATGCCATACATAGTTGCTTCAACTACAAAACACAGACAATTCAATGGATCTCTAAACACATCAGAGTCCTTGCTCGAGCATAGCTCGAACCCTCATCGGCAATCCATAGAGCCGGATAAACCCAGCAGCATCAGCTTGATTGTAGATCTCCCCACTCTCAAACGAAGAGATGTCTTGCCTGTATAGACTGTTGGGGCTTTCTCTGCCTGTCACATTGACAGACCCTTTATAGAGTTTGAGAGTCACAGATCCAGATGTAGTCTTTGTGATTTCCTTCATGAAAGCATCCATCGACTCACGTAATGGATCATACCACCTCCCAGCATACACTAACTCGGCGTACTTTAGGGCAAGAGAATCCTTGATTTGTATGGTTTCCCGATCGAGCGTTAGAGACTCAAGTTCACGTGCAGCAGCGAAGAGGATGGTCCCGCCTGGGGTTTCATAGACCCCACGGCTTTTCATGCCGACGAGCCGATTTTCGACCATGTCTATACGTCCGATTCCATGCTTCCCGCCTATTTCGTTAAGCTCCGTGAGTAGAGATGCCGGTGAAAGTTCCTTTCCGTTGATTGAAACCGGGAGGCCCTCAACAATACCAATTTTGACATACCTAATGCAAGCATACGTTGTATGTGAGATGAAAAGGCAGGACCTAATGCAAAAAAAGCATGATGACTCACTCAGGCTGATCGGGTGCCGCTTTTGGGTCAACAGTCATCATGTACATGTCCTCCTTTGGCTCGTTCGCTGGGTCCTCCAAGATATCCCCCTAAAGCAACAAGTGCCGTCAACTTTGTGTATATAAAAATGCATCAGCAAGAAATATTTGCACGTAATTATCACAGAAATTAAGAATCAAGAACACATCTTTATGTCATTGATAGACTTGTAATTTCCTCAAATGCTTACATATGCAATTCAACTTTCTCTAGATAAATTAGTTGAAGTCCATACATACTGCTCTATATTGGTTCACAAGATGAATTTATAGACAACATTAGTTTTTCAAGTTGTTTCATCAGGAAATCTCAGATGAAAATTAGCCTATTAGACAAGTGCAAAATCCTAAACATAAACCGAGATTTTAAGTCTAGTACCCCAAGAATAAGTACAGATAAATTTAAAGAGTAAAATTATAAAAGGCAGGAGTTGTGTTTTTCATGGCTATGGGAACTCACATAATACTCTCAACCAAAAATTAACAAGCTTGAGAAGCTCTGAGAACAAATACCTCATGACTGAGATGCCACAGATTCCTGTCTCTGCTATAGATAGATTTCTTTGTGACAGGAACAGGCACATTATGCTTTTTAGCAAATTCAATTGCATCTTCTCTTCCCATTATATCCCATTCCCTCCAAGGGGCAACAACACTGAGTTCAGGGTTCAGAGCAAAGAAAGTGAGCTCAAAGCGAACCTGCAACAATGATGCACACTCAATGAAGTTTTTCAGCTCGGGAAAAAATGCTGAAAGAATAAGAGTAAAGCTCAGTGAGAATCAGAGGATATCAATAGAGTTCTGAAGCATGCCTGATCATTCCCTTTCCCTGTGCAACCATGAGAAACAGCATCAGCTCCAACCTCTTTGGCAACATCAACCATCGCCTGCATCATCAATGCACTAGAAAATATTTGAATGTACAAAGAAAAAATGCTATGCAAGAGAGAGGACACAACTGTACATATATAAATCATTACCCCATTTAATCTAGTTGGGAATGTATACAAGCAGGAAAGATGGGACATTATGAAACAAAGCGTTGATAGTTTTATGTTTGAATGATTCAAGATTCTGGATCACCAAAATAATTTTATTTGGTAGTAATTGAGGACAATAAATGAAACCACACCAATTTTTATTTATTTTTATGAACTGTACCTTTGCAATAACTGGGCGAGCCATTGAAGTCCCAAGCAAGTACTTCCTCTCATAGATGGCACCAGCTCGTAAGCAAGGAAATATAAAATCTCTCACAAATTCCTCTTTCAGATCCTTCACTACTAATTGGCATGCCCCACTAGCCTTGGCCTTCCGTTCCAAACCTTCCAATTCTTGTACACCCTGATATTCGTAGAATTTGATCAAACATTGGCCATTATACAGATAAACTAACAATCCCTATCTATTTTTTCCTCTACATATATTTATGAGTTGATGAACTGATTTAAATTAGATTTTCACTTACTTGACCAACATCAGCAGTGAAGCAAACAACCTCGCAGCCATAGTTCTCCCTGCAATGAGGAAACATCAAACACTCCGAGAAATATCCAGGCCATGAAAAGGTACATCCAATCATTTTAGGATGGATATGACACTAAACTATGCATATCCTTGATAATAGATTGTAGTGGCAAGAAAAGAGTTCTCCCTTCATTCTTATCTTTGATAAATGTAATCTCAGACAAATCTTGAGGTGATTTAATGGAAAAATACATATTGAAATCATCCAACAAAAAACAATGACTACAGGCACTAATCTAAACCAAGTCAACATAAGGGTAGATCCATCAATCACTACTTCAAAAGGAAATATCGGGTGGTTATATATACTGAGAATGAATATGATGACCCAGAACACAATTGTGGTCTTATTTACTGAGGACGAATATGATGACCCAGATATTAATGACACAAAAAATCATCCCATGATTTAACTGAAGATGGACATTGCAGGAATAAACTCAGATGTCAACTCTCGAACAAGCATAGAAAAAATAACAAACGCACCAGGAAAACAAGGGTGATCTACAAGAATATCACCAAGCAATCTCATATACATTGAGGGACGAATAGGGAATGAATAAGCCATCCAAGAATCAAGAACAAAATCAACTAGCATACCTAAGCCAAGGTACAATTACAGAGGTATCTAAACCACCACTATAGGCCAGCACCACTTTGTTCAACTTTTTACGCAGAAATTTCCCACTGTCACCACTAGAAGTTGTCACCTCCTTGTCATTAGCCAAAACTGCTTTGATAACTGCATCCAAATTCATAGGAGGCTAAATATATTGAGATGATATAGAAATATATGTATACATGCAATTTCTTTCCAACAAGCAAATTCAAATAGATTCATTTGAAAGAATCATCTCCTTACATAAATATATGTGCCTAATAAAATTTACAAATACATACATACAAACAAATAAGGATGTGCATACTATGTATGTGAATATAGCACGCATATCAAACTACAAAAAAGTAACAGAGGCCTCTTGCAAATTATATGATTCAATAACTGTATGGGTTCTCACTACTATGAAAAAAAATACCACATAAATCATACTATAGTATTCCATAAAATCAATCAAATAAATAGCAGAAGCGTAAAATTAAACCAAAAGAATAAAAAAAGACCAGCAGAAAAGGGTTCCTTCCCCCACAAAGCAAAGAGACTGATACCATGATTCTCACGAGAAACGCCAAATTTAGCCATGTTTTGAGCGACTGGAAGACCATGAAAATCACTAGCTTTCACCCCAAGCTGCCATTATAAAAGAAGATAGAGAAAGATTCTAAAAATACCACCCATCATAACATATAGCATACATAATAAGTAGATTAACTGAACTGGCAATGCAACAAATACCTGCTGCTGTGAAGCAATTTTTCTGGTGCAGTGAACTTTATCGTAAATCAGAGCTGAATCTACATTTGAAAAAAATTGTCACACTCAAACAATAGCTAAGGGAGAAAAGAAAGAAGCTACTTAAATATTCAATGCCACCTCTTTTAGAACCATGGAAAAGGAGATTTGTGGAAGAACAAGAGGAGATTGCATGTAACTGAGCCATCCGTCTCCCTCTGATGCAGTGTACTATAAACTCTTGTCTCTGAAATGTTAAAATTTGGCAATTTATTAAACAACCGTAAGAACACACCGTACACATTAACAATACAACATTCAAAGCTGTTACAGCGCTTTAAACCCACCACTCAAAACCCAATTGGTATTTTAATCAAGAAGAAAAATATACGCAGGTTTTAAAAAAACCGCCAAGATACTAATGAAAACACAGCGACGAAGCTACAACAAACACAGGTGAAAAAAAAAACGTGAACCAGGGAAAAATCAGAACGAATGGAAGAAACAGTAACCGAAATCAGAAAGGAAACTCCTGAGCTGTCAAATCAACAAATCCTAAATAGCGAATAAACGGTCCTTTGATCGGGGAACCCAAATTAAATCTCAAAGGGCGAGTTGATTACCGGCGTGAAGAAATGGCGGCGGAGGAGTTGGTGGAGATAGTTCAAAGTTGAGTGGGTTTTGAGTGGACTCGCCGTTTTAAGCGCGCTTAACTTTTTGATAGGTTTTTTCCCTAATGATTCTATTTAGGGAAATTGCGAAGCAAAATTGGTTTCATTATTAATTCAACTAGTATCTAAATATAATAAGTTATTATAAAAGTAATAATATATAATATTTTAAAATAAAATTATATAAAATTTATTTAAAATAAAAATAATTTATAATATAACATAGTATTACATATTAAAATATACTACACTTAGTATATAAAAGTAATATTTTATTTTTGTATATGCAATATAAATATGAAATTGATAATCATGAGAAAATGATTAACTTGATATATTTTTCATAAAATTTAAGTTGAGATACAAAAATTATAGGCTATTGAATATTGGAGTGAAAAAGTAAATAAAAAGAAAAAATTTAATTGAATATTAGACTTTTTAAAAATAAAAAGATATTTTGAGCCCAAAAATGCTTTCTTTCTATTTTTAGTTGTTTTTATGTTATTATATAACTAATGTGGGACCCGTATGATGTACGGAAGTTATTTTTATATGTTTTAATTACTAAAAAATATGTTATTTATTATTACAAATATTAGCAAAAAAATAATTATATGTAAATATCTGAATTTATAATTTTTATATTTGAGTATGAATTTATTTTAAATTGAAATCAAATATCATTCATAATTTTTCATGGTTTTAAATGTAATAAATCTATGCAAATTTAGATATTGATTTGTTTTAAAAATTTTAAAATTGTTTGGAAACAGTCGATTTGCTCCAAATCTAATATTAATAATTTCATTTTCAAAATTAATCTATTTTTTTAGTAATGATAAAATAGACGAACGTTTTCACAATTTTTATGCAACTAATATTAATAAAAAAAAATTGAAGATATTAATATATTTACAATGGATGAAAGTTACTTTTGTCTTATTTTAGTAGTAAAAATACATTATTTATTATTAAAAATATCAGTAAAAAATTAACAATTATAGTAAAATTAATAATTTTCATAGATTATAGAATATTACCAAATTTAAATAATTAATATATTTTATTATACTTATTTCTTATGTAACTAACATTAATAAATATTAATATCTTTTTATTTATATACCCAACAAATCTGCTACAAATATAAATATTATTTTATAATTTAAAAAAATCAAATCTCCAATATTTATTTATACACGATTTATACAAAAATAAATATAAATTTACACTTTCAATATTATTTATATAATTTTTATTTATATTAAAATTATACTAATATTATTATATATAATAAAAAATGAAGTCAGAATGCCGCCTGGGGTTGATCCCAAGTCTTCAAGTACCCACCCCCCAACCTGCCCCATTCTCTTATATCCCTTAGGAAACATCATCCCATCACACACCTTCAATGGGAAATTGGAATCAAGCTATTTAATCTCCACCTTACCCTTTTCCGACAAAAACATATATATCTCAAAACTTGCTCAATTCATTGGCAAAATTTTTGTAAGTAAACTTTTTTCAACAGCTGTGTGCGTTCCCACCAACATAAATAAAAGCGGTAATAACCCTTGGCACAATTTTAGTATTCATACAAACTGACTAATCAGAATGGAGAAATACATGTTGGTGATCCTTAAGATTTTAAACACACTTAGAAACTCAATGGGTAAGTAGTGTTTCAACCGAAAAGCTGGTGATGGTGGCCCATGGACAAAGATCTTCACTTCTTATTCCGACTCTCCTCCCTTTCTCTCTCCCGCTTCTTATACAGCTTCTCCAGTTGCCGCTTTGCCTCGCAGTTGGGGAAGTTTGATAGATCATAATAATGTGGAGCAATGTCAACCAACCTGCAAATATTTTCAGGGAACCGGAGGTTTATAAATAATAATAATAAATAAATCCCCCAAGAGACCAAAATTTAAACATAATTTGGTCGCAACACACACAATCCTGATAATAAATATCAACAAAATCAGTATTCAACTATCATTCCACTTTAATACATCATTTGAAATTAGTGGTGGTAGAGATTTTCTACATCCAGTGCAGCTCATGTTATCATATGTACAGACAACCACACACGCCCAGTCAGATACATATTTGCCAAACAACAGTCCGTAAAACCATCACCTATAAAGCCTGCATTCACTACTGGCTACTGCCACACCTACCACCAGAACCACTATTTCCTTGAAAAGCCAATGAGCCCGTTGTAAATTTGAACCAAAAAGGGATCAATTGGAGTACTTATCAACTGCATCCAGTGCCTTGTGTTCACTGATAGTGATGTTTAAGAGAACACAGGAATATCACTTTAAATCTAAATACAAAACTTATAAGAAATAGACAACCCAAGACTAAAGATACAGAACTAACCCACCAGAAAGCAGGCAATTAAAAAATATTAGAAAGACGCCTAGGCCCCCGTTTAGAAACAGAATGAATGCAAGATATGCTACAAAGAAAATGGCACATTGAAAAAACTATGCCCAGGAAACCAACATAATGTCCAAACTTGAGACGCAACAATTATATAAGCGACTTGAATTCCCTTCCGTGAAAAAGGTTTGACAGGTTGATATTACTCAACTATCAGTGGAGATAGAGGGGACAGAGCAAACATTTTCATTTCACTAGTCAGTCCCTGCAGTTCCTGATTACTCATTTACTCAGAGGAAAAGCTACGTGAATCGTGCGTGCAGCTGTAACTACTCATACAAACTACAGCATAAAACAAAGGGATATGAAAAGATCAGGGTCACAAACTGACCATTCACCACGAATATCTGTTACTGTACGAATGAAATTCCTGCTTGTCAGAACATATTCATTGTAGATTACCCACTCTGGCTTATGGTCCAGGCAATTCGAAGGGTGCAAGTGAACAACCTGCGGGATACGCCATGGAATCAGATATTGAGGAAGGTTATTATACAGTAAGGAAATGCAACATAGAGCATCTTCAACACATACTTGGTTGTCTTTGACGGTCAGATAATGCCCAGTGCGTTCTAAATGGGCAACCTGCATAAAGTATCCAGCCAGCATAGCCTTCCTGATATTCACATAGTAATCACGGCTGTTAAAATCTGTGCTGCACATCTTCAGATTGAATCTGGCCATAATCCGAGCTAGCTGCTGTCTGACATTGTCTGCAGATTTCATAGCCCTAAAGTTGACGAAATTCTCATAGCACCACTGTGAATCCTCCTCTAAAAAACAATCATTTATAGGCAAATATCAGTACCAGTAACACAATTAAAAAAAGGGGAAGCAAGTGAAAATACTTAGTCAGTAACTTACTGTTTTGTTTATACGCATGGTACACATTCAACAGTGTAAGGTGATCCCCATCAATGTGACCAAACCGAGCTTTTGCTTCATCAGCAGCCTTTTGAGCCTCCCTAGGCCGGACAAAGCAATTGGGTACTAGAGAAAAAATTGGTTATCACAGAGGAGGCCCACGGAAGGTCAGCAGATGTATAGAGGCGAGACGACACCATTTGCTTCATGAGAGAATACTGAGAAACTGCAACTATCTGCATCAGCACTTACTTAGAAATCCTTGGTACATGCCAGCGCAGGCATGAGACCCAGACAAGAGATGCTGATGACAACCTAAACACGCTCAGATATCAACTACATACATAAATGCAGAAGCATTCATGTATGCAGTCAAATATCTGAAATTACAGTACACAGAAGCCTATCTGTGCATGTAAGACAACCGAAGCATGAACTTCACATAGAGTAAAGCATGCTGGACAAGGATATCTACTTCTATGTAGATACAAGACAAAACTGACGACCAAGACAAAAAAAAACAGTAAATTTGAATACCTGAAAGCATTGCAGATATAGAGAGGATCTCATTGGAACAGTTAAATTCCTGGCTAACAACCAGCATTTTCGCCATCTGAGGATCCAAAGGAAACTCGCTCATGATTTCACCCAACTTGGTCAAGTTTCCATCATCATCAAGGGCTCCCAAGTAATTCAAGACCTCCAATGCTCTCATCAGCGTCTCTGGAGCAGGTGGATCCATAAAATCAAAATGTACTAAGTCATCTATTCCCAGTTTTTTCAAGGTTAAAACCGTATTAGCAAGGTTCGAACGCAATATCTCCGGATATGTCTGCGGTACAAGGTCGTTGTGGAAGCTCTTCTCCGTGTACAGCCGAAAGCATTTCCCTGGCTGTGTTCTTCCAGCACGACCTGAACGTTGATGGGCACTAGCCTTTGATATTGGAGAGACTAACAGAGATTCAACACGAATTCTGGGGTTATAAACTTTTTGTTTAGCAAATCCAGGGTCTATGACATAGACTATGCCATCAATTGTCAAAGATGTTTCAGCAATATTTGTGGAAACAACAATCTTTCTTCCTGCAGGACCTCCCTCCACCAGCGGAGGCGGAGCAGGTTCAAAAATCTTCTGCTGCATTGCTGGAGGAAGGGTGGAATACAATGGTACTATTTTCACTGGTCCCACTTGATCCCCATTATTAGCTATTTCCTTTCCAATTTTTTTGCATGCATCTTCAATTTCCTCTTCACCAGTAAGGAAGACAAGTATATCGCCAGGAGGTTCACACAAATGTATCTGACAAACAGTCTTGATAGCTGCTTCAAGGTAATCCCTTTCAGGCTCCTGGGTATAGAAGATCTCAACAGGATGAAGCCTACCAGGAACTTTCATGAGTGGTGCACCAAAGAAGTAACCTTGAAACTTTTCAGCCTCAAGAGTGGCACTCATAACGACTAATTTCATATCAGGCCTATTTCTCAACACTTCCTTTAGAAGCCCAAATAGAACATCTGTTGCTAAAGTTCTTTCATGAGCCTCATCAAGAATTATCACTTTATATCTCTCCAAGAGTGGATCAGTCATGGCTTCTCTCAAAAGCATACCATCTGTTAAGTACCTGCAGGGCACAGGAAAAAAGGTATCAAGGTGCTATCTCATAAAAACAAATCAAGAGATCTCCAATTGACCAAAACAAACTATCATTTTTCTGTAAATCTTACTTCAAAACAGTCCGTGCACTGCTACAATCCTCAAACCGAATACTATAACCTACTTCTTCACCTATTGTCACATCCATCTCTTCTGCAACTCTCCTTGAAACAGACATAGCAGCCACCCTCCGAGGCTGAGTGCAGGCAACCATAAACTTCCTGCGCTTGTCAGCAGTCTCTAGCTCTATAGCATCCAGAACAAATTGAGGAATCTGCAATAAAAAATAAAAATAAAAAACAATTGAAAATGCTCATTACCTAGATACATTATTTATTTCATTAAAGACACCTTCGTACAAACAATGAGGCACTTACGCTTCATTAGCAAAGCATGACACTATCAAAATGAGAGCCCAGACAATGCAAAGTGGGCATACGAAAATACAAATTAATTTACACCAAGTTACTGTAAAACTCGTGCAGGGTTATCATTGTTAGGAGGAGAGGGTCATCATAATGTATGTATAGAACCTAATTTTACTAGAGCATCTGAGAAGCAGCTAAAAGGGACAAGTACAATAAATATGGAATTTCATAATTAAAAAAAGGTGCGAGAAGCTCCTCTTGTACAGGTATAGCATTAGCAACACATATAACTAACTACACGGGCATGAATACTAACCTGAGTGGTTTTACCACTACCAGTTTCGCCGACAAGAATTAGTGTCTGATTGGCTCTAAGAACCTGCAAGAACTCCTCTTTCTGGTGCCAGACAGGCAAGGTCTTCCTCTTCTCCAAAATTTCATAATATCTCTGAGAGAAAGGCCTTCCATTCCACTTGTTGATCGTCGAGGCTGCTGCCGCCGTCATCCCGCCAGCGCCGTTGGCCCTGGAGAATTTTCCCGGTACCGCTGCCTCGTCCACTACATCGAACAAACTCACCTTCCTCTTTCTCTCTGTTCCCATCTACCTGAGATTTTCTCTCCAGTTCGGCGGGGATACGCTTCTCCGTCAAATTGGGACAAATCGAAGGTCAATCTTGAGGGCTAGCTGTATAAGAAAACCCTAGAAAGAGAAACTGACATATAATTAGGGTTTGATGATTGTGTATATAAGAAAGAGTCGTTAGTAGGAAGAAGTCTCTCTGGATTTATATACTATCACTCTATTAGCGGTTGCCGAGCAACCGACTATTTAAATATTTGAGGCCCGGCCCAAACTACAAAATAAAACCTTATCAACCTGGTCCGTGTAGCCCAATAAGATGTTTGGGCCGCGTGGAGCGATTATAATCCCATTTTTAAACTTTCATTGTATTCATATACAACTTTGACCTGCGATACACCCAAATATTTTTTCATTATATTTTATAATGTAAATTATTTAAATATATAAATTCAAAAATAATATTAAATTTACAAATAAATATTTTAAAAAATCTAATTTTAATATTGCTGGATAAAATATATATATATAAGATATAATTTACATAATATCAAATAAAATAGAAAAATAAAAATGTACCTATTATTCAATAATCAAACGATTGTACGTGAAAGAATTAGATAGAAAATAATCTATTTTTCAATCTATTTTAACTCATAAAAATGAAAATATTGATAAATATTATATCCATAATTTATGGAAGGATGAATCATATCAAATATTTTAGTATTTAAGATTTACCAAAAATAGTAATTTACACATAAACATATCGTAAATAATAGATAACAAATTATTTTTAATTAGGAAATCACTTTTAGGCAGGAAAACAAAAATAAAAAAAACATTTTACTTTTATATATAGATTGTTTGTAGATTCTTTTTTAACATTGAATATTTTTAATGCAAATCATAATGTATCTATGTTCGGGTGGTTGTTGTCACATTTATATCACTAACAAAGATCCTACAAATAAGAAATACTCAAATACGTGAAATATTGATTTGAAGTGGACCATATCTCTTTTCATGATATATATATATATATAATTAAGGTAGTACTATTTAAATATATTTGCAAACGATGTAAAATAACAAGGAACCTAATATAATATTTAATTTATATTTAATATTTTATTAATTATATTCTTTATTCATGTGTTATTTTATTTCAACGTAAAGCTCTGATTCAAGAATGAAAAAAGAAGTACTTCTGGAGTTTGACAACAAAAAGGCATACTTTCAATAAAGTACTTTCATTGATTAATACATGTGTATGTAAGAATTGATATGAATGTGTATTATCCAAAAACTGAGTCTTGAAGCATATGAATGAATAATAAGGCGTTACCGGAGGATTCTCCCAGTAGCCAGAATCGGGAGTCGCACTATATATGCACCTTATGTGTTTGTATGTATGCGCGAATGGCAACATATGCAGAGAGAGAGAGAGAGAGAGAGAGAGAGGACTATCACTAGTGAAGAATTTTTGGGGTGGGATTTTTGTATGATCGATGGATTCATCAATTCTGAGTTTAAATAATTGGTTTCAGATTTTTGTTCATTGATGATTCCATATTTTAATTTAAGAATTTTATTTTATTCACTTGGCCGTTCTTATTCAAATTTTCATTCATTTGCTTTTATTTGATTGGACATTTGTGTTTTTCTCTCGTAAAGCTCTTATTCAGGAAATAGAGGTCGTGCTTGTGGATACTCTTGTGAAGGACGTCGAAGCAGGTAATTGGAAAATCAGTAACCATAATAGCAACTGCTTGTTGAACGTAAGAAATGTGTTGAAGAACCAATTCAAGGAGCGTAAGTTCTCTTACGCTGACGTGAAAAGGCGCGTTGATTTGCTACAATCCCGTCACTACACGTTCAAAAAAATGATAATGACGGCTGGAGTTCGTATGATAGGTGAACGACGGTATATAGACCATAAAGACTACTGTTGGCGTTTATGGGTAATTTTCTCTATAATTTAAGCAAGCATTTATTTTCTTGATTGTAAATATCTATTTCACACTTCTATTAATTATTCTTACATTTATAGGATCGTAATCTCAAAATGACAAATACAATTGCATACCTAATGGATGATGAGCTATTCTTCGACCAACTAGAGAAGCTTTTCAATTTTGAAGATAAAATGATTTGGTTTAGCTACGATTGGTATTTGAAATGTTGGACTTTCATGAATATTGTAATGGTATTATTGTATTAATTATTATATAAAGTGTTATGTGTATCATCCAAAAATTTAGTCTTGAAGCATATGATTGAAAAATAAGGCATTACTGGGGGATTCTCCCAGCGGCCAGAATCGGGAGTCGCATTATATATGCAGCTTATGTGTTTGTATTTATGCGCGAATGGCAACATATGCAGGTGGAGGGGAGAGAGAGAGAGAGAGAGGACTATCACTATTGAAGAATTTTTGGGGTGGGATTTTTGTATGGTTGATGGATTCATCAATTATGAGTTTAAATAATTGGTTTCAGATTTCTGTTTATATTTCTGTTTATTGATGATTCCATATTTTAATTTAAGATTCATATTTTATTCACTTGGCCGTTCTTATTCAAATTTCCATTCACTTGCTTTTATTTGATTGAACATTTGTGTTTTGCTCTTGTAAAGCTCTTATTCAAGACTGAAGAAGGAAGTACTTCTGGAATCTGACAACAAAAAGACATACTTTCAATAAAGTTCAGTCATCGATTAATACATGTATATATATGAGAATCGATATGAATGTGTATCATCCAAAAACTGAGTCTTGAAGCATATGAATGAAAAATAAGGCATTACCGGAGGATTCTCTTAGCGGCCAGAATCGTGAGTCGCACTATATATGCAGCTTATGTGTTTGTATGTATGTGCGAATGGCAGCATATGCAGCTGGAGGAGGGGGGAGAGAGAGAGAGAGAGGACTATCACTAGTGAAGAATTTTTGGGGTGGGTGGGATTTTTGTATGATTGATTGGTTCATCAATTTCTGAGTTTAAATAATTGGTTTCAGATTTCTGTTCATTGATGATTCCATATTTTAATTTAAGAATTTTATTTTATTCACTTGGCCGTTCTTATTCAAATTTCCATCACTTACTTTTATTTGATTGTGCATTTGTGTTTTGCTCTCGTAAAGCTCTTATTCAAGAATGAAGAAGGAAGTACATCTTGAATCTGACAACAAAAGACATACTTTCAATAAACTTCATTCATCGATTAATACATGTATATGTGAGAATTGATATGAATGTGTATCATCCAAAAACTGAGTCTTGAAGCATATGAATGATAAATAAGGCATTATCGAAGGTTTCTCCCAGCGGCCGGAATCGGGAGTCACACTATATATGCAGCTTATGTGTTTGTATACTATATATGCAACTTATGTGTTTGTATGTATGCGCAAATGGCGACGGATGCAGCTGGAGGGGGGGAGAGAGAGAGAGAGGACTATCACTAGTGAATAATTTTTTGGGTGGAAATTTTGTATGATTGATGGATTCATCAATTTTGAGTTTAAATAATTAGTTTCAGATTTCTATTCATTGATGATTTCATTTTTTATTTTAAGAATTTTATTTTATTTACTTGGCCGTTCGTATTCAAATTTCCATTCACTTGCTTTTATTTGATTGGATATTAAATATTTTTCCTGATAATAGGCACAACAACATTCTTATTTCTTAAACATGTATAATTTAATTATCTAATTTAAGTCTGCATTAACATTTTAATTCTCCGTTAAATAATATAAATTTTAAGATAAGTAAATATGTTAATAATTATGAATTATGTATTTGTATTTATTAATAAGTTAAATAATTGCTAAAATACATTTTATTATCAATTTAATCCAATTTGAAATCATAAGAGGTTGTAAGTAGTAATAATTGAAACTCTATGTAATTTGAATAGTTTTTCTTCGGAAATTTAGTTTAACAGTTTCTGATCCTTCTTTTTTTTTTTTTCTAGTTTGATATGACATTTTATCATTAATATTTATCTTTTTGAATAAATCAAAGTGCACTTTTTATAGTAGAATTGGTACTCCCTCATTAAGAAATTAAATTAATTATTTCCTTAGTTACATGATTAATTCACTTATGTGTTCAATTAACCCCAAAGTCATTTATTTCGCATCTTAATACTCCCATTACCAGAATTCCAAATAATCCATTACAATTATATATCTTTCCTAATCTATGTATATATAAAAAGAGAACTATGCTACAAATAGAAAGTATAAATTTTTTTTAGCTTAAACTACTTTTTAATTATAGTATCTATTTTCTATGCAAAAATATACCAAATCTATGTATATATATTATGATATCTTTTTTTTTCAAAACAAATCCATATATAGTATATCTTTTCTATGCAAATATAATTTTTGCTGCCTAAATTACTTTTAATGATGATATTAGATATCATCATTAAAAGTAATTTAGGCAGCAATTTTTTTTTATATTTATGACACTAATTCTGTTTATGAATATCATAATTAACTTAAGAAAATATTTTATATTTCATAATTAAATTTTAATGTATGTATGTATGTGTATATATATGTACAATATGGATGTTAAATTAAAGATTGTGAAAATATAATTAATTAGATATATATATGTGTGTGTGTGTGTTTAAATTGGAGTTGAAACAAAAAAGTTATAAGCTTTTGATATTTTTAGTAAAAATAAAAAGTAATAAAAATATAATTAAATAAAAATATTTTGATAGATAATAACTTAAAAATTAATAAATATCGTAGTTTTATTAATCAAATATATAGATAGATGTTAATATAAATTTGAATTGAAAAATAGATATCAGAATATATATCGATAGATATTGATATAGATTTGCATCAAAAAATAGATATCATAATATATATACATATATATGGTATATATTTGCATAGAAAAGAGATACCATAATTAGAAAGTAGTTTAGGCGGGAAAATTTAATATTTTCTATTTGTGGCGGTAATTCTCTTTTTTTATATATATAGACTAGCGCGAGACCTGCAATACACATAAATATTTTGTTCATTATATTTTGTAATGTAAGGATATATTTAAATTGTATATATATATGTGTGTATATATGTATATTTTGAACGAAATCATTCAAATATATAAATTCAACAATAATATTGGATTTACAAAAAAACAAAATTTAAAAATTCAATTTTAATGTTGTTGGATAAAAAGAAAAAAAAATATAAGATATAATTTACATAATATCAAATGTAATAGAAAAATGAAACTGTACCTATTATTCAAGAATCAAACGATTGTACATGAAATAATTAGATAAAAAAAATGAATCATATGATTTACATTCAAACATATCCTAAATAATAGGTAACAAATTACTTTTTATTAGGAAACCACGTTTAAACAGAAAAACGAACATAAAAAAAGACATTTTACTTTTATAAATATATAGATAGATTGTTTGTAGATTCTTTTTTAACATTGAATATTTTTAGGGCAAATCATAATGTAACTATTTCTGGTGGTTGTTGTCACATGTATATCAGTGACAAAGATCCTACAAACAAAAAATAATGAAATACATGATATATTGATTTGAAGTGGACCACATCTCTTTTCATGATATATATATATATATATAATTAAGGTAGTGCTATTTAAATATATTTGCAAACTATGTAAAATAACAAGGAACTTAATACAATGTTCAATTTATATTCACTGTTAATCATATTCTTTATTCATGTGTTATTTTATTTCAACATTGCAATTGTAATATATATTCAATTGGAAATATTCTTTTTAATTTGTTAAATACAAATATTTGGGTCCTTTGCTCAGATTAGTTTGGTAGATTCTATAGGAATGGCAAAAGCATACATATCCTTTACATCTATGCCTCCTTTGCACATATCTTATGGTAGATACTCCATTACACATATCCCTATTAAATAGAACCGTTTCGCGTAGTTTACACCTATATATAGAGGCATGCGTCTACATGTAACTACAATTCAACTCTCACGTCAATTTCATTTTTCTCCTTCAGATTCACGATCATGGTGTTGAGAGACTTGACAATCAACGACATGAAAGATATTGAGCTTGACGACAAGACTCCATTCAATGTTTTAGTTGCCACGGCAGAACGAGCAATGCAAGTACTAGATGATTAGAAGCTACAGGTCAAAGACGGAGATCACATGCAAAGAAGAAAAATAAGTGCAACAATCCACATGAAGATCGCCAAGTGCCACGACCACCGCCCCTGTCACCCCTAGCGTTCAAGAACGCAATTCAAAACATGGGGAGAGGAAGAAATATCGAGGAAGATAAATTGGTGATACATAAGAAATTGTTTTTGACCAACATAAAAAAGTCACATAATCGACTATCCATCCCATTTAATAATATGATCAAAAACGATTTTTTAACAGATGCAGAAAAGGAGTTTCTTTGTACTCGAGATGAGAAGCAGAAGAAGAAATATATCAACATGGAGATTATAGAACCATTATTGGGACGACAGTTTGCTAAATTTGCGAGGTGGGATGTGACAAAAGATACTGGGAATACATCGTCAACATACGTGATTAATGGAACGTGGATATCCATTGTCAATAGGAATGGCCTAAAAGAAGGGAATTTACTACAAGTTTGGAGCTTTCAAATCGATGGCCATTTTAATGAAATTGATTTTATTTTGCGGAGAGAAGTGTAAATGTTGACCAGTCAAATCGAAATTAAAATACATTATTGGTAAAGGTTATAAACTATGTTTTATAATAGGCTTAATTTTTGTAAAATAATGTCTATAATATCTTTGTGACATAATTTTATTTTCAATTATTATAACTGCAGTTACATGTTTGTGTTTCAACATAATCAAAATGTAATCTAACATAATTTATACAGACTAAAAGTAAAGTAAAAAAACACCTACAGTGCTTTCAATTTGTCCAAACCAAAACAATGATCTTCCTTCTCTTTACCAAAGAAAAACCCCAAATTTTTGCAATTTTAACCAAACCAAATCGGTGTATCTCAATTCAATTTTGAGTTTCATATTTCCATGAATCAAAAATTTGGTTTGATTCAGTATATTTTAACTGAATGAACACCCCTATTCAATGTCGTTTTGTTTAATTCTTTCAGAGTTGTTTAAACAGTAAAATTTCAACATCTTATAAATTCTAAAACCATCTACAAGATCTAATAAACTGATGGAGCTTATAAATATTTGAAATAAATTTGGCCAAACATCCCGTAAGGCGGGGATGATAACCAGTAGTTCACAATATCCTTGCACAAATTTACCCCGCACGTTAGAAGAAAAGTGAAGTCATCACATTATTCCATCTTTGGCTTTGAACAAAGAAACCTTTAAACCGAGAGAGAAAATGAATCAAGTAAATTTTGCAAGTATGTACACAGAGAAAAATATTTGCATTCCGCTAAGAGTTTGATCTCCAACATCTAAAGAACCGAAGCTATGTTATGTACTGCAGAGACACTCATCGTCGTTTTCAGTCAATTCCGGCAAGCGTAGCTCCTGTAGACCTGCATCCACAAGTCGGGTTATTTACAATGAAGAAATAGCGAAGAAACGTTTTTAAACTACTGAACTTTTCATGTTTTGTTCTATTAAGCGTTCAGTACTTATATTGTGTTGTGTTCAATTTAGCAGTTCAGCCTTTTATTTTTGGCCTCAATATATATAACACAATAAAAAGTACGATGCCTCAATAGACAGAACATCAAAATTCAGGGGCTTTAAATGCATTTTGCCAAGGAAATAAACGACAACGAGCATAACAGAATACATACTTGGGAGGTAAAAAACTCGGTGCAGCACCATCATCTGACATAAAAGTTTTGTAAAACTCAACGGGTGTCAATCCCATTGTCTCTGGTGCTGGCTGCGGAGCCCCCACGAGTATCAAATTCGAGTTGGTGCTTGAACCGATGCCTTCACACAAACAAATAACCACCAGAGTTAATGAATTATTAATCCTCAGAAATCATGTAAACCTAGTCAAATACATTGAATATAATCTACATATAAGCTAATTTTTATCAGAAGAAGCATTATCATAGCATATACCAAACTGGATGACCAATATCAAGCCTGATTACATTTCTAACTCAAGTTCACCAACTTTGTCTATAAACGGAGTTGTCATAGGTTTGAATATTTGGGTGAGCTGCGGATCAGGGTCACACTTTCAGGCCTGTCCTAATACTACATCCATGAAAGATATTTCTGTGGGTGCAGAAAAGCACAAATATTTGAAATTTTCACCATTGGAACCTAATGAAAAATGGAAGCCCATAGAAGAGATTCGATAAAATGTCAAATGGTATGTTGGAAACAATAAAATTACAGGAGAGTTTCTCTTCAGTTTAAACAATCAAACTGACATATTAAGATTTTTTTATCCTCCAACTGGAAAAGGCGAACTTTAAACTAGAAATGAAATAAAACTAGATGCAGGCTTTGATAGCTATTATAAAAGTAGCATAATAACATTTTCTTTCCATCTGAAACATGAAACAACCCAACTTTTTAAACACTTTCCCTTCAATTCTTGACAGACATGAAAATGAATCAATGTTTCAAAGGACAAATACCATGTAATACGAAAATAATTGTAATCAAGCATAACAGGGAACAATGTTTGAAAACTAACACGATGATGCAAAGGTATTATTCATAGAACACGATGATTACAAAATTGACCGTGGTGACAATTTGAAAACATACCTTGCAAGACTAGCACGAGGAAAAACAAAACAGTGACAAGCATTGCTGAGATGGTGGCACCTGACGATGACAATGATGACGAAGAAGTTGAAGATGACGGTGATGCTGGCAAGGCTTTAGCTTTCATCTTCTTAAGTGCTTTTACACGCTCCATCCTCTCCCGCTTTTTTATGGCAATCCTAGAGATTTCCTTGAGCAACCTCATATCTGCAGCATCCAATGATGGACCTTTAGGAGGCCGAGGTGGTTTAGGAGCCTTCTTAACTTTTCCACTCTTTCGCCTTTCTTTCTCATTCTCCTTCTCCTCCTCCTTCTCCACTGGACTTTGTTGCCCTCCTGTATCATTGTCTGCCAACAACTCTGTAGACTCATTCGGATGTTCTAGTTGCACTCTTGTCTCACTTTCTGCTGATTCATTGAAGCCCAAAATTCTACCAAAAAGCTTGTTCAAAGATATGTTCCCCAATCTGCTATTGGAAGATCCATGACTTGCCTCACCAGTCTCAATATCAATTCTAACTTCTTTTTCTTTCAAGTTACTGAGTTCCATATTCCATTAACTATATTATTCTCTGGCTGTATTCTTCAAGCCCTTCCCCTCAATTATATGCCTATGATGTCAAAAAAGATATTGCCGCCTATCTTTTGCTCAAAGACCAATAAAAAGCAATATCAATTTCATGGATTAATGGGAATCAATATTGAAGAATGACGTATGATTCCAAAATTTTAGTATCTTCAATCAAGATATCTTCTTCTATTGTTTTTTTTCCACCACAAAGTGCAACAAGGGCTGCTCAAAGGTTGAGAATTAATTTTCCCAAAAACCTCAGATATACACAAGCAACAGAATTATCCTGTAATTCAAATCATGAAAGACAATCAATATATTAGAATTCAAACAATTACAATAAGACGCGATTCCTAATTCATCTTCTCCAAACGAACAACAAATGCATAAACCATAAATATGTATTTCGCCTAACAATAATGCAGCTCGAATTCGAAACATGATTCTCACCGAAGTAGAATTATGGCACCAACAAGAAAAAAAAAAGGAAAAATATATACGTACATATATATGTATATGTAATAATACAGGTCAAAACACGACATAAAGCTACGGAGAAATTGCGCGTACCGATCAGGAATCAGAAGGCGGAAACCTCAATCCGGCAAAGTAATCACCAAAAGCAATGGAAGAAAAAAGGGGTTTCTGAAGTTTCGGGAGAGATTTTATCCACCCCAAGTTCAACTTTCCCTCATACTTTTCGTTGTATATAACAGATACAAATAATAATAATTATAAATATACGTATTCACGCCGAATAAAATAAGGGGGGAAGCGATGCTGAAGAGGCAGAGAGAGAAAGCAACAGCTGGACAGTGTTTGTCGGGTAGCCCGAAATTGACTGGGCCGCACCGTTTTGTACGATGAGTTGAGTTGCAATTTATATAGTTCAAAGTATTAGTCATATTTCCATAGCCTGGGAAGCGAATTACGATAATATTATAATTAGTACAATATGCTATCTTTTTTTTTTCTCCTACGAACGAACTTATAAAATCAATTTGAAAAATACAAGAGGGACTTGGAATTTGCCGAATTTATTGAAAATGAGAAGTATAAAATTAACATATTTTGTATTTAAATTAGATGTTTGTTCGAACGGTACACAATATATAATATATTTTATTATATAATATATCATAATTTTATATTATTATTATAAAATATATAAGTGGTGATATATAAAAAAGTTAAAATATATAATTATATAACTTAGTAGGTGAAACGATGTGGAAAAGTTGTTTCCCTTCCTCCACCCACAGAATATACCCCGGTGGATTCCCTATACATTATATTTGCCTTCTTCAATATACTCGCTCATAATCTTGTGCTGAATCTATGTGTTGGGAGATTCTATGTTAACAATATATATATATATAAATTTTTTCTAAAATGGTTGTGCCGTGCAGCATAATTTAAGGTATTACTTATGTAATTATAAAGTATTATTTATTTAATTATAAAGTATCACTATTTTTTAAGGTAACTAATCAGCAGTAATACACTTAAAAATAGTAATACTTTATAATTAAATAAATAATATTTTATAGTTAAATAAGTAGTATCTTAAATCGTATGATACGTGCTATTTTATATTGTGTATATATATAATATTTTAAATTATATGTGTGAATTAATTGATTAAATGAAAGGATTTTAAGTTCTCTTAACCCCACCAAGATACAAGTTTAAAGGATCCACGATCTAAAATAGAATGTATGTATTCAAATAAAATAGAATTTAAAGATTCATGAAAGAAAAAAGAAAGGGACACATAATAGCAGAGGTCAAATTGACAGATCATGACATGGGCACCACTATCAAACGCGGCTTAATGCCACGTAGGACCCAAATGGAATATATTAATATATTTTATTATATTAATAATTTATAATAATATTATAGTTTGTTATACTAAATTGTATTATAATAATGCCACGTAGGACCCAAATGGAATATATTTATACATATTTTAATTTAAAATATAATTTGTTATACTAAATTGTATTATAATTTTTTTAAATTAGTTTTATTAAATAATAAATTGTACGATATTTTGAAGTATATTTTTTTTTTCCTGAACTAAATATATATATTTTAGCTTACTAAATATTATTGAGGTTAAACAATAAATTATAATATTATGTAAATTAATAAAATAATATTTTATTTTATAAAAAAATATTTATATTTTTACATCAAATTCATATAAAAATTAATATATTATTTATTCAAATCCAACACATATATCAAAATTTAAATATTAATAATTCAATTCATAAAAAAGTTATTCCATCCATAAAAATTATATTACATGTTTCGAATATAATTAGTTATTTCAATATGTACAATAGTGGTGTCAAATTATTGATCACAAAAATAATATTAATTTGATATTTAAAACAAAAAAAAATATTTAAATTTTTAAGTTTGAATAAAAATAAAAATAAGATAGAGAAGGTGGAATATATGTGTTAATTAATTGTAGAGAGACATATCAAGAAAAAATAAAAATTCTCATTTTTCTCCTTTTTTTTATATATATAATAGATAGATAGATAAATGTGGCATTACTATTTCACCGTGTTTTATTTTTTAATGAAAATGTTGCTCATCAGTCATCAATTTTATACTACAGTTTAACAAGATTTCTTTTGTATATATATATATGTATATATATAAGGTTAATTATGAAAAATATTATGACCATTGGTCTAATTCTCAATTACAAAATGAGTTTTTTCTCAACTGCAAGATGATTTCTTAAATTTATCGATGTTTGTCATGTTATTTAATTTATTTTAATTATAACACTGTCATCTCATTCTAACGTTTAACTATTGACTTGAATGGCGGTACGATCTAAACAACGTTGTTTTATCTAAATAATTTGACGTAAATGAAAAAGTTAGTTAATAAATACGAAATTTACTCCAATGAAGCAATTATGTTGTAATTGAAAGAAATTATATAAATGCGATAAAAATTAATAAATTCTTAAAATCATGTTCCAATTAAAATTTTGACCCAATGTTGTTATTTTTTTTGTTAATGTTGCAAATAAAAATTTAACTAGGATTACAGCCAAGTTTCATGATCTTGCAGTGTACTAATTTAAATTTAGTTCCTTACTTGTGAATAAATACTTTAGATTAGTTTTGCTTCTATTTTATGCAAGTTGTGTGCATTTTATGCTTCCATTAGGGCAAGTTAACCAAATCGAATCGAATTGATATTTTGATTAATAAAAATTTCCGATTAGTAAAAATTCAACTAAATCTCTATTATATATATACACACACATATATATATAGAGTTAATTGAAAGAAAAAATGATCACCCTCGCCCCTTCCTCAATTGCAATATCATTTAATTTATTTCAATTACAATATTGTCACCTTATTCAAACGTTTAACTATTGACATGAAGAAATAAAGAATCTAAACGTCGTTTAATTTAAATAATTGACCCAAATGAAAAAAGTTAGTTAACAAGAATTACGAACTTTGCTTTATTTTTCAATTTCAATACAATTTTATACATGATTTGTTAAACGAACAATGTCGTTTGGGCTAAAAAAATTTAAAAACAAAAAAACATAAGAAACATTATTAAGTTTTTAAAATCATATTACAATTAAAATTTTGACCAAATATGGTGATTATTTTGATAATTAACCCCACATATAACTAAGTTTCATGATTCTGCAGTGTACTAATTTAAATTTAGTTTCCTTACTTTTGAATAAATACTTTAGATTATTTTTACTTCTCCTTTATGTTAGCTATGTGAATTTTATGATTTCCTTTATATAAGAGGCGTGTTCATTTCGATTAATTAAATTGAATCGAATTGAAATTTTGGTTAATAAAATAATTCAGTTATCAAAAATTAAATCAAATATGTTCGGTTCTATTCAATTTAGTTTTTAACTAAATTATTTCGGTCATTTTAAATTAGTTTTCATCTAATTTAAAATTTAATTAATATTTGTTGATGGGATGGAATCTAAAAATATAATTGTATGGATTAAAAATTATTAATACAAGTATTAAGTATATTCTTGAAAATTATAATATGAAAGTGTGTGTTGCAATCAATAATCGAAGGTTGTGTATTATGCAAAGGGAACATACAACAATAGATGACACTCTTAACTCTAATTCTTTGAAAAGATACAAGATGTATTGGAGACTTTGGAGTAATCTATTATAAGAACTCTCAACAAAATATATAAACTCAGACTATTCACTTTTATCTTTTGAATTTATATTGTTCCAACTTGACTTATAATTGTATTTATAGGCTCATGGATGCCTTCGACAATATCCCTGATATCCATCGTACTAACTTCATGTCACTATTTGGTTGAATTAGTCCATCTAACAGTCATTTCTTGTAAATCAAGACTTGACGACTTGGTCCATCTTTATTCCTTTTTTCACTATTAAGAAGTGTTATAAGTCTCTTCAAATTAATATAACAGTGTAAAAGTAAGAATTTGAAAAAAAAGAAAAAATAAATAGTAATAATCGAACTCTAAGTTAACTAAAAAATATAAATAGTAATTTTAAGAACATAATTAAGAGTTAAAAAATATATACAATCGATTTTTAATTTAGTCTGACTAACTGATATTTAAAATTGAAAATTAAAATATAAAAAATATTAAAATAAAAAATCAAACAAAAATCATGATTTGATATTTGATGGGATCTTAATTTCAATTTCAATTTAATTCAACTGTGAAATAAAATGAGGGAGTGCCATAATTCTGTTTGTTTTAAAACTAGTTATAGAAACCAGATTATTTTGTGAGGAAGAGGGGAATAATAATTTTCCTCTTCTTTTATAATCAGTCATACGTCAGAAGTCAAAACTCTTTCTGAGTCTGGGATACTAATTACGGTGCTCTTGGGAAATTCGATGGAGAGACACGGAGGAGAGAGGCGTGCCGATTACTTCGCTACGACGTCGTCTTTTCCCACCGGCGGCGGTCATTTCCATTACGACGATCGACACGACCACTTTCACGGCGGCGGCCACCAACCGGGTTACCGTCACCACAACAACTTCAACGGCCAACAGATTGAGTCCACTGGGTACCACCTCAACAGTGACTCCAATCATTCGCTGCCTCTCTCGGGGCAAAAGAGACAGTTTCCTTACCCTAGTAATTGCTGAACCTCTAATTGTTTGAAAACAAACTCTTAACCTAGTTTTGTTGTCATTCTGAATATAATTTTTCTGCAGATAATGCTGATTATGGCGGCTATGTGAAGCTGTACGCTGTAGGGATTACAAGAACAGCTACTGAACTTGATGTAAGTAGCAAGAGCGACGTTGATAACTTTGAAGATCACCTCTCGCTGCTCAAATTTATTAGTATTATTTTGCCTCCACGTTCTGAATTCCATCTTATTATCGGGTTTCAACATGTTTGATTATAGAAATATAATATTTCCTTTACATTCAGATTAGCGACGTTTTTGGAGAATTTGGAGATATTGTTGAGGTTGTTCTTCTCAAGGATAAAAGGACCGGTTTACAGCAGGGTATGAAGCAATCGTTTTAATTAAGACTTTTACTTAAACTTTAATGTTATACTGAGGTTTAATCTACATCTGGTTTCATGGAGTCGACAAATTCCATAGCAATTGAATATATTTTGTTTCATCTTCAATTACTTAGCCTTGCTTTTAGCATGATAAACATTTCAGTTTGTGCTTTTATTGACCCTGATTTGGCATCAATTTCATAGTTTGATGTGCAACTTAATTCCATGGTAATTTATGGTTGATATATTCTCTTTGTAAATATACTCTAGCTTATCTATTGTTGAGTAAATATCTTAGATGTATTATGCTAAGGTTGCATATAAATACTTGACAGCATATTCGATCCATGACTATAAAGATTCACTGGATATGTGTCATTTGCCATTTTTGCCATTTGCCATTTGCCTTCAAAATTGTATGAAGCTAAGATTTTCTCAACTGTTTATATTACCCAAGGACTCTTTATGTGAAGATTTAAATACTTTGATGGATGTACACATAGTTGTTAGAGGTGTGAGATGCAAAAGGCTACCTGGCGATCCGAGGCACACCTGGGGCGAGGCCAATAAAAATAAAATAAAAGAAAGCAAAACAAAACACTAAAAGCGTGTTTATGTCACAAACTGCTAATAATCCAATTAATCATTTTATTCAATCTATTGTTGTGTTAGTTCAATGATGCAAAAATGAATTACTCTTTTTATTTTTACTTTTTATTATTATTATTTTTTTTAATAAACAGATTAAGTAATGTATTTCTTACAAGATAAAAAATTGACTAAAAAGGATAACTCACTATGTATAAACATAAACTAAGTCATTATATATATATTGACTAAAAACATGTTTTTGGCGGGCGGAGAACCACTGGTGTTCAGGAGGCGCACCTGAGGCACAGGAGGTGACAGAAAAAGGTGTTGGAGGCACGGTGGCGCACAACTTTGCAATGTCGCCTGCCTTTGCCCGTAGAGGTGCGGACTTTTGCACCGGGCACGCCTCCAACAGCTATGGATGTATGGGAGTTAGTATATAATAATCACATTTTCTTCAAAAAAAATAAAAAATAAAATAAAAATGGCATGCTTTTTTGCCAACCTTATGGTAATGTTGTAAAAAAAGTCATTCATGTAATCCTGTTACTTGTTCTATGCTTAACACCACAGAGTTTTGTTCTGCTTATTTATCGACATGCTAATGTTGTTAGACACTGCTATTTTTCACATACTCATTTGCACATGCCTTTATACCTAGCTGGATCATAGATAGTTATGTCAAATATGAAAATATACAATATAAGTTTCTTTGTTCAATATTCTAGAGTGTTGCTTTGTGAAGTATGCAACGATTGAGCAAGCTGAGCGAGCTATTGGGGCATTTAACACTCAGTATACTTTCCCTGGGGTCAGTTATCTCATATTTCTGGCAGATTTGTACCATATCAAATTTGTGTTATCCAAATAATTAAATTTGTCTTCCATTCTGTTTTCATCCAGGCTGTGATTCCTCTGAGAGTGAAATATGCTGAAGGGGAACGCGAGCGCCTTGGTTATTATCTTCTCTATGGATATCTTTCTATGTTTTTTATTGTAGATTCATGCAATGCCTTTTGATCAACTTTATTTTAGGGTTTAGGGTGCATTGTTTTTTAAAACTTGATTTCTTTTGTACTTTGGCGGCATATATTTCTGTTTGGGAAACCTTGCATCATTACTAATGCAGGCTGCTAAATTCATTTTCTGGTGCAGAGTTCTCAGTATTGATTTGTCAAGATATTCGTTTTTGATTTATTGCGTCGATCCTGTTCTTGCTCTTCAATTGTTCTTCTAATGTGAATGGAAGTGTACTTCATATACAGTACCAATGGGAATGTAATGGAAAATGTTGGCCTTTTCTTAATAGGAAGATTGAAAGAATGGATAGTTGCTCTACGAAATACTGTATTTCTTTTTATCCAATATGATTTAAGATATTCATCCACTGAAATTTTCATCTCAGTTATGAGTAATGATAACTGTCTGCATTAGTATTTCTGATTGCATATTTTCTGACTTAAATTTGATCTTTTCTGGCCTCTTGCTTATCCGGTTTCTCTCTCTGTCTGAAGGGAGCTTTGGTGCACTTGTCGACAACTACAAATTGTATGTTGGCTGCTTGAACAGACAGGCTTTGAGATGGGAAATTGAAGAAGTATGCACCCTTTAGTTGCTTTCCATGCTTTTGCAGTCTACTCTCTGATCGGATACGTATTGTGCTGCCCTATTTTAAGAAAGGCTTCATTTGCAGCATGCCTAAATATGCTGATGTCTTTACATTAGACCTTGTACCATGATGCATTATTTGCTGTTCAAGCTGTTATACTGAAGCTTGTTATGAATTTCATGTAGCCTTGCTTTTGTCTTATATTGTGAGTATGTCGTTAATAAGATGAACTCGAATCAAGCCTAACAAAATTTGTAGTTTTGAGCTTAAACTTCTTGATTGCAGTCTCAAAAGGGACCTATTTGTTTGGAACAAAAAAATCTTTTGGTCATTGCTAAGAGAATTATCTGAAGTACTTCTTCCTTCCGAAATAATAAAAAATAAAAATTGGCATCACTTTTCAAGCATCGTCAAGTTCTGAGATGTGTCTATTTCCAGATATTTTCTCCTTTTGGTGCCATTGAAGAGATTTTTATGGTTCGGGATGAATTCAAGCAAAGTCGTGGTATGTATCTTGTTATTCCTTTAGCTCCATCAGCTAAGTTCATTATGATGTTTGAGTAACACTTGCCTAGTGAATTTTGGTTGGCACCTGTCTTTCAATTAATTCTTTCCTAGCCTGCTCCCGATTCCCTGATAAACGGCACTTGAATTGGTGCTAAGACACTTTTCTGTTAATTTTTTTGGTTTCCATTCAATGCTTAATTGGTTTTCATTTGCAGCTTTTGAACAAATTGCAAATCATCGCTTGTTGATTGTTGGATATTTCATCTTTTCTCATGTGCACTCTCTGTTGCTTTGAAGGATGTGCATTTGTCCAATATTCTCGTAAAGATATGGCAATTGCTGCAATTCACGCTTTACATGGAATATATGTGATGAGGGTATGTCTTTATGCTTGCTTGTGTTGTTTCAATATTTAATTTCAATTTTAGAAGTTCACTTTTAAACTCTTTGTCTAGGGATGCGATCAACCATTGATAGTTCGGTTTGCAGATCCCAAGAAGCCACGGATAGGGGATTCAAGGTAACATGCATTTTGACAATCCTCTCACTATTTATGATTTCATGATTATGGTTGCAGATTTTGTAAAGTGTGAGTGTTGTGTATATGCAGTCCTTCTTAGTTACAAAGAGACAAAACACTTTTACCTTTTCCCCCTACACGTCTCTTTTATATGATATTGCTTCACAAACAATGTTTCTTGACAAGAAAATGAGCATTTTGGTATTTAATATGGTTCTCATCCTTTATGTAAATACCTATATGACACAGACACATGAATGCCATTTTCTAGTAAGATTCTACCATAAATTGAATTTTCTTAGCAAAAGAAGAAAACATGAATTTCGAGTTTGGGAATACTAAAGTTGGAAATTTTGATGGATAAAGGTAAAATTTGGCTAAAAAAATAGATTGAAAAAGTGTCTTTGACATGAGTTCAAATAATGAGCTCCCCATGAGGAGTTTAGAATTTGTGTTGTGATTAGACGTTTTGGAATTCTTCCAAATGAGACCCAGAGAGAAAAATTCAGACGTGACAGGAAAATTTTGATTCTTTTGTTCTTAAATATTTTCTATCTGAATTTTTTTCTTCTGAGGGTCTTCAATCTAACTCCTCCCAAATGTTAAAAACCTAAATTCATTAAAGCTGTAGTTATTTGTTGGTACTGTTATACTTGGGGTTTCATTCATTTTACTTCCTTGCACAATCCGGTTAGGATCAATTACACCCTCTACTAAGAAAAACTTCAGATACTCGCTTATTCATATTAATCGGCAAAAAATACCCTTTAAACTTAATAAAACAAAAGCTATTTTGTTCTATTTATTAGTTATTTCTGATTTTTTATTAGCTAAATAACTTTCCTTTTATTAAGTTTAAAGGGTAATTTTGTCGATTAACATGAATAAGGTGGTATTTGTTTTTCTTAGCAGAGGGGAGCAATTGTACCAACCCAATAGTACAAGGGGTAAAATGAATTGAATCCTGACCCTAGGTTTTTTCATTATACTCATATATGTTCACATTCATTATTACACTGTTGGAATTTAAGCTGTCTGGGGTGTGGGGACATGTGCGTTACAGACACTCGTATACATTGTTTGCACCAGCCTTCGATTTTTGTTAAATTGCTACATCAGCTTTGCTACTTTGATTTGATTTCTCCAGGCCTGCTCCATATTCAAATGATGCCTCCAGTGCTTACATGCCATCAAATGAAATACCTCATATTAAGGTAGCATATTCTTCCTGATCGTGCATTACCACTGGAAAGGATATACTATTACATATTTTACCACAAGCTTTTTCACCTTGTTGATGTTTTATAAATGAGTTCCTGTCATTGACCTAGAACATCTTATTGTGGCTAGAATCTGAGTAAAATTCTGGCAACCACGTTTCATTTGAAGAAGTCTGAGTTAATGTATTGTTTCGGCCAATAAATCAAGTATTTGTGGATGAACTTGTTTGCACTTTGTGCAATAAAAATGTGAGTTTCCTGTTGTTACTAACAGTTTTGGTCAATCTGGTTTCGCCTTTTGTCATTCATTGAGGTATAAATTTAGTTTTTTTGTTGTACCAAAGATTGAACATTATGCATAATGAGGACAGAATCAAATCTGTTTTCATCATCAAGGATAATAATGAATGTTTTTGGGTTTTATGCCTGCTGTTGGTGCCAACACATACATCTTGCTGTTGGTCCATGTGAGCATTGTATTCTTTTATAGTTAAGCTTTTGTTTCTTGAGTGGCAATCTTAATGTTTGCCTTATATATCAATTCCTGTGTTGTCTTTCCATGATAAAGAGTAATGAGTTTACATCTTTGCTTAGAAAAGTTTTGGTTTGATTTTGACATCTAAAATCAGTCTTGTCAACAATGCAAATTGTGTATTTGCAGTCTTCGCATTCAGGATGCAACACGGAAATAATGGCTAGCAATAATACTACACCTGCATCTCATGCATTTGATTCAACTCATGAGATAGAAGACACAGTAGAATGTGACTGGAGCGAGCATGTTTCTCCTGATGGAGTCTTATATTATTATAATTGTGTAACATGTGAAAGCAGGGTAAGATATCTCACTCTCTCTCTTCCCCCCTCCCCCTCCTCCCAGGTTTGTGACTAATCTTGGATAGTGATGGGTGTCCCAAAATATCATTTTAGTGGGAGAAGCCTGAGGAGTATGCACTTTATGAACAAGAACTTGATAACCAGGAAGAACAGCAGGAATTAAAACTGCAGTTCGTTTCTTCCCCAGAGCATCTGTAACTCATAAGGTATAGCTGCAGCTATAGACACTCACATACAAGAGTTGATCCTGGACTCATGGCTCCTGAGTCTCACCTCTGCATCTGATATGGTTAGTTCCAGCCAACTGCTTCGTGCTTCACTTGAGTTATTTTTATGTTACAGCATGTGATATTATGGAAGGGAAAAAGTCAGGAATATACCCAAAGCTTAACTGCACCCCCCCCCCCCCAAGGGAATTTTATTAGATAATTTGGTTGAAATTTAAAACTTCTTGTTTCTTACCCTGCAGCATTGTCCCAGGAAGGAGTTGTGTGGTGAAAATAGTGAAAATGAGATGTGTGCCCTACGCTAATTTGTATGCTCGCTCAATTTGGATGCTTGGTCCTACTTACTAGCTCAAACAATCTAGACATGCTAACCTATAATAGCTGTTTTCACAACATTTATATGTATACCGTATCTATTATTTAAACCACTTTTCATGTTAATTCTTAACCAATATGAATTGGTTCACTACTATGTTTGACATGGTTGCCTGCAATTTCTATTGAGCTACTTTCTGCAATTTCTTTCGGTTTGTAAGTGAAAAATTCCCATCGATTAGATTAGTTTGTGCAGTCAAATGCAGTCTCAATTGGTAGTCATGACTCGCAAACATGTCGTATTCCTATCTATTGCTCTCTCTCTCTCTCTGTGGGAATGGGATCATACTACTACTATTGAGAAGTCAGTCATAATTTTGACAATTAACGTTGATCTTTGGGATTAGATCAATATGTATAATGTTCAACAGATATAAAATGACGATGTTTCGTGACGTGTACTTTGTATTCACCATTGCACGACTTTGGCGGGACAAGAACGACATTTTGTAACGATAAGAGACTAAGGAAGTATCGAGCACCGACTCGTCTTGCGTGAACTTCTACACTCAACTCTCTCTCTCTCTCTGATGCTTCATGACAAGTTACCACGTTAAAACTATCTCAAGGTTCAATGAATTGAACCCCCAAGTAGCATTTTCGAATACATTAATTAAAAGTTTATAGGACGACAAAAGGGTAGGTAACTTGTCAAAAGTCAATTCTCCAGTTTTCACCACTCCGAATGTTCACAATACTAAAAGACAAAACATAAAATTCAGATTCGAACTAAGAGAAGAAAAATAGATTTAAATATAGGAAGAAGATGAACAACAGTTTGAAATTCAACTTCCACCATTGCCATGAATGAGTTTCATATCATCCACTCTTCTTTTCTATTCTTTTGCAAGTATCCACTAGTAAATGAAGAATCTACAGATATACGTTTATCATTCATACAACTGCATTTTTCTTGGTTTTCGATGGAGAGGGGGATGTTATTTCATAAGAAATTCGAGACAACTCCACTATTAGGGTTTCTGCAACTTTTAACTAACAAAAAGGTACATAGTAGTGATCAAGGATCAAGTTTTTCTTTAATATACATACTCAGGCCCCCACCCCACCCCACCCCGCCCCCAAATATCAGTCAGAAATACACCACATAATCAACTCTTTTTTATATTAACTACTCTTCTTTCTTAATACTTGACCATGGCACAACATCTTGAAGGAGCCCATTGTTTGTTAGCAAAGCTGCAGGAGACTGAGAGCAAAAGCTCATCTGCTGCGCACCATTGGTGGACCCCATGTAACCATTCAAAAGAAATGAGTAATTGATCAACTGCTGTTGATCTTGAGACAAAACCATTTGCCCAGGCGGCGGCAGCGGAGACTGGGTGGCCGAGAAGCCGACATACGGCGGTGGTAGGGCGGTTTGCGGCCGTGGCATTTGTGGGCTTGGATGAGTGTGTTGGCCTTCATATGTTGTCACAACAGTGCTAGGGTCCTCGCAACATCTCTCCACCCTCTTTTTCACATTACATGATGCACTTGTGCATCTGTAGTAGCTCCTGCCACATTGTTTTAAGAAAGACACAATTATAGAAACAACCATGAATTAACTCTCTCTCTCTCTCTCCACTCAAGTTCATGGTTTAAACTTACCTAGGAAAAGGGCTGTTTTTGACAGCTTTTTGGCCATATTTTCTCCATCTATAACCATCTTCCAAGTGATCAACTTCGCTCTTTGTCATGAAAGCAAATCTTGGTTCTCTCTCTCTCTTCTGGCTTGTTTTCTTGGCTTTCAACCTGTATATTACCACAAATGTATATGTATATGTATCAGATGTTTCTCCATTCCCATCATGACAAAGAAACAGAAAAACACACAAACCACACACACACATCCCCACATGTCTTTACAAATCTATACATCAAAACAAAAAATGGACTAACGGTTTCTTAGTCTTCTGGTTTTCCTCTTCTTCCTCCTCATCCATTTCTTTATTAGCCTGCTCACCTTTCTGCCCATCACTGGACTCTGAAGAAATGGAAGAATAATTCGGTGTTGCCGGTGCATTCATCACCTCGGATGATGATTCCTGCACCAGTTTCTGATCAGAGGGTCCCACAGAAGTGGCCTGTAGAACATCAAAAACTGAAGGGCCAAAATCCTGCATATTCAGCAACTCCATGAACCCTAATGAGCTGCTCTTTTCACACTCGTCAGAGTATCCCAACATCTCTGTAAGTGTAGAATTATTCATCGGATAATGATCCAGAAATGAAGAAGATGATGGGAATGGATCCTCCATCTTTATCTTTTCCTGCACTCTTCTAGAGAGAGAAATTGAGGGGTTTTGTTGATAGAGAGAGAAGTGTGTGTGGGGGGGGTATAGAGAGGGAAAGGGTAAGAGAGATGATGGAACTGGAGTTATAAGAGAAGAGTCTTGGAGAGGAGGGTTGACCGGGAATAGCCGGTGGAAAGAAGGGCAGCAGCAGCATTGAATGGAGACATTCAAACGTTAGTTTTGACCGGTAAGCCGGTTATAGTGTGAACGCGATCGACTGACACATGAGCTGATTACGGCAATAAAAGCCCCCCTTTCCCTTTTTTCTTGCATTTTTTTTTTTTGCTCGTGTGCATGTGCACTCTTTTTTTTTTTTTTTTTACGTTTAAAAATAATTTTATTTTATTTTATTATTCCATATATTATAAATAATGCACTTTTATAATTTAATATATAGTGCAATTATAAAAGATTAGTCTCTTTTCAAGCCATTTAAAAAAAATTCAAATAATTTTGAAATTAAATACAAGATATATCATTATTTAATAAAACAATAATACCATATTATATACCATTATTTAATAAGACGATGATATTACAACTTTGGTCTACCTATTGACCATAAATTGGACAAGTAAAAGGAAAAAAATGTTTGTCTATTTTTTACTGATTTTACTATTATTTTTACATTTATTTATTTTTTTATTTAGATACACAACATTTTTTAGTGTATGGCATGTAGTTATGGTGTCTAATTGTACATTTGATACGATTTATATATATATACACACCTACAAATTTTTATACATCAGGTAACCCTGTATCTTAATACACAATATTATTTGTTAATTAAAAATAATTATTTACTTAAAAATATTATTATTAATTTATTATTTTAAATGATAATATTTTTTAATTAAAAACAATAAATTTTAATTAAATAATTCATATTATAAATTAAAGCATATGCATCCGATGTATTATAAAAAATATCAATACATATATATATATATATAAACTTTCTTGATAAATAAATAATTATTTTTGTCTGAGGTGACGTACGTTGAAGTTGTCAATTCAAGGAGGGGGAGGGGCATGACTGTTGAGGATAATCGTGTTTTTGTCACTTAATATGATATAATCATATCACTCCACTGCTCAACCTTTTCATCACTTAATTCCATATATTTATTCTATTGATTATGTTACTATTATATTATCATTCACACTGTATCAAATTTGATATTTTACCCACATAAAAAATATATTTATATATAATTGTACTCTTTAATAGGTTCAATGTGATCTACACCCACTTTAAAATCTATGAATCCACCAAAATTCAATTAGAATTCGGTAAACATCATATGGATCTTCGTATTTGTTTTTGTTCTAAATTTTATTTTTTTACGATTGTAGTTTCACTATAATATATTTTTTATAAAATAATAATATTTATTTAAAATAATAATTTAAAAATTATTTTTTAATAATATTTTCTATAATTAGATAAAAAAGAACAATATCTTAACAATAGATATAAGTTTTAAACTATAAAAATATATTAATTTTCGCCCAAAGAAATTGCTTTTAACCTGCCGATCACGTTCTAAACTTTCAGGAACAAGTTGGATAGGGCTACAGAGTTATCTTTCTTACTGAGCATTCCAAATACAAATATATATATAGAGAGAGAGAGCGCGAGAGCGAGCTGAGCGGGTTGATATTATACTATAAATTGCTTTTTAGGAAAAGTAACTCGGACAATCTCCAGCACTTTGCATTAGTATAGTGCAAGTTTTATATTACTTTAGCGTAAAATTTACATATCTTTTTCAATAGTTTGCACTACTTTCTACACTAAAAAATAATATTACACAATAATCTTTATTTTATTTATTTTTAATATTTATTTTTATTACTAAATATTTGTTAAAAAATTATACATGTAATTTTATTTAACATTAAATTTTGAGATAATATTTATTTTACATATATTCTTAAACTATCATATTCAAAAATATATATGTAAAATTGAATGTCGGTTAATATTATGCAATTTTATTTAAATTTGTATATATTATTTAAAATCTCATATACTTATTTAAATTATATTTTTATTATTATTTAAATTACACATCATATAATTTTTAAAAACTTAATTTAATTTCAATTTGGATAATTGAGATAAAAAGAATTATAATATTAAATATTAAAAAAAAGATATAATCAAATAAAGAAGAAAAAGAAAAAGTAGCACAATAAAAAATCTGCAGTAAAAATGATGAAAAATTTTAAAAAAATTTCAAATTGGCGGAGAATGAAGTATTGCTGAAGGGTGAAAACTGAATGAACTCTTATTAAGTAAATATTAAGATTAAAAATAAGAAAGGAGAAGACGAAAGAAAAATTCCACCTGGCTCCATAATATGTATATAATCTGTTCGATAATATTATTTCACTTATTTATTCTGTGACGGACAGTACAATTCTATAACATAATTTCAAATATTGGATGATTTTCGAACTCATTGTTAGATCTAACAAAAAAATTATTTATTTTTATTTTACTCTAACATTATAAAAATATAAATTTTATTTTAGAACCTGTACAATCCTTACACTATTAATGGGAAAAAATAAAATGTAATAAAAATATTAGGAATCTGGAAATTTGAAAATGTTAAGAGACAGGTATTAGTAAGAAAAGGATTAGTGAGATGATTATTTAATTATTAAAACGACAGTTATGCTCTTAATTGGCAGATAAGCTGCTGAATTAAATTAAGTGGAAGCAAATTGGGCCACGCGACCTGTCGACATCAGCCCGTAATCAGATGAGCGGCCCTTGGGCCTAACCATTGTCATCGTCACACGTGGCCCAAACAACCCATTTGCAGACCTCCGATCCAACGGTGGAGATCCCCCCAAATCACGTCAGCAGCACGTGCCATCATTTACGCGTTTTTAGAATATCCTTAGGTGGGCCCTTTGCTTGTATGATACGCTCCATGCATTTTTATTATTCTTTCTTCTTCCATTATTGGTACTTCTTTTCATTTTTAAATTTATATATATTTTTCAAAAAAAAAAATTAACATTACTCATGTTAGATATATTTCTTTTAAAAAAAAATTATTTCTATTTATTACCATTACATTTTTAAAAATATATTAACATGGTATTCAATAAAAGGGCCACTTGTCCTATTTAGTACAGAAACATAGTGAGGTTAGTTACATTCGTAAATAAAATAATTAAATTAAAACAACTTCAGTTACATTCCAAAATAAAATAAAACAAATTCATGTTAGTTACATCCCAAAATAAATTAAAATAAATGTATGGTGTGATAAGAATTCACGTATGTGCATTTCAGACCAATTCTCTCATTTATAAAGTAGGTATAGTACAAGGATAATCTTTTCTTCCTTCTTTTTATTTTTATTTTATGTATATATATATATATATATATATATATTATAATTGTACAAGAATACCTATTTATCTCAGGTTATGTGTCCTTATGCCTCATTATTATAAATATTTCGTTTTTTATAATTACAATTATCTAGTCAAATACGATTGTTGGTCTGATTAGAAGCATGTAGAGATGGATTTGAATTATTTATAAAATATATATTATAATTATACAATTTTTAGATTTATAAAATTAAAATTAAAATTATTATTTTTCTTAATTTCTTTACTTAAATATTCAATATTTTCAACTCGACAAACTAATTATTTTATAATTATTCAATATTTTTTAAAAATAATAATCTCATAACAAACTACATTTCTAACATAGACTTGTATCTACCATAAAATTCATCCATACTAAATTTCAACACAAACATACATCATAATTATTTACCAAAATTTCCCGATTCTTAAATATTAAAATTAAAATATTTTCGAACCCAACTAAATCCGTTCCAAAAATACCCTTTTACTGTTTAAGAACCTTATTAAAGACAAGTTGAATTTGAAGATGAATTAGGTCTTGACTCGTACTATTTCTACAAAGTGGGAATAACAATAATTTTGAAATTTGAATAAATCCAATGTTCAAAAATTTCATGTTGCTTCGAAGGTACGTTTGGAAGAGTATGAGAGAGAAATGTTCTAATAAAAAAATATATTTATTTCTTTTTTGAGAAATAAAATAAAGTTAATTTGTCTTCTAGTAAAGAGTCACCATCCGAGTCAATAGTCTGGACTCACATTCCAACAATTGACTATGTTCATTAATAACCCCTAATTACGAACACAATTCAAGTAATTATTCATTCCACTCTGTTTTCAAACTTATTAAAATTTTAAAAATAATAATTTTCAAATTAACTTTAAATAAAAAAATTATTTCGATCGATTCCCTATTTCTCAACAAAATATAAGAGACGTTGATTTTAAAAGTAGGAATCTTCTGGGATGGATATAGGAATAAAATTAGAAAAAAAAAATTGGACTATATTTAATTGTGATAATTAATATAAATATTGTTTATAATAATAATTAATTGCCAATATGGTTTGAAATTGAAGTTTTTGTATCTTGTGGGGGTTCTATATTTATTAAGATTAATTAGTGTAGACGCAGCCAGCAAAACCCTTAATCAAGGGGATTGAGAATCTTAATTGGCGACCATTATTAAATGCTTCAATATCTAATTCCCACCTAAAAAAATACTAATCTTAATGCAGCTTATTAAATTGATTTCACCAAGCCCAAGTTCTTGTTCAACATCATCTATCTTTTTCATTAAGAAAACGGTAGTCGAACGAAGATCAGTCGGTCGAGACACTTATAATTCAGGTCGGTTGTTCACAAATCAAAAAATAATATAAGATAAAAAAAAAATGAATTGTAAGTTGTAGAAACGAGAAGTTTGTATATATCGCACTCACAGGTGTGTATGAATGTAATCTAGTTGAAATGATGCAATAAAAAATTTAAAAAATATAAATAAAAATTGGATCTGAATTCTAAGTCATGTTATGCTATTATAAATTAAAACTCGATTCATCAATTACTCATGTGAATAGTTAAAGGTATGTTCCTATTAAGTTAAAAATGCTCAATAAAACTCGATTAAATTATTTATATATAAATATATGTAAATTATTATTATTGAATTAGGTATTTTTGAGGTTGAGAGCCATGGGGTCGATCTAGAATACAAACCGTTTCATACATCAAGAGAAGGCCCAAGCATGAGCCCATTAAGAAGAAACAAAATGTCCAAAATGTATTTAGGCCCAGACGCTTTACATTATTATAGCCCAAAACAGTTATGCCAAGCTGTCCGACAGTTTTCTGCGCTTAGCCCATTAGATTTACCAAGTAGTTTTTTTTTTTTTTTTTTTTGGTTTAAACAAGCGCGTGATATCATATCATTTCCCTCACTTTGCTGGGCTTCTGAGAGTGGGCTTTTGCGGCTGTTCGTATCTCAAAATTTTTAAATATATCTCAAATTTTAAATATATCTTAAGTAAAATTAATAAATATTTTTTATTAAATATATTTCATTTATATCCATTATAATTTTTTTTTAAAAATAAAAAATATAAAACAAATCAGGACTGTCCAACCCACAATTTCCAACACAAATTTATAAATCAAAATAGAAAAATTTCATGTCTTCCCCATAAAAACCCTAAAAAATAAATTTCTCTTGCAGTTTTTCAATCCTTTGATCTACCATATATATATAGATATATATATATATATATCCCTTTTAACATCAACATTCTCTCTTCTCTACCCAAAAATCAAAAAAAGGAAGAAAAAAATATTAGTATAACACATTAGTAGGAAAAATTATGTTTATTATGAAATATATATATATATATATATATATACTTATGAGATTTGGGATATTTTGTTGTAGAACATGCAAATATATATATATATATATATATATATATATATGAACCCTTGTACAAACAATTCTTAACCAAATTAAGTCTGAAAAATAATATTTAGAGAATAGTGTTAAGTGTATGTTGCTTATCATATTTGGCTTTCGCGGTGAAAGACTTTAGATTTGGAGCCGAGCCTCAAGAAAGCCATAAATAAATCGGCAATTTGAGTTTTGTATTTCTATATTCAAGAAACATGGAGAAGTTTTGTATTTCTATATTCAACAAATATGGAGAAGAAGAAGACAATAAAAGTAAAACTAACGAGTATGAATCTGCAATTCCAAAATAACTTTGTATTTCTATATTCAAGAAACATGGAAAAGACAAAGAAGCGTTACTGGGGATTGGAGGTTGTGCAATTGAGAAGAAAATAAATAATAAAAAATTTAAATTACTTTTAAATATATAAATATATAAGGGTATTTTAGTCAACTTATTTATATATAACTTTGTCATAATTATTATGGGGTATGTTAGAGATTTTGGGAGTATGAATAGCCGTACCATTCTTTAAAATGAACAATTGTTGTTGTCTTTAATTATTTTGGATTTATTATACACTTGATTTTATGTTTTACTTATGCAAAGTATTATATTAACGAAAATTCTTACCGACCCACTATAGATACATGTTCATATATCTACTGTTAACGTATTAAAATCTATAGAAATATGTTCATATCTTATCTGAAAAAAAATGTGATCTTGACATGTTAACAATAAGCATTATCTATTATATATAATATATTTAAATTATTTATTTATGATATTGACAAATCAAACGGACATATTAATATACGCCCTCTGTGGTGAAAAACAATTCTAATATAAATATTAATAGTGTACATTACTAATATATATTAATTTATTTTGTTGTCCTTTTGGTGGGAGATTCCGTTGAGTTACAGCTTGGGATGTTCCTTCTTTCTCTAGAACCACTAAATAAAGAACTAAAATTTATTTCATTAACCATTTCCCAAAAAATCAATTAAAATCTGAGTTTTTTAATTATTATTATTTTCTAATTATATAATTTGCAATAAGATAGAAAATCAAACACGAGATTGAAGTTAGAATTCTTGTGAACAGAAATCAGCTTTGCTCTTATATCCAAATAGACATATTAATGTTAAGTATATTATTACGAAGGTAATTAAAAATAAATTCTATATTTTATTTTTTGTTTCAATTTTGTTATATATCGAATAATATAAAAATATTAATAAACACAAGACGTGCGTTGAAATATGAGATCAACTAGAAAATGGAATAGAAAATCGAGGAAGTTATAAAATCGACATATGTTTTCTCCTTTGCAAGTCATTTTCACACAATTGAAACAAACGACAATCTAAGTTGCCACCTTAAAATCCAGGCAACATGAACATGAACTCATGTCCCCTCTCCTGACACCAGCTCATACATCGTAATAATTATTACATGATATCAAAGAATTTTAGCCCGATTATACTAAAAATAAATAGTATGATGTTGTAAGCATTTACAAATAAAATTACTCGTCGTCATCGTCATCGTCATAATCACAACCAGATAATGCATCAACCATAATCTGCATAAGTTTAACTCTCGTTTGCAAAGCCACAATATAATCGGCTGTCTCCTTGAAAAGCCTCTCTACTCCCATCAACTCACAGTTTGGAATCAGTTTCTTCAGAGTTCTCACCTTCCCTTCAATGGCGTTTCTGGGCTTACTACGGCGATCCAAACGCGCCTTTCTCTTCATTACGATACACCTGCACTTGCTCGTCTTCTTCATTTGGAGCTGCGAACACCACACATTGTTGCTGAAATCGCAGTTTTCCAGGGCTGAAAGGAGAAGCTGGTGCTGGGAATCTGCAGGGGCCATGGTTGAAGTGCGGGGCAATCAAAGTGTTTGTGAAATTGCCTCAAATAACAAAACTCAGTTGTCGTTCAGGTGTCAAAATGTGAGGCTTCTTTATAGGGGAAGGTGGGTAGACAATGAGGATAACATTTCGGAATATTAAATTGATATAATTTGAGACTGTCAAATTTTTGTGGGCCCCCTACACCTATTATTTTTGGTTTAATATTTTTGGCCAATAGTATTGTCCCACGTCATAACAATAACAATAATAATCTGAGAATATTAACTAAGAAAAATTTATACAAAGAGAAGAATTCTTTTATTTCGTATATTAAAAAATAATAATAATAATAACTCATATTTATGCTAATAGTTTAATACCAAATTATAATAATACAAAAATAACAAATGCGCTGCGCAATATATTCCAATTATAATAGAAAATAAATTAATAAACACAAAATACTTAATAAATAAAATTCAAGAAGCTAGTACGCTACACTAGATAATCGATACTTCGAATAATTATTATTATTGTTGTTGTTGTTATAATAATAATAATAATAATAATAATAATAATAATAATAATAATTATTATTATTATTATTATTATTATAAATATATATTTTATGGGTCGGGTACTAAGAGCAGAATTATTACTAGGGGTGTCAAATAGGTCGGTTGGAACATGGTCATTACATATTTTACATGAACCCGAACCTGATCCATTTAGCTAATCGTGTTAAAAAATTGTAACCCGAACACGACTCATTTATTTTGCGAGTTGACCCAACCAACCCGATTGGCCCGAATAATAAAAAATTATAATAAAAATCTATGAAAACTTATAATAAATGAAACATGATATTTGTCAATGTACAATTCAATAATTTTACAAAATAATATTTGAAATTACATTATATAATAACATGTGATAAAGTTATTCATCTATATAAGTGATTTTTTATAATATTAACGTTTTTGCTATATAAAATTACAATAAAATTATATATTTTTTAAAAAGTAATAATTATACTGGTCAGCGGGTAGACCCGACCTAACCCATTTTTTATTCAGGTCATTCGGGTCAGATCCATTTCTGACTCGAACCCGTTAAGATCAACCATAACATGCTATATTTGTGTTCAGTTCATTTCGAGTTGTCAAGTTATTTCGTAAATTGCCACCCTAATTATTAGACAAGATGTTCCAAAGGAGTGGGATCAATCAATGTAAGAGATGGCATGTGTAAGGTGAGGGTAAGGTTTTAGTTGGATGCATACATTTATATATATATATATATATATATATATATATATATAGAGAGAGAGAGAGAGAGATATGGTGTGGGTATGGAATGGGCATGTTCTCCAACCTCAATGCACATGGAACCACATGATTCTCTTCACTACCAACACTTCCCCATCAAACCACCACCTTATAGCTTTCATCACCTCTCCTCCACAACTCTCTCGCTAAAACACCCTGGATTATTCCTTTCCAACTTTCTAAATTCAATGCACACCTTCAAGAAAACACACACACGCACACTCCCTCTGATTGAGACACATAGATAGGAATCGAGGCACGAGCGGCTGAAGTATATAGTCACTAGGACGTCTTTATACAAATTAAATTATTTGAAACTTGTTGAGATCGCAAGCTAAAAATGCATAAGTTAGTTCAATTTGCATAAAGAACGGACTTGAACATATAATTTTTCTTTTTCTTTAAATTTTTGTTGAGACTTGAGCCTGATTATTAGAAGAGAGAAGATGAAAGATGTCTATTCCAATTGGGTTGTGCTTAACTTTTCAAAACATCAATATGTTATGCTTCGATTATTTTAAAATATTTTTACAAAAATCATTCTGATTTGAATAATAGTATATTACGCTCAACATGATTTATTTATGTTCTCAATAATATTTTTTAAATGTATTTAACGTTATACCTAAATTATTGAATTTCAAAATATTGTTCCTTCCAAAAGTTGATTAAAAAATTTAGCTCCTTGTGCATAGAGGCTACAATTGAAACAAATCAATGAATATGTTCGTGTCCAACTTCATTTTAACTATTATCAAGTTTTGAAAACTAATCATAATTAATTTGTTTGTTAAATTTTTCATTAAGTTAAGCTTACATGCAATTTAATTTACCTTAATACAACTGCTAAAATTATATTAATATAAATTTCTTTCGAACTTATTGTGTCCAATCTAACTTTAAACTTTGATGTTCGAATTAATTTATTATATTTATCAAACTTAGGGCCGATAAAAATAAAATCTCAAAGTTATTGCAATTCAGAATTCTAATCTCACTAAATATCTCAAACTTTCCCATAAAAATGTTTAATTGAAACAAAATTTAACTAACAATCTGGACTCGAGTTTTATTAATTCGACTTGAAACCCTACCTCCAAAGTTAATTAATAGGCTACTTTAGATTTCCAGCTGAAATGAAGTGGGAGAGATTTAAGGCGGCGGACGGCGTAAGATGTTTGGGCAGAGGAAGCCTATAATATTATTACATGGATTATAATTTATAATTTGGTGGTTTTATTATGTCAACGTTTGTCTTAACAAAAAGGGTGAACAAGATTTTTGTGTTGGGATAAGGATGCTATTATCGAATATATATTCTGACAATTACTTATCCACCAATTTATTCTTTTTCTTTTTCAAATTTTAAATAATTACTTTTTTTTTTTATTTTTTGTCTTTTTAATTTGTTGTACTTATGAAACATGAATCTTACTCAGACTAAGTCAATTATTTCTGCATATGACTCAATCTTTGCCCAAATGGATAATTCAACATTTCGGTGATGAATCTTAACGTACATATCATGTTTTGATACGACCAATTTTGTTTCGGAGCCTATTTTTTCCGATACTATTTTATATAGATTTAATATTTATTTAAATTTTTTTATTATTATTTATTACATAATTAAAAAATTATTTGTTCTTAATAAATTGATATATCAGGGTATTTCTGACTAACCTTTGGGCCGATGAATACGGGGAAACGCATTCTCGGGAGGAGTTTCTCTTCTTTTCTTATAGAGTCTTGCAGGAAGGGACCGGTAGCCATCCATATGCTTCTCCCGAACTTTGACCCGATACCGGATGCTTCTTTTATGCCTCGGGTATTAGTCAAAATGGAGCAACTTCAAAATGAAACTCAAGAGCGTCATAAAGTTCTAAACATCTTTCTAAGAAATGTTAGAGCAAGAGATCCAACACTCTCAGTTCTTATTTTGAACATGATGAAGAGTTCCAAGAATTGCTGCTTCTCCGAGATTTCTCTAGTAAAATTTAATTTCTAACTTTTATAATGAGAAAGAATGGAAAATATTTGGTTTCATTAAAAATAATTAATGTTGTTTGTGATAGATAATCAAAACTTCACATTAATTGAATATAGGGAGATTGATGAGTTTAAATACTTATTTTTGCAATAAAAATTTTTAGGTGAGTCTAAAAACAAAATCGTACAAATTTGTAAATACATAAAATAAAAAATATTGTATTAATAAATTAAATTGTCCACATAGAACGTTGGAATCAAACAATTAACCATGGTCATGGCTCGTAGGTTTTGAAAACATTGTTGTCTAATTCTGCTAATTTATGATTGATTTTGACTCGTGATGTACAATATTTTCTCAAAATTCAATTGAGATTGGCATTTTAAAAGAATAATTAATAAAATAATAATTAAGGAAGAGCACATGCGGGCACATGTACTCAAAATTGGGCGCAATTTTAATTATAGATTGGCATTTTAAAAGAAACGTGTGTGACGATGGCCACCTATTTACCGAAATGAATGGTGCCTAAATGTGCAATCGTGGCACAATTTGGACTTTTTGTATAAAGACGTGTATATAAATTATATATAATATAATATAATATAATATATTGGTTCCAATTTTTTGGGTCCCAAACACAACTTTAATCCGTGTAGCTGTGTGTTTGCTGTCTTCATGAATCATGCCGTTTATCAACGCGGTCTTATATATATATATATATATATATATATATATATATATATATATATATGTTCACATTTTTTTCCTCTGTTTTTTTTGTTGGAAATTAATTTATTAATTCAGAAAAAACAATTGAAGAAAACTTCTTTACCATCAATTTTTGTTAAAATACTATTATTAAATAGTACTAGTATTTCTTTCCGTGCGTGGTACGATTTATAATAAATTAATATAATAATTTATTTTAAATATAATAATATATATATATATATTTTTTTTTAAAAATAAAATAAGTAATTATATAAATATATTTTTATAAAAACTTATGTAAAATAAAAATATCTTGTAATATAAAAATATATAAAATATTAAAATATACCATAATTAACCTATGAAAATATATTTATATTTAAAAATAATATTATATTTTTATATATGTAATATAGATATCTAATTAAAGATCATGAAAAGATGATTAATTTGATATTGTTTTCATAAAAAATGAAATTGAGATGAAAAAATTATAAATCTTTAAAAATTGAAGTGAAAAAAGAAAGAAAGAGAAGATTAGTTATCAAACATTGTAAATATAAAAAAGTATTTTGTGCGAAAAATTCTATTTTTTATTTTTAGTTGTGGTTTTATTATTATATATACTAGTGTGAGACCTGTGCGATGCGCAGAAGATAATTTTTTCTTATATTTTGTAATATATTCATATATTTAAGTTATATAATATATTATAAAAGGTGTAGATTTGTAATTCAGTGATTATTTTTTTGTATAATGAGTATAAATTTGTTGTAATTTTATATTTCGTCTTTTCTTCTATTAGAATTAGTTTCGTTCACAAATTGATAAGCATGATATTCACGATTTATAGTAAGTTGAATCAAATTAAATTAAAAAACAGCCATATCAACAGATTAAAGAAATTAAAGATTTGTACAGATCTCGTAAAATTTGCCAATTACATAGTCAAATTAAGGACAAAAATATTTTTTAAATTGCTAATTAAATGTCATAATATTACAAAAATTTGAAATTTGATAGAAACAAATGCTTTGAAAGCTAATGAAAATTGCACGATGTTTATACGTCGAAATAATTAGCAGATATCAGCAGAAAATCACAAGAAAGAAAAATAGTTAAGAAAATTAAATATGTTTATAATAAATTGAAAGCAACAGGTGAATAAATTTTTTAAAAAATAAAATAAACGTAAAAATAATATTTTGAAAAATGTAAGCTTTTGTGACAATTGAAATATGACACATACTATCGTACCTGTCTTACCATTTATTTTCTCAAAACAGAAAACGCAAAACACTTCAAGAGGAGGGAGAACAAAAAAAAGAGATATTAAAATATTTAGTAATAATCTTGATAAAATATATAGAAAGAAGAGAGAGATAAAAATGAGAAATAATTTTCAATTATGGTAAGATTGTTGAAAATTTAATTTTATATTTGACAAAATCAAATTTTATCCACGTGATTGGGTGATTTTAAATAATTGATAGTTTAATTATAGGAAAAGTGTTAATGATTTTTCATAATATAATGAAACTATAATGATTTCACGTTCCTAACAAATTTATTTCATATTTCGAATATATTATGAGTTAATAAAAAAATTTAAAATTCAAATTTATTTATGTTGAACATCAGAAACTAAGCAAATCCCGAAGATTTTTTATATTAATCTCTTCAATTAAATTGTAATAATGTATTTTAAAAGAGTTGCATAAATATATATAGTTTTACATTTATATGGTTGAAATTTTGGCACAAAAAATAAAATTTTAAAAAGTAATTTTACTTATATATATATATGTTTTGATAAAATAAATTGAGAAAATTAAGTAATATATTTGTTAGATTTCATATATTTTTTTAATTTCATTATTCAGCGATTTGATTAATATAAGATAAAATATATAGATTTCGAATCATATATTAAATATTGCAATATAATCATCTTGATATTATCTAATTTTGAAACACCTAAATTTGTGGAATAATTTAGATTTTGAAATCGAATCAAAATTTTTAGAATAAAAACATCTAATTTTAATTTAATAATAATATAATTATTCTAAATAAGTAATAAAGTTTAGACGAAAAAATAAAATTAAAAAAAGTTATTTTATTTATATATATATATATAGATATATATTATATCATAACCAATTTTGAGCTGATTCAATTAAAAAATGATTATATCGTCTCAAACTATAAAAACGTGCACAATAATATATGAGGCCCATGTATACAATACTACATCTCGTTCAACCAATATTTGCATTGTTCTAGTCATCATAACCCTTTTTAGGGTAATTGTTTTTTTTTTAAAATTGAAATTATTTCTAATTTTTTATGAACTTAATCATATATTTACTGTATTTTTATTAAATATTTTATTTCAGTTTATGGTTGAAAATCACATGGTGGATAATAATGTAATATAAATGACAAATAATTTTATAATATAAGATTCATATTAATTGTGCAGAATTCGAATAATAAAGAAGTAAATTTTGGTATTAGGATAATAATCTTTAAAGAAAAAACCAGAATAATATTTTTAGAAGTACAAAAAGAAATTGATAAAAGTTGGAGTGTACTCTACCCTAATCCACAAAAGCTGGCAATAATATTATATTTATTTTATTATAAATACTAAAAAAAATAATAATAATAATAAAACATAATTTTGTGGTATGAAGGTTTAGATATGGCAGAAATTTTGATAACCAGCACGTGCTAAATAAGTAATTGGACCCAACCTTTCAATCATTTAAACATTAAAATATTTATTATGTTTTCTGGTTCTCATTTGACCACATTTATCTATTTTATTTTTCTTAAATTTATTTCTTAAGAAATTTATCTATTATTTTTATATGAAAATATGAATTTCTATTATTTTTGTAAATTCTTTATTTTCCATTGGAAAAAATCTCCCAAATCACTTGATCATTTTACATATACCAAACTTTATTCTTCTATATTAAAATGGGAAAATTCCTTTTTTATTTATTTTTTATTTTATCAAAAACTCAATTATTTAGATTTAATTTTGTAATCAAATAATTCTTTTTTTTTTTTTTTTCTATTTCAAAATATTTTGTAGTTACGATTTAATGTTGCAATCAACTAATCCACAGAGTACATTGTCCAGATTTTAATAATCTAGTAATTTTTTTTTATTATTATTTAATGAAGATCATGGATTACGTGATCCAACTCAGTCTGGGCCTGATAAAATTACACAATAAACCAATCCCAAGGTCCGGTCCAATAAGAGATTTTGATTAATTATAGTCGGCCCATAAGTGGAAATGGACTGGCTATCCTTTTTTGGGCCAAGATGACTTATTGGGCTTTTGTGGTTCCTTTTTTCTTTTTTAGTGGCGAGTAGGAAGAAGATATTCTTTTTGAGAAAAGCAATAAGAGCAGACTCAGTAAAAATGCAAGGATTAATTTGAGTTTAATTTTAAAAATAAATAAATGAACATACATTATGCAATTTTTATTTTTATTTTTTCCTTGAATTTTAATTTGATGAAGATAATATATGTAAAATAAATATGATCAATAGCATTTTAAGGAGATAATAAATAAATGTAAGATTAAAATATTACAAGGGTTTTATAAAAAAGAATTACATCAAAATTTTGTAGATAAATCTAATAAAATTAAAAATAACATATAGTACTCATTTTTTAAGAAAATATATTTTATAGTTTTAAACTGACATTTAATCTCGTGTGTAGTTACAAATACAATAATTTAATTAAGCAGTGCTATTTTTCTTTAAAAGATGCAAATCTGTAATGTATATAAAGATCCACTGATCAGGAAATAAAAATAAGTATTGCATTTTAAATTTTGTAGTTATGAAGATATTTTATTAGTGTATAGTTTAAAATTTGACCAATGTGCCAATTTTAATTTAAAATTATTTTACATATTTCTCTAAAGATTATCGTCATTAATTGGTGTCTTGTAATTATAAAAAAAAATTATAATTCTTTAAATAAAAATAACATAATGCACAATAAAATTTTATTAAAATGCAGAATTTTCTCCAATTCACAAATGTCAAATTAATATATATTTTAATATATGAAAGAATATTTGTTTGACATAGAAGCATCTACCTGACCCTAAAAAAAAGACGGTAGGTACAGCCAGGCCGTGAACAGCCAACCATCGTACTGTAAAAATTGGATAGGTTCGATCTATAGTCATTTGATTAGGCCTCCTAAAAGGATCTACTAAATTCATCGAGTTGTTCCAAGGGATCAAAACGGCCAGTTATTAATGGAATTCCTTGTCGGTGTGTTTATTTGGGAGGAGTGGGACTAGGTTAAATAGGATTATAGGGTGGATTGTTTATCCGTAACTATAATTTATCCAATGTTAACTGTATGGGATTGAAATTAAAAATGTTGAATAATTTATTCTTATTTACTTTGCTTGGTATATCAGACAAATATGTAATTTTACCAAAATGCCCTTATGTAAAGGGATTCCAACTATTATTTTCCTTATATACGTTGTCGTTTTTAAGCATCCTCATTTCCCATTGTCTGGTGAAAGAAGCCCCATTCCACCACAATTTTGCAGCAGCGATGATGAAGGAGACGACATGGGCAATGGAAACGGGGTGAAAAAGGTACGAGAGGGAAACTTAATCTTTCTTCCGTGAAAAACCCTGAATTTGGATCAGGTTTTACTACCTCGCCTCTTACGGTTGTTGATTTGAGGGAAGTTTCATCCCGGCACTTACGTCGCATTTGTTGTGAAAGAGGAGAAAAATCTAGGGTTTCAATTGGAGAGTAAACTGTATATGAGTTCTTGAAGACGGATAAAGAGTAATTTTTGGTAATTTCACGTGTTGGATTATTTAGAGGATGCCCACAAACTCAAATCACAAACAAAAGATTATGAAAAATAATTACAGAAAACCTTTAGACTAATGAAGGAGAACAAAGAACACAAAAAAGGAGCAGATGATGCCATACCAGGAAAAAGCTGTAAAAGGGATTGAGGAGGGGCACAATGCAAATACATGGAGCGCAAGAAATTGAAATTGTTTTTCAGTTTAATTATTAAGGATAAAAGAGTAATAAGACAACCTTTTCCACAATGGGATTATTTATCCCAGGGGTAGGGGAGTTATCAGCCCAATTTATCTTGAAATATGTGCTATTCCGGGTCCTGAAATAAAATCACCTTTTTGATTCATTAAAGTAAATGAATGATAAGGTTGAATAATATATCATTATTCAACCTTATCATGCAAAGTAAACACAACCTACAAAGTATTTTCTGTGGATAGCCGTGAAGGTAGACATGGGCACGGTTCGGCGGTTCCGGTTTCGGTTCCGGAACCGCTGGTTTTCGGAACCGGAAAGAGTGGAACCGGAACCGAACCGCCATATACACGGTTCCGGTTCCGGTTCCGGAACCGCCGGTTCCAACGGTTCCGGTTCCGGTTCCCGGTTCGGCCGGTTCCGCCGGTTCCAACGGTTCCGGTTCCCGGTTCCCGGAACCGCCGGTTCGGCCGGTTTTTTTTTTTTTTTTTTTTTTTTAATATCCAACAACTTTGAAAATTATTTTTTTGTCTTTCGAATTTGATTATCACAAGAGATTGAATTGAATATATAGTTAACTTAACTAAAACAATTACATTTTACAAAAAAAAAATTACAACAATCAAAATTTAACATTTACAACGTATAATAAAATAAAAAACAAAATAGAAAAGTTACAACAAAAATTTAACTTACACAAAAACATTTACTTCTTTTAACAAGAGATTACAACTTTACAAGTTTTCAATTACAACATATTAAAAAAAATAGAAGAGAGAAAAAAAAAAAAAAAGACTTGAACTTAACTATAAATTAGAAATTAAAATTTAATTTCTAATTTACAATTAAGTTGCCTACGTATCCTCATAGTTGAGGAATCAAAGTCGACGTAGTTCTCTTACGGTCTTACCTTGATGCTTGGCGAGACTCAATCACTCCCGGTAGACGTCGAATACTCGGTTCCATCTTCATCCTCATCGTCTTCATCAAAATTTACTTCTTGTTTTCTTACCTCGGCGTTCGACCAATCATGAAGTAAAGCTTGATTTTCTAGATTTTCCACCCTTAAATTGGATCTTCGAAGATCCAAAATGTAACCGCCGGTGCTAAATGCTTGTTCAACCGAGACGGTAGATGCCGGGCACGCAAATATTTCCTTTGCCATTAGAGATAAAATAGGAAAGTTTTTTGCTCTTCGAGACCACCATCTCAAGAGCTCGTTAGGTGTATCAAATCCAAGTTCTTCAAAAGTAGTAGATAGATAATTATCTACTTCTTGATAAAGACTATTACTCCTAGGTTTTTTTAATTTTCTAATATCATAAAACCTATAATATTGATTGAGGTGTTGAAAGTTCGGATCGTGATGATGTTCGGGTTGATCCGAAACCGAACTACCTCCACCAATATTATCATTTCCGTGACCGGTTTCAGTATTTAAACTATCACCATAAAAAATTTTATATTCTTTATAACAATCATAAATTAATTGTTTTGTGTTACCTACAATTATATGCGGATTAGGAGTGTCATCATCCTTAACCGGAAATAATGCATCATAATACATTGTTAGTAATTCTTCTAAACCATCTTCTCTAATTCTAGGATCTAAAAGTTTTGCAATTAAAAATAAATCGGGAATTTCTTGATAATATTTTAACCATTTAATTCTCATGCTTGCAATGCAATTTTGTAAAGAGTCATGCAAATAATATGATTGTAAAATAAGTGCAATTTTAACACAATGATCTACAACTAAAGGAGAAGTGGGATAATAACATCCGGATAATTCTTCCGTTGCATCTTTAAAAACTTTCAAAAGAGACATTAATTCAACACATGTATCCCATAAACTCGGAAATAAAGGAATGCCTAATTGTTCTTGTGAAAAAAATGTACATAATTCATTTCTAACCTCATAAGATGAATTCAACATTTTATAGGTCGAATTCCAACGATTAGGCACATCTTTAGTCAATTTTTTGGGTTGCGGCATACCATATGCTTTACAAAATCTTCTCCATTTTTTGCATAAAGTTGCATGTCTTTTTAAATGTCCAATTGCTAATCTAATAGGACCTATATGTGATTTAAAATGTTCCATGCCATCTTGTACACACAAATTTAAAACATGACACATGCATCTAATGTGGAAAAATCTACCCTTAAATGATGGTTGACACATTTGAATTAATAAAGGCAAACTAGCAGTATTAGCACTAGCATTGTCAAATGAAATTGAAAAAATTTTTGTAACTAAATTATATTCTTGCAAAATCGTATGAATTTTATGAGCAATATTTGTGGCCGTGTGGTCTTGATCAAATTCTCTATATGCAAGTAATCGTTTTTGCATTGTCCATGAATTATCTATCCAATGACAAGTAAGTCCTAAGAAGCTATGTTCTCTCCAATGATCCGCCCATATATCCGCACAAATTGAAACTTTTTGTTGTAAAGAACCAAACATTTCAGTTAAAGAAAACTTATATTCACCTACAATTTTTTCAATATCACGAACTAATGTTCTACGTGAAATACCGGTCACTTGAGGGTTCATTGATAGTGACACAAGATTTTTATACAAATCATTTTCAGCAAAATTAAAAGATAAAGACATGCCACAAACCATTTTTGACAAATATTTTCTCATTAAAGGTTCGGAATATTTAAATAAAGAAGGCGTACCTTGTAATTCATCGGTGGATCCGGTGAATCCTCCAGGACCTCCACGAGGTAGTTGTGTTTGCCGCCGATCGATTCCAACTTTGTCCGGATGGATACGTTGCAAATGTTTTTTGAGCGTGCCATAACCTCCTCCTTTTTGAAACACATATTCCACCCCGCAATAGTTGCAAACGGCTTTATTATTTTGGATATCTCTTTTGAAGTGGACGGCAAATATATCCGATCTTAATGCCTCATCTCGTCCACTTTGAGTTTGTCGCGTACTATGACTTTCACTCTCTTGAGTTGGATGCAATTCTTCTTCGTTAGATTCGTTTTGTGCACCTAAATTGATAATAAAAATAAATTAATAGATAGTTGAGAGATATATTTAAAAAAAAGTATAAAATAATATTTAAGAGGGATATTTTATAAAATAAATACAAACCTAATTGAGCTTCAAAATCTTCTTGCCATTCGACCGGAATTTCAATATCTTCACCGTCAAGATTGAGATATCTTGGAACCAAAGGAGATGGTGGTGGCATTCCGGTTCCGGCACTTGAACTCGGCATAACCGATTTCCCTTTTGCTTGTCGAGATAAAGAAGATGATCCTCTACCTCCACGTCCTCTTTGGCTTGAGCTCGACATTTTGAGAGAGATTAATAAAGATAAAGAATATAAAGATGATTGAGAGAGAGAGAGATTGAGAGAGATGTGAGAGATATGTGAGAGAGCTTGAGCGATGTGAGAGAGATCGAGAGAGATTGAGAGAAAATTGAGAGAAATGTGAGAGAGCTTGAGAGAGATGTGAGAGAGATGTGGAGAGATTGAGAGAGATGTAAGAGAGATTGAGTGAGATTGAGAGAGATGTAAGAGAGCTTGAGAGAGATGTGAGAGAGCTTGAGAGAGATGTAAGAGAGATTGAGAGAGATTGAGAGAGATGTGAGAGAGATTGTGAAATGTGAATTGAAATGAGATGGAAGGGTATTTATAGGAAAAGAAAAGAAAAAAAAAAAAAAAAAAACCGAAAGAGCCGTTGGGAACCGCCGGTTCCCGGTTCCGGAACCGCCGGTTCCCAACGGACATTTGATCTTGGCCGTTGAAGATCAACGGCTCTTTAATCTCAGCCGTTGATCTTCAACGGCTATATTTTTTGAATTGTAGAATCGTGAACCGGGAACCGAACCGCCGGTTCTAACCGCCGGTTCGGAACCGCCGGTTCCGGTTCCAAAATTTGTAAAACCGAAACCGAACCGGCCCTATCACGGTTTCGGTTCCAAACCGGAACCGGAACCGGTCAACGGTTCGAACCGAACCGTTGACCGCCGGTTCGAACCGCCGGTTCCGGTTCGGAACCTTAAAAAAAAATACTAATTTTTAACTTCGTCATTTGAAGAATTGCTATTAGTTTGTCCCACTATTTAATCGAATGGAAAGATCAAATATTTAACTCATTCTGGTGAAATTTTGGCAAGTTAAAATTCAATCAAATTAACAATATTTTTTGTAAGATTTGACAACATTTGTCACATCTTAAAATATAATATTAGAGAAGAAGATTCGTGTTGTACTTCACAAATATTCAATTTAGGTTAAAATAAATTCAAATTATACAATTTTTCGTAATTTTTATAAAATTTATTATTATAATATTCAATTAACATATTCTATGATAATTTAAGATTGAGAGTCTATATATTTAAAAATATAGTTCATATTCTCAAGACTTGTTAGATTATATTTTTTCCCTTTTTATTAGCTGCCATGTGTTCCTATAATAATAAATAATAAATACAAAAAAATGGAATGAGAAACGTTTCAATTAAGAAATAAAGAAGGGTTAAAACGAGAAGAATGAGAAAGTTAGAATAAATGAAAACTCCCAAATGCTGGCATGTTAAAAATTGGAGATTATACCTCTCTACATTCCACCTGCATCAAATGAAATCATCAGCGAAGCACGGCATGACGGGCAACCATCTATAGCTTTCAACCTCAAGTGGACTTCAGTTTTTTCTTTTTTCTTTTTTTTTTTTTTTTTGTGAATTGCTAGCCCCTAAACCTTCTATTTTCTTTCTAAGAGAACTCAGAATTAATTTCTAATATATTGACATGAATGCACACACTACGGTTCCTGTATGTTAAGTTGAGCAATGCATTTATCAATAGTCGAGGTAACTTCTATAATCTCCATCAATGCATTTATCATGCCTTCAACCTTAGATGGACATCCATAATTATACATCAATTTTACTTTAGTTTTATTGTGTGAAATTATTAGCCCCCAAACCTTTTATTTTCTTCTTGTTGTGTACCGGCAAAAATCATAATTAGTTTATGATAGATTGCATGAATACATCAATTTGAATGCACACAATAAAGCCTTTTAGTTGGTTTGGGTAATGTAATTATTTAAAATCAATTGTTCGATGTGTTTTGTTTTTTTAATTGTTGAGGTAACTTCCGTACTTAATTCTCCTTATAGTAAATGCTTTGTGAATATACATATTTGTATGACAACAAATATTCCTCCTAAGCAATCAGTCAATGTTGGTTGGATTTAAAAAGAAAAGGATGAAAAATAAAATTTCTTTGGATATAAGTTTTATTTTTTCCTACTTAGTCTTAAATGAAGTTGATATAAAGAGAGACTCAGATCACACTATTATTGTTGTGTATGTGCATTAATATGAAAATAAATTATTTTCAATAATTTAAAATATAATTAATATTTGTAATAAAATTACACGAACCTACAACTAGTAATAATAAATGTACGTCACAAATCTCATTGACCCACAAACCAACCGAAGAGGTTTAGTATTTCTTGTAATAATTGAAATTTTTATTTGAGATTTAAAAAAAAAAAATTATTTCCAGTAAATAGAGGGTGTAAAATGATATGCTTTTACAAATGCAGGGGCCAAATTAGAAAAACTGAATAGTCTAGGACCAAAACGAGAGTAAAAAAACTGCAATATTAAGATCTGCCGACTGGTTGGTCATACGTTACAAGTTGCTATAAATGGGCAGTCCACACTAGGGTTCCTATCTCTAAATTTTGCAGCCGTTAGAGGCAAGTTTCCGACCTGAAAAACTGAGAGAGGAGCCATATTTCAAGTTTGTGCGTGAATCTAACGTGTCTACCAGGGGTTCTGATTTTGATCTACCAATTCCCCATTTTGAGTGATTTGTTAGATTCACGCACAAACTCGTGATCTGTCTTTTCAGTTTGATTCTCCTGAGTTTTCCGATCTTATATCGATGCTCTTCTGCCGGTTGGGTTCGCTCTTAGCTTCAATTGCAGAAGTAAGGATCTCTCTTTGGTGGATTTCGATTATTGGGTTTGTTTTTTGTATGTAATTGCAGAAATTAAGAATCTTTGATGATTTTGGATTGGTTTGATTGATTGTTTTTTGTTCGGAATATCTAATTGTATGAATTTGGTGGAATTAATTAAAATGAATATGATGTGTCTGTGATGATATATGCCTTTCAATTTCTTTATTTATTTGAGGATTTCTTTAAGTTAAAGATCGCTTTTTTATATTTTTTTATATTTTTTTTAATTTTCTTATAGTGTTCCCAAGTTTTGCCTTTTCGGAATGATATTGCAAATTTGGTTTATGAACGCCTCACTCTGTTCAGCTGAAGTCTGAAAAAGTTTTACATAATAATAGAAGTGGATAGTATGAATTAGATAAGGTTCTTGTCAGAAATAATACAAAAAATTGAATTCAATTTATTTGGGGGTTGATTAATTTGTTTAATCTCGAGAGGAAAGTTCCCTATTTGAGAAGGGTCTGATTCACTTCAATTAATTTTGTTTGTCTATAAATACAAGTCCAATATTCGAGTGAGTGTATTCTGTTTCTGATGTGTATGGTATCGTAAGAATTTTGTTTCAGTAAATTATTGTTTGGACCAGGCAAATATGAACTTATTATGCTGTTTAAAGATTAACTTACAAGTTAATGTATGGCTTGCATGCTTGTGTGAGGACTGTGTTGGAAAGGATTTAAATTTCTTTTTTGATGAAACTGTGTAAATCCATGCTATCTCGTTCGGAAATGATTATCTTTTTTTGGAACTGATTGTCTCATTTATGCTATGTCCCATTCTTGTTCTCTCTGTTAACTCTGTGAACCTGTTTGACATTGTTTTGCAATTTTCAGAACCCTGTTTAGAGGAGAAAGGATTGCTTAAATTTTATATGTTGGCGTCATCTCTTTCTCAAGTAATGATTTGTATGATGTTATAGTGATGAATTAATATGCATGCTGCGACCTTTAGTATGTTTCTAAGTCTCTAACTAGCCATTAAAAATTTGTGGTTGTAATTTAGAGTAATGCATTAAAGTTGAAGTCTCCTAAATCTTTAACTGAGCATTGAATCGAGGTGGTAGAAGTTAAGAAGATTCATTAATTGCAGGATTATACACAACTTAGATGTCTGAAACCATATTTCAGATGCCTAACCATCTATAACATAAAGCTACCACTTTGTCCTATTAGATCAATGTAGTTGAGCCAGACTTGTCATTACATTGATATCTACGAAACCAAATCAAAATTTATTATTATACTATTCAATTAACATGTTCTGACGATAATTTAAGACTGGAATAGTAATAACTTTACCGTCACATATCTCATTAACCCACAAACCAACCGAAGAGGTTTAGCATTTCATGTAATTATTGAAATTTTTATTTGAGATTTTTTTTTTTTAATTTCCAGTAAATAGAGGGTAAAAAATGATATGCTTTTCCAAATGCAGGGGCCAAATCAGAAAAACGCAATATTAAGGTCTGCTGACTGGATTGGTAACACGTTACAAGTTACTATAAATGGGAAGTCTACTCTAGGTTCTTATCTCTAAATTTGCAGCCGTTTGGAGTTAAGTGTCCGACCTGAGAAACTGAGAGAGGAGCCATATTTAGTTTCCGACCTGAAAAACAGAGAGAGGAGCCATATTTCAAGTTTGTGCGTGAATCCAACGGGTTCTGATTTTGATTGACCAATTTCCCTGATTTGTTAGATTCACGCACAAACTCATGATCTGTCTTTTCAGTTTGATTCTCCTGAGTTTTCTGATCCAATATCGATGCTTTTCTGCCGGTGGGGTTCGCATGATCTGTCTTTTCAGTTGATTCTCCTGAGTTTTCCGATCCAATATCAATGATTTTCTGCCGGTTGGGTTCGCTCTTAGCTTCAATTGAAGAAGTAAGGATCTATCTTTTGTGGTTTTTGATTATTGGGTTTGTTTTTTGTGTTAAAGAATCTTTGATGATTTTGGATTGGTTTGTTTGATTGTTTGTTCTTTGTTTGGAATATATAATTATATGAATTTGGGAGAATTAATTAAAATGAATATGATGTGTCTGTGATGATATTATGCCGTTCAATTTCTTTATTTATCGAAAGATTTCTTAGGTCAAAGATGCTTTTTTTTTCTTATAGTGTTCCCAAGTTTTGCCTTATCAGAATGATATAGCAAATTTTAGTTTATGAACACATAGTAATAGAAGTGGATAGTATGAATTGGACAAGGGTCTCCTCAGACATAATACAAAAAAATTGAAGTCAATTTATTTGGGGTTGATTAATTTGGTTAATATGGCAAGGAAAGTTCCCTATTTGAGAATGGTCTGATTCACTTCAATTAAATTGGTTTGTCTAGAAATAAAAGTTCAACATTCAAGTTTGTCTATTCTGTTTCTGATGTGTATTGTATCGTAAGAATTTTGTTTCAGTATATTATTTGATTGGACCAGGCAAATAAGAACTTATTATGCTGTTTCAAGATTAACTAACAAGTTAATGTATGGCTAGCATACTTGTGTGAGGACTGTGTTGGAAAGGATTGAAATTTCTTTATTGATGAAACCGTGGATTATTTTGTTTGGAACTGATTGTTTTGTTTATGCTGTGTCCCATTCTTGTTCTCTCTGTTAACTTGTTAACCTATTTGACATTGTTTCGAAACTTTCAGAACCCTGTTCAGAGAAGAAAGGGTTGTTGCTTAAACTTTATATGTTGGCATCGTCTCTTTCTCGAGTAATTATTTGTACTATGTTATAGTGATGAAATAATATGCATGCTGCAACCTTTAATATGATTCTAAGTCTCTAACTAGCAATTAAAAAGTTGTGGTTGTAATTTATAGTAATGCATTGAAATTGAAGTCTCCTAAATCTTTAACTGAGCATTGAATCGAGGTAGTATAAGTTAAGAAGATCCATTAATTGCAGGATTAAACACAACTTAGATGTCTGAAACTAACACATACCATATTTCAGATGCCTAACCATCTATAACATAAAGCTACCACTTTATCTAGAAAACCGAATCAAAATTTAAGAAAATTTTAATATTCTTCGTCCCCCTGTTGACCTTCTAGACTGCTGAAAATTCGTCGTCCCTCTGTTGACCTTCTAGACTGCTGATTCTTGCTTCCACTTCTTCTATGCTAAGCTTTCTTGATTTCAAGAAATCTAGATGGTGCTTACAATAAGTTCCAGTTCCTTCAAACGCCTTAAACAATTTCACGAACAAATTAATCATCACCTCACTATCGTACTTATTTTCCTTAAACTTGAGTAAAACTGGATGAGCGCTTCTCCTGAAGTGCCCCACAACCAAACATTCAAATCTCATTGGAGGTGTCCTCATAACAGCAATCATCGAGTTGCACGCTAAAAAAAAAGTCCTCTCATCATCTAAAGATTTAGTTTTCATGTCCAAGACCAGATTCTGAATAACATCAAGCACACTCAGAATATTAGACTCTTTAGGATTCCACACTTCTTTTTCAAGGAGTGGTTTTCTTTCTTCTTTCTTATTGCTTCCATGCAAATTCTTCCTGACGCGATGACACCATGTTTGGGGACCACATTCTGGCTGCGGTTTTGGTTTCAATTCTAACCCGTAAGGACTGTTGTAAAGCTCTGGAGGATCCAAGGGATAATTCCTGGGAAAAAAGATATCGAAGAAGAACAAACAATGGTGAAAATCACTTCCTGGTGGACCGATAACGGCTACCCTCATCAAATCCATGCGATGCTCATATGCCCTTACGAAAGTCGAAGTGGGGGTATGTTCATACAACAGATCCCATTCTTGCTTAATCCTTAATCTGAATCTTGACTCTGCATTATCCCTATGAGGCAAGTAATGGTGATCGAGTGGAGGATCGGGGGCTATGTTGAAGTTTCTTAAACGGTTGAATCTTCTTTCGACTGCATCTTCTATCTCTTCAATCTCCCCATATTTTTTCATCTTGCTCTCAAGATCTTCAGGGAACCAGTTAATCCTGCCATACCCTGATCTTTTCGTGCTCTCCAGATTTCGAGACGACCAGTTAGGCCTGTAATTTTCGAAATCAAACGTTAATGGAAGATCTTGATCCATGGACATATGTTTGTTGGATTCTTCCTGCGTAGCATGAGAAGAAGGCTTCATTGATGAAGGTTTTGTAAACCATAAATTTATATCCTTATATGATAAACCAAATAATAATTTATACTCTGCATATCAGATTGTGATTGATCTTGTTTAGGTTTTTTTACTTGTAGATATCTATGATCTGAATACATCTTAATGGACATATCCATACTCCTAGGTATCTCACTTAGTCCTGCTTATGTGTGTGAGAGAGAGAGAGAGAACTGTTCTATCAAATATTTATTTTTTTGAATTATTGTGAGTTTCATAATTTTGTTTAGTTGAGATTTTATGGGGAGTCAGAATCCAAAATTGTAAGCCCGGATAATATATGTATGTATGTATATATATATATATATATATCATCCCAACTAGATTCACTTATATTTGATCAAATATAAGCCCTAACGAAACAGCTCATGAGATGAATATTTAAATCAGGGTAATCTATATCAGATATATAGAATGAGATATAAATAATACGAGAACCACATCAAAAATAATAAATTATGATTTTTTTTTTGTTAGATTACTTGCTATTTAAGAAAAGTTTCAGCCAATCTGATTTTTTTCCACCCTAATTTTAAAAAACTCCTAACTCTTTTGTGTCGATTTTTATTTTTATGAAAGATATATTAAATTAATATTATAATTTTATATAAAATAAAATTGTGACATATTAAAATATTTTTACATAAAGAAAAGGCATGGTGTGTTGCGAGTGTATAATTTTATTAACTTGTGAAAATTGAAACTTTTTTTAATGTTATTATTTAATAATTATACTAAAATAAAAGATATAATATAGTATAAAATAGAAGTTTTGAATTTCGAACATATCGCTATAATCAATGGTGCAGAAATTGAAAATTGATCGTCAGACGCTAGCTGACCGTGTAATGCTTACGCGCCGACTAGGCACCAATTAGACAGATTGATTTTTTTCTTAAATATTCTTAATTCTATAATATGTAATAAATTGATAATATGACATAATTTTAAATATAGTATTATTTATATAACAAAATGTTGATTTTCATAAAATAATGACAATAATATCTACAAATAGGTAGTATAGCCTTATCAATAATATAAAACATCATAGCATTTTTTACCTGTTAAATAAAAAAATGAGAACCACCAAAGTTTATTTGACAACATTTTTGACAAAAATTAAAATATTTTCAAACTTATTTTTTTATTACATATATAACAATATTATAAAGATGTTTGAATTAGTTATTTTATTTATATATTGTATAAACAATTTTTTTGTGTGTAAGAATTTTTATTTTTTTAATTTTTGTGAAAAGACATGATATTGATAAATTTTGAGAAGAATGCTAATATAATTAAACAATATTAGATACTAATAGATCAAAATAAATAATTTCAATATATTTTTTTCTTTTTTTGAGATAGAGATAATATTTAATATTAAAAAAAGTATATTATCAATTAATACATTTTTCATTAACTACTAATGGATTAAAATATAATATAATTATTTTAAAATATAAATAAATATAAAAATCTCGATAAAAAAATAAAAAATATTTTATCCGCTGCCTGCCGAAACCGACGAGGCACCGCCTAACTTTTTTATTTGATAATTTTTGCAAAAAATATAAATTCAACGCAACGCAATCAAAATCAAATGGAAACACAGAGAGGTGTAGCCCGATTTTTGTATCGTCGGCTATAATTAGCAAACATAATGGAGGCATTAGCTGGGGTAGTATTATGTTACAACAAGGTTGTGTTTGTTTGTTTGTTATTTTCTGACTCATCGCAGTCAAAACCGTGGTCGGTGAGGTGGGGCCCACCGCAATTACATTGACAAAATTTCTGCGTCGGTTTTGTACTTTTCATGGAATTATGTTTGAGAGAGAGAGAGAGAGATTCCTGGAGTTCACTTTTCCACCTCTCATCTATACTGTATCTTCTTCTATTTCAGATTTGGTTGTCTTCTAAATAGGCTCGTTCATTCAAATCTAATCTAATTCTTCTCTCAATATATTGTTTCTTTTGATTGAATAAAATAAATTGACAAATAAACAAATTTGATATTTGAAAATTACTAATATTTTTAAAATATACTCTCATTTAACTAATACGTACACATAAAAATATATGAAATATAACTTGTATTTTAAAATAAAATTTAAAACATCCATAAAGTGGATGACTGCCAAGTATTCTTATAAATAAATTATAGAGGGAGCAAAAGTAAATAATATAAAAGTAGATAAAAGTCACGTCACAATGGTTACCACTGTACTTTTCTGATCACCAAATCTACACAATCCCAGATTCCCAGTATATCTATCGGAGCCAAGTGTGTGTGTGTGTGTGTTTTTTTTTTTTTTTTTTTTTGTGATATGATCAAATTTCATTATAAATTAACTCAATAATCTTGTAGCTGAGTATTACTTTTAACATATTCAATGCACAATAATCGTATCTAATTAAAAAAATTATATTTCATAGAAAAAAAAATATTTAAGAAAAATTGATGTATTTATTTATATTATCAATAAAACTACCAAATGTGTATATTGGCATAAAATTGGAGCGTATCAAATCTTTTCAGTAAAAAAATAAAAAATTACTGTTATCTTTGAGTTTTATGTCATTTTTTATACAAACAATACAATAATTTAATACCATATAGTGAAACATTAATTTATATTAAAATAATCATCTTATCTATATATAAAAACAAAATAACTTTTTTCAATTCTGTTTTTCCATCTAAACTTCATTACTTATTTAGAATAATTATATTATTATTGAATTAAAAATAGACGTTTTTATTCTAGAAATTTTGATTCGATTTCAAAATCTAAATTATTTCACAAATTTATGTGTTTCAAAATTAGATTATATCAAGATGAATATACTGCAATATTTAATACATAATTCGAAATTTATATATTTTATCGAATATTAATCAAATAACTGAATTATGAAATTAAAAAAATATATGAGATCTAACAAATATATGACTCAATTTTCTCGATTTCCCACAATAAAAAATGAGGAGAATCCTCTCCTCTCCTTTGTTTTCCGTCTTTCTTGTAACTTATGTGATTCAGAATGAAATTGAGTTTAACTCTGTGGTATATTTTTGTAGGTATTGTAATTAAATTCAAATAAAAATAATTGAGAAAGTGCAATTTAAATAGGAGAAAACTGATGAATAAATATAAAATTGTTGTAAACACTAAATTCATGGATACAAGATCAAAATCAATGTTATATGTTAAGGAAAAAATATTAAAGTTCATATATTTATAAATGATAGATACTTATATTGTGAGTGAATGTGGGTAGTTAATTACAAGGGCTGGGCTTCTTAGAAGCAAATGCAAAGAGTTGGTCGATTTATGTTTGAAACTGTATAAAATATCTTATTCTTATAATTAAATATTATTAAAAAAAATAAGACAGTGTTCTTCAAACAGATCAACAAGCAGCCGACACGAATTAGCAGTTACATTTTCTTTTTTATACCAGTCAAGATTGTCTTTAATACCAAACGTAAGTCTATTAGTCAGGGCTGGACAACCAAACCTAGTTATATTTAGACCTCAGTTGAATTTTGAAAATGAAATCCTAAATTATATTATTTTTAATGTACAAGGTTAAAGAAAAATATAAAAATTAAAGTATTTATAATACTCTAAAAGTGTTTGTTATATAAGATTTTTTAATTAGTTGAATATCTTATAAAACAAGATATTAACACTTTAAATATTTTTTTTCTTTATACACAAAATATTATTAGAACAGCATTCTTTATATTAGGATGAAGAGTCTCTTAAGGTATGATTGGATTGGCCTTAGTTAAAAGAATTTTAAATGTCAAAATATCAGAGTCTTGTTTGTTTCAGGACGTAAAATCAAAATTTTCAATCTAATTAAATCATACTCTACTAAACATATCTATATTTATTATATATCCTATTAAATATGTATTATTACCAACACCATATAATATTACAATACCTATTTTTTTCAGTATTTATTTAACATCTACAGTCCAATTTTATCTTATAAAATTTTAAATCAGATAGAAATTATCAATGTTTAACTTGATTTTATAATTTCAAAATTTTAAAGTTGAAATTTCCAAACCTCGGGATAATCAAAACATAAATTATATAATTCCAAATCCTACTAACTCGTGAAATTCTTCAATTAAAAAAGCCTAACAACTATTGGGCCAAAATTGAAGGCAAAAATCAATGCCTTATCTTGAAACATAAGTCAGAAAAGACTAGAGATGAGGAGATGTTTCCTACTCCTCAGTCAAAATGTCGGTTAAGTTAGTTAATAAAGCGGTTGGCCTTTTAAATATTTTATCCAAAAAAGTAAATTCATAAAATATCTTATCCTCTTCGAAAACCCAACACACCTACCTATTCTTGAAACAGATCAACTAAGATCCGACACGAAGTAGCCGACATTTTCTGATAATCCAATGAAGTTTGTCTTCAGATATACATACATACATCAAATATATGTTTTCTCCAGGTGTTAGTTTAGATTTTTTTTCTCGTTAGATCGCAACCATCAACCAAAACTGATTGATAAGGAGTTGGTCTCCCTCCCACATGTCACCTTGAATTCTCTCCATTAAATGCAAGATTATCCTCGATTTTGACATCAAAGTGTGGGTGTACCATAACACGCGCATCTAATCAGAATTGTGATAATTTTCATTATGTATCATAGTTCTTGATATTTATATACAATTAAAAATAAATAATATAGTAGCATTTATTTTAATTATTTAATGCTCGTATTATGACGTGTTTTTTTTGTTTTATATTTAAATTTGAGTCAGAACCACCGAATAAAATACTAAATTAGATATATAAAATGTGTGTGATTATAGTTCACATAGAACAAATAAAGTGGAAGACAGGCAATCTTCAACAACACACAAATTTCAAGAACTTGAGAGAATGTTATAGATGAAATGGAAAAGTAATTATTAAGTTATTGAAAATAAAGTCGTAAAAGAGTACTTAACAAAGTAAAGATGAAACTAAAAGGTAGCAAAATTGGAAACAAAATCTAAATGAACTAAAAAAGATAAATGAGATTGTTTTGGCGTTTCGATAAATAAATTTTGAATTCTGATACTATATATAAATTGTAGATTAATTGTGCTTGAAAGATCTTATCGTTTTTATTTGTAAAAAAATAAAGAAAAATAATTATGAAAATTCTTGATATTAAACCACAAAATTGCAACAGTTATAATTTTTTGAATAACGTATTATTGAACTGACCATACACAACCCAATAATCATCTGCAACACATTTTACATAAAAAAATCAAAAACAAATCTAATAAAAATACCTGTCATGTTTTGCAATTTGGGTAGAAGCCAGATTTTTCTAAAAATATTTTGTTGGTTTATGATTAAACTCTTTAAATAATAAATAATTATATGCACCTTTATAATGTCATATACATATAGATATATATTTATAATATAGAGATTATGCTAATGCGAGGAAACAGCTAGAGCTAGTGGCCTAATGAAGCATTATCTAGAAGTAGAAACTATGTGTCAAAGTTTATATAACAATTATTTGTATTAATATAGGTAAGCAATTACACTGGCTGAATTGCAGGAAATTAAATACCCACGTAATTATTAAATTCTAAAATTGTGAGAAAATCAAGTCCAATAATATGATACCAAATTAAGAATGAGTTAGATCAAACATCGATCATCCATAATTTAGTAATATCATCTAACCATATAATAGTATATAATAAAAGAATTCATTTCATTTTACAAATTACTAAAAAAAGTTATAAACGAGCCACCTCATCACTCTAAAAGTGTAGTGCCACGTGGCAAATATTTGAGTACACACTTCAAATATCTTTTAAATTTTCTTTAACTATTAAACCCACTTTTCTAATAAATAAATAAATAATTTGTGTATTTTGTTTACTTTGTAAGGTGGAAGGTGGGAAGTGAGAAAAGGCAAGCCACAACATATTAAAAGAATGCTGTTTAATTAGTTGAACTATTTTCCAGTGAATTCTTTCTTAAGCTACAATTTACTTCCAACTCTTTTACAAACTTGTAAATAACTTTATAGATATATATGTATATATGCATGGATTAAGTAGAACACGTGGCAGCGCGTAGACGAAGATTCTAGTTGGGAAGAGGGTGCTCTAGCTCCGAACATAGCCGTATTTTGATTAAGACATGATTATGAATATTCATCAAACTTTTCTTCCCCTAATCTTAGGTAATCCAACCACCACCACTTACTTATTACTATGCTTAGCTATCCTATTAAATACCTAAATTTATTTTTTGGGTATTTCCAATTTATAAAAATTATTTTTCTCTCCCGCCTACAATTTGTTTCAATCATCCTTCCCGTATCGTACATGCTCTTAATGAACGGATTTAGAATTTTGTATCGTAGCAAAAAAAAAAAAAAAACTAAATATAAAATAATTAACAGTTGCATGCGTGACACAATTTTAAGATATTAATTGTGTAACTATAAAGTACTACTTGTTTAACTATAAAGTATCAGAAGTAATACATTTAAAAAAATAATAATATTTTATAATTAAATAAATAATTCCTTAAATCGTGTCACATATGCAACTGTTTCATATGAATTTTGTGTATTTTTTATGCATATTAAGTGTGTAAAAATATATAATAAAATTACACATAACTAGTTATCAAATGCCATGTTAATTGATGTATACATATAATTGTGATAACAAAATAATATGCATGATTAAAATTCATAAATTCTATACTCGTAAAGACACAAATCTAGGAAATAAAAAATGGACCATAATAGCAATTCTTGGATTAAGAAAAAGGGAGAAAAACATAGAATGCTTCAAAGGCAGTTCTCATACAACATAATCTTCAACTTTAACATCCCATGGCTACATTTAACCTTGCAATGGGATATTATTTATAATAATCATAGCAACCCAAAAAAAAAAAAAAAAGTACAGCCAAAAAAAAAAAAAAGAAAAAAAAAAAGACAAAATACTTGATAATTTCTTAGCCTGTTCATCACCAGACAGGCATACTTCTTACCATATGGATCAAACTCAGTAGACAAAAGTAATGTTAGAAATCCCTCCACACTCTTCATACCAAGGAATGTCCAATTCCACCTTCCCATTTCCAGACCATTGGAACACCACCTCACCTCCATTCAAATACGATTTCTTTGGCGCCAAACTTGAGTAGGCCAGGAATTTTCCTTCGCCCTTCACCTCAATTTTCACGATGGATTCGTCGTACAAAAGCCCCTGAATCGCCCCACCCGGGTTGAACATGTTGGTTAGCCCAATAGGGGCGAATTTGACATCCTGGCCGAGTTTCTTGATCGGGACGAAGGTGAAGATTTCAAATGTGGACGACTTGAGAGTGAAGGAAATGGGATCGGACTCGGGTGTTGCTAGTAGTAGCTTCTCTGACTCGGTGAGATAGACGGCGTATTCCTCGGCTTCCCCAAGTTTGGTCGCTTCGACCTTTTGATCCCATTCGAGATCGGTCACATGAACCAAACTAGAAAGTGGCTTGTAGCATTCGGAGTAGCCCTTGATCCTTTGCTCCTTTGGGTCCCATCCGGCACCTTGGCAGTTGAAAGCGCCGACAACACCTCCATACTACAAAAAAATAAAAACACAAATACATAAGTATATTGAACAATCTTAAAAAAGTTTAAATATGTTGAAAACGACTCTTTTTAAATAGGAACACATTGTAGGTTCATGTTGAGTTGTTTATTTTGAAAATCAACCAAAATTCAATTCAGCCTTCACCTGATTAAACCTAGTAGGTCAGACAGTCAACAAAACTTTGCATATTAACCTCATCCAATCATTTGGCGGACATATTAAAGCCAATTTTTTCAACTCAAATCTCCGACCTCCTACCATATTGGACCTATACAACTTATTACGAGTTTTACAACATAAAACAAGGGATGTATAATGTGAAATTCGATGGAGGAAACTAGTTGTACGTACCTTGTTGAAGTTCCATATCTTGAGAATGGTCTTGCCATCAAAGAGGGGATTCTTGAAGAGACAGTCTCTTGTTGGGAGAGCAAAGTGGACGCATTTAGGGATTGTACCATCAGGGAAAACAAGCTTCCTGAGCAGATCAAAATCATGGCCACCTAATGAATCACTAACATAGACAGGGCCCCCACAGATAGCTCTTGAGCCAGCATGGAACTTTGCACAACAATGGTCCGACTGAAACATGTCCCAATCTGGTTGGATGAACTGTCCCATCCACATGCTGTTGTAAGCACAGTGGATCATGTGGACCCCTTGTAGCCAGTAAACTCCCATTGGGTCACCATTTGGATCTTGGAACCAGAAATCATCTCCTATTTTACACAAGACAATACTATATTTAAAATCATGGGTGGAAAAAGGGTTATTTGATTTTGCCAAATCAGTATTATATCATTTAATTTATGAATCTTTTATAATATCTAATTTTTCCACTCTTGCAAGACTTTCTCTTGCCACGTCATCTGTTTCAGTGAGTTTTTGAAATACCGACGAAATTAAGCATAAATTAAATCATATTAAAAGTTAATGAATGTCATAAATTGAATATGTTCGAAGTCATTGTATATTAATTTAAAATTTTGGTTGAAAATAAGTGTGTGAAGAGGGGAAATATTTTCTTACCAACTCTTCCCATGGAAATCTGCTCAGTTCCAAGGAAAAAGAAGTCATTACATTGCTGCATGCTGGAAATCAGACCAGTTCCATTGAAGTTCTTCTGAAGAGATTTAGACAGCCCCTTGTAATAAGCCTTTGCAAGCTCAACTCTGCCTCCATATCCTTCAGAAACATATTCAAGTGTCTGTATGCAAAAGGAAAATAAGTTAAAAAAATTTAAAATTTGCAAAAAAAAAAAAAACAAATAACAGTAAAAGTTACTTACATGAATAACATCAACTTTCACTCCTGTAATTCCAACTTTAGAGAGGTACGAATGCATTGCGTCGTAGAAATCACCGGCTTGATCTGGATCAACGAGCCCGATCGAGCCCTCGACGATCTTGACCACAGCAAGATCGGTCATAGTACCATCGAGCCCCGGGGACAGCTGACAAGGCACAATCTTTGCGTTCAAATGAGTGGCACCAGGCCGAACTCCTCCCCAAGCACCAGCCAATGCATGCCAAACGTAAATATCGTCCAGTCCTTTGAAATTCGTCCTCAAATCCTTCGTAAATGCTTTCATTCCAGAATTTTCCGACTTGCACGAGCAGCCGGCGCACCCTTTGCCGGACTCCTTCCCGTCTCCTCCTCCTCCGAACATTACATCAAGCTCGCTCTTTAGCTTCGCAATCTCAGCTTCGTACTTGGACAAATCAGTCACCCCGGATTGGGCTGCCTTATCACGAGCTTTTTCAGCTACCTCGATATCGATAGCCTTGGAAATCAACATTTTAGGCTTCTTCGGGTCGAATTCGGGCCGGTTAGGGCCGGTCATTGATCCACCCTTATACTTTCTAAACTTCTCACACTCATCAAACCTGTGAAGCCTAGCAGTCATTTGGGTCCCACCCAACACAAGATTCTTAGCATCCTCATTCGGATCCTCGCCGTCGATGTTGATGCTCTGCCACCCGTCGTCGATGATCAGGAACCGCGGGGACAGCCCCCCGTCGGAGAATTCCTTTACTCCGTGCCAGATTCCGGCGGGCTCGACGGTCAGATAGAAAGCATCCCAGGTGCACCACCCGAATTTGTTCACCAGAGGCGGCGGTGCTTTTTCTTCGATGAGTTTGAAGGTGTTGAGATGAACTCTTATGGCGGTGTACGCCTCCTTCATCAGAGTGTAGGGATTTTCCGACACGTGGACGTAGGCGATCGCGCCGAACGACGACGCTTTCACGTGGGTCGAGCCACTCTCAGCGCACACCAGCATGTGTCCGTCTTTTCCGGGGTGGAGAGCCGACCGGAATTTTCCCTCGACGATCGGGATAACGACGGCGTAGGATTTGATCTCCGGTACGTCCAGCATGACCCACTGAGTCTCCATCTGTACGTCGGAACCGGAGTTCCCGACCCACTGAGTCGACCACCACGTTTTGAACCGGAAAATGCTGACGAAATCCCGGCCGGTGAATTTTCCGAGGGAGTTGGTCAGGCGGTCGGAGGAATCTTTCTGGCTGAATCCGAGGAATCCTCCCTTGTGAGAAAGAGACTGGGTGCGCTGGAACAGGGGAAGAGGGGCCTCGGATGATTTGCAGACGGCGGAGAAGGGTTTGAAAGTGACGTTGCTTGGGATTTCGGATAGTAATGGGACATTTTTCACAGAGAGTTTCCCGCCTTGGATCTGGAAAAGGCTGTCGTTTTTGGCCGGGATCAGAGAGCTGAAGAAAGAGTTGATGGGGTCATTTGGTGGCGCCATGGGAGAAGAAAAACAGGGGAAAGCAGAGACTCCGAATTCGAACAAGAAAGCTTCTTATTATAATCTAAAGTAACAGTTATTTAGGCAGAAACAGATATTCTAGAGAGAGAAGACTGTTTTGCAGTGAAGACATATATGAAAATATGAAGGGAGGGAAGGTATATATAGAGTTTGGGGAGGGGGAAAACAGTGGAAAATGAATTATTATTACAACAGAGAGAGAGAGAGAGAGAGAGAGAGAGAATAAAAAGAAAAGAGGGGGTTGGGCGGTTTGTGCTCTGTGATTCTATCTTCTTCCTTTATACCATTTGAAATAGTTAGTGAAAGCTCAATAAGAAAAACAATGTACTAGTGGACTCCCTGGAAAATGACTGCCTACATAAACTCTTCGAGCTATCATCATCTTACCATTTCCAGAATACAGAGTTCTTATGGCCATAGCCATATGGATGTAGGCACGCATGGTGCATGCATCTCGTACACACACTCACAAACATATATACATATACATGTGTGTGTGTGTGTGTGTGTGTGTATATATGTTTAATGTTTAAAGAGTGTTATGAGAGAAGAAATGATTTGTGGGGGAGAAATGGAGTGTGGACAAGGAAAAGGAAATCGAGAGAACTGGAAACTTCTGCATTAATTGCAATATAACTTAATTTGGAGATTTTTATGTTTCATGAGTTTACTTCTTTATTACAAATACCTTTTACTTATTTTATTTATTTAATTCTAATACTTTCAATCATCTTTTTCAAGGATAATAATACTTTGGACATAAAAAAATTTATTGGCCTTCAATTTTTCTATAAGTTTTAAGTACTTTTATATTTTTCCTAATTTTTTCTTCATCTTTTTAGTTTTTCAGCTTTTTTCATATATTTCAGGATTTTTTAGGTTTTTCAGTTTTTTTTTTTTAAATTTTCAATTTATTTGATCTCATGTTTTATTATATTAATAATATATGTTAAGTTATATTATTATATTATTATAAATATATACATGTAATTATTTATCAGTTTGCGTTGTTTTTTTTTAAGTCGCACAATATTTCGAAGTGATTTCAGAATTCTCCTAACTCAATACAATATTCTAACTTACTGAAACACATTGAGGTGAAACAATCAATTATATTATTATATAAATTAATAGTCTTAGTTTTATAAAAATATATTTATATGTTTAGCTCAAACCAATAAAGAATTAATATATCATTTATTCAATCCAACACATGTATCAAGATAAATTGATTAATTAATCAATGTATATAAAATGTATATTTCATTCCTAAAATTTAATTATTTATTTTAAAATAGGCAATATTTGGTCGAATTTAAGATCAAAAAAATAGAATTAATTTGATATATTATATATTATATATCAAAAATAGATTTAAAAAGAAAAAAATATTTGAGACTTTAACTTTTTGTAAAAAAAATAAAAAATAAAAAAGTGAGAAAATTATCCATGTTAATGAGAAAATAGAAAAAAGAAAAATCTTTTATATTATAAAAAGGACAAAAAGAATAACAAAAAAAAAAAAAGGTTCACCGCTTACCACCACTTACATCCCCATCCTTTTTTTTTTTTTATCAATTCTTTTGTTTTATAATTTAACAAAATTTATGAAAATAACAGTGAAAATTAATATTCTGATTTTACAATTCTTATAGGATTGATTTCTCTTAAAAATATAATATGATTAATTAATTATTGGATGTAGATGATACATATTTGTGAAATAGTGAGAAAATAAAATATTAAAAAAATAAATTATTTGGACTGTGACAACATTTTCAAATAGACAAAATGCCTACCAAACAAATGATTTATGGTAATGCTTAATTAGAAAAAAAGAAAGAAAAAAAAAAAGGAATATATTATGGAATAAAAAAAATAGAATACAGCTTTTGTTTGTTTCGAGAATACTTTGAGTATGCATTATCTTCAATCTTGATTGATTTTGTAACTTTGTATGTGTTGGAAGGTTAATAGTGTCACTTAATTATGAATGTTTTACAATTATTGTATAATTAAGATAACATTTTTAAATCATTAAATCTACTTTTAGAATCTCATAATCATAATGAGTTTGAATATTTTACTACATCTTAATTTAGGTTTAACTATAGTTTAACTTCTTTTAATTATTATTATACAAAAATAATGACAGTGTAATGAAGGTTGGTAGGTGGGAGATGTTGCATGACTAGAATCGGTGGTTCGAACTGTGACTCAACGATTTAGTTTAATTATTAATTTAATTTTGAATCAAAACTTGAATTAAAATTGAAAATTGGTTGATTTGATTTTAATTTTAGAGTAATAAATTTCGGTTTAAAACCATCGATTTTTGTTATGAACGAATGGTTTGAGACTAAAAAAAGACGGAAATTATGGGAAACGAAATCAAAATTGGCCAAACCATGCCTACATCTAGTAGGTGAGAGTTGATGATGAATCAACACCTTTCCTTATAGATTTTTTTCATACTAAGAGGATTTTTTAATCACTGGATTATGGTTGTAATATATAGAGATGTTAAAAATTAAAAAAATTATAGGGCTGGGACTTGATTTAGTTAGTCAGTTTAAATTGATTCGTTTAACTTGGATCTGATTAGTTTGAGAGTTCATAATTTTTTTTTATGTGCATATTTTTTAATATCAAAATAATAACATACACTATCTTAAATTATTTTTCATATAAAATAGTTGTTTTTAATAGAAAATATTAAATTTTATGTTTAATTGCTAGAAAATTCTAAATAATATCACTTAAATTTAGAATTTAACTGATACATAATTTTTAATTATATAACAAAGATGTACTTAAAGTTAGAATTGAGAACATCAAATATTATATATCACTTGAATGTTTGAATTTTTAAATTTTATATAACGATATAAATGTTATAAAACATATAATTATAATGTTATTCAAAATTATATTTTAAATAGAATAATAATATATGTATTTAATTAGAATTTCAAATTTAAATATATAGCTTGATTATTTGAGCTCATAACTCGATAGTGGTCCAATTAACTCGAAAATTAATATCTGCATCCGTATTAAAACATAGTAGAAGACGTTGCATCATTTATAGTCCGAAATTGGATTCTATTTAAGTTATGTTAGTGTTATGGAATTCATAAATTGGGCCTAAATAAACGGGCCTTGAGAATTGTAATCAAACTGTGCACAACGGACGTTTTTGTTAGGCTTAAAAGAATATTGTAGCCCAGTTTCATCTAGATTGGATCCTTTATTAACATTTTTATTTTTTTAATTTTTTTTCAGATTTCATCAGCAGAAATTAATTAAGATAAATAATTGAAGATTATTTCCCAGATCAGTTGTTGATTTTCATTATTTCATTAGATTATAAATAGTGTCGTTGTTGTCATCCTCGTCGTTTTCATCAGGATGCTGAGTTGTTTGATGGAATTCTCCAATCGTAAAAGTAGCAAACATAATTATATATCATGAAATACAATATTTTAAAATAGCTAAATAAATTATTGTAACTTAAAATGAAAAATTAGAGTGTATCTTATAATTATATTAATTAATTCCTTATATTTAAGATGATTTTATAATGTTGCTGGATTTCCTTAATATATATATATATATATATTGAGGGGATATTTATTGTTTTTCTTATAATAGAGACTACTAGATATAAAAGTTGACCACACATAAAAAAAATCCTGGGAAAAGATTAGAATCTCTCCATTTCTCATGCATGCTCTTTAGCCATTATCCACTCAATATTCCTCTCCCAAAAAGATTTTAGATGCTCATTGGGGTGTGTGTGTGTGTGTGATATATACATGTGTGTGTGTGTGTAATATGTGTGTGTGAGTGTGTACATGTGTGTGCAATATGTTTGTCATGTCGATCAAGTTGTATCTTTTCAACAAGTATATTTCTTCTTCTCTTTTGCTCTTTTTTCTACCAGTTTGGTATATTCTCATGCAACTCGAGATGTCTAAAAAAATTCATTAACAATAAAGACAAGAAAAACAAATTCGACAATTTCAGAGTTTGTCTTCCTTCTAAGCATTATTAACCAAAATAAGGTAGAGCTCCGGTCTATTTATTATGCGATCAAAATCTCGATATTTGTAAGATACAAATAGTTTAATTTGAATTTGTTCGTCTTGATTTATTATAAATCTTTCAGTTTAAAACGTATAATATTCAAGTACTTTGTTATGCAACATATATTGATCTTATTTAGGTATGTTAGCTAGGCATGTCCTTTGAGCAATGGGGAATATGATACCAATTGAATTTATGGATTGGCTTCAAAAAGGGAGTTTGCTTTTAGTAGGGAGAGATGTTGATCTTCGAATCTCAATCACATTCCCCACAAACTGTTTTCATGATTACTTAATCATATTTGTTATCTCAATCCAGTAATTACGTTAATGACAAAAAGAAGCAAGTTAATTGTCTCGTATGATTATTCAGTTTGATTGAGAAGATCTGTATTACAACAACATGCCATGCATGCATGCATCTTCAATTCTTGTTGGATAATATTATGCTCTTTAATCAAAACTTAATGTCCACCACCACCACCAAATCCTCCTCCTGCACCACCGCCGTGTCCTCCTCCAAAGCCTCCACCTTCGCCGCCTCCAAATCCACCACCTGCACCTCCACCTCCTGCACCACCGCCATGACCTCCTCCAACTCCTCCACCAATCCCACCACCGGCGCCACCTCCTACTCCTCCGCCAAAACCACCTCCCTTGCCACCTCCAAATCCTCCACCGGTGCCACCTCCTGCTCCTCCTCCAATACCTCCTCCCTTGCCTCCTCCAAATCCTCCACCAGCACCACCTCCCGCTCCTCCTCCAATACCTCCTCCCTTGCCTCCTCCAAATCCTCCACCAGCACCACCTCCCGCTCCTCCTCCAATACCTCCTCCCTTGCCTCCTCCAAATCCTCCACCAGCTCCACCACCGGCACCACCTCCGGCTCCTCCTCCAATACCTCCTCCCTTGCCTCCTCCAAATCCTCCACCAGCTCCACCACCGGCACCACCTCCTACTCCTCCACCAACACCACCTCCCTTGCCACCTCCAAATCCTCCACCGGCACCACCTCCGGTTCCTCCTCCAATACCTCCTCCCTTGCCTCCTCCAAATCCTCCACCAGCTCCACCTCCGGCTCCTCCTCCAATACCTCCTCCCTTGCCTCCTCCAAATCCTCCACCAGCTCCACCTCCTGCTCCTCCTCCCTTGCCTCCTCCAAATCCTCCACCAGCTCCACCACCGGCTCCTCCACCAACACCACCACCCTTTCCACCTCCAAATCCTCCCCCAGCACCTCCTCCTGCTCCTCCACCTATACCACCGCCCTTTCCACCTCCAAATCCTCCACCAGCTCCACCACCAGCACCACCTCCAAGTCCTCCACCGGAACCACCTCCTACTCCTCCTCCAATACCACCACCCTTACCTCCTCCGAATCCTCCACCAGCACCACCTCCAGCCCCCCCACCAAATCCACCACCTGCGCCACCACCACCACCTACCCCTCCTCCACCACCACCTCCAATACCTCCACCACCACCGCCGCCAAACCCACCTCCACCACCAATACCACCTCCACCAAATGTCTCTTTCTCAATCTTTCGTCCGTCAACAAAGTGCAACACAAACAAACTCAATAAAAAGATCATAACAAACACCACACCAGACTTCCCCATCTTTTATCGATCAAAAGATGCGATCAAACAACCTAAAAGTAGCAAGCAAACCTTAAACTTGCTTTGTAGCATGCTTAGATCCATTGAGACTATATATAGGATGGATTGGTACATGGTTCATTAATGCATACAGTTGGGATGGAGACACTGTCCTTGCATTTTAAGCTAATAGTGCATAGGTTGTCAAACTCTCAATTGACCTAATTGCACATTGTATAGATTATCATGTGGCGGTGCAGATTTTGCATTATTGCAATCCAACTCTCAACCACCTTAAATCTCCCCATTGTTACTGATAATTTTTCCCCCCAAGATCCCATCTTCATTTCTGCCCACCATGACTTTGTGCAATCTTATTTAATATGTTAGTTGTGTGACAAGATATTTCAGTACTTAAGTACTACTCTTCTTCTCACATAGTCTGACTAAAAACCCCTCCGTCCAACATGAAACTATTACTACCACGAAAACTCTGTTGTGTGTGTGGGTATATATTAATTTAATTGTATGTGTCTTAGGTGGTGGTGACAATTCGGGATATCACATAATAACTCTACACCAATCTAATATGATTATAATAGGTTATATGATTAGTTAAGTTTCCAATCCCCAAACGTAGCTTACACTAAGACTTTTTCTAATGTCCAAAATGTGAAATGCGTTTTCTTTTCCTTTGTCTTTATTTTTCTTTTCTCAAACCATTAATTGCTGTGGAGAGATTGGTACAACCCCAGGAGAACAAGATAAAAGGCTAATGGACATGACTACCTTAAATAAATATAAATATTTTTTTTTTTTAAATGTGTGTGTGATTTTTAAAGTGCATCGTTAGTAGTTGTTATCCTGTAACTAACATGGTCGAATTACTGAAATTAATAATCAAGTTTTTCGAAACAAATTACAATCTCTTTATTTTTTTCCCCAAATAAACTTTCCTTATATACACACACGCATATTTTATAGTATATTTGTGAGAGTTTTTCCCAACATTTTAAAGTGTATATTCTGCAGAACCATAAAACACACACACACATGTGTGTGTGAGAGAGAGAGAGAGAGAGAACGGTTTCTTTTTTTTTCAAAATAATGCCAAAAACAAATTTACAAAATGGGTATAATTTAAAACAGTTTTTAAAAATAGGTAAAACGTCACCCCGGTTGACGTTTTTTAGATAAAACGTCAGCTTCGGTGACGATTTAAGTTTGCAGCTCACGTTCTTAATTTCCAACATATATATATACACACACACACACACACACACAGAGAGCAACCATATATATATAGATATAATCGCACACATATATAGATATATGTAAGCATTTATATATATAATATATGTATATATATATTTTTTTATACATTATAATTATTTATATTATTATTAAAAAAATTATATTTACCAAAGTTATAATATTATTAATATATATCTATAGGAATTTTTATTAGTTAAGTAAATATATAAAAATATATATTAATATATAATTTTAAAAAGTAAAATATTATAATTTTATTTAAGATAACAAAAAAAATTATTTAAATTAAAGAATAATTTTTAATTATTAATATGTATTATTTCATTTTCTGAAAAAAAAAATATATATATATAAATATTTTTTAATAATACATAAAAATATATATACAAATAATTAAAAGAAATTAATAAACGTCAGCCGCACTGACGTTTTAAAAAAACGTCAGTTGCGGTGACGTTTTCTTTGTTTTTTAAATATATACCTAATATATATTATAAATATATATATATATATTACAAATATATATTATAAATATATATTCTGAATATGTATATATATTTTTTTATTAGTTAAGTAAATATATAAAAATATATATAATTTTATAATTTTAAAAAGTAAAATATTATAATTTTATTTCAGATAATAAAAAAAATATTTAAATTAAAGAATATTTTTTAATTATTAATATGTATAATTTCATTTTCTGAAAAAAAAAATATATATATATATATATTTTTTTTTTAATAATACATAAATATATATATACAAATAATTAAAAAAGAAAAAAAAATAAACGTCAGGCGCACTGACATTTTAAAAAAAGTCAGTTGCGGTAACGTTTTCTTTGTATTTTTAAATATATACCTAATATATATTATAAAATATATATTATAAATATATATATATATATTACAAATATATATATATATTATAAATATATATTCTGAATATGTATATATATATATATTTATTAGTTAAGTAAATATATACAAATATATATTAAATTATAATATAAAAAGTAAAATATTATAATTTTATTTAAGATAATAAAAAATTATTTAAATTAAAGAATAATTTTTAATTATTATTATTTGTAATTTCATTTTCTGAAAAAAATAATATACAATCATTAATTATATATAATTAAATTTTAAATAAATAATTTTAATAAATAAATTAGTTAATATAATATATATATATATTTTTAATAATACATAAATAAATATATATATACAAATAATTAAAAAAAAAAGAAAAAAAATTAATAAACGCCAGCTGCACTGACGTTTTAAAAAAACGTCAGTTGCGGTGATGTTTTCTTTGTTTTTTAAATATATACCACATATATATTATAAATATATATATATATATTACAAATATATATATATATTATAAATATATATTCTAAATATGTATATATATATTTTTATTAGTTTAGTAAATATATAAAAATATACATAAATTTATAATTTTAACAAGTAAAATATTACAATTTTATTTCAGATAATAAAAAAAATTATTTAAATTAAAGAATAATTTTTAATTATTAATATGTATAATTTCATTTTCTGAAAAAAATAATATATATATTTTAATAATACATATATATATACAAATAATTAAAAAAATAAAAATAAAATTAATAAACGTCAGCCGCACTGACGTTTTAAAAAAAACGTCAGTTGCGGTGACGTTTTCTTTGCTTTTTTAAATATATACCTAATATATATTATAAATATACATATATATTAAAAATATATATATGTGTATATTATAAATATATATTCTGAATATGTATATATATTTTTTATTAGTTAAGTAAATATATAAAAATATATATTAAATTATAATTTTAAAAAGTAAAATATTATAATTTTATTTAAGATAATAAATTTTTTTATTTAAATTAAAGAATAATTTTTAATTATTATTATTTGTAATTTCATTTTCTGAAAAAAATAATATACAATCATCAATTATATATATAATTAAATTTTAAATACATAATTTTAATAAATAAATTACTTAATATAATATATATATATATATATAAATTAGTTAATATATACATAGCCCAATAAACGTCAGGCCCACTGATGTTTAATTAGAAACGTCAGGCCCGGTAGCAAGCCTTTAACCACTGGAGCATATTCTATGTTTAATCTTTATATGATATAATTATATTTATATAATATAAATTCAAAATATAAAACAATATATTTATAATATTTTTTATTATTAATTATAAGATGTGTTAATTAATTTATAAATTTTTACAAATAATATATATTAAACTACATTCAATAAATAAAAATACTTCAAATAAAAATATAATAATTATTAATAAATATTCTTTAATTTATATAATTTTTTTATAATATGATTTAATTATCTTAAATAAAAATATAATTATTTACAATATAATAATTTACTTTTTAAAATTATATATTTCTATAATATATATATATTTACTTAATTTTTTTATTATCTTATATAACATTATAATATTTTATTTGTTAAAATTATAATTTAATATATATTTTTATAAACTATATTTACATAAATTTCTATATGTATATACATTTACTTAACTGGTTTATTTAGCATTATTTATATATATATAATTATTCAGAATATATATATATATATTAAATAATATATATATTTTTATAATATATATTATATATATTAAAAATTAAATAAAAATAACTTAATATATATTTATATAAAATATATATACATAAATTTCTATATATATATATTTATTTATAATATATATTATATATATAAACATATTAGAAAAAAATCAAATAAACGTGTCACCTACACTGACGTTTCTTTAAAACGTCAGTGTGGGTGACGATTTTTTTTTCTTTTTTTTATTATTTGTGTGTATATATATTTATGTATTATTAAAAAATATATATATATATATATATTTTTTTTTTCAAGAAATAAAATTATACATAGTAATAATTAAAAATTATTCTTTAATTAAAATAATTTTTTTAATTATCTTAAATAACATTATATTATTTTACTTTTTAATTTTATATAACTTAATATATATTTATATAAAATATATATACATAAATTTCTATATATATATATATATATTTACGTAACAAATAAAAATTATATATATATATATTGAGAATATATATTTATAATATAAATAATATATATAAAATAAAAAATCAAATAAACATCGACCCCACTGACGTTTCTTTAAAATGTCTGTGTGGGTGACGTTTTAAATTTTTTTAATTATTTATATATATATATGTATTATTAAAAATTTTTTTTTTTCAAAAAATAAAATTATACATATTAATAATTAAAAATTATTCTTTAATTTAAATATATTTTTTATTATCTTAAATAAGATTATATTATTTAATTTTTTAAAATTATATTTTATTATATATATTTTAAAAATATATATACATAAATTTAAACATATATATATATAATATTATATTTTTACTAAACATAAATATAAAAAAAATTAATAATACAACAATTAAAAACAAAAAAATATATATAGATAGATATATATTGTATATATATATATATTGTGTTTGCGGGTGTATATATATATAAAGCATGCCTGCTTTATGTGTATATATTATATATATTTATATATATGGATGAATGTGTATGTATGTAATGTAAAGGAGGTGATGCATATATATATAAATTTGAAATTAAAAATATCAGCGGGACTGATGTTTTTAATTTTAAATTTAAATCGTCAGCCCCCGTGACATTTTATCTAAAAATCGTCACCCGCATTGACGTTTTACCTATTTTTAATTTTTTTTTCTTTTGCATTATTTTGAAAAAAAACCCAGAGAGAAAACACACATAAAGAAGGTTCCTTTACATTTATTACACACCAGAAAAGCCTCAGCAACGTTGTGCATCAAAAATTACTACAATGGCAATGGTTGTAAACTGGAAACAAGATCAAACCTCGTGTTCCTGCCTGGATCAGCACTTCTATCATCCTCAAGAACAAGCACTTCTAGTGTCCCCGACTCCCTCAGCCATGCAGCCACAACGGATCCGCTCGATATAAACCTCCCAATATTACACTTGGCCACCTGAAACGGTGCACCAATGCTCACAAGCAGAGCTTCTGTCGCTCGTTTGAGCGCACCATCCCCTACTACTTTGCTGTGCTTGCCCCACCCGGTTAATATGCTGCAATTTTTTACAAAAATTCAAGAGATAACAAAACTTTGAAGCAATTTGATATTTGGGCCAAAAACTATTCAAATTAACTGCAATTTTTCGTCAAAATAACTGTCGTGTACATTGATATGGGAGAGACTAGGGACAGACACAGAATTTTACTGCAGGAGGGGCGAGAGTGCTTGCGAATGATTTGAAAATACTTTGAGAAATTTGTGTCCAGTTGTTTAAGAAAAAAAATGTAGATATTTTAACTCAACAACAAAACAATTTAAACATTTATGAGAAGAAAAAAATTAAAAACTTTAACAACGATCGTATTGTCAAAAATGAAAGTATAAAGACTTAAGGGGAGTCAAGGAATTGAGTAAAGAAATGAGAAAATAATTATTTATAAGTACAAATATTATAAATATATTAAATATGTATACTAAAGTATAAATTTTTAAAAGCAGAGGGCGCGGCTAGTGGATCCGTCCCTGGGTTTGATTTAATAGCTACAAGAGATTAGGCCAGGTGCAATACACCCATTGTAATGTAGAATCTACTATCCATAAATTACATACACATACTCGTGTAAGTGCGTAGACGAACGCTAGGTATTGTAATGTGTGTATTTTATCAGGTTTACGTGTCCTTATGTGTAAATTAAAATCATTAGAACCAAAACTTATTTGGCCAAAATTGCACACCAAGTGGCCTAATCATGCTTAAATCGACAATTTCAAAAGAATTGGCTAAAATAATGTCACAAGTTTGGGATTTTTTTAGGCCATCAAAATATATTTGAAAACAATAAAAATTATGGGGAGAGAAATACCTTAACAACTTTGGTAGCTCGTGCCCTTCAAATACGATGGAGCGTATGTTGAGCAACCAGGCATGGACCATTGCACGTGCAGCACCTGAGGACATGAGGTGTAAGTCCAGGCAAGAAGTGGACCATGTATTTTCCCATACTTCTCTACGTTTTCCTTCAAGCACAACGAGCTGAGCGCCTCGTTTCTGGAAAAGAAAAACATAAAGCGAAAACAATTTTAGCTCCAATTGATGATTCATAAGAACTGATCACCACAATGTATTGAATGTTAATTTCTGTTGTAAGGATAATTTGTATAGGTTAATAGCTCTCAGAGATTTAAATATACCCAAACTTCAAGCTGAATCTAATAGGCACACTGCTAAATGTAGCTGACTATATGGACACTAGAAACCATATTTTGCCTTGAATTCAGGTATAATTCCGAAAAATTTTAAATTTTTTTTCATTCTTACATTTATTTTCCCAGCTCACAAATTTTTCAAGATAATATATTGCTCGGTGAGCACATTACCTGGCCAAAGTGCCACAGCATGTCGGTCAAAGCATTGTAAAAAGCAGAAGCTGTTGAAGAGTCCATCCGCTTCACCTCATCAAAAAGTAAAAGAGCTTGAGACCACGTATTTTCACTATGACCCGTAAGAAGTCCATGTGCCACCCCGTAAACTTGCTTATCAAAAAGACGCAGTTCCTCTAGTAGCAGAGAAGCTTCTTCAAATGAATTACAACGGCTGCAAAACATAGACAACTCATAGAACTTCACAACCAAACAAATTCAACAATTACTTTTTGAAGGAGGCAAGTTTTTAGCCTTAAAACTTTTTGATATAAACTTCCTAGTTTTTCCTAAAACAAGAAGATTTAGTTCTTATAGAAAACTTCCGCTTGCTCCCAGACTTGGGAGATTTGGGGGGGGGGGGGGGTAGGGGGTGGATTACTTTTTTATGCATATATCCATGAAGATTACTAGAAGGGAAAAGGGAAAGTTGCAAAACTCATCCTATAACTTATAAGCATTACCGAAACCAATCATTTTATCTTTGTACTTTTACAGTTTCATCTTTTATCATTTTAATTGCTCGAATTTGGACCGTTTATAGCTGTAATTCAATTCTCTTTGGATAATTGCACATGTACCACACATGATCGTGTCAAACTAGAGATTTTCATTTTCTGGTGTAGTAAATGACCTAGATGTGCCACCTAGATAGAAAAACATGGCATCAAACACATACCAAAATCGACCTTGGGGACCACAGATTCACCAGAAAAATGAAAATCTTCAATTTGATGCAGTCATATACCCGCACAAGCAATTATCCGGCAAGAACTTCGATTTCCAACTAAAAAATGACCAAATTTGAGCAATTAAAAAGATAAAAGACTAATTTTGGGACCATGCCCATAAGTTACAAGATGAGTTTGCAATTTTCCTGAAGGAAAAATACCTGCAAGCATTGAGAATGGCGGAGAAGGTAACAACATTAGGCTTTATTTCCATCTCATGCATCTTTTGGAACACACCCAAAACACATCGAAAGTCCTTTTTAGCCCTCCAATCATTCTCTCCATCAACGGATTTCCCACAAGCCAGCTGCTTAAAAACTTTTACGATTCTGTCATCGTCTTTATCTTCCACCTCACTATGCGGACTATGTCTTAGAACAGCAAGTTTTGAGGATTCTGTCTGAGATTCTAAAGAATCAAATGCTTCTAATTGACCAAACGCATTAATGATTGAGTTGTAGGTGACAACATTAGGTTGAATGCCTGCCTTCATCATCTCATCGAGCAAAAACACCGATGACTCCACGAGCCCCTTCTTACACAAGGCATCAATCAGTTTGCTGTAGAAAACAACATCAGCCTTTAAGCCTTGTCTCTTGAACTCTATGTAAACTTCCATTGCTTCTTTGTACAAACCTCCTTTAGAATACACACTAATTAAAGTAGAGTAAGTTAATAAATTAGGATTCAGACGCTCCCGTTTCATCTCCCCAAACAATTGCTTAACCTTATCATACATCCCTTGTTTTCCAAACCCGTCCAAGAGAGCATTGTAAGTGACAACATCCTTCTTAATCCCAATACTCTCCATCTCCTTTCCAACAGCAAAAGCCTCATCAAACCTGCCAAGACTCGCATAAATAGCAAGCAATGTGTTGTAAGACACCCTATCCAATTTAATACCCGCAAACTTCATCTCATTGAACAAATTCAGTGCCCTATCAAGCCTCCCTCCCTTGGCACACCCACGAATCATAGTACTATAAGTTACCTCGTTAGGGAAGATATTCTTTGAGGGCATCTCTGCCATTATCTCAAAGGCCACATCCATGTGCCCACCACTACACGCAGCATCCAGAAGGGTGTTATACGTATAAATATCCTGATCGATCCCTCTATAAACCATCTCATGGAACAAATTCCTTGCACTGTCCCACAACCCTGCACCACTACAAACAGCAAGAAGCGAATTGTACGTAATTCTATCTGGTTGTACCCTATTCTCTAACATATCATTGAATATCTCAGAGGCCCTCTTATAATCTGCACCGCCTTTCCCACAAGCATCTATCAGAGCATTATAAGTCACTAAATTCGGCTTCAAGCCCGAGTCTTTCATGCTCACAAACACTCCAATGGCCTCGTCACAGAATCCACTCTTGGCATAAGCACTGATTAGTGCGGAATAAGCATAAACAGTATTTCCATAGCCCTCATTCACAGCATCATCAAACACTTTCTTGGCTATATCAACCTTGCCTAATCTACCAAGAGTACTAATCATTGAGCTGGCCAATTTGCCCAGCTCGTTTCTTCTCTTTTCCCGAGAGATTGCAAAGTCGAAGCATCGCATTGCTTTCATCCAATCCCCTCTATTCCCCAGCTCCCTCAGCAAAAATGTATAATCATCAGACCCACAAAGCTTTGGCTCGAGACTAAGTAAAATATCATCCATATAATTTACCTCACCGCCGCAATTAATAGCTTGCCGAAGAGCCTCGTCAGCGGCGGGGGAGTGGCGGCTGGAGGCCGTGGACCTAGGGCGGCCAAAGTGCATTTTCGAGACAAACCTTGTAGAGCGGCGACCGGAAAAATCTGCTGCTGACAGACAGGAAAAGCTGGGGCTCCCAACTGCGGCTGCGGCCGCAGCGGAGGGGGGAGGAGCCCTTGGGGCCGCGGTGGCGGCGGCGGCCGCATGAGAAGCGTTGTTATTTAGAGAAACCTTTGGGTGGGGCCAGTTAGGGTGTTGCTGGGAGGGGTTGCGCTGGTTGCGGTGGTGGTTTTGGAGGTGGTGGAAGTGGTGGTTCTGATAGGGTTTGGTGGCGCTGAGTGTACAGTGCGGTGGCGGAGTTGATGAGGCCATCTCATCAGCTGAGGATAAAAAGGTGGGATTCTTTTACCCTTTCTTTGACTGTTCAGAGAGAGAGAGAGAGAGAAAGCGGGAGGGAATTAAGATTCTAGAGAGAGAGTCAACAACATCACGCTAATCAAGTGCAGTGACTGAGACGAGTTCTTGAATGTATTTTTTTACATTTCCCATTTATTTTTAATTATTAAAAACCTGTAACAGTAAAGAACGATATTCAGATATACCAATTTTCAGAATTCGGACATTGGAATTTCCACCTCGGAGGTATTATAGTTTGGATTTTGGCCTGAAAATGCGGAGAAGGAGATTTGGGGGCTGTTATTTTAGGGTTACCCTCTCTTACTCGATGTGGTTGTTCGTGCTTCCACGCGCGACATGTCTCGGTTGGAAAAGTGTAGACGAGACAGTGCAGTGTACCTGGAAACTAATATCTACTTCATTGTTTTCTTAATATTGAAAATCATTAATCTACTGTAAAGTGTTTTTAATTTTTTCTTTTTGTTCTCTAATAGTTATATAATTTAGATGATACGAGATGGAAATTATACAAATACGTGAAATTAATGTGCAGTAAAAAAAATATATAATTTAAAAGACAAACACTCATGCATAAACTTTTCTCATACAATGAGTCAAATTATATTTTTTAAAGATAAAAGTGTAGATTATATTAATTCAATTAGAATTCGTAAAATATACGTAGATCTCGTGTTTTAGCTTGCACAAAGTTTAAAATACGAGTTTGATAAAATCATGCTAGAATATGTATTAAATTTAATAATACTCATTCGTCGATGGGGTCTATTATGTTATATGTTATAGTGGGTTGGGTAAAGAAGTGTATTCTGAATCAATATTATATTGAATGAAGGAGTTTGTTTTGAGTCAATAATATTTTTCAACATAAAGAATATATATTTTATTGTTAAATAGTAATACACTTCAACACAAACAATAATACATTTGAGGCTTAGCGGAAATATGTTTGATCATATAGACTAATATATTGAAATACAAAGAATAATATTATTTATGGTAAACAATATTACTTGTAACACAAACAATAATATCTTCACGATTAAGCAATACTATATGTGCTACAAAATTGAACAAAAAAATTATTCAATATTATTTTTTTACTAAACGATATTACTTATTTATTTAAATAATATTATTTATCTTTTAATAGTGTTACTCATTTACTTCAAATCTATTACTTTAAACACTAATATTAAAATATACATCGGTTAACTGCATTCGATTGAAATTTTAATAAGATTTATAAGAAATTATTACTTAATATTTATTCATTGACTTGAATGAGAGGTAATTTTTTTTTAAAATTATATTGTTATTATATTATTATAAATTCCAGAAAATTTTAGCCAAAAAATGATCAATACTTCCTTTTAACTAAAAATATTAATTGTTTAACGAAAAAATATTATTCGTGTCCAGCGAAAATTCAAAATTATTTATTTTATAATTTAACGCATATTTTAAAATCTGCTCATAAATTTTAAATATATTTGAAGTAGATTACATTGCACGAATTTAATGCACAAAAAACTAGTCGTTGGAGTTATACTATAATTTATTTCATGGTGACATAATTGTTATGGTTCGGCGTACCTTTTGGAATGAAATGATTTATGTAAATGGACAAGAGACGGTGACATTCACAAACTTCCTAACATTTTTGCTTGGTCAACTTTTGAATATTGTTCCTAACGTTGACCGAGCTAATTGAAGTCTTTGTGATTGGGCGCTACATTTTTTAATATTTATTTATAACGGAGGGTAATTAGGCGGAATCATTATAAGATTAGAGCATTATTTGTGTGTTGGAAGTTTATCTACCATACTTGTACTTGTTGAATTAAGGCTGTATGATATTATGAATATTCGAAATTCAATTATATATTTGGTACTTCTAAACTCACTACAAAAATTATTTTTTACATCATTTTTTTTTAAAATCATCACCAAATAAATTTTTAGCGCGTTCGGCTCTGGTTAGCCGAACACAAAGTACAAAGTTCAAAGTATTTCGGTCGTATGTTGTTTGTGTCATTCGGTATATTGTCGTCGAACGCTCTTCAATTATTTTGGTTTGTAGGTGTCGAACATAGCGCGTATGTTTGATTTGTGGGTGTGCATTTGCCAAGCGTAGAATATATGATTGATTTGTGGGCGTACGACACTTAGCATATATATTTGATTTGTAGGCGCCGAACATTACGCGGCTGTGCTTTGCTCATGTTACTGGCTTTCCATCATAGCAATGAACTGAAATACAAGAAAAATATATGAGAGGCTGCAGGGTATTTTTGTCATTTCCATTATGTTTATTTTTATCCATAAATTTAATGTGATGTAGAGAGCAATTTGTGTGGTGTGTTTAGAAACACCTTTATATATTTTTTAACAAGGATAAGACGATTATGAAGCAATGCAACCTAAACTTATATTTTAATTTTAATAATTTAAAAATGATAAATGGGCGTGTCTAGTCATCCGATGAATTTGATTTGTTGTGAATTTGAGTGAGATCTTTATAATTCAGGTGAACATGACTCCAAGTGATAACATCCAATTATCATTCTAAAAGAATATCATTAAAATTTCGATAAGTTATTTTAAATTTTATTAATTATTTTATATTCGGTGTAAAATATAAAGTGAAAATCAAAGCTATGTGAAGTGTTAGTCTCTTAATTAGAAAGGAGGTTAGGATTTTAATTTTCAAATCATTTCCCACCATTAATTTTTATTTGATAAAGGATTTAATTTATTCGTTTGAAAAAACAAAAATCAATATTTTTTTCCTTAAAAGATTTCATTAAGATATTGTTTAAATATAATTATTTAATCATCTTGTTATGGAAAATTCAACTGAAAATATTGCTCAAGGCATTTTGAAGGTGTTAAAACTACCAAATAAGCCGCCTTTCTTAAATAATAAACTACCAAACAAACACTGTGCAGCTGAAGTCCAACGCCATTCCTTTGAAATTTCTTCATCATCGAACGCCGCGATGGTTCGGGTTCAGTTTATGTGGATTCTCATCGCTGCTACACTGTTAGACCCGACCCGGATCGGGAGGGTTGACTCGCACGAGGAGTCCGGGGAATGGCACTGCGATTCGGACTCAGGGATCCGAGTCCAGGCTGAGTTCAGACCCGGCATCATCACACTCGACGGTAAAGTGGACGACTGGAAGGATGTTGACGGGTCGGATTTCGCGCTATTGCCCGCTTTGGACCCGGATGCTGATAAAGAATACAATGCTGGGAAAATGACTCTCAAGGTGCGCGAGAAGAAGATCGGAAGAACTTTTATTTTTTTTAATTATTATAATTGTGTTTAGACTGTTTATGTGGCATTAATTCGTGTGGTTTCGTTCATTATCAGGCGGTGCATGACGGGAAAGAGGCGTACTTCATGTTGCAAGTTAATGGAAACTATGCCTATACTCAAGGGTATGATTTCTGTGATTTTAGTGGAAATTCTTTCTTTGGGAAGTTAGAATACGTTTGTATGATTTTTTTTTATAATTATTTTTATTTTTTATTTTTTTGTGTGTTTCTGTATAAATTTTGATTGGGGATCCTTCTGAGAATGGGATAAATGACTTTTGTTGTTTTTTTTCATTGATATATTTATTTTGTTTTCCCTCTCTCTCCAGATAACTCTATATTGTTCTGTGCGTGTGTGTGGATACCATCTATGATGAGTTTGTTATCTTTTCAAATAGCTTACTTCAGTTATGATGCTATTAGTTGGAACAGCTGATAAATCTTTATGTGCTGCCACACACTTGCAATAACAGTAGAGCATTTTAAATGCAGTGGCCTTAACTTTGGAAGCTTGCTATATTATGATCTGCATTCTCTTGATAGGGTAAATGCTTAGATTAGGAAGTTCTTACATACTACGCCAATTTATTTGAATATGCCATTCTTATTGTTCTTGAGACATTGTCATTGGTAATTTTGTTGCAAATTCTGATATGAGCTCCATTTCGCTCTTTGCTGTCAATGCAGAGACAGTACTAAATGTGCGTCCGTTGCTCTAATGTTTCAAATTGGTGAAAATGCAACCTACCATAGAGTGAGTCTTAACTTTTCAAATTTCAACCACTTTGGCATCATTTTGACTTTCTTTAATATATTGGTTTTCTAATCTGAGGGATTTATGCTCTGTAAGATGGGTGGCTGTGAAGAAGGACCAAATGCTTGCACGAACAAGACATGCCGTGGGCATGAAGTTGATATTATGCACTTCTCACTTGGAAATGCTATTCCTGGACGACTCTATGGTGGAAATCCAGTTGACAACAGACAAGGTTATGGAGGTGATAGGTAATTTAGTTTGATGCTATGTATGAATTGATAGTCACAGGCTTTTGGATTACTATAATCTAGCATTTGTATCATGTTTGGTCCCAACAAACAGGTTTGGTCATTTGGTGGATGTGTATGCTTGGAACCCGCATTGTAGATTTCTTGATGGCCTCGGCCCTTCAGGTTTGTTTGCACTCACCTTTGCATGGTGACACTCTGCAGCTACTTAGCTGCACCATAGATTGAAATTGTGTCTTGTTAATTTGAAGGTGGATTGCATTCCGTGATGTATGTTACCTCTAAATTTGGTTTTGTATCATGCATTTGCCTGCTGTACTAATCATCCTAGTTACCCTACACTCACAATGGTGTGCTTGCAAAAGACATGTAATATAAATGAAAACTTTAAACGTAACATGTGTGTTTAACCACAACTTACAAATATGATTTATATCACCAACCCTACATGCTGGGATGAAGGCATAGTTGTTGTTTTGTGGATTCTTGACAGAATAATGTATGAAGTGATTAACTTCTGCAGGTCAAAAATATCAAAGAAGATCCACTGACTCACAAAAAACAATGTCACTCTTCATTATATATTGTGCAGACTTCAATTCTCCCTTCTATTTTTCTTTCAACCACAGACCACCTTAGTAGGATGGATGTAGAAATACTTGCAAATTTATGCAGCTCTGATGATACAATTTGGTTATTTCAGTATCTTTTGCCTGTCTGAATCAACCAAAAATAATTTCCTGAAGGAGTTAACTTTTTTACAGCGACGTAGAGATCTGCTCACCTTATAAAAGAAATTTAATGCTTATTTCTCATGATTACATTTGTCTAAGTTCACACCAGAATTTGCAGAATGTTCCGAGGTGGAGATCCTTTAGTCTTAAGATTATTGCTACAGGAATTTTCTAACAGTCATTTTTAAGTTATATTTTTTATTTTCAAGTCCCAGATTTGGCATATCAGAATAATTAATACCTTGCTGTTTTTTTCTCTTTTCTCATAATGGTTATGTTCTATTTCATTTAAATTAGGAAATGAGAGTACTGCACAGAATGATTGGCAAGGATCATGGTGGCACAGTAGCTTTAGTGATCACTCAGGTACGCTCACCAGAAAAGTGTGTCTTCTCTATATTGGTGTCTCAGAATATTTTACTTTTCCCCAATAGCAAATATTGCTTGTTTGTTACAGCACACAAACGAATATATAGAACTGTGTATTTGCATGATCAAAGATTTATGTATACATGGAGAATTAATGTATTATGTATTATGTTTTTCTGTGTGTGCGTGAACTGCGTACTTCAAAAATATATAAACAAGTCACTAGCTTAATTCATAGGATTTGTGAAGCCCTCTTCATCGGTCTTCTTTTTCACATTGTAAATTACTTCACCTTCCTTGGATGAATTCCATATATTGGACCACCTTGATAAAACACTCGAGCTTTCTTTACAACATGGTGCAATGTCCAATAACATGAATCACGCACATTGGCACACTGGCGATTTTGACTATTTAATCATCCAATTATAGGAATTTTCTTCCTTTTCTGCTTTTTGGAATGTGGGATGGTTTGCTTGAAAATACCTATGCTTTTGTTCATGTGTCTATGTCAGAGGCCTGTCACCGTTAATGGTGGTGCCACACGAGTAGTTTTTCCTTAAAGTAAAATCTTATATTCTTGTAAATCTTGTATGGAGCAGGCTTCATAAGGGATGACAGCCCATATGCATCAGAGGGTCAAGAGGGAACATATTCTTTTGAATTTTCAAGGCCGCTGAGAACCATGGATTCTCTTCAACAGGTACTTCCCGTCACACCTAATAAGTAGATTCGACGCAGCACCAAAACAAACATAAATTTGATGATTTTGTTATTGGCAACATTTTCACAAATCCTTCACCATAGTGAGGTTGAATTATCCTTTATTTTTTGTTTATTGATGAGTTTACTTGAAGGCATCATTTACTCTGTTGTGTTTGGTAGGATTTCTTGAAATTGCCGTACATTGTCAGTTGTCTACCTTGTTTGATGATAAGTGGATGGGTACCCAAATCCCATGATTACTTCGAATTTGTGTGATAAAGTGGATGACCAGTATCTCACCCAATTAGGTCTGATATGATATATCCAAATCGCTCTGTTAAGTCGTTCATTCAATACATGGGATGCTTTTGTCATATTAAAGGTCAAACCCAACTAGCAATCATTCCAGAAAGTAAATGAGTCTTAAATGTATTGAACTTGTACTGAATCTTCATGTTTTTACCCAAGTTTTGATTGTAGTAATGTTAATGGCTGAAACAGGATGCTCAGTTCACAATCGGTAAACCAAACAAGTTATCAGCTGCATTCTGGTACCCTGAGGATGGGAAATCATGGCATGGATCGGGGCATTATTCGATCAGCTGTGATTGGATTCTTCTTGATTTTATTTCAGGTGGACCTAAGCTCGAAAAGGCAGCCCAAAGAAGCTCTTGGGATGCTGCTACAGCCTTTTCTCTTCTCTTCTCTGTTGTGGCCCTCTGCATATCCGTTTTTGTAGGCCATCGGATTTCCAGTACCCGCAGGACAGCAAACTTCATCCCAATGGATCCTCTTTAGGTTGAACTTGGGATCAAGAGACACTGTTTAGATTAGTTCTGCGTGCACAGGAGTATATTTGACTGGGCATAGTCATTCTTTTCCCTTAGGTTACATCTGATTTCCTTGATTATTATTTCCTTTTTGATCTGATTCCTCTGGATGCAAGTTATATTTTTGTTGATTACAGTTCGTGTTGGGGTTTTAATAATACTTTTGGTTTATAATTTATAGAAATTCCTTGACATTTTTTGACAGCAGAGTTTGATTTGAACTGAACATCTATGAACTATTGGCACTATGATTGCTGTTTCAGTTCCCTGTAATAGAATCTGGAACTTCCTCACCATCTATGTGTGTGCGCGCGACAATAGCTTGTTCTGGTCTACAACTGACTCCACTATAAATAATTTTCAAATGCAGCTGAATATTGTAAGGAAAGAAAAGGAAGAAATGCAGTTAATGTCTAGAAATATTAATGCTCTACTAAATCTTTCTTTTTAGTGATTTGGGGATTGTTAGATCAAGTCCTTGACGAGTTCCAAAATAAATTAGTTTATGAGTTAATATATTATTTTATTACTTAAAGTGAAAATCGAAGTGTCTTAACTTTTTTAAAAAATTATATTATTAAATAAGTCAATTTATGATTTGATAGTTGAATCAAATTACTTTTTGGTGCATAATAATATGGGTGGTATAATTTTTTTCATCATTAAATTTGTTGTGAGTAGTATAAACCATAAGTTTTGTATAGACTAGGTTGTACTCTATTTCCTTATAAATATAACATAACCTTTTAAATTATTATTAGAGATCAATCAACTTTATTTAAACAATTATTTACTAAAATAATTAAGGATTTTAAACTATCATTTTGATTTTTTTTGAGTTATTACAATAAATGGAATTATTTAAAGTGGTTCCTTAAATCCTCTTCTCAAGTTAATGTAGGAGTAAAAGTACAATTGAGTCAACAAATTAATTTTTTTTTCTTTTTTTTGAAAATTACGTGGGTTTAGGTTAGAATTAGGGGTAATAAAGTGGACTTTGACTCCAGTAAAGAAAACTGGAACACGTCATTAACGGGTTTCAGAATAAATAAATACAAGTAAAAGAAGAAATAAAATAAATAGAAATTAGTTGGCCCCGGCCATACGGACACTGCAAAATTCATATCAGAATTTCGATTCACTTCACATTTCTATCTGAACTACAATTTCCATATAGTGAAAGCAAACAGAAAACTACAAAATTTTGAAGTAAATTTTAAGGCACTGACCTGTTTCCTATTTCGACTGCGTAATTCGCAGGATATTTTTGTTGAAATCGCTGATTCATCGACTTTTGCCCTAGCATAGATCAGGATCAGGTATTGTCTCTTTTTTCAATTTTAAATCCTTAATTTCATTTCCGGAAAATGATTTTTCCTGTTTTGTTATGCTTCTTCCTGTGTATTTGAATTGATTTCAGCTTCTATAGGTTGAAGTTGTTAGGTTTCAGAGGTTAGATTATTAAATTATTTGTTTGATACTTGAGTATTTGGTTATTGTGTCGATAGTTTCGTTTGGGTATAAATAAGATGTTGATCTTCGATGTAATACATGTGGAGTTTAATATGCTTTTGTTGAATATGAGGTTATGATGTGCGTAGCTGATGCTTGAATTCTAGTTATTGATGCGCGATTTTCTTTTATAGAACTTGAGATTTGAAGTTTGTGCCAATCATAATGGCGAAAATCAAACCTCAAGCTCTCTTACAGCAGAGTAAGAAGAAGAAGGGGCCGAGTCGAATTAGCTATGCTACAATTGCAATTTACGGCCTGATTGTTGTTGTCATGGCATTTTTTCTATTCACTTCCTACAGGCACTGGACTCGAAGGTAGTCTCTTCTTATGTATTTAGTCTTTTTGTGGTTTTTTTTTTTTTTTTTTTTTTTTTTTTGTGCTTGATTTGAATTTGAATGCTGATTTGCTATTTTGCAAACCTACTTATGATTTTTTTTCGAAATGGAATATTGAGAGCTAGATAGATATCAGGAAACTATGTTGATGTAAGATGGTTCTTGGCTTCTAGATGCATTGATGTTGAGAATTAGCAGGTTCCTTTTCTCTAACAAGTTGGGATTCTCCAGGTCTAGTAGTCCTACAAAAATAAAGTTTACTTTACTATTAAATGTATGGTGGCCTCCATGTTTGTAGACATAACTTGGGTCTCAATTTGGTTGTACAAATTGTTCCAAGTCATTCAGTTGAAGATGTACATTACTTCATACTGAAAGCAACCAAATGGATAAGTAGTCAGAAGATTTTCTGTGATCCATGTATTAATTTGGTTCTGCTAAAAGGTTTGTTGAATGACTATTACATTGTTTTGTAACCTCAATTATTTATCTTCCTCAGGTCAACATTTTACTCAGAGGATATATCAGGTGTAGAGGTACAGTTGTTGCATAATGATTTCTAGTCTATATTTCATTTTTGTTATTTTTTTTTCACTTCAGTACTTGTTTTACTATATTCTCACTTTGGAAAATGGAAGTACTGGTTTACTGTAATGTGGTCTTAGGTTTCTACTTTTCTTTCTCTTGATGTTAAAAGTAATATAGCAAACATGTTCTATGTCATGCTCTTTACTTGCTTCTACGTTCTTTTGAATTCATATTTGTCTGCTTTTCTGCAGCATGGTCGATCATTTGGCGATTCAAAGAAAGTTGATGTCCCCAAATATGCTGTAAGTTTCTTGACTTGCTAGCTCATTTATGGATTGACGATAAGCAGTTTAGATTTTGAACCTGTTAATTTCATTGCAGCGAATATTTTCGTGAGATATACCATGACTTAACATCCCCAGAAATGAACATAGGTGTGAAATTATTCTTATAATATATCTTACAGTCTCCTAGCTTGTGACTTGCCTTGAGTATCTGTTCTAATGTGAATGTATTATATTAAAGTTAGCAAACAGTCACAGTTAACGGTATAGTTCATCCCAGTTTTGTCTTTCCAAAATCTAGTTAGATCCCGTTGGTATGGTTGTTTTGGCAATTTTCTATTCCTGCATTTTCAGACTGCTCCTTTTGGTTTATGTTAACACATGTATGTTATCAGGTGATAAACACTTCGAAAGGCACAATAACTGTTGAACTTTTCAAGGAAGGCTCTCCTGAAGCTGTTTATGAATTTGTTGGGTCATGGTATGTGCTATGCTGATTGTTTTACAAATAAATTTCGACTTATCTCTGAAGACGTGTCTTGTTCTGCACTTGGCTCAAACTACTATAGGGTTTTTGTTTTTTGTTAATTTTTTCCCCCTCTAATGCATGATCTTTAGAATTTTCTGCTCAAGAACCTCAATTCACATGGTTTCATTACCCCATTAACTTGCAGTCAGAAGGGTCGTTTCAAGGGAATGCTCTTTAACCGTGTAATAAAGAATTTTGTAATCCAAGGAGGTGATGTTAATAGACCCGGAAGCGCTGAAGATTGGACTTCTAGGGGAAAGCATTACAATCACCTCGATACAAGGTCTGCCTTATCTCAGATCTCAAATGCTCTCTCCAAGTCAAATTTATCTGAGAAATCCATGTTTGCTGACTTTTTAACCCTTCAATAATAGCCTGAAGCATGAAGCTTTTATGCTGGGCACTTCCAAGACTAAACCTGATGGTGGGGGATTTGACCTTTTTATTACAACAGCACCAATCCCGGACCTAAACGAGAAAATTAATGTATTTGGACGTGTTATAAAGGGTGAAGATGTTGTGCAGGTAAAACCTTTTTTGCGTTCTTTGACTTTTTTCATTTCTTAGCCCATAATTATATTTAGTTACTCTAATTTAACATGCAGCGTAAAGTAATTTGGGTTATTCCTTGGATGCTGTAAGCTCTTTCTAGATTTTTTATGTTGCCGCAGTCAAATCTCAGGATAATAGCACGAACAACCACCAAACATTGATGTTTATCAAATGGGTACTAACATCAATTTGTCTTAAAATGGGTACTAAATTTATATTTTATGCGAAAGCTGAAAATAAGGTCTAACTCTCTGTTTTCCCCTTCAGCTGTCTTTGGATCTTACTGTCACATTGGGTATTAATCATTAATTTTGTGTATTAAAACATTAATTTGTATCATAATGTGCAGTAAACTTATAGTTGTATATCAATTTGAATTCTAAACATTAATACAAATTGAAAACTGGACTTTGTATTTTTGTATGATTCATGGTTTCATTGCGAGTTTTAGTACCAGGTTGATGCAAATTAATCAGATATGACATTAAACATTAATCAGGAACAGGAACTATATTGATTTTTACGCAGGATAAAGTTTCACAAAGTTGAGATAGAACCATCAACCATACAATAATTTCAGTTTAGTTTCCAACTTGATACAAATTTGTATTAGTGCCCAGTTTATTATGAAATAATAAGTTCATTACTCATTTTTTATAATGCTTGGCCCTAATCTGATATCAGTGACAGTTCAGGGACTGTTTATGCATCTAATCCATTATATCACTTTTTGTCGAAACAGTATCTCTTTCTTTTGTGAAGTGGGCTGTTTTTAGATAATTTTAGGACTTAAATGTTAAATGCTTGATGTTGATTACAGGAAATTGAAGAGGCGGACACAGACGAGCATTATCGTCCTAAAGCACCTATAGGGATCATAGAAGTGACCTTGAAGCAGAATATCTAAATGGATATGACGAAACCATCTGCATATTGAAGAAAGCGCCGTATGGATGATTTTATTCATCCTTGTAGCATTACCACCCGCTGATTCTGTCCTTTAAATCTACACAGCGTTCTATCCTCGCCTTTGACACACAATGCTTCATTTGATCGATTTGTATAATTTCGTTCGCTTTTTACTTAATTTCTTCTTCTCTTTTTCTTTTTTATCTTTTTTTTTTTCCTAATGTTCTTTTAGCACAACATTTTGCTTTTGTAGCACTACCGAGATTTATGTTCTGCGGTTTTGACAAACTTTCTTGTTCTTTCCGTTGGTTATTCCCCTGTGGACGGTATCTCATGTTTGTAGTCGCCAATTGGAGCTTGAATTACATTAGCAGAAATGCTAACACAACAGGAGGCACTCAGCAGAGTACTTTTTGTAGCTATCATCAATAGTATAGTAGTGATGTAATATGGTGTTGGAATTCCTAATGATATGCGAAAGGGGAAACTGTACATTTGAGTAAATGCGAAATTGGGATTTTATACTCTTATTTGCATTAAAATTTGATCTCTCTATTTCACTCCTTACCAACTCTGATATACAAACATATGATTAATTCAAACAATATTGTACACATATAAATCGACTTAATTTTTTTTTTTTTTTTTTTCTTTTGGTAACTAAAATTCAATGTCTACAAATTAAAGCTGTCCAAATCTAATTTTACAAAAGTAGAGGACCATATATAAACTTTTTCATCCGAAACCTCAATTCTAGGATGCTATTACACTGTCTCAGAAAAGGTAGCTACATTTTCTTATTCTATGTCAATTAAATGGGGTGATTCAATCTACTAAAAACTCTAAATTTGCATTTATACAAAGTTTATTCAATCATACATAACTTATTTATGAAACACGCAAAAAATCAGTTTTTTTACTCTAATTAATAAAACAAGACTTTAACCTTCAAACACAACGTACAAAGTTTTATGTCCTACAAGAACATAACAACTTGTCGCAACTATCATTTGTTCAAGATTCATAACTTCCGCTTTGCCGAATACCTAATTTGCTTAGTGTTAGTCGAAGAGCGAGATCCAGTTATTATCCAAGGTGACTTCTATACAGGCATCAAAATCTCCTTATCAAAAATTCAATTTTCCTTCCAGTTGAAAACAGGAGGAGAATAAATATTACGTACTTCCCTACACGCATCATCATCAGCATTATCTAGGGCAAACACTCGCAACCAAACACTTGAGCTCTCCGCTCATTTCAACCCCATCCCCTTCAATCCTCATACGGATATCAGACATTGTTCTTCCAGCACCAATGTACGTCTGAAGCAGTGATTCATACAAATGACTATCAACGCAGTTAACCCTCTTCATCAGCTCGTAGTATTCCTCTGCACCACTCACATCATTCTCTCTCTTGAAATAGTCCAAGAATTTATTGATGGTGTCTGATCTTGGTCTCCATTTGTCATCTCCAACTTTAGATACAGCTATTTCCATGATCTGCAAGGCTTGCTCTATTTGATCTTTTTTCAGATAGAAAATCATGAACATTTCCCATGTATTGAAGAAAGGCCCTTTCGATCTAGTCACTGCCCGTTCAAGGACAGACTCGGCTTCTTCAAGCATTTCGTGTCTCAAATAAGCAGAAATAACTGAATTAGCCAACCTCACGTCGTAACTAGAACATACTGATTCCCATTCCTTGAAGCATTTCTCCATTCCTTCTATATCACTCAGCTTCCCGAGAGACTCGAGCATGACAATATAGCTCCTGTTTGTCACAACTTTCAGCGTGGACTTCAATGCCTTCCAAATACGATGGACATGATAAGGATCGGAAAGCCCAGCATACAAGGTTATCAGGAAATGGTACGCCTGACGATCATGGGTATCCATTGCCTCCTCTAGATTTTCGAGGGCCAACTTAGCTTTTTCTTGATACCCATTTCTCATATAGATAACCGCCAAGTTACTATACGTTGTCCAATTACATTGCTTCCAGTTTTCCAGTTTCATCTGTTCAAAAACTCTTTCTACTCCTGTGATATCATTTAAATGTGAATAGCTGTTCATCAATAAGTTGTACGTAAATGTGTCTGGCCGAACATTCTTCTCCTTCATTTTCTCGGCCAACAAAATGGCCTTCTCGGGATGCCCTAATCTGAAAGACATTGACATAAGATTATTGAAAGGCAAGGGTGTGATTATCATGTTCTCGTTAACCATTTTACGGAAGAGATCGATTGCTTTATCGGCCATCTTCTCCTCACAATAGCAGTTTAGAAGTGCACCATATACGCAGTGGACCCTCACTGAGGGAGACAGGCTGCTGAAGTAATTTTCAGCTGCAGCTATTCCCTTAGCTTTTGCAATCAGATCCAAACGAACTGCGTAATCTTTGTGTGCAAAGTTAAACTTCCGAACCTCCATCCACTCCATTATCTGGACGCGTGAGACAGTAAAAAATAACTCTCTATCCTCATATTGACATCCACGAAAAAAAAAAAAAAAAAAAAAAAGAGGAAAAAAGATTAAACTTTAGCCCATTTTTAGGCAATACCAATACTGCATTGCTCATTAATTCAAGGGACGATGGCTATAATCAATGCATTGAAGGTAGCCACTTCTTTCTCCCTAATAGGCAGTATAATTGTTAGTTGTAAAAGGAAAAGGCCTCAACTTTAGCCGTTTATAAGCAAGAACCATGCCTATAATCAAGGTAACCACTTTATTTATTTATTTCTTTTTTCTTTTCACTAAAGGCAGTATAGTTCTTCAAATGAAATCAATCAAAATATCATCCAATAAAAACAAGTGATGAAGTTTCTTTCGTTTTTGGTCTCCAAGAAAAAATGTTTTCTCAAGTCTCTCTCACAGAAAATGCAATTTTCTGTATAACAATGTAGTTTATTTAATACATCACATCATACCAAAGTTTTCCAGAAAAGTTTCCAGCCAGAAACCCCCAAAATGTAATCACTATTTGTTCCAGGAACAGAATATAGTATTGTCTTCACAATTCTTGAAACCACTGCACCATATATTCAAAATCCAGGCATTCTTAAGCAAGCCTAGTTCTAATTAGACATTTATGTCGCTTAAATTTCGATATCATTGATGCAGATATATGAGAGAATTGAAGGATCAGACCACCTCTATACCATAAGCACGCACAAAAATCTACGCACCTCGAGAGCATGGCGGAATTGTCGATATTTACGGAGTTCCTTGATACAGCTCTCGAGCTCGGTTTTTCTGACGATCCTGCCCTCCCGTATGTACTCATTTATGGTACTCGCCACAGACCCCTTGGTATGCCCCAAGGCAGACAATCTCCGGTACAGCGAGGCATCTTGTTGGAGAGGCTCCGCATTCGCAGAGAGCCTCCGAACCAATGCCGGAGCTCCGGCGATAAATCGGCGGCTGAAATTCGCCATAATTAGTAGCACCTTACGCTACTCTCACTCGGAGAGAAGTGTTTTATTAGTTAGGGTTTTATATATAGTTTGTGGAATTCGTGTTGTATTAATTTATCATATTCTTATACTCCACGTGTCCTCGTCCCCATTGACGTACCGCTGCATTACTTTATTTAATTTTCATGTTTTTGAAAAAAAAAGAAAAAAGTAATTTTTTTTCAATTTTTTTTGGTGTTGCTAAACACACCACAAAAATTACTTTACACACCACTTTAATTTAGTAAATAAAATTAAATAAAATATAAATGACATATATATTCTTATATAATTTTTTTAAAAAATAAATATTAATATTTTTATTATTGATATTATTTATTTTTTGCTCAAACACACTCACATATTAACCTTATATTCAAACGAATCAAAATAAAAGTTGAAATATTTGTACATAATTCATAATGAAAAATTGCAATACAAATGATATAGAAAAAATAATTATTATAAGAATTACACAATTAAATACTGTATTTTTTGACAAAAATATAATATTTAATTGTGTAATTCTTATAATAATTATATTTTGTATATAATTTATATTGTATGATCTGATTACTTATAAAATATTTTAATTTTATTTTATTAATTTGAATATAGGGTATAGTCAAGAATGAAGAATAACAATAGATACAATATTATAATTTTGCTTAAAATATATATAAGGGTATATTTATTATTTATATTATATTTAAATTTATTCAAAAAATAGTGTGAATAGTAATTTTTGTGATGTGTTTAGAAACAACCTTACCGAAAAAACGGTTTCATTATTATGGTTTCTGCAACTCATTATCTACTTTTTATTTTATTTTATTTAATGGTGAAATAATACAATCAAAGAGTTGAGGGCTGGAGCTTGAGGGTGTACGGCTATGGCGCATCTCAATCATCGCCCACTCATCTCAATTCCTCCTCTCAATTCTTCGAGAAGTGAACCTTCTGCTGGAATTTCATGCCTCTCTGCCCGATCAGATTCTGTATGCATTCAAAACTTTTTTTTTTTTGTTGGTAATCAAGGTTTTACTGTTACGTAGAAGAAAATTTTGCTAATTTGGAGTCTCTTCCATTTTCTTTTTGTCGTGATTTGTAAAAAACATTCTGCAGGTAGAGTCAGTTGAGTTGAAGTCTTCAAGGAAAGAGTACTCGCCTGGGTTTGTTGATGATGTTTTCCTAAACGTGTTTCGCAGCAAAATGGCTCAGGTCAATACTCTCTCTCTGTGGCTCGCTCGCTGGTTCATGAGTGATTATTCATAATAGGATGAATATTGAGGAATTTCAAATCGATTATAGAAAATGAGAAGTGTGTTATTAATTGACAGGAGATTGGATGGGACTCTGAGAAACCTGGATACGATGGATTAATTGATGTTGCTCATCGGATAATGGTGGGCCGATCCAATTCTGAAGCTACAGAAGCTGCGGTATCACTATATTTTCTGTGTTTTGTGACCAATTCTTATTCCAAAAGAATTGAGTTTTAAAAATTAAACCATTTGACGAATTGAGATAGTCGGGGCGTGTGGGATTGAACCGTTATACCTCCTCTATAGTACAACAAGCTACTTATCGACTCTCATAACAAGGATTGGGTCGAACTTGAATCCCAGATGTGTATGTAGTCTGAAAGTCATTTTGAGAATGACTGGAATTGGAGTTTGATACATTTGGTGAAAGATCCATTGCTTACATTCTTCGTGTTCCCCCTCAAAAAAGTAATATTGTGATACATCAGGAATTCATGATGTTATTGATGAAGCTACAATTTTTGTTGCAGATACGAATATTAAGATCATTGTTTCCACCATTGTTACTGGAGCTCTACAAAATGCTTATTTCGCCTATTGCTGGAGGCAAAGTTGCAGCCATTATGGTTGGTGGGTGTTTTCCACTGTTTCTAGTCTAATGGATTCTATTTTTAATTGTTGTTTTGTCGAAAAGTATTCTGGGATTTATTCGAGTGCTGTAATGTAATAAGCGAGGGTGACGGCGCTTTCATGTCAATGGCTCATGGGAAAGTGTAGTGTCAACTCTATTGATCTGCCTAATGGATATTCATGGTCTACTGGGGTACTGTTTCCAGTTCTTGATTACATATACTTCGCCTGATTCGGCTGTTACTCTTCATAATTGATCTGACTCGTGTTGTTGAGGCGCATTCATTCGTGTAGGTGTTTGTTGAGAAATGCAAGTACTTGGAGGAGAGCAAATGTGTAGGCGTATGCATCAATACTTGCAAACTTCCTACACAGGTTGGTGCATTTGCTTCTGTGTTGTTATCCTTCACAGGCTCTCTCTCTCTCCCTCCCTCTTCTTGTTTAGCTTTGAGTGAAGCAATGCTGAAAGGGAAATGTCGGAACTATTTGTCCCAATGATGATTAAATTTGCTGCAGCTTAGCATACATGAAAGAAAATGATCAGCTGATCATCTCTCATAGTCTCATTAATGTATCCACTAATATTATGTTCATTATCCGTTTGAAGTATCTCCTTTGTTATGTTACCATTCATTTCCATAATCTAACTCCAGTCTGTTTTCAATATTGAAGGCCTTTTTCAAGGAGTATATGGGAGTTCCTTTATTGATGGAACCCAACTTCAACGACTATAGCTGTCAGGTAATTTTACCTTAATTGACAGATCGGGGTCTTGTTTCATGTGCATTTCATCATAAATTCACACACCCACCAGATGTGTGTGTTAAGTGTGGTGAAAAATCACCCAGTGAACGTGCATCGGGTGTGGCGTGAACTTGTCTGAAAGATGGGTGGGATTTGTTGCATTGATTGGAATATATGTTGAGAAAATGGCAGTTCAATTTTGGGGTGGTCCCACCAGCAGCAGAAGAGGATACAGCACTGAAGGAGCCATGCCTTGAGATATGCCCTACTGCCAACCGACGCAAACAAGTTAACACTGTAATGGATGTCTCCCAATGTCCTAAGGCTTAGCCTGACTTGTGTATTTAAGTGAAGGACATCATTTTTTTGTTTTTTTAATCTATGCTTAATCGGTGTATCTAGGCCTGTACAAAATTAAGCAAAGCTGACTGAACCAAATCAGTCTAGTTCAATCCAAACTGAAAACTACGGTTGAGATTGTTTCTGGATTCTCTTAGTTTCAGTTTTTTATAAACTGAATTTTTGGTTGGGTTTTGAACAGAAAATTTAAAAAAAATCAAACTTAACTAATTCTTCTACATATTTTTATAATTTAAAAGTTACAGAATATCGATGTTTTGAATGTTCATTCTTAATCATGTTTAGTCTAACTGGAATATGTGCATTATTTTTCATAATATTCAGCGTTCATTAAGATTTTATAGCATGTTCCAAATTAATTTTGTTGAACTTTCATAAATTTTAATTTGTTTTCTTTCTTTTTTTTTCATTTATTCATCAAACCAACCAAACCGAATCCCAATAGCTCTGGTTTGGATATTTTCAATATAGATTGACTTGGACACAGATTGTTCTGATATAAATATTTAGTGCAACATGGCCAAATCGAATAATGACGATGAATTGCTACCCATAAACATATAAAAACATAATATTCCCTTGTATATTCTACACCACACAAACAAACCACGTAGATGGGCACATACTTTAGACATGCCATTGGAAAATCAAATTTACCAAAATAGCCACAAATTAGTCACCAATGTCATTTGCCTGCGAAATATTATCTACCAAATCCCAGTTCCGGAAGTACCTTATACAGAAAGGCACTTGCTTCTGTTTGAAGCAAATAGGGTTAAATCTGCCACCTATATTTTTACACTAGCAATGCACTAAATAACAACAATCCGTATGCATCTAAGATAAATCAGTAAGGAGGCCTCCCATAACAGGAATGTTAAGACAATATATTATACATCAGGCCAAACAAGAAATGCTTAATGCCGAAGGCAGTTACAGGCTGAGGCCATTAATAAGAATACAACAGCACCGTATTAAGCTTAACCAAATCATAGTTTCTTCTGACAAAATGGACTAGCGATCCCAACCAGAGGGTCTCCGTCTTTCTCTCCCTCTGTCCCTGTTAGTGCAAACAGTAGAAATAGGAAAGATGTCAATTTGGCAGGCAAAAGGGGAGGCATCAAAGCAAATGCTAACATGAATAGGAAATACCTCACAAATAGTTTCAAATATATAAGCAACCATGTCAAGAATATACTCATCGAGCTGAACATTAAATAAAGAGCATTTAACTTAAGCTTTCATTAAAATGCTTAAGTTGCAATCTAGACTTCCCACGGGACTTGAGACCATATACATATCACCATATGGGAATTGAGCTGTCTCGGCTTGTTATTCACTCAACTTAAAAATGTGTGGGTGTGTGTGTAATTTCGACTCTTTAGACTTGTGAGACGAATTCATACTTGGTAAAACTCGACTCAGTGCCCATGAGCCAACACAGATTAATATACCGATAGTTTCAAATTCACATAATATTCATTAGTTTCATTACATTACATAAAAAGATCAGATTCAATATATTTACTTAATAAAACAATATTTTTATCTAATTGCATTATAATTAATATATAAATATTACACACTGCATAATATTGAAATATTGAATAAATGCATTTTTTTATGTTATTAAGCTTCATTACGCTCAGTTATATTCATTTTTATGCTATGAGTCCATCTTGAGTGGACCAAACCTTGACTCAAGCTCAGATTAATAGTAAACAAATCAATCATAAATCGGTCAAAACTCAGCTGACTCGACTCATTTACACCCTTATTTGACCACTTGACGAAAGCAATACAGCATTAAACTTCAAGACAGAGAAACTCACCTTTCAGAGTGCGTCTGTTTTGCAGCTTGACCGGAGTTAGGGGTTGTATTGTTTAATGCAGAGGCAGTACTGCTGGCACTGTTTATTTTTGTAGGAGGCATGTCACCACCAATCGTTCCACCAGATACAAAACCAGCTAAAACTGGTCTCTTATTCGCTTGTGGTCCCGGATTACTCTGCAGAAACTGATCTTGGGAATTCGATGATGCACGGACGAAGTTGCTTTTGAATTGTGCCATCACCCCTGTCCTCAGTGAATTAACTGCTCCAGAACGACTGGGTGTGGCGTTCGATGCAGCATTTGATTCAGGATTATACCCGATGCCCAAACCAAAGTCCACACCGCGAACACCTCTGCCACTGCCACTGCCACTGCCGCCGCCGCCGCCGCCACCACCTCCCCTTCCTTTAGCTCTTTTTCCTCCTGCAGTTGTAGGATAGATCTCATAAAAACATTTATAGATATAAATACACTGGTAGACATGGCATAGATCTTTTGATATATTAAAGAATTCCTACACAGGCACTATTAAGAAAACTATCACTTCATTCCCAATAATCTTAGAATGCAATTTTGGAAATCATATCATATGAAATGAAACTCCATACCTCCTTTTCGTGCATCACGTTTTGATCTGAACCTCCCATCCTAATGATGTACAAAGTAAATGTCATTTAAAAATGAAACAGGAACACCGAATATGCAACAATGTTAAAAAACATACAAGCTATAATACAGAGAGTTGCGGCCTAATTTTGTGCTCCAGATTGAAATGAAAATTGTTGGATTGGAGATACAAATAAAACATAAAAGGAAAAAAGTGATTCTTAGATTTGAGCTAAGTTGATACAACAGCCACTGTGTTATAAAAATAAAAACGTAGAAGGAAAAAAGTGATTCTTAGATTTGAGCTATGTTGATACAAAAGCCACTGTGTTCTACCTGTTGTCCCTCTAAAATTTATAGAGAAGCACAGCGTATTTCAATTTCAACATAAATAGTATAAGATAACTTTAAGTCACCTATCTTGACAGTCCGTATCCTTTGTTTGGTCCAACTACCCATTTTCAGAAGACATCAAAAAGTTTCTAAAATGCAACAATGTAAACAAAGTCTACATTTTCATATTTCAAACAAAAAAATTAAATTAAATTAAAAACTAATCCTGTGACTTACCTTCATAGCCAGATCCATAAGCTCCAAAGGCACATTTTGACCGGCAGCAACCAAACTATTGACTAGTTCACCAGCAAATCTTGCCTCCTTTTGTGTTATGAGAGTGTATGCAGTTCCATCTTTGTCACCAGCACGACCTGTCCTTCCAATCCGGTGTACATGCATGTCCATATCTTTAGCTATATCGAAGTTCACCACAGATTTAATTGACTTGATGTCAAGACCACGAGCAGCAACATCAGTTGCAATAAGAACATGGTACGTTCCAGACTTGAACTTCTGCAATATCTCCATACGAGAAGCCTGATCTTTGTCACCATGAAGAGCTGCAACTTTAAAAGCCCTCTGCGCCAGTTGTGATTCAACTTCATCCACTGTTGCCTTTTTCGACGCAAAGACCAGAACATCGCCTTCATCTATCATTCCAGGAAGCTTTTCAAGCAGCCAGGGCAATTTTTCTGTATCTGATAGTATCACTTGGACAACTTGGGTAATATCCTCATTGGCCATACCCACCTCTCCCACAGTTACTCTTATAGGATCAGAGAGAATCTCCCTAGCAAGCTTTTCAACTTTCCGAGGCATAGTTGCTGAAAAGAGTAATGTCTGGCGATCTGGCCTTATTTGACCTACTATTGACCTTATCTGTGGCTCAAAACCAAGATCAAACATTCGATCTGCCTCATCAAGTACTAGATAGGTTGCCCTCAACATGGTTAGCGCCTTCATTTTAATCATGTCTATCAATCTCCCTGGAGTAGCCACAACTATCTCACACCCTGCCTTTAGTTCCTTGAACTGATCAAGCTTGGACATTCCACCATAAACTGCAGAAACACGGATACCATGAGATTTGGCAAATTTCTTAGCTTCCAAATAGATTTGATGCGCAAGCTCCCTAGTAGGTGCACATATCACTCCAATTGGGCCTTCTTCTTTCTGAAGTTCAGGTTGATCCATAATATGAGCAATCATGGGAAGGACGAATGATGCAGTCTTTCCTGAACCAGTTTTTGCTATACCAATTATGTCTCTTCCAGAAAGCACAATAGGCAAAGCTTGGCACTGTATTGGTGTGGGTTTCTCATATGCTTGCTTTCCTATGGCTTTCATTAGCTCCACAGAAAACCCGCAATCTTCAAAAAGTTTTACTGGCCGTGGAACATCAAAACCTGAAACACGGATAGCTAAGCTTTTCCTGTACTCAGCCACATCCTGCTCGCTCATACCTAAGAAAATCATCGATCAGATAACTCTCCACATAAATGCAAAAGTAAAAACTAAAGGTTTGTTATGTGTACACAATAATCTCGGAGGTTATCAGGACAGATAACACCCGCAACCACATAGCCATCAGCTAAAAAAAGAAAATGAAACTTTTTCCAGTTACTTAACAAAGAAAGTTACAAAATAAAGTCCCAAATTTTTGGTCAATGCATATCATACCAACTCTAACCCATCCGAGAATATCAAACAATATCTATCACAATTGGAGAGGGTATTTTCCAATATTATATTGCACTGCCGTATCAAGATAATATCAGTGATAATATCCAACAATTTCTTGTCTCCAATAATGGAGATCACACATCACTTGGGTACCTGGATCATAATACCACTAAGACAATGGAAATTCATAAAAACTGTCGCACGTTTTAAGTTTGACATAATTTAAATTCACTAATATTATTGATTGAGAAAGAGCTTTTTACTGGTACTTGCCTTGCCCAAAACTCATCCAACTTTTTTAGAATTTTCTTTTAACCAAGAACTCACTATTACAGGGTCAGACCACCCACATTTGAAAAACTCAGAAGTAACCATATGCGTCCCAATGCCTGGGCCCGGGAGAGATCAGGAGTAACAGCAGCCATGGGGATTAGAAACTCTATAAAAATACTTTGAGCAGACTATGATGCATTAGTTTCATATTTCTCAACAATATCTAGGTATTCTTGAGGTGAAATTACACCTGCTGGTGTTAATGTTGATACCAAGATACAAATATGGCATGCCCAAGAACAGCAGGAATTTTTCTAAATAGCAATCCTTGATCCTTATAAATTGCAGTTATAATGATACTGACTAGTATATGACAATTGACAAACCAGTAGCACTTGAAGTCTGTAAAGAAGAAATTGCAAATTAAACAAAAGTCCCCCCTAAGCCTAGCACTAGCATAAGATACATTTCAGATAATAACAGTAAAGGGAATCCAAATAGGTCAAAGGGCCATCTCCCATTCACTTAGCCGTATTGCAAAGCTTCTCAAATTAAAAATATTAGTGCAGATATCAGGTCACGTTTAATTACCTGAAATGGAGGGCTTCTCCTCATAGAAATCTTTATTAAAGGGCTCGTAATCAATTGAGCTATGATCAAGTGCTAGAATTGGCTCAATCTTCTTCTTATCAAGAATGATAGGATTGTCATCAGAATCATACTCAACCATTCCAGCATCCACGGCCTTTGCCGCAGCATAAACCTCTTCATCCGAATTATAACCGGCGTGCAGCGCGTCCGCAGCCAATTGCAGCCCCAAATCCTTCTTCGCTTTCATAAAACTCTCCATTGGATCATCTTCTATGTCATCCTTATACTTATCCAACTTATCCTTCGCCTTTGGTGGCGGAGCCGCCTTCAAATCCTCCTGTAATCCTTCCATAAACGCATCCAGAGGATCAACTTCATCGTCTTCAGCAGCAGCAGCACCGTTGTTGTTGCTGGACGCGACGTCGTTGGAAGTTTCCCGGTCGTCGGCATACTCAATATTGTCGAGGTCGGCATCTTCGTCGGCACCGCCGCCTCCACGAGAGGAAGGAGGAACGTAGAGACGTTGAGGCTGTTGGGATCGCTCGAAGTTGTACGTAGCTTGGCGATTGATGCCGAAGCCTTCGAATCCGAATTTTCGTTTCGACATCTTGAGAAATTGTTAAACCCTAGAATAGCATTTGGGGGGGAATCTGTAGATGGTAATATAATCGAATTAAGGGCCAGTAGTAAAGGGCTTCTGACAAAAGTACAGAACTATATATAGTGATGGTATAATCCGCTGTGAGTAATTGATGTCGGCGGCTGAGCAAATTCCCAATTGAGCCCGACCTAGACTTCGTTTTTCTCGGCGTTTTTGTTTTTGTTTTTTGTTTTTTCAAGTGTGTTTATAAAGCGTTCTAGGAAATAGTGGGTGATAGAGTATTTAGTCCGTGATTTGAATTAAAGTATTTTATATATATTTATAATAGAAATATATTTGTAAAATTAACTTTAAATACACTTGCATTCTAAACTTAAATCTTATTGTTTGTTAGTTACCAACATCTTAATATTATTTGATAGTATATTTACTAACATACATAACATTAATAAAAAAAAATTATTTTTTACAATTATTCTCTTTCAACTGTTTTCAAACAAAAACAAAAAAACACAAATTTTGTCTAAAAACTATAAATTCAGTGAAATATTAGTTAATATATATCCACTTCCAAATTTTAAGTTGATCGAGCTCTTAAAAATAAATAATTAGTCCTCACTTGAGAAATTGTTATAACTTCTTAATATAATACATTTTCTATATTAGGCATTGAAGTTGATAAAGAGGTTGTCTGGATGAGATGACCAAAAACTTTTTCTTGTCAAATGCTATTGAGGCAGGTTAATCCAACCATCATGCAAAGGATTAGAGAGCTTGATATATACATGAGAGAAGTGAAGTGATAGATTATCAACCATATATGTGGCAAAAGCTAGACAAAGCTGAACAAATGAGTGTGTTTAGTTGACAGGACAAAAATATATCTATCAAATATTACATAATGAATTGATTGGAACATTCTCACCAAAGCCACACTATGATGGTTGGTGGGCACACCCGTGGCTGCATACTAGAGGCAAGGATGTACTCCGCAACTATCGCACTGGAAGAAGAGGAGGAAGAGTAAGAGACACTAGCCGAAAATAAATGCATTAATCCATAATTTTGTAAAAATTCTGAAAAAATCAATATTTTCAATTGCACTACAAGAAAAATGATAATAGACAACACTATAATGACAACGGTTTTTAGTAATTTGTGTTGTCGTTTAATGTTTTACAACACTTTTTTATAAAAGTGTTGTCTTTTTGCTTAAGTATATGCACAACGACAACGGTTTATCCCTTAAAGACAACACTTTTATTTGCCTGTTGTCTTTATGCATTTTTTCGCACAACGACAACACTTTTGTTACAACAGTTATGTTTAATGTGTTGTCTATTAGTGTGAGAAGCGCTAATAGACAACACTTTTGTACAACACTTTTTTGTAGTGTTGTCTTTCACTTTTTATGTAAAGAAAGAACAACAATTTTTACAACACTTTTGTATACCGTTGTTATTTTTTAATAATTTTTTATTTTATTAATTTATATAATTTATTAAATATTATACATTTAGTAATATTTTAATTGTAATTAATTTTAGTATTTTATGAACTTCAATTAAAACAAACTTACTTGATTAATGAATTTTTTAATTATAATAAAATTTGTAAAAAAAACACATCTAAAAAAAAAAATCAAAGCAAGCTCCTAAATTTTTGTTTAAAAAATTTCTCAATATTATTTCAATTTTCCACAAATTGAGACAAAATGAATAAATTTTCTGCATTTTAGAATGAAAAAAGATAAAAATTTGTCTTGCCTAAGCCAGGATTCAAACCTGAGTTGCCTGTGAGGCCCATGCAAGACTTAAGCCATTTGTTCTAAGTCTTCATATTGAACATGGTTCAACATAATGTTTATAAATATAAATATTTTATCTTAATTTTATCCATTTAGCCACTTCTCTTTGACGAGAAAAATAAAGAGAGAGAGCGCAAAAATGATTATAAAGCAAAAATAATTAAAAACCGTAACACCAACACAAGGGTTAATGCCAGACTGCTCTGTTCCAAGTCGGGAGTTGTGAAATCATCTAACGGCTTCTCTGAGTTCTCTCCAGTAAATTTATCTCCAATTTGACCAAATTCCTCATAAAGTTGCAAGCAACCAACAGCATTCTCTTCAGTTCTAAAGGGGAAGCAACTACTGTTTAAGTGGTGCAACATCTGTTCGATTGCTATATTTTTGCTAATTGGAGGAAAAGGTCAGCTTTTCAATCTTCTTCCGTTATTTCGGTAGATGCTGTTTTTATTTGTACAAGTATCAGACAAGTCAAATACCTGTTTGTTTGTATTGAATTATCTGATTCTGGAGCTTTTGTCCATCTGATTCGCCAAAATCTGACTTCTTAATGTGTGTCTGGTGCTTTATTTTAGTTAATGATTAATTTGTTGTTTTATTAGTTGATTGTAGATCAATACTTAATGGAGTATTCAAATTTAAGCCTTATCAATTTTGATTATTAGCAATTATGTAATTACAATTATAACATTAGTGCATTAGCATTTGCACTTGAACACTGGAGAAGCATTCATGATACATTTTTTCTTGAGCTACTTCCAAGCCTCCCGTTCAAGTGAAGAATTATAGTTTATATTTATTTCCCCGTAAAGAGTTCACTCGAATTGAGTCAGAATCTCAAATATTACTGATAATGACAAAAAGTAGCGCCTGAAAGGGAATGTTTATTCGCTCTTCAATGGGGAATGTTTATTTTCCATTAAAAGTACTGCCAGAGTCGTTTTAGCACCCATTGTTTTGTAACATGATTTGGGTTCTATGTAGCTATATTTAGACTTCTTAAGTTTAATATTTCTACACTTGACTATCATCTTCCGTTATGGTTTCTTTTGTTTTGGGCTAAAATGTGTCTCTGTTGCGCCTTTTTTCGTTGATAGCCCAATCATTTGAACCCATTTGGAGGTTCTTAATAGTATAAAATTTTAAATGAGACACATTGACCCTTAGGGCCCATCAAAGCCCTCTGTTATTAACTGGCTATTAAGTAATTTGTGATTAGCTTTGTAAATGATGTCTTTGAGGCTAATAATATAATTTTTGTGTTTTATAGTTTAGACGTTATGGTTAACTCTTTCCTCTCTAAATTTTAAGATCCCACATTTTCACTAGCTTGTTGAGTATTGTTTCCTCGTTTTATTTCCCTAGAGATTTTACGTTTATCATTTTGACACCCAACTTGAATCATTTTCCAGTCTTTCATATTCTATTACGTCCTCTGTTTATCAGTAGACCCTGCACTACTAAAATCGACTCAACTAGCTGCACTACTAAAATCGACACAAGATGCTCACATTATCATTATATATATATATACACATACAAACATGCATTTTCATATATACAACACGCATTTTCATATATACAACACGCATTTTCATTAAAACATTATGAATGAAATAGAAAGTTTATCTCCAAATTAATTCTCTCTTTGAATGTCGTAAAATATATTAACTATTATAAAATAGTCCCATTAGTCGAAAGAATTGTTTATAACACATGTTCAATACTGTTTTTAGTTATTGCAGTTATAACTTCCTAGCAAATTTTGCAATGGACAAACAGTGGATGTTAATGGATAGACTATTAAATGAATACAAGGCTGGAGTAGAGTCTTTCATGCATTTTGCAATGCAATATTCAGATGATATCAATTCGATGTCCTGTCCATGTTCTGCTTGTGGTAATCTTAGAAAATGGAAAGCTGTTATTGTTAGGTTGCATTTGTTATCAAAAGGGTTTGATAGAACATATCATACGTGGATATGGCATGGAGAAATATCTAAGTTTGGTAGCTCAGTGAATGTCAGTGATCAGGTCGGGAAAGGTGAACATAATATCTAAATTTATCACTTTATGTTTTTAGAAGCCAAAAGAGAAGAAAATTGGGAACAACAGAAAAATGCATACAATTGATCCATTAAGTGTGCCAAAGCCATTATATATGTTGTATTGCTATGTTAAGATAGCTCTTCAGCATAGAGGCAATGTCAGAGTAGATTTCAGTCATGATGTATTTGGCAGTGAATTCCAAATATTTGTTAACATTGAAGATATCACCCCGTTTTATCAGTTGGAGCCAATTTCGTACACATGTATTGTTGTCTACATATGGTAAGTATTTTAGCCACACTAAATTTTATTTATAGTTCATGCATTTTTATCTAACATTCTTTGTGTATTGAATATTATTTTAAATTGTGGTTAGGTATCTCTACAAAAGGTTAAAGAGAGAAAACAAGCATGAAAATTTTAGATTTGTGAATTCATATGACATTGGATATTTTCCATCAACAAAACAAAATGCAAGCTTTCTAGACAATGAAATGGAAAGGAGGGCACGTGCATTAGCAAGTAGGCTAAATGGTACATTGGCTAATCAATTAGTTTTTGCACCATGTAATATAGGGTAAGTTGATATTCCTTTTAAATTGTATATTTTGTTGACTTGATTTGTATGCTCTAATTACTTGTTTTTTATAGTGCTCATTGGATTCTTACTGTCATTAACCTCCACAAGGAGATGGTCTATTTGTTGGATCCCCTTTATCAACGGTTGCATGATAAAACTTGGAAAAAAGTTGTGGATTTGTAAGTTTTAATTTTTTTTAATCTTTTATTTCCTTACATGATTGTCAACTTTTATGAATGAAGGGCCATAAGAATGTTCAATACTGAAATTCAAAAGAAAGGAGGAAAACAAGCAACATGGGAAGTACTCAAAGAGGTATAAAACCTTGTGACTAATAAGTGTTCCAACTTTTTTCTATTAACCATTAATTTTTTTGTATCCAATGTAGATCCCAATTCAACCTGATTCTAAACAATGTGGTTTTTATGTAATGCGGTATATGAGACAATTACTTAATGAAGATGCAAATGCAGATATGATTTCGCTCCGGCCAATTGTAATAATTTTCTATCTATTTACTAATTTTGATATTGCAGAATTAGTCATCAGTTTACTTATAATTAATATCTTTTGTCATACAGTTCGCACAGACGAAGGGATACTCTCTAATTGATATTGATGAAGTCCATACGGAATGGGCGGAATGTGTTCAAGAACATATATATGAGTAGTGACATTTATCTTTAATTAGTTTGTCTTTTAGAAGTGACTATTGTAATCATTAATTGGATACTTTGTTTTTATGTGTTAGGATTATGTTGATATTTTGTGGACTAAGTACATTTTGTAGCAATGTTTATTAGTTTATAAATTTGGATATATTCATTTTTTTTTAAATTTTGATATATAATAATTACAATAAAAAAGATTCAAAATAAAAAAAATATTGTAAAAAAAAAAAAGCAAACAACAACAGTTCTGAAAGACAACAGTAACAAAAAACTGTTGTTGTAACATTTTTACATAAATTGTAAAAGACAACGGTTTATAACCGTTGTCTTTACAGCGTTGTCTTTTTGAAAAAAGACAACGGTATAAAGACAACGGTTATAAATCGTTGTCTTTTTGTATAAAAGACAACGAAAAAAATTCATTGTCTTTTAGCGTTGTCTTTTTAAAAAAAGACAACGGTATAAAGACAATGGTTATAAACCGTTGTCTTTTAGCGCCACCTTTAACAACGGTGGATTCAACAATAGTCATAAAGTTTAAAAGACAACGGAAAAAATCCGTTGTCTATTAGCATTTTTCTTGTAGTGTTGCCACGTATTAAAATCTATGATAAAACAACGGACCTAAATGTCATTTGGATGAAGTCACATTGGGCTAGTGATGGCATGATGTGTAATACTCTATTATTAGTAGATAATTTGTTCGTAAGATTATTCATAATTTGAGATAAATATATATATATATATATATATATATATATATATATATATATATATAGTAACTTGAGTAGTGGTGCCTTCACTATTTGATTTAAGAACAAAGAAAAAATCTCTTCCCTCCACCCAATGTGACTTGGATATAGAATTAGTGATTATAAATTGTGGTGTTTTTGCTACCTAAAGCCAATTTAATTACTGTTATTATTATTAGTATTATTATTATTATTATTATTATATTTGAAAAAATAATAACAATATTTCTTTAACTATAATCTAAGACTTTTGCCATATATATCTCAAAATTATTATTATTAAACTCTTATATACTCACCAACTCATATTATTATTATACAAAACTTTTAAGTTAATCCAAGACTTTTGCCATATGTATGTCAAAATTATTATTGAACTTTTATCTACTCACCAACTAATATTTATTATTATATACATTTATTAATTTTATGTATTATTCATGTTCGAGACATAATATGTTTAATTATATTAATAATATATGATAAAAATTAAATTATATTATTATTATAAAAATGTATATAACAATCATTTATGTCAATTATATTTCTACAAATATTATGCGATTTAATTTTTTTATGTTATAAATTATACAACTTTTCGAAGACAATTTTAGAGTGCTCCGAACTCAATACAATACATTCAACTTACCCAGCAGTAGACATTGAAAAGCAGAGGAGGGGAGGGATGGGGAAAATCATTGAGACCTACTCTCTCTAGAAAGAAGGTTCCCACTTCTCTCTAGAAACGGTATGTTTCAATTATCCTAATCTAGGGTTCATCCTAGCAGCCTCCCTTGAATTCATATTCTCTACTCACAGATTCATAGTTTCGATTGGATTTCTGTAGGGTTTCTTATTGTTTAATCGCAATATCGGTGAAGGGTATTATACTCCTTCAACTGATTTTTGGTTCGATTTTTCAATTAAATCTTCTGGGATTCGTATATCTTCTAAGGCAGTCCCTTAGATAATTGATCAATCAACGCACTCGCTGGCGTTTTCTACAATCCAAGATATGTTTGTTTCTAGATCGATAGGGTTTACAGCCGCCGCTACCTATACCTGAAAGTTCGATTCATCATTTCGATTGGTTTTCCGTAGGGTCTCTTATTGTTTAATCGCAATATCGGTGAAGGGTATTATACTCCTTTGACTGATTTTTGGTTTGAATTTTCAATTAAATTTTCTGGGAATCGTATATTTTCTAAGGCAGTTCCTTAGATTATTGATCAATCAAAGCACTCCCTGACGTTTTCTACAATCCAGGATTGGTGTGTTTCTGGATTGCTAGGGTTTACAGCCGCCGCTGCCTATACCTGAAAGTTACAATCCTAGTTCTTCGATCCATCCCTTGATCTTTTATAAATGAGTTTCCATTTTGATTTGAGGATTGATTTCATGAACACAAAGGGCAGGTTGTGTGTCATACGACTTTTAAATCACGACAATTCCTTGATACACCTTATTAAGGATCATAGTTTTCCTGGGCATAATCACATGGAATTTGGCTTTGTTTTGTGCTCATCATTTGAGTGGATTAACATCAAAGTTAGAGTTCGAAGGCATTGATCTTTAATTTCTAGTTGGTTTACTTATTGTGGGTTTGACAGCGCCTATACAAAATTAGGGCGGAAGGTCATTTACGAGTGTTGTGGGATTCCAGGAATAGTTACACCTTCCATATACAACTGATTTCCATACTTGTGTGTCTGGCGGCGTCTGCTGCATATTAGGGTTAGGGTAGGGGTGGCTCTTTGATTGGTGATTGTCGCTCATTCCTTGGCATCGAAGGTCATCTTTTTTAGGAGAAAAAGTGGATGCAACGCTAGGGTTGGTTTTTCATCGGTAGATTGCTCTCTTGCTTAGTCACCGTTAATTGCTATATTAAATCGAACAGATTCCAGCATCTCACTTGCTCACTCATCTATATCAATATTCTGCGATTGCAGACGCATGTATTGGATTGCGACGTATTCCGTTCAGGTATTCCTTTGATCTATTTTTTTGCATATCAGATATATTGCATCATTGATATGATTATAATATTCCATATTTTGTGTTCATATTCCCCGTATTTTTGTCTCCAAAATTGCAATTAATTGATCTAATTAATTATTCTTTATTTCAGGAAGATAATTAATTGCAGTTGGAGAAAAATAAAAAAAAAAGAACAATTAGTGAAAAAACGAGCCAACGTGAAAATGGCCCAAAAGCCCAAGGAAGCAATCCAAAAGCCCAAGAAAAAGTCCAAAACTTAAGAAAGGCCCAATAGCCCATTTATGGCCCAACAAGTTAAAAATAGGGAAAAGAAAAATCCCCACTTCAACTTTTCACACAACAATCAGCCGTGAGACATTTTGAGAGAAGGAGAGAGAATACACTTTTGCTTCTTTTTTCCTTCTTTTGAGCAACTTTTGTAGAGACAATTTTGGGGGAGGAAAAGAACACATTTCTTCTTCCTTCCTTTTTGTAGTAAGTTTTTATTTTATTTATCTTTTCTCTTCTTCTTTATTTTATTTCTTGTATTAATGATATTGGTTATGTTTAGGATTTATTATAATATGAGTGGCTAATTTTACGGTTTGATTTAAGGGGTTCGTATTTCGGTTATATTATTGTGAGGCTTTCGGATATGTATTGATTATCTTGTTTTATATTCAAGTACTAATAGGTTCAAATGATTATTAATGGAGGGTTATATTAATTTGAATTGACAAATCAAATGAATATTTATTCTCCTAAAGCTATTCATGAGTTTATACTCCTAGTAGTGTAAATGAGTGAAGTCTTGTAGCATTAAAGTGGGTAAATTATGCTATCATAATTTATTTAATCTAATTGAACCTATAAGGCTAATATTGATATTTATGGCTATCCTAATTATCGATATTAGTATTAACCTGTTTTCACTAAGATTAATGCTATTATTAATTAACATGGAACGCTATCGTGCCCAGTTGATTAATAATAAGAATTGACCGGATGCTAGGTTTGGTTAATTAATTAGGAAAACAAAGGATTTATCAGGCTATCCTAATAATTCCAAGGTTAATTGCTTGAATTTGCAAGAATTTATTTGTTAAGTCTATGATCAATATTATAATTGAATATCGAACCCTTAAATCAAATTTCTCTCTTCTTAATATTATCTCTATTCTAATAGTTTGTCTTGCCAAATTGTTTTGTGTGCATTAATATCTTGTAAGCTCGTAATTGCTAGATTAATTAATTTAGTATTTAGTAGATTAGGTGAAAATCTTCAAAACCCCCCGTTTTTGTTTTATTTTATTCAAAAGAATTTAATTCCCGTTCCCTGTGGATTCGACCCTGCTCACCACTATACTCGTATTTTGGAAGTAGGTTAATTATATTTGGTAGATTGACAACCTATCAATCATACATTATATTCCATATAATTTTGGGGTTGTGGGATGGGTTTGGCATTTTGACTGCTGCTGCATATTTATTTGAGTTGTTGTATACACTTTCGTACAACAGAATTATTGTTGTATACATCATATTCCATATTGCTTTGGGGTGTGGGATTGGTTTGTAATTTTGGCTGCTGCTGCATATATATTTGACTTGTTGTCCTCACCCGTTTATTAACTGGAGTTGTGCATATTTGGGGGGATTATTATTAGTTGATTGTTGGTGTTGTTTAATATATAATCCAGTTGGCTATACTTCGTAATTGTTGGGAGATTACGACTCCCCCATACATTTGGCACTTCACGAGGATATACGATTTATGTTGTCGGGATGGATAAGGCCTCGTATAAGGAGGCATTATGTGCTGCTACTCAATCGATGCCTATTGTTATTACCTCACAGGCAAGTTCCTTGGAAGATAGGGTCCAGCTGGAAAGATTGCAACAACAACATAGCTTGAATATGGAGGCAACTTCGGGTGAAATTCACATTTCTCCTTGGATTTCCAACGATAGGAATTTTTTTGAGAAACGGGCCATTTGTCGTGGAGACTTGGAGCTGAAGCACCATGAAATTTTGTTAAAGGATAATACACTAACCCTCGATGAAAATTATTATACACTTGTCTCCAAAGGATGGAGTTTTTATTTGTTGGGTTTTTTTGCAGGTAGATTTCCAGGATTGGAGGCAGTCGAGAAGCTTATTGCGGGATGGGCCCATACGGCCAGAGCTTTATACCATCCTAATGACTGGACTGTCTTCTGATTTGCCACCGAGATAGAGATGGAGGTTGTTCGTATGATAGGGCCATATTCCATCTATAGCCGAAACTCATTCTCTGTCATTTGCCGGTAGAATTCAGATTTGATTCCTTGTCTGAATTGAAATTCAAAGTATGGGCCTCCCTCTCTAATCTACCAGTGGAGCTTTGGAACCCCTATGTGATTGGTAAAAATTGCTTCAGTTTTTTGCTCCCGATTGCTGTGGACTTTAGAACTTTGGCAAAAAATAATATTGATGGGCCTCGGTTTGAATTTCTAGTCGACGCATTCAAGGAGCCACCTGAATGCATTACATTACAACTTCATAATGGTCATTCTTTCACTCAATTTGTTAAATATGATTATTATCCTAAGATGTGCCTCACGTGTGGTAAGGTTGGGCATATGAATGTTGAGTGCAGGATATCACAGGAGAAAGTTGCTACTTGAACGGAGTTGCAAGTGTTGCCCATGGTGAATGGCAAATTGTTCGCATGCGTGGGAGATCCAGAGTTTGGAGATGGCATACACCTGGGAGGACAGTGTCTAAAAGTAGACCCCGCCAAAATCAGCAGGTCCAAAAGGAGAAGGGTCCCTTACACGTGGAAGAGCTTATTATTCACGAAAATGTTAGGGACCAACCCGAAGGGTCTCCACGTCCTAGAAGTCTTCCTAAGACTCCATAGCCAGCCAATTAACACATATATTTTCCATCTTCGGTATCCAATGATAAAGAGGTAGACGTAGAAGAGGATCTTATTGTACCTAATATCTCTTTGGTTGTAGGTTCTACTCACCCCGACGACAGGGACCTTAATCTCGTCCGGGACAAAGGATAACATTACATGACGGCACAAGTAGAGATGGAACCAAACTGTCCACAACCTCAAGTTATGGTTGGCCAACAAATTAGGGAGAGGGTGTAGGAGACTGTTGAATACTTGAGTGATGCGTTACGAAATCTGCTAAATCTGGATGGACCGTCACTATCTGTCTGCTCCTTTTCCCTAAATATGGTAAGACAAGCTAATACCAAACCCTCTATATCTGAGCAGGTCGATACACAGAGTAAGGCCGCTGCTGGACATAAACCTCGCAACAGAAGAGCTGTCTCAGTCAATAGGGTTGGGGTTTCAGGGAGGCTGCATACTATCCGCCATCACCCATGATCATCACAACATGGAATGTAAGGGGGTTGCACAAACCTCTTAAGCAAACTGCGTTTGCCAATTTTTTGCTCCTACACAAATCGGATATAATTGGTATACTGGAAACTAAGTTCACCAGTAAATCTTTCCAATCATTTTTGGTGAAACAGGGTGCTAATTGGGAAGTGGCTACTATCTTTGATGTGGTTAAGGGGGGCCGTATTCTTATGTTATGGAATCCTCTGACTGTGGAAGTTAGTGTTATTAGTAGGGAAAAACAAGTATTGCATGCTAATGTTAGGTGTAGGAGCTCTAATAATTCCTTTCATTTCTAAATTGTTTATGGTTTGTGGCGGGTGATGGATAGAAGAGAACTATGAGATTCTTTGATTACTAATGTACCACTACCATTTCTCACATTAGTTGCAGGTGATTTCAACTGTATTCTCGATCCATCAGAGATGGTCAGTGGAAGAACCTCGTTGGAAAGAGAATATAGGGATTTCGTGGATACTTCAGCGTATCTTAGTCTGGAGGACGTTCCATCTACATGTTGTCACTTTACGTGGACATATTCTATTAAGTTTTCCGAAATTAATAGAGTTCTTATTAATAATTCGTGACATGGAGCTATTTTTTTTTTCCAGGGCAAACTTTCTCCCCATGGTACTCTATCAGATCACTCGGCAATGCTCATCAGTTTATTTGAAGAAGTTGTGAACTTCAAGCGACCCTTCAAATTCTTCAATATGTGGATGTCAAGCCCTAAGTTTCAACCCTGTTTGGACAGGATTTGGAATGTGCAAGCTCAATCTAAGGTCCAATTACAGCTAGCATGCAAATTGAAGAGCCTGCAGATGGAGTTGATCAAGCTGAACTTGAGGGATTTCAACCAATTGGTTGAAAAGGACCAAATCTTCTCGTTCTCTGCTGGAGGCAGCACAACTTAGAGTGGATTCAGACCCACTCAATCCACGGCTAGTAGAGGAGGAGATGGAACTGAGAAAACAAACTATATTCCTAGAGGAGGCTGACTGGTCGTTCTTTGTGCAAAAATCCAAGGGCCTTCGGTTGCACCTTGGGGACAGAAATACTAGTTTTTTTCACTCCTTAGTCAGGAATAGAAATGCTTGTAATGCTATTTTGTTTCTGTGCAGGGACAATGGAGAACCAAAATTTGACATTGAGGCCATTATTACGTCATTTGTCCAATTTTACAAAGATATGTTTAGCACAACAATGGAGATGGAGGACTCGATCCCTACGGTCTTTGCACAGGGAAGGTGTCTGGAACCGAATGATAGATGGAGATGGTGCACGAAGTCACCGAAGAGAACATTAAGGAAGCATTATTTGATATTGCTAGTGACAAAGCTCAATGGTTTCCCTTCTGCTTTCTTTAAGGAGAATTGGGATACTGTGGGACTGGATGTCGTACGAGATGTTATGGAATTCTTCCAATATAGCATTCTTCTTCGTGAGCTGAACCACACAAATATCATCCTCATACCAAAAAAGAAGCATAATCCAACAGTTGTTGACTTCAGGCCCATTCCATGCACAAATGTGGTGTATAAAACCATCATGAAGATACTAACTAAGCGAATGCAGCCATTTGTGAATAATATTGTGAATCAGGCACAGTCAGCTTTTCTAAAGGGTGTAGTTTAACTGATAATATTTTTCTTGTGCAGGAGCTTTTGAGAGGATATGGAAGGAAGCAGAGTTCGCCTAGATGCATGGTGAAGATAGATTTGCATAAGACCTATAACTCCATTTCTTGGAAATTCCTCCATGAAGTGCTTACGGGACTGCAATTTCATCCATGTTTTATATATTGGGTGATGTCGTGTGTGACCTCACGCACCTACTCATTGGCCATTAATGGGGGCAGTCACGGTTTCATTGAAGGAAAGAGGGGCGCTGCGCCAAGGAGACCCAATGTCTACTATCCTATTCCTTCTTTGCATGGAATATTTGTCTCACTTACTTACACTGCGAACCAGGGAATTTGATTTTCAGTTTCATTCTAAGTGTGATTCCAATAAAATTACCCATTTAACATTCGCTGATGATTTGCTTTTGTTTGATAGGGGAGATGTGGCTTCCATGATAGTGTTGTATAATGCTCTCACGGAGTTTGCGAGAACATCAGGGCTCACCATCAATAAGAGCAAATCTTAGTTGTTTATGGGAGGAGTCGGCCTTTACAAGAAATAGTGAATACTGGATATGTTAGAATTTCCATTAGGGGAGTTTCCGGTGAAGTATTTGGGGATATCGCTGGCAGCGAAGAAATTACACACTAATGATTACTCTCCATTGATAGACGTTATCTCTGAACTTATTAACCAATGGGCTAATTTAAATCTTTCCCTTGTAGGCAGAATTGAGTTAGTTCATTAAGTTTTACAAGGTGTGGAGTGTTTTTGGATTCAGGTGTTGCCGTTACCGGCAAATATTATTGATAGAATTAACACTCTTGTGAAAAGATTTATGTGAGGCGCTAAAGTCTCCCCTATGGTGTGGAGGGATGTGTGTAAGCTCAAAACAGAAAGAGGCCTGGACTGCGTGATCTTATGTACATGGAACAAAGCCCTCATGGCAAAAACTTTGTGGAATATCCATAGCAAACAGGACTCACTATAGATTAAGTAGGTCCATGGCAAATACCTTAAGGGAGCAAGCATCTGGGAGGTGCAACAAAATATGAGGGTTCGCTGCTTATCAAGAATATCCTTAGAATTCGAGATACACTTTTGAAGAAGTGTGGTAGGAGTGTTGAAAACATGGTTACCATAATGATGAAGTTGTTTGAGATGAATGGAGTGGCTGCGGCGTATGACTACCTGCATGAGATGGGCAGTACACTGTATTGGCATCGGGCCATCTGGAAACCTTTCATACAGCCTAAGTTCTCTATGACTCTTTGGTTCACACTCAAGGGCAGACTAAAGACATCTGACAGATTGCAGTTCCTGAATATCTCTCAGGTATGTCCGTTGTGTAATGTATATGAAGAATCTAATGTACATTTGTTTTTCAGGTGTGGTACGGCAGTAGCCGTGTGGAACAAAGTTAAGGGATGACTCAATATTTATAGGGTGTTATCATCCATCATGAGTGCCCTTAAGTTTGTCGGCAAAAGCAAGAGAGGGTCGGCAGTGATACACAAGGCGAGACTTCTCTCCTTGGCGGCGACGGTAAATCACATGCGGTATGCTCGAAACAAGCTAGTATTTGAGGATATATCGTTTGAAGTAGATAAGATTTGCAAGACCATTCAATGAGAAGTATATACTTGCTTGTTTAATGTGTACACGATCGATCATGCTATAGGATATTTGGAGGATCATGCTCATTAATGGTATAATATATGGTAGGGTTAGGTTCTTTTTTGTATGGGGTCGTGGGCCTACTCATGTACTCGAGACCACGACAAGTGGTTTTTGTTCGTTTGGTTATGGAAGAAAAGTGGATGGGTGCGTGCGTGGGGACTGCTCGGCCCAACTGTAGTAGTGCACCCGAGTGGTGTGTGTGTGTCCTTGCATCATATTGGTATTTCGCACTTTGATAGGGTGCTCTTTTCCTCGATTGGTCGCGAGATTTTAATGAGCCCGCCCCATTTTCAATTAGGGTTTTATTAAGCAAATTTTCCACAACTTAGGTATTTATTTGACCTTTGTATTCTGAGGCATATTCTATTTATACATAGTTCTAGTGAACTATATTGAATCCCCCCTGCCGGGCAATGTTGCCTTGTGTTGTAAACCCCTCAGGTATGTCTAAGTAATGTGTAATTATAATCTTTTTTATCTATCTAATTCCGCATTTTCAACCCAAAAAAACATTCAACTCACTAAAACCTATTAAGGTGGAACAATAAATGTTAATATTCTATAAATTAATCATAAGTATTTTTATTTTATAAAAATAATTTTATTTTTAGATCATAATCATATAAAAGTTTAATATATTATTTATTCAAATTCAATACATATATCAAAGTAAAAATAAATAATTAAATTTATACAAAACTATATTCTATCCATAAACAATATATATGATACTTTAAAAATAATTATTTATTTAAAGTATGCAATATTGATGTCAAATTAAAGATCACGAAAAAATAATTAATTTGATATATCATACTAGAAAAATAAATTTAAAATCAAAAAAGTTATTTGAGTTTTAAATTTTATTAAAAACTAAAAAATAGAAAAGAGAGGAGTATATATGTCAATAAATAACGGAGACATATATCGAAAAAAATTGAAGACTTATTACTGTGAATAAATGTGATAGTGACACGTGACATACTATTCTTTTTTATATAGGAAAATATTAACTTTGTTATTATTTATTTTGATAAATTCCTTGTATAGCAGAAAAAAAAACCCAACTAATTGCCATCCATATATATATATATATATTATAATAATAATAATAATAATAATAATAATAACAACAGAAGTACCGACATAAATAGAAAATATCAAATTTTCCCGCCTAAACGACTTTCTAATTATGGAATCTATTTTCTACGCAAAAATATACCATATCTATGTATATATATTATGATATCTATTTTTCTATGCAAATCTATATCAATATCTATCTATATATATTTTAAAATATATATCTAATTAATTCTATTTTCACGATATTTAATTTGACATCCATATTGCACATATATATACCCACATACATATACTAAATTTACTCATTAGCTGAAAAAAAAAATTCTTCAGTTAACTGTGATATATATATATATATGTAAAGATAAGTGTTGTCTTAAATTTAAAAAAATCAAAATTTTCTTCCTAAATTACTTTTAATTTTGATATTTTTTTATACAAATCTATACCAATATCTATCTATATATAAGATATAATAAAATAATTTAATCGATAGAGCCACGATTTTTAATAGCAACTAAAAATCGCAATAAAAATTAAAATATTATTATTAATTTTAATTTTAATTATTTTATTATGAAATTATATTAAAACAAATTTCTAAATATTCTATAAAGATAAATTGCAGCTCAATTTAAATCCTATAATTCCACAAATTTTGGAATATAGATAACCAATATATCTAATAAGTTAGATTAGAATAAATCAATTTGATAAAATAAAAATAATTAATATTTACATAATACAATAAGATTAATCTGTATAATTTTATTTTCATCGAATTTAACGTTAAAAAAAAAGAATGAACTTTTGATATTTTATTTTTAAAATTTTAAATGATTGAAAAATAAGATTATTTTTTGATAGAAAATGTTCTATGTTGCAGGTCTTTTGGATTAGATTTAATAGTAGTAGTAGTATTACACCGTGTGATTTTGAAATTATGAAGTTAATTAACATAAATGTTGGAATTATATAACTGATTAACATAAATTTCAGGATTATTTAACATTAACTCTAGAATATATCAAAAGCTAATGTCTCAATTATTATAATTTTTTTATTTTCTCCAAAAATAAGTTATTGTAGTAATATATAAAAATAAAATAAAAAACAAATTTCTTCTCTTATCTTGTACTGAAAAAAAAAATCACACCAGTCTCGACTTCAGTTACAACAAGATGATAAGAAAAAAATTAAGTAGATTAGCACAAATTTTGGTAAATCTATATTTCTTCTTTACCTTCATAATTTTCTCTGAACTTAAAATTTATTATTCTTGAATATCTCTCTCTCTCTCTCTCTATATATATATATATATATATAATAGCATAAGTATCAGTTATTTTTAGTAGCCCATTAATTTTTTCGTTCATTTTCAGATATTTTAGGATTGTAATATAATATATTTGTGACTATATGATATCAAATAAGTTAAAAAATTAAGAGATTATAATATTATTTATATAGAGAGAGTAGGAGAATTTAGAGACATAATTTCGTATTGAATACTAAATGATTTTAATTTTCCTATAAAAGTTCAATTTTAATAACTTTTATAAAATCACAATAAATTATTGCTGACAATCAGAATGGTAATTCAATATATTTTGCCACTTTAATGACTCAGCATACGTGAAACAATTTGATATTAAATTCTATAATTTGGGGAAAGTGTAAGTAAAATTATTTTATTTTACTCATTATATATATAATATTTATATCCTTATAATAATCATATTACATAGATAAATTATTATATATAATTATATATTTTAAAAATACATTAATGTTATGTATTTATGAATTTAATAATATTATATTATAATAATATGTGAGGACAATTTTGGAAAAACAAAAGATGGGAGGTCATATATATTTAAAAAAGGAATAAAGAATTTGTTGTTAATTATGCCAGGTATACAGGGTAGAACGCACTAAAATAAGCCGGAGGAGCTGGAGCGTATCCTGCGCATATAGTTGCAGCGCAAGTATGTGGAAGAGAGGAGGGAAAAATAAAAGAGAAGCCAAGGGGCAGAGGAGTTGAGTCAACTCGCCAGGACCTTTACTGAGTCTGGAAGCCGAGTCCAAATTATCCCCCACCCAAACAAACGCATACAAAAAATTTCACACACACACAAACAGGTGTGAAAAAAATGGAGAAGAAATTGGGAGTCTTCTTTACTACTATAGTAACCCATATCAACAACACTACCCTCTCTATCGTCTCTAACCCTAACACAAACATCCAAACAGCACTTTACGTTCCTCTCTTTCTCTCTCTAAAATACGTACACTTATGTGTATCCATCTGTTCATCGACCCATTACCTCTTTCCCCCAATTATAACTTCTGTTCCCTCTTTTCATCTGTCTGGCTCTCTCGTTCTGTGGTTCCCCTTCCGCCTGTGTTTCGCTGGTAAATTTTGTTTCTTTATTTTTCTTCTTATGCTTTTATGATTTTTCATTTTGCCCGTCGATTCATTCGGTGGAATTTGGGAATTGTGGAAAACTTTGTTGGTTTAAGCTCTGTTTGGAATACGGGTCTTTTGTGATCGCTCATTGTGAGACGTGGTTTCTCTCTCTGAATGTACAATTTTGAGTTGGTTTTCTAAATTATTTGGGGATGTGGAGTGGAATGTGCTTAATTGGTGAATTTGAGTTTTCATGATTCTTTTGGGGGCTTATTAATTTGTATTCTGATGTATTTTTCTCATGCATTTATGAGATTTTTGAATTGACTATATTTGCATTCTCCCCGTGGTTCATCCAGCCTTTTTCTACCCTAGGATTGGGTAATGCCACTGTTAATTTTAAGTTTATCTACTATTTACATGTAATGTAAGATATTTTTAATTTCTTGGATTTATTTTTTGCATGTTGACTGGTGCACTCACATTGATTGCCTTGCGTTTTTTTCAGATGTCATATATGCTCTTTTAGTTGGGTAGGTAGTGAAGAGGGAGGAACTATTGATGATCTTTTGAGTTTGCATTACCATCATGGTCATTTTTTGCTTAATTGATCATTCTGTGGTTATATTTTGAATTCTTCCAGTACATCCTTATGTTACACTGGCACCATTGGCCTCTTTACTGCTTTCTTCAGCCATACCTGATGTTTAAAAATGAGTTGCAGGTGTCTTATGTGATGATTCCCTAGTACATTTGTTAAATTAATTGTTTGTTATTTGTTTATCTGGTCTGATGGTTAAGTTGAGAACATTTTTGCAGAGTCCTTGATTCACTACAGGGCTAGCATACTTTAACCCATTTTAAGATTTAGTTGGCACGTCCCCAACTGTTGGTATTGGAGTCAAGAATCTTGTAAAAAATGGAGCAATCTAATGTTCCTCCAATGGAGGGTATTGGAGTTGCTGTTAAGAGAAAGAGGAGTCAAACATCACGCAGACCTAGACCTGAATCACAGTCAATCCCTGATCAATCCCCTGTGTCATTGACCCCAGTTTCAGATGATATGAGTAAGGTCTCAAGTGATGAGAACATTGGTGATGGTAATTCAGGGGAAAAAATGTTCAATTTGAGTCAATGTGTGTCAAGGTCCTTGCCAGTTAGTGGATCAAATGGGACTGTAAGTAATGGGACGGGTGATAGAGCTGGAAGCGAGAATAGACCGAAAAAAGTTAAGTTGAAGGTTGGTGGTGTGACACGCACACTTCAAACCAAATCCAGTTCAAATGGGGAATCAGGCAGCGGGTCGTTGGTAAAGACCAATCAATCCTCAGATAATGCCCGGCCACGACAGAGGCTGATCCTTCAGGTTGTGACCTTTGATGGTTCTCTAATTGTGATCCATCATAACTTTATAAACACATTTCTTGAACCGTTTCTGCTTGGTCTGGATTTGGTTTCACCTCAACTATGGTGTTTGATCATGCTGAATTGTTTTATATTTTATACATGTATTGGGAATATGTTGTTATTCTTAAGAGCTGGCTGAAATCTACTTTTTGTTGGGCACAAACTTACTGAGAAAATCCGTATCCAAAGCCATGGCAATTAAGTTTCAAAATTTAGCAAATCCCTTCAACTTACGGCAAATAATTTGTCTCTTTTGTCCTTGCGTTGGATTAGTGAAGCAGTATCCTAGAAAGTGTGAAATATTTCAAATAAATTTATCCTTGATCTATTGCTTATCTTCTCATAGCCTTAATTTATTACTATCTTGATAAGATGAAATGATCTTTGTGTCCATGTTGGGACTAATAAGTGCTAATATGCATGGTTGATATGAGGCTATGATTCATGAAGGGAAATTATAGTATTCATTTGGCAAGCAAATCTCCTGCATTCAAGGCTAATAATGATTGTGATTTAAAAGATTTTACTATGTGGTGCTGACTCAATATATTTTTCTATTTTGGCATGTTGATATTTCAGGAAAGTTCTGATGAACATCAATCTCCACCTCCAGATAAGAAAGTCACATTGCAAGGTATCCCATGGAAGGATTTCTCAAAAAGTAGTTTCAACATTGGGAAGGATGATATGGGGAGAAAATCTGCAAAAAATGCCTTGGAGAAGCAAGGAGATAAGTCAGACTCAGTTCGTAAGAGTAAAAGGGTGCCTAAGAGACGAGTTTTGGATGGGGATTTGGATGAAGATGAAGATGATGAGATCCGGTACCTCGAGAAACTAAAGACTTCAAAGATATCGGGATATAAAGATTTGGAGGCACAATCAAACAAAAAAGTGCAGAGGGGAGGTAAGTATGAAAACATGGAAGAGGTTGGAAGGCTCAATAGAGATGCCCGAAAATCCAGATCTGGAGACACGGATTATGAAGAGGAAGATGAACCAATGTCTGATGGTGAGCATGAAGAGAAGAAGAAGAAAAAACAAAAGAAGGATTTGTCAGAGTTACCAATACAAGACAAGAGGGAAATAGCTCTGACAACTCGCCAAAGAGCCCTTTTAAGCAAGGATGCTCCTTCGGCTTCTGGTGCTAGCCAAATCGAGTTCCCAAATGGTTTACCACCAGCTCCACCTCGAAGTCAGTATGGAATCCCTTTTCGTTATGACCTTTGAATCTCTTTCTAGAATCAATTGTTTGAACTTGTTTCTGCTAAATTCTATGATAGAGCAAAAGGAGAAATTGACCGAAGTGGAGCAACAACTGAAGAAGGTGGAGGCTGCTCAGAGGCGTAGAATGCAGAATGAGAAAGCAGCCCGAGAATCAGAGGTTTACTTTTGTTCAATGAACCCACTTTATTGAACTATTTTGTTTTAACTTAAAAGTCAAAATGGAAAATAAGCAGGCTATATTGAAATTGTAGGCAGAGGCAATCAGAAAAATCCTTGGTCAAGATTCCAGTAGGAAGAAAAGAGAAGAGAAGATCAAGAAGCGCCAGGAAGAGTTGGCACAGGTATTATGTGCATCTCGACCATGATATATTGTTTTAATAAGCTCCATGATATTTTAAATGTGTTCATGAAGCTAAACACTCTTCATTTCTATTAAAAAAATTTATAAATAAAAACAGGGGAAGGCGACCAATGCTCAAATGCTTACATCAAACACCATTCGAACTGTCATGGGACCTACAGGGACTACAGTCACATTCCCACTAGATATGGGCTTGCCTAAATTTCTTGAATCCAAGCCTTGCAGGTATCCGTCGTTTTGTTCCTTCTGAATAATTTGCTAATGATATGCCCTTTCACTCATCTTTCTCAAAATATTTATCTGGGTTGGTGAAACTATCATTATGACTCCGTGAAAGGACCATAAATATTTGCAATAAAAGCATATTCTGCTTCTTGATTTATTTGAATCAGGTCCCTGTACTTCAATTTATGAATTCGTTTGCATTAAATTGAGTCCTTGTACTTTCATTTATCTTATTTCAGTCCTTGTACCTTCATTAACACTAAACTGGGTCCATACCTGCCTTGAATCTAATGCGGCTTACAAAAAGGACTAAATTTTAAAATAATTAAATCAATAAATTTTCCTAAATTCTTGATTTGTTTTTAAAAAAATTCAGTTATCCTCCTCCACGTGAGAAGTGTGCTGGTCCATCTTGCACCAATGCATACAAGTACCGGGATTCCAAGTCGAAGCTTCCTCTTTGCAGCCTCCAGTGCTACAAGGCTATCAATGAAAAGATGCACACTCAGAAAGCCTGCTAGAACTGTGGATGTCTTGTATCAGTTTTTGCAAATATTTCGTCATATGCTTTTATGGAGACGACGATCGGTGATTCCACTGTCTTCAAGTTTCCTTTCTCCTAAGGTAGAAAGTACGACGTAGAATAGTTTCAGCTCTGAAATGGAGCATTGCAGGGATTGTTTTGCAGGAAACTATCATTCCATCTATTGGAGTCATCAATCTGCAATTAAAAACTCTTGTTGTTCAGTTCTATCTCTCTTTCCATTCCAGTTCGCATAAGTTGGTAAAAAACACAATCTGCATTTTTTTACCACTTGGCTATTACTTCTGTTTCTGCCTTTGTTACTTTGAGGATTTAGATCTCCAGCCCTGCACAGCATATATTCTGGAGATTTTACGAGAAAATATTAATAATCCATGCGCAGGAGTAAAAAATTGTATCTGTAATTAATTCCCCCATCATTAATATAAAAGCTTGTTTGTCTTTTAACACGAATTAAATTAAGAATTGGAAATCCAAGTTCTGCAAATAAAATCCTTAATTTAATGAAATAAATCGGTTACAAGAAATTATATTCAATGTGTACATTAGTAAAAGAATAAAAAATATAAATAAGATTGAATATATTTTTTCTTTTTTTCTTGAAGCTGAATAAGATTTAATGTCAGTAACATTTAGTTGAATATTTGGAATTTTTTTTTTAATTTAAAGTTTGTTTTATTAAATTTATATTTTTTATTGTATTTTATTAAATTTGATGGTTTAGGAGCAAGGATGAAAATATCGGTATCGGTGGAAATATCGGTACCTTAAATTTACGGATATATCGGTGGATATATCGGTATCGAGTATCGGTATCGGTAAAAATTAGAAAATTGATGGAAATTTTATTAAAATGATGGAAATTTAACATGAAATTTTAGAGAATGTTCCTACTAACTTTAATACATAAATTAATCATAAAATCTCAACAAAATGAATTATTTATGACAAATATATCAATAACAAAAAACATAAGCAGTCTAAAGTGATACAATAATTATTCATACTTATTTAATACAAGGCAACTAATACCAAAATGATGTCCTATGAGGCTCAAATGTAAAAGAAGATATGCCATCTTGATCTAAGTACCAGCCTTATCGGTAGTCCAAGTAATTATTATGTTTCTGAAATGTTGAAAATATCTCAGGCTTGAAGCCACGAAAAAAAAAAATTCGAACCGACATTTTGGCGATATTTTCAACCGACACACGATATATCGCCGATACTATCCCGATATATTGAAAAATCACAACGTAGCGTAATCGATACCGATATTTTACTGATACGATACCGATACGGACCGATATTTTACCGATATTTTGTAAAAAAATTCGTTCCCCCTAAATTTCGTATCGGTTGCCCTGATTTGGCGATATATCGCGATTTTTTCATCAGTGTTTAGGAGCGATTATTTTTCCATTTGATCAATGAATTTTATTTTTCATTAAAAAAAAAAAGGAAAGAAAAAATTAATTTAACCATTTTTTAATTTAAAATTAAAATATAGTTAAAAAAGGCAGAAGTTGTTCAAGCTCCTACAGGCTACAGTGCTACATAGGAAAGGCATTGTCGATACTCTGCACAGGATCGCCGCCGTTGATTGGATAAGCTTCGACTCATCGCACCACCGCCGGCTCTCTCAGAGATGGCACATTCATGCGTCTTTTCCTCTCTTAGATTTAATTCATCCTCTCTCTCTTCTCCAAATCCCAGCTCATCCCCTGCATCCTCTTCTAAAACCTTCTCTTTCCCCTCTCAAATCCTCCATTCCAGGTACGATACTTTCAGGAAATTGAGGAAATCGAATCGTAGCATCTCGTCAGCGAATGCTGTTTGTGCCCTGGAAAATAGCTCACGTAGTGGTATTTGGTCGATTAGGTAAGGTCATTATGCAGTTACTAGTTTTAAAGGATCGATTGTTCATCTTACGACCTACGTTTCAGATTGAATGTTTTTTATTTTTTTTATTTTATGTTTTCAGGCATCTTTCAAATGAATAATGCGTTTGAATAACTTGAGAAGCATTTGATTACTAGTATTCTGAGAACACAACCAAATAGTATCTATAATTTGCATGTTCGTGATACGATGCTTAAGTTAATTAAGCAAATCCTTCCAAAAGTTATACAGGTTGACTTTATGGTATAGTAAATTTATCAATGGTAAGACCATTTTGATTTTATAAACTCTACTGTGGTGGACACTAGGATGATATTAACTAGATAACTGAATTTTATTGCTTCTAGGGATGATTTGCGAATTCCATCTTCACCATATTTTTCAGCATATGCACAATCAGCACAGGGTCCACCTCCAATGGTGCAAGAGCGTTTCATGAGTGTTATCAGCCAACTTTTTCAACATGTGAGGATTTTGTTTGGTTTAAAAATGGTTTTTTGATTATTGGTTTGTCAATGTTGATGTTGAAGTTGTGATTAAACTTATTTGTAGAGGATAATTAGATGTGGTGGAGCAGTAGATGATGATATGGCGAACATTATTGTTGCTCAGTTGCTCTATCTGGATGCTGTGGATTCTACTAAGGTCTCTCTCTCGCTCTCTCTTTCCAAAGTTTCTCTCACTGCATGTAATCTCTCATTGCACAGTCAGTTTAAGTTGATCCGATACCAACTTTAGGTTATGTTTTATGTTTCCATATATCTGTCTGTTTGCATATCACATTATCACAGCTGCCATACATACTTATCTCCACTAATATGGAGCAGTTCTGTACTATTGGTTAACTCATAGTCACCATCCTTATTGATGTATTCTACAGATATTTTAGTCTTTGTATGTTCACATAATCTGTTTGGTTTTGCTAACTTTTACCTCATGATTTTTTCATCATCAGTTGTATTCATTTTATTCACTCCTGTGGTTGCTCCACCTCAGAGAGTGATAGATGGAAGTGCTAGTAACATTGTGGTTTCTGAAAGAGTGATTCAATGCTATTATCATCCTAATGGCCTAGAATGTTTAGAGTGACTAGGTTTTAACATTTCTTGTCTAAGGTTTATAAAGCTGTAGGTTTAATGCTTGAAGCAATTATTGCTGCAATATATGGACATTTTTTTATCTGTTCGTTCCAGTAGCAATCTCACACCCATTAAGTGCTGGAAATGAACAGTGAACTTGAAAACCTGGTTTTAATGATAGCTTTATCATGAGTCTTTTATAATCAAGTTTTCACCTAAAGGATAATAAATTTTCTTTCTTTTAAGATGAACCCAAGCTAGCTTACCATTTGAATGGATTTTTTTAAGACCACAATGTTGATATATCTGTTGTATAATTGAACAGGATATAGTCATGTATGTGAACTCTCCAGGGGGATCGGTTACAGCTGGTAAAGCATCTTGATCTCTGTCATTATTTCTTGTTGCCGAGTTTTCAAATATCTATTTGCTTCCTCTTACTTTTCAGGTATGGCTATATTTGACACCATGAGGCATATTAGGCCCGATGTTTCTACTGTATGTGTTGGACTAGCAGCTAGGTGAACATACATTGACTCTGGTGTAACTTTACTTCCCGCATTTTATTTCTTTGTTTCAATACTAACTTCAAGATTGCTTTTTTTCAAATGGACTATCCAGTCTTGAACCAAAAACCTTAATTGCTTGATTAAGTATATCCTTCTAAACTCTGATCCATAATAAGTTTAAAAAGCTGGAGGGTTGACATCATCAACTTGGTTAACATCTTGTCTTTGGATCAATTTCCTGAATACTTGATAATGTCCTTATCTATAATTTCTTATGCATTTAGTATCTTTCAACCCTTGATAAATGATCATTGATATAGTGACTGGCATCTGATATTCACCAATTTGTATGAGTTTATGATATACCATACTTTGGGAATTAAACTGACTCTATCCTCCCTTTTCATTTACAGCATGGGAGCTTTTCTTTTGAGTGCTGGCACTAAAGGTACACGATTCTTTTCATTCAATGATGATATTTTGCTTCTCAAAATTTGTAAACATTCTTTTCTGGGTGAAATAAATTGATCACTGAAGGTAAAAGATATAGCCTTCCGAATTCAAGGATAATGATCCATCAGCCGCTCGGTGGAGCTCAAGGTGGGCAGACTGACATTGATATTCAGGTAATTAATTTTCTATTCTAGCTGCATCGTTTAGTTACAACCATATATATGCACTATATTCGCACAGAATTGTATATAATTTTCTATTGTTGATAAAAGCCACTCTTTCTCACGACCATGTACTTGCTCAGGCTAATGAAATGTTGCATCACAAAGCAAACTTAAACGGTTATCTGGCCTACCATACGGGCCAAAGCCTAGAGAAGATCAATCAAGACACGGACCGTGACTTTTTCATGAGCGCTAAAGAAGCCAAAGACTACGGACTTATAGACGGTGTTATCTCAAATCCTCTTAAAGCCCTACAACCACTTGCAGCCGCAGCAGAACAACAATGACAGCCGGTCTCTAATCTTGGTACACTTTCGTAATTTATCCTAATGCACTGAATAAGCAGAAGGTTAGGTTACGCTGATTACAGTAAAAGCTAGAGAAATCAGTACCATTGTCTACTGCATTTGCGATTTCTAGTGGTGTCATGTGGATTTGAATTTCACTTTTTGTGCCAATCAAATTTCTTTCTTTCTAAGCGCACTTAGATTGGCCCATATTCGCTTTCATCTTTTCCTCTCAGATATCCTCTTTTTTGGAGAAGTAAGATTTGATAAGCTAATCAGAAAAGCATGAAAGTGTGGGTGGGGAAATTCTTGGAAGTACCTGATGGTCCACAGAATGTAAGAATAATGTTGTGGTTATTTTTATTTTTATTTTTATTTTTTAAACAGAAATTGGATTTTATTTTTCTTTATAAAAGAGAAATTAAAACTATGCTTCGTTCGTTATTTTTTGTTTAAATCTTTGTAAATAAAGAAAAGTTTTTATAAATCTTAGCAAAATAATACATTCAATAATATGCATATTCTGCAATGTGTATTGATAGCAGTAGGGAAGAAACTTCATTATATAAAATATTAATATTTGAATTATATTGCTTCTCTTTGTTGTACATCAAAATCTTATTCTGATACAATTTGTCACTACGGATACTGTAATACGTGGTTTTCCACGATTAAATACTTTTTTTTTTTCCAAATAAAAGACCATAATGAGATAATGATTAACTTTGATTTTTATTAAAACGTTGATTATTGGTAGCTCATTTTTTTATTAACATATCCTATTACTAAGTATAACTTATAAATAATAAAAAGTAATTTAAATTTCATAATCTAATCCACATCATTACTAGTCTACCCTTTTTATTAGATAAAAATAAAAATAAGACAAATCAATTAAAAAGACAAAAAGGACTACATTAACAAAAAACAACGAAAATGTGAAATTAGAGGAAGAAGAAGAAAGAGAGAGAAGATGAAAAAAAGGGATGTGTTATAGTTGCATGTTTTGCATTTACTATATTTTTGTAGGAATATTGGTAGATGAAAGTCAATTTAGAATCAGTTTAATGTTGAAAGAAAGATAAAATCGAAATATGTTGAATGCTGGGTGTTCAAACAGAGTGCATACATTTTGACACTTGAAGCTGAACATAGCAACAAACGTTTGATGACAGCTATTGAACATAATGCATGTTGTTCGATTTCTTAGGTCAAACAATTTGCATGTTTTTGATCTTCTTGATAAAAAATATTTAATTATGTCATACAAAAAGAATTTTAAGTTTAACATATTGAATTATTAAATAATTAATTATGTTCGTAACTTACTTAATACCTTGTTCGACTAACTAGGTCGAACATTATGCATACTGTACGACCGTGATAATCTAACCTGTTAGAAAAAGTTCGACAATTTTGGTCAAACTTCTATGACTATGTTCGATTTAACCAAGTCGGAATAAATGTGTACGATAATTTCTGATTTAAATAAAAAATCAATGAATTTTTGAAAATTATATTAAAAACAAAGGAAATAACAAGTGGAAACGTGTATTATCAATTTCAAATAATTCTTCATGTTTATTTTGTTCCTCAATTTATCAATGTTTAAAATTTTAGAATTTCTAATGTCTTGGGAGAAAAAAGTTGGTAAAGGTTTATTTATTATTTATTATAATTTACCTCATAATATTAATAAAGATACCTTTTAATCATTGTTCTTTTATAACATAAATTGGTGGATTGTGTTAAAAGAAAAGTGAGCTGTGAATAATCGGTCCTTATATTTATAGTCACTGCATATGACACAGTAAAAGTGTGGAAACTTAAATGTCAATGTATTTTGTTACAATTATTCGTCATGACAAATAATATATATAAATATATATACATAATTTATTTGAAAAGCATATTAAAAGAAACCAAAATAACCAAAAAGAAAATATGAAATAGCAAAAACAATGGAGAGAAATTTGCGTATAGCTATCGAAGAAATTATTATTTTATTATTATTATTATTATTATTATTATTATTATTATATTGTGTTAGAAAATTGGTTTATTAAATAAGTGTCAAATCTATTTTGACTGATTTTTTAAGTGTTAAATATTTAATTTTGGGGAATTAAATAGTGTTAGATCTACGTTCTCACTAGATAATTATAATGATTTGAATTTCTTAAAATTGATTTTTGATGAGTGAGAAAATTAATGCTCAAAATTTATGATGTAATTAAATGACTTTCACTGGCGGGTGGCCAAATGAGACTATACATCCGCATGCGCTCGGCTTGATCTCGGACTCGGTCTCAGCTATGCTCAGTGGCCTTGGCTTCGAGCTTCTCGGTTTAGTGGAGTTGAGTTTTGTCCGCACACACGCGAACAATGAACGTTTAGGTTCATGTAACTATGATGAGTTAATATCCTGAAGTTATGAACGTCATAATGGGGTAACCTCCGGTAGTTACTTTTCCCGCATGCACCTGGACAGGTGGATACACACACGCACCTGGATAAGTGAATCTTCAGGTTCATGTAATTGTCAGGAGTTAATATCCTGAAATTATGAACGTCATAATTGGGGAGTAACCTCCGAGAGTTACTTCTCTCGCGTCCACCTGAACAGATGGATGCCTTATGCACTTGGACAAATGATGTCCAGGTTCATTGTAACTGCCAGGAGTTACTCTCGGGTAGATGCGGGCACGGTTTCGATTTGGAACCGCAACCACCGGTTAATGGTGCGGTTCAATCGTTGACCCAGTTCCGGTTCCAAATCAAAATCAAAATTGTGTGACGAACGATTCAGTTCCGGTGATTGCCTTGTCGGTTCCAGGAACCGCCAGTTCCATAACCGGCGGTTCTAACCGCCTTTTTGAAAATTCTAGCCGTTGAAGATCAACAGCTGAGATTAACTAACCGTTGATCTCCAACGGCTGAGATGTTGTGACCGTTAGGGAACCCCCGGTTCGAACCAGAACCGGGAACCGGCGGTTCCAACGGACCTTTTGTTTTTTTTCTATAAATACCCCCTCCCCCTACTCATTTTCTTTCACAAAATATAAACTCTCTCAATTATCTTGTGATCTCTCTCAATCTCCCCCAATCTCTCTCAATTATCTTGTGATTTCTCTCAATCTCCCTCAATTATCTTGTGATCTCTCTCAATCTCCCTCAATCTCTCTCCAAATATCTTGTGATCTCTCTCAATCTCTCTCGATTATCTTGTCATCTCTCTCAATCTCTCTCAATCTCTCTCAATTATTTTTATCTTGTCATCTCCCTCAATATCTTTCAAAATGTCGAGCTCAAGCCAAAGAGGACGTGGAGGTAGAGGATCATCTTCTTCATCTCGACAAGCAAAAGAAAAATTACCTATACCAACGAGTACAAGTGCCAGAGCCGGATTACCACCACCATCACATTTGGCTCGAAGATATATTCATCTTGATGATGAAGATATTGAAATTCCGATCGAATGGCAAGAAGAATTTCAAGCTTAACCAGGTTTATGTTTATTTTATAAGATATCTCTGTTAAATATTATTAGATACTTTTTTATTTTAAATATCTCTCTCAATTATCTATGATTAATAATTTATTATGATTATCAATTTAGGTGCACAAAACGAATCAACTGATGAAGAACGTCTTCCAACTCAAGAGACTCAAAGTCAAAGTACGTGACAAACTGAAAGTGGACGAGATGAGGCACTAAGATTGGATATATTTGACGTTCACTGCAAAAGAGATTTGCAAAATAGTAAAACAATTTGCAACTACTGCGGGTTGGAATATGTTTTTCAAAAAGAAGGAGGTTATGGTACGTTCAAAATACATTTGCAACGTCACCATCTGGACAAAGTCGAAAATGATCGGCGTCAAACACAAATACCTCGTGGAGGATTCACCGATAAATCACAAGGTACGACTTTTTAATTTAAATATTTCAAACCAACAATGAGAAAATATTTATCAAAAATGGCTTGTTGCATGTCTTTTCTTTTTAATACTGTTGAAAATAATTTGTTTAAGAATTATGTGTCACTATCACTAAACCCTCAAGCATCCGGTGTTTCACGTAGAACATTAGTTAGTGCTATTGAAAAAATTGTAGATGAATTTAAGTTGTCTCTAATTGATATATTTAATTATTTACAACAAAAAGTTTCAATTTGTGCGGATATATGGACGAATCATTGGAGAGAACATAGTTTTTTAGGACTTACTTGTCATTGGATAGATAATTCATGGACAATGCAAAAAAGATTACTTGCATATAGAGAATTTGATCAAACACACATGGCTGCAAATATTTCTCATAAAATTCATACTATTTTGCAAGAATATAATTTAGTTACAAAAAATTTTCAATTTCATTTGACAATGCTAGTGCTAATACTGCTAGTTTGTCATTATTAATTCAAATTTGTCAGCCATCATTTAAGGATAGATTTTTTCATATTAGATGCATGTGTCATGTTTTAAATTTTTGCATACAAGATGGCATGGAACATTTTAGAGCACATATAGGTCCTATTAGATTAGCAATTGGACATTTAGGTAAACATGCAACTTTATGCAAAAAATGGAGAAAATTTTGTAAAACATTTGGTATGAGTGCACCGAAAAAAATCACTAAAGATGTGCCTAATCGTTGGATTTTTCTTATGAGGTTAGAAATGAATTATGTACGTTTTTTTCACAAGAACAATTAGACATTTCTTTATTTCAAAGTCCATGGGATACATGTGTGTTGAATTAATTTCTCTTTTGAAAAATTTTAAAGATGCAATGGAAGAATTATATGGTTGTTACTATCTCACTTCTCCTTTAGTTATAGATCATTATATTAAAATTGCACTTATTTTACAATCATATTATTCGCATGACAGTTTACAAAATTGCATTGCAAGCATGAGAAGTAAATGGTTAAAGTATTATCAAGAAATTCCCGATTTATTTTTAGTTACAAAACTTTTAGATCCTAAAATTAGAGAAGATGGTTTAGAAAAATTACTAAGAATGTATTATGATGCATTATTTTTTGTTAAGGATGATGACACTTCTAATCCGCATATAATTGTAGGTAAAACACAACAATTACTTTATGATTGTTTTAAAGATTATAAAATTTATTATGGTGATAATTTAAATAGTGAAAGCAGTCATGGAAATGAAGATATTGGTGGAGGTAGTTCGGTTTTGGGTCAATCTGAACATCATCAAGATCCGAACTTTCAACACCTTAATCAATATTATAAGTTTTATGATATTAGAAATTAAAAAAGCCTAGGAGCAATAGTCTTTTATCAAGAATTAGATAATTATCTATTTACTACTTTTGAAGAACTTGGATTTGACACACCCAACGAGCTTTTGAGATGGTGGCCCTGAAGAGCAAAAACTTTCCTATTTTATCACTAATTGCAAATTAAATATTTGTGTGCCCGGCTTCCACCTTCTCAATTGAACAATCATTTAGCACCGGCGGTTACATTTTGGATCTTCGAAGATCCAATTTAAAGGTGAAAATTTTAGAAAATCAAGCATTACGTAATGATTGGTCAAATGCCGAGGTAAGAAAATAAGAAGTAAATTTTGATGAAGATGAAAATGAGTATTCGACCACGTCCAGGAGTGATTGAGTCACACCACTTCTCAAAAATCAAGGTACGTTACAAGAAGATAAGAGAACTACGTCGACTTTGATTCCTCAATTATGAGGAAATGTAGGCAACTTAATTCTAAATTAGGAATATTTAATTTCTAATTTATAATTAAGCTCAAGTTTTTTTTCTTTCTTTCTCTTCTATTTTTTTAATAGGTTGTAATTGAAAACTTGTAAAGTTGTAATCTCTTGTTAAAATAAGTAAATGCTTTTAGATAAGTTAATTTTTTGTTGTAACTTTTTTTTTTTTGTTATTTTTTTATAAGTTGTAAAGTTAAATTTTGATTGTTGTAATTTTTTTTTTTTTTTTTTGTAAAATGTAATTGTTTTAGTTAAGTTAACTATATTCAATTCAATCTCTTGTGATAATCAAATTCAAAAGACCAAGAATTATTTTTTGAAGTTGTTAATTAAAAAAAAAAAAGAACTGGAGAACTGGAACCGGAACCGAGGAACCGCCGGTTCCGGAACCGAAACCGGAACCGGGAAACCGTGCCCATGTCTACTCTCGGGGATTTGAATGTTCATTAACTCCATAATTGAAAACTTTAATCCTCAACTGGATTCGATATTTATATATAAAATCATATATGCATGCAAAAACTACACCTAGAAGTCTTTACTAGCCAGAATACGGAAATCATTTCATCTTTGGGAACAATACGTCAAACCGTGAGCGTTGGCCGGAACATATTCGTTTTTCAGATAGATGTCTTCCTTGACTTGATTTCAAACCGTCTATTTTTGGTTCAATTATGATGTCTCGAAGTCATTTCCAGAGTCAAGAAGTTAAACCTTCAAAATCCAAGAATTAAAAGGAGAAAAATCTTTTTTTGTTTTGTTAATATAATTCAATTATTAAAATAAAAGAGGCAATATAATTCTCAAATATAAATTCTTTATTGTTAAGTCTTTTGGGCAGTGGGTAGTATCCAGTGAGTCTCGTGCTGTTTGTAACTTTGGGTGTGGCAAAGGCGACAGCTAAAGTACCACTCCATGAATTTACTGCTTTTAGCCTTATCTGTTCCCTCCCTCCCTCCTCTCCCTCTCTCTCTCTCTCATGTTTTTTTTTTCACGTGAATCAAGTGCAAGAAAGCAAAAACACAACAAGCCTCTGTTCAGAAAATTGAGCCAACTACCGGTAGCTACAGAGACTATTTTCATATCAACAGAAAACACACACACACACACAACCTCTCTTCAAGAGAGATTTACAGCAACTCTTTCCTCACAGAAACTGCTTCTCATGAAAGCTGTGAAAAACGAAGAAGTTGGCAGTTCCTCAAGCTCGTTATAGAAGTCATTCTCCTCTCCTTTCAGCACTGAAGAAAACCCTTCAGAAAATGGCCTTGGATCTTCACTGCAAACCACATTTGCTGTTTTTTGAAAAGGGTTTTCTTCTGGACTGACAATACTGTGTTCTGGTGTGGAAGTTAATGGAGATTGGGAGTACTGAAACTTATCTTCACAATGGGTTTCTTCTAGAAGCATTTCCTGTTCTTGTTTTGGGCTTGTGGGCCGGGCTTCAGTGGGTGGATTGGGCTCTTTTTCGGCTTGCTTTTGTTTGGTGGGCAGAGAGAAATCAGGGCCCGGATGATTGTGGGTGGATGTGTATGTAATTATGAGCATTGATGCATCTGTATTGCATCTTTCCACTTGCTTCTTAGCTGAGCAACCCTTTGATGTACTGCATCTGTAGTACCCTCTGTATGCAAAATATATACCAAAGATTTGAATTCATATTATATATCCATTGATGATATGTTTACATATTGTAAAAGATGTAATCTTTATTATATTTTTGCAGAAAACACACAACACACACTAGATGTGGAGCTTGGAGGAAGATTGTTAATGCATGAGAAATGAGAATAGACCTTGGATATGGAGATCCTTTGATGGGCTTTTGGCCATATTTTCTCCATGACCAACAATCAGAAGGAGGCCCATCACTTCTCTGCTGCTTTTTATCATTTTCTTCAATTTTCACAGCCACCACAACCTTCTCACCCATCTTCCTGCAAAATCAAGAACCCTAAAAAAGCTTCAATATTTTTTTTTTTTTATAAATTACTAATATCCAAAAAATTAGAGCTAAAACAAGAAGGCCTTTATAACCCACCTTTTCTTGGATGCATGAGCCTCTGGTGTTGAAAGATTGGGCTGATGATCAGTTTCTTGCATGATTCCTCTTACAACTTCCTCAGGAGTTTTCAGTCTACATATAGCTGAAAGCTTGATCACAGAAATAGATATTTTTCTTTAGGATATGGAGCTGCAGAAGCAATAAAGAGAGGGAGGGTTGGATCAAAGATCACACGCACGATTGAAGAGAGAGAGAGAGAGAGAGAGAGGGAGGGAGGGAGGGATCAAAAACGCCACAAGTTGTTTTCTTTCTTTTCTTTTCACTCAATAAATACATATAAAGACCCCCCACACAAACACACCACAGCCACACACACACACACACACACACACACATTCACACACAATGAAAACAATGCTTTTTCCCACCACCCACATTCCCCAATAACAGTACTCCACAAAGTTCCATATGCAAGATTCACATTATATACATTACAGTATACATATAAAAGATATTATTATTTTCCTCAATGAAAGTGCAAAGTGCCAAAATCTTCACAAATCTCCTTAAATTGGCTATCCACACTATGTTAGTGGAGTTAGGGGGGTGGGGGTGGGGGTAGGTGGTAGGTGGGGGCTTCAATAGAGGTAAAAGAATAAATGAAAGTTTTAGATTTTGGAGTGTTTGTCAAATCCTCATCCCTTTTTCCACACAATAAAGTAGTTCCAAACAAGTAGGGGCTTTGGGCTAAAGGGCTCCGCTGTGTGTCTAATGCTTTATTAATTTTTTTATTGGCAACTAAATAATATCTTACCTTAAAAAAAAAAAAATATATATATATATATATATTTTTTTTTTTTTGAAACTCGTGATAGATTTCAAAACTTGTTAATATCTGAACTCATCCAACACTTCTCAATATTTATAAACTTCAAGGTATAAAATATAATGAGTTGATATGTTGTCAAATTTTGAGATATGTCATGAGATTAGAGAAATGAGTAAAAAATAAGTATATATTTTATGTAATGGTATAAACCATTTTATACTACGCAAAATAATACTTTTAACTATTAAGTGTTTTTTTTAACTATGTGCTTTTAGTAAATAAAGGGAAAAAAATAACAAAATAATAATAATTAATTACTAATAATAACAATAATAACACCAACAACAACAATAAGAATAATAATAATAACAATAATAATACTAACAACAACAACAACAACAACAACAATGTTGAAATTTGAATTTTCGAATTTAGTTAGAATATCTATTTTGCCGGTTTCTTCCATTTAAAATATACACATGGAGTAAGATTAGAGACCACAAACAAGGAAAGCAGTTGGAGACCAAATCAAATTATATCCTTGTGGGAAAATGGTTGGAGAGAATAATGGAGAAATGAAGAGTGGCTTAGTGGAGAAGGAGAGAAAAAGAGCTACAAGTCGTCCAGAAGAAGAAACACGCTGAACGAGATTACATTTGTGTATAATAGAGATGTGTGTTATTAAGAAAGTTGTGTTCACTCCTACTCAACATTCTGTACTGATGTGCAGCAGATTATTCTAGTTCACTCCTACTCAACATTCTGTACTGATGTGCAGCAGATTATTCTAATCTTGTTGCCTTTGAATTTGAGAGAAAGTTAGTGAGTGAATATTGTTTTCTGTAGATTTGCTTTCTTAGTTATTTTAGTCGGCTTGAAATTCATCTTAAAAATTCCAAGTACGTTAAGGATCGTAGAAGGTTTATTCGATTATTTTTGTAATTCACCCTAAATCAGTGAATACCTTTCGTCCTGTCGGTTTCACAAGTCATTCTTGACTTGTAAAAATTTACCCTCGATGTTAATTTTATTTTCCGCTGTTATTTTCCATTGACACCATACTTACAAATAAGGTGTGATCTTGTGTTTATGCAAGTTTCATGAGAATCGTATCATATTTAATGTGAGATTCAATAGAGGAAGATAAAGATGAATCTTATTCTCTTGTGAACTTTTGAAGACGACCTTTTGTTTGTTGTAATATTTGGATGAACCAGAAATTAAGACTTTAAATTATGTGTTTGGAAGAGTGCTTAAAACTGAAAATTAAAGAACAGATAAGAGTATGAGAGCGTGAAGCATAGATTTGTTAGGACTTTGGACTCAAAATGTAACCTATGGAGTCGAAATTATGCCACGTGGACAATTTCATATTTTGTGATTTTATAATTTTCCACTTGGCAATAGGTGGTTAGGTAGATTGAGAAATTTGTGGTGGCACTCATTAATGATGTTAAATATTTGTATGCTGATCACATTACATTTGAGATTAAATATTTGGCACCCCCTACTTCATACTCATGTGCCTTCAATTTTGTGAAATTTACATTACCTATTTATTTTTAATAGTTTAGATCATTTAATGTGATTCAAGGTACTTCATTCCTTCAAATCATAGCTTTATTAAATTAAATAAAAGAAAATTTGGGATTTGTTGGTGCTGGTGGAGTGATAGGAAAAGTGATTTCAGTTTTGTTAGGGTTTTTATTCTTTCCTTTGTCTTCAATTTAACAATGTTGCATTGCCTTTTGATTCTAATATCGCAACCATGCAAAGCTTATGAAATTCACAAATTATTTTAAATAAATAATATTTATTTAATTCGATAGTAATTCGATATTATAATGTAGTTATTATAAGTGAAGGAAATGAGGTATATATAGATGGGTTATTAGCAAACTTTTCATTTAAAGATATTTTCTATACAATATATATACAAAATAAATATTCCTACCAACACACTATAATAATATATTTTTCGTAAAATCAGTTCTTTATTATTCTTTTTACATCAACAATAATGGTGAATGGGTTGCCATCATTGTACATGGAATATTATTCAAAAAAATTCAATTAGTTTATTACATACCTTATGTAATTGTATTTTTCTAAACCAATCTAATTCATTTAGCATAATACAATAAGAGAAGGAAAGTTAATATTATTACATAAATAAAATAATTTTTTTAAATTCGTATAATGAGCAATTGGCTTATCAAAACATAACTTTTTTATTGGTCAACATAATTAAGAGCGATCAATATTTTGTCATTGAGTACTTTTACCTCTCTTAGGGTAGATATGGGCTTTAAAGTAGGAAAAATATTATTTTAATATATTCTGCATTAAAAACAAATTAAAAATGAAACAAAAAATTCTTTTAAATTTATAAATAAAACAATTTCTAAAATGATAGACATTGGAGAGCCCAATGGGCCTTTCTAGATCCAAAATGAACTAATTCAAACTTCAAATGGGCTGTATATAAGTACTTTCTTATGAAAATATTTTCCCATTCATTGTTCCTAGAATACTCGTACAAAGGGTCCCACGAATTGATATTGTCTTGCATTACACGATATAATTAGGCTGTAAGTTAAATTGTGTACACGATATAACTATATCTCAATCTAAATTATATAATATGATATTACATGAAATGCACCCGACATGTTAAACACGTATATACTACGAGAACACATGTGCTCGACAAAACATACAAAACATTACATGAACACATATTGTTTTGTCTAATCCATCAGCATGAGTTTGTAGGGCCGAATGGAGAGTTTTTTTAAGTTCCGTAAAAATGTAGATTTATATAATTAAATTGAAAAAAAGATTGCTATCCTCAAAATAGTTAAAAGATTTTGGGTTAATTAATATAATGGGCAAAATAATTATACTTTTAGTCTCTAGCTATATAAGAACATAAAGTATGATACATCGGCCGGCTAGAATACTATGATTGTTGTTTTCTTACAACAATTATAATAATATGCTAAAGTCTCCATATTATAATATTGCAAAAACTTGCCACCAAGATACAAATAAATAATGTTTTAAAATTTTCGTATTTGCACAATAAATTTTAATTTCTTAATATATATGAGACTTATTTTTAATAGAAGTAAATATTAACATATTCTCATCATATTTTTTATTAATATTATTTTAATACATACTTTATCGATCCTACATTGTTTATTAGGATTCATAGAAATCAAAATCTTAAGTGACAAACATTAGACATAAACAAACATAATTGACATCTTTTATTTAATTTTGTGTTCTATACAACACGTGTATATAATAATATTACTAATTAATACATATCATATATTAAATATCTAGAAAAAAACACCAAAAAAAATCCCAAACCCAAACAAACATACCCTAACAAATACTGATTCGATTAAATACAATACTATTGAATATATTATTCGAATTTATTACATAAATTTCCTAATCAAACAAAGTTTATTACATAAAATATTCATGGATTATTGAAGTGTGTACGTTAACGATCTGAATCATCAAATTATCAGATTGACTATTAATTTGGCATAATTAATAATCACCACAAATGGTCAAGTACTTGGTCCTTCCACTTCCCATTTCACGTTCTTGAATTTTGATCGTCGTCTCCCTCATATATAAAACTGATCCAATCCCGAAATGCTCCCGATTAAAGAAACACTGTTGGAAATGCAACACGAGGGTTGCAGAATTCTCTCGGTCACCTTCCTCAGCCTCCTTATCCCCCTTTCATTTCTCCTCCTCAGCCGCCTCTCCACTTCTCGTTACTTCATAACCGTCAGCAATGATGAGCAGTTCCGCAAAATTACCTTTTTAACCTCTCTCTTCTTGCACACCCAGACAACGTTAATCCTCAGCTTACTCGTCTCTGTCTTCGCCGTCGCAGCTCTTATGCAAGGAATAAATGGTAATAAAGCTACTTTCCCTATCAGCCAACGGCGTCGTTTTATTGCTGCATGGGTTCTGCTTTCCTTGATACAAGTCTGTCTGAGTTTGGGGATTCATGGGACCGTCGACGCAGAAATCAACAGTTACACTGTCGGACAATTGGTACTGCCGAGGAGATTGATTTTCGCTTTGGGGTTGCATGAAGTGATGCTTTTCTGGCGGAAAATTGTGGTGAAACCGGCGGTGGACGAGGCAATTTTCGGAGATTCCGATGAAGGGTTTAGGTGGGCGGAGAAGGTGGTGGTGGCGGTTGCGTTTGGTAATCTGTGGTGGCGGAAGTTGAGGGAGGAGGCGGAGGCGCTGGTGGTGCTGCCATCGGTCATGGCAGAGCTTAGTATGGATGTGGAAGCGGTGGATACTGTAGGGTGGTCGCTGTATTATCTGACGGTGGCGGTAGGCGGAGTGAGGGTGGTCAAAGGTTTCTTGTGGGCTGTGATGAGGATTTTCAGATAACGGCATCAGCCAATTAGAGAAGGGGACAATTTGTTGGATTTGAGATACGTTTGGATCTTCGTTCTTCTGAATTTCATATAATAATGTATTTGATAATTTCTCAAGTAATTATAATAATATTATTATTATGTGCGTGCACGGTGGTTGGCGCATTGGATCAAGAATTTTTTATTTATAATATATGTATTTGTAAAACTTAAAGTCCATTAAATTAAATTAAATAATTTTTGTAATTGCATGAGTAAATACAGAATTCCTCGCCGGCTCTCTGGTTAAACAAAAAAAACAGAATTCTCGTACGTATGGAAGAGTTTGGATCCCCTAACTAATTTTTTACCCACATGATATCTTAAATAATAAATTTCATTATATATTAGTTATGATTAATTTAAAATACAAAATAAAAAAAATAAAAAAATTGGGTTCTGAGACATCCAAAAGGCAAGAAAATGTTACATCCCACGTACAACCCCATACATACTCGAGAATTCAAAAGATCTCTCTCTCTCTCTCTCTCATATATATATAGAGACACGTGTCCATATGCACGGTGCTTTAGGTTGTACGCTACGATGCTCATGCTTGTACGTACAATGAAGATCTACGCACGGTGCATAGGAAAAAGCGAATTAAATAAGTATATTATCACAGCCATATGATTCAAAATGTAGGCTTTACACTATATTGAAGCTAGTTACAGGATACATTATCTTGATATAAACACAGACACCACAAAACAAAGATTGTACTATAACTATATATATAGCAATCACCTTCATCAAACGAAAACCCTAGCACCCGCACCCACCCCCTTGCAATCTACCTCTCTCAGCACCGTTTTCAGCCCTTGCCCACCACCGTTAGCCATCGGATGAACCCCGTTGGCTGGTCCTTCCATGTATGCCCGATTCTCCCTCTCCTTTGCGAATGAAACGTTGTAACGACTTTCCACATCTGCGCGTATAAAACTCAATTTAGACCGATCTATGTTTAAATAAATGCCAGGCCTAACCACTGGTGTGCAAGTTCAAAATAATAGACTACTAAATTTCTACAGAAAGATTCCCAAACATAAACAAATATACATACCTAACTATAAACGAACATACCCTCACTTCCGTAAAATTTGAGGAATGGTACAGCTCTAGATGTAACATCATATTACAAAATATAAAATATAAAGATCCACATCCTACTTCGATATTTAAATAAAATAAGAGATTATATAAATATATGTACCTTGGGCAAGGTTATCATAAAGTTGGCCATCTCTAGTGAGGGCCATCATGACTTGTGGTATACCAAGAGGCAAGGTATCACCCCTATCCACCTGCCAAAAATGAATGACCTTCCCATATGTCTTGCAAACCTTCTCCAGGTCCTGCCGTTGGACTGGGCCGGGTACGCCCGGCATGAACAGCACCCCGCCCTTCACTTCGAATTCATGTGAGTGCCAGAACCTCTTCTCGTCGTCGGGAAGCGTCAGAAAAAGCTCTTCCGACACGATGTATTCCAACCCGATTAGGCGGCCGTCCTCGTCTGGCTTGTCGTAGATCAGACACTGACGGAATTCCTCATTCTGGTGCGCGCAGAAGTGGTGCGCCTCCACCTGTCTCGTCATGTCGTGCCCGTAGAAATGGAATCTGATTCGCACACGATCATATTATCACAGTGAAACCTAATTCATGAGAATTCACGCAGAGAGGGAGAGAGAGAGAGAGAGAGATTACGCGCAGAGGTGCTGATGGATTTTATTGACAGGGCCAAAGCCTTGAATGGTGGCTGTGGCCTTCTCGAGAAGGGCGGTTGAGGTCTGAGTTGGCTCGCCGGGGACTTCTGGGTGAGTTGAAATGGCCGATCCTTCCATTTTTGCTCTGGTGTTTTGCTGATTTTCGATCAAGATTTGGTCTGGTTTCAGACAGGAAAGATGATTAAGTATAGAAGATATGGTTGCATGAGGGCTGACACGTTACAGCAACGTGGCATGCATGCAAGAAGTTTGGCATACATGTAAGCAGTAGAGCATGTACTTCGGATCTCTTTTGTCATGTTCCAATCTGCATGTTGATATTAGTTATATAAAGATATATAAGAAGATAAAAAAATATTTGTTTTCCATCGGATACTAATTTCGTCAATATCTTTTATATAAGCGTGCAATGATGTTATTATTATGTTTCTTTTGTAGTATATAAGTGTATAGATAATTTTAGGAATGACTTGTTTTTCCACTAATCAGCCGAAGACAATATATATTACAACATGTGTAAATATTCACAATTAGAATCCATAACTACCTCCTATATCTAAGGAGAGAAATATGCCACTACTATGGCAATGAATCAGTCAACAATTAATATACAGAATATGTGGAGTGATGTTCGGTCATTCCTTAATACGCCCCCGCAAAATGGACGTGCCGTCGGCAACGGAGATTTTGGAACGAAGAAGTTCAAACCGCGTGCGAGGAAGAGGTTTGGTGAGAATGTCGGCAAGCTGGTCGACTGTGCTAACATAAGATACCAAGAGAACCCCTTTCGAAACCATATCACGAACAAAATGAATGTCAATGGCAATGTGTTTCATTCGAGAGTGTTGTACCGGATGGAGGGCGAGACGAGTAGCGCCCATATTATCACAAAGTAGTCTCGGTGTAGTGGCCACTGGAATACGCAGCTCTTTGAATAGGTTGACTACCCAGGCCACCTCGGAGGCGGCTGAAGCAAGCGAGCGATACTCGGCCTCGGTGGACGTGCGAGCAACACCATTTTGTTTGCGAGAGCGCCAAGATATCGGGTTGTCCCCAAGAAACAAGACATAAGCAGATGTCGATTTGCAGTCCAAACGGTCCCCTCCGAAATCAGAGTCAGAGTAAGCAGTCAGTCTGAGATGTGAAGGCCGTCGAAGTAAAAGGCCAAGATGTAGAGTTCCCTTAAGGTAACGAAATAAACGCTTGACTTCACTCCAATCAGTGCTAGTAGGGGCGGACATACGCTGAGCCAACCTGTTCACAGTGAAGGAGATGTCCGGGCGGGTGAACGAAAGGTATTGGAGGCCACCAATAGCACTTCGATACTCGGTCGGGTCAACGAAGGTTGAAGTGGCCGGTGATTTAGGATTGCTCGGAGTGCGAAGAGACTTAGCACCATCCATTTTATGGCGTCGAAGAAGATCGACCAAGTACTTATGTTGAGAAAGAAGTAAGCCTTCTTTGCAGCGTGCAACCTCAACTCCCTAGAAATAAGATAAAGGACCTAAATCCTTTAAGGCAAAGCATGTTTGCAAGTGAGAGATAAGACGCTGAATGTGAAGAGAGTGTGACCCGGTGATGATTAAATCGTCAACATAAACCAGAACTATTAGCCGAACACCGTCCTTAGCATAAGTAAAAAGCGAGTGATCTGCACGAGATTGAACAAAGCCAAAGGAACTGAGAGCCGAGCTGAGCGCAATGTACCATTCCCGAGGAGCCTGGCGGAGGCCATATAATGATTTGTGAAGTAAGCAGACAGAGGAGGGATGAGCTGGATCAATAAAACCCGGTGGTTGTGACATATAAACAGGTACATTCAATGAACCGTGAAGGAACGCATTACTGATGTCAAGTTGGCGAAGAGGCCAATCTGCGGACAAAGCCAAGGTGAGAACCGTGCGAATTGTAACGAGTTTAACCACTGGGCTAAATGTCTCAAAAAAGTCTACACCGGGGCGTTGGTGGAAACCTTTAGCAACAAGGCGAGCTTTGTAGCGTTCAATAGAGCCATCCGGGTTTCGTTTAATTCGGAAAACCCATTTACAACCAACAATATTGGCATGAGACGGAGGTGTGACCAGGGACCAAGTACCATGACGCTGGAGAGCGTTAAACTCATCAGTCATCGCCTGGCGCCATTGGGGTGAGGCCAAGGCTGCGGAGACGCAAGAGGGTTCGACACTGGCCGGCAACGGATGTTTTGTTACCGCATATAGGCGCTTTGGTTTGTATATGTTGTTTTGGGCCCTGGTGCGCATGGTGTGAGTCCGGGCTGGAGGAGGGGGCTGATCAGGAGGCCCGAGAGCAACTGGTACAGGTGGAGTCGCTGGTTGTTCTGGCACCAAGGGAGGACTCGATAAAGGATCAGCAGCTGGAACGGGCTCAACAGCAGGAAGCAGCGGTAAGACAGCAGCAGGTGGATCAGGTTCAGAAGGAGCTGATGGAGAGAAATTCCAGAATGTGAATTCCGAGAACTTGACATGTCTGGAGACAAAAATACGACCGGTTTCCGGATCATAGCAGCGATAAGCACTTTGACTGGTGGAGTAACCAACGAAAATGCAAGGCTTGGAAGGAAAATTAAGTTTTCCCAGATTGTATGGCCTCAACCATGGAAAGCAAATGCATCCAAACGTGCGTAGTTTGTGGTAGTTGGGTGTGCGTTTAAATAATACTTCAAAAGGACTCTTGGCTTTGTGAACCGAAGATGGAGTACGGTTAATAAGATATGTCGCCGTTTGTACTGCAAAGGACCAGAACTGTTGAGGTAGACCTGCATGATGAAGGAGAGCACGAGATACCTCAATAATATGGCGATTTCGGCGCTCACAAATTCCGTTTTGTTGAGGAGTGTGAGGGGCAGTAGTTAACCAAGAGATACCAGACTCACATAGATATGGTTTAAGTGCTAAGAATTCACCCCCATTGTCAGTATAAAAATTCCGAATTTGCAATGAAAATTGTTTTTCCACCAGATGACGGAATTGACGAAAGATGGGTAGAACCTGAGACTTAGTATTTAGCAAATATACCCAACAATATCTAGTAAATAAATCCACAATCAGCAAGTAATATTTGCAAACATCAACAGATATAGGCGCAGGGCCCCACACATCCGCATATAAATAATCCAAAGGACGATCAGCAACAAAACCAGAATTCAAAAACGGCAGTTTATGAGACTTGCTCACATTACACGAAAAACAAGTGTCTGGCACATGCGCCGAATTTTGCAACACAGGCAAATTATAAGTAGATAATATAAAAGAACTCGTTCGGCCAGAGGGGTGACCAAGACGAGAGTGCCAGTGACTGGCCGTAGTACGCACACCTAATGCAGCAACTTTAGAAATCGAACCAGTAATATGTGGTTGAAACTGATAGACACCATTACTGCATGGCCCTCGAGCCAGCGCCGCCCCCGTGGTGGGATCCTTGATTAAGAAAAAATTAGGATAAAATTCCAACGACACATTATTCGCTTTAGTAAATTGATGCACAGAAATAAGGTTTTTAGCCGCCCCAGGTACGCATAATACATCAGTTAATAGAAAATTCCGCATAGGTGTATGAATTTTAGTGGATCCAGTATGAGAAATAGATAAACCTGTGCCATCAGCGATTTGAATTTCATCCATGCCATTGTACTCAGAGTGGATCGAAAGATTGCTTAGATCACTGGTGAGATTATGGGATGCGCCGGAGTCCATTAGCCATGGAGATTGCGACCCATGCGGAGGGGTCTGGGCAAAGTTAGCAGTGGCTGGTGGACGTCTACAAGTGAGGGCAGTATGACCCTTGTAGTTGCACAGTTGACACACAACAGGAGGATCATGGCCACCGCGTGCATGGGACGGATGGGAGGAGCCACGTCCATTGGAGAACCCTCCACCACGGCCGCCACCAGAATTTTGGCGCTGGTTCCCAGAACGGCCACGGTGACCCGACGACTTGGCCCCAGACCGCTGCGACGTAGAGGAGCCGGACTGAGCCATGTTGGCCGAGGCAACAAGAGACGCCGCCTTCGTCTCAATCTGTTTCAAGTACATTTCATGCTCAATGAGGCGATCACGCAATTCCTCAAAACGGAAAGGCGTATCCCTCGTACGAACAGCGCTTACAATTTCTCTATACTCAGGAGTTAAACCATTAACAATATAGAGTGTAAGATCATCAGTTTTAACCGGCCCATCAATTAATCCAAGTTCATCGGCAATTGATTTGATACGATTAATATAATCTGAAATTGACTTACCCTCCAAGGACGCATTGGTGAGGGACGTCTTCAAGAACATCACATGCGCTCGGGATGTGCTGGCAAATGCACCGGAGAGAGTAGAGAAAGCATCGGCGGCGGTTGTAGCGGCCGAGATAAGAGGGAGGATGTCCGGTGAGACTGAGCCGAGAATGGCGGCGAGTAGCAATTGATCTTGCTTAAACCAGCGAAGGTGTGCTTCCGGCTCGGTGGTGGAATTCGGCGACGGGGTGGTGCCGTCGATATGGCCGATCAGTGAAAATCCGTTCAATAGGGCGCATAAATGAGTACGCCATGAAGGGAAATTGGTTTGGGTAAGTTTGATGGGGAGGTGGTGATGAGCGGAAATCGGAATTACCGACTGGAGGACAGGGACGGTGGTAGAGGTCTGACCGGCGGTAGTCATGAAGGATCAAATGAATTCTCGGTAGAGGAGAGACGGCTCTGATACCATATAAGTGTATAGATAATTTTAGGAATGACTTGTTTTTCCACTAATCAGCCGAAGACAATATATATTACAACATGTGTAAATATTCACAATTAGAATCCATAACTACCTCCTATATCTAAGGAGAGAAATCTGCCACTACTATGGCAATGAATCAGTCAACAATTAATATACAGAATATGTGGAGTGATGTTCGGTCATTCCTTAATATAGTAATCACTTTTGTATACAATAATTTTTTATACTAATATTAAAAATAAAATAAAGTATATAAATAAAATTAAATTAGAAGTTAAGGTGATCGAACTAGGTTAAATAGTATAATAATTTAAGATTGAAACAACTTATTTCATGCTACACCCACCACTACTCATATACTCCTAATTCAATAAATATTATTTTAGCCAAAATTGATTATATTTTTTAAATAAATGATATTTTAAAATTTTAAGAAATAATTATCATTTTATTTTAAAATTACACAAATTTAACGTTAGCCATTGAATTTTTTTTTAAAAAAAAAAAGAAAATTACTGTTGAGATGATAGAGATACAAATTCTAAAAAGAAAAAAAGTGTAATTATTTAACTTAAATAAGTGTGTTGTGGTTATTTTATAGAACTATTTAATTTGTGCCAATATTTTATTGAACGAAGGGAGAAAGTATATTTAACACATGAAACCCTAGTGAATAATATGTGACATAAGATTCATAAATTAAACTATAGGTTTGAATTTAAGAATTTTTATTTATTGATTAGAGATGATGTCGTAAATTATCAAAATTAAAATATAAAATAAAATAGAGGATTGCGAACGAAATGGAGGATTTCTCGTTCAGGATGACATAGAAGAAATACAGAAGCTTTATGTGCATAATGTCAAGTAAATTTCCAAGCAGAAAGTGAAAACAATGGGGTTTCTTTCCATCCTACTATCAAGCATTTTCTACTTACATCTAAAGTGCAAGATTTCCCACAAGAGAACTGATTCACAATCAAACAAGCCTGATAGACAGCAGCTGTGCTAAGTTCCATTTCCTGCATTCCAAACCTGTCAAAAAATGCTCTCCACACATCCATACTTACACTTCTAGTCGATCTCTGGCTCCCTTCTGTTGCAACAATGTTGCGAATCCCATCTCGAAAGGTCCCCGACTCGATATCCAGTCTGTTTTTGCCATCGCCAGCCATGCTTTCTGCAAGGCTGTCGAAAAATGCACCATAATAGAACAATGCTTCATTGAAACGGTTGACGAACGAAGGCGAATTATGGTTGGCCTCCACTTCGCAAATTACCACAATTGACGGCTTGATTTTTTGCGTTATTGTTATTAGATTCTTCAAGGAATTCGGCTTTGAGATGAGGATTCTTAGCCTGATATGGAACAGGACTACTACAGCTTCATCACGCTCAATCCCGATGTCTTCTTGTTTGAGATCTTTAATGTCTGGTAAGAAGACTACATTGTAAGAAAAAGGCAGATTTAAGTAACTTGCGAAGCTTTCTAAGAGTTTTCCTGTGCTTTTTACGCCGTCTTTATCTGCTGTTTCGATTGCTGTGATCTTGAGATGGCTGTTTCGAGAGATTATCTGCTCGGAAACAGCTTGCATGAATGGGGCCAAGTGTAATCTAGTTAGTATCTGGAAATCAATCAGATGAACGTATGACTTGTTGTTAATGTTATCCAGTATTGTCTGAACTGCTGTGAAATGGATTACTTGGTAGAAAGGAAGTTCTTGATGCATGGCTAAAGCTGCAGGAATCTTGTTACTCTTCATCAGGCATGCGTCGTCCTGTTTTTTGTCCGAAGGAGGTTGTTTTTCGCCGTTGATTCTGTCCAAAAGTGCTTCTGAGAAATAGTACACTACTCTTTGAACTGGAGACCCTGTGTTTGATGATATCCACTGACAGTTATGCAGCAATCTGATTGCGCTCTCGAGTTGTTGGTTTTCGACTTTCTCTGCTGCAGCTAGCAGGAGCTGCGCAAGTTCTGCGTCTTGTTTGTCTTCCGTGGAGAGATACGAGAGGGAGGAAAGACATCTTGACGCTCGTGAATTTTCTGGAGGAAATGTGGACGAATTTCTCTCCGGCGACCAATAGTATTTTCTCGACCGATAGTTTCTGGCTAACTTGATTAGCATTCTTCAATGTTGGGGAAGTGGTGGGAGGGTTTGATGAATCTTGAAAGGATGAATGTTGTGGTGCATTTTGGAAGAGATGAATATGTTGGCCGGAGGATGACGTCAGTTGTTGCAGTTGTTGTTTTTCTTGATTTGTTATTACATTATCGTAGAAGTTGTATTTAGTGCAGAATGAATCAACGTCTCCCCAATCTGTAGAAAGTTGGGCTAGATTATCCATGAAAGAATAGTTTGAAAATAGATGAGAAGGGATTGACCATTTTAAAGAAGAAGGGTTTGTTTCTTTGTTTACAAAATTTATGGATATGCTTTGTGCGTATAGAGTTATGTACAATCACATTGTAATAATTAAGAATTCAGTAAGTTTCTTATGAAATAGTTACACGTGTGACACGCTTTAAAGAATTACTTGTATAATTATAAAGTATTATTTATTTAACTATAAAATATTTTTATTTTTTAAGGTAACTAATTAGAAATAATACACTTAAAAAATAGTGATAATTTATAGTTAAACAAATAATACTTTATAGTTACACAAGTATTTCCTTAAATCGTATCACACGTGCAACTGTTTTTAAAAAAACAAAATGAGTTAAGAATATAATATTTTTTGAAAAATAGAAAATAGTTATAAATATATCTATTTTTAATATAACTCAAAGTCGAAATAATTTAACGACTGATCTAATTATGGTTATCATTTTCAATTTCTTACTAAAAATAATCGTTCCTAATGTAGTAATATGTGTTCTCGATGGGTATGTAGGCGATTTTTCACACACTTGAATGTGAAAATATGGTGTGTTAGAGAATCATCGAGATTGCTAGCTATTTTGTATTTTCTCCATCTGTCGGGAATGTTTATGCGAACGGCCACAGCATCCAATGTGGTAAGAATTGAACATAAATTAAGTATTGATCGAAATTCTCAATGTTGGACAAATTTGAATAGTGACACTTTGGAAACTGTAATTTGATTTCATTATTAAAAACCTTACAATAATTAGGAGTACCAGGATCTCCAACTAGGATTGGTTCCGAAGCAACTTGTCAGATTTTCAAGTTTCGGCGTGCCGTTCACATGGTGTGGTTTCTACGTCTTAGCCAGCCTCCGATCTTTGAGTTTTAAGATATTTTCGGTTAATTTTATTGTTGTCGAATATGTTTGAATTTTCTAATATTTTTATGAGCCTCCGATCTTTGAGTTTTAATATATTTTCGATTAATTTTATTGTTGTCGAATATGTTTGAATTTTCTAATATTTTTGTGAGCATCTATTTATGTGATAATTAAATTTATTTTTTATATTATAACTAAATGTTATCCTTTCTCTTTATATATAAATATATCAAAATAGACAATTTACCAATTTGTTCAAGACATGCAAGTAAATGGTGAAACTATTTACGCCATACTCCGAAGACCACTAAATCAATGACTAGTTTATATGTTTCCTTTTAATTTTAAAATGAGTCGGTTGTACGGATTTTAGAATTCGCACAACACAACCCATCCAAAATTCATTTAAAATTTATGGGCGGATCTTAAAATACACATCAAATTATAAAGTAAGAAATTACGTTTACATGTCAAGCATACATGCAGCTCGCGCTGGGTTATCGTTGGGCGGGAGTAATTTTTTAGTTAACCCAATAATATTTTTAGCTAAACAAATAATACGTTTCAGTTAAACAACTAATAATGAACAATAGTTTTTTTTTAATTTGCTCGGAATCCATACTAATATAATAACAAAGTAGTTTAAAAAAAAGTATTTATCATCAATTTACCGCCAATAAATAAATATTACCTAATAATTTTTAGAAAACTTACTAAAATTTATTACTATTTGTGTTGAAAGATATTAATATTTAATCGTAAATGTATCGCTCTTTATGTTGGCATGAACTACTTTTAACTGTAATACAAACTCTATGCATTGAAATGTATTATTGTTTAACCATAAATGTAATACTTTTTGTGTTGAAATAAATTACTTATTAACCATAAATGTATTACTTTATGTATTGAAACATATTACAACTTAAACTTAAATGTATTACTCTTTGCATTGAAAAATATTATTGTTTAATCGTAAATATATTACTGTTTGTATTGCAAGGTATTACTATTTAATTGTAAATAATAAGTCACTCAAATACTCCTTTTTTCAAGGCGCAATTATCACAAGAACACAAAAAGAAAATCAAGCATATAATTATAACATTAAAGAATAAACACAACAAAATCAACCATCGAAATTCTTGCAACACCAAAACGGTAAGTTCATCCTTAAATAAGTCTTGAGAAGAACCCATCAATAAAGTTAACGTTGAAAAAAAAGAATGCATAAAAACAAATCGACGAAGCAAAATCCATTAATTCCCACAACTCGCCTACCCATTTTTCCTCAACAATTTGTCCTCTCTAATGACACAAATATTATTAAGGAAATTTCTAATTTTCTCGTCAATCGTAAATATATTACTCCTCAAACGTGAAAGGTATTCTTTATTTATCTTAAACGCAATATTTTTTTAATTAAAAATGACGTTTGAAATTTTGAGAAAATAATGTTATATCAGTAAAATATTTTCTTATAGCTATGAAACAAATAAATAACTACAATTTTATAAATATGTAAGTTTTTAAATAAAGAAAAAAATAAAATAATTTAAAAATTAATTAGTTAGGATTTAATTTATATTTTAAATTAATTTATCATAGCAGGTGACATTTGAGATTTTAAGAAAAGTTTAGATGAGAGAACATTATTTTATACCTACAAAAAAAATAGAAAAAATTTACAAATTTATAAATGTATAAATATATGACATTTGTTAAATTATAAAAAAAAAATATTTATGCTATAATGTAAATAATTTCAGAAAAAATTGTAAAATTGTACATTTTCTAAGTGGTAAATGAAGGACGCATTAGAAGCCAACTCAAAGTAAAGATATGAAGTAACTGTTATATTTTAAAAAGAGGTTAGTGGTTTGGTGTTAGGCTATGGATCTCCTTACCCTGTATTTCGGTTGATTTAATTTTTCAGCTCGCTTCAGCTACGGGCCAGCAGCGGCCCGGCCCATCGAGCTCAGCGGCCCAACAACGGTGGGCCCAAGAGCAGCCCAGCGAGTTTTTTTTATTGATGGATCGGGTCGATTCAGTTGCACGAATCTATGTATAGAATTTTTTTTCTTTTATTATTGTATCTATAAGCATTGATGATGATTGGAAACTCACACATTCAGTATAATTAAATAAAAATAAAAATATATGCTATATTAACTAGACTAATAAAAATTATATATTAGGAAAAATAACTTACAAATAAATTGAAAGATATTAATTTAACTAAAATAAGTTCACATAAACTAAAAATAATTCAAAAAAATACAAATAAATGCCTAAAATTAAATAATAATTTACAGAAACAAATCTAAAGGTTATAAAATAAGAAAAATCTTTACAAGAAAAATATAGAAAAAAAGATTATATTATTGATTGTTAGATCAGAATATGTGCGCGTGTGTATGTGTTCAACAGTAGTTCAAACTGTAAATGAACATGCGAAAGCTTAAAATAAGATTTGATTTTAAGCGAGGAAGAAATCCCTTCTTCCTCTCAAGTAATTTTATTAGAAGACATATTTGTTCCCACAAATGTTACAGTAGAACTTACACGTATTTGGCTCCCCCTAAATATTTGTCTACCCGTGTAACTAATTCTTCTAAAACACTTACTTGACTATCTAGTCCCCTAGATGGATTTGAATACAAACTCCCGTTTGTATTGAGTTGAGATCTCCCGAAATCAACGTGTAGTGAATTTCCAAAGTAATCCAGACTCTGCGAGGTTCACCTTCAGTTCGCCCTTGAGTTCTTCCCAGTCTGTTGTATTCTTACGAATATAACAGCACACTCATCAGCCTCTGTATGTCTCTCTGCCCTTATGAATGATAATTGAATATATCGGAGAGATGCAGTCTCTACAGCTTGAGGTTGTATTTATAGTCTCTCATGTTCTCCACGAAATCTGCCGGTATCTTCTCATATCTTGATTGTGATATGCATATCTTTGTATATATGACCTGGATATGCATATCTTATATCTTCATCATATCTTTCACAGATTTGTTCCCAGATTTACTCTTGATTCTCTTTATTTTTAGCCATGTCTTTCCTTCTTTTTCTCTTCTCATTCAACCTTGAATTTCTTCCAAGAATATCTCCACAATATCTTTTAAATCTGCAATCAATAATAAATCAATTAGAATTTTCGAATAATATTGACAATAATTACCTTATCAATCTCCCCCTTTGGCATGTTGTTCGAAAATTCCAGGACCATCTGCTACCTGCAAAAAGAAACAAGCAGGCGAACTGTATGCTGAAAAGAAGGATGTTCACATATAGCAGAAGCATCATTCATCATGTTCAGATAGTCAATAAAAACAACTAAACTACGGATATTGTTGTTAGCATCCTAGCTACTGGAGATTCTTCTTCCTCAGTATCATCTACTTCAGTTTCTTCGGCCACCCTTTTTCTTTTTGTTGTCTTGCCTTGCCTGACACCTTCCTCTTTCCTTTATCCGCAGCAGATGGTCTCTTCTCCCCCTTTTTCGAGCTGCCTGCCAAAGGAGTTGAACCTCTGTGTGGTGCGCCCTGAGAGGGAACATCCAGAGATTTCAAGACATTAGTAAAATAAAGCTTCTGGGCAGCTACCTCAGCAGCTAGAGTATCAAGAATCTCTACTTGCTAATGTAGAAATATTCATCCATGGGTGAAGGATCCCCTTCCGGTGGAACTACGGTAGCAGGAGGTGGAGTTGTGGCTCTAGACGGTGGAACATCGGTTGGAGCGGTTGTAGTCGGCGGAGTATCAGTGCATGGTGGGGACGAAGGACCCGGATAGGGCTGGTCCTTTCCCTGGTCTGCCGAGGGCTGCTCATCAAATTCAGGAGGGAGAATCGTCTCTAAAGGTTCTGGGTCCAAGAATTGAACCAGAATCCAGCTTGGTCGTCTCCCACTGGGTGAGGTTCCTTGATCCTCCATGAAAAGTCTGTAAAGAAATTTAGGAAAGAACACAAAAACACAAGAGTACAAGCGTGAAAGTGAACTGTGAAGAGAGTGAACACCGTCAACTATAGGCAGACAATGACGTGAAGTGAGGGCGGCTGATGCCTCGATTTCTGTCAATTTCACAAGATTTTATGTGGGCTATTCAAACCCTTTTTTTGGCGCCCACTCATTGCAGTTATATAGGCATTAAGGAACACGATCACACGTCCAGACGGTTGAAACAAGGAAGACCACGTCCCCATTTTGACACGTGTTACAAAAATAAGTCACGATTAAATAATCATCCGGGCCCATTTTGCACAAAATAATCCATATAATCCCAAGAGAAAAAATAAGAGAGGCTGAATTCTTTTTTTTTTTTTTTTTTTTTTACATTGGAGGAATGAAATCATAGATCACCATATTAAACACAAGTCTCAGTCAGGCAACAATGTTTGAAAATGCACTAAGAAAAATCCGCAAGTCTTCTCTTCTAGTATATGTTCACCCCAATTTGATTGTTAAATGAGTTATATGATTTTTCCTTATTACTCCTTCTGCCGAATCCTTGTGTAGTAGCTCGCAAACCACACAATAAAGTACCACACTGGGAAAACCCTGTGTGACGAGCTCAGAACCTTGTAACCCCTATATTTGGAGCAACTTGGAGGTGAACATTATTAAGGAAGCTTTCACAGACCTGTCATTTTTTGTGCTTGGTGCTCTATCACATTGGTGACAGCATTCCACAGCATCATTTCAAGGTCGTAGCTCTTTTTCTTATACTGGGAGAAGAAATAATGGATTCAAAGTTCAAGACAAACAAAATTTTGAACCTGTGCGAGACTTATAGTTATCCTAGGCAATCCGAGACTTCCACCTCCCCTTTATTTTTATTTTTTTTTTTGATACAGCATTTACATAGCACAGCAGATCCCTAGAGATTTTCTCAGGGATATGAATTTGTGCGCATCTAGGGCCTTTGTGAAAATATCAGTCAGTTGACTTATGGTAGGAACATGTTCAAGGGTAATGACTCCATCTTCAACTAACTCTCGGATGTAAAGGTGTCTAATGTCTATATGTTTAGTTCTGGAGTGTTGTACAGGGTTTTTAGACATATTAATGGCACTCAGATTGTCACAAAATAGAGTCATAGTAGTCAAGTTCATACCATAGTCGCACAACATGTGCATCATCCATACCAGTTGAGAGCATGAGCTCCCTGCAGCTATGTATTCAGCTTCTGCAGTTGATAGTGAAATGTTGTTTTGCTTTTTGCTCAGCCAGGATAAAAGATTGTTTCCAATAAAAAAACATCCTCCTGAAGTACTCTTTCTATCATCCACGTCGCCAGCCCAATCGACGTCACAGTATCCTGCAATGAAAGGTGTAGTCTCAAAGGAATATTTCAAGCCATAGTTAGTGGTACCTGCCACATATCGTATGATTCTTTTTACGGCCTTGAGGTGAGACTCCTTAGCGTTTGATTGGTATCTAGCGCATAGTCCAACACTAAAGCTTATGTCAGGTCGACTAGCAGTGAGGTACAGGAGACTTCCTATCATGCTTCTGTAGAGTGTTGGATCAACACATGTTCCACCTTCGTCCTTGGATAATTTGGTATTTGTCCCCATGGGTGTATGAGCTACTTTGCACCCTTCAAGTCCAAATTTCTTTACCAGGTTCTTGGCATACTTTTCTTTATGTATCGTGATTCCACTTTTGCATTGTTTGACCTGTAGACCAAGAAAGTAGGAAAGTTCACCAACCATGCTCATTTCAAATTCACGAGACATTACCTGGACGAAGTCATTCACTTTTTGTTTGGATGTGGATCCAAACACAATGTCATCTACATAGATTTGTGCAATAGTGATATCCTTGTTCGACCACTGGATGAACAGAGTCTGATCAACTCCTCCTCGTTTGTAACCTTGACCGATCAAAAACTTTGTCAGTCTTTCATACCATGCTCTTCGAGCTTGCTTCAACCCATAAAGAGCCTTCTTCAGTTTGTAGACATGGTTCGGAAAGTGTGCATCTTCAAACCCCTTTAGTTGTTCAACATACGCTTCAGCTTTCAAGAAACCGTTCAAGAATGCACTTTTTACATCCATTTGATAAAGAATAAATTTCTTAAGACATGCAAATGAGAGAAGGATTCTTACTGACTCCAGTCGTGCAACTGGAGCGAAAGTTTCCTCAAAATCAATTCCTTCTACCTGTGTGTATCCTTGGGCCACGAGTCTTGCTTTGTTTCGAGTTATGTTACCTTGTTCATCAGTTTTGTTCTTGAAGATCCATTTTGTTCCGATGATGTTCGCACTGTCAGGTCTTGGTACAAGTGTCCAAACATCATTTCTGGCAAACTGTTCCAATTCCTCCTGCATTGCCAGTATCTAGTTATCATCCTTGAACGCTTCTTTGACATTTTTGGGTTCAACCACAGAGGTGTAGCAAGCGTGGTGAACCAGTCCTTCCATTTTCCGACAGTCAAGTTTTGGTTTGCATCGTATCTTTATCCCTTCATTGAGTTCTCCAATGATGAGTTCCTTGGGATGTTCTTTCTGAATCTTTGTTGAGGGTTCACCTTTATCACTGTTTTCATTCGTTGGTTCTTGGTCAGTTTCTGTGATGTTTCACTATTCTGGTTTCCCATTGGTCGACCTGCTGATGAACCTGCTTCTTCCAAGTAAACTTCCTGTCTTATCAAAGAATCATCAAATACAATGTTAGTGCTTTCAATGAGTGTTTGAGTTCTTAGATTATAGACACGATAGGCTATGCTATTGGTCGAATATCCTAGGAACATACCAACATCACTTTTAGCATCAAATTTACCTAACTGTTGTCTATCATTGTATACATAACATTTACAACCAAACACATGGAGGTGACTTAAATTATGAGTTTTTTCTTTCCAGATTTGATAAGAAGTCATTTCTAATCCTTTCCTAAGATATACCCTATTTGTGACATAGCATGCTGTATTTATGGCTTCAGCCCACCATTTTTGGGCTACTTCCTTGCCTATCATCATAGCTCTAGCCATTTCTTGCAATGTGCAATTTTTCCTTTCTACTACTCCATTTTGTTGAGGTGTTTTTGGTGCAGAGAATTCATGAGCAATACCTCGAGAGGCATAAAATTCAGTGAATGCAGTATTTTCAAATTCTCTACCATGGTCACTTCGTATTCGAACAACATAATCCTGTTTTTCATTTTCTATCAGACGTATTTATTTTTCAAATTCATCAAAGGTGTCTGATTTATCACGAAGAAATCTTACCCATGTATATCTAGAGAAATCATCAACACAAACAAAAATATATCTCTTACCTCCCGCACTTTCAGTTTGAACAGGACCCATCAAGTCCATATGTAGCAAGGACATGATTTGTTTAGTGCAAACGTCTTGGGTTACCTTGTGTGAGCTTTTTACCTGTTTACCGAGTTGGCATGGTCCACATATACCTTGATCTTTGCTCGGGAGTTTAGGCAGTCCTCGTACACATTGTGATTTAGACAAGGCAATGAGATGTTTGTATCCTATGTGTCCCAACTTTTGATGCCATATTTCTGTTGCTCCCGAGCTAGCATTGTAGCATCCATGACTCCTGTCAAGAAGATAACAGTTGTTAGTGGACCGAGTTCCGGTAAGCGTGCATTCATTATTCTTGTTTAACACCAAGCATTTGTCATGAGTGAAGTTAACTTCGAGTCCTTGTTCACAAATTTGGCTAATGCTCAACAGATTTGCCTTAAGATTTTCAACAAGATACACATTAGACAACATGCCATTAATATTGAGAGTCCCTTTCCCAATGACTCAATCACTCTTACCATCTCCAAAGGTTACTGACTCTCCTTTTATTGGGGTGATATCAGATAGGTATATTGCATTACCTGTCATATGTCGTGAGCATCCACTGTCAAAGAACCATGTTCCAGTATTGTTCACCCTGGGTGAGACTACTGATGAAGTAAAGCACATGTTTTTCTTTACAACCCAAACCTTTTTCACATTTGTTTTACTGCTTTTGAATTTTCTTATTTCTGAAGAGTCTAGAGGCCTATGATTTTTTACAGGAACACCATATAAATTCTAAGTTGAAATATTACCTGACTGTAGGTCACGTTTCATTCTGTAGCATCTTGGTCGGATGTGTCCAGGTGCATCACAGTAATGACAAATAGGAATAAATTTTCTCATACCTTTTGTGTCTTGTTTCCCAGGTTGTCCTGTAGTGTTCTGTCCTTCATGGTCGAACGTAGGAACTGTAGCTGGTACAAAGACTGTTGATCCCGATGTTCTTTCTTCAATATATCATATTCCTGTTTTATTGTTTTGTGGTCTTCCATACGCCAGGATTTCGTCAATTTTAGCTTTTCCTTTGTTCAGTCCTTGTATGGTTCGCACTGCTTTGTCCAGCTCAGCTCGTAACTCTGCTAACTCACGATCCTTATCCTGCAATTTTGAGGAGTAATCTGTTAGTTCATTTGTAAGGGAAGAATTTACCTGGTGATTGCTTGTTGTAGTTGTCCGGGCTGTTTCAGCTTTAAGTCTCTCAATTTCCGTCTCATAAAGCTGGACCTGATGTTCGAGATTCCTCACATTCTTTTGGGACATAATCAAGTCATCTCCCAGTCTGTCATTTATTTCCCTAGTGATGTGCAATTCATGTTTCACTTGACTGAGTTTCTGATTTTCCATGCTTAGTGCGTCTTTACTTTTGTATTCCCTTGCTTGATTCTCCAATATGGTACATCTGGCAGATATGTCTAGAAACAATTTCTCTAGATCTTCCAGAGTTGGATCGTCAAAATCGGGTTCCTCAGTGTACTCTAGTTCCTCCTTAGTTCGAACAACAGTAGTGTGACATCCCAGGTCCTTGGGGTATTCTGTCTCTTGTTCGTCAGCTTCTCCTTCTCCTTCAAATTCAGATTCACTCCTGGTGGCTTTTGGTGCTTTGTTCTTTCTTAGAAAATTTGGACATTCTGCCTGATAGTGTCCGAATCCACTACACTCTCTGCATTTAGAGTCCTTTCGATTTACCTGCCTAGTGTTTAAAAATTTGTTTCCACCTTTTCTGATGTTCTCTTCAGTGTTCGGACCTTTGTTGAACTGCTGCCCCTGATTGTACTTTTTCACAAGCTTGCTGTAATTTTTCGTGAGAAGTGTCATTTTGTCAGCAACTGATGTCATATCATCCTCGAATTATTCAGTTGTTGTCTCCGTCTTTAGGACTATCCCTTTGCTTTTTGGTGTGTCCATGCGATTGTTCAACTCAAACGTCCTTAACTCTCCCATCAAGTCATCCAATGTCATCGGTGTGATTCTCATGAATGATTCTAGGACTGTGATTTTTTCTCTGAATCTAGGAGCTAATGTTCTCATGATTTTCATGATTTGGACATCTTCCTTGATAGCATCACCGAGGGTGTAACATTGATTTACAATGTCACTGAACCTAGCGTAGTACATCTCAATATTTTCATCTTCATTCATTTGTATTCCATCAAATAATTTGGCCAATCTTTGCAATTTTAACTTTCGTACGGACTCATTTCTTTCAAATTGTTTTTGTAGGGCATCCCAAGCATCTTTGGCGGTTTGGCAGTGTATAATCAACTTGTGTCTCATGACATCAACCGAAGCGAGAATAGCATACAGTGCTATGTAGTTTGCTTCTTCGGCACACTTTTCATCCTCCGTCCATAGTGTTCTTGGTTTGTCTACGACCTTCGTTATATCCGTTCCATCCTGCATCTTAGGCCACGTCCACTTTGTTTGGATTGCTTCACCACATCGTTTGGATCTTAAATAGATAAACATCATTGATTTCCAGAATGGATAGTTTTGTCCATCAAGCGAAGGTGGGCGTAGCGTGGTCCCCTCTGTACCCATGTGTCTGTCCCTGGATCTACCTGTTTGAGAAAAAAAACTAGAACATGCTCTGGTGCCAATTGTTAGATCAGAATATGTGCGCGTGTGTATGTGTTCAATAGTAGTTCGAACTGTAAATGAACATGCGGAAACTTAAAATAAGATTTGATTTTAAGCGAGGAAGAAATCCCTTCTTCCTCTCAAGTAATTTTATTAGAAAACATATTTGTTCCCACAAATGTTACAGTAGAACTTACACGTATTTGACTCCCCCTAAATATTTGTCTACCCGTGTAACTAATTCCTCTAAAACACTTACTTGATCATCTAGTCCCCTAGATGGATTTGAATACAAACTCCCGTTTGTATTGAGTTGAGATCTCCCGAAATCAATGTGTGGTGAATTTTCAAAGTAATCCAGACTCTGCGAGGTTCACCTTCAGTTCGCTGTTGTATTCCTTGAGTTCTTCCCAGTCTGTTGTATTCTTACGAATATAACAGCACACTCATCAGCCTCTCTATGTCTCTCTGCCCATATGAATGGTAAATGAATATATCGGAGAGCTGCAGTCTCTACAGCTTGAGGTTGTATTTATAGTCTCTCATGTTCTCCACGAAATCTGCCGGTATCTTCTTATATCTTGATTGTGATATGCATATCTTTGTATATATGGCCTGGATATGAATATCTTATATCTTCATCATATCTTTCACAGATTTGTTCCTAGATTTACTCTTGATTCTCCTTATTTTTAGCCATGCATTTCCTTCTTTTTCTCTTCTCATTCAACCTTGACTTTCTTCCAAGAATATCTCCACAATATCTTTTAAATCTGCAATCAATAATAAATCAATTAGAATTTTCGAATAATATTGACAATAATTACCTTATCATTGATTATTGGAGTAAATTTGAAATTAAATTGTAATAATGAAGTAAATATTATTCTATAATACAATTAATAATATCATTAAAGATTTTATTGGAATTTTCTTTTAGGACCAATATTGAACAAAGGTAAGATAATAAGGGTACGTTTGCACTATTCTTTGCAAGTTTAGATGAAGTTGTATTGATCTCAATTTTTATTTTTTATTAGGATTTACTTTTAGGGTTGCTAAATCATATCCTACAACTCTTTTCAAAAGAAAATTTACAGCTACGCACAAAAATTTGTGCATCGGGTGCACTGTACAACTTTATATATAGTATTAATTGTTTAACTAAATAGTATTATTATTCATTTGTTACCTTAAAAAAATTAGTAATATTTTTCAAAACAATAAGTAATACTTTTTAATTAAATAAATAATATTTATATATAAAATGTACGATACACCCGATGCACAAGAGACCCACTCTTACACCTAATTAATTACTTTCTCTGCTCTCTCTTGCCCACCCAATCACCTTATTTCAATAGTTACTTTATGATTATTCAAGCAATTAATTATTACAAAACTTTTTTTGTAACTTCTATTCATTACTTTTCATGATTATTTGATCTATATTTTATAAATTATGTATTATTAAATTTTATAACAAACATAAATTTTTTATTATTCTTTTGAATACATACGATCTAAAATTTATGTTGAAAATTTTAATATACACCCCTTAATTCAGTACAAATATACCCTAAAAAGGGTTTGGTGCAATATTACATACTGAAACAATGGTTCAAGAGTCATTTCAGATCTTAAAAATGAGAAGAAGAAAAAAGCAAAAAAGAACAAAATTCGCACATATGGCCCTTGTAGTGCAACCTCATTTAGTTTGACAAAATAGAAGAACAAATATATTAGATAAATTACACGAAAACTCTACATATTTATAAACGATGTTTCTATTCACACCATAAATATTTTTAAAACATAAATAACCTTATATGAATTGTATAATTTATCCTTCTTCTCAAATTAAGATATAATTTGTTTTTCATCAACAGTCCTCTTCTCAGTAGTGGTACTAAATTTGCAGCAAACATCACCATTATCGATCTATTGAAGCAACAACTCTCAACAATCCTATTCGACTGGCCAAACATTAAAATCATGTTCAATCAATATGTGTTGAACATTTGAAAAATTGTATAATGAACCAGTATCAAATGGTGCTCGACTTTTTTCTTTTTTTGCTTGATTTTTTTTCTTTCATTTATTTAGAAAAATTATTCAAACTTGTTTTCTTCTAAACTTTCTTCAAATGTGAATTTACAGAAAAGAATGGAACATTAAATTTACATATATTCATCAAATTTGTTCAACAAATTCATAAAGTGGCTTTGAATAAGCATAAGAAAGAGGAAGAAGAAAAAGTGAGAGAAGAAGGATTAAGTTATTTATTTTTATTTTTTTATAGAGATATAATTGATATATTGAGTGGTGTATATAGAAAAATGGATTTATTTAAAATTACTATAATTTTCGTAATGTAAATAAAATTTTTATTTTTTAAAGTATGCAAGAATTATTTCGAAGTACGAGGAGATAATGTGTAATTTTACCCCTTTGAAGAAGTTACCAAAGTATTGACAGTTTAGTGCAGCTTAACACCCGTTGGAGATCATCTGCTTTAAAATCTACGCTCTTTACATGCACTCCTCATGGGATGCTGCCACGTGGAAAGTGTAACTTCATGACCCACATAAAATATCAGCGCCAATATTCTGCGCCCCTCACACGCCACAGTGTCAAATCTATTAGATCGTCGTTCCCACTTGATCCGGTTCACTGCACCAGCACATATAAGTTGTCCGTATAACGAAGTTGCCTTGCCATATCAGCAGCGCACTCCCCCGTTTTCTCTTTATTTTTTCCTGTCTCTCCACTGTTTCCCACAAAGAAAAATTCGTTCGGACAACAGAATAATGGTGTCCAAGTCTAAATTCAGGGTTTCTCTCTCTCTCTCTCTCTCTCTCTCTCTCTGTTGAGAGTTATTGCTCCTTTTTTGATTTTCTGGATGTTACTTCTATGAATTTTGTAGCAAGTATTTGTTCGTCGCTTGATGATTTTGATAATGATCATTTCGTAGTTTTATTTGTTATATTTTTCCTTGATTTGAGTGCGTTTATGGTACGACTGAATTCCTGATTTCTGTTTAATCTCTGTGGTTCCTTTTTTGTGGTGTAATAATAGCTTGAATGGACAAAAACTGATTGTGGAAAATGAAACGTTGTTTAAATTTGATGAGAGAGGATGAGCGTAAATATTTGGTGTGTTCTGTTGTGCTCATTATTGGGGAATAATATAGGAAAATACTTTCTGTCTTGAATTTTCGTGAAAATTTCCTCTGCTTGAGTGCAGTAGAAGCAGGGAAGGAACCCAGTTATCTGTTAATTATAAGTGCCTTTTGGTAATCAGAATTAATGTTGAAATGTGTAGTTAAAAATGATTTTACTGTGTGATTTTGCGCCATTTCCTTGCCTTTCGAAAAGAGGTGTAGTCCGTACTTTGCCATATAAGATATTTGAAGTCGAGTATGAATTGATATGTTGATTACTTCGATTTGGCTTGTATTGATAAAAAATCTCATGTGGAACAGGGGAATGAAGCTATGGCAAGCTTGGCCTCCAAACTAACACAGCTGAAAAGGCAGATTCACTCGGAAAGAGTTGTTTCAGTTGCAGTAATTTTTACCAGCTTCAGTCTCTTTATTTTGTTAACCCTTCTTTGCCAAATGGTGTATCTAGTATATGCTCATAATGATACTTAAATAAGTCTTGAAACTCATTATGCTGATAAGTGTATGCCTCAAATCCAGATGTGATGAGTGAATTAACTTTGTTGACTTCTCCACTTAGCGCCATTTCATTTTCTTTTGATGTTAAGAAGTGATGTTTTATTAGTTATTTTTCATTTCAGGAAAAACTCGAGGAAAATAACAAAAGGATTTGTGCTTATGTTTCTCACCTTGAGGAGTTGGCTGCATCAAGGACAGATGATTGTACTGTTTCTATGAGTAATTGTTCTGGAAATTTCCTTTTGTTGAGAATGAACAGTCCCCTATGCAAAATTAGTGGTCTTATTGAAGGGTTCGAAGGTAGAGATGATGATACTGGTGAAGAAATTGTGTTTTCTACGACTGCTAAACTTCCGCTTATTGAGAGGATACCTCCTTATACTACTTGGATTTTCTTAGATAGGTACAGAATCTTCACTGCTGCTTTTTCTCTTTAATGGATATTACTTATATTGAAGATGCCATTTAATTTTCTATGGTCCCTTTGATTCTAAGTTTTGGAAAGAGACAGTATTCTCTGATTCTACATTTGCATATTCGTTTTATCTGCACGAAAGAGATTAACCTACTTGATACAAGATTCCTTGATATTCCATGCAAGATGAGGGGAGATACATTTCTTCAGTTTGAAATAATAGATTGATCATGTCTTATAGATACCATTTGCTATTACTTTCCAGTAATTATTTACCTGCAGAAATACCTTGAGTTTGGATGTGGTACAGTATATTATATGCTTGATCATGTAGGTGGTCAGAAGTCAGTAGTCACAATAAGGTCCTGAATTCACAGTTCTGTTAAAATTATTTGTGCTAGAAATTAGTTGTGCTAGTTCAAGTGATCCTGGTCATAATTTAATTATTTGGAGCGTACACTATGTCGTGAAAGAGATCAATTTCTTCGGTCAGCTTGTTTTGGCTTCTAGTATGCCTAAAGATTGAAAAACCTGAAGTTAGGTGCATCTCTGCACATCGAATTAACTTTGGGATAATTCACTTTCCTGATTCCATTATCAGTAGAATCTCTTTGGAAACCACATTTCACGATGTAATGCGTCAATTACTTTGTTGTCTAGATGCATCACTATATTTTATTGAAATTATGACCATTAGACTGGCTCAGATATTTTGTAGAAAGGTTGCAGGATCTCTTTGTATATAATAGTGGGGTGAGTTAGGGAAACACCCTTTACTCAAAAGTGGATGACTGCTTGACTTGACCTATGATTCAGAGAATCGATGCTAATGAATTATCACATCCGCGTCGTTCTGATTCCATTCTTGCTGAATTAGGGGTTAATTTATTTTTCTTGCTACTCTTGTTTTTAGGCACCATTTATAACTTTAGCGCCATACATATGTGCAGTTCATTCTTTCTTCTTCTTTAAATTTAAATTCATATCTTCTATTATTTACTCAAGCTTTCTTCACACAGCACAGAAATCAGAGAATGGCTGATGACCAGTCGGTTGTAGGCCGTAGGCGCATTTACTATGATCAGCATGGTAGTGAGGCACTGATCTGTAGTGACAGTGAAGAAGATCTGGCGCAAGTGGAAGGCGAGAAGCGTGAATATTCAGAGGGAGAAGACCGTCTTATGAGGTTAGTTTGTAATATGCTTGCAACTTCCAAGAAACTGGTTATGATGGAATTTAGTTCTCCATTATGTCTTAGTATGTCTTAGTTTCATATTTTCTTAGCTCTTGTAGCTTGTCTGATTGACCTTATTTTCCTGAGGAGAAATCTAATTCACTGATCTGATATTTGTTATTTGAAAATAAGTCTTGTACCTTCTACCTGGTAGTATGTATTAAATTATGTTTTACTGTGATTTGTATTATGTTAATGGTTTCTTTATGTTAAAAATCATACTAAACAAGTGGAGTCGTATTCCCTTTTGTCCTCTGTTCAGTTTAACAGTGTATTTTGGTTAAAAGAAATGTTTTCCCTATATTCATCAAAGGTGCATCAGATAGTTATGTAACCTATTGAACATCCCCAGGCTCCAACCCTTTAGGTGCGCAAATGTCTCACCTGATTAAGAGTACTTGTCAAAGAGAGATCCAATAAAAAGGGTTTTACCAACTCATGAAGACATTAAATTTCTTGTTTTTCATTTGATCCCTCTATAGTTAGGTAGTGGTGGTGTGGTCCTTTCTGTCTTGACCAAAATTCTTGGCAATCATAGTTTTCTTGCCCGAAAAAGTTGCATAGGGTGTAATCCTAGCCCGAAAAAGTTTTAAACAATAGCCTTATTTAGGACAGGAAACGAAGAAATTTATTCATTGAAACTCAGATGACTTCTGCATTTTTAGTGGTGAAAGTTTTAAGTTTCAAAATTGACAGAGCTAGGTTTGGCTAATCACTCTGGATGTTAAGGTTTTATTTGTTTGTAAAATATTATTGCAAATGAGTTGGTTGCCACTAGTTTGATTTTACTTTTTTTAATTGTTCGGAGTTTTTCTTTCAATGGGAGTTCACAATTAATGTATATATACTGTGATTTTGTAGAGTGGCTTTTGAAGAGTATGAGCTAGGGAATGAAGTTCTTGATCTGTTGACCCAGTTTGTTGGAGGATCCTCTCTGGAAATCCAGGTAATTTTCTGCGCAAAGCACTTCGAGAGTTGTTAAGAGAAAATATAACATTTTCACAAATATGGGGTGGTTTTGTTTTGATTTATTTTCTCTTTTATTTTAGGGAGATCCTTTTTTGTAAGGAAAATATAACATTTGCACAATTCTCTCTCTCTATTGTTCAGATGTATTCATTCCCATGATATGCAGGAGCACTGCAATGTGCTTATGGAGAAAGATGAACAAATTGAGAAACAGAAGAAATATCCAAAGGAAGAGAAATCCGAGGATGATATGTTCCTGGACCAAAGCCTCAGCGCTGCTTTAGACTCTTTTGATAATCTATTTTGCCGCCGTTGTCTGGTATGTACGTTTTAGCTTGTGAGATCACCTTTTTTTTTTTTTAAATTGCAATTGTATCAAAACGCCACATTTATGCTTGTTTGGCCTTATTATTAACTGTACAAAGTCCAGACCAACTAAACTTCAAAATAAGTCATTTCCTTGTGTTCTAAGAAATGGTATATGGCTATTAACAGCTTATGAGTTTCATGTCACACTTATTGTTACATGTACTAGTTACCTCTTTTTTGTTTAACAGGTGTTTGACTGCCGTTTGCATGGTTGTTCACAAGCTCTAGTTTATCCTGTAAGCAACAAGTTTGGCTAGGCTCTTGTGAATTTTTGAGATTATTCTTTTCTGTTGATTGTAAATAAGTGATGGTGGGCAGAAGGAAAAGCAACCGTACCCATTTGATCCCGAAGAGGTCCGTAGACCGTGTGGTGATCAATGTTATCTTCAGGTATGGCTTAAAGAATATCCAGTATTAATGAGGCTGTCCTACATTTTTAGAAGTATGAGCACATCATGCTGGAAATATTGAAGGAAGAAATGGAAGAATTTTCATGTAATCTATAAGCAAGATTTGGAGACCGGAGAATTCTAAAAAGTAGATCATAGTTCTTCTTAGGTATGAAAGTTTGTCATTTTGAAACACTTAAACTTCGAGAAGTTCATCTTTCTAAATTAGTCTTAGTAGCACATTCAGAGAATTGGTAGTGTTTCCAAGAAAATAAAAGGGACCCTAAATAACTACAGTTGTTTGGATATGGTTCTGCACATTTCTAAGACATTATTTTGTTATTCTAGTTTCTTGGCATTATTTTGTTATTCTAATTTCTGAGGCATTATTTTGTTATTCTAGTTTCTAAGGCATTGTTTTGTTATTCTAGTTTCTTGTGAGAAAAAGCTGTTTATTCTGAAATTGTTGGACTCATCACCTACCTACCCCCCCCCCCAATGGAGTTATTTTCCCCCCTCTTCCCTTGCTTATCAACTTGAGCATATTTTGATCCTTGATTTGTTTTGAATTTAATACCAGTCCATGTGCATCATTGCTTGACCAAAAGAGAAGAAAAAAATTGGGAGTTGATTACTTCTAAGTATGTGTCTATTGAGCGAAAATTATTTAAAGAACTTACAAGTAGTGATGATGTTTCTCCATTTTCATGATTCACTTAGTAAATTAACTTTGTGCTTTTGTGGAAAATTTCATCTTCTCGCCTTTCAGGTAAATGTTTTGAAAGACTTGCCCAAGTGTTTAGAAGTAGATAAGCAGGGTGGAAATAAAGCATCTGAGGAGGAAGGCGGAATTCTCTCATCTCCAATTGCCATCGAACCAGGTGAAATTATGTAGTTTTGAGGTTATTGGGTATGTAGACTTGTCTTCTTTGTTATAATTATCTTCACAATCATCTCACACATAAACATCTGTTTCTGTGATATAATTTTTAGAAATTGAAGGAAGGAGCACTGTACTTGAATCTACAAATTCATTAGCTAAAGAATCAAAATTGGTTTCTGATGACTTACCAAGTTCTTCCAGTAAGAAACTAGAGCTGTCCAGCTCAGATCTTATGGATCATGTAACAACACTGTTGGGCCATGGCTCAGGATTGGATGGATCCCATGAACATGAACTTGAGAGGTCGGCCTCTAGTTCGTTACATGTTATTCAGAAGCACGATATGGATGATTTTGATTGCCCTCAGGGTGTAACCAGTAATAAGGTCGGGAATGCTGTCCGAGATAAAGAAAAAGATCTCACTAAACTCCCTCTCAAGCAGGCATGCAATTCTATTGGAAATTCAGTTAAAGCTTCACATGGATGGAATTGGAAACCTTTTGAGAAGGACTTGTACCTGAAGGGAGTAGAGATGTTTGGAAGAAATAGGCAAGTGGGAGTCTGTGTTTTAGTCATTTAGCTTCATCTCAGCCAAAGCATCTGAGTTGGATCTGCTGTTCAATCATACTTCATCAAATCCTGGTTAATGATTTAACTCCAAATTTTCTTATAAGTAACTGATTCTGGTCCTCTCTTGTTTGCTGTCCTAACAGTAGCCAAGGCAGCATCCAAACATCGACTAAAATATAAGTGATCTTTAGCAGGGATTTGGAGCTAAATATGGACCAGGAAAATGTCAGAAAATTGATATATAAGCATATGCTTACATGTCAATAATCTGCTTCTTTCATTGTGAAGATTTTGCTTATTCTCTTATAAAGAAATCAGTGAAGAAGAAGAAGGCTTAATGTGTGTCAGTTCAATTCCCAGTCAAATTTAACAGATTGTGGATAAAATGTAGAATATTGTCATATGGAGCATTATTTCTTTGCAATCTCTTAGCATAAGCTTCTGGAAACTCATAAATTACTGTTTACATTTAATATACATCACAATGTAGAGCTAATTCAGATCTCATATTCCACAGTTGCTTTATAGCTCGTAATTTGCTCCCTGGTCTGAAAACTTGCAAAGAAGTATCCAGTTACATGTGGGGTGACGGAGTAATGACGTCTCGTGGATCTTCAGCTATGCTAAGCTCATCTTTTGAAGATGCTGGGAAAGATGACATGGATCATACGGTTTGTAGTCTTTGCTACCCCTGCTGACAAATAATCATGTGAAAATATTAGTTACATGTTCAGAATTACTGGATAACTGCTCAAATTATATCATGGAAACAAAGTTACCATATTCTGGAATAGGTGGTCAAAATCTTACAAGTTTTTCTTTACTTATAAATTTTTCCATCTAATTGTTGGTTTTCAATATTGGAGAAATATTAGCATTCAACCCACCTGAAGAACATTTGCTATTTGGCACCCAAAGTTCTCAGCATGGGTAACATTTTTTTCTGTTATCAATTTTACCTCTTAAAAGTATTTTTTTTTATTTTTTTATCATTATTATGAAATTAGTTACATAATATTTTGTGCTCAATCCTCTTCAGTACTACAGTAACTAGTTTTCTCATGGATGTTTTTCAGAAAATCACATTCATATTAGCAATCCTTCTTCAGATCAGGTGGAAAGAAGTTCAATTTTTTCTATGATAAATTTTTTAGGCACTTGTTTAGGTAAATTATTGTGTTATTTTAAGAATGATGTAATATTGGGGATTGGATCTCTATCTTAAGACAGTAACTATCTTAAGACAATAACATGGAAGATTAATTTTTTATGCGAACACCCATTAGAATTTCTTTATTCTAATTAATGCTGTCCATCTGAGAGTTCTCCATTGCTGTCCAAAATTGGGAGAAAATCGAATGCCATGTCTGATGATTGATCATTAGCAACATAGGCTGCATTATTTCATGTGTATTTATTATTTCATTGTATATTAGGATCCAGATATGCCTGTAAAGTCAAGAATATGTCGTAAAAGGGGCCGAGTTCGCAAGGTTAAGTCTTCTTGGAAGTCTGCTGGCCATCCATCCCTGTGGAGAAGGATTGCAGATGGAAAAGACCAGCCATGTAAGCAATATTCTCCATGTGGTTGCCAGCCCTCCTGTGGAAAGCAGTGCCCTTGCCTACAAATTGGAACTTGCTGTGAAAAGTATTGCGGGTAAACCAACTTCTACCTTTCATTCTATACTCTGCAAAAATATTGGTTAGATTTTCATTCCATGCTCTACCCTAGTTGCCTTAAGGTTTAATTTCATTTTCATGTGAAGAGTTGTTTTAAGGAAGTTTAATGAGGGAACAAAAAGAAGTTTCAGAGTGTAGAAAAAGTGATTTTGCGTAGTGTGACCTATATGCATAATAAGATCAAATTTACCATAGGAAATGCATATATGAACGATATCCTTTCCAGTGCTTGAACATTTTATTGCAATCAAATCATTAACTCCCTTAAACTGGGGAAATACTTACTGGCTGTGAGGAGAGCTAGATCTAGTGTCCCAAAGATGTCATCAACATATAGTAAAAGATGTTGGAAGTATGTGGTTCGCAGGCAGGCAGGCAGGCCAACCTTCTTGCTGCCAAGACTAACAAGCATCAATGTCAGATTCCTAGTTTAGAAAGAATTTGTAGTTTTTTGATGAGTTTCTGTATGTATGAGTCAATACTCTGTTAGTTGAAAGGTTTTTTTACCAATAAATTGTGGATTTTATGATTCATTTCAATTGAACACCTAACAGTGTACGAATCAATTTGAAATCTGAACTGTTTGTGCAAATTCCAGAAGATCAAATGTGGAATCCGGCGCTTCTCTGTGAATGAAATTGCTGTTTGCATAGTTGCTGTAGAAAAAGTTACTTTGCATACAGACGTAGTAGTCTTTTATTTCCTTATTTTCATCTTCTTACAAGGCTAAAGTAAATATATGTACAGACGTGCAGTGATCAATGGCCTATATTTTCAGGTGCTCAAAAAGCTGCAAAAATCGGTTCAGAGGATGTCACTGTGCCAAAAGCCAATGCAAAAGCCGGCAATGCCCTTGCTTTGCGGCTGGGCGTGAATGCGACCCAGATGTTTGCCGAAATTGTTGGGTTAGGTATCAAATTTTCACATCTATTTGTTTTTCTAGCTGTATCTCATGGTTTTTTTTTTTTAATACTTCTTTTTGTTTGTTTTCTTCTGTTAGGGATTCATGCAAACTAAAACTATCTTTAGGTGTTCAATTACTTCCCTGGTACCTAAAGTAGTGAGGGTTGATAGGTCATGGACCAGCGGGCATCTATAAATTTTAAACTTCGTGCACCTTAGGATCGATGGGTCACACCTTCTGTTGTTTTGGCTATGTTAGTCTTAAGATACCCACACAAAAAATAAAAATATTTGGATATGCCTCTTAGGCTATCTAGAGAGTTAAATTTATTGTATATGATTCTATTGGCCATGAATATTTTGCAAAAAGTTTCCAATTTTGTGCAGCTGTGGTGATGGTTCTTTAGGGGAGCCACCTAGAAGAGGAGACAGTCAGTGTGGCAACATGAAGCTCCTTCTGAGACAACAGCAAAGGGTAACAGATTTTAGATTTTTGGTTCGTTCTATCTTTCTCATTTAATGCATTTTTTCTAAGGAATCCACTTGTTTTTTTATAGATACTCTTGGCCAAGTCGGATGTTGCTGGTTGGGGAGCATTTCTTAAGGTATTACATTAAAGAAAGTGTTTTTTCTTGTCATATTTATTGGTGATTTTGATGGTTAACCTGTGACTTGTAATTTCAGAATCCTGTTAATAAAAATGATTACCTTGGAGAATATACTGGTGAATTGATCTCCCATCGTGAAGCAGATAAGCGAGGAAAAATATATGATCGTGCGAATTCATCATTCCTTTTTGACTTGAATGATAAGGCAAGTAATATCTTGTTTTGTTTGCAGATAATCAGCTCTTTGATTATTATCCGGGTCATTTTTAAGAAAAAAATATGGTTTTATTCATTCACTCTGCTAAATGGTATCAATATCAAGGAAGCCTCGTATCCAGGAATGGTCTCTACGACCCTACACCTAATGCACTGCACCTACGCGCTATCCACCACTTATTTGCACACCACTACACGTCCATATGGGTGTGCGTAAATATGTAGTGGATAGTACATGGATGCAGTGCCCTGGATGTGGGTTTGAATACAAGAAAAGAGGCTGTTGGAGAATGAGATCTTACTTCTCTTGTTTTCAGTATGTCCTCGATGCCTACCGCAAAGGAGACAAGTTGAAATTCGCGAACCACTCATCAACTCCAAACTGCTATGCAAAGGTACGTATTCATCCTTTCATCGATCTATCATCTTCTTGAATGACAATATTTTATTTAGTCTGTCTTAAATCGGACCTTCTATAAAGGTAATGTTGGTTGCTGGTGATCACCGTGTTGGCATCTATGCCAATGAGCGTATAGAAGCTGGTGAAGAGCTCTTCTATGATTATCGATATGGACCGGATCAAGCGCCTGCATGGGCGCGAAAGCCCGAGGGCTCAAAGAGAGATTGCTGGCCGTTACCCCAAGGCAGAGCGAAGAAGCACCAATCCGGTTGAGGTGGCCACTTTCTTGAAGGTTATTCTTTCATGTGATTATAGTCATATAGCCCTATTGCCGCTTCACGTACTAGTAAGTGACTACACACTATAACGGTTTCTGTTATCATTTTCTTTGTATGTATTTACATGTCTATGAGAGGAAAAACTAAACTTTTAATTTAAAAATAAAAAATAAAGATACTGTAATTTAGCTGAGTGAGGTAGAAGTTTGTGCAGACAAGCCCGAGGAAAAGGTTTTTATTCTTTTTTTTCTTTTTCCAGCTGCAGCTAAAATGGCTGTTGTAATACATGCTATAAATCTGATAGAATAAAAGGGATGTAATTTATGCACCATTCACTTACCTATAAGGGTGTATGGATCTGTTTGTGTTTACGAGTGTATGACGCATACTACACCTAAATATTTCTCACAGTACAATATTTCGCACAATACCATATTTATCATTTACTTATACCAAAGTTGCATAATGCCTAAGTCTATTTATGCAACGCCTACTCAGTCGCTGCCTAGGTGGCTCCTGACCTAGGCTGTGCGACCGACTAGGCAGCTCCTGACCTAGGCAGCAATCAAGCGGTCAGTAGCGGTCTGCCCAGCAACTGACTGCAACCTTGATTTATAACCACTCTTATATGTATGTATGGGTTTGCTTGTTACTAGATTATCGTATGTAGTTTGTGGGTTGTACATTTTATTTATATACTTCACCCAGTGCAACATTGCGACCGTTTTTGCACCGGCCAAACTGGAGCCAAACATTGCTTGCAAATATGACAGTGAAATTCAACGGTTGGTATTTGCTAAGAAAGAATCGAGCTATGAGAAGTTGTGAATAGAGTTAAGTTTTATCACGAGGCTGAATTTACAACCTATCCTGTTGGAACAGGGAAAGAAGACAATGAAAGAATTAGAACGAGATAACGTTGTTTCTAGGCTACAAAACTTGCCTTGTGCGTGATTGCAAATAATAGTACAACAATTCATTCCAGTTATCTGGAACACCAGGAAGGCACCAATGGCTGCAATCTTGGACACCCGGATTCACCGACTTTCTTCCATACATAGAAGGATGAGCATCCGGCCTGTAATCTGATAAACGTGTTATATTCAGAAATGTAACAGGGTTTTTCATCTGCCTTAATGTCTTCTCCACCATCAAATTCCTTTCCGGATAAATAGAGGTAAATGTTTTGTTTAGGGGCCGAAAAGCATCCTTACAGTGGCCTCCCGTGTTCCATAGGCCTCCACTGTCAGGAAGATGACAGTAAACGGTGAAATTAGACCAAAGAGGATGGTAATATTTAGCTTCCGACTGTATTAATACAAACCTGAAATGAGAAGGTGCAGAACTTCTGAAGAATATACGGGTCTTCTGTGGATTAATGTTCTTATCAACCCACGACGCCCATGTCAATAGAGCTCGTTGGAAGGCTTTCGTAACATCAAGTTGCGGATAGACTTGGTTGCGTTCTTGGTAGTAATTAATCCTGTTACCATAAGCAAGGTCAAAAGACAACGATGAAGCATGTAAAGCCTATTGCAATGGGTAAATTGTCCCATGTTCCCTGTAGTTCCATAATTACGCTCAAGATCCCATATGGTTTCAAAATTGTAAGTAACATGCATATGGTTTTAATAATTCAGCACACATTCCTTTTATCGAGCAAAAAAGCTAACACCATTAATTTTTTTAGTGTTATTCCCTTCACTATTAGCTTACTTTAATAGGGGTTATTTGAGCGTTCAATGAAAAAATGGGATAAAAGTTAACAGCACTAACTTTTCTGCTCGAAAAGGGGAACGTGTGCTAAACTATTGAAGCCAAGTGGGAGTTTTGTACAGTTTTGGAACCACGTGAGGACCTCATGCAAAATTATGAAATCACAAGGGTGTAATGCAATTTACCCCTCTTGCAATAAACTTAAATCAAGAACGAGAACGACTATGAAGAATGTTCCGACACATTTGGTGGACTTGGACCGAACAAGAGGGTTCTTTATGGTCAAATCATACAAATTGCGTAGTTTGTTTGCAAGATCAAAACACATATAAACAAGACTACATTTTCATTGTAGAGGTCCTTATGTGTGTGCGTGTTGAGGATGAACCTTACCCGGCTTTCGTTTTGTGATGATTCCACCAATGTGCGGTATTAAACACTAGAATATCCGCCCCTCTCCATCTTGAAGACCCTTTATCAATAGTATCAATACGCAATGTCTGCGCTCTCTTCTTGCCTATTCTTGCCTTACTTTCATGAACTAGAAAATGTGAAACATAAAACTCAAGCGTGCACTTGTAATCCTGCAAAACCAAAAAAGACAGAGATCAATCTAACAACTTAAACTAGTTTCCCAACTTCATAATCCAATAACTCACACAGAGATTTGCAAATTTTACCTCAAACTTGAAACAATAATTATTCCGCTCTTTAGTTATCTTCCTCCCACGAGCCTCGTACACCTTCTTTGGATCTTTGACAGCTCCCATCAACAAACAAAGCATCGATTCCCATTGATTCCTATTGATCGAATCACCCACAAAAACCAATCTCTTCCCTCTTATCAATTCCAGCATTTTCGTTGCATTGAACCTACAAACATTTACAAGAAATCTACATTACAATCCACAAATCTTCCCAAGACTGTCAAAACTTACATTGTCACATAACTTCTAACAAAAAAAAAAACGAGGCCCAAACCTTACCTAGGAAGGTCACAATCTTGAGGCTTCCATCTCCATTTCATGTAATCCTTGTCCAATCTTCCATTACCCTCACAATTAAACCCTTCATCTACAAAGGGACATGTAACATCTGTGTACAACGGGTAGCTTTCGTCGAACACCCACCTCCCTTTCGTAATATCACAATCTACTTCGTACTTTTGATCAATACTATTTCTGATCGAATCATGTTGTCTTTCAAATGAAACATTAGAAGGTCTATCCTCTTTCTTGAAATTATCATTCGATTCCTGCAATTGCTCACCACTTTTCTTACTATCCACAATATCACCAGTTGCTATTACAGAGCCCAATCCCTCAGAACTATTCACAGTTGATTCGGTACCATACGAAGCATTGAATTTATCTAAAACAACATTTTTACCAGAAGGGTTGAAGCTAGCATTACCAGACAACTCATTCACAGCTGTAACTTCACTTTCCCTTTTCTGGGCACCTCCAGAACCCGTGACGTCAGCAACAATTTGTGAAGAATCTTCATCTCTTTTGGTATTTCTTCCCGACAGGATTGAGTTGCTCAGCACAAATTCCGAAGAAGTGGTGTTGAGTTCTTCTTGCAAACTGTGTACAGTGAGAAAATTACTACCGAAACTAAGATTATGGGATTTGAAAATCCAGGTGGAGAAGAAAATGAGAAAAATTAGAGAGAAGGAAACGGTGAAGGAGAAGACCAGATATCTAATGGGCTTCACAGAGAAACTTTTCTGCTTCTCCATTATCACTTTGCTTGTTACTGAGTTCTATGAATCTTTTCTCTAAAATTAAATAAAGAAATGGAGTAGTTGTAGTCTGGAATCAAAATAAGTAGAGATTTGTTGAAGTTTAATATTAAAGTATTGTTCATACACAGCAGCTGGAAAGGCAAAAGACAAACAGTGGGAAAAGATGGGTTTGGCATCCGTTGATGAGTGATTAATTCCATCAAAACTTAATTACCAGATAGATATATATATATATATATATTTCCATGAAAGCTAGAATTTTCTTTGTTAGAGAAAGAAAGTGGTTTAAAGAAGGTGGTGCGGATAATTCGTTGCAGAAAATGGCGTCGTGCATTGGGAGCTGTAAATCACATGACATGTCCCATATAATAAAAACACATCCACAATTTTTTTCTCTTTGAAAAATGGTAAATAAAATAAGAAAATATTAAATATGTGATCAAGCTAAAAGCATCCTTTTATTAGATTTTATGTATCAAAGTAGGTTTGTCCACATTCTATATATTAATTAAAAAACAAAAAAAAATTACGCCTTCAATTTGATCTAGAGTGTTATTTATTTAATTAAAAATTATTATTATTAATCTATAATTTTTTAAATAATATTATTTTTAAATAAATAAATAATATTTTTTAATTACATAAAAATGTATTTGAGATACAAAATACTAACTTTTAAAATAAAATATAAAATTAAAAGATAAACTTTTTAAAAAAGTATTGGAGTTTATCATCTCGGATCGTCGGTACTTCAAATGATGAATTGAAATTTAAAAATTCCAAACTTCAATTTAAGTAATATTATATAGTTGTTTGAATAAGACAAGCTTAGCAATTGATGACGTACTTAACAAAGTATTGCCACCACAATGAATCCCTTTTTCCATGAATACACACACACACACACACAGAGTTACATGGTGAGAATTGAGGCACAGCAGAGTTTTCTTTTACTTATACAGAGTTTTTGTCCCTTTTTTTTTTTTGGAGTTAGGATTATGTTTATGTTTAGTGTTAACCAAATTATGAATGATTAATCTTACATTTGATTTCAAATTTTTAATTTTAACTACGTTTTTGTGAGTTCTGAATTATAATTGCTTTTGCTTTTATTTAAGTAATTATGGATTCATGATTTTAAATTTTATGAAAATTATCTGTTAATTTAACATGACAAATAATATTAATAATTAATTTTTTACCACTATTTATGAATTTCATGAGTCATAAGTATTATGAATAATTAAAATCTAAAGCATTACATTAAATAAAGTGTACTTTAATCTAATTGAACCCACAAATAACGTCAGTAATTATAGCTATCATAATTATTGATTATTGGGTTTAACTGTTTCTAAATATGAATTATGTTATCATTAATCGGTATGATAAATGTTATTGTGCCCAATTGATTAATGGCCAATAACATTAGTTGTTATGGCTAGCCTAATATTCTTAAATTACAAGAGTATATATGTGGCTTATAATCAAAACATAATTGAATATGTTATCCTTAACTCAATTTTCTCTTTATTTAATATCTCGATTTTCACCTCATCTTTAATTTTATTGTTTGTTGGTTATTTGTCATTAATGATTTCGTCTACTTATTTTTATAATTCATATAAATTTATAAGACTCTTAGATTAATTGCTCTAAATTTCTCTTCTTTATTAAATAAACTCGAAATAATTTTCATACCCGGATTCAATCCTACTAGTATTCGTCACTAATACAATTTTAGATAATATGACAAACCTTGTAGTATAAAAATTTGACAAATTATTGGCGATAAATATTGATGTATAAATGATGATTTCCTATAATTTACAATGTCGTGAAGAGTCCATTGCTTCCAACCGTAGGCTGCCTCAGAGTTGGGCCGCTACTTATCAATCATTTAATTGTTGTGATACCAGGCCCTAGTACAAGCCCAATAGTCTATCAGATAGCAGACCTCTCTCTCTCTCTCTCTCTCTCTCATATAATAGCATATCATTCTTCTTCAAAAATGTGGCCATTATATATATGTACGAAAGCGACAACACATACATCTCATTATGCATCAACTTACAAAAGGCAAAGAACCAGAAAGAAATAAACACCACAAATCACCCTCCCAACAAAAGGATAATTGCCCAAATGACCCTACAACACAAACTCCATCAAGAGAAAACAGCCTCAACAAGCACATGTTTCTTCTTAGGGTACCCCAAACCAAACAAATGGTTCAAATAAACCTTGTCGTCCTTCACAGTTGCTGCCGTAACCAAACGATGAGTATCCCCTCTGAACTTACCCGTGACACTACCACTCTCCCAATTGTCCGAGCTTTCCACCAATCTTGAAGGGTTTCCAGCAACTACAAGCTTTGTAGGAGAAACGAGCTCCAACCCGTCTCCAAATATCAATGACCCCCCGGTTATTTTAACCAGCGTGACTTCGTCTCCCTTCCCGACTTCAATCTTGAATAGGTTGCCCGATAGAGTGTGAATGACAAGCAAGTATCCATTTCGATGGTAGACGATACCATTGAGCCCGATCAAGTTGTAGTACCATTCTTTCGGGACGAAGAGCGGGCTTTTGATGGTGCCTAGGAACTCTCCTTTTGCTCCGACCTTCCATATCTTGTTTCCCTTGGTGTCGGTTATGTACGCGTTGCCCTCTGGGTCGACTGCTACGTCGTCTGCAAATTCTTTCTCGCCTTCTGTATACTCAACCAAAAAAATTAATGGAGAACTCCTTTGAGAGCGTTCTAATCGCATACATAAACTCTACCAGCCCAGCACAATGACAATGTAGGACAAATCCTTTTGATATAACTCATCTTCAATAACTAGCTCGAGAGATCGCAAAAGAGTTTGTGTGTTCAGCCAGTATAATGTGAATATGGAACAAATATATCTTCTAACAGCAAGCATTATTATACAATGTTAACACTACTGCGATAGAATTTGAATTTGTTAATTTTGCGACTCCGGAACACCACAAAGGCTTTGTTTCTTCTAGATTTAAGTCGGATGGACTTTGAACTTTGCAATTCGATGTTTTTCTTTCATGACTTTCTCATCCGGATTATACAATCCTACCATAACACAACAACCTTATTACTCCATAGAATTTATTATTTGACATCTACACTTACAATCTTACCTTATACAATACCACAAACTTATAAAATTTAAAAAATCTAAATTCGGTCCAATTAAACCCAAAGAACACCCCTAAAAAGGTGACTTCAAATTTAAAATCATGGGCCATAGATTCCAACGTAAATGATCCAAAAAAGAAGACATGGACCACATTAAGATATATTTACAAAAACGAAGATAATAATCCAACGTAAATGATCCAAAAAAGAAGACATGGACCACATTAAGATATATTTACAAAAACGAAGATAATAAGCTGAAATTTAGTAATAAAAAAATGCACATGCCAAGCAGCAGCCTATTATTGAAATGTTACATCAACATCATGGGTTTTGAATTTAATTCTTGAATCTTGAGTCCAGACTTCCCTACCTCTCAGTTCAGAAGGTAGAAGTTGATGAATGCTCATTACCAAACAGAAAAAATTTCATTATAGACCGAGTAATTGGTTTAAGGGTGGACCCTACACCAATTTCTTTCTTGTTTACAAGTAGAAACTTCATTTAGTAACATAGAAATCTTCGCCCACGAGAGGAACTCATTAACCTGCCTCTATTCTACCAAATAGGTCGCCTACTTGACTCCATTTTGTTTTATTTTTCTTATATTTTAATTTTATTAATAAACATTATGAATATATTAATTATTTATATCAGTTTGTACTCATGATGATCATTACTAAAATTAGAACCTGAGATAGAAATATAAATGGAAGTACAATTCGTTCACTCATTTTCATCACAAATACATTTTTTTTTCAATTTTTAAAATATATTATCTGACATAATAACTCTGGCCTGTTTATCTATATAAATATATAAAGGAAGAACAATTAGTAAATACATTTCATTTCTAAAAATTCTTCAATTTTGTTTCTAAACCAAAGGAAATTAAATGGGCTCTAGAGTCTTAAAAAGGAGCTGCAGTCGCTAACATATATGATGCTATGATGCAGCAATAAACTATTATGAAAGGCTCTATAACAACCGATAAATCCATGGCAGCTAAAAATGGCGACAAATCGCTAATTACTAATCATACAGACAAGTACTGCAGTTGTTCGACACAGAAATCTGCAGTAACTATATACTTTGTTTGAAAACATTAGTGGAGGAACTAATCACCTGGTCCGCTGAGCTGCGTGAGAAAAAGCTGATCCCACGTGGTCAAATCGTAAGCTGCCACCGCACTGTACGTGTTTCCGCGCACATCGGCGATCACCACCACCGCGCGATTCCTCGGCCGGTCAACCACTACTCCCAGCGACGAATTCTTCCCGAAGCCGGCATTACTGACCACCGGAATCTCCTCCAAAACGACGCCGGATGAGAGGTCATCCTTCACCGGAACCACCCCTAGGCCGCCCTCGAAGAAGGAGACAACGAATCGACGGTTGAGATCGTCCCACTTGGCGGACTCGCGGAGAAATGATTTGCTGTGGTAGGCGTAAACGTGGGTGGCGTGCTCCGAGGTCTCGGAGTGGATAATGTAAGCTATGGGGATTGCGGAGAGGAGAATAAGGAGAAGGAAAAATTTGGTGGAACAGAGGAAGGAAGCCATGAATAGAGAGAGTGATATGGTTAAGGCTTGGAGAACTGAGATTTCTTTTTTCCAAGTTTTAGCTTTATAAATAGAGACTCAGCAGAGTGAAGATTTTTTTTTTTCTTTTTTCTAATTTTCTTCTTGGAACAAGAAAAGAAAAGGAGGGCTGTTTTTAGTTGGTGTTTTAACTGAGTAGGTGGAAGCAGGGGACTGGAAGAGAGAGAGAGAGAGGAGATTCCAAAATGATGGCTGTATTAATTTGGACTTTCGTACCTTGGAAAGACTCTTGGATTTTTTCCCTTTAAATGGATTTGTTTATATATTTGACAGTGGCAATTTGAAGTAATTATTTATTTGATTGCAGGAAATATTATGGCTATCAAGTCTTTTTGAATTCTCAGAACATGAATATCAGTCGGCAAGGTTTGACAATATTATTAGGTTCTAATAAATATATTACCAATTTTCCTTGCACACGAAATATTATATTTCTGTTATACACATTATAATTCTATTAATACACATTATATATGTAAATAATATTATTAATGATCATATGGTTTATATTAGTAAAATTATAATATGGTACAATATAAGAAATAGAATAAAAGAAGATTCCAACCGATTTGATTGTAAATCAGCAAATTGACCAGCACATGTTAAGATTTTCAAATTATCAGAGTATCTGCAACAGTCGCTAAATTTATTTATCCAAGCAGAGTATTCCTCATTGTTAAGATTGTGTCATGTTGGTCTCTTGGACAATTTCATATTTAGAAAGAGAAAAGCAATAGCTCGGTCTTAAAAATACAGAAATGCCTATATGATACAAAAATAGATTTACATACACATGTGAATGTGGGTTTCTCTCATGAACAGTTGTTTCAGCGGAATACTAGCGTTTCCACATAAACTTAGGATGCATTTGGATTAAATGATTTGTTTTTATTGAATTTCGGAGAAGTTTCAAATCTACATTTCAATTTCCGATGGGGGCAAAGAGAGGCAATACAGAACATAATGATTGAAAAGGATATGAGAAACCAGACTAGTTCCTTTAGCCAAACAGAGAACAGTCACGTTACACAAGTTCAGTCATTGACAACTACAAAAGCCAGCGAACAGTTATTACACATTTATTCAGTCCAATTATTTGCTTCCATGGGCAAGAAATATTTGTTGATGAATCCTGCACAGTAAATTGATTGCCGCTTCCCAGCCAGACCATTTTAGAGGAAAACAACCTTACTTGAAGGCACATGCAAAAAAGCATTTTGTTAGAGGAGCCATATGGCTTAAATGCTGCGAATTACCTGTAAGGTTTAATACCGGTGTCCTATACCAGTTCATCAACTCAGGAGGTTAAGTTCATCTGGCCATTTATCATGATCCGTATCTGCAAAAAACAAGGCATATCAGAAACTTCACGCAAGCATATACTGACTTTCTATGTATATAACGAGAAGGCCTGATTGGCAAAAAAAATCCAAGGCATTTGCCGAGTTTTAACTATATTTCGGTCGATTCTTTTGATTTAGCATCATTTTGTCAATGCGGTGCAATTTTGGCCAATTAGTGCGGTGAGTGCAAAATTTGCTGTCAGGTAGATTTAAATTTAGAGTGCAGCTATTCATACTTCAAAACCTCTAAACATACCTCAAAGTCTAAATATACAAATTAGTAATTTATTTTTTTACTAAATATACCCCATTTATACCAATTATAGTTTTTTTATTAAAAAATAAAAATAAAAAAAAAAACAAAAAAACAAATGAGGACTGTCCAACCTTTCATGTCTTTTCCAGAAAAATCCTAAAAAACAAATTTTTCTCTGCAATTTTTATATCCTTTAATCTACCATACATATATCTCCCTTTTAAACTCCACATACTCTCTTCTCTAGCCAAAAAATCAAAAAAAGAAGAAAAAGATATATTAGTATTAACACATTAGCAGGAAAAATTATGTTTCCTATTAAATATATAAGTATATATATGTATATATATACTTTTGAGATTCAGACTATTTTGTTGCAGAACAGTGCTGCAAATCAGAAGAGATTTGAAAATAGTGAAAATTTTGTTTAGACTGTTTTTCAAATCTAAATACCTTTTATCTTCTGTTGAAAAATATTTTTCTGTTATATATATATATATATGTATATGTATATGTATATGAACCCTTCTACAAACAATTCTTAACCAAATTAAGTGAAAATAACATTTAGAGAATAGTGTTAAGTGCGTGTTGTTTATCATATTTGGCCATCACGGTGAAAGACTTTAGATTTGGAGCCGAGTATGAATTTCCAAATCCAGAATAGCTTTGTATTTTTTATATTCAAGAAACATGAAAAAGAAAAAGAAGAAACGTGATTGTTGATTGAGGGTCTGCAGTTGAGAAGAAAATTAAAAAAAAAGAATAAAATTAAATTACTTTTAAATATATAAATATATAAGAGTATTTTAGTCAATTTATTTATATCTAATTTTGTCATAATTATATGGGGTATGTTTAGAGATTTTGGGGATATAAATAGCCACACCCTTAACTTTAATGATCATTGTAATCTGTGACGTGACTTACGCATCTTTGTACATGTCACCTAGTTTGGCACCCATTTCACATATTAGCCAAAATTGCACCCAATCAACAAAATCATGGGTGTATTGACCATTGTAAAATAATTAGCCAAAAACGGAAAAATCATGCAAAGGGGTCTGGATGTTTTTTTGGCTATTAGGCCTAATGAGAACTAAGAGTGCTGTATGATAGTGGGCGCCGAATTTGGCAGGGCCCTTGATAGGAAAAACTGATAGAGCTACTTGTTTTCCGATAAGCATAAATGATCACAAAAATTTGATGCAAGACTAACACTATGGAAAGAGTTATCTCCCACCAGAATCGTGGCTTTATTGACCATTTTAAGAGAACTAGCCAAAACAGCAAAATCACGCACAGGATTTGGATTTTTTTGGCTATTAGGCCTAATGGGAACTAAGACTTCTATATGATAGAGAATGTAAGCTACCTCTGGATACCAAATTTGGGATGGCCCTTGATAGAAAAACTGAGAAAGCTTCTTGTTTTCCGGTAAGCATAAATGATCACATAAATTTGATGTAAGACAAAATATGGAAAGATATTTGATGTAAGACAAAATATGGAAAGAGTTGCCTCTTCCAGAATAATTTTCCATCAAAATAAAATTTGTAGAGATGAGAAGTGTTACCACAATGAAGACCTGCACGTGACGTGAATTTTATCGTCATCGTCATCTAGCTGCTCCGCAACTCCTCCAGCTGCTCCAACAGCTTTACTTTCTGCATCCAATGTGCCTTTGGTTGCATTTTCTTCACATGCATTAGGATCTTCACTAGCATCCAATGAATTAGCCACACAATAGTTTTGTAGCCACCTATCAGTTTCCCAGAGAACATGCATCACACTCTCTCGTGCTGCATAACCATGGCTCTCAAACGGAAGAATAACCAAGCGACAAAGTGCACCATGGCCTTTCAATGCATTGAAGAAACGATCTGACTGCATTATGTACAATTCAAAAATGTAACCCAGTATTTTTGTTTCCAATGTACAATAAAAGGGATTATCACACAGCTATAAATTGGTGGCAAGCTATTAACAGAATAAAATCAATACACAAACACAAGGATTCCCACCTGCATTGTCAAGGTTCCTGGATTGTTGTCTTCTTCTCCATGGATGAGCAAGATAGGCTTCTTAATTTTATTAGCTGATATGAATGGGCTCATTTCAACATAGATACCAACAGCCTCCCAAAGTGTCCTGTCCTCATTCTGGAAAGAGAAGATTCAGTAATTACCAGATCATGCAAGACAAAAGGCACACCAAAGGGATTAAAGAGCAAGCTCAGAGCCCAGCATTTTATCTAACCCCTACTACAACACGTAAAAGTGAGAGGAAAAAAAGCAAAACCACACTGCATAAACTAAGTTGCACCTAATCTACAGAACTACCTGAAACCCAAATGGGGTAAGAGTTCTGTTATATGCTCCAGAGCGAGCAACTCCACAACAAAACAGATGAGGTGCGTGAGCAAGAAGATTTGCGGTCATGAAAGCCCCATAGGAATGACCACCAACAGCAATTTTGTTTGGATGAGCCACCTAGAGCACAATATACTTAGAAACGTCAGTTGTCAGTCAAAAACACTAGTATAAACATTATAAGTGGAGGAACATACTCCACGGCGAATAACTTCCTCAACTGCAGACTCTGCACTTGCAACAAGCTGCTCTACATACCTGATGAATGAATCAACCGATTAAGGATGCCATACTTATGATTAAGGATACATTACTTACCACAGAACTAAAATCATTATTCTGGTCTGTGCATTAGTCCTATTGATTAGGAACAACTGAAGAGCTGCTTCAGTTTTATGCATGTCATCAAGTCGGTGGTTTCCTTGAAATTCGTTTTCATAATACTTTCTTCTAAATTTCATATTTTTAGTCCAAAATGAAACATCAAACAGCTTAATAACTGATTACAATGAAAAGAAACTAAACATAACAGCGGATCATTGAAACTGGCGAAGCGGGATCCCAGTTCCCAATCCCAGTAGGGAACAATCATAGGAAGTGGGTATCAGTGTCACTGATAAAGAGGTTTCCATCTGTCCAATTAATTATTCCAGACAAACAGAGGAAACAGGCAAATAATAACTGTATTCATGATTGATAAAAAAATGAGAGGAGACACTAGCCACATAAGAGAATATAAGAATTCCGCTGCTCTTTCCGTCAGTAAGCATTTTTTTTCAGACAGTAAGCAACACTTGAAGGCATAAAGCCATCTAGTGTTTAGCCATATGTGAAACAAAATCAAAGTCCTGATGGGATTTGATTCAATCATGCTATCAGTGTTGTTCCAGTTACTAACTTGCTATTCCTATCTCACTTCAGCTACACAGAACATCCTACAATATTATCTTAAAATGCTTTAGATTGACCAATATACCTTTGTTATACTAATCATGCAGGAAGTATACCTTTTATAGAACTTTCTGAGGAAAAAAGTTAATATCATTGATTAAAACATAAAATATCATCCTTGCAAAGTGAAAACTTAAGCATGAAGTACCTATCATTTGCCTCTTCATTACCCTCTCCAATGATAGGAATTGTTGGCCCAGACAAAATAGCAAACCTGCAAGATTTGAAGTGATTCCAAGATCGTAAGATTAAAGACTGATGAAAGGTCAATAAGAAGCAAATTTGGTATAAACAAATAAAAGATAACTATTTTCAGCAAGTGAAATGAAATATTATGCCTTCTTGCCAGCCAAAGTAGGGGAGATGTTGAACCAATGCCAGCAAACTCATTTGGGGACCCACGGACTTGTCCAGCTGCGTCTTTACTTTTGAACTCTCCAGGGTAAGACCACATTAAGCATGGAAGCGGCCCATCTCTGGCAGGATCATAATCAGGGGGAAGATACAGTGTCGCTGTAAGTTGAACACCATCCTTTCTTTGATACCTAATCATCTCTTTTTTTAATGAAGACAGCTGAGGGTAAGGATGGGGAAAGTTCGTAATCTGGCATACTTTCTTCTCTGGCCAACTCAGTATGTAGTACTGCGTGTTTTCAGTTTTGGATTCCTTAGATGTCAACACTTTCAACTGATTAAGATTTATCTCCCCTTCATCCTGATCAGACATCAGAGCAACAACAGTCTCATAATACTTTTCCTTGTCACTCACCCAGATTCGTTCTTTATTGCCTGTATTTCTGAAACTTCTCATGTCAGATTCCAGATCATTATGATGTTAATGATGAATAATTAACAAATTAACACAAAACTCACAAGTCAAATAAATCCAGAAATGGTACATTCCCTTGTGGAGTAGCACCACTTCCATTTAATAAGACATATGTGGCTTCATTGCTTTCCTTCTTCAGCTTCGCAATCACATAAGTACCTAAAGGAGTTCTCCGCAGCATGGGAGAACCAGGATCCGAGTAAACATCTTCAGAAGACCTATCAAACAGTATGCGTGGACTTGCACCCTCATATCCAGGTGAAATAACCCAGGTTCTTATTCTTCGTGTTTTGTACCAAGATTCATAAACTAATGCGAGCGAGTCATCACACCAAGAGATCCCTCTAAAAACATAACAAATTTAAAAATTAGCAAATGATGGTGTCAGCGTGTCGTGTAATTGACGGGAAAACAATATCAAAACTTAAAAAGTGAAACGGCTAAGACACAAAAACACAATATACTTAGGCTGCCTCTACAAAAGCCATGGGACTTCATCAATGCCAAAAGTCCAGATATCCATAAGTTACATTCATTAAATAGAGAAACCCTGAACACCCCCCCCCCCCCCAACCAACAAATAAAGGAAACTCCGTTACTGAAATTTATTCTTCTCCCTAACATCATTCACTTATCATGTGTAGTTCATCCCGATTTTCATCAAAGTTGTTTAAACTATGATTTGCATTGAGTGGTTGTGTGGAATTGCGTTAGCAAGGAAAAATTAGGAAGTATACTTTCAGTAGACATTATCATTTCTTTGCTAATTCCTCTCTATGAAATTTGCCATGTTGCGATATTATGCCTTGAAAACCACACAAAAAATATAATACTTAATATATTTACAAACCAAATTACGATGGACTATAGCCAGTTTATAACCATACCCGTAACGAAAATCAAGTTTATGCAAAACCACAGGCTGATCATTTTCAAGTGGCTCAGCAGGTTCTGTGTAAACTATATCACGTGGAGAGGCTTCTACTTTGGCATCACCACCATCCTGTGTCTCAACCCTTGCAAGTTCAAAAAAAATAACAATAATAATAATTGAGTTAGATGCACCAATCATTCAAAACCACAATGCATAATTAATGATCAAGTAAAATCACATCTGAAGTTGCCAAGGCCAGTACAACAACAGACCTCCAATGATTCGTGCACAAATACTTTGAGGTCGGAGAATCTAAAAATGCAAAATAGCAAAGTCCAGTTGTAAGTGTCTGGTTTCTACTCCTACCACTCTTAACTCACTCTATATAAGCCTACATAAACTGGAGATTTCACAGAACAGTAGACTCCTATTGGGAAAGCCATCAAATACAAGGTTGTGATTGAAAGAATAATCATTGCATCTTCTGCTATTCAATTCACAGAGAAATGAATAATACAATGCAAAATTTCTGCATATAACCCAAATGCACAGTTCTATCATACATAATTCTACTGCTCGTAAATAAAATAAAAAGCATTCAAATTGGAAAAGCAACTTCTTTCATTATAAACGGCAAACAAGTAAACTATTGTTAACCACTGGACTTTCACAAAGTCACTTGGGAAATTCCTTAAGTTGCAATCTTATCTTTGCAAGTAAAGATACCAGATGCAGGAATATTTAGATTTCATACCAGACAAGTGTTGACGGCTTATCTGCTCTCCAGTGGATTGACCGCTTCCCTCTTCGAACACTACTATGCGTGATGGGAATATCCTCGGCAAGGGGTAAATCACAAAGTTCCCGCAGAAACGTGCCATCAGATGTCCAAAGCTCAACCTTTCGAGGGAATCTTCCACAGGGAACATTAAAAGAATATGGCCTGTGCACTGAACTAATCATAATGTAGTTTTTATCTGGAGATGGGTCCAACGATGTATATAGAGCTGGAGGTCCAACTGGCGTTGCTGATCCATCCAGAGATGCCATAACAAGTTGTGAAGTTGCATAGTAGTCAAATAAATCTTCATCATATTCATCTTTGAGGAGATCTTGATACGTTCTTGATTGAATGATATCCTTTTGTTCATTAGATTGGATCTTAGGACCAGAAGGAACCAAAGGTTTCTTTGGAGGATCTCCCCGAGACAGAGGAATTGTACAAACTAACAGGGTTGAGTTATTAACCCACACAAAGCTGAAAAGAAAGAACAACAGAGTGAATTTTGAAAAGTGAAAGAGCCTTAATAAACACTTTACATAGGTATGGAGCATACTTGTCAAAAACTGCATTTACAAAAATATCTAGTGCCTGGAAAAGAGGTCTAGCTTTTCCAGATTCAATATCAGCTACCCATACTCTCAGCTTGCTACTGCTGCCATCCTCCTGTTCACAGATTGTTTGGAAGAGACCATAGCATTCATGTCAAGAAACATCATAAAAGAACAGGGCACTGGATTCAGAGATTCTAGACAAATATGTGATAATTATATCTAAAAATCATTGGTAGTCAAGCGAGAAGTCATAAAGCAGGATAGACGCTGCACATTCATGTATTCACAGACTACAATGAAACACAAAAATCAGAACAAATACCTCGTCGGTTCTAACACAGAAGGCAAGATGGGCGCCATCATTTGACCTTGTTGGAAAAGAAAAAATGAGTTAAAGGGTGACCAAAAAAATACGGAAGCAGGAAAACTGTACTTGATAGTGACAATTATTCAAGTAAACCAATTAAATGAAAAAGAATGAAGACTAAAGAAAGATCTTATACTCCAGAAACATAAGAGTAATAAGCATTTATATACATATACTACTAATTATTCCTATGTGCTGCAGATAATATAAGCAGCAAGGAGGTCCACACAAGATATTTCTTACAGGAAAATTATCTAATAGTTCTTCATTGGTAATCCAAATAAGATAGCCATATCCATGAAAATATTTTGTCCAAGCTACCCTAATTCATAGTCTTATATATGACTTCCAATATTAGGTACACGACTTGAGATTCAGACAAGTTCATATAAATATTTAATAATAACAAGCATTGTTCCATTTGGCAATAAAAAAGCTCGTGACTCACCCAAACATCATTCATTTTTGAATCCATAAAGAACTTGACCAAGAGATCAACCAACCAACAAACTCTGCTTACCATGAGATAAAATTGATTTTAGAACCATTTGGAAGGCCATGTATTTCCTTTTCAGGACCAAGGGTACCATTATCCAATATCTGGTGGATTCCAATACCAGTATAGTATGACCTGGAAATGAAGGATATAGCAATCTTCAGCCAGAGCAATAAAAATAATAACAACAACAACAACAATAACAATAATAATAATATTATAACAAAATATATAAAGCCATCAATACTGTTGGTATGAGAAAATAGCAGTGGATCGAAATATTCCAAGAAATGTACAGTACACACATGCGACTCCGTGAGTTGCATTTCCCATCTATGCGTATGCCAGCAAGCTTCTCCTCGGGCCTAGCCAAATCTGCCAAAGGAGGCAATGATCTCCTCCTGAGGAATAGTATTTTATCACGATGAGGGGAGAATGATAGCGTTGGAAGGGGCGGAGAATCAACAATATCTCTGATCTCTGGTGGAGGAAGGCGATATCCATTTCCCAATGATGAATCTGCAACAACGTGAAAAAATAAGAAATCAGAAATAGCAAAGCCTTACACACGAATTCTGATATGATGGTATACATTCAGTAGGAGCACTTTTAGGATCCGTATTAAATACCAAGTGGCACATAGATTGTTTACATGACACTATCAAGCATTTTGCACATTAGACCACACACAAGATTGAAAGGATATGAAACCAGAACTATGTCAAAGGCCTCCTTGAGACCTAATTATGATCAATCAAATAGCGAGTTTCGGTTTCTCAAAAGTTACTGTATCCAACTACACACATTGTAAAGCATAATGAAGCAAAAAAAAAAAAAAAAAACAAACACGTCTGCTAGTCAAGGACGTAGCACTGAGGAAGCACCTATTTTCATCAATCCAGAAACAGAAGAATTACGAGTCCAACTCCACGATTTCAGTAGAATCCGGAATTGAGAAATCACGTGCTAGGCAATACATTTAAGAATGAATTAAACTCCAATAAAATGACACAATATGTCAGTAAATCCCCACACAGATTCTGTACAAAAAAAAGGTCCCCCAAAACTACAAACTTCTTCTTGCACTTTTACAGGAAGATTGCCAAACTTGGGAAGCGTCATTGTAATGAACAATTTGCAGGAAAGACAAGACAAACCATCCTTGCAACACTCTTATTAACTTCATTTAATTTTCTTTCTCAATTCCAGGACTCCATCAAAGGATTCTCTAAGCTGAACGCAGAATCGCGACATCAAGAACAGAAGGTCAAAGTAACTCATCAACGTTGAAGAGCTCAGAAGACAGAAACCAAGCAATAAAATCTCAAAACAGACAACTACTCAACTAGCAAACAACACGAGTTTTTCGGGATATTTCCGATCAGCACATACAAGCATAATTCAGCTGAAACAACAAAAGAAATCAGAACCAGAGAACCTTAACAGTATTCACAAAATGCACTCCAAAACATGTGTTAAAGTATTCATTAGCTACCTTCACAATCAGCCGTGGCCGATGAAGAATGAGCGGCGCCATTAGAGCCGCCGTCGCCCTCGGCAGCGTTGACAGCGACGATGTTGCGGAATCTCATCGCTCTCGTTCTAACAACAGCTGATGAAGTTGATGAAAAAGGTTTGATCAGTTGGAATGGAGGACGGTGAGGAGATTTTAGAGAGAGAAAGTGGGGAGCAGAGGAGAGGATGAGAGGCTGTTTGGGGAAATGAAAGAAAGAAAAACGATGGCAGACTTTGTGAAGGCGCATGTTAGTGTGACAGTATGAAGTAATGATGGCGTTAAAAAAAGCGCAGGTGTTCCTTTTATCTTTGAGCGAATATCTTTTTTCTGCGGCGGGCTTCGATTGGCTACGCGCGGCCGCAGGGAGGAGGGACTACACTGAGGGCGAGTTGCTGCTGCTTCTCGACATGGAAGACTCAAGATATTTTTATCACTTTTTTTGTGTTATTTTATTCCTGCAAATTAGTTTTTAACTGATTTTCTGAATTTGAATTAGAATTAAATTTATATTATTTTTTGTCTAAATTCTTTTTAATTTTAAAATTGGATAAATATATTTTTGAACTTCAAAATAGATATAAATTAGATTTTAATATTAAAATAATTAAATAAATGTGAAAATTTATTAACAAATCTAAAAAGTAAAAGTCAAATAAAAAATATATTATAAATAAACAAATAAATAAATAGCAAAATAAATTCAAACAAATTTGGTATTATTCAAATGGAGTAAAGAATCAAAAAATATATATTTGATTTAGTTCTTAACTTATTTTATATATTTCTGAATTGATTTAATATTTTTTAGAAGTATTAAATATTTTTCATATTTATTTAGTTATTCAACTCTTATTTATAAGTTCCAGAATTTATTTGACTCATTTTACATAAAATGTTTAGAGAGCTATTTGGAACAAAACATAGTTTATGATCTAGTTTTGTGTTTGTCAAAGTTTTCATTAATACAAGTCAGATCATAGAGAAACATAACCTAATATTATATTTGATTATGGATAGGTCAAATTTTATTTTTGTATGGAGACATACTTTTTGGATTGGATAAATCCATCCATACACTATCTTCCCAAAAAATCTTACACATTTTATTTCACCCATAAGGGTATGTTTAGACTACGAATCACTAGATATGAGATGAGTCTATCCCATTCGTTTGGAATATTAGCATAATTTTGGGCTGACTTAATATGTGGTTCACTCTATTATTTGACATAATTTTATATTTAAATGTTAAGTTTTTTTACATAATTACACTAATTAAACCGGTCAAGATTGAGAGAGAAATTGTTCGCCCCTTGTGTGCAATCGTCAGTTATCCCTAGTGGTGCTGCTGATTACTTGATGTTGTCTCTGCCTTCATGGAGCTGCTTGTAGGTGCCTCAACCTCGCGCACCTACGATACCTGCTACTCAAATTAGTGTAATTGGCTCGTTTTTCTAACTGCATGTGTACTAAAAAATCCCTATTGTTGGATTTCGTTTTGGTAAAGCAATTTAAACATCTATATTTATTGTTTTTGTAGCAATCGTGCGTCATGCATTAGGATTGATTGTGTTTGCTAGTAGAAATGACGAATTGTGTGTGAATTTATGTATTTATTGATATTTTTTATCTTTATAATAATTGGATATATATACATGCTTCCGATTGTGATAAAAGAATATAGAATGTAGTTTAGGAAAGAACTTAGTTTTTAAAGTGGTAGGTAATTAGTCGAGATGTTATTTTTAATGTGTCTGACTTTTTATGTTTGCATATATGTATTTTTACCTATTTCTGATAAGACTTCTTCTATGGTGGAGCGACTGTTGTGGTTTGTCTAAAGCTTAACTTTATGCTCTTCCTAAATTTTGTTACTGTCAAGACTCTATGGCTCTTGTAGCTTAAATGTCTGACTTGAACTTTGTGTTCTTCTAGACTAGTGTCTTACTTGAACTCTGTGTATTGTTATGACTTTGTGCCTACGTTAGCCTTGTACCCTACTGTTTGGTGTTTTATATCTTGCTGATCTTAGTGTTCGACGCGAAACCTTGTGTCTTATTGAATTTGTGTTCTTGTAGTTGGACTTCGTATCTTTATGTTGATTTTGAGTCTCTTTTTAACTATGTGTTCTAATAAACTTTGTGCTCGTACCGACTTAGTGTTTTCATGGAACTTGTATCGTACTTGAACTTCATGTTTACATAGTAGATGGAATCAACGATGTGAACTTACCAAGGTTTTTCTATTTACCAAATTGTTAGGCGAACTTATATTGGACCAAATGCACAAATTGTTGAAATATTAACCCATTTATAGATCCACTAAATTAATAAATGGCTCACTTCCATGTTTAACCTAACCCAATATCTTACTGATACCTTCTTCTACCTAATTAAATCAATCTCCCAACCAACACAAGAGAGAAATTTGGCGCCACCTTTATACCATTTTTGTTTGTTATCTCAGGAGAGAAATGTCACTAGGAACTTTCAAGGGATATGGTAATTGGGAGAATTTGAGTGGGGGAAAGAAGATGGAACTCAACGTCGATACCTTGTAGCATCCCATCTTACCTCATTCAAATATATTGGTTGATATCTACCGCCCCTTCACGAACAAGCCTTTAATCCACGGCATAACTTTATTCACGGCTAATATCTTAACTCAAAATCGATCATTGAAAGTATCAGCTCTCTTATATTATGGATTATAGATACATTTTGTATTTTCATCATGTTCTATTTTATTTCAATACAAATATAACAATTTATTATTTATTTGAATGTGATTATTTTTGTTCTGATCAGAATGTATCACAAATATGTATTCTCCCACGCAAAGATAGCCGAATGGTTCTCTCAAATAACATGATGACGACACTTTTGGCTGACCGAGGACAGAAAAAAAGAAAAAGAAAATCCAAGTTGATCTTTTAAAGCAAGTGTTGTAACTTGTAACACGTGTCTTTGGTAGAAGTAGAACAACGAAGAACAAATACGCAAATAGCTTTCGATTTCTTAAATTTATTTTTCATGTTCTAATTCACACGAATTACTACAAAAATCCGACCACAAAAAAAGGTGTTTCTGTAAAAATATCTGTGCCATCATACCGACTGACGTGGCGGCTAGCGATTGGTTTAAAAATGATAAGGAAATTTCTGTCCACAAACCCCTGCATGCCCCATTTATATATATCTTCACAACCAAAAAAAGGTTCCATATTCCTTCTCAAATTAAGAACAGAAGAGTGCAAAAATGGCAGCTGTAGCTGGAATTAGCATCACAACCCCAAAAGTCTTTGCCCGGGCAACAGAAAATCCGACCGGTCAATCCATCAAGTTTTCACAGCTGAACAGCCCGTGGAAGAGGAGCAGCCCCCGGCGGATGTACGTGCGCCCGGCGGCGGCGGCGCCGGATAAGCTGTCAGGCAAGGTGGAGGAGAGCATCAAGGACGCGGAGGAAGCGTGCAACGACGACCCGGTGAGCGGGGAGTGCGCGGCGGCGTGGGATACGGTGGAGGAGCTGAGCGCGGCGGCGAGCCACGCGAGGGACAAGAACAAGGATTCGGATCCGTTGGAGACTTACTGCAAGGATAATCCGGAGACCGATGAGTGCCGCACTTATGATAATTGATGTGGTTTATGTTGTGGTTATGGTGAACCTGATGTTAAAAGGTTTAATGTGGGAACGATTTTAGTTACAGTTGTTGTATGATGAAGGAAATGGATGTTAATGGTTAATTGGGCGTTATACAATACTTTACAAATTGTATTGGTTGGTTATTAATCTTTTTGGCTTTGTTTCTTCAACTTTATTCCATATTCTTTCTCAGCGTCTGAGTATTTATGTATTATATTAATTTTTTTATTGGGTTAGGAGCTTCAATTTTGAATTATTTAAGAATCTAGTAGCATTAAATTTTGAATAGTTTATGAACTAATTGTGAATGTTGACAATGTTATGAAAGTTTGTATTGAGATATTTTTAGCATCACGGACCGTTCATGGACCCATCACCCATAGGAGCTTTGGTATTTCAAGATTAATTTTGAGTAATTTATGGATGTGGGAGCATAAAATTTTTAATATTTTATTTTTAACCATGTAATGATATATACATTAAAGGATAGTTTATTTTTAAACCCTTAAACTATTCATTTTTATTTTGTTAAGCTTTTTTATTTGTATTCAGTCACATAAAAACCTCAAATTATTTTTTTGCGGTTTATTAAGGACTTTCTACATTTTTTAAATTTTTAATAAACCCTCAAAACATAATTGTTATAATATTTTTAATATAATTTTCATTATATCTTAGTATCTTTAAAGTTAATTGTAATCTATGGTTCCCCAAATTTTTAAAAACTAGCTTTAAATATATCAAAATATAAGAAAATTTGTATTAAAAAATATAATAAAAATATATTATGAGGGGTTAAATATCAAACAATGTTTTGAGTGCTCAATCTGACTTAATTTTTAGGGACTTAATAAAGTAAAAGTTAATAGTTCAAGGACTTGAAAGTAAAATATTCCAGTTAAACGAATATCAATAAAGTTTGAGTGTCATTGGGCCGTACGACAAGCAAATATTGTTGGACCGTACGACAAGTAAATATTGAGTTATTTTAAGCATCTCTATTCATGGATCCACAGGAGATTTGAAAGTCAAAGTCATCACGATTCATGGATCCATGTGGGAGGGTATAAGGAAAGGTGTATTGTAGATGCGCTTGAGGAGCTGAGAAGACGTGCAATAGGAGGATATAAATTGATGGGCCTCCCACCTTCAATTACGTGGAAGAAATTGGCTAATTTTACTGGTTATGGTATATATCAAGAAACCCAAGTAGTACAACACAGTTCCCCCTTAAAAAGATCAAAGACGGCACAACAATAAATTGATCCATTCTCCAGCCAATAAAAGCACAAGACCAGTTTGAAACCAACAAAAAAGCTGCGGAAACCAGTTGTGCACAATAGCACCGGAACCCATCTAAAAACACACGCAGGATAAGGGAAGGCACCATTGATTACACACAAAGACATGCTCGTGTTTTGTGGGGGGTGGGCAAATGTATTGTGAATACAACCGTGTAATCCATTACACGACCGAGTCACAACATGCCAATCTAGAGATGCAAAAGGAACGAACATGGGATTAAATGAGTATAAAAATGAAAATGAACCAAGAAGCTAGCACAGGAACTTTTTTGTAAGACTTTACCAGGTAGACTTGGCCATGATGATAGAACAAAACAAGATCCAAACCATTTTAATAAAAAACAAGAACCAACATTTGCACACAACTATCACAAACCAAATAAATTGAGCTGATCAATACAAATGATGTATTTATAATGTAATAACACCATCAATCAAACGCCCAAAGGCAAACATAATTGTAATCCAAAAGAAGGAACTTAAATATACGACATCTTAGAAATACAGCAAAACCATCATAGCTAGCAACTCATTAACCATTATCAACAAGAAAATACAAATAAAACTAATAATAGTAGCTGCGACTATCTATTTGACGAAAATAACAGTAGGGTAATCAGTAGATTCATTCCAACCAAAGATTCTTCACACACAATTATTCAGTACTCGAACATGTCCACAGAAGCAGGGATGGGTTGGATCGGACAAGGCATCTGCCACGGCTCGAGTAAAGTATCTGGAATATCAGGAATATCAAATGCAAGGCCACTCACCTCAGATGCAATTTGAAGTACAGAGTTCAGCGATCGGAGGCGGTCAGTCAGCTCCGTCACCTGAGCCCTCAGTACGTTGTTCTCAGAAGCAAAATTGAGGTACAGCTGCGAGGCTCCATCAATCATCTCCCTCAGCTTCTTGTTCTCTTCCTGAATCTTGTTCTCTTGTCCAATAAGCTCATCCAGGTGTTGCTGCTTTCTCATTCTGGAGCGACGTGCAGACTCACGGTTAGACAACTTACGCTTCCTCTTCCTCTCGTCCATATCAGAACCGGGGCTTGTTGGCTGTTGTTTCGAGGCCATTCCTCAAAAATAAATGCTAAGGTATGATTTTGTGTTTACACTTGCTTATAATCTAACTAAATGAGGACTTACTACCCTAGTCTGATCAGGGAATATAAAGGCTTGTTTGTTGGCAAAATTTGGTCTTCACACGATGGAATTAGGGTTTCAGGAGGCTGATTGGTAAGGCTTGTTCATGAAAACACATAGAACCAGTAGAGGAATACTACTGAAAAAGAGTGGAGAATCCTAATCCGGCGCATCAGGATAGCTAATGTCATAAAAACTGACGGACTGAAAACCAGAGAAACATGGAAAACATAGTTCGAAATTCAATTCCCAAAAATTAAAATCCTAGTTAGACAAGTAAACGGGACGCAGGACCTAGATCTGGATTCAGAGAGGAAATGGTCGCACAAACAACCTGCAGATGTAAACGAAGCATAAGAATCGATCAAACAATCAAATCAACAATTACAAATAAATTAAACAATAAACAATAACCGAAATCAGCAATCCGAAACGAAATCAAACAACAGACCATAACTAATTAACAAAATATAAACAAAAAATAAAAAACACAAAAAAACAAACAAAAACAAAAAACTGAAAAACAGAAAACAACGTAAAAAGAAAAGAAACGGAACGGAAAAGTAGAAGCTAACCTTACAGACGCTTTGCCGAGTTTGTCGAAAGAAGGTAGGGGATTAGAAAAGAGGGGGTATTTATAGGACGGGCGGAGGGTTTTGGGGCTCGTAAAATTAATATTTTAATTAAATTTAAGGATTAATTTATTGAGAAAGTAGTGCTGGTTTAATTGGTTGGTGACAGCTACGCAATTGACGCCCATTGGTAGGGGTCTAGGAATCTTCTTTCGTAATATTCGAATTAACTTTCTGATAAGTTGCCTAATTTTCATTCCTCTGCCCAAAAATTCAAATTAACCACATTTTTTTAACATTAACTCACTAAATTATTGTTCGAATCTTCAATTTTGTAAGTCATATATTTTTATACAATTCATTTATGATCAAATTCATTAATTAAATAAATATAAACAAATATATAGATCAACACTATTTTTTTTGTTAATGAACGTGAATTATAAAAATCTACGTTTATATTAAATTTATTATGCTCATAAATTAATGAATCCAACAAATTTAAAATATATATCTACTATATATATATATATATAAACAAAATTACTTTTTTCCAGTTTTATTTTACCGCCTAAACTTCATTAAGTAGTAGAATAGCTATATTATTATTAATTAAAATTACATATTTTTATTTTTAAAATTTTGATTCGATTTCAAAATTTAAATTATTCCATAAAGTTAAGTGTTTCAAAATGAGATAATATCAAGATAAATATACTGCTACATTTAATATATATTTCAATATTAAATATTTTATCGAATATTAATCAAATTACTGAATTTTAAAATTCACAAAATATATAAAATCTAATAAATATATTATTTGATTTTCTTGAATCATTTTATCAAACCGACTAAAATCGCATGATGTTATCAAATTTGCAAAACAATAATCTATATATACATATATAAGTAAAATTATTTTTTAACCTAAATTTCAACCTTATAAATGTAAATCTAGATTTATTTATGAAACTCTTTTAAGATAAATTATTAGAATTTAATTAAATAGATTAATATCAACCGTCTTTGAGATTATCGTTTAATTACTGTTGTTCAACATACATAAATTTGAATTTTAAGGAATTTGTTTAGGAACTGTGCATCATTCTAGTATCATTATATTGTGGAAAGTCATTAACTTTTTTTCAAAAATTAAGCTATCAATTTTTTAAAATCAACCAACATGAATAGAATATGATTTTGTCAAATATGAAATTAAATTTTCACCGATTTTACCGTAATTCAAAATTATTTTTCAGTTTTGTCTCAATCTTCTTTCTATATATTTTATCAAGATTATCACTAAATATTTTAAGGTTTCTCTTTTTCTTTCTCCCTTTCCTTGAAGTCTTTTGCGTGTTCTTTCTTGAGAAAATAAATGGCAGACAAGTATGATAATATGTCCCATATTTCAGTTGTCGCCAAAGTCTACACTCTTCAAAAATATTATTTTCAAATTTATTTTATTTTTAAATTTTTTATTCATATGTTCCTTTCAATTTATCATAAACATATTTTATTTGCTTAACTATTTTTCTTTCTTATTTTTAAACGAAAGTTCTTTCATATCATTTATTTTTTATTTGATTGTTCATGCAATTTTCTGTTGAAATCTGCTAATTATTTTGACATACAACCACAGTGCGATTTTTCATTAGCTTTCAAAGTATTTGTTTCTATCACATTTTAAATTTTTGTGATATTATTATATTTAATTAGTGATTTGCTTAATATTTTTTCCCTTAATTTGACCGTGTAATTAGCAATTTTTACGAGGTCTGCACAAATTTAATCCGTTAATATCTCTATTTAAAATAATAATAATTTGATTCAACCTTTTATAAATTGTGGATATCATGTTTATCAATTTGTGAAGGGGGACAATTCTAATAATTCTAATAGAAGAAAAGACAGAAAAATAAAATTACAACAAATTTCTATTGATTATACAAAAAAATAATCACTCAATTACAAATTCACATATTCTACAATATATCATTTAACTTAAATAATGATTATATTACAAAATATTAGAAAAAAAATTGTGCATCGCACAGGTCACATACTAGTATAAATATATTTAATAATGACGTTGTCTAATATAATTTTCTCGTCCATTTTAAATTTCTAAAAATGAAAATATTTTTTTAAAACTGATGTGTCAGCTTTTAATTAGATTATATTTTTTTCTAGTGTTAAACTATAAAAAATTTCATTTATACTATATTTTTATGTATAATATATTAAATTATTTTTTTCACAATCCTTAATTTTACATCATATCGAATATATTAAAATGGATTGTGAAAAAATAATTATTTTTTTCATTATTTGGGTTAGATTTTAATATTTATTGTGTATTTGATTATTTGTACTGTAACTAAATATTAATTATATTTTTTATAAAGCTTAGGGCTTACTTGATAAGATAATGTTTGATACATAATTTTAGGATTTGTTATCCAGTATAATGTATCAATCTTATGTTTGTTTCGCAAGTTGCAATACATAATATTACATATTAATATATAATAATGTGTTTGTTCAATGTATTAAAATTATGTAAAATGACTATATTGAAATGAGCATATTGACTATTATACCCACTGATACTTTCAATATTAGACACTTTACTCGTATCTTCATTTTGATCAAAATAAAAATTCACAATTTGCTTCTACATATTTTTACTCCTGTATCATATTTTTAAGAACCAAATTAGCACAACATAAATTTCAATATTTTCTTTACAGACTTTTACATTTGATAATTTGTAATGTTAGTTTTTTTTTTTTTTATCATGATGTCCTTAATTTTATTATTTATTAGGACATCTTAAAAGTAAAATTTAAATCACGGACGTAAATATAATAAAAATTATTATGTGATTTTTTTTTTTTTTTTTATGAAAATTTGGTAAAGTTTTAACAAAGAGATTTTTTTTCTCTTAAATTATGTAATTTATGTTTAACTCAATATGTGTCTTCTAATTTTATGACTTTTTTGTTCTCTAACTTTCAATTCCGGTTCAATTTTCACTAGAGTTTCAATTTTTTTGTCATGAATTCCTTACATGACTTTTGATTTGATTATGTGGCCCACTATTGATAATTTTTTTAAATATAAAAAAATATGGGAGAAGATTTACATATAATTAAAAAAAAATATTTAAAAAAAATTATTAAGAAAAACTAGAGATTAGACAATTTTATTTGTAAATCATAAAAAATAAAATTGTAAATGCATATGTTATAAAACCAAATAAAATTGAAAATTATAATTTTCATGTTTAAAATTTTTCTTATAATGTTGTAATTTTTAGAAATATTATTTTGTATTCTAAATATAATTTATCTTTTATTTTCAATTTCCAAATTTTGAGATAACTAGTTGTAATTTGAAATTGCGATTTCCTAATTTCCTATTTTTCATTTTTTATAATTTTTTTTTCTTAAGATAATTTTTAGATTTTATATTAATATTATTTTGTATATTTAAATATAATCTTAAGAGTATCATGTTTTTATGTTAATTAATTTTTAAAAAATTATTTAAATTTTAAAATTTTAATATTTCTAGATTTCCAGGTTTATTTTTAAACTACCAATTTTTTATTTTTTTTCTTTCAAGTTATTTTTATATTCATTTACAATTATTTTACAATATAGCCAAATTAAAATTTTAATCGTGGTTAGAAATAAAATTTTACATTTTTTTTAAATTCAATACAATTAAAATAAAACTAGTTACATCCGAAAATTGATTATTTATTAATTTGTGAATTTATTTATATACTTTATTGATAGATAAATGAACATGTTTATTTCTATAAATTTTTCTCCTTAAAATTTTAAACATCACACATTATGATAGGAATTTTTCAGTTTCCCTGAATCAAGCGAAGTATCACAAATCTTTCGGCCCATCCTGTATATTGTTCTTTTCGTTTTGTGTTGGTTTCATAAAAAAACAAAAAAATGAGGTATTATTTGGACGATCCTCGATATAGAAAAAAAAACAATTTACGCGAAGGACTTTCTTTAACAGAATATAATATTATTACAACATAATAGATTAATTTGTGAAATTAATTTTTGAATCAATTTTGATATTTCTCTTGGAAAAAAATATGATTGAAACCCTTTTCTTCACAAATATAATAATAAAATTTTAATAGGTTAAAGTTTTATTTGATTTGAGAAAGAGGAAGAAGTTTCGATGGTAAAGTGAATGATAATTTATTTCTTATTTCTAATATTGATGATATTTGATTTGTTTTTTGGCCCTTTTTTTTTTAAGCATACAAGTGTGTTTTTGAAAATGATGAGCAGTGTGAAGATTGGTATGCATTCAAATTTCATCTGTTAGAGTAATATTTTTTCGTTTAAGAAGTAATAAATTTCAATACAGAAAATAATACTTTTTTATGAGTAAATAGTATTATGTTTTAACAAATAGAGTAATACTTTTACCATTTAAAAATAATAGATTTCAACACAAGGAGATTTCAATAGCTTTAGAGATAAAAAGTAATAACTTTCAACACAAAAGGTAATACATTTTATAGTTGAGCAAAATACATTTCAACACAAAGAATAATATATTTAAATTTAAGCGATACTACGTTCCAAAATATAGACTGATACATTACAGTACAAATAGTAGCACTTTCATGGTTAAACAAGAATATATGTGTTAAGAAATTAAAAAAAAAAATGTTTAATATTTACTAGTTTAACTGAACACGGTATTACTTATTTAGATAACAAGTGTCACTACAAAAAAAAATATTAATTAGTGACAGAATTTTCCGTCAGTAAATTCTAAATCGGCTCAAAGGTCTTAGTAATGCTTTACTGACAAGTTTATTTTTCTATCAGTAATTAGCATTTTTTTTGTAGTGTATTACCGGTTTAACTAAAAAGTAATACACATTGTTGAATGTATTATCCGTCTACTTAAAAAATATTATTGATTTAACTAAAAATTATTACATACCCAGCAAGAAAACCCATAATCGATGGGCAAGCGAGCTGGTTGCACATTGGATGTGAATTTTTAATTTTTTTTTTAGTTTGACGTGTTTTTGATGTACGACCTTGAAAAAAATTAATGGGTTCAGCCCATGACCCAATTGCATGAATTTAAGATTTGTACAACCCAATTACAAGAGACTTACTCTTATTTATATCATTCCATACTTAGTGAGTTCAGGTTGGGTGAAGTTGAAATTCACATAAAAAATAAATGCATTTTATTATGCATAGTCACTAAAAATTATAAGTAAAATGGAATTCAATAAATTTAAAATGTGTGTTACTATTTGAATTTGATTCACTTTTCAATTTCATAAATAATGAATATAAAAAATTGAAGAAGAAAAATTTATATTCCAATGTTTTGTATATATTAAATGTCTGTCAATTATGTGTTGTTTTACTTTTATTGTAGGATAAGTTGGTCTTTTGTGAGATGGTATGACGATGAAACATGTAATCAAATGAGTCAAGTATGAATGTTAGTTGAAATTGTGTGGCAAACCCACGCTACGTGCCTCATCCCTTTTGCTCTTTTTGCATAAATACTATATTTTCAACAATAACTAATATTGTATTTGTGTAAAAATTACTTTTTTTCAACAAGAATTTAAACTTTGTTATTCTGAAAGTATTAATATTACCATTGAGGATAAAATTAATAAATTTTACAATTGTTTGTATAAAATTACGTAAAAAATAATACATGTTCCGTTGAATTTATATTTTTTTGGGAAAACAAATGTTACCATTTTAACAAATTTTGATATTTAAAAAAAAAAATTAATACTTTTTATTTTTATAATCGCATGGCGATTTTTTTTAAGCAATTGTAATACTTCACAACAAACAACTTTACTTTTCAACAAAAGAATAATATTTAAAATATAAAAAAGTAATATATATATATATATATTTATATAATTTTCATCTAAAAATGACACTCTCTAATTATTTTTACTTTAAATGATTCTTTCCTATATTATTTATGTCCAAATAAGGCTTGGTTTTATCAATTTCATAATTTAAAAGTCACCTACCAATTATTAAAATGTTGTTTTTTCAATGCCCAAAATAATGCAACAGTTGTTGATATTGTCATTTGAACTTTTAGGTATTTTCATTTACATTGCATCATTTAATTTACTTAAAATCTTAATTTTGATAAAAATTGATGTCTACAATATTCCTTTTTGTAAAAATTCAATTTTCAAAAATCTATAATTCTCATACGACCCTACCAAACTATCCATTTCCAACTCCATATTCTTTGCTCCATCCCAAATACTATTTCTCCTATCATATAAACGTGAAGAAAAATATAGTAAGATATCATTAATAAACCATCAATATTTGAAACACGTACAAAATTATAAATTTTCACCATCATTTTACGCTCATAAAATTGTCCCACAAACCATAAAAATGGTTGCTTTATCAACTAACCTCGAACAAAGATAGTTACTCTAAATAAATCTTGATGTGTTCAATTAGAGTGAAACAAATATTTTAACTAGGTTTGAGCAAATCTGTAGACAAACTTATCTCATAATTGTGGTCAACTAAGAAATCCTTTACCCAACCCAACCCAACCCACTTAATGTATCTTAAAATGCTTTTTTGGTTGGAAATGTCCATGGTGCGACCAAGTGGGCTAAATGGGCCAGCCCACATAAGAAAACATAACCCATCATCTTAATTATAGACTTTTCAAGTTGAGCCAAGTCTCCACTTATCGTTGTAAAATTGACGTCGAGTATGTGCGGGTTTAAAATTCTCAAACAACAATATCATTGACATCAAATTTTCAATGTTTTAAAAGCAACAAATTAGGCATATAAAATTATAGGTACATAAATGAACCGGCCTCATTACATGCATAAAAATCGTAACTCATCCATCTTAATTGTAAGATCATAAAAATCGTAACCCATCCATCTTAATTATAAGATCTTTTGAGTCGAATCAAATCTTCATTATCATTGTAAACTTAAAGTTGAGCATGTACTCGAATTGAAGATCTAATAACAATATCATTAACATCAACTTTTCAATGCTATTTAAAAGCAACAAATTAGTCGTATAAAATTATATGTAGATGGATATCAATTGCGATGAAGGGTTCTCCTCTAAATATATAAATGAAGATAAACACAAATGGAGAAGAATTACCCATAGACGATTGAAACAGAGTTGAGTTGGGTTACTTGAAGACTCCGCTGGAGAGACCCGCAAAAACTCGTTGAGGGTTCCGGCAAGGACACTCCGACGCTCAAGTCAGTAAGATGATACTTTTAAACTTTTAGAGAGATAAATATTTATGAACAGTAATGTAAGATTGTGTGTTGAATATGAGGTATGTCTCATTATTTATCTTTTGTGCAAAATAGCAAAAATGTATTTTATTAAAAGGTACCTATCTAACAACGATTGTACCTTATGTAAAATGTGACATTTATCCCCCACTATCATAGGGTAATTAATGCAGACAGAGAACTCTGACAAAGGCGGTTAATAGCAATACCCCTATGAATAGGATGTCAGTTATGATACTACACCTCTTCAGCACATCTGGCCGAGTTTGTCTTGTTGTGAAAACTTATGACAATAAAACGTCAATATGTCAAAGTACGTTATACTCTGAAATATTTCAATCAAACCTGAAATATTTGGGAAACCTAAGGCTTGGTTCCAACTGGCTTCATGCCTAGCCAACAAAGATTAAAGCTGTATTAAATAGTTCCGACACACTACTTAACCCACATAAAATTAAATGTAGACTTATAAAATGACTCAGGCAAATATTATAGCACCTCAATAATTTAATAAAAATCTTAAATATTTAGAGTTCGATCGTGAAAAATCATATTTATCCACCCTCCACCTAATCACATTTGAAGCCAAAATTTCATTTTCAAATTTTGTTCAAAAAATAAAAAGAAAACCAAACGAGTATTCAATACTCATACTATATGCTTTTATTAGGAAATATTTTTATTAATATTTTTACGTACCTAATAGACATTTCACATTTAGCTGAATTGCATGCATATAGCCCGCTCTCGAAAATTTTCAAAAAAGTCAAATTACTTTCTACCCTACTTAGTATAACCATTAATATCCAAAACCTATTTAATTACATTATTTCCATATAATATCAAAAGTTTTAGCCTAATTTTGTCCTAAATAACGGAAGAAAGAAAAGAAGGAATCGGCCTAAATTCCCTTCCGACAGGGCTACTCCCTCTAATCGGCAAATACCCTCACCCAGCCTCGCGCAGGAGCACGCCCGCCTCCGACTCCAGCCCCACCGCGCACCACCGCTCGCCGGCCAGTGGATCGGCTCCCCCGCCTCTCTACAACGTGGTCTTTATTGGACATTCGTCCCCGTGTACTGGGACGTCGTCCCCGAATCTTCTTGATTTTGGAGAACTGCTTATTTCTTCGCCCGGTTGGACGAGGAAACTCGAAGCAATTTATCGTCGCTCTCCTTCAAGGAAGAAATAACAGCCGTATGTGAGGTGTTTTTCCACTTATTGTTTTTTTTTCATGTAAATGGCATGGGTTGGTATTAATATTATATGACAATATTATTCTATTGAATTGGATAAGTGAATTCCATTTTGTAAGTACTTTATGGCAGAATGAATAATTCTAGAGCAGCTCCCATGTTGCTAAACTCCAGCTTTTGGAGCCTTCTAACGGCAACTCTGCCAGAGGATTTCGGCCTCTTCCACTGTAGGAAAAATAGTTTTGAACTGGATTAGTCAATCTGTGATAAGGATTTAGGTTAAGGTTTTAATTACCTTCCATACCTCAGTATAATTCTTTAACCTACTTTTTTCACAGAAAATCAGGATGAAAAACATTTCCTTTTCAATGCGGCATCCTTCATTTGCTTTTGTTTATTTAGACCTTTTCTGCTCCTATACTTATTCGAAGAACATGAAAAGATTAGCTAAATGTTTCTTAATTGACGAGGCCTTGAGTGTAAGCTCAAAGATTCTATTGAGACAAAGGTGGGTTGTCAAGAAAGTAGAGAAGGTAGGGTGGGCAGTTGGTCAGATCCAATAAGGATCATACTTGGACAGCAGTGGGAAATCTGACTTGGGTAGTTGCAGCTGAGCTTGTGGCATCGGACTCAGAGTTTGGATGAGGCAAGTTCAAGCAAGTTTGATTTCTGACCCGTCAAGCTTGTGCTCGAGCCTTAGCTTATAAAAATAGGCCTGCGAATCCATAGCTTAAGATTTCAGCATTATACCTGTGAGCTTGAGCTTGCAGTTCCTCAATATTTTTGCTTGTTTATAACCCTGTAATATCTTACCTTTTATCTTTTTGGTTGTGCGTTCCTTGTGGATTCATTAATTGCACAGTTGCGCTGAAAACTGATGCCAACCTGTTGTGCCTGCACTTAGCCATCTTGCAATCATTTATTCTGCTTTTTGATGGAAAACATGCATAGAGTATAGTCATTTTCTTATAAAAATGATTTTTGATGGCTATACAATTCTTGAGTGCTCCTCATTAGACTAAATGACTGGAATCGCAGCTGGGACAGAATTTCGGTAAATGGGGGGGGGGTCAACAAGTAGTCCACATTAAGTATTACACGCTTGCTAACCTCTACAGATTATAATAACCGATTAAATTAACTTTTAGTTTGTTTAATTTTGTGAGTGACAAAAGTTAATGAACTAGTTGTATCTGACACAAATAATGTATTTCACTGCAGTGAGCTATCAATTGTTATTAAATAATTTTTTAGTTGGATCAGAATAGTAAAATGTTCACTGCAACATAATTTATTGGTTTTTTAATACTTTTTCCACGCTGGCATATACGTCGTGCAATCTTGTTGATTAGGTATTTAATCCTGCAATAATATCATAGTAACGTAAGTGATATCTGAATGCTGACAAGTGGCATTGTCACCTTTTGGCATTGGTTTATACTCTAGTTCTCGGGATTTTTTTAAATTGCCAATAGTGCGAGATATTCATTCACACAATTAGCTTTTAACTGCTTTTAATTAAGCATGTTTTTCTTATAGCTGTATATATCATCTTTTGATGAAATTTTCTATCTAGATTTTCACTCTAATGGACGTGATTTTCTCCTTTATGACATTACTTTAGTTGAGATGGTTTATTCAGCAGCATGCCTATTTATCTCAACCAAAATTTTCTGAAGGGATTCTTATTATGCTTCAGGTTATTTGTGTAAACCATGGATCTCAGGAAATATACATGCTTTGGCAATGCACCTTCTATGAATGTCAGCAGATTAAATATTTCAAATAAGGTACATGCAAAACCTCAAATTGAAGATTGTGGGGGACTAGCGGATTATGCTGCTTCCATGGATGTGGATGTTGACCACCGAGAAATTTATTTTCTGATCATGCATTTCTTATCTGCTGGGCCATGTCAAAAAACATTTGGACAACTTTGGGAGGAGCTTTTGGAACATGAGCTCTTACCTAGAAGATATCATGCTTGGTATTCAAGAAATGGTGCAGTCCTTGAGGATCAAAGTAATGATAGACAATCCTTTCCTCTGAATTATGAGAATTTGATCGGACGGTAATTATAAATTTACACTCCATCTTTTTTTAGATTCTGATTCTGTCCGGCAATGATTCCACAGTTATCCTGATAGTTTGTTCATAGGAAGTCGGTCTCATCTTCCACTAGCAAATGGCTACATCAAACCATTAATTTATTTTCCTGAGTTTCAAAGTTTGATTTGGTTTCCATTTTCTCTCTTAAGGAGTGTCTCTTTGTTTGTGTGTGTGTTTCGAATTTGAAATGGTTAAAACTAATGATGCTAAAATATTCAGGTCATAAAAGTTCAAAATTCAATTATCATGACTGATTAGCTCATAACCAAAAAAGGTCCTCTTTAGCACAATTTTCCAGCAGTTTTTCCACGTGTAGTGAATCTATCAAGCCAGTCTTCCTAGTAATTAGTGACAACTGGTCGAATCGGTTCAGTCGTAGGTCCAACTGTTTCTAATAGCCTTTAACTTTTTAAATTTTTTTTTTAATATATCTTTTGTTACATAAAAAAAAAAAAGGGTGCATATTACTCTGTAAATTTTAAATAAAAGAAATAAAAGATAAATGACCTATGAAAACATATTAACACAAAAGTTAAAACTATTAAACAATCATTTATTAAATTAATCAAATGACAAGTATGAACCTTCTAACTAAAAAAAAGAAAATGAAACTTACCTGTTTAAACTCTTAAAATGGTGTTGGTGTTTTGACTTACCGTTAAACATTTTGCTCGACTGAGATTTCTGGTTATTAAAGAACTTTGGATCAGGCCAGTTGCTCTTATCCAGTTGAACCGGTTGAACCAGCAGGTCGGCTCCGGTGCTGAGAGTAGTGATTAGCACCCTTAACATATTTTTACATGCTTTGATCAAGTTGCTTAATTTGAAATCATACCTCATAAATAGAAGAAGTTCCTCTGCATGCAAGTGGCTTCATTCAGTTCACTGTTATTGGATTTGGATTTTTTTTACAGGTACTCTCACATTGATAAAGATCACTTGATCAGGCTGCTCAAGCAGCTGATGCTGATGACATCTCCTCCGTTGCGATGTATGACTGGAAGAATTTCTCCCAGTGCTGCTGATGTTCCGACGCTACTTGGAACTGGGTCCTTCTCTTTGTTGTCATGTATATGATGCTTTGACCTTGTTTTCTACAGTTTACTTTTGCATTCAGCTTTTTTTGTTAAGCAATATTTGGCTTTATTTTCTGGTCAATGGCATATCTTGTATCGATTCATTTGAGGCTTTTAAGAGGGCTTTCTAGCTATTTGGTGGTTTAGATGTTGTTTTATTTCAAGCTACTCAGAACCATTGAAATTTGAGTACGGATTTTTTTAAATATATATTGCTGTTCATGAAAGAAGTAACTTCAGTTCTAACTTTCTATGCGACTTATGTGTAAGATTTGTGTTTGTTGCTTTTGAGAAGTCAATTTCTTGTAAAGTTTTTAGGAATATTATGTCATTTGGATGGGTTTTCCCTTAATAAGATTGTAAGAGTTTCAGCTTACTAAGATCATTCATATACATTATAAATTTATGCACCAAATGATTCTTCTTCTCAACACTTTAAACTAAATTATTTTTGTTTTTAGTCTTTGTACTCACATGATTTTGTATTACAATGGAACACTTAAAGCCTGTATCCTTATGAACTTTTAGGAACGGTCATGACAATTGCATAAAATTCAGAAATTTAATTACAATGGCTTGAAGAAGTAGATTTGTGACGATTTCTACATATTATGCAGGTGAGAGAAATAGAACAAATAAGCCAGTGAGGACTTTACCATCTTACCTGCGGTGGCCTCATATGCTAGCTGATCAGGTTCGAGGGCTTAGCTTGAGAGAAATTGGAGGTGGCTTTCCAAAACACCATCGCGCTCCATCTATTCGTGTTGCATGTTATACCATTGCTAAACCATCATCGATGGTGCCGAAGATGCAAAATATAAAGAAGTTACGAGGACATAGGGATGCTGTATATTGTGGTATATATTTACTTATGCTGTTTGCGTGATGGAATGTCATTTTTCAGAATCCATTCATTAAATGTCTAACAATCTAGTTGAAGCTAAACAAATATTGACATTATATCTTATTATTTTCTAAAGATCAGCATTTTGCCCCTTTGACAATGCTCCCTCCTTATCTTAACACGTTCAAATTCCCATTTCTTTCAGTCCTGTGGCTGTTACGTCTTGTCTGTAAAATGTGGTGTTCATTTCATTTCTTTTCACGTTATCCAATGCAAATGGGCCTGGTTTGATCACCTAAGTGTGTTGTATTTTGTAGCAATATTTGACCGCTCTGGTCGTTATGTCATTACTGGATCGGATGATCGTTTGGTAAAGGTTTGGTCAATGGAAACTGCATTATGCCTATCTAGCTGCCGCGGACACGAAGTATGTTCAGATAAATTGAACTTAAATTGTGTTCTATACTGGGCAAGATTGTTTGTTATTTTCTCAATTCGATTTTAAGCTTTATTAATTTTTCTGCCCTTGTCATTATTACCAGGGTGACATTACAGATTTGTCGGTCAGTTCCAATAATGCTGTAGTGGCGTCAGCGTCAAATGACTTCACCATTCGAGTTGTAAGATTCAGTTTTAGACCAACTCAATTAGTCTCTTACCATTTAAAAAACTGAATTATTTTATTTTGCAGTGGCGTCTTCCCGATGGGTACCCTATTTCAGTTCTGCGTGGACATAATGGAGCTGTTACTGCAATTGTCTTCAGTCCTAGGCCGAGTACCCCTTATCAACTCTTATCGTAAGCCTCATAATAAACTTGAGCACCCTTTGTTCTTTTAATAAATATCCAACCAATCAAGTTTTTGAATCAAAATTTTGAAGAACCTTCTCGGAACTATTGTGATATTATTTGAGTATAAAGAGAAGGGTCCTCATAAATATCGCCTGTGCATTCTTTCTTGCCTTGTTTGTTTTTTAAAGAGATAACATTACAATTGTTGCATTCAGCTTTTCATTACTTTCCTTGGATTTGTTGGTTTCTTGACCATCGTGGTATTCTAGCTTAGATGTGGTGGATCTACTTTTTAATTATCCGTTTCTTAGCATTATACTTCTTTTAATAAATGCAGCCCCCTAGTTTCCCTTCTGCTATTACCTCTTTTTGACTAAGACTGCATTTTAGTGATATTCCGTTCTATTGTAACATTCCTTTTAGTTTGAACCAGTTAAACCATTAGCATCATGCAAGATTTTGTTATTACATGATTGTGCCTCATGAAACTTTAAGTAGGACCAAGATGTGTATACTCCCTCCGTCTCAAAAAAAGATGCCTGTTGGAGAATGCACAACTTTTTATTTGTGGTCAACTAAATGAAAACACAACTTGTTGTAAGCCGTCAATTTTCACCATTGCTCTTCATTTATTTGTTAATTTGCCATATTCGGCTCAAAAACATAACTATTATAAGAGTATTGTTACTACTTCAACTAATAACTAACTTTGACTTTCCAAAAAAAGTTTTGGGAACAAGACCCTTTTTTGGGATAATTTTTTTTTTTTGGAAACAAGATTCCCTTTTTTGTGATGGAGGGAGTATCATAAAGGAAACTCAGCATTTTGTCCTAGGTTTTGTTTTATTACACTATAAATATGATAAATCTTCTGTAATGACCTACTAGTTGGCTACTTTTTGCTATGTGGACTATGACAAAATAATTGGTAAAGAATAGCTGCTAAATATGATAGACATGAGATGTTCAAGAAGTGCTTGGATATGAACGTGTGTCCAGAAGTCTATGACTTTGAGAATATAATTAGCGAAACTGTAGCTGCTAAAAAGATAATACATCTTAAGATGTTCAACAGGCGGTGCTCAGATATGAAATGTTTCTCTAGGAAGTCTATGACTGTAGTAATGCAGGTGGGAGGTTTACCTCCGAGTATTGGACATTTGCAGAGAAAAGGATGCTCGATCAGCAACTGCTATCACATAAAGCATTATTCATCTTGTCTTTCATAGAAAGGAATATAAATTTTTTTGATGCAGGTTGATTTTCTCTTTCTTTGATTGGTAGATATGAGATTTCGTTGTCCGTGAAATGCAATGTGTTGATATTATATTCATGATTTAGTTAATTTGTAAAATTATTTTCTTTAAACATCAGATTTAACAAACACTCTTTTCATTACTAGATGCTGAATGGTAGAAAATTGTTCAAACTTAAAACTAACAACTTGGCCCACCTTATTTACTAATCAACTAATTTGATATTGATAGGTCATCTGATGATGGAACATGTCGGGTATGGGATGCTAGATACTCCCAGACTCGTCCGCGTGTTTACATCCCCAAACCCAAGGATGCTGTTACTGGTTAGATGATGCCTTGTTTGTTCTGTAGTTTATGTTAACAGCCATAATAACTGGACTTACACGATTCTGTTTTAGTGCAGGAACGAGCAATTTGCCTCCAACTAGCGCATCATTGAGCGCTGCTTTACCATGCCATCAAATAATGTGTTGTGCATACAATGCTAATGGAACTGTCTTTGTTACTGGAAGCTCTGATACTTTTGCTAGGGTATGAATGAAAAAAAAGGACCACATTTCACTATCAGTCGAAAGTTAAAACTATAATCCTGGAGTACTTCAAATGTGATTGCGAAAAAGAATACCCTGCCAATTTTTTCCATATATTCACATTGTGTTTGCTAATCAGTGGATATCATTGTACTAGTAAGCTTTTGTCTGCTCTTCGTTTGTTTCATTTGGTGCTTCCATGTCACATGTGCTATGTTATAGTCGTGTAATAACATCCCAAATTTGGAAGAGTTGAGCACCTTTCAGCTATGCGGTTATGTTTGTTAAAAGATTACCAAAGCCATAATTCTGTATATTTGCATGTAAATGTTCCATTTATGCTGCTTTGATTGCTCTTATGCTTCTGTAAAAATCTTTGCATGACAAGAAATTAGTATGAGCTTGACCGAAGGAATCTTAAGAGTTTCTATAAGCAGGTTTGGAGTGCTTGTAAACCCAATATTGATGATCCTGACCAAGTCAGCCATGAAATCGACATACTAGCTGGCCATGAGAATGATGTCAACTACGTTCAGTTCAGGTTTGTAAGTCATAAGTTTAGAACCCTGGAAGTTTGTGTGGTCTCACTGCTGCATTCTTATGCAGTGGCTGTGCTGTGGCTTCACGAACTTCTTCATCTGATTCCTATATCGAGGATAGCATTCCAAAGTTTAAGAATTCCTGGTGTGTCATTACTTAATACTTGTTTCCATTAACTGAAATGCTTTCATTCACTTCCCTTCTTGGCTTGTTTCGAGTTATCTTGTCTTATTTGTTGCTATAACCTGTCTCTGACTTGTGCTGGTTGAATCTTATATCAGGTTTAATCATGACAACATTGTTACCTGCTCACGTGATGGCAGTGCAATTATTTGGGTTCCTAGATCACGGAGATCTCATGTTAGTTCTTTTAGACCTGTAAAATTGTAATGCTTAATACATGAATAAATCTAGGTTCACATAAATGTATATGATCCCCTCTGCTCTTTCCTCTTCTTTTCTTGAATATTTCTTCCTTTCAGGGAAAAGTTGGACGTTGGGTTCGGTCATATCATCTTAAAGTTCCTCCTCCACCTATGCCTCCCCAACCTCCTCGAGGAGGTCCACGTCAGAGACTTCTTCCGACTCCACGAGGTGTAAATATGATTATATGGAGCCTGGACAATCGCTTTGTGCTTGCTGCTATAATGGGTATTCTACTTCATCGTGGAACGCTTATTTTATTTATTTATTTTGTATTTTTAAATTGCCTATATTTATGCTGTATCCTTGATGATTATGCAGATTTTGAGGCAGAGGGATAGAGTTAGTTTTCGTTTTCTGTAGTAATGTGGAGTTAAGAGTAACATTAGCTGTAGATTCTTCATCCTGTCCCTCGGACTCCCCCCCCCCCCCCACCACCCTCCACCCCCACCACCACCACCAAGTGTCAATGCGTGTGCATATATTCCCTTTTTAGGTATTACCGCTGGTGCATCGATCCAGTAGGAAGAGTGACTTTAAATTATGCCATCACAGATTGGGTACTTCTAATGTTAATTGGTGAAGTAACAATCATACTAATTTTTTTCTCAGAGCCATTAAACAAAAAGAGCAAAGAATAAAGGCTTTTGTATAATGTGTGTGTTTTTCAACCGACGTACTCAGTAAATGTCTAGTTGATGGTTAACGCTATGAAACTTTCTGGAAGGAAACTGCAGCCCTTACTTTTCTTTCATAGCTACTCATCTAAGAACGAGTTCTGCTGTTGTATATATGTTGGAACCTTGGGTTTTATGGTCACTAATCATTTCTCCTTTATTAGCGTTGCTTTCTGCATTCATGTTGGGGCCACCTTAACCAATGCTACCTTTTAAGGATGTAGCAAACTTGAGACCATGTTTTAGAGAGGTTATAACTTGAGCCATAAATAGTTTGACTAGTCTGGCACCTTCTCGAGACCTGAGCATGCATGAAGAATCCCAATACGAAAATATGTATATGTATATTTAACAAGATAAATTATTTTTTTACCGAACATAATTGCATGATATCATCCAATATTCTTCCACCCACCCACCCCAATATAACGATCTCATTTTTGTTTATACAAGCAAGAGATATTATTTTAGTTTCTTGGGCTTGGAAATATTAACTTTTGATACACGCAGATAACAGAATATGTGTCTGGAATGCTAATGATGGCAGCTTGGTGCACTCTTTGGCTGGTCATACAGCGTCTGTACGTACAACTGAACTTCTAAGCTTTATGCTTTAAGTTGTCCTCAGTGGCTACATGATGAGGGTTCTACTTTTTGACATCAATATGCTGCTTAAAGTACTCATGTTTTAGGCGATACTCTTCTCATTTTGTCATTAGCACACGATTTCTAATTGATGATAGCATAATATGGAGTGTAGTCAATGATGTCTTGTGGGGGACATAAGAATCATTAATTAAATAGTCAACCATTGCATTGCGGAACCTTGATGATGGTGTTTTTCACTCTCTATAAAATTCGCCACATGCTGCATTTTTTAGCCTTTCCCTCTAGAGGTGGAGGTGGCAGGCATTTAAGCTTTTTGTGACAACTAGAGCTGCACTCGCTGAGTGATTTAGAAAAATGTCAGCATCAACAGGCATGACATATGTGCCTTGCGTTCAAGCAGTAATTCTCAATGGAGTTTATGCTGTTAATATAGAATAAGTTCCAAAAAATTGCTTTACCATAATCCCATTTTATAAGTTCATATCTTTTCACATATGCAGCTAAATATTCATTTAAGCTCCTAAGTTTCTTATAGTAAAAGGAAAAAAGAAAACGAAAAAAAAAAACTTGATAGTGCTCAACTTCTAGTCTCATCCGAATATGCATTCTTTCTTTAAATGTGCCATAACCTTCTTAAGTAGTATAGTATGAATATAATTGCAAAATTGATGGAAGTTTTAGTATCAATTTATCTATTCCTAAAATTACTAATTATTTCTAACATATAATCCAAATGTTGGATTATTGCTCAAACTCACAGACAGGAGTGCTTCTTTCTAATTTGTAAATGAGGTCGTGTATTAGTGTTTCATAGTTACTAGATAGTGGAGGCAGTAATATATGTTTTCTGGAAGATAATAAGTGTGCACTATTGCTTGCAGGCGCCTCTTACCTAAATCTTCTCTTGGCTGAATTTGTTTCTGTTTAATTAAGAAAAGATTTGGCTGAGTATGTTCCTCCCATTTAGCCTTTTACTCAGTGTTCATAATTTGTTCATGTATTTTGTAACTGCAGACTTATGTTTTGGATGTGCATCCTTTTAACCCAAGAATTGCTATGAGTGCTGGGTATGATGGGAAAACAATATTGTGGGATGTAAGTTAATGATGCTTTTGCTCCAATGATTTTCTCAACTCTGGTTCTGTCTATCTTGATCTTTTCTTTGTGCATCCTTAGATATGGGATGGTACTCCTATACGAGTGTATGAGATAGGTGGGCGCTTTAAGTTGGTTGATGGAAAGTTTTCACAGTAAGTCGCACTATATAAGTTTTAAGTTTTTTGTTTTTTGTTTTTTTCAGATCAGCAATGAAGATTGCTCTAAATTCCTATTTCCTGTCAATCCTGATGTGTGTTAACATTTCATTACTACAATTCTCGTTTTTACCTGTGTTATGCCATGTTTTCCTTGTCGGTTCTATTGAATCACTTCTCCTGTTTCATTATATTTGGAACTCATCAATTCATGTTGTTTTGATCTTACACTGTTATTATTCCCCTTTCGTGTTTATTGTATTTCATTGTATGACCATTGTGAATAAAATTGCATTTTCTCTAGGGATGGCACATCAATCGTTCTCTCAGATGATGTAGGACAAATATATCTGCTGAACACTGGTGAAGGAGAGTCCCAGAAGGATGCTAAATATGATCAGGTATCTGAATGCTAATTGATTGCCATTGTTTGTTGGGTTTTTGACTCTCATGTGATGATTCTTACGTAAATATATGTCCAACAGTTCTTCCTCGGGGATTACCGTCCACTTACCCAGGACACTCATGGAAATGTTGTTGACCAGGTGAAGGAACTTGCCAATTATTTAGTCATTGTTCTTTTGGCGTTCCTAGTATTTTTATTTACACTTTTACTCGCGCTCACTCCAATCAGTTTGTGGCTTCCTAGGAATAATATTTGTATTCTGATATCCTCACGATGTAGTGGCCCTGGCATTTGAAAATTACTTCTGTGGTTTGAAAGTTTGGTTATTTTATGGTTAGCTAATAGGGAACAGCCTGCTATTAGATGCCTGACTTGTAGGGCTGCTTGATTCTAAGTTTGCTTGCTCCTCCCAGCAATGCCAATAATATGATGACTCCATTTAAGAATGAATTTGCAATATGAATTTGGACTGAGATAATGTTTAACTACCATATTTGAATTATCTTGCTTATATTTAATTTTCTACTGCTACGATTGCTAATTTAAAGGAATAAGTTCACCTGCTGCTTGATTTTAGAAAGTTATATCTTTCTCTTTCATCTGTATCTTGTTGATATAGGATAGATAGATGTGAAACTGTTAATGTTATATTACGTACTGGTTGAGGATGATACTCGCACCCATTTCCCAAACCCATACCATAAATAAGGAAAATAATTTGGTTGACTAACATTTCTGGGATTTGAAATGCTGCATCCACATACTACAGGCGATAGAATTATTGTTTCACCTTTTGTGGTTGACAAGTTTTGGAATATCTGAAGGACAATGTTGTTTAAGAATAGTGTAATCAATGGTCGTCCTCTTATATGTTTTATATCTCAATCTGTTGGATCTGATGCAGGAGACACAGCTTGCACCATATGTGAGGAATATTCAAGATCCACTTTGTGATTCGAGTATGTTATGATTTCTGTTATGTTATCTTCTATTGGTGATTGTGGATCTGAGGGGCACATATTCTTTATCTGCTAAATTTTTCTTCAAACATACTTTTTAAATGTTTTGATTATCTCACCCTACGAATGGGGATCGCAGGCATGCTTCCATACCCAGAACCTTACCAAAGTACATATCAACAACGTCGACTTGGTGCTCTGGGAATTGAGTGGCGTCCTTCATCCATAAAATTTGCAGTTGGCATGGACACTGGGATGGGCCAAGATTTCCAGATATTACCTTTGGCTGATTTGGATGTAGTACTTGAGCCGCTTCCAGATTATGTGGATGCTATGTTCTGGGAACCTGAAAATGATGGTATGAATGATGACAATGACTCGGAGTACAATGTTACTGAAGAGTATTTTAGTGATGAGAAAACAAGTCCTAGCGGCCACACTTCTAGTGATTCTGTTTGCAGTGAAGAAGACAAGGTTAGACAAAATCCCAAAGATAGCATGCGTCGGTCAAAAAGGAAGAAATCTTTGCTAGAAGTAAGCTTGATTTCTCTACTGTCTAAATATTAATATTTTAGTGTGATTACCTTGTCTAAGGTACATGTTCATTTTCAGGTTGAAGTGACAACTGCTTCTGGTAGACGTGTTAAGAAGAGAGTTTTGGATTACCAAGAGAGGACTCTATCCAGAAGCAAAAGATACAGAAAATCTAAAACAGTTCAGAGGACCTCTCGAAGGAAGTCTACCAAATCAAAGTCATTGAGACCTCAGAGAGTTGCTGCACGTGATGCTATCAATAGCTTTTCCCAGATACCAGAAACTTCTACAGAGGAAGAAGATGAATATGCCTCGGCAAGTGAAACATCAGATAGCGAGTCATCCTTGGAAGGTTCATCCATTTGGAGGACAGAGCATAGCGACAACCTGCTGAATGGGCAAAGGAAATATTTGGTATCTTCAGATAGGTCCAAAGAATTAGTCAAACCTAGTCCAGACCGCCCTGATAGCGAGATCAATGTTGGAAACAAGAAGAATTTGGTGCTTAGATTTTCCCTTTCTCAGAGTAAGAAACCCACATTGTCTGAGAACCATGTGGGTCGATTGGAGTGTCAAACTAGTATTGCACCTTCAACTTTGAGAGCTTGTGAAAGAAGCCCTGATGAAGGCAGGGTTAATTCTGGATTAGGGGATTTAGCTTCATCTTCTGCAGTTGTGGTTGATAAGGAACACACTGAAAGTAGTAGAAGGCAGCCCAAACATATCGAAAAGTCAACAGAACCTAGCATTGAGTTTAATGATACCAAGGTGAGCAGGATAAAGTTCAAAATAGGCAAATCAAATGGAACACAGCTAAGTACTATCTTGCAACCAAATGCGAATGCTGAAAAAACTGAAGGTGAAGATAAGTCTTTGTTATCTGTTATGTCTTCTTTTCATGGTCATCAGCAATCGGACAAGGATTCTCATGTGTTTAATCAGCGAAAAAATTTCGGTGGAGAAACAGATTTATCTACTTCTGATATCAGTGGATCTAGTAATAGCCTCACTCTTGATGCAAAACTTTCTTCTGAACAACTTAGTAACTCCAGAAAGAAAATCCCTACTAAAATAAAGATAAAGAGAAAGGAAACTCCATGGGGCTCTCCTTCCAAACTTCTAGGCAAGACTAGTCCAGATGCTTCCTTGGTTTCTGCAGGTGTGTCAAGATCTACAACTGTTCAGGAAAAATCAGTGTTAGGGGTGCAAGTTGTAGAAAATGGTATGGATGAACCAAATTATAATCCACACTTCCATGTAAATTATGATGGAATTTACGACAGTGGCCCAAATGTTAGCTTCCATAACCAAGAGGCAGAAGTTGAATCTCCAGACATGGCAACTGATTTAGCTCGTAGGGCTAGATCCTTGAGGTCGAAAGCTACATTACAGGAGACTGATTTTGCAAACCATAATTTGGAGATGGGTGTTGACTATCTGCAACCAGGCACATCAAGAGGTGTAGAAAAATCCTCCAAGAAATCTGCTAAAAATATCCAATATGAGGGATCCAAATATGCTGGAAGATCTAGATCTTCCAGGAACAAGAGAGAAGGTCACTATGGGGGAGATGTAAGTTCTTTAGTTGAAAGGGATATGCCAAAGAAATCAAACTGGCTGCTGTTGTCTCGGCAGGAGGAGGGATGTCGCTACATCCCTCAGCTAGGAGACGAAGTCGTGTACTTGAGACAGGTAGAGAATGAATTTTATAATTCTGGTAGTGGCAGATTACAGAAAATGACCCTTGAGGTTTGGCCCATTTACAAGAAAACCGTATTATGTTTCGAAATTACAAATACCCCCTTGAGGTTTGTGTGTTTCTTACATATACCCTCTCAAAAGGTGCTATTTGTGAAAAACACAAATGTTGAGGTGGTTTTTGTAAGTTTTGAAACAAAGATGGGTTTACTTCTTAATCAGGCTAAAACTCAGGGGTAGTTAGTTACCCCTTCTGTTAATGCTTTACTTACATTTCTAACCAAAAATTGTATGCAGGGCCATCAGGGTTACTTAGAATCGGGCGGAACTCGAGAGCCTGGTCCTTGGCAGAAGTATGGAGAAGCAGTTAGAGCTGTTGAATTTTGTGTAGTTGAAGAACTCAAGTACAAAACACATCCTGGTTCTGGAGAGAGCTGCTGTAAAATCATGCTGAAATTCACAGATCCTTTGAGCAAATTAGTTGGCCAAAGATTTCGATTGACACTTCCTGAACTGGATAACTTCCCAGATTTTATTGTTGAAAGGACACGGTATAATGCAGCTATGGAGACAAGCTGGACGACTCGGGATAAGTGCAAGGTGTGGTGGAGAGATGCGAGCGAGGAAGGTGGTGGTTGGTATTATGGTTGCATCGTTGCCATCAAAGATAAATCTAGTGATTTCCCTGGAAGTCCATGGGACAGGTATCAAGTTAGTTATGAGAAGGATAATGCTGAGCCTTATTTCCACAGCCCCTGGGAACTGCAAGATCCAGAAGGGTCATGGGAACAACCTAGCATTGGCTTCAAAAGCAAAGAGAAGATCCTAAATTCTTTAACTAAGTTACTGGACAAAGCTAGTAAAGATAAGGTCATCCTCTATTTCTTCTGATAAATATGTATTTTCATATAATTTTGTGTGTCATCCTCTTTTTCTTCTGATAGATATGCATTTTTCGTATAATTCTGTGGGGACTAAGTCAGCCACTGATGTTACAGGATCGGTATGGTATCATTAAATTAGATGAAGTTGCTCAGAGGTTGGAGTTCACGAACAGGTAGACATTGATCTTGTATCATTCTTTTACTAGTAATCATGAAGGGGGTGTCTAGTTCTGCTTTAACTCAAATAGATTTCGGATGTCAAAATACCAAAGTCTTGTTTGTTTTTGAATTTAAAGTCGAATCCCCAATCCAATAAAATCCTACCCTACTATAATTATCTACACCTATTATTCTCCTACCCTTTTCATTTCCCAATATTCTCGCCCATTCTCTTTCCAAAATTAGGATTTTCCTGACACAATTTAGCCTAATCCAAACACCCCCCTACGGAATATAAAAAAATTATACTTGAGGTTAAAGCCATATAATGAATGATAAAATTTTGCAGGTTTCCTGTTCCATTATGTCCGGAAATTATCAAGTTGAGGTTAGAAAACAGCTTTTATAGGAGCCTGAAGGCGATGGAGCACGACATTGAGGTAATGCTAGAAAATGCTCGGTCTTACTTCCCGGGAAATGCAGAACTCCTGAGAAAGATGGATCGCCTTTCAAGTTGGTTTGAACGTATCTTTTCAGACCTCTAATGGTCTGCATTCTTTCTTCATTTAGATCCACATCCATTTCAAATCTTGCAAGTGAATGTTGGTTGTTGTTTGAGAAACCACAGAGAAATTATTTGTCTTAAACGCTATTTATATCCCCAAGTAGTTTCATCCTTCTGGGGGTTGAGCAGGTAAGAACATTACCAGAACACACCCAACTCGTTGTCTGTAGGATTGCAGGTGCATGAGAACCCATTGTTTCTAAGTCTTTTTTTGGACAGTTACTAATTTGGTAGGACTAGAACCTGTTGTGCTTCCTCCTTCAGTGATTTTTTGGTCTGTTACTAATTTGGTGGGACTATATAACCTGTTGTGCTTCCTCCTTTATCACAAGGGCAACACCATTGTTTCTTTAATTGCATGTGGCTAAACAGAACTTTGACCGAGGCCGATTAATGTTATAAAATAATAATCCGTTCGTCCCAATAGTAGTTCTTTATTTTGGTCAACTAAACTAAAGGGTTGCACGTTCAATAAACATAAAGAGGTTTGACATATCTGGGCAGAGGGACTAATAAATAAAAGATTGTCATGAACTTATATGAGCTATTTCCCACTGAATGGTTTAGGGCTGTTATCACTTGTTAATTTGATTCCATTGACCAAGTTGATTACAAGATTCTGTAACTTTTTGAAAATTTCAAGTATTTTTTTTCAGTTGATAAGATATTATGTCTTATTTTAAATTAAGTTCCAACTATTTGGATATAATAAAACTAAAATAATAAAAAATCATCAGGAAATGGGCTTCGGCCCATCATTTGAAGTAATGACCGATCTGATTGAGAGGCATGAAATGCGCTTCGGCCCATCTACTCAAGTTGGGTATTGAGCCAACTTGATCAGGATAAATGATCAATTTGCACAACACCAAATATTAAAGTTATTAACGGTGAGATAAAATAAATAAATAAATAAAGTAATGAAAGACTGGATGATTAGCCCATGTATCTGACCAGAGCTTTCGTTCTCTGAAAATATGGCTGAATTTCACTTCTATAATTTAGATCCTTCAATTTGAATAATGATGTTTATGGACATACTCGTGGGCTAATATTTTTATGGGCCTAAGTCCAAAATGTAGTGAGTTTTCTAGCTTTGGTAAGGCCCATTAAAGCCCAATGTTCTACGTACCATTAGGGTAGGTTTCTTGTGGGCTTCACATAGCAAATGGGCCGGCCCAGACCAATTATTTAACGTTGAAGAACACGCGCCGTAATCCCCAAATTCCCGCCAATGCTCGCCGGCTAACGCACTTCGCCATTTTCTTTCCCGCCTTCCCCTCTGTGCTCTATGATATCTCCATTTCCCTCCTTCAAATATCTGGCTCTCTCTCCGATCATCTGACACCTCTGACCTTTCTCACTTTAATCTTACAGCCGCGCATATACGTATTGTATAGTGATGGCGCCGTCGAAAAAGACGAGCAACGGGCGGTCGCCGCTGGTGAATCAACAAAGTCAGATCACTGCATTTTTCGGCAAGAGGCTGGAATCGTCGCCGTCGCTTTCTGATTCCCCGTCGTCCGCTATTTCGAAGCTAAACCCTAACCCTAAGGTAAGCCTGAGTCCGAGCCCGATCACTCCTTCGTCTCTACATTCAAAGCGCAAGCCTGTTCTAGTCATCAGCCCGAATCTGGGCTCTTCTTCAACTGAAAAACATAGCACCGATAAGAAACATAGCACTGATAAGAAATCGTACGGCGGTGAGGTTGTTGACAGAAGGATCAAAGTTTATTGGCCTTTAGATAAGTCTTGGTACGAAGGTTTCGTGAAGTCGTTTGATAAGATATCAGGAAAGCATATGGTTCAGTATGATGACGCTGAAGAGGAAATGTTGAATCTGGTGGAGGAAAAGATTGAGTGGATTCAGGAGCCGGCAAAGAAGAAGCTTCGGAGGTTAAGAAGACTTTCACTTGTGGAAGATGAGGAGGAGGCTGATCCTAAAGAACTAGAAGATGAAGATGTAAATGATCTTAAAGAACTAGAAGATGATTCTGATGATGAGGATTGGGGGGAAAAGGTGGAAAATGAAATATCTGAAGATGAGGATCGTTTGGAGGATTTGGATTTGGAGGCTGAAAAAGAAAAAAAAGGGAAAGCTGGTGGTAAGAAGACGAGTTCCAGAAAAAGAAAGGTGAGTGAAGGAGAAAAAACGGTATTAGCTGCTGGTAAAAAGAGCAAGGCTGATGGAGAGTTGAAAGATATTTTTTCTAAGGTTTCTCCTTCTGGCAACGCAGAAAAGCTGATTGAGCCTACCCAAGGACTTAGTTCTTATAGTAAGTAATGAGCTATTTTCCCTTTTAAAAAGGAGTATTTATCATATCCTTATGTTTGTGAGTAGCTGATTTATGGTTTAATATGTAGAATTATGTTGATAATAACTTCAGTATCAGCATTGAGTAACGATGCAAGTCTGATGTCTATCAGCTGGTAAACCTGGGTCTATGTTGATATCCCTCTACATTGCACTGTGGTTTGTCTCTAGGTTCCACTTTGATGGGGCCTAGTGCTGTCCTAAAACTTGTTTGATGATAACAATGAGTGCACTTTTTTGCTAATCAGCTGCAGGCTTCAGTGATGTATGATAGAAAGCTGTGGTTGTTGGTAGTAAACTTTAGATTATGTTATTGCAGGTGGGAAGGTGTCGCTTGAGGGCCCAATCATGGGAGACGTGGCTGAAAGATTTGTTGCACGTGAAGCGGAGAAATTTTATTTCCTTAATGAGTAAGTTGTTAATTTTAGCTTGATCCTTCTCCGTATAGAGTTCTTGAATCAGCTGATTGGAGAACCAAAACTTTAGACTGTTGCATCTATTTATAATTTTGAGCCTTCACATGCTGTGTTATTGAAAGATTCCCATTCAATGACTTTTATGGGGTTACAATTTTGAACTTTTCTTTTTTTAAATATTTTTAGCAGGGATCGTAAGGATGCCAATGGAAGGCGTCCTGGGGATCTAAATTATGACCCGAGAACCCTATATTTACCTCCCAACTTTGTAAAAAGTTTAACGGGTGGCCAGGTGATTGATTTTTAAGTTACTACTAAGCTCTCTTCGAGGATATTCTAAAATAGTTTATCTGATGCATTTATGTATTTTAGAGGCAATGGTGGGAGTTTAAGTCGAAGCATATGGACAAGATTCTCTTTTTCAAGGTAGCAGCCTAATTCATTTTGGATATTTAAAGTTTGTCCATTAATCAACTTTATATCATTCCTTTCCTGTAAAAATTCACTCATTACTTTTTTTCCCCTGAACCAGATGGGCAAGTTTTATGAAATTTTTGAAATGGATGCACATGTTGGAGTCAAAGAACTTGGTTTGCAGTATATGAAGGTATTGGACTCAGTTATGGCTCGTAGTTTATTTATTTGGCATATGTCAGAAAAGGAGATGAATCTTGATAACACACTTGCCATTTTAAGATATAGAGTATCAATGCATCTATGTTTGGAAAGTTGTTCTTTTCTGGATTATTCTAGTGAATTTTTTTCTATCTCATAGTTGCTTGTTCTGTCAGGGAGAGCAACCTCATTGTGGATTTCCAGAGAAGAACTTCTCTATTAATGTAGAGAAGCTCGCTAGGAAGGTTCTCCCGCATTGCAAACTATTCAGTTTCAATCTGTTCTGCCCTCAGTTTGTATTTTAAGTTTCCAAATTTTTTTTTTGACTATATTAGGGATATCGTGTTCTTGTTGTGGAGCAAACTGAGACACCTGAACAGCTTGAGCTTCGTCGAAGAGAGAAGGGCTGTAAAGATAAGGTCACTGTAATATTGATCTCATGACTTACATGACAAATTTTGTTTATTGTATCAAATGTTTGATAAAACTGCTGGTCCTTCCAGGTTGTCAAACGTGAGATATGTGCTGTTGTCACGAAGGGAACTTTGACAGAGGGAGAAATGCTTTTGACCAACCCTGATCCTTCTTATATGTTGTCAGTGACTGAAAGCTGCCAAGTTTCAGCTAACGAACAAGGGGTCCACATATTTGGTATTTGTGCGGTTGATGCTGCAACAGGCAAAATTATCCTTGGGCAGGTGGGAGAGAGTTAATTTTATCACAGCTTATGCATATAATAGCTTGATTTGCATGATATACAAGTTCCTCCTTAAATGGAACTTTTGTGGTTGTCTGTAATATTCTGCAATATGCAGATTTACACAGGCATGGACCTTTTCATTCTTTGGACCGAGTGAATCTAGTAGGAAGTATCTGACTATCCATATGGTGCTAAGAAAGTATCTTATGCTAACAATTGTTTTGATTGGTGTGAAATCCATGTAATAGATATTGGGGCAGGTCACACACTCACACTTGCACACATAACATTTTCATCTGACTATATAAGGCCATTCTGCCTGTGGCAGAGGGTTGTGTAATCTTTTCAGTATGCATGTCAATTGCAGACTTCATCTTATACTTTCTTTTCTTCTGTTGATTTGCATTTTCTGTGCGATTAAGTATGCCTCCTTTGACCAGTTCAGGGATGACGCAGATTGCAGTTTGTTATGCTGTTTATTGTCTGAATTAAGGCCAGTGGAAATTATAAAACCAGCTAAGCTGCTATGTCCTGTGACTGAAAAGGCACTGCTTAGACATACAAGAAATCCCCTAGTTAATGAGCTGGTTCCTTTCTCTGAATTTTGGAATGCTGAGAAGACAATTTCTGAAGTTACGAGCATCTACAAGCGTCTTGGTGATCATACATGTTCTTCATCAGCAAATGAAACTACTGCGCAGTCCAATGATTCTTCACTGGAAACTAATGGTAGAAACTGCCTACCAGATGTAGTATCAAACCTTGTAAGAGAAGGTGAGAATGGAATCCAAGCACTCTCGGCACTTGGTGGTGCTCTTTTCTATTTGAGGCAGGCTTTTCTTGATGAATCTCTCCTGAGATTTGCAAAATTTGAGTTTCTCCCGTGCGCTGGTATTAGTGAAATTGCTCAGAAACCATACATGGTTCTTGATGCTGCTGCATTGGAAAATCTTGAGATCTTTGAAAATAGCAGAAATGGAGAATCTTCTGGGTAACTTGACTATATTTCTTCTTGTATTTGTTTCATAACTTTCTTGATCAACATTATCTTATTTTTTCTGTCACACCATCACCCTTTGTCTTTGCAGGACTCTATATGCTCAATTAAACCACTGTGCCACAGCATTTGGTAAACGGTTGCTCAGGACATGGCTTGCAAGACCTTTGTATCATCTTGAGTCAATTAAGGAACGCCAGGATGCTATAGCAGAATTGAAGGTATGTTTGACTCTAGAGAGCTCTTTCATTGAAGGCCCAGTTGTCTTGTGATAACTTGGATGCAGACGTGAAGGAAAAGTTTCTCTAAAACTGAAACTTCATTCTGTGGCTGATTGTAATAATGACTGCTAAGAAAAACACCACTATTCTAAAAATGGTTGTGTTTTCTCTTCTAGATCTTGCTTTCGAATTTCTGTCCTTTGGTATACCGCAAGTTTTGGGAAATTTAGAGTTGTGTTTGCCTGATCATCAATCAATATTACCCTGTTTCTTATTTATATATAAAAAAGAAGATCCTTAACCAATTTTTTTAAATCTTGTACCTCAGGGCGTTAATCAGCCACATGTGCTTGGCTTTAGGAAAGAGTTGTCTAAGCTACCTGACATGGAACGTTTGCTTGCACGCATCTTTGCTGGCAGGTGACATGCTTTACAAATTATCCTTGGAATCACCTATTTACATCCTTTGCCTGACTCTCTTCATTTTTTTGGGTAAATACAGTAAAGCTAGTGGCAGGAATGCAAATAAAGTTGTTCTCTATGAAGATGCATCAAAGAAGCGGCTCCAAGAGTTCATCTCAGCTCTACGTGGGTGTGAAATGATGGCAAATGCGTGCTCTTCACTTGGTGCTGTTTTAGAGAATGTGGGGTCCAGACTGTTACATCATCTATTAACACCAGGTATAAAAGCTGTACCAAATTTTATGTGTTGTTATGCTTTGACATTAGCACCTAATGTTTCATGTTTTCAGGTGCAGGAACGCCTGATGTGAATTCAATTTTGAGACATTTCAAGGATGCTTTTGATTGGGAGGAAGCAAATCAGTCAGGGCGTGTCATACCTCGAGAAGGGGCTGATCTTGAGTACGATGCTGCGTGTCAAGTAGTTAAAAACATTGAATCAAATCTCAGAAAGCATTTAAAGGAGCAGCAAAAATTACTTGGAGATTCATCAGTAAGAATTACTAAAATAACCTGGTTTATGATGGATGAGCATCTCATGTGATTTTATTTCTTTTGGGATGTGTTGTAGATTTGTTATGTAACAATTGGAAAAGATGCATACCTTTTGCAAGTGCCTGAGAGTTTATCGCAGAAGACTCCAAAGGAATACGAGCTACAATCATCCAAGAAGGTATGTGGTTATTCATTTCAATTTCTGACTCCTAATTGATTGGACTTTTAATCTGATTGTGATTTAATGCTTGGGATGGGCAAAAGATCTATGTTATCTCTTATTTATCTGCTTCTCCTGTCAGAATATTAACCCTCATTCTGTCCTTCAAAATCGTGCAACTTTGTTATAACCTAATAGCTTGCCATGGACTCAAAGAGCGGCCGTAAAATTGAAGATGTTGAAGCCTGTTTGACCTCCTTTCATCCTAAATCTCAATCCTTGATTGTTGAGATTTATATTGTCGCTCCAATATACCTTCTTATCATGATCTACTGTAAGATATTCCTTAGTCCATCGACTATTTGCACTCTTCTTCACATAGTTGAAATTTATCTCAAATTATAACCTGATATGCGTAGGTGATTCTTTGACTAAATGTGTTGCCGATGTAATAAATCACTGTTCACAGACTAGTTTATGATTGGTGGGAAATCTGTGATGTACTTAAGTGTGGATCTATTAGCATATTCTTGTGGAGATATAACCTATCCTTTATTGTTTATCAACTTTTTCTCTTTTCCTTCTCTGAATCACTGAGTTTTGCAGGGTTTCTTCCGCTACTGGACTCCAGTGATAAAAAAATTAATAGGAGAGCTCTCTCAAGCTGAATCTGAGAAGGAGTCAAAATTGAAGAGCATTCTCCAGAGGTTGATCGAAAGATTTTGTGAGAATCACATTAAGTGGGGGCAATTGGTCTCTACTGTTGCAGGTATTACAATCCTTCTGAATGTAGAGTGGATGATGTCCACAGTTCTTATGTGAACCTTATGTTATGCATCAAGAACTTTTGTCTCGTGTGGAATTGAAGAAAGAAATTTGTTATATGGCCTTGTTTATTATGGGTTTATTTCGTGCTGTGTATTTTCGATGGATTAAGCTGATTGCAATTTTAGTTTAACAACAGTAAATGTTTAAAACTGTGACTGCAAATTTATATTCATGCTTCTTTGGGTTGTTATGGATGTTCAACTCCTGCTTGAGGATGTTCATGTCCGGCATTGTCTGCAGAACTTTTTCTGGGAAACCTTCACATAAAATAATGGCTGGTATCATGTTTCCATTTTTTACCTGTTGAAGTTTGGACCATTTTACAAATGGGAAGTAGGGTTGGGTAAGGATTTGATCTTCTCTCCTCTCTTATAGAGGAAGCCAAGTTCCAACTCTCTTAGTGGCAGTTATCTTGTTGCTTTACATGCTACTTGCATTAATGGTTCTAACTAGGTTAAAGTTTCCATAAGAAATTAGGTAAAAATATAGTGGCTGTCCAAAAATATCTTAAGTGCGAGACTTGATTTCTATTTTGCAGAGCTAGATGTTTTAATCAGCTTATCAATTGCAAGTGATTATTATGAAGGAAAAAGTTGCCGTCCAGCTATCTCTTCATCAAGTCCTGATGAAGAGCCATTCTTTAGTGCTAAAAGTTTAGGACATCCTGTTCTAAGGAGCGATACACTGGGAGAGGGTACCTTTGTCACCAATGATGTGAGACTGGGTGGTTCTGGTCATTCCAATTTTATACTCCTTACTGGTCCTAACATGGGTGGGAAGTCTACTCTTCTACGCCAAGTTTGCTTGGCTGTGATCTTGGCCCAGGTTTGGATCTCTTGTTTCGAGTAGAATTAATAGTCTCTTTTTGTCTTTATTAACGGCTTCATTTTGATACTTTACAGATAGGAGCAGATGTGCCTGCAGAAAGTTTTACTTTGTCTCCTATTGACCGGATATTTGTTCGAATGGGTGCCAAAGATCAGATTATGGCTGGCCACAGCACATTTCTGACAGAGCTTTTGGAAACTGCATCTATGCTGGTAAGATGATCTCATGGCTCAATTGAATGGAATAACTTCGGGTCATTCAGATATTTGTTCGAATGGGTGCCAAAAAAAGAAGATCTAAATCTTCTTCTGGAGCTTTGCCCCATTTTTTTCCTTTGCTGCACCATGTATCTTCTATTATGGCCATTTTTATTTCAGCTAACTTCTATCATCTTGTTATGTTCTAAGTTTTAACATATTGCGGATGATGAATGCAGACTTCAGCAACCCGCAGTTCCCTTGTGGCATTGGATGAGCTGGGACGAGGGACATCAACATCAGATGGCCAAGCCATTGCGTATGTTCTACTGAACGACAACTTCTGTTATAGTCTTTTTGCATATTCTCGGTGTGATATGATATACAAACCCTTTGTGTCTGCTTTACTTTTCTCAACCTTAGAAAACAATCATGTTTCATTCTTTAATCTTTTATTCTGAATTCTGGTATCTTTTGGCAGTGCATCGGTGCTTGAACATTTTATTCGCATGGTACAATGTCGGGGAATGTTTTCCACCCATTATCATAGATTAGCAGTTGACTACCAGAATGATCCTAAGGTACATCATCAACTCTTCATTTTTTTTCTTGAAATGAAAACAAAATAATTGAGACTTGCTTAAGGGAGGAGTGCACACGTGGATATAAAAATATGCATATGCATATATAGTGAGCCTTTTTCTAATTAAATATACATGTTGATTCTTTAACGTGGCATTCTAATATGCACTTCACCAATATATACCGTAAAAACAAAAGAGGAAAAAAAAGATTGAATCTCAATCACATACAATGTATGAATCGTAGTTCTTCCTGCCGTTCTGCAGACACCATGAACAGGTTATTGGCCAAGTTCTTTGTTGATAGACCTTTTTTCTTAGAAAGCATTCAAGTATTTTTAGTTCTTCCTGGATCTTCATTTATTTAACTTATTGTTTGGCAGTAAATGTCTTGATACAATTCTTTACACAATGCAATCATACATTAATCAATGTAATGTTGTTTTTGCGAGTGGAGAGTGGATTTCATATCTTCAGCTTAAACATTCATCAGGTCTCTCTCTGTCACATGGGATGCCAAGTAAAAGGAGTTGCAGGTCTGGAGGAAGTAGTCTTCCTTTATAAATTGATGCCTGGTGCATGCCCTAAAAGTTATGGTGTTAATGTCGCTCGATTAGCAGGTTAGTAACCTTCATATTTTTAATAAATTTTTAAGCATGCTAAGGTCCGCTCTTTCTTTTCATTAAATTGCAGTCAGTCTCTGAATTTTGCTTTAGGGGTGTAATTGTTTCTAGTCTAGTTGATACTCTGTCAAGCTTGAGCTCAACTCAAAAAGCTCGAAGTTTGATTTGGACTCAAACTCAATCGAGCTTATCTTTTTTGAGGCTTAGTTGGACCAAAATTACAAACTTGTTAAACTCGAGTTCAACTCGATTAGTTATGTAATTTTAGAATCTACTGTAGTTCAATTAAAAAGACTCAATAAGCCCCAAATCGATTCCTTGTATGTGTGAATTTATTTAACAATTAAATATATCAAGATAGTTTTGAGTTTTCTCGAGTCTTTTGCGAGCTGGGCTGGCATGACTCAATTACATCCAATTCTGCGATTTCTGGGCTATTCTATTATTATTTTCTTAGCCACCTAAAACAGAATACGATATGGGCATCTATTTCAGGACTTCCCGATTCAGTACTACAAAAGGCTGCAGCGATGTCTCAGAATTTTGAAAGAAAATACGGCAAGAGGAGGTCAGGTGCCAACTTATCCACTCAAAGTAGTGAAGACGAGGCATCCTTGATCATTGAGAACTTCATAAAGACTGCGGCCACTTTCAACAGCTGTGTTCTCACTGAGAGTGACGTAGCTGACTCGTTGACCAGCTTGCAGCACCAGGCTAGATTGCTTCTAGAACAGTGCTAGAAGCCATGTCCGCAAGTAAAGAACCAAGCATCTTCCATGGCTGGATTTGTACAAGGTGCAATTCTGAATTTTCCAATTTAATCCGCGATGATATTTATTGATGAGATATAATGTTCAAAAAGCTGTATATTTTGTGAGCTACAGTTTTGAATTCTTAGCTCAAAAGTACTATTTGACTGTGATGGTCATTGTAAAGTTTGGCATGCATCTAATCAAATTTCTTGTCTTTTCACTTCTGTGGGAATTTGGAGATATAAGTTTTTTTTTTCTTTTCATTTATTGTGTATGATTTTCTACATTTCTCATTTGTATAAACGAAGAAAAGGAAACAAAAAATAAAAAAAATACACACAATAGTTACAAACTAAGGAAAGGTTGAACTTGATTAAACTTGTGTATCAATGTTGCTGTTCTGCTCTTCGTTTTCATCATCGGAGCTCGACTCAGAATCAGCACTCTGAAACAAGTAAATATTATTGATCATGTTAGAGCTATTATACGTTACAGTATTATTAAAATAGGACCATGCAAAAAAGAAAAAGGAAAAAGGGTACCTGATAATGATGCCTAATGCTGTATTGCAGTGAAGTAATAATTCGAATCAATATGTACATTGGAAGAATGATGCCACTTGCCTTGACTATAATCACCTGCATAAAAAATGAATGAATTTTTTTACTTAAGTTAACTGATTCTCTATATAATTTGGTAGTAAAAAAATGAGCAAAAACTTACAGTGAGCAGTGAAAAAGGGTAAGGCCCAACTCCTCCAGTTAGGACAGCAAGCAAATGTCTGATCATCAGCAGAGCCGTAAACTGCAAAAATCCAGTAATTGTTAAATGGGTATCACCTATATACCACATAAAGGTGGGCTTTTGGATCGAAGCCCAATTCAATGCCCCTTTAATTTTTCTTAGAAAAGATGTTGGGTTTCTGGTTTTAAATTTTTATCAGAAGAAGAAATATATATATATATATATGTGTGTGTGTGTGTGTTCTTTAAATGCTTCAACTCTAGCCTAGTACATAATAGCACACTAAATTTAATGTATCTTTTTTGCGACTCTTACTAGGCATGAACTGGCAGAGTACGTTCAATACAAAGTTAATCGGTAGCAAAGTTTGAATATTGTTAGCTACAGACTGTCACAAATTAAACAAGTCACTCTGGAAATCTATTGTCAAACTAGAAAATCAGCACTAGATTTCACACGCAGTTTCCTAAATTCTGGAAAATAAATTTCCCAATTGATGACGCAATAATAATAATAATAATTTAATAATGCAACCTCCAACTGTCTGTCCATGCATATAATTTTCAAAATTATAATTTAATAATTGATCAAGATAGACTCACAATGAGGGCGATTGATTTGCAGCAAGAAGCACTTCTATCAGCTGCAGAAGCACACTCTGTTTCAACATTCTCTTCTCCACTTTCTCTTTCTTCCTCATGTCTTGGCACTTCCAAACTTCCCCTATTGTCAAATCACACAAACTTACTATATCCCCAATTTAATCCATCCATATTCACTATTGTTTTATTCGAAATAGACAATGAAAAAAGTATATCGCAATTTTCAGATTTTCATTGAACATTAATCAGTTTAAATTCTCTATTTCATATCATATTTTATGAAGAAATAAATTACAATGTTCTCATATTGTTGATCATCGATTATCGACAAATCCCACCAGTTAGCAAAACCTCAAATCAATTCCTCTAATTCAGTTTTAAGTTTTACTAGGAGATGATTTCATGTTATATTTAGTAATCCTTTTTTTTATTATTATGAAAACGATAACTATAATGGGAGGAATAAGACAAAGAACATAGTACAAATCTTGAATAATTGGCCACAAATCCCAGACAAACATAAAACTAATGTGAAAAGACATGCTTCGACAAAACTATCCATGAACACCGCCGGTGCATTTTTAAATAATTATTAAAGTAGTGTTTTAAGTGCGTTTATTTTAATCAGAAAGGATAATAAAAGACTAAAAGGTAAATAAATACCTTATTGTCACTGTCGCATCAATTCTCTCTGTTTTCTTAGGTGGAGGAGAAGTGTAACCTGGTTCAAATTTCTGCAATATTAATTTACAAAAATAAAAGTCACTTTTCAGTCCAATTATAGAAGCCCAATTAGAACTAAATTTTCTTTTTAAATAAAGAAATAAGAAAGTGGAATAGAAAATTAGAAAAGATGTATAACTTTTTGTTAAAAAAATAAAATAAAATAAGTAGATGAGAATACATTGTGATGTCCGATTCCTTGCAATAGCCAAAAAAAAAAAAGAAAGCAACAAATTAGAGACTTGTGTATACTCCAAGAAATATAGTTGAGACAATGACATTAACAAATTCCTTAGCCTTCCAAAACTAATATCCCAGACTTCTTCACCAAAAAAATAAAAAGAACAAAAAATCTGGGAAAAATCACACACACACATACACACACACACACACACATATATATATATATATTGTATATTATGTGTCTATATGTGAAAATAATTTAGTGTACAAACTCAGAAGACTTCCCATATTATTTTAGGCCGAAGTATATATTAAATAGGAAACAAAGAGAAAATGAAATTCATTTAACATTAAAATAAAAGAATATTACAATATTGAAAAATCCAGACTTCGAAGGCCAGCAAAACTAGTTTTAGGAAAAAGAATATCAGAACCTTCTCAAATAGGGAAAACAACTCTAACAAGACTTCTGAAAAAGAAAAAACCAAATAAGCCACCACCAAAATTCAGGAGAGAGAGAGAGGGGGGGGGGGGAAACAACTCAAACAAGACCAAATAACCCGACAAAATACAGGGGAGAGAGAGAGACAGAGAGATTCCGGAACTTGTGTGGTGATGATCAATATGAAAGCAATATATATAAAGAGAGTATGTATTTATGTATGTATGTATGTATGTATGTATGTATGCACCTGCAAGCAAATTTCACAAGTTGTATTCCCCTTTTCATCGCACCATCTCTGCACGCAGTCTCTGTGTGCAAACTGGACAGAAGAACACGAAACAATGGTCAGAACACTCAACGATGAAATTAAAAACAAGGACAGATTAATATATTAAACAAATAAACAACGAATTTCGCGAAAAACATACCTTTACAGTTCCAGAACAAGCACAGGGAGTCTCCAGAATTTTACAGCTTTCAAACTCTTCTTCATGGCAGATTCTGCAAATCGATACTGCAGAAGAAGATGAATTTAAATCATCTATGAATAACACTATATCACTCATGCTTCCTCTGAAAATTTGTAATCAATTCTTTTTCAGTCTGTTTTTTCTGTTACTCTCAAGAATTTTCTTCTGTTTCTCTCTCTACCTTTCTCTCTCTTTCCTTCTACCCTTTCCGCAGGAGCCTTCCGCTTGTTTATACGTAAGAAATGAGCTGTCGAAATTCCAATATTACCCTTACTGTAAATATTTGATAAAAGAAAAAAGGAATATTAATATAATTAATTAAGTTGAAATAACACAATTTATTAAGACGCGGTGTCAACCAGGTTTACTGACCTTTTAAAATATAACAAAAAAAAAAAAAAGCAAACTTTTTTAGGTCTGGATCTTGAATTTCATTTAATATTTTATTATATATATTATATATTATATATTTATTAATAATATTATTATTCTGCACATATAGTACACATTAATAAAATTAAAATATAAAATTTAGCACAAAAGAAAATGGGGATATCATGGTAGTTTCTTTGACTTGTTTGTGCAACTTTGACTTTATTTATTACTTGCAACTTCATCAAAATATTGTCAACTACTCATAATTATGGGAAGCAGTTTCTTGGTGTTTTGGTCAAACTTTTGGTAATTAGATATAGTTAGGTTAACCCTTTCTTATATAAAATTCTCTTTTTCTTTTTTGTTTTATATTTAAAAAAGCAATATTAATTTTCATTTCAATAATAATATGAGATGTAATATATCTCAAATCACTCATTATTTGAATCTCATAATATTTATTTCACCAAATTAAATCACTTTTTTTTTTTATATGAATGTGAGAATATTATTGAACAATGTAAGAATAATAAACATCGAGAAAGTCATTCATAAACTCTAGAAGATCGACCCAACAATATGGGTTGGGAAGATCAAACAGCCATTAACAATATGATGTGTAATAATATTTGTATTATAATGAATATAAATGATAAGAGTAAGAAAAATTTAAAACTAACAATTCTCGACAACACCCGATAATTCTACCAAATCTAGATTCATCCCTTTTGTTGTTGAGTAAAGTATAAACAAGAGATTTGAAATCGGTCTAAAAAATAACCCCCTTCATTCCAATTGTCTTAATCCAGGACAATACCTCATGCAGCCGTCATAGCCTCTTCTTCCTCAATCCAAATTTTCCTTGCAGAAAAACTTGGTCGTAGGTGTAAAAAGTTCACCAATATGATTTCAAAGAATCATCCTTAATCTTATTTCGACTTGTGTCATAAAAAAAAATTATATCATAATAACCTTCATAGATGTTAAAGGTCGTCTATGGCACATAAACTTATCGAACATGATCTTAAACGTTCAAATTTTTTCAAAGGTCATATCTAAAATCTCCTTTTATAAAGTTGATGAGTTAGGTTGTTTACAAAAATACCCCTGTAGCCTGCTAATCCAAAATATTTGTGTACTATACCATTTAAACTTAGGTTAGAGTTCAGAAAACCACAGAACAAAACATAAACTACAAAATGTGTCTATTGGAAACTTCGAGCGATTCTATAGCAATATTTTTATAATTATATTTTTATAATAGTGTGTAAAAATGTGCTGAAATAAAAATATATTAAAAAATATGATCTATCTATCAAAAAATATATTTAGAAAAACATACTATATTTATTCATGAAAAACTGAAATATCTTAGAAAATAAATCTCTAATACGTTGGTCTTGCTTGTTTTTTCATTGGCTTTCAGACTCATCTTATTGATCATAATATTTAATTATACACCGTTATTTTTAATTAATACACATTCTCTTTCTCTCTCTCTCTCTCTCACACACACACACACATATATATATATATATTTATGGAAAGTGATTAAGGAAATATTCTTGAGAATGTAATTAATATATTTCATCATATATATATATATATATGACATTTATCACACATTTTTCCATTCCACTATGCCGCAAGGTATTTGATACCGAAAAAAGAATAATAATAAATAATAAATATAAATATAAATTTATGTATGTATGTTATATATGTGTATATAACATGTCTGTGTGTGTGAGAGAGAGAGAGAGAGAGAGAGTGAATAGTCATAACAATGAGAGAGATCAATAGGACAATAATTATTGATGTTAACATGAAACAACCTACTAGCTCATGGTTTTTTTAATTATTATTATTGTTTTTTTAATTTTTATAGTGAGTTAAAACCTCAAAATTCAAGAGATATTAATAAATTAGCCTATTATTTAGCCTCTTTTGTTGTTGCATTAGGGTAAAAAGTTAGAAGACTAATGGTCCCAAATTTGAAGGGGTGAAAGGTAACTTTTACTTTACATTATTATTTAGAAAAAAGAAAAAAAAAAAGATCCTCGATGGTTTGCTTTTTATCAAAAGGCACAATAATAGTTTACATTCTCCATCACAAAATAATATTTCATTTTGTGTTGTAATGTCATATGTATATTATTAATATCAAAACTATATACGTACATAATCATATTAAAAATACTAATTTTATAATTTCATAATTATATTTGTTATTGAATTTGGCGATCAGTGATTGGCTGATGGGATTGATTTCAGGTAGTTGGTTTGTTGTGATTACCGCTAGCAATTGAAAATGCAGGACAATTTTATCTTAATATTATTTGAACGAACCTCGTTACGCTTACATGTTTGGTGTCTTCTCCTTCATTGCGTTCCTGTTGATACTACTAGCCAAGCTATGGGATTTTATTAGCTTCTCGATGCCCTTTCATAATGCATCCTCATCCTCTCTCTCGAGTTCATATTACATCTTTTTATATAAGATGATGTGTGGTCGGTTTAAACTTATTTTTCAACCTTTTTCATGTGGATGTGGTCTCTTATCTTACTAATAAACAGATTGCGTATAAAAATATACTATTTAAAATTAATAATTAAATAAATGATGTTTGAATCCACGTTAAATGTACACGTGTCTCAACCTAATATCTACATCCACAAAAAGCCAACTCAAGATATTCTTATTGTTCACATCGGATCGTTTGATATATGAAGATATGTATACTTCTTTTCACCTATACTCCTCAATCTCTCTCCCTTAGAGACTTGGAAAACCTCGTGATACTTTGTACCTACAGGGGTCCGCTCGTCTTGAAACCTATTAAGGAAAGCTATTTCGTGAACTATGATAGCTGCAGTTGGGTGCTGATTGAGAGTAATAGGCGTAAAGGAAAAAAAAGTTATCATAAAAGTCAGGAAGTTTAATAGTGCATCTCTTAACTCAAGCAATCCCCAAGTTTAAGTTGCCCCCGTCCTAATTGTAACTCAAATTTAAAAAAAAAAAAAATATATATATATATATAATTGTTTCAATAAAAAATATGGATTATATGAAATTATTGAGGAGAGGAGCGGCATTGATACATAATAATTAAGTTGAAAATAAAGAATGATGTGAGGGTGAAAAAAGAAACATTAAAAAGCAATGATTGTGTGACATAATAACTAAACAAAGTAAAAGAAATGATTAATGAGGAGAGAGAGAGAGATGGATTCCCTTTTCTTTGGGCTTTTTTGGGCCTAATTTAAATTTTGCTTTTCCCAGTTTGAATGTGAGCCTTATGATTGCCCGATTAACGGCTCCCTGAATTATACCAGAAATTTAAATTTGTGGGCCCCAACGCGCTCTCACCGCCCCCACCCCAAAGATTCTGTGGGTCCGTCCTACCTGTACCCCAAAATACATTTTCTTCTTCAATCTCTCTCTATCTCTCTCTCTCTTTAATAACGATCATAGACTGTCTTAATTTTGAATTCTAAAAAATTGGTATTTGGACTTTAAGAATTCAGTATTACCATTGAGTTATGGTGTCAACCAAGTACACGTAATCCCCAATCCAATAATCCACTGTCAAAAACACGTGCACCATGTAAATAAATATAGTTTTCAATCTTTTATATTTTTACGTAATTTTATTGTATATATTTTTAAAATATATCCAGTTTATAAAAAATATAATTTTCTTTCATCGCCTTAATCTTTATGTCTCTCTAAACCAACAAAGCATATATTTATAGAGCAACAATATAAAAATATTAGATTTTTTAAAAGAAAAATGAATCTTTTTAAAAAATATAAATTGAATTATTAAATTTAATTTATTTAATATGTTATCTTACTAGTTACTATATATTATTTTTATATAAATAAGTATACATGAAATATATTCGACGAAAGAAATAGGCATAGGATAAAATGGTCCAAACAAGCAAAGTAAGACGGGCCGATAACAAGATGGGCTAAAATGATGATAACTCAAGGTGTTTGACCCCATTTTGACACGTAGCAACAACTAAATACTATTATTATTATTATTATTATTATTATTATTATATGAATAAACATAATACAAACATATCTTACATTATTTAGCAATAACAATAATTATTTTAATTAATATTTTGAAAAACATTTAAGTGCTAGTTGGACAGTAAACTCTGATTATTTTTATAAAAACAAAATATATTATATACACTGTATTTTATAATTCTTATTTTATAAATACTCTTCCCAGCATTCTTTGTTCATGCCAAACATAAACATATGGGTTTACCCTTAAATAAAAAAAAATATATATTATGTTAAAATGAAAAATAGACAATTCAAATTTGGACACGCGTGCTGCTGCCTGCTGTAGTGTTAAGAGATACTCCGAGTGTGCTGACATTTGGTGCTTATCCTCTTTGCTCATTCTTATCGCTTTTTCCCTTCTCTCTCTACTCTCAAGTCTCATCAATTGATTAATTAGGATTGGGACTCTTTGTGTTTTCTTCTTCTTATCCTATGTATCCCTCACAAATCTGCTTATCCTGCTCCCTCTTCCTTCTTTCATTCATATATTCTTTTTGCATAATTGAGACTGGCCCCAGGATACTCTTTTTTTTTTTTTTTAATTTAGGACTTAATTATTTAATAATTATATGGATACAATCGACCTGCACTTTATTCTATAATTTCTTACTCATCTTAACAGCTCTGTGAATCACCTTAGATATAATTTAATATTATTATGACCAATTTTTTTTAAGTATTCAAATTGAAGAAATATATATTACACAAACGGGCCGACATTGTTGGGCTGGGCTTGGAATTGGACTTATTTAGTTGAGCCTTACAATGATTTAGATGTTCCTGAAAAAAATTACTTCTGGCCCAAATACCAAACAACAATATAATGAATATGATAGGTCTTAATTATAAGTGTCGAATAAATCAGTCTCAGATTTTTTTTTTTTTTTGGTTGAATACATGTCTATTATTGTGATAATGTTTTCAAAATAAAAAAAAAGCCTTGGGCGGGGTGGCTTTTGAATTCGAAGAAATTTATTTAAATTATATATATATATATATATATATATAGATTTCGGAGTTAGGTAAATGGATAAGATCTTCTAGTGTATCTTAAAAAGGGAAGAGAGGCACAAATTTGATCCTCGGTGATCCAAGGAGTAACTCCCTCCATGTAACATTTTGCTCACCTTTATATAGAGACGAATCATCCGTCCCTCATTAGCTCGACAATTTATTTACCCTAAATTTTAGAACGGGTTGAAATCTCAAATCTCGAGAATGATGCATTACATCACCCCAGGTTTCTAAGATTATCTTACTCAACGAGCCACACAGGATTTCTATCACATCATTACCAATCGTACAAGAGATAAGAAACATGTCACTTTTGAATATGCAACCAAGTATAGACACTTCCTAAAAATAATTATTAGCTGGGATTTATGACCGTTTAAACAACTGACATGTTCCTATTATATTTTATTATTTCTTTGACGGAAGAATACATTCTATTATAAACACGAGTATTCATTGCTTATTTAAGAATTCTAGATATATGTGCGCGCCTAACTTTCACTTCAATTACAGTTAGGAAAGTTAATGCATGAACAACCATTCTCTTAAGGTCAAGCGAAATCACTTTCTGCATTCTTGATATTTTACAATCTTAAAATTTTCTTTGTAAGTTGTTAATTAACAAAACGTTTCTCTTTTGTTGATAGTGCTACTTAATGAATTAGACATCAACCTAACTTACATATATTTATTAGTTACTATCAACTCGTGTTAAGTACAACCTTAGCCATTTGAGAATTTGATATCTATATGTTCAATATTATGCTTTAATTGGCCAAATATAGGGTATGACAAATTGACATAGGCATGTAAAATTCTTAGACTGTGAGATACTATAAATTTGTACATGGCCAATTTTAGGTCAATCTTTTCTATATATAAATGAAGAAGACAACATGTCAAATGAAAAAAAATATTAGATCTCTAAATTATAAATTATACATATATATATTAAAAAATATTTATGTGTTAAATCAGGTGTAATACACAGATAAAAAAAGAAGAAGATTAATTAGATTATTTATTTGTAATTAATAACTTAGATGACATGTCATAGGAACACTATAAATATATATATATATATATATATATATATATATTACCAAAATAAGTAAGATGTGTAGTACAAATTTTTTACACAAGCCGCATAATACATATATATTGCACCAGCTGGGTTTTTTTTTCAAAATAATGCAAAAAAAAAAAAAAAAATTTACGAAATAGGCATGTTTTGGAACAGTTTTTAAAAATAGGTAAAACGTCACCGCCGGTGACGTTATTTCGAAAAAACGTCATCGGAGGTGACGATTTTAAATCTTAAATAAAGAACGTCACCTTAGGTGACGTTCTTTATGTTATATGTTATATATATATATACAATATATATAATACATACATACATCCATACATGCATATATATATATATTATATATACACATACACACACTGACACACATATATATATATATAATCTGTAAATATATATATATTTTAAATATATATTCTTATTAACATATATATGTACATATTTATAAAATATATATTTATCTATTAAAATAAATATTAAAATATAATTAATAAAATTAAAATATTATAATTTTATTTAAGATAATAAAAAATTAAAATATTATAATTTTATTTAAGAAAATAAAAAATATTTAAATTTATTTTTATAATATATATATTATATATATATATGTATTTATAAATAATAATATATATTTTGAATATTTAGATATATATTTTTTTATTTATTAAGTAAATATATAAAAATATATATTAAATTATAATTTTAAAAAGTAAAATATTATAATTTTATTTAAGATAATAAAATTTATTAAATTAAATAAAAAAATTTAATTATCAATTCATATTTTGAAAATAAATAATATATATATATAATAATTTATATATATATATATTTGGATATTATATATATTATTATTTAAAAATATATATTTTATATATATATATCTATACATAATACATATATTATATATAAATGTAAAAACGTCACCTTAGGTGACGTTTTTTAAAAATATCACCTTAGGTGACGTTTATTGTAATTTTTTTTTAATTTCATATATATATTTATATATTATTATTATATACATATATATTATTTATTTAGAATATGTGTGTATATATATATATATTTATTTATTAAGTAATTATTAAAAAATATAAATTAAATTATAATTTAAAAAACTAAAATGTTATAATTTTATTTAAGATAATAAAAAAAATATTTAAATTAAAGAATAAATTTTAATTATTAATTAATATTCTAAAAATAAAGTAAATATATATATATTAATAATTATAATTTAATATATATTTTTATATATTTACTTAATAAATAAAAATATAAATATACATATTTAAAATATATATTATTATTTATATATATAATATATATTATAAAAATTAATCTAAAAACGTCACCTTAGGTGACGTTTTTTAAAAATGTCACCTAAGGTGACGTTTATTCTAAATTATATATATTATGAGTCATATATATATATATATATAGTATACACACTACATGCATACATCATACATGCATGAATATATATATTTTATTATTTATTTATTATGTATTACATATATATATACACACTCACACACACACACACATATATATATATATATTTAAACATGTATGATATATATATTTTAAATATATATTAACCTAAATATATACTTTCAATATGTATATATATTTTATTTATTAATTAAATACTTAAAAATATATATTAAATTGTAATTTTAAAATATGTAAAATATTATAATTTTATTTAAGGTAAAAAAGTTTATTTAAATTAAAAAATAATTTGTAATTATTAATTTATATTCTAAAAATAAAATAATATATATATATATATATTAATAATATATAAATATGTATATATATATTTATAAAATATATATATTTATATTCTAAATATATATTTTGAATATGTATATATATATATTTTATTTATTAAGTAAATATATAAAAATATATATTAAATTATATTGTTTTATAAATTTATTTGTTATAAATTATATTCCTAAATTATGTTTGTTATAAATTATATTTCTAAATTATATTTGTTATAAATATATTTGTTATAAATTATATTTCTAAATTATATTTGTTATAAATATATTTGTTCTAAATTATATTTCTAAATTATATTTTTTATTTTGTTTTCTTTTATATAATATATGTAATATATATATATTTATAAAATATATATATGTATATATTTTTTGAATATGTATATATATTTTGAATATGTATATATATTTTTATTTATTAAGTAAGTATATAAAAATATATATTAAATTATAATTTCAAAAAGTAAAATATTATAATTTTATTTAAGATAATAAAAAAATTTAAATTAAAGAATAATTTTAAATTATTATTATGTGTAATTTTATTTTCTAAATATATATATATTTAAATAATATATAAATATATATATACAAATAATAAAAATTAAAAAATAAATAAAATAATTTTCTTTTAATTACAGAAATATTTGGATTATATATATAATATATAATATATACACATAATATATATACATACATACATACCATGCATGGCCAGAAACGGTGTCACTGACGTTTTTTCATTTTTTTTTTAATTTTAATTTTGGCCCAAAATTATTGAGGTTGCGAGGATCTTGCTCAACCGTCCAGCCTTTAACCACCAAGACACATTCAATGTTTGGAAATTTATCATATAATTTTATATATAATATAAATTTAAAATACAAAACAATATATTTATAATAAAAATAATATAATATATATATATATATTATATAAATGAAAACAAAATAAAAAATGTAAATTAATAATTAAAAATTATGATTTAATTTAATTAATTTTTTATTATCTTAAATAAAATTATAACATTTTACTTTTTAAAATTATTATAATATCTATTATATAAATAATATCTATTATATATAGATACATATATATATATTTATAAAATATATATTTATAAATAATAATATATATAATATCCGAAATTATATATATATTTATATATTATTATATATATATATTATTTATTTTCAAAATATGAATTAATAATTAAATTTTTTTATTTAATTTAATAAATTTTATTATCTTAAATAAAATTATAATATTTTACTTTTTAAAATTATAATTTAATATATATTTTTATATATTTACTTAATAAATAAAAATATATATATGTAAATATTCAAAATATATATTATTATTTATAAATACAAATATATATAATATATATTATAAAATAATTTTAAATATTTTTTATTTTCTTAAATCAAAATTATAATATTTTAATTTTTTTATTATCTTAAATAAAATTATAATATTTTAATTTTATTAATTATATTTTAATATTTATTTTAATATATAAATATATATTTTATAAATATGTACATATATATGTTAATAAGAATATATATTTAAAATATATATATATATATATATATATTTACAGATTATATATATATGTGTGGCAGTGTGTGTGTATATATATAATAGATATATGCATGTATGGATGTATGTATGTATTATATATATTGTGTATATATATATATATAACATATAACATAAAGAACGTCACCTAAGGTGGCGTTCTTTATTTAAGATTTAAAATCGTCACCTCCGGTGACGTTTTTTCGAAATAACGTTACCGGCGGTGACGTTTTACCTATTTTTAAAAACTGTTCCAAAACATGCCTATTTCGTAAATTTTTTTTTTTTTTTTGCATTATTTTGAAAAAAAAACCTGCACCGGCTTATTATTATTTTCAAACAATTATGTATGATATTAATACACACAGATTTTGTTCTTCAAATTAAAATTAAAACATAAAATAAAAATAATTTTTCAAATAGATATTATGAAAATTGTCACGAAGACTCATTTTCAGGTGATGAGCCAGCCTGGGGTTTTCACACACACACACACACACATACATATATATATGTGTATATATATATATGTATAGGTGGACCTTTAAAGCAAGAAAAACCCTCCATTTTGGATTGGGTTTTGGCACTTATTTATTGGGTAAGCATCAAATAATGGCTGTATTTGGGTTGCAAGTTGGGTATATAATGGCGACTGACGTGGACTTCACAAATAGACAGCCATTTACAAATCACAAGCTCTTATTACCATTATAAGATTAATCGTGGAAAATTAATTAGATGGGCCCATTATTGTGAGCTTGGTGGGCCTTTACCGGCCCAATTTTCGGGCAGTTCATTACCGGATAACTGATATATATTTTATTGACATGAGAAAATATCTTGAAAACATAATTTCTTATTTCTTTGTAGTGAAGATTGATATTAGGATATTTTAAAGATCCCACGCAATTGAATTCCTAAGAGGTACACTATGATTCCCCCCCCCCCCCCCTTCTTGGACATTATTATTATTATTATTATTATTATTATTATTATTATTATTATTATTATTATTATTGTTATTTTGCTTTACTTTAGATAGAATAGTAATTAATTAAGTCATGATATACTTATTGTCATATATATGATACCATCTTGAAAATCATTAGTAGTAAAAAGTATTTTTTTAATAATATTTTATTTGTTCTTCCACATTAGTCAGGTATAAAATAATTTGTCATCTCTGTCAAAAAGGAGTTCTTTTTATGAAGACGGTACATTTTAATTTTATCAATTTAAAATACACAAATTCATAGTATGTGATTAATTTTATTTATTAATTTAAATATTTATATATAACTTATTTACAAAAAAAGTTATTAACTGTTTATTAACTTTCAAAGCATAACCTTTTTCTTAAAGTATTATGCAGTGGAAATAACTTGAAATAACATTTGTGTGACGGCAATAGTAGTTTTTTTAGCCATTTAGGATAATAAACTATTATTTTTTTAAGCCGAAGAGGATAATAATTATGAGAGGCCGATAGATCATCTTGGTTTGTCGGGAGAAAGAAAAATTGGTATGGGTCCAAAAAATAATAAAGGTGAGTTTAGTTAACTTGATAAAAAAATAATAATAATAATTTTAATTTATTGTTTGACTAAAACAGAATTTCTTGTCTCTTAAATATTATAAAAGTTTCTGCACTGGTGTATATATTTAAAGACAAAAAATCAAAATATGTTGGAAATATCCAAATCGAAAGAAAAAGGGAGAAAAAAGAACCGAAAAGGTTAGTGCCCAACCAATTATAGGAAGCCATGTTATGACCAATTCAACTTGGAAAGTCAAAGAAAATATCAAAAACTGCTATAGCTCAGAGTACAACCCTTCAAAGCTGTAAAATTGACATCAAATCTTTCATCTATAAAAGCAACCCTGCAACTCTCATCCTTCTACAATCAAGAACACAAAAATTCCTCCCAAAAAACAAAAACAAAAAATAAAAAAATAAAGAAAATTGTGAACAATGGAAGAAAAAAATAATTACATGAAGGAGAAGAAAGTGGTGGTTGCAGTAGATGAGAGTGAAGAAAGCATGTATGCCTTATCATGGTGCCTCACCAATCTTTTATCTGGAGATCCAAACAGCACCTTAATTCTCCTCTACGTAAAACCACCTCTTCCAGTTTATTCCTCTTTAGATGTCACAGGTGATTATTCTTCTCCATCTCTTTATCTTTTAGCATCGTCTCGTCTAAAAGCTTAAGCTGTTATTTGTTAGGATACTTATCTGCTGGAGATGTGATTGCAACCGTGGAGAAATTCAGCAAAGATTTGGCGAATTCGGTAATGAAAAGGGCTGAGGCTGTTTGTAGAAGCTTCAGTGGTACAGTGTGTTCTACGGTAAGCACCTCGATAGCACGTGCTAATGTAATCTCGATATAATATAAAAATTTAACTGATACATAAATCGATTATGATATATATATATGTGTATTGGTTGTGAATTGACAGGTGAGAGTGGAGAAGAAAGTAGGGAGTGGAGATGCAAAGGATGTAATATGCACAGCAGTGGACAAAATTGGTGCAGACATTCTTGTCATGGGAAGCCATGACTATGGTTTCTTCAAGAGGTAAATACTTCACAAAAATATTTTTTGTAAAAAATAATTCGAACAATCTCAAATAATATTACTTTTTACAGTAAAAAATTATTTTATTTTTAATTGTTGGACTTATAAATGTTGGATCATCCCATATGTAATTGGCTTATGACTTAAGTTTTACAAAAGAACAAATATATATCCTAAGTATGCAAAATATAAAATTTGACAGAATTTCTTAATTGATTTTGCAGGGCACTTTTGGGAAGTGTAAGTGATCACTGCGCCAAGCATGTAAAGTGCCCATTAGTGGTAGTAAAGCGGCCCAAGACAACCTAGGACATAGATTCATACTAGGATAATCTTCTTTCTGTATGTATGTGTATCTGTGTGTGTGTTGGGGGGGGGGGGGGGACAGAACAGTTTTTGTGCATATTTAAGTTGTTGAGGTAACAGTTGATGAAGGTGTTTGCCATTTATATAAAGTCAGTTTTTGATCTTTCCATGGTAGAGATTACCAGCTTAGCTCTGTTGTCTTCGAGGTCTTGATTGAACCAAATCTCTAAGTTACCAATTCAGAAAGCAAAATGAGCATATATATATACATATATATTTATATATATATTTATATATTATTTAAATTAAAAAAAAGAATACAAGTTTTATTCAGAGAAAATATATGGGAAATAACACTTATGAGTGTGCTTGGTTTTATAAGAAATACAATTATTTAGACCAAAAACTTATGTACAGAGGTGAACGTGTATAAAAAAAAGTCTTTGTTCTTAAATAAAAAATTCAAAAAATACACTTTGAGTTTGTATAAATTTTTTAAAATCATTCTATTTCTCTTTCCATTTTATACCATCTTTTGCACTATTCATATTTTACATCAATAGAGAAAATAACATATTAAGGCTATGAATGTTAATAATTTTTTAATTTAAACACATCCCCTTATTTAAAATTCCATAATACAACAAATAATGTCCATTTTTCCTATTTTTGAACAGATATAAATATGTATATTTATACAATAAGATTCATTTTATCAATTTATTAAAGATAACAAGCGAAGTGAATATCGGGCCGTCATAAATATGGGCCGAATACAAGAAGCGTGTATTTGGGTTCTTAGTCATAAGAAAAACGGTCCATTTAGTGAAGTTTACGTACAGAACTTATTGGGCTCAGCTAGCGGCCCATTCCGGCCCATGTGCGTGTGCATATATATTACGAGTTTTAACACAGTATGTCAAGCTGCCGTTAGTAACTCAGCAATAAAATGGCATGGAACAAAGAAAGAGAATTATCTTACTACTTGAATTTGATTTGGGCTTGAGTAGTTAGTTTTGGGCTTGAGTAAGTTTTTCAAGTTTATAAAATTATGTTCAAACAAATTCGGGCTTGAGTAGGTTTTTTTTCTCTAATATAATTATTTACTACTTGAATTTGGTTTGACCTCAAGCCCGGCCCGTTTTATATCTAATTAAATGAAAGAGATATAATCAAACTTATGGGAAAATTACAAATTAGCCCCTTAATTAGTATGTTTGGTTCAAATTGAATCATAAATTACTTTTTTTTTTTACAAATAAGACCTCTAATTTTTAAAATAAATCAAATAAGCCCTTAAACTTTTACAATAAATCAAATAAGCTCTTAAAATTTAAATATATGACAAATAGAACCCTCTTAACTACTAAATTAACTAAACATATTTTTAAAATATTAAATAAATCTAAAATAAGCAAATTAAATCATAAACATACTTAAATAAATTAATAAAGTAAAATTTAATAATAATTTAAATATAAAAAATGATTTGAAATGTGAAGATTTATTATGATTTTTAGATATTCTATTTTTATTATATTTAAATCATTTAAGGTCTTTTGATATTTTTAATGTAATAAATAACTTAGATTTTATCATTTTATTTTAATAATTTTTTATTTATCTAAATATTTTTTAGATTTATTTTGTTATTTTAATTTATTAAAATGGCCTATTTTTTTAAAATAAAAAGTTCAATAACTTATTTGACCAATTTTTTAAGTTAAATGTCCTATTTGTACAAACAAATAATTTATGATCCAATTTGTACCCGAGATATTAATTCAGAGTTAATTTGTACCTTAAGTAAATTATTTTAAAATAATTGTAAAAATATTAAAATACTCATACTCAATTTATGTTTGTTTTGATTAAAATTCGTTCAAACTCAACTGGACCAATAATTAAAAAAAAAAAAAACTACATAACATATTAAACAAACTTGAACAGTAATACACTTGACCCGATTAACCCTATATCTGAAACATTATTCAAATGAGCTTTTTGTATTTGATAATAATTTCCATACTTGTTCAGACAACTCACATGCACAACACAACCAACATCACCACATTGCAAATAACCGAAGATGCTAAAATCCGAGGCTCTTAAGTACGTTGTTCATTATCTGATATAAACACACACACACACACACACACAAACATATATGTATATGTAATGGTGTTACCACACCCAATTAACACTAATTAAAAAACCCAGCATATATATATAATATTAGTATTGAGGCTACTTGTTTAAAATCCAATGGCGAGCTTTAGCCTTGATAGCCTTCTCCTTAATGGGATCCAAACTGGGTTTCCACCCTTTCCCTGATATCTGCCTGCTCAGAAACTCCGGCCTTCCCTCCAAATTATCCATAAAATAATCAGATTTCTGCTCCTCTTTCCTGTCAGCCAAACAGCACTTCTTACCCATCGGAACGGCGTCGTATTTCCCTCCTACCGCAGGGCACATCCTCACGAACAAGGGAAGAACCCCCGTGAAAGACAACAGAGCTTTTGATTTCAAAACATTACTACTACTTTCCAGAATCTTCCGAGCTTCTTCAGACGCCAATGAAATCGGCTTGCCTTTTCTGATCGGAACCATAACGTACAGCTTATCCGTTTCGAGCTTCTGATCCGCCGCCAACGGCATCGGCTTTTTCCCGGCCATAACTTGCCGGAATTCCACCACCACCTCTTGCGGGTGTTCCAGCATGAGTTCGGCGGCCGTAAGCGGCGCGTCGTAAGTGAAGACGCCGCCGTCGGATAGAATCACTTTTCCAGCGGCGCTGGGCAGGCGGTGGGGGGCGGAGTTCCCCATTGGTGACGGCGGCAAAGGGGGTTGATTTGATGAAGAAAGAGTTGGGAGGTTTATAATGAAGGTAAGTTGGAGTAAAAGCATGCGTTTTGGAGCATTATATATGTGAATTGAAAGGAGTGTTTGTTAAACCGCTCCAACTTTGGGATTATAGATAATGGTGGACTTGGTAATAACTAATGAGAATGTCAATGAGGTCATGCTACCTAAGGATTTATCTATATTTTTATTAAAAATAATATTCCTTCTTAAAAAATAAAATTATATTTAAAAAAAATCATATTTTAAAAATTAAGATTTATTTTATTAGTAAAAAAGATTTATATTTTTTATATTTTAAATAAATTATATATAATTAAATAGTCAAATCAACGAATACATTTTTTTATATAAATGCAAATGAAAAATTGTAGTTTAAGAAACAAGTACATTTTTTTTTTTGGATGAAGAAATAATTTTAAAATCTATTTTAAGTTTTCATGGATTTAATTTTTGTCATAAGAATATTATGATATATTAGATATACATGAAATACTAATAAAATAATTGAAATTTTATATGTGAATTATTGCACGTTAAACACATAAAAGAAGGTAGAGCACATGTATGTCTAGTGAACTACTTCTCCTATTACTAATTAGTTTTAGAATGTAATCTCATAAAGGTGTGACTCGTCTCATCTTCGTCTATTGGATACGCTTTCATTGTGTGAGATCGTATCAAATCTCTTGAATTTAACATGATAACTATTAAACGAAGAACACATATATAAGTCAGAGTATGAAATGCCATGTTCAAATTAACAATTAAACGAAGAACTCGCATGTGAGGATGAAATGACATAGATTACCACATATGTACAGTGACTACTCTTCCTATTAGAATGAAACTTACAAGAATACAATAGTTAATTAAAACAAAATACTCAAATTGATAATTAAATTTTTTTAATTAAAATTGTGGAGGTGTTTGGTGATATCTACACTCACATAATAAAATTTATAATGAAATATTACTTCATCCTCTCGGAATAAAAGTTATTTTAACAAATTATGAATTTTGATCACTTATATAACTTTATTTATTTTTGAATTTGACTTATTCAATCACATATAACTTGTTCTTGAATTTAATTATTTCAATTTTTACTTAATCTAATAAAACGAGGCATTCACTTTCGATACAAAAAATATTTTTGAAATAAGATTTTAATTTTGATACGAAGAACCTGTTATGTAATAGACGATTTGGATCATCGAATTAGACCTGGTCAATTATGGATTTGAGTGGCCAGAATCTAGATTAAGAAAATATTAAGGAATTTGTGAAAAAATAAAATGAATTATTTACAAAATTTGGTTAAAAGACGTTATGAAAGAGGAAGTGAGACATAGTCACACCAACCACACCAGCTAAGTCAATGGAAGAGGAACCGTTCAACGGTACTACCTTTCATTCATCTAAAAGGGAACTTACTCAGTTCATAACGTCGCCTTCCAAAGATAGAAACCAACACAAAAGACAGAGTTGCCCTAATCTCCAGTTTCAACTTCGACAAAATATTGTTTTATTTTGTAGTTTAATCTCGTAATATATTATTGAAATGTGAATAATTACGTACGAGATTTGAGGATTTGTTATGTTTTTTAGATATTTTAATTTTTTATTCTATTTAAATAATTTTAGGTCTTTTGAGATTTTTTTTTTATTTTATCATTCTATTTTTAAATTATCAAATAATTATAAAAAAATTATTTAATAACTTCTCGATTTGTTTAAATATATTTCAATTTCTTAAAGAATTTGTAGATATATTTTAATTTTTCAAATTGTCCTATTTATTCCGTAATAAGAAGTCTAGGGAATTATCTAACCCATTTTAAAAGTTAAAGATTTTATTTGTATAAAAATAATAATTTAAAGATCAAATTAGAGCTTGAAATACTATGTCAGAATCGATTTATACTTTTTTTTTAGTTATATTTGTGTATTTATATAGTGATAAGTAACGCAAACATAATGACAGTAAACTAGATTTATACAACAAACTAATGAAACAAAAAATACAAACTATTGAACATTTGATGGTAAAATTTCACCTACTTTGCTTGATAAATCCGGTTTCTCATTTTATTAAGCAATCTATGCAAGTGCAAGGATTTCATTTATTGATTCATGAGCTTATTCAAAATTTATTTTATTAAGTAACAAATTAAAAGTAATAATTCGTGCATCGCACGGAAGAGATACTGAACAATTTCGTAAATAATATGAATACATATCCATACCAAGAATGATTGATACCATTAAACTATAAACACACATAATTATACTCGAGGTAATTTTATAATTGTAGAAGATTTGATGATCGCAAGAAAGATGCAAATCAAGTACATTTGAGGTGGCGCCTACGGCAGAGTTGTAGGAAGTCACAGCGTGCAGGCGGCGGCGGCAGCAACGAAACATAATTTAATCCTTATAAATTTTTCATTGCTTCCAAAAAGAAAATAAAAAAATATAACATTTGAGAATTCCAGCCAAAATAAATAAATAAAATCTATCTATATACAACCATGATCTGTATTAGTTTGCAAAACACAGCAAATTCAAAATACAAATTGGTCATCTTGATATGCAATTAGTAAGTATCTCGATTCATCATAGGTCCCCGACTTTCCACAATGGATTCAAAAAAAATGATCGGAAACCCTATGGATTTAACCCTAAAAAAGAGAAAGAAGCATAAGAAAAAAAATAATATGTTCAAATTCCCTCATAAATAGGTTCCAGAGCAGGTTTCCATTGTCTGATCCGATACTTCTGATGCACAATATCACTCCCTTCTCCTAACAACTTAACCGGATTATCAGCACCATTGCCGGAAATCTCTGTTACAGTAGGAATAACCTTGGAACTACGTCTTTTCGATCTCCTCTGACCACAAGCCGACTTGATAACCGCCATCTCCGATTCAGAAACCTTTCCATTGACTCTACTAATAGAAATCAATAAATAAACTCCGCCTCCGGATAAACTTTCGTCGGCTTTCATGGCGGAAATCCGTGAATCGCGCCGGAAATCAGTTAGCGGCGTCACTACGTACCCAGGCTCTTCTAGCATTATCTCGGCCGCCGTTACCGGAACGTCGACCAGACGGAGTATATTCCGATGAAGATCTATGAGCTTCGCAGCCTTCGGTGTGTTGGATTCTACGCAGAAGCAGGAGGTAATGTTTCCCATTTTCTGTGATGCGCAATTGAAATTGATTTGTTTTCTAAGATGTTGAACTGTGAATCGAGAGAAAAGTGATCGCATCTTATATAGCGATGATTGATAAGTAGGAAAGAGTGGTGGGGGGAAGAGTGTTGACTGGAGAAGCGTGTTGAACCTAAGTGGAGTCAATACGCTTGTTGTCTTCTGATTCTACCAATGAAAATTAATTATCTTTTCGATTTTGTGTATTATTTGGATAATTATAATTCTAGAAAGTACCAAAATAACTTCGTACATTACCACCAAAATATTCACATATCCACTTTAAATATTAATATATAAATTAATCGAACTAGTTATTTATAATAATATTCAGTCAAAATATTTTTATTAATTTTAAAATAATGAGCGCATTCACTTACCTATGCACCATTTTGTGTGTGTTATGTACCTACAATTTAATCGCTGATCAAATTTAATTGGATGGTTTGTGTATTTTTTTATTAATTATTAAATTCTAATTTATTAAAACACATCTACCTTATTAATTTTTATCAATTTTTTTGGTTAAACATATATTACAATAATTATGTATCTATGGAATAGACATTTGTTGTACACACATACATGAGGGTTGGAAAAAGCTAAAAATATATGATAAACGGAGCTTATACATTATTTTAGGTTGATTTAAAATATATTTTATGTACAAAATTATATATAATTATCTCATTTAGTTCAAATTTGTTATATAGAGTGAATTTACAGTTTGCTAGTTTTGTAGCAATTTTTACAAATTTGAAATAATATTTATAAATAGTTTAACTATATTCGTATAATCCTGACACAATTTTAGTATTTTGACTATGTCTTACTTTATATATATCTAATTGAGATGAATCTTGTAGTGTTGGTAAACTAAGAAAAATGTCTATAATTTTATACGAATTACACAAATTCAAATTCATATGAATAAAGCTATAGACTTTTTTCTTAACTTTTGATCGCCCAAAGATATACATCAATTAAGAGATGTGTATAATAGAAAATATGGTCAAATATTGAAATTGTGTCAGGATTATGTGCACAATCAAACAATTTACCGATATTGACTTAAATTTGTGAAAATTACTACGAAATAAGTAAATTTGTAATATCTACTCTATATAATAAATTTCTACTGACCGAGATAACTATATATAATATTTCACATAAAATGTATCTCAAATTAACCCAAAGTGTATATTGTGTTTTTATAGTTTTCTCTTTTTCAATAAAAAAAATCAATATCCTAAATTTTAAATAACATTTTTTGGTAATCCATATTTTTAACGTAGCATTGGTCTCTTGTGCACCAAATAAACGAATCTTCTTATATGTATATGGACTGACTCGTCCCACAAAATAATGAAATTGTGAATTGCGGCCCTAGGTGAATTTTTTCACACATGCAAAATATATTACTTTTAAAAAAAATTATCAATTTTTTTTAAACAATCTCTAAAGTTATTATATTTTATCAATATAAATAGTACATTTTCAAAGTATTAGGGTTAAACATGCACAAGCGCTAATACAACAGGTGCTAAACACTTTTTTGCGCAAATACGGGTTGAATCGGCTAAGATCAACTTTTTTTAATACTGAATAAGGATCCCACCTATTACATGCAAGAAGATTGTGTATATGATGTATACAATATTTGCCTTTTATGTACAATATGTCAATATATCAAATTTTACTTTTGGAGAGAAGAACTATATATACATATATTTTTTTTTATATTCAAACTATACTTTTTACATGGTTATAATAACAAAAATCAAATATTTTGAAAATAATTAAATATTAATTTACTTAAAATTATATTATAAATATAAATTATTTTATTTGCATTAAAACATTAATGGTATTTTAAATAAGTTGATTAAATTATTAATATAAATGTGTCATGGTGGATGGTAATTCGTTTATGTGCAGTAACTTTTTCCTTATTAAAACAAATTTTTTGTTGGTTCATTCTATAAATAAATGTTGTTTTTGAGTTCTTTATACAAAATTAAGAACCCACAAAAGTGACTATTCGAAATAATAATTTTTTCGAAAAATTAATTATTTCGACGGAAAGCATTTTTTGGCCAAACATAGGAGATATGATTTGGAAAGTGGGAGATTTTCTTTTGTCCGCATAATTACACGCAAATATGTATAATATAAGTGTGACTATATATATTAATGGTTGTACACGTGTATTATAATGTTTTTTATAAAATCAGAGCACACATTAAATTGTGCATTAGACTCGAAGATTATCAAACTGTACCGAAAACCCAACTTCAAAGAATAAAAAAATGAAAAAAATATATATATTTATATATATATATTATATATATCTGTTAACTATGTGTTTTTTTTCACGAGATTGAATTATAATAAAAAAAATGATAATAGAGTTCTAGATATATAGCAGATGTAGAATCAAGCATTGAGCTCCCAATCATAGCCCTTGAATTAGTGCTTAGGGACTAATTTGAGTCTGGTATATTATTAGTTCAGTAACTTATCCTTTTTATTTATTTATTTCCAAAATCGTGTATGAAAAGCTTCCACTCCCAAAGTTACTAGAAGAGAACCGAGGAACGCGCTACCTAAAACAATTCCCAGGAAGAATACCGGGAGCGGGAGAAGAGAAAATGGTTCCAAAGAAAGTGTTCAAAAATATGCTGCAGTCATAAGACTTGAAAAGAAAAACATTATTTACTACAAAGTTGCACCACATAAAACTTTGCAGTTCTAACAAACCTCAAATCATAGTAGAACAGACAATTCCCCCCCCCCCCCCCCCTGAAGAAAGAAGGATTGAGGATATAACAGATGTGTGCCAAATTTAAGATAAATTTTTTACAGACACCAATCAAGTCCCACTACTTAACTTACAAACTCAAAGCACGTCATACAAAGTTTCAACAACTATCAAACAGAATCAACCTGAAATGAATGAATCTTCCTCCCATCTAAGGCACATCTGCTTTCTTCTTCCCCTGTTTATCGAGAAACACGGCGTACGGTGGTGTACCCGTTAGGCGTTTACCTGATTACAACCCTAATTTATGTATTGAGAGACCCATTTGAAGCCATCGCCATAGCCCATTTTGCGCACGATGCTGCACATGAATACCTCCAAAGGACGTACATTTGAATCTGCAAGGTTCACCTTCCCCTTGCCGGTGGTTACACCAGTCAGGCCAAGGTGATAACGCAGCTCGTCTTCTGAGGCAGCGTAAGGTATGTCGATCTTGTTTCCTAGGATGAGAAATGGGACATTGGCAAGGGCCTCATCAGAAAGGAGAGCATCTAATTCCTTTTTCGATTCTGGAAAACGCTCTTTGTCGTAGGCATCCACTAGGTAGACAACAGCATCAACCTATAGAAAAACCACGAGGTACGTATGGTGTTAGGGATTAAAATTTCAGGGAGAAATTAATCAGACACTAGGAGGAACTTCTGGGCTTGGTGAGAATCATCTTTCATCATGGAATTTTGTATGTAATCTTTGGAACACTAGAATGGATCCCTACCATTATATTACATACCGAATTGCAAAGTGAACAGACTCAAATATCAAACATGAGGACTCCTCTCACAACTGAAACATACAAGAATTTGCTAGAGAACTGGAAACAAGGTAATTCCATTTTATATGCCAAGTTTTTCCCGCTATTAATGTCGGAAACTAAGAAGGAAACTGTATGATCCAATCATTTGACAAATATCCAGAAACGGAACAAAGTCGTAACTAGTAGATGTTTTTATGCAGCCAATAGTTTTAGCATTCCAGCAACGTAGTGAGGAGGAAACACTCTAGCGTCCTGGAATTCTTGTAACTAAAAAAATCTGATTATAATCATATTATGTGCCACCTCACGGCATATCCGAAACCACTCTTTCCATCAAAAAGTTTTGTATAAAAAATGTCATTTTCGCTCTCTGGTAAGGTGGCCTATGTTGTTTTTTTACTGAAAAAACGAAAAGGCAATGGAGAGAAGATGAATGAAAGAAAAGAATCAGAGATATATCTTTCTTGTCATCAATGCAACAACCACGTGTGCAGTGCTAAATTGAAGTCTTCTTAATCTTACCATATGCGAATACGATATCTTAAATCATACTCCACAATTATTCCGGAAACACAGTCCCATACATCACTTTTTACTTCCCCTTTCAAGTGAAAATTTCATCACTCAACGAAAACAAATGATTCAAAAAAACCTAATCAGCAAGTTAGTAAGTGCAAAGGAAACAATCAAAGTCATAATCTAATCTTAGTTCTCTCTCCTCAAATCATAAGATCATAATAAGACTTCTGATAATCTTACACTACGCGTGTTGAAATGAAATGTTCAGAACCACAATCGGAAACACAAATCTAAACAGTAAATCAAATCTACCTTCGCATAATAATCCTTCCAAACTCTACGAGCGATCTGATGCCCTCCCAAATCAAATGCCTTGAACTTAATTTTCCCAATACTCAGCTCTTCTGAGGTCGGATACTGCGTCGGTTGATGCTGCACTAATCTCTGCATCAAACCAAAATTCCAGTCCAATTAAATCACAGAGATCCACTAATCACAAACAAGCAGCAATCAAATCCTCGAAAAAAAAAAAAGGAAAAAATACCTCATCCTTGAGCATGTGAAGGAGCGTGGTTTTGCCGGCATTATCGAGGCCGAGGAACAAGATCTTAGCCTCTTTCTGCCACAATCCGAGCGACGCCAATACGCCGTAAAACCAATCTAAGAGAAACATTATTGTTGCAGCGAATCGAACTGAAATTCCGGTAGATCTGATTGGATTTTGAAAATGTTATTCTGTTCCTCAGCTTTTGTTTTGCTTCACTGGTCTGTGGAAAGAGGCAAGAATTAGGTGAGGAAGTGAGGGCGATAGGGGTCGATTTAGAAATTGCCGGAAATATGTGGTTACGTGTCCGTTGTGAGGTGAATTTTCGTATTGCATCGCTGCGAAGCATTATTTTTATGTACACTGTGATAGTAATTAAAAAAAAAATTATTCAATTATAAATATAATAAATGGTATTTTTTATGGATAATAAGAGCTCTATGTTAGAAATTGTTACCATCTAGCTATATATCACTAATGTAATCGTGTAATGTGTCAAATAACACAAAACTAATGAATATTAATTTAATTTTATAATTAATTTTTTTTTAAATCTGACTTAACATACAAATTGAACATTTTTTTTTGCTTTTAATATGTAATTTTTTTATTTTTTTAACAAAACAAATCTATATATATTAAAAAAAACGAAAAAGCACAGTCAAGTTACAGTCACTTATAAAGCAAATCGCATATAACGAAAAATGCCATTGATTTAAAAATAAATAAAAATAATATTTGTATAACTAAAATTAGTTTTATATATATATATATACACACACACGACTATCGTTCTAATAACAGAGGGATTACGTTTTAATAGCAATGAGTTATTTAGGGCCCCACAGTCTTATGAAAAAATAATTATGTAAAATACATAATTATTAGAAGTTGAGGGAAGTTCAAATAAATAATAGAGTTGAATTTCTATATGAGTGCTTTACAACAAAATTTGCTAGGGAAAAGTATGAATTATCTATCTATATATATACACACATATATTTATTTATAAATGCTACCTAAAATATCCTTTTAAGCTATATTTAGCATGTATAATGTCGTATTTTTTATATATTTTTTTATTTAAACAAATATAAACGTATCATAAATTTAAACTTAATAGCTAAAATAAAACAAAACAAGAATAACACGTTAAATCACTTGAGCTCGTCTCTTATTCACCTTTAGTCAATCAACTTTTATTACAATATTTGATATGTAACAATAATGTAAATAATCATGAGTAATGATACATTTAATTATCTAGTCTTTGACTCATTATAACTCTAGGCTACTCAATATTGAAATGTAATTGATACAATATGTTATATTGTATTTATATTTTTACATATATTTTTTGTTAAAAAAAGATTTTTTTACAAAATAAATATATAACATGGCATACAATATTTGTTTTATTATATTTTAATGTTTCTAATACATATCATTTGTATAAAATAATTTTATTAATTAAAAAAAATGTGCTATATATATTATACATAATAATAATTCCCAATTGCTAATCCAACAGTATATGTATGTGAACGGAACGGATACGATAATCTGACAAGCGGCAGATAATATCTTATCTTCAATCTTGACATAGTCCAGAAAAATATTATTCAACATAGGGAGTTTTAAGTATAAAATTTAAATAAGAAAAAGGATCAACTTGTGGGAGATTCTGTTTTAGTTTCTTACCTAAAGCCTTGGTTTATTGTTGGAGTATTTTTTTTTTAGCTTTTTTTTCCTAAGTATAGTATTTGAAAGGAATTAAATTGATATCATAGGAATATGTGTCATCTCAGCCAAATATTATGTTAACTTAAATGATATATTTTAAATATGATCTTCATAAATATAAAAAAAATTAAGATATGTATTTTGTTTATTGTATTCATTTTTATTCATCTTTATCATATTCATTTGTTTATATGTTATATGATATTGAAATTAATGATTTCGGTAATTAAGAAATTTGGTCACAGGTTTGTAGTTATAGAATAAGTCTTAGTGGTTGGCATTATAAATGTTTCAAGTCATATAATTTAAAAGAAGGGATATCCTAAGATTTAGACTTGCACTGAGCGTTACATCACTCAGTGAGTGAATATTCGTTCCATGGATATCGGGTTGAGACACCCTTTAGGCTAGTGGATGTGATGTTTGTCCCAAACAACACACTGAACTGATCCAACGTCAGGACTCAAACCATTTGGTGACCGCATTAGTAGTGAACAAATTGAGAGGTTCGGATTTATGTATGTGATTTAATTAGTTCTTAGACTGTACGTATGCATGTATTCCTGCGTGATGGAAGTCGTATATTTGACTAGTTTCTTGAACCGCTCTTGAGGTCAAATGGGGGATCGTTGGTTACGGTGGAACCATGTTTAAGATTAATGTAGATACAAGACATAATTCGCTCCTTCGCTGAGGTAATTTGTTGGGATTCATTAATTATATTTACTATACTCGTCGTATCCAATGAAATTTTTTGCAAGGCACCAACCAAAACATAATAAATGGATCTCGTTATGAGTCAATGGATCGACATAATTTGTGAGAATTATTAAAGTTATTAATGTAAAAAAAGGTTTTTGTATAAAATGACCAAGCCCTAGACATTAACCGAAGAACCGAGTGAAGGAATTGTATTTGCACGGTAAATACACATAAAATGTTAGCACACCCAATTCATATTTTGCATATGAGTTCTTCTAATAGTGTTTGTTGGACATGAACAAATATGTGTTGATTACGAGAAATCCAAAGATGATTAATTAACTGTATTAATTAACATAGCAATTGCATTGTTTGCTTTTGAATTATATGAAGTAATAAACCTAAAGAATTACACGTATAACTTGATTATGTCTCATTGAAATGAAGATAAATAATTATTTAATCATGGATGGATTAATATTATGTAAATAATATTTGTTAAACAAATTAATTACTAAGTCTACGTAATTAAATGATCATTGAGAGAATTAATTATTTAATTTACTTTATTTGTTCGACAAATAATTAATTAAACCAAAATAATGCGAGAGAATTGAATAATTAATTGATAGTAATCATTTAGGTTTAAGAATTAATTTTAGAAATTGGTTAAAGTTCAAGAAAACTTTTAATTATTGAGAGAATTAATTATTTGATTTATTTTATTTGTTGGATAAATAATTAATTAGATCGAGAAATAATGCTAGAAAATTAAATAATTAATTGATAAGTCTCATTTAGGTTTAAGAATTAATTTTAGAAATTGGTTAAAGTTCAAGAAAACTTAAAGGTGTTGGAGATAAGCATGAAGAAAAAGAAGTATAGGCCCAGAGGTGAATTTTTGTTAGCTACTCTCGCGTGAGGCATAAGGAAATTTCCGGTCATCTCCTTTGCGCCGTCTTCTCTGTCCTCTCACATATTAAGATTTCTTGTCATATTATTTTAGTTTTAAATTATTCATCTCGTTGTAAATAAGATATGCGATTGTGTATTCATGTATTAAGGTTATACGAAGATAAACTAAAGGAGGATGTTTCAAATGTTATTGAAAACGTGCGATCCAAAGATTCATTGATCTCGTTAAAAAAGTGTAATCATATGAGGTATATTGCTAAATTGTAATTTGAATTATGTATACAAGAACGTACACGTTTAGACATAAATTGTAAAAATAATTTTTAATTATTTTTTTCACTACATATTTCGTATGATATATGACCTACATATTCCATTAAGTATAAGTTACAATTATAAATATTTTAATTTTTTATTTGTTATGATAATAGATTTAGCATCTGGCAATTGGGAGTATTTGTTATCAAGTGGAGATTCATTTTGTTTCATTATCCATAAAACATTTGGTTCAAATATTTATTACCTTATGATAAATGCCTCTTTTTACCATAATCAAAGAGATGTTTGCGCTTAAAAAAAAAAAAAAAAAAGGAGATGTTCGCATAATGTAGAAATATATGTATCGATAGATTTGATTCAAGATCCAGTTGGCACGAATATTGTTTGTAATATATATTAAGATTGATCATGCAAGTAAGAACACATATTTGACTGATTTGTTACCACATCTATGAGAGTTATTTATTTACAAATTTTGATACAATATACAGTACAAAATAAATTGTCAGTATACAGTATCTTACCACCATATATAAATCACTTTATTAAGTCTAAGTTCAAATTGTGTATTAATGTTCTAGTAGGTGATATTCCAGATATTTTAGTAGACTATCAATTATTTGAGACTATATTAATAATTAAATTCAAACTGTACATGGTTGGAACAAACACTTTTTCAATGTAAATGATTTTAGTTTTCATGTTCTTAGTTAGTACAAATTTTACGCACTTGCACAAATTTTGATCTAGCAATACTTTTTTCATTAAAAAAATAAATTCTATTTAAAGAATTATTTTTGTCAAAACAAAAAAAAGAGTCATATTTTAAAAATTAATATTTCATTTTATTAGTTAAAAGAATTTACAAATAAATTATACACCCGTTTGAATATAATTAATCAACGAATAAAAAAATTATATTAATAAATAAAATTATTTAAAAAAATTATACCTTCATTAAATTAACAAAAAAAATAATGAGATGTTACCGATTATCTTTTCTCATTATACAAAGAGGTAGGAACCTATGGAAATGGAGGTCCCAAAAAATATATATAAATAATACAAAATAGAAAGAAACAAAAGCTTAGAACATGCAATATAAAATTGGATCATGTTCCATCATCCCACCCATGACCAATGAGTGGTGGCCACGTGTCAATCTTGAAATTAAATTAGTTCAACTTGCGATGCGGGCAAGCACATCGGAGCAGTGTCTCGGTGCAGAATAATGTTTTATGTATCCAACACACTACACAGCCAAGCAACAATCGTTAATCGTTCTGCACAAAATCAATTGTTTCCTCACTTCCTCTTCTCTCTCATGGATGTAAAGTGATGGGAGAACTCACATATAATATATATATATATATATATGTATATTGGATCCAAATTAATTGATAGTTACAGGTATTGGGTTTAACACGATTCAGTTTGTCCTATATTAAAGCTGACGTGTAATTTGTCGACTAATAATTAATTTGATCCAAATTAATTGATACTAAAATATATAACAAATATTGAAAATCAGAAATAAGACATGTATTGTGTATATTTATACATATTTTTTATCATATAGTATCCATTTTTGGGCAAGTTTTATACAATATACATTATATATCATGTTACATACAAGATACAAAAAAATATATCGTTTAACTTATGCAATATATTAAATATTTTAATACGTGTAACATATTATACGATATGCATATAATATAATACACAATATTGTATTGACCGGGATATAGTTAGAATTTAAATGGAGGCCAAATTACCTTATAATAATTTTAAAATATTTTTTCAAATAAAAATACCATATAAATAACTAATAAAGTTGAAAAAGAGAAATTTAGGTTCAATAAAATAAAATATTTTAACTCAACAGAAACAATATAAGTACCGTTGATGAGAGTGAAAAATATTAAAATATTAATACATTACTTATTAAAAATAAAATTATTAAAATTTGAAGGGGTATTATTATTTATAAAGATGAACATTATAAGTATATTATATAATATATATATATATATATAAATTAATTGAGAACCAGCCACTTCCTGGGTTCCTCTATTTTGGCGGCGGAAGGATATTTTTTAATAATTCAGTCAAGAAAACGGGTAGAAGGGAGTTTTATTATCTCAGGGTAGCAACTACACCTGATTCCGTTTTAACTTGAAATTAGGGTACGCTATTAATATTAAAATGAGGCGTATGCCAATAAAATTAAGTAACATAATTGAACGATGAGCATTTATTGCCCTGCAAACAAATCTTGTCTGCTCTTATCCTGTCCCTTGCAACTTGCTTCACTCTCGGATGCAAATTAAGTTTTGTTATATTAAATAGTATTCAAATTCTTTCTTGTGCGTCGTCTATTTAATTTAAATATTATTTATTAATTTAAAAATATATTATTAATTTCTTTAACATAATAAAGCAGTAATAATATTTTTCAAGTAAGCAATAATGCATTTTAGTTGAACAAGTAATATTGTAGATCAATTGCATTATCGAAAATTTTTGGAAATTGTATGTGGGATCTATTTTCATTTAAAATAATTGTTTTAAAAAAATATCATATTTTACAGGTTAAGATCTTGTTTTGTAAGTCAAAGTTCAAATTGTATTTTTTTAAATTTTACAAATTTATGATTTTTAAAAGGTTAAATTATATTTTATTCTTAAAAAATAATAGGAAATGTGTAAATAATGAGTTTTAAAAATTCAAATCTTAATTGCCTAAAGATTTCGTCGCTTCGTCGTACAAAATAATGGTGTACATGAGATGTTCGATTTCAAATTAATAAAAAAAAAAAAAAGGTGGAAATGATGAATTTATTGGCTTGCAAGGAAATCTTGTGCACTCTTCCTGTCTTGTCCTTTGCAACTTGCATATCTTTTACATCAGAAAAACCCAACATTTGTACAAAGTAAATTTGAAATTTGTGCACATACTACTTTTTATCCTATGCCTGCAACTTGCAACCTTTTTCTTCCCCATTTATAAACAGCATTATGGGCATCCATTCACCCAAACTCAGCTCTTCTTCTGATCATCGCCGCCCATCTACTCAAATCACATCTATATATACCATACCCGCTTCCCTCTCTCCACGTTCACCACCTTAACTATTTCTTCGCTAAAATGAGGAGAAAATCGCCTTTCCCCCCTTTTCTTCTCTCCTTCATACTGGCGGTTACCGCCGCAGTTGAAGCCCGAGAACCCTTCGCCTGCGATCCGAGAGATTCCGCCGTCAGAGGTCTGGCATTTTGTCGAACAGATTTGAGTGTAGAAAACAGAGCCAAGGATTTGATCGGGCGGTTGACGTTGCAAGAGAAGGTTAAGCTGTTAGTGAGCGGCGCCGCCGCCGTGCCGCGGCTGGGGATCAAGGGGTACGAGTGGTGGTCGGAAGCGCTTCACGGTGTTTCGAATGTAGGTCCGGGGACTAGATTCGGCGGCGAGTTCCCCGGTGCCACCAGCTTCCCGCAGGTCGTTAACACCGCCGCCTCTTTCAATGTGTCCTTGTGGGAAGAGATCGGAAAAGTAAGATTACTGTCCTCAATTTTTACTCGAGAAGCATGACTGAGTTGGTTGATCTTTGATCAAATAGAAGATAAATTATATAGTACAATTTGATCCGACCTTATTCTGTCGTTTTTTAGTGCTTTTTAGTGAGTGCTTGGAACTTTTTGGTTTACTCACACTATTTCCACTCTGCTATCTACTCTATTAACACACACACACACACACACATATTTGTTTATATATATATATATATAATATAATATGTGGGGTCTCTTTAACATTGCCTTATTTTATCAAATAATGATTTAGGTAAAAAATAATAATTTATAAATTACTCAGAAATAAAACATTTATTGATAAAAATAAATACAAAATTAAAATATATAAATATATAATTTGGACTTATTTGTCCAAGCTTTATTATAAGTCGTAGCAATTTTTTTTGTTCTAAAAAATAAAATTTACTATGTTTGGAAAATAAAAATAATTCTTTTTATTTTATTGAAAATGTGCCTCCTTATGTTTTAGGAAAGACATACTATATTTTTCTTTCACGTCAATTCAACACACCTATGATCATTTTGAAATGACGCAATGGATATTTTTACACTGATTTTGATATTTTTAAATAGAGAATGTGTCCATCTAATTATATATTTGTAATAATATTTACTTTTTGTATTGAATGAATTCATATGCTCTTTTTTTTAAAAAAAGAAAAGAAGTTAAAACTACTATTTTCTCTTCCTCTCTTTATTTCTCTAGTTAATTCTATAAATTTTAATAGTTAATATATGTTCAATACATTTTTTTATCATAATTTGCATTATTTATTTAAACTAATATAATTTCAAATCTTCACGAAAAATTTATCACGTATCGATGGAGTATAAATGTTAAAGTTTACTTAATTGAATATTTTTTTACCAGTTTTAGAGTAATTTATATTCCGTCCTATTCATAATAAGCGTTTGTTTTAGAAATTTTCATATATAATAATAAATAAATTATGTGTATATTCTACCTTTAATTAATGAAGAAGAAATATTAATGATTAATGATAAAAAAATACATTATGTAATATTTATAAGAAAAATTAAAAATAAATTAAAAAAATAATATTAATTCTATTTTAAAGATTGTAGTAAAAAAATTAAACTACTAAAGCGTTAAATATGGTTAACAAATAATAGTTAGGCAGTCTTTTTATTTTAGTAACATATTGACAGAGGTTCATTGTGCTTTCCAAATATTCTTATCTTATCAAATTTAATATCATATCCTTTAGCAATATATAAAACAAATATCAGTGGATTAGATAACAATTATTAAAGCTCAAAGGCCGAAAAATTATTTTCGATGTTGCAACTTGCAACCAATGGGATGTCAGAAGTTTTAGAATCTGTCAGTATGGGTGGCTGGCTGCTGGGCCCACTGATGACCAATATGGGTCCGACCCATTTATCCGCAGGTTGTGTCGGACGAGGCCCGAGCAATGTATAACGGCGGGATGGCTGGCCTGACATACTGGAGCCCAAATGTCAACATATTCCGGGACCCGAGGTGGGGCCGAGGGCAGGAGACCCCCGGCGAGGACCCGCTGATCGCCGGGGAATACGCGGCGAGGTATGTAAGAGGTTTGCAGGGGACGGACGGCGGCGGGCGACTGAAGGTGGCGGCGTGTTGCAAGCATTTCACGGCGTACGATCTCGATAATTGGAGCGGGGTTGATAGGTTCCATTTCAATGCAAAGGTATGGAAAGTCTTGTCATCTACTGTTCTGCTGACTATTATAATACAATGCACGTGATACTGAGAATTGTTTTCTGACCATTTATATGTACAGGTGCTTTAGAATACTAGTTATGACACCTACCAACTACAATTTATAATAAATTTGTATTATTAAATTTTTTTTGGGAAGAATTTATAAATTATACTTCCCACCCAAGAAAAAAATATGTGCTTATATGATTATATATGCATATACCTAATTTTACTTATATACCTATAATGTAAGTCTACTTTTATTTTTCTTATAAATAAATAATATTGAAGAACGGGTACCTACCTGTACCTGTAATGTAAAAAAGATCAAATGAATGAGGACATCATAATTGGGTCAAAAGTGCTCTAAGAATCAAATTCAACCTAATTAACCTAATTATTTAATTATAAAAGTCCTAACTCCTACATTTTTTGTTAATAGCAGACAGCCCAATAAATAAGCTGACTAAATATGTATATATATATATATATATATGTGTGTGTGTGTGTGGATAAATTTACTTTAAAAAAATTCTTACATTCATGTCCAAGTTTCACTTTGTCCAAATCATATATTTTAATACTTTCTTAATATATAATGTTTTATTCATAATGTTTAAGTCAGGTGTATAATACAGATACGAAATTAACTAGGAAATCAAAATACAATCTGAATGAATGATCTTGTGGGATTTTAAATGGGATGGCCTGGGTGTGCAGGTAAGCAAGCAGGACATTGAGGACACATTTGATATTCCCTTCAGAAGCTGTGTAATGGAAGGTAATGTTGCTAGTGTAATGTGCTCTTACAATCAAGTTAACGGCGTTCCCACCTGTGCAGACCCCAAACTCCTCCGGGGAACGGTACGCGGGGCCTGGCGTCTCAACGGGTACATCTACTCATCAGAAAATTCATTATAATCTCTAAATTTGCATCAAGAATCAAGAGAATTCACTTAAAAAATATATCTCATTGCTGCTAGGTACATTGTTTCCGATTGTGACTCCGTTGGTGTTTTCTACGATAATCAGCATTATACATCAACTCCAGAAGAAGCAGCAGCTGATGCAATAAAAGCAGGTAATCAGATTCTCTTACATCATAATTTTGCTTTAAGAAAATTTCTGTATCAAATATAGTGAATGATGCATATATATTTTTTAAAAATGATTGTCAGGTTTGGATTTGGATTGTGGGCCTTTCTTGGGAGTACACACAGAGAATGCAGTACAAAGAGGGCTGCTAAAAGAAGCAGACATTGATCTTGCATTGTTCAATACAATTACAGTTCAAGTGAGACTGGGTATGTTTGATGGAGAGCCATCTTCTCAGCCCTATGGTAATCTTGGCCCGAAAGATGTTTGCAGCTCGGCCCACCAGGAGCTAGCCCTTGAAGCAGCTAGACAAGGCCTAGTTTTACTAAAAAACAAAGGCCCGGTTCTGCCTCTTTCCACACGACGACACCATCCTATTGCTGTTATCGGGCCTAACTCGGATGTTACTCTCACCATGATCGGCAATTATGCTGGTAAGAACATCAAGACTCCAATCATACATATATGTTCATGAATTTTAGCCTATAAATATTTCGCTTTTCTATTATGTAGGTGTTGCTTGCGGATACACCACGCCATTACAAGGAATAAGAAAGTATACGAGGATAATACATCAGCCAGGTTGTGCAGACGTTCATTGTACTAGTGATGCCCTGTTTGGTGGAGCCATTGAGGCTGCCCGTCGGTCGGATGCAACTATTATGGTTATGGGGTTAGACCAATCTATTGAGGCAGAGTTCAGAGACCGAGCTGGGCTTTTGCTTCCCGGGCGCCAACAGGAGCTCATTTCTAAGGTTGCTGCTGCTTCTAAGGGCCCGTTGATATTGGTGTTGATGAGTGGTGGCCCAATTGATGTATCTTTTGCCAAAAATGATCCAAAAATCGGAGCCATTCTGTGGGCTGGCTATCCGGGCCAAGCTGGAGGGGCTGCCATTGCTGATGTCCTTTTTGGAACTCACAATCCAGGTAAATCTTTTGAATTATATTCAATGGTTAAAGTAGGTATATAAATGAGTCGAGCAGGCGCATGAGCTACTCAAGATCGGCTCGACTCAACTCAATTACATTTCTAGGTTGAATGTCTTTCACATTGCATTACCAGCTAAAGTAGACAGTTCTCTTGTTTTATATGTTGAATTTTTTTAATCAATAAGTAAATTAATTATAGGTGGAAAGCTTCCAATGACATGGTACCCTCAAGACTACTTAAACAACTTACCAATGACAGCAATGGACATGAGGCCAAATCCATCAAAAAGCTACCCGGGAAGGACTTACCGGTTCTACAAAGGGCCCGTTGTCTACCCATTTGGGCATGGGATGAGCTACTCTAGCTTCGTGCACACGATTGCCGAGGCCCCTACTGTGGTTTCGGTCCCCGTGGACGGGCGCCACCACTCCAACACCACTGTCGTGACTAGCCGGTCGATCCGGGTGACTCATGCTAGGTGTGGTAGGCTGTCACTTAGCCTAAGTGTGGATGTGAAGAACGTGGGGTCTAGAGACGGATCCCACGTACTGCTCGTGTTCTCAAGCCCACCAGGCAGACGGTGGGCCCCACACAAACAGCTCGTGGCGTTCAAGAGAGTGAGTGTGGCGGCGAGGGGGCAGGAGAGGGTGCCGGTGAGGATTCATGTGTGCAAGCATTTGAGTGTGGTGGATGAGGCTGGGATTCGGAGGATTCCTATGGGGGAGCACGCAATACACATTGGAGATGTTAGGCATTCTGTTTCACTTCAGGCTCATACTTTAGGGGTGATCAAATCATAGTGGTGAATGAGGCTGGGATTCGGAGGATATTGATGGTTTGTTTGGGCAATGTTTATAGAACAAGAAAATCGAAAACAAAATAAGCAAAAAAAAAAGAAGTCACCGATTAGTTTAGGATTAAGCAAAGATTGATGGGATTGGCAAAAAAGGCAAAAGGGCCATTTTTATTTTATTTTTCCATTTATTTTGTGTGGGGATGTAGTATTGCAAGAACAAGGTCATCATCAACCGCAAGGAAATGAAGGCCGTGAAATGACAGTTTTATAGTATTGCAAGAACAAGGTCATCATCAACCACCGCAAGGAAATGAAGGCCGTGAAATAACAGTTTTATTGAATTGTTGGTGAAATATAGGGAACAGAGCTCTTTTGTGGGACCCTTATAGCATGTTGTAAAATATTTATTTTAACCTTATGATCAAAACGACTTTGCTTTGATTTTCAACAAATTATGGATTTTGGGAAAATATGTTTGGATTTCATAAAAAGATTGATTGGGCTTAGAGGCAAAAGGAGGCCCAATGCCCTTTGCCCCAAGAGTAGGTCCGCTCCATCAATGCCCTGTTCTGAATTTAAATTAACTTATAAGTCGACTTTTGTGTAGAATCGTCCATACCCTTATGGGTGGTGAAGATTGGAAATTTTGAATGGGCTCTATAAATGAGAAGCCCAGCCCAAATTATAACCACACTAGGCCAAGCCCAATATTACCTATAGAATTTAGTGTGTTCGTTCAGGCATATCCATGTTTTCAGGGGTGGAGCATGACTATCGGTTTTTGGGAGGCTAAATCTATAAAAAAAAATTATATTACAGAGTTAAATTAATTTAAATAATCAACAATTTAAAAAATATTGGGCATTTTTGTTTTTAAATTTGGGGGGCCAAAAACCTGTCTGAGCTAAACTTACCCAAGGCCCCACTTTGTCTTTTTTTATTTTTTTATTTTTGACAATTTTCTGTAAAAAGAAAAGAAAAGACAAGAAAACATTATACTTATGTGATTGGTTCTTTTTTTAAATATTTAAACTACGCATAACAGTTTGTTGATTAAAAATGTTCTTGATGTGTAATATATAAAATTAATATTTTTTTTATGATTTTTAAAATTAACACTCATATTTTATATTTTAAAATAAAATTTAAGTTAAAAAATTATTATTAACATTAAATTTTTATATTTATTGTGGGATTTTGGATTATTTATATTGTAGTTGAAATAAAAATTAGATAATTTGTAATTTATATTTCTTTTAAAGAAAATATATTTAATTTAAATTTACTATTTTTATATAAACAAATATATTATAAATTATGTATTGAACATTAGAAAATATGTAATTTTGATAATAACGATAATATCATATTACTGGGTTTTTTTTGCACGTAATTTGGGCATTTTGTGAAGATAACAATTTAATGTAATTATTTATTTATTTAAAATATTGTTGGTTTGTTTTCCTTTGGAAGGCAAGCTTTTGTTTTGTTGATCTCCTTTGCACGTCAAGTCTTTCTTTCTGCCTCCTTTCCTAAAAGATTAATATTTAGCTTCCTTTCCTAAAATTTTATATATTATATATTATATGTACGCTCATCGTATTTTATATACTTTTACCATCAATTAGTTCATTCTTACTCGGTCAAAAATATCAAGTTCTTCTTTTTTCAATATATATAAACAAAATAAATAAAATTAGAAATTAGTAATCTAATGTGTATATATATAGTGAATATCAGGAATTTGCAAATTTTTTATTCCTAAAACCCCTAAAAATTATATAATTAAGTACATGGTACCATATTTTAAAAACTTTATCTGAATGACTTTCTATCTACAATGCATCAATATATAATAAAGAAGTGAATGTCAAAGGCTGATTTTAAAATCTAAAAAAAGAAAAGAAAAAAAGAAAAAAAATTATAGGATTATTAAAAAATCGAGTATAATAATCAGAGATGGTAGGGATTACCAAAACAAAGAGCATTGCCATCTGCCCACAGTATTGAGTATTGAGTATTGTGCAGTGAAGTTATACTAAAATCCCAACAATTTATATTTAATTACCCCACCAACTTTTATTTCTTTTTTTAACATAAAACTGTACTTACTTAATAGATGAAAGAAAAGACTGTACCGAAGGCTGATTTTTGTTGGGCTGCATATCTTCAGCCTTTTAAATTATCAAACATTCTTTCCCAAGATTTTATATATAGTAATTTTTAGATTTATAATATATTATTATTTGATTTTATGATAATGCTAAGTTATCTAGATACACTAACCAATGTGAGAAAAAAGAAAAAGAAAAAAAGTTAAAACTAATTTAATTAGTGCATAATTATTTGAATATCGGTTAGCTGAAAATTCATACTTATTTAACTATAACGTGTCATTATTTTTAAAGTAATTAATCAACAGTAATATATTTAAAAAATAATATTTTATAATTAAACAAGTAATATGTTAAATGATGTCACATATACAACTGTTCACCAAAGTTTTTACATTTCAGTATTGTCCGTCGAAGGGATTGTATCTTCCCATAAACACATTTTACAAAATAATTATAAAATAAACTATTGAAATAGTCAATGAACCCAGAGATGTTGTTGACATTGCGGTCCATGTACTCATGCACCACCCATTCTATTTTCGCTGCTTCTCTAATTCTCTTTCCCACCCAAATTTTTCTGCACTTTCAGGGTCACTCGATTAAAAAAACTATACATATAATTGATCACATATTTATCATCCATGTCCACTGCTCATATGTTACGAGTTTACAATTACAATATTTAAAATTAATTGATTAATTAATAAATTATATCATCGGCAGTCATAATAGTATATTGTCTACAGTGAGCCTACGAGCAACCAAGTTACAAAACAATATTAAATTTTAATTATATATTCTAAAATTTTAAGCAAACTCACTATATATTATTAATTAGTGTGGATTATAAAAGAAATTCAAAATAAGGGGTAAAGGCAAAAATAGAAAGATAGTTTTCTTTTTATGTCACCTGTCCGAAATATTTTATATGTAATAAAAATAAGAATTTTATCTCAAAAATACCTTATATTTCAAAATAAAAGTAATATTTCAAAAGATAACATCTCATTTTATTAGTCAAAACAATAATTTAAAATTTTAATTTTACAAATAAATTACATATGCAAATCTATACATGAGAATTAATAATTTTTCGGAGGGTGTGCCTTCACTAAATTAATCAAAAAATTTATTTAAAAAATTGCACATTTATAAAATACGACTCTAATTTTAAAATAAGTAGCATGTATTATTGAGAAAAAAAATATTAAGAGAAAAATAAAATTGGTTAAGCAAAATATTGCTTCAAGGCAGCTTTCCCTTGATGAGAATATTTCCAAGATGTTTATTCACAAATATACAAAGTGTATAAATACAAGGGGAGAGTGTAGGAGACTCTCAAACATAAACAATGTGGGATAAGAATAAATAAAAATATACATATATGCTCCCAATACTCCTAATGCACCCCCTTAAGATGGTGGGTGATTAACGACACCAATCTTGTCCAATAAGAGACAAAGGCGAGTCCTAGATAGCGGCTTGGTGAGTGCATCGGCAAGCTGATCAGCAGAGGAGACATGCGAGATACGAAGCTGAGCAGATTGAACTAACTCCCGAACAAAGTGATAGTCAATAGCAATGTGCTTCATCCAAGAGTGAAATACCAGATTTGCACACAGATACGTAGCCCCAATGTTGTCACAATAAAGAACTGGAGTAGCAGTGGACAGAGAAACGGCTAACTCAGAAAGGAGTGACCGAGTCCATTGGAGTTCCGCAGCAGCAGCAGCAATTGCTCGATATTCTGCCTCCATCGAAGATCGAGCCATGGTCCGCTGCTTACGAGAGCTCCACGAGATGGGATTGGCGCCGAGATAGATAATAAAGGCACCAGTGGATATGCGGTCGTCACAATTACCAGCCCAATCAGCATCAGTGAAGCAATGAAGAGACAGAGGAGAGTCACAACGTAGATGAATAGCAAGATATCGAGTGCCATTGAGATAGCGAATGAGACGTTTCACTGCCCCCCAGTGGATCTCAGTGGGAGCATGCATGAACTGAGATAACTTGTTGACCGCAAAGGCAATATCTGGCCTAGTAAGAAGAAGATACTGAAGACTGCCCAGAGCACGACGATATAAGAAGTAGAAGGAAGAGAGTCAGAGTGTGAGGAAAGAAGAGGAGAGGTGACGAAAAAGGAAAAGATATGTTCCACAAATTCCACATGACGAGAGACATAAATTCTGGAGGACGAGCGATCAAGACAGAGATAGGCGCTCTGGGTGGGTGAGTATCCAACAAAGACACAAGGATGAGATTGGGTGTCTAATTTGTGAGAGAAGTATGGATGCAGCCAGGGAAAGCACTAACATCCAAAGACACGGAGTTTGGAGAGATTTGGTGGGTGATGAAAAAGTTTCTCAAAGGAAGAAACCATATCAAGATCAACCTTGGGAAGACGATTAATAAGATAAACTGCTGTGGATATGGCGTAAGGCCAGTACTGAAGAGGCATGGAAGAGTGATGAAGCAGGGCAAGACCAGTGTCAACAATGTGATGATGGCGTCGCTCTGCAGCACCATTGTGTTCGGGTGTATGGGGCGGGGTGGTGAGGTGAGTAATACCGTGAGATGTAAGGAAAGGACGAAGAGCTAGGTATTCTCCCCCATTATCAGAGTACAGAGTCTTTATTTTTGTATTAAGAAAGTTTTCAACTAACGCTTTGAAGGCAATAAATGTAGACAGAACATCAGATTTCCGCTTAAGCGGGTACAACCAGACATACTTCGTAAAGTGATCAATAAAAACAACATAATATTTATAACCATCACATGATAAGACAAGAGAAGTCCAAACATCAGAATAAATTAACTGAAGTGGGAAAACAGAATTTAGAGAGGATTCAGTAAATGGCAGTTTGTGACTCTTAATGCATTTACAAGACTCACAACTAAAAACATCGGACTTATTTGTAGGTATATCATGACTAGATAGAGATGAATGTAAAATCTTCGTGGATGGGTGGCCTAGGCAAGAATGCCAGAGAGAGGATGACCGTCTAACCGAGGATATAGCTGAGAGACGAGGTGGAGACGAAGCACCAACCGGCCACACATAAAAGCCATTAACGCGCGGACCCTGAAGCATTACGTCCCCCGTACGACTGTCCTTCACCTGAAAATCAGAAGCAGAAAAGAGAACAACAACATCATTCTGCTGACAAAGTTTAGAGACGGAGAGAAGATTCCTCGCCATAGAGGAAACAAGCAAAACATCTTGAAAATTAAGACAAGAGAAAGCGGGAAAAACAAGTTGCCCAATATGGGAAATGTGCAGTTTGTTACCGATCCCTACTATCACATCATCAACGCCACCATACGGAGCATGCAAGGACAAGTTTGCCAAATCAGTGGTGATGTGGTGAGAAGCCCCAGAGTCGAGAATCCAATCAGAAGGCGATGGCACGGACGTAGTAGTGTGAGCAGAAGGATAGGAGTAGGCCGGGGAAGGTGGCTGACCCGACGGAGGAGACGGGGATGCATAGGCCCGAATTTCTGGGCAACGGCGTGCCGAGTGGCCATGGGTGCCACACAGCTGGCATCGGCCCTGGTAGCCACGGCCCAGCTGATGGGCAGACGAGGCAGGGGCCGGCTGGAACCGAGAGCCACCTGTAGACCGGTGGGACGAGGCCTGGCCTCGCTGAGGATGCTGGAACGGGGAGCGGCCTGGTGCAACAGGGGGACGTCGAGAGGAGGCAGACGCAGGGAAGGCAGTGGCAGGGTGGTTCGACGTGGCTGCTACCCGGGCCGCTTGTTGGGCCTCTGTACTGAGCAACTTGTCCAGAAGCTCGTCGAAAGAAATGGGTGTATCCCTGGCCTGTATAGCGTTGCTAATCTCCTTATACGAGTCATCAAGGCTGTTGAGCACCTTAAGGACCAAGTCCTCCGGATCCGTGACCACACCGAGAAGCGAGAGGTCATCAACAACTCCCTTAATATCAAGCATAAAATCAGAAACCGAACGTGTACCTTTCACCGGATTGTGAATTCGATTCTTGAGCGCAAGAATGCGCTCCCTTGACGATTTGCCGTAGATGGAGGCGAGAGTCTCCTATGCCCCACGAGAGGAAGTGGTGGCAGCAATGAAGGGAATAAGAGTGGGCGAGATGGACCCAATTATGGCCGAGAGTATCAATTGGTCTTGTCGAACCCATTGCTCATGAAGTGGATTCGACTCAGATTTTGTGCCAACAAGAACAGTAGATGATGGACAAGGGTACGTACCATCAACATAACGGTAGAGATCGTAGCCGAAGAGGAGAGTCCGGAACTGGAAACTCTATGCGACGTAATTGGTAGAGTTAAACTTTAGCGGCGCCTGGGTCGCGGTGTTGAAGGAGACGAGGGACAGCGGCGTACCGTCGGCAGTAACAACGGAGAGAGAAGACGACTGCATGGGGTCGGAAGATGCAGCAACGTGAGGCGGCTACACGAGGGATTGCGTGAGGCGGGTGGGAGGTATGAACCAAAGGAGCAACGGCGTTGCAGTAGGTTCGTGGGAACTAAGACTGGAACGGAAAAAAAAAAAAGGATCAAGAAATTATGGCGGATGCCAAATTAGGCTCTGGTTACCATGAGAATATTTCCAAGATGTTTATTTAGAAATATACAAAGTGTATAAATACAAGGGGAGAGTGTAGGAGACTCTCAAACATAAACAATATGGGACAAGAATAAATACAAATACACATATATGCTCCCAATACTCCTAATATCCCTGACTTCCCAATATTCCCATTAGCTATTGCTAAAAGGGATACAATTTCTTCAATAATCACCAATCTAACTTAATCATGTAATATTTTAATTTTTCAAAACCAATTAAATGTTGTAGTGAACATTTACATTCTATTTTACACGTATTTTTTAAAATAAAAATAATAATTAATTCATTTTTTCTGCACAAAAAAAAAAAAAAATGTCTCGAATCTATTCAAATGCTTTTCTTTATTTCATTTGAGAATTGTTCACAGCTAAATTAGTATAACGACAATGCAGTATCTTGTATAGTTAGACTATAATTGATTTGAATTAAATTATGAAGTAAGATGTCGAGAATTTACTTACAGAACCTTTTGAAATAAATTTAGCCAAATATGCTTTAAATTAGTTGAAATAAGCTCTTTTTCCAGCAAAAAAAGGAAGACAAGTTAGGGTGGCAGTGTGCAACTTTTCAAACTTTGTGGGGTGCACGATTTGCGCACATGGGAGGCACGTGCACCCCACCCCCACTGCAAAAATGCCTCACATTGGATTGGAGGAAGCGCCTAAACCATCTCATTGGTTAATACTTATATATTAAATAATTATGCCGTCAAAACACTGCCATAACTTACATAATTTTAATTAATTAATTAATAATTAAAACTTTAGATAAGATAAGAGAATCTTTAGGAATTCACATCACACACAATTGCCTCCTTATGCACCAACATGTCTTGAGAATGGGGGCTTCAATTCGAATTTCTGATTTTTTTTATTAATTAAATAATTATTTAGTTTAGTTCCCCTTGTATCTATGCGTTTTGTAATCGGAATTTTTATTACATACAACTGTTTATATTAATAAATTTGTTCATTTATTAATGTATTTTTTTATACTAATAAACTTAATTTCACGATACTTTGAATTCATTGGACATAAGAAAATATGTTATCAATTAACCATATAATTCAACCACTTTCCCATTTTGCACTGAGCTGTCGGGTTGAGCCTCCTCCGTTAATGGATGGCCTTTCTTACATTACCCTATGTTCCGGCCAAGCCTCCATCGTCAATGGATGGTTTTTCTGACACTGCACTTTGTTCGTACACTTATTAAGACATGGTGTTGGTATTCTTTAGAAAAAAAAATTGAAATATATGTCAATTTTTTAATTAGATTTTTTATATAAAACAAATGATAATATAATGCGATCATAATGTGTCTACTTCTCGATTATATATCTACCAGCATCCAACTTTCATTCATTACCATTTATGTGTTACAATTTTTTCTATTAATTTTAGTAAGTTTCAACATGCTATGCATATTGCAATTGCACAATTTTGAATTTGTGATTATATTAATAGCTTCAGTTTGACAAAGTAAATGAGTGATAAAGTTTGAATAATTTATATTTATTTAAATTTTAAGGATTTATGTGATAGATACTTTTCGATTTAATTGTTATTATTTAAAAAGAATTGATCTATACATTTTATTTTCGAATTGTGCATATATTATTGGCCTTGTGCGAGAATTAATTAAAAAAATAAATTTGGTTAGTCCAGATAAATAAATGCGGCTGATTATTGGAATTAAACTTATAAGAAAATATGTATAAATATTCACTGATTACAGCTGTGTTCTAAATATTAAGTATTTGTTTACTATTATTATTATTATTATTATTAATATTAATATTATTATTATTATTATTATTATAGAAATAAGTAATGTGCAATCTTGGGAAGCAGGAAATTCGTGGCCAATATTATGAAATTGAGGGTCACCAATGAAAGCTATGGTTTGGTATTGTCATGTTTAAGACATTGATTGCATAGAAAACAAAGCATGTGTATGTTTTGTAACATAACCCAATAAGTACATGAAATGTCTTTTGTTTTATTAAATGTATCAAACATAATTTCACAATATTCTTAAAAAACTAATTTCTTGATTATCCCTGGTATGCAGTTCGAGCCTACCTAATTTTTCGATACTTTAGTTTGAAACAAGATAACTTTTTTGATCTTAAAAATTGATAATTTGATATAGATTCTTAATTTTATTAGAGGTTGAACATCTTGTAAACTTATATTAAATTTATTGTATAGAAATGTAGATGTTAAAAGTTTATATAATAGTTAAGGGTATGACTATTTGTACCTTTGACTCCTCTAAATATACCCCAAATTTTTTTGAATAAAATTAGACACTGTTAAAATAATTAAAATATCTTTATATTGCATCTACCTAAAACTTATTCAGAACATCCAACCGAATAAGTAAAGTAGCATTGATACATGTTGAACATTACTTTAGTTGTTCGTCAAGATGTTCCGAAGTAGCCTTATGTTAACATGCTTGTCTTTGTTCGACTAATGAGTTTCGAACACGAGCATATGTGTTCGATCAATCCCGTCGAACACAAATAGAAGTGTTCGACATATTAAGTTTAAACACATACAAACCGGTGTGTGGTGGGTTCAAAACAAAACGCCGAAAAAATAAACAAAATACAAATATTGTTCTCTTTTTAGTTAAAAGAGTATATTGTCCAAAATAGAATCTTTAGTAAAAAAAAAATTAAAAATCAATTTTTAATGAAATGTATTTAGAAAATTTGGGGGCACGAATAGCTGTACCCATAGTTAAATTGCATGGTTTTCAAAGAAGGGTTGTGGATATAAGCATAGTGATGTGTCATAACTGGCATTGTCCATCGAGTTTAGACAATGACTCGAACATATTATCTTAATTATCTTGAACTCAAGTAAGTATATATGAATTGAATTGACCTTGTTGTTATTTTATAGTTAAAGAATAAATATAATTAGACCTTTCTCCAATATCCAACAAACACTTAAGAGCTTATAAAATTTGATTGAGTGATCCGTTAAAGATCAACTAAAATGTAGAAAATGCACCAGTAATGACCATAATTATTTTATCGAAAACAAGTTCATCCCAACTCCTGTTCTTAACCAAGCCGGATCGAGCGTAACCAGACAACCGAACTGCCACCTCTACCACCAATAAGCTTTTACAAAGGAGTTCTTACAACTTCATTCTTGGTAAGAATAGTCTCTTCATCTTGATTACACCATTTCCCTTTAAGTTGTTAGGTTTATGGGATTGAATGAACCTATTATAGTGTATAACTATTGTTCCATACACCCAAACAACTCCAAAATAAACTAGTGAATCTAACTAAATGCCCAACTGTTATATATATATATTTGTATATGTGGTTCTCAAATGATGAAGAAATACATGTCAAAGAGTGAGACAGGTGGTCCCGAAAACCCATACATTGAGTAGATGCATAACATATAATGATTAGATAGAAATAGAGAATGGGCTTCTCTCCAATCAAATAGGGGGCCCGTTCTTCTCTACAACCTGGAATACCTTAGCTGTAATAATATAAGAATGTGCTGCAACAAACCTTCAATTTCAATACTATGGTCCCCTTCCTATCTATTGTCTTTTTTATTAAGGCAATTCCCCCTCTGATGTTGGAAAGGGGGCACCAAACTCAACTCCCATTTTTTTCTCCATTCCTCTATACGACAAATCAAATTATTTAATTCTTGCTATTCAATAATGGACTTCTTTGTTCTAAGTTTAATTTCAATCATCTAGCTATCTACAATAGACCAGTGTTAATATGTCCATCAGTAATATATCTGGATCGTGTCTGTAGCTTTTAGATAAGATAATTAACCTTCTTACTATTTGATCTTTGATACATCATCGATGGACACATTAACACGAATTCTTCTACATACGTAATTTCGAAACCCCACTTGCCACAACATCTACTGTTACACCAACGTCTTCTGTTCTGGATGGATCAATTTGTATATCAATGGTGGTCTCCCCTTGAACCCGAGCTTTCTTCACTTTGCGAGCTGACTTCCCTTCTGGGATGGAGTTCGCTCCCAGAAATTTAGCCATCCCTGCCCCCATCGAGAAATAGAACTGATTAATCCTAAGTCAAGGGGTTGAGAGACTCAACGCCACTATTCTTGAACAACTTAGAGCCGGGTCTTGTTTTCGTACTATTTTGGATATGAAAATAATGGTCAAAATCATATTCAATTGTCAACTGCCCCCATCGGAAATAGGATTGATCGGCGATTCCGAAGGAACTGGATTTACATCCCATTTCCATTTCCATTCAAGAGTTCTTATGTCTCTCGTTGCTTTTCTCGACAGACGTCTTCTCACGAGACCTACTTCGACTCAATTACATCGACCCACGCATTCACAGTGGATATGTAATCATTCCAAATCTATTGGATATAATGTTTACCTTTCATATAGGAAATGTCGTGAAATTTAGCCACCTAGTATACCATGTGTTACAATAAATTGTAGATGCTGAAATATTTTGCTCTAATTTTTTTGTAAAATGTACAGTGGTATTTTGACTATTTTTAAATACCCAATTAAACCCTAATTAGCCTACATAGCCGGAGCATCAAGAAATAATTTAAAATATTATTGCTCTCACTATAATTTATCTGTCGTTCACGTATATTAAAAAAGTTATTTAATTATTGATTGTAAACTTCAGAAATGAAGTTAGTGGCAAGATAGGCAACTTCCACTTCCTAATATGTCTTTCAATTTTGGTTCCATAAAGGTTTGTGTGTGTGATGATGATGGTGAAACAATAAAAACAAAGGAGTGATGAGAAACGCTAACCAGATATATTAGGTATTGCACATGTTTGGTCTCTTTTGCATTCAATAATAATTCATTTCAAATATAAACCAATAATGAATATAGGTGATGTACAAAAATGACACATAATTAACTTCATTTGTTTGTATCTATATAATGATCGATTCAATAATTAGATGGCCACTATTGTAACAATTACTATAATATTTATTCTTCATTTTAGGCTCAATTTACAATTTTTTTTTTGTTATAAAAAAGAAGTTAGGTTTCAACAAACTAAATAAGTAAATAAATTACGTTTCAAAAGTTAAAATTTGTTATTCATTGATATGATATCCTCATTAAAGAGACGGAATAAGTTAAACTTAATAAATAAATAAATGGAAGGTAAGTGTGAAATTATGATATTGTACCTTCAGTTGGGCGATGAAAGATTTAAAGAAAATATATTGAATAATAAACTTGGTGTTTATCTAATTGGCATAAGACATACAAACGGCCTCCCTCGTTCCAAATAAAGAGTCTTGTTTCGGTGAGTTAATATCTTATTTTATTAGTCAAAGTAAAAAATTAAATTTTTTTGTAAAAAATAAGTTTGATAAAATTGAAATAAATCAAATGAATAAATTAAAAAAATTGTATAAACACAAATTTACAATTTTTAAGAGGTTATATATTTATAACCTTGATAAAAATAAAAGATTGAATTCTTTAAGGAATGCGACTTTTTTTGAAATATAAGTATATAATAAAATAAGATAAATATTACATGAAAAACGGACAAACCATATACTCTCATAAACTTCGATTTCAATAAAATAATTATATTTGGAATTATATTAATAATTAATTTGTCACAATAAACAAGCAAGATATTTCACATTCATGTTCTGTTGATTAATTCAGTCACACTAATAGTAAAATTGAATTACAAAATTAATTAATTAATTAAATCACGTAATAAAGTTGGTAATTAATTTAATTCGATCAACAAAGTATTTTCTGTGAAATAACCAATGTATGTGGAGCATGATTATCTCCGTTGCTGTCCAAGCAAAATAATTTATTATTAAATATTCTATTTCGTAAAATAAAAATAAAAAAAATAAAAAACAAAGAATAGGATACATAACTAAAAATAAGCCACCCATTATTGAGCCTCCAGTAGATCCATAATCATTATATCTCATTGGCCGCAATGTGCGTGGGACCACTTACAGGTTATGCCACGTGGAAGATGGCTTGGTGCATTTAGTGATGTGGCAAGTTGGGGTGGGGCCATCCACGAGATTGTGAGACCCTCCTTTGTTTGTAAAGAACGAATAATAAATGGGGGCCTCTTCGGACTTAAACTTTTTTCTTTTCTTTTCAACTTCTTTCTTTTTAATGTGTGTGTGTGTGTATATATATATATATATATATATTTTTTTTTTTTTTCATTAGATCCATACTAGCCACATGTATATCAGTGTTGCTTGTGTTCAATTTATAATTTGAAATATTCAAGGAGTCAAAGGATAAAATATTAAGTTGACAGTGAGACGAAATTTAATATTAGACTTGTTATGCCGATAACTACCTCACACATTATTATGTTCAATGATCAAAGTAAAACGTAAAACTTGAAAGGAAATATTGAAAAGTTTTCGTCGCGACTAACATTTGTGTAATAATAGCATGTGGATCACCAATTTGTCGCATGCAAATATGTCAAGTCGTTTTTGTTGTACATGTTTAACAATTTTTATTTATCTGTTGTGACGTGATGGAAATCAATTAAATTGTTATGATCCAAATAAGAAGACACTTGTCTTGTTTACTTAATTCTAATGACTTTTGAGAGCATAATCATAATTAAATTTACACAAACGATATAAAAATATAAAATTAAAATAGCAATAATAATAAAAAAATCTCGTGTGATTAAACGAGTGTGTCCGAGCCATGAAGAAAAGGTTAGAAAGAAGAGGAGGAGGCTTTAAGACAAAACCATCTGGCTTTCTATCCATCCACAATAATTCATGTGCACTCATTAATCAATTTGGGTGAAATCTAAAGCAAAGGGGAAAAGAAAAGAAAAAAAAAAATTCCATCCTAAAGGAAAGGAGGAGAAGGAGAAAAGGAAAAGGGCATGAATCTTGTGGCTTACGTCTATGGGAATACCTTCTTTACTTGAAGCCCCATAAATATACAATTTTATCTTATATGCTTGATTTTTATATTATATTTATTATATTATATGCTTTTCGAAATATATTATTTCCTCATTTTATAAATATAATTAATGTTGGAAGAGGAAACTCTTTACCACTAGTTTAGTCGGCCGAATTCATAAATTAACGAAGGGTGGGTGAGAACATAAGGATTTAAATAATAAAATTTATTTTAATTTTTTAAATGAACTATTCATTTAACGAGATTTCTAAATTAAATAAATAAAATCTACATATTCAATTTTCATAGAAAATTATCAAACAAGTATACATGGATTTGAATCGAAATAACTGAACTCGATTTTGAATTTCATATAATTACTTAGTTGTGTGAAAGGTTTACAACGATCATAGTATTATATTTTTTTGGTTGATAAATTTTAATTATGATGATGATGTTACTAATAAAAAAATTAAAAAAATAGGTGTTAACTAATGATACTTTGTCACCTTGGTCACTTAGTCGGCATTCTTACATCATATTTTATTTTATACTTGAACTGCAATAATAGTGTAGAATAACATGATTAATAATCGTGTATTAATAAAATTCAAATATAAAATAAAATAAAAAATTTGAAAACGACAGACCCATAGTAATTTCATCAATTGAATTCAACATATACATCAATTAATGAAATTCATATTAATTTAATGAATGGGAGATGACTTTTGTGAAATAAAATGGAAGGGAAATTTTGAAATTTAATTCAGAAAAATAATTATGGGTGTGATACCATTAATTGTAGAAAAAGCATTTTAATAAGTAGTTTGCATTAAATAGTTGTGGTGTTGGTGTTTGGTGTTGGGTGGCAGTCTTGAAAGTCATGCAAGGGATAACAATACACTACATCACGAGGAAAGCAAATCAATAGATAAAATGACATTTTCAAAATGTTAAATTTTCCGATAATTTGGTGTAAATGAGTTGAGTCAAACTGATATATTATTGTTTAATTTTATTTTAAATGTTGGTGAGTTTATGGAGCTTGTTTGATCGTTAATTGAGTAGAGCTTGAATGAATTTTAATTAAACTTAATACAAAAATAATTTGATATTTTTACGCTTGTTTCAATGAATTTTGCTTATTGAGTTTGAATTTGAGTTTGGCTTTATATTTTAATTAAACGTAAAAATTAAGTTCAAGCTTGTTTTATCTATATTAAACATAGTTTAAATAATTTTCAATGAACAATTTCGGACTCGGTATTAAATAACTTAGTTTGATTTTCAACTCTTCCTGTAGTACAATAAGGTTGTTATTTATTTCGTGTCTTGATTATGTATTTATTTTATGAATTTATATTAGTTGTATAATATAATATTATCAATATAATAGATGAAAACAGGTGAGGGAACTTGTGATCTCGATAACTCATTTGGGACGACCGACCTACAATTAACAGGGGGTGGTGTGGGGCGGGTTTGGGTATGTCTTCTGCCTTCCCCCGCCTGACCTGCCCCGATCTGATTTATTTTATATTATTATATATAATATAAAAAACAATATCATATTGTAATTATAACTTCTAATTGATATCAAATTAGGTGAATATAAGTCTATAAACATGCTTTCAATGCATTTCTTTATTTTTTTTATTTAAAATCTTAATTTTATATTAAAATTTTACTAATATTATTATGCATCACCATTAATATAATAAACGTTCAAGTCAGAATGAGTTGCACCGCGCTTTGTTTAAGAATGAGGCAAACTTATGTCTTTAAGTATCCGAAGGCCTGCTTTATGGTTATCGCTAATCTCTAACCATAATATTGGATTATGTGGTACGAAAAAATAAATTTCATGTTAAACATTTATTATTACTAGTATTATTATTATTATTACCTACGTGTCTGAGTAACAAAACATAATAAAATAAAGTTATTTAATCTTCTACCAATTAAAATGAATTAGGCAAGAGTTGGCACACAGTTAACACGCGCAGTAATTACGCGTTTGTTTTAAAAAAAGAAAATGTTATATTTGTATAAATTTACAAATATAATTTTTATTTATTTTTAATAAATGAAATATAAGTTTTAAATTAAGACTTCCATTTATTATGTATTGATTGATAAAAGGTAATATTTAATTCCAGTTTGAGGCAATTTGTTACTATATTTCCTTTTTTGCCCTGGTTGTCGAATTTCAGAACTCTGAAATAGTCACCGGACACAGCCAGTGTCAAATCTTCGGAAACCGCCATCAGCCGGTCAAAGTGGACTCGATCCTGCGTCCTTGGGGCAATCTGCCACCCAGGAACCAACTGAGCTGTCCATGCGGACTCAGTGCATGCGTTTCTTGTTTTAATCGTGGATTGTCAATGGATCATTTTTCTCCTTTTTTGTTTTTTTGTTTTTTTTAAGTGGATCATTTTTTGTGTAACGAATTTGACCATGTAAAATTTATTAATTCTAAAATTATACCTAAGTTTTGATAAATTAATAAAAATTTATTAAGTTCCATGTGTATAGCCAGTCAAATAAATCTGCTAAATTATGCACGATTGTGGCATTTTGCCAATCATATTTTTTCAATATCACTTTTTTTTTAAGTATTCGTAATTTAATAAATTTCTTTACTTAAACTTAGTCAAAGATTAATAATTAACCGTTTAGATTATGCCTGCGTCAATTTTTGTCGCAAAATGCACAAAATAAATATTTTGTACGCAAATTGTAAATACACACAGTGAGTATTTTGTCATTTATCTTTTTTTTCTACCAAAATCTATGCACGATTGTGGCATTTTGCGTATCATATTTTTTCAATTGCACTTTTCCCTTATGTGTTCATAATTTTTTAAATTTCATTACTTAAACCTAGTCAAAGATTGATAACTCACCGTTTAGATTAAGTCTGCATCAATTTTTGTCGTAAAACGCACAAAGTAAATATTTTGTACGCAAATTGTAAATGCATACATAGTTTAGTGAGTATTTTGTAATATATATATATATATATTGGTATATATCAGAAAAAGTTTCTACCAAAATCTATGCACAATTGTGGCATTTTGCGTATCATATTTTTTCAATTGCACTTTTCCTTTATGTGTTAGTAATTTGTTACATTTCATTACTTAAACTTAGTCAAAGATTGATAATTAACCGTCTAGATTATGTCCGCGTCAATTTTTGTCGCAGAATGCACAAAGTAAATATTTTATGCGCAAATTGTAAATATACATAGTTTAGTAAGTATTTTTAATCTCGGAAAAACTTTTCTACCAATATCTATGCACGATTGTGGCATTTTGCGTATCATATTTTTTTATTGCACTTTTCCCTTATGTGTTCGTAATTTGTTAAATTTCATTACTTAAATCTAGTCAAAGATTAATAATTTACCATCTAGATTATGTCCGCATCAATTTTTGTCACAGAATGAACAAAGTAAATATTTTGTACCCAAATTGTAAATACACACATAGTTTAGTGAGTATTTCGTAATTTTTTTTTTTTTGGTATATATCATAAAAAGCTTTCGACAAAATCTATGCACGATTGTGGCATTTTGCGTATAATAATTTTTCAATTGCACTTTTCCCTTATGTGTTCGTAATTTGTTAAATTTCATTACTTAAACTTAGTCAAAGATTGATAATTGACCGTCTAGATTAAGTCCGCGTTAATTTTTGTCGCAGAATGCACAAAGTAAATATTTTGTACGCAAATTGTAAACACACACATAATTTAGTGAGTATTTTGTAATCTCGGAAAAACTTCTCTACCAAAATCTATGCATGATTGTGGCATTTTGTCGCAGAATGCACAAAGTAAATATTTTGTACGCAAATTGTAAATACACACATAATTTAGTGAGTATTTTGTAATCTCGAAAAAACTTTTCTACCAAAATCTATGCACAATTGTGGCATTTTGCGTATCATATTTTTTTATTGCACTTTTTCCTTATGTGTTCGTAATTTGTTAAATTTCATTACTTAAACCTAGTCAAAGATTGATAATTAACCGTTTAGATTATGTCCGCGTCAACTTTTGTCGCAGAATGCACAAAGTAAATATTTTGTACGCAAATTGTAAACACACACATAGTTTAGTGAGTATTTTGTAATATATATATTTATATATATATATATATATTTTGGTATATATCAGAAAAAGTTTTCTACCAAAATCTATGCACAATTTTGGCATTTTGCGTGTCATATTTTTTCAATTGCACTTTTCCCTTATGTGTTCGTAATTTGTTAAATTTCATTACTTAAACTTAGTCAAAGATGGATAATTGACCGTTTAGATTATGTTCGCGTCAATTTTTGTCGCAGTATGCACAAAGTAAATATTTTATACGCAAATTGTAAATACACATACAGTTTAGTGAGTATTTTGTGATCTATCTTATTTTTTTCTTGGATATACGAGAAAAACTTTTCTATTGAAATCTACGCACAATTGTAGCATTTTGCGTATCATATTTTTTCAGTTGCACTTTTCCCTTATGTGTTCGTAATTTGTTAAATCTCGTTACTTAAACCTAGTCAAAGATTGATAACATTATATCCGCGTCAATTTTTGTCGCAGAATATACAAAATAAATATTTTGTATGAAAATTATAAATACAAACATAGTTTAGTGAATATTTTGTAATTTATCATTTTTTTCTAGTTTATATCTAAAAAACTTTTCTACCAAAATCCTCTCGATTAATTTTTTTTCTCTTTTGGACAAAATCTAGATATATGTTTTAGTAGAATATTTATTTACTTTCAATTATTTATTTAGCAAAATGAGTTCAATTTTGCTTTTACTTGCGATCTCAAATTAAATAGGGAGTAATTTCAAAATTTTAAATATTGACAATAATTAACATTTCGGAATTATTTAAGTATATATTCGTACCTACTCAACTATAATAATCATAATCAGTTTTAATTGGTAAATTAATAGGATTAAAATAGTCACATAGAACCGTAGTGGTGGTAGCGCGTCGAGTAACCAGCAGAACTCTCTCTATCTACTGTCTGGAGAGAGAAAGGGAGAGAAAGGGAGAGAATCTGGTTGCCAGCGATGAAGTAGAGGGATGAAAGCATTCTCTCAGGTCAAAGCTGGCATTTGTTGTTTAAAGCCTTCTCTCTCTCTTCTCGCTCTTCTCTCCTATTTACACCGCTCTCTCTATTCTCTTCATTTCTCTCAGATTCAAATATCCTCCCCTCGACTTGTGAGGGAAGATTTCACATTAAAATATAATATGTTCTTCACCCACATTTAGTCTCACACTTCAAGCGACACCCCAGAGAGATAAGGGAGGAAGAGAGATAAAGAGAGTTGTTGATGGTTGATTCTTGCAATCCACACATGGCTGCTGGATCTCCGTCTCTCGCCGGCGGAGAAAGGAAACACTGGTGGCTCACTAATAAAAAGGTAACACCGTCTCATTTTTTTCTTTCTTTTTATAGTTTGATAGTTATGTAGTGGGGAGATTGATCAATTGTCCGAAATGTATTGCAGATGGTGGAGAGATACGTGAGGGAAGCTAAAATGTTGATTGCTACACAAGAGCAAAGCGAGATTGCCGCTGCGTTGGGGCTGTTGGAGGCGGCGCTTTCGTTGGCGCCGCGCATGGAGGCAGCGCTTGAGCTGAAGGCGCGGTGTTTGCTGTATCTCCGGCGGTTCAAGGAAGTGGCGGATATGCTGCAGGATTTTATTCCGAGTTTGAGGATAGTGGCCTCCGATGATACGTCGTCGTGCGGGTCATCGGATAACTCGTCGTCTCAGCTATCAAGGGAGCGAGTCAAGCTTCTTTCCTCCGGTGGTGACTCACTGGGCGAGAACGAGCCGGCGTTCAAGTGTTTCTCTGTTTCCGATTTAAGGAAGAAGGTCATGGCTGGACTGTGTAAAAACGTCGAGAAAGAAGGGCAATGGAGGTAATTTCGATGGAAACTCGATTTTTTCAATGTTTTAAAAATTGTTTCTGAATGGTTATTGTTGAGAGTCTTGAAACAGATGCTTGAGTTTTACGCGAAATTACTGCTCGCAATTAATGAAATGTCACCTAATCCATTTCTAATTAATGCGAAATGTTCTTTTCGAAAGTCAATTTCCTGCTTCTTATTTGCATTTTTTTTTTTTACCAACAACGAGATTAATTTAGAAAAAAATAGTTGTCTTTTTCAAGCCGATGACTCGAATATTCAATCAATTGATCGAGTTGTATGCGTTTGGGCTGACTCAGTTCTCTCTGGTGGATTTTCTCAAACAGGTACGCGGTTTTGGGGCAAGCATGTTGCCACCTGGGCTTAATGGAGGAAGCCATGGTTCTCCTCCAGACCGGAAAACGCCTCGCCACCGCTGCATTCCGCCGTGAAAGCAATTCATTCTCTGACGACATATTTTCCTTCAACAATTTCCCGCTATCCGGCCAAAACTCCATCCACAACCAGCCTGAAACCCCGCCAAAAACGGAGTCCGAGAGCATCGCCCACCTCCTCAGCCACATCAAACTCCTCATCCGCCGGAAAACCGCCGCAATCGCTGCCCTTGACGCCGGCCTTTTCTCTGAAGCCATCCGGCATTTCTCCAAAATCCTCGACGGTCGCCGTGGAGCTCCTCAGGGATTCCTGTCGGAATGTTACATCCACCGCGCCACTGCCTTTCAATCGGCAGGTCGAATAGCAGAGGCCATTGCTGATTGCAATAGGGCTCTAGCATTGGACACTTCCTCCATTGATGCTCTAACCATAAGAGCTTCTTTATTCGAGACCATAAGATGCCTGCCCGATAGTCTCCACGATCTTGAGCACTTGAAACTGCTGTACAACTCAATTCTGCGAGATAGGAAATTGCCAGGGCCTGTTTGGAAGCGTCAAAATGTTCAGTACAGAGAAATTCCAGGGAAACTGTGCTCATTGGCGTCGAAAATGCAACAATTGAAACAAAGGGTTGCTTCTGGTGAAACTGGAAATGTAGATTACTACGCGTTGATCGGATTGAGAAGAGGGTGTTCAAGATCAGAATTGGAAAGAGCACATTTGCTGCTAACATTGAAACACAAGCCTGATAAATCCTCTAGTTTCATTGAACGGTGTGAATTTGCAGATGAGAATGACGTGGATTCGGTGAGGGATCGGGCAAGAATGTCTTCTTTGTTGCTGTATAGATTGATTCAGAAGGGATATACTAGTGTAATGGCTACAATTTTGGACGAGGAGGCAGCTGAGAAGCAAAGAAAGGTGGCGGCTCAACAGATTGTTCTGCCGCCAGCCTCTGCCGCCAGAGTCGAGCCGATCCAGGCGGCGAACTGCAGCAATAACAGGGTTGAAAACAAGCCCACCACTGTTAAAACTCCACCGGCGTCAGTTTTTCAGGGAGTTTTTTGCAGGGATCTTGCAGTTGTTGGCAATCTTCTTTCTCAAGCTGGGTTTAATCGTCCAATTCCAGTGAAGTATGAAGGATTAAGCTGTTGATTTAGTGGGTAAACTATGGCGATAAAATTGGGAATAATGTTGTACTTTTTGAAATGTTAATAGAACCGGCGGGAGAATCTGATTCTGGTGACAATGTACAAATTGGAAAACTTGTAGTACTACCGCCCTCGGTAAAATTTTGTTACTATCACTTATTGCCATCTCGTTTTTCCTCCTTTAATTTTCTTACATGGGTTCCTGTACAGATTTTATTACAACTTGAGCACTTGCAAACTTTTCCTCGTATTTCTTAATGATCTTTGTCCTCGTATTTCTTAATGATCTTTGTTGGGCATAAGAATTTAGTTGTGTGTCATTTTCTTTCAGAGTGCATCATAATTTAGAAAGTCTTGAAGTGGGAGGTTGAAATAAATGCTTTCATGATAAAGAAGAGTTGAGGTGTGGGGTTGGGTGGATGGGTATGCCTTTATTACCATTGCCTTTTGGCTTCTATCTCATGTCTTGTATGAATGCCACTACTATTCCCTTTTTCTTGTCAGCCTTATCCAGCCACACACCTTCCAATAATCTGACATTCCATGACTTCTTCATTTGCAACCTTCTTTTGCTATTTTGTGCAACTCTGCATCTTTGTTTTCTTTCATGGATTCTATGCCAAATTCAATTTCAACTTCACCTTCCTCATCTACCCACAATTAAATATTTTTTGCTTTTGAAATAGTTTGACTTTGGTTGATTGATTGCGTATTGGTTACTATTGTTGTGTCGTTGTTTCATCTTTTTATCGTTCTATTTGTTCGTTTGGTGGAGTGCGCCGGGTGTAGCATGTGTTTTAAATAAATACAATCATAATCTACTTTATAGGATAATGTGCATGCTTGATGTGGAGGAAAACGTAACAGAGTGGATCCTCGTCCCGTGTGTATCAAAAGAATATGTCGCCTTGTAATCGACTATAGTGGATGCCGTACATAATGTACTGCATCCAAGGTTGCATCGTGTTTCTTATATGCAATGCATAATTACACTTTTGTATGCATGTAAATGGATATTATCTTTATGTGATGCATTACGTATAATGTATTCCATCAAATATTGCACTATTGTATGTCGACTTGAAGTTGGATTTATGTGTTTGTTATTGTTGCGTCGTATGTTTCAAAGTCAAATTATATATTTCAAAGGACTTCAATATCATGTCACATGTTTGGACTCTTTCAGTACCAATCAAAACAATCTAAATACAAATGTTGAAGAACCTAAAAATCATCATATCTTAATAAATTTATAAGATTTATTGTGGTTGATTTAAAATATATAATCCAAATTTGTGATTCACTCCATCCCAAAGTTGGTCTCTGACTCTCTGTGGTAGTACATAGTAAATGGAAACGTGCCAACCATTTTACTTAAATATCACACCAAGCTATCATTAAATAAGTATGGTTTTAAAAAAAGTTAACAAATTAATTAAGAAGCCTCCTAGACTCAGTCATTTATTACTCCCTCCTATTCACTATAAGCATCGTTTTATAAATTTTTACACATATTAAGAAATAAATTAAGTGTTTATTCTATCCTTAATTAATGAAGAAAAAATATTAATATTTAGTGGTAAAAATACACATTATGTGTATATTTACAAGAAATGTTAAGGGTAAATTAGAAAAATAACATTGTTCCACCTTAAAAGTCGTAAAACGTCACTTATTAAATAAAAAAATTAAAACTACTAAAGCGATATTTATTGTGAATAGGAGGGAGTATTATTTAAGTTTATCTATTTTATTTTTCTTCAAAAAATTATGTTTTTCTCTAACTTTTTTACAATAATTTTTCACTTTCAACTCATTCATAATATAAATAGATGAAATTTATCTTGAGTTTTTAAAGCAATACTGATTTTACGAAAAAATATCTGCATTAAAAAATACTTATTTTAAAACGTAGATAGTAATAGTTGCCTTTGATAACAACTTTGTTCATAGAATAAAATCAACTTCCATCAGGCTTCAATCAGTCATCCAACATCATCAACCTCTATTTTCTTGTCCAAAACAATGTCACTCAGATTAAAAAAGAAAAAGATCATTATTTAAAAATAGATCATTTCAAATTTAACTAATAAAATAAAAAATACACAATAGCACAGTACAAGCTGCCAATGCAGCAGATTGACAGTTTGGTAAGACATATGGTTCCGGATAATGTACTACAGAAAAAGGCTTATCAGCACTCAATACAAGAAGATCATTCAGATATTTATATATACACATATAATTTTAAGTATTCAACTTTTACCCCCCATAATTACTTACCCCACCAACCCATCCTAAAGGTAAATAATGACACTGCTGCTCGTACGGCCTTTTTTGCTGCTTTTCAAAATGTGGCCTGTGATTTTTTACAGAGGCATCATAAAAGGGCATTTTCTTCAATCAAGGTAAAAACCTTTCTTGATTGAAGCATGCGTCCCCTCGGTCAGATTTTTTTTACATTAGTAAAAATAGGAATAATCATGATAAAGGTTTATTGGACTTATTATTATGTTTGGTAGGCCATGTGACTGGTTTTGGGAGCTCCATCGTCTTGTACCATTCTTTATGCGCCATGTACAAACCGTACTTGACTGCGATTTTACTTACTTTTCAAGTTTTTACCTATTTTCTTTTTAATTTTTATGTGATATAAAAAATATTATTTTGTTATATTTGGTGCAATTGTTAGGGGTATTCGTTTTGAGCTGGACCATATTGATTGAAAACGGACCCAACCCACTTATATATTTATTATGGTTAGTGGATAGAAATTGACCATCCTTCCATGTACAAATTCTAGTGATTTTGATTGATATAAAATCATATTATTTAAAATATTTTTTTTTTATCCATTGATGTGATATTTTTATAGTTCTCATTCTACAATATTTTATCTCAATAAAAATATAATTTTTTATTAAAATTATCTGTATGTATCTATTTTGAATGTACTACGAACATCTATATTCCAAAATTAATATATGCAAAGATAGAAAAATATAAAAGATAGGTGTGGTAATGGTGAATTTGTGAACAGTAACTAGAGTTGGGTTAGTGTGGAAGGAAATGGGGAATTGCTATAATTTTAATGAACACAAGAAAGAAGTCAAACGCACAAGTGACATTGGAAGGTACAAGCCTGGAAATCAATGGCCAACAAATATTCTCAAAATCTCTGGATTTTCGTAGAGAGAGAAACTACTTTGATTTCCTAAACACTGCCACTCTCCCTCTCTCTCTTAGCAATATACTTCCACTTATAACCAAATTTAGAGTAATATATTAGTGGTTTTCCTTGAAATTGAAATATTGTTGATTTATGATTTAATTTTCCAAGTAACTTTTATTGGGTGGTGTCAACATCCACGTTAACCAACAAAACAATGATTCCCCACTCTCCAACAATGTGGTTTTAGGGATAATAATCCAAACATCGCCATCTTGCCTTGTCTCCATTTCCAAACCATCTCACAAAATTACTTATTTCTTATGTTTCCAATTTCTTGTTTTCAAACAACTATTATTTCATGTTTTAATAAGTATTATATGATTGAGGGAGGTTTTTGGCCGCTACATATGAATATATATAGATATATATTTAGAATTAAAATGTTTAGATGACTATTAAATTAATGTATTTAAGTTCAAAATTAATAACATCGACTGTCTATATAATGGCATATATTATTATTCAAACTCTGGAAAAAGAAAAGGTTAACTAATTTTTTTTATTGAACTCGAGTCCAATATCGTAACATTTGAAATTTCAATTTTATGATATAATCAAACTTAGATTTAGTTATTTTAAACATTAAGAAGATGATTGTCCTGTAATATCATCTTACATTATTACGTACATATAAGAAATTCAAATCTTATAATAAATGCAAAAAAAAAAAAACAAAGGACATTATTATAAAACATGTTATATATATTGTTAAATATATTGTATATATTTAGTGGTCAATGTAAATAATTAGTTTCCTAATTATTAGTCTATATTTATACCTACAGTTAGGCTTCATATCTTGTATATATAGTCATTGTGTTAATGAGAATAATCAAGGATAATAATTCATTTCATGGTATCACGAGTTTAGGATTTTACGGTCTTTTTCTTCCGCTGCACCCTCCCACTCGGTCGTCTACTTTCTTCTTCATTCTTCTTTCTTTCTTTATTTGGCAGCCCTATCATGTCGGCTTCCAAAAACTCTTTTCACTCTGCTCTTGCAGTTTCTTACATCAAGAATCATATCTCCATTACCCACCAAATGGAGAATGTTCAATATTCTACGTGGGCGGAACTATTTCAGGTTATCGCACGATCTCTTATGGCCTTCAACCATATTATTCCCTCTGCCAAAGGGAAAGATAAGGTTTCTTTGTCGATGGAGTATGATGATGAACTTAAACAAAGAGAAGGCCTTAAACCATGTTATGACAACGGAGGCTAGAATCGTTTGTGAGATATTTTTCAAGATAACAAACATTATGGGGCCGTTACTCTTGAACATGATTTCTCCACTCTCAAAATGGAGAATTTTTCTAACGTATCGGCTTATTGTTAGAGGCCTAAGCCTTTGCTGACAAGTTGAAGAATGTTGGTGCACCGGTGTCGGATAGCCGCCTTGTTCCAAAGTTTCAGGTCTGACCTGTGCTTATATGGGTGTGGGTACGCTTATTCGTCAAAGCGATCCACTACCTTCGTTCTACCAAGCTCGTTACATGCTCACCTTGGAACAGGCCGGAATGGCCAAGGAGGCGGCAATGAGATCGGAATCTGCTATGGTGGCCGCCTCCTCTGTTGAATTTGATGACTCTGCTCCACATTCTGACCGGTCGAGGCACGCTATGGTAATAAACAACACAAGAATTCAGGTGGCCAGAAGAACAACAGGGGTGGTGACAAGAACAACAATGGCGGCGGCAAGGCTGGCCGTGACCGTGGGAATTCCGGTATTATTCTCAGTGCCTCTTCTGATACTCTTTGATGCTCTATTATGGATTTTCTCAGTTCTGAATTTACTATGAATGATCTTGGTTCCTTGAATTATTTTCTTGGTATTACTGTAACTCAGAATAAATGTGGTATGTTTCTTTCACAACACAAATTTGCCAAAGAAATAGTTGAGCGTGCCGGAATGTCATCTTGTTAACTGTCTTCCACTCCGGTTGATACCAAGTCAAAGATTAGTGCTACTTCTAGTTCTACATTTGACGATCCCACTCTTTATCGGAGTCTTGGAGGAGCTCTACAATATCTCACTTTTACGCGGCCGGATATAGCTTATGCAGTCCAACAGATTCGCCTATATATATGCATGATCCAAGAGTTGATTATATGTGTGCTCTCAAGCGGATTATTTGGTATTGTTTAGGGTACTTTGGATGACAAATTTCATCTATACCAGTCTTTTTTCTCTACTCTTTTCTCTTATACTGATGGAGATTGGGGTGGATGCCCTGACATGAGGCGATCTACATCAGGTTATTGTGTATTTTTTTAGAGACAACTTGGTCTCATGGTTGTCTAAGCAACAACCCACTTTGTCTCATTTTAGTGCCGAGGCCGAGTATCGTGGGGTAGCAAATGTTGTCTCTGAGTCGTGTTGGCTTTGAAATCTTCTCTTGGAGTTGCATTGTCCGATTAAAAATGCTACTCTTGTTTATTGTGACAATGTAAGTGCTATTTATTTGTCGGAAATTCAATTCAACATCTACGTACCAAACATATTGAAATGGATATTTATTTTGTTAGAGAGAAGGTTGTCCGTGGACAAGTTTGGGTTCTTCATGTGCCATCACGATATCAGATTGCGGATATATTCACCAATGATCTTCTGCTAGTATTGTTTGAAGATTTTCGGGACAGTCTTAACATTTGTAAACCTCCCGCTTCAATTGTGGGGGTGTGTTATATATATATTGCATATATTTAGTGGTCAATGTAAATAATTAACTTTCAAATTATTAGCTTGTTAAATATATATAATATATACCTACAATTAGACTTTATATCTTTAGCCATTGTGTTAATGAAAATAACGAACAATTAAAATTCCTTTCATATATATATATATATATATAAGATTAAAAGAATAGGGGATAAGGGGAGAGGAGAAAGATGATCCAATAATGAGAATGAGAGAATATATTCATGCTTGTTGCCCACTGTTTGTATTGCAAAAAAGAAAAGGTATAAAGAGTCACGTGCAACCCTAAAGTTGCATCTCCAAATATGACTCACCTCTCTCTAAGGAATCATATGTATGATGTAATGTACCTATCAATTCCCCCCACCCCACACACACACACACTAAAAACATATATCGGCTGCACAAATTAGAAATTGATAGACATTTTAGGGCAGGAGATCCCATTTGGGTGGCTGTCTAGATTTTAATTTTTTAATTATTTTTATATTATATTTTTAATATTTTTAAATATTGTATCATTAATACATAATTTTAATATTAAATTAAATATATATATATATATATATATTTGAACCACCTAGGTACTCACCTAACCTGACTAATTGTCTGCCTAGGCACATAAAATATCTAACACTGTCGATTTTCACATAATCGAATTGGTTAAAATTATTAGTTAATATTATTTGTAACCAGAATACAATACAATTAATACATTGCACAATAAATATTTAAATATAGCCCGAGTAAACAATTAAAAAATAAAAGTATTTTTCAATCTAATATCTCATTTTACAACAAGCGGTTGGTAAAATTAAAAATTGTGATAAAAAAATATTTATTTTATATATTATTCATAAAAAAATAATTAAAACAAAAAATATTTATATTTTAATAAATTGAAAAAATATTTTTTCAAAAAAAAAAGAATAACAAATTTAACTACACTCTTCTTTCTCAAATATATTTCCACTTTTAAAAACATAAAATGATGCAAAGTTTACAACTTTTAGAGTAGTTAATAATTATATTAACATATATACTTTATTCTTAAAACTTTTAATAAGCCTTTTCTCCATTATTTAACCAAACTCTTAAACAAGATCTAAAGCTCTTATCCATGTGCATCAAACAATTTTATAGATTTAGCCATATCACAATCAAACATTTTCATTCCCTCCCAACTATTTTTTTTAATATTTAATTATTTAAGTAAACTTATTATATATATATTATATAGTGGGTCAATTTTAATACAATAACTTAATACAACTTGATCAATTACAAATTATAAAAAAAACACACCCACACTCACATATATGGTCATATTAGAACTAATTTAACTAATCTAAATGGTTTCCAATGTTGAGTCCGTACCAATTGGCTGGTTTATTCATACTTTCACAGTTGTATGTCTAAATTAATTAGCTGTATCTATATTTATATAAATATATATATATATATATATATATATATATGTATAGGTGCCCTGAGTCTATAGCTAGGTGCGTGTTTTAAGGCAATTCAGTATGTGTTGTGTGTGTTTTAAATTCATATGTATTAGTGTGCAGGGTGAGGGTGTTAGTGGAGGAGATATGCTTCTCATTTGAGTTTAATTAAATTATTTTTGAAAGTCTCTAGTCTGAAGAATTCAATGGTTTTTCTGACACATTCATTTTATATGCCTACATTGAATTGATGGAATTTGTATGGATATGTGGGCATCAGGCATCTTACTTAATTAATTATTCTATTTTATTTCATATTAATCATTCTTTTTCTCCTATTATCTTTGCCTGTTTCAGAGAAGGAATTTTTATTTTTCCTTTTTTTCTTTTTTCATGTAAATTATCTTGATACTAAAAAGAATAAGGATGGGCGGTAATGGGATGAGACGGGTAGGGTGACCTGCAGTAGGTTGTAGGGTGGGGGCAAGGCGGGACGGTTTATTATGAATCAGTATTTGTTATTATAATATTAATATATAATAATATTATTAAAGAATAAATATATTTTAAATAAAATAAATAAATAATTTTGGAAATATGTGAGTTCTAGGTCGAGGCGTGCATAGCAGGCAGGTCGGATCAAATTATGAACCCTAGAGAAGAAGGAGAATGAGGGTTGTAGATAAGAGAGAACATTCATCTTACTATTTTCGCTTTATTTAATAAGTGGCTATAAGGAGTAAAAGTATGGTTGCAATTAGAATCAACCGATATGTGTACTATATCATATTTTATTATAATTAATATTTTATATTAATAATAAGATAATATACTAAATTATTATAAATATAATAATATATACTTTTTAAAAATAAAATATATAATTATATAAAATTTATTTTAAAAAAAATATTTCACAATATAAAAATATATAAATATTAAAATACCACAATTAACTTATAAAAATTTATCTTATATGTAAAAATTAATATTATATTTTTATATATATAATATAGATGTCAAATAAAAAATCATAAATAGAGTTAAGATGAAAAAGTTATAAAACTTTAAAAATTTAATTGAAAAAAAAAAAGAAAAATTGATTGATTAACAAACTTTCTAAAGAATGGTATTTGGATTGATCCTACTTTCTATTTTTAGTTGTTGATCTCTTATTATTATTATATATATGTATGTAACTAATATGTCTATTTAACAATGATATTCAAATTTATTATATTACATTTGATAAAATGATAATAGAATAACTGACTTAAAATTTAAATGTACTAATAAATCCGAGAAAATATGATTTTAAAAATAATAAAACAACATAAATTTCCTCCCATATACCAAAATGGGCTTAGAATCGACCCAGTCCAGAAGAAACAATAGCTAAGCCCATTTTTTTATTTGTATTTCTTCCCTCTAGCCCACTTCTTAAAGTCCACTGGACCTGCTAAAATACAATTTATTACAACATCATGCTATAATTGCATTTTAATTCAGGATCTTTTGTAAAATATAAGAGAATGTTTGATTATGTTTTCAGTGTGTTTGCCAAATTATATTTATTATGATTAGATGAATATAATTGAGATTTAATTAAATAGGATATAATACAATGAAATTCAAAAAGTGATGGGTCCTATAAATTGATGGTATCTGTAATTTTTTTTATTATACTATATAAAGAATAATGAAATAAACCTTTTCAAATAAATAATTTAGGTGTACTTATTGATTCGGAAAAAGTAAGCACTAAAAATGAATAAGCAAACATTATTTGTATATTTAGCTCTGTGAATAAAAAACTTTTGAAAACATAATCAAACACCCTCCATATTTTTTTAATTGCAAAAATAAAAAATAAAAAATGGTAAGAATTGCAAAAAATAAAACATAAATTTTGCAAAAGATCCATAAAGAGCTCTAGAATAGTAACACATTATGACCATGCAAGATTGAGAAGGCTTTATTATCTTAACAAATGTACAGTTGCAAACTAATTCTCCAAAAAGCGCTGTGCAAACATTAATGATTCTAACCCTACAAAATCAACAAACAATCACTTCTTCGATTTAGAGGTCCCTTTCTTTTGAGCCCCGGCTGACCGTTTTCATTGCCTGTTTCCGGCTACACTCCCCACAAAACCAGTCTTCCTCCGGAACATCATTGAGTGGGGGATCAAGGCAGTCGATATGGACACCAACACCACACCCATGATTACCACTTTCATCGCCACATATCAGCATTTCCTCTCCTCTATCACCGGAGCCACAAACGCTGCAGGCCACATCATCGGTGCTCTGATCTGGTGTTGTGGGGTTGTCGTCAGCAACCTCTTCCACACGTTCCACCAGATTCTCGAGCGATTTCTGAGCCCATGCATGAGTGTTGTATTGTACATGCCTTTCAAGAGGGTATCCAGGCTTGCATACATATTCTACCAAATAATCGGCTACAATGCAGGGTACTTCATGTCTCAGAAACTCTTGAACCCATATATCAACACGGGGCATGCCAGGACTGACAATAGCAAAATCGATCCCTGATTTTATAAAGCGCGTGTAAGGCGGTGAAGTTGCTAATATGGTCCCGTCTCCAGCCTTCACTGCACGCTTCAGTGTATCCTGATTTGGAAACAAATACAAGCAACTTAAGATGATTTAAAATAATAATAATAATAATAATAATAATAATAATAATAATAATAATAAATAAATAAATAAACCACATCTTACATCTAAGCTAGTTTACTTCTTTCGATGCTGAAGATAATTGGTAAAAATTCCCATGAAAATAAGGATTTAACTAAGCTTCAAATTTATCATAGGCCGTAATAACTTAAAAAGTAACATATGACCAGGTTTGATAATTAAGTAAACGAGTCCTAGGTGTATTTCGACAAGGCAAAGTGTATTTCGACAAGGCAAAAGTTAAACTAACTAGCATACCAGCGGAGGGGCAATGCATTCTCCATATATGACTATTTGCATTCCGTAAAATGCACCATGACCAGTTCTTTCCCTAACAAGACGCCACTTTCTCGGAGCCTCTAAGTTGATTGCACCATCTTCGGTCAAGCATTTCTTATTCCATTCATAGGACTCTTCAGACAAAAATCTTCCAGCTTCATTGCTAGCCGTTAAATAATCAGTCTTGAGAATCCAGCTGCATAATAATTTTAATTAGAAGCAGCTAATCAAATACTAAACAGTCATATAACATAATTTATATAAATGCACACACATAAATATTAAATGGAATACCTTCCAGATGCTGCAGCTGCGAAAAACTTTTCTGTTCTTCGAACTGGATCAGGGACAATGAAATGTGTAGCTTGATACGACCAATTATGAGAATCTCTGCAAACTCTTCCCTTCAATCTCTTTATCACCTGCTGAAACTCCTTTCTCTGTAACTTGTGCCCACTCAGAATAAACCATGCAGGTTCAGTTTTCACCTCAAAGTTCTCAGGATTGGCCTTTTCGACTTTAGAGCCATTTTTAAGAGGCTTTTTAACCGTTTGGGGAGTCAGTTTCCCAGATGTTCCAGTATCAGTGCTCACACTTTGTTGCCCAATAGTAGCATGTCTATTCTCCTTCTCCTCATCAGTTGAGCTTTTCAACTTCTTGGATTGCCTTTTATTGATTTTACCAGGCAGCACAACCGTTTCTTCATTGCCCGAGTCAGTCTTCTCTTCATCTTTCTTGCTCTCAGTTTCATCATTTTTCAACTCCTCTCTAGAATCATTTAACTTATTGGTCTTAGATTTAGTCAAAGGGCGTTTCTTACCATTTGTTATTTTTCTCCCTCCAGCTTCGCCCGTAGATTTTGATTCAGGTACCTCTGTTTTATTGCTCAAAACAGACTTTACAGCTTCATTGTTGCTCTTAACTCCCACAGACTCCTCCCCCTTCTCCTTCATTTTTGTGGTTCTGCCACCAGATTTCTTTTTCTTGTTAGTTATTTTTTTTCCCAAATATGATGCTTCAACTTTAGCAGAATCCTCTTTATCACTCTCCATATCTAGCACATTTTGCCATTTGTCATCTGGAGCTTTAGTTTCATCATCGACAGGCTCGTTTTCATTGGTAGTTGGAGAAATCACTGCAACTTTCTCAGAAATACTAGCATTATTTATGTCTTCCATTGCCACAGCTTCATTTGAATGATTTAAGCACTCATTATGCAGAACATTCTGAAGGTTGTTAATGAGTCCTTTTTGCTTAGTAGTGCACCCTTTCTCGATTGTTGGTCTGGAACCCAATGTCTTCCTGGAAAGTGTCTTATTTTTCTGCAGTTTTAACTGGGTTCCACTACCTGCTGCTCTTGTAATGTTCAAATCAGCCTGATCATCCATCTTTTCCACCCCAGAGCTAAGGCCCTCCATATCTAAATTGGACAAAGTCCATTGTCTTAAACCTTTACAAGAATGTTGAACTGTTTGAACATTTCGTCTACCCTCTGATGTAGCAGAAATGCTTAGAGCTTCTTTAGGGGCCAATGAAGGATCTTCCCTCAAACAGTTGGTAACATTTGTGGGAGAAATATCACCAGCTAATCCACCTGAAACATCAATTAAAGAGGACCCAGAAACTGGCAATTCCATCACTTCTGCTGCCAATCTACTTCCAATTGATGTTTTTGCATAATGGCTCGACATTGGTGATCTTGAACTGCCACGTGAAGTTTTTTTCCTCTTACTGGGCAAATCACCAGTTTGCCCCTGATCAAGGTGCAACGAGGTCCCTTTTAAAGGTGTTTGAACTCCATCAGGATCAATTCCATCTAAGTGTCTCTCCATTGGCATGTCAAAACCACCATTAGCTTCTTGCCTCATATGGCTAGTAACATTTTTGGGAGAAACATCACCATGTAAACGACGTGAACCATCCAGTGAAGATCCAGAAACTGGTGCTTCCATTGTTTTTGTTGACAGTCCACTCCCCAACGACTTTTTTGGAGAACGACTAAACATTGGTGATCTGGAACTGCCATGTGAAACAGTCACTTTCCCCTTGCTGTGTGAACTGTTAGCCAGCCCCTCATCAAGGTGCAACAAGGATCCCTTTAAAGGTGTCTTAACTCCATGAGAATCGGTTCCATCTTGGTGTCTCTCCAAAGGTAGTCCACTCCCCATAGACTTTTTTGGAGAACGTCTCAACATTGGCGATCTTGAACTGCCACGTGAAACAGTCACTTTCCCCTTGCCATGTGAACTGTTAGCTAACCCCTCATCAAGGTGCAACAGGGTTCCCTTTAAAGGTGTCTTAACTCCAAGAGACTCAGCTCCAATGTGGTGTCTCTCCAATGGCATGTTAAAACCACCAGTAAATCCAGGTTTATGTACACCTGACGCAGCAGGACTACCTGAATGATTTTCAATTATTTCTGGCCTTGGAGAAAGACTGAGCTTTCTACTCTTGCTACTTGATTTGGACAAGTCAGCATCAGGAGACTTCTTAACACTTCTAGATGCACAAGGAATTGCATGTTCAACATTTTCAGAGATCGTTACACCTTGAATAATGTTAAGAGGCACTTCAGAGGATTTTTTTCCAGGACTCCTACCACAAGAGCTTGACTTCTCAAGATGTGTATCATGAGTTCCTTGCAAAAATGATGCATGTCCATAATCAATTTCCTTTCTAGGATTTGATTGGATCTTACTGGTATCTCCAACATTTGCAAAACTTTCAGATGCAGTCAAAAAAGAACTATTTCTTGAAACTTCATGATTTACAGGTGGCTGATGGAAAATTTTATTCTCAAGCCGTGTGTTCTGAGGGCTTACAACACTTTTCTTTCTCAAAGCCATTGAAGATATGTCTTCTGTCTCTTCTTCAGAATCTTTAGCTTCAGCCTCAATCTCCAACTCATATCCACTGCACCAGGGGTTAATTTTGAGCTCACAGAAGTAATGAGCCATTATGTCATTAGGAAAAAAAACCAAACGACTTTGCCTCCTTACCTCTTAGCATAGTTAGATTCAGGAAGGAGCTCCCAAGCCTTCAAGCTGGAAAATATGCAAGAGAAAATTAGAAATTGACAATAAAGTGAAAGGGCTACTAAATGGCATGTTTAATAAGTCAAATTTTATTGTGTATTTTGGTCTAGGAGGTAATAAAATCAAACATATGCATACCAATCTTCCAACCAACAATGGTTAATTAGCTTTATCTTCTTTATTTTCTTGGCAAGCTCATATTTCTCCCCTGTTGAAGAATAAAATATCTGAGTATGGGAATGACAAAGAAAAAGACCAAGCAAATAAATGCAAACGCCTACAAAGAATGTAAAACCACATTATCCAAACACGCAAGAGGAGATTCATCAAGTAAAATAATAATCTAATGCTTTACTTTGAAGGCAGACTTATAGGACAATTAAGATGGCTTCCATATTTGACTGAATTACGCACTGTTAAATAATACAGGTTTTTCATTTTTAAAGAGGGCAAGTAAAGGTTATAGAGAACATTTCTTAACTTGGACGCCTACAAATGACACGATGTTCTTGATGCAACAAAATCAATGGAGAACCATAGTGTGCAGCAATCATGATCCATTTGGTGGATCTACAACATACAGCAAACATTTTGAAAAAGTATAGTGCACTGGAATTCTAAACTATTTTCCTCACAAATTGCCAAACAGAGTTTTAATAGGAATAAGACTTGGTCTACACGATACTTACTACAAATGGTTCACAGATCAACAGTATTCAAACCACAGGACAGGTATAACGACACAAAATTAAAATTTGATATCACAAATGTTAGTCTTATAAGTTGGTGTCATGAATAAAGAGGACATAAGAGAACTCACCCTCAAATTTGTAGCATATCAGATGAGTAACCTTGCTTGCCACCAATGGCTTCGAAAAATTTGCACCCATCAAGGCAACCATAGTCTATGTAAGAAAGGAGCTTACCGTAAGATGGTATGTTATAGGAATTTGAAAAGGTGAAAATCAAATGGTGTTTAGTATTCAAAAGCAGAAGACGTTAAGTGATTGACAGAACCATGATATCATCTCGGTCTTGTCTTTGGTATCCAGTCAAGCACACAACCAGAGATTCAGCACCTGGAATCCCATTCAAATTTCTCCTTGGCCAATACATTACCTGTAAGGAATCATACAAAATCTCAAAAAAAGCTGAAAGTTATGAAAGCTGTGAGGTTAAACTGTTAATGTATAAACTCTCGAAGGCGAACAGCGGTACAAGAACAAAGTAAAACAGATGATCACCAAATGTTGAATGTACATAGATATATTATTTAACTTTGCATGAGTTGAAATACATGAGTAACACTCCATGAAGTAAATATTCTACACATAAGCCCCATATCGTTCCATTATCGCATGCTATATAGCTACCATATATCTAGACCCCCAAAAATATGTTATTTAAGATAGGCAAAATGAGAAAGTTGGATCCTGAAGAGTCTCACCCACGCATAAATGTGTTGTGGAATGCATGCAAAATTGAAAATGCTTGAACAATAATGAGCAACATGCACAAATAGATGCAGTTTTGCAAAGCAATCACAGGTTCACTATTTAAGAGGCAATCCTTGAATAGAAGTAAAAAAAGAAATACTCGGTCAAATAAAACAGCTTAAAACTGGGGGTGGGGGGAAGAAAAAAGGATGTACTCGGGAAACTTACAGAGGTGGGATCAACAGGCATCCCCACATCAAAACTATGATCAACCCATAATCCAGTCACCAGTGTCTTGCCATCTCTTCGTGCAGCAACACACATGGGATCGTCCTGCACCGCAAACAAACAACACTTGTAATGCAATTGCATTATAGTGCACATAATCTATCCCAAGATCATAAAAAAGAATAACTCTTTCAATATGAATCAAAGCTTATTGGTTCCAACTTAAGGCTTCAATTGAATTTCAATAAACAGTATCAATCTTCAACTTTATAAAGAAATGAATGAGAAGGAACCCACTAGAAATATCTTACTTATGGTCCTCTATTTGTTAAAATTGAAATGAGTTTATATTCTGAACAGGAAGAAACAAATCAAGTAAAGCTACTCACGTAAACCAGCTTATCAACAATAACGTGATTACAATCTGGGCCATAGTTTATGGCATCAATTCCTCCTCCTTCTAAAAGCTTCGCCCGCACCTGAAAGATTTATATTCAATTAAAACGCAATTTTGGTGAATAATCAAATAACACAAAAAGAATACAAAAAAAAGAAACTCATTTAAAATAAAACCTGGTCTTCTTTAACTGAGTCGAATCCGCAGAGAAAAAATCGAACTCCACGAAAAGTCTTTGATGGGTCATCATATGATAAAATTTGCTTGCTTTCCAGCATTGTACTTAAACAGTGTTCCTCAAGGACGCACCGCAGAGTGGATCGCTGGACGCAATAAAATTAGCTAAATATTTACGAGGAATTCACCGTCTCTAACAAGCTACCAGTATCTGGATAGCCTAAATTTGGAGTGAAAGATGTGGCTTTACACAGTGCAAAATTTTGTGAATGTTGAAATATTTCGCAAAAGCTTCCCGAGGAAGAAGAATGGGAAATGGACAAACCAAGGGTAAAATCGGAAAGTCAGTAGTGTTGGAGGGATTATTTTCATGGATTTCGTTTTGATTTTCGTCCAGTGGCGGGAGTGGGAAAATTCAGGCGGTGGAGGACACGTGTCCAGTTGTGGTTTGTTTTTTCACATCAGGTTAGGGCTGGGCTTCTGTTGCTTAAATAAATCTCAATTGGGCTGAAACTGCCTATAATTGGGCCTGTTCACAAAATCATAACTAAAGCCCATTTTTTTTAATGGGCTTTTTGTCACAGACGACAATTTAAAGAAATAAGTTGATAAGCCCATTAGCTGAAACAGCCTCGTGCCCCGCGCGTTCCAATTTGAGAAGGGCAATTTAGTCAATCCCGTTCGATTTCTTATTCCTCAATCCACACATCAAATGTTAGAACACCTTGAGCTTCTGGATGCAGTAAAGGAGTAGAAGTAGGTGTATTGAATACAGAAATTTCACCTTCTACCAATCGATAAACCCTTGTTTAGCTATTAATTGCAGTTCAGTTCCTGTGATCCTTACCAATCGAGCAGTAAAAGATGGCTTGGATGACTAGATTTTTGACGGCGGTGGCGTTTTTGGCTATCGGGGTAATTTTCTCGCCGGAAACCTTCGGATCGAAATCGGACGGCCAGAATTCACAGTTGGTCGTTACTGCGTTGAAATTGACTCACCTCTTGTGCTTCTCCACCGCCTGGGGCGCCGCTCTCTGGGTTACCTTCATCGGCGGCATCATCATGTTCAAGTAATTATCTCGCTTTTCCTTTTCCGTTGTTTTAATTGAAATGACAAATGTTTCTCTTTCATTTTTCTTTTTATAATATTAAGTTCAGTATGGAATTTGAGTTTGGGGAGAAGAGCGGTCAAATCTTTACAAAGCTTGTGAATTTTAGGAATATCTCCACTATATGGTATTTGTTGTGGAAATCTATAGTGCAACGGTTATGCGAAACATTCATAGTAGCGTGGTAAATCAGATAAGAATGTTTGATTTTTGGACCATTGTTACATAGAAAGCTCGTAAAATGATCCTATTATGTATGTCGATAATGCATTTTATCTGTGAGGAATTTGCTGGGGCTTCAGTTTGTTCAGATTTCTTAAAACTTTATCAAGATTTTGTTGAATGGTTGATTTGGGAATTTAAAGTGGTATTAATTTAATCTTGTAAATTACTGCTGTAACTTAATGTTGGTTGTATCCTTTCCAAAGGAATTTGCCCAGGCATCAGTTTGGGAACTTGCAGAGCAAGATGTTTCCAGCGTACTTTTCCATGGTGGGAGTGTGCTGTGCAGCAGCAATAGGTTCGTTTGGATACTTTCACCCGTGGAAGACTTCAGGAGCTACCGAGAAGTATCAACTTGGATTCTTGCTTGCTGCTTTTGCCTTTAATCTCAGCAATCTTGTTATCTTTACACCCATGACCATCGAGGTGCAAACAATACCTGATTCTATATTGATTTATTTACATCAATTGATGTTTTTGCAGTTTTGTGATTTTGTTTTGTGACTAAATCTTTCCTGTTGCTTTGATTGCACTGTGTTTCAATCGGGGATCTGTGAAGGTTTAATTATAATGTATCTGTTCTTAATAAAATTACTCTACTTCTTGGAACTGTATCTATATGGCCACAAGGATGGGAAAGGAATATGGACGTTGTGTTCCTTCTTCCTCCTTACTGCTGTGGCTCTACTGCTTGTTCCTGTGAAGTACATCTCGAGTTTTTTACTCATTTAGTTTAATTAGTTGATTTGAACAATGTTTTGAAACACAAATCGATGGATTTTATTTTTTAAATTGTTTTGTAAATCTTAAGTTCTCTCTTGATATACCAAGCAACAAGTTACTATGTTTCTTTTTGAATGTCAACCAGATGATGAAGCAAAGGCACAAGATAGAGCGGGAAGCAAATATCGGGGAAGAAGTTGGGTGGACCAAAAACCAAGAGGTTGCAAAGAAAAACCCGAAGCTTGCTGCCATGAACAAGAAATTCGGAATGATTCATGGATTGTCTTCTCTCGCTAATATCTTTGCATTTGGTAGCCTTGCCGTCCATTCATGGTATTTAGCTGGTAAACTCAATTTATAGATTTGATGCACATCCATTTCATTGAGGATGGTATATTTGGCTGTATGATGTGTAACATCAAACATTCAATCTGTCCCTTGTCATCAAGGTTCACCTGAAACGGTTCTCACCCAAGCTTGTGTATTTCTGGACAACATAACATGAATAATACATCTCCATTCACCATTGCCTAGTTTGACAACCTCTTCTTCTCCACATTTTGGTTGTGCATTCAATGAGAAAGTTGGCACATGATAGCAGTGCTAGGTTTTGATAGATTGGTGTTGATGTTGGTTTTTATGTGCATTCAATTGCTTTGGCCTACATATTTGTAGGCAGGTGAGTGAAATTGATTTCGGTGATGGAAGTGTGCTATATAGCCTATAAGACATCCAAATTAATTACAATGCATCCCAAGAAAAGAGTTGGCTATTATTTTTTCAAGACAATGTTGAAAAATGAGCTAGAGGCTAGCTCAGGGCAAGCCCACGCATAGCGCCCTAGGCGGGAGGGATTGATTGGAGAAAGGCTGGGGATTAATGGACAGATTAATAGGAAGCCCGTATTATTGCTTAATGGGCTTCTTATTAAAGCCCAGATTTCTAGATTTACAAATTAATAATAATTATTATTATTATAATAATGATTTTGTTTTTTTATTACTAATAATATTCATTTATTATTGTTCTCATCATCGTTATGTTTGGCTTTTGTTTTCTCTTTTACAAGAAGATGTAGAGAACTAAGAAATGTATGTGTCTTGAACTTCTCCAAAATGAATATTTTGAAATCAACTAGGCCATTTAAATAGTCATTACGTAGAGTAACAAACTGCAACAAAATAGAAAACCTATACCCACGTGAATGAACTATTCAAAGCATCAGGATTCTAAAGACTAGGACTTATTTAAAACAAATAAAGATAAAACTTCTAACTTCTAGCAACAATAAAATTTATCAAACAACCTCTTCATTCACTCCCTTAAACTAGCTACAATATGCAGTTAGTTTACTTCAGTGACATCAAACATTCTCATCTTCTTTCTGAGCTTCTTGAAGGCTTCAAATTTTATGGCTTTGGTCATTAAATCAACTTTTTGCTCTTGAGTTCCACAATACATCAACTCGACGTATTCATCTTTTATGAGATCTCTTAAAAAATAAAAACGTACTCTGATATGTTCGCTTCTTCCATTCATAACTAGATTTTTCGAGAGTTTAATCGTTGAACTGTTATCACACATGATGGTGGTGATCCCCGGATGATTATGACTTAAGTTTCTCAAAACTCTTCTCATTCACACAGCTTGACAAGCACTGGCAGCAACTGCAACAAATTCTGTTTCAGTTGTTGAGAGAGTCACGATTTGTTTTTTTTTTGGACATCCATGATACCTCTCCCGAACTCAATAAAAAAACGTAACCAGATGTACTTTTAGAATCTTCCTCATCTCCTGCATAGTCAGAGTCTGTGAAAACAAGCAAGTTTTCTTCCCCACCGTTCTTGTAGAAAATCCCAAAGTTAACAGTTCACTTTACATATCGTAATATTCTTTTAGCAGCATGTAAATGCAACTCAGTGGGTTTTGACATATACCTGTTGATCAAACTCACACTAAACATTATGTCCGGCCTTATAGTTGTAAGATACATTAAACTCCTAACAATTTGCTTGAAATAAGTGTCATCCACAGCTATTTCATTGACATCTCTATTAATCTTAGAACCTGGAACAATTGGACTGCTCACCGGTTCGCACTCTGACATCACAAACTTCTTCAAGATATCAGCGGCATACTTTCTTTGACACAAGAAAATCCCTTCTGGTTTTTGCAATACTTCAATGCCGAGAAACTATCTCATCTTCTCTAGGTCGGTCATATCGAAAGCTTGCATCATGGACTTCTTAAATTCGATCATCATGCCTTTGTCATCACCTGTATAAACTAAATCATCAACATAAATGCTGATAATTAAAATATTACCTTATGTGCTTCTTTTGATGAAAAAAGTTTGTTCATTTGGGTATTTTTTTAAGCCTTCACCCAAGAAATAAGACTCTATGCGGCTGAACCAAGATCTTGGTGTTTGTTGTACACCATATAAGGCTTTATGTAGCTTGTAAACCTTGTGCTCTTTTCCTTTCTTCACATACCCTGTTGGTTGCTCAATGTACACATCCTCATTCAGTTCTCCATGAAGAAATGCATATTTGACATCTAATTGTAAGATGCCCCATCCTTTGCATGCCACGATCATTCTCACTGTATCCATTCGAGCAACTGGAGCAAAGACTTCGGTAAAATCAATTCCTTGCCGTTGAGAATATTCGTTTGCCACCAATCGAGCTTTATATTTATCTTTTTCACCATGCTTAGTTAATTTAGTTTTGAAAGCCCATTTGACTCCAATAGTTTTAGCTCTAGTTGGCAAGTCAGCTCCCACGTCTGATTTTTTTCAATTGAGTTTATTTCACAGCCCATGGCCTTCCTCCATTTCTCATGCTTCACAGCTTCCTCAAAAAGTGTTGGGTCATCACCTACAACATCTTGCACCATGTATGCCTCTGCTTCTTCTTCTTCCTCGTTCAACCCTTCACCACTCACAGTCTCCCATCCAAGCAGGCATCCTTCTATCTCTTCCTTGAATCAATTTTCTTGTGAACTTTCTATTTCATTTCTAGTTTCACAACCCCTTTCTATATCCCCATCATTCTCTACTCCATCATCATTAGCCATACTTTTTTTATTTTCATCATCATCGCCCCAAGTCAAGTTTTTTATAATTTATGCCCCAATTACAACTCTTGTCTTCCTCATACACTACATCCTTACTAACTACAATATGTTTAGTCTTAGGGTCAAACAAACGATAACCCTCTGACTCATCACTCACACCCAACAAAATACAAGGAAAGCTTTTAGCATTAAGTTTACCTTGTTTTACCTCCGGAATATAAATATGTGCTACGCAGCCACAAACTCGAAGATGGTCTACTGAAGGCTTGATTCCGCTCCAAGCTTCTTGTGGTGTAATGTTCTTCACAGCTAGCGTTGGACACCGATTCAACAAGTAAAATGTCCAATTTACAGCTTCAATCCATAATGATTTGGGAACCTTTTTTTGTTGAGAGCATGCAACGCACCATGTTCATGACTGTCCTATTTTTGCGTTCCGCTACTCCGTTTTGGTGTGGTGTGTAAGTTGTGTAAGTTGCCTCTTTATTCGTTCATTTTTACAAAATAATTTGAATTTAAAAGAATTGAACTCTCCTCCTCTGTCCGAACGCAAGCACTTGATCTTCGGCTTCCTTTTCAACCAATTTCTTGAAAGTCTTGAAACACTCCAAGGCTTCTGATTTTTCTGAGAGTAAATAGACCCAACTTTTACGACTATAATCATCAATAAAGCATAACAAATACCTTTTTCTACTGTTTGAAATTGGCTCTATTGGACCACATATATCCGTGTGTATGAGTTCCAAGACCTTGCTTGCACGCCATTCACTTTTTTTAGGAATTGCATTTCAATGTTACTTTCCAATAAGCAGTCAACACAAGTGACACTTGTGGCTTCTAGTTGAGGTAGTCCATGCACCATCTTCTTTCTTTGTAATGTCTTCAAACCCTTGTGGTTTAAATGTTCGTATCTTTGATGCCAAAGATACGTAAGGTTGGAGGAAGTGTGTAGCCATTCTTCAACAACAGCTGTGAGATTTGAGACTTTATGGAAGAGGACAAACATACGATTGGCACTCATGGTTGTGTGTGCAATCAAGCCCTTGGATGGATTAATATTGCATACCCCATCTTTTGATAAGGACGACAAGTCCCTTTTCTTGCAATTGCCCTATGCTCAACAAATTATTTTGAAGCTTAGGGACGGACATAATATACATCTTGAGCAAGAAAAACAGTATCACTAAACATTAATCTAACAGTACCTTTCCCCGTAAGGCCGCAACATTCATTCGAGAGTTATTATCGCACTTAACAGAGTGCTTATATCCTTCTTCCATAATTGAGAACATACATTTGTCTCCACACATATGATTAGAGCACCATGAATCCAAGAACCATGCATTATTCCTTTTTACTTCATTTTCTTCTATGTAAGCCATCAATAAGAGCTCTTCTTCTTTATCCACTTCTGCGTAATTTGCCTCATTTCTTAATTTGGGACATTCATATTGAAAATGTCCCAAATTGTGACTAACAATTGTAGCATTCTAACGTGGCCTTGGAAAAATTCCATGACCTCGACCTCGGTATGCTTCTTTTCCTTTGACATTGCAATTTTCCACTTTGAGTACTTGCTCATCACCTCAATTGATTCTTTTGAACTTCTGTTCATGCACCACCAAAGAGCTTTGAAGCTCATCAATTAACATTTTTTCTGTGTCATTTGACTCCTCAATCGAAACCACTACATAGGTGAATATTTCTCTTAATGTTCGAAGGATTTTTTGCACCACCTTCGTGTCAAGCATGTCCTCTTCGTTGCTCCTCATTTTCTTTGCAACTGACATTACTCTAGAGAAATATTTACTAATTGTTTCAATCTCGTTCATTTCAAGCACCTCGAACTCCCTTCTCAATGAATTGAACAATGACCTCTTCACCCGATCGTTGCCTCCAAATTTTCTTATCAGGGAATCCCAAACAATCTTGGATGTGCACCAGTCCAAGACTTTTTTCAAAGATTAGTCTATCAATGGCCCATAAAAGATAATGTTTGACCTTGTGATCATTCATTCTAGCAGTCTCCAACTGCTCCAACTTTGCCTCAATTAGTGCAGATCCTTCTGACGGCTCTTCGAAGCCTTTTTCGACAAGGCTCCATAGTTCCTTAGCACGAAGAAGATTCTCCATCAGTTCACTCCAATGATCATAATGTAGACCATTGAAATGAGGGATTTTTGTTGAAATCTTGTCATCACTCATCTTCGTGTTGCACTCTTCTTCTCGTAGATAAACTATGGCTTGTTTATGATTTTATCAGGCCCAGTGGGGGCTCTAATACCAGTTTTTAGAGAACTAAGAAATGAATATATCTTGAACTTCTGCAAAACTGAATGAATATATTGAAATTAACTAGGTCATTTAAATAGTCATTACAAAGAGTAACAAAATGCAACAAAATAGATAACATATACCTACGTGTGAATAATTCAAAGCAGCAGATTCCTAGAGACTAGGACTTATTTAAAACAAATAAAGATAAAACTCCTAACTTCTAGCAACAACCAAATCTATCAAACAACCTCCTAGAAGATGTGCAAAACTTAATTCAACAGTTGGATTTCATATATATATATATATATATATATATATCATATTATAGTTCAGTATCCAATTTGATATAACATTCATTCGCTGGTGAAGAGTAACTATCATATTCTTTTAGCACATCTAAAATTGAACGATATTGGACCAAAATCAGCTCAAAGTAAGTACATGTTTAAAAAAATTCACATATGTCAATAAATAAATAAAAATATGGAACATATCATAATTAATATTAGTCACAATATAATTTTCTTTGGTTCCCTTGAAATTTTGTCATCTATTGTGAGTAGAACTTGACATGAATTAATGTAACGGTAGCTTATGAAGTTTTCTACTAATCAATCTTGAAAATAACAAATACATATATTTGCAGATTTAAAAAATTTCCAAATTGTTATTTTTGTAAACGAGAGAGATAATATAATTAAAATAATCGCTCCTTTAGATAAAATTCTAAACTAAGTGGAAAAAAATCTTAATCTCGTATGAGCAATGCACACCTTATAATCTCTATAAGGAAAGAAGGGTAAAAATAAAAGGTAGAATGTGAATTATTTTGCAGACGCAGCCGACATGTGAGGTGAAGAAGGTCCTGTTTGCCTTGTTGGATGGATAGGTATTAAGGATTGGAGTTGGGACCCTTATTTTTGTCGCCAAACGCACCCTTAATAACCACACAAGGCGACTCTTCTTTGGCATATTAAGGGCTTCTTCAAATGACACCTATTATGGTCCCAACCTAATCGATATTTCTTCGCAGCTTTGGATTTCATAGGCCATATCCAATGTCATTATTGGATCATGTCTCACTTTCATATACAAACCATAAAATACAAATAAACCATATATATAGCTATTTTGGGTGAATTTAATATTTTTCTAACGGACATACTCCTTAATTTTGCATCATTTTGATTTACTATTTTCCGCTGCGATGCACGGTTTTTAATATATTTAATAACATAAATATTTTTAATTAATGTCTAAGAGAATATTTGAATTATTTTATTGATAAAGACATGTAAAAATATATACTTTCGAATGAAAAAATATATCATCCATTCCAAAATAGAAGTTTTGTTTATATATTAAAATTATATTATCTAAAGAGTTTTCAAAAACTATTAGTTTTTATTGTCAGCTCAAACTCAATACACATAAATTGAATAATTTAATACATAATAAATATTAAATCAAAAAGTAATTGTATTTTTTAATTTAATACCTCATTTTAATATATATGATTGTGAAATTAAAAATTGTAAAAAGGCAATTAACTTGATATTATTGTACATAAAAATGGATTCGAAACAAAACGATATTAGTATTTTAATAAAATAGAAAAACATATTTTTTTTTAAAAAAGGAAAAAAAATAATAAAAAACTGACACTTTATTTTTTCAAAAAATATTTTCACTTTTAAAATGGAAAATGGACGGATGGACCAAAAATGTTTTATATAGATTAATATGTGCAGTTATATATGGTAAGATGCATCACAACTTGCCATTATTTTAATTAAATTATCTAATAAGTTTTCAAAAACTATTAGATTTTATTGTCACCCGAAACTCAATGCACATAAATTGAATAATTTAACACATAATAAATATTCAATCAAAAAATAATTGTATTTTTTAAATTTAATACCCCATTTTAATATATATGATTGTAAAACTGAAAATCGTGAAAAGACAATTAACGTGATATTATTGTACATAAAAATGGATTTGAAATGTAACATTATTAGTATTTTAATAAAATAGAAAAACATATTTTTTTTAAAAAGGAAAAAAATTAATAAAAAAACTGACACCTTATTTTTTCAAAAAAAAAATCACTTTTAAAATGAAAAATGGACGGATGGACCAAAAATGTTATATATAGAGATTAATATGTGTAGTTATATATGGTAAGATGCATCACAACTTGCCATTATTCTAATTAAAAAGAATCTTATAGATATTAATTTTAGTAAATTACATAATTTATCATCTATACATACAGATATGAGTGTGTTAAAATAAATAATTAATGTTACGGACATATATATAGATACACACCCTTGTAAGTATCCTTCGTATGATAAAAATGAAAGACTAGAAAGAGACAAAGGGAGAAAATCAAGAGTGCAAGAAAAGTTGCTTCTCATCTCTCACCATCAATCAAATTATCACAATCTCAACAACAATGGTATGCTATTTAAAATAGACCCGTGCTAATTACCAATTTTCTAAAAATAAAATAATAAATGGCTGGTATTTACTGATTTTTGTAATTATTTATGCATGTGAAAAATGTTTTTAAAAGTAATGGCTGGTCTTTGCTGATATTTGTAAATTATTTATGCAATTGATAAAATAAAAAACACATTAATTTAAAATTTTATGTTCTCGAAAAACAAATACAAGTCGGGATGAATTTAGGGGTGATACTGATATGATCTATGTACAATAAAATTATCTTTCGAACAAATGTAAATTCTTAAAAGAAGAGTAGAGAGTTAAAATTTAGAACGTTTTCAACTTTTAAAAGTAACGAAAAAAAGAGTTACAAAAATTTTGTGTATTTTCTTTAATAGTTTCTTATCCATCATTATGAGCTTGGGCTTGTACTACAATTAAAATATTAGGGTTGTGCATAGGGCGGTCGTCCTCCTTGGACTTCAAAACAAATGTTATTGTAAGTTTTGCTCTATATTTTTCTTTTAAACTCTTATTATATAAGAGTCGGCCCTCTAAAATGTAAATAAATTATTCTGTACTTTTTTATTATAATTTATTTTTATTTTTAAAAAAAAGTGACCCCAGAACAAAATTTTAAATGGATCCCAAAATGTATGGTGACATTCAGCAAAGTTAGGTGTATATTTTTGTATTTTATGAGGGTAGTTCAACGTGCCGTATAAGATGAGAGTGAAGTGTGCGTCCGCTAATACCGCCAACGAAGCCATAATCGTGTTTGTTGCAATTACGCAACAATAATATCACCTCTGTTATCATGAAAATTTACAGATTATCTGAATATTTATTCAATTTATTTGATATTAAAATATTACACCAAAATCTTGCAGAATTCGCCAAAATGCAACCAATGATGGTCAAGATCACAACTGCATGTTTTAAATAAGAAAAAAAACTAAATTCGACCACCTCATCTAATGGCACATAGCAGTGGCTAAGTGAGGACTTCCATATAAGCAATTCTGAAGTAACGAAATACTTAAGTACCCAAACAAAAAACCGTACGCAAACGTTCTGTATACGGTATATTACCATGTGTAATGCCATTGTCTACATCAAACCAGAGAATACAAATATGCTTGCTTCAATAGCAAAATGAATAAAGAATCATCTACTAGAAATATAGCAGCCATCTGTCTAACCCAACACTTTACTTGTTTGATCAATAAAAGTTGACCAACCTACAGGTACCCAGGACCAATAATCTAGCAGGGAAAAAGAATACCACAAGCAAATGCATGTGTTGTGATGCAACTAACCGACTAAACCGTTTCAATGACTCTCTACCTGTCCGAACAATGCCAGAGAAGTTCAACTGACCTCGTCCGATCACGTTGCGCAGCACAACGGGCCTACTAATAATTATACCCCCGTTGACTCCAGTGGGTCCAGCAAGCGGCCACCAAACTTTCCGCCTGCGCTGCTCCCTCTTTGCCTTCCTTATCCGGCTGAGCTCTAGTTGGATAACCTTTCTAACAGATTTCAAGTATGAGTTCATATCGTGGTCTCTCTGAATGGTTCCTCCCGACCCATATGCAGAACGGTCGCTCAATATCTCGAGTGGATGTGGTGAGTTCAAGAATAAAGCCTGTGCTGCTTGGATCTGCTTCTCTGCATCAACAATGTCTGTTTCTGAACAGGTCAAGAGATAAAGACCACTGCCCGAAGGAAGGAGATCGTGGCTCGGAGAGAATTTGTGGTCTGGCTGAAGAATTAGAAAGTCTCCCATTGGAGTATATAACAGCTTCTGTTGACAAAGAGCATATGCAAGAAAAAATTAAGTCTAAACTCCCAAATTTAGCCACTTGTGAAAGAACAGATTCTTTTCTAGCTGCCTAGGCTTTGGTGGTCTTCGTCCGACCTGATTTTTTCTATTGGTACAGGTCAAGGCATACGCAAGAGGGATAAAGATGTCGAAAAGAAGTTTGTCTTGGCCAGAAAAGAATGAAACTAAAGTTCAGGCTAAAAAAGAATGTTTTCCTTCACAAGGGACTAGGAAATAATTTGCTTCTAAATTTCAATAAAATGAATAGGCAATAGATGGTTGACTAAACAGCTCCACACAAGAAATTCGTACCTGTTTATTAAGACAAGGAAGACTGCGGAAGTTCCCATTTACAGCCTTGAGAAATTCAGCAACATGGTTAGGATAATTGCATGAGAAAGCTCGGGGAACAATGTCTCTGTGCATCGCAATTGACTGGACATGATTACGAGGCAACCCTAGATTGCGTAGCAGGCGATCCCCTCCACACATAATTGATGGTGCACCAAAGGTTATAACAGGGTGTAAAGAGCAACGTGGTGCTTCCCCCCTTATCAGTAACATAAGATTTATGAGCAACGATAAACTTCCACCAAGAGAGTGCCCAGTGAAGCGGAATGTGGCTCGATCTCCGTGAGATTTAAGATGCTCCCGAATTTCAGGCAACATTTGCTCATACATCCCTTTCGCAGCCTCGTATATACCTCTGTGCACAAGAACATCAAGTCCCTAGAAAGATGAGATGCATCAGATTTTCTTTATCAAGAAAGCTTCTGAATCGGTATCCCAAGAAACCCACATCAACAAAGAGAAATTTTAGCCAAAGGCCAAAGCACTTTCTCAAACATCCTTAACACTTAAAAGCCAATACTATAACAGACATATTTTGCAAGCTTAAGAAGCTGGATAATTACCTCAAACTGAATAGGTTCAAACAATAGATTAGCTTGCCATGAAGCCAGTGACTCCGATCCCTGTAAAAGGTTTAGAAATATAATCAAACTTAGTGAAAAATATCAAGTTAATCACATCAATATAGTATGGTAGCATGACTAATGCAGGTAAGTGTATAATTGGGTTTTATGGATGTACGTTCTCCATGGGAAAATAAAACCACTATCCATTCTAAGAAACGAGACACATATGTGCACACACCAAGAACCTCTTATAAGCTAAGGTCAGTATCCTACCTGTATGACAAAGAATCGGGTTGCATTCTGATCATCATCACAGACAAACCACTCGCACGGTGAAGACCTAGTAGAATTCAGATCATCTGCCACAGCCTGTTTCACTTCCTCCTTTGCAGCAACAACTGCAGTCACTGAATCAGTGGCTATTAATGAGGCTACATCCTGATTTATCATATCAATATGGTCTGTCCTTCCTCCATCCAGTTCTTCTGGCAAATTCTCGTCCATTGTTGATTTGGAGGAATTAAACCAAAGAATGCTTTTGGTATGAGAATGTAAATAGGAAGCGGCAGAGGCAGCAATCTGATAAGCAGAAGAAGCACTTATACGGTTCCCATCAGACTTTGGCTCACCTCCCTCAGCCTGCTGTGCTTCATTGCCTTTGACATCCTGATTATCAGCTTCTATCTTCACTTCTTTCCATCCCTCTTCAGAAGATAACTTCTCTTTATCAACCTTCTCTTTCTCAATCTTCTCTTTCTCAACCTTCATCGCCTGTTCTTTCTTCTCTAGAGACGAAGTCACAAATCGTAGTCTGTGATATCTCAGCAGATTCTTGGGCTGCAACACAGTTTCACGAAAACCAATCAGCAGAAATTTACTACTCTAAGCATAAATCTCTCATGTGTAAGCACTCGACATTATTAAGTGTACAACTCAAAGTACGAGTTAAAAAAACCCACATATTCGTCATACTTGTAGTAAAATAAGCAATGAAGAAACATCCAAGACTTCAAGTCTACACCACATCATCAAACTGCAGTTATAGAAAAAAATGTTGGGTGTAAAATCCATGAAAGCTTAGTTTTTTGCCATCCACCTTACCAACAATATCATTGAATTTTTTCCCTTCTTTTTTTCAGAATTCAACATAAAGTTCCAAAATTTATCAAACACCAGTCCAAACTTTCACAAAAGTACCCATCTTCACCACCCTGAATTTCAAATATAAACATTAATCCAAAACTCTACTGAATTCAAATATCAACATTAATCCAAGACTCTCAGTATTGTTAGATCCTGAGTTATTTCATCCAAAGAAGGGCCAACAGAGATTCACACACCCAAAAACCCCAAAAAATGGGAGATCACCTTCCTTTCATTTACAGATGAAAAGATTTAAGCAAAACTGTACCTTAATTTGAGGAATTGAATAAGCAAGGCTTCCCAGGTAAGACATCTTTGCATATAATCTAGCTTCAGCCAAGGGCACTTTTCGGAGTAATTTTGAGAACGATTCTCTATCAAATTCAATCTTTTCGTCGTCGTCATCATCATAATCAACCGCACACGATTCACACTCCACGATCTCTTCGCCACCATTTCCGCCGTCTTCTTCCAATTTTACACCCGATTCTTCAACCAGATCGCCATTTTTTTCTTCCTCTTTCCAGAGAGACCTCACATGCAGAATCTTAAAAACCCAATTTCCATCCCGCCCTTCCTCTTCTTTGTCTTTAATGTCTTCCTTTTCTTCCACCAGGACGGCGTCGCCCACCGAGATTGCCGGTTCTAACCGGTTTCTGCCGCCGGGCCACAAAGATCTAAGCGGATGCCGGAAAGTAAAACCCCACGGCAAATTCTTCGGTTGCGCCGCCGACATCGATGTCTTCTCACTCGGTCGGAGTTCCCCATTTCCTGCGGCCGCGATCGGGGTTGCCATCATACTATGAATCCCCGCATTAAAGCACAAAGCATCCATATTGTAGAAAAATGAATTTCCCCTGAATAATACTAAATAACTTGTACCCCTTAGATACGGTTATGTATGTATTCTATACGTGTGTGTATATGTACAAGTAGATTCTGCGTAGACGGAGGCGCAGGATTATAGCGTCACCCACAATCTTTGAATTTCTGAGTCCTCTTCTACAGATTTCAGGAGAAAATCAACGAGAGAGAGAGAACAGGTGACCAAACTTTACACAGCCTTTTTATTTCTCTCTCTGCCTGCCTAATACACCGATTTTCTTGCCAGACGGCTTCCCTTCAAACTCCTTTTTTCTTGGAAAATATAAAAATAAAGAATTAATATCTGGAAAAAAAACATTGAAACGACGTCGTGGCCAGCACTGATCTTCAATCATTTGACCTTCCTAGTCGCCTTTGCCGTTGGTCGGTATCACTTATTTTGAAGATTAATTTGATTCTTTTAATTTCACTATCAAATATCAACATCAATATATATATATATATTAAAACAAAATAATTTTTTTCAATTTCATTTTTCCCCCTAAATTTTATTATTTATTTAGAATAATTATATCATTATTAAATTAAACTTAAATATTTTTATTCTAGAAATTTTGATTCGATTTCAAAATCTAAATTATTCCACAAATTTAGGTGTTTCAAAATTATATGAATATTTAATACATGATTTGAAATCTATATATTTTATCGAATATTAATCAAATCACTGAATTATAAAATTAAAAAAATATATAAAATCTAACAAATATTGACTCAATTTTCTCGATTCATTTTATAAAATATATATATATATATAAATAAGTAAAATTACTTTTTAAAATTTTATTTTTTCGCCTAAATTTCAACCATATAAATGTAAAACTATATATATTTATTTAACTCTTTTAAGATACATTATTACAATTTAATTGAAGATATTAATATCAACAATCTTCGGAATTTGCTTAGTTTTTGTTGTTCAACATAAATAAATTCGAATTTTAAAGAATTTTTGTTAACTCATAATATATTCAAAATAAGAAATAAATTTGTTAGGAACGTCAAATTATTATAGTTTCATTATATTATGGAAAATCATTAACAATTTTTCTATAATTAAACTATCAATTATTTAAAATCACCCAATCGCATGGATAAAATTTGATTTTGACAAGTATGAAATCAAATTTTCAACAATCTTATCATAATTCAAAACTATTTCTCATTTTTTTTCTCTCTTCTTTCTATATATTTTATCAAGGTTATTACTAAATATTATAAGGTCTCTCTTTTTTGTTCTCCCTCCTCTTGAAGTGTTTTGCGTTTCTGTTTTGAGAAAATAAATGGTGAGATATGTATGATAATATGTGTCATATTTTAATTGTCACAAAAGCATACACTCTTCAAAATATTATTTTTAAGTTTATTTTATTTTAAATTTTTTTATTCACCTGTGCTTTCAATTTATTATAAATATATTTAATTTTCTTAACTATTTTTCTTTCTTATTTTTAAACAAAAAGTTCGTCCATCTCTTTCATGTTTTGTTTGATTATTCTTGTGATTTTCTGTTGAGATCTGCTAATTATTTCGACGTATAAACATTGTGCGATTTTTCATTAGCCGTCAAAGTATTTGTTTCTTTCAAATTTCAATTTTTTACAATATTATTATATTTAATTAGCAATTTGCAAAATATTTTTGTCCTTAATTTGACTATGTAATTGGTAAATTTTACGAGATCTGTACAAATCTTTATTTTTTTAATCTTGTGATATGACTATTTTTTTAATTTAATTTGGTTCAACCTACTATAAATTATGGATATCATGTTTATCAATTTGTGAACGAGGCTAATTCTAATATAAGAAAAGACGAAACATAAAATTACAGCAAATTTCTACTAATTATACAAAAAAATAATCACTGAATTATAAATCTACACCTTCTATAATATATTATTTAACTTGAATATATGATTATATTACAAAATATAAAAAAAAATATCTTCTGTACATCGCACAAATCTCACACTAGTATAAGATTAAATGAAATACATTTATAAAAAATATTATCTATCGTAATGAAAAATAGATCAACTTTACTGCATGCAACGCAGAATGTTTTCTATTTTTAATTAATATATAAAAATAATTATTATATTTCATTAATTTACTAGTATTCAATCCGTACAATACCCTAATAAAAAATATTATTAATAAACTAATTAAGTTGAATTTAATCTTATAAAAAATTATTATCTCAAAATATTTTTAACAACATGTGAAGCTGATATTTGATATTAAAAAAATAAAAGTAAGATAATGTGCTTTTATTAATTGATTATGTATATCAACAATCAAAATCAAAGAACAAAATAGATTTTGTTAATGAAATAATTTTATAAGTATGTAATTAGTAGTTAATTGATAGATCTTTTGGTAGAAACATTTAAAACCTAATTATTAAGTAAAATTGATTTTTATAGATTGTTGGTTTAAGTATTTATTTATTAATAATAATTTAATTGCCATAATTCTTATCTACTTTTATAAATTAATATATTATATATCATTAACTTAAGTTTTTCCAAACTTTTGTTTAATTTCTTGAATCTTAAAGTTTTTAGTTAATTTTTCTTTTACAAACAATATTTTTCTCTCTCTATATATATATGTTTTATATGTGTATATATATGTGTGCATATATATATATGTGTGTGTATATATAAAGCTTCTAGTTGATCAGCATCAGGTTTCTTGATATTTTAAAAATAATTTCAAATGGATGATTCATGGGCACTTCCTAGTTCATGTACATTGAACTGACTATTCAATTGCATCAAGTTGCCAACTCATTCCTTTAAGGACAACCCAAAAATGTATTTTAACTCATTTGATATATCTTTTTGATGATATTTCAATATTGTATCTTAAAATCTAAATTCCAAAATTTAATTCTGAAAAAAAAAGAACTTATAAGTCTAAATCGTAAATTTTGAACACACTTATCTATAATATTGTTTTATTTTGTTCGACTATTATTATAATGTATTTTCTCTTCTTTTTTTTTTTATTGGGGTGATTTACATATTGTTCTAATTCTATTAAATATATATATATATATATATATATAATTTTTTTATTTTTTTTGTAGAGCACAAATGAAACACAAAAATTATTAGGTTCCATGACAATTATTGTTTTTAAGGTAAATATAAGTTTCATTCATAAGGTTGGAAGAATGAATTTATATTGCATTTCTAAGCTTTACACTTAGTTTAAACATTAATTAGCTTGTAGGTCGTAACCTAGTTCTCTAGCTCACCCACAATTACGAGTATATGTTAAATTGATTCGTTGAGGTTATCGCTAACTAAATCCCATTAATTACATTATTATTATTATTATTGTAAATCCCATACACTCTTTCAAATATAAGACCTAAAGTACCAATTTTAGTCGGTACATTTATTTGACTCTTCATTGTTATACATATCTAGATAAATTGTACATGCCTTTATATAGATTGAATTAATATTTTTTTATTTAATGTACTTTAAATGAAATTTAATTTTTTTATGGATTCGAAACATTCAATAAAAGTTAACAAGTACTTAACAGGATATATATAGATATAGAACCAACAAATAAAATTTAATAATTTCTTGTTCGAGATCTTTTATTTAAACAATATTGTATCGGAGCATCATAGTACAGAATTTGCTATAAATAAAATTTGTAAAATATAATATTTAAAAATAATAAAATAAAATAACTCCACACTGATGAAATCCACTTATTATACATCCACCATTTATTTCACCTATATTCATATGAACCCAATTAAAAAATATATTACATTTATACCTCAATTTACTAAATATTTAAATATGAATCCCTGTTTTTTATCTTCAAAATTTAATTGATAGAAAAAGAACAAAATTGTGCATGTGTTGTTAGTTTCAAAACATAGAAAAATAAAATTATGAAGCCGGTCTTAGAATAATTTTTAATTGAATTTAACAAAATCTTCAATCATCTTCATTTTACACAGCACCAACCCATTACTGGTATTATATTATTCGATTGTTAATGAGATTTATTTTGTTATTAGATTCAATTATATTTCTGTTGGAGAACCAATTAATTGTTAATGAAATATAAATATAAAGGTTGATTGATGTTTATTATTTAATTTAATTATTGAGCTAATTTGTTAACAATCTTTATTTGAAGTGAGCTGTTAATGAAGCATATACTTATTGGGGTTTGTGTCTTTTTTGCTATATATATATATATATTATTTAAATTTACTTGATTTGCTTTTAAAACGAGGACTAAAGTATATATATATATATAATTTTTTTTAGTTTCTATTTATTTTTTTCTTTATTTTATTTTTTTGGTTGTACATCTTTTAATAGTAAAGAATATTTATACGTATGTATTTTGTAATTATATATTCCATCCAAATTTCAAAACTCTGATTACATGATCGTATTCATAAATTAGTAAATGTTTTCTTCGCAAAATAAAGAACTTGGTGTAGCATTTATGACCTCCAATTTTATTTTATTTTTACCTAATTGTATAATAAACATACAATTTCACATGATTGTAATTTTCTGTAAAGCTGTATCCAAATTGTAATTTTGTGAAGGTCCTGATTTATAAAGTATTTATTTATTTATTCTTGCGAAAAATAAATAAATCCCAAATAGCTCAGTTCACTGAATCTAAGTAGATCTTGAGCTATTGGATCTGGAGAATTCGGGCGGCGTGCATAGATCTTAGATATTGATGTACTACTACTTATTATATATTTAATTATAATAATGAATTCCAACTATATATTCCCACACAAACACCAAATAACAACTTCTATTTAATTTCATGTTGAAAAAAGTACATTCACCGTCATAAGGTACAACACATCATCTATGTATTTTATTATAGATAAATAGACTGATACAATAAAATGCTTACAAATTTAGCCTAAGCTACAACCCCACCTTATTTGTCCTGCAATACATAATATTTTGTGATTGAAGTATTATTTTAAAAAAATATATATATGAGGTTTAATCACGTGCCCATAGAAAAATCAAGCACGTAACAATGAATTCATGTGTTCTTCTGTGAAATCTCAATTGATTGCAAGATCCAAACACTTTGTAATTTTGATGGTAGAATTTAATCTGCTATACATAAATATATATTTATAAATAAATATAAATATCAAATTTTTATATGTGAGTTGTTCCATATCAAAAAACGAAAGAAGAAAAACGAGTTTATATGTTTAGTAAGCTATTTTTTTTTATGACCAATTAATTTTAAATTAAAATTTGCTAGTCTCATTTTATGCTGTTGGGTACGTTTTAATTTGTGTGAATATCCAAAGCCCAATCTTGCTTCTAAAGCTAAGCCCATTCTCAGTTTTATTTGAGTGGGCTAAATAGTTTCACAAAGCCCAAGCTCCAATTACAAGTCCTCATCGTCAACAAACACTGGTAAGCTTTGGTGAAGGGTTATTGCGAGTCGAGTTCTAAATTATTTGTGTTGTGTTTATTAATTTTTTATATTGTTTAAGCTGGACTTAAGTTAATATTTTTAAATGTTTGATTCATCTCCATTCAATAAAGATAATAAGTTTTAATTATATTTACGAACATATTCAGTAATATGTTGGTAAAAGATTTGTATTCATAAATTTGAATATTAAATAAACAAATTATTGCACTAAGAAAATTAAATTAACAAAATCTCCAATATACATACCCACCAAATAACCAAATTTGGTTCTTATTATTATTATTAACGCTAATCATTAACAAGCAAGTTCGTGAGTATCTTTAAACGAACAATCAAGCAAGTTTCTCACGAGTTATTATCAAATAAGTTACCTAACATTTGAGCTCCGTAGTTTATAAAGCAAGTTCAAAAAGTTTGTTCAAGCTCTATTTGTTTGTTAAATAAATAAAGTATGTATCAAATAAAAAATAATTGCTCATTTGGCGGACAGTTTGTTCAAAATATTCAGCTAAGTAGGTGAAGTAGCGTTCGCCATATTTTACCGAACATTGATTTAGTTGTTTGGTAGGATATTCCAAACAAACCTTAGACCAACATGTTCGTCCTTATTCAACAGATAAGGTTCGAACACGAACAAATGTGATCAACCAATTTTGTTGACTACAAACATATGTGTTCGGTAAATTATGTTCGAACATATACAAACAGATATGGGACGAGTTTAAATAAAATCCCTGAAGAACGAACAAAATACGAATGTTTTAAATCAAATCATTCTACAATTTATATTTTCATCTAAAACACATGATGTTCAATTAAAACTGAACTTTTGAAGGTATTTGATTGATTTAGAAGACAAGCTAGTTATATTTTTATTCCTCTTCTTCTTCATCCCATTTTCTTTTTTTTTTCGTTTTGTTTTATTAAAAGAACAATTATCATAAATAAGGTGTCTTTGGTAAAAAAGATATTAAGTAAGTGTATTTAGTCAATAAGGTATAGTCGGACAATTGGGGGTGCAAATTATAAAGCAAGTTCAATAAATTTGTTGAAGCTCTATTTATTTATTGAACAAGTAATTTCTCCCACGCGATGCACGGCTATTTATTTTCTATTACTTATTTGTGTAATTTTTTTTATAATTTTATTAATTTAGAGAATTTTGAGTTTTAAATTTTAAAATTAAAATGTATTAATTGAACAAATAAGAGTAGGAGTCTCAACTTAAGATTCTTGGCCCCAATTCAAATATTTCTTTATGAGAAATAATATTTAAAAACAAATTATGAAGTGCTAAATTTGTTGAAAAAATATTTTATTTTAAAGACATATTTTGTTTTGATATATTAACTAATGACACATTCAATGATAAACTTTTAAAATAAAAACCTCTTAGATATCAAACAAATTTATCAAAATATGATGGATATTTGAACATTACTATTTTATCGGACTTGTTTGTTAATTGTTTTCTTGACTTTGCTAGTTTTTTTATTTATTAATATTTTTGTGTTTTAAAGTGAATGTAATTCTAAATTTAGGAGTTATAATATAAAAATTAAAATAAATATGCCGTATATGCTTAAAATAAAAGATAATCTTGTAGAATAGAGAAAGGAAGAAAAAAAAATAACTTACAAACCTAATCAATATTTACACCAAGTTGTTACATAATATTAACAAACAAACATTAAATGCAAATACAAATAGGTTCCTAATATATTATTTTTCACCGCTTCACCAAAAGCATACCCACTTCCATAACGATTTTTAATTATGAAGCACAACCACACCACCATCATTCATTATGTTTTTGCTTTCATCTGATCCGACAAATTGAGTTCGTTAAAATAAAAACAAAAGAAAGATGCACTACAACCACTATAACTCCGATGAAACCAGCCATCACCACCATTAATTATAACACAAGTTTGGACTGTAAATTTGAAGTCCTTACTTCCATCATCCCAAAATCAAGCTCTTATTACTAATAATGTTGTTGTTGTTGTTGTTGTTGTTGTTATTATAATAATAATAATAATAATAATAATTATTATTATTATTATTATTCAGTAATTATAAATATATGTTATATATGGTTTTAAAATAAAGATATTTTCAAATTTAGAAAGCTAGTTGAGGCGAAAAAAATTTAGCTTCTAAAATTAAATTGAATTTCTCTTTGTATATATATATATATATATAAATGTTAAATCTATCTTAAAAGACTTGCAACAAAGAACATTTTATTCTTTCTGTGATAATTTTATGTCAAAAAAGAATTTTGTTTTTGCGGTTGTTTAAAATTTAGAAGTAACATGTTAAATTTTTGTTCCTTTTTTAATTTTGAATTCGATGAAAATAAAATTACACACATTAATCTCACTCTTGTTATGCAAATATTAATTACTTTTATTTTCAGATCAAATCATTTTATTGTAATCTAACTTATATATATATATAAATATATATTGGTTATCTTTATCCCAAAATCAACAAAATTATAGGATCTAAATTGAATAACAATTTATATTTTCAGAATATTTAGAATTTTGTTTTAATACTCTCATAATAAAATAATTAAATTTTGATTAAATAATAATATAATAATTTATTGCGATTATAGTAACCATTGAATCGTTGCTATATCAATTAAATTATTTTATTATATCATATATATATAAGTAGATATTGATATAGATTTGTATAAAAAAGTAGATATCATAATTAAAGGTAATTTAGATAGAAAAAATATTATTTTTTTATTTAAGACGATACTTCTCTTTATATATATATCACAATTAACTTAAAAATAATTTATATTTAATAACTAAATTTTAATGTATGTATGTATGTGCATGTGGATGTCAAATTAAAATGTGAAAAGAGAATTAATTAGATATATCTTTAAAAATTAAAGTTGAAACAAAAAAGCTATAAGCTTTTGAATTTTGAGTGAAAAATAAAAGCCAATAAAAAATTAATTAAATAAAAATATTTTGATAGATAAAACTTAAAAATTAATAAACATCGTAACTTTATCAATCAAATATATATTAATATAAATTTAAATAAAAAAATAAATACTATAATACATAGATAGATATTAATATAAATTTACATGAAAAATAGATACCACGTAAAGTAGTTTAGGAAAAACTTAATATATATACACACATATATATATTATTAGATTTATTATTTATTTATTGATTTGTTTTTTTTTTTTTTCAAAAGGAGGCGGTAAGTTGCTCGCGTACCCGCTTTCATCTTTTTAACTGGATAATTATGAATTTTCATAAAAGGGGGGCAAACCAATTTTTAGAGTGAAAACAAAATTGTATCCCACTCCTACCCGCCACCACCGCAACTTTCCGCCGCAGGTGATCCAGGTAACAGAACGACCTCAAATGCTTTTATAGTACAGTGGCCCTTGCTATAAAAGTCTGGTATTGAATGCTTAAATGCTATTTTCAGTAAATTGAATGCTTAAACTTGCTTCGAGGGAAGATGTCTAAGTCGAATGGAAATTTCTCTGCTGCTATTTATTTTCAATAAATTGAATGCTTAATCATATTTAATTCTCCGGTGGACAGTATCAGAAAAGCAGTAATTGTTACCTTTAGGTGCCTCAGTACGCATGTAAAATTCATTCTCTGATTAAAAAGGGGAAAGGGAGGACCTAGAAAGAAATGGATACAAACTATTAAAAAAGGGTATGTTACACTTAAGTATGAAGGAAAAATATGTATCACCGAATATGATAGTGATATGATCCATATAACCGACCACATGATGGTATGGTGGATAAAAACTTAGTTTATGTTGTGGGTGGTGGTGGTCGGAGATGGAGGCATGGAGCCACACCAGGTTCAAAGGGGGTTTGGGCCTCTGAAATTTAAAAGATTTCCTGGGTGTATTGGTACTAGCATAGTACTTAACAAATAAATTACAAAAAGGGTGAATTTCACGGTGTGTCAAGTTCACAAGAAATTTGTGATAAACCCAAAATTTGTCCAATCCATGGTCAGTACGTTTATCACTGCATATGTCGTACAATTATACTTGTATTTGTTTATTGGCTTGTTTGTACCAACGTGCTGTTGGTGTTGTTCATTTCTTAAAGGCAAGTTGAACTGGTTTCCTATTTTATTTTAGATCTATGATTGAATTCTGGCAAATTCGTTTGGTGTTAGTGTTAAGAAATCTCGGAATCTGATTTCTGTACTTTCTATAAAGTATCTGTTTATGTGTTTTCCTGTACACATATGTGGTCCTGGCGTGCTGCCCATTATTTCGAAGGCACTCAGAGAGTACAGTTAGAATCAATATCCATTATAGTTTTAAGATTTTTTTATTAACATTTCATGGAAATTGTATAAGAGTTTGATTGGGTATCTGGAGGTTGGTGAATGTGTATAATATATATAAAGTTATTGGATTATTAGGGGTTCGGATTCGATGTTGTGCTGTTGTGCTTAAAGCACAACACCCCTGGTGTGCACCAAAACTACGACATATCAGCTGCAAATGACGTTGTCCTGGCTGCACAGCTTAGAAGCAGCTGAAAATTCAGCTGAGATATTTTATCAGCTGAGAAGTGCAGCCAGTTCTCAGTTGTTTGCAGCTGAGACAACGTTTTGGTGCACAACTGGGGAACCAAATACGATTACTAGGGATATCTGATCCCAGTGTTGAGTAACAAAGATGAATGGTGATGAAATTGGATGACAATTCAGCTTTTCTTGTAGAGCCAGCTGAAGTTGAACTATTGTATATAACTTCTTTTCCTGATGTGATTAATACATAATTGTATTACGATTCTTTTTTCTTTTTTTAATGTTAAGATTTAATTGAGTTAATATTCTAAATTTATTAAATCTCATACTAATATATATACTTCTATTTTTAGGGTTGATGTACATTATTCCATTTTCTCTACTGTTAGTTACTTTTTAAGGTTGGGGTCATTTTAATTGGGAGGTAGAGTTGGGAGAAGTTTGAACCCCCAATGCCCTCTCTAATATTTTTACTATTGTTAGGTGGGCCCCCTCAGTGAAATCTGCCTCCGTCTCTGGTGGTGGTGGTGGTGGTGGTGCTAGTTGGTGCTGGTGGAGGTACCACTTACCAGACATAGAGGATGAGTAACACCACAGCAGGGCCTTCCTCAAAAGTGAGACTGGGCACATCACAACCTTCAGAATCCACCAAGCGTAAACGTGGAATGTTTCAGAAGGATCGTAAGTTTTGTCCTCTGAAAATTCTTCATTTTTCAAAATTTTGAGTCTGTATTCTAATGCACATATTGTTTATATGGAGGGAACAGTGCAGCATATGATGTATGGCTTCGGCGATGATCCTAATGTATGTCATCTTATCCCAAGTCCTTTGAACCTTGTTTGCGTTTCAATGTTGTTTGTGAGATTTTATATTGACGCAAAACCTTTTTCCATGACTAAGAAGTTCATCTGCAGATAGAGTAAGCGGGACAAACTTATATTGCTCATAATACGTAGTGCAATCAAACAAATTTTGTTCGGAAGCTATAATTATGCTTCAATTTTACGTTTCATTTTTGAGATATTCTTGTAAATTTAGTCTGCGAGAATAACTGAAATGACATTTTCATAAATTTCATCTAATGTTGTTATGGCTTTGTTTTTTGCTATTTTCTCACTGCAGCCACTTCCTGAGACTGTTGCACTCGTCGAGGATATTGTTGTGGAGTATGTAACAGATATGGTATGTCTTTTCATTTTTAAACTTTTCCAGCCGTTCTTTACTTTATGAGTGTTTGTTTTCCATAGGGGTGGCAATTTCCCCCTGGGAAATCATCGCCGTTGGGAACCGAATGTTGTGGGGCGGGGAATCTCCTAATAATTTGGGGATGGGGATTCCCCGAAAGCAAATTAGCGGGGATGGGGCGGGGACGGTATTTATGCCTCCGACACTCCGACTAGTCCCTGTCCCCGTTCCGTCCTCGTTAGTTAAATCGGGGATTCTCCGTATCCATCCCTGTTCCACGTTAGTTTTTTATTATATATAATATAATATATATATATATATATATATAAATATTAGTCAATTAGTTGTTTTTGATTTTATTTTACTTCAATTTTTATAATTTTTATTTTGGCTCTATTTAATTGATTTTTCTATATTTTATTTCTTTAATGTTGCCTAAAAAAATTATTAAAAATTTAGTGTTAATTTAAGTATAAATGAATTGAGGACCCCGAATCCCCGCGGGGAGTCCGTTCCCTGAACGGGGAATCCCCAGCCCCGTACCAAATTCTAAAAGTGGGGATGGTAGTTGAAATACATTTTTGGTATGGGGATGGTAATTCCGATATCATCCCCGAACCTGACCATTGCCATTCCTAGTTTTCCCTATTGGGTTTTTCGTTCGTCTGCACTCTGCAATGTATCGTTCTTTATTCTTACAATCTTCTTGGGAGAAATCAGAAAACTTAACCCTGAAGATAACTCTTCCACAGGCCCACAAAGCTCAAGATGTTGCTACCAAAAGAGGAAAGCTTTTGACAGAGGATTTTCTCTTTTTAATCCGAAAGGTAAACACCATGGCTAGAGACTCAACTTATACTTCCTCCTTCCCAAAAAAACCCATGTTCCTGAAATAATATTTTTTTCATTTTTGGTCAATTAGGTGAAAGTAGAACCTTCCAAAAATTATAAATCGCACTTACATATTTTTTTATTCGTTAATTTGACTTGTTCAACGAGATTTGAACCTTCCAAACAAGACTTTTTCCTGAGACAAAAACTATTTTTGGAATATGACTATTTTTTGGTAGGGAAACGGGTAATAGATATGGATTCATCATTATGTACTAGCTTCAAAAGTAATAGAAATACAAACATTGGATGCCAGACATGATTATACATTTCGAGTTCTCATTGCTGTTTTGCACAATTTGAAAGCAGGCATTGAAGATCAGATTTATTAGACAAATGCTTTTGATTTTCACATAAAGTGTGATTTTGTAGGATTTGCCAAAACTAAACCGATGCACAGAGCTGTTATCGATGAATGAAGAACTAAAGCAAGCAAGGAAGGCTTTCGAGGTTGATGAAGAGAAACTGGCTTCAGTTGATTGAGATGTATGTATTATAATACAACAGGCTATTGTCGCTGTTCCATCCGTATAGAATTGGAATAGGGTGTGCATCCGTGTAGAATTGGAATAGGGTGTGATACGTAACGTAAAGGAGAGTTTCTAGGTAGGAGATAGTTTGCCGATGATGTTGTCAAGTTGTCCTTGAAGAAAATGCTTCAATTTGGCCTCATGCTAGTATTCCCTGGTTGGTTAATAACTTTTATTTTATTCGAAGACTTCAACTCTTATAAGAGGATCCGATACGAGGATGTGGAGCTGATATTTTAATAGAGAAAAAAAGGGGGAAGGTACTTATTTTGAACATTTAGATAGATTTGTTGATTTATATTTTTCTTATAAATACCTCATTTGAATAAATTATAAAATAGAATAAAATAGGTTAGGAGAAAAGGTATTGGGTTAGGGGCTCAATTTAAAGAAAAAAAAAAGAGAAATCCTCTTTTTTTCTTTTTAAAATGGAAATACAAAGACTTACATCTAAAAGGTAAAAAGTAGGTACTGCCAATGTATTGAAATGAAAATAATGTTCACTTGCCTATTGTAGGCATATATTAATGTCTATTGATGATATGTTAAAATAACACACATATATTATAAATTAAATACTCAACTTACCTATCACATAATTTTGAACCATCATCAGTGAACACGTGTTAGAAGGTGATCATTTCTGTCTATCGGAATGCAAACCAAACAGGAAGTTAAGGTCAATAGTTTTAGATAAAGCTAAGTAAGAAGAAAGAATCAGTTTTCCCATGACAGTTACAGCTCTTCACAAACGATCTACAATTTGAACAAAATTGCCAATAAGAGCAAACCAGAAACAGAAGTTCAATACAGTAGCTCAGAATATCTTGCTACAATATAATCTTATACCTAACCTAGTATTTCCTTTATCTTTGTCTTTTGGTCCTCTGTTAATGAGGTGGGGAAGACAACCTCAAAGGTGACGTATAAATCTCCCTTCTTGTTATTGAAGTGCAACGGCATACCTTCGCCTTTAAACTTCCTCACTTCCTTTGGCTTTGTGATACCCTGATAAAAATTGAATTACTATTTAGATAAGTTTTTCCCCCCTTAAGAAAGAAGATCTAATCTTTAATCTCAAGCGACGTAGTGTATTAAGATCTTGTAGATGCTACATTCCGTAAACTCCACCAGATAGAGGATCTATTGCGGATTTGCACATATATACATGGATGTGTGAGTGATTATTATGTGCGTATCTATAGGGTACTTCACTGGATATAGGAAGAATAAAACTGTAGATTAATGATCACTCCTGTATAGGATTTTTACTCACCTTGGAGCTAATGTCCACCAAATGTTCATCAAGGTGTTTAATGGTCTTCTCAAAACCAACAAGAGCTTGAACCTGAGGAAGAACAGAGGGAGTTGATTTTTACTTGAGTATTGGGCAAGACAGTCCAGAGTCCAGAGATAGTAGTTATATCATAGTGATAACAAGAAGCTAGAATATTGGAAAGCATATATAGCACAAACATCTTAGTCACGAACAGATAACCGAGACCAGATGATTATAAATATCAAATTTAAGAAAAGGTTCAAAGGATTGGCTTGGAAAATGAAATTTGATATATCAAACCGAGAACAGAAAACCGAGACCAGATAATTGCCTGAAACTAAATGATATATATATTTTGCCAATACTACAAAAATGGCTTGGCTTGGAAAATGAAATTTGACACCCTCTATCTCCCTCCGACAACCACCACTAAGCCTTTATTTTTCTATATAGGATCGGCTATATAGGTAATATTTCTCAGGATGCTTAGTATGGTGGTATGGACAAGAAGGAAAGGGAAAGGAATGAGGACTTGGTGTGTGGTGTATAAGAAGGAAATAAATGAAACTTTTGGGGAATAAGTCATATCATTATACTCATTCTCTTTCACAATATAGATACCTTTAAATTACTGAGCATCCCCTTATCTTTTTTATAGTTTCTTTTAATTCTTTTTTAGGTCTCTACTTCCCCTTTAATTTGGTAAATGATTTTCTATTTTCTATTTTCTACGTGTACTAGGGCATGCACAAGTCTCACGCATACATGTCATGCCATATTAAGCACAGTTCTTTCATTTTCTTACCTGTTGGGGGAAGTCCCCACTTCTTTCTAATGCATTCATTACTTATTTTATTAAATTCAATGTGTCAGCACATCAACCATTTCTTCTTCCCTCAACTTTTATTCAGATTCATATTTGGTCACCCAACACAAATAAAAGAAAGGAAAAAAGTTGTCGAACTGGCACAGAGGAAATACACAAAATTGAACAGCCAACCACAGCACATACCGTTGCAAACAATTATCGAATAGAATATAAAGATTGTTCAGAAGAAAATGTTACCAAAGTAATAGTGACTGTTGTGTGCAGATCATTGCCTTCCCTTTTGAAGCGATCATGAGGTGCAGTACGAATACGAAACTACACAAATAACCAATCAATAACGTCAATGTCGAATAAGCAAGAACCAATTAGATAGAATCAATCCATAGACAGATTCACCACCATAAAAAGAATGGATATATATATATATATCTATATATATAAAACCTTAAGATCTCCAGCTTCACCATCAATTACTGGCTCTCCCTCTTCATAAAATAACACTTCCTGTAAAATGGAACGGTAAGTTTTTCACAGAGAATCCTACAAACTACACCCAAATACACACTTCTTTTATAACAAAATTATGTTAGAACTAGTAAAACCATGATGAATGCAAAAGTGAAAGTTTACTTCCATTTACTTGAAGATGAAAGAGTCAGCATTCTAATTCCTGAACTTTATAATAAAGAACCTTTTTTTAGGAAAGTCACAAGTTGTGTCATGTGCATATTTGATAGGCGATGAAATAGATGGTGAGTATGCATGTTGAGACTCTATGCAGCCAGTCATAATTCCACAACCAGTGCTTATAGAAAGTATGAATAAGGATGAAACGGTCATCAAATGAATGAGAGGAAGCCAGAAAATAGTCTGTAACAATTCAGATTAATGACTGAACAAGGAATCAGCAAAAATACACATGCAAAATACATGGAAATATGTCATTGGCACAACTGATGCACAAACAATATGGAACCAAAAAAAAAAAGAAAACTTACTTGCCCATCCTGCATTCCTTTCTCAATATCCACGGTGACGAAATCACCCTCCCTCTCATACTTCACATTTGGGCACTGTTCGCAGACCTGGAAGGGCAACACAACATGACATTGGTCGATGTCGCATAGAGAAGCAAACAATGAAAGAATAACTGACACCTTAATGTGTAAGCATTTTCTGATTGGAAATTATATACCTGCTCTGTCATCTGCTGAAACATCCCTGGACCTATTTGCTTGTGATAAACCTCATTTCTACAGTTGCAGCGCCTCTTTCCTGGAGCTGGTTTAATTACGTTTTTCACCCTCCAAACCTGATGTATTCCGCATACCCAAAATTCACTTATGAGCCAATCATGTAAATGTTACTAAGGACTGAATTCAATTCTATAATTTTGTGGATATGGAATGATTTAAAAAATGCAATGTTCCATGCACAAGAAGGCATATCAAGCTAGAGTAAATCAGACGTCACTAACAATAGAACTCAATCTAAATTTTATACAAATAAATGCATAATAAGAAGATGGGCATTTAACTTCAAGAAAGCACAGTAACACCATAACATGAAAATTATTTCACACTGGCTGGAGAGTATGAAGCATATTCTATTCTGTATATGCAAATGCATATTGCAGTTATTTTGAACTATAGATTCTCTGCAGTTAATGAACATTATATGTACAATCACTTCATAAATAGAAGAGAGGGTTAGTATATAGGTTCACTTCTGCATCCTTGTGTCCCATATCAGTACCTTCAAACTGCCCCCCATATACAGATCTTCAAGAGTCGCATCCAATTCAACAACCACTTCATCACCTTTCACAACCCTCTCTTCTTCTTCCATTGAACCACCTCCAAAAAAACTACAAAAATATATCTTTATCAGAAAGGCTGCTTATAGAATGAGGGATAGAGTTTCAATTCCACAATAAACAAACAAAACCAACAAATTCCAGAGGATTCATAAAGAAAACACCAAAGAGAAAGCATTAGCACTATATTAAATTTGCTGAAGAAAAAGTACTGACAGGTTTCAAGATCTAAAATATGGAAGATTTTTCAATATTGCAAAAGCAGCATCGAGAACAGAAAGAGATTCTCACATGCCAATGCTTATGCAAGTCTAGCCTGATGCTGAATCACCCAACTTCCCTTCCAGAGAATATGTGGAATTTTGATATAGAAACCAATATTGGGTTTCTTATAGAGCCAAGGTGGCCGAGTGGTTAGCACGATCACCATACACATTAAATTCATATGTTAATTTTTCGGTGATGGTGCTTCCCGCATCACCAACTTGACTCCAAGAAAACAAAAAAACCCAATTTTTGGTTCTAACATAATGATTCAAGACTTATATGTGTGGGCATATTACATTTAAGTAAGCCTTACCACATTTTACAATATGGATGAAAAAAATCAAGCTGACAACAATGGAATACTATAACTAAAATAAAAGAGAAGATTGAATTGCAAGCTTTGAATGATTGTCATGCAACTCTAAGCCAAAATGAATTTTTGAGGTTCCCACTTATCAGAAAAAAAAAAAAAAAGTGTATATCAAACACAAACTGTTCTACATAATCCAGAATAAGCATTATAAGATGACATGAGCTACAGTTGATATGATACAATAATAGTTATTCGAGAATAAAACAAGCCTTAAAGGATTGAACAAGCATAACATTCAAAACCAGACTGAAATTAACATAACTATACAGGTACTTACGAGCTAAAAATGTCTTGAATATTCATTCCCCCACCTCCTCGACCCCCACTTGCCGCATGCTGCTTGAGACCTTCCTCACCATATCTATCATATATACCTCTCTTTTCGCTATCTGACAGAACTTCATAAGCTACAAAAATAGAACCATTCTAACCAGTCAAAATCAAAATTATATGTCAACGAAGTTAAGAATATTCTCCTCAGAAAATTAACTAATATGATCTTTAAAAATAACAAGAAAATTGGAATACCATTATTAATTTCTGCGAATCTCTTGTTCGCCTCTTCATTTCCTTGATTTTTATCTGGATGATACTTCAATGCAAGCTTTCGATAAGCACGCTTTATTTGGTCATCCGATGCGCCTTTCGGAACTTGGAGAACATCATAATAACTCTTCCTGTAGCAGAATGAGAGACTCCCATCACGAAAAAATTGAATTACAATCTAATCTAATTACAACAAAATCACTAATCCCAACACGTACGCTGCAATGGCAATCAGATAGTACGATACAAAGCAGAAAAACAGCAATAATTTTGATCTCCGATGCGCCATATTAGCAGGCACAGAAATCAAAATTATGAAGCGGAAAAGGTAGGGTTTTCAATCCGATCTTCACGCCAGTACAGCGAACAGCCGATAGGATTCTCAGATTTCTTCAAGGGAGCCAGCAGCATTATACGAATCAATGCACGTATATGAATGTGTGTGTATACAACCGAAAGATTTCTCCTTGTCTGAGTAAGAATAATGCCGAACCGGGGAAGAAAATACGAAATTTTCATATTTGCAGGGAAGAGCTGTGAGAAGAACAAAGGATTTTACTAAGCAACGTGGTCTTGGGGGGAACTGACCAATCACAGAGCGTTCCAACTTGTTTGAGCCAGTAAGAATTTGCCACGTAGTCCTTACTTCCTTTTTGACTTTTTATGCATTCGTAAAATAGCAAACCTCTATTTTTAAAATTGAAATGAAAAAAAATTGCTACATAACGTTGGGGATAAAAAGAAAAAGTTAAAATCGAATCCAATGTAATATATTTCTCAAGTTTCACTAAAATATCCAAATTTATAACTTATATTTAAATTATTTGATCATTAAATAGATTTTGATCACAAGTTGGAATCGAGTAATTTATTAATACCCTTATCTTCATCTTTTCTTTATATATATTAGAGAAGAAATAAAATGTTATTTGCCACAAAATTCATAATTTTTCTAGAATGAATTAATAGTTTGATTACTACAAAAAACCGTTCCTTAGGAGTCAATTATGCGATAAGCATTTTCTTAAAATAATTTTTTAATTATTTTGCAATATATACATATATATATATATATATCTCAAAAGATTTTGAGATATTCTTCTAAAACAAATCTCAAACTTCAATGCCTTAGAAAAACTTTCTTATATTTTACTAAATTTCAAATAATAATATTATTATTATCGTTAAATATTATTAATTTTTGTAACATTATTTTTATGTTCATTAAGTATGAACCCATGCAATATATGAAATATATAACATAATATGTGGAAAAAAATAACTTAAAACTTATGACATATAAAAGGATCTTAAAATATCTTTAGAATATAATTGTTCGTGATTGAAATCAATTGCTTGCTATAATGCACGATATATATTTTTAATAAATTGTATAATAGAAATATGTTAAACTTCATGTATGAAGATAACATTGTATAAGAAACTCTTGTTTCTTGTTTTTTAATAATTCATTCACATTATTTTTCAAAATAAATATTGTATATATCAATATATTTACAAAACTCAATTGTCTAAATTTGTTAAATTTGTTATATTATGCATTAAAAACGAATAAGAATAAAAATATATTTGTATCTTTAAAAAAATTATTTAAAAAATGATTTAAAAGGGAAAGAAAAGAAGGTTATTGGGCCAAGCTTTTTCTAATCACAGTTTTATTTTCTTATAGACGCTAAAAATATGAGCCCAAAACACCTGGAGGCCCAAATACTATTTCGGCCCAATAGCTATTCCTGGTCAGGTTTCTAAATTTAGTTCATACACCGCACGGCGGCCCGGCATCGGGACGTATGGTTGCGCTCTTCCTCCAGCGAAGATGAAGTCGAGATTCGCAGCTTCCGTTTATTTATATTATGCTGGTTATACTCACTGCCAAAGCCCTACCATATTTCTGCAATTTTTCATTTTTTGGTTCTTTCAACTATGAAATGTGTATTCTCCCAGGTAAATGTTGCAGAAACACAGCGTCTTCAAGATCCACGGTCGCCATGTTTAACCGCCGCCATTGCCAAATTAGCTCAAGGTAAAAGTGTATCAAGTCGCTTGAAGATATTTTTAGCTTCGCAGCTTATGTAGTGTCCCCTCAGTGTTGTATATTGTTCAGATATAGGTTCAATAAGTGGTTTATCAATTTTACTGAATACAAAAAATGAGTACCCAGAGCTTGTGTATGTGAAAATATATAAATAATTTTTTTTTTAGAAAAAATTGTTATGCATTTAGCACATGTGTATATTTTGTTAATTTTGTGTTGTGATTGCTGAATTTTTGGTTATTAGTTTCTTCAGATTGCAAAGTGTTTTTGCTCTTACTAAACAAGATTCATGGCCAGAGATCATAAATAAGTTGTGTGCTCTAACAAAATTTTAGATCTTTCCAGTAAGTGCTGCAATTGTAGCTGCCTTTAGACATCCATAGCTTATATCTTTAATTTGGTCAGTTTCCAGGCTCAAGGATTTCAATGCCTAAGTAAGTCCGTTCACTCTTCTGCACTCGGCGATGACGCATTCTCAGAATTAGGTCCGGAAATATCAGAATTCCCTGCTGAGAAAATTAAGTTGATCACTGCGAAACCTGATGATATTATGGTATGTTTCTCTGATGTCCGTATTTCTGTCTGATGAGAACGGATCATAACAGAGAAAGAAGAAGTATGACAGTAGAGAAGAGAAAAACCAAAGATGTATATTGATGAGCTAACTGCACATATTTATACAGGTATTAAGCTAACAATGTTGACTGACTTCATAACAGAATAACTGTCTATTCTAACTGAATAACCGAATCTATTCTAACTGAATAACTGTAACTTAAGGGGGGGTCACTGACGTGTACAACCATTACTATAATATTCCCCCTTTAAGCTGAACTTGTCTATGCCGCAGTGGTAGTTTAGAAGCTAGCAGATTGAACCTTCCAACTGATAACGGTTTGGTGAGCAAATCAGCAATTTGCTCAGTTGAAGGGATGAACCTGATATCCAGGACTTTAGACAACACCTTTTCTCTCACAAAATGAATGTCAATTTCAATGTGTTTTGTTCTGGCATGGTAGACAGGATTTGAAGCAAGAGCAGCAGCACTAATGCTGTCACACCAAATAACAGAAGGTTTTTCAAAAGTAATTCCAATTTCATTAAGAATGGAAGTTAGCCAAGTAATATCAGCTGTTGTGTCAGCAAGGGCCCTATACTCAGACTCTGCACTACTTCTGGAGACGACTTGCTGTTTCTTTGAGCTCCAAGTAATCAGATTTTTGCCAAGAAAAATATAGTATCCTCCTGTTGATCTTCTATCATCTGGGCAACTAGCCCAATCTGCATCTGAAAATCCTTCAATGAGAAACCTCTGGATTGGCTCAAAATGTAGACCAAGCTCATGCGTACCCTTAAGATATCTCAGTAAATGCTTACAAGCTGTCCAATGATTTTCTGTAGGGGCATGAAGAAATTGACTAAGTTTATTTACTGCAAAACTTATATCAGGCCTTGTGACAGTTAGGTATTGTAGGGCTCCAACAATGCTTCTGTACAAAGAGTGATTAGAGAAACATTTGCTGTCATTGAGATGCAGCTTTGTGCCTGCACAAAGAGGAGTAGACGTAGGTTTGCAATTAAGCATATCAGTCTTAGCCAATAGATCAAGAACATACTTCTTTTGAGAAAGGCATAATCCTGTTGAAGTTTTGTGAGCCTCCATCCCCAAAAAATAATTGACTTCTCCGAGAGTTTTAAGAGCAAATTGCTTCCCTAAAGAGTCAATAACATCAGCAATTGCCTTATGATCATCACCAGTAACCAATATGTCATCCACATAGACAAGTACAAACAGAAAACCAGAGCCCTTCTTGAAGAAGAGTGAGTTATCAGATTTTGACAATTGAAAACCCACAGAGATCAAATATTGTTTTAGAGTGTTGAACCAAGCTCTAGGTGCCTGTTTTAATCCGTAGAGAGACTTGTTTAACCTGCACACATGATTTGGCAAAGAAGAATCCACAAAACCCTCAGGTTGCTGCATGTAAACCTGTTCTGCCAAGGTGCCATTAAGAAAGGCATTATTAATATCAATATGCTCTATCTTCCAATTAAATGTTACGGCAAGACTGAAAATCAGCCTGATTGTACAGGCCTTTACTACAGGACTGAATGTCTCAAAATACTCAATGCCTGGATGTTGCTGAAAGCCTTTGGCAACAAGCCTAGCTTTGAATCTCTCAATAGTGCCATCAGGTTTGTGTTTAACCCTGAACACCCATTTATTGGCAATAACATTCATATGAGGTGAGGCAGGTACAAGTGTCCAAGTGTTATTTGCCATGAGAGCATTGAATTCTGCTTGCATGGCTTCTAACCATTTTGGATCCAATAAAGCTTGTTGTATAGTAACAGGTTCAGAACTAAGAGGAGAAAGAGCAGCAGCAGTATAAGTTTTGGGTTTAAATATCCCAGCTTTTGACCTTGTGACCATAGGATGGACATTTAATGGTGTTGCAGTCGAAGAGGAAGAGGGTATGGAAGAAGGGCTATTGGAAGGATACGGAAGAGTAGATGAATTAGGAGTAGAGGGGTGAGGGGATTCATTAGGAGAAGGTAATAACGGTTCAGCAACCGGAACAAAGTGTGGTATTTGTGAGGAATTTGCATTAGGAGGTGAAGCTGACTTTGGATGTTGAGGGAGAAACAATGAAGAATAAGGGAACTCTTCTTCATTAAATTCCACTGTGGCTGCAATATATAATTTTCCAGATGGAGATAAACACTTGTAGCCCTTGTGAGATGAGCTATATCCAAGGAAGAGACATTTGGTGGATCTAAATTGAAACTTGTGGCTATTATATGGTCGAAGATAAGGAAAACAAGAACATCCAAAAACCTTAAGAGAGGTATAATCTGGTGGAATATGGAATAGAGCTTGAGAAGGAGAGATATGTTGCAAGACTGTTGTGGGTAATATATTGATAATATAGACAGCTGTATGGAATGCATCCCACCAAAACTTGAGTGGAAGGTTGGCCTGGGCAAGGAGAGAGAGCCCCATTTCAACTATATGTAAGTGTTTTCTTTCAGCTCTTCCATTTTGCTGATGAACATGAGGACACGGATGTCTAAATTGTATGCCAAGTTTGGTGAGAAGTGGTAAAAACGATCTATACTCCCCTCCCCAATCAGTTTGTAAAGCTTTTATAGAACACTGAAATTGTCTTTCAATGAAGGCATTAAACTGGACAAAAACAGAGTAAGCTTCAGATTTTGATTTTAAGGGAAAAATCCATGTGTATCTTGTATAGTCATCTATGAAATGAATATAATACTTGTAGCCACTAATGGAAGTAACATGAGATGGCCCCCAAATATCTGAGTGAACAAGTTGAAATGGATAAGTGGTTTTAGTAGGCAGGGATGCAAAGTGATGCTGATGTAATTTTCCTAGCTTACATGCTTCACAGAAATCAATGTGAGAAGAAGGGATATTCATAGATTTCAAAGCAGATTGTAATACAGATAAGCAAGGATGTCCAAGTCTCCTGTGCCATATGCTATTATTGAGATTACAAGTAGAATGACTAAAAACAGCAGGTTTACAGTCGAAGGCAGATTTGAATGATGAAGCAGGAACAGACTTGGATGTTGTTGTTGACATGTGGTGAGGAAGATGACTGAGATCCAATTGGTAAAGACCATTTTTAAGAGATCCTTTGAGGAGAATCTTCTGTGTGAGTTTGTCCTTGACAAAACAACAGTCATGGAAGAATTCAATTAATACATTGTTGTCTTTGGTGAACTGTGAAATGCTGAGTAGATTTTTTGTGATTTGTGGAACATAGAGAATGTGATTGAGTAATAAGGTTTGTGATTTATCGTGAGGGTGTAAAAATGATGAACCAGTATGAGAAATAGGAAGAAGAGATCCATTACCTACAACAAGCTTTTCTGGACCTTGATAGTTAGATTTAATAGACAAATTCTCCAAATCAGTAGTGATGTGGTTTGTGGCTCCACTGTCAAAATACCAACCATTATCCGAAGTTGGTGGGGAAGACATGCCTTGTGGTGAGATGGCAATGTTGGCAGAAGGTCCAGAAGAAAATTGATTTGCATCAGGACCAGTGAAACTAACATCAAACCGTTTATAACATTTTAAAGCAGTATGACCAGTCCTTCCACACAGCTGGCAGGACGGTTTCCCGGTGTTGTTATATCTGTTATGAAGTCGACCTCCTCGACCTCCTCTGCCTCTGAAAAACCGACCACTAGATCCTCTGAAATTGTTGTTAAAGGATTTATTATATGCAATATTTGCAGAAGGATTTGCTGTAGAGTTTGATATTGAACCAGAAGTATTGACTTGCAGAGCAATATTTGATGACTGAATATGACTTTGTAGTCGTTGCTCATGAGTTTGGAGTAACAGATGCGCTTCAGCTAAGGAGATATGACCAGCACGAGAAGTGAGATTTACAACTACTGATTCAAAATCAGCTCCTAATCCATTTAAAACATATAATAGCAGCTCATCATCACTTATAGTGTGCCCAGCAGAATGAAGATCGTCAGCAATATTCCTCATTTTTAGTATGTAATCCTCAATGCTTAACTCACCTTTTTTAAGAGATCCAAGCATAAACTTCAATTGGAGAACACGAGCCTTGGACTGTGAGTGAAAAAGAGTTTCAAATGTGTGCCAAACTTCATATGCAGAAACACACCGACTAACATATCCAAGCATTGTTTCAGTAACAGACGACAGCATCCAACTGAGGACAAGTTGATCCTTGCGCACCCAGCAATCATACGCAGGATCAGAAGATGATGCTTTTTCGGATCCGAGCAGGATTCCATCTAAACCATGAGCTTTTACCGTAGATAAAATCTGCGCACGCCAAAAATGGTAATTTGTGCGATCAAGCCGAAGGGAGAGAGAAGTGAGATGCGGAAGAACAAAACTGACGGAGCTGATTCCAGAAACCGTCGCCATAAAAAAAAATCGATGATCAGGAAATCAAAGGAATATGGCTCTGATTACCATGATGAGAACGGATCATAACAGAGAAAGAAGAAGTATGACAGTAGAGAAGAGAAAAACCAAAGATGTATATTGATGAGCTAACTGCACATATTTATACAGGTATTAAGCTAACAATGTTGACTGACTTCATAACAGAATAACTGTCTATTCTAACTGAATAACCGAATCTATTCTAACTGAATAACTGTAACTTAAGGGGGGGTCACTGACGTGTACAACCATTACTATAATACTGTCTCCTCTTAGTTTATGTAACAATGGATTGATCCTGTTTGTAACCTGTCTGACTTGACCTGTTCTTTCTTCTGCCATTGAGGATGATGATTTCTCAGAATTGGGTCCAGGAATATCAGAAAGCTCTGCTAAGCAAATAAAATTGGTTGCCGAGAAAACTGATAAGTTAATGGTATGTTCCACAGATGTCTGAATTGCTGTTTCCTCTTAGAATATTAACAATGTCATTGACCTTGTTTGTAAGCTTTCTGACTTGAGCGGTTCCTTCTTCTGCCATTTAGGATGGTGATTTCTCAGAATTGGGTTCAGGAATATCAGAAAGCTCTGTTATGCAAATAAAACTGGTTACAGAGAAACCTGATCATTTTGTGGTACGTTTTACAGATGTCTTAATCGAGGTTTACTCTTGAATTTCTAGATAATGTCTTGAATCACATTTGATAATGTTATATAACTTCTTTGAGTTTATTTTAAGCACATTGAGACACTTAAACATCCAAATTGCAGTATATTTCACTGATAACTGTCTCAATTCCACAATATGGATTCATTTTGCCAACTATGACGCAAAAGGGTGGAAAATTCTTCCAAAATGCCAAGATTTTGCTATTATGGGATTTGACAATAAGGAATCTAGAATGAAGAAGATGAGGAAGAATAACTAAAGAAATACATGGACAACTGATCGTTGAGGTTTTTGAGGGTGGTGCCTCTGTATTTATTTTGAGCTTCCGTGTTGATAGAGCTGCTGTATTTTGTGTTTGAATGTTCAGAAAGATGAAATAAAACCCAAAAATACCATCAGCTTGGCATATAGATGATATCATTCAGTGTAATATTCCACCACTGAGATGATGTAAAAGGAAAAATGGAGAAAAATCAATAGTTTGGTTGATCAAGTACCACCCCCCTCCCCCAACACACAAAATAAGTAGCGGGTTAATGCATTTACCATCCATTTCTATTAATGCTTTTCTTTTTGTCTTCAGAAATCCCGTCTCCGTGGAAAGGAATTGCCTAGACGACCCTTTTCTTCAGATAAGAGGTCAAGTGTGAGTGAAATATTAGCAACCATTGGTGAAGCTTCTAGAACGTCAGGTCCCAAGCTTCCTGGCCATCATCATGCCCCAACATTTACCAATGACACTAGAAATATCTCTGATACAGAAAGCCCTTGCTCTGTTTCCATTAACAATATACCTTCTACTGTTGGTCTCCCTGAGCTCGTAGACGCTGTTTCAGTATTTGGAAAGGTTTCTGGTGCTTCTTTTGTAACTGCATCTAACGGGCTTAGGTGTTGTAACGTTGAATTTGAGGTATATAATTCTGCTTCTTTCCTACCAGATGCAAGATTATGATTTTTTCTTTTCTTCAGCAAAAATTTATAAACTGAACTGTTACATCCGTCTTTTCTAAAGGATGTAGAGTCCAGCAGGAGAGCATCTTTGTCTGGTAAACTTACAGTGGGAAATCAAGTTTTTTCCATTGATCATCTTGATACTGTAGATCGAGTCACAGTTAGAATCAAGAACATTCACGAAAAGACTGCTGATTATGAAATTCACTCCATGTGCAAGTCAGTTGGTGAACTTGTGGGATTGACAAGGACAAGAAAGGATTGTGTAGATGCCTTCTTTAATGTGCAGAATCATACAATCCATCGGGACATAGTTAAAAAGTAAGAATTTCTTTACACAATGTGTTTTCTTATAGCCAAATTCCTAGCATATACCTAGTGTTGAACGAAATCCAAGACTCCCTCCCCCCCCCCATCCCCCATGTTACATAATTGTTTTGAGTTGTTTTGTCCATTTTGGCTTGTAGGTTAAACAATACAACGGTTAATCTCAACCGTTGGTCGGCTCATGTACTTACAAGCAAATCCAAGTCTTCCGAAGTACCCACTTCTGAGGAAGCTAGATACAAGTTGGGTTTGCAGATTTTTGATGGCATTTCCAATCTCAAAGAGCAAAGTAATTGGAAAAAAATTTATATGAGCGACCTAGAGTATCTTAACGCGAGTATACTGCACATTGAAGGTGTGCCACCCGCCATAAATAGGTCAGCTACCACATAGATTATCCAATCACGGCTACCACATAGATTATCCAATCATTATGATGGCAAATGTGTCAGTTGGTAAACTTCCTTTCACTTTGCTGCTATATAATTAGGGTGCAAATGCTTAGGTACTCTCCTTTGGTCCTCTATTTTCACTCTATCAATGAGGTGTGAACCAATCCCATCTTGTGAAACATTCTGCAAGATTGTTTCATGATTTGACAGCTACGGAGTAATTGTTTGGAATATAGTTGTACCTAGAAATGAAATGTAGGGGCATAATCCAGTTGAGTCGGTTTGCGAGTTTCTTGGGATCGACACGCGGAAAACTCCAACTCAACTGGAAAGTATTCAGGTTGAGCTCGAGCTGCAGTAGTCGATTTGATATGCTCTCAAGGATTAGTTTATAGTATCTTACTATTTTGTTTTTACTGTTTGCAATTTTATATATGTGTGTGTGTGTGATGGCACAATTTTGTCGAGCTTTTTCAATTGAAATAAACATGTCTTAGCCTCTTTATAAAATCAATTTGATGAAATAATTGAAGTTTTACCAGTGAGTTGTTTCACATTAAAAATTAAAAATTGAAAAAAGAGAAATTAGTTTATATGTCTATTAAGTTACTTTTCTTATCATCAATTATTTTAGGATAGAACCTCTGAGTTTCTTCTTTGCATATTAAGTATGCAGCAATATGTGAAACTATACCAAGTCCTCCAAATTTAACACAATTTGAGATGAGCTGCTACAATTTCCGTGTAACATTACAAAACCAAGGAGTGATACTTTCAGGTACTTAGGTTCTCAAGAAAATGGAAAGTTCATAATAGCCATAGGTTAACTAATTTTGTGTTCACCATAAAACTATGGTGTAATATCTGATATTTTTGTCTATTATTTTTATTTAAATGTCAATATGTGCATATTTAAATTTTGAGTCGAATTTAGGGATGCATCATCTCTTTAAAGTTTGGGTCTTAAAACCCAACAATATTATTGAGTTAGCTCATATGTTATGTCAAGTCAAAAATAAATCGTGAACTCAAATCTCAATTTTATTGACTCAAGAAAATGATTTTTTTTAAAGAACAAAAAAACCTGTGAAACAAATTTGCTGAAAACAATGAAATAAAGGCGTCTACAGAAACAGCCAAGAAAACGGTCCTGAACTAAAATATAAATAATCATTACATCACAAAACAGAAACAAACAGGAAGTGTGGAACAAGCAGAGTGCAAAATCTGATCTAAACTCTCTCTATAAAATGTGGAACTAGTAGTGCAAAATCTAAATAAACCGCAAGATGCCTTCTCCCACACAAAATTAGATTAGAACGAACCAGGTGAAGGGAGAGGAGGCTGAGCTGTGGAAAATAAGTTTGCTTCTCCATGCATGAGTATTCGACACTAGACCAACAGTGAAGCGAGTCAACAATAGACCGGATCCTCTGTCCCACTTGTGTACCCTTACTAAAACTACGTTGTTAGCTCGCAGGAACTAGCTGCCTCAAATGCAACTACAACTACGTAGTAGTTTTAACAAGGGTACTCAAATGTACACGAAAAGTGGGACTGAGATTCTCATCTGAGTCAACGAGCCGATGCTTCAAAAGAAAAAATCATTTTCACTAACCCGAAGATTCATCCCCTTTTGAATCCATGCCCTGCTTCTCGCAAGATTTCCCCCTGTTCCCACTTTCAGAGACGCTCAATGGTGCACACTCACCAATCTGATAGCCACCCTCATCAACATCAAGCTTCATATACGAACATGGCCGCTCCTCGATTTCTATATTATTCCCAGATTCTTGTCCAGGACTAAGTTGCAATTCAAATTGTGCGGACCCTAAGGGCTGTGCCCTCATTTGCACAGACCGTAGGAGTGCAGCTCTTCTCAAATCGGCAGAGTGGCATATGTCGCTCGGCGATGACGGGAATCGGCCCTCCGTGTCGGAGCCACGCTGACGTGGCAGGGACGTAGAAGAAACTACACTTCCATGTGAAGGATATGAAGTGGCAGGAGGTCCTGAAACAAATGCACTTAGGGGTTTTTGGCACCTGTAAGGAGATACAGGGCTAGTCGGAGCACTCTCAGGCTGGGAAGAACAAGTATTAGCAGGACTCTCGCAATATCTTGAGTCATCTGAATCTTCTGACATTGGTGAATACTGTACAGAGCTTTCGTCCCTGAAACGATAGATATGCATCATGGATCGCTACTGATCTTAGAAGCCTTTCAAAGAAAATAAATATTCGGAGAGGTGGGTGAATCCGAATAACAACAGGGAATATATAGATTCTAATTAGCTTGAGCGTTACTTCTTCCACAAAGAAAGCAACATATATCAACATAGATTTATCTCCAGTGGAAAGGCTTGTCGAATCCCCCTCCCTTACACTCTCTTCAGCTTGTAATCCTTTGTCATCACTAAACGAAAGGTTACAATCACACCTCATATGTCCAACAAAACTCCATTGCCCAAAACTTTCACCAAGTACATTTCAAAATACCGTGAGTTTCTTCATTTCTGGAGTATATAATCTTTAGCCAATAATCTAAATGGAAATGGCAAAATAACAAGCTGAATATGACTACGATAGTATGACTGCTAAATGAATTATGGATTTTACGAATTTTGCAGAAATCATACTAACCTAAGATAGGACATCATGTTTTCAGATCTTACTGGAGAATCCATAAGATTGTCCGACAAGGTATCTCCAACCGTTAGCCCATTCAAACTCGAAGCCATAATCTGCATTTCTTACCATGAAAATATGTGGAAATTTAGGACACCAAATGCACACAAAGGAATATTTGCAAACAATAAGCATTTCAACTCAGCTGAAAAACTTTCATACGATGAAAACTACCAAACACTAACAAACATATGTTTTCTGCAACATAGAAATCGATCATGAAAGAACGCCATTCCAATCACATTGAGGACCAACGATAATTTTGTGTAGAAAAAATGCATTATATACGAAAATTCAGCAAATATCTCACAATTCAATACAAATAGGACATAAATGCTGTTCATAGATTTAGTTCACAACAATTCCAGCTCCAGTTGGACAGCAAAAACCTAATTTTTCAGATCATTTAACACAGATTTGAATTCCAATCATGCATAAAACAGGAAAATCTTCAGGCCCAATCACTGCTTTAAAAAATATAACAAATAAATTTAAACATCTTGTCTGAAATTGTGAAACATGCTATTTGCACAGAATGAGTAACAATTACTAATGGAAAAAAAAAAATGATAGAACTTCAGACCTCGCTAAGATACCGCTTGTGAGAGTGCAGATTATCGACATAGACCTCATCTTCGGGATCTCGGCCTCGTTTAGCACTCGCCGCCGGCGAGGAAGACGACGAAGTGGTGGCGCTACTTTCCGGGCCCATATCTCTAATACGTCCACAAAAATTATGCTCTCCACGTCGCTTCAGTACATCTCAATAAATCCATAAGAAATTAAAAAATAAAAAATCAACTGAAAATTTAATTTGAATTACTATTTCTGGTTAGACAAAAGAAAAGCTGGAAATAGGAGAGAGAAATAAGAGAGCGCCGAATTCAATTAAATACTTGCTTAACTTTTTCAACTGCTTCCGGAAATTTAAGTAAAAGGCTTCTTTCTCGAATAAATTTGTCGGAATCTGTTCCGTAACACTTTAGGCCCAATAAGGATTAGCTAGGGCCTATGTTATTTCTTCAGCCCATATATTAAATTATTGGGCTAAGGCCCATATATTAAAACTAAAAATTTCGACACTAAAGTTGACTTGTTATATATTGTAATATATATTTGAAATACTATTATTTATTTTGATATATACAATGCGATATTATAGATTTAAATTAACATGTTTTAGATGAGATTATTAAATGCAAAGTTCAGATGCAATATGTCAAGAGCACTTTTATATTGGAGATATTTTTTATTTAAAATTTATTAATATGATCATTGTGGATAGATAATATTTTGAAAATGCAGACCCGATAAAGATGAGTCACTTTGAACCTTGTTTTTTTTTTTTTAATTTAAATCAACCTTGTTATATGTACTTTTTTAACTTAAAATTTCAGTACGACTAAGAATTCAAGATTTAGAATTTAGATATATGGTTCGCTTGCGCGAGGTGAAAATATGGACAAACACCTAACGTGGAATCAATGGTTAAACATACGGTTCACTGATGTAAGCCGAAAAGATGGACCAACACCAAAGGTGGCGACTGACAATGAAGCTGATGCATCAACGTATAGTACTCAACAACTTGGTTAGCGGTTGTGCCCACAAACGTATCAAGTACAATCGCCGTCTTGTCGGTTATGCGACTAACCAGACGACAAATCAGAGCCAACGACATCGGTTCGTTGACCTGAATGGCCAACAACCTAAAGAGTAAGATTACCTACATGAACAACGTGTGGCAACGTGACACATGACAAAATCTGTCGGGAGGACATATAAGAAGGAGGAGGTAGACGTTCAAACTACCTGCAAAGCCAAGTGATAGCTATAATATAAAGAAAATAAAGATTTAAAAGAACTTTTGACTTTTTAAGTAATAAAAATAAAATTAAATCTTTGTATCTTTTTTTATTTTATTCAGTAAAAATATTCACATAAAGGTTCCAGTTTGATAATTTTAAATTAGAATATGTATCAGAGTTCACGATCATGATAGATTTTACATGACGCATCAACATATGCATTAAACATTTCTTTATATTTCATATCATTTATTTTACTACGATTAAATTGAAAATCAAATAAAGTTATTTAATATTAGATTCAAAATATTAACTAGAAGCTCATATGCCAATATCATATTGATGAATGAATATGTTCTGAGTAAATATTATATTTAAGTAAAAGAATTTAGTATATGTTCTGAGTAAATATTATATTAAGTAAAAAAAATTTTTTGGATAAATGTCTAGATTATTCACACATTCCCTTTCTCTTCTCAATAGTAATATATATATTTTGTATAGAAAAAAAATTGTAATCTGAATATTTTTCAAAAGTAATAATTTTTTTTTATCTCCTCTGCCTATTTGATGGATGTAACCAACCATATAAGTTCCTATATTGGTTATTATTAATTTTTAGTTTTTGTTGCATCTGATTATAACACAAACATAACCATAATCGATATATGTTAGATAGGGTATTAATTTATCAGCAAAGTTAGAGATAATTTAGGTGGCCTTCTAAAAAAGATTCCGGCGAAATCAACAATCTGACTCTGTTTCTAATAAATAATATTAAGGCCACGTGTTGTTTCTTATCCCCATAAGAAAACACTCCATCGAATGTGGGTGGGCCTTGGAAAGAGTAATAAGAGAGAAGATACAAAAAGCACTCACTCATCGCTTTCAAAAGCTACTAAGCTTAGTAGGGCAGATGTACCTAACACTGCCATCATTTCAATCTATTGTTGACCCTAGAGATAAGAATCTCCATACAACAAATAATATATATATATACACATATATATTTCAAGAAAAATTTTATTCTAAAAAATTAAAATTAGTTATTAAGAAATGTTTAATTATATGACCTTTTAACAATAATAGTTAAGTTAAATATATTTAAAAATGTTAAAAATAACAAATATATAAAAATATAGTTAAGAATTAATGATCTATAACAAATATACTCTATTTAATTTTATTTTTTTTAAATGTATGAAGTATGTTTGTCTTCTTTTTATCATGACTGGCCCACCAAAGAAAACAAACACTTGAAAATATGGATAATATTATAACGACATTATATAATAGGATTTAATCTAAATGAACCTACAAACTCAAGTTAACACTTGATAATATGGATATCATTACGACATTGTATTTTATTTTATATTTTATTAAATATAACCAATATAACATTGGATATTATGAAACACAATCCACATTGGATCTTATTACAAATGATAATTCATTTCAGAATTTGTAATTAAAAGAAAATGAATTATAAGCTTTTTAGCTCACCAAACTATATACATCTAGATCTAGGGGCTCAAACTATTATATATTGAGAGCTAATAAAATAGTAATTTAAAAAAAAAACTTCAATCAACCATAGACATTAATTGATAGCAGATCAAATGTACTGTTCTTTATATAAACTGGATAACAACTTAAAATAGATATTTCGATTTACAGAATAGATCGAAAATCAGTCGTCGGATCATGCAAGCAAGAGAAGCAATTCGGTCGAAAATAATCCGTAACATCACCCGGAGAAGTGATAAATCAAACATGAATATATAACCCATAAACTGTACGTACGTAAAATGCACCATAATTGATATATTTGATTGAATATACCAGCAGTAGCTTATTAAATTTTCCATTTCACCTGGAAGAAATGGGGTTCAGATTTCTAGTAAATCCACTGAATGCGCCATAACTCTTGGAACTGAAGCTCAAGCATCCCAGTAACCCCTGCCTGTACGGCAAGAACGTCTTCTTCTTCATCTCCTCAGCTTGAGCTCTGTTCGCCGTGTAATGTAACTCGTGCGCAGACGGTGGCGCCCGCCGTTTCCAAACGCCGTGAGCTGGTTTCCCGGCCGCCGGAGCTTTCCCACCCTTCTTCGTATCGTTCTTGCCTTTCTTCTCGTCGCGTGAAGATGACGGAGATAGCGCCGCCGAGGGAGGAGTCTTCTTCTTCATCTTCGCCGGAGAGAATGAAATCGCCGACCAGAACCTTTCTTTGCTGTTGGCTCTTCCCTCGCTTTTGCTCCTGTGCAGAAGATCTTTCAAAAATATCCATTTCTTCGAGTTCCTTCCCGATGACGATGACCGCGACGATGATGCTGAGCATGACGGCGTCGTTTCGCTTGACCCATTATCTTTCGCTTGATTCTCTTTATCGTCGTCGGCGGCGGCGAGAGTTAGACCTTGCCATTCGTACTCCGCCGTGGAGCGTAGCGGCGACATGGATCTGGCTTTCCGGTGAGAATATTTAGTGCTACGCGACCTCAAATCCCTGCCTCTCACCTCATCGCTGTACAGATCCACAAATGAGGCAACGTTTTCCTGCGGTCTCTGTAAATGAGAAGACAACTTCATGGGTCGGATCTGGCCATTGAAGAACAGCTCATCTGCCGAAGTCATCGACCCGTTACCACCCGACTCATTTGGGGAAAACCGGGAAGAGAACTCGAATTCAAACGAACCAGAATCCGATGACAGAAAAACTGGCTCATAATCGAACGACGATGCTTTAAATTTTTCACCGCCAAGAAGGAAATGCATGGGGCTCGCCGGAGCGCTGTAGAAGTAGCCGGAAGGAGGAGCATGGCCAGGACTGGAAGGGGCGCTGACAAAAGGGGTGGAACAAGTGCTGTCAATATCTTCGCTGAAGCGCGGCGGCTCAGCGGCGGAGGAAGCGCCGGCGGGGTGATGAGAGAGAAGCATAATTGGAGAGAGAAAGGGAAGGGGTAGAACATGGGGAAATGGGGATTCTGAGGAAACTGAGAACTGACTAATCTTGTTGGACACGCAATTATTGTACGCAGGTGCAGAGAGCGCTCTGAGCGAGGAGGGGCATAGCCACTGCCATATTGCACTGTTCCCTTCTTATTATTATTATTATTATTTTTTAATTTTGTGTTTTGGGAAAAAAATATTTTACTTAATACGTGTTGGACTCATAACTCGTGCTATTTTTACGCGTGGCGCCAACGACACGAAATGACGGATCGGCCCTTATTTATTTCATGTTTGGGCTAATTCGGCCCGGCCGCTAGGTGAAAGCCTGCTAACATATGTAATTAGATAATGTAATTAGATAATGTAATAATGGGTACGATTTTGAATCGGAGGCAGTTTGGACTGTGGTGGAATAATTTGTTTGATTGTTAATTTGATTTTGATTTAAAATTGTGGTTTTAAATTGTTAATTTTTATTTTGAATTGGTGATTACATAAAATTATAAAATCTTTGATTCCGATTCCACAGTTTACAATTTTGAAATCAATAATTTTAAAATAAAAAGAAAAACGTTGCTATGTCTACATATAATTAATAAAGTTCCACTTATATTAAAATGACCATTTTATTTTTAGATGAGTAGTCTATATAGGTACAAGTAAATTGCATCAGATAGATGCGGTGTATTTTAAAAATTATGCGGGTAATATTTATATATTTAAGATATTATATTAATTTTTTGTGTATTTAACTAAATTATGTTTGAAATCTTCAATTTCACAAAAATAACAAATTTGTTACTTATGAATGTATTTAAATTATCTTATTTTAACAGGGATGAAAGGTTGAATGTAACCTCAATTAATGAATAGAAAAGCACCCTCTTGATTACTTCCTCTTGGTCTCACGAACGAGTTGTTTTTGCAGCAATAACGAGTCTGGACATCGCTTCTTTATTTTAAATTAAAGAACTTATACAATAAATAATAAACATTAAAAGTAATTTAAATCACCAAATTATGAAACACATCGTTCATTTAATAAATAAAATCTAAATTTTATGAAAGCCTCATAAAATCTGCAAAAAAGAAATTGAAATATATAAGAGCTTAACAAATTCTGCAAAATAAATATGAATATTTCATAAATATAAAATAGTGATGCAAGATGAATGTGCAATTTGAGGTATTAAGGCCATTTCAGCCGTCAGCACAACTCTAGTGCAAAATTTACATTTCATCTCTAAAAAAAATATTTCAATAATATTCTTTATAATTTATTTATTTTTAATTTATATTTAAAAACTTCATATTTGTTAAATACATAATATGTAATATATGAAAACTTCATAATTTATACATTTAATGTGTTCGAAATTTTTTTTCCGGACATTAGAGGATCTGGAGGTGGTCTTTCCATTTTGTATCATGTGTATTTTCCATTAAGTAATTTTGTTTTTAATTATGTTGTGTAATCTTTTATTTTGTTTTAACTTTATAGTTTTTAGTTGTAATTGTATGTTTTGTCTATTTGTAATTTTATCTATTTTTATTTTATTTTATGGTAAAATGATAATTTTATAAATTTTATTGTACTATTTTTATTTATACTTGAAATTACACATTTTTATTAATTTTTAATCATGTTTAATTAAATTAATCTTAAAATTAATTAAACTTATTAATTATAAAACAAAAAATATATTATTAAATAAAAATATTAAGAAATATATAAATAAATATTAAACAAAAATAATAATTGAATATAAAAAAAAAGGTACAGGTATTCAAACTCCAAAATCTCTAAATATACCTTATAATAATTAAAATAAAATTAAATATAAATAAGTTGACTGATATAGCCTTATATAATTATATAAAAATTAAGAAATTCACAGTAGCGCAGGCTGGAGGCAGTGTTATATTATATTATATTTTCTATTAGAGTTGATCCTAAATTTTTTATCTTTTACCAATAAGCCGATGAAATACCACTCATCTATTTTATTTTTTGAATCATTTACAATTATTTTACAATATAGATAAATTACATTTGTAAACACTAATAAAAATAAAATTTTATATTTTTCTTAAAATTCAATATAATTAAAAATAAAATTATTTACATAAAAAGTTAATATACTTATTACTTTGTGAATTTATTTATATATTTTGTTGATAGGTATAAAAATTCATTACTATAAATTATTATCCGTTAAAATTCTAAATTTCACACTTATGACCAAGGATGAAAGTATCGGTATCGGTGGAAATATCGGTACCTTAAATTTACGGATATATCAGTGGATATATCTGTATCGAGTATCGGTATCGGTAAAAATTAGAAAATTGATGGAAATTTTATTAAAATGATGGAAATTTAACATGAAATTTTAGAGAATGTTCCTACTAACTTTAATACATAAATTAATCATAAAATCTCAACAAAATGAATTATTTATGAGAAACATATCAATAACAAAAAACATAAGCAGTCTGAAGTGATACAATAATTATTCATACTTATTTAATATATTTTTCATGTTTGATCAAAACAAAAATTAAAATTCGTCTCATATTCCTGCATCTTACTTTCATAAATTGATACTTAATAATATAAGAATATTTACATAATTAAACAAATTGCAAGTACAAAAAATTAAGAAAGACATACTTTAAAGAAAACCAATGAGTATTCGTATAAATCAATTAAATCCTTGATGATGCCTTACAAAATAAGCTTGTTGATAGTTGATACCAATAGTTGTGATTCAGTAGCTAAATCCCCTCAATCTACCAAAATGAGAAAATAATAGAAAAATGAGAAGAAAAATATATCTACAAATAACGTAAGTAAATATATGAATGAAGAAACTTACATAAATAAGAGGAGAAAAAATATTTTTTTTGTAATTAGCAAGGATGAAGAAAATGGGCAGAATTTGGCTACTGAATGGAACTTGGGAAGATTACGGAAGAAATTATGTAGTATATAAATTGCTACTCTGAATTTGAATTATTGTGAAAGAATAAAAAAAAAAAAAAAAAGTACAAAAACTGCCTGCCTAGTCCCCTATGAAGATTGGAAGCATGCGTGAAGCCTGAAGGCTTTAAATTGTTTAATGATATGTTGTACACTTTATACCTCCATTCAGAGTACCAGCCTTATCAGTAGTCCAAGTAATTATTATGTTTCTGAAATGTTGAAAATATCTCAGGCTTTAAGCCACGAAAAAAAAAAAAATTCGAACCGACATTTTGGCGATATTTTCAACCGACACACGATATATCGCCGATACTATCGGCGATATATCCCGATATATTGGAAAATCACAACGTAGCGTAATCGATACCGATATTTTACCGATACGATACCGATACGGACCGATATTTTACCGATATTCTGTAAAAAAATTCGTTCCCCCTAAATTTCGTATCGGTGGCCCTAATTTGGCGATATATCGCCGATATATTCATCCTTGCTTATGATAAGTAAACAAAGAATATTATTATATTTAAATAATATTACTTCATCTTTTAACATTATTGCTCATTTTCTTAAAATATATTAATCAGAAACTACTATTAAAATATAAAATAATTAATTGTATTGAAAATTAAAATTTTAGTAAGTTTTCTAAAAAAATATTAGGTAATATTTATTTACTGTAAATAGATGATAAAATTTAATTTTTTCTTTGTTTGAAAATTCACATATTTATATATGTGTGTTGAACTGAAAAAATTGCTCAATGTTACTACTTACTTTTTAAAAGAAACAAACACATGATTATTTATATTGATGTACTTATTTGTTGTGAATTTATTTACATTATTTATTGATAGGTATTAAAATTCATTCCTATAAATTATTATCCCTGAAAATTCTAAACTTCACACATTGTGATAGAATTTTTTAAATTAAACAAATAATATTATTTTTTTCATTAAATAAATAATATTACTTTATATTTTAATAGTATTACTCGTTTTCTTAAAATATATTGATTTGAAACTAATATTAAAATATAAAATGATTTATTGTATTAAAAATTAAAATTTTAGTAAGTTTTCTAAGAAATTATTAGGTAATATTTAGTTATTTACTATAAATAGATGATAAAATTTTCTTTTAGACTTTGTTATTATAGTAATATAGATTCAATTCAAATTAAACTAAAAATTGTTCAACATAATAGTGATATTTTTTAATATTTTTATATTGTGAGATATTTTTATTTTAAATATTTTTTATTAAAAATATATTTTATAAATTATATATTTAATTTTTAAAAAATTATATTACTATATAAATTAGATATTGTTGACATAGATATGGTATATGTTTGCATAGAAAATAAATACTATAAATAAAAAGTAATTTAGGAGGGAAAATATGGTGGTACTTCTGTTATTATATATTTATATATATAAATATAGATACGTCAAACCAAAATATGTCTTTAAAATACAATTTTATTTTTCAAAAAATTTTGTACTTCATTTTTTATTAAAATATAATTTCCATAACTTAAACTATAAAGAAATATTTGGATTGATTTAAGTTGAGACTTCTAATTCTATATTATTTGTTTAATAGGACGTGATTTACAGTAAATAGATGATATTTTAGACTACTTTGTTATTATATTAGTATAGATTCAATTCAAATTAAACTAAAAATTGTTCAATATTAGTATTATTACTTTTTTCAATTTAACAAATAAGTAGTAATACCTTTTGAAAACGAATGTAATACCTTTTGAATAAGAAAGTAATATCTTTGAATAAGAAAGTAATATTGTTAATATTCGACAAAAGGGATAATACTAAACATCTTCAGATTAACAAATTCACATCATCCTCCACTATAAAATATATCATAGAATTTAACAAACAGTCATATATTTTTTGTTCTTTTAAAAAATAAGCAGTAATACCTTCTGAATAAAAAAGTAATATTTTTTTAATAAGAAAATAATACATTTTCAATAACAAAGTGATACTGTTAATACTCGACAAAAGCGAGAATCCTACACATCTTCAGATTAACAAATACATATCATTCCCCCTACTATAAAATATATCATATAATTTAATAAGCAGTCATGTATTTTTTTTGTTTAAAAAAGAAGTTGTAATACCTTCTGAATCAAAAAAGTAATACCTATTGAATAGGAAAGTAATGCTATTAATATTCGAGAAAAGCGAGAATTTAAAAGCAATCATGTATTTGTTTCTTTTAAAAAATAAGTAGTAATACATTTTGAATAAGAAAGTAATACATATTGAATAAAAAAGTAATATTGTTAATATTCGACAAAAGGGATAACACTACACATCTTCAGATTAACAAATTCACATCATCCTCCACTATAAAATATATCATAGAATTTAACAGACGATCATATATTTTTTTCTTTTAAAAATAAGTAGTAATACCAGGTTTTTTACCTGAATAATGCAAAAAAAAAAAAAAAAAAACATTATGTAAAATAGGTTAGTTTTGAAAAGCGTTTTAAAATAGGGTAAAACGTCAGGCCCCGTGACGTTTTTTTCCCAAAAAGGTCACCGGACCTGACGTTTTTAATTTCAAATTATATATATGCATTATGTTTACTCTGTTATACATATATACACACACATGCATTATGGAAACAACAACCATCCATCCATAAATATATATATATATACACACACACACACACATACTACCGCATATATATATATATATGTGCAAGTATATATATATAAGCACTTATATATTGTATATATAAGTGTGTGTATATATATAAGCACTTATATAAAGATATATATATGTGTGTGTGTGTGTATATATATATATTTGTTATTTGTATTATAATTATTTATATTATTAGAAATCATATTTTTTTATATTTACTGAACATAAATTAAATATAATATTAAATATATTTTTATTTTTTTAATTATATAAATGTGTACTTATTTCAATACTATATAAAATAATAATATATTAGTAAATTAATAAAAATTATAAATATAAAAAAATTATAATATAAATAATATATTCAGAAATGATGTAATTTAAAGAATATTTTTTTAATAATTATTATTTAGAATTTGAATTTGAGAAAAGAAACAATATATACATAAATATATACATATATACATTTAAACAAAAAAAGAAAAAAAATCATATATCGTCAGGCCCACTGTTGTTTTAAAGAAACGTCAGTGGGCCTGACGTTTCTTTTAATTTTTTTTATTTTTTTTATTTTTTAATATGTATATAATATATATTATATATATAATTTGTTATATATTCTAAATAAATTAAATATAAGTATCGTTTATATTTTTTTGTTAAGTAAATATATATATATAGAAATTTATGAATATATATTTTATATAAATATATATTATATTATATAATTTTAAAAAGTAAAATATTATATTATTATTTAAGACAATAAAAAATTATCTAATTTAAAGAATATTTTTTAATTATTATTATTTATAATTTGAATTTCAGAAAAAAAAATAATATATATATATTAATACATACATATATATACAATTAAAAAAAGAAAAAAAATTAAAAATCGTCAGGCCCACTGACGTTTCTTTTAATTTTTTTTATTTTTTTGTTATTTTGTAATATGTATATAATATATATTATAAATACAATGGGCCTTACAATATATAATTTTTTTTCTTTTTTTATTTAAATGTATATATGTATATATTTATGTATAAATATATATTATTTCTTTTCTGAAATTCAAATTCTAAATAATAATTATTAAAAAATTCTTTAAATTACATCATTTCTGAATATATTTTTTTATATTATAATTTTTTTATATTTATAATTTTTATTAATTTACCAATATATTATTATTTTAAATAGTATTGAAATAAGTACACATTTATATAATTAAAAAAATGAAAATATATTTAATATTATATTTAATTCCCCTTCAATAAATATAAAAAATATGATTTCTAATAATATAAATAATTATAATACAAATAACAAATATATATATACACATATATATATATATATCTTTATATACAATATATAAGTGTTTATATATTTATACTTGCACATATATATATGCGGTAGTATGTGTGTGTGTACATATATATATATGTGGATGGATGGTTGTTGTTTCCATAATGCATGTGTGTGTTTATATGTATGGCAGAGTAAACATAATGCATATATATAATTTGAAATTAAAAACGTCACCACGCCTAACGTTTTACCCTATTTTAAAACGCTTTTCAAAACTAACTTATTTTACAATTTTTTTTTTGTGCATTATTAGGGTAAAAAACCCTAGTATTACCTTCTGAATCAAAAGGTAATACCTTTTGAATAAGAAAGTATATTTTCAATAACAAAGTAATTTTGTTAATATTCAACAAAAAACGAGAATATTACACATCTTCAGATTAACAAATATACATCATTCTCCCTACTATAAAATATATATCATATAATTTAACAAGCAGTCTTGTATTTTTTTGCTTTAAAAAATAAGTTATAATACCTTCTGAATAAAAAAGTAATACCTTTTGAATAAGAAAGTAATACATTTTCAATAAAAAAATAATAGTATTAATATTCGAGAAAAGCGAGAATTTAATAAGCAATCATGTATTTGTTTCTTTTAAAAAATAAGTAGTAATACATTTTGAATAGGAATGTAATACCTTTTCAATAAGAAATTAATATTTTATCAATAAGAAAGTAATACCGTTAATATTCGACAAAAGAGAGAATCATAAATATTTTCAAATTAACAAATGTACATCATTCCCCCACTATAAAATATATCCTAGCATTTAAAAAGTTGCCATATATTTGTTTCTTTTTAAAAAATAGGTAGTAATATCTTTTGAATCACAAAGTAATATTTTTTTAATAAAAAAGTAATGCATTTTCAATAAAAAAGTAATATTGTTGATATTCGACAAAAGCGATAATCCTAAATATTTTCAGATTAACAAATAGACATAATTCCCCTCACTATACAATATTTTCTAAAATTTAAAAGGTATCATTTGTTTTTTCTTTTAAAAAATAAGTAGTAATACATTTAGAATAATAAATTAATATATTTTTAATAAGAAAGTAGTACTATTAAATATTCGGCCAAAAGTGAGAATTCTGGATATCTACAGATTAACAAATACTCATCATTCCTCCACTATAAAATATTTACTAGAATTTAACAAGTTCTCAAGTGTTTGTTTCTTTTAAAAAATAATTAGTAACATTGAGTAATTTTCTTTGTTCAATTTCTAAACATATATTTAAACAAACAAAGAAAAAAGTAAATTAATGAATTAGGCTTTCATTCATATTAAAATAATTTATCTATTAATATAATAAATATTTTAATAGATTTTTTTATGAAGACATATCAAAATTAATTTGAAAATTAATTTCACAAATTAATTATACAAATTAATCTAGTAGGATGTAATAATATTTTATTTTGAAATCTACCCAATTTGTATATTACAATATGATATAATTTTTAAATTTAATTAAAAAATTAATATTACTTTCACATTATTATATTTTAAGAAAATGATTAATATTATTTGTTTAATTAAAAAAATTATATCATAACATGTGAAGTTTATAATTTGAAGAGATAATAATTTATAAGAATTATTTTTTTATACCTATCAACAAAATGTATTTCACAAACTAGTAAGTATATCAATTTTTTAAAAATAATTTTATTTTTAAATATATTGAATTTTAAAAAATTATAAATTTTATGCAAAAAAGTTTCTCAAGTAGTTATACTAGTCTGTTGATTATTAGACCAGGCAACCCTCATCTTGGACACAGAATGCCTTGCCAGTTGGACTACCTAATCATTCAGTTAAATATACAATCATTTAATATAAATACAAAACAATAGCTCGTTCGGCCCAGTCCCCAGTCCAGCGACCAGCCCATCCAGCAAGAGGCCCTCCCGGCCCAGTTCCCAGTCCCTAGCCCAGCGAGTTTTAATAGCAGAAGCTCCACAAATTTGAAAACTATTGCATTTTTCCGCCTAAAATAATTACTAAATCTGAAAGTACGTGTGGCAACATCTAATTTAAACATGGGTACGGTTCCCCGGTTCCGATTTTGATTCCGGCGGTTTTTGGAACCGTGGAGGGCGGAACCGAAACCGAACCGCCATATATACGGTTTTGATTTCGGTTTCGGTTCCACGGTTCTTTTTTTTTAATTAACAACTTTCAAAAGAGTCGTTGGAACCGCCGGTTCCCAACGGTTATTCCATCTCAGCCGTTGAAGATCAACAGCTATTTAATCTCAGCCGTTGATCTCCAATGGCTATAATTTTCAAATTCAATCTGGAATCGAATCGAAATCGAAACTGGAACCGGCGGTTTCGGTTCTGAAAATTTGAGAACCGGAACCGAACCGTTAGTCCGACGGTTTCAAATCGAAATCGGGTCAACAGTTGAACCAAACCGTTGACCGACTGTTCGAACCGACGGTTCCAATTCCAAACCGAAACTGTGCCCATGTCTAATCTAATTGAACAACGTTATATAATTAAATTTATATTTTAGTTAAATAATGAGATGATTTTATGGAGACTTTTTATTATTTGTTTCCATTCAATCACGCAGTGTGCTTACTTAATTAATATGTCAAACTTTTCTTAGATGCTTTTTTGTAGAAAATATCCAATGTCATTATTTTTTTTTGCACATAGATCAGATTTTTTAAAATTTACTAGTGTTTCACCCGTGCATTGCACAGTTTGTAATATACAAATAATTTAATATTTATTTTTAAAATTTAATAAAGTATAATCATTAAGGTTATATTAAAATATTATATTAATATATATATATATATATATTTAAAGAAGGCATTATATACATAAATATGTTCAAAACATTTAATATGATATTTAAAATTAGATAAAATGTGAATTTCGTATAATCACTTAAGTTATAAAATTAAAAATCATGATAACTAAAATATATATCAGGATTATTCCTCAAAAAGTTAATCAAGCATAACAAAAATTAAATAAAACAAATGTAGAGTAGATACTTTATATAGATAAATGGACAAAACATTAACAATTATGTCCGAAAATAAGACCAATACGAAACACTAATCCTTATCAATCTTTTAATTTTCAAAGGATTGTTTTTCATTTTATTTACAATACAATTCCAACTACATGATTGTGATTAATTTCACTTAAATAAACAACAAAATATCGGATATTGTTTCGGTTAATTCATGGATTTGGTTTGATTATTTTGAGAAATAAAAATAAAGTTTAAACAAATAATTTAATTTACATCTAATTTTGTTGGTATTGTAAAAATTTCTCTGATTTATAGAAATGATTTATAGTGAATTATAATTGGATATGTAGTTATATTAATACTTTTTTTTAATTTTATATTTCTCTGAAGAAAAACTAGAACAAACAAAATCATAAGAGAAAAATGTTTCTTCTATTCCATATATTGAAAAAATTGATTTTCATAATGAAAACTTGCTGCTATATATATAGTATTCTAGTCAATTTGGTGATATATTATTAATCAATCATATGCTTACACATGTTACTTCCTACCAACAGAATATAAACAAAATAACAAAAAAATAGCAGACTCTAATCGAAACTCTAACTAATCGAAAAACAAGAATAACACGTTCTAATAAAAAAAAATAACATACTCTAAATAATCGAAAAACAAGAATAACATAAAAATAACAGACTCTAAGTAATTAGATTCCCTTCTAGCTGTTGAGACTTCACTTCCCTCAAATTATTTTCATTTTTTGTTGTCCAAAATTTCCCTCCAAATATATACAGTAGTTAATTTCATTCATCTAATAATATTCTCTAAAATTTTAATATTGTTGTTTTGAATTTTGATTCCTACAACTTTTATAAACTAGATAATTAGATAAATTGTATATTTAATGATTGAAAATATTAGAACTGTAATATGGTCGTTTCCATCATCTTATTATTTAATTCTTTTTATAAAAAAAAAATATATATATATACACATATATCTTCATAACATTAACTTTATAATTTATTTATAATTAAAAGGCAAAGGGCCCATTTTTTCCTTCATACAAGGCCTCTAAAAGTGTTGGAGATAAGATTTATAATATAAGATTATGATTCATAGGCAGATATGTAATAATTTACTGAGATTGGATTAATTTGTGAAATTATAAAGTGACTATTGGATGAGACAAGAAACAGTTAAAGATTCCCTGAGATTGCTAAATGCTCCGAATATGCCTATTCCAATTATATCATCGATTAAGTGAAGATTTCCTGAATAAGTAAACGATGGACCTCATGTTTTTATGTTCGTATTTTAATAAAATTATAATAATTTTTTTTCTTTCTCTTTGCGTATTTATACTACTATAGTTGTTTTGTCAAATAATATAATTGAAAAATATAATTTTATCCAAAGTGGATGAATGAAACAAATGTGCATACCTCAAATTGTTCTATTTTGACAAAATCAATATTTTAACGTACATTATTCTCAAATATATATTTATGCAAAGTATACTTTTGTGCAAGATAAAAAATATCAAAATGGAAAATATGATGAGAATCAGCCATAACCCGATTCAAGAAATTTCATTGACTTAAGAAAAAATTAACTAGGCATGTGTATAAATTGAAAATTTTATCAAGTCCCGTCTGTTATTTATAGTATCAAGAACGTACATTTTCTAACTTCTTTTTCAAAGGAATATTTTAGAAAATCGAACTTAAAAAATAAATAAAATAACTCTGAAATTAACCATGTCACGAGGGGATATAGTAATACAATTAAATATAAATCACCATAAAAAGTATGATGGAAAATATTGGAGTCAACAGGACTTGGCAAAACATTGTAGAGGACACTTTGAATGGATGTAGTGAAAAGTTGAACAGACAGGGAGAATATATGATTCATTTATGGAAGATTTGGATGCCCAATTAAATTGGGAAAAAACAATCAACAATGTCCTGTGAGATAATATTTCCAACATACAGGCCCATTCTAGATGGGCCCTTTCAGTCCACAAAAGTTGATTTTCCCATTTTCCATTTTCGCCATTTCTGAAGAAAAAGGGTTTAGGGCTTTAGCCTTCGATTATTTAGGTAAAGAAACCCTCGCTGGCTAGTGGTTTGTTGTGAAAACGGATAGCGACTGCAGTTTGACATAGAGGAGATTACTTTTTCCTTTTTCTCCCGAGTCAAGAACTTTACCTCTTCCCGCTCGGAATTTAACACAAAGTTTCGGCGAATTAGTTGATTATTCATCTGATTTTACCGCGAAAAACATATTACTGTGCGCGAATTTCTGTTCAGGATTTTTTGATTGATAAAAAGGAAGAAATGAAGTACGTTTTGGTGACCGGCGGCGTCGTGAGCGGCCTTGGGAAAGGCGTGACAGCCAGCAGCATCGGCGTTGTGCTCAAAGCGTGTGGCCTTCGCGTTACCTCCATTAAAATTGGTGTGTTGCTTTATCTTCTCTGTGTTACTGAGGGGTAATTTTCAGTTATTCGGACTTGGATGAATATGGAAGTCGAAATGGAAGTATTTTCTATGTCATAGTAAGATATGAAGGAACTGTAGTAAATGTAATTGCATGTGGCATTCGGTTATTATTTAGTTCAGTTTTGTGTTCATGATGTTGAATTGAATTTTAAAGTTCATGAAAATGAAGGTTAATTTGTTGCAAATGATTTTGGAAAGTAATTCGGATTATTTTGGACTTTACTCAGCTCACTTTTGAATTCAAATGGAGCGTCATCTTTCTCCAGACCTCTGTCTTGCTTGATTCAACGAAATGTCAACGAATTAATCCTTTATATTGGTCGAGTATATTTTTCTTTGAAAATTTTGTTATTAAGAATATTATGCTTGGAATAAATTTTTATATTAATTTTAGTTGAATACGTGCATTATCCTTAGGATTTTAATTTTGTTTCTTCTGTTTGGAGTTTTTGTGTGAGATAAGTTATGCAAAGGTTGTTTTGGGGATTTGCTCACGTTCTCTTATATTAATAGGCTGCTTTTGTCCTGATGCTTCCTTATTAGCAGGCTGTAATTTTATTGTATTGATTCTTGCATCATAAATTTTGTATTGGTTCAGTCTCTATATATTAATCTTTTAATGTTTTCACTCTGGAGTTTGTGGTCAAAGATGAATTTGATAGCACACATTGTTTGTGGTAGTACTTATTTCTTTCAATCTTGGCAGATCCCTATTTGAATACAGATGCTGGTACAATGTCTCCGTTTGAGCATGGGGAAGTTTTTGTTCTGGATGATGGTGGAGAGGTATTCTCAAACTTTCTCATCTGACCTCCTACCTGGGAGGGTCCTTTATTTCTCTACGTCTCTACTGGCAATTATCGAGTCTCTTGCTTTCTCTCAGGAAAAGTCAAATTCAAAATCATATATTTGATGGGAAAATTCAAAATTACTATAAGTTCCCATATTTAGTTATTTTCTGAGTTTATTTTCCTTACTTGAAATTTGTTTTGCAACTTTTCTATAGGTGGATCTTGATTTAGGTAACTATGAACGGTTTTTGGATTTGAGACTAACTAGAGACAACAATATTACTACAGGAAAGATTTATCAGGTACTATTGAGCTTATGTTCCTCATGCACATAATTATGTGCTTCATTCTCAAGGCACTTACATGGTGTTTCCCTGTTTCAGTCTGTCCTCGAAAAGGAACGGAGAGGGGATTATCTTGGGAAGACAGTACAGGTTGCACTAAATTTATGCATACTCTATGTTTTGTTGCAAAGGAGAGATGTTGTCACTTAATATTGTGCTTTGTTTGAATTTCTGATTCGAGCCTAGGTGGTACCCCACATTACAGAGGCCATTAAGAATTGGATTGAATCTGTATCTGTTATTCCTGTTGATGGGAAGGAGGGCCCTGCTGATGTTTGTGTTATAGAATTGGGAGGGACTGTAGGTAAAAACTTATCCAGATATTGGAACTATATTATTGGAACATTAACTTCTCTCTTACATTAGACATGTTTTTTTTCTCAACAATGCAATTGTTCATCCCCAGGTGATATTGAATCAATGCCATTCATTGAAGCTCTGCGGCAGTTACTCTTCTCAGTGGGTAAGGTTGCATTAATTATCTATGTTGAACAAGGTGTAATCATATCTTAGGTTCATTCTTTTGGTTGCTAGAAACCTATTCATTTTTTGATTTGCAAGCACTTGCATTATTTCATCTCGAGATTTTTTCTCTGGCAGTTGGAAACATTGTTTATAATTTTTTGAGTGGGTATTGTGCTATATGGTTTCCTGTGTTATCGAGATGCATCCAAAACTATGTTTTTTCTTGCCAGATTTCATTGTTTGTGGTTGGTTTGGCATGTAGTTCGTCTAATTTATTGCCATTAAATAATTGAAGTTGCTCATTATTCTTTTATTGAACATGTCATAAAATTTTCCCGAGTCTTTATCCTTGATCCCTAAATTTTTTGGAGTGAAACATTTGAGGATCTTTTCTTGTGTTGCCCTTTTAATTTTTCTTTTGGTTGTTTTCTTGGATAGGACAAAATAATTTCTGTCTGATTCATGTCAGCCTTATACCAGTTCTTGGGGTTGTTGGCGAGCAAGTAATACTCTATAACTATTTATTTTTCTTTGTTTGCGAAACCTGTTGAAGCCTTGTTAGTTCTGTAAATTTTGGAAGTCATTCCTCTCATATACATGTCAACCTGTTCAGAAAACTAAGCCCACGCAGCATAGTGTGCGGGAATTGAGAGCATTAGGACTGACACCACACTTTCTTGCTTGTCGCTCTGCAGAGGTACACTGTTTTTTGCAATATTTTTTTCTTTATATTTACATTCTTTATAAATTTGAAGCTGAATTTGACCACAAAAAGGTTTTATTGATCACAAATATTTGTCTGCAATAGTTCATATTTGATGTAGTGTTCATATTTGATGTAGTTAGGTTTTTTGAGCTTCAATTATGGTTTTAATGGGATTCCATTTTTATTTTTATTTTTATTTTTTTGTAGCCTTTGTTGGAAAGCACAAGGCAGAAACTGTCACAGTTTTGCCATGTCCCTGTAAGTTGTTGCAATTCATGTTTTGCACTGTCCAATATGTGATTTTCCTCACTCTTTAATAATTTTGTATTTGATGCTGCATCTAGGTTGGCAATATTCTTAATATCCATGATGTCCCCAACATTTGGCACATCCCTCTTCTGCTTCGGGTGTGTAGTTCCTATCTGCTAACCCTGACAGCATCCTATCTTCTGCTCTATTGAGGTATTGATTCTTTTATTTGTGATGTTACAGAATCAGAATGCACATGATGCCATTCTAAAACATCTTGAGTTACTAAGGTAACTTTTATCATTTGCTTCTAGCTTCTGATGTTGCATTTTCCTTGTCTCGCATGATACAAATTATGTTGAGGCAGTTCTGAGTTAAGTGTAAGCTTTCTACGTGTGGGCCAGATCTTCATTTTCATTATGAATCTGAATTATATTGTAAAAGAGTTTGCTTTAGATGTAACTGAGGTTTGAGTGCTTACTTGGCATAAATTTTCTGTTTCAGTGTTGCCAATTCTCCCAATTTACAAGAATGGACTGAAAGAGCTGAGACTTTCGACAATCTCAAGAATTCTGTTAGTGCTGTTCCCCTGCCCCTTAATTGTATTATTCTTTTGTTCCTTTCTGAAATGAGACATATGAATTTCTGGTTGCTTTACAGGTAAGAATTGCAATGGTGGGGAAGTATGTCGGGATGGCAGATTCTTATTTATCTGTTGTTAAGGTCAGAAAAATACTTATTTTTTTGTCTAAAGTAAAGTGAATGATGGTATGTTGCTTTTATCTGGTCCTATGGATGTTATAAGAAGAGTTTTTACAATTAATAATTTTCTATGTAAATGCAAGAGCTAACTTTTTGTAATTATATTGGAAGATATCTTGGTGTTTCTGTGTCTTTGGTACTTATTATCCTTATACAGTGTAATACAAAACTGTTCAAGCATGAAACCCCTGGCTGGTTGGCATAGTGGTGAAAGAATATTTTGTTCTCCCTGACCTATAACAAGTTTTCAATTAGTATCTTTTAAATAATGCCTAAATTTATTACATTTGAAACTTGAACCTCTTGGTTTGTTGGCAGGCCCTTTTGCATGCTTGCATTGGCTGCTCATTAAAGCCAGCAATAGATTGGATTGCAGCTTCAGATCTCGAAGAAGAATGTGCAAAATCTGTATGGATGCTCCAAATTTTCCTATTTTATAAGTTTCCCTTGTTTTTACTTAAGAACTATGCCTCTTATGAGTATGATTAATTTTCCAAGCAGACACCAGAAGCTCATGCGACTGCTTGGAGAACTCTTAGGGTAATGACTACATCTGGTCTTCTCAATCTATCTTTCTTTATTTATTCAATATTGTTTATAACTATGTATATGGGTTTTTACTATACATATTATCATTTTTCTTCAAATCCTTCAGTTTAGGGCTACTGCATTATGCAAATTGAAGTTATTCTTTTGTTTCTTTCTCTCCATCTTTTAGGTGAAGTTTTTGATGTCTGGCTTCATGTTATGTGCTTTGTTTAGTTCAAATCACGGCGTCTGTTGAATATCATAAAACAGAATGAGATATAATGTGGAAAGTTATTAGTGTTCTTTTTTATGTCTGTCCTTTCATCTGTGCATCACTTTAAAGAATTTAGTTTTGGTTTTCGGAAATTCTGTTTCAAAAAGAAGTGCATAAGGCCACCTTAATTGGCTTTTTTCTGTCTATGATTTACTCTATGCCCCATCTTAAATAATTTAATTTTGGTTTTTGGATATTATGTTTCACATAAGTTTATAATTTTTCAAATTGTTCTGATGCCAAATCAATCTGAAATTTTCAGAATGCTGCATGTGTCTTGGTTCCCGGTGGGTTTGGAGATCGAGGTGTGAAAGGAATGATCCTTGCTGCAAAATACGCAAGAGAGAATAGAGTTCCATATCTTGGAATTTGTTTGGGAATGCAGATATCCGTGATTGAGATTGTGAGAAATGTAAGATATTTCATTATCCATTGATATGCCTTTTTCTATGACCACATGGTGGGTTATATTGTTTGACATGTTGCACAGGTTTTGGGCATGGAAAAGGCAAACAGCACCGAGTTTGATGATCAGACGCCCAACCCTGTTGTGATTTTCATGCCAGAGGTAGTTATCCCACATATAAATATATATTCTTCTTGGAAATGTCCCCTTACTGGATCATTGTAATGTTTCGTGCATGTGTCAGGGTTCGAAAACACACATGGGAAGTACAATGAGACTTGGTAGTCGAAGAACGTTATTTCAGACGCCAGATTGCTTAACAGCAAAGCTGTAAGAGCTGAGCCATTTTACTCTTTTTGAAAGCAAATCTTAAATTTATGATCCCCTTGATATGATACTAATATGATTTAACTTTGTGCTTATGCCAATTATTCCATTAATGGTCATTGCACATTGTATGTAAAGTGGATTGATTTGAAAAAAAAAAAATTATTACAACAAAATTTTATATGGTGGATCCTAGCCATCAGTTCAATTAAAGATTTGGTATTCCCTTCAAATTTTCTTCTTGTAGTTAAGGCATTTCATCAAATTTGTGTTAGCGATCTACAAATGCTCCACCTTCTTGGGTGTTCCTTGGTGAACTATTAACATCATTTAATCTCAGTAAATTTTCTCATGCATGAATACTGTATGACAAATTTTATTCTTGTATAGATACCATAACAATGAGTACTTGGATGAACGACATAGGCACAGATATGAGGTTTGGTTATCAGAAACTAGTGATTTAATTATCTCTTTATTTTATACTTGCATTCTCATTATAATTTTTATCCTTTGTTATAGGTTAACCCGGACATGGTCAGTATCTTGGAAGAATCTGGGCTGAAATTTGTGGGGAAGGATGAAACTGGAAACAGGATGGAGGTTGGCTTCTTGCTGCCTGCCTGTCTCTCAATTGCTCTCTACTCTCTAGCAATTATAGCTGTTCCTTGTTTTATTTTCAGTATATATTTGCTTATGACTTCCTTGGACATCAAATTGATATTTCACGAACCTAATCTCCAAATATCATTTTGTTTATTTTTTATGTTTTATTTCTACAGATATTGGAGTTGACAGACCACCCTTTTTATGTTGGGGCTCAGTTCCATCCAGAATTTAAGTCACGCCCTGGGAGACCCTCGCCTCTATTCCTAGGTAATTTCAGCAGGGGTTCTTGATTGAATTTATCGAAGCTTGTAGCAACCTTTTCTTTTGAATTGCAAATTTTGAATCCTTTAATTTAATGGGGAAGAATTTGAACTCTACCTCCTCTCTGATAGAGTACAAGTACCATCTCGCCTTGCATGAGTTGGTTCTGCTAATGGAGGAGGTTAGGTAATACCTCACCTAGCATGAGAAATTAATTAAATTTTTCTAAGTTGGCAGAATTGTCATTTTCAAAGAATTATAGGGAGAAAATATGTCTTAAGAATGCCTAAGATGACATAATCTGCTCTTTTATTGAGGAGTTTTGACTTTGCATTCCAGAGCCTTTCTGTTGTAGCTTAAGTAACCTGTGTCTATTCTTCATATCTTTATTGATTTTACTCTAGTCTAACTTGGAATGCTATTTTTTGTATGACTTGGAATGTGATCGTTCCTGAGTTCAATGCTGATAAGTGCATATTCAATCTTTTAGGTTTTATTTTGGCGGCAATTGGACAGTTAGGACCATATCTTGAAAATCCTCGGAATGGAAGCTTGTAGGTTACTGGATTTTGCAGAGCATGGTACTTCAAAGATGTTAAGGTATTAGTGAACCTGTAAACATGCTGTATATTCAATTTATGTTGCCGGGACTTATCTGAATCTCTTTAATTACTGAGCATTGTTTTGGCCAAAGTAGCATTAAGCTTATATTTAAGTTCAGTTTTTACCATCTAAACACAGCTCAAATAATGTGATAAGTCGGTAGTGGTATAAGACCCATTGCTAGTTTAAGCTTGTGCCCTTCGCATTTAGAAAAGTTGTAACTTTTTGTTATATAAAAAAAAAAAAAAAAAAAAAAGTTAAGGAACTTTCTTAATGGAAAAGCTTTTCGTCTGGGCTAGGACATTGACTAGGTCATTATACAGCATTTCTCTTTGGGCAAACTACCAAAACTACCTTGGAAGTTGGGAAAGCTCCTATCATGCCTTGAAATTACAGATACCCCCTTGAGGTATTACTGGTTACCCCAGATTTTATACATTTTTAACCTAGTAATAGGCTAAACCTTAAGAGGCATTTTTTGCAACTATCCCTTTGTTAAATTTATAAGACAATTTGCAATGTAGGGGTTCGTACTCTTTTTCTGCAAAAGTTTTCCTTCTATTTTGGACTAGGAAAACCTTATTTGTATTTGGAAACAGTATTGAAGGATAGCCTAATTTATGTTCTGGGTGCAGGAAAACAGGCCAGCTTGATGAGATAATTTTGTGGTTCTTTAAAGATCTACGTATACAGGTGCAACACATTTGATACAGCCTGTCCATCATGATGTTTGGGTGATTATATAGCTAGTTTGCTCTCTGTATTCTTGTTTCTATACAAGACTAGAAAATTATATGTTTGGTGCCAAATTGTAAGTATGTATTAGTCATAGATCCCCGGGTAGTTTTGCAAGTTCCGTTAGCCGGTCTTTAACCCTGGGTGAGAGTCAATGTAGTCTCGGACAATTTTAAACATCCGTTATATTTGTGTCTAATGACAAAAACAAAATTATCTTGTTTGCCATTTATGTCGATTTGGAGTACTTCAGCGGTATTATATCGTACATTGTGTGATTTCTGTGCGGAAAATGAATCTATGGTTAAGTTGGAAGGATAGACTGATATCGGTTTCTTCAGCTTTCCTGCCCTTTTGTTAATGCCTAGTGTTTACAGGACTGAGCTGTGTATCTAGAGCAATTTTATCTCCCGAACTTCATTCTCTCTCTCCACTAAAACAAGAATCTTTTTGAAACAGTGGGGAGCCAACCTATTATTATATATATATATATATATATTTTTTTTTTTTTTTCCAATTTATTATAGTGTAAAAGTTCGATTTTCAAAAGTGAGCCAAAGGATTCCGTTTTCATCCTCTGGTCCTCGATGCATATTTTTAATAAGATCCTCGTTACTAGATTAGATTTTCTATTTCAAATAATAGCGTTATTATCAATTCCTGTATACCGACATAATTTTACATTTGAAATGTTGCTATCAATTCCTCATTAACTAACATGGACTTTTGCGTGTAGAGATAACGAATAACAAATTCAATTGTAATTTGAATTCAAACATGAATAGTAGTCTACTTGCTATGATCAATTTATTATAGGATTCCACAATGAAATTTTACTTATTATATAATTATTTATTGCTTCTCAGGTATACACCAAAAATGTCACATTCGAAAAACAAAAATTAATAAATATATTCACAGAACAAGATCTGACTTGCAGCAGAAGTAGGTGGTTCATTCATCAAAGGCCTTTTGATGTAATCTTGCTCCCAAACCCCATTCATCAACTTAGCTACATTCCAGATTATACGATATCTGTCTTTGCAGCTTCATTTGCTCGTAAAACTTAGCTATAAACTCCTCCGCCCTCTCATCAATCCCCTCATCGCACTCCTCTTCCCCTTCGCCCGACGTGCACGTACTTTGCGCCTGCATATATTCGTCAGATGACCACATTGCCTCATCCACGCTCATATCATCTTCATCATCATAGTCAAAATTGACTCGAGGCTTGATGCATGGAATATGAGGCAAATGAAAGCGCAGAGTTGTGGCCGGACGGTGCATTTTCACGTGAACAATCGGGGTGCCCTCGAATGAGAACTCGTGATCGCCATAGATGAGGCCCCTGCGTGACTCGTTCGAGTGCACCAGTTTTTTTATTACTTTCTGCAATATGTTAAAGTTGACTGCGAGCCTGTTTCGGAAAAGGCCACCTTTCCGAGCCCATAGAAGCACGAGCCGGACGAGGCGCCACGCTCTACGGGTAACGAGTGAGGTCTTTTTGGACATTTTGATGGTGTGAAGAGAGTTGTTTGGAGATGTGGAAGATTTTGTTGGTGGTGATGCAAAAGATGGAAACTGGGAGTTTATATATAGGTGGGATTTGTTGATGGTTAACGTTACGCGGTATGGGCAGTAGGGGTATGTTGGGAAAAAGGTGTAAACGTTAATTTGGTTTTGTGGGCGGTCGAAACTTCGCTGTAAACTCTTATACACGGGATTGTCAGTCTATTTTTTATTTTTTTTTTGGTTTTTAGCTTAGCCAATTCAGATTTGTTTTGCAAAATTGTGTCATAATTTCGTATTTTATTTAAAATAAAAAAGCTATTTATATCGTATTATTATTGTTGGAAGTATTATTATCATTATTATAAATGTGGTATAGCATATTGGAACTGATAAATAGTGAAGAATGAAAAATCTTGGGACATAGAATAAGAATATTGGTAAATAGGAAAAATTAGTTTATGTGGTTTATATTTTAGGTAGAATTAGTTGGAATGAATTAGTAGTTCTTCATTACAGAATTCCAATATTATGTACTCATTATATATTAATCTTAATTGATTTTCCAAGTTAAGGAACCTAAGTTAGTAAATGAACTTGAATAAAAACAATGTATATTTTACCATACTTGGTGGAAAACTTTAAGGCAATATTATAGTATTAAATTATGATTATTTTTTTTCTGGATATATATATATATATATCTATTGTATATACAGGAAAATAATGGAAATACATAGAAATGAAGGGTAATATTGTGGTGTGATTTGGAACCAAGTAAAGATTGCAAATCTGCTAAGACAAGTTGTGCTGCAAGGACTAACTTGTTCACTCCACACGATTCTCGTTTCTTTGACATGCAATTTAAGAAAAGCCAAACCTAGTTTTGTTGTGCAATCAAGATTTTTTCTTTTTTCATGTTTTACTGCAAAATTATATAATAAAAATAATATCATTATTATTATTGTTGTTGTTAAGTATTATTATATTTATTAATATGTATGCATTTTTTATAAACCAAAACTTTATATTAAACACTATTGTTGCAATACTGTACCGTAACTAATTTATTTGATTTACCGCATTTTAATTTCATGATCTCATGTTCTTGGCGTCCATTAAATCAAACTCACAAGGGGCAAAAAAAAAAAGATTTTTTATTTTTTTTAATTTTATAGTTTTTCTGTATAATAAAAATACTTTTATAATCTTAAAAAAATACTGAGAGGGCATTATTGTCAGCATACATAAATGATTGGGGAGGGGGCCCAGCTAAGGGTAAGCACATAGTTTCTTGAGTTTGGTTGTAATGTTGCTTTCATATTTCTCATCTTTTTATGCGGAAAATCCCTGAAATAATGCTCCAAGACTTGGCCAAAGTAAACTATTTTTTCTCAGCTCAAAAATAATACTCCCCATCTTATAAATATATATATATATATATATATATAATTTTAAAATTTTAATTAATTAAATAAAAGTATAATTTTTTCAAAAAATAAAACTTGCCCAACTTTTTTTATTTATTCATATAAGTTATTCAATTATATATAATTTAAAATAAAAAAATTACTTCGAAATAAAATAAGAATTTTATTTTTTAAACATGAATATTTTTTTAAATGGTAATGTAATGCATGCATTATATATATATATATATATAATTTAATATGTAATTATAATTTTTTGATAAAATTATAAGAAAGTGATATTTGAAGCTCGAGACCCACCACTCATGTGGATGCCAGCCCAAAATATTTAAATACAACCTCTACCAATAGCTAAAAATATGAATCTAATACATTATAAATCAAAATTATTCAATTAAATGTAGCAAAATTGATTTATGTTGCGCCAACCATATCAACAGGCCTTGAGCTCCAAAAATTATATTTATGAATATTCCATCACAAACTCACATTGTGTATAGAATTGCAAACGGTAAAAAGTTCACCTATTAAGTTTCAATTTTTACATCGACACAATAGAGACGATTAAATTGCTAAAAAATAGAAGGTCGGTGTTTTTTTTTTTTGCAATTAATCTTACTTTAAAATATATTTTATTATATATAAATATATATATTATTTACACGAATATAATGTTATAAAATATACTAAAACAGTACTGAATTTAAACAAGAAATATGTATTTATAGTTTTGAGATAGTTTAATAAGTAAAGTTTCTTGGAACATTTGTGGCAACAACAAAGCAATTGAATTTAGAGTTGTTTAATCAATCTTAAATTTAAATAAAAAATAGTGTCAAACTTTTCAAGTAGGTAGAGCCAGAGGCGCTGAAAGGGACAACTCCAGAGTCAAATGAAATTTTGCAGAAAATGTGGTGCACCAATTAATAAATCTATCGGAATCTTCCTACACAAGATCATGGCCTTTTAAGGATACCAATATTCTACTTCAATACTTTATGGTATGTGTAAATTAATAAACAACACATATATATATATATATGTATAGGGTGTACTGTATAATTTAATTTACAATATAAAATATTTACTTAAAAAATAATACTTTAATTTGTCTTATTAAAAAAGTAGTAATATTTTTTAAGTAAGCAAATAATACTATACGTCGGGTGCTCGATACACCCTAAGAGACTCACTCATATATATATATATTGTATTTGAAAATGTTTCAATATTAATAAATGTCACTTGCTTATATGGAAAAGTTTGTCTCTTTTTAGATTATCTATTTTCTACAAAATTGACATATCAGAAAAAGCACCGTCATTTAGATTTAAATAGAGATATATAAAAATATTAACATGTATCTCGAATTGATAAATAATATAATATTTGTATTAATAATAAAATACAACATAAAATATTAGTTCAGAAAGTTATATGAAACGATATGTTTCTCAATATGCTAAGTGCCTTGCTATTTGTGGGCGGATTCAGAATTTACGTTCAAAAATATTATATATGAAGTAAAATTAAAATTTATATATAATTCAAATAACATCAAATTACTCAAATTATTCAAATAAAAAAAAATCTTCGGACATAAGATAATATCAAAATTAGTAGAAAGACAAAACATACATAATATTGTAAACTCAAGATACAAAATGTATTTTTAGGGCTTATTGCCACTATGGGAGTGAACTGGCAAAAGTGTGTGTGAACGAACTAAAATACAAGAAATTTGCATCTCTAATTGGTCCTACTTTGTAACAAATTCTTTGCCTACATATTTGAATAAATAAAATAAAAATAAGATTGTAACTTCCGATAATGCTGACACAAAAGAGCCAACTTGGAAACATTATTTTATTTGTAGAAATTTTGAAAATAGTTTAATTTATAATTTATTTATTTTTAGGATATGATGTAATTTTTCTCTATATATAAAAGAAGGAAGTCTGAAAAGTAAATCTTGTCATTTCACTAACACTTCTCAATATTTTTCTATAATGTAGTACATTGGAGATTTTTTTATTTAAAAAATATATACACTTTAACTACCACTTTCTTCTCTCTTATTTTAATTTTTACTAAAATTAAAAATTCAAATAATTTTTTCGTTATAAGTCCGTTTTTAAAATATGATATATCGAATTATCATCTTTTTGTGATTTTTAATTTGACACCAATATTGTCTATATTGAAATAAAGTAATTATATTTAAAATGATGGAAATAACATATATATATATATATACACACAGAATTAGTAGAATAAGAAAATTCAAATGAGGGGAGGGTTAAGATAATAAAAATTGAAAGAAGTTGCAAAATAGAAATTTATATATTCAGTATATTAATTTAACCTATTTATTTTAAAATATTTTTTTCTGTTAATTCATAACAGACGATTTGAATCATGGATCAACAACTCGATTTGACTATTAACTCGGTATTAAATCAAAATCGGAACAAGAAATTTGTTGATTCATTTTCAGTCTCATAATATCAGTTCCACCAAAAAACAAAAAGATTCGCATAATATTTATATAAATATAATTGACATAAATAGTTACTATGTAAATTTTTATAAATAATAATGATATAATTTTATCAAATACTATTAATATAAAAATTATATCATTGTTATATTAATATTTATTACTTTTATTATTATTATTATTATTATTATTACTATTATTATTATTATTGTTATTATTATTATTATTATTATCTATAGGAGCAAAACAGAAGCAAGTTGGCGACTTGGTAGTTTAGGGAACTAAGCAATATACAGACAACATGCGATATCTGTCTCTTATCTGACGACAGCTATCAGTCGGTCGTTTTTTTTTTAATAAATATCCATCAATAAATATCCTATTTACTACCTCGGTACCATAAAAAAAAAAAAAAATATATATATATATATATATATATATATATATTTATCTACAAAGAACACAATTTTTATTTTTGCTCAGGTAGAAGTACAATCTTTTACAAATTAAATTTCATACCTTATCTTCGTTAATTTGATTTTATTCATATATAATTTATTTATAAAATAAAAAAATTTAATAATTTTTTATTTTAATTAATAGACGAGTCATTTACTTTCAAAATATACCTCTTTCTTTTTAGGACAAAATTTAATTTTCACATATTACCTTTTTTCTTGAAACGGAAGAAGTATTATATATTTTCTTTCCAAAGAAAAAATATTATTTCTCAAGAGCACACCTCCAATTATGGTCAATTATATGATGTTATAATATTCTAAGAATCATAATTTTATACTAATATAATTTTTTATTCTTTGAATTAATTTATGCAATCACAAATATCTTGTTTGTAAAATTTTAAACACATATATACATAACATACAAGAAATTAAAATATATTTAGAATATTGAATTTCAGTGAGATTAAAAATCACAAATAAAGTATTAAACAAATTGATTTACGTTTTTACCCTCCTTCAGGAATAGATTCTAGTATATTTGTTTCTCAATCAATTTCAATAGTATAATTTAGAAGCCACAAACATCAATCAATATAATACTTTATTCTTATTGTCAACAAAAAAAACGATTTCTTTTTAAAATAAATGATTAGGAAATTAAATGAAGACCTGAAGACGTCGAATCACTTTTCTTTGGAATAATTATTTGTGGCATTCAATTACTGATGAGGAAGACTCGGCAGTTGCAGTCAATCACCAAGGCTATTTTAATAGGTTGAAAAGTCAACTGGGCCAGCAGTGGACCTCGCCTTGCAGTAGGCCCAATATATTGGCCCAATATTTGGGATAGGTCCCATGAAGAATTATGCTAAACCATTTAGACTGGATTCTTAAGCCCGAGCAGAATTGGGCCACTACAAGAAACTGTTCATTTTATTTGCAGGAGCCTGGCCCAATTGACTCTTTTATCTAGGCTCCAATGGAGTCATTAGGAGCCCCCGACCTTACGACCTGATTTCGAAGTCTTGAAAGAAGGTACACCTTCGGGACGGAAGAAGGCGGTGCGAAATGAAATTCATAGGATATATATGATAAATTCAAAGGAAAAATAGAACTACGACCGGCAATCATATTAGTACTTATTCCTTAGTTTAATGCGCATACAGCTCTGGTTGCTGGTTGGGCGGGCTCGATGGCTCTGTATGAATTAGCAGTTTTTTATCCTTCTGACCCTGTTCTTGATCCAATGTGGAGACAGGATATGTTCGTTATACCCTTCATGACTCGTTTATGAATCTCCAATTAAAACAAATATATTAAATAAAGAAAAGAAAATTGGGCTTAGTTTGCGATACATATTTTACAATATATTAAAAATTAATATTTATTATATAATTTTTAATTAATTTATATTTAAGGATAAATATGTTAAAATATCCATATTATTTTAGTGGTAATAACATGCAAAAAAAATGTTTCCTCCAATTCAAAATACAAGTGTTATTTCTATAATAAATAAATTAATTATATAAAATTAGATAATATTTATTTACATCTCAAATTAAATACAAATAATTCAATACATAATAAATATTAAAAAATCTAACCCCGTATAATGAGTCAAATAAAATTATATTTTTGGTATTAATATCTCATTTTAATATATGTGATATGTGTGTAAAATTAAATATTGTAAAAATAATTATAATATATTATACTTACAAGAGCGGATTAGAAACGAAAAAACTATTGTATTAGAACAAATTAAAAAAGGATCCCAAAAAAATAAAAATTAAACTTGACACGTCGTTTTCATTTTTTAAAACTGAAAATGAGCGAAAAAATATATTTAGATTATTTCAATTGTATATTATTATAGATACGATTCAAAGTTCGCTTGGGTATGTTACTGTGTTCAGCAATGAAAATTAAATTAAATTATTCGATAATTGATTTGAGAATGTTGATAAAGATAGCAAATCGGATTGAATAAAATTTTATGTTTAATAAAATCTAAACTCTACTCGAGTTCGAGCTATAAGTAGAATTCGTTAAAAATTTCAAACTATATGAATTTTACTTGTATTGGAACCCATTAAAACTCATTCAAGCTTAACTCGACTAAAAATCAAACAAGCTCAAATATAATAATTAAAGTTCAATAACCTTTCAAACAAACTTAAACAATAATACGTTCGACCCGACTCAACTTATTTACGGCCCTATACATGTTGTTAACCCTCTCTCACGACATGATATAATTTATACACGTAAAAATACACACATAAAGTGAAGTTAATCATGGTATGTTTGGAATAAGCTTAAGTGGATCGAGAGAAATTTTATCTTTGAAGTCATGAAATTGTATGTTTGATTTGTGATGATATACAGTAGACTTTTACTGTGGATGTACATTATTGGTAAAAAATTACGAGTGGTTATAATATTATATTATTTAAAAGGAAAAATCAGAGAAATAATATGTGATGATATTCAAATTTTAAAAAATGCATATGTAGCTATAATATAGCAGAATTTTAATAAATTAAGAAATCTACTTATATATTCAAAATAAATAAAAATTAAATAATTTAAAATTTAAAATTCATTCCTACTGAGTTAGAACCAAACACATGTTTGGTTTAGACGACAAGGTACTCCTATTTTTGTCGTCTAACAATACAACACAAAACATTCCCTAAAAAAACTCTCTTCCCATATTTTCCGCGAAAATCAATTGGGTCCTCACATTTCCCGGGTACCCGAGACGCAACCACTTTGCCATTTACCATTATGCCCCTCTCGCCATTCACCATGAAAACGCATTGTTAGTTTGACATTTGAAGGTAATAACTTGAAATTTGAGGGCAAATCTGTCGTTCACAAAATTACCTAACCTACGCAATGCCCAAAAAATGTATATATTAATACCAGAAAAGGGCTGCTTCATGAAGCTCATCACATAAACCTTTCTCAGACTCCTCTACCCTGCTATTTGCAGGGGGAGATTGAGCCAACAGCGCACAATCACGCATTTACTGTGTGTGTGAGAGACAGAGAGAGGCATATACATAGATTATACAGTACAACTATGTCGGAATTCGTGCTGGAAAATGACGTCGCCGTCACGAAAATTGTGAAGGAAGAGGCCATGGACGGCGCCGCCGTCGACGAAGCTGTTCCGCCACCGATGAACGCCGAAAAGAGGAGGAAGAAGAAGAAGAGCGGTGCGTTCGGCATTTTCAGGGCGGCGCTGTACATGCTGCGCAAAAAGCCGGATGAGAAAGAGGCGGTTAAGGCGATGAACAAACAGAAGAGTGGGATGGATAGCGACGGCAACTGGAAGAGGATCGTCGGGTCGATGCGGCCCCTGCACGTTCAGGAAACGCCGCAGTCGCCAATGTACCAGATGTCGCCGGCCACCGACGAACTCGGGATGCCGATGTCTCCGGCGGCCTCCTCCTCCTGCGGCACGATGAGCCAGTACGCGTCGGCTCTGAACCTTCGAGATTTGGACAATACCGACGAGGAAGAAGGAGATCCGGATGAGGTTTTCGACGCCATTACTGGCGATGAAATGATCGACGCCAAAGCCGAGGAATTCATCGCTCAGTTTTACAGACAGATTCAGATTCAGAATACCGCTCGTTACCAACATGAAGACAGGGGGATTTGAGCATCCAACACACCCACACACATATCTACACATATATACACCGCAGATGAATAAAACGGCTGCTTATAATCAACGCAAATACTACTAGGTAACTGCAACTATGACGAAGGGACATTGATTTGAGGATCGTGTAAGAAATCTTCGACTGGTTTTCTGGTACCTATCTACTTTTTAAGTTTAGATTTGTGGACTTACGAGAGGTTTTACTGAAACAGGGAAGAATCCGGAGATGTGTGTGAATAATTTTACAGCCAGATTGGTCCTTTTTTTATTTTTATTTTTTTTCCTTCTTTGCGTGCAATCCTAGGATTTTCTCTGTTATTTCTCATTTTACTTTTTTCTTTGTTGGTTATGGTTTTCTTTAATGAAATTAAAGTATTATATAAATGAAGTTATGACTTATTAGTTTATATCCTATGCCTATGGCGATTGTAATAGCCACTTCCATTTGCATTTTCTATTTTCTACATAATTATTAATACTGTATGCGCACACATACAGGATACAAGCCAAATGGAAATATGATATGAAATAAATAGCATTGCCAAATTTAAAATTATTTAGAAATAAATATTTAATACGACTTCTCTAATTTTAAATTACCCGTCGACATGTGACTTGATTGAAATTTTAGCCGTAGATAGTTTTTAGAGCTTTACCTATTTTAAATTGTTCAACAACAAAATATGTGTATTGAGTGCATCGAAAATATGATTATATTTCAATATTTGGACAACTTGTTAGGTTCCCTAACATAATTGGATTGATGGAAGCCCAAATAAAGGAAATTCATAGCCACAAGCCCGTGAAAGTTGAATAATCGATAGTAGGAAAAATTAGTTTAAAGACAACAAGTAATAATAGCTTTCAGAATCACGATTAATAAAAATATTACTTTTTAATTAAATAATATTATTTTGTGATACAATACCACAGCTTGCGGTATAAAATTGATGGTTCGGTAAAATGATGCTTGTTTTAAGTTAAAGGTTGTAATACATGTGACAATTTTGGCCCGTCAACCCCAGACCAATCTTCTTGACACCACAAGGCAACCCATATTTATTGATATATTTCTAATTAAAATTCTGTTGGGCTACCAACCCATCGGATTGAGTCAAATGGGGCCCAATGCCTTTCGGACTCTTTAAAATTTTCTTTCAAATTTCTCTTCTTAGGGAATATCTGTGTTCGGTTGAGAGAATAAGCCCAATTTAAATATTTATTTATTTTAAATTGTGATAGATGATCGAACATCCTCCTTTATCTAAATTCTATTTTTTGTGAGTAATGTGATATTGTATTATTTTACATCTCTCTTTCTCTCTCTACTACTCTACTGATGTGATATCTACGGTTTTCATCTTACACTATTTTATCCCAATAAATTTTTATTATTCATTTGGATGTAAAACTTTTTAAATGTACCCATCCGAATATGTCAACGATATCTACATCTAAGAATAAACAATCCTCAAGAGAAAAAAATCATATATATATATATATAAGATATACAAAGATTGTTATTCAAGGATGGATGGCATATTTGTGACATTGATCACCAGTTTTGGTGACATGATGAATGAAGGGGAATGCATGCGGAAAAAAACAGATCATGCTTCAGATATTTATAACAGATTATACTGCATCATTACAAGCCTTAAATTTTGATGTGAAGTTTAATAATGATATAAACTGCTTTTATTCTTTTTTTTTTAATTGAATTTTTAATGATAGTCGTACGGTATAACAAACTGGGAATTTAAAAAAAGAAAAAAAAACACTTTTATAATTACAACATAGAAATGTAAATATGATTAAATGTTTGTCCTTATTATACAAGGTGTCTCAATGTTATTTTTATGTCACCAACAAGTTTCCTTCCATATATTTTCTTTCATTACAATTTTTTTTATTTAATTAGAAGTGGCACAGTTTCGGTTCTGGAATTATAAATTTTAATTTTGAAACGTTGGTTTTTGGAATCATAAAAAGTGGAGTTCGAATCAAATTAGAAAATTTTGATTTTGATTTTAAAACCATTAGTTCACTGTTTTTCTCTTTCATATTTGCAGCCTAATAATAGTGTCAAAAAAATAAAATAAGACCTGCAATCGACGGTTTTAAATTAAAATTAGAACTGGAACAGACAGTTTGAAATGATTGTTTTATGAACTTAGCTACCCTGAAATTGAATAGACTCATTTTCGATTTTGATTTTGATTTCGATTCAAATCAGGTTACAGTTCAACCGAACAAGTTAACGCTGATTTTAGTTTTGAACCAGAACCGTGCCATGTTTATATTCAATCATTATGAATTTTTACATTATATATAAGCATTACACACACAATTTGTTCATTACCTATTAAAATAGTAACATATTGGGATGAATTTGATCTAAAACTCATTTTCTAGAGCATGTGGTGCATCATGTTTGTGCGTTGTATATAAGGATGTAGTATGCTTAAGAGTTCGTTTGGAAAGGATTAGATTCAACCTTTGCTAAGCTTGTGTTAACCATTTTACAAGCTTTTATATTTTGTAAAATATTTTTCTCATTTTATGGTAATTGGATGTTGACAGTTCAGTGTCATCGTTTTATCATTAGTGTAGGTTGGAATTCAAATATCATTACCTAGCTTTAAAATTAAATAAATAAACTATAAATATGCCTAAAATAAGAAGCATTTTATACCAAATTGATTGCCCATATTTTATGATAAATCCAGCACTGTATGCATCATCCAAGAACCTCATTCTCTCATGCCTTTTTATTCCAAAAAAATAAAAAATAAAAAGGTTAATTTCAGTTGACATTATGTTTTTTTTTTCCAACTTCGAAGATGAAATGAAATGGTGAGAAAAATAAAATGAATTAAAAACGCAAATAATAATTCACAGCAGGGGAAAAAATAATGAAACAGAAAAATGCGCAGATAAACTGCTTCCGTAGAAAAAAAAAAGAATTAAAAAATAAATCAGCATTAGAATGCCAAAAAAAGAAAAAAAAAAAAGAAAATGTGTAGTCTAGTAGCCATGGACAATTTCAGAGCACTTATTTTTGATCCAACGGAGCCCATTTCTAATAGAAGCCTTTACCCTACCTTCAACAGTGTACACTTTATACCTAGCTATCCGCTTCCGCCTCTTCGTTTCTGGGTCGCCGAATCCCCAGGGCTTGGCCGCCTCACTCGGACGAGTTGCTTCCCAATGAACCGGTGGCGAATCGGGACGACTCCTCGCGTACATGTGATTACCGTTGTAGGAGTAGTGCCCTCTCCCACTCACGATTTCTAGTCTCCTGTCTCCACCACCGGACCGAAAACTCGGCCTGCCGCTGTCTTCCATTTTATCGCAACAATGCCACAGAAATTGAGAGAGAGGAGAGAGAGAGAGATGCAGGTTAGTCTTCCCAAATCGCAAATCCAGGAGTGGAGAGTGGAGACTTATTAGGGTTATGTGTCTCAAAAGATAAACTAATGTACCTTAAACAAACTAATATTCATTTGATTATGTCCTGTTTCATTAACCCTCTTTTATTTATAAATTAATATTGGAAAAAAAAACGCAACTTTACCTATACTATAAATTATTTTCTCTTTTCCCAAAGCCGTTATACAATTTGAGCTCGATATTGCACTAAAACATTTCATTGTAATTTAAACTATTTTTACTAAATTATTTTAACAACACAATAATAAAAATATAGTTCTTTCAATCGTTAAATTTTTTTGAATTATATAATTTTTGAAATAGATAATGTGAGATAAATTCACACATACTCAAGAGTTTGTTAGAAATTTCGTTAAAAAGTTATTTATTCAGTTAGATTGTTGTTATAAAATTAGCATGCTCAAAGTTATTAGATAATGAGTTAGCAACTTATGTTTAAAATTGTGCTTAATCTTTCAATATGTAATTTTGATGTGCTTATATCTTATAATCTAATAGAGAAAGTATCATATATATATATATAAAGTATATAAAAAGAAAATATAAAGATTCTTAAAAATATAATGACATTGTACAGGAAAAAAGAAAAAGGGGAGCACCTGATGAGAAGGCCCAGAATGTATAGCTGTAATTCTGGCTTTTCTCTATTTAAATAAAATCGCTCTGTTAAGATTCTGTATTGGTAGTTTGTGCACTCGATGACACTTGTATTCACTTTTTCTAGGCATCCCCCCCCCCACCCCCCTTTTCTAAAAAATATAATTTATTGTTTGTCCAAAAAGTTTAGATTCATGATGTCGTGCCAACCTCGATCACATCGATATGCCTCCCAATATTTTTAACCAATTTTTCTTCAATGTTTATTTTTCTTTGTTTGGGTCGTATATTAATTGAAGGTTGATCCAAAATTCATACTAGCAATTTATATTAAAATTATTTGTGAAACTAATTTTAGAAAAATATCATCTTCAGTTTAAAATTATCAAAATAATTTTAGCATTCCCTCAGTCCAAAAAATTGAAAAAAACACATTTATATGCATTTTTTTTATTATAGAATATATATATATATATATATATATATTCACACACACAATTAGGATTTTAATTTGGCAATGCATCGCTTATGGTATACTTCATCGATTTGGCAAGGAATAAATTTTGTTTCAATACATCTGCCACCTTTTGTTTATATTTCAATTGACAATTAATTTTTTCAGATATGCACATATCACACATTATACGGTGACAACTATCCACATGGATTCGTAGAATTACCCTTTGTTCTACCATGGACCATTGAATGTATACGTACATAGATACATACTAACACTCATGTACATTTTAAAACTTTATTCTTCACTTAATTTTTCAGATAAATCTCAACCCAAGAATTTAATGGTAAAAAAGTAAATAATACACCCCTCTTTTAAGATTCTATAAGATGGTAGTGCGGTCATATATACATACAGTTATACCCTATTAAATGACTTAATATGTATGCACACCAATCTACTGTGGAGTGTGATAAGTGTTAATATGTGCACTAAATGATGTATCAGAATTTATTTAATTTTTTTATCTAAAATCTCCATGCACGATCTTCACACATAAACAGTGGACACATTAACACGTGCTAGCAATGGAGTGGGTGAGCGCTCCGGCCGTATGTGTGTTTGTTGAAATGACTTACAGTGATGAGGTGCGTATATATATTACAATACAAAATTCAATACCAATGATTTAACAGAACCTAGACAGGCAGGAAACTGTACAAGGTGGTGGGGAAAATGTTTTATCCAAACGTGACAAACATAATAATAACGAACTTACAATTTAATATATATGCGTTTGATGTGGAGGAAAGCAGCAACAGCACCCCAGAATAAGATCTCCACCAAAACAAAGGCCAATGTACCCCACTTCGCCGAATGGAACAGCGTTTGCAATAGCCTTTCCAACAAATCAACCTACAAACCAATGTGAATTTCACAGAAATCAGAGAAAGCATAAAAAAGCATATTTGCATTCCGACGAGAGGGCACAGAGTTGCAACGCACAGGATTTTAGTTTTATTCAGAAAAATTGTTGGGTCCACTATGTACTCCAATCCCTACGTTGGTAGGATATTTGTCCGCTTTGAACCGAGTTTGCATAGATTTGTTTTTGGGCTTCATAATAAAAATCTACGTCAATCCTAATAAATCCTATGATTCTCCCATGTATCCAATGTGGGATTTGGTTGACTATCACAAAAAAAAAAAAAAAATCCTCACAGTTCATATAGCACAAGAAAGGTATGAGACTGAAGTTAAGACAATCACCAGATTGTTTTCTGGCGAATGCCAGTAAAAACCTTGCAGTGCAGCCGGAACTATGTCACAAGCAGCCAAAGCATAGACTATCAGTGCATTCATTCCCATCCACTGAAATATTACAGTTGGCTTTCTGATGCATTTTATATCGACCTGCATTATGGGGTTGACTCGAGTGTGAATGATGGGGGAAAGGAAGTCAGAGAAAGTAATAAGATGGATAAATATTCACAGCATAAACTCACGATGAAATAGATAGTGGTGATTAGGACACCAGATGCTCCAGCAGTGATGAAAAGGTAACTCAATGTGTACAGTGGTTTGGAGAAAGGAATGCCTGAAGAACCAAAGAATACTACATTGAGTTTTGACAAAGGCCAACCATACCAATGGAAGCCGAAGGCAAGGACATTTCTGGAAATTTCAAAATACCTAGAATATTGAGAAGAAATCCTCCTATCAGAAGTGGGAGAGATGATATGAACCAGAAAATTGCCCTATTCATCTGGTCCTGTAGGAAAATAATTGGAGAATGATGAACATCCTAAAATACAAGAAATCAATTTTCGTAAATGTTTGAAAAGCAACACGAAAATGTGTATTACCTTACAGTGTACAAGAATATGCCCATAATGCAGCCCGATGAAACATGTAATGGCAGCCATCAAAGAGCTATAAATGCATCCAGTAATAATGGAAAAATGAGTTTCTAACAACGTCAAGTTTGCAGTTATCGATAACCAGCTACTTAAGCTTCAAAGCAACAAAAAAAACCTTTAAGACCATTTAACAAAGGTCATAGTGCTACATATTCAGGCAAGGATCTCAGAGAAGATACAGAAACTTTTGGTCAAGAGATAGACCAGTCCCCTAGGCAACTCAATAACAAGGAAATAGACAAAGAACATAAGAAATAGGAGGGAAAAAGAATCATTTGCTATCAGCTTGACTGAATAGTTGCCATCACTATGGCATGATTTGCAGAGATGAAGCAGGAATTGAAGTAAAAAAAGTGCATATGAAAAATTTATTTTGATTTGAATTTAATATACTTCTAACTGAAACACATTCAAATTAACTGAACTGGGTAGTAGATTTTTGAAATGAAAAGGACTATCAAATAGCGAATTGTTTTTTTTGCTGTTTTGGAAATTGAATTCGACGATAGCATTAGTTCAATAAATCAGTAGAATCACATTGAAACTGAGACCAAACTTGGGGTTGCAATTAAACTTAAGACATAGAGCAACAGCAAAATTTTGAAGACCACATAAAAAAGGCCACAGTGTTGTATATTTAGGCAAGGATCCTGTGAAGATACAGAAAGTTTAGTGTACAGATAGAGGCCAGTCTTCTAGGAAGCTCAATAATAAGGTTATAGAGAAAGAACACATGAAAAAAAAAGAAAGAACAGAATTTTAATTTCCAAATCAGCTGGACTTGTTGTCACTCTTTTATGCATGGATAACAATGAACTTGAATTTCAGCTTGAAGAATCAAGGGGGTTACTAATCTTTTTCCGAAGAAACTTGAATTTTTTTATAATTGCCGAAAATGTTCTATGATCATGGATGACTAATATGGAGGGACTATTTCTTCTTCTTTGCTGCCTAAGTTCCCATTTGGAACCAAATTTACCTTCTTCTTTTTTTTAATCAAAACTGAAGTTGGAAATTGTGGAACAAATTCATTCGGTAAAGAAGTTAAGGATATTGGAAGACACTCAACAACAGCAAGAAATATAAACATATAAAATTAAAGATTCTATGATTTAATTACCATCGAAGACTTCACAAAAAGGTTTCAATGGATACAACTATCCCTACTAAACCTAAAGAGAAACCATATGGTCCACAGGAACCCCACTTGAACTTTTGGATTTTCACCACCTGGAACTGTATTTATGATTCAACCGAGAGTAGATACTCTCTGAAAGGATGTATTTAAAAGAGGAACATTAAAACAAAGGGAATTTTTCCTAACCTTAAAATGCCCTCTGGATCAAATGGAGCAAGGCACCATTCAGGAGAATTTGGTGGTAGAGGACCATAATCTGGAGAATTGACACTGCATTCCTATAAAAAACAGGGCACATATGCAATAATAAAGGATGGGAAGAAGTAACGCATGCAAAAAAAAAAAAAAAAAAAAACGAAGGCATAAAGAAAAATTAAAATAGCAACCTTTGTTCTTCTATATACAGGACGTTGATAGAGATGCTTTTCACCTAGAATAGTCCTATCAATAAATCCAACTGCATTGCAAGGCGGTTCGAGACTACCCCTCAATCCACAGTGAACCTAAGAACATGAAAGGACAAGATCCACAAATCAATATAATAGTTGAAAACACAGGCAAGCCATGCAGCAAGTAATGTAAATACTTTTAAGCAGATTCCTGAACACTCTTGTAGAGAAGACAGCCAAAGCTGACTAGAGAACAGTGTTGATTTTAGCAAAGACAAGCAACAGAACATTTTTTTAGCACACAATTTACAGAAGAAACAAACTAGGCAATTGATTAGTAAGTTCCTCTCTTTGATGTGTAAAACACAGATTAAAACAAAATAAAAATTAATAATTTGCCAGGAATTGCTCCACAGGGATCTGTGCTTTGACTTACATTTTGAGAATTAGCTCCAAGTGATGTTGGTAAGATCATGCTGAGACCTGACACGTTGAAGGCCCAATTGGGAACATAAAGGCCATAAAGCAAAACCATGTATATTAGACCTACTAAAATTCCAGCCAAACTGCATACAATAGATTAGCAGATAAGAACAAATATTGATCTCATTGCTTTATTCAGAAAGTCATTTTTTAAGTACCCAGGTATAGTTCTTTAGATATGATGACAGAAAGGATATTGTTCCTATACATGAACAACTTCAGCAATCCTTTTTAATTGATGTATCAGAGAATGCATCTTAGATCATCTCTTGCACAATTCATGCTGAAAGAAAGATATTTCACAATGATAAATGTTTATATTTATTTGTTCAATTATCCAAATAAATCTTGTAGGAACATCATCTTAACTCATATCTAGTACTGACTATGGTTGATTACAGACTAGACTCAGATTCGATAAAAAAATATATAAGAGTCAATCCATCATTGAATTCATTCACTCTTGGTTGAGTAACAATATTCCAACAGCTGAGCATCCATACTCACATCTGGAACGAGTATCTCTTCACAAATGTTATTGCTGACTCAACAGCAGTATTATTAACAAGCCATATCTCCAAAGCTGAAGCCAGAAAGTATCCAATTGCAATCCTCTATAACACAAAAAGTTCAAAGGAGGTGATAATCCTAAGAAGTCATAAATTATTTGTGTATCAATATGAGCAACATAGAACATTTGATAATAAAGAGCAGCAGTAGCAACAACCACATAACTGAGCATAAAGGCAATTCATGGTACCTGTAGCACACCCATCAATCGTATTTTTTCAACATCAATCCCATAAGTTAGACTGCCGCGCCCATGAAAATAGCCACCTAAGCACAGATATAAGCGATTACTAGAAACAGTGTGATTAAAAAAAAAAAGTTGAGGGTTTGGCCCCTACTTACAGGTACCTCCTAAAAAAAGAAAAAGAACAAACAACATCCACCTATTGCATAATTCAATTACCCAAGGATAACATATAATACTTCCTGCCTCCAACACATCAAGACATTTATTCCCATGTTGAGGCTAATAAATACTCATTATCCTGGCCTCATATCAAGAATTTAACATTTCAGTAAGAAACCTCGTTACTAATTTACCTTGAAGAATCACTCCCATCAGAAAGAGTTTGATGGATCTTAATAACACTTTCTTGGTGGCTGCAAGTCTGTTTGTCATTTTCTGCATCACAAACATCCCTCTTAACAACTTTAACTAACGCAATATGCATCGGCTGTATTAGTGAAGTCCACTTCTTAACATCAGAGAGTGCTTAGAGTGAATGAAGCTTCTTAACTTGAAAGAGTGCTTAGATCCTATTAGTGAAGTTTCACTTCTTAACCTGAAAGGGTGCTTAGATACATGGAACTGAGCTAGTGAAGACAAATCAACTAAAAAGACAACCAACATTTGAATTTGAAATTCCAATGATAAGGCTTCAATTCCTATAAATCAAACACCATGAGAGTCAATTCATCGATAGCAAATATACTGGTAGTACCTACAAGTTGGATTCTGTGATATCATTTTCAAATAATATTTCCTTTTTTATCTTCTTGTGAAGGTCGACAACCTTAACAGAAAACCGATACTCCGTAGCTCTTCTTATAGTATTGATTGATACCTTGAACACGAGACTGACAGAAACACCAACTCCAAAGAGAAAAAAAGGCATAACAAAATCCGCGAGTGTGACTCCGAACCACGGCGCATGGTTTATTGAGGGGAATGCTTTTCCAGCATCATCAACCAAGATCATCAGCTATCCAAAAAATCACCGAAATTAAATGTAAAAAAAATATAAAGGAACTCAAGGAATAGTAACAGCTTCCACCACCAACTATACAGGAAATAATAGAAGAAGAACAACAAACGAAAAGGAAAAACAAAATCAGCACTGCATCTGATTAAAATTCTAAAGAACGCGACTAAGAAGTATTTCTGTAGGAGTCTTACGGCAACAGTGAGACCTCGGAAAACGTCAAGCGATACAAGGCGTCGTTTAGGATCATATGAATTCTTAGGCGGCGGCTCCTCCGCCGTCGGCGGTTCAGAGTATTTCGTCTCACCGCAAGAATATGCGGTGTGAGAGAGCTGAAGAAGTGGTGTGCGCTCGCCGTCGGTGTCTCTAACCTCCACAATTGAAGCCATTGATCAGCAGGATGGTTTCCGACCTACTTCCTACATGACACTAATCAGTAAACTGATCTAGGTGGACTTCATCCCAAAGAAAAATGCAAAAGATTCATAAGAAACCAAACCGATCGAGCTCGGAGTTGAAGGTAGATTATAAAATGAAATTTTGGATGCTAAATAAGAAAAGTCAATAATCAAGACAACTGCAGCAATTTATACTTTTAAAATATCTAAACATACTTCAAAATTTAAATATTTTTTATTGAAAATTAATAATTTTTTTAACTAAACATACCTTATATTTATTCCATATACATTTCTCATTAAAAAAAATAAATTAATAAATAAATCAGTATCCCAACCTGATTCCTCCGTAATTCTCTTCTTTCCCAAAAAAAAATTTCAATTTTTTTTGTCTATGTAATTTCTCTATCTATCATAAATTTCTGCACATTCTCTCTTCTCTACCTAGAAATCCAAAAAAATCTTCTCTTCTCTACCCAGAATGTAGCCGGCGTCTGGCGCAACCACAGTCCAATCACATACAACTTCTCTGTATGTGGGTGACCTAGATTTGCTGATTAAGACTATCAGACGTGCCCACATACAATGAGCATATGTGTATATATATATATATATATATATAAACATCATTTAAAGAATAGTGTTAAGTGTGTGTTACTTATGAAGTTTGGCCTTCAAGGTGAAAGATTTCAGATTTGGAGCCAAATATTTCAAGAAAGATAGAGAAGAAGAAGACAAGACAAATTTCTGCAGTTGAGAATAAAAATTAAAAAATATATATATAAATATATATATATAAAGATATTTTAGTCAATTTATTTATATCTAATTTTCTTATAATTATTATAGGTATATTTAAAAATTTTGGGGTATAAATAACCGCGCTATAAACAAAAATTGGGTTTACACATTTTAGAGAAATTGGGAAAAACTTAAACAAATTTAATCGTTTTGAAAAATGTTATGAAAGTTGCCTAAACAGCCGTGCGGTTAAGTGGAATCTATACGTGACGTTTGTGGTAATTTTATAATAATAAATGTTATTGATATGTATAATTTGTAGTATATTTTAAAAACTAAAAGTTATAATATAGCTTTAAAGAATTTTTAAAATATTTTTTTATTTTATTAATAATGATATACAAAAAATAAATGTTTTTTTATTTTAAAATAAGAGTTTTATTTTAATAATAAATTTAATAATTATATTACAAATTAAGTTATATAAATAACTTTTGAAAAAAAATTAGTTAATAATTATTTGCAATTCAAATACCAAATAAGTCAATAAACAATAAATATTTACATGTAACTCAAATTATCAAACACAAAAAAATTGGTATTTTTTAATTTAATATTTTATTTTAATATATGTGATACATGTTTCATATTAAACATCTTAAAAAAAGGATTAACTTGATATATTATATGCTAAAATGAATTTAAAACTAATAAATTATTTGTATTTTAATAAATAATATATATATATATATATATATAAATAGCTAAAAGTTGACACATCATTTTTTAGATATGTCAATTTTGGAAACTAAAGATTCACTATTCAACTCCTAGCCAACCAAGCTCCTAACAATCCTTATGTCAGACGTTCAATCAGAAATTGGATATAGAAGTATTTGAGAGATCTCCAGATGGGCCGAAGGAATGACTTGAGAGAACCATATCAGAGGAACTCGGTGATATGACCCGTAACTTTGGGAGAATGGTAGACATGAGCACAGTTCTGTCGGTTCTGGTTTTGGTTCCAGAACAGCTGGTTCCTGGAATTGGGAAAGGTGGAACTAAAACCGAACCGACATCGATTTCGGTTCTGGTCTCGGAACCGTCGGTTCCACGGTTCCGATTCTGATTCCCAATTTCTTTTTGTTAGATCAGAAATCATGTGCATATGTTGTGTTCAGTACTAATTCGAACTGTAATTGAACTGCGGAAGCGAAATAGTAGTTACAACAATTTCGAGGAAGAATCTCTTCTTCCTCTCAAGTATTTTTATTAGATAGAGTGTTTGTTCCCACAATTATATAGTTTGGACTTACATGTCATTAGACTTTCTCTAATATTATCCAAACTTATACCACTCTATTCTAACAACTTACTTGATCATCTAGTCCCTTAGATGGATTTGACTGCCGACTCCCGTACGGCAGAAATCTGAACTCTCCCCAGCCCAGCAAACTGTCCTCTCCCGAGCACAGTGGAAACCAACGAGTGGTTCACTGATAGTTCACCTTTGCTGGAACTGTACTACGATAAGCTCTCAATTAAAATCGTCCCTCTCAAATATGATGTCTCTTTCTATGCATATGATAATAAATGTAATATAACAGAGATACCCTGCAGCCTTCACATATGACTCTTATTTACAGGCCTAAAGACTCAAGATCTTCGTGATCATCATTCCTTAATTTTCTCTCCTATTCCTTGAATCTTTCCTTGAATTTCTCCTTGGATCTCCTTGAATTTCTCCTTGGATTTCTCCTTGAATCTCTCATTTGTTTGTTATTTTGATCTTGCAAATCCTTATATATTCTTCTTGTGAATCTTCAAGATCTTCATTCCTTATTTATCTCTCATTTGTTGATCTTCACTTCTTGAATATCTCCATAGTGGTTGGTTCTTGATTTGGTTAGATTATGCATATCTCTCATAATATTTTTTTTTGCAACATGTATAGATTATCACACACATTTAAATTATGATTTTCGATATATGCCAACACACTTACTTTATCAATCTCCCCCTTTAGCATTTGGATCGAAAATCCCCTGTCCTGCAAACAATTTTTAAACACAGCAATCTGATCACAGTTTGAACAGACAGTGAACTCAAGACTCCCAGTATGCAGTTTTATCAGATAGAGATAAACTAATGAATATAACGTAATGCAAAATCAATCAAATCATGAGTATAGCACAATTAGTCAGTAACCACAAGAAAATCACACGTAGAGTTTCAAAATATGCATTATCTCCCCTGACAACTTAATTTGAGCTTTTTCACTGTTGACTATTCACTGTCTTCGTCTCCCCCTTAATTTGAGCTTTTTCACTGTCTTCATCTCCCCCTTTTTCGAGCCATTTGACAAATGATTGGTGAACATAGAAGGACCTGAATTCAAGGGAACATCTAGAGATTTACGAATGTTAGTGAAATACAATTTTTGAGCAACAACTTCAGTGTTGGTGCAGACCGCTCAAGAAGATCAGAGGGACTGGATTCAAAATTTCATTATCCTGTTCGTCTAGAGATCGAACTGGGACCAACCCCCTGTTCGTGCAATGTGTTCCTGCGAAAGAGAATAGAAGTGAGAAATTGCATAAATACTAGATCTTTAACACAAGGTGAATGTGAGTGATATCTTTAATCATAACGAATAGAAATTGAACAACATATATGAATTAATGGTTATGGCAGAAAAAAATTCAAGTCTCTTTGTAATGTGTGACAAAATAAGTCCTGCTAGATATAGTTCAAATACACTACTCAACACTTCCTTTTCCATGCAGATTCTACCACATGTTCACATCATAAGAGATTATGGGAGAGAGGTTAATTGCCACTTAGTCTCATATTACTATCCACCAGGCCCACTTATTCATATATCCCAATTTTTCATGGTTTACCCGTCGGTTTGTAGAGAGAGAAAGAGATCTAGAGAGATATACTAAAATAATGAGGAATTACCACACAAAGAGGATATAATGAATAAAAAAAGAGGGTTCAGTTCAGACATTTATTCTCCTTTCAGTAGGCAATACAGTTTGAGGATACACTAAGACAAATCCAGGTTCTCAATTTACATGTGTCTCTTTGGTTCACTTTTCCTTTTTAAGAACACAGTTTTAAGAGTATATTCATTATCACTCCTTCTAAAGAAACCTTGTGTAGTAGTTTGCAAACCACACAAGTAAGAACCACACTGGGAAAACCATGTGTGATGAGCTCAACTGTCCCTTATAACCCCATTTTGTGCGAACTAAAGGAGAACACTTTGGTAGCTTTCACAGACCTATCATTTTTTGTGCATGATGCTCAATCATACGGCTGATAGCTTGTCACAGCATCATTTCAAGGTCATAGCTCTTTCCAAGAAAACAATAAATTGAGACATATTGGATAAAGTTCAAGACAAACTGAATTTTAAACCTGCGTAGAGAGAAAATTTATGTCATATTTCCTCCAACCCTCCCCCCTTTTTTCATTTATCTACTTGAGAGAATTTAAAGTTCTTCCTCTTTCTTTTTTTATTTTTTTTTATTGAGCACAACAAATGCCCAAGGTTTTCCTAAGAGAGATGAACCGTTGGGAATCCAGGGCTTTGGTAAATATATCAGCAAGGTGGCTTAGAGTAGGAACATGTTCAAGTACAATAACACCTCCTCAACCAATTCTCTAATATAGTGATACCTGATGTTAATGTGCTTGGTTCGGGAGTGTTGCACAGGATTTTTAGACATATTTATAGAACTCATATTGTCGCAAAAAAGAGTTATTGAGTCCAAGTTCATACCGTAGTCGCACAACATGTGCATCATTCATACCAACTATGAACACGAACTCCCTGCTGCAATGTATACAGCTTCTGCTGTGGATAAGGATTTTCTATTATGTTTCTTGCTTAGCCATGACACTAGATTATTTCCAATAAAGAAACATCCTCCAGAAGTGCTTTTCCGATCGTCCATATCACCAGCTCAATCACTATCACAGTATCCTGCAAGAATAGGCTTAGTATTGAAAGAATATTTTAGTCAATAATCTGTAGTACCTGCCACATAGCGTATAATTCTTTTTATTTCCTTGAGGTATGATTCCTTTGCGTTGGACTGATATCTAGCACACAATCCCACACTGAAACTTATGTCAGGTCTACTTGCAGTGAGGTACAAGAGACTCCCTATCATGCTTCTATACAAGGTTGGATCAACGCTTGTTCCACTTTCATATTTGGACAATTTGGTGTTTGTTCCCATGGGTGTTTGTGCAATTTTGCACCCTTCAAGTCCAAACTTCTTTACCAGGTTTCTGGCGTATTTTCCTTGATGTATCATGATTCCATTCTTGCTTTAACCTGCAGACCAAGAAAGTAGGATAGTTCACCAACCATGCTCATTTCAAATTCTTGAGACATTACCTTAACAAAGTCGTTCACTTTGTTTTTGGACGTTGATCCAAACACAATATCGTCCACATAAATCTGTGCAATGATTATGTCATTGTTCGGCCAATTGACGAACAAGGTCTGGTCTACCCCTCTTTGCTTGTATTCTTGGGCAAGCAGAAACTTCGCCAGTCTCTCATACCAATCTCTCGGGGCTTGCTTCAGTCCGTACAATGCCTTTTTCAGTTTATACACATGATTTGGGTAATGTGGATCTTCGAAGCCTTTGGGTTGCTCTACATACGCTTCAATTTTTAAAAAACCATTTAAAAATACACTTTTCACATCCATTTGATAAAGTATGAATTTCTTTATACAAGCAAAGGAAAGAAGGATTCTTATAGACTCCAGTCGTGCAACTGGAGCAAAAGTTTCTTCGAAGTCAATTCCTTCTACTTGTGTGTATCCTTGAGCTATCAATCTAGCTTTATTTCTTGTAATGTTTTCCTGCTCATCATTTTTGTTTTTTAAAATCCATTTAGTTCCAATGATGTTTGCACTGTCCAGTCGTGATACAAGTGTCCATACATCATTTCTAGCAAATTGTTCCAACTCCTCTTGCATAGCCAATATCCAGTTGTCATATTTGAGAGCCTTTTTAATGTTCTTAGGTTCGATCATAGAGGTATAACATGCATGATGTACTAAACCCTCCATTTTGCGGTAATCAAGTTTTTATTTTCCACGTGTCTTTACACCTTCATCGAGATCTCCAATGATAAGTTCTTTGGGATGTTCCTTTTGAAATCTGGCGGAAGGTTCATGGTCTTCAGACTCTTCGCTCTTTGGAGTCTTATCAGTCTCTCCTGTGTTTTCACAATTTAGGTCACGTGTAGGTCGCACAGCAGATGAACCTACTTTATCTAGATAAATGTCCAGTCTTTCCAATAAGTTATCAAAGACAACATTAGTACTTTCAATAAGTGTTTGAGTTCTTAAATTGTATACGTGAAATGTTCTACTATTTGTAGAATAACCAAGAAACATACATGTATCGCTTTTGGCATCGAACTTACCTAACTGTTCTCAATCATTGTATACATAACATCTGCAACAGAACACATGAAGATGACTGAGATTCGGAGTTTTGCCTTTTTAAATTTGATACGAGGTCATTCCCACTATTTTCCTTAAGTAGACATGGTTTGAAACATAGCATACAGTGTTTACCACTTCAACCCACTATTTTTGAGCAACATTCGTGCCTAGCATCATAGCCCTAGCAATTTCCTATAGAGTACGATTCTTTCTCTCGACTACTCTATTTTGTTACGGTGTTTTAGGAGCTGAAAACTCATGAGTAATACCACGTGGGTGCAAAAATCAATAAAAATATTATTTTCAAATTCTCTCCCATGGTCACTTCGTATTCGAACAACAGAATCCTGTTTTTCATTTTCAAGTAATTTTATCAATTTCTCAAATTCTCCGAATGTCTATGATTTTTCTCGAAGAAATCTTACCTATGTAAATTTTGAAAAGTCATCAACACACACAAAGATATACCTTTTACCTCCAGTACTTTCGGTCTGAATCGGTCCCATCAAGTCCATGTGTAATAAGGCCATAATCTGTTTAGTGCAAACATCTTAAGTTCCTTTGTGTGAGTTTTTCACCTGTTTGCCAAATTGGCAGGGGCCACATATTCCTTGGTTTCTGTATGGGAGTTTAGGTAAACCCCGAACACATTGGGATTTTGATAACCGAACATATTGGGATTTTGATAAGGCAATGAGGTGGTTGTATCTAATGTGTCCTAATTTTTGATGTCATACTTCGGTTGCCCCGGTGTTTGCATTACGACACACATGATTCCTGTTAAGAAGATAACAGTTGTTAGTGGATCGGGTTCCAGTGAGTATAAATTGATCATTAATGTCAATAACCATGCATTTGTCATGATTAAAATTCACTCGTAGTCCTTGATCATATATTTGACTAATGCTTAACATATTTGCCTTAAGATTTTCAACTAGAAACACATTAGACAATTTAGGTAAACCAAGTATATTAAGAGTCCCTTGTCCAATGACACGTTCACTCTTAGCATCACCAAACGTCACATATTCCCCATTTATTGAAATGATATCAGTTAGATAAGAGGCATTTCCAGTCATGTGTCATGAACATCCACTATCAAGAACCAAGTTCCGGTGTTGTTCGCACCAAGAGAGATTATCGAAGATGTAAGACACATGTTGTTCTTAACCACCCATATTTTTTATGTGATATTATGTGATTGTTATTCTTCACCTTCACAGTTTTTGGTGATGTAGAACTTTTCACAAGAACACCGAACATATTCCGATTTGAGATGTTACCTGATAGTAGATCATGTTTCATTCTGTAGCACTTAGGCCGAATGTGTCCAGGTGTTTCACAATAGCGACATATAGGAATAAATTTTTTCGTACCTTTGGTGTCCTGTTTTTCTAATTCACTTGTAGTATTTGGACCTTCTTGTTAGACCATTGAGGAGCTGGCTGGTACAAAGATTGTTGTTCTAGACAATCGTTGTTCAGTTTATCCAATTTTGGTTTTGTTACTTTGTGATTTTCCATATGTCAGAATCTCATCAAATTTAACATTTCCTTTTGTTCAGTCCTTGTATAGTTCGCATCGCTTTGTCTAGCTCAGTCTGCAGTTCTGTGATCTCATAATCATTGTCCTGCAATTTAGATACAATTTATGTTAGTTTATCAGTTAATGATGTACTTACATTGTGGTTGTCTTGAACCGATTTCTATGCTGTTTCTAGATTGATTTTGAGTGACTCAATTTCTGTTGCTTGAAGTTGGACCTGATGTTCCAGATTTTTCACATTTCTTTGGGATGCATTCAGTTCATCGCTCAGCCGTTCATTGGTCTCCCTTGTGATTTGTAGTTCATGTTTCACCTGGCTTAGTTCTTGATGTTCCATGGCAATGGTACCTTTACTTTTATATTCTTTCACTTGATTTTCCAGTCTTTGAATTACCTCAGTAGCTGTTGTACATCTGGATGTTACATCCAGGTACATTCTCTCCAGATCCTCCAGAGTTGGATCATCAAAATCTGGTTCTTTGTATTTTCCAGTTCTTCTTCAGTTCGTACTAAGGATGTGAGACATAACAGGTCTTTCGATGATGTATATGCAACAAAATTTCTAGGATATGTCGTTTCTTTTTCGTCAGGTTCTTCTTCTCCTTCTGACTCAGATTTACTCCAGGTGGCTTTTAGTGCTTTGTTCTTTCTTAGAAAATTTGGACATTCAGCTTGATAGTGTCCATATCCTCTGTATTCCCTACATTGGTCAGAATCTTTTCGATTATCTTGTTTGAAGTTCGAAGTTTTGGACCCTCCTTCTCTGGCATTATCACCATAGTTCGAACTTTTGGTGAACTGCTGCCTCCAGTTGTATTTTTTGACGAACTTGCTATAATTCTGTGTCAGTAGTGCCATTTTGTCAGCAATGTTTGCTACATCATTTTTCTCGGCTTCAGTGGATGATTCTGCCTTCAATGCAATTCCTTCGGCCTTGACTGTATCGACTCCATTGTTCATCTCGAAGGTTCTGAGTTATCCCATCAGATCATCCAGTGACATATGTATCACTCTCATGAATGATTCCAAGACAATAATTTTTTCCTTGAATTTGGGAGTAAGTGTTCTCATAATTTTCATGATTTGAACTTTTTCTTCAATTTCATCCCTAAGAGTGTACCATTGATTTACAATGTTACTGAACCTCGCATAGTACATTTCAATATTTTCTTCTTCAGTCATTCGAATCCCATCAAATTATGTGGCTAATCTTTGTTGTTTTGATTTCTGTACTCATTCGTTCCCTTCAAACTGTTTTTGTAGTGCATCCCATGCATCCTTAGCCGTTTGACAGTGTATGATCAATTTACGTCTCATCGAGTCAACAGAAGCCAGTATTGCATATAGCGCGATGTAATTTGCTTCTTCTCCACACTTTTTATCCTCAGTCCATAACGTTCTTGACTTGCCAATAATTTTGTTAGATCTTTTCCATCCTTCATTTGTGGCCAAGTCCACTTTGTCAAAATAGCATCTCCATATCGTTTAGATCTGAAATAGATTGTCATCAGGGATTTCCAGAATGGGTAGTTTTGTCCATCGAAAATAAAACGTTAATTAAAAATTAACCTCAATATCACAATTTTTTGGTATTGCATGTTCATGTCATATCTTATTACGTGGTTTGATAATTATGTTTGGAATTGTATGTTTGAGAATTCTCAGCCCTAATTGCACACCTTCCCAAATCAATCTGCTCATTCGATTTATGTTTTATTGATTCATTTGAACTTAAATGAGGCAATGACCAAACTGATGCTGAAATACAATGAGCTAATGCATTTCTCGGAAATGCAACACAAACAGCTCAAAGTCATCAATCTCGAATATTTTCCCGCCGACTAATTCCAACAATTTTTCAAAATATTTTGAGAAATCCTTCGGCATCAACAAGCCCACTGATCTTTGCTGAAGCAGCGGCCAGAGTTTCGTCGCTTTTGCAGAATGCAAATCTGATGTGTCGTCGACAGCTATACTCTGCCAACAAATTTGTGTGGAAAAATCCTGATCCTGGTACAGCCACAACCCCGGCTTGCTTAATCAATTCCTCAACAAATTCAACCTTCCCAAAAAAAAAAATAAAAAAATCAAGGTATTTAACCGTGAGTGCGATGCTGTAGTTCAAATCTAGCTCTGCTGATGAATATGAGTGTAAAAGATGAAATAATAATATAAGTTAAATGACAACTCACATCAGAAAGGAGGTAGCTCTCAGGAAGCTCCGCGAACATGAAAAACGAACCCTGAGGCTTAAATAGCATCTTGAACCCAACCTTTGCCAGCAAGTTGAAAATGCAATCTCTTTTTGATTCATAATCCTGCAAATCGAGAGAATTTCCAATTATTCTTCAGATTCCAATTCACTGCACACAGACTAAAATATTCATAAGTGTTGGCAAAAGATTTACTAGTACAAGGTCGGTTTTAATATATATATGTTAGGTTCTGTTAGCATCACAGAATAAATAATTAAAACCTGAAAGAACTCACTCTTCTTAATAACTCAAAGTATTCGGGGGGGCTTCTTAAGGCAGTCAGAGCAGCTTCCTGAAAAGGCGCGGGAGCACAATCCGTAATCTTGATATGAATGTTTCGGATTGCAGAGGCAATGCAAGAAGGGGCAACTGCCCACCCAACCCTCCATCCTAAAGATACATTACAAGCAATTTAAGAAATTTCACCACCATTCGTTTGGAAATCACACAAAATCAACACAAGAGGACAAAGAAAACTAAACTTAAAGTGAGATATTACCTGTTACACAAAAAGTTTTTGACAAAGAAGATGTGACGATGGTCCTCAATTGCATTTCAGGCAGCGAAGCAAGTGAAATATGACGTTCATCATCAAAAGTTATATGCTCGTATACCTGATGGGATAAAAAAAACGAAAAAAGCCAGAACAGAAATGAGAAATTGTGAACAAAGATAAATCGTCTGTCAACTTCATATGTTCATTTAGTAGGCTTAAACGAATATAAAAAACACCGGGCTTTTATGAAAAAAGAAACATAGACCATATGCATGAGGAAATATAAGTTTTAGGAAAGTCAGAACCAATCTTCAAAGAATAACTCACTTGCAAAACATAAGCTGGTTCCAATAAAACAGTGATCATTATGTACTTAGACTCTTCAATTATGAAATACAGACAAACCAATGAACCATGTCATTGAGTTATCAACAGTGAAACAAGCAACTTACTGGCTCATTGCTATATTAATTTCAGAAGTAAATAAATCTAATATTATCACATGATGAAATTCGAAGTCCTCTATTCAAGAAAAGAATCATCACCATAGATCTTCATCAAACTATATACGATCAACTTTATTTTCAGCTTATATGCTTCAAGTAGACATAAATCTTAATCATACTTCATCTGTTACGGCAAAGACATCTCTTCTCCGGCAAGCCCCAGCAATAATCTCAAGCTCATCCTTGGAAAATACTTTTCCAGTTGGGTTGTGTGGACTGTGCAAATTTCAGTTAGTAGAGTTCTAAAAGTGGTTGTCATGTGATAGAAGTGTGTCTGACAATGGCACTCTATCTATCTCAAATAACAAGATTTGACTTCACTTATGCAAAGATCAATTCAAACCTTCAAACACATTGATATTGTACTTTTCATTATTAAAAACAAACTTCTTTCTAGATACAGATTTGAATCCTTCGTTGTGCATAAAACACACCACCAAGTGTTGTGATAGCTAGATTACAAAAGTCAGTCAACTAGAAATTAGTTGCGTCTTACCAACTTACTTAGCTTGATAGCCAACTCACTTAAGCTATGTGATTTTTCCGTGCGCAATGATGTCACTTATGCACAACAAAGGATCCAGATTCGCTCGACACTTTAAAAGATCAATTCTTCCTCAGCAAATACTTCAGTTGAAAATTTAAACCATACCTGTTTAACACTAATGCTTTTGTCTTGTTAGTAAAAGCCTTCTCTAGTTTATCCGAATTCACTGTCCAGTTAGGTAGATCAAGGCCTACATAAACCTGCCAATTTTTGACAGCCCATGAGAAAAAAAAATTAAAAAAAAAAAATCAACTCATTTGTCTCAGGAAACAAACAGATGGCGGCATACACAAACACACACACGCACACAAAAACACAGAGCTTGGTGTAATTAGATAAGCTTACAGGAACTCCTCCAGCAAGCCTAATGCAAGTGTCATATGTTTCATACGATGGATCGAATAGTATAACCTCATCGCCTTGATCAATAACTGAACCAAAAAAAACACACAAACAACACATGCTCTGTAAAATCAGTACAGCCCCAGAATATTGCATATAATCATTCAGAAATTAGAATTGATGAAACAGGGGAATAATTACTAAAAGACTAAACAGTTCACATAATAAAACTATACTTGCGAACATTGTTGCAGCGAACGCCTCGGACTGGCCACAGCAAATGACTATATCTGTAAGCGGATCAACGTTAATTCCATGCATTTCCTTCATTTTAATGGCTACTTCACCACAAAGCCCTTGTACATGCCTAAAAAACCAACAAAATTCATCCAAAAAAAAAAAAAAAAAAAGGAAAGCATCAGCTAACTATCTCGGAGCAGCTTTTTATCAAGAAAATGGGGGAAATTCTACGTATCCTAAATTTGATAAACCTGTATTGATTAAAGTCGGAATTGATGGCGGAAACGGCGGCATTTTTAATGTGAGCGGGAGCGGCGAAATCGGGAAAGCCCTCGGCGAGGTTAATGGCACTGCATCTTTGAGCAAGGTAAGACAGTTGTTGGATTGGAGAAGGTGCTAGAGTCTTGGCTACTGTGGATAATCTCCCTTCCATGTTTAGTATTCCTTCTTTTGCCGGTGCATTATCTTCTTCTATCTACATAGCTCACTGCATCTGGGCCTGTTTTTTTGGGTGTGCGTTACTTTTTGGCGCCCCCACTTTTTTTTTTCCCCTCTTACTTTAAAAGTAACCCAAAAATAAAATGGAAGATTAAATTATTTTTATTAATATTCAAAGTTATTTTTTTTTTTTCCATTTTTTCACCCTCTCATATTCAAGCAAGCCCTTTTCTTCTAACTCTCTCTTCTAAAATACTATAAACTGTAGTGTTTAAAGAATTGATTATTAAAAGACCATGTTAATCATAAATAATCTTATGAAATGGATGATATATGATTTTTTAAAATTATTTTTGCATTTTTTTTTTGTAAATTGTTATATTTTAATGTTTAGAACATAGGTGGTTGTAGAAAAATGTTCGAACTATTACGACTAAATAATATAGCACATATTCAACTAGTAAATCAAAAAATATTATGCTAATTCGATTTGAATGATCAAATATTTACACTTTTAATTATTTTGTATATCGTTCAATATTATTATTGCCAAACAATAAAATAATCGATTGTTGAACAATAAACAACAACAAATATCACCATATTATGGAATACATTTCAGTGGATGTTAGTGTTCTTCGACGAGAGAAACATGTTTTGCATGCTAATGTTAAGTGTTGGATTTCTAATAATTCATTTCATTTTTTACTTGTTTATGGATTGTGGTAGGTGATGGATAGAAGAGAATTATGGGATTCCTTGATTACTAATGTACCTCTAACATCTCTCTCGTGAGTTGCAGGTGATTTCAACTGCATTCTCGATCCTTCAGAGAGGGTTGGTGGTAGACCTCCTTTGGAAAGAGAGTATAGGGATTTCGTGGATACGTCTGCGTATCTTAGCCTTGAGGATGTTTCATCCACATGCTGCCCTTTTACATGGACAGACTCTACCAAATCTTCCAAAATTGATAGAGTCATTACTAATAACTCATGGCGAGAAGCTAACTTTTATTGTAGGACTAACTTTCTTCCCAGGGGTACTATATTAGACCACTCGGCGGCGCTTACTACCTTGTTTGATGAGGTCGTCTCATTCAGGCGACCATTCAAATTTTTCAACATGTGGATGTCGAGCCCCAAGTTTCGCCCATGCTTGGACAATATCTGGAATGTGCAAGATCAGCCTAATGCTCAGTTGCAGCTTGCGTGCAAATTGAGGACCTTCCAGATAGAGTTGATGCAGCTTAACCTAAGAGATTTCAACCAATTGGTTGAAAGGACTAAATCTTCCCGTACCCAGTTGGAGGCGGCGTAGATTAGAGTGGATTCCGATCCACTTAACCCACATCTTGTAGAGGAGGAGAATGATCTGTGGCAGAGAACTATATTCCTAGAGGAGGCGGAGCGATCGTTCTTTATGCAGAAATCTAAGGGCTTCCGGTTGCACCTTGGGGACAGGAATACTAGTTTCTTTCACTCATTAGTTAAGAATAGAAATGCTCGTAATGCTATTTTTTTATGTAGGCATAATGGCGAACCATAATTTGACATGGAGATCATCATAGCATCGTTCGTCCAGTTTTATAAGGACCTGCTTGGAACACCAAATGATATAGTGGACTCCATCCCATCGGTCTTTACATCGCTGGAGAATGGTGCGAGAGGTTACCAAAGAAGATGTTAAGGAAGCAGTGTTTGACATCGCCAGTGACAAAGCTCCAGGACCTGATGGGTTTCCCTCTGCTTTCTTTAAGGAGAATTGGGATACTGTGGGATCGGATGTAGTCCAGGCGGTGAAGGAATTCTTCCAATATGGCATCCTTCTCCGTGAGATGAACCATACGAATATCGTCCTCCTACCAAAAAAGAAGCATAAACTGACAGTTGCTGATTTTAGGCCAATTGCATGCACGAACGTAGTGTATAAAACTATCACGAAGAGACTCACCAAACACATGCAGTCGTGTGTGAAGAGTATTGTGAATCAGGCACAACCAACTTTTACTAAAGGACGTAATCTAACTGATAATATTTTTCTTGCGCAGGAGCCTTTGAGGGGATATGGAAGGAAACAGAGTTCGCCTAGATGCATGGTGAAAATAGATTTGCATAAGGCCTACGACTCCATCTCTTGGAAATTTCTCCATGAAGTATTTACCGGGCTCCAGTTCCATTCATGTTTTATACATTGGGCGATGACTTGTGTAACCTCCCCCACTTATTCGCTAGCCATTAATGGGGGTAGTTGCAGTTTCATTGAAGGAAAGAGAGGCTTACGACAAGAAGACCCTATGTCTTCCATTATATTCCTTCTTTGTATGGAGTATCTGTCTCGATTACTTGCACAGTGCACAAGGGAGTTTGATTTTCAATTCCATCCAAAATGTGACTCCAATAATATTACTCATTTAGCATTCGCTGATGATTTGCTCTTATTTGGCAGGGGGGATGTGGCGTCCATAAGAGTGTTACACAATGCTCTCATGGAATTTGCTAGGACATCAGGGCTCACTATTAAGAAAAGGAAATCTCAGCTATTTATGGCAGGAGTAGGACCATACGAGAAACAATGCATCATGGACATGTTCAAATTTCCGCTAGGGGAGTTCCTAGTGAAGTATTTGGGGATCCCGCTGGCAGCGAAGAAATTGCATACGAACGACCACACACCTTTGGTGGATGCTATTTCTGGATTTATTCATAGATGGACTAACTTAAATCTTTCCCTTACTGGTAGAATTGAGTTAGTTCGGTCAATCTTACAGGGAGTGGAGTGTTTCTGGATCTAGGTTCTGCCACTTCCGGCAAACATTATAGACCGTATCAATACTCTAGTCAAAAGGTTTATGTGGGGTGCTAAGGTATCCCTGTGGCATGGAGGGAGGTATGCAAGCCAAAAACTGAAGGAGGACTAGGGTTGCGGGATTTGAGTACATGGAATAAAGCCATTCTCACCAAAATATTGTGGAATATCCATAGTAAGAAAGACTTCCTTTGGATTAAGTGGGTCCATGGCGAGTATCTGAAGGGAGCGAGTATATGGGAAGTGCATCAAAATATGATAGGCTCGCCACTTCTCAAGAATATACTTCGCATTCGTGATACACTCGTAGAGAAGTGTGCCGGAAATGTTGCATTGGCTATCACCACTATGATGAAGTGGTTTGAGCAAAAAGGAGTGGCTGCAACATATGACTCTTACGAGAGACGGACAACATGCTATTTTGGCACCGGGCCATTTGGAAGCCCTTCATTCCGCTGAAGTTCACTATGACAATTTGGTTTGCAATGAAGGGTAGATTGAAGACTTCGGACAGATTGCAATTCTTGAATATCTCTCAGGTATGTCCGTTATGTAATGTGATGGGTGAATCTAATAGTCACTTATTTTTTAATGTGGTGCAGCACGAGCTGTTTGGAATAAAGTGAATGGATGACTTCACATTGATAGAGTGTTGTCATCCATAGTGAGTGCCCTGAGATATATTGGCCGGAGCAAAAGGGGGTCGGCGGTGCGTCACAAGGCGAGATGTCTCTCCTTGGCAGCGATGGTAAACCACATATGGTATGCTAGAAATAAACTTGTGTTTGAAGACATACTGTTTGATGTTGATAAGATCATCAGGACTATTCAACGAGAAGTATATGCTTGCTTGTTTAATTTGTACCCGGTAGATCGAGTCATAGTACATTTGGAGGATCATGTGCATAATTGATAGAATATTTGGTAGAGATGGGCCTCTCGATGTATTGAGCCGTGTGTATACTTTTGGACTTGCGATCACGACATGTGATCTCGTTTTGGTTGGATTATGGAATAAAATGGGATGGGTGCGTGCGTGGGGACTACTCGGCCCAACTGAAGTAGTGCACCCAAGTAGTGTGTGTGTGTGTGTGTGTTATATTGTCTCATTCTTGGTATTTGCACTTTATCAGGGTGCTCTTTTCCTCGTTTGGTCGCGAGATTTTTAATGAGGCCCGTCACGTTTCCAATTGGGGTTTTTTCGACGAATTTGTCATTTCTTAGTTTTTTGTGTTGGCCTTTGTATTATGAGGCACATTCTAATTATGCATAGTTCTAGAGAACTATGTTCAATCTCCCGGCCAGACAAGCTTGCCTTGGTTTATACACCCTCAAATGTGCCTGAGTATTTTATAATCATATTTTTTTTATTTATTTAATTCCACATTTTTGACAAAAAAAAAATTATCTACCATATTTCCCTTCTATAAGTGCTTCACAATATTCTCCTCTATGTTTTCTAATTTTTAAATTAATTACTTTATTGTTATTTATTTTCTAAATGAGAAGTAGACCCCACTTAATGTTGAGAACAAATTGGCTAGAAAGAAAGAATAGGTGCTGTCCTGTCTTTTCAGACCAACCCCCAGCAACCTCACCAGGATTCCCGTCGTTCTTCCCAACTTTCTCTTTATCATTTTGAAAGCCAGGTCCTTTTCTTTTTCTATTCTTATTTTTAATAATTTAATTACGAGAATTCAAATTAATATAACTAAACAATTAATTTTGTATAATGAGTCAAAAGGTACTTTTGATTCTATACCTACAATGTCAACTCAAAGTCATCTTTTTGCATTATGTAATTCCTAGTAAAAGCTATTTTAGATTTTATGTTTTATTTTATAAATAAACACACGTACTTACCATGCATGGTCAAATATTTCAATATAGAAAATTTTGTTTTAAGATAGTTAATTTAGTAATGATTTTGTTAATCACCTCCGATTTTCATAATTTTTTTATTAATGCAAAAGCCAACTATAAATTTAATCCTAAGAATCCTAATTGTACATCAAAATTAGTTTAAACGTGAATTTATATATCTTTTACTATGCCACATAATTATGTACTCATATATCAAAGTTACTATAATATTGATAAGCTCTTGCCGAGTGATAAAAAAAAAAAGAAAAAAAAAAGACAATGAAACTTCGAGATCTTGAATTTAAGTCACCAGATTCGAGTTAACTTTTGCACTAACGACGTGTGACACGATTTAAGATATTATTTGTGTAAGTATTAAGTATTATTTGTTTAACTATAAAGTATCACTATTTTTTAAAGTGTATTATTTCTGATTAGTTACCTTAAAAATAGTGATACTCTATAGTTAAACAAGTAATATTTTATAGTTAAACAAGTAATATCTCAAATCGTGTCACACGTACAACCGTTTCACAGGATAATCACTCTTGTATTAATTGATTTATATATAATTTGATCCCAATAGTTAGAATTACAGTTTGTACCCACATTGTAATATGTTAAAATGACTAAAATTGCACACAATTGCTTCTCATGAAATAATTTCTCAAGAAGTAGTAAAATTGTGACTTCGATTTTCTTTCTTGCACTTTTTGTTTATGAATATTAAATTACATTTTTACTTAGTGAACACCTAACCTAAGCATAGAAGCACTTTTTCAAAAGTCTATATTTAACAATCAGTTTAGAAAATGGTATATTCTTCATAAACATGCAAGCAAACATGCATACAATTGGTTCCATCTTATATAATAAAATTATTATTTGTTCAATGTTAGAAATAAAGAGCTTCCGTTCAAAATTAGGTGTTCTATGGGTCTATAATTTTTACATGCAACGATTATAAATACAAGCAAACATAAATTCTTAAATTGCAATATTTTTTTTTAATTTTTTGTTCAACTAATAATTAGTGAATTGTTGCTATTAAAATATTGTCTTAATGATGTAAACGAGGTTCAGAGACCTCGAGTTCACGTGTTAAGCCTAACCTACAAATAGATTCATTAAAAAAAAGAAGAAGAAGAAAAAACAATTATATAGCATGTCCTATTTATAATAAAGACTCATAAATTAGAAAATATAAAATTCTTAATTTTAATATAAAAACTTGAACTATTTTTGTAACATAATGTATGAGTTTTGTGGTGTATCATGTATAACCTAAAAAATATATTAATTATTAATAAGTTGTGTTATTTTTTAATATTAAATTACCTTAAAAATATAATGAAAATTTATAAATCTAAAATTGTAATGTTTTGATTAATTGTGCTCGACCGAATGATCTATGTTGTTCATATCCCTGACCTATCAAAATAAGATCAATTGATCCAATTTATGGCAACATTTTGATTGCTATAGCATTCCAACAAGCATATACAACTTATTTAATTAATCTATGTTATTCATATCACGATTTATCAAAATGACCCAATTTTACGAACAATATTTCAATTATTATATCATTCCAACAAGTATATACAGTTTATTTAATTAAAATATGATCGAGGACCGGCAACACATTTGTAAACTATACCTCAACTCTTATCTAAGAAAATAGAAAAAATTACTTTAAAAAGAAATAATAAAACTAACAAAAAAGAGTTAGTGTGCTAATTCAACACCACGAACACTAGATTTTATCGCAACAGAATGAGAATTATGAGGCATAATAACGACTGAATTAATATAGAAATTCAAATTTTGAAATGTTCCAAAGGGTATAATAGTCAATTAATGAGAATCTAGACACAACTAGGGTTTCGTGATTCGCTGGCTTTTTATCATTTTCTTAGCGATGTATAAAAAGATTAGATTCAGCCCACAAAAAACGCACATACTACTACACACACTCACTCTTACTCATCAATCTCTCAGCAAACCCCGAAGCCCTGATCACTAAAATCCCCATCTTCCACTGCCCCCTTTATCTTCCCATTCTATTTTCAATTTACTTTTGTTTTTCTTTCAACTGATGATCATGTCATTTTCTGAATAAACCTCTGTCAATCCATCCAGATTATTCTCTGTGTGTTCGTTGTTCTTCATTTTTTGTTTTTTTCTGATTCTACTATTCTAATGATATGGATCTGAAAGTGGATAAGGTGAGTACTCAGCTGATTACACCAATATTCACGACTTTTATGAGGATCAAATCTTAGGAACTCATCATTTGCCTTTATTTGTGTTTCAGAAATCAGATTCTGAGGAAAAAAATAGCAACAGTCCGTCATTGAAAAGTTGCAGCGACTGTCACACAACCAGAACTCCACTTTGGCGCGGCGGTCCAGCTGGACCCAAGGTAAACACAAAATCCTTTCTAGCGAGATAGAGAGAAAAAGTACTTTATAGCGAGAGAGAGATTTCTGATCTCGACTTTTTCTTTCAGTCATTATGCAATGCTTGTGGGATCAAATACAATAAGAAGAGGAGGCAGCTCCTGGGATTGGATACTGGAAAATCGAGCAAGAAGAAGAAACGAACAAGTGTGCATCGAAGTGACGAGGTTAGAGAGATACTGAAAATGCGATTCATGGCTCTGGGAAGTGAGATGGTGTTGCAGAGATCAGGCAAACTGATGAGCAAGTTGAGGGAGGAGGAGCAAGCCGCTATACTATTGATGGCCCTTTCTTGTGGATCTGTATGTGCTTAGTGGGGTTGTACCCCGAGCAGATCCTGTTGTACCAGGATGTCTGGAAATTAGGGTTCTAAAAGGAAAAAGAAATTGGGGAGAAAATCTAACTTAATATGTAATGTTAGTATGAGTAGGGATTTAGGTCTATTTTCGCTGATGTAATGACTAACAATGATTGTATTGGTCATGTTTTTTTATAATTTTCCCCTAAAAGGATAAATTCCTTCAATTTTCAATTTTGGCTTCTGCTGATCATGTTATAATCAACTCGTATGAATAGCAATTTTTGTTGGTACATTGCTGTTTTATTCTCATTTGGGAACTATGTACTTTATTATTCAATTTATTTTAAAATAATGGTAGATTTTGGAATGAAAGAAATGTATTTGTGTTTCAGAAACTTTTGTAAAATAATAATCCGTATAATACAATTTAATAATATTTTATGATTAAATAAATAATTATTTAAATTGTGTTACACTTAACTGTTCATACAAAACTCATTCATAAATATCTATATATATTTGTGATCAGTGTTTCATATCTATTAAAATCTCATAAAAATATCCAACTCGTTTGAAAACAGCCCAATTTGGGTAATAAAGGGCATAGAATTGAAACCTCTCAATTTATGGAGATATGGTAATAAAGAGAAGACACGTGTGTTTGGGTGGTGATATTAATGCCAGGGCAGTTTCCGTTTTGCCACAACCATTTTCATTTATATTCTAAACAAACACCCTTTCTTTTCTAGGAAAATAATATAAACATTACAGATATTCTTTACTTCAGAGGCAGCCCAAATTCTCCATTAGATCCGAACAACCCGATCAAACCGAGCTTAATCATTCTGATTTTAAGGGCCGCTATTGCCCCCTAAAATATTAAAAATAAACAAAATGCTTAATTATATCACAAATTAAAAAAAAATATATTTTTATAACTAACAATAAATTTTAAATTTAAATTAATTTTCACACGGAATAAATCTATACATATACTCCTCTCCTATCCACAATAAGTATTGTATTAAATTTTTACACATATTAAAAATTAAATTAAGTGTCTATTTTACTCTTAATTAATGAATACAAAATATTAATAATTATTAGTAAAAAGATATATCACATGTACATTTATAAAAAAAATAAAAAAATAATATTAATTTCAATCTCGATATTTGTTGTGTATAAAATTACTAAGATAATATTTACTATGAATAGGAGAGAGTATTATCTGAACGACGACAACAAAAAATATATTAATAATTTTAATTGAACTCTCCTATTTAAAATGCGGAAATGAATTAACAATTTTACTACAAACGGGTTTTTTTTCAAAATAATACAAAAAAAAAAAAAATTTTACGAAATAGGTATGTTTCCGAACAGTTTTTAAAAATAGGTAAAACGTCACCGCCCGTGACGTTATTTCAAAAAAACGTCACCGGAGGTGACGATTTTAAATTAAAATGAAAGAACGTCACCTTAGGTGACTTTCTTTCTTTTATCATATAATTACATACACATACATCATATATATATCATATACATGCATATATATTTATATATATTATATATATATAGACACTGACATATATATATACATATATATACATATATATATATAATCTGTATTATATATATATATTTTAAATGTATATTCTTATTAATATATATATATATAATATTTTTTATTTATTCAGTAAATATATCAAAATAAATATTAAAATATAATTAATAAAAATAAAAAATTATAAATTTATTTAACATAATAAAAAATATTTAAATTTATTTTTATAATATATATATTATATATATATGTATTTATAAAATTATTATTTATAAATAAGAATATATATTTTGAATATGTATATATATATATTTTTATTTATTAAGTAAATATAAAAAAAAATTATATATATAGTAATAATAATATATGTAATAATAATAATATATAAAAATATTTATTAAATTAAATAATTTTTTATTATTATTAATTAATATCTTTTAAATTAATAAAAATATATATATAATAATAATGATATATAAATTTATATATATATTCGGATATTATATATATTATTATTTATAAATATATATTTTATAAATAAATATATATATATATGTGTATATATAACCTATAATATATATATATATAACTAAAAACGTCACCTTAGGTGACGTTTATTGTTTTTTTTAAATTTTGTATTATTATTATATATATATATAATTTATTTTGAATATATATATATATTTTTATTTATTAAGTAAGAATATATATTAAATTATAAATTTTGAAAGTAAATTATTTATTAAGTAAAAATATATATTAAATCATAATTTCAATTAAGTTAACGTTTTTTTAATTTTTTTTATATATGTAGATATATATATAATATATATTCTAAATATATTTATTGAATATTTATATATATATATATTTTATTTATTAAGTAAATAAAAATAATTGAATAAACGTTAGATTTTAAAAAAACAGCAAGATGACCTTTTTTTATTTGTTTTATATATTATATATAGATATATATAATTTTATTTATTAACTAAATATATAAAATATATATTAAGTAGCATCATAATAATTTACTTTTGAAATTTATGATTTAAGATGAAAAAATTATAATTTAAAATAAAATATAATTGAATTGTCGTTATTTCTTTATTTCAATCAATCACTTTTTTTTTTTCAGTTTTCAGACTGTCGTGAATTGTCAGTCTTTACAGAGTATCGTGAATTGAATTCAGTTTTTTAGCGTGCACGTCTTCTGAAATTATATTAAAATTTGTATTGCAGAGTCTTGTAATTGTGTCGATGACAAATTTCCAATAAAGATTTATTGTTTTGTTTGTTGTGTTTTTTTAGGATATATTTATTCGGTATAATAGTTTGTTGTTGTGTTATATATATGTTATATAATAATAATGAACTTTATTTATTAAATTATTTCATAATTTTTACAAACTTAAGATACCTATATATCACTCTATACAATAATTAATACAATAATATCATTACAATACTCATGAAAGTCCAACATTTGAAATAGCAATCATAGCTAAACCAATTCATTTTATTGCCTAGTTGAGGAAGATGGTCCACTGACGACATCATTATCTTCAAAATTGAAAAGCTTCTCAAGTTGGTCGAAGAATGGCTCATCATCCATTAGGTATGCAATTGTATTTGTCATTTTGGGATCACGATCCTATAAATGTAAGAATAAGTAATAGAAGCGTGAAATATATATTTACAATGAAGAAAATAAATGATTGCTTAAAGTATAGAGAAAATTACCCATAAACGCCAACAATAGTCTTTATGGTTTATATACCGTCTTTCACCAACCATACGAACTCCAGCCGTCATTATCATTTTTTTGAACGTGTAGTGACGCAATTGTAGCAAATCAACCTGCCTTTTCACGTCAGTGTAAGAGAAGTTACGCCCCTTGAATTGGTTCTTCAACACATTTCTTACATTCAACAAGCAGTTGCTATTATGGTTACCGATTTCCCAATCACCTGCTTCGACGTCCTTCACAAGAGTGTCCACAAGCACGGTCTCCATTTCCTTTGTCTAGTCGGTGTTCGAGTAGAACTGAGCTTCAAACATGTTATAGCATTTTGATTGTGGAGGAAGAGGAGAGAATTCTAGGGGATGATCCATATTTGTAGGTAAGTAAAATCACTCAGCACACATATATTTATAATGGTTTCTTCCTGGGTCCCTTAAGATTTTTTTTTTTTTTTTTTTTGCTTTTGGGCATAAAGTTACTAAAATTGTTGATGGAACGTTTGTATTCATTTCATATTAACATATAAAAAAAATGTAGAAAGCATACGTAAATGAAAGCAGGTAAATGATATTGATATATATATATATATATATTTGATACTTCAATAATTTAGATATATATATATATATAATGGTTTCTTTTTGAGGTGACATTAAAAAAAATTCGAAATTAAATTACACATATATCAATACATGAAACTCCACATATAACATGGTTTTTTCCCTTTAACATAATCACTTACATTACAGAAATCTTCATAAGGTTTGTAGATGATATTAGAAATCTTCAGATGGTGAGCTTGCTTGTTGAGTTTCCTGTGTTTGCAATGTTTGAGAATGTCGAAGAGGTTGTTGACTGGTTCCTTCTCCTTGTCGACGAGCATGTCTTCTCCTATCATGTTGTCTAGCTCGTGCTTGAGGCCAATCCATCTCATTCGGAATTCGCGACCTTCGATTTCTTCCTCGGCGATAAATATTTCTTAAAGTGGTGTCATGAAATAACTGAAAATCAGGCTCATCCCAATATTCCTCCCCTAAATAGGGTTGGAATGCAGCAGCATATGTTCGCTTGTAGTTTACCAAGCAATAATACGGTTGCACAAATGAAGTAGCATTAATCCGTAAATCAGCGCATACACTCATCACATGCGAACATGGAATACCATATAAGGTCCACTTGCCGCAAGAGCAGTCTCTAGTAGAAAGCCTAACAGCATGCACATCTGAGCCCTCCCACGTATGACGTACTTGCAAATCAAATCCAAAAACCACTTCCAAGATTCAAAATTCTCCTCATCTACAATAGCAAATGCTAGGGGAAATATCTGTTTGTTTCCGTCCACCTCAACGGCTATCAGCATTTTATGTTTGTATTTTGTGTACAGATATGTCCCGTCAACACTGATAATCAGTGGACAATACTTGTACCCAGTGTAACAAGGCTCGAACGCCCAAAAAACATATTTGATAATCTTCTTATGTGGGACGTTGGTGTCATGGTGTTTCCACTCTACAATGGTGCCCGAGTTCCACTTTTGCAATGCACCCAAAAACTTAGGCAACTTTCTTACGGAGCTCTCCCATGTCCCATAAGTGTTCTCAATCGCCCGTCTAATGCCATGCCATGCCTTCTGATATGAAATCGAGTATCCGGTTGCGTTTTTAACGTCTGCTTGTGCCTCAGACACGCTGATTGCAGGATTGACCCGAACATTTTCCTTAATCAAGAAAGCTACAAAAGTTTTGTCCAGGTTTCGATGATCAGAAGATATATCATTCATATAACATCTATGATCTCCACCATATTTGGTTATTTTGAACATCCCCAGTTTTTGCTTAAATGATGCCCTAACATACCAAGGACACTCTTGAGAAGGAGTACTGTGTTGACATTTGAGAACTAAAAGGAGGGGTTTACTTTTGACAACTCGAAACTGACGTCTGGCATGTCGTATAGAGAAATCCTTAATCACTGCAACGAAAGCGTTCTTATCCCTGAATAACATGTCCTTCTCAATTATCCCCCGGCTAGGATCGTAAAACATTCCCCACGAAGACGAAGGATTATGCATGGAGTCAGCTGGAACTTCTGGTCCACTCATTGTGTAAAATGGAATGTTGGAGTCGCAGTCGATATTGATTGTTGCTTCGACACCATCGGAATTTACATTAGCTGCAGTAACATCTTCTTCGTCCACTACTACTTCATTGTCATCCAAATTTTCATCTGAATTTTCAACTTCCGTTTCAGATGAGGAAATTGGACCTAAGGAGTCCGCACAAGGGTCCGTGTCTTCTGTATTGGCCGTATTACTAGGACCAATTATATCTTCAGGTTCATTCCTAGCATTACTAGGACCAATACTGATATTTTGGACACTACATTCTTCCCTTAATAAAGTGTTTGTGAAAGCAAGGTTCTCCAATCCCTGTGTGATTTCGGGCACGTAATCACAAGGGTTAGTTAAATCTTGGAATGATGTCGTGGGCAAATCCTGTTCGAACAGCAACGACATATAATATCCCCACTCTTGGCTCATAAGCATACCTTCATGTTCGCTAAGATTTTCACATGGTTCTTTCTTAACGAAAATGTCCATAGAGTTTATTCCATCATTAGGATCTAGGAAGAACCTAAGATTATCCTCAGTCTCAATCTGAACTACAGACTCTATAATATTATTGTGACCGTATATTTCCCCCCATTTAGTGAAAAGTTTCACATGAAACTGTTCTTTAGCCACACCAACATATTGATAAATTAGATCTTTCAATGCAGATAAGTCTGTATTTCGATCAATTCGTGTGTAAGCAATGGGCGCAGAACTATACAATACTTTTCCTGTATAATTTCGCCTCCGCAATAAACTCTAATTGCAACTCTTCGTTGACTCGCCATTGATCGAAAGTGATATATATATGTACTTTTTCACTGTGAAATATATTAATTCAATACAAAAATGAAGAACAAATAAAATAAATATTACATTATTTAAACAAACAAACAACATATGTATGAAAAGCATGTTAAATAATGCATTAAATTTCACAACCAATATACATTTACAAGGAATATACATCACTCTGTGAATGATCATTTTCGGGTATATTTTCTACAACATTATTATCATCCACGAATTCTATATCAACATTTTCATTTTCTACTGGATCCTGCCACATATTCAAGCCAGGGGTGACATCTATAAGATCTAACATGCGTGATCGCATCATATTTACGTGATTAAAGTTAGTCGTACTCTCTTGTTGGATAATATCATTTTGGTGTCTTTCATTATCCAATTGAGCACGTAACTCATTCACCTCGTTTTGTAGGGCGTTTATATGCCCGTCTCTAGCCCCAAGCTGCTCTATTATATTATTTTTTTCCGTTGTCATGCTACTTATAGTACCACGTAGTAAGTTTATTTCATTCCCTAATACTTCTTCTTGTTGCCGAGCATGACCTTGTAAAACAGAAATACGTTCAGATGACCACTCCAATTCAACTCGGGACATCTTTACACTTCGCCGTAATTTCTGTATTTCTTGGTCTTGCATGTTGGAAATCACTTTTACAGCAACATCTTTTATCCTCAATTCCTCTATGTCTTCATTTACTTGTTGATTACATATTCTTAATTGCACCAAACTTGTTGATTTTTTAACGATAGACCTATAAACTTTGTATGTGATTTTCCTATTGGCTCGTGTTGAAGTTGATGCTGATGACCTTGATGTTGAAGCCATACCTATCAAACATAATTTGTAAGGGCTGTTATAGTATTTAAATTTATTTTTTTGTTAATATCCTATAATAATATATTAAATATTTTAATAACGTGTACTTAGTCAACATAACCGTCCGTAAATCATAACAAGTTAAAACATACAGTACATGCAACAATAAAAACATATTCATCATAATAAAACAACATTCATAAATACAACAAAATAATTAACTTGGCGTGTAAATAAATACACAAATATTATTGAAAATTATGCACATATGAATGTATATACGAAAACAAATAAACATTCACTTATGATGTATATGTATACTAACCTTAGTTGAACGAGAAACTTGAAGGAGGAGAATACAAGGAGACGTGAAGAGAAGGGAGAGAAAGTTGACAGTGAAAGAAAACAGAGAGTCTTCAAGTATATATATATTTATTCAAAATATATATTATTATTTATAAATATATATTATATATATATAATATATATAAAAAAAAATATAAAAACGTCACCTTAGTTGACGATTTTTTAAAACGTCACCTTAGATGACGTATATTTATTTCTAATTTTTTTAATTTCGGATATATATATATATTATTATTATATATATTATTTCTTTTCAATATATGAATTAATAATTAGAAATGAATATTTAATTTAAAAAAAATTTATTATCTTACATACAGTCGATAAAATTTTACTTTTTACAATTACAATTTTATAAATATTTTTATATATTATTATATATATATATTTATAATTCTCGTAATACATACACTAAAATTTTGGATGCATTATTTGCATGGATTATTTGAAGAAGACAATGTTACATCAACTTCTTTCTCCTTTTTTCAAACATGCATTAAATTTGGCGTGACTTTTTCTTCGCAGAAATTTGTCGTGACTTCATTAATTTTGCAGCCTTTGCAGAGGAGACTTTTTGACTCCATTGCAGGAGCTGGCGTGCAGAATTGAATGATTGCAGATGACCACGCTTATCCTTATCTTTTTCATGACCACACTTACTATTTCGACGTTGATTAATTTCTTAATTTTTTATTTATTTTCACATATATATATATGTATATATTATTATTATTATATATAAATTAATACTTTATTTTAAAAATATGAATTAATATTAAAAATATAGTTTTAATTAACCTTAAATAAAATTAAATTATTTCACTTTTTAAAATTATAATTTAAAATATATTTTTATATATTTACTTATTAAATAAAAATATGTATACATATTCAAAATAAATAATATATATATGTAATAATAATACATAAATATATATATCAAAAAAAATATTGAAATAACGTCACCTAAGGTGACGTTTTTACATATATGTATATTATATCTATTATATATATATTTATTTATAATACATATATATATATATATTTATAAATAATAATATATGTAATATCCGAATATATATATAAATATATAAATTCATATATTTTTATTATATTTATATATATATTCTTCATTTAAAAATTATGAATTAATAATAAAAAATTATTATTAAATTTAACAAAAAATTTTAAATTTATCTTAAATAAAATTAAACTATTTCACTTTTTAAAATAATAATTTAATATGTCTTTTTATATATTTACTTATTAAATAAAAATATGTATGCATATTCTAAATAAATAATATATATATATATATGTAATAATAATACATAAATAAATATATATCAAAAAAAAAATTATTGAAATAACGTCACCTAAGGTGACGTTTTTACATATATGTATATTATATCTATTATATATATATATTTATTTATAATACATATATATATATATATTTATAAATAATAATATATGTAATATCCGAATATATATATATATATATAAAATATATAAATTCATATATTTTTATTATATTTATATATATATATATTATTCATTTAAAAATTATGAATTAATAATAAAAAATTATTATTAAATTTAACAATTTTTTTTTTTAATTTATCTTAAATAAAATTAAATTATTTCACTTTTTAAAATTATAATTTAATATATCTTTTTATATATTTACTTATTAAATAAAAATATGTATACATATTCTAAATAAATAATATATATATGTAATAATAATACATAAATATATATATATATATATCAAAAAAAAATTATTGAAATAACGTCACCTAAGGTGACGTTTTTACATATATGTATTATATATATTTATTTATAATACATATATATATACATATATATTTATAAATAATAATATATGTAATATCCGAATATATATATATATATATAAATATATAAAGTCATATATTTTTATTATATTTATATATATTATTAATTTAAAAATTATGAATTAATAATAAAAAATTATTATTAAATTTTACAAATTTTTTTTAATTTATATTAAATAAAATTTGTAAAATTTCAATTTTTAAAATTATAATTTAATATATCTTTTTATATATTTACTTATTAAATAAAAATATGTATACATATTCTAAATAAATAACCTATATATATGTAATAATAATACATAAATATATATATATATATATATATGAAAAAAAAATTATTGAAATAACTTCACCTAAGGTGACGTTTTTACATATATGTATATTATATCTATTATATATATATATATATTTATTTATAATACATATATATATATATATATTTATAAATAATAATATATGTAATATCCAAATATATATATATATATATAAATATATAAATTCATATATTTTTATTATATTTATATATATATTATTCATTTAAAAATTATGAATTAATAATCAAAAATTATTATTAAATTTAACAAATTTTTTTTAATTTATCTTAAATAAAAATAAATTATTTCACTTTTTAAAATTATAATTTAATATATCTTTTTATATATTTACTTATTAAATAAAAATATGTATACATATTCTAAATAAATAATATATATATATGTAATAATAATACATAAATATATATATATATATATATATATCAAAAAAAATTATTGAAATAACGTCACCTAAGGTGACGTTTTTACATATATGTATTATATATATTTATTTATAATACATATATATATATATACATATATATTTATAAATAATAATATATGTAATATCCGAATATATATATATATATAAATATATAAAGTCATATATTTTTATTATATTTATATATATATTATTAATTTAAAAATTATGAATTAATAATAAAAAATTATTATTAAATTTTACAAATTTTTTTAATTTATCTTAAATAAAATTTGTAAAATTTCAATTTTTAAAATTATAATTTAATATATCTTTTTATATATTTACTTATTAAATAAAAATATGTATACATATTCTAAATAAATAACCTATATATATGTAATAATAATACATAAATATATATATATATATATATATATATATGAAAAAAAAATTATTGAAATAACGTCACCTAAGGTGACGTTTTTACATATATGTATATTATATCTATTATATATATATTTATTTATGATACATATATATATATTTATAAATAATAATATATGTAATATACGAATATACATATATATATAAATATATAAATTCATATATTTTTATTATATTTATATATATATTGTTAATTTAAAAATTATGAATATATAATCAAAAATTATTATTAAATTTAGCAATTTTTTTTAAATTTATCTTAAATAAAATTAAATTAATTCAATTTTTAAAATTATAATTTAATATATCTTTTTATATATTTACTTATTAAATAAAAATATGTATACATATTCTAAATAAATAATATATATATATAATAATAATACATAAATATATATATATAAAAAAAATTGAAATAACGTCACCTAAGGTGACGTTTTTACATATATGTATATTATATCTATTATATATATATTTATTTATAATATATATATATTTATAAATAATAATATATGTAATATCAGAATATATATATAAATATATAAATTCATATATTTTTATTATATTTATATATATTATTAATTTAAAAAATATGAATTAATAATAAAAAATTATTATTAAATTTAACAAATTTTTTTAATTTATCTTAAATAAATTTAAATTATTTCACTTTTTAAAATTATAATTTAATATATCTTTTTATATATTTACTTATTAAATAAAAATATGTATACATATTCTAAATAAATAATATATATATATATATATATAAAATTGAAATAACGTCACCTAAGGTGACGTTTTTACATATATGTATATTATATCTATTATATATATATATATATTTATTTACAATATATAAATATATATATTTATAAATAATAATATATGTAATATCCGAATATATATATATAAATATATAAATTCATATATTTTTATTATATTTATATATATTATTAATTTAAAAAATATGAATTAATAATTTAAAAATTACACATTTAATTTACATGATCTACAAAATAAAATAAAGATCTAATTATGTCACATTATATTAAAATTCACCAAATTCATCACTTTTTCCTACATGATTTTAAATTAAAGGGTATGAAAATAACTCTATTATATAGAGTTATCACACCCCCAAACTTAAGTCATTGCTCGTCCTCGAGTGATGAATCTAGATACACCAAAACAAAAACAAACATATTGAGTATCTACAAATACTACACAACAAGAAAATATGTGAGTTCAAATCATGGCTTGACAATGGCGCATGCTTTCAGAAATTTATTTCAAAATGATGAGAATGATGCCTTCATGCGTTTGCTGTCAACTTAGTTCCTCAAGTGCTAATGGAATGATAAAATCACAATGCATGTGTCTCTCCACATTATGTTCATAGCTCTTTCCAAAATAGCCTCGATTTTCCTAGAACAGGATGGACCTCCATCCTAAAGCCTAATATTGTGTCTCCATCAGTCAACTTTGATGAACCTTTTTCCACTTAAATAGAATTACACCCAAACGAGGATCAATAGGACTTCATTAAGCTTGTAATGTTAGGCTTAGGTGAGGGTAGGGTAATGGAGGAAATTTTTGGCTCAAAATACCTTCACATCTCGACTTTCTAGGACCCATACTAACTCTTTCAAGCACTCCCCTTATTTTTACACGTGCACCCCACAATTTATTAAAGTATACTCTTGCCACACGAAAAATATTTCGAGACCAGCTTCTTTTTTTTTTTTTTTTTTTGAGTGCCCAGTTCCTACACGTATTGCTGCAGCAAACTGGGCGATTTTTTTTTTTTCGTACTGGCTCTACGAATGTAATGCATTCACCCCCAAACTTAGGAGCACATTGTCCCCAATGTGGTATATAAAAAGTAGTCGAATATAAGCTATTCTTCCAAATATAGTGCATACCACAACATGAGAACGCGTCACTTTCCCTCGGAATGCAACCCTAAATATAAGTCGCAAGAAAGTCAAGATGCAGAAGGGGGGTAAATCGGAGGATTATGTTTAAGGGCAAAGCTAATTAGTGGCTAAGAAGAAAAATTGTCAATTAAGCTCAAATGGGGTGACTAGGGAAAAATATGTACGGTAGGCTAGAAAGGCTCAAACGATCCAAAGATGGCCTAAATCATATCCTCAAATAAGTGTCATCTACAATTCGTTTCGAAGGGAACAGTAAGCAACATTTTTGAGGACTTAGACTCTCCAAAGGATCTAACCGGTTCATAGGGATTCAAGTTTTCATTGGTCAAGTTATGCACACATGATAGAAATGATACTATTATTGCAATCATTCTCAATCCACAACACAAGAAACAACTAAGTCTAATGCAAACATATTAGGCTAATTCCCACAAACAATACAAAATACTTTAAACATCATCATCAAGCAACACACATAGATTAGCCATGTTAGGAAAACACATAGACTAGCCATGTTAGGAAAACACATAGACTTCTTAACATCACATAACACAACAAATACATATCATTAGACAATATGCCACACACATTCCTACTACTAATAACAGCATGACCAAATACTTCACTACGACTCAAAAATAACTTGCACGACACAACATGAAAATACTAAACAACACAAGAGCTGGAATTGAAGAACTCCCTGATGGTCTAGTCGGAATCCTCTGCTTGGCTTGGGTGGTCAGTCCAGGGTTTGAGAATGTTGTCCGGGAAGGTAGGGAACGGGGGGGCTGTCCTCGACAGAATCCGCTGGATTGCCTGATGCAGTACGCCGTCTCGGTGCTGCTCATACGCCCAATACTCTTGGAGGCGGTTGCATAGTTGGGTCTGCCGAGCTTCCTGCCTATCAAGTCGTTCTATTACAGCTAGCATGCTGGAAGAGGATGATGCTGCCTGTTGATGGGTCGAATCACGGGTGGGTAGCACGCCTTTGTTGATAAGAATGTCTTCATGTTCAGACTTGGGTACCCCCCGGGCTTCACAAAGTCGTGTGATGAGCGAAGGAAAGAACAACTTCCCGGTGGTTTTGGCAGCACAATCTCGAATCTCCTTGGAGATTATTCGACCCACATTAATTTCTTTTCCCGTCATAATGCAGTAGACAAGTAGCAGCCGTTCCCGATTAACCGAATAATTGTGAGATGTAGGCATGAGGCTCGTTTTCACAAAACTGTACCAAATTCGGGCCTGGGGCTGTAGATTTGTTCGCTGAAATGTGAAGGCCCCCGAACTGATAGTCCAAGTAGTTCCTTCTCGAGCCACATCCCGCACAATTTTGTCTAGCTGCTCATCAGTGGTGCTTTCAACCATTGCAGCATATTGGCATTGAATGTTTGGCAGCTTGAGGAACTTGTTGATGGCGGCGGGTGAAAACATGATTTTTATCTCCCGAACAAGAACATGCTCCACTTCAAAGTCTGTGATATTGGAGTAGAACTCCCTGACCAGAGTAGTTACGGCGTCTGTCGAGTGAAGGCAGAGGGTTTCCCATTTTCGTTGTTTGATGTTATCAGTGAGCCACTCCGGGATGCCGGCATATAAATTCGGTTGGGCGAGGAACCCTCGTTCGGGGAAGATGTCTTTCTTGGAGATGAATGAGTCATATCTCGCCTGGGCTTCGACTGATGGAAGTGGGTCCATTGTATGAAGTCTCTTTGCAGCTTGCTTGACCCTCGGCATGGTGAACAGAGTGACAACGATGGAGGTCACCTGTGTGCTGGGAGACGGCACGACTGGGGTCGCGAGGGATGTGAAGACTGGTGGGCGCTGAGAGGGACGTGACTCGGCTGGGTGCAGGGAACGGTGCGACAGGTTGCGACTGGGGTCGCGAGGTGTGGAGATTGGGCGACGCGGGTCGCGGTGCAGCAAGGCGACGCGGGTCGTGGTGCAGCGATGCGGGCCATGGGTGGAGAGCAGCGACACGGGTCGCGGGTAGAAGGGCGAGGCGAGGCGATGCGGTGCGGCGCGGGTCGCGGATGGGCTGGGCACTGCGCGACGCAGCTGGAGGGGTTGCGACGTGTGGAGGGTTGGTGGCGTTGAGGACGACTGCGTAGCCGCGACGGCGTGTTGTGGCTGGGAGGGACGCGACGCGGAGGTTGGGCGCAGGGAGGGACGCAGCGATGGAGAGTTTCTGGTTGGGGGTGGGGAGAGGTGGGCTGGTGGGGCTCATGTGGGTCGAGGGTTTTAAATGGGGAAATCCCCATTTTGCCCTTCATGAATACAGCTCTCTTTTTTTCTTTTTTTTTTTTTTTAATTTGGGCAATTTTTTTTTTTTACTCCCAATTTGCTGTATGACATGCTGCAGCAACTGGGCGCTGAAATTTTTTTGGGCAGAAACTCCAATTTTTGCCAATTTGCTACATGACATGCTGCAGCAACTGGGCGCTGAAAATTTTTGGGCAGAAACTCCAATTTTTGCCAATTTGCTACATGACATACTGCAGCAACTGGGAGCTGAAAATTTTTGGGCAGAAACTCTAGTTTTTGCCAATTTGCTACATGACATGCAGCAGCAACTGGGCGAAAAATTTAATTCCTATTGAGAGTCCCTTCCACCACTATGTTCTGGTTGCTCCCCTTTTTCCAATCAGCTCTACTGTAACATCAACATGGCAGCCTCTCTCTTCAAAATTCATGCTTCCTTTCCTCGGGCTCACCTTGTGCCAATTAGAATGATAGTGAGGGTTAGTGATTTAAAGCTTAATCATCTATCAAGTAAAAGCAATAGTATTTACATACGATATATATATATATATATTTACCTATATATGTACATATATACAAAAATGTATTTTTTTTTTTTTTGGATTGCTAACAAAAAATATTTAAATCATTGTAATATCATAAGCAACCCAAAATCACCTCCCTTGTCATGGTTCTTCCAAAGTGATAGAGGTCTTCATTCGATCGACCTCTCCTCCCCAATAATGCTTGATTCGTTGCCCGTTCACTTTAAATTCTCTTCCCGAGTCCTCCTCCCTTAAATCAACTGCTCCATAAGGGTACACCTTTGTCACAATAAATGGTCCGGTCCATCTAGACTTCAATTTTCCAGGAAACAACTTGAGACGGGAATTAAAAAGTAGAACTTGCTGCCCCTTCTCAAAAACTCTAGGTTGAATCTTCTTGTCATGCCACTTCTTCGTTTTTTCTTTGTATAGTTTACCATTTTCATAGGAGAACAACCTCATTTCCTCCAACTCATTTAATTGCAGTTTTCGGAGTGTACCGGCAACTTGAAGGTCCATGTTGAGCTTCTTGATGGCCCAATATGCTTTATGTTCTAATTCTACGGGTAAATGACATGCCTTCCCGAACACCAATCGATATGGAGACATGCCTAAAGGTGCCTTGAAAGCTGTCCTATATGCCCATAAAGCATCCTTTAATCTTTGAGACCAATCTTTTCGATTAGGATTCACCACCTTCTCAAGTATGCTTTTGATTTCTCTATTGGAGAGCTCGGCTTGACCATTTGTTTGGGGATGATAAGCTGTAGCAATCTTGTGTCTGACATCATACTTAGCTAAAAATGTAGCCAAGAGTTTGTTCACAAAGTGGGTGCCTTCATCACTTATAAGGGATCTTGGAGTACCAAAACGAGTGAACACATGCTTGTGTAAAAATTTCATGACCACCTTGGCATCATTCTTAGGACTTGTCACAGCGTCAACCCATTTGGACACTTAATCGACAGCCACCAATATGTACAAATTTCCAAAAGAGGGAGGAAATGGTCCCATGAAATCAAAACACATCAAAAAGTTCCACTTCAAGAATGTTGTTCAACGGCATCTCATTCCTTGCCGAAATATTTCCTACCCGTTGACACCTATCACAATTCTTTGCAAATTTGTGAGAATCTTTGAAAATAGAAGGCCAAAAATATCCCGATTGAAAAACCTTAGCTGCTGTCCTTTGTCCCCCAAAATGACCTCCATATACATAAGAATGGCATTGATCCAAAATGCTTGGTATTTCTTCCTCGGATACACATCGTCTCAACACATGATCGGGGCATTGCTTGTAAAGATAAGGATCATCCCAATAATATGACTTTACATCATGGAAGAATTTCTTGCGTTGTTGGCTATTTAAATCGGGAGGAATCAACCCACTCACTAAATAATTCACAAAATCAGCATACCATGGTATTGAAATTTGACTAACCTCCAAGATTTGTTCATCGGGAAATGTCTTCTTAATAGGCCCTTCACTCTTCTCTCCACCTCCACCTTCAAGCCGAGATAAATGATCGGCTACTTGGTTCTTGGTTCCTCTCCTATCTCGAATTTCCAAGTCAAATTCTTGAAGAAGTAATACCCATCGAATAAGTCTTGGTTTAGCATCCTTCTTGGCAACAAGATACTTTATGGCCGAATGATCCGTGTATACTACCACCTTGGTTCCCACCAAATAAGCTCGGAATTTGTCAAATGCAAAGACTACGGCCAAAAGTTCTTTTTCGGTTGTTGTGTAGTTCAATTGGGCATCTGTCAAAGTCTTGCTAGCATAATAAATGGAGTGGAATACCTTATTCCTCCTTTGCCCGAGCACAGCACCAATAGCAAAATCACTAGCATCACACATTAGTTCAAAGGGAAGAGACCAATCCGGTGGGACAATAATCGGGGTGGACACAAGTGCTATCTTCAATGTCGAAAATGCTTCGTGACACTCCTTTGTAAATTCGAAGGACCGGTTGTGTTCAAGTAGAGAACAAAGAGGCTTGGATATTTTTGAAAAATCTTTGATGAACCTCCGGTAGAACCCCGCATGCCCCAAAAAGCTTCGAATACCCTTAACTGTGGTAGATCAAGAAAACAATAGTATTCCTTCCCTGCTAATCGGTCCAACATTTGATCAATAAATGGCAACGGGAAATGATCTTTTCTTGTGGCCTTGTTTAGCTTTCGGTAATCCATACACACTCGCCATCCCGTCACCGTTCTTGTGGGAATTAACTCATTGTTTTCATTTGCCACCACAGTGACTCCACCTTTCTTTGGAACACATTGTACCGGGCTGACCCAAGAGCTATCCGAGATTGGGTAAATAATACCGGCATCGAGCCATTTGATCACTTCCTTTTTCACAACTTCCTTCATGATAGGATTGAGCCTTCTTTGATGTTCGACAGATTTGCTGCATCTCTTCTTCTAGCAAAATTTTATGCATACAAAAGGAGGGGCTTATTCCCTTGATGTCCGCCATTGTCCACCCTATTGCCTTTTTGTATTTCCTCAACACGTTGAGTAGCAAACTTTCCTTTTTTAGACTCAAAGATGCAGAAATTATCACAGGTAGAGTCTCTTCTTTTCCCAAATAAGCATACTTCAAATGATTAGGCAAAGTTTTTAATTCTAACCTTGGTGGTTCTTCAATGGATGGTTTGGAGGGTGTGAAGTTCCTTTCCGATAAATCCAAAGATTCAAAATATCTTCCAAATTTGGTGTATGGTTGCTTGGGCTCCACCCATTTGACTTGTGCTTCTTCATCATCATCACTTGTCTCGTCATTTTCATCAAGAGTGGTCATCCCCACAATATCTTCACATGTTTCTTTTTGCACTTTTTCAGCCACAAGAGTGTCAATAACATTCACAAATGAGCACTCTTCTATTTCATCCGGGAACTTCATAGCATTGAACACATTAAACGTCACTTGTTGGTCATTGACCCTCATTGTGAGCTCTCCATTTTGAACATCAATCAACGTTCTCCCGGTGGCAAGAAATGGTCTCCCCAAAATAATTGGAACCTCACGATCCGCCTCATAATCAAGAATAATAAAATCTGCCGGGAAGATAAACTTGTCCACTTGCACCAAGACATCTTCAATCTTACCCTCCGGATGTGCCATGGATCGATCGGCCAATTGCAATGTTACGGTGGTTGGTCTAGCTTCTCCAATTCCGAGTTTCCTGAAAATAGACATAGGCATCAAATTAATACTTGCCCCTAAATCGCATAAAGCTCTACCAACATCTCTACCACCAATAGAACAAGGGATAGTAAAACTCCCTGGATCCTTTAATTTTGGAGGAATCTTGTTTTTGAAAATTGCAGTGGATCCTTCGGTCAAAGCAACTGTTTCAAACTCTCCAAGCCGTCTCTTTTTTGTTAAAATGTCCTTCAAGAATTTCACGTAATTGGGCATTTGTTCCAAAGCCTCCACCAATGGAATGTTGATATGGAGCTGCTTTAAAACATCTAAAAATCTCCGAAATTGGACATCTTGTTGCTGCTTTTGGAAACGTTGAGGAAATGGAGGTGGCAGTCTCTCAGCAACTTTCTGTTCTGCAGTTTGCTGAATTGATGCTGTAGCATTCTGGGCAGATTCTGTGGAATTTAAATTCGAATTTCCAGCTTCTTTTTCTATTTCAGCATTTCTTTGGATTGAAGTGGGCTCATTTTTCTGCTCTTTTTCCACAGTATTCGGCTCTAAATCCTTACCATTCCTCAATGTGACGGCCTTGCAATGTTCCTTGCCCTCTCTTCTTGGATTTTCGGTGTCACTTGGTAAGGCACCTTGAGGTCGATTTCTTAACTCATTTGCTAATTGCCCCACTTGAACCTCAAGATTTCTCAACGAAGTTGCTTGACTTTGAATCAATGCATCGTTCTTAGCCATGTACTCCTTCATCAAATTTTCAAGAGAGTTAGTTTGGGTGGCTTGTGGAGGAAATCTTTGTTGTTGTTGTTGATTGGAGAATCCCAGTGGGAAGTTAGGCTTGCTTTGCAATGGTGCATTGTTTGAGTTGTTGCCTTGACTTCCCCAAGAAAAATTTGGATGTTGCCTCCACCCCGGATTGTAAGAATTGGAATATGGATTGTTGCGGTTGGAGTTTTGATTTCCCATATAGCAAACCGAGGCTGGATTGGAAGGACAACAATCAAATGTGTGGCTATCTCCACAATAAACACATGAAATAGCCGCTGCTTGTTCCATAGGGGCTGTTGGTGCCATTCCCCCCAAACTTAAATTCTTCAAAATGTTGCTCATGGAAGAGACTTGGGCTGTCAAAGCTGTCAATGCATCTACTTCATAAACTCCGGCTGTTTTCTTACCGGTTGGTGCTCTTGAATTGGACCATTGGTAGTTGTTGTTGGCAATCCTTTCCAATATCTCATAGGCATCATTATATGATTTAGAAAGAATAGCTCCATTTGCCGAAGCATCCAACACCATGCGAGTAGAGGCATTAAGACCATTGTAGAAGGTCTCCATTTGGATACAATGAGGGATACCATGGTGGGGGCACTTTCTCAACAACTCCTTGAATCTCTCCCAAGCTTCACATACGGACTCATCCTCCATTTGTTGGAAAGAAATAATCTCATTCCGGTACTTGGCATTTTTTGTTGGAGGAAAGTACTTCATCAAGAATTTCTCGGCAAGATCATTCCAAGAAGCAATAGAATCCGGTGGAAGAGTGTTAAGCCACGCTCTAGCTCGATCCCTCAATGAGAAAGGGAATAATTTCAGCCTCAAGGCCTCCTCCGTGACACCTTGGAGCTTGAAAGAGTCACTCACCTCTAAAAATGATCGAAGATGAAGGTGAGGATCTTCAGTGGCTAGCCCGCTAAATTGACCCACAGTTTGCAACATTTGGAACATCACCGGCTTCAACTCGAATTGAGGTGCTTGAATTTCAGGCCGAATGATGCCCGGATTAAGGTCATTGAACATTGGGGCAGCATACTCTCGTATGGCTCTCTCTCGGTCATCGGCCATTACAATTGCATTAGCAACCACATTTAATTTCTCTTCGGCCATGTTACCTTGATGTTGAGTCCGCTGTCCTCTTTGTTCCCTTCTTCCTCTTCTAAATGTGCGTTCAATCTCGGGGTCAAAAGGAGCTAATACAAAATCTTGTTACTCGTTCATACACAAAATCAACCTATTAAAGCACAAGAACACCAATCAAGATTAGACAAAATAAAAGAAATAAATTGCAAAGTTATCGATATCACAAAAATTTTAATTTACAATCCCCAGCAACGGCGCCAAAAACTTGGTGGAAATTTTAAATACGCAAGTGTACGTAGTCACAAGTAATACAATGATAAGTAGATCATCTCCACAGGGATTGAAATTAAAATGATTTGCAACTATCAATTACTCACAATTTGTAATAAGAAAAATACATAATAAATGGATTGGATGGTTTGGTTTTACGTCTACTAATTAAACAAGAATTAAAGAAACTATTTCTAGCACGTGGTTGATCAAATCACACTAAATAGCAGCACGAAATTCACAAGATGGATGTATTAGACTTGAATTACTAATTGTCATTTGAATCGAAGTTTATTGAGCAATGATAAGCGGCATTGTTTTTAAGTGAAAGATGCTAAAGTTAACATGAATTCCCCTTCGATACATAGGATTTTTCCAAATACTATGTCTTATATTCCTTTTTCTAATTGAACATATTCCTATGCCTAATCGAAATTGGAACATCGATGCAAAAACCAATTCATACAATTATGCAAGGCGAATAATATATCCCTATACCATTCACGACAACAACCTATAAACGGTTATTCACTTGCATCATTCAAGCAATTTCCACTAGACTTAACCCTTCCGGTATTAAAATCTAGCTTGTAAATTCACCATTGTTGGCCAAACAACAACAAACATTCATCATCTTCCTACTTGAATGAACAATAGCACCAATCACCCAACAATGCAATAAAGTCTTAATAATTCGATTCAAAATCCATTAGCAATTCAAGTCTAAGTAATGTTTAGCTCATACTTAATTCTGAAAATTCAATCCACAAAGCTAACATAATATCCATACAAAATCCAAAGTACAATTTCAAGAGAAACAAGGAAATAAAGGGAGTTAAAGAGAGGAGAGATAAGCTGTCCGGATGACTGATTTTTTGAGTTCCTTTCCTCCTCTTTTCCCTTGAGATGATTCCTTCCTTCTCTCCTTGAAATCTCCGTGGAAAACTGGTGAGAATGATGGAATCTGTCCTCCTTTTCCTTCTTCTCTTTGCTGTCTGCGTGCCCCTCCTCTTTTGCTGCTGGGAGTCTCTCTTTTTCTAGGGCTGCTGCTGATATCTCCCCGAAATGTCTTGCCCTAGTTTATGTTTTGTTTCTTTTTTTGGGGCTGCCCTCTTGCTCAAGGCCCACGACCCACTTCTTCTTTTGGCAGCCCAGTCAATTTGTCCATGTTGACTTCCCAGCTGGATAATTTTAAGTGTCCAGTCAGCAAATCAAATTTCGCATTTTCTGGTTAGGGAACTTGGCTTCCAGCATGCTGCAGCATCTCGTACAGCAACTGGGGATTTTCCAGACTTCTGCATTTTTAGTTTTAATTCCTCAATTTCAGCTCCATTCCTATTTTTTTTTACACAAAATCAAAGAAAAATTACACATTTAATTTACATGATCTACAAAATAAAATAAAGATCTAATTATGTCACATTATATTAAAATTCACCAAATTCATCACTTTTTCCTACATGATTTTAAAGTAAAGGGTATGAAAATAACTCTATTATATAGAGTTATCAATTATTAATTTAAAAAATATGAATTAATAATCAAAAGTTATTATTAAATTTAACAAATTTTTTTATATATTTATTTATAATACATATATATATATTTATAAATAATAATATATGTAATATCTGAATATATATATAAATATATAAATTCATATTGTTAAAATAAATAATATATATAATATAAAAATATATATACACTAAATATAAATATCTACCGACACATCACATACATCAACTAAATTGATTACTAAAGTCATTACTAATGTCATTCACAGATATAAATATCTACGGACACATCACTTACATCAACTAAATTCATTACTAAAGTCATTAAAGCATTTATAACAAGTTTGAAAAGTCAATGATGCATTTATAAAAAGTTTGCAGAGATTTTGCGTGAAGTAATAAATTAAGCATGCATATATTAAATCAACTGTAACATTTTACACTTATAAATAATGACAAGTTTCTCTCCCTTCTCTTCACGTTTCCTTGCATTTTCCTTCTTCAACTTTCTTCGTCCATTTTCCTCCTTCAACTTTCTCGTTTAACATTGATTGTGCTTACCTCATTTTTTGGAACAATTTATTACTGCTACAATCCCGTCTTCATTTTCTTTGTATAAAAAGGTATGTTTTATGGAGCCAAGTATCACATACTTGAATATATTTTTGTTCTACTTGTAACTTAATCTTTTTTTATTTATTATCAATAGATATATGTTATTAATTTTTGTAATGTAAGTGATTATGTAAAAGGGAAAAAAAATATGTTATATGTCGAGTTTCATGTATTGATATATGTTATATGTCTCTTATGATTTAATTATCCTATATTCATTAATGTTGTTCTTTCATTTGCAGTGATAATGGATATCAATTCACACAACCACTATGGCCCGAAGGAACCGACAGTTCTCACCCTTCAATCTCAGCACATTTTCGAGGGTCTACTGAAGCCCGACGGTGATTTGAACTTTTTCTTTCGCTTTAGGCGGTGCGATAATGATTTTTGGGAATTATTTGAACATGAAGGGTCTGAGATCCACACACGCGTACTGTATTTGTTATTTCAAATGGGTCTCTACGGTGTGTATAGGTGCGGGAGGTTTTACCCGGACAACCACTTAATAACCGCTTTGGTGGAGAGATGGCGGCCTGAAACCCATACATTTCACCTGCCTGTGGGTGAAGCAACGGTGACTTTAATGGATGTCGCCTTAATATGGGGTTTGCCGATTGAAGGGGATCCGGTGTGTGGATTTGATCCTACAATGTCTCCAAATGAGTGGGTTAATTACTGTCAGGCGATGTTAGGTTACACACCAGACCTATCCCACATAAAAAGTGGGAAGATTAGAGCCAGCTCTTTAGCAGCTCATATGCGATCGCATCCAGTGACGGATGATAGCACAATTGAACATGTCGAGCAATATGCACGGGCATGTGCTTTATTCTTGATATGCGGTGTGATGTGCCCTGATGCCAGTGGGAATTTGTTACCACTAGTATATTTACAATGTCTGCAAGACATAAAGAAAGTTCTTGAATTCAGCTGGGGCAGTGCCGTACTATCTTCTCTATACCGTCACTTGTGCGATGGCGCCTTGAAGTATAAAGAAAACCTCGGTGGCCCAGTTCAACTGTTACAGGTACTTATAAATTTTTTATGATATATTAATGAATCTACCATACGTAACCTTTGTAATTACTCTTTTTTTATGTTTTCATAATATTTGATAGATTTGGGCATGGTCGCGCATATCGTCCATTGTGCCTGTATATAAGAGGAGTAGATTAAATATGCAAGAAATTGAAAGACCTGATCATTTGGGTGGTGGTACACTCCCTGTCCCCCCTTTCGGTGCCCGGTAATATTTACAATGCAAGCCATGTTGTTTTGGTTATTTTATCGTCATTGGTAATATTTACAGTGCACACCCAAATGTAATGCATCTACAGATTAACTAGTAAAATATATGTAACAGGTGGAATATTGATAGCAGTTTCGTGCACACTGGTAGGCGCCAGGTCAAGGTTTTTCGAGAAATATTAGATAAATTGACACATGACCAGGTTCGATTTATTACTTCATTTTAATAATTCTTATATGTATTAATTAAAAACACATGTATGTTTTTTGGTTTTTGGTTGTTGTGTGTCATCAGTTTACATGGGATCCATATGATTGGTCGCAACCGGAAGTACTCCATTTACCTTCGCGGTGCTTCTCGGACAATGTACGAGCTATATGTCCACTGATTTTCTTCTCATTTGTGGAGTTCCATCATCCAGAAAGAGTCTTACGTTAGTTCCAAATGTTGCAAGACATACCTAATCGGATCGACCCTCTTGATGACTGGAAGACGAACGTGCATCAGATTGATCGTAAAGGGCGAAAAAATGCCAACTGGATGGACATACACGCGAAGTATGTTCATCAGTGGAATCAAAGACATGAGTATCTCACGGGAACCCAATATGCAATGAACCCAACGACGACATCCGATTACTATGATTGGTATAACTCGATTATACGTCGTTTTATATCCCCTGTAGATACGCATGAAATAATGGGAATAAAAACTGGAGATGCTTCACTGATGCACTACATGGTACGCAACATATATGTAATTCTACAATTAATTTTATATCTATTCAACATGATTGGTGTTTTAATATGCATCTTTTATCTTATTTGTAGATTGAACAGTTGGAACCCATGAAGAGAAATATAAAGAATAGAAATAGGTTAGACATTGACCAACTTAATACTTTGTTAGATGAACAGCTCTCATTGTATGAAAATATAGAGCAAACAATTGAGAGACTGTCCCCCGAGCCTCCGCAAATGACGTATACCCAGCCTGTACATCAACAACAGACGCAAAGTCAATCAGAAAATCAGATGAGAATTAGAAGGCGTCGTTCCCCTGAAGATCGGATGCCACCACCTGCGAACTTTGCATCAACATCTTCGCGACCCGAATACCAAACTGAAGGACATATGTCGGATGTATATAGGCCTTCAATGAGTACACCACCGTATACTCCGACACCCTACCATCCATTAATGTCCACTCACTCGCCATTTTCTGGTATGAACGTTGACCTCGGAGCAGGAGACACGAGCAATATGCCAAACTACGACTATGTCCGTCCTACTCCGATTCAATTCCAGTATTCAGATGTGGCTACTTTCAGGGATGTAGCAGACCACTCTACGTCAACCTCCAGCAGAATGACAATTCATTTGACACCAACCTCGGAGGAAGATGACATCGAAGAAGACATACAGCCACAACCACAACCACAACCACCCGTTGTTCACACAAGAGGTAGATGAGGTGGAACTCGAAGGAGACAACAAGAAACATCAGGAAATGTCGGGCAAGGTGAAGGAAGAGGTCGCCAAACTAGAAGAAATCGAGGTTGTGGTACAGGAGGTCATTTGTAATAGGTGTAAATATAGATTATAACAAACAAACAATTTTTTTTATTTACTAATCTGAAAAAAAAATGATTTTATACTCATGACACATTCATTACAATGAAATTATAGTTGCAATTTTCATAATTTTGCATCTAATTTTGATATTCTTTTTCATATTTGTTTTCAAGTGAATTTGAATTTTCTTTATTTATGTATTATTTTCTATGTTTACTTATAATTTATAGTATATACATAACTAAAAGAAATTTTCTAACGAAGATGTATTTTTTTGAATTTCAATATTTTATTTTAGCATTTCATTTTCGCTCTAAATTAATTAAGTGCATAATTGTGACACATTCTATACAAGTCGTCCATTAATAAAACAGCACACCACAATTAATTTAAAATCCAAACTATTTATTATTTTGTATCATTTACATCTATTAACCAAATTTTTAAAAAAAAATTAAATAAATTTGCATAATGAACATTCCAACCCAAAGTTTTGTGCCAATTAATAATAATACATAAATATATATATATGAAATTAAAAAAAAATACAATAAACGTCACCTTTAAAAGACGTCACCTAAGGTTTTTAGTTATATATATATTATATATTATATATACACATATATATATATATTTATTTATAAAATATATATTTATAAATAATAATATATATAATATCCGAATATATATATATAAATTTATATATATTATTATTATTATATATATATTATTAATTTAAAAGATATGAATTAATAAAAAAAATTATTATTTAATTTAATAAATATTTCTATATATTATTATTATTATTATATATATTTTTTTATATATTCACTTAATAAATTTAATAAAAAATATATATATATATACATATTTGAAATGTATATATATAATACAGGTTATATATACATATATATATGTATATATATATATATATATCAGTGTCTATATAATATATATATATATACATGTATATAATATATATGTCATGTATGTGTATATGAAAGAAAAAACGTCACCTAAGGTGACGTTCTTTCATTTTAATTTAAAATCGTCATCTCCGGTGATTTTTTTTTAAATAACGTTACCGACGATTACGTTTTACTTATTTTTAAAAACTGTTCAGAAACATGCCTATTTCATAAATTTTTTTTTTTTTTTTTTTTGCATTATTTTAAAAAAAAACCCCACTACAAACTAAGAAAATTGAACGCAATTGAAATCAGAGGAAAGATGGCTAAAGTTCGCGATGCTTCTGGCTCATTCACCACATACTTGACGCGAAGACTCCAGCAACTACGAGAACCAACCGCCACGTGTAATAATCTGACACGTGTCATCACCAATAATAGCCAACCCATCAACCATGACCGCCCACAAAATCCATATATACTGAGAATTTAGTCGCAACAACTCTAGACAAGGCTTTGAATAAACTGACGTTTTGTAAGTAAGAGAGAAATGCAATCCAGATTAGCGGTCGCCGCCGCGAAATTTAATCGGATTCTTTTCCCCGCCGCCGGGAAGCAGTTTCCATTGCAGAGACTCGGCTGCGATGGCAGAACTGCGGATCCTGCTGAGCATACCGTAGAACATGAAGTACGTTTCCTACACTGCAACTGATTGTTACGTTATATATGAATCCCGAGTTGGTTAGGAATTCAGGAAAGATGTAAGAATTAGGTCCAATGGTGATTAAATCAAAACTTTTTTTTTTCTTTTTTTATCCCGCAGGATGTGTACCCAAGTGACGCGATAGAGGACGAGAAGGTCCGGCACCGACCGGAGCACGAACCGACGAGCAAAGACAGCGAATCATATGTTCCTCCGAAATCACCGAGAGAATCGGCGCCGAAACTCGAATCTACCGGCGTGGGGCCACGGACAGACCCCATCGTTCAGCAGAAGCGGCGGAATTCCGCAGTCGCTGGTAGGATCGCCGACGTCACCTGCGCTGGATTGGACGGAAGCCCGTGGCCGGAGGAGGACGGGGAAACGGACAGGAGGACGCAGAGAGAAGAACAAGAGAAGGACGACAAGGAATATTTTGAACACCACAAAGCGTCTCCGTTGTCGGAGATAGAGATTGCGGATACGAGGAAGCCTGTAAGTAGGGCGACTGATGGAGCTGCACAAGATGTCACTTTAGTGAAAGATGGGACCGGCGGTCTTGTATGGAGGCCGGAGCAGCTGGATACGGCTGAGGACTCGCTGCGGCGGGCGACTGAGATATTCAGGATGAATGCACAAAGAGGGGACCCAGATTCTCCTCACGGTAGAGTTCTCCGGCAGCTTCGCGGTGAAAATTGGTGACTGCACCCACCACCCTCAAAGGGAGGTTGGATGAGATGGTAGCAGAAATGTAGAATCGCTCTATCTTTAATGTTGCTGAATGCACAAGGGGAACTGTAAAGAACAATAAAGAGAAGACAACAATTAAAAAGAAAAAACAAGGGTTGATTGTACGTAATTACATGTTTTTTAATCATTTCTGTAATTTAATTATATTTTTTAAATATTATAATCTAATTTTTGATAATTTAATCAATGGTTATAGTTATCTTAAGGAATTTTGAGTACCTCATTATGATTAGGATGCCATAAAAATTGACTCAATTTATAGAGACAATAGCGATTGACATCTATAAATATGAATATAATATATATTTAAAATTAAGGAAATATGATAAGCAGAAATCCGTTTACTAATTGTTCAAATTTTTAGAAAAAAAATATTATTTTTCTGTGACTAAAAAAAAAAAGAAAAAAATATATATAAGCAAAACACTCAGGTTTTTTTTTTTACGAAATATGTATGTTTTGGAACAGTTATTAAAACTGGTGGTATTATTTAAAAAAAAACTGATTTTAAAACACAACCAAACAACGTCACCTAATGTGACGTTCTTTTACTTATATGTTATATATATATACACTAACACTATATAATACATACATCCATACATGCATATATATTATATATATATATACACACACATTGACACACACATATATATATATATATATATAAAACCTGCATGATATATATATATATTTTTTTTTAAATATATATTCTTATTAATATATATATGTATATATTTATAAAATATATATTTATACTCTAAATTCACATTTTGAATATATATATAGTTTTTATTTTTTATTTATTAAGTAAATATATCAAAATAAATATTAAAATATAATTAATAAAATTAAAATATTATAATTTTATTTAAGATAATAAAAAATATTTAAATTTGTTTTTATAATATATATATATATTATATATATGTATTTATAAAATATATATTTATAAATAATAATATATATTTTGAATATGTATATATATATATTCTTATTTATTAAGTAAATATATAAAAATATATATTAAATTATAATTTTAAAAAGTAAAATGTTATAATTTTATTTAAGATAATAAAAAAATAATTATCTTAAATAATAATTATTAATTATTAATTCATATTTTGAAAATAAATAATATATATATAATAATAATAATAATATATAAATATATATATATATATATCCAAAAATTAAAAAATAAAAATGACGAAATGTCACCTTAAGTGACGTTTTTATATATATATTTATAATATATATTATATATAGATATATATATATATTTATAAAATATGTATTTATAAATAATAATATATATTTTGAATATGTATAAAGATATATAGATATATATTTATAAAATATATATATTCTAAATATATTTATTGAATATTTATATATATATATATATATATATATTTTTATAAAGTAATTATATAAAAATATAAATTAAATTATAATTTAAAAAACTAAAATGTTATAATTTTATTTAAGATAATAAAAAAATTATTTAAATTAAAGAATAAATTTTAATTATTAATTCATATTCTAAAAATAAAGTAATATATATATATATATTAATAATATATAAAAATGTATTTGTAATAAAATAAAACGGATAAAAATTGTACACGTATTTATTATTTATGTACAATCATATCACACTTTAAATTTTTTGTCAAAGTGATAAAATGCGCAGGCATGCATTTTGTCAAATTAAATTTTTTGCTGGCTTTTGTCAAATCAAATTAAATACATGCTTGACTTCCTTGGTCTGAATGCTTATAAATCACTATCTTCTTCTCTCTGCACTCACAATTTCAATTAAGTTAACGTTTTTATAATTTTTTTCTTTTATCATATATAGATATATATTTATAAAATATATATATTCTAAATATATTTATTGAATATTTATATATATATATATATATTATTTATTAAGTAAATAAAAATAATTGAATAAACGTGACATTTTAAAAAACGTCAAGGTGACGTTTTTTTATTTGTTTTATATATTATATATAGATATATATATAATTTTATTTATTAACTAAATATATAAAATATATATTAAATAACATTATAATAATTTACTTTTGAAATTTATGATTTAAGATGAAAAAAATATTATTGTGTCGATGACAAATTTGCAATAAAGATTTATTGTTTTGTTTGTTGTGTTTTTTAGGATATGTTTATTCGGTATAATAGTTTGTTGTTATGTTATATATATGTTATTGTATAATAATAAACTTTATTTATTAAATTATTTCATAATTTTTACAAACTTACAAATTCCTATATATCATTGTATACAATAATTAATACAATAATACCATTACAATACTCATGAAAGTCCAACATTTCAAATAGCAATCATAGCTAAACCAATTCATTTTATTGCCTAGTTGAGGAAGATGGTCCACTGACGACATCATTATCTTCAAAATTGAAAAGCTTCTCTAGTTGGTCGAAGAATGGCTCATCATCAATTAGGTATGCAATTGTATTTGTCATTTTGGGATCACGATCCTATAAATGTAAGAATAAGTAATAGAAGCGTGAAATATATATTTACAATGAAGAAAATAAATGCTTGCTTAAAGTATAGAGAAAATTACCCATAAACGCCAACAATAGTCTTTATGGTTTATATACCGTCGTTCACCAACCATACGAACTCCGGCCGTCATTATCATTTTTTTGAACGTGTAGTGACGCGATTGTAGCAAATCAACCCGCCTTTTCACGTCAGCGTAAGAGAAGTTACGCTCCTTGAATTGGTTCTTCAACACATTTCTTACGTTCAACAAGCAATTGCTATTATGGTTACCGATTTCCCAATCACTTGCTTCGACGTCCTTCACAAGAGTATCCACAAGCACGGTCTCCATTTCCTTTGTCCAGTCGGTGTTCGAGTAGAACTGAGCTTCAAACAAGTTATAGCATTTTGATTGTGGAGGAAGGGAGAGAATTCTAGGGGGTGATCCATATTTGTATGTAAGTAAAATCAGTCACCACACACGTATTTATAATGTTTTTTTCTTGGGTCCCTTAAGTTTTTATTTTATTTTTTGCTTTTGGGCATAAAGTTAATAAAATTGTTGATGGGACGTTTGTATTCATTTGATATTAACATATAAAAAAAATGTAGAAAGCATAGGTAAATGAAAGCACGTAAATGATATTAACATATATATATATATTATTGATATTTCAATAATATATATATATATATTGATTTCTTTTTGAGGTGACTGGAAAAAAAATTCAAAATTAAATTACACATATATCAATACATGAAAATCCACATATAACATGTTTTTTCCCTTTAACATAATTACTTACATTACACAAATCTTCATAAGGTTTCTAGATGATATTAGAAATCTTCAGATTGTGAGCTTGCTTGTTCAGTTTCCTGTGTTTGCAATGTTTGAGAATGTCGAACAGGTTGTTGACTGGTTCTTTCTCCTTGTCGACGAGCCTGTCTTCTCCTAGCATGTTGTTTAGCTCGTGCTTGAGGCCAATCCATCTCATTCGGAATTCGCGACCTTCGATTTCTTCCTCGGCGATACATATTTCTTAAAGTGGTGTCATGAAATAACTGAAAATCAGGCTCATCCCAATATTCCTCCCCTAAATAGGGCTGGAATGCAGCAGCATATGTTCGCTTGTAGTTTACCAAGTGATAATACGGTTGCACAAATGAAGTAGCATTAATCCGTAAATCAGCGCATACACTCATCACATGCGAACATGGAATACCATATAAGGTCCACTTGCCGCAAGAGCAGTCTCTAGTAGAAAGCCTAACAGCATGTATGTGGCCCCCTTTGCCTGGTCCTGGTTTCGTGACCACCATAGCAGATTGCTCATGGTAATCGATCTGGGTAACTACATGACCCACAGACATATGCGACCAATACTGATATTTTGAATGAGCAAAATCAGTATATGATTGTGCATTACTCTGCATTCTCCTCACAGCTTTTTTCCGTTCTCTAAAATATGCAACGCATCGCTTGAACGTGATCTCCACTATAGCTGTTAGAGGAAAACGTCGAGCACCCTTTAAGACACCGTTAAATGATTTAGACACATTAGTGGTCAAAATACCATGTCGCCAGCCACCATCATGCGCGAAAGCCCATTGTTCTTTATTGATTTCATTGAGATACAAGTACGCAGCCAGATTCAGATTTCTGATTTCATTCATAACACTGTTATGCTTAATGATTTGGTGTTCAGATCCAACCCGCCAACACAGATCTTTCAATTGCACATCTTTAAAATGCGAATTGAAATTTGAACAAACAAGTCTCAAACAAAAATGACTCACTCCATGTGGGGCATTAAATGTTGGTATTGACTCGATTGCACTTAAAAGACCTGCATTTCTATCTGAAATAATGCACATCTGAGCCCTCCCATGTATGACGTACTTGCAAATCAAATCCAAAAACCACTTCCAAGATTTAAAATTCTCCTCATCTACAATAGCAAATGCTAGGGGAAATATCTGTTTGTTTCCGTCCACCGCAACGGCTATCAGCATTTTATGTTTGTATTTTGTGTATAGATGTGTCCCATCAACACTGATAATCGGTGGACAGTACTTGAACCCAGTGTAACAAGGCTCGAACGCCCAAAAAACATATTTGATAATCTTTTTATGTGGGACGCTGGTGTCATGGTGTTTCCACTCTACAATGGTGCCCGAGTTCCACTTTTGCAATGCACGCAAAAACTTAGGCAGCTTTCTTACGGAGCTCTCCCATGTCCCGTAAGTGTTCTCAATCGCCCGTATAATGCCATGCCATGCCTTCTGATATGAAATTGAGTATCCAGTTGTGTTTTTAACGTCTGCTTGTGCCTTAGACACGCTGATTGCAGGATTGACCCGAACATTTTCCTTAATCAAGAAAACTACGAAATTTTTGTCCAGGTTTCGATGATTAGAAGATATATCATTCATATAACATCTATGATCTCCACCATATTTGGTTATTTTGAACATCCCCAGTTTTTGCTTAAATGATGCCCTAACATACCAAGGACACTCTTGAGAAGGAGTACTGTGTTGACATTTGAGAACTAAAAGGAGGGGTTTACTTTCGACTACTCGAAACTGACGTCTTGCATGTCGTATCGAGAAATCCTTAATCTCTACAACGAAAGCGTTCTTATCCCTGAATAACATGTCCTTCTCAATTATCCCTCGGCTAGGATCGTAAAACTTTCCCCACGGAGACGAAGGATTATGCATCGAGTCAGCTGTAACTTCGGGGCCACTCATTGTGTAAAACGGGATGTTGGAGTCCCAGTCGATATTGATTATTGCTTCGACACCGTCGGAATTTACATTAGCCGCAGTAACATCTTCTTCGTCTACTACTCCTTCATTGTTATCCAAATTTTCATCCGAATTTTCAACTTCCGTTTCAGATGAGGAAATTGAACCTAAGGAGTCCGCACAAGGGTCCGTGTCTTTTGTATTGCCCGTATTACTAGGACCAATTATATCTTCAGGTTCATTCCTAGTATTACTGGGACCAATTATATTTTGGACACTACATTCTTCCCTTAATAAAGTGTTTGTGAAAGCAAGATTCTCCAATTCCTGAGTGATTTCGGGCACATAATCATAAGGGTTAGTTAAATCTTGGAATGATGTCGTGGGTACATCTTGTTCGGACAGCAACGACATATAATATCCCCACTCTTGGCTCATAAGCATACCTTCATGTTCGCTAAGATTTTGACATGGTTCTTTCTTAACGAAAATGTCCATAGAGTTTAATCCATCATTAGGATCTAGGAAGAACATAAGATTATCGTCAGTCTCAATCTGCACTACAGACTCTATAATATTATTGTGACCGTATATTTCCTCCCATTTAGTGAAAAGTTTCAGATGAAACTGGTCTTTAGCCACACCAACATATTGATAAATTAGATCTTTCAATGCAGATAAGTCTGTATTTCGATCAATTCGTGTGTAACCAATGGGCGCAAAACTATACAATACTTTTCCGCTTTCCTATATAATTTCGCCTCCGCAATAAACTCTAATTTCAATCATTAATTAACGAGACTCTGCAGTACAGATTTTAATATAATTTGAGAACAGGTGCACGCTAAAAAACTGAATTCAGTTCACGAGACTCTGTAAAAACTGACAATTCACGAGAGTCTGAAAACTGAAAAAAATTTTGATTGATTGACATAAAGAAATAACGACAATTCAATTATATTTTATTTTAAATAATATTTTTTTCATCTTAAATCATAAATTTCAAAAGTAAATTATTATGATGTTATTTAATATATATTTTATATATTTAGTTAATAAATAAAATTATATATCTATATATAATATATAAAACAAATGAAAAAAGTCACCTTGATGTTTTTTTAAAATGTCACGTTTATTCAATTATTTTTATTTACTTAATAAATAATATATATATATATAAATATTCAATAAATATATTTAGAATATATATATATATATTTTTTATAAATATATATCTATATATAATAAAAGAAAAAAAATTATAAAAACGTTAACTTAATTGAAATTGTGAGTGCAGAGAGAAGAAGATAGTGATTTATAAGCATTCAGGCCAAGGAAGTCAAGCATGTATTTAATTTGATTTGACAAAAGTCTGCAAAAAATTTAATTTGACAAGATGCATGCCTGCGCATTTTATCACTTTGACAAAAAATTTAAAGTGTGATATGATTGTACATAAATAATAAATACGTGTACAGTTTTTATCCGTTTTATTTCATTATCCGTTTTATTTTATTACAAATACATTTTTATATATTATTAATATATATATATATATTACTTTATTTTTAGAATATGAATTAATAATTAAAATTTATTCTTTAATTTAAATATTTTTTTATTATCTTAAATAAAATTATAATATTTTAGTTTTTTAAATTATAATTTAATTTATATTTTTAAAACGTCACTTAAGGTGACGTTTCTTCATATTTTTTTTTTAATTTTTGGATATATATATATATATATTTATATATTATTATATATATATTATTTATTTTCAAAATATGAATTAATAATTAAAAATTATTATTTAAGATAATTATATTTTTATTATCTTAAATAAAATTATAACATTTTACTTTTTAAAATTATAATTTAATGTATATTTTTATATATTTACTTAATAAATAATATATATATATACATATTCAAAATATGTATTATTATTTATAAATATATATTTTATAAATATATATATATATATATATTATATATTATAAAAATAAATATAAAAAGATCACCTTAGGTGACGTTTATTACTTTTTTTTCGATATATATATATATTTATATATTATTATTATATATATTATTTATTTTTAAAATATAAATTAATAATTAAAAATTATTTTTTAATTTAAATAATTTTTTTATTATCTTAAATAAAATTATAACATTTTACTTTTTAAAATTATAATTTAATATATATTTACTTAATAAATAAATATATATATATACATATTCAAAATATATATTATTATTTATAATTATATATATATAATATATATTATAAAAATAAATTTAAAAACGTCACCTTAGGTGACGTTTATTGTGAAAAAAAATTTCGATATATATATATATATATATTTATATATTATTATTTTATATATATATTATTTATTTTCAAAATATGAATTAATAATTAAAAATTATTATTTAATTTAATAATTTGTTTTTATTATCTTAAATAAAATTATAACATTTTACTTCTTAAAATTATAATTTAATATATATTTTATATATTTAATTAATAAATAAAAATATATATATACATATTCAAAATATATATTATTATTTGTAAATATATATTTTATAAATACATATATATATAATATATATTATAAATAAATTTAAAAAAAATTTATTATCTTAAATAAAATTATAATATTTTAATTTTATTAATTATATTTTGATATATTTACTTTATAAATAAAAAATAAAATATATATATATATATTCAAAATGTGAATTTAGAGTATAAATATATATTTTATAAATATATACATATATATATTAATAAGAATATATATATTTTAAAAAATATATATATATATATGTCATGCAGGTTTTATATATATATATATATATGTGTGTGTGTGTGTGTGTGTCAGTGTGTGTGTGTGTATATATATAATATATATGCATGTATGGATGTATGTATGTATTATATATAGTGACCTTCGGTGACGTTTTTTCGAAATAACGTCACCGACGGTGACATTTTACCTATTTTTAAAAACTATTCCAAAACATGCCTATTTTGTAAAAAAAAAAAAATTCGCATTATTTTGAAAAAAAAACCCCCAAAACACTCGTAAATTTGCTCTGTTCTACAAGATAAATTAAGAAAATTCCTAGATATCTTTTTTGGGTAGAGAAAAAGAGTAGACTTGATTGGCGGGTTGAATTATGAAGGAAAATACATTGTCGACATAGTTGTGTTTGGGCTTTGGTATTTTCTTTATTGTTGAAATTTCAGGGCCGCCGAATTAGTATTGGGCTTATCTTATTGGACTTTGTCGCTGGCCGGACTTGGAAGTGGGCCATATAATTCTTTTTGCTTTGAAAAATAACATTTGTGCACCTTGGAGTTCAATATTTAGGTAGTGAATTTTTTTATCCGAGGCACATATGCTCATAACTAGTAGATCCTAGGATGTGGGATCAATATGATTAAAATATATTTTAAAATTTTATAATATTTCACAAATTGGAAAACTTAAAAGTGTTTTTAAGAAATAGAAACCATACTAAATTTAAAAGGTGACCTTTTTTTTATTTTGAATAATACATTATATAAAAATATATTCATATTAATATCGAATATTATATATATATATAATAGTCACGGGTACGGTTCCGTCGGTTTCAATTTTGGTTTTGGAACCGTCGGTTTCAATTTTGGTTTTGGAACCGTCGGTTTGAAATAAAACTACCGGTTTCAGAAACCATGTATCTTGGAATCGGAATTAAACCGGCTAGGTTTCGGTTTCGAATCGAAATTGGGTCAACGGTTAAACTGAAACCGTTAATCACCAGTTTCGGTTCGGACCGGAACCGTGCCTATATCTATATATATAATAGTAAAATGAATGTTTTAGTTTTCATTTTTCTACTTAGGAAGAACTATGCTTGTATTTTTTAATTCGTCTAATGTAGGTGCTCGGCCTGGGACATCTAAAACAAAAAAAGGGGGAGATGAGAAAGGATGCTAGGAAGAAAGACATAAGGATATAAAGAAAACCAGCAACTATAATGCGGAAAGGGACAAGAAAACGAACGACTCCACAGTGAGGAAGATACTAGTTTGCCTACTGACACACTTTTATGTTCTTTTACATTGTGTCCTACTTGACTCACTGCTTTTTGGTTGGTTGTGTTACTTGACTGTGCTATTTGATTATGTTGAATTATGGATTGATTAGTCATGTTAATGAGTTCGTATAGTCAATTATCTGTTCAATTCAAACTTATCTAATTATGATTACGTTTTATTCTTCTAACTTCAATATGTGAAAATGAATGAGGTTTTTGTCCCAAATGCCAAATGAGAGATTGTAAGAACTAGATTTTGAGTGCTTTAAAATTAGTATTGGACAAAAACGAACATAATTTAAGATAATGCTAGAGTTAATGAGATCTTGAGTTCATGTGCAGATTTTGAAAAGCAATATGTTTGGAGGATTTATAAAAATTCATATTTTTATAAATTACGAACACGTGATGATCTAGGAAAAAAATAACCATGTAGATGTCGTGTGACTCCAAGATAAATTGAAAGAAGATTTCTAGTGTTATTAGGAAAGTAAATTTACCAAGAGACTCCTAATAACACTAAAAAACAAAATCAACCAAGATAATCCCAAGAGATCCTAAAGGATATTCTTCCTTATCAAGAAACAACCAAGAAAATAAATTTTGAAGATATGTACTTATTAATTAAATAATATATTTTCCATGTAAATTAGGTTTTAGAGCTCTCCATGACTTGTATATTAAGGTTGCGTTTACTATGGTAAATAGGGATTAGGGTATATAGGATATGATTGGATATGAGGTGTAAAATTATGAATATTTTTCAATCCTATCCTACTTTTACTTTGATTGATGGATATGATTCGTTATCATATCCATCATTTACATACATGTATTATATTGATGAATTAAATTGAATTGACATTTATACCCCTGAAATTTGTTTAAATTTCCTCAGCCCCACATCAAGACGACGTCGTGTGAATTAGGGTAAGGTCGGTTTTATTTTCTCTCGACCTTCGCAGCCGTGCAGAAAATATTAATAATAATCGTAATAATAATAATTATAATGATAATAATGATAATAACGATAATGATAATGATAATCATAATCATAATAATAACAATAATAATAATAATAATAATAAATCATAATAATAATAAGAATAATAACAACAATAATTAAAATAGTTATAATAATAAGAATAATAAAAGTAAAAATTAAAAATTACAATAATGAAATTAATAAGAATAATTATAATAATAGAACTATTAATAATAATAAAGATAATAATAATAATAATAATAATAATAATAATAATGACAACAACGATAAACTCACAAATATCCTCTTTCTTCATCGGTTTTGCTTTAATTACTTTTGAAAGTTTTTAAATTTAATAATAATAATAATAATAATAATAATAATAAAAACAACAATAATAACGATAACTATAAAATATTAATAATAATTGTAATAATAATCATAATAACGATAATAATGATAATAACGATAATGATAATGATAATAATAACAATAATAATAATAATAATAATAACAGCAATAATTAAAATAATTATAATAATAAGAATAATAATAGTAATAATAAAAAATTACAATAATCATAATAATAAGAGTAATTATAATAATAGAAATATTATTAATAATAAAGATAATAATAATAATAACAATAACCGTGTAATAATAGTAACAATATTATTAATAATAATAATATATAATAATAATAATAAGAATAATAATAAAAATTACAACAACAATAATAATAAGAGTAATTATAATAAAACATATTAATAATAATAAAGATAATAATAATAATAATAACAATATCAGTTGTATAATAAGTTGTATTAATAATAATAATAATAATAATAATAATAATAAAGAAGAAGAAAGGAAGGAGAAATGAGGGGGTAGTTTTGTTATTTTACCAAAAGGGATTAGATATCCCAACTCAAATGAAAGGATATCATATCAGCCTAATAGTCCCTTATTTTCTCGAAAAATGTGTTTATCCCGAATATCCGGGATAATTGACTTTTTACAATCCCACAATGTATTCGACGGATAAGCCTGGATACCGTATCCGAATCCAGGCTTTTCCCACAATGTAAACGCTGCCTAAGGGGATAACTCACACCTATTAGAGTTGTCGAGTTTAGTTTTATTTGAGTGATATATATATATATATATAATTATAGAGAGAGAGAGAGATCATTTATTTTATTTTACAATTTTATATCCAATTGGAACCCATACTCTTTGATAGTTTTGAAAAAACAAAGTTGAGATATGTGCGGTGAATTCCATTTAAGAGATTGAGTGGTCGAACCAATGGTTTGGGGAGTATACGTGATCTAAGTAGGAGTGGTGAGGAGGGAGTCTACATTATTTAATTCATACTTTCACTTTGTTGAGAAACAAAATAGTAGTCTAATAGATTTACTTGTAGAACAAAAACAGATTTTCTTCCTCGAAACATAACTAAGTCATGTTTTGTTTATTTAAGTTTTCGCAAATTTTACCACTCAATACGTAGTTGAGTACGAATTCAACTAGTGCACTAATATTCTGATTTTTCAATTGTATAAAAATTATTATATTTAATTGTAAATTTTTCAAAATATTAATTAACATTTGTTTACTATATAAATTAATACACATAAATAATCAATAACAAAATAATTTTATTTTTCTTATCTAATATCTCACTCAATATAATATGGTATGAGTGTGAAATTACGTAAGAAAAATTGATTTAATATATTTTATGTCAAAAATAAACTATAAATGAAAAAAATATTTATATTTTAATAAATTAAAAAAAAATAAAGTAATAAAAAACTGGCACGTTACTTCTCAAAATATTTTCATTTTTAAAAACGGTATAAACAAAAAAACTATTTTTATACTACCTTACTTTGTATATATTCATGTAATTTTCCTTCAAGTTGGAGCAAATGTCCCCGCATATTTACAAGGTTTTCCTTTTATTATTATTTTATTTCATTTAATTTGAGAGCACTGTGGAAAGAAAGAAATACTAAGAAAAGAGCATTTGGTCAAAACTTTGGACTACCAGTGAGTCCCGGAGTCGTGGATCCGGTCTCCCATTTCGGTTGTCTTTTTTCAATATATGATCATATTTTCTTCTTATATAAATAATAAAAGATTGAGTTTTATATGTATTTGATTTTTAGTATTATATATTTTATTAAATATTTATTTATTTATTTAAAAAAATTATTATTTTTTATTAATAAATCAATAATAATATTTTTTAAATAAATATATAATATTTTTTAATTAAATATATAATACTATAAACTGGATTGCAAGGTACAACCATTGCACTTCAACTCTTCAAATTATAACCGAATCTTGCATTTAGGATGGACCCTAACATTCATTCACCATTATAAAATTCCAAGAAAATGATAATGAAAATCATTGTGAATAGGTAGCATTTAGGGAAAAAATATGAGCAACATTTAGAAAAAGTTGATATAGTCGAGACAATCTCGTAGAGTTAAAATGCCAGAACTCAAGCGCAAGGCCCGTAGGCCAAAGCCAAATAAGTACAAAGACACTCAGCATGTCAATCGGCAATGAATCGGAGCTAAAAAGAACATCGCGATGACCAGGGCGAGTTTAAGGAGAGGACCAACACCAAAGGTGGCCTATGTTGCAACGAAGCCAGCTCTTCGGTTTGAAAAACATAACGATCTGAGCAGCAATCGCTCAAACGATCGGGCAACTAACTGGACCTAACAAGGTAAGTTCGTCGACATTACCTGTGGAAACGACACATGGTGTTGTTAACACGTGGATGTACATAGACGGGGCACGTTACAAGCAGGAGGTGGACGCATCACAAGTAGGAGGTCGTCAGTCAAACCGCCTCCCACATTAATAGGTAGCTATAAATAAAAAAAGAAAACAAATGTAAAATGATCTTTTTTTGAAATTTTGGGTAGCACAAGAAGTAAAAGAGAAAAGTTTAAGATTCAAACTTTTTTTTTTTTTCCTTTTTTGTTATTTTGTTCAGTCAAAACAGTCATATTTCATCTTTGAACTCGTTAAAATTAAACTAAACTTTAATGAATCTGACAATAGTAATAATGATATTAATGATGATGATAATAATATAATAGTAAACTATAATCAAGTAAACTAAACATTCCTTATAGTAAAAACAAAGACAACATGATCGACGCATTACTTTAAATATATAAGGAAGTCTGTACAATCAAATGGCTAAATACTTATATATATGTATATATATATATATATTAATTTAATATAATTTTTCTTGTGACATGGCTTATAAAAAGAAATAATAAAACTTGAATTCTGAGAAACTTATTTCTATTATAGATTCAGTAAGCACTTTATGGTTAGTGAATGTTTTTATTTCTATTCTGATTTGGAAAATAAATTGTGTATAATATAAAGTATAAGGGAAACCCAGAGTTGGGTAATATTATCACTACCCTCTTTGTCCCAAAACAAAAAATTATTTCTCAATTTCAAACTCTATAACCACTTTAGAAATAAAAACAAGATTTTACTTTGACAATTACTATTTTAATATATTTCAATATTATTAATAATGTTAAAAAATAATTTAACAAAAAAAAAAAAAAAAAAAAAAAGGTTCCAAATCTGAGGCCATGCCCAAAAGGTGGATAATACAGCTGGCAGGACGATACACCACCCATAAATACACTCATAAAAATTGGGCCGACCACATTCCTATTTCCTATATAAAAGAAAAAGGGTAAATAAATAAAAAATAAAAGAAGAAGAAGAGTGCATGTGCAGCAGCACACAGTAGAATCCAAAAGGAATCTCGTAAGAGGGGTATTAATGGCACCAACCTTTTGCTTCCAATTCCAACCACCACCACCCGTTGTTTAGTGCCGTCCAGCCCCCCACCACCACCGCGCCGTCGATGGGCCCCATTACTATTTTTACGTTTATCGATAATTTATTTCCGTAATATGTAATTTCCTTTTTTTAAGAAAATTTTGTTATTTACATGCACATATTATCATCTATCAACAACCGTGGTTGTATCCATATTTATGTCAATTTGTATAAACAAGTTTACCTAATTATTTTATAATATTAATTTAAAATAGAAGTAAGATCCAGCTGCATAGATTATATGGCAAACTTATATTTTGTCGAGGCTATTATCACATGTGCACATAATTACACAGAAGAATCTTGAACCAGTTCGGCGAAATACAATCAAGAAGCACAATGCAGCTGCTCTACCTTTCTGGGGACAATAAAGCTACAATAATGTAATTTAATATATAACGCAAATTATCGAACAAAAGTATAATTATACAAAAATCTGTTCTTTCGTACAATTATTGGGTATCATTATGGACAATAATTTAGCTACAATGTGACAATTAAAGTTTATTACCAGTCACCTTATTCTACAAAGAAATTACCAAAAATTATTATTATTACAGAATATGAAGAAATTACACTGAATCTGCATTCTTCTCCTCCTCCATTTCAACAACTGTTCTTGCTGGATTTCTATCTGCACTGCACCACAGATCTAATGTCACCTGAGAACTGTAAATAATTTACCAAAAGAAAAATATATATAGATACGTAAAGAAGTTTAAGAACTGTTAAAATAATTTATATTATGATTTTGTCGTTGAAATTTAGAGAGAGAAGAGAAGAGAGAGAATGATGAGAAGCGAAGAAGTCAGTGGGTGGGCTCTGATTTTCCCGGAATGGGCGAAAGATGGCGGAGGGGTGTGGTAGTAGAACGGGAAATACGACACAATTGGGTTGGGGGGCGGCGGGGTAGGGAAGTTTGACGGTGGATAGTACGAGCCGCCTTCTCCGCCGCTGCCTCCACCGTAAGGCGGTGGATAATAGGATTGCTGCACTGGGGGAGGTGGTGAGAAGTAGGAGACACCACCTCCGCCGCCGCTACTAGGTGGCGATGGTGGAGGAGGACAGTTGGGCCCCGACGGCGGCGGCGGAGGAGAAGGTGGAGGAGGGGACGGAACCGACGGCGGAGGCGGAGGCGGAGGCGGCGGGGATAGAATCGGCTGGCAGGGGTTGTCACAGGAAGAGCACATTGTGCAGGATATTTGGTCTTTCGCTATTGCTGTGACTGTTGTTGCAGCGAAGGAGAAACCGCACAGAGAAGTGGAAATCAGTGGAAAGATGAAGAGAAAAAGAGTCGCCATTGTTGCAGAGCTTGAAATTCTTGATGAGATAGAAAGAGAAAGAGTTCGCTGTTGATACAGAGGAAAAGGGCAATTTTTATTTCTTTGGAAAATAATTTGTGCTTCGCTGATTTTGTGGAAAGTGAAGAAGAAAGGAGTGAGAAGGGAAAGCAAAGTGTGGGGGTGTGGTGCATGTATATTGAGATACGCTCCATCCATGGTGTTTTTATCTCTTACGCTACCATTATCGTCATTACAGAAAAAAAACTAAACCCACGTGGGTGTGGACTTTATTGCTTTCTCTTTCTTACCGTTTGATATTAAAATTCTCGTATTAAAATAAAAATTTGCTTAATAAATAATTTATTATAACAAAGTAATTAAGTTACTATCTTAAATTTTATCTCACATATTAATTATCTATAATTAAATAAGTTAAATAAAAAAATTATATAAATATAAATTATAAATTTTTAGGACATTTTATATTTAACTAACTGACAAAAAAATTATATTCGCATAAGTATTTTTTAGTTAAAAATGTAATAAAGTTTTTAAAATTGTTTTTTGAACTTTTTTAGAAAAGTATGAAGCAAAAGTTAATTCTTCTTTTTTTTTTGAAAAAAACACATATTTAACAATCACATGCATAGAGATGTTAATCGGGCTAGCCCTAGCGGTTTTGGGCTAGCCCTATTGGGTTTCGGGATAATCGGGCAAGTTTAAATGGGTTAACAATATCATGAACCTGAACCTAACCCTAACCCTAACCCTAACGGGTTTCGGGCTAATCGGGCTACTATCGGGCTATGAATAAAAAAAAATGGTGATGCAGGTGAAAGATGCGACGGACTCACGCGATGCGATGGGGCTGAAGTTAGGGACTTAGGGTTTCGTCTTTTCTTAAAAATAAAAATGGAGGCTAATTCTAATATAAGAAAAGACAAAATATAAAATTACAATAAATTTCTACTCATTATACAAAAAAATAATCACTGAATTACAAATCTAAACATTCTATAATATAATACATATATATTATAATATATTACTAATATTAATTAAATTATTATAATATTATATATGTATATCATAGCATACATTATAGTGTACATACGTAGTATATATTAATATAATAATATACTTATCTATTATATTATTATATGTATATATTACATGTTTATATATATATATTTGATTATGTATATATTAGTATAAAACTAAGGTATGTATTATATGTGCGCCTGTCAGCCTGTTCCAACACTTGATATGCAGAGGATTTCAAAATGGGACAGTCCTCATGTATATATGTTAGACAGAGAGCATTACCAAAGCTTCTTCTCTATTAATTCTTCTTTTTTTGAAAAAAAACACATATTTAACAATCACATGCATATAAGATTGTTTTTATGTTTTTTTAATTTTATTTTAGGGAAATATTCAACTATTTTTTAGTAGTAGTGGTAATAATAATAATTATAATAATAAATATGTTATACTTTAGTGAGTGTAACTTACATACATAAAATTGATATAATTATGATGTATAAAATAACATGAATAATAAAAAAATATTAAATACGATATATTTGAATGTTAATAATAATGGAAAAAAACCCTATTAATTTTAGTATTAAATATTAATAAGAGAGCAGCTATTTAAGAATGAAATAAACAAAACAAAAAAAAGGTTGTTGGAAACTTAATAAAGATCAGAGAAAGTAGGGTTCTCATTTTACTGTGCGTTAATATGAACACAGCAATTGCTAAATACTTGGGTACACATAGCCATATACTATTTCAGGGTCTTCCTTATTTTTCTTTTTCCTTTTTTTTTTTTTTTTTTTTTTTTTGGTTTTGGGGAGGTCTTCCTTATCCTGGGCCTTTGGTCAAGCCCAGTTTGCAGAGGAGTTTGGGCCTTAGGAAGGATTGTACAGCCCCATGTATGGAATAGCCCAAAATAAGATTTATATATAACAAAAATCATTTTTACTTGTTTTTTATTACAACTTCCTAAAAATCATAAATCTATTTATACAATTTTCTTTCTTTGTTAATTTGATTCATTCACTTACATGTAACTTATTCATGTAATAAGAAATTTTTATTTTTTTTATAGACAATTTAGTTATTATATTAGTATAAATATTTTGAGTGTCTATTATATAAAAAATATTACTTGTTTATTTAAAAGAATTGTTACTGATTTATTAATTTAAGAAAAATAATAATAATTTTTAAATAAATAAATAATATTTTTTATTAAATAAATAATATCATAAATTATATGTATGGTGCACATGATACATATGAGAATATTTTTTGAAAAAATCAGTTTTACAGTATGACTCAACTTTAACTAGGTAATGATACATTATCTTTAGAACTGTCATGACTATTCAGCACATAAAATATATATATATAGAGTACAATAAGGAAACAATACAACAAAATTAACGTGTGAACACAGATTTGCCAAACCCTACCCAAAAAAAAAAAAAAGGGTTCATAAGAAAAAGGAGGTGCACTGCACGTGAAGTGTATGGATCCAAAGAAGTGTACAAATTCATATACAAAAAGGGCGCCGGGAAGAATCTGCCATTAAATGCTCGATAGCCGACACGGGCGAGGAATGAGGTCTTCACAACCTCAGCACAAACAAACAAATCGTCCAAAGTTAGATAGGACAATATATATGTAAGCATTAATCCAATTATTTGAGAGATTAACTCTAATTTAGTGAGCATTAAAGAATAATACCTGTTTTAGGTATAATAATCTTGAATGATGTCTATAACTTTTTAGAAAATTTAATTCCCGACACTTATAATATAAATAGATATTCTTTGTTCAGTTTAATGCGTATTTCTTCAATACTTATATTATAATTTGGATGAATCACAATGATTACTTCGTTGGTAAGTTGATAAAGGGGTAAAAAGCCTAAAAATGATGTTCGAGCGAATTTGATACAATCCACCTCATTATTGGACTATCAACCCAAAATTTTTTTGCTTAAGAAGTTCAAGATCCAATTCAAAACACAACCAAACTCAAGAACTAAATTATTAGATAGAGACACGAAGCTAGTATTTGATTTTTATGTTTAGAGCTATATACTAGGAACACTGGAGCATGTAAGATTCGTATGCTTGGCACATGGAGTAATTACCTAATTTTTGTTGAAGTTGTATTTTCTTGGAATTTTTACTAATATTATATCTTTTGTTGAGACACAAGTTCAACTCATATGCTCCCTTTTTCTTATATTTGTTATTTTTCAACTCATTGTGTAGTGTTCAATTGTATTTTGTTTTATGAGTATGTCAATGTTTTCTTGTATTGCATCAAATTAACTTCCTTATAAATTGAGAGATCTTCTATATCTTATTTCACATCACTGGTCTTTGAGTTATATTTTTTTTTTAAATCTACTTTGTCGGTATAGTAATTTCTTCTTACCTTTTGTATGATTAGATAGATCAAATCACGTATACATACATTCTTTGTGATGTTCTTTAGATTGATATCTAACAAATCTCACTTGATGTTATTTGCTATGTACCAATGTTCGACCTACTCGGTAGTTTGTACTGTATGATTTTTTCTTCACTTACCGTTTATTTTTCTTTAACTCTCATCTATTACTTGACAAATTTAATAACTATTTTAAATTGTACACAACCATTCAATCATCAAGATATAATTTCTAACATTTTTTTATTCACTTTTCCAACATAGTATAAAACTACTTTACAGATTTTATTTTATTAAATCTCAAAATATATATTATTTATTAAGAAACATGTAAATCAATTCTTACAAACATTTTTGTTCTGTCTTGCCAAGTTCGCAGTCTAGACACTTGCGGCTTTACTCAAAGTTAGGAAGAAGAATCAAAGACGCCCTTAAAAATTGGGAAAATGAATTTAAAAGATTTTTCTTTTAAAGAAAAAAAAAACAAGAAATAACATTTCATTTCACATCAAAACGGAAGTTACAAGGAAACGAAATTTGCAAGGAGCTCAACATAAAACTAAGGGAGTCTAAAACTTGGAACAACTATCAACAATAAGCCCTAAAAGACTATTACAACCTAAGAAGAAGAAGAAGAAGAAGAAGAAGTTATTGTTTTTCTATTAAAATTATTGGCTATTTTTAGAAAGTTTGGTATTTTCTTCTTTCTTCCTTTTTCTTTTCAATTTTTAGGAGTTTATAACTTTTTTGTTTCAATTTGTTTTTTATATAAAAATATCAAATTTATCCTTTTTTCATGATTTTAAATTTGATATCTATATTGCTTATATACAAATAAACCTAAATTTTATGTATAAACTATTTTTCTTTGATTAATTGTAGTATATTTTATTTTTTAAAAATATTTTTATACTATATAAAATTATGATATATTTTAATTTAAAACAACATATTATTGAAAAATATAATATATTTATGTATAGTATTTAAAATTTTATATTACTGTTTTAAAAATAAATTATTATATTTTTTTAATTATTAGAAATCCTGTAATTTCGGGAGTACTAGTCCTTCTATCCTTCTATAATATAAAAGAAAAATAGTGAGAGTTTCTCTTGTGATTATATGTGTTTTTATAATTAATTAACATGTGTCACTCCTTCATTCTCATTCTCTCTCTCTCTCTCTCTATATATATATATATTTTTTTTTCTATTTTTATTTTTCACTAAAATTAAAAATCTCAAATAACTTTTTCGTATTAGATCCTTTTTAATTATATGATATATCAAATTAATCTTCTTTTTGTGATCATTAATCCGACACCAATATTGTATATATTGAAATAAATAATTACATTTAAAATTATGAAATAATTTTTTTATGGATGAAATATAGTTTTTTATGCATTCAATTATTATGTTTGAATTTTGATTTATTTAATGAAATTGAATAAATAGTATATCAACTTTTTTTTTATATATTTAAGCTAAAAGATTATAAATATTCTTTTATAATATTAAAAATATTATACTTAATAATTTATTGTTTAACTTCAATAATTTTTAGTAACTTAAAATATTTACTAAAAATTCACTTCAAAATATTGTACAATTTACTATTTAATAAATCTAATGTAATTTAATATACAAAATTATATATCAAATTGAATAATATTTATATAAATATAATTGATAGAAATAATAGATTTTTTATATTTTTAAATAATAATAACATAATTTTATTAAAAATCATTAATATAATAAAATATAGGAAAAATGTACAAATTAGCCCCTCAATTTGTAATTCAGGGTTAAAATTGGACCATAAATTATTTTTTTGTACAAATAGGACCTTTAACTTTTAAAATGGATCAAATAAGCCCTTGAACTTCTTATTACCAAATAAACAAGCTATTTCCATAAATTAAAATGATAAAATAAATCTAAAAAATATTTAATAAATTAGATAAATAAATTTTTTTATTAAAATAAAATAACATAAATATTTAAAAAGAAAAAGAAAAATGTAAGTTATTTAATAAATAAAAAATATCAAAAGACCTTCAATTATTTAAATATAACAAAAAATTAAATATCTAAAAAATGTAACAAATCATAACATCTCAAACCCTTTTTTATATTAAACTTTTTAATAAATTTTACTTTATTACTTTATTGATTTATTTAAATATATTTATAATTTAATTTTGATTTTTAGATTTATTTAATAATTTTAAAAGTTGTTTAGTTAATTTAATATTTAAGTAGATCTCATTTGTTATATATTATTTCAGGAGCTTATTTGATCTATTTTTAAAGTTTAGAGGTCTCGTTTTAAAAGTTAAATATAATATTTATACTTAAAAATAATTTATGTACCAATTTGAACGCAAGATACTAATTCACGGTCTATTCCGTAACTTTTTCCTAAAATATATTATAACACCTAACTGGACTTCTAGTTTAACAAAAAAAAAAAACTTAATAAATCTGACTCACTTGTAGAAAAAAAAAAAAAAGAAAGCTCAGCAATCTTATAGACCCCAATTTCCGTTATGGGCTTTTGTTCGTCTCTGGCTTGAGCCCATATCCAACACTCCTTGCATTCCCTTATTAATTCCACAACATTTTTTGAATTATCCAATCACGTCCATTTTCCAATACAGTTATAAATTCTTCACACAGAACCTACTATTTTCCCTTTTCTTTTTAGGCGGGAAAGTTCATAGCCCCCAAATTAAGATTTGAAATTTGAAAGTTTCGAATTCGGACTTGTATCTCACATTCCTCCATTTCTCAATTCAACAATTTCTCTCCAGAAAAAAATGAAGATGGCGAATGCAAAGAAGGATACCACAACTAAGAGTAACAACTCCTCTCTTTCATCGGTGCATCCACCATACTTGCAGGTGCTTCGGTTCTTCATTTTCTGTTTGTTTTAGCACAAAAAAATATGATAATTATCTGTATTAAACACCCCCCTCTCTCGCACATATACACACAGATGATAAGTGAAGCAATAACCACAATGAAGGATCGGAGTGGTTCGAGCCAACCTTCAATCGCGAAATTCATGGAGGAAAATTACAGGAAGCAGCTTCCCCCAAATTTCAAAAAAATTCTCTCAATTCAGTTGAAGAGGTTCGTGAAATCTGAAAAGTTAGTCAAAGTAAAAAACTCATACAAAATCTCTGCCGCTGTAAAGGTGAAAAAAACCTCAGATCCCGTCCAGAAAAGGCAGGCAGCAAAAAAAGAAGCTGCGAAAATCACGTACACAGAAGCCGTGGAGAAATCGAAGAAGACAAAGAGGTTGAGCCAGGTCAAAACACCGGAAGGTTTAAAGAAGAAGACGGCGGCGAAAACGGGTCCTGCCGCCGGCGAGAATCCGATGAAGAGGAAGAAAGCGGGTTCGAGTCCGCCAGCGAAGAAAGCTAAGAATTGAAGTCAGCTTGATTTAGATATTTAAAGTTGTTATCACTAGTTTTTGGCAGTGCTGTTTGAATGCTTAGGATATTTTGGTTTTGTTCTGAATTTGCTGCTGAACTTAGACATATTTCTGTCTGTGGTTTGAAGGATGGTTATTGTGTATATTAATATATGTTGTATCATTGTATGATGGAAATTTTATTAATTTGGAACATCTTGTATTACAATCTTTCTATTATACAAAAATATTGCATTTTCTATGGTTATTTTATTTTATAAGGAATTTTTTGTATATATATCATTTTTGGATGAAACCATAGCACCAATCCAACCATATAACTCATGTTAGAGCATCCAATAGTGTTAAAAGCCTTAGGTTATGTTTGAACCAGCCTTCACACCACAACCTCCAAGTATGTTTGGTTTTGTGGATGTAGTTGTGATCATAATTGGATAACCGATAGGATATTATTAGAGTATGAGTTTAAAATGTTACTCGTAAAACGGCCCATACACCCTACTTATATAGCCGATATATATAATAAAATTATATTAATTATTTTAATAAATCAATTATTTAATTATTTTGGATGTTATTATTATTATTATTGTTTTATATTATGTTTGATTTGTCTTCATGTTAATATTATATTTTGTTAATTTGTGATTGTTGAGTAAGTTAATAAAGTGCATTTTTATTCCAATAAAAAGTGTACTTTTACAGGACGGCTGGTGGGTAGAGGTAGGGCAAGGCAGCACAAATTTACCCATATGGTTACACTTATATTAATATTATTATTAAGTATATTTATATAAATATGAAAATTATATATAGATACATTTTAAATTATTTATTATTTATTATTAAATATAATTGATTTCATCATTAATTCCAATAAAATAATTTCAATTGATTTATTAATAAAAAAGAGTTAAAAATAATTCAAAATAAATTAAATCCAAAAAGTAATTGGTTGAAGAAATTATTAACCACACAAAATTCAAATAATTTTCCTAATTTTAAAAAATTATCTACATAATAAATAACTATATATTTAAATATATAATAACATACTATATATATTATATAATATAATATTAAAATTTTAATAAGAGAAGTATATATATATATATATATAAACAAGAAATGGTCCATTTTATAATATATTTTATGAACTAGAATATATATAAAAATGAATATATTGGTATCATACAAAAAATATACGAAATATGCTAAATTTAATAATATTTTTACACATTTTTTAACATGTTATAATTTTTTTTATGGTTTTTGCAATCAGAAAAAAATATTTATATATATTACGTTTATATTTTATTATTTTTTCCTTATTATATATATTACATATATTTATAATATATATTATCACTTATTAATTATTCATCACCTATTATTAAAACCTCAATTCACAATATCAATTTTAATTATCAATCAATTATCAATCATTACACTCATCATTTCTAACAATATAATAACACTAAAACATCCTATTAAAACTTATTAATTTGACATTTGCAGTAATAACCTAATCTATCATACTCTAAAATAAACATAATTTTTTACTATACATTTAATTGTGCACAATCGGTTGTATCACGGAGGCCTCCAACCTTATCCAAACATACCGTTAGCGTTAAGAGTTATGTATTGCAGAGTTTGGTGCAACTAAAATATTTTATTATATTATTAATTACTATCTCAAAAAATTATTATTGATTAGTTATCTTAATTTGTACAAATATTAATAGAATATAATAAGATAATTACTAATTTATTAATAAAGTCGAATATTTTGAAATGTAATACCATAAGAAATAAATATTCTCTCTCATCTTCCAGGCCAACTCATGCATATTTCGAAAGCATTCTATGGGCTTTAGCCCCTTCCGAACACTTGTACTACGCAAAGATATTCCTAAGCCCATTTTAAGCCCAATTAAAAAAAAAGCCCCCAAGAATTGTTTTGTGATAAAAAAAAATTAAATAGACTTGCGACGTAACATATGTTATAATATTGCAAGAATTCAGTTATTCGATGTAGCAATAATTAAAAAGAATAAATAAATAATTACTCTGACCGACCCATGAAAGTTTGAATAGGTTCGATTACATTTCAAATATTAAAAGTATTGTAACTAAGCTCATAAAGTCGACCAAATTTTACCAGCTCCAACAAAATCGAACGCTAACTCTCACTTATCAAAGGGTACATATCTACTCCCGCCAAGAGAGGGAAAAGTAAAACGTATGTAAACATGCCCAAGTACTAAAGATACTACCTTAAACCGTCCATGCATGTTGACAGAATATGTACAGCACATAATTGAGAATTGAGAGAAGATTGGAAAAATCACCGTGAGAACTGGTGAGAGTATATTCACATATATATACATGTATGTGTAGTTACAACAATATCCTATAATTAAGGAAATGATATGGTCAAGGTATACCTAAAATACAGGATAGACACAAATCAAATCAAATCAAATCAAATCAAATCAATATTTACAACTAATTCAAATCAATTGGTATTATCTCTATTACCCCCCGTCAATCGCGCTGCGTGGGGTGAAGACACACGCAAAGCTTGGACCGTAGAAACTCAAAGGCCGAACAAGGAAGACTCTTCGTGAAAATATCCACAAGCTGAAGATGAGAGGGAACGAACTCAGTGGAAATGCGCCCAGATGAGACCAATTCACGAACAAAGTGATAATCCAAATCAATGTGTTTAGCTCGCTTGTGTGCAACAGGATTCTGACTCAAGAAAATGACACTCTTGTTATCACACAACAAAACTGGCCGAGTAGGAGGAAGAGCCCGCAATTCCCGAAGAAGATTAATAACCCAAACAAGTTCAGCAGTTGCATTGGCCAGGGCCCGATACTCAGACTCACAGCTGGAACGAGCAACAGTTGGTTGTTTCTTTGCACTCCAAGAAACAAGATTACCCCCAAGAAATATAGAGTACCCATAAGTTGAGCGACGGGTCTCAACACAACGAGCCCAATCCGCATAAGAGTATCCCAAGATGGAAGAGTCAGGACGCTTAGTGAACGAGAGACCAAAATGGAGAGTATTCACATAGCGAAGGATACGCTTAACAGCCAAAAAATGATCTTCAGTAGGCGACTGAAGAAAATGACTAACAGAGCTGACAGCATAGGATAAATCTGGTCTAGTGATGGTCAAGTACTGTAAAGCACCAACCAGAGATCTGTATAATGTGGGGTCTTTGAAAGCAGGACCTGTACTGACAAGAGATTCACCTGTCGCCAATGGGGTGGAAATAAGTTTCGCCTCAACCAAGTCTGCACGCTCAAGAATATCAAGTGCATACTTGGCCTGACCAACAAACAACCCAGTATCGGTGTGAGAGACCTCAAGACCAAGAAAATAGCTCAAGGAGCCCAGATCCTTGATGGCAAACTCATCTCCAGTATCAGCTATGAACTGGCGAAGGGCAGCAAGATCATTGCCTGTGACAATAATATCGTCAACATACAAGAGAAGATATATAATGGTCTTACCCTGATGCAGATGAAATAGAGACGAATCAGAACGACTCTGTGAAAAACCTAAACTGAAGAGAAACGAGCTAAAACGCTGGTACCAGGCAAGGGGAGCCTGGCGAAGACCATAAAGTGCCTTCTTCAGTCGACATACATGATCAGGGTACCGAGGATCAACAAAGCCAGGGGGCTGGGCCATGAAGACAGACTTGTGAAGAACCCCATTCAGGAAGGCATTCTTAACATCAAGCTGGTGAAGAGGCCAGCCACGCTGAACAGATAAGGCCACAACAACCCTAACTGTGGCCGCCTTCACAACAGAGCTGAATGTATGATGGAAATCCAAACCAGGAACCTGAGTAAAACCCTGAGCCACTAAACGAGCTTTGTGATGTTCGATTGACCCATCTGTAAGAAACTTTGTACGAAAGACCCACTTGGAGCCAACAATATTAGTGCCAGAAGGTCGAGGCACTAAATCCCAAGTCGAGTTTGAGCGAAGAGCATCAATCTCTTCTTGCATGGCAGCAAGCCACTGAGGAAGCTTAACAGCAGACTTGAAGCCACGGGGCTCAGAGGTGACAACAAGAGCTGAGAGAAGGGCAGAAGATGCTAAATCAACCGGATAGCGCGGCTTGAAAATACCAGCACGAGCTCGAGTGATCATATGATGAGTGGGCTGAGGAGCCTGGGGTGGTTCTGGAGCTGGAGGCTCAATGTCCTGGGGTGGTTCTGGAGCTGGAGGCTCAATGTCGGGAACAGGAAGCACGACAGGATCAATAGTAGGCGGCTCCAAAGGAGGTTCATCGAGAACCAAGGACGGTGAACGAGCATCGTTATCAACCGAAAAATGATGTGGAGGACGAACAGGAGCCGAGACAGGAGCCAGAGAAGAGTCAGATGAGATATCGAGAAACGTCGAGATATCTAGATCAGTGACTTTCGTAACAGACGGTACCCGTGAGAAAGGAAAGTGGAGCTCATCAAACTGAGCATGGCGAGTGATAAAAACTCGAGAAGAGTCCGGATCAAAACAACAAAAACCCTTCTGCGTGCTGCTATAACCCAGAAAGATGCAAGGCCGACTGCGAGGTTCCAATTTATTAGCTGCATAGTCACGAAGATACGGATAGACACGGCAACCAAAGGGCTTAAAAGTATCATAACTAGGCGGATAACCAAATAACACCTGAAAGGGAGAAATGTTATCAAGTATCACAGAGGGTAGCCTATTAATGACATAAACGGCAGTGGCAAAAGCATCAAACCAAAGGGAAGCTGGCGCCTGAGCATGAAATAACATAGATAAACCAGATTCAGAGATATGACGATGTTTACGTTCGGCCCTGCCATTTTGCTGTGGTGTATAAGCACAAGAAATCCGGTGATGTATACCATGCAGATGCATAAAATCACGAACCCTTCCATTTATAAACTCAGTACCCCCATCAGACTGAAATGTTTTAATAGTTCGAGAAAATTGATTGCAGACAAAAGCATGAAACCGAACAAACACATCATAAAACTCGGACTTAGCACGCAAAGGATATATCCACGAAAATCGAGAAAAATCATCCACAAAAGCCACATAATATTTAAACCCATCAGAAGTGGAAACGGGTGCAGGACCCCACAAATCACAATGAATTAAGTCAAGAACAGCAGTAGCACGTTTGTCATTCAATGAAAATCAATTTAACATCCTCAGAAATTTTAGTATTGCCAATATGCGAGATATTTAAAACATTGCCATTACCAACTATAACAGAACTGTTACCAGAATAGGACTCATGAGTGTCAAGAGCTGAAAGTTGGTTCGTCATATGAGCCGAGGCGCCCGAATCAAGATACCAATCAGGAGTTTGATCCGAGACATTGCAAGTGGACGTGAACGCCTGAGCAAGGTGGGCAGCTGAGTTGGAGTTGAGAGCATTCAAGTATTTAGAGCACTTATCAGCGTAGTGCTCCCCACGGCATATTTGGCATCTAGGCGTACGACGAAACCCACCTCCACCAGAATTGTCACGACGACCAGAATTAAATGAAGCACCTGAACCTGAACCATTGTTACCATAATTAAAATTACCTCCTGAGCGAGAAGAGTGCTGCTGCTGAGAGGTACGAGACGATGGTCGAGGCGACGGCTTAGGGGCAGCCGTCTGAAAATTCTGGCGAACGGCGGAGAAGGCAGGAGAGGGAGACGAACCCTCCATGGATTTAAGCATCATATCAAATTGTACAGCCTGGTGGAGGAGATCACGGAGAGGCGGAACTGGAGAGATAGCCATCCTAGTGTCGGCAAAACCTGCAAATTGAACCCCCAACCCGCGGAGGAACCAGTGCCGTTTATCGTCGGCGTCAATGGGACGACCGATGGCCTGCAGCTGATCACAGAGATGTTTAAACTTCTTGCCATAGTCTTCAACGGACAGATCTCCTCGGCGAAGTGATAATAACTCCTCCCGGAGTTGATGAGAACGGGACGCAGAGGCATAGACACTCTCAAGCACCTCCCACGCTTGATTGGCGGATGTGCAATCGATGACCTCCGAGGCCGCGTTGGCAGAGAGAGAGGTATATATGACACTGAGAAGGCGTTTATCTTTCAGACGCCACGTCGTGTAAGCCGGGTTTGCAGTGGCAGCGCCGCTCTCCGGCGTGATCGTGGAAGACGGCGCTGGAGTCGTACCGTCGAGATGGCCCAAAATATCAAAACACTCAGCCATGTGTATTGTTTGGCGGCGCCACATCAAATATGTGGAGGCTTCAAGTTTAATTTGCATCATATTTATCATTGTGGTAACAGGGAGAGGATCATTAGCAGAGTTCGACATGATGATGACGAAACTGAGATTTGGCGATGGCGGATACCGACCAATATCACCGAAACAAGAGAAGAGGAGAGCCGGATGTAAATACCGGCGAGGTAGAGATGGAGGACGGCGGAAGAATTTAGGGTTTAGGAACGAGTTAAGCTGATACCATGACAGAATATGTATAGCACATAATTGAGAATTGAGAGAAGATTGGAAAAATCACCGTGAGAACTAGTGAGAGTATATTCACATATATATACACGTATGTGTAGTTACAACAATATCCTATAATTAAGGAAAGGATATGATCAATGTATACCTAAAATACAGAATAGACACAAATCAAATCAAATCAAATCAAATCAAATCAATATTTACAACTAATTCAAATCAATTGGTATTATCTCTATTAAATGTATCGTACATAAATAATAATAAAATAAAAAATAAATTTGGAATATAATTAGTGTGACACTTTATGGGTCATATTAATATTAAAATAGGGGAAGCGATAAATGAGGAGAAAAACAAAGTAAATGCACGTTGCAGAAGATCGGCAAGTGTGTGAATGCATTGTTAAGCAAGATCCCCAAAAATGCAATTATTATTTCACCAACTTCTGTTCCATCATTTAATTTTTCTCTAAAAATTATATACATAAATGTAGTTATTAATTTATTCGGATAATCACCCCCACAATTCTCAAATGACGACGACTAACTTAAATACAATTAAAAAATAATTATAAATTAAATAAAAATTTATATGCATCAGATACACCATACAATTATGTAATAATATTATTTTTTTATTTAAAAAATATTATTCATCTACTTCGAAAATATTAATACTAAAACGCATTATGTTTTATTTAACTTGTTACTCTAAAAAAATTACAGTTAACCTTTTAACAATAAATTTTACCGATAATATATCATGAATTTAACTAAAAAGTATTATGCATTGGGTTGCATTATGTGCGCTTACAAAAGACCTAATTTTATAAATACATATAATCATATAGTTATTTATTTTTATAAGGAATGTAGTTTATTTCTTTATATATACGATAAAATTGGACATATCCAGATACATTGTACGAAGAACTAAGGATAGTCACTGTATTGGGATAAAAAAATATTTATTTATCCTAAATAAATGAGTAATATATTCTATTTATTAACTTATTCAAAAAAATATTAATGTTTTTAGGCACTTTTAAATTTATTTTTGTATAAATTGTCTATATATAATTTCCTATATGTTATTTATATACATATTTTTTTTTATCTTTTATTTTATTTTTAAGTGAATAAAGATCTTAATTTTATTTTATTTTAAAAACATATGGTTACAATCAACGGCCATTATCATGAGCCTAGTAACTTGGCATGAGTTGATGTTATGGTACAAATCAATAACTTTTCAAATTGAAACCACTGATTTTGTAAAACGTGTAATGGGTATTGACAATTATCTATTAAAATTAAAAAGTTAGTATGTGAAAATGAAAAGCTAGATGCACCAAAAATGTGTTATTTTTACATATAAACACATTTTGTTTATTATGAATCTCGATTTTTTTATCGATTCCATGTAGATCCGTTAAAAAATTGGGCTGATGCAAATTAAGCTAGCTTAGATCTATTAAAAAATACATGAATAACCTATAAATATTATGTACGTGTGATGTGTGTTTAAATCATACGGAACACAATTAATATATTTTTAAATTACTAACAATATTTTAGTTATATCCCTAAACTAATATTTTTTTGGCCGGAAAAATATTACATTAACTTTGTTTTATATATTAGTTAAATAAAAAGTCATACTTTTTTAATAAAATATAATATTTTTTTGATAAAATGTAATACCTTTAAATGGCTTAAAAAAGTTATTTTACTGATTCTTTAAAAAAAAAATTAAAATTAGAAATAAAAAGTAATATATTTCTTTTTCACTAATGTAACGAAAAACTCACCTCAAGTTGCCTTTTTGTATCCAGATATAATATAAGGTTATGATGTAACAATATTTACCACATTGAACTCAAAACAATATTAATAACTTTACAACAATGAAGACTCTGAGCATCTCAATGGTTTCGTCTTAATTAAATCCGAATTCGACGACACATGTGATGGTTCATTAAACTTGTAAAGAAAAGTAACTTAGTACGGCTAGGGCGTGTTTGGTTCACAAACTTGTAGATTATCTCAAATTCCTGTTCTTTAACCAGAAGTTGGAAAATGGGCAAATATATTTACATATTTGGATGTGTATGTATGTGTTTGTATTTATTATTCTTATTATTAAAAATAAAAAATTAATAATAATAATAATAATTATTATTATTATTATCTTTTTACATTTTATGATAAAGATGATGATTTGACATCCAACATTATTTGGCTCTATGAAAAATAATAATTTGCATGCCACCTCATATATTTAATTTGAAAAGAAACCCAATATTGAGTTTCTTATCATTCCTTATATATATATATGTGTGTGTGTGTGTGTGTGTGACTGGTATTGTATTTTTACAAAATATTCAGCTAAATAATATGACTAATTTCTTGGGGACACCTTTAAACAAACAATAATATATATGTATATATAAAATTATAATGCCAATGTGACATATGTATAATAATATATATTTAAATTAAAATATCTAAATCATCAATTTTAGACAACCACCACCTCAATGGAAGCAATATTGCAAAATCATGATATTGTATTTACTAGAAAAATTAATTCGTAAATTTAAGATTTGAGTTATGTTTTCTCTTATACGTCACATTATCAAACGTCCTGAGAAACCTTGCACATTTTTAAATAAATCGACTATTTTTATAATAATAATAATTTATAAATTTGCATCGTTATTAAGGTTGTATTTATTTCATAAAATAAGTGAAGCAAGACTTTACATTTTTTGCTTGAATATTATGGGAAATTTGAAGAAATTATATTATATTTATACGGATATTATCCATAGAACATATATTAAAAATATATAGGTAGGATATAATTAGTTGGAATGTTGGCTCATAAAATTGAAGAAATGGAAAATATAATTAAAAGTCAAAAGAGAGGGGACACTTCTTAAATGATTTAATTAATTTTGGACAAAAAAAGAAATGGTTTAATAAAAGTTTATTTATTTTGATGTCTCAACAATCAGGGTTGCCACATTTATGACATATATTTATCTTATAGTAGATTATATGTGGAGTATAAATATAATATTATCACAATATAGTTTTATTACAAACTTAAAGAGATTCCAACTGCTTTATTGCGATGTCCTCATTATTTGGATCTCATATCATTCACTCATCATTATCTCATTATCTAATAATCTCAAAATTATACCACCAACAAATATTTTGAGATAATAATTTCTTTAAAGGTTCGATAACTTAATAATAATAATTTTTAATTATTGAATATATATTTTATCTGTGCATCACAAAAATGGAGTAGAGTATGGATTTTAATAGAATTAAAAGAATAACGTCCAACGAAAACAAAACTAAAATTATATACTAAATAAAAAGATTGAGGAACCCAGATGTAGTTAATATTATTTTCCCAAACATTAAAAGGGGGTAGTTTTTCCCACTAAATTGTGCGCCAACCAAACGCGTCCTATCCTGCAAACGCAAATTATAGAAGAAGCACCCCCGGCATTAATTGCTCACGACTCCCACCCTCCTCCCTATTAATATATTCAGCACTCCACCTCCCTTTCTCCCCAATCTCCCACCTGTTTCTGCATTTCTATCTCAACATGGAATTCCCATTTCTCTCCACTATGTTATCCCACTAGCGATTTCCATTTTCCGTCCGGAAAAGCAAAAATAAAATTGGGGAGTGATATACATTTACACTACTCAAGCGAAAATGGAAGGTGTTTCAGCAACTGTATATAAAGGAATCAAGGGATACTGGCGGAGGAAGGGGTACGAGCGGCTGAACGGCGGCGGAAGGAAGCGAAAAACGCGAGTGGTGGAGCTAGGCTCCGTCGCGGAGGGCTCGGCGCGGCGGCGGCGTTTCTGGCGGATAAAACTGACGCCGCGGCTGAAATTGAAGCTCCGCTTCTCACCGAAGAAGCTATTGCTCGGATTGCGAGATGCTTATGTGAATATGATGATGAAACTTGCGAACTCTCGGATGATAGGTAGCGGATTCGGCGGTGGATATTCCGGCAACGGAGTTACCGGATTCGGAATGCGACCGATTAAAGAGTACGACGAGAGGATGATTGTGGAGATCTACAAATCCATTGTGATGGCGCAGGGACAATTGGTGCCCCGCGATGCAGCGTGGATTGGCTCCGAAATTACCTGCAGACGGTAATAAATTAACAACTTATTAGTTATTCATCAATTTATAAGCGCCGGTGTTTATATTTATATTTCTCACTAAATTCGGATCAATAAATTTTCAATTCCAGTAAATTTTCTTCTTTTTGACGTTTTCGATTCATGTTTCCTCTCACAACAACAGAATTAGCTGTGGATTACATTACTTTTTACTCTGTTCACTGCAAATTACTACATTGACTTCAGATAAAAATTTAATAGAAAATTTTCCTTTCCTTGAATTTTTGGGAACAGAATTTCTACTCACATATAATTGCAACCTATAATGGATAATTAACTAGGAATATGTGTCCAATTAGTGGATTTAGAAAATCCCCCAAACAAAGCCTTCAAGTTTTTACCATAGTAAATTAGGGGGATTTTTTTTACTGCACAGTAAATTACCTCTTTATTATTATTATTATTTTTTTGTTCATACTGCATCTTTAATTGTAGTATGTGACATGTTGAGTGATAGTAATGCGATAATAAGATCCACACGTGTAATGTCTGTAATGATGCATTTATTTTATTATAATTGGAGGGTATGGTGTTGAAACACACACACACACACACAAATTGTTTTTTAGCAGAAGTATTTATAGTTGCGACTTTATATCCTGGAAAATTACTAGAAATGCCCTCTTTCCTTTCATGAGGAAATATATTTTTGTCCACCATAGAAAATATTCATATGCTCTTTCTACAATTTCTTGGTAATAAAAGAACTACCTCATCCTTAATGATTTCGAGCTTATAAGGCTCGGTGGTTTGAGATCTATAGGATTCAGTGGTCATGTGCTTCAAGACCTAGGGTTCGTGGTTCATGGTCTAATTTTTGATAGTCCTGAGCTTCGATACCTAATGGTTCTGACCCTCGACCTCGGGACTTTAAGGCTTGATGGTTCATCCATAGGACTCGGTAGTTTTGAGTCTCGAGACCTCAGCTATTGAGTCATTTGTCATTAGTTTCGTGTCCTATGTATGATTATGGACAAGATGATGCTTTTATTACCAAATGAACAAACAAAAAAACATCAACTATAGAATCACGATTTAGGGATGTGACAGTAAAAGATGGTCAGGATATATTTGAGAATTTTTAAAATCACATAATAAATGAATACAAACTATATAAAATTATAAATTGTCTTCAACAGTATATCATTTTAATTTTTCAGAAATCTAATTTTATTTAATTTATGGATAAGAATTGTATGCTTATATTATATTTTTCACTTTTTACATTATTTATAGAACTATTAAATTTTATTAAAAGGTGAATTTTTTTTACTATAGTAATAAAAATACATATAATATTTTTTACCCTTTCTAAATCCAGTTCTTTGGGATGGTTAGATGAGGTTATCGATTGATAGAGATAGCAGGAGATCTCCATAATTGTGACCAAAAAAATTTGGTACAGCTCAATGGAAATGAAGAGATGCTTTTGTTCTAGAATTATTTTTTATAATTTTTTTAATGGGAGTTCTAGAAACTTTCATGGTTCGGATTTTGGTCTAATCAGTAACTTTCAATGGGTCTAATCAGTAACTTTCAATGGGTCTAATTCGAGTAATTTTGAGTCTTGTACGCACCTCTATCGTGATTACACGTCGTTACTAAAACAGTTTTTATAAATTTATCAACTGTCTAAATATAGGGTAAAGTTATATATATATAATTATATATCATTGACCTTCTGTACCAGAAAAGAGAATGACAGTTCAATGGTCACTCCACTATTTTGATTCAATATTGAATAATTGAAGTTTACCTTTTTATTTTTTTTGTTGAAAATGGTAATTTTATATTTTCATAAGTTGGTTGTAAACTTTTATTTGCCCACCTGATTCCCGTATTCAATTTCGTTGTGTGCCCACATATACGTCATTTACCATTCTTTACTGCCGCCGTGAATATGGTTTTACCTGGATTATATACCTAAAAACTTATGTGCCATCTTCCAACCTAATTTTATATTATTTTTTATTTATTTAAAAAATATTATTTATTTATTTAAAAATTATTACTAATAATTTATTATTTAAAAAGATAGTAATAATTTTTAAATTAACAAATATTATTTTTTAATTAAACAAGTACTACGAAAATTGGGGCATAGTACACCCAATATACAAAATATTCATACAATTATATGTGTGTGTTTGATTATTTTTTTCCTCATAACCTATTGTGCACAACATTACTCCATATTCATATGGCTAGGGTTATAATATTTTACAGTCTTTACTCTGTTTTTTATAAAAAAAAAATATTAAATTAATATTTTTATGATTTTTAATATGATATTCTTATATTATATAAATAAAATAGTAAGTTATTTCTATTTAAATAAGCATTATAAAAAATTATAGTATTATTTAATTTAAAACTTCTTGTATTACTATATTTATAAAATGGTAAAGTTATTATATAAAAGTAGAATGATATGAAATGAAAGAAAAGCATGTAAAAAATATTAGTATCATAATAAATCAGTTATTATATGAAAGAAAGGAGGAACGCCTACTCCTAGATACCGAAATCCTAACCAACGAATGTGCAACTCAGATTCCTGAGAGTTACAAATCATGCCATTTTTTATTTTTTATTTTTTTCATTTATAAAATAAATAAATAAAAGAAAGAAAAAGATAAGTCTCGTGATAATTGAAGGAGGACAACTGGCTGCATGGGTGGAACTTTAACCCTCATCTCATGCTATTATTGCCTCACTAACATATATATATATATATATATATATTGAAATCGAACACCTAACTTAACAATTACCGATTAAGCAGAATGATACACAATATGGTCATTTTTAGGGAAAATGTACAATTTAGCTTTTAGAATAATATCCGAACTTACCAAATAGATAATTGAACCTATTTAAATATTTGTTATATGTACTTATTCCATTTTTAATTAGACGGACAGGATCCTTCTAAAATTTAAATAACTAATAAATTCATACAAAAATATTATAAATGTATGAATCAACAAAATAAAAATTTAAACTTAATATTATTATTATTATTTGTCAATCTCCTAGTTAGACTAGATTTTGGACAAGTGGAAAGATGAGTTGGCGTGATTTTCATTCGCATCAAATTATTTTTCACCGACGAAATTACTTCCTCCTTCTTAAGAACTGTGACAAAGCTATCCTTTTTTAATTTTTTTTACATGAAAAAAATATAAAATATTCACATATATATATTGTTAAATATATGTTATTTATAGATGATGTGAAATATTCTGATCATAAAAGTATTTAATAGGGGAAAATGATTGAAAACGAAATCATTCTGAGATAGGTTCTTAATTATGGAATAATTATTAGGACAGGTAAAATTAATGAATTGTTTGAATTGTTGACCTTAGACAAAGTGTTTGGAGCATCAGTTACAAGTACTTGTCCTAACCTAAGGCTTCGGCGCCAATAACCTCGACTTTATATTTTGATGTGATGGACTCCCAAATCATGTTCCATTTTATCAACTATTTTAGGCTTCAATAATAATAATATTTATAATCATAAATGGAAGATATATCATAATTCATCATTCAATTTATTTTTACTTTATCTTAATTTTTGCTGAAGTTAAATATATATATATATATATATATATATATATATATCAATTGAACTTGTTTGATTAACATTTTTATTAGGCTTTGATTAATATATATATATATATATATTTAAAATACTGAGAATTAAAATTGACAAAAAAAAAAAAATTATTCCAACCATCTTATTTAATATGAGAAAAATCAGACACTCATAAATATGAAAATAATTAAATAAATTGAAAAAATTAAAGAAAAATCAAAGTTGAGATATATTTATATAAATCAAGAAATTAAAGAGATAAATTATTTTATAATTTAATTATAACTATTTAAATAATTCCAATGTCTATTGAGATTTTATAGATCTAATAAATAATAATGAAAATAATTTATGAAAACCATATTTGCATCTTTTGAATACCTTGCTTTGTTTTATTTGGAAGCATTTCTATATGTTTTAAAGGGAAATGGATCCTGTAGGGAGGAGGGAGGTCATTTGGATGGATATTAATGGACAGGGTCTATGTAGGTTTGAAAACCATTAATATTTGGACGGGGTCTGAGTTTGTATCTTCGACATCTATTACTAATCAAACTCGTTTCTTTTTATTTATATGGTTAAAATTTTGATATTATTGTTTTGGTGCCCACCCGCCTAACATGCTAACTTATTACTTTTGACTTAGTTCTAACGAGTTTCAGGTTAATTATACATTGGTTTAATTGAATCATTTTAAACGAGCTTCTAATATGGTGAATCTAATCCTAATCCTACCAATTTTTGAGCTAATCGGACAACTATCGAAGTATGAGTCAAAATAATCAAATTACATATTTAAATTTAAAATGATTAAATCCATATAATATTCTATTTAAAATACAATTTTGGATAATTAAGAAATTATATATTTTATAATTTTTATATCACTGTACAAAATTTAAATATTCAAACATTGAAGTGATATATACTATTTCATGCTCTTAATTCTAGCTTTAGGCGGATTCACATTATAAAATTAAAAATCATGCGCTTAAGTTCTAAATTTAAATGATAATATTTAGAATTTTCTAGTTATTAAACATAAAGTTAATATCTTCTACTAAAAACAATTATGTTATATAAAATTAATTCAAATGGTGTGTGTTATTAATTTGAGACTAGGAAAGAAGCAAATAAAAAGAAAAGTGCATGCTGTATGGGGTTAGATCTAATCCTAAGCGGACTAACCGTATTAAGCTTTAAGCTAATTGAACTCGGACGAAATTAGCTAAAAAAATCAAACTAAGACCCAATAATTTTTTGGGATAAAAGAACATGATCATCGGACCACAACCTTTTTAACATCCTAGTTAAAATGTACTTCAGTCAATTAACATTTGACTAAAACAACATTCTTTTAGAAGCAAAACATAAAATATTGTAGTGTCCCTACAAAATGGAGTCGGGAGCCATTATATAAACTCTGACTTTTTTTATTGAGGTGTTAGTGTCATGGTTGTATCATTTTTCACGCTTGGGGTTATATGCAAAAGCATCAAGGTTTTGGAGGATAGGAATAATACTCTTTAACCACCATTTATAATTAAATAATCTTGTGATTACTTATGTAATACAACATAAAAAGTCAAATTCGTCTTATTTAAGTTTGCACTAAATTTTTTATTTGAAGTTATACGTTACTTCTTAAAATAAGAATAAAATAACATCAACCCCGTTAACATATGAATGATTGGCAATTTCATCACAATTTTTTTTTAAATGTTTTTCTTTATTATCAAAACCATGACTTGTTTTGTTCACCATTCGAATATCTTGATTTCAAAAGTATACCATACATAATGTGTGTGTATAATTGGCAAGTTTTTTTTTCTTTTTTTTTTTTATATATTTTATTAGAATCGTTCGTACAAATAGAAAAATGCTACAAGCGGGTGTTAAATATGTATGTACATAATATTTTACCTAAGCCCAACTAGAATAAAAAGATTTGAACCAATATTGATGGAGACGAGACTACCTAACTGTAAGGCTAGAATAATTCTCATTTCTTACCAAATGAGATTACAACGTGAAATAATATGAAGATACAGAAATAGCGTAAACTAAGGAAACTAAATAACAATCAAATATAGAAGATATACTATCAATCATTAAAAATATCACTAATACCCCCCCCCCCCCCCCCCGCAAGTGAAGCATGGGATTAAGACTAACACGGAGCTTGGACTGAAATATCTCAAATATCGGACGAGGAAGACTCTTTGTGAATATATCAGCAAGCTGGAGTGATGAAGGAAAACGCGTGTGCTCAAGCGCTCATTCTCAACTAGTTCACGCAAAAGTGGTAGTCGATATCTATGTGTTTTGCCCGTTTGTGAGAAACAGGATTCTAAGTCCAGAATAATGCACTCTTACTGTCACTGAGGAGTGTTAGAGGCGAGGACGAAGAGCGTGAAGGTCTCCCAGAAGATTTGTTACCCACATAAGTTCAGCAGCCGTGTGTGCAAGAGATCTGTATTTAGATTCATAGCTTGATCGGGAAACGGTGGGTTGTTTCTTTGCACTTCAGGAAATAAGATTAGGACCAAGAAAGATAGAGTACCCGTAAGTCGAGCGCCGAGTGTTTATGCAACGGACCCAGTCAGCATCAGAATATCCAATAACTTTAGAGGAACCAGACGGAAAGAATAAGCCAAAACCAAGGGTGCCTTTGACGTATCTTAAAATATGTTTAACAGCGTGAAAATGATCAGTAGTCGGTCGTTGTTGAAATTGGATGACAGTGTTCATTGAATAAGCAATATCGGGATGAGTGATAGTTAAATACTATAGAGCACCAACTAAAGACCGATACAATGTAGGATAAGAAAATTCAGTACCAGCAGTAGTAAAAGTAGCACCTGGAGCAAGGGGAGTGGAGACTGGTTTGGAATCAAGCAAATCAACATGAAGAAGAATATCACGTGCATACTTTGACTAACTTAGAAAGAGCCCTGAAGAGGGGTATGAAACTTCTAGACCAAGGAAATACTCCGATTGGCCAAGATCCTTTATGGAGAATTTAATGAGCAAGAGAGATAACAAAGTGGTGAGAGTATCATTGTCATTGCTTGTGACAATAATGTCATTGACGTATACCAAAAGATACACCAACACAAAATGTAGGCTAAAAACAAATAAGGACGTGTCAGCAGAACTGCAAAGAAAACCAAGTTGCAACAGAAAGTTGCGAAAACGCTGACACCAAGCAAGTGGAGCCTGACGAAGACCATAGAAAGACTTCTTGAGGCGACAAACATAATTAGGATGCAAGGGATTAATATATCTAGGCGGTTGCTCCATAAAGACTGGTTTAGAGAGATTACCATTGAGGAAAACGTTATTGACGTCAAGCTGATGTAGAGGCCAATATTGCATGATGGGAAGAGACAGAATAACACGGACAGTGGAGGCCTTCACCACATGACTAAAAATGTGGGTGAAGTCAGTCCCAGGAAGTTACCTGAAACCCTATACAAGGAGCCGAGCTTTGAAGCGATCAACTGAGCCGTCAGCTAGAAATTTAGTACGATACACCCATTTTGGTCCAACAATGTTTGTATCAAGAAGGCGAGGAACGAGATCCCAAGTACCATTAGCGCAAAGCCTCCATCTCCTTATTCATGGCATTTACCCAATGGCGACTCTTAAGAGTAGATTTGATGCTCGAGGCTCAGAAACAACTCTTAGAGCATAATAGAGTTTGTGAGACTCAACAAGAGTAATGTCGGCAGGGTAACAAGGCATCCCTAATTGAGCCCGTGTACGCATTAGATGACTACGAGCTGGGACAACTTGATGAGCAGTTTGTTCTTGAATGGGCGAATGAGGACTCACCGGTGGAGTTGGTGGCAGATTATCAGGAACTGATTGGACTGTCAGAGGAGTTTGAAGAACCTCGGGTGGACGTAATTGACATGGTCGAGATAATGGTGGACTTTCCAGTGTGGACGGATGCAAATAAGGAGATGCGGCAGGAGAGATGGAGGGAGCGCTATCTAGAAATTTGGACATACCAGGCGGTAAATCAACTTGGACGAGCAAAATTGAGTAAAGGGAAGACATGACTCATCAAATTTGGCGTGTCGAGTAATGTACACATGCGAGGAAGTAGGGTCAATACATCGAAAACCCGTGTGGCTCGGACTGTACCCAATAAAGTTACATGGCAAGCTGCGATGTTCAAATTTCATCTAGGCATAGTCCCAAAGGAAGAGGTAAAACCGGCAACTGAAAATATGTAAAGTGTCGTAAGAGGGAGTGTGCCCATAGACAATTTCAAATGGCAATTTTTTGTCAAGGAGAATTGTGGGGAGCCGATTAATAATATATATTGTCGTGTTAAAATCCTCGACCCAAAAAAGCATGGGAACTGAAGAGTGAAAAAGCAAGGCAAGGCAAGGCCCATCTCAGTTATATGTATGTGCTTGTGCTCAGCTCAGTCATTCTGAGCGGGAGTGTAAGGACAGGACATTAAATGATGTATGACACAATGTGCAAAGTGAGATTGCAAATGATGATTCGTAAATTAAGTGCCACCATCACTCTGAAACTTTTTGATTTTGCAAGAAAATTGATTTTCGACAAATGATTGAAACCGCAGAAAAACATCATCAAATTTAGACTCTGCGTGTAATTGATAAAACCAATAAAATCTAGAGTAACATCCACAAATACAATAAAGTAACGAAAACCAGAGGTAGAAGTAACGGGTGCAGGGCCCCACAGATCACAATGTATCAAATCCAAGAGCCGAGAAGCTCGTCTATCATTAATATTAAAAGACAATCTGGTACCCTTAGCTAACTGACATGAATTGCAAAGTTTAGGTGAAGGCAACAGAGATTTAACAGAAAGTAAACCAAGTTTGGTCATCAAAGTAATAACAAAGTTTGCTACATGGCCAAGGCGAGAATGCCATAATTCATAAGAAGCATGCAACTTTGTATTTTGAAGTACCGCAGAAAGGACTGTAGCTTGAGAGTCCAACAAATAAAGACCACGATCATGGATGCCTGTTGCGAGGAGCTGAACTGTGTCCCGATTCTAAATGTGAAACTGAGAATCAGTGAAAAGCACTTGAATAGGATAACCTCAAGTTAGCTTGCTAACAGACAACAGGTTTTTAGTAAGCACAGGCACAACAAAAACATCACGTAATTTGAGATTGTGCGAAATATTTAATGAGCCAGTGTGAGATATAGAAAGATTCGCACCATTATCGATGGTCACATGATCAGACCCGTAATATGATGAAGTATTGTTAAGTTGGGAAGCATCTGAAGTCATGTGGCCGAAGCCCCTGTATCTAAAAACCAATCGGGTGGACTCGGTTGAGAAATTGAACATGCAACTGAGAAGGCCTTGGCGAGATTTGCTGTGGAGAACGACTTGGAGGAGCGATTAAAACACTTAGGGCAGTCGAAGGCATCATGATCGGTCTCTCGACAGAACTGACACCGAGGCATATAGTTTCGATGACCCCGACCACCGCCATTGGTATTTCCACAACCCCAGCATGCATCGGAGCCACGACCTTTATGACTGGAATTTTTGCGGCCTCATCCTCTAAAGATAGCGGTAAATGTTGCGAGCGTGGATGAAAAATCATCGAGAGTTTTCTGAAAAGTTTATGACTTTAGGCTCTAGCCAGGAGAGTGGAGAAATCTAGAAGTGTATCTTGAGCCATTTGAGCCGATATGAAGCTGGAAAAGGCTGAACCAAGGCCCCTGAGGAACCAATGGGACTTATCGAATTTGTCGATTGGTCGGCCGCTAGTGGCGAGTTGATCACAAAGAGACTTGAAATGGCGACCATAATCTGCCACGTTTTACAGTTAAGAGATCATCTTTAAGGCTTAATTTGCGCGCCTTTGAACCGTGGCTATAAGCACGAGACAGAGCCTGCCATACATCTTGAGATGTCTTACATCTGATGACATCGGATATTGATTCTCAGTGAGCGTGGACACGAGAAAAAGTGTTGATAATTGGTCGCGAGAATACCATTTAGCATAGTTGGGATTGGGTGTTATTCTGCCAGCAACAGTATTGATCTCGGCAGGAGGCGGTGTAGAAGACCCATCAATGAGGGACATGAAATTCTGACTTGTGAGGAGGGGCTCGATTTGAGCGTGCCACAATAAATTATTGGATGAAGATAATTTTATATTTATTAGGTAAATCATGGTGGAGAGGGGAAGGGTGTGGTTTTCCAGGTCAGCCATAAAAGACAGCGAAGGAGAATAACGACTGTGGGCACGATGGCGGCGGCACGATATTGGGGAAGAAAGGGTTTCACGCCACTGAGGCTGATACCATGTAAGGCTAGAATAATTCTCCTCTCTTACTATCAATCACTAATGATATCACTAATACTAACATTCCACGCCATGTCTGAATTCTTCCCTAAATTTTCTTATGTCTTTTTAGTTGTACTTATTTATTCTTATTCGGATTCTGATGTAAGTCTTTTGTTATTTATTTTTGGTAAGATTATTGTAGGGGTTGGGTATTTGAAGATTATTTTTTAGTATTTTTTTCTAGTGGATTGTCCCCGCAAAATTTGAAAGTTTCATTTTTAATGTTTAAATATTTTTCCACAATCTTCCTTAAAATTTATAATACAAAATTTACTTTTTCATAGTTTTTTAAAATCATTTATATGTTAATTTAAAATATATATATATATATATATACTCTAAAAAGTTTGACCCTTATTATAGCAAAATTTTGGGCTCAACTTAAAAGGTGTGTTAGGGTGAGAGTCAAACGAATTTGAACGTTCAATCGACAAATTCATGAAATAGAAAATTATTACAATGTAAACGGGAATTGGATCTAGAAAATGTACTCCTTAATGGGCTTTTTCTTAATACAACAGGCTTGGATCTAGAGAATTGGGTTAATGGGCTTCACTTATTTCTAATATTTACTAATATTGAATTTGGGCCCCAACTGAATTAATTAAATGGGCTAGGCTCTCCATTTAAAACTAATCAAAAATATTGCTTTTAGAAATCAAAATAGAGTTACAGATTGCAAAACTTTTTTTTTTGGGTCAATAAGAAAAAGTACAACTATCTAAAAATCATAAATTCTAACATATTAACGTATTTTTTTTAGTAGTTTGAATTATTATTTTACATGTAAATTATTCGTGCCATTAGATATTTTAATTTTACTCTAACTAATAAAACGAGCTTTTAACTTTTGATATTACCTAAATTTTGTGTCAGAAATATTTTTAAAATATGACAATAAGTTTTGAATGATCTTCGGATGATTGGGAGATGTTTTCTTTGTTAAATTATGAATAATTTAAGAATATATTGAGGACAATGTAATTGAAGCTTTTAAAGGTCTTGGTGGGCTTAAATTGGGCTGGACTAATTTATGACTTTTGAAATTAGGCCTTAAATTGGGTTGGACTAATTTACGGACTTTCAAAATTAGGCCTTAAATTGGGCTGGACTAATTTATGGACTTTCGAAATTAGGCCATGAGGCCCAGGACTCATTTTTGTTTCATTAGAGCATTTCAAAGCACTATGGTCAGTTGAATTTTAGCAAATGATTGTCCCCATAAATGATGCGGTTGAACATTAAATCAAATTACTGTTTTACATAAAGAATCTTTATGTATGAGTATATACATATATGTGCAAACAAAATTGTGCATCAAGGTGTCGTGAAGTTCGATCTGCAATATTATTTGTATAATTAAAAAATATATTATTGAAGTGTATTATTTTTTTTAACCTATAATATATTACTTGTTGGATGAACATACATATCAGAGACTCGTCAGAAAAACAACTTAGAAAATTTGTGGTTCGGTTTTTCTTGTCTATATCAGTGATATGATAGTGTAGTCCAATACCAACCAACCCTAAACTTGATCACCCAACTGTCACTCTCTCACACACAAGACGTTAGAATACCATTTCTGATTTTTTGTATATTGGGGTTGTTGACAATCTCATTAAATGATATAAAGGAATAAGAGATGACATAGATTTGCCATGAGCTTGGGCTGGAATTAAAGAAATATATTTTTGGGCCACATCTAAGTGAACCATAAGAATAACAATCTTTATTTTGGGACACAACATATCACTGATCATGAAAGAGTTCGGCAAGAATCATTATTGTCGGGCTTTCTTCTGTATGACAGAAAGTAAGTACAGAAAGCAACTATAGACACAAAGACCAAGAAAATACAAGGACACAAAGTCCAATTTTGTACACAAAGTCTCTCACTGAGAAAAATACAAATGCACAAACTCTAGATTTGGACACGAAGTCCTAGACACAAAGTCTCTCACCAAGAAAATACATGCACAAGTAAACTAATCAATTGAATCACGATATAGTCTGCATACAAGATCTAAAATTTTCAACATATAAGCATTTAATACCCATATCGGTAGCATTTTATTTAGATGCTATATTTTCCAAATCAATAATGTATTTCTCAACAATGTCACGTATGAACTAAAACCTAACATATATATATATACACACATATATGTGTGTGTATATATATATGCTTAGTCTTTTCATGAAATACATGGTTCTTACCTAATTATATGCCTGATTGACTATCTGAATATAAAACCACATTTTCTTCCAAAAACCCAATTTTGGAGAGGATCATCTTCAACTAAACAACCTCCTTTAAGGTTTCAGTTGCAGCAACATACTCAAACTCGATAGTAAAAAGAGTGCTACAATTGATTGAAGTTGTGATTTCCAACTTATGCAAGAACCACACAAGGTAAATGCATAAGAAGCATATGACTTTCTACAGACTCTATCATTAGCATAGTTTGAATCCACATAGCCAATTAATTTCACACCTTGATCACATTTCATAAATTTCAAGCAAACATTTTTAGGACGCTTCACAAATTTCATTAACCATTTCAAAGTTTCCCAATAGGATAAACACTGGTTCGACATGTACCTACAAAAGAAACTAACCGATATGCAATATTCGGCCTAAGCTTACCATAAGGTACATTACAGAACAAATTACATTTGAATATGGTACTTTTTGCATCTCACCAATTTTAGAATCAGTTTTGGGGGACATATGCTTACTTAATACAAAATGAGCAACAAGAGGCACATTAACAGATTTAGCAAAGGACATGGAAAATTTACTCAAATATGTTTCCACATACAAAATATAATTTAACCACAAAACATGCTTATTTCTATCTTTTACTATGTTCATGCCTAAGATTCTTTTAGCATCCCCTAAGTCTTTCATGTCAAAATTATCACTTAGACACTTTGCACATGTTTAACCGTTTTCAAGCAACGACTCGTTAATGACATATCATCCACATATAAGAGCGATAAAATAGGATCAAATGCATTCTTTTTTAAATATAAACATTAATCATGCAAACTTCTATCAAATTTTAAAACTCATGCATTCATCAAATTTTTTGTTCCATTGCCTAGGTGATTACTTTAAAACATATAAAGACTTATTCAATATGCATACATAGTCAGACTTTTTACGGACCACAAAACCATTAGGTTGACAAATGTAAATATTTTTGTCAATATCACCATGCAAACAAGCAATTTTCACGTCCATTTTCTTTAGTTCCCAATTATGATGAGCAACTAGAGCAAGCATGATACGCATGGTGGTGAATTTGACAACATGAGCAAAAGTTTCGATGGAATTTTTATCCCTTTTTTTAAAAGTAAACCCTTTTCGCCGCTAATCTAGCCTTACACCAATTCCATCAATTTCAGTTTTAACGTTGAATACCCACCTACAATCCACTAAGGAGCATGTTTCTCATCTAGGTACATTCGTCCAAGTTCAGTTATCATTCAAAGACTTCATTTCTTCTTTCAAACCATTTATCCATTCTACAGATTCTTTGAATTTTCTTTATATAATTTAGGTTCATTTTCATCAAACTCAAAAGTGTTGAAAGCATTACTATCAATGTGGCAATAATTCAGTTTAGACAGGACTCTAGTTTGTCTCCTAGTCCTATTATGGGCTAATTAATAGTTGTAACGTTTCATTTTCATATTCAACTCCCACATTATCATCATTTTCAACATTCTCAGGTAAATTGGTTTCAATAGGTTCATTATCAACAGGTGTATGTTCCACCTTAAACGAAGTCAAATCAAAAGCAGGTAAAGACACATAACCAGGTAAGCATGAAAAATCAAACTCATTAAAAATGATGTCCGGACTAATTACCACTTTATAACAGGATTCGCTCCTACACCAAAGTCTAGAGCCCGTAACCCTTTCATGATACCCCAAGAAAATATAATTTTAGATCTAGCAACCAATTTATCACCTTCATGATGCGCTAACACAAAACAACCCAATACACGTAATCCAAAGAAATCAACACATTTACTAGAAAAGACTTTTTAGGATAATCACATTCAAAGGCACAAGAGGTGATCAATTGATCAAATATGCGACAATATGAACTATCTTTCCCCAAAACTTTTTGGGAAGGCCTGAGTAAGCAAGTATGATTCTCACCTTAAATTGGGCTGGACTAATATATGGACTTTCGAAATTAGGCCATGAGGCCCAGGACTCATCTTTGTTTCATTATAGCATTTCAAAGTACTATGGTTAGTTGAATTTTAGCAAATGATCGTCCCCATAAATGATACGGTTAAACCTTAAATCAAATTACTGTTTTACAAAAAGAATCTTTATGTATGTGTATATACATATATGTGCAAACAAAATTGTGCATCAAAGTGTCGTAAAGTTCGATCAGCAATATTATTTGTATAATTAAAAAATATATTATTGAATTGTATTATTTTTTTTTACCTATAATATATTTCTTGTTAGGTGAACATACATATAAGAGACTCGTCAGAAAAACAACTTAGAAAATTTGTGGTTCAGTTTTCCTTGTCTATATTAGTGATATGATAGTGTAGTCCAATACCAACCAACCCTAAACCTGATAACCCAATTGTCACTCTCTCACACACAAGACATTAGAATACCATTTCTGATTTTTTGTATATTGGGGTTATTGACAATCTCATTAAATGATAGAAAGGAATAAGAGATGACATAGATTTGCCATGAGCTTAGGCTAGAATTAAAGAAATATATTTTTGGGCCACATCTAAGTGAACCATAAGAATCACAATCTTCACTTTGGGACACAACATATCACTGATCATGAAAGAGTTCGGCAAGAATCATTATTGTCGGGCTTTATTCTGTATGACAAAAAGTAAGTACAGGAAGCAACCATAGACACAAAAACCAAGAAAATACAAGGACACGAAGTCCAATTTTGGACACAAAGTCTCTCGCTGAGAAAAATACAAGGACAAAAACTCCATTGGACACGAAGTTCCAGACACAAAGTCTCTCACCAAGAAAATACATGCACAAGTAAATTAATCAATTGAATCACGATAGAGTCTGCATACAAGATCTAAAATTTTCAATATATAAGCATTTAATACCCATATCGGTAGGATTACATTTAGATGCTATCTTTTCCAAATCAATAATGTCTTTCTCAAAAATATCACGTATGAAATGGAACCTAACATATATATATATATATATATATATGTATGTGTGTGTCTGTGTGTGTGTGTCTGTTTAGTCTTTTCATGGAATACATGGTTCTTACCTAATTATATGCCTGATTGACTATCTGAATATAAAACCACATTTTCTTCCAAAAATCTAATCTTGGAAAGGATCATCTTCAACTAAGCAACCTCCTTTAAGGTTTCAGTTGCATCAACATACACAAACTCGATAGTAAAAAGAGTGCTACAATTGATTGAAGTTGGGATTTCCAACTTATGCAAGAACCACACAAGGTAAATGCATAAGAAGCATATGACTTTCTACAGACTCTATCATTAGCATAGTTTGAATCCACATAGCCAATTAATTTCACACCTTGATCACATTTCAAAAATTTCAAGCAAACATTTTTAGGACGCTTCACAAATTTCATTAACCATTTCAAAGTTTCCCAATAGGATAAATACTGGTTCGACATGTACCTACAAAAGAAACTAACCGATATGCAATATTCGGCCTAATCTTACCATAAGGTACATTACAGAACAAATCACATTGGAATATGGTACTTTTTGCATCTCACCAATTTCAGAATCAGTTTTGGGGGACATATGCTTACTTAATACAAAATGAGCAACAAGAGGCACATTAACAGATTTAGCAAAGGACATGGAAAATTTACTCAAAATTGTTTCCACATACAAAATATAATTTAACCACAAAACATGCTTATTTCTATATTTTACTATGTTCATGCCTAAGATTCTTTTAGCATCCCCTAAGTATTTCATGTCAAAATTATCACTTAGACACTTTTGCACATGTTTAACCGTTTTCAAGAAACGACTCGTTCATAACATATCATCCATATATAAGAGCAATAAAATAAGAGCAAATGCATTCTTTTTTAAATATAAACATTAGTCATGCAAACTTCTATCAAATTTTAAAACTCATGCATTCATCAAATTTTTTGTTACATTGCCTAGGTGATTGCTTTAAAACATATAAAGACTTATTCAATATGCATACATAGTCAGACTTTTTACGGACCACAAAACCATTTGACACATGAAAATATTTTTGTCAATATCACCATGCAAAAAAATAATTTTCACGTCCATTTGCTTTAGTTCCCAATTATGATGAGCAACTAGGGCAAGCATGATACGCATGGTGGTGAATTTGACAACATGAGAAAAATTTTCGATGTAATTTTTATCCTCTTTTCTAAAAGTAAACCTTTTTCGCCGCTAATCTAGCCTTACACCTAATCCATCAATTTCAGTTTTAACCTTGAATACCCACCTACAATCCACTAAGTAGCATGTTTCTCATCTAGGTACAAGAGTCCAAGTTCAGTTATCATTCAAAGACTTCATTTCTTCTTTCAAACCATTTAACCATTCTACAGATTCTTTGAATTTTAGGACTTCTTTATATAATTTAGGTTCATTTCCATCAAACTCAAAAGTGTTGAAAGTATTACTATCAATGTGGCAATAATTCAGTTTAGACAGGACTCTAGTTTGTCTCCTAGTCCTATTATGGGCTAATTGATAGTTGATAACGTTTTATTTTCATATTCAACTCCCACATTATCATCATTTTCAACATTCTCAGGTAAATTGGTTTCAGTAGGTTCATTATCAACAGGTGTATGCTCCACCTTAAACGAAGTCAAATCAAAAGCAAGTAAAGACACATAACCAGGTAAGCAAGAAAAATCAAACTCATTAAAAATGATGTCCTGACTAATTACCACCTTATAACACGATTCGCTCCTAAACGAAATTCTAGAGCCCTTAACCCTTTCATGATACCCCAAGAAAATATAATTTTAGATCTAGGAACCAATTTATCACCTTTATGATGCGCTAACACAAAACAACCCAATACAAGTAATCCAGAGAAATCAACACATTTACTAGAAAAGACTTTTTCAGGATAATCACCATTCAAAGGCACAAGAGGTGATCGATTGATCAAATATGCGACAGTATGAACTACCTTTCCCCAAAACTTTTTGGGAAGGCCTGAGTACGTAAGTATGCTTCTCACCTTATCGATTAATGTCCGATTCATCATATCAGCCATACCATTTTGCTGAGGTGTGTAAGGAAATGTCTTATGCCTTTTAATACCTGAGATTACACATTATTTGTTCATAGATTTATGGCAAAATTCAAGAACGTTGTCGATCCTCAAATGTTTTATCCATTTTTTTTTTTAATTCTCATTGAGTGTTTTCCAATCTTTGAATTTATCAAATACATCAAATTTATTTTTCATTATAAACACCCAAACTTTTTCTCGAGTAATCATCTATCACATATAAAAAATATTTATTTCCACCATGAGCGGGATCACTAGCATGGCCCCATACATCAACATGCAAATATTCAAGAATGCTAGTACACACAGATATCTTAGGTATAGGGAAACAAGAAGACTAACTTTATATTATTTGCCGAGCACACAAGAATCACAAAAAGGCATGTAAGATAGTTAATTGCTCCCAAAAGAACCCGTCCTATACAAGATTTATAACCTTTTTTACACATGTGTCTTAGTCTTTTTTGCCATAACTTAGTTTAATTTTCCTAAACCGTACTGACAAACCACTTGGATTCAATAACACAAATTTTTGGACTCTCACCATGGTTGTCATTGATTGTATTCAATTCTAAATTGCAGGCCAATATAACTCATGAAATATATAATGCACAATAAAGATAATTAAAACTTATCGGCATGGTTATGCTCTACAAGCTTTGAACTCGTGTACATGGACGATCTTCAGGGCGTAAATCAAACTCTAATACCACTCTGTGACACCCCACCCTTATAAACTTCAACATAAATTAGTTCTAACTTGATGAAACACATTCTTGCAATTTTTTTTATATAATGTGTAACAAATTTATGAGATATAACACCTCCTACAGAGCAAGGTTCACTTGTACATACACACAAAGATCTATGTTATATGCAAAAGTCTTTCACCACATCCACACACATATTTACATGTCAAAAGTCAAGTAATAACATAGAAGCCCAAAATGAACGAAAAAAATAGAGGCCAAAAGTATAGTAAACCCATGGTGTAGCCCCAAAGGTCTTCATCCATATACACTGATTCTAAAAAACTTGCAGAAGCACAACCAACATAACCAATAAGCCGTGAACTTATACATCGTCATCAAGCTCACCTACAGTGCACACACTATGTGAACTAATACTTAATAAACAAAAATCATGCATGTAAATTAATTTAAATGTCTGCATGAACTTTAAAAGGGATGTGAAATGTATGTTAATGAAACCATAACATGTGTTTTAGAACCTTTTATCTTTATTGGACCCTTAACTCACCTATTGTGCACCGGAGAGGGCTAGCTACATAAGCAATCATAATCATAAAGCTTATATATGTCTCACATGACACCGGATTGACGCATCGAGTCTATCCATATCTCACATGCCATCAGTTCAACACATCATAAAGCATATCCATGTTTCACATACCACCAGCCTGACGAATCGAGCTTACTGTGTTTCACATGTCACCAGCTTCGGTGCACTAGTAGTGGTCAAAATTACGTTTATCTTTCTCTTTAATCATATTTTTCATGCCAATCACATCATATATTCCTTATGCGTGCACATCCCATTGCTCGTGAATTTTATGTTCATTAACATCCCAAATCACCCAATCATACCACGTAACTCAAATTCATCAATATTTATGTATTATAGATGCAAATGATTTTCTACTGACCTCACTAATGATTGTTTGTTTTCCTAAATCCACATCTTAAAACTTATCCAATAGCTTGTTATTCGTTATTTTATTTCACTTAAAATGCGACTTGTAAGTGCACGAGGTAAATTATAGTAAAATATGGTGAGAACAGGTATCGTATCTACAGAAACTGTATATGGTAAAATCAACTGAGTACTTGTTTATGATATTGTACTTATCTAAAGAATTCAATATTTGTAATGAGTTTTGTAAAATAAATTAAAACCACTAAAAAGTAAAAATAGATAACAAAATAAATTCATACAACCAATGATATTCAGAGATTTTATGGATTTCAGGGACATACATTCATATGGTTCATATGAGTTCCTTTTAATGTATTAAACCATATTTAATTCCTATATTATATGAGGATCATTAAGATATTTGGATCCTCTCTTCGAGTTAGATCCAAAAGTAGATTAGACTCCACCGATCATCCTCGATCTCACAATTACCTAACTCCCAACCGTGCCTAGGATCTATTCTCATCATAATACTTATCAATCTCTAGATCTAGCAAGTTTATGTTACACATTCCTAATCCGTTAATCAATTACTCCCCCTCGGGTAATAATGAATTAACTATACATATACAATCAGTCATCACATAATTCTATATGACATTCAAATCAAGGAAATATAAACAAATATAGGAACGGAAATAATATCATCAAAGAAAAACATATGAATCCATACGAATACAAGCCCTAAAACCACTAGATGTTTAGCCGCTAATATTTAATACATGGTCCATGGAACACATATTGATAATCATGGCTAACATTAAAAAAAAAATTATTTGAAGCCAAACAAACTTCGTTTCTCTCTCTCTCTCTAATGACTTGGTTGGTTGATCATCTTTTGTATACTTGTTTCTAACCCTTATATTTGTTGTATACTGTATATTGTCTAATCTAATACAACTCCTCATTTTATATACAATTACTAGGATTTTAATGGTCGTCGTATTTCTGTTTTGGAATGAGAAGTTATACATGAATCATACAAAATCTCGACTGAAGATATCGTATCTCGAGATGAAGCACGGTTCATGTAAGGTAAACACGATCTGTGCTTGGGACCATGCACGGTCCGTGCAAGAGCAAGCACGGGCCGTGCCTTACGAGGCTTAATATGGGTTGTTCTGATCTACAGCACGAGTCGGGCTCTTGGCCGTGCCTCCAGGGTTCTGTTCTCAATTTCCGTGCACGGTTCGTGTGACTTGAGGCTGGTGTATATACACTTAATTGCCTGTTTTTCTGTCAAAACTTCAACAAACACGTGATATATCAACATATAACAAAATCATTATGAACTCGTCACATAGATGCGTGTAATTGCCTAAAAACCATGCATAATAACCTAAAATTACACGTAAATCATTTATTTATCACTTGTGTAATCAAAATAAACTATAAACTATAATTCTCTTTACTCATTGAAACAAAAATAAATTATTGATATCCTATTCATTTTCTCAATATTTATTTCTTTTAATTAATAAAACACTTCCCAAACAACTATAGAATATCAAGTTTTTACTAAATTTCCAGACTATTATATTATGTTTAAACACCTGTCATTCAAATATAATAATTCAAATACCAATTTTATTCATAGTATTAAAAATAATTTATGGAAAATGCTTATTTAGTTAATTAGGGTAAGTTGCAATTAACATAAACCAATATTCTTAATTAATTAGTTAAACAATAAATTAACAAGATTCCAACATAAGGCTGTATGAAAATATGCTCCATGCGTAAATTGTTTTAATTTAATGTTCTTATACTATATTACTAAAGAAATGGGTATACACACATGTTATGAATACTTAGTGTCACAGCCAATACAAAACTTGATTTAACTAAAAAATTCCTAAGCTAATTTTCATAATTGATAAGCTCTTTCATCCTAATTAATTTAATAAAATACATACCCAGATACACACATATATAACATTTTTCCCCATGTTTAATTAAACTAGTCAGACCTTGAAGCTACTCAACATATGTAATTGATGGAGTTACTTATTCCCCTAGTTAGCTTAGGCATAAACATCATTAAATAATACTTTTCTTAGTTAATCACAAATAATTATGCAGCACGAATTCATCTACCTGTAACGATAAAGATTTTCTTCATAAGTTCGTGTCTTCGTCAATATTGCTCGAAGTTTCTTTCCTCTCTCCTTTAGCAGCTATGTTTTTCTTATTTTAACAGATAATGTAAAGCACCGTCATTATATTTTAGATTAAGGAATTTTCAACCGATACTATGAATCCTTCAAACAATTATTAATTATATAAAAGAATTATTAAATACAAGTTACAATATAAATAAAAATACAATTTCAAAAGCACACAAAATTATAAAATGAATATAATGCGTGAACTATATTGATCAATGAACAGTGAGAGTTTAAGGATATCACACCTCGTTTTACTGTCTGTTGTGGAATACTGAACCGACTGCACCAAATGAGCAACAATCTTTTCACTAAAACATCCACCTCGTCTACTCATCAATAGGATGGGCAGTAGTGAAGTATTCTACACGCTAGGTGCAATTGCTGGGCGTAGGGGTGTCAATGAGCTAGGCCGGCTCGCGAGCTGCTCGAACTCGGCTCGATCAAACCTTGACTCAACTAGGCTCGGCTCGAGCTCGATCAAACCTTGATTCAACTAGGCTCGGCACGAGCTCGAGCTCGACTCAAAACATTAATGAGCCGAGCCAAATTTACTTAGGCTCGGCTCGAGCCAACTCAAAACATTAATGAGCCGAGCTAAATTTACTTAGGCTCGGCTCGAAAGCTCGTAAACTAGCTAGATTATTTTTTAATTTATATATATTACCCAAAAAAATGAATAATAAGTTACTCAAAAAAATTTATAAAAACTTATAGAAAGGGATATGGAGTAAGAAGAATTGAAGGAATAAGACAATTGTTGATTATTTTGTTTTACTTATGAAAATTTGAAATATTATTTATTGCGAGACTTTTTAATAGTGTAAACTTTGAACTTTTTTGGTCGTGAGATGTGAGACATTTAACTGTGAACATTGTAATTTTCTTTATTAAATGTATTATTTTCGAATGTTAAGTTCACGTTCTTCTTTTGAAAAGGATGAGAATTGTTAGAAAAGTGTTGAAACATATATAAATCGTATTAATAGTGCACAAAAATAAACATGAGTTTCGTGATGAGTCGAGCCGAGCTTGCAATTGCATATCACGAGCCAAATCTAACATTTTAAGACGAGCTTCAAGCTCGAGCTCAAACTCAGTTTCTCGAGCTCAGCTCGGCTCATTGACAACCCTAGTTGGGCATATGGGCAACGAGGGTGCTAGAAAGCGGGCACGTGGGGGCATTGGGCATTGTTTGGCAACGAGGGCAGTTGGGCGTTTGCGGATACTAGGCAACAACGGGCGGTGGCGTGCGTGACCAACGGGGCTAGGCGGTGTGCGGGTATGCATGCGAGCGATGCATGTGAGCAGTAAGGCTGGGTGGCGTGCGAGTGGGGTGCTTGCAGGGTTGGGCGAGGGCTGCTTGTAAGCGTGCGAGCATGTGCCATTCTAGGCCTACGGCGACGATAGTGGCAGTGGCCGCTCAGATTCGATAGCATCACTCCAACGACTCTGATACCATTGTTGGGTGAACGTACGAACCAAAGGCTCATCAAACAAACCAACATCCAAACTCGATAACCCAACTGTCACTCTTTCACATACACGAATGTATCCTGAATAGTCAAACACAAAATAAGGGAGAACAGAGAAGACAACATAATACGTTTCAGTTTTTTTGTATATTGCGGCTAGTGACAATCTCATCAAATGATATAGAGGAATAAAAGATAACTTATGGGTGTCAGGGCTTGGGCTTGAGCTTGAGCTTGAGCTGGAGTTAGAAAAATATATTATTGAACCACATCTAAATGGACTAAAAGAATACATTACTAATTTATTTAAAAAAGAATTATTTGCTGAGTTAAACAACGTACATCCGATACACAAGAGACTCACTCATATATATTGAAATTTTGTGAACTTGTGTCCACTATTTTCGTGCGCAATGGGTAAATGTCTGCTCTATGCACTAAGAGCTTCTCCAACAAAAAAGTTACTTTGGCATTTGGCGTCAGTTTTCGCCCTCCAGCAGTACTTCATTCTTTGCACCAATTTGAAGTTTTTGAAATTTTTGCACTACTTTTAGCGCATATTTTTTATTGCACTACTTTTGTTTTCTTTTCTTTTTATATGATTATATCTTTTTTTTAATATTTAATATTGTAATTTTTTTATCTCAATTATCCAAACTTAAATTAAATCAAGTTTTTTTTTTTAAATTATATGATGTGTAATTTAAATAATAATAAAAATATAATTTTAATAAGTATATGAGATTTTAAATATTATATACAAATTTAAATAGAATTTCATAACATTACCCGACATTCAATTTTACATATATATTTTTTTGAATATGATAGTTTAAGAATATAAGTAAAATAAATATTATCTCAAAATTTAATGTTAAATAAAACTACATATATAATGTTATTAATAAATATTTAGTAATAAAAATAAGTATTAAAAATAAAAAATTAAAGATTATTGTGTAATATTATTTTTTAGTGGAGAAAGTAGTGCAAACTGTCGGAGATAGTATATAAATTTTAGACTAAAGTGGTGCATAATTTACACTAGAGTAATGAACACTGCTGGAGATGGTCTAACATGTAAATTATAGGATATATATACATATAAAATAAAAGTATAGACTAATACAATTCTTCTTTATATAAAAGAAAATTAGAGAAGATTATGTTATTGTATAATATAAAATAAATTGTTATATTTAAAGTAAGATATATATTTTTTTTATGGATATAATATAGTTTTTTATGTATTGAATTATTTTTTTATTTTGATATATGTGTTCGATTTGAATAAATTAATTTTTATAAGGATTTGATCTAAAAATATAAGTTTTTTTATACATTTAAAAATATTATACTATTACTTAGTAATTTATTTTTCATTTTAATAAATTTTAATGAGTTCAAATTTTTGTATTGAGTTGGAAACATTCTAAAATTTACTTTGAGAAGTCGTGTAATTTATTATTTTATATAAATAACTTTTAAAAGAAGAACGAGGTAATATAACATAAAAATAAAAATTAAATTGCATAATATTTTATAAATATAATTGTCATAAGGGATTATTATGTAAATTTTTAATAATGATATAATAATAATTTTATTATTTATTATTGATATAATAAAATATATTATGACCTGTGCGGTCATCTAACTTTTTATGAATATGAAACATAAAAAATACTTATATATTCACATAATAAATTATCTATTAATCTAAATTATAGTAAAATAAATGTTTTTACTTCTTTTTTTCTGCTCAATTTCGATTTTCATTTTTGCATATATATAAGAGAAATTTATTAACTCTATTCAATACAATTTAGATTTGCACTAGATATGTTTGAAAGATTTGAATTTTTCAAATTATAAAATAATATTCATATTTGCAACAAATTTGTTGGTATATAAATAAAAATAATATTAACATCTTCATCAATTTTTATTAACATTATTAGTGACATAAAAATGTGTATAACAAAATATATTAGTTATTAAAATTCAGTGATATTTCATGAGCGATGAATATTCAAAATTTGTGCAAATTTAATATTAGAATTATGATGTAATATATATATTTATTTATTTATTTATTTATAATAAAATATCATTGTTTTTTTTTTCGTTCAATGGCACTTTGTAATTTTTTTTTTGTAAGCGATTGTAGATAGCAGTTGTGTTTGACTAAAATTTAAATTGGTTGTACATATCTCTAATAAATTAATTAATTTTTTATATTTGTATAGCCTGTTTATAATTTTAATAAATAATATTATTTTTAAAAAATATATCTCCAATATTTTTGTGCAGTATTTGATTTGAGAGTCATTACATAAAAAAAATGTAGAATTTGATTTTGTTAATAATTGGAATTTTTTTTCCAAATTAACATTATTGCTAATAAAAAAAATCATCCATTTTATCATTATTAAAAAATAGATTAATTTGAATAATGAAGATTGACTTCGTAATTTGCAACAGATTTGGCCTGTTTTCGATCCATATTCAAATTCTTTAAACAAAATAATATTTAGATTGTAGCAGATTTGGGTTTTTTTTTCAAATAATGCAAAAAAAAAAAAATTTACGAAATAGGCATGTTTTGGAACAGTTTTTAAAAATAGGTAAAACGTCACCGCCGGTGACGTTATTTCGAAAAAACTTCACAGGTGGTGACGATTTTAAATCTTAAATAAAGAACGTCACCTTAAATGACGTTCTTTATGTTATATGTTATATATATATATACAATATATATAATACATACATATATCCATACATGCATATATATATATACACACACACACACACTGACACACACACATATATATATATAAAACCTGCAAATATATATATTTTAAATATATATTCTTATTAACGTATATATGTATATATTTATATATCAAAATAAATATTAAAATATAATTATTAAAATTAAAATATTATAATTTTATTTAAGATAGTAAAAAATATTTAAATTTATTTTTATAATATATATATTTTAAATTTATAAAAAAAATTTAATTATTAATTCATATTTTGAAAATAAATAATATATATATATAATAATATAAATATATATAATTTTGGATATTATATATATTATTATTTATAAATATATATTTCATAAATATATATATATATCTATATATAATAGATATTATATATATAAGAGATATTATAATAATTTTACAAAGTAAAATGTTATAATTTTATTTAAGATAATAAAAAAATAATTAAATTAAATAATAATTTATTATTATTAATTTATATTTTTTATTTTATTTTCTTTTATATAATATATATATATTATACTTAAAAATAAAAAATATTATAAATATATTGTTTTATATTGTAAATATATATTATATATAAAATTATTTCATAAATTTTCAAACATTGGATGTGACTTGGTGGTTAAAAGCTGGCGGGTTGTGCAAGAGGATTGCGAGGTCGAATCCTGGCAACCTCAATATATTTTGGGCAAAAAAAAAATAGAAATTTTTTTTTATTTTTTTTATTTTTTTAAATAACATTTTTTAAATTTATAATTTAATATATATTTTTATAAAATATATATACATATATTCCTACATATATATATATATTGAAAAGGTAATATATTTAAATATATATATATATATATTCATGTATTATTATTACAAAAAATATATATAAATTAATATTTCTTTAAGAAAATTAAATCACAAATAATAATAATATATATCTTTCAACAAATTAAATTACAAATAATAATAATTAAATATTAATCTTTATTTTAAATAATGTTTATAAAATATATATACATAAATTTACATATTATTAATATATATATATATTATTTTATTTTTAGAATATGAATTAATAATTAAAATTTATTCTTTGATTTAAATAATTCTTTCTATTATCTTAAATAAAATTATAATATTTTACTTTTTAAAATTATAATTTAATATATATTTTGATATATTTACTTAATAAAATATATATATATATGTTGTTGTGGTATGTGTGTGTAGATATATATATATATATATGCATGGATGCAGGATGTATGTGTTGTATATATATATAATATATATATTATAAAAATTAAATAAAAAATGTCACTTTGGGTGACGTTTTTTTAAAACGTCACCTTAGGTGACGTTTATTCCATTTTTATTTTTTTGGATATATATTTATATATTATTATTATATATATTATTATTTATAAATATATATATATATATAAATTTATATATTATTATTATATATATATTATTTATTTTCAAAATTTGAATTAATATATAATTTAACAATTTTTTTATTATCTTAAATAAAATTATAACATTTTACTTTTAAAAATTATAATTTAATATATATTTTTATATATTTACTTAATAAATAAATAAAAAAAATATATATATATATGTATACATATTCCAAAATATATATTATTATTTATAAATATATATTTTATAAATACATATATATATAATATATATTATAAAAATAAATTTAAATATTTTTTATTATCTTAAATAAAATTATAATAATTTAATTTTATTAATTATATTTTAATATCTATTTTGATATATTTACTGAATAAATAAAATTTAAAATATATATATATATATTCAAAATGTTAATTTAGAGTATAAATATATATTTTATAACTATATACATATATATATTAATAAGAATATATATTTAAAAAATATATATATAATATAGGTTATATTTATATATATATATGTCAGTGTGTATATATATATAATATATATATGCATGTATGATGTATGTGTGTGTGTATATATATGATAAAACAAAAAGAACAAGGTGACGTTCTTTCATTTAAATTTAAAATCATCACCTCCGGTGATGTTTTTTTGAAATAACGTCATCGGCGGTGACGTTTTACCTATTTTTAAAAACTGTTCCAAAACATGCCTATTTCGTAAATTTTTTCTTTTTTTCGCATTATTTTGAAAAAAAACCCTAGCAGATTTAGTACATCTAAAATTATGAAAGATTATCAATGATATTTAATTTAATTTTTTAAATAAATTCATATCTCAAATATAAAATTTATAAACTTAGATACTAAATATTTTTTTTTGCTAATATTTTGATTAATAACTAACATATTTTTTAATTAAAATATACAAAATTAACTTTCATACATCGTGAGGCCAGGGTATCCCATAAGTAACAAAAAAAAATCAAAATGAACATCAAAATTACCTAATCTTTTTTTATTTTAAATTATGGATGCTTAATTGGATATATATGTATATATGATGATATATGAATAGGGACGTGTTGGGAGGCAATTGTCATTGTGGTACATGACAAACACAGCTGCCCTTTCTATTATGTCACACTCTAATAGCTTTCCAATTATTAATTTCCATTTCTTTCTAAATAAAATTGTATTTTAGAGAAAAATTACTCTTTACAAGTTATATTATGAAAATTTATTTTTAAAAATATATAAAAAAACAAAATTGCACTTTTACAATTGTATTTTCTAGTGAATCAATTTTAATTTTTTTTAGCAATTATGCATAAATAAATATATTACATTTCTGCAAGAAAATTATGAAAAAAGTTACCCGTGCAAAGAATATTAGGTTCACTTCGTATCTAAGTGTTACAGATATGATTGCACCTTATTATTCTCTCGCAGGAACTTATTTTTATTTTTTTAATATTAAGAATAATAGCACCTGATTCTATATATGTGAATTGGGTGACTCAATTAAAAAAAATTAAAACAATTTGTGAATTTGGTCAAAAGATTTATGTATGTATTTATGTGAAACACATTTATTTTTTGTTTAAATGAAGGGAGTTGTTTTTTATTTTTTTATTTGATAAAATTATTACTTCTGTTAATTAATTAAAAATAATAATTAGTTAAACCCCAATATTATTTCAACAAAAAATAATATTATGTAAAAATATTATTTTTGATAAAATAAAGTATCATATCTAAAATGTGTGCACAAATCAAATTGACTTTTTTTGTTTTAAAAATAAAAGCTAATTAATTATATATAATAATATATGACATATATAGTTTTTGAGCATAAGTTTGGGGTTGTATTTGTCCCATAAAAAATAGTTAATGGCGATTAGGCATTGATCTGAAAATTAAGATGTATATGTGGGGTGTTAACTGGTTGCGGACATGTAGGTTGGAACATGGTTATTATAAATTTTGAATCAATTCAAACTTGACTCGTTTAATATATTATGTTAAGAATTATAATTCAAATACAATCTATTTATTTTGTGGGTTGACTTGAGGAACTCAATTGAATCTAAATAATAAAAAAATATTAGAAAATTCTATGATAATTATAAATGAATTATGATAGTTATCAATTTACAATTCTATATTTATCAATGAATAATTCTATAAATTTATAAAATAATAACTAACTGAAAACCTATTTTTAATCTAAACTTATTAAAGATCAATCTTAATTCACTATATGTATTTGATTCCTATTGTATTATGAGGTTATTGGGGACATTGGCAGCAATATATACGTGCAATCATTTGTTTGTAACATGAAAAATGGTAATGATTTGAAAAATAAAATAATAATTATGGTTAAAACCCAACAACGATAATGAAAAATAGGCAACAATTAAAAAAAGGAAAAAGAACCCTCCCAAAAACTCTGTCTCCATCGCGCTCTCTCTCTCTCTCTCTCTAGTAAAATTCTCTGCTTTGCTTTATCATCTTCCCGGGAGGAGAGAGAGAGAGAGAGAGATTGTGTGGCTAGATGACTGCAAAGCACGTCGGTGCTTATCAAAACCTTCCCGTCTCCTCCCATGAACTGACATTTTATGTTCATGGATTATTGATTATTTCTCTCTCTAACCTCTCTCTGATGGAGACTCGCTTCGTCCCCACGGCATACCATTAGAGAGGAAAAATTACATAAAAGCAAAGCACAATCGTCCATTGGGATTTGGAATATTTCTCAACTTTTCTCCACAAGTTTCGATTGGTGTTGTGTTTTACCCCACCCAACTCTGGCGGACCTCAGAGGAACCCTAGCGTTCCTCGTCAATTCGGTTTCATCGGCTACTTTCTATTCCAAATCGAATAAAAAAAAGCAGAAATTCCTCTGCACAGGAACTAAAATGTTGTGGATAATGAGATTTTCGGGGTTTTTCTCAGCGGCAATGGTGATGATTGTGCTCTCCCCCTCACTTCAGTCATTTCATCCGGCGGAGGCGATTAGGTCTTCTTACGGCGATTCCTATCTTCGATTACCGTCGTCAACACATTTCTTCGATAAATTCTCGTTCCGACGAGCGCCGGTGTTCCGCAATGCCGACGAATGCCGCTCATCAAAATCGGAGAAATCCAATGTTTGCGATCCATCTTTGGTTCATGTAGCGATCACTCTCGATGTTGAATATCTTCGTGGCTCAATCGCTGCCGTCCACTCAATTCTCCAGCATTCCAAGTGTCCGGAAAGCGTGTTTTTCCATTTCCTGGTCTCGGAAATCGGTCTGAAAACCATAGTCCGATCCACTTTCCCGGAATTGAAGTTCAAAGTGTACTATTTCGACCCGGAAAGAGTGCGGAATTTGATCTCAAGCTCCGTTAGGCAAGCGCTTGAACAACCGTTAAACTATGCTCGAAATTATTTAGCGGATCTTCTAGAAACTTGCGTGACTCGGGTGATCTACTTGGATTCGGATCTAGTTGTGGTCGATGATATTTCGAAGCTTTGGAGTACCAATTTAGCGAAGAAAACAATCGGCGCGCCGGAGTATTGTCACGCAAACTTCACGAAATATTTCACGGAGCATTTCTGGACCGATTCCAGCTTCTCCGGCGTATTCTCCGGCCGTAATCCGTGTTATTTCAACACAGGCGTGATGGTTATAGATATAGCTAAATGGCGGCGGTTCGGGTACACGCGCCGCATTGAGCGGTGGATGGAGATACAGAAGACAAGTGTCAGCCGGATCTACGAACTCGGTTCGTTGCCGCCGTTTCTACTGGTGTTCGCCGGACACGTGGCGCCCATCGAGCACAGGTGGAATCAGCACGGGTTGGGTGGAGATAATGTACGGGGAAGCTGCAGGGACCTTCATCCTGGTCCAGTGAGCCTGCTGCACTGGAGCGGCAGCGGCAAGCCGTGGCTTCGCCTGGACTCGAAGAAGCCGTGCCCGCTCGACTCGTTGTGGGCGCCATTCGATTTGTACGGACACTAGGCGTGAAAATCTTCTCCTCTTTTTTGGGTTCTCCTCTGTAGCAGCTCTCCTCCGCCGGTAAATTCCTTCAGTGACTGTTACATTTGCTCATAATTTTTTATTTTTTTTTTAGTTTCCATTTTTTTCACCTTCTTTGATTATACTTTTGTTTAAAATTATTAATTCCTTCTTCTATACTTTGTTTAATTTGATGATTAACTCATTACCTGTCAGGATCCATTTGTAATTTTGTACTCTATTTTATGGCTCGCTTTTCTTGGAAATAAAAAAAGTAAAAAAAGGAGGATATGATATTTCTTGCAATGTGTGGTTTTCCATCTGGCGTTGTTCACAGTCTCCATTTTTCTGCAACTTCTTCAGTTATTTTTCTAAATGGAACAATATGCACCACCGACGATCCAATAGATTTAAAAATAAATATGTTGTGGACATAATAAAATGACGAAATTGCCTTTCAATACAGCTAAACTATCAGATTCCCAAATTATAAGAGGACTCGATTTTGTCGGCCTACTTGCGTCTAATTTAGTCATTCATCTCTACTACATACGTGGTTTCAATTTATTGTAATTATCTTTACTATTTCGTATGTGGTGACTGTATTTGCGTAGGCACACATGCTGACAGCTAAACCCAGTGGTGGGTCTATCCTAGAATTGTCTTTTATCATGTAAAATAGTGTGTTTCTTTCCTTCATCTAGATCACATCCCTTCTACACAATGTGTAGATTTAGGCGTAGAGTGAAGCCTTTTAGCCTCTAGAAATAGAGCGGGTACAGACGAGATTAGTTGGAGCCTAGACGAGGTTAGACTGAGCTGAATCAAGAAAAATAAACCTCGGCAACCAAAAGTAGAGTAGGCGGAACTAAAAATAAAATTTCACAAGGGTTAGTGTCCAATAATAATTACAATCCCTCTCTATTTTAATATTTGAATTTGGAGATCCCTATTTCATCTCTAGAAATTGAAAAGTAATATGCCAGCACGTCTTGGGGAGGGGATTTTTTACATTTTAGAATATGTTATCATATGTTTGCTCTAGTATTTATTGTTTTTAAATTTTATTCAAATTTAGATTGTGATAAAGATATTAAAATTCCCTATTCGGAAATCTCTGAATTTATGCTTATTTCAAACTCCCTAAGCATTTCGTCGCTTCAACCTCTCATGGTGTAGAATATAACTTAGAAGTGACTGTAAAACGTTTACTTGTGGGAAATAGTGGATGGAGATTGACAGCTATGTCCATATACAAGAATTATTTTGAGGTTCAGTTATTATTATAAACTTGAAAGTTTTGTATAATTGAAGAAACTGCCTTTTTTTTTTTTTTTTTAAATTTCTTTAATTGAGGGGTGAGTTTTACAAGAGATAGTGCTCAATCATGTTGTGTGGACTTTCTTAAATGCATCGGAGAAGCATCTTGAAAGTTGAAAGGTGGATTTTAGCACTTGTGATTAAGTTGGTTAAAAGTCCACGGGATTCATCTGGAAACAGTTGTGTTGGTGGATGTCTTGTGATCTCACCCCTCCTATGTTGTATAAAATCCTGGCCGGGCGGTTGGCTGGGGCCTATCGTCTAATTAGGGCCTCGACTTGGGGGGGCTGAGCGGAGGATTTTACAACATGTCGACCTCATCCAAATATTTTCCCATCTTTTTTATTTTGTTGGTGAAATATATGCGATGGAGTTTCCTAACAAGGGAGGAACATGAATGTGTTTTTGCCATTTCTTATTTTTGCCCGATCTTTAATAACAATTATGTGTTTGCCCTTATTTGGGCTGTCTATTGATGTCGGACGTATCATTTATACATACGTATATATGCAGATATGTGTGTATACGTATGCAAATTGACCATGCAACTGCTGCTCCCAGTTTTCCCATCTTTGATTTCGATGTTTAAAGGTCAATTCATTGTTATTTTATTTCGTTAATGTAAATTAGATGTAATGATATGACGTATGAATGTGATAAATTGTGATAAAAGACTTGATAAGGGATATTATTGAAAAATTAAGTGTGGTAATAATGTGATTGTATTTAGAGGGCGGGAGATATGGTAATAATAATATAGGGCGCATCCAACTTTTCATCGTTGCGTACAGAGTGTCCAAAGTTTGAAAACGAAACCCGATTCCCTTTGTCCGGGCACCACACGTGGCCAGGAATGCTCCCCCCCTCTCTAATTAAACATTTTCTCTCTCTGCTTAATCTTGGTTGTGAATAATTGGGACTGTTTTAATTCAAGTCTTATCTCTTGTCTCATTTGTCTAAGTTGGAAGTATTTCATTGGGTTTATGCGTTGGTACTTTTTTAATACGTGAAAAGGTAAAAAGAGTGATTGGGACTGGGCATCTGACACTACACCCTACCTCATTACAAACTTAATCGTGTTGTATTTATCTTTCAAGAGGCTTCTAGAACACATCCAAGAATACCAACATCAGATTTTACATTTTTTATTTAGATTCATAATTAATACAAACACACACACACACACGAAAATGATTATCTATTTAGTGTATGTATATATTAATGTTAAATTTACACTTGTAAATTTTAAATAAAATAATAAAATTTCTTACTTTTTAATGTGCATAGGATGGGATGGAGGGGTAATCATGTGTATAGATATTATGGGGGTGGGGGTGTTTGTGTTTAGGTGATTCATATGGTTGGTATTGTGCTGTCTTGTTTACATCCGGTGCCAAATGTGAGATTTGCGCTTGGCCCATTAAACAAAGCATGGGTGTTTTTTAGGTGCATATGAAGACCTGCCAAATTTCGCTTCTCCTTTTCTTTTATTTCTTTATTTATTTATATTTCTTGTCGGTCCTAATTGTATTTGGTCCATTCTAATTTGCTTGTTTTCATGTAAGGCGGTAGAGCTGGCAATTTGAGTTGTTTAGCCCCGCTCAACCACACCGTCAATGGATAATGTCATGCGGCCAACAGATAAGATTGGACTGATTCAAAATTCACTTAGACCGTTAAATATCAAGTGTGTTCAGTTCAATTCCTAGATATATGATCGGTGCGGCCTGCAGGCCATTGGTCCATCAGGCCTGTAAATAGATTTAGTAATATTTTATATTTCAAAACTTATAATCCAATCCATCATAAATGTTGGTTTGCCGGGTCGGTCCATCGAGCCTAACCAATTCTATCGGCTCTTTCTTATTTTTTGGTTTAAGTAATCAAGATAGAAAATCAATGTGCTGTGACAAACAAGAAAATCCCTTGTTGCTAAAATAAAATCTCCATGTTTGTTTCATTCTTCGTCACTTTCACCACAATGCGCCATTCAATGCTTACTTTAACGGCGTAGTTTTGATGCCCACTGACAAAAAGTAATACTTAAAAAACACACACACACACTGAGTCCAATTTTATAGAGACATATTGGAAGCTTGTAAAGCTTACTCATTCAGATATTGACTTACCAACCACATCAACTATTCAAAACGCCCTGCGGGCTGTCGTTTTAGCATGTGAGGGTTTGGGCTTTGGGGATTGGAACAACAAAAAAGAGAATAGAGGCTGATGAGCCCAAACTTTACAGCTGGTAAACATCAATTCCAGCTGGGCCCGTTTTCAGGTTGAGGGACCACTTCTTATTTTTCGGGCCCACTATTTTTAAGTTTGTTTTTTTCTTAATTTTTATGTCTTCACACAAGTTAAAATGAGTTTTATTTATTTTTTAATTAAAATAATGAAAGTGCATAAGGGAAAAATATGTGGTTTTTTTTTTTTTTTTTGTAATCTTAGTTGATAAGAGTTTAAACCATTTTATAACGTCTCGATTTTGTCTACTAGAGATGTAAATGAAACTTTTATAACGAGCTAGGATGACAAAATTGTTAGGTTTCTTTCCATAGAATTGTTAGGATTATGAAATGGCTATGTTCTGATACAGAGAGAGAGAGAGAGAGAGAGAGACTTAAGTAACAACAAAGCAGGTACATTATAAACAATCATATCCCAGAAAAGATTATATAATGAAACAACAAATATTCAGACAAATGAGTAAAGAAGTTAAGTGAAAGATTGAAGTTGAGTATAACACTTCATTCTTTTGTACAGACAAACAGATCATATATCTAAGGTACCTAAAATCTTAGGTTCCCTCCCGTGGGAGGGTACATATACACTGTGATTAGTGAAATCACAATGCAGATCAATCCAGACCACAGATAAACAATGGTCGGAATCTTCCCCTTCTTCCCCATCATCCCCTTGGCGAAAGGATACAGATGAGAAAGCACCCAAAAGCTGAAGAACACACCTCCGAGTAGCTTGCTCCACTGTGGGAAAGGACTGTAAACAGTCCTCGAAACCGCCACTCCAATGGCGATTAGGTTGAACATGATGATTGTGATTGGCGGGATCATCAGAGTCGTCCATCTGAACACGTACAGCTCCGCGAATTCGTCTTCTCCTTCATCTGGTGCTGATGACTTTGACGTTAGCGTGAAGGAGATCTCAATTCCGGCGATGACTTTGAGCAGGCCTTGGATCACAGCCGCAGGGTGCGCGCTTGTCCCACCGATCAACCAGAACTGCTCGTTTCTCCACCAGTCGTGGAGGGTGATCCCCGACCATCTGATCTCGAGGAGAGCTAGCATGCAAAGTGTTAGAGTAATTGCCAATAAGAAAACCAAGAAAGTGACATCCAGTGTTTGGACGATGAATTTTCCGGTGAAAAGGGAAAGGGCCGGTAGGATGCAGTATACAAGGAGGAAAATGGAGGTGAAGGGGTAAATTCCGACATTGAAATAGGCCACTCTTTGAAGGAACTTCATTCTTGGACTAGCAAAAAGAGCGTTGTTTCTTGAAAAAAAGATTTCGACTGAACCGGTTGCCCATCGAAGGACTTGGTTGAGGCGATCGGTTAAGTTGATCGGAGCCGTTCCTCTGAAGGCATCTCGTTTGGTCACACAGTAGACTGATCTCCACCCGCGGTTGTGCATTCTGTAGCCTGTGACTACGTCTTCTGTTACAGAACCGTATATCCATCCGACCCTCTTTCCCCACTCGGTTTTATCCTCATAGAAGCATGTTATCACACTCACTGCCTCTGCTAGAGCCGATGCATCCAACGGCTCACGTTGCACGGCAAGAGATCCTGCTGGTCTTCCTAGACTGCCTTTTCCTCTAAGCTCGTGAAGAAGCCTGCCCCCGAATTCCGCAACAGCAATGGAGTCCACAAGAGAGGTAGAGTTTCCGAACTGTCGTGCTAGTGAAGCTCTTTCCGTTTCATCATCTTCATATTGATTTCCATTGATAGGCAACAGCATTTCATCATCTTCTTGATCATCTTTTTTCTCCTTTGATTTTCGTAGAAGCTTTTTCATCTTATATCGGCCGAACCAACCGAGATGTTCAGTAGCTCTAGGTGGGCTGAACCCGTACAGAGCGATTCGTCTGAAAATGCAGCCTGTTCCAACGTACATCGGCCCTTGTAATCCATCAAGGGCTCTCATGCTGACGTCGAAGAAGACTGTGTTGTGGTTTGCATAACGATCGTTGGGATCGATCCCTTCAAATCTTTGTGGGAATTGAACATAGCATATCTTGTCTCCGCCCCGGTCTAGCATGAAGCACATTCCCTCTCTCACAGCCAAAGAATTGTAGATGTAGTGATCACAGTCAAGATTGAGAATGAATGCACCATTCGACATTATTGCACTGGCTCGGACTAGAGCGTTCATAGCCCCGGCTTTCTTGTTATGATCAAAACTGGGTCGTTTCTCACGGGACACGTACACTAACATCGGCAATCGGATATCAACATCTGTTGTCTCGATCAAGTTCTCCTCATCGGCTTCTTGTCCAAAAAGAGGCTCCGGACCAGCCGGCACTAACATTATCTACAACGAAGAAAATCAAACATCCTATTAGGTACATGAGATCGTATGACTTGACCAATAAACACGGTGTGTATAGAACAACATCACCATTACACAAGCAATAAACAAACATGTATTGGTGACGATGGAACAAAATTTGTGTAATTAGTGCGTTATTAGGACAACAAACTTATGATTGGACAGAAACTCCGCAAGAAAGCAGTAACTGTTTTACCTGTATGATACCCTCGTGATCGCCTCGCGAATGACCTTCTTCACCAGAAGACCAAGTTCCATGCCAATGGCTTCCATCAGCCATCCAAGTAGCCTTCGGAACCTTAATTGGTTCAGACAGGTTTATCCCGAGCTCTATCTGTTTCTTCTTAGCTCTCATCTCTGCTTGAGCATTATAAGCATCCGATCTTCGCCTTATCGACTCTGGTAAAGCGTTGATCCTAACTTTGAACTCGTCATACTCTCTTTTCACTCGCCGTCTATCCCTTACAAAATCAAGCTTCACTTTATTCTTTAATGGATCACGTTTCTGCCCGAAATAGGCCTCTGGATTTCGGGGCTCTATCTTGTGTTTCCTACAGAAAGGAACCCAAATTCGGGCAAAGCTAGCAGCCTCAGCTAGAGCTTCAAATGTTACCAAAGATCCCCCATCATCTGATATGTAACAAGCCACTTTTTCGACAGGATAATCGACTGCAAGAATGGAGAGAATTGTGTTTGCTGTTACGAGGGGTGGCTCTTTGTCTGCATCAGCTGTGGAAACAAAGACATCTATACCGGGTAAGTCCGAGAACTTTTTAGGGTTCCGGAGATTGGGTTCTGAGGATTCGAATCGGTCTTTTAGGACAGAGAGATCGGTTACCCTCTTCACTGGACAAAGCTTTGGCAGTTGATCAAGAAGCCACGAAAAGGCAAACCAGATTTCGCAGATAACAGACATCATCCACAACCAGATTGCATCGTGATTCGGATGCATGATTCTCCATGTAAGAAAGCAAGCAAGAACCCCAAGACGAAGAACCATCAACAATCTGTATAGAAGAACAGCTTTAATCAATTTTTGAGGTATTTCATTATGAACTTTAATCTGTAGAAAAGTGAACTTAGAATTTGGAATTAACTAGTATCAGTATTCCATGATTGGAAAAAATGTATGATTCATTACAAGTTCATGATAAGAAATGTCTGAACAATTTAAATTGCAATTGCACCAAAAAGAGATAAATTCAGCTACCCCCACAAATAAATTTTTGCAGGAACCAAACAGAGCTCATTTTTCCAGTTACATATGGATTAAGGCATCTATGAGAGACATGGATTAACACATTCAGAGAGAGAGAGAGAGAGAGAGAATACCTGTATGGACTGATAATTGCTGCAGATATCCCAAGTTTCCTAGTCAAAGGCTTATTTCTTCTGTCACTAAAATCAGGAGGAGTCTCATATCTTCCATAATCATCTCTAGGCCACAAAGCATTCCCATATCCATAAGTCCCCTTTGTCTCAAACAACCATCTTGTATGATCGAAATCATGATTTGGATTCTTCGATTGCACCACCGACATATTCCTCTCCAATTTTGCTCTTCTCCTCCTCCCTGGCAACGTGGTCGGCTGATCCTTCTCCTCCTCCTCCAACGGTGGTTCCTCCTCGCTTTCCCCATCGCTAACATCCTTATACGGCTCTTTACACCCGGGGCAGTGCCCCCCACCATTTTCCACACAGTCCAAATAACAATCCTGACAAATTCTAAATCCACACTCACAGTGATTCTCGAATTTCCCATCTTTTCCTTCCTCGTTACACCCCAACATTCCGCAATCCTTTTTCGATTGTGCCATTGTTGCCTCTTCCTCCGAGCTTTTCCGCACGTGGGCTTTTGTTGCTGAGTTGAATCCCCCGGTGAAGATGGTGTCTTTTATGAAACCCTCGTTTGGATTTTTTCCTTTGCTTCTGCTAGAATTGAGAGGGCTGTTCTGCGAGTCGATGAAAACCCGATTATCTGGGGTTGATGGGATTTGAACTGTGTATGCTACAAATTCGTCGGAGCTGTCTTTCGAAAAGGAAAGATATCTTCCGCCGCCACCGCTTAAGGAAGCTCTGCGATTTTCGCCGCCGTTGATGGGAGAATTTGGGTTGTTTGAAATGGAATGGCGTGGCATCGGGCTTGTTAGTCCTTTGCTGCGTGACCCGCCGGAGGAAGTGACCGTGATAGTCACCGGAGATGACGTCGGAGAATTAGCTGCCATTTTCACCATTTTTTTTTTCTGATTTTTATATCTGAATTGAGAAAATTCAACAGAATAATGAATCAAAAATTGAAACAAATAACGCCTCTATAAAAATGGTAACATATAGTGATATTTTTGTGTAGAGTTGAAATGGGGGCTATGTTTCAAAATTCGAAATAATTTTTGGGGAACCTTTGTTGCTGTCTTTTAATGAAGAATTTGAATACAACGGTCGAATGACTTTGGCCGTCGATGAGAAGAAATCAATGGTGGCTGCTAAATCTAAAACGGTCTGGTTGCACAAGTGGGGCCATCTGACGTGTCAGCCTTTCTTTTTAAATACCGATTTCTAGGAATGAAGTCAACAAAGTGAAGGGAACACAGCTTTAGGTTTTCAACGGTCGAATTAATAAAGGATGATTGGGGGCGACTGTCATATTTGATACGTAACACAAATTCATAATGGGATTGCATGCTTTAATTATTCGACTTCTTATTATAAATTAAATTTAATGCACGTAACATGTTACTTTATTTAATAGAATTGGCAGCCTTAAATAGTGGCAGCGTCACTCTTTCTACTCATATTTTTTAAATAATTTGTGCGGTTATCGATTCAATCAGAATTGAATATAATATGAATTAATAAAAATTGATTTTATAGTACCCCAAAATAAATGTTCAAAACTGATAAGCAAACATGTATCTATGGCCTGAATGTCGATCTTATACATTAATTAAGAATATTTTTAATTCAAACATTTATCATAAATGGTATTTAATTTTACAAATGTGTATATATAAATGAGTGTGTGTACTCACCAACCATCCCATTTGCTGACCATTTTGGTTTTAAAAACATTGTTTTCATTTAAGAAATTATGAAATATTTCTATTATTTTACATAAAATTATAATTGACGTAGAAACTTATATCGAAGATTCAATTCCATGCATATTGCAATGTTAATTGAATTAGTAACATTTTTAAGAGGACAGTTCCCTAGAACTATAATATTACTAACAAAAACAAATAATCCTCGTCAAAAAAAAAAATTAAAAAAATTTAAATCAAATCTATATTTCAATTTTTGGCATTGTGTTGATGAATTTAAATCATCAAATCTATATTTATACTTAATATAAAAAGAGAATAATCTCTTACCACATGTCACTCCACATAATTTGGTATAGTTATTTAATTAATTAAATTAAACAATTAAATTATAATTTCTTTTTTTATCTTTCTCTATATAAAAGGAGTCACTGCCACATTTATTCACACTAATAAGTTTTTAAGTCCTCATTTCTTGACACATCTTTCATTATTTATTGATACGTGTGTTTTCTCTAGTTTCTATTTTTATTTTTTACTAAAATTTAAAAGCTTGAATAATATTTTTTTTGTTTTAAATTCGTTTCTAACGTAAGATATATCAAATTAATCATTTTTTTTGTGATTTTTAATTTGATACCAATATTGCATATTTTAAATAAAAAATACATCTAAAGTACAATGTTTTTTTTTTATCGATAGTATAGTTTTTTTATGAATTTAATTGTTTTTTATATATGTAGTGAATTTGAATAAATATATTTTTATATGCATTTGATCTAAAAGTATAAATATTTTTAAAAAAATTAAAATATCGTATGATTTAATTTATATAGTATTATATTTATTTGTCCACCTTAATATGTTTAGTGAGTTGAATATTTTGTATTAAATTGAAAATACTTTAAAAATGATTGTGAAAAGTCGTATAATTTATAATTTAATAAAGATAACTTTTAAGAGAATGATAATGCTATATAACATAATAAAAAATTCAAATTGCATAATATTTATATAAATATAATTTACAAAAGTATTCTTATGTGAATTTTTATAATAATAATAATTATAAAAATAAAATTTTATCATATACTATTAATATAATAAAATATATTATATTCCGTATACCAATTAATATAAAATAAAAAAAGTATTTCGACCAGAGTAGGCCGCCACCTGACTCTAGATGGCACCTCTTTTTCATCTTTTTTTATTTTTATTTTTATTTTTTATCCTAATATGAGAATTTAGAATTTACTTAAAGGCCCCCTACATGCAATATGTTTTGATGGTTTGGACTCTATTAAAGATGGCCCAATACGTTTTGTTCGACAGGCCCAGCCCAGAACTAATATAAAGGCCTACCAAATTACCTACCAATCCAAAATCTAGGCACTCAAAGCCTAATAATAATAATAATAAATTATAATAATGTAATTCGTTGACCTCTTTTCTTACTTATTTTTGTTTTGTAGCAAATATTTGTAGAAAATGAAGTTAAGTTTTGTCAAAACAATGATAGATATAATCTTAGCTATCAACATATATTCACCATGCGTGTGAGTATTATAAAAAAAATACAAAGAATTTCGAGTATTTTTTTAATCCTCCATTTCTCCTTCCATTAAATTCAAACAATGAATCGCATCATACGCATGTCAGTAATATTTTTTAGTTAAATTGATAATATTATGAATTATGTTGCATAATGTACCCGATGTACAAAAAATTTTATGTTTTAAATATAAGCTTAGTTATTTTATTTTATGAGCATATATAGCATTTGTATTAAATTCATGATTTGTTTTCATAATCAGATCCTAGCCATTAGTTCAATCGATTAAATTAGTACCTAAATCGATCTGAAACCTCCTTAAAAATTGTTTTGAAGTTTAATTGGTCAAAATCAGCCAAACAACTTTTTTCTATTTTTTATTTTAAAATTTATTTAATTAATTAATTTTTAAATACATGTGAATTGGTTCAAGAATTTTTTATCTAATTGGATAATTTAAGGGATATGATCACATATCAATGATATTTTACTTATTTTAAAGTTTGTTTACTATTGTGTTTTGTGTTTAGTACTTAAATTGGAGAGTTATGAATTATGAATTTATGGGATCTAAAGTGTGCATTTAGTTTAATTTTTTATTTTTTAATTGAAAAGTCGGCCTGATCAATCTCACTGGCTCAACTAATTCGATTTACAATCCCATAATATAACACTAATTTACTATTGTTGGTTCCATAACGTTATGCAGAATATAGTCTTCTTTCACGCACCAACAAAGGTTATGTTTAAATCCAATACTTCGTCCATTTGGTTTCTTCACGGAAATGGACCGAAAGATGTCCTACATTAAAATAAAAACACACACTGCCATTGTTAAATACTAGAGCCAAAATTAACAATAAACAGTAGTAAATAAGAATTTAAAAAATAAAATAAAAAAGTTTCATATATTCTACGTCATGAAAAATTGATGCTCAAATATGCCCGTAACAAAGGTATTGAAATCACGAGCAATGATACTTAAATTTAAAATTAATCATCCTACTCATTTGCAACACTATGTTAATATGTGTTATTAAGTTGTGTACATTCACGATGGACAAACATAACAACCCTATTTATTCTATATATTATTTTAATTTATATTGAATCGTACCATTATAGTCCACTTATATCACTATATGCAGTAATATTATGATTGTACGTATATTTTGTACTTAAAATTAAATACCATTAAAGATGAAGTGGAATTTTATTTGAGCAAATGCTCTTTTTCAAATAAAATTTTATTTATAATAACCCAAATCATATATATTTGACATATACATATGTACTAGTGTGTGTGTGTGTGTATATATATGTTTGTGTATGTATAAGAGAAGACCGGTTCAGATTTTCAGCTCATGCTTACTTCGCCTCACTTGTTGAAGACTGACTCAATGCCGGCACGCCAACTACATATTAAACTGCCCATTTCAATTGTATTTATTTATTTTTTTCTCACAATTAAGTATTACTCGATCAACAAACAATTAAATCCCCTGCAAGAAAGTTTCAAACATCTTTTTCTATGTTTTCCTTCCTTGTAATAACCATCATCGCTCTACCTTCTTCTCCAAATCCCTCTCAAACTTCATCCTTTCTCTCTCTTCTTTCATGATTGCAAGCTCTCAAGGACCGTGAACATGGCGGCTCCTTTCTTCTGCTCTCATTCCACTCCAATACTTGTATCAATTTTCTCTCTCTCCATTTTCTCCTTATTATTTCCAACCACTTTTTCCCAATCTCCAACCACCATCTGCAACGGCGTACTGATCACCTACAACTACACAGCCGGCTATGAAATCCCGCCGATCGTTACGCCGGCGGACCCGGCCAACCAGGCGTATCGGTTCGAATCCCGGCTCACGGTTCTCAACAATGGGCCGCACGAGCTGAAGAATTGGCGGGTTTTTGTGGGATTCAAGCACGGCGAGCTCTTGGTGTCTGCTGGCAACGCCGTGCTTGCGGACGGCGCCTCCCTTCCGGCTAACGTCAGCGGCGGCGCTGTGCTCTCCGGGAGCCCGGCGACTGACCTGCAAACTGCGATCGGAACTGCCGGCGATGTCAATCAGATGCGGGCGGTGGTGGATTTGGTGGGAACTCAGTTCGGAGTGGGGCCCCCGGATGTTCCTTTGCCGGATAATATTACTCTTGCGAGTGATGGGTACTTGTGTTCGAATACCTCGGCGCAAGGTAATAATAATTTTGAAATACTTCTCCTTAATCAATCCGGCTAAAAAATTTATGGCAAAAATTTTGGTGAAACGGTTGCACGTATAATACGATGTAAGGTATTAATTGTTTAATTATAAAATATTATTTATTTAACTATAAAGTATCACTATTTTTTTAATTGTATTACTAATAATTAGTTACCTTAAAAAATAGTGATAATTTAAAGTTAAATAAGTAATACTTTATAGTTACATAAGTAATACATTAAATAGTGTCACACATGCAACCGTTTCAGATAACGTATACTCAAAATTTATGTACATCAGATATACCGTACGACAATCAATATACATAAATTTTTGCGCTCTATACGTGATATACAAGGATTCACTCTTAATCCAATGTTTGGGTTAAATTTAATTAAATTGCATGGAAATATTAATTTAGTTTATTTGAATTTTCTGAAACATTTTTATATATAAATTTTATTAATATATCTTTTAAAAAATTAATAAATAAGAATTCACTCCTTCAGCTCACTTAAATTCGCACAAATTTTGATTATGAATGTTATATGAATTTCAGGACAATTAAAATATATAACAATATTAATACTCTATAAATTTTGCCCTTTAATTTAATAATTAAGCCTGTTGAAATTCGATTCTTTATTCGTCCTGTAACAAAGGGGGTGCCTTTTTTTATTTTAAGAGGGTTATGGCAATTTAAACTGTAAAATTTTATGAATGTATTTTTAAAAAATTGTATAGGATATGATTTTTTTATATAAATGTCGAATTAATGTTGGAGAAATTATATATTATTATGTGATGACAAGAAACGTGTAATGATTTATTTTATTAAATTATAATATTGTAGTGTTAATGTTAGGATGGAATTGTAATATTTGTGGTCGGAAAATATCAGTCTCTCTCCGTGCGCACACGCGTGTGTGTTAGCATCTAGCATTCATGTAGTTTATAGTCCCACAGCGTCCGATTGATTTTTCATATATTGCAGGGAACAACATGGGTGTTTGTTGTATACCAAACTCTAATGCAAAAACCAACATAAGTTTGGATGAAGAATTCTCTCCTCTTCAGACAGGGGATGTTACAATAATGTATGATGTCCTAATGACATATGAAAGCAACTACATGGCTCAAGTCACAATCTCTAATCTCAACCCCTTTGGCCGTTTGGACAACTGGAAACTAAGCTGGGATTGGATGGAAGGTGAGTTCATCAGCACAATGCGAGGGGCTTATCCTCAAGTTGTCGATACAGGTGACTGCATCTTTGGCACTCAAGGACAGTTCTACAAAGATCTCGATTTCTCCAAGGTGTTGAGCTGCGATCGGAGGCCGACGATTGTCGATCTTCCCCTTTCCAGAACCAACGACACGAACTTCGGGTTGATCCCTTTCTGCTGTCGAAACGGGTCGATTCTGTCGCCTGCGATGGATCCTGCCAGGTCGAAGTCCTCGTTCCAAATGCAGGTGTACAAGATGCCGCCGGATTTGAACAAGACTCAGCTGTCTCCTCCTCGGAACTGGCAGATCAACAGCACCGTCGGGCCGGGCTATGCGTGCTGGCAACCTATCCGGGTCGAGCCGACACTCTTCCCAGAGCCTTCCGGGCTGCCCTCACATACGGCCGCCGTGGCCACCTGGCAGGTGGTGTGCAACGTGACGAGGGTTGAATCGAGGAAGCCCACATGTTGCGTCTCGTTCTCAGCATTCTTTAACGATTCCGTCGTGCCTTGCAATACGTGTGCTTGTGGTTGCGGCCGTGATCCAAGAAACGAGAACGGCGTCTGCAGCGCAACCGAGCCAGCGCTCCTCTTGCCGTCGCAAGCTCTGCTAGTCCCGTTCGACAACAGAACCAAAATGACTAAGGAGTTTGCAAAGTTGAAAAGGTGGGAGATGCCAAACCCGTTGCCGTGTGGGGACAATTGTGGTGCCAGCATTAACTGGCACTTGATGTCCGACTACGAAAAAGGCTGGACTGCAAGAATCACGCTGTTCAACTGGGGCGATACCCATATCGTAGACTGGTACGCCGCGGTTGAACTGGATAAAGCCTTGCTCGGATTCGAAAAGGCCTATTCCATGGACGCCAAAGTCTTGCCTAATGCCACTAACAACACACTATTTCTACAAGGACTTCCGGGCTTAAACTACTTGGTAGCAGAAAGCAACGGATCCAACCCGAGAAAGGACCCGCCGGTTCCCGGGTCGCAACAGTCGGTTATATCGTTCACTAAGAAGCAAACGCCGGGAATTCACGTCGCCCGTGGAGACGGGTTTCCGACGAAAGTTTACTTCAATGGAGAAGAGTGCTCACTGCCAACAATATTTCCGAGCAATGGGCATAGAATGGCGGTTGTTTCTGTTGTATTTAGCACTATTCTTTCACTCTTGTTGATTCTCATTTTTGTGGAGAAGTAGATTTCTCAATTTCTTTCTTTAATTCTTTGTGAGAATCTATCTACTTACGGTTAATTTTATTTTTTGGATACTATGTTGGAAAAACTTTTTTTTTCTATTTATTTAATATTATCATCATAATTTAGCTTGTAACCCTTTTATCTTTTACTAAAAAAAAGGATCTTAATCAAAAAATTTGACTAAAAATTGTTGTAACTTTCTTTTTTAGACTAAGAACAATGAAGAAGAACTACCCGAGTGGCTAAGCTTGGTGATTTTCATTATAGAATTTTGTTACTTGAATAAATAATTTCTAATGAATTTTTCCGCTCTAATTTTGTACTCGAGAGTTATTAGCATTTATCAACTTTGACTATGTAATATGCATAAATTGACACTACCAACCAAATAAATTAAAAAAGCACAATGAACGAAAAAAAGAAATTAAAAATTGATTAAATAGTATGCATTATAAATAAATTGACACTACCAACCCAAAAATAAGAAAAAAAAAAAACATATATATATATAATAAATAAAAAAGAAATGGAGCGGCAAGAAGACATCAACAGATAAAGTCCTGGCCGTTGATGAAATAACGCGGGAGTCTTCGGAGGCGGATCCGTGTCCACAATAATACATTTATATTCCAAATCGCCGACCCCTAAAATTTTCCACCTTCTTTCTAAAATAAAAGGAAATATTGGCCTTATTACCTTTCCATTTCCGTCTCCTCGTGTGCATATTACTCGCTGACGCCTAAACCATCCCTCAAACCCTACTGGACTTCTGTATAATTTCTTATTATTTTCTGATTTTCGGAATCCTTCTGTTCTTATAGATACATCTAATCCCTTGTGTAAGTTTTATAATTCTTGTAGAGTTTGAATTAGAATAATATAATTAGATAGAATGAGTATGGGCGATCGATTCTACGATGATTTGGAGATTGCGCTGTCCTCATATTCCATACCGGGTACGGGTTCGTGTTTGAATCTTGCAGGTAGTTTAGCTTTTCTGGTGTTGTGCTGATTTAATTTTGTTTTGATTTTGTTTTTCGGATTTGTGATTGTGATTGTAGATGATTACATTGAAGAGGACGAGGAAACGGAAGGGGAGTACGAGGGGGAAGAAGTCAACGATGTGGAAATTGAAGAAAAATCGGAAGAATTGGCTTGCCCATTTTGCTTAGAGGATTTTGATGTTCTCGGATTGTGCTGCCACATTGATGCTGACCACCGTCTGGAGGTGAAGCCTGGGGTAATTTGACTACTTACTCTTGGACTATCACGACGAATACATATTGATTAGGAAGATGATTGCGTATATAAGGAATTATGAAAGCTTAGAGGGGTGATTTTGTTCGTTGGGTTTAGCAGCAACCAAGTCAGTTAATAGAACCTGCTATATTCTGGGTTGAATTAGTATTTTTAAGGAATTGGTATGAGGTGTTTTTCTATTGGTGACGACAGCTTAAAGCTTTTATGGTACTATTTGTTATGAATAACCAGACTGAAATTGGATAGAACTGATTAGTGTCTTTTATTAGCTATTAGTGTTGGAAAGCATAGGTTTCCTCCTTCAGGCAGAAATGAAATTCTCATTGATAGATGACGAGTGAACACTTCAGGAGTTCACAGGGTATCTTTCTTAATCGGAATATTCAGGCGAAGTTAGATAATATAACACTTGCTATCTTTAGCTTGCAGTAGTAAGCATCTTTATTGTATCTTAACTGGAGTTGCTTTTCTTTCGCTATATGGTTCATTAGTTTTAGAAGCAACCTAGTAAGTTTATAGAAGGTACCATGTTTTTGAGTTGGATTGGTATTTTTGAGGAGTGGGATGAGACTGCTTTTTTTTTCTTTTTTTTTTTAAATTTAATTTAAATTATTTGATTTGTGAAGACATCGAAAAGCTCAGAAGGTAGCATTTTAAGAGTGTGTCCATGTTGATCATAGATATTGTGGGAAGAAGAAGAAGTAACTGGCTAGAGTGTTTTACTAGCTATTAGCGTTGGAGCGCATCCTGTTATTGGGGAAATGAACTTCTAATTGATGCATGAAAAGCCAACACTTTTTCTTAGAACTCACTTGGCATCTTTCTTGCATTGAGGTCAAATCATGCAACACTTGCTATCTTTAACTTCTAGTATTAAAAGAAATCTTTATTGTATTGTAACCAAAGTTCCTTTTGTTTCCAGATTTGCCCTGTTTGTTCTACAAAGGTGCGGATAAACATGGCTTCACATGTAATCACACAGCATGAGAGTATTTTAAAGATATCCTTCGAACCGTGCTATTAGAATGAGTTACTTTATTACTGCTTCTGAATTTCACTATATTTATGCTATTCATCAAGATTTACCGCCATTATTATGGTTACTTTGGATACATGGCCATTTTGCATTTACCTTAACTTACAATACGCTCTCTGCAATAAGAGACATCGTAATGGTCGCTCTCGATCGTCAATATTTATGCTGAGGAAAGAGTTGCAGGAGAAACATTTGCGTTGTATCAAGGAGTCTCCTTCTGTTGGTTCTTCCTCTGATGCAGCAGCTGATTCCATGCTTTTGTCATTTGTCAATAGTCCTCAACGAGCTCACAGACCCCCAACCATTGAAACTGCTTCTCCTGCTGAAGCTAGCTTGTCAGGGAAGAGTACCTATGATGATCCTTTGGAGAGGTGAGCCAATGGCTTTTCTTGTCAAATTCCTGTATTGCATAATCCAAGTTAAATGACAATGTGAACCTGGTTAGTGTGGGTTGGTCTAAGTTAAATCTCCTTTCTCTGCATGAAAAGGGACGTAAATAAGGATATGATCATGCAAGTTAGTATGTCACCAAATATAACATGTGTTTATATTCGTAGATTTTCATAAATGGTCCGTGCAAGGTAAAACATCTACCAATATAAAAGACTTACCATAAATATCTGAAAAAAAAAATAACATTCATTTATTCACCTTTTATTGTTAGTTAAATAAATTTATTCAGAAAGAAGTAATGGTTAAAAAGATTCCTAATTACAATCTTCAGTTACACAAATAACACACGCACTCACACACACACACACACACACACATATATATATATATATGTATATGTAACATCATAGTCTGTCAAAAATGGTAATAAGACATTTTTTCATCAAAATTTTGCCATAATTATTATAAAGGGTTTTTCTGAAAAGCAAAAAATGTTTTCAGGAGCATGACTTGCACGACTCATTTGTGAGCGCGCGCAAGAAACATGCAAGTGGGAGAAGAGAAGTGTTGACAAAACTCCAGTTTTTACACGTCTTTTTTTAGTTTTTTTACACACTTTTCAAATAAATTCTAGAAACCTATAACTTTTTCGTATCTATTCAATTTCTTACATAAAATGTATCAAAATAATCGTCATTTCATGATCTTAAATTTGATTTGCATATTGCATACATAAAATTAAGATATAAGATGCATATATTTGTGTTGAATTTGATATTTTGGGTTGAATTTAATAAATGATGACTTGGACTATGGCGGTGTGCATATGTTGCAAAATGTAAAATTAATCAAATTAACTATTTTAATGAAAAATAAAAATATATGATCACTTGAATTAAAAATTACACCTTTCTGATAAGATTATTCAATTATCTTATTATGTCTTAATATGTTTTTGATGCGTTGTGCGTTGAATTAGATATTTTGTGTTGGTTTGAGTATTTAAAATTAATTGAATTATTTGTGGTGAGTTTGAGTTTCAAAGAGAATTCATCAATTTTTTTAAAAGATAAAAGTATTAATTATTATTAAAAAAAGAAAAAGAAAAGGAAAACATACCTTAAAATTATTTAATATTTACCTTAATGTATTCTATAAACAATTATTTATAAAAAAAATAGTAAATATATTACAATTTGTGCATCGCACAGGAGAATTACTAGTATTACCTAAAATGGAGAAAATGTTATGTGGAGCTGACCGCACTTGCTAGATTGATGAGTTGTTACTTTGTGAAACATTGTTATCAATGTTGGGAATTCATCAGTTTTCATTCTATGCCATTTCCAGTTTTGCAGGCTTGAGTTTCTTTGCTTAGGGTTACAGATTTATCGTTCGGTTTTATGATATTCCCAACTTTCTATGATTGAATTTCTTTGCAAGTGTTACCAGTTTGAGTGCTTGGTATACAGTCTTGGGGTTACCAGAAAATCTTGATTGGTTTAAAAGCAAAATTGTTAAGACACCAAGTACCGTGAGATCCTAAGTTAAGTTTTCTTAATTCACCGTAATAAATTTGACCCGCTTTTTGTGATTTCGACAACACTTGACATGGCTCTGATCTGGTAAGCCACATCATGTTTGTGAACTTTTAGTCATCTAGGTATTGCTAGTGAACCAATGTCAATGATATTCTTTATCCTGTTGGAATTGATTTTGATCAGGAACATAAATTACTTTCTTCGAGCATGCCATTAATTCCCATTAAATTTGTTGTTATAATTTATCTTGTTTGCTTTTTTCTTAAGATTGACTATGAAATTAATGACAGAGATGTCGATAACCTGAGACCTCTTTATGATGTTTAGTTAAGTTCCTTTTCTTAGTTGAGGTATGGGTTGAGTATGGATATTAATGTTGGCTGATGCAGAAGGTTGGGGATACATTATTCAAGTAATTAAAAATATCTATCTAGTGCACTGTGCCTATATCACCATATCGAGGTGCGTTTGCATTGAAGAATTTGAAGACGAATTTGAAATCCATAATATCACTCATTCAGCTTTTCTGGTTCAGTTGATTTTGTAATGAAATTGAAATTTTTAACTCAATTTTGTTGGAGCGATTTCAGTGGATTGAAATTCTTGGTTGAACTATGAACCAATATTGATGGTGGCCAAATTCTTGGTTGAGATAACATTTGCAGATGGTCAACTCAGGGACTTCAATGCTTGTTAGCTGCGAACTTGATACCTGTATAAAATTCACCTCACTTTTCCTCCTACTACTTTGTTTTCAATTGTTTTCAGCACAAATAACATTTTGACTTGCATATCATGTTCCATTTCATTTTTATGTCTGTTGTGCATTAGATATGCCCCTCCAGGAGCAAAATAGGTTCTCGTCTCAGTATGTTTAGAGTTTTGTGTGTGTGTGCTCGCACATGGCCCCTCTTTTGTAGAGAAGGCTGGTACTAGCTCACCTAGGTTGAGCAGGTGAATTTCGATGTGTTATAACAATTTTCTTTTGCATCTGTCCATGTTTGCAGAATGCCGCCATCTCTATCAACAGACAGGAACAACGAGAAGGCCAGAAGATGTGAGTTCTTACAGGGTTTGCTTTTATCTACCATTGTTGATGACTTGTGAACACAATTTAGCCCAAAGCTGCACTTTTCAATGCCTAATTTATTGACATGAGAAAAGCCAATGCTCGAAGTTGCTCGCTGACTTTGCCGATGAGTTTAACCATTTCAGGCATGATGCAATCAGTTAGAGAGGGAACAGTTTCGCTTGGTCACTTAGAACAGCTGTTTGTATTTCTTTGCTCTGATTGTTGTAAGCTGTTATGTGTAGTTATGTTATTAGCAGCTAATGTACTGTGTTAAAACAACACTTTGTTCTTGTTAGGATTTTTTGTTCTTCAGGACACATTTTCCTTAGTAGTTTAAATTTGTGATTCACTGCATCTTGCTTTGGAATGAGCGTTGAAGCTATTGATGGTATCTTGTTCTTTATGGGAGACAAAAGGCATATATTTCACCTTTTCCTTTCTCACCGTTTCATATTGTTTGTACTAATTCATGGCTGCACTCGGGTACCTTACATATTCATGGACGAGCAGGATTATAAATGAATTGAATTGACTTAAATAAAGTATTGTTCTGGACTGTGAGTAGCCTTATATTTTACAATTTTTTTCTCTTTTGAGTACAGGAAATGTCATAAGTCTAAAACATGGAGAAATCTAACATTATAGCTTGAAAGTAAATTAGAAACAACTTTTTAATTTTGGTTAACTGAAAATATACGATTATTTATAAGCTATCATTTATACGATCATAAAAGACTCGTTATGGAATGAAAGCAATATATATTTTGATCGCTGAACTCAAATGAACTTTTAATGGAAATCTCAAATCCTTATATAACCATTCCCTCCCCCCCCCCCCCCCCCCCCCCCCCAAAAAAAAGAAAAAAAAGGTGCAGAAGCTTTCAACTAAATCGTCTACCCCATGATATAATATCAAAATCTCATACAGTATTTCACCAGAATAAGCCATCCTAGCCACTTCCATAACTATTTTCCTTCTCTAACTGATGGTTAACTGAAAAATCTTAGAACGTTCCTTTAAAAAAACATACTCCTTCCATTTCAAAATAATTGTCGTTTAGAGTTCCGTCAATAATTAAGTAACATACAAAATTGACAAATATACCCCTAATAAATTATACTCCTCTCTCCTCATAATGTTCATGCTACCATAAATTTGCCTTCCCTTTAAGTAAATAGGGATAAAGTAGGAACATAGTTGTAAGAAGTTCTAAAACACAACTTAATTTGTAACAAAATTAAACTTCTAAGACAACAATTATTTAGAAACGAAACGAGTAATAAATAAATAAACTAAATAAAAAAAATTATAAAAAAAATCTTAGAAATGGAATTCACCAACATTATTGTGCCGGACGAATCTTCCTCATTAACCACTTCTTCCTCAGTTTTACATCCAATGCCAGAAACGTCTTCGCTTTCTTATCATCCTCCAAGAAATCACAAGCATCCAACACAAGGTCCTCATCCATATCTGGCAATGCTTGAATAGCTGCCACTACGAGTTCTACAGGAACTACATTCACATTGTCGTCTTCTTTTCTCTTAACTTCGAAAGATGAAACTGCAGTTGGCATCTCACGAATAGCATGCACACACCCCTCATTTTCACTCCGAGGCTTCTTGAGAGATTCCATAGTTGGTGGGGTATCTAGTCTTTGTTTGGTTGTTTGATTGGTAGCTTTTGTGCTGAAATCTAAATCTGACGATCCATTATCCTTGTGAGGTTGATTGTAACTAGAAACTGATGGAGATGGAGATTGGTTGGCAGTGATGAACTTCATTTCAGTGCCTTCATCAAGCGTGTCAAAAGTTTGATTACTTGAGAGAACATCTTTTTCGTCACCGTTCAGCACTCTGAATATCAGGCACAAATCTTCAAAGTATGGTACAGGTCGGGTCATGTATTGTCGAGCGTCTGTATGAGCCTGCACATAGACAAAATTGCTATAGTATAAAATTATGTATCATTGAAATAAAGAAACAGGTTAGGATGGTTTCAAGATGCTACAGGATGAAATCTATTGGTTAAGTATTACATATATGAGGATGTGCGCATAATGGAAGGAATACATTGTACACCAGGTGTATAAAATTCATCAGCATGTGCATGCACGTATGGTGTATCATACGTTAACAATCTCAATGCCTCCCGTAATGTATTCTGCAGTTCATGTGTGTGTGTGTGTGTGAGTAAGAGAGAGAGAGAGCATGACTTAAGCTGTGAATGCTATGAAACTTCTGAGACGAAAATGTAAACTAATAGTATGGTATCACTATCAGATTTCAGCAGACGGCTCCTTTCTTAGTGTCATAGCATTCACAACTTCAGTCAGTGCTCTCTCTCCCTCTCTCTCTCTCTCTCTCTCTCTCTCTCTGTCTCTCTCTCTCTCTCACACACACACACAACAGATCACACACAAACACGTGCATCATTTATCAACATCATTATCTGCAATAGGAACTTTAAACAAATATGTCCATAACAGCTTATGTCAGATACTTGAGACCACCATGGTAAGGAGTTGGTAACAAAGATGTTAATGCCTTAAAGAACAATCAATACAGAATTATGATCAATAACCTTAAGTGGGTAAATAAAAGGAAGAATAAACAATTTACCTTGATACAATTTTGCCAGACATGGTCATTAGCAACCACCATTTGGCGTGCATAGTTCCAAGCAAATCCATCCAACTCTAAAAGATTCTTTATAATAATGTGTTGCCTTCTAAGAGTTTTATATCGATTTTTGAGAATATCAACTGCATAGTCAAATCCAAATTTAGCATTAAATAATGAAATCATCTCTCTCCAAGCTTGTTTTCTAAGTAGACCATCTATGTGGTTCCCTTTGTTCACTTGATCTAGCATAAGATGAATAAAGTACCGATCCATTGGTGGCTGCCAATAAGTCCTCGTACGAGCACCTATGGTGGAGCCAAAATGGGACAGAAACTGATGAGTTTCATCTACCATATCTTTTGACACTGATATACCATAGTCTTCATCAATCATTATATCATGAAGAGATTCAGTTGCTAATTGACTTACACAATCGAGCTCCATCATATGACTCAAATTTGGTGAATGTTCTGACATGTTACTAAGTTCCTCATCATCCACACTTGTACAAACAACTTTTTCTCCTTCCAACAAGCGGCCACCTCTATCAGCCTTTGATGTATTCTCGTTGAGATTAGAGTTTGGCCTAGAAATTATGCCTTCACCTCCAAACCCCATAGTTCCGTATAATTTAATTAGATCGATATAATATAGGATAGCCTTCACTCTATATGGTCGTGCATCTGGATGTGTCTACACATAAAAAATGTAAGTTAAGAAAAGCATCAGCAATGCTATCAAATTATACTCAAATAAAGGGATATTACAAAAATGTCAACTCCCCCCCCCCCACCCCACCCACACAAAAAAAAAGTGTTTGTTTTCTTATAAATACCCCAACACAAGCAGCCCACTGAAGTTGTGCAATTTGCAAGGAAACAATTTTTTGTGGATTGAGTAATTGCACCTGAATGTAGTCATCCCAGTGTTTGTTATCTGCTATCACCATATGCCGCGATTCATCCCATCTGAAACCTTTTTGCTCAAGGAGATTCCTTATTGCTCGATATAGATTCCTCAGCATCTTGTGCCGGTTTTTCAAGACATCTTGCTTGTACTTGAAATTGAACTTAGCATTAAACATCACTGTCATATGCTTCCATGCCTTTTTGCTGAACAAATGATCATCTCTCCTGTTTTCTTTACCAACTTGCTCCAACATCAGGTCAATAAAATACCGATCCATTTCTGGAGTCCAAATTGTTCTAAGTCGATAATTACTACCTCGCACTCCTAATCCCATTTTGTTCCTATTAAAACATAAATTACAACACCCTTATGTGATATAAAACAAATAATTATACAGCCAAAAAGTAGTCTTTGCTCTAAAGGGTAATTTATAATTACAACAATTTGCACATTAGTAATCTCAGAATGACAATAAAAGATGAATCACCACCCATCAAGATGAGATATTATAATTATACCGCATCTTGTGTTAAATAAACTCAGTTTCTTATACTACATGAGTTATTTAGTACAGAAATATGGAAATGAAATGAAGTGCATCAAACAAAATATTGTGTAGCCAAATTATGAATATATGAAATCCCAAATACACCTCATTTTATTATGGTATAAGCATCTTCCAAGAATATCCAACAATTTCCATATAACCGTGCATCCAAGGCCCCAAAAAAAGAACACACACACACACACACACACACAAGAGAAAGAAAGAAAGAAATGGTTTGCATTCATGATACGCGTTCTTTTTCAAAAGACATGATTATTAGACAATGCAAAGAAGCATAATTGCAGTGTCATATTTAGTCAAGTCTTAACATTGTAACCCGAAGTAAAAGTACTATATATATATACATACAAACACACATTTTTCCAAGAAAGCTTCTAGCGATCACATTACTAAATTGCTGCATTCATCACCATCTTTGGACCAAAAATCAGTAAAATACCAGAAAATTCTATTATCTTCCAGGAATCTGAGATCATATGCATTTTCAAAAGGAGGAGATGACTGCAGAAAAAATAAGGAAATTAATAGATACGAGTTTCTCAATTAATGGTAATAAGATTTTAACACTAACAAATTCGACTGTCTACGAAGCGAGAATTAGCAAACTGTTGCGCACCTTTCGAACGAACTGGCAAACTACGACAGCAATTAACTGCAATCAGCGATTGAGAAAACCATGGATAAGGTTGCCCCAGGCAAGAACAGGGTTTTGCAGATTAGCGATATCCTGCCTGGTTTTTCCAATTCGGATTACTCAATATAGCCCAGTAGGCTTTCCTTATCTTTGGGCCGTTGGCCGATTTAATTAATACATTTTCATTCAGGCCTCTACACCTTTAATTTTTGAAAGAGAATATCTCACATTTGCTTTTGGGCCCTAAACTTTCAATTCCATTATATTGCTGTATTCATTAATAAATATTGAGATTCTACACATTTGGGGTTTGAATTTTTTTTTTTTTAGTAACAAATGAGGGAGAAGGTTGTCGACTTTGGACGAAACGGATAATGTCAAATCAATGTGAAGTTAGGGACTCGGACCCAACATTTTTCATTATAGTAATTAAAAAATTAAAGAGCAAAGAAAGAAATGAACCAAAAAAATTTAAGAAAATAAATATAAATCTCTTTATAGAAAAAACAACCCACAATATATTTTCTTTATTTGCAACACACCAACATTATTCTTCTCTTTTTTTTTTTTTTTTTTTTTTTTCATACTATCTTTGCTTCTGGAAGGTCTCGTATCAGCTTAATCCAATGTTTTGTTCTGTTCCAAATAAAGAAAGGAAAAAAAAATCTTAGTTTTCATGGACTTTCTATATATGTAATTTATCCCAACATGAATGACAATTTTAAATTATTATGGACACGTCTTAATACGTTTATTAACTAATGTGTTTAAATTTCATAAAATTGTATTATTTTTTAATTTAAAATTTATATATATAGTCTTGATACATAAACATCGATCATATCAATATGTACCAAAGGTGGACATTATAACGTGAAAAATATTTAATCTAATTTTGATAAATAAATATCATTGATGTTTCCAAATGTGTCCAAATAAACGCATTCCAAGTGGACCTAAAAAGACATAGAACTAAATTTGTAGGAATTTAATTACATAAATGGATTGATTGTTTAAAATTTATAAAGAAATAATATTTTTATAATAGCAAAAATTTAAGTGCATCGAATGTATCGTATAATTTGATTTAGGGTATTACTTATTTAACTAAAATATTATTTATTTACTCAAAAATTTGTAATATTTTGTAGTTAAACAAGTAATATTGTAGATCGGGTTTACAGTATAGGAAACTCACTCTTTATTCATACATTAAAATTGACAAATTAACATTTAGTAATTTCAGTAAACACACCGACAATTTTGTTTGAATAAATAAATACACTGACATTATCAATGAGTCACTTGTGCATTAGGTGCCCTATGCACCCGATTTGCAATATTGTTTAATTTAACTAAAATATATTACTTATTTACTTGAAAAATATTGCTATTTTTTTAAAGTAACTAATCAGTAGTAATATTTTTTAATTAAATAAATAATATTTTTTAATTATATAAATAATAATGTAAATTAGGTTGAGGAGTGCACCCGATGCGAGAAAATCTTAGTGGTACATTATGATGGAATATTTAAATAATGAAAGAAGCTATCACCCCAAGTTTGGATTGGAATGTAGGTCTCCGCAGGGGTCTCGGTGGCTGTGACAACTAAATGCTAGTATATTATTATATTAATATATTTATAACATACCAAAAATATATAAAAATGAAAGATAATATAAGAATAATATGTAAAAATCTAAAATAATACGTAAAAACAAAAATAATATATAAATATGGATGTGTTATACATAATCAAGATTGAAAGTATGCACTATCGATTTAATCATGTACAATTAATATATATTTATATATATTAAATATCAATATAATTTATATTTAATAATACTTTCATTATTATTAAAACTAATAAGAATTTCTGAAAAGTTGAAATTCAAAAAGTGACAATAATTTAAAATTGAAAATTAATTATAGTTTATGTAAAAGTGAAAAATTGAAAAAAAAAGTTATAATATAAAAAAATAAAAAATAATTATTTTTCTAAAATTTATATATTTTAAAATAAAATATAAATACAAATTTTGAAAGTATATATTTATTTTAATATTTAAATAATATTTTTAAAAAATATATATATTTATCAAATAATCTCATTTTTAGTTTATATAAAAATATTTTAAATAAAAAACATATCTCCATAACTTAACTTAACAAAATATTTTTTATATTCAAAAATTAATACTTTATTTGTATATATGACAAATAGATGTCAAAATAAAGATCTTGAAAAAAGAATTACTATGATATTTTTATTATAAAAACTAATTTTGAAATTAAAAAACTATAAGTAATTAAATTTTTGGAAGAAAAAATATTAAATGATTTTTTTGAAAATGATGAGAGATGAAGAAGAAGAAAAAAGGTGTAAAGTGAATAAAGTTGTGGAACATCTACAACCCACAATATTTTGAACGAACAAGTACTGAGTTATGGCACAAACAACCCATAACCAATTGTGTTCGACCCAGTCCAAACATACCCCAAGAGTTGGAGCAAAAATTATCACCCATGTAAAGGATGACTTCCGGCTGAAATGTATGGATAGAGATACAAATATCAGTATTGAAAAGCAATTAGCACAAAAAATCAAGCATCAACCAGCCAAAAACAGCAGTGGAGATGACCTAATGAAGTAAATAGTAAGATCAAAATAATCAAACATAAATCTATATTTGTTTCAAGAACAAATCATAAAAGAAGTATATAAGTTTGGCTATATAACCGTTGTAAAAAGTACAAATCATTACATATTCTTCAAATTTTCGCCACTACCATAGGAACATTTGGGATTTCTAATTACTGTTGTACTAATATCTCATGTTAACTACTATTCTTCATCCTTTCTGAACCAAAACCAACCAAAAGCCTCCTCATTATCCTACTCTATTGGGAGTAATAATGCCTTTTCTTCACGGAATTTTACAAACTAATAACACTGCAAAAGCTTTAACAACACTGCACAACAATTTACCCGGTGTTTTTTTGAAGCAGTCGTTCGTTTCCAAAAAATATTATGTCGAAATGGGTGCTCAATTCCGGGGGGGGGGGGGCGAATTATCTCCAGTGAGAGTAGTGAGCACGGAAAAATTGGTAATCAGGTAGTATAACCTGCAAGCATCTAAGCCAATCGTCAGCAGCTTGCAATAGAGAGTTCTCTTGCTCGCATTCCTGTGGTCCACAAGGGCTTACGATCGACCCCTTCAGCTTGTATGAAGCAAGAGCAAAAACTGGCAGCGAAATCTTTGCAGTTGGATCAGCAAAGCCACGACCTGTTCTTGTATTCGCTGCATGGAACTCAGGTGGTGGACAGCTACCTGCATCTAAGCTTAGTAGTTAGATAGGATAAGTGTTTGTGTGTGTGTGTGTGTGTGAGAGAGAGAGAGAGAGAGAGATGTACTTTTAGATTGTGTTGACAAGGAATGAAATGTCAAAAAAGACGCATCCAGATCTTGTAAAGTCGAGCCAATGGGTATCCTATAGATCGGATACCTGCAATGAAGTATTATTATTGATCCATAAAGACAACTTATCTACGGCTATTCCCAGTGTATTTTACCTGGTGTAGTGTCCACCCTTGTTTTGCACGCACTCACAAACACACCCATGTGTGTGTGTGTGTGAAATCAGGTGTGGATACTACACTGGGTGCAGTGTGTGATTGGCCATTAGCCCTTCAATGAACCTCAGAGTGAAATATCCATACATACCAAGCGACGCAAATCCAACTTGTTGGAAGAAGATCACAGCTTCTACACTTGCCCAGCTCGGGATATTGGGATGTAAGCAGCATTATCTGCACAGGCAGGTGATCACAAATCTTCAAAAGACATCATTTTATTTGGAGGGAGGGGTGGAGATTAATATATGATGTAAGGCACTTTAAACTCCAGAGATTTCTACCTTATCAGCTAGTGGTCTACGATTATATGGCTGTTCATGTTCCAAAAACTGAAATAACAGTTGTCCAGGTGAATTAGCAACATCAGCTTCAGATTTATCTCCCAAGGACAGTCTATTCAGTCGCTGCAAATTCGAATCCAAAACAGATTTACCGCTCCTATCGCCTTCACAGTTGCTAGTGCCCACACTACTCATCAACCTACATGAATAGCATCAATTTCTTTGGTGGATCTTCTAGAAGCAAATTAAATTACTATCTAAGTTAACACCGAAAAAAGAAAACGAGCTTAAAAGAATCAATCCAAGCAATAGCTATAATTATCCGCGATTATTGTAATCACTTTGTCTGGCAGACAATAACATACTAATTAGGATATATAAGAGCACAAGGAAAAAAGAGAGAATAAGAGTTTATAATATGCATGCATGTGCAAATGTATTAACAAATCCTGTGACCGAAAAATACCATTTCCAGATGACAATAATGAACTACAGAACACGAACCCACCTCCCAGCATCCAAGTAGTAAGAGCTTTATATAATAAGCTATCATAAAATGAGAAACAGGACTATGAGGCATCAGATACTCACACATTACATTTAGATTATATATTAAGATTTAATTCAATGTAAGATGATTTTGCAGATTTAAAATTTAATTCTTGCAGGAATTTTATCTGACCAATGACACAAAAATAAATAAATAAATAATCTAACAGTTAGGAGAGCACTAAGAAGCAAACTTAATCAAAAGACACCCGGTGCTCTAACCAACTGTCCGCCATTTCCATGCTATCCAATCTCCCCATTATGTCGCATCCCAAGTACTAAAGAGGCAGCAAGGCACATTCACAACTAATGAATAATTCATGCAATTCTAATGAATTTCAGGATTTAAGTGTGCACACTGCAGCTATTTCACTTAAAGAGTGTAGACATCCATAATTCCCGACTCCAAAAAAAATTTTAGGTCAGTGCATGGATTGTTCACTTCAACAATTAAGCTAAGAGCCGAAAATCTGTGAGGTAAGTATAAAATGATATGTGTCAAAAATAGAGTAGAAACGGCCAAATTAGTCACTATATCTGAGGAGACAAATTGTCTTTACATTTGACCAGCATTGGCTTTATTTAAAAAAATAAATAAATAAATAAATAAAAAGAAGAAAGATCAAGAACATTGCTATATGAAGAGGTCAAAGAATGTAAAGCTTCAAATAACACACATCAGCAAGTAGCTAAATCTCCAGTAAACACCAAGGAACATTGTGAGCCCAGTAAAAGGATGGTAAAGCTAAGAAATGTCAAAATCACATGACCAAAACAACAGCAGATGCTACCATTTGATTTCCTTTTTTTTTTTTTTTTTTTGGTGGGATGGGCGGGGGTGATATATCAACATAAGGTAGGTATAAAACACAGATGAGTAATGACAGCAAGTTACTGGCTAATTACGAACACATAACTGACAGGATATCTAAATGATTAACACAAATCACAACAGACGAGCTGAGTTCAGTTAAAACTAACCTATGGCGAGAAGAAGGCTTTGACGGATCAATGTACAACTGTATGCCAGACAGAAACGGGACATAATATTGCTCGATTGGGTCTCTCCCATTTAACAAAAGCGGTACTCCGGCTCCATACACGCTCCACTCACTAAAAGATTCCCACAGATCCTCCAAATAAAAAAAGGCACCTGAATCCACTTCATGCATCCTGAGTCCCCTTGTGTTCCCCTGTGAACAAAACAAGAGTTGAAAAGGTAATTAACTTTTTGTCGTTTCTGTAAATAGGGCCAACCAACGACTTTTTCTAATAAATAAGCAACCGTAGATAAATGAAATTTCAATAACTAACGTTTTCATTAAAAATAGAAGGGCTCGCAAAGTAATGACATTTTCAATTTCAAATCTCCCGCTGCGGACAAACGGCCATTCAAAACTTATTTAGATAACCATGACATTACAAATAAATTAATAACGAACTTTCAAAAAAACAAAAGCGCCAAATCTTCCATAACGGCCATTGGCTAACGACTTTTTAAAAAATGTACAAAACTAAAACGACAACGCCAATCTTCCATAACGGTGTTGGCTAACGACTTTTTAAAAAATGTACGTAACTAAATTTTGCCAACTAAAAGGGCGCGAAGTTCAAACTTTTCAAAACAGCCTCTGAAATCTTCTAAATAACAGCGTAAAGATCGCCAAGTTTCCCAAAGACTACTACAACAAATTTTATAAGAAGTTTCCAAAAACAATTACTGAAATTTCAATGATTAACTTTTTCATAAATATATAAAAAGGCTCTCAAAGTAACGACAATTTCAAAACCTCGCGGACAAATGACCAATCAAAAACTTACTTAGAAGACCATAATGAACTATGCATTAATAACGAACTTTCAGAAAACTGACAACATCAGATCTTCCACAACGGCATTAGTCAACGATATTTTTAGAAAATGTACATAACAACTTTTTGCAAAGAAAAAAATGCGACTCACAAACTTTTCGAAACTGCTTTAGAAATCTACTAAACAGTGAAAATCAATAAGTTTCCAAAAAACAATTACAACAAATATTTCAGATAAGACGTATCAATCAAAATAACTATAAATTTGCAAGTTATTTATTACAGGTCTTGAAGCCCAGAATCTCAAGTTCATCAACAATAAAGTTCATTTTAGAATGCAGAGATGAGAGAAACACTACCTTTGTGTCAAGATCTCAGAAACCACATCTATAAAATCCATTACAAGGACTTCATCCATGTTTGCATTTGATTTGGTTTCATAAAGGGATGCCAAACCCAGATAAAATTCTCATTCAATTCCTGAATTCCATATACCATTTCTCCAACACAGTCTGACGGCAACAATTAAAACAAACTTGCACAAAATCATTTCATTAAATTCAAATCCCAACAAAATAAAGTAAAGACATTTTCCAAATAGAATCATTTCACATAGCCATTTTTTTTTTTGGCAAAATCTTGAAATCAATCGAAACATTAATCCATAGAAGAACTAGCTCGGCATTCCATTCAATGCATGCATTCTCATCTCATGTAAGCAAACAGATGTTTAGGGTTCTATCTTCAAGGGGGGGAGGAACAAAGAGAAACAGATTAAACAAACATGATTCTTTTGTATACCTCCGGTAAGTACCGCGCCTCGATGAACGGCGAAACAGATTCCATCAAACGATCTAAGTTCGAAATTTTCAAAGTCGAAGCAGGGCTAACAGAGCGCGGCACAGACAATGCCGCCACCATTGACGAATCATCAGCATCGGTCTGCTTCTCCGCCTGGGATGAAGACTCCGCCTTAACCCTCGCCCTCCTCTGCAGTTGCCGCTGCTGCTGTTGCTGCAGTTGTTGTTGATGTTGCTGGTGCTGGTGCTGCTGTTGTTGCAGCAGCTGCCTCTGCATCAGTTGCTGCTGCTGCTGCATAAGTATTTGCTGGTGGCGCCGAACCGCCGGCGGGTTGTAAAACCTGTCGCCACCATGCCTCGGCGGCGGCGTCGCCGCATACCCTCCTTTACTTGACATTAATCTTGAATTCAAAATCAATTGACTCGAAAAACAATTGAAATGTACGTGCCTATTTATAGGCGAATTGTGTCAAAATGTGGTTTGACTTGGGGAATTCGGGATTGAAAGATTAAAGAAATCACGACGTAATTGAAATGAGATTGAATTGAAGTGAATTTGGGAAGGGAAATAGAGGTTTTTGAAAGGGTTTGTTGTTAGTCTGTGTTTGTTTGTGTGTGCGTGAGCGATGAGGAGGTGGAAGGTTATGACTTTAACTGTGTGCTTTTGTGTGTGCGCGTGTGTGTGTGTGTTGCATTGTTTTGGATTGTTTCTCAGTCAGGGGTATACTGGGAAAAACAAATTTATTGGCTGGTTGTAAAAAAGGGGGGAGAAAGACGAAGACTGATTTTAAGTGCAATTCTTTGCTTTTTCCTCCACCTGTAATTAATTTCTCTTTTCACAATAAAGCAAATAAATTCTACCGCTGTTATTTCACTATATTACCCCCCCTCCCCGGTTTTATTTCCCGCACTGCCATTTCTCTTCCTAGTTGTTGCCGAAATGAAAGAGGATAAATTCAAATTTACGGAAAATAGGGGGAAATAATACTCCCCAATGCCCAAACATTTTTTTTTAATTTTTCTAACGTCTTTATTAATTAAAAAAATTATTTTATAAATAAATTATATATAGTTAAATCAACAACTAAAATAAATTATATAAGTATGAATTTATATTTTTTAGAAAACTTTACCTTCATTGAATTGATTAAAAATTAAAAAAATTGTACAATTAAAAAAATATTATTTCCTTTTTAGGACGGATTATAGTGATTTGAATTATTAAATATATTCTTAGGACACATTAATTTGTTTTAGTAAGTGAATTGTAATAATACGACAATTACATGAATTTTATCATAATTAAAAAAAGGATTTGGGATTATATTCTTATTTTTCAAAATTTTGTCAGTATTGAGAAAATGAGTTATTTCTTTGAATGAAATTTCCCGAAAACACAATATGGAAAACTCGTAACGGCTGGATGTAATCTGATAATTAAAATTTAAACATTATTGTAATTTAATAAAAAAATATAAATATTCCTGTAATTTTTTGTGATTTCTTTGCATAAATAAAATGGTCAATATATATTGTGAATTTGGTGAACATTTTGCGTTTCTAGAAGGTAAAACAAAAGTTGTTGTAGAGATAAGAACACAATAAATGAAAAGGAATTTTGTTTTTCTTAAACGTATTATTGTCTTAAATTTACATTGCATCTCTTCCATCTCTTTTATCTCATTTCATCTCCACGTTCATAAGTGGACAAGGTGAGGTAATGTGGTGGTAACTTTCCAAAAACGCTTGTATACATGTATAGTACTCATATATACGACTAAAATAATTTTCTTTTTTTGGATATATTATGATCTTATTAAAAGTACGTATATTTTAAAATGAATTAGTAAATATATTGTTCATCTTGTATAACTCATATACATATTTATGATATAACAAATTAAATTAGAGATTCGACGAACACTTCAAATTTATAACGTAAAAGGAAACTCTCAAAATTAAATAAAAGTTAATCATAAGTATTGAATATTTATTACTTAAGTCGTTTGATTTTTGTCGCTAGCCTTTTGGGAAAATGTTTCAATTTTTTTCTCCTATGTAGACATTGTGTCCAAACTGTCTATCCATGCAGACGTAAAGGAAGCTCTCAAAGTTAAATCAAAGTTAATCATAAACTTTTAAGTATTTATTACTTCAGTTATTTGATTTTTGTTGCTAGTATTCTGACAAAAAATTCATTTTTTGTCTTTTTCATAGACGTTGTCTCCATACTACCTCTCCCTACATACGTAAAAGGAAACTCTCAAATTATATAGAAGTTAGTCTTAAATTTTAAATATTTATTGCTTAAGTTGTTCGATTCTTGTCACTAGTATTTTGACAAAATATTTTTGTCTCTTTCACATACATTGTCTTTGTACCTTCTCTCCACATACATAAATTGAAACTCTCAAAGTAAATTAGAATTCAATCATAAGTTTTAAATATCTATTACTTAAGTCGTTTGACTCTTGTTGCTAGTATTTTGAAAAATATTTTGTCTTTTCTGGTCTCTTCCATAGACGTTATCTTCACACAGCCTCTCCTCGCATTCAGGCCAAATTTGAACATTGGCGCTCACATGCTCCCGTATTTCTAGCCCTTTGGTTCATCAACTCATGTTGTTGGTTATTCGTTGCCTCATGTCTCATATAATACATCTCTTGCAACTAATTTATGTGGTTTCCCAAACAACTGTATCTTTCAAGTTGGTTTCGACCCTGCCTTCTATAGAGTTCTTCAAGAAAGTCGCTTCTTATGCGTCTCTTCCTCGCAATGTAAACTTTAATCTCCCAAAGTTCTTTAATTTCTAAATGGCCCTCACTTTTTTCTTCAAACTTGGATAGCTAGTTCATATGGTTAAAACTTTTAGACCATACATGTTAGCACACCATTGGTTACAAAAGAGTCAACTTAAAGGTAGTCGGAATCCAAACAACCAAAAATGTCAGAATGGTTATTCGTGTAACAAACGGGCTAGCCAATGCGTTTGGAACTCGTTTGGAAGCAGTTTCATGCATTTATACTGCGTCATGACACGTGAAAATCATGTTGGTAGACATGTGGCATGAACCAATCACTAGTCAAATCGAATTAATTACTGGAATCCAGTCGAACCAATCATCATCAAACCACTTTCAAACGTACCAGCAATGGAAGCGAGTTGGACCCGTTATTAGATCTTGGTGGGATTGTTGCCTAAATTTGATCGAACCAAATATCATTGAAACATATAATATGTTAAGTAACTATATATATATATATATATATATTTATATATATATATATATATAAATAGTTACTTAACATATTAAATGAAAATTATAAATAAGGATACTAAATGAAATTAGTAGTTCTTTATTGAAAGGAAAATAGAAACAAGTTTTTGGGGTACAAAGAAAATATGTGAAAAAAATGCATTCATGCCATAGGGCCGACAAGTAATGGAATTTTATTGCATCATGAAATACTAACATCTATGTAATCTAAAAATCCTCATCACGTAGAACTCTGTAAAGGCAATCTCTTTATCTGGAAGATCCGCCTTCGCCTTTCTTGTGTGGTATATTTTCCTCCAAAGCTATCATGTCACTCCATCAACCCAATGCCGCCATTCACATATTTCAAAGTGGGACGTCAATTAGATGAGAGATCACCTTGAATTTGGTGGTTTTTGTGGAATTTATCTCAGACGCTCTTTATTGAATTCGTGTTTCATGTGAAAAAGTCTCTAAGCGACTAAGAGAAGTTGTAATGCTATGGGATGCCACGAGTGACACATGTTCCATAGAAACATCCTTGTAAGATTTGTGGGCAGTCAGTGTCGATAGTAGGGGAGAGTTATTCATGGTACTTTCATCCTTTGTCATTGGTGATGATGCGTGAGTTGGGGACTCTAATGTATCATTTTCCTTCGGTATGCTAGAATGTTGAGTTATGCTCATATAAATCTTATTGGTATTGTATTGGATTCACATATTCTCTCTTTGTGTGGTGTTTGTATACTCTCATTTGTCTGTTTTTAATCAATGGAGACACAACATTAGGCTTTAGGATGGAGGTCTATCTTGTTCTAGGGAAATCGAGGGTGTTTTGGGGAGAGCTATGAACATAATGTGGAGAAATACATGCATTGTGATTTCATCATGACATTAGCACTTGAGGGACTAGGTTGAAAGCAATTGCACGAAGGCATCATTCTTATCATTTTTTAATAAATTTCTGAGAGCATACATCATTGTCAAGCCATGCATTGGATTCACATATTCTCTCTTTGTGTGGTGTTTGTATACTCTCATTTGTCTGTTTTTTGTACATCTAAATTCATCACTCGAGGACGAGCAATGACTTAAGTTTGGGGGTGAGGGAAGGGAGGGGTTGTCCTTGGCAGGTTCCGCTGGAGAGCTTGTTGCAACACCTCGTCTCTCTGCTGCTCATACGCCCAATAATCATGTAAGGTTCTTTTTTTTTTAGAGGAAAGGGATAAAATTCCCTTTGTGCCCTTCAAGTCCTGCATTTGTTTTTTTCAAATTACGCCCAATTGCTACACTAAATGCTGCAGCAAACTGGGCGATTTTACAATCCTATATAGCTGCCCCTTCATCACCAAAATTAGTCTACTCCATTTGACTGTCAGCACTGCTGTGATTCTAAAATGACAGTTGTTCGTCAAAGTCCATGCTTTCTTTTCTCGAGCACACCTTATGGACAATGGAATGAGAATAAGGATTAGTGATTTAAAACTTAATAACCTACTAAGTAAAAGTAATACTATTTACATACGATATATTTATTTACATAAATACAAAAATATATTTTTGGATCGCTCTAGAAAAAAAGAAAAAAAAATTAATTCTTTTAAAACAATAAGCAACCCAAAATCACCTCCCTTATCATGGTTCTTCTAAAGTGATGGAGGTCTTCATTCGATCGACCTCTCCTCCCCAATAATGCTTGATTCACTGCTCATTCACTTTAAATTCCCTACCTGAGTGTTCTTCCTTTAATTCAACAACTTCATAAGGGTAAACCTTGGTCACAAGAAATGGTTCGGACCATCTAGACTTCAATTTTCCAGGGAACAACTTAAGACGAGAGTTGAAAAGTAGAACTCGTTGCCCTTTCTCAAAGACTCTAGGCTAAATCCTCTTATCATGCCACTTCTTAGTTTTTTCTTTGTAGAGTTTGGCATTTTCATAAAAGAACAATCTCATTTCATCCAGCTCATTTAATTGCAATTTTCGAAGTGCACCGGTAGCTTGAAGGTCCATGTTGAGCTTCTTGATGGCCCAATATGCTTTATGTTATAACTCCATGGGTAAATGACATGCTTTCCCAAACACCAACCAATATGGAGACATGCCCAAAGGTATCTTGAAAGCTGTCCAATATGCCCATAAAACATCCTCCAATCTTTTGGACCAATCCTTTCGATTAGGATTCACGACCTTCTCAAGTATGCTTTTGATTTCTCTATTGGAAAGCTCGGCTTGGCCATTTGTTTGAGGATGATAAGCCGTAGCAATCTTTTATCTCACATCATATTTAGCCAAAAATGTAGCCAAGAACTTATTCATAAAGTGGGTGCCTTCATCACTTATAAGGGATCTTGGAGTGCCAAAACGAGTAAACACATGATTATGTAGAAATTTCATAACCACTTTAGCATCACTCTTAGGATTTGCCACAGCTTCAACCCATTTGGACACGTAATCGACAGCCACCAATATATACAAATTTCCAAAAGAAGGAGGAAATGGCCCCATGAAGTCAATTCCCCACACATCAAAGAGCTCCACCTCAAGAATATTTTTCAAAGGCATCTCGTTCCTTGCTGAAATATTGCCTACCCGTTGGCACCTATCACAATTTTTTACAAAGTTATGAGCATTTTGAAAATAGAAGGCCAATAATATCCCTATTGAAAAACCTTAGCTGTTGTCCTTTGTCCCCCAAAATGACCTCCATATGCATCAGAATGACAATGATCCAAAATGCTTGATACTTCCTCTTCAGGTACACATCGTCTCAACACATGATCGGGGCATTGCTTGTACAGATAAGGATCATCCCAATAATATGACTTCAAATTATGGAAGAATTTCTTGAGTTGTTGGATATTTAAATCGGGAGGAGTCAAGAAACTCACTAAATAATTCACAAAATTAGCATACCATGGTGTTGAAACTTTACTAACCTCCAAGATTTGTTCATCAGGAAATGTCTCCTTAATAGGCCCTTCATTCTTCTCTTCACCTTCACCTTCAAGCCTAGATAAATGGTCGGCCAGTTGGTTCTCGATTCCTCTTCTATCTCGAATTTCCAAGTCAAATTCTTGAAGAAGTAACACCCATCAAATGAGTCTTAGTTTGGCATCCTTCTTAGCAATAAGATACTTTATAGCTGAATGATCCGTGTATACAACTACCTTGGTTCCTACCAAATAAGCTTGAAACTTGTCAAATGCAAAAACTACGACCGAAAGCTCATTTCCAATGGTTGTGTAATTCAATTGGGCATCCGTCAAAGTCTTGCTAGCATAGTAAATAGAGTGGAATACCTTAGTTCTTCTTTGCTCGAGCACAACACCAATGGAAAAATCATTAGCACCACACATTAATTCAAAAGGAAGAGACCAATCCGGGGGAACAATAATCGGGGTGGACACAAGTGCTTTCTTCAATGTCAAAAATTCTTCTTGACACTCCTTTGTGAATTCGAAGGACCGATTATGCTCAAGTAGAGAACAAAAAGGCTTGGATATTTTTGAAAAATCTTTGATAAACCTCCGATAGAATCCCACATGCCCCAAAAAGCTTCGAATGCCCTTAACTGTGGTAGGTGGTGGTAGCTTCTCAATTACCTCAATTTTTGCTCTATCCACTTCAATTCCATGATGAGAAATTCGATGTCCCAAGACAATTCCCTCTTGTACCATGAAATGACATTTCTCCCAATTAAGGACCAAGTTGGTTTCTTCACATCTCTCAGGTACCTGTTCAAGTTAGCCAAACAAGTATCAAAATATTCACCAAATACTAAAAAATCATCCATAAATACCTCAAGAGATTTCTCTACCATGACGGAAAAGATGGCCATCATGCATCGATGAAAGGTGGCAGGGGTATTGCATAATCTAAATGGCATTCTCCGGAAAGCAAATGTACCATAAGGGCATGTGAAAGTGGTCTTCTTTTGATCTTTTGGAGAAATAAATATTTGATTGTAACCCGAATACCCGTCAAGAGAACAATTGTATTCCTTCCCTGCTAATCTGTCCAACATTTGATCAATGAATGGCAGCGGGAAATGACTTTTCTTGTGGCCTTGTTTAGCTTCCGACAATCCATGCACACACACCATCTCATTACCGTTCTTGTGGGAATTAACTCATTGTTTTCATTTGCCACCACAGTGACTTCACCTTTCTTTGGAACACATTGAACCGGGCTAACCCAAGAGCTGTTCGAGATTGGGTAGATAATTCCGGCATCGAGCCATTTGATTACTTTTTTTTCACCACTTCCTTCATAATGGGGTTAAGCCTTCTTTGGTGTTCGATAGATTTGCTGCAACTTCTTCTAGCAAAATTTTATGCATACAAAGAGAGGGGCTTATTCCCTTGATATCCGTCATTGTCCACCCTATTGCCTTTTTGTATTTTCTCAGCACATTGAGCAACAAACTTTTCTTTTTAAGACTCAATGATGCAGAAATTATCACGAGTAAAGTCTCTTCTTCTCCCAAGTAAGCATACTTCAAATGATTAGGCAAAGTCTTTAATTCTAACCTTGGTGGTTCTTCAATGGATGACTTGGATGGTGTGAAGTTCCTTTTCGATGGATCCAAAGATTCAAAGTATCTCCCAAATTTGGTATATAATTGCTTAGGCTCCACCCATTTGACTTGTGCTTCTTCATCATCACTTGTCTCGTCATTTTCATCAAGAGAGGTCATCCCCACAATGTCTTCACATAATTTTTTTTTTTTGCACTTTTTCAGCTACAATAGTGTCAATAACATTCACAAAGGAACATTCTTCAATTTCATCCGGGAACCTCATAGCATTGAACACATTAAAAGTCACTTGTTGATCATTGACCCTCATTGTAAGCTCTCCATTTTGAACATCAATCAACGTTCTCCCGGTGGCAAGAAATGGTCTCCCCAAAATAATTGGAACCTCACGATCCACTTCATAATCAAGAATAATAAAGTCCGCCGGAAAGATAAACTTATCCACTTGCACCAAGACATCTTCAATCTTACCCTTTGGATGTGCCATGGATCGATCGGCCAATTGCAATGTTACGGTGGTTGGTCTCGCTTCACCAATTCCGAGTTTTCCTGAAAATAGACATAGACATCAAATTAATACTTGCTCCTAAATCACATAAAGCGCAACCAACATCTCTACCACCAATAGAACAAGGGATAGTAAAACTCTCTGGATCCTTTAATTTAGGAGGAATTTTGTTTTTGAAAATTGCAGTGGATCCTTCGGTCAAAGCAACTATTTCAAACTCTCCAAGCCGTATCTTCTTGGTCAAGATGTCCTTAAAAAAATTCACGTAATTGGGCTTTTGTTCCAATGCCTCCACCAATGGAATGTTGATGTGGAGCTGCTTTAAAACATCTAAAAATCTCCGAAATTGGACATCTTGTTGCTGCTTTTGAAAACGTTGAGGAAATGAAGGTGGCAGTTTCGCACTAGCTTGATGCTCTACAATTTCCTGAATTGATGTTGTAGCTTTTTTGGGCAGACTCTGAGGTAATTAAATTCAAATTTCTAGCTTGTTTTTCTGTTTCAGCATCCCCTTGGATTGAAGTGGTCTCGTTTTCCTGGTTAGCTTCCTTGGCATTCAGCTCTAAATTCTTACCATTCATTAATGTGACAGTCTTACAATATTCTTTACCCTCTCTTCTTGGATTTTTGGTGTCACTTGGCAAAGCACCTTGAGGTCGATTTCTCAACTCATTTGCTAATTGCCCCACTTGAACCTCAAGATTTCTCAACGAAGTTGCTTAACTTTGAATCATTGCATCATTCTTAGCCATATACTTCTTCATCAAATTTTCAAAAGAGTTGGTTTGGGTAGCTTGTGGAGGAAACCTTTATTGATGGATTGGAAAATCCCGACGGAAAGTTAAACTTGCTTTGCATCGGTGCATTGTTTGAGTTTCCACCTTGACCTCCCCAAGAGAAATTCGGATGTTGTCTTTACCCCGGATTATAAGTGTTGTAATATGGATTGTTGCGGTTGGAGTTTTGATTTCCCATATAGCAAACCGAGGCTGGGTTGGAAGGACAACAATCAAATGTATGACCATCTCCACAATAAACACATGACATAGTCACTGCTTGTTCCATAGGGGCTGTTGGTGCCATTCCCCCCAAACTTAGATTCTTCAAAATGTTGCTCATGGACGAAACTTGAGCTGTCAAGGCTGTCAATGCATCAACTTCATAAATTCCTACAGTTTTCTTGCCCATCGGTGCTCTTGTGTTGGACCATTGATAGTTATTCTTGGCAATCCTCTCCAAGATCTCATATGCATCATTATATAATTTAGAAAGAATAGCTCTATTTGCCAAAGCATCCAACACCATACGAGTAGAAGCATTAAGACCATTGTAGAAAGTCACCATTTGAATACAATGTGGAATACCATGGTGGGGGCACTTTCTTAACAACTCCTTGAATCTCTCCCAAGCTTCACACACAGATTCATTAGAAAGAAATAATCTCATTCTGGTACATGGTATTTTTTGTAGGAGAAAAGTATTTCATCAAAAATTTCTCGGCAAGATCATTCGAAGAAGCAATAGAATCCGGTGGAAGAGTGTTAATCCATGCTCTAGCTCGATCCCTCAATGAGAAAGGGAATAATTTCAGCCTCAAGGCTTCCTCCGTAACACCTTGGAGCTTGAAAGAATCACTCACTTCTAAAAATGAACGAAGATGAAGGTGAGGATCTTCAGTGGCTAGCCCACTAAATTAACCCACAATTTGCAATATTTGGAACATAACCGGCTCAACTCGAATTGAGGTGCTTGAATTTCAGGTTGAATGCTGCCCGGATTAAGGTCATTGAACATTGGGGCAACATACTCCTATATGGTTCTCTCTCGATCATCGGCCATCACAATTGCATTGGCATCCACGTTTACATCCTCTTCGGCCATGTTGCTTTGATGTTGAGTCTGCTGTCCTCTTTGTTCCTTTCTTCCTCTTCTAAATATGCGTTCAATCTCGGGGTCAAAAAGAGCTAGACCAAAATCTTGTTGCTCGTTCATATACAAAATCAACCTATTAAAGAACAAGAACAACAATCAAGATTAGAACAAAATAAAAGAAATAAATTGCAAAGTTATCGATATCATAAAAAATTTTAAATTACAATCCCCGGCAACGGCGCCAAAAACTTGTTGGTGGATACACAAGTACACGTAGTCACAAAAGTAATATAATGATGAGTTTTATCGTCTCCACAGGGATTGAATTTAAAATAAATTGCAAATACCAATTACTAGCAATTTTAACTAAGGAAATGAATATTAATTTGGATGGATGTTTTGGTTCTACTTCTATAATCCAAGCAAAGAATTAAAGAAAATATTTCCAATAATTTGTTGTTCAATTCACCACCAACAACACAAGAAATTTCACACGATGGAGGTATAGACTTGAATTACTAATTTCTTTTTGAATCGGATTTTATTGATCAATGTTAAATGGAATTGTTCTTGAGTGAAATGCTCTAAAGTTAACACGGATTCTCTCTTAGGACATAGATCTTTTCCAAATGCTATGTTATACATTCCTTTTTCTAATGGAACATATACCTTTGCCTAATAGAAATTGGAACATCGATGTAAGTATCAATTTGTGTAGTTATGCAAGGCGAACAATATATTCCTATACCATTCACAACTACAACCTAGAATCGGTTATAAACTTGCATCATTCAAGCAATTTCCACTAGACCTAACATTTTCAAGATTAAATATAGATTATCAAATCATCATTACTGGCCAAACAATAAAAAATATTAACCATTTGCACACTTTAATGAACAATAGCACAAATCACTCAACAATGCATAAAAGTTTCAATAAAACGATTCAAAGTCCATTAGCAATTCAAGTCTTCAATATGTTTAGCTCATTATTAGCTTAGAAAATACAATCCAAATGTCTAAATTATCATCCATAGTATCTGAAATTAAATTCCAAACATAGGGAAATAAAAAGAGAGTAAGGAAGAGAGGAATAAGCTGTTGGGAGTGCTATTTTTCGAGCTTCCTTCTTCTTCTCTTTCTTGTTGTTTTCTTCTTTTCCCCTTGAATTCTAGTTGAAAAACTACTAAGAATGATGATGTTTTCGTTCCTGTTCCAGCTGCTGAGCTTGTCTCTCTTTCCTGCGTGCTGCTGCTGTCTCCTCCTTTCCTTTCTTGTCCTGTTGCCCTACTTCCTTTGGCTGATGATGATCAAGGCCCACCAATCTTTTCTACATTAGGTAGCCCATTTAGTTGGGCCATGATTATTCCTCTGCTGATTCAGTCACTCATTTACTTTAAAAGCTGGCCCACGCCAACTTGGCAGTATTAATTTGTATAGTCAGCAGTCTGGATTCGAATTTTCTGGGTAAAAAAATTGACTTCCAGTGTTGCTACAGCATTGCTCCCAGCAAATGGGGACTTTTAAGCCATTCTGCACTTTTAGCTTCGGTTCCCCAAATTCAGCTCCAGCCCTATTTGTTTTACATAAGATTAAGGAAAAATTACACATTTAATTTATACAAACTACAAAACAAAACGAAGATCTAATTCTATTATATTATACTAAAATTCACTAAATTCACCACTATTTTCTACATAAATTTAAGTTAAAAGGTACAAAAATAACTCTATTATATAGAGTTATCGGGTATCCACAGTATCCGCAAGAGAGATAGAATTTTCACCATCAACATCCACTGGGAGGGATGCAGATCTATCATCCGTCTCAACATGATCATTTGTGACCTCCTTTTTTTTGTGGTGCTACAGGTCTGTTATTAGATCTTTCCTTTGTAGTATGAACAAAATTTCCCTTGGATTTGGCCCAATAAAATTGTTGAACCCTTATGTCTCTGAGTGCGTGATTGACCCTAGAACATGAGTAAGAGGGCTGGCGAATATTTATCTGTTCATTGTTTATTTGTTGGGCATCTGCTAGGTTCTTTCAACAGTTAATGTTCGGGTGAACTATAATCTGACAAAAAGTGCAAAAAGTGCAAAAAAGTAGGTATATTCAAAATTATTAATGGAAAGACACAAGAACATATTGTTTCGACCATAATGTTGTGATCAACTGGTGTTGTGAGATTTATTTCCACAAGAACTTTAAATAAGTGTCCAAAAGACCCATTGATTGATCCCCAATCAATCTAAATTGGACTTTTGACTGAGCATGTTATTCCCAGAATTACTAACAGATGTTAATATTCAATAGGTAATTCATATATTCTCATCAAAATATGGGCCCTAGAAGTATTCAATTTGCAGGGATTGAAACGCAACGTCCATGGTGTGATTCGGATTAGTCCTGGAGAAAGAGACCAATTGTTTTGCGAGGATATTGTTCTGCCATCCATCTCTATAGTTAGATGATAATTATAAAAGCCTTTACCCAATGATATCATGTTCAAGTTCCCTTTGAATTTCTGAAGTGATTGTAGCGGATTTTTCAGTTCAAGAAATGAATAAGGTTATGTTCTTAGTAAGTATCAAACAACTTGTAAAAGAATGGGAGTAATAGTGTACACGTGACTTAAAGATGTTATCATTCATTAGCACACAATGAAACTCTCCCATTTTGAAAGATGGAGCATGTAATATGATTAGCCGATGAAGATCGCATTGTTGCTCAAAAGATGACAGAAGTATTAAAAATCTTCTCAAAACTTTTTTGATTTTTTTATTTATCAAAACTTTGTTAAAGATTTGTGTTAGCCCTTAACAAACATATATAAGATTTTATTTTAAATTATAATATGTTCGTACTCCATAAAAGTGAAAATAAATTTAAGAAAAGCTATTAATTGTTATTGCATTATTGAATTACCAATAGTTGCCGAGAGTGATTTGGTCATGCATGTGGTACATGTTTATGAAAACATCTATGATTTAATAAAAAAAAATGTTAGTGGAAAGAAATATTTTCTTTAGTTTATACCTTACTTTGCGTTCATTAGCCGATCAATCATGTCAAGCACATGATTATAGGTACAAAATTATGTTGTGGAGTCGAATATTATTTTATGTTCTATATATGAAAATGTTTATGGGCTATATAATGAGTTACATAGTCCTCATTTGAGTTAAGTCTTCTTTTAGTCGGTTGAACTATCATATATGTCATTTAGTCGTGGGTCACACCTTTCACTTGCTCATTTGAATTTGTAGTGTATTGTATAGTTTTGGGTCATATGTCCAACTCTCATTTGTAAATGGAGATGTTAGTTAATATTTAAATATATTAGATTAATTAATTAAATATCTGGAAGTACACACTTGAAAGTGGAATGAAATCTGAGAGAGGGGGTTATGAGGGAGCGGGAGACTCTCCTACTCTCATTTTGAAAAAAAAAAATCATTTCTCTCTATTAAAAAATTGGACACAAAACACATAAACTACACCTATTTTTATACTTGAATTGTGAAAAGAATGAAGCTCGTGTGCTCGAAGTCGATCGAGAGTATCACAGTGATTATTATATCGAATTGACCTGTTTCAAATTTCAATTTTATTTTCAATAAGTAGGTGTTTCTTATTGTATTAAATATTAAATACAATTTTAACAAGGAAAGTGAATAATTTTTAAGGAAAAAATTGATATGTGATTACCTTTGTGAGAAGGAAAGATTATTATTTATTTGTTGTTGTTGATTTATCCTTTTAAATTGATAATATTTAATTTCTTTATTAATTAATATTTTTTGTGTTTTTGATCTATTTGTACGGACATAAACTATGAGTTGATTAACCTAATAAAGTAATAACCACATGTTGAATACCAAAGATGACCAATTAAAATGAGCTACAAATTGTATGAGATTGTCTCATAAAATGTATTAGTCGGACGAATCGAATTTCTTTTTTCGTTTCAGTTTCGCACATCTCTTATTTTTTTTCTAAGATTTGCTTATCATTTCAATAATTGTAGGGTTTTAAGGATATTTTTTCTTACATTTTTTTTGGCATTATATTTTTCTTATTCTTTATCTTATTATATTTTTCATTTAATTTTATTATCAAATAAGACATATACTAGACGATCTTACAAGAGGTGAAAGACATTGTTGTTATTGTTATTATTATTATTGTAGTTATAGTTGTAGTTGTTGTTGTTATTGTTATTACTACTGTGATTTCTGTAACAATTGCAAGTGGCCAACTTGAAATTAAAATATGTGGGTTAACTGTACATAACCCTCTTGTGCTTTGAAAATGTTGCTCAAAATTCACTTGGTTTAGAGAATTTATGAAATCTCTGTGTGGTTTACATAATATGGTCAATTTTCTCCAATTCACATGCATGCTAAACACACATGTTGGATGCGAAAATCTCTACATTTTCATTTTTTCGGTCAGGCAATGTCATTTAGATCCTTATTCTAATATAATTTTACTTATACAACAAAAAATATAAAAAATAATTTCCATAAATTACTTAAAGAGTGCAATAAATAAAAATAATATAGAAATGCATGAATAATCAATTTACACTAAATGTAAGGGTGGCTGCAATGTTGGGTTCACTAAAGCTATGATCAGATTTGGAGCCATAGCATAAGAGTTACAAAATGTCAACTCAACAACTCAACTACAAATTTAAAAAGTTGGGTTGAACAAAAAAAAATAAAAAAATAAAAAAGGAAAAAAGGTTAGGTTAGCTCTGGTGGCAGTGGGACGCACGAAGACTCCCATTAGCGTGTGCATAACACACACATGCGTGGCCAATGGGGTTGTTCACTTTTTTATTTTACTTAAAAATGATTTGCAAGTGCACGAGTCAATTTATAGTAAAACTATCGTGAGAACAAATATTGTATCCACAGGGACTCTCTAAAGTCAATTCAACTAAGTACTCATCTATAGTATTATATTTTATCTAAATATTCGAATATTTGTAATTGTATAATTGAAAATAAAACAAAAGATAGAAATGAATATCACAAAGCAAGATCAAAGAACTAAGAAATTTCAGAGATTAAATGGATTCTAGGGACATGCACTCCTAAAGTTCAAATGTGTTCTTTTAATGTATTAAACCATCTTTAATTCCTATTTTCGTAAGAGAATTACTAATATAATCGAACCCTCTTTCCTAAGTTAGATCCAAAAGTAGATTAGATTCCACTGATCATCTCTCAATATTACAGTGTTATCTAACTCTTATTCGTTCCTAAGATTTATTCACATCACGATACTTACCAGTCTCTCGATCTAGCAAGTTTATGTTATTCATTCATAATCCGCTAATCAATTACTCCTTCTCGGATAATAATGGATTAACTACACATATGCAATTTTTCGCCACATAATTTCATATAAAATCAAATCAAGGAAGCATAAACGAATATATGAAAGGAATACTATCATCAAAGAAAAACATATGAATCCATACTTTTGTAAGTCCTAAAATCACTAAATGTTTAGCTACTCATTATAAATAGGTGATCCACATAAAACACATTGATAATCATAACTAACATCTATGAATTTAGAAAATGGAACTATTGACTGAAGCCAAATGATCTTCGCTTCTCTCTCTCTGACGACCGGTTGCTTGATTCTACTTTGTATCCTCGTTTCTAATTCTAAAATCTGATATTCTTTGTTGTTCCCATGCTCCTCCTTTTATAGCCAATGACTAGGGTGTCATAACTATCGAATGTCTGCTTTGGAACGAGAGGATAAAAATGAATCACAAAAAATCTCGACGGCTAAGAGTATTTCACGCAATGAAGCACGGTCCATGCTATAGATCACGTACGGTTCGTGCATCTTGGAGCACAATCCATGCTTCAGAGGCTAAAAATAGGTCGTTCTGGACTAAGGCATGGGCTGTGCATGGCTAAACAGGGGCCGTGCGTCTGGTCGTGCCTCCGGGGTATATCCTCGGTTTGCATGCACAGTTTGTGTGACTCATGGCACGATCTGTGCAGCCTTAATTGTCCATTTTTCTGTCAAAACTTCAACAAACACATGACGTAACAAAATAAAACAAAATTCATTATAAACTTGTTATGTATGTACATAAAATTATCTAAAAACTATGCATCATAATCCTGAATTGCATGTAAATTATATGTTTATCAGTAGCCCACATTCCTCCCTTTTTTGTCATCTTTTTTTTTTCTTTTTCTTCAATTTTACCGTTGGCTGGCTTTTGTACTTATTATTATTATTATTATTATTATTATTATTATTTATTTATTTATTTGATAAATAAAAATTGTTTTTTTATGTATAAATTTTTTGACAATGGTCAAGTGATACTTATTTTTTTTTGGCTAAAATTTGTTATAAATATTTAATCATGTTTTTATTGGATAAAATATATTATATTATTTATATTTAATTTGATATCAATATTGCATATTTTACAATAAATAATTATATTTAAAATATGATATTTCATTTTTTCGATAGAAATTGAATTGTTTATTTTTTTTATATATGTGTTGAATTTGAATAAATAATATATGAATCTGATCTAAAAATATAAATGATTTTTGTAAAAAAAACTAGTGTGAGACCTGTGCGATGCACATAAGATATTTTTTTCTTATATTTTGTAATATAATCATATATTCAAGTTATATATTATATTATAGAAGGTGTATATTTGTAATTCAGTGATTTTTTTTTTGTATAATGAGTAGAAATTTGTTGTAATTTTATGTTTTGTCTTTTCTTCTATTAGAATTAGCCTCGTTCACAAATTGATAAGCATGATATCCACGATTTATAGAAGGTTGAATCAAATTAAATTAAAAAATATAGTCAAATCAGCAGATTAAAGAAAATAAAGATTTGTACAGATCTCGTAAAATTTGCCAATTACATAGTCAAATTAAAGATAAAAATATTTTGCAAATTGCTAATTAAATGTAATAATATTACAAAATTTTGAAATTTGATAGAAATAAATACTTTTAAAGCTAATGAAAAATTGCACGGTGCTTATACGTCGAAATAATTAGCAGATCTCAACAAAAAATCACAAGAATAATCAAACGAAACATGAAAGAGATGGACAAACTTTTTATTTAAAAATAAGAAAGAAAAATAGTTAAGAAAATTAAATATGTTTATGATAAATTGAAAGCAACAGGTTGAACAAAAAAAAATTAAAATAAAATAAACCTAAAAATAATATTTTGAAGAGTGTAGGCTTTTGTGACAATTGAAATATGACACATATTATCGTACATGTCTTACCATTTATTTTCTAAAAAACGAAAAAATGCAAAACACTTCAAGAGGAAGGAGAACAAAAAAGAGAGGCCTTAAAATATTTAGTAATAATCTTGATAAAATATATAGAAAGAAGAGAGAGACAAAAATGAGAAATGGTTTTGAATTATGGTAAGATTATTGAAAATTTAATTTCATTTTGACAAAATCAGATTTTATCTACGTGATTGGGTGATTTTAAATAATTGATAGTTTAATTATAGGAAAATTGTTAATGATTTTCCATAATATAATGAAACTACAATGATTTTATGTTCCTAACAAATTTATTTCTTATTTTGAATATAATATGAGTTAACAAAAATTCTTTAAAATTGGAATTTATTTATGTTGAACAATATAAACTAAATAAATCTCGAAATTTGTTGATATTAATCTCTTCAATTAAAAAATAATGTATCTTAAAAGAGTTGCATAAATATATAGAGTTTTACATTTATATGGCTGAAATTTAGGCCGAAAAAACAAAATTTTAAAAAGTAATTTTACTTTTATATATATATATATATATATTTTTTTTTGATAAAATGAATCGAGAAAATTGAGTCATATATTTGTTAGATTTCATATATTTTTTTAATTTTATAATTCAGTGATTTGATTAATATTCGATAAAATATATAGATTTCGAATCATGTATTAAATATTGCAGTATATTCATCTTTATATCATCTAATTTTGAAACACCTAAATTTGTGGAATAATTTAAATTTTGAAATCGAATCAAAATTTTTAGAATAAAAACGTCTAATTTTTATTTAATAATAATATAATTATTCTAAATAAGTAATGAAGTTTAGGCGGAAAAACAGAATTGAAAAAAAGTCATTTTGTTTATATATATATATATATATATATAGATACTATAATTTATATAATATTATCTTTTATTCCTCCACCTTAATCTTTTAATGAGTTGAATTTTTTTATTGAATTGGGAACACTCTAAAATTCAATACGAAAAGTCATGCAATTTATTATTTAATAAAGATACATTTTAAGAGAATAACAATGCAATATCACATAATAAATAATTAAATTATATTAATATTTATATAAAATAGTTGACATATATAGTTATTAAATAAAAAATTTATAATAATTATAATATAATTTTATCATTTATTATTAATATTAAAAAATATATTATGTTCTATGTATTGCACAAGCGGCCATCTAATAATTGTATAAAAGGTTTGATTTTCAAATTACATAACAGTTTGCATTCCACATACTTTGGATGGTAAATAAATAATTCTTATTTATTTGAGATATAAAATTAAAATTTTAATACAATTATGTTATACTTTATTATAAGTTTGTAACTACCTATAATTTTTTTTAATTCAAATATTCTTATCTACATGTTCATTTTTCAATGATTAAAACTAATAATTTTACAATCATTCAATAACTAGTGTGAGACATGTGCAATGCACAGAAAATATTTTTTTCTTATATTTTGTAATATAATCATATATTCAAGTTAAATAATATATTATAGAAGGTGTAGATTTATAATTCATTGATAATTTTTTTTGTATACTGAGTAGAACTTTGTTGTAATTTTATGTTTCATCTTTTCTTCTATTAGAATTAGCCTCGTTCACAAATTGATAAGTATGATTTTCACGATTTATAGTAGGTTGAATCAAATTAAATTTAAAAAAATAGACATATCAGCAGATTAAAGAAAATAAAGATTTGTACAGATCTCGTAAAATTTGTCAATTACATAGTCAAATTAAGGACAAAAATATTTTGTAAATTGCTAATTAAATGTAATAATATTACCAAAATTTGAAATTTGATAGAAACAAATACTTTGAAAGCTAATGAAAAATCGCTCGGTGCTTATACGTCGAAATAATTACCAGATCTCAACAGAAAATTATAAGAATAATCAAAAGAAATTTGAAAGAGATGGACGAACTTTTTGTTTAAAAATAAGAAAGAAAAATAGTTAAGAAGATTAAATATGTTTATGATAAATTGAAAGCAACAGGTGAATAAATTTTTTAAAATAAAATAAACCTAAAAATAATATTTTGAAGAGTGTAGGATTTTGTGACAATTGAAATATGACACATATTATCGTACATGTTCTCATCATTTATTTTCTCAAAACAGAAAACACAAAACACTTCAAGAGGAAAGAGAACAAAAAAAGAAAGACCTTAAAATATTTAGTAATAATCTTGATAAAATATATAGAAATAATAGAGAGACAAAAATGAGAAATGATTTTAAATTATGGTAAGATTGTTGAAAATATAATTTCATATTTGACAAAATCAGATTTCATCCATGTGATTGGGTGATTTTAAATAATTGATAGTTTAATTATAGAAAAATTGTTAATGATTTTCCATAATATAATGAAACTACAATGATTTCACGTTCCTAACAAAGTTTGTTTCTTATTATGAATATATTATGAGTTAACAAAAATTCTTTAAAATTCGAATTTATTTATGATGAACAATAGAAACTAAGCAAATCTCGAAGATTGTTGATATTAATCTCTTCAATTAAATTGTAATAATGTATCTTAAAAGATTTGCATAAATTTATATAGTTTTACATTTATATGGTTGAAATTTAGGCCGAAAAAATAAAATTTAAAAAAGTAATTTTACTTATAAATATATATAGCTTTTATTATAAAATGAATCGATAAAATTGAGTCATATATTTGTTAGATTTTTTTTTATTTCATAATTCAGTGATTTGATTAATATTCGATAAAATATATAGATTTCGAATCATGTATTAAATATTGCAATATATTCATCTTGATATCATCTAATTTTGAAACACCTAAATTTGTGGAATAATTTAGATTTTGAAATCAAATCAAAATTTCTAGAATAAAAATGTCTAATTTTAATTTAATAATAATATAATTATTCTAAATAAGTAATAAAGTTTAGGCGAGAAAACAAAATTAGAAAAAGTTATTTTGTTTTAATATATACTAGTGTGAGACCTGTGCGATGCACAAAAGATATTTTTTATTTTTATTTTTTAATATAAGCATATATTCAAGTTATATAACATATTGTAAAAGGTGTGGATTTGTAATTCAGTTCTCATTCACAAATTGATAAACATGATATCCAGGATTTATAGAAGATTGAATGAAATTATTTTTTTTAAATAGAGATGTGAGCAGATTAAAAAAAATAAAGATTTGTACATAACTCATAAAAATTGTCAATTACATAGTTAAATTAGGGATAAAATATTAAGCAAATCGCCAGTTAAATATAATAATATCACAAAATTTGAAATTAGATAGAAACAAATACTTAGAAAGCTAATGAATAATCGCACAATAGTTATACGTCGAAATAATTAGCAGATCTCAATAGAAAATCACAAGAACAGTCAAACGAAAAATGGAAGAGATAGACAAACTTTTCGTTTAAAAATAAGAAAGAAAAATAGTTAAGAAAATAAAATATGTATATAATAAATTGAAAACAATATATGAATAAAAAATCTAAAAATAAAATAAACCTAAAAATAATATTTTAAAGAGTATAGGCTTTGGGGACAACTGAAATTGGGACATATTGTTATACTTGTCTAACCATATATAATCTTGATAAAATATATAGAAAGAAGAGAGAGACAATAATGAGAAATAATTTTGAATTACCGTAAGATCAATGAAAGTTTAATTTCATGTTTGACAAAATCATATTCTATTCACGTGATTGGGTGATTTTGATAGCTTAAATTTTAGGAAAATTGTTAATGACTTTCCACAATATAATAAAACTACAATGATTTACGGTTCATAAAAAATATTCCAATGTTCATTTCTTATTTTGAATATATTATGAGTCAACAAAATTTCCTTAAAATTCGAATTTGTTTATGTTGAACAACATAAATTAAGCAAATCTCGAAGATTTTTTATATTAATCTATGCAATTAAATTATAATAATTTATCTTAAAAGAGTTCCGCAAATAAATATAGTTTTACATTTATAGGGTAGAAATTTAGGTCGGAAAACAAAATTTTTAAAAAAATTTACTTATATATATAAATATAAATATATATATATATAGATTATTGTTTCGTAGATTTTATAAGATCGTGCGATTAATTGGTTTGATAAAATGATTCAAGAAGATCGAATCATATATTTATTAGATTTCAATTATTTCTTAAATTTTAGAATTTAATGATCTGCTTAATATTCGATAAAATATATAGATTTCAAATCATATATTAAATGCAATAGTATATTCATCTTGATATCATCTTATTTTGAAACACCTAAATTTGTGGAAAAATTTTGATTTCGGAATCGAATCAAAATTTTTAGAATAAAAACGTTCAAATTTAATTTAATAACTATATATTTATTTTACATTAAGTAATAAAGTTTAGGCGGAAAAACAAAATTGAAAAAAATTATTTTGTTTTAATATATATATATATAGATATAGATTACTATCATATATTCTTATAAGTGTCAACTTCTTTTTATTTTTTATTTTTTTTATTTTTTACAACTTTCTTTTTGAAATACAAATATTTTTTTCGTTTCAAAAAATAGTTTAACATATAATATATTAAATCAATCATTTTCTTACATTATTTAATTCAACATTTATATTACATATATTTAAAAAGTATAATAGATTCAAAATTTCAATTATTTATTAATATATTATTTAGGTTTGATTTGATTATTTATTGTTGGTTATATAGACAATATTTATATTCGATTTGTAAATAAAAAGTTGTTAAATATTTATTTATAATAATGTTATTAGATAATTTTAATATGTTTAAATATAATTAATCAGTTTTATTTTTATTTTTTAATCTTAAATTTATTCAATAAATAAATCTAAATATATAGTAAAGGAGTACAGACGTGATTAATTACATGAGATTAATATTTTAATAAAAAATATGAAATTATTTAAATAAGTAAAAAATCTAATTTCTTAATAGGATTATTCAATTTTTATTTATGAATTGTGTGTCAATTTTATATTTATATTTATATTGATATGAATATTTAAAATTTATTGAATTATTTATAGTTGTAACTTATGTTAAGAAAGTTACAAACGCCACAAATGTATTTGAGTTTTATAAAAAAATTGGTAAGCATTTTAAAATTTATTTTTATTTGTCCTAATTAATATTACATCTTATTTTTATTATTAAATAATTTGTAGAAAAAATAAGTATATATCTAATTAAAAATTAAATAAATATGTTTTCATCGGACCTGTCCAATATCAGTACAAACATACAATTAAAAAAATCACTATATCTGGGCCCATCTTGGCGTATCGTACACAAACAAGTCCAGTCCAACAGAAACTGGTGTTTGGTTGGAAGTTGGAAGAGATTTATTTCAATTTGTAGATTTCCCCCTTTTCGAGGGAGCTTCATAACAGAGATTGCACTTGCCCTCCCAAAATTCAGCTCCCCCGCCCCCGCCCCCGCCCCCGCCCCCGTTCCCGTCTCCCACCCCTCCCCTCCGAGGATTGCGATAGAGTTTTGTTTGCAGTATACAATATTCAGCAGCTTGAATTTTTTTGGGCTGTACCACTATTGAACCCGTAAAACCCTAGAATTCTTGCAACCTATTGGATTTTTGCGTAATTATCACCCCGGAGAATCATTTTATGAATTACTATTCACCGGAAGAAAAGGAGACTCATTTGAAATAATCCCATTGAGCTGTACGGATTGGCCATGCGACGGTTGTTCTGGGCAACGATCGGCCTCTTGAGAGAGGACTCCACAACCACATCCAACTCCATTTATCAAGGCGCTGAAATTGTATTTGGTGGTGTTGTTTCTGAATCAGCTCATTTATTGCAAGCCGATTGTTGTGGATTTCACTATGACTATTGATACTCATGCTCTAAGTTCGAAGGGACTGTTATGCAATGCCGGCGCCGGCGCTGCGGCTGGTAAATCTAAACTTGCAGTTTTATAACTAATTTTCTTGGTTTTGTTCTTAATAAATCCATGTTCCTTATTGAAGAATCTCTTTCATGCTAATCAACTTCTAATATAATTCAAATAATAATCTATATTAGTATATCCAGAGAAAATTAGTTTTGAAAACTTGACAGTTTCATATTCGGGTGCTTTATGACATAAATTAACGATGCATTAATATTATAATGATAATGGAGATGTGATAATTTTGTTTATGAAGCCAGAATGACATTTTTTTGAAGCATCGAGTACCCAACTGCTGAGTAATGATGAGGTTTTTCTGGTCCTGATCACTTCACTAAACATCACTATTCTGACTTAGGTCAGCATATAAGATGTGCATGTGATGGAAGAAGCATAACGTTTGTTGGGCCTGCAAGCATTTTTAGTCATCTAATCATAGTTCTTTGTCACCACCTGCGGCATTATATGGGTCAAGTCTGAAATTGTGCAAAATCTTATGAGCTTCAACTCGAATTGCTGCAGGGGTGATTGCAGCTACTTTTGTGTGTCCTTTAGATGTTATTAAGACGAGGTTGCAGGTCCATGGGCTGCCGCAGCTCACTAATGCTAACATCAAAGGTCAGATTACTTACTTTTTGGAGGTCATAATATTTGCAAATGTAGAAAATTTAGAAAATGTGCTTGGTTGTTGATTGTTTTTAAATTGATCGCTATTAGAAAAAAAATTGAGTTCAGTAGTTGAGATGCCAGGTGTAGGGTTGTAATCGAGCTAAGTCAAGTCGATACATTTTCAGGATTGAGCTCTAACTGAAACTCCATGGCAAACTTCGTTATACTCAAGCATAACTTGACTGAATTACTTGTATAAAATAGTCTAAGATCTGATGTAATTCAGTTAAAGTGGCTAGATAAAGCTCAATTTGGATGCTGTATATAAATATTGAAATACATAAATAACTAAATATATCAAGTAAATTAGTACAACACTCTAGGCTCGCTTGCCTATTACGTCTAGTACAGTGGAGCTCAAGCTTGAGAGCTACTTACTGGTGCTCAACTTGATAACTTTGAGTCAAGTTCAAATATTTCCCAAGCCAATCCTGAATAATGCTCTAGCTTGCTCAACTCGATTATGCCCTAGAAAGCTGTATGCCAATGCTGCTGTTCCTACATGAATATGACTGATATGTGTTTGGGTATCTTTGTCTAGGTAGTGTTATAGTAGGGAGCTTAGAACAGATATTTCAAAAGGAGGGATTGCGTGGCATTTACCGCGGGCTTGCACCCACAGTGCTTGCATTGCTTCCAAATTGGGCGGTAGGTTATTCTGCTTCCTCCAGAAACACCCCCCCGTTTCTCAGGATTCTTCTTCTCTTTTGGGTACACAAATTACTTCAGTGAAAGTGAGTCTGCCTTAACTCTTTTGCAGGTGTATTTTACAATTTATGATCAACTAAAGAGTTTTCTTGGTGCTGATGGTTAGCTAAATATTTGCTTTCTTAGCTGTTCTCTTTTAAGAAAGAATGAAGGGTCTTTTGCATTTTTCTTATCCAAGATGAATGTACAGATGTACCTTTTTCTGGTTCATATATTCTTTATTATGCCTTATTTGTGTGGAAATTGTAGATGTTAATCATCAGCTCTCTGTTGGTGCAAATATGATTGCTGCTTCTGGTGCTGGGGCTGCGACTACGTTTGTGACAAATCCTCTGTGGGTTGTCAAGACAAGGCTTCAAGTATGTCTAACGTCAAGTTATTATCACAATCTTTTTTTCTTTGTGAAACTATTGTTTTATATATATTCTAATGCTGGTAAAGTGCAACTGATTTTATGTAGATATTCAGGTAATTGCTTGCTTTTTTTTTTTTTTTTTTTTTTTTTTGCTTAAGCATAACTCAAAGAATTGAAATAACTTAGTCTATAATTTATTTGTTTTTTTGGAGAAATTAACACTTTAATTAAATGCATTTTAAGTAGTTAGGGAAAGTCCTTGTTATGCATGATACTGAAAAATGCATGTGCAGTATAAATGCTGGTGGGTTTATGCTTTTGGGATTTTTCTTCTATGCTTGATTTGGCTCCGATTTATTAGAGCTTGACATTTCAATGAAAACTAGATTTTCGCCCGTGCGATGCACGGGATAAAATATATTGTATTATATTAATAATATGTTATAAAATGTATAAATGATATGATTTCTTTTTAAATATATAATTATATAAGTAAAGAGGTCATGATGCAAATAAAATACTTATGAAATATAAAATACCAAAAAAAAAAGTGTTTTGACTGACACACTTTTGTAGTATTTAAGACACGTGTCTTTTACCTTTTTTCTTCTAGTAGACCAATTTTTTAAATGATACAAAAAGAAAACCCTGCATTTTCTTAATATATTTTGTGTGTTTTTGTTTTCCTTTATATATATATTCATAAAATAAAATGGTGCAAATAAAATACTTGTGAAATATAAAATACCAAAAAAAAAATGTTTTGACTGAGACACTTTTATAGTGTTTGAGACATGTGTCTTTACCTTTTTTCTTCTAGTAGACCATTTTTTTAAATGATACAAAAAGAAAAACTTGCATTTTCTAAATATATTTTGTTTGTTTTTTGTTTTCCTTTATATATATATTCATAAAATAAAATATTAAATACCATTTTCAATATGTAATAGATATAAGGAATTATAACTTTTAAGGTTCCACTCAAATCAATTTGAAGTATAGTTTCATATGTATACTGCATTGTTATTATTTCAAAAATATTATCCAATAAATAATAAATTGGACAACGAATTGAATTTTAGAATTCAAACTCAATCTAACCCACTATAATTCCTCAAAGTCAATATAAATATTTAAAACCAGTAAAAAAATATTAAAATGAAACAACTAATTAATACTTGAATTATAAACTCATAAAACATTTATTTCATATTTTAAATACAATATTTTATTTTAATATATTGACCATCATGATTTAGGCTTATATGGAAAAGTGCTCTCTTTTAGATATTCATAGTGCAGTATCGAAGAACAATTGGTATAAATTTGATGTATTCTCCAACTGATACTACTGTTTCTGATCCTTAACGAGACGGTTCTATTTTTTTTTTTTTTTTTTTTTTTTTTTTTGATATAGCACTTTAGCTATAGTCCTCTTGCTGAACCATTGTGAAATATTGCTTTAATTTTATGCCAGAGAAACTAAATGATTGCATCTGCTAATGGCAACATCTCTCCAAATTTGGATTTAGATAGTTCAACACTTTGAATTTATGGTTTGTTTAGGATTCAAATCGTATGAATCTCACCTGCCTGATTGACTTGAATGTGCTGACAGGGATTGCTATTAAGATAATATTTAGACTTGGTATGGTCTATTTCATTGTCAGTATACATTTAAGAGTGATGCTTGCTTTATCTGTCATGCAGACACAAGGAATGAGGAGTGGTGTGGTTCCTTATAGGGGCACGCTGTCTGCCTTAAGAAGAATTGCACACAAGGAGGGCATTCGTGGCTTATATAGGTTAATTTTTTATTTCAGAACATCATGCAGATTGTATATTTAGGATTAATTTTCTACTGGAGGTTTGATATCTATCTATTCTTTGATGTTCTTTTGGGTGTTCAGTGGTTTGGTTCCAGCATTGGCTGGTATTAGTCATGTTGCGATTCAGTTTCCAACATATGAGAAGATAAAATGTTACTTGGCTGATCGAGGTATGTGTTGACTAATATCTGTGCCTTAAATGCATCATTTAGTTTCTTATTATTCATCTTTGGTTTCTTACTATGCACTTGCTGTCATGATGATAGATAACACCACCATGGATAAACTTGGAGCAAGAGATGTTGCTGTAGCTTCATCAGTTTCTAAGATATTTGCTTCTACTTTGACTTATCCACACGAGGTATGTTGCAAAAAATCCTCTTTTGATGTCTAGTTTCTTGATGTGAACAAGTATACCACATCCTTTTAAGCTAATTGATCAGCGGTTGATGCACCGATGATACTTTTACATGCTTCCTGATCTGTTATATGAGTGAACCCAATCATAGAATGATAAATATGAGTTGACTGCCTGGGTTGTCCATGCTGCTTAATTGCATAATGACTTCTTATTTCCAGTGATAAAGTCCTTGGATTGTAATGCATCCGTCTCTGTTCAAACATTTAAACAACACACACGAACATTTTTGTCTGTGATGATTGTAAATGAAACCAAACAAATCGTGAAGTTTCTTTTTTCGACAAAAAAAAAAAAAATGCAGGTTGTGCGTTCAAGACTTCAAGAACAAGGGCACCACTCAGAGAAGCGGTATTCTGGCGTAGTAGATTGCATTAAGAAAGTATTTCAGCAAGAAGGGATACCTGGTTTTTATCGGGGCTGTGCCATAAACCTGCTGAGGACAACCCCGGCTGCTGTAATTACCTTCACGAGTTTTGAAATGATTCACCGCTTTCTTCTCACTGCATTCCCTCCGGATCCACACCCTCATACAATGTAAGGCTGAGGTTTGCTTGAACGATCAACCCTGTTTCAAGAAGTGGGCATGCCCTGCATCCACTTGAACGTGCGATGAAAGTGTACCAGCTCCTTTTTGTTATCAAACAATGCCGTGTACTAATTATTCCCCCTTTTAATCATTAGGAGAGAATTTATATCTCCCTAATGAGTGATGATGATGATAAAATGTGATTAGAGGAACATCCAATTCAAAGTTTCCCATTCTTTTGGCATAGGATTTATCCTTACATCGTAATTGTTACCAACTATTTCTTCTCCCAACAATTATTCACTGTTCTTATCTTTAGGAGATAATTATACTTTCAGCATCATATTTGATTTTGTTTTAGTAGTTCTTTATTTTTTTTTAAAAGGTATATTTGGGTTTCTTTACTTTCATTTTCTGATTATGTCTGTCTATTTACATTCTTAAACTTTGTGTCCCTATACTTCCGTTTGCATTGAATACTTGTTCTTTGGTGAGTTGTTTGTTGTATTTTCATTGAGAATTGCGCGGAAATAGGAAGCCACGATTTACCGGGACAAAGTTTTATGTAAATAATTATAATAATAAATTGAATTTTTAAAGGTGAAAGTATAGAAAGTCCAATTCAAAAAGAAATTGAAAGCACAAACGTTACTATTTATAAATAAGAGTTCAAGAGTCACAATAAGAAGAATAATAATAGAAAGTTCCAAAATCTAATGTTTATAAGTAATAGTATAAGCCTAATTATTCTTTATATTTTAAATAAAGTGTTGGTTTCTTATATGTGATTGTTTTCTTTTTCCTTTGCCTTAAGTGGCTTAAGAATGTGGGAAGGTACGGCCCAATGGGCTGGTGAGCCGGGCCCATAGATTATTTGGAGGCGAAGGGGCCACTTCGCCAGCTTGAGATGTTAAAGTTTCCTATTGATATTTTGGTAATTATACAATAATTTATATGGAAAATGAAAAGAAGATTAATCCTATTTTCTGAGTCGTTTTCTTCTATTCAACATAACTAGATTTTTTTTTTTCCTTTTGTTTTGTTCCACTGTGTACGACCAATTCGCGTTTGAATGTTTGACATTGTTACAGTTTGAGTTGTTACACACTCAAATATCAAAATTAGGAATTAGGATAAAGCATTCCCACCTTGCGCGGATCCCCCGTTTACCCACCCCGATTATAAGGCGCACCTTATCCACGCTTTTTTGTGCTGGTTCCCAATTTAGTCATCCCTATTGTGGACTGACAACCCCCGGATCTAGTCGGCATGCTTTCTTGCCATTCCTAAATTGGAATGTGGGAGAATAATCGGATGGGTATTAAAACATTAATCATAATTTAACAATTATTGTTTGTATATAGACGTAGGCATGTTTTTCAATTAGAACCGATGGATTCAAATTGAAACAGAAACTGAAAATTAGTCGGTTTGATTTTGGTTATAGGGTAGTTGGTTCCGAGAATCTCGCTTCCATCACCTATTTTGATTTTCACTGACAGTTTCAGTTGTGAAATTTAAAGAAAAAATCGGAAAAAACAATCATAAAATCGATAATTATAAAATCAAAATCGAAATCGATGATATATCAATTCAAATTCAATTCCATTCTCAATAATTTCTAAAATTTGTGGTTCTAAAATAAGAATCAAAATTGATGAAACCATGCTGACATCTCTTTTTATGGATGGATGGAAGGGATAGGATTATGGCATGGAGAAATGGCTCAATTTTCTCTTCATCATTTGGCTGATCTGCTGTTAAAAGGTAAAGCACCTCAAAATGTATTGAGGAGTGTAATGAGAGTATGATACATGTAGGGAATGGCTGGTGGTTCAATGGACCCCATACCTTCATTCTAGAGGCAAAACCTTTCTTTTTTTCATTCTTTTTTTTTCATTTAGAAAAAATTACGAATATAAAATCCATTCGTTTTCTATGTAAATTTATGCATCAACCCTCTTTCATGATATTTGGTATATATTTCTTACTTACATTGTTGTGTCTGTGTACTAATTAATTTATATTTATATTTAAAAAATTAAAGTGATTTAAAGATCGAGTTGCTAACCTATATTATTATTTGATGAGATCATGTTACTAGATTATGAAAACTGAACAATAAATGAGCATCTTGTGTCTTTAACCAATTAGCTCAAATAAGTAGCCAAACAACCTTTTTTCGTCTTTTTATAGGCAGAACAACCATTACTATCAAGTTTTATGTTGCATTATATTGCATTAGAAGTGATGTATATAGTTTGTTTTAAGATTTTTTAATCATAATAAGTTATTTGGAAATAAATTTTTTTTAAAAAAATTATTACAAAAAAATAAAAATTTATTACAGTAGAAAGTAACTCCAACTTACATCGGATTCACATGAAACTTTGGGGAAAAAATCATTATCTGGATAGAAAAATGATTAACTAGTAACATGAAGTTGTCGGAAAAGTTACTTTTGTGCTTCAGACAAATATGATCATTGTTGACATTATGGCAAAGGGCATGAGGAGATGAAATCTTCTTCTTTCTTTTTTTTTTTTTTTTCAGCATAATAAAGTGGATTAGACCTCTCCAAACATTTCATAAATCTAATTATTTCAAATGATGAATTGCAAATATTTAATATTACATTTTGATTTTTCTTAAATTTTATTCCTACACATCAATCTTATATTTTGATTTTCTTATTTCGTACAATCAAATTTATATGGTATGACATCACTACAATACATGTAATTTTAATGGATGAATTACGAAGAAATATAATATGAGGTTCTATGAAGTTGCATTTATAATGAGAATGAGTTTCCGCAACAATATTTTGTGAAATTACATAAAAATTATAAAATAGTATGGACAATAATTTTTTAATATTGTGTTATATTTTATTAATAATATATATACATAGATATTTATGATGGGCATTGTATAATGAATTATAAGATTAAAATAAGGAAAAAAGATGGGTTTTGTCTGATTGTACATATAATGGTTTGGATGAGATTTGGGCCATTTTGCACTTTGCAACATGTGAAATCATTATAAGATGTCATAACTTCAGCCATTTTAGGTATAGGTATTGTGATAGAAATGACACATTATGCCTTTTTTTCTTTTTCTTTTTCTTTTTTTGGTGAGACAGTCTTATATTTATCGAGTGCAACATATATAGCATGGTATGGTTTTGGTTTTGAATTAAGAGCGGCGATCAACAGTTTGATTATATTGTTGACTTGGTTTCGATTTGAAATAGAAATCGAAAATTGGTTGGTTCGATTTCGGTTGCAAAATCGTCGGTTTCAATTATGATTTCGATTTCAAAAGTAAAACTTGAAAAAGAAAAAAAAACGAGGACCGTTGGTTCTGAAACCGAAACCGGCTATATACCGGCTTGTTTTAGCTTCCACCTCCAGTAGTTCTAGGAACCGTCTGTTTTGAAACTGTGCCCATATTTAATCATATATCTAATTTACAACATTATTTGTTTAATTAAAAAAAAAAAAAATAATAATAATAATAATAATCTTCCCAGCGAATGGGAGCAAATTTGGATAAAACATGCCCTGAATTAAATGTGGAAACATTTTAAAATTTACTTTGAAAAATTGTGTAATACAAATAATCATTGTGTAATTTTTTAGAATACTAATAATATAATTTTATTATATATTAGTAATATAAAAATTATATTATGTTTTGTGTATTATGTAGTAATAATAAAAATCTTCCCAGTGAATGGGAATAAATTTGGATAAAACATGCTTTTGGCAATATCTCTGGAATGTTTTTTCGTCGTCCAATAAAAATCCACAACGTAAGCAAATTGTCCGAACAGTAGTTCTATTGGCTGCAGCATAATCCAATTATTGGCTAATATTTTTAGTTTATAATGCAGCCGGCATCATGCGATTGCAGTCTCCCGCCGACCCCTGGACCCCAACCAATACGCTCTCCGTGGGGCCAGGTACACCTAGGTCTTGACCTAACAGGTTCGGTACCGAACCAAGAATTTGAAATTTTCGAACGTTAGTTCCACTGAATGTAAAGGACGAGATACCCTTTGTTTTTAATTTAATTAGCTGCAATCCAACAACCTTATTTTAATTTGAGTGGCTACTATTAAAGAATGACAAATAAATAATTGTGTAATTCAATTACCGCTGCCTTTGTTTGATATATGCATTTATTAACTTAAATTTTAATTCTTAGAAAGAAAAACTTAGAATCTAAAATACTTTTAATTTTTCCAATTTAATACTTTAATTTGTAACAAAATATAGTTAAAATATTTGATGTGATCACGTTTGGAGCTCATTTTAGTCTACAAAAGTAGAAGCTCGACCCTATTATAGATTCAATTGTTTCTCAGACTAATTTTATCATTAAACGAGCACTCTCGTCAATGCAACATCATCTCAGCTGCACAATGACAAATTAAATTTTGATGAAATTTTAAAACTTGCCAATGTTACAAATAATATTATCTCTATTTCAAATAACATCTTAGTTTGTAAAAAATTGTGCTTAGAAATTTATAGTTAGTTGATAATTGACATTTCTAAAATTCCTTTTATTTCAAAATGCAAAAAAAAATCAAATTTAATTGAATAAGAAGACCAAACCATATATATCAACATAAAGGGTGTTAAATCATAAGAAATGGTATCCTCATCAGTTCAAATTTCAAAATGTATGTCTCAACACACACACACCCACACACACACACTATATATATATGTGTGTGTGCATTTACATAACTTTAAGAAAATAAAATTCAAATAAAATGCAGAAAATAGGCTGTAACTCTTTTTATTTGTTTTCTTGTTATGTATTTAATTTTTTGTCTGTTTTATTAGATAATTATAATTTGATGAGAGCCTTAGGCTCAAAGAAAGCAAATGGGTTTGGTAAAAAGATTGAGACTTTGTATTGAAGCCCATAGTCAGTTGTCTTTTAATTATTATTATTATATTAATTCTTTTAAATATTTAGACACCAGCTTTGAAGTTAACCGCTTTCAACCAAAAACTCATTGCCTGAAAATGACACACTGCCCACCAATTTGTGGGCCCTTTTTTATTTTTGAATTCAAAATTGATTTCCTAATTAATTTTAATTAGTAGCCATAAGTGGTTCTATATTTTACCTTGCATAATTGATTAAACATTCTGAATATCTTCACTAATTTGATACTTCATATGAATTTAGATTCCTACAAATTTACTTGACCTAATTCAAAAAATCTCAAATTCGATGTATATAAAATATTTAAAAATATCAAGTCGAACTGATTCGTTGTATATATAAAACCCATAAAACTCATATATTTGGAGTATAATTTTTGACGCATCTTGTATTGCATATTAATAATATATTTCAATATTATTAATGGACATGACTTGTATTGTTTAATATTAGCTAATTTGATATGCTTTGATTGTCCAAAAAATAATGATAATGCTTGGCTTTTGGGACAAAGTGGGTGTAAGAGATAATTATAGTATAAACTTTAAATCAATTTTTTAAAAAATCAATATTGTTTCTAGTAAATACCCATTTGCAGCTAAGATTCTTTTTTCAGCTAATTAAATATCAATTAACTAAATTTATAAATAAATCTTGATACTTCAAACATCGCTTCATCGAATAAATATGTAGATTAAAAAATTATTCCAAACAACATAAAAAAACAAAGTTGCAAATATTATTTTGGTGACACATACATTTATCCAAGCCTAAGCTTGTGAAGGTGAGTACTTAAAGGTTCAAATACAGATGAATTGTAACGAAATGGTACATCTTGGAGACTAAGGCAAGCAATAGTTCATATGCTTACTCTAAAAACCATCAAATAAGGAGAAGGAATGTAGGTGACACTTGGCAGCACATTATTTGTTAAAAGCAAGTACTACAGTATACAAGATTTATCATATTCTTTTAACAATGTATCTCTCTCTCTCTCTCACACGTACACACACATGATGTAATAAAATACTTAATGTTATGTGTTTTATTGGAGTAACCTTCAACATAAAGTAATAATATCTTACATTATAAAAAATTGAACACAAATTTACAAAAAAAAAAAAAAAATGAATACGGAGTACAAATACTTTGTGTGAAGTTTGCTTCATATAAAACTAATTATCGAAGCTCTTATTATTACTTTATATACACATGTATTTTTTTTGAATTTATTTTAACCAATTAGAAATTATTACAAAATCTTGAATATAAATTTGATATCAGTGTCTCATAACTACTAGTAATGTGTCCGTGCAATACATGATTTTATAAATATAATATGTATATAATAAGTATTAATAATTTATTTAATTTCTTTTTAGAAAATCTATAAGAAAAATAGAAAAGTATATAATAAGTAATGTAAATTATTTACATGAAAAATATATTTATATGGTTATGAAAATGGTTGAAGAATTATATATGGTTGGGTGCAAAATATAATAATAATAATAAAAAATTACCTGAAACAATTACCATATCATAAATTTCCGACTGCAATCAATTAATACCAATTATTAAACATTATCTAAAATCCATTTAGATTAAACAGATTTGAATTACTATATAGCTAGCATTTGCATTTGTAGTTGATAACTTTTTGCATTCAATTTATATAAACTAGATGACCGACTGTACATTGTATAGGAGATAATATATGATAAAATTATATTATTATTATTATTCATAAAAATCTACATAATAACGATTTATGTCAATTATATTTATATAAATATTATGCGATTTTTTTATGGAATTGAATATCTTGAAACTGAAAATGAATCAACCAATTTCTTGTTTTGATTTTGATTTAATACGGAGTCAATGGTCGAGTTGTTGATTCACAATTCAAATTGTCTGTTTTGAATCAATAGATGAAAAATATTTTACAATCAATAGATTAAATCTTTCAGTTTTTATTTTGTTAACCCGTCCACCTCATTTAAAATTATTTATCCTACCAATTATGTGTGTGTGTGTGTGTGTATATAAATAAATTATATTTAATCATTTTAAATATAATTGTTTATTTTAATATATACAATATTGATGTCAAATTAAATATCACAAAAAGAAGAATAATTTGATATATCATATTTTAAAAACAAACTTATAATGAAAAAGTTCTTTGAATGTTTTAATTTTAGTAAAAAATTAAAATAGGAGAGAGGGGATGTGGCAGTTAATATGAAAGAAAATTCCAATATATTACACTGGAGAAAAATACTGAGAATTATTACTAAAGTGAAAGAATAGAGCAAATTATATATATATATATATATCAAGGATACATGTCACAATTTCTCCATTTGTCACAACCGTGTGACTTAGTCTATCTCCAATTCATATTTTTTTAACTTCACCATATATAAATTGTGTGGTATATATATATATATAATTCCTACATAATGATAAGTCATTAAGAATTTCTCCAAGAGCCTCATTTATAATTTTTATGGGGAACAAAAATTTAATTTTCGTTTATAGTGAACGAATTATCAATCTTTACAACACCAAAAATTATAAAATAACTAATAAATAAATAAGTTTATTTTGTTCCAATACATCAATGAAGTATACAAATAACTATTATAATTATTCCAATCGTACATGCGCCCATACTTTTACAACCAAACAGATATAAATATGATTATAAATATCAAGCTTCTAATGTATAACTAACAAATGGTAAATTTCCAACGGAAACCATCAACTCTTTTCTAATATATTTTTATTATTAATTATAATTTACAAAATTAATAATCATATATCACGATAATGTAGATTTTGCTTCATTTCATTTTGTTAAAAATGTAAGGAAGAAGACTACAAATGTAAAACTTTATCGTTAAAAATACATGCTACCATCAGTATCAATCTCTGAATTGACTTCACTTAAGTCAGATTTTTCATGAAAAAATAAATCGATAATATATCAAAATCGTAGAAATGAGTTGAAAATTATTGTTTAGAAAAAAATAAAAAATCACGCAAGACAACAAATAATATAATTCATAAAGAAAATTTAAAAAATTGAAATTAAACTACACTTATTATATTTTCACATTGATGGGACATAAAATTCAGTATGTTGGAAATTTTACACTATCATGTTTTTTTTTTTTAGTATTTGAGTTTAAATTAGAATGAGATAATATTTAATATAAATATGTGATACCAAATTATTTATCAAATATAATAATAAAATAAATTAATAATTAACAAATATAATTTTTTTAAAAATATGTCGTGCAATACATAGCTATTGCACTTGTTAATTTAGTACAAATATTCAAGCAACACATAAATACTCCCACCTATAAAAAGTCATATTTAACATGTTTCAGTTTTACTATTCTATTAACTATAGATGATAAAAATATTATTAATTTGATATATTAATATGCAAAAATATTTAAAATAAAATATATTTAATTTTTATTTTTATTTTAAAAAGAGAAAAAAAATTGGTGGAGCGTTTTAGCCTTCAAATTTTGCCCACCAACTCACTATTTATTTTCCAATAAATAATGTTTCATTATTCAGCAAAACTTAGAAAAAAAAAAAAAGGTTTTCTTTATATTTTCACATATTTATTTAAACAAAAAAAAATATCAGCAACTTTCTGTTATTACCATAAAACTACTTTTAGTATACATATTGTTGTAGTCAATTCACTATCAGTTCAATTCACTATCAGTTTAATCATAGTGCTTCTTTTTTTTTTGTTTTTTTTTTCCTTTTTTATTATTTATTTTACATAATTTTTCGTGAAGAAAAAAAAAAGGATGTGGAAGATGGGTGATTAATATCCTGTCAAAAAAAAAAAAGAAGAAAACTGCCTTTACTCAAAATTTGAATGCAGGAGCCACTATTCCTACTTGGAATCAACGTAGAGGACAAATGAACCGACCCCCGCCTATTTTAATTGGTTAATAATTCCTTTGAAAATTCATTCATTGCTTCATAAATATTATTGTTGTTATTATATGGCATCATTGCTTTTGAGCATCTCTACTTCTTATCCAAATAATTTTTGATATTTTGAAATTAAAACACTAAAATACCTGATATTTCAATCGTTATTTAAAACACTAAAATACCTGATATTTTAAGTGTATAATGATTTTATTTTCATCCATCCAGTTTATAAACGTACATAATATGACATATCATTCATGATTTATAATTAGAAAAATAATAAATCAAAATATAAGATCAGAATACGATAAACAATGAGTTATAAGCATATCAAAAACAACTAAATTAAAGATATATCCATTATTTGTTTCAATGCCAAGAATGAAAACATATATATGTTTCCTTTCCTTCTTTCCATTTTTCCCACAAACACAAAATATCTTCACCACTTCCCATTTCCTTTACTCAACCAAACCTATAATGCCACAAAGTTGTCTCTTCACAATTTGCTAATAATTTCCCAAACCTATATTATAACTTCCTTTTGATGTGAGTTCATAAATCAATATGTGTCAATTTTTATTCAATTAAAAATTCTTTATTATTTATTTTTTCAATCCAAAAAAATAGTGATTTTTTAAAATTAAGATCTCGTTTTATTAGCAAAAGTTAAACAAATATTGTTTTAAAATTTTAATTTTAGAAACAAGTTACATATCATTGAATAAGTCTAATCAACGAATAAAAAAAATTTATAAAAATGAGTTTATGGTTTTACAAAAATTATATTTATATCTAATTAATAAAAAATAATAATTTGTATTAGAGTGAGTATCCTTTGAAACGGTTGCACGTATAACATGATTTAAAATATTACTTGTTCAACTATAAAATATTACTTATTTAACTATAGAATATCATTATTTTTTAAGGTAACTGATCATAAATTATACACTTTATGTAACAGTAATACTTTATAGTTAAACAAATAATATTTTAGCGCGTGTTGCACGTGCAACCCTTTTACAGGAGTTTTTTGCGAAAAAGTGAAAAAAATTATTTTGCAAGTGTTTGAAATATTTTTATTCATGATTTTCATTTCTTAAATTCGATTGTGCATATTTAAAAATATTTATTTTCATAAGGATTGGGTCAAACCTTTTTAAGGGAAAGAATGGTAATGTGGTGTTGAATTTTGAATTATAGTTAGGAAAAATAATAAAATGAATCAAGCATAAATTGAAAACTTCAAAGGGGGGGTTTTATTCTTTTTCTTGGGTTGAAAAAATTAAAGATACACCAAAATAAGGGAAGACCCTGACCCGAACCTGGAGGTTCGGAGTGAGGTTCGTGTACATGTGGCAAATATATGTTCAAAAAGTGGCACAGACTCATACTCGCAGCATCACTACCAGTAGCTGTATAAAGCAGAGAAGTTGCTTTTGAAGTTTTGTAGAGAGAGAAGAAAAGGCGAAGCAACGGCTAATTCTTCACTGTAGTGTTGTTGTAGAGTGAGAAAAAAGTTACCGATTATTTCTTCGGTGTGTATATGTTGCCGCATTGATCGCTGATTTTGGAAGCCTAGGTTACTCTGCTTTTGCTTTCTCTCTCTCGCCGGGGAAGATATCCGTAAAAGTTCGATCAATTTTCTTGGATGATTTCGTATATGTTGGATTGAAGTTCCAGATTTGTTGGATTTCTTAGTGAATTAGGAATGGCGGCGGTTGAAGGTGCATTGTCCTTCTCTGTGGCGTCTGTTGTGGAGGATGTTCTGCAGCAGCACGAAAATCGATCCCGTGATCTCGATTTTGATGCTCGCAGAGCAGAGGAAGCCGGTAGTTTTCAATCTTTTCGGTCTTGATTCTGCAAATGCAATCCGAGTTTTTCTCCCCTGAAAATTTAGATTTGTTTGAAGAGACGAATTTGTTGGTTTCTGCCATATGAATTCTTACTTAAGTTCAATGGATTTTGTTTTATAAGTTTTAAAAAGCTTTGAAAGGTTCTTGTTGATTGACAACTGAAATTGAAAAAAAAAAAAAAAAAAAGAAAAAAAAAGAAGAAGAATAATAAATAAAATATTAATCTATTTTTTTCAATCTTCGGATTCGTGATTTGTAATATCCCATGGTACGTATTTATAAAGTTAGAATGATAATTATTGTTGCTTCTCTTCTTTGTATTCGATGAAGAGAAATATTAACTGGAAAAAAAATTCCTGTATCTAAATTCAGACTATATGCAATCGTTTTTTAGCAAGTATTTTCCTGTATGTGCAGCAATAAGAAGATATGAAGCTGCGGCTTGGCTGAGAAAAGTGGTAGGAGTGGTGGGTGCAAAAGATTTGCCGGCCGAACCTTCTGAGGAGGAATTTAGGCTTGGATTGAGGAGTGGAATAATTCTATGCAATGTGCTTAATAAAATTCAACATGGAGCTGTGCAAAAGGTCAGAGAAGATACATTCATTGAACTTTTTCCGTCATTTTTCTTTTCTTCAAGAAACCAGACATAATGTATGTTGCTTTGAGCTGCAGTCTGTAATTGTATTCAGGATTGACATTGATCATCCTTTTGTTTCAGGTAGTTGAAAGTCCATGTGACCCTGCACTTATACCAGATGGCGCTGCATTGTCAGCTTATCAGTACTTTGAGAATGTGAGGAATTTCCTTGTAGCCGTGCAAGAGATGGGAATACCTACTTTTGAGGCCTCTGATCTGGAGCAGGTCTGTATTGATGCCACCATTTGTAATGAATTGACCGTACTATATGCAGAATGGTAGCTTTTTTTTTTTGGGGGGGGGGGGGGGGGTGGGGGGAGGGGGGGCGGAATTCAAACCGAGAAATTGCCTGATATATCCTTAGTTTTATTGCTGAATAAATTGCCGTTTGTTATTAATTAAAAGTTAGAAGCTAGATGATGGTGATGGTTCAAGGTCATTGGTTGTTTTTTCAGGGAGGAAAATCTTCAAGGGTTGTTAACTGTGTGCTGGCACTCAAGTCCTACTATGAATGGAAACAGTCAGGTGGAAATGGGATTTGGAAATTTGGTGGAAATGTTAAAACAGCTGCATCCGGAAAACAGTTTGTTCGCAAAAATTCTGAGCCTTTCACCAGTTCTCTGTCAAGGTGCACGTCTGCTACTGATAAATTCTTGAATGGGGTATGTGCTGACAAAGATGTTAACACAGCGGTATGGATTGCGAATTCAGTCTCCTTTTAGCACCCATGAAGTATAAAGTCTATACTAATATATCTTTTCTCCATGTTGCAGCATAATTCCTCCTTGAGTAAGCTTGTTCGAGCAATTCTAGTGGATAAGAAGCCTGAGGAAGTTCCAAATGTAAGATATGTGCATATTAAGTTTAGTTGTCATTCCATACATGCATCAACGTTACGATACTCCCAGTTAGTTAGAAATTCAAATAGCAGCTCCCAAATGTTTGATATTCTCTAATCTGTTCTTTTGGTTTCTTTATGCCCTCTGGCCGATCCTCCCCAGTAAATGTATTTCATATTTTTTCATGATACATAGTTTTTAAATATATGGACTTGCATTCTGCGGATTTCCGCCAATAACCTTTTATTTGGAGCTGACATATACTCTCTGTATTTCAGCTTGTTGAGTCTGTATTAAGTAAGGTCATGGAGGAGTTTGAACAGCGCGTTTCAAGCCAAATGGAATTGGTACATTATCTTTACAGTCAGTGTTACTGTTCTATGAGCAACTAATAATTTATTCATTCCCACATCTTATGTTAGTTTGCAAATAATTGACATTTCTGTTTTCATTCAATTAATACCTCAAGAGATGCTTTAAATATCCTTTGAACGCATCATTTCATCATATCATGTATATTTGTTATTGTAACAGAAGAAGGCTAATTCTAGGGACTCCAATACTTCTCATGGAACCAAATCTGTGATAAAGCCTCCTTCACTCGATGTACAGGTAATTATTGGGTTGTAGAAAAAGTCTCTTACTAAGAGATCATCGTCTCTTGGAGTTTTGCTTCATTGACACATCACTTTTACTTTTTCAAAATAAGATTGAACAAAAGAATTCTGCACTTCCGAATGAAGATCAGGAGATTAACAGATTTCATGACAAAAAATCCAACAGTAGATTCATGAAGCAGCAAATGATTGTTGACCAACAGCAAAAAGATGTTAAGGTAAGAACCAAACTAAACTAAAAAAAAAGAAGTCTTCATTATGTGTAACCTATTATGTTGCTATTTTATGGGACTCACACTGATATTATGTTACTGGATTATCTGGTCTAGATGATAAAGCAATCTCTTTCTACTACAAAAGCGGGTATGCAGTTCATGCAAATGAAATTCACTGAAGAAATGCAAAATCTTGGTAGGCATTTGAATATTCCGTCTTATTTAGTCAGCGTTTGTCAGTGTTAATTATAGGGTGTGAAAGACCAGGGTAGGGCATACTGGGGGATTTTGTTTTTTGAGAATATGTCAGTTCTTTCTTTCGACTTAGAGTTTAAATGTAATTCACAGGCCTCCATATTCATGGACTAGCATATGCAGCTTCTGGTTATCATAGAGTTCTTGAGGAAAACCGGAAGCTTTATAATCAAGTCCAGGACCTAAAGGGTATTGTTATTGTTTCTCAGATTTAATACTTTATTTTTGTTATTCTTATCCCTCTGTCTTCAACTAAGTTAATGTTTGAAAATTATGATTCAATCAGGAAGCATTAGAGTTTATTGTCGTGTCAGACCTTTCCTGCCAGGACAATGTAATTACTTGAATACTGTGGATCATATTGAGGAAGGTGTTATCACAATAAACACTTTGGCGAAGAATGGGAAAGGACGGAAATCCTTCAACTTCAACAAAGTGTTTGGGCCTTCCGCAACACAAGGTATGGCCTTAACTCAAGGCTCTTTTAACTCGTTACTGTTTCAGTTTGACAAAGATCTTCATGATCGTCCTTTTGTATCTCCTTGCAGAAGAGGTATTTTCAGACACCCAACCACTAGTGAGATCAGTTCTTGATGGTTTCAATGTTTGCATTTTCGCTTATGGTCAAACAGGATCGGGGAAAACCTTCACAATGGTAAGATAGAAGCTATAAGAACTGGTTCTTATAGGAACATTTGAAATTGTCTATATTTGGAACACCAACATTAATGTTGTATGTGTTTTTACTTTTATCCAGAGTGGACCGAAGGATATCACAGAGAGCAGCAAAGGTGTAAATTACAGGGCGTTGAGTGATTTGTTCCTGCTTGCGGAGCACAGAAAGGATACTTTCTTCTATGATGTGTCTGTTCAGATGATTGAGATTTACAACGAACAAGTCAGGGATCTTCTCATAACTGATGGCTTAAGCAAAAGATATCCTTTCACAATCTATTTTCTGACCTGATACAGTGAATGGTTAGAAATTTGATTTCAATTTCTAACCAAAGTGATGAAAACTAATATTTTAATTTCTTTAATGAGAATATACTGAAATTCTTTATAGTTAGAAGGGTTGAAGGATTCCTTAACTAAAAGTACATTAGAAATTCGAAATAGTTCTCAGACAGGTCTCAGTGTACCAGATGCAAATTTGGTCCGTGTATCTTCAACATCTGATGTTATTGATCTGATGAACATTGGACAAAAAAATCGTGCAGTGGGCGCAACAGCACTCAATGACCGTAGTAGTCGCTCTCACAGGTGGGCTATTTGTTACTATATCCTTGTTGTTCTTGTTGTTTTTATAGTCTCTATGACTGAACTACTTGCTATTTCAGTTGCTTAACAGTTCATGTCCAAGGAAAAGATTTGACCTCTGGAGCTATTCTTCGAGGTTGCATGCATCTCGTTGATTTGGCCGGAAGTGAAAGAGTTGACAAATCAGAAGTCACAGGCGATAGACTAAAAGAGGCTCAGCATATCAATAAATCTCTTTCTGCATTGGGTGATGTTATATCATCTCTTGCCCAAAAGAACTCACATGTCCCCTATAGAAATAGTAAACTAACTCAACTGCTGCAAGATTCACTGGGTAAGGATTGCAATTTATTGACCCTAAACTAACTTGTGTATTTCTTTGAATAGTTCCCTTCCTAACATGTGTCTCAATCTTTAATATCGTAAATAGGAGGGCAAGCAAAGACGTTGATGTTTGTTCACATAAGCCCTGAAGCCGATGCTATTGGAGAGACAATAAGTACACTTAAATTTGCTGAGCGTGTTGCAACTGTTGAACTTGGTGCTGCACGCGTAAATAAGGATTCAGCAGATGTTAAAGAACTCAGAGAACAGGTTTGTCTCATCCTTCTTTTGTAGCTCGGGTCCTGTATATTCACTTATTTCGTGAAAGTGGTTGGATTAATGATTGATGGTTTGCTTTTTGTGATAGATTGCTAGTCTGAAGGCTGCCTTAGCAAGGAAGGATGGAGACCCAGTCTCTACACAGCCGAAGGTATCTGGCAGTCCATGTGGCATGCAGCCATCACCTTATAAACCCACTTTGAATGCAAATGTAGGGTCACCATCACCGAATGGCCTGAGGAAGCCAATGGAAGAAGTAGGCAACATAGAGGTAAATAACTTCCATTCAGTTGCAATATTTCTCGGTCACAATTATTATATATGGTTATCGATAATGTTATACTCTCAATTTTCTTTTAATAGCAATCGCATGACAATTGAAATTGTCATTGTAAGTTGTGAGCGAGTTCATCTGCATTATCAATTATTGAAAGGCAATAAAACAAAAACTTCCAATCTTGTAGACAAGTTCCATTTTGAAGTATTTGATGTGCATAGAGAGTACTGAACAATGGGGAAAATACATCTTCAACATGGTAACGTAATGCTTCTAAAATATTTGACACAGATAAAAAGCCTTGTGTTGTTGTTTGTGAAGAAGCTAACAGGATTCAACTCTTTTAATCAACAATGTATGCATGAAATATCACGTAATCATAATTGAAATCATAATTTAACATGGATTTTACAACTTAGCAATCCATTTAATATGAATCTTAAAAGCCCTGTGTTGTTGTTTGTGGAGAAGCCAACAGTTTTCAACTTTTTTATTCAACACTGTTTGCATAAAATATCACATGTCATAATTGAAAGCATAATTTAACATGGATTTTACAACTTAATGGTTTTCACAATCCATTTAATATGTATCTTAAATTCCTTGTGTTGTTTGTGAAGAAGCTAACAGCATTCAACTCTTTTAATCAACACTGTTTGCATAAAATATCATGTAATCATAATTTAACATGGATCTTACAACTTCATGATTTTCACAATCAATTTAATATGGATCTAAGAACTTTCATGATTTTCACATTTCATATACAAAATAGTCACTAACCTTAAAGAAGCATTCTTGTACTTGATAGAAATAACTATGTACTCCTTTATAGGCAGGGGCGATGATTCTATCAACGTGAACCAACAATTCTCATCTAATATCTTGATATATTAATTTGATGGCACGTGGGCCACAATAATCTTACAAACACATCTCTCACCAAAAAAATGGTTAACTATTTGTAATAATCACCAGAGGCGATTATCAAACTGCTTAGATTCGTCATGTATTCATTTGATTATTTGTTTCACGTTTCATCCTGACAACTAAAACTGAAGGTTAAGTTTGATATCTGCTGAGTACAGGTTCGCGGGAATTCTGCAATGAGGCAAAAGAAACAAAGTATGGATCTAGATGAGCTACTTGGGAATTCCCCTACCTGGCCACCTTTCAGCAGCCCTTACCAAACCAATGTGGATGATGATAGAGAAGCAGGCTTGGGCGAGTGGGTGGACAAGCCCATGGTGAACAAGCAAGACCCTTCGGCATGTTGGGATCCTAACAACAGCAATATTTCTGATGTTCTTAATCAGAAATATCTATTAGATTCTTCAAAGTATTACCCAGATAAGCCATGCAGTTTATCTCCTTCAAACAATCAGTTTGATGTCAACACCCCTGATGATTTGGACGAGTTTGATGCTGGAACGAGCGATTCATCCGAGCCAGATTTGCTCTGGCAGTTTAACCATTCCAAACTTGGAGGCTTCAGCAATGGGATTGGACAAAGAGTCGAGAAGCCTCATTTAAGACAAATGAAAAGTCCAGATCTCAGGTGAATTTCTACAATCCTGTCACATTGTAAACTTATCAGCTGGCAACTATATCTAATTCCAAACATGATTCCATCATAAGACTCATATGCTGATTTCAACTTACTATGTACATCAGGACCATGATACCAACACCTGGTCCATCGCCGTCTCGAAAAGTGGTCAATGGACCTGGCCTAGGCCATCCTCCACAGCGGTTTGGCAGGCAAACCGCTGAAATAAAACGAAAAACAGTGTCAAGAAAGTAGAGGACTTACAGCGGGCTGCCCGTGAAAATATATGATTGTAGAGTTTTTTTATTTTTTATTTTTTTTATTGAGTCATATTTCTATATACAGGAACCAAAAGCAACTATTCCTGTTGCTTGGACCATTCTGTATTATGTGAATTTGTTTTTTTTTCTTTCTTTCAAATATTTGTTGTGGAAAATAGGCCAACATGTATAAGAATTGATTGCTTATTGGGAAGTCTGTGAGTTGGTTACAGGTTTGAAAGATGGGATTATTTCCTTGACCCGAAACTCAGAAGGAGTTCCTCTCTGTGAATGAATACGATGATCATATAATTTGTCCACTCTTTTAAGCTTGTTAAATGAATGTACCAAGAAATATATATATATATATATATATATAATTTTTTTTTTTCGGTTTACCTAAAGCAAAATGTCGCAAGTACTTCATGATCCTTTGTTTGAATTCAATCATCTAAGATACTTTATGATGCATTTAGTAAATATAGAGAAACTGACACGCTTATAGTGAATAAAAAATAAAAATATGAAATTACATAAATCTATCAGTCTTTTTCCTAAGACATCATGACCAATATAGTGTATCACTCTTTCTATTAAATATACCACAAAACACTCTAAAATTTTGAAATTTAGTGCCATATACTTCCAAAACTTTATCCATCTTTAATTTCACTATTAGTTGTTTTATGTGGTTTAATAATATTGCTTAATCTTACGAGTCTTATGGATCCATTTGACTAGAAACTTCTGAAGCTCACACATTTATTTTATTGAGTTAGAGACCAATATTTTAAGACTAACGTGCTATCTGCTCAAATTAGGTTGCTTATTCTCATCCACTAGTTGGACCGAAATCCCTTAATTTCGCTTATGCTTTGATATCAGCAATATGGGCTTTGAGCAATCTGGCAATACATGCTATTTACATATTGAAGTGACATCCAAGAACGGCTTGAAAGCATTTTCAGTGCGTGGTTCCATCTCCATTTATTTGAGTTCTATATTATTTAATCTTTTCTATTTCTGTTTTTTTTTTTTTCTAATTCAAAACTACAATTAATTATAAGTGAACTCGACCCGCAGATAAGAATATGAATGTAGGAGCAGCTTGTTTGAAGGTGAATGGGAAGAAGGGCCCTTCGTGTGGGGGTTGGCATATTGGTTTATAAAGTTCTATCACTACTACCTCTAAAGTTAGATACTCCGTACATTTAAACATATATCTCCCTAATTATACTATCTAAAAAGATATTAATATCACCTTAAAAGATAAATATCCACAACTTTTAAATATATATCTTCTCAATCATACTATTACAAAGCAAATATTCATGAGTTCTACTTGCAAATCACCCATTTATCCTAATTTTTTATTAATTTACTATTTTTATTTTATTTGTATATTTATTTTAAACATAAATATGTTTAGCTGACATAGTTCTTAATAAACTTTATATGTTATTTTAATTTAATAAATAATTAACGACAAATTTCAACTTTGATTGCATAAACTATTTTTCTATAAAAATATTAGAAAAAGCCTGTGGAAACAACACCAAAAATAAAAAAATAATAAATAAATAAAAGAAAAGAATTTTGATCTCAAAAACCAAGAATTTACTCTAAAGGTTGGCCAAATGACCAAATTATAGAAATCTCGACTGTTTCAAAACTTACAACTTACAAATGCCACCAACACTTGAGAGTGCATTTTGTAAGAATATCACAAACATCAAAGTGCTGATTGTAATATCTCAACAGAGTATTTGTAATTTCAAAACATAGCACTCTCTCTCTCTCTCTTTTCTTTTCTTTTTTTCTTTTTTTTTTTTTTTTTGTGGGGAAAGTGGCCAAACTTCAACTGCAGTTTTGGTAATTTGCCCTAATCTCATAGGGAGCTTGAACTCGTACCATCTTCAGGTTCATTCACACTACCATGTTTTTCCTCAATCATAACACGTCCAGTCAGCGGATCGATTGGGCGCATATCTCGTGGGCCTCCTTTGCGTCCCATTGCCACCATAGGTGGTGGGGGTAACAAGCCTGCTCGGAACAGAAGGCTCTGAACAGGTTCTGAAGGCTGTGCACCAACTGAAAGCCAATACCTGTATGATGATTGGAGGCATCAGCAGAAATGGGAGGAAAAAAGCGTGTGTATGTGTGTTCATGCACGTACATATTCACTGCCTTCCTTTTTTTTTTCTTTTTTTTTTTCACGCATTTCTGTTAACAAGGAAACTAAAAATTCCATACTTTGACGTAAATATACCGAATCATTGTGAAAGCTCAGTCATGCCCAGAAAATGTTACTTGGTGAAGAAACGGTACGGAGGAGGCTTGGATTGAAATGAAGAGACGTAATAGGTGGTTGGGCAGAAATTGAGGTTAATTAGTAAGGCTGCTTAAATCACTTGATGATTAGATGATCTATGGAACATATTAATTCACTAGTTAGTATAAATTGTAGATGAAAGGCAGTAAAACGATGTTCTCCACACAATTCTTGAAATTGAACACAAGTTTGGAATATGCAGTTCAAATTTCTTTAGAGATCAGTTTGTGCTCAAGAAACCATCATCCTCACAATAATATAGACAGAAAAAATAGGTAAGTTTACAATACATATCTTAAGGCATAATCAATAAGAATAGCATTACCACGGAACAAATTAAAGAAAATATATGTGTGTGTATGTGTGTATACATATTCATACTTTCCAAAATAAGAATTCAGAATTTAGACCACTTACTTGATTCTGTCAAAATTAATACCCATTCTTTTACCGCCATCTTGACCTGCATGATTGCACAAATTAAAACAAATTATTTATAAAACATGAGTGAAATTATGAAGGCAGGTGAAGTATGGTAGTGATAATTTCAGTTGCCAATAATGTTTATTCAATCCAACCATGGACCAATTCTTACATTAGGAATGCAATTCAATGCCACTAAAAGCCACAAACTTTGCATAACTTTGTGTGGTTAATAACAGTTTGAAATATAATAGAAATGGGGCAGTTGAAAAGTTTAAGGTTTACCAGGAAGGGGGTTATAGTAGCCCAAGACTTCTAAATGCTTGCCATCTCTTGGGGATCTGCTATCTGCCGCCATCACTCTGTAGAATGGCCTGTTCCGACATCCCAACCTTGATAGTCGCAAACGAACCACCATCCCTCTCTCTCTCTATCTCTCTAATCAATTAAATTCCAATCAGCAACAGTGCAGTATGCTAAAGTGGATATCTTTGCTCATCTTAGTAAATAAAAGGTTTTGTAATACATGATAAAAAGCCAATATATGAGAGCTATCAAACCATTGTAATCATCATTTCATTGTTTAATGTTTAATGCCAAAAATTAAAATCTATCAACACAAAAATCACAAATCTTCAATTGAATTATCAGAAGGAAAGACAACCATACAATATGAGAAACACCTTGAAGAAACAAGCAGACAAATTTTCAATGAGAGTGCAAAAATGATAAAACAAAAGAAATAAAATGTTATCACATTTGATCACCTCTAATTCCACCCTGTAGATACAAAACCTTCCCTCAACCCAAAGAAAAACCCTTTAGACATTATATAAAACCCTAAAACCACAAATCAACATCTTAAATTACCAGAATCATGATAAGAAATCTGGTGACGGAACAGCTAGGGTCATACAGATGCAAAAACTCCCAAAGAACAGAAAGCTTAAATTTAATAATGCATAGATCTTGAGTTCGTGTTGGGATATTCAGATGAATATGAGCATGAATCCATACTAATATAAATGTGTACAACATAATAATTAGACGTAGGGATGTAAACAGGCCAAGCTGCAGTAGCAAGCATGAGCTCGACCTTGAGTTTCAAGGCTCGAGATCTACTCAAACTTGAATAAGCTCAACTTTGTGCTCAACTGACGAAAAAACTTGATAAGCTCAACTTCACTCGATAAAAGTCATTCCTTCCACCTTCCTCCAATAAAGGCCGCTACTCAGAAATGGATGGATCAGACCAAAAAAGCAGCAAAAACTAAATTTTACAAGATTCTTCAAAAATCTCATACCAAAATTTCAGTCACAAACATATATAAACCTATGATTTATAGAAGTTCAACTAAAATAATGAGCAAATGAATCCAACAATAAGAGAATTAAACAAAACTGTACGAAACTCAGGAACTACAATTGTCGTACCCGTACTATGAAATAAAAACTCTAACATTTATAAGCAGGATAAAATACAGCCAAATAGATAACAATTGAGACCACAGATTCACATTAATACAGACACTCCAGGTATTAAAATTAGTAAAAATTGGAAAAAGGGAAAATCCAAATCACAAAGAAACCAAAATCTAAATAGAGGAAGATACAGGCATTCAACGACCTTGAAGTCGGATCACGTTACACCGCTATATATTGAAAGTCGACTGCGCCGCCGTGGGAACTGGAAGGCTAGGGCAGGAGGCGGGTAGCAAGGGACAGAAATGAAGAATAAATAAAAACTCTCTTTTCATTTTTCTTTTTTCCTTAACCTGTAAATAAATAAAAACACTTTAATTTTATTAAATAATAATATAATATAATTATCCTCAAGCATTAGTTTCCATTGTACTTTTTTTTGTTTTCCCGCGACGGAGATAGCAAGTGGATAAATCGTGTAATAGTCTGTAACCTACACAAACAAAATTAAATATAACAACTGTACAAGAAATAAAATTTAAAAAAATTGGATTTCACTCTAATCAATACGAACTAAGTTGACTCTTAATATTATTTTTATAATAAATAATAAATTGCACGATAACAAAAATTTTAGAATTTAAACTCAATTCAATACACTATAATTTATTAAAATCAATACAAATAGTTAAAATTAGTAATAAATATTAAATAAATAATTAATTATATATTTTATTAATATAATATTTTTATATTTTATTTAGTATTTTTTATATTGTCTAAAATTCATATAAGAATGTAATCCATTTTTTTGTTAAAACTTAACACATATTTCAAATAAAATCATAAAAAATATATTTTATATTTTAAAAATAATAATTTATCTTAATATATATAATCTTGATATCAAATAAAGATGATAAAAATACTGATATATCACATATCAAAAATAAATTTATAACAAAAAAATTATTAGAAATGAAACGTGTCTTTTAGCATATTTTTAGGGCTTCTTCCATGTATCAAGTGTGTTTATTTACATATATATATATATGTATGTATAGCTTATGTGGCACCAACACCTTACACACTTGTTTTTATCTTCTTCTTTTTTTCTCTTTACTAACCATTTTCATTTTTTTCCTTTAGTTAAACATAAATTTTAACGAATATCATTATTTTAAAATTTTAATTTTCATTATATATATAAATAATTTTCAAAATTAATTTCATAGTTGGTGTATTTATTTATAAATTTTTATAAGTTAAAACATTAATTTTGAGTGAGCAAATAGAATTGTGAAAGATTGTATATTTTTTAAAATACAAAATTAGATGGTGGATGTAAATCAAGCCACATAAAGATAATTTAAATGGAACAAGAAATAGAATTCAAATTTTTATAAGTTGTGATTTAATTACAAAAACCGTAACACATTAGGATTTAAATTTAAATTTTGCCATTAATTAGATATGATTCTAATTGGGCTTTTCACTATAAGCCCATTCAAAATTACGGGCAATTACTGGAGGAGCCCAATATTTTTGATAAATCGCAAAACCCAAAAACCATAAAAATCCTAAAACCCTTCCATCGGAGCCGAACGCCGATTCTGCGTTTTCTCTCGTAATAGCCCGTAAATTCCATGATACAAAGAAATTAAGGCCGAATGGACGTTAATTTCAGTGCAGAGCTGCTCAATTCTCTTCGCGTATCATCCCTCGGTGAAGAGGAGGAGGACGAAGATGATACTCAAAACGACGAACTTGAGGATGAAATAAGTGATGAAGACGATGATGAAGAAGATCGGGTACCGATGACCTTAGGCTTTGCGGAGAAGCCGAAGAATCCGTGGTCATTGCTCCGCCAATATTTCCCGAGCAAAGCTGGTGGTTCTCCGGTAACCGACGGACTTCCGATGCCAAATTTTGGAATTGGATTTGTTTAGCGTTATAATAGTTAATTTAGAGTAATAATGTCTAATGTTTTCCCCCCCCCCCCCCTGATAATATTGCATTTCTGTTAATATGCGTTCTTTCGCGTATTGTTTATGCGGCGGAGGAGGCTGGCAGTTAAATTATTAACGTTTAGTTTTTGTTTATATATTAATGATTGGTAATATTTGTTTATTTGTGATTTAGGCATGGTTGGACCCCATCAATTTGCCTTCAGAAAAGTGCACTCTGTGTGATTTTTGTGGTGAGCCTTTGCAGTTTCTGCTCCAGGTGTAGTGATAATATAAATAATTTTGAGAACTAATTTTGATTTCTTTTCGTGTGTTTACGTACTAGAAATACGGAAACAAGTGCAATCTTTCGTTCTTATTGTTTCCCCTCTTGATTGATTGAATAGGTTTATGCACCTTTGCCTGAGGAATCAACTTTTCACCGGACGTTTTTTGTATTTATGTGTCCCTCAATGGCCTGTCTTCTACGTGATCAGCATGAGCAGTGGAAGCGGTATCCAGAAACTCAATCCAGAAGGTATTGCTTTTTTTATTATTCAGCACACAAATTCTTAGAATACATGCATCCCTAAATTATCAGATTGAGATTTGATACAAAAATGGTTTTACAGCATTAAAGTTTTCCGGTGTCAATTACCACGGGTGAACTCCTTTTACTCCAGTGAGGCACCTGCTGAAGATGGGAGTGAGCAACCCTTGACAGCAGGAGGTACTTTTCTACAGTACATCTAGATACATGGCCTGTTAAGTGAATCATACTTTGATCCCCCCCCCCCCCTCCCTCCCCCAATACACACACAATAACAAAGGGAAGTTTCCAAACATCACATGCTGTAAATGATTTGAGGGATATAATTTATCACGTGTAGTTGTACTTGACTGTGTGAGATGTTATTGTTGAAGCTTCAATCTCTGTACGTATACTAAGATATCTGTTCATTTTATTATCTTTAAATTGTTACAGTAATGCTATGCAATTGGTGTGGTACATGGAAAGGGGACAAAATTTGTAGTAGCTGTAAAAGAGCACGTTATTGTTCTGGGAAGCACCAGGTACTTACCTTAACACAATCTCAATTCTGAATACGCCGTAGTTTTGAAGTTTAAGATGAGAAATGGAGTAGCATATATCTGCAGGCTGCACATTGGCGATCCAGTAGCTCAAGTCATAAAGTCTTATGCCGACAGTTGGAGATATCTGACAAAGAGTATAACTTAGGTAACAGTTCTATAGAATTAAAAATAATGTTAGTGTGAGTAGTTTTAGTTGAATTGAACACATGTTGAGCATTCTTATGTAGAAATAGACACTCCTCTAGTCTCAAATTTTAACCCAAAAGATTTGATTTCACTCTCTATATCTTCAGTGGTCATATACATATACTATTTCAATTAAGGATGGGGACATTTTATACCCTGGTTTGTGGGCTGAAACATTATGCTTGGATTATAGGAGGTTCTTTGATTTCTTTCAAGCCTATCTTTGAGCCCAATAAAGTTTGGAGCATCTTTTCTGATACATACTTTTATTGAAAAACAGCTGCTAGCAATTCCATCTGGCCAGAATATGAGATTACTAATGAAGATGAGAGTGAACTCGAGGAGGAGATGTCCAATGATGATGGACCTTCTAGTACATTGATTCCTAGAAGCCGGACGGATGGATCCTTTAGAAATCTGACAACATATTTCGAGGTGAACTTTTTATATGTTAATTTAATTATTCGACGTCAGCTTTGTTGGTTTAACAGCAATATAAAACTAAGTCTTTATCCCACTATGTGGGGTTGGATATATGGATCACATACCACTATAATGATTGATTGGGTCACATGTTTTCATCTATATTTAAGTATTACCTATCTTTTTTAGTCGTTTCTGTCCTAGTTGGTGGTTAGTTTGTTAAATAGTAATCCCTAATATTGTTTTAATTAATGATGATTAGGGAACTGAAGACAACAGAAGTTGGGCATCTTTCCAGGAAAGAATATCTGTGGCTCCTCACCAAATTTTGAGGTGATCGGTTGGAATGCCATTTAAAAAACTATGTTTCTAATTTTGCTAGAATTCACTTTTTTGTTGTCTAGCTTATTTCCTAAAATGACTGAAGTTACTTCATTCTTTATCTCTCTTAATTTTTAAATTCTTTGACGAGCAGATACTCTAGCTCAGCACAAGCAAAGCCATTGTGGCCTGTGTCCAGTGGTCAGCCATCGAAACTCGATATTCCTAAGTGTCCCAACTGTGGTGGCACTCGTGCCTTTGAATTTCAGGTGCGATCTTAGTTGTTAATGAGTGGTTGCATCATTTGTGAAGTTATTGAACCATATACCCACACTGAATGGATCAGATTGCGAGTTGTGATATCCTTTAGGTGTCTAACTGTTTCTGCAGAACTGACCCAAATCTATAAAGACCCACTTTAACCTTGTTAGTTAGATAAAACAAGGCAAAGGTTGTGGGGGATAGTTGACACGTTTGGCCTAATGTTCATAGTTAGCCTAACTTTATTCTTTATAATTGACAGAAACTATGAACTGGATAGAAAATAACTTATTTATCCCCAAATATAATTGAGTCCCATGTGAAAGGTTTATTTATCCCAAATATAATTGAAGTGCCCTGTGAAAGGTTACAAGTACCATGTAGGTTTGGTATAAATGATGAATCTCACCCCACTAGAATTTTTATTATCTGTGTATTCTGTAATATGTTCATTTATCTGGTCACTTGATGAACAATATGACGCTGATAGAAATGGCTAATTTAACTAAAGCAGTTGTTTGATAATTACATAATGTTGATGTTCATATGTGCTGCTTATATTCATACGGACTAGGAGTAAACAGAGTATTAAATTTTCTTTTAGGGTAAAATTGTACAATCGACCAAAACTTTAGCGCAAAAATGTCCATCTTTATTACTAAATTTTGCAAAATTATCTTCTGGCCCTTCAGCTGTTAAAAAGTCATGTTCATAAATGACAGAGTAGAGTAAATTTGGGTGTTAAATATTTTCTGAGGTATGCATAAATGGCCCTATCCCATAAAACAATATTGAAATTTGATTGGGCATCTGATTGGCACAAACAAGTGTATATAGCATACTCTCGTACTATTGTGTTGTCGCAGTTTTGAAATTGTTCAATTTCTCAACTTGATTCCCTCTTGAGAAGATGCATTTATGCTGTTCTTTGCAATGTGATTACAGGTTCTACCCCAATTACTGTATTACTTCCATGTGAAAGACGATGAAGATTCTCTTGATTGGGCTACTATCGTCGTCTATACATGTGAGGCTTCATGTGAAGGTGGTTCAAGTTACAAACAGGAATTTGCGTGGGTTCAACTTACTAGTCAGTCTATATCGAACCAATAATTCAACAACAGTACGCAGCCAGAGTTTACAAACCACAAATATGCTCTATCTTTTCTGAACTTCCTCTATGTTTTCTAGATTGTAATCGAACTATTGGCTTCCTCTCTCCTTTTGGCAACATGTCTTGAAATCACTATTCAATAGTTGCTTTCTCATAGGCCCTTTTGTTAGCATTTTTATTTTTATTGTTTTGAAAAATGCATGTAAAATATCAAACATATATATAAGATTTAGGTCATGTTTCTTTATTCGAATTGAATTGGATCGATCTGGTTTGATTTATTTTTTAGGGTAGTTTGTAGTTGTACAATATTTACTCTCAAATACTAGTTGGTGGAAGCAAGTATTTGGTACCATCTGAATATTCAACAAGAAAGTCGTTCTCAAATGCTAGTTGGTGAAACGAGAATAGTTTGTATTAATGCACAATAATTAGTCAAGCGTACCTCTTTTATCATTGATGTAACAATCTTGATATATACAAACCCCAAATGAAACATATTTTCATTAGATTTAGAATTTTTACTGTCAAAGGGCTTACAATCTCAGTTTTACCCAATTCACTAAAGTTCAAAAGAAACAACTTCTACAGGAGTATTTTTCCTTGCTTCCAATTTTTTAAGAAGTAACTAAACTTGAAAATTACAATAATTAGTTTACATCCATGTTGCATATAATAAAATAAAATATTACATGCACAAAAATAATTATTTTGATTGATTATTTGATATTATGTTTTCATATTTATGTAGTAAATTTTTAGGTTGCAAATAAATATTAACAAATAGTTTTTTTATAAAAATATTAAATAATTTAATTTTATACAATTAATCAATTTATTGTAGAAAAATACTTTTATTTTGGGAGGGAAAAAATATATATTTTTATAAAATATTTATAATTTTTGCAGGATTTAATCAATAAAATAATAAAATATTTTAAATATTTATTCTTAAATAATAAGTAATTTAAAATTATATAATACATATATTTTATCTTATTTTTAAAATATGCTATTGATTATGCATCGAGAGATGTAATACTAGACTACTAATTATAACAAATTGAAAATAAGGAATAATTCTTACAATAAAATAAAGTTCAGCGTGTAACAGAGAATAATTATTTTTTAATAACAAATATAATAGTTACGAAAGGAAATTCGTGAAGACTATATTTTATCTCTCACAAAATTTCGCTTGAAGTTTCTCAAATTGTAGGAAAATGATAACTTCTTCTAAGGAAAATGATTGAATTTATTTACATCTTCAACAATTTTAAACCACAATTTCTACAATAATGTTCTCTCTTCAACACCCAAAAGTATTCGTACTAAGCAAATAAGAAGACCTCACATATATTTACCTTCTTAGTTTTGACACTTACAAATTGATTAAATAAGTGATTGCTATTTATTTTTTCATTACATGCTGTAAAATATTTTTCCATCAAATCACATCCCTCTTCCACAAAAAAAAGTCTCCTCATTCAATTCACCACAATTTAGGCCCGTTACTATGATGAATTCTTCAAATCCAAACCTAGCCAATTTGCCACCAAAGTTAACCATATTTCATTTGTTTTGTTGGTTTTCACTTGCTTTATCATTAGTTGATTGAACAATTAGTATGAAACTACCATATTCCTCAAACCTAGAAACTTGCCGAAACAAGACTTTTCAAACAAATGTTGGTAGTATTCATTTAAAACTTTATACAAATAGTTGACCATAGTCACGTAGCTTCGACAAGAAATTTCAGAATTTTTCACGTCTTCTTTGTTGTAAAGGAAGTCTGTGATCCTACAAATATTTTAACAAAAGGCATAAGTAAATATAAAGAGGAAAGATAGAAAAATAATTTTTTTGTTGGTGAGTATTACTTCGATAATATACACAAACATTCATATAATATTTTCAGAAAAGAAAAACAATTATTTACATATATATGGACCATTATTTATAATTAGAGTCGTAATTGTTTTCATATGAGGATACTCCATCCGAGATAGTATTTAAACAAAACAATCAAACTTCTTATAAGTTAATGACATCATATGCATCAACACAGTGTTCATGTTCCAATTTTAGGTTGAATTGATAACTATGAAACGTCTACTTGAGTTACTTTCTAGTGCATAGAGAAATACCATAGAAAGGAAGACTAATTTCAACCAATTCCTTAAGAATGACAAAGAAATAAGGTAATACTCTATGATATACATATTATGAGTATATTGAACAACTTTCTACTAAATATTGATATTGTACTTCTTAAAAAAATCCATCAACTTCTACAGTGAAGTTCATACGCATGCACAAAGTAGGTGTTTGTGGCAAAATAGCATGATCCTTTTTCATTACAGATATATTTATCCAATATAAAAATATTCTCATCACTTTCTTTTGTACATTAGGTTTTCTTTATGTGATATTTAGGTTGGATGGCTACTGGTATTCCAACATTATTTAACTCTGAAAAGTATAATAATATCCTAAAATTAGTTAAAATCACCTATGGAGGTTTCATTCACTAAAACTAATAAAGCAAACAAAAAAAATGTTTCAAACAATACATAATGTAGAACTCTGGACTAATCTTAAGTAAACTTTTTAAAACCATTTTAAAACCAAGTTCCATCACTTAAAAACCATAGACTCATCTCAAGAATATTTTTCAACATATACAATGACCGTCTATTTAGATAATCACATAATTACCATTTATCTTAAGAATTTGTTAAACGTCGCTGTCTATTGCTAGCAATTAAAATTGTTTCCAACCAATGTTTAATGTTGGCAACACTATCACAATCATCGATTAAAAGATGGTCTTATACTCCAATGCAGCTGAAAGAAGCACAATTATTAAATATTATTTTTTTTTCAAGCTTCAATTTCTATGCAAAAAATGAAGAAAAGATAATTTAGTCGTTTATTTTAACTTGAAAAGAAAAATTACTATGAATAAAGTTATATGAATGATTTTTTTTAAGAACTTAGCAGCCACCGTGAACTCCTCTAATTCTTGATTTAAAAAGTATATAAAAAAAGTAAAGAAAGAAAAATTTAGTTCTAAAAATACCTAAAAAGCTCTATGTTAACGTGGAACAATGGAAAATTAGGTCAATAGAATGAATAGAGAAAAAGAAAAGGAAACGTTGAGCAACATACCTAATCTTTTCACAATTTTATCACCGAAATTAACACATTTTCTCCCACCACACTTCTCAATCTTCTAATTAGCAGAGGCATGCCAATCACGATTTCCTGTTAACAAACATCAAAATGAACACAAATTCAACAACCATCATGTATATGAGACATTAAAAATAAAAAATACCCTAAATTCATTGTATTAATTCGAAACCAAATCCTAACAAAATAGATTGTATATATCTGCAATTAAATAAATATAAACAAAACTGAAATCTAACTTCATGTATCTTATATATTTATTGGATCATAGAGAGGGGGCGGGAGAGAGAGATTACATATCTCAGCCTATACATACATATATATGTATATCTATACATTATGATTGCAATGTGCTGTGAGATCTAAGGATGGTAAAAAGACTATTCAAAGCTTTAAATGCGTGCACTATTTGATAAACTGTAGATTGAACATTGTGAGAGGATTGAAGATTTGGAAAGATTGAAATTGTATTTTCAGTTTTTTGTATATATCACCGATTACAGAGAAGAGTACATATAGAGACTAGTACATCTTATTAAGGAAACTAATCTAGACTAGGAACTAATCTCATGGGATCCGATTCTGCATGATTTATGGAGCTATTTTTGGCCGATGATTCAGATTGATTGCTGACACTCCCCCTCAAGTTGAGTAGTAGGGTCACCAATACTCAACTTGTCGAGTACATTTGCGAAACTTTTTGAGTTCATTGCTTTGGTTAGAATATCTGCAAGTTGTTCCTCTGATCGAATAAATGGTAGTTCAACAATCCCAGCTTCTATCTTCTCTTTAATAAAATGTCGGTCCACCTCAACATATTTTGTTCGGTCATGCTGGACAGGATTTTCAGAAATGCTGATAGCCGCTTTATTATCACAAAACAGTTGACAAGGTTGATTTAAGGGAAAACCAATTTCTGTTAACAATTTTCGCAGCCACAGAACTTCTGTCAACCCACTTTTAACCCCCCTAAATTCTGCTTCGGCACTGGAGAGAGCTACGACCTTCTGTTTTTTGCTTCTCCAAGTAACCAGATTACCTCCAACAAAAGTGAAGTATCCTGCAGTAGATCTTCTATCTGTATGATTGCCTGCCCAGTCGGCATCGGTGTAACCATGTATCCTTGAGTGTCCATGTTTTCCAAATAACAACCCATATCCAAAAGTACCCTTAAGGTATCGCACGATTCTAAGAGCGGCTTTCATATGATCGGTTTGCGGTTTGTGCATGAACTGGCTTACCACTCCGACGGCATAAGCAATATCAGGTCTGGTGTGAGAAAGATAAATAAGTTTCCCTACCAGTCGTTGATATTGTTCTCGGTCAGTTGTTTTGGCACCCTCAATGATCTGCAATCTATGGTTTACTGCAATAGGAGTATCAACCGGTTTGCAGTCTAACATTCCAGTTTCAGTAAGGAGGTCTAGAGTGTATTTTTTCTGGCATATGAAAATTCCTTTGGCTAATCTAAGGACTTCAATGCCGAGGAAGTACTTAAGAGCTCCTAGATTCTTCATCTCAAATTCAAGAAACAGATTCTTCTTCAAGTTTTCAATTTCCTCAGTGTCATCACCTATGATGATCATGTCATCAACATAAATGATCAAGCAGGTAGTGAGACTTCCTCGTTTTTTCAAGAATAACGTATGGTCTGAGTTACTCTGTCGGAAACCATAACTCTTCATAGCACTGGTGAACCTTCCAAACCAGGCCCTTGGAGATTGTTTAAGCCCGTAGAGTGTTTTCTTTAACTTGCATACTTCACTGTCTCTAAACTTAGAATCAAAACCGGGTGGTGCATCCATATACACATCTCTTTTTAACTCCCCATGTAGGAAAGCATTGGTGACATCAAATTGGTGAAGTGTCCAATCCTGGTTTGCTGCAATTGAGAGTAACACTCTCATTGTATCCATCTTGGCTACTGGGGAAAAAGTTTCTGAGTAGTCTACTCCATAAGTTTGAGTATATCCTTTTGCAACTAACCGAGCCTTGTATCTCTCAATCGATCCGTCAGGTCTCCGTTTGATTGTGAAGACCCACCTGCACCCAACTGGTCTTTTTCCTTGTGGTAATTTGCATATTTCCCACGTGTTATTTCGGGCTAAGGCATCCATTTCTTTCTTCATTGCATCTGTCCAATGTTTTGACCGGAAGGCTTCTTCAACTGTTCTTGGGAGGTTTTCTTCTCCATACAGGGCAACTTGAAAAACTGCAGCTAGATCTGTTAGATTTCCTCTAGCGATGTTCCCAACTGAGTATTTGGATTTTTTGACGATTTTCTCTGGAGAATATCTCTTTGGTGGAACACCCCTGTTGCTTCGTGGAGGTAAAACATATTGCTTTGGTGTATCCTGTTCGGTGATTTCTGGCATCTCAAGGTTAGGTAAGTCATGACTAACATAAATGGAAGGATCAGTACTTTCATAATTTCTTACCTCAGATATCAGGTTGGGAAGAGCATTGTCTGGTTCACTGAGTTCTGGGGATTGTAAAGATGTTTCAGGAATTGTCTCGGCGGCATGGTTAACTGTCTCTGTTGGAACCACATCCACTAGACTGCTCGGTTTCGGCAACCAACTTAGTGGGTCAAGTTTAGGACTAGGACTCTCCCCCTGACCACTAAGGTGGTGATGATAAAAGAATTCGGTTTCTAGGAAATCGCAGTTCATGGTAGTGAACATACGACGAGACTTTGGATCATAACAACGATAACCTTTTTGGTGAACGCCATAACCCACAAAGACACATTTTACTGCACAAGGATCCAGTTTTGTGTGCGCATGTTTGGGTATATGTACAAACACAGAGCAGCCGAAGATACGAGGTTTTAAGGTAAGAGGTACGGGTATTTGTGCAAGTTTGGAAAGACACTGAATAGGAGTTTGGAGATCAAGGCTTTTTGTGGGTAATCGGTTTAGGAGATATACAGCTGTAGCAATGGCTTCAGGCCAGAAATGAGAAGGCACACAAGATTCGATGATCAAGGCTCGAGTCATTTCAAGAATGATCCGATTTTTTCTTTCTGCCACCCCATTTTGTTCGGGTGTATGAGGACAAGTTGTTTGGTGAATTAACCCTTTATCGTGGAAGAATTTGGTCATAGATGAATTCACAAATTCCCCCCCCCCCGTTATCGGATCTCAAAATCTGGATATTGGTCTTAAACTGGTGTTGAATCATAGTGTAGAAGTGAGAAAATTTTGAAAAAACTTCTGATTTGTGGTGCAAAAAATAAACCCAAGTCATACGAGTGTGATCATCTATGAATAATAAAAAATACTTGAGTCCCTGACCACCTATCACAGGTGCAGGACCCCAAACATCAGAATGGACTAAGTAAAACATAGATGGTACACGAGTATTATTTGGTTTAAAAGTCTGCCTATGGCTTTTTGCCAAAACACAAGTCTCACAGTACAAATCTGAAGAGGAAATAATTTAGGAAATAAAAGTTTGAGGTAACCCGCAGAAGGATGTCCAAGTCGACGATGCCAAAGCCAAGCAGCATGGGTCGCAGTTCCGGTAGCCAGCATCACCGTACCTTTTTGAGAAATCTCATCCACGTAGTACAATCCATGGCGCTCAGTGCCACGTCCAATGATCTCCCCCGTCCTGATATCCTGTAAAAGACAGAAAGTAGGATGCATTAGCACAGTGCAATTAAGCTCTTTTGTGACGTGGCTGACCGACAACAATTTGTGGGACAAGGCAGGAACATATAAACAATTGGATATCCTAAGTGTTGGGGAAATTGCTACTGTGCCAGCTCCATTCACAGGGGTGATTTCACCACTAGCAGTTTGAACATGTGTTTTTCTAGGCTGTGATGGTGTACATATATCTGACTCATCATACGTCATTGTGTCCGTAGCACCACAATCAAAGATCCACGCAGCATTTTTATTTTGTCTTTGACACATATCACTTGTAACATTTGCACGAGCTAAAAAATTGGCATGATGATCTTGTATATTTAAAGGATAAGAAACAAGTGGGTCAAGTGTTTGAACACCCGACCCGGTACCTTCATAATCCACTTCATGATTCACGCCCCCTGCTGCATTACTTGAAACCCGAGATGTTGTGGCCATTTTTCCAGATACGTCGCTGCCGCCGGTGATCTCCAGATGGCTCACCTTGACAGCGGCTTTGCCTCCTTGCCCACGATTGTCGCTCGGAGGTTTGTGATTATCCTCCCACCACTCTGGGTACCCCACCAGTCGGAAACATGTCTCCTTAGTGTGCTTCGTCATACCACAGTGGGAACACTTGAGTTTGCTTTTATCGATTTTCTCCCGGGATGATGAGCCGCCATTCTTGGGTGGGCCTGATCGGTTCAGCGGTCGGAACCCCTTTGCTGCCATACCCATCGCCTCGCCATCTTGGTGGGAGGTGTGGGTCACCAATCCCCTCCCGATCTCTCGATCTGTAATACCATCAGGCTCGGGTCCCCAGATTCCCCTTCGGGAAGCCCCTCGCCGGATTAGGGCATACGCTGCCTCCACATTTGGTAACCGGTCCATTTTGAGGATGTCTCTCCGTTCAGGTTCGTATTTTTCACTTATTCCGACGAGAAGTTGGAATAATCTGGTTTTCGATTGCAATTTTCGGTAAGTCGCAACATCCTTCTCACACTCCATCGGATTTGGGTGGCTTTCGTCAATTTCTGCCCAGATTCGTTGTAGAGTGCTGTAGAAATTCTCGATTGTGCCTTCCCCCTGTTTTATACTATTAGCCTGTACAGTTAACTCGAAAATCTGTGCAGAATCTCTTCCAATACTGTAGGTTGTTGCTAGTCCCTCCCATAAACTTTGGGTTGTCTTGTACTAAACGTAATTATTCGCTACCATTGGTTCCATGTTTTGAATGATCCAGGATATAACTGTGAGATCATTTTGATACCATTTGTTGTAGGCTAGACCAGTTGAATCGGGGGGGAGAGGGATGGCCAGTGATGTGGTTGAGGCAACCCCTCCCTCCGATCGCGATATGCATCATCCATGACCACAACGAATAATTGAACTCGTTCAATTTGATGGTCACAGTAACTGTCTGGCCTTGGTTGCTTTCGGAGGTTCGATTGTCCGTTGTTGGTTGGCTGTATTGTCGGAGTAGTGTAGCCAATTGTTGTGCCAGAGCTTCTGCCCCCGGCTGAGGCTGCTGTGTATTCATGAGGCTGCTTTCTTCATCAGTCATGTTGAAAGCAGGTTAGTATCGGTAGATGATGATGCAGACCAGCAATGATCCGTCAAGATCGCTACTGCTCTGATACCATGATAAACTGTAGATTGAACATTGTGAGAGGATTGAAGATTTGGAAAGATTGAAATTATATTTTCTGTTTTTTGTATATATCACCGATTACAGAGAAGAGTACATATAGAGACTAGTACATCTTATTAAGGAAACTAATCTAGACTAGGAACTAATCTCATGGGATCCGATTCTGCATGATTTATGGAGCTATTTTTGGCCGATGATTCAGATTGATTGTTGACACTATTGGGCCAAATTCAAAGGTGTTTTGGGGAAACACTTTGTTAAGTTTTGAATTAGTCAAACTTTTTAAGAAGATATGTTTTGCCGGTTTCTTCCTTGATAAAAGACCAGATAAGGTTCTCAAACTTGGGCATCAAGTATTATCCCACCAGAATAGGAAAACAGTTGAAGACCGAGTCAAAACTCTATCCTGAAAGAGAGACGGTTGAGGAAAGAAAGGAGAAGTGGAGATCATCATTCCACGAACGTGGCTAAGTGGAAAAGAAAGAGAACAAGAACTGGAAAACTCTATAAAGGAAACAGAAGAAGAAAGGAAGAGGCAAGCACTGAACGAGATTACATCTGTCTGTATAACAGAGACGTATGTTGTTAAGAAAGTTGTCGTCATTCTGACTCCAACATCCTGCACTGTTCAGCGACGGATTTTCCTAATCTGTTGCTATCGATTCATACACTGAGAGTTTGAGTGATACTTTGTTTCTCTTAGTTTACTTTCTTAGCTAGTTTAGTTGACTTGAAATCCATAGTGGATTTCAAGTACTTAAGGATCGTAAAAGTTTTATTCGATCCCTTTTTGTAATTCACTTTTATTAGTGGATAATTTTCGCCATGTTGGCTTCACAAGTCATTCTTGACTAGTGAATATTTTGCAGGATTATTAGAGGAAGAGGAAGATGAGCATATACTCAAGGAAATCCAAGCGGTGCAAGATGAACTGCTCAAGAAACTGGGATTACGACAACAAGAAACAGAAAACTTGATGAAAGAAAATGAAGAATTGAAAAAAAATGTCTCCAGATTAGAATCTACGCTCACCAAGAAGGATGTCCAAATAAGCAAGTTAGAAATTGATCTCGAAATTGCGAATGAAACGTTCAGGAAACTGAATACAGGTACCTCTAGACTTGACGAAATATTAACTGTTGGTAATATAGGACATTCTGGACTTGGATATCTTGAAAATTCTGCTGTTGTTAATGCATGTACTCGAACCTCTAATAAAAATCCCATTGTGTTTGTTAAAGAAAATAACAATGTTCGAAAATTGGTAGAAAATGAAAAAGTAGTCAAAAGAAAAAGGAAATATGTCTGTCATTACTGCTACAGACCAGGCCATATACGACCCTACTGTCAAAAGTTGAAAACTGATCTGTCGTTGAAACACATGTTGCCACGAACGTTGCACAACATTCGTCACAACATCGTGAAACAGAAACATACAGCCGTCTGTCAAAATCTAAAATGGGTCCCTAAACCAAGTTTTTCATGTAATGTAGTTTTTACTGCTCTTAAGACTAACCATTCAGAGTCTTGGTATTTCGATAGTGGCTGCTCAAGACACATGACAGGTTCAAAAAGGTATCTTACCAACTATGAATCATTCCAAGGAGGAACATTAAGGTATGGTGGAGGAGCTCAAGGAAAAATCATAGGAAAAGGAACCCTCTCTATAGATGGTTTCCCTAACCTTCGAAATGTTCTACATGTGGACGGACTGATGGCCAACTTGATCAGTATAAGTCAATTATGTGACGATGATCTTCAGGTAAAATTCAACAAAGACAAATGTGAAGTATTTGACTCGGCAAATGTTTGTGTAATGACAGGTAACAGATCTTGTGATAACTGCTATTTGGCTGGAAGAAGCTCGACATGCAATGCCCAGACTGACGAAACAACCCTTTGGCATCAAAAGTTGGGGCACGCAAACCCTAGAAACATTGAAAGATTGATCAGATTAGATGCTGTAAAAGGTTTGCCCAAACTTGATAAAGGTAAACAAATTGTGTGTGGAGAATGTCAAAAAGGTAAACAAACTCGAGCCTCTCATGAACACATAAAGTTTATAGGTACTACTCGAAACTTTGAACTGATCCATATGGACCTCATGGGTCCAATCGAAATTGAAAGTTTAGGTGGTAAACGGTATTCATATGTTTTAGTTGATGATTTTTCCCGATATACTTGGATAAACTTTCTTAGAGAAAAATCTGAAACATTTGATGTGTTTAGAAAACTGCATGCTAGGTTCAAAAATGTGAATGGTTCTTGCATATCATGTATAAGGTCTGATCATGGTAGAGAATTCAAAAACTCATTATTTTCAAACTTTTGTGATAAACTAGGCATCATACATGAATTTTCTGCACCTAAGACGCCTCAACATAACGGTATAGCTGAAAGGAAAAATAGAACCTTGCAAGAAATGGCTCGTGTGATGATTAGCTCAAAAAACCTGTCTAAAAGATTTTGGGCCGAAGCCCTTAATACTGCTTGTCACATCTCAAATCGTGTTTTTTTAAGACCCGGCACACACATGACTCCATATGAAATTTTAAATGGGCGTAAGCCAAATTTGAAATATTTTCATGTTTTTGGATGTGTTTGTTATATTCTGAATGATCGAGATGCTCTTACAAATTTTGATTCAAAAAGTGAGAAAGGAATATTTCTTGGATATGGTTTAAAAAGTCAAACATATCGTGTGTTTAATCTCAAGACTAAGTGTATTCAAGAATCTGTAAATGTTATGTTTGATGATCTCACTGATCTGGCAGGAAAAACTAAAGAAGACAATGTTGAAGCATATATTGATATGCAGAATTACGGATATGTTGAACCAGCTGAACAGAAGTCGATTCTGGATGTTGAACAAAATGTTGAACCACACTCGGAACCAACATTACCTTCGGATCCAGAAACAGAAACCGAGCCACAAACATCAGAAGACTCAGTTATTCAACAGATTGAAAGAAGAGATCCACCAGAAAGGATAAGGAAGAATCACCCGATTACTCAAGTCATTGGTAATGTGCATGAAGGTATCACAACAAGACGGAAAGCACCGGTGAACTATAGAGATATGGTAAAATTTGTTTGCTTGTCCTCTATATTTAACGAAGTAAATTCGTCATGTTTCTTGTCTTTGACTGAACCAAAAATTATTTCTGAAGCCTTAGGAGATAGCTTTTGGATAGATGCTATGCATGAAGAGTTAAATCAATTCATCAGGAATGACGTTTGGTATTTGGTTCCCCGACCTAAAGGAATTAATGTAATTGGAACAAAATGGATATTCAAGAATAAGTCTGATGAATCTGGGAATATTGTAAGAAATAAAGCAAGATTAGTAGCTCAGGGGTATACACAAGTGGAAGGGATCAATTTTGATGAAACTTTTGCTCCTGTTGCTAGAATAGAATCGATCAGATTGCTTTTAGCCCTTGCTTGTTTCATGAAAATAACTCTTCATCAAATTGATGTCAAGGCTGCCATTCTAAATGGAAATTTAAAAGAGGAAGTTTATGTCGAACAACCTAAAGGGTTCGAGGACCCTAATAAGCCTAATCATGTATACCGACTTAATCGAGCCCTCTATGGATTGAAACAAGCCCCTAGAGCATGGTATGGAAGATTAACTGAATTTCTTTTGAACTTTGGTTTTTCAAGAGGTGAAGTAGATCGTACATTGTTTATAAAAAGATCAAATCATGATATATGTGTAGCTCAAATCTATGTTGATGATATAGTCTTCGGTTCTACATCCAAAACAATGCTTAATGAATTTGTAGAAGCCATGTCATCAACATTTGAGATGAGTATGGTTGGAGAATTGTGCTACTTTTTAGGTTTGCAGGTGAAACAAAGCTCTGACGGCATTTTCATATCACAAAGCAAATATGCCCGAAACCTTGTTCAAAGATTTGATCTTGAAAATGCCAAACACATGAAAACACCAATGGGATCGACTCAGAAGCTCTGCACCGACGATGTTGGACAAAATGTTGATCCAACATTATACAGATCGATGATAGGCAGTCTACTGTATTTGACAGCAAGTCGTCCAGACATCATGTACAGTACTTGTATCTGTGCTCGATATCAAGCATGTCCAAAAGAAAGCCATCTAAAAGCCGTCAAAAGAATTAACAGGTATGTTGCTGGAACTTCTAATTTAGGAATCTGGTATTCTAAGCACACAAACACGAACTTGGTAGGCTTTAGTGATTCTGACTGGGCAGGGGACATTGATGACCGGAAGAGCACTAGTGGGGGATGTTTCTTTCTAGGAAATAACCTAGTCTCCTGGCACAGCCGAAAACAGAATTGTGTCTCCCTCTCTACTGCTGAATCTGAATATGTAGCAGTAGGAGGGTGTTGCACACAATTATTGTGGCTCAAACAAATGCTAGAAGACTATGGTTATCCTAGTGATACTCTTGTTGTTTTCTGTGACAACTCTAGTGCAATTAATATCTCAAAAAATCATGTTCAACACTCACGCACTAAACACATAGACATTCGTCTTCACTTTATTCGAGATTTGGTAGAAAAAGATCTTATTCGATTAGAATACGTTAATACTGAGAGTCAAATAGCATATATACTTACCAAAGCTCTTTATTTTGAGAGATTTTCCAATCTTAGGATGTCTCTTGGCCTATGTGTTATGTGAAAAATACTCCATCCAATCTGTACATAAATCTGTAAATACATTCTACCTCTATGACTCCCTTGGCACAAAAAAAAAAAAAAAAAAAAAAAAAAGAAAAAGAGAAAGGGGATCTTAGGCTAAGAATACTCATTAACTAGAGTAACTTGGGGGGCACGGCGCTCGCTACGACGATGCTACCTTGTAAAATACTGATGAGTTGAATAATTCATGAAATACTTGAGTAACTAGGGGCACGGCGTTCGCTGCGACGATGTTCTCTACGTCAAAAGAGTGTTTCCGAATTATTCTTCCAACCTCACATCATAAAGTACCTTGGGGGGCACGGCGTTCGCTGCGACAATGCTACCTTGAAAAATATGATGAGAACCTGGAATTCTTACCTATTATTCGCAAAAAAAAAAATGGCAAAGTTGGGAGTCGTAACTCAAAGCCTGATCTGATCCCATGAATAATATTCTCCCAAATACACCCTTTGAAAGAAATCCTATTCTGCTTTTTAAAATCGGTATAGGTGTATTTTGTTTGAAAAAGATTTTGCTTCTTTAAAATTTTTGGATAAGTGCTCGTGTGCCTTTGTGTTAGTGGGTGTAAGTTGAATTGGTGACAGTTGAGATTTTTGCGCCCTGGATTATCACCAGGCATCCCCCACTTCACGTCTTCCTTAACTGTCACAACACTGCACAAGAAAAGAAAGCTCATGCCTCCTTTAAACACACAGTCACCGTGCACTGAATAAATGCTTCCTTCGTCATGTTTGACTTCATCACTTTCCTCACTAATCTCTGTTCCCTGTTCAACTTGGCTTCAATGGCGGACGAGGCGTCACAAAGAATCCTCGCTCAAATTCTGGAGCTCCTCGCCTAGGTCACTGCCGCTGCAGTATCTCCCGACAGATGGTCACGAAATGGAAAATTCCATTCCCTGCTTCTCGCCTGTCCTCCTTGTTCTCTGTTCTTCACAAGGATTTCAGCCCACCTCCACAGATGTGTTGTCCAAATCTCCCAGACTTTTGACAGTTCATTTAGGATTCCTCCAAGGAGATCGACGTTGTAACCTGTCCTGGCTATCTGACGTTACCTCCGGTTCACCCAATCCAGCCCCACCAGCAGCTAACCCCATCTTTATTTCCTGTGAATTTATCGCACAACAGGTTCGGTCTATGGATGACCAGATTCAACACCTTACTGCCATACGAGATGCCCTTTCTTCCCAATTAGGGGGAGAAGATACTGCTACTGCTATTGCTGCTACTGCAAAGATGCTGTTACTGCTACTGCTACTGCTACTGCTGCTGCTGCTGATGCAAATGTTGCTGCTACTGCTGATGCTACTGCTGCCGATGATGCTGATGCTGCTGATGAAACCGCAAGTGACGATAATGGACGCAGTAGATGACTATGTGATAGTATGGGTACATTTGTTTTTGTTGGGTATATTGGTGTTTAAACTTTTGATTAACATTTGATTATGTTTATCTTGCTATGTTTTGCTGATGCTGTGAGGAACTTATATAATGCTGCATATTTTGCTATGCCTGCCTTGCTGCCAATGCTTGTGATTGCTGCTGCCAATGCTTATGCCTCTTTGATTGTGCTTATGAAAATTATGCTAGACTGATTGATGCTTTGATGTTTATGCGTGGCATGCTGATTTGAATTGAAAGGCTAGCTTGACATTGATGTAGACATGCTGAGATTTTTGCTTACAATGCTGATGCAAAATTATGCGTGGAATCTGAAGTAGATATGTCTTCTTGTGCATTTTTATGCTTGTCCTATATTGGACACATGTTAAGGGGGAGTTTAAATTTAGGGGGAGTTTAAATTTAGGGGGAGAACATGTTGATGTATTTAGGAAAGAAGAAGGACATGATTATCTGCACTACTTTGATTTGTCCTGAAAATTTATTTTGGAGATAATCTTGGGATAGTTGTGTACTGGTTAACTCGGTGTTGATTTCTGGTGTGGCTATGATTTTTGTTGGATAATTTTGGATATTACTATGTGCTGCAATGGTATTAAATGTCAAGAACGTAGGGGGAGTTTGCATTAAGGGGGAGTTTTGCAGGATTTGCAATGCTGATATATTTGTTGGGTAAACTTTCTGTGTATTGTTTCCCATGTTCTAATTTGCATTCTCAAGTATTGAGAAATTGTGAAGAAAGCCAAAAGGTGGAGATGAAAAAGGTGGAGATGAAAATGATGCTAAGCATAGCAGCAGCAACATAGCAGCACGATAGCAAATTCAGCATAGCAGCAGCAACAGCAACACAGCATAGCACCAGCATCAACAAACCAACATCATTTCTACCTTCAGCATCATCTCTGCGTTTGCATTTTCCTTTAATTTTTTTTTCTTAGTCTGAGAGACATACAGTAAGATTGCAGCCTTTTTGTCCAACGGATATGATTGGATCTCCTTATGCATATCTCTCACTTGATTTTGTTTGATCTTGCATATCTTCCATCCAAATCCATTGCCGTTCATTCGAAGATCACTTGCAATCTTTTGCTTGCATCCTGCATGAATTAACATATTTAAATTAAGATTTTCGATGTATGCTAACACACTTATCTTATCAATCTCCCCCTTTGGCATTTGGATCTAAAATCTCTGATCTTGCAAGCATTTTGGATATGGCAATCCAAGCATAGTTTGAACATGCAGTGAATTTAGATATTTCAATAAGTAGACTCAACATGCCAACCACTGAACATAATTTGGAACCAGAAATCATTGTCAAAATATTGTCAACAAACTAGGAACTAAAGATAATCAAAATAAAAGTTCATCAGTGCAATACATATCAAAATAAACTAGAATGCGTCTACTTTCAGGATTATAAATAGCAGAGTTCCTTAGTCATTGAGCTCTCCCTTAGTTTGAGCTCTCATTGCCGACCCATTTTTCACCATCTTCATTCTCTTCTGATTCAACTTCTGCATCAAACTCTTCATCCTCATCCTCACTTTCTTCATCCTTCAGTGAGGATTTTTCTTTCTGTTGTCGTGCTGCTATGTTACTGCTGCTGTGCTGAATTTGCTGCCGTACTGCTATGTTACTGCTGCTGTGCTGAATTTGCTGTCGTGCTGCTATGTTACTGCTGTTGTGCTGAATTTGCTGTCGTGCTGCTATGTTGCTGCTGCTGTACTGATAAAGGGTATACCATTGAAGGGGAGCTTGTAGGAAAGGAGAGTCTTGAAGAAAGAGGAGATAATTGGGAAGAAAGGCAAAAAGGGGGAGATTGTTAAGTTTTGAATTAGTCAAACTTTTTAAGAAGATATGTTTTGCCGGTTTCTTCCTTGATAAAAGACCAGATAAGGTTCTCAAACTTGGGCATCAAGTATTATCCCACTAGAATAGGGAAACAGTTGAAGACCGAGTCAAAACTCTATCATGAAAGAGAGACGGTTGAGGAAAGAAAGGAGAAGTGGAGATCATCATTCCACGAACGTGGCTAAGTGGAAAAGGAAGAGAACAAGAACTGGAAAACTCTATAAAGGAAACGGAAGAAGAAAGGAAGAGGCAAGCACTGAACGAGATTACATCTGTCTGTATAACAGAGACGTATGTTGCTAAGAAAGTTGTCGTCATTCTGACTTCAACATCCTGCACTGTTCAGCGACGGATTTTCCTAATCTGTTGCTGTCGATTCATACACTGAGAGTTTGAGTGATACTTTGTTTCTCTTAGTTTACTTTCTTAGCTAGTTTAGTTGACTTGAAATCCATATTGGATTTCAAGTACTTAAGGATCGTAAAAGTTTTATTCGATCCCTTTTTGTAATTCACTTTTATTAGTGGATAATTTTCGTCATGTTAGCTTCACAAGTCATTCTTGACTTGTGAATATTTTATTCTAGGATATCTTATCTATTTCCATCCGGTACCGTACTTTCACACTTCTACATCATATTCTTCTTTATACATTTTATGAAATAGAAATACATGCATTTGATAATTCTGCAGACAAAGTAAGCGTTTATCCAATTCAGCTATATAGATCTTCCTCGCCCTTGTGATTGGTTTAGACAAGCGTTTCATTTTGTTTAAATATATCATATCTTTTATAATAGCTTCTTTCTAAGTCTATGGGTGGTTGATTTACTAAATAATAATCTATACCATTGTGTTATGGTTACTAGACCAAGATCGAGTAATCGGACGATCAAGTTGAAAATTTATATTTAAGGACTGGTTGTTGCCCTGGTTATGATTTTTAGATCGACCTATGGTGACTAGAATTAGCTAACCTCATCGAAGAGAGGTTTGACCTTTGGACTCAATTAGAGAGAGACCAAATCTCTTATAACAATATAACTTTCAGCTTGTTTTATTGATTGTTCATTACTTGCTTGAATATAGATTACAAGAAAAACAAATTATGAAAATCTAGAATTAGGACAACAAGGATCAAGAAAAACTACCCTAAATTATTTTACTCCAAGATTGACAGAAAGTCAAATCCTTTCTAAAAATAAGAATATTAAAAACTTCCCAAAAATCAAGATTTAATCCCCTTGATTGTGACGGCCATATCTTGCCCATGACACACTGTTTTGATTATTGATTAGGGAACTAGTGATGAAAGAAGTTGGAATCTTTCTTGGAGAGTATTTCCACCTCCCGACCATGTTTTGAGGTGATTAGTTGGAATAGTATATAAGAGAACATATGTTTCTACTTTTGTTGGCATCTGCATTTTTGTTGTCCAGCTGCATTTCTTAAATGATTGGACAGCATATATGTTAAGTTGCTACATTTTCCATTCTATCTTAACTTCGAAATTCTTTGTCATGCAGATACTCTAGATCTGCTCAAGCCAAAGCCGTTGTGACCCATGTTTAGCGGTCGGCCATCAGAACTCAGATATTCCCGAGTGTTACAATTGTTGTGGCACTCGTGTCTTCTGAATTTCAGGTGCGATCTTAGTAATTGATAAGTGCTTGTACCATTTGTGAAGTTATTGAACCATAGATGCACTTGTGAGTGCATCAATCAACGATAACCTTACATATCTGGCAGTCCAAAATTACAAAGCTCCCATTTCTATCCACTTTTACCCTATCAGTTAGATAAAACATACCCATTTTTTGAAACTTGATTTGAGTGTTATATTCGAACAGATGAGTGTATATTGTTTAATGAGAAAAAATTCTCTGCCCATTTTAGATATTTGCAACATAGCATATAGTCAGTTTACTCCAAAAAAAAAAAAAAGTAAAAAGAAGGGGTACAGCCATTTTGGCATAAATAAGGACTAAGATGAAGTTCTGTCTTCTCTCCATGCATCGGAGGCCTATAGGATTTCTCCAGCATGAGAAGCTTGCAACAGTTGTTACTAACTTCACATCACATGGAGCTTTTGTAGGGCTCGGGACACGTAGAGAAAGAAAGAACACTTGTCGTTTTATATACTAACATGGCTACATCCTTTACAATTTATTATTTTCTTGAACAAGTAGCTGTGTTCCATTTTCTTGTATCCCAAAGTATAGAAATACCCATATACATGCTGTAATTGTATGTTTACTCATAAATTTATGCCATCCAGCTTGCTTGATTTGTCAAAAACCATTCTTTGAGAAGCTTTATTCGTCATACTCTTTCCTGTATCAAAAACTTTTCATTGAGAAGCTCCATTGATGCTGTTCTTGTCTGTGATTCAAGATTTTACCACCTTACTGTATTACTTCCCTGTGAAAAACGACGGAAGGTTTTCTCGATTGGGCCGGTACCATTGTCGACACATTTGAGGCATCATGTGAAGTTGGAGCTACAAAGGGTTCAACTTACTAGTCAGTGTATGTCGCACCAACAAATCCGAGTAAGCTTATGCAGACAAAGTTATGCTCATATGATCTTTTGTCTCCACTTCTCCCCATGTTTTTTTCTTGTTTGTATGACGACAGTGACTTCAACCATGTCTGCTCTTTACGTCATTCTATATTTGTTTTGTTGTCGTTTGATAATTGGCTACCTTTTTTCTTTTTCTTGGAAATATGTCTTGAGATTACTGGTCAGATTTATTGTTTTGGTGGTTGGGAATGCACGTAAAGTGGCTACTTCTCATGGGCCCCTTTGTGGTAGAAGCAGACAGGTCAGTGCTCCTCTGGTGCTGTATAAAAATGGAAAACCAACAGAAAATACCCAGTTATTTACCCCCTCGATAATCAATTAAATAAAGTACACCCTTCTAAAAAACATAAATTCATACTTGTCGGTTCGCCGGACCAGGAATAGCCGCTCTCAAAAGGCCAAACCTTCCCGTCCTTATCAGACTACAAAATATGGCAGAAGCTTCCAAGAGTTTGGGCTTGCTATAGCACGTAGAGAGGGGTATAAAAAGGTTTTCTACTTTTTCACTATATATTTAATAATAAAACTTCTTTTATTTCTTAGATTTATCTTATTCAATCTTAAATAACTTGTGTGCGAAATAAAATAATTTTTTATTTTAATTGATAAAATAAAATTAATCTTAACTTTTAAAATATAACTTTTTTTTGGGAATAAAATCAAGACTCTTGTTAATAGAGTTTATTATACAGGCCAAATCAAGGCTGAAACATAAACTATGTAACTTAGAGATGGATTGCAAAAAGTATGTCTGAACATTGTTACTTTGAAATTTAGAAATGTTACGGATAAACGAAGAAATAACACAACTACAGTGTTTCCCTGACTAATTCTTGGGCTGAGTATAAGCGCCCGACAGGTGCCTAACGAATTTTAGAACACGGGAAGAGCGAAAATTAAAGTAAGCCAGATAAAATTATACCTCAAGCATTTCAAAAATAAATAAAATAATTTAAAAAAATCATGAAATGTGAATTTTATTGCAAATTTGAACAATATATAGTTCGTTCCCTGATAATAACACCCTTTTACCACCCTCCTATAATCAAATCCAATCTCACAAATCTCCCGTTCAAGAATGTACAATGTGAATGAAAAATGGACAATAACATGAATTGAACAAAAGCAACAAACGTCTGTCTTAGTCCCCCTTTGCACTACCAAAACTTTTCTTACACATGAATAAAAAAACTGACACTGTACACAGAATGTAATAATATGAATGACACCACTTGGACGACGACGACGAATCTCATTCTTTCGTTCTCGCCTCTCTTCGCTTGTTATTGGACGATTATCAACCAGGATCGACAAGAAGAAGCGCTGTGCCTCGTCCTATCGACCAATGAATGAATGATTTGAGATTTGATCAATGGGTGTTTCACAACACTGCAACTTGGCTACTCGGATGTGAAAAGAGGAAACAGTCCGAGGAGGGACTAGACGATGAGCTTTGGAGCTCTGGACAAGGTTCAGGTGAGACATCAACAGACGAGCCCACAACATTGGCACATGTCCATGCTGAAGAGGGGTAGGACAAGACAGAGAAGGAAACATTTGAAAGACATATGGACGTGAAGGGAGACTCATCTATTCCCGAAAACACCCCAGCTTTCGTGATATTTACACCAACAATGGCCTTAAATGTAATTTCGCTAACAACGGGTAGGGCATGGGGGTCATATCGGTCATCTGGATGAGACGTATACTGACCTGTTGCCTTGATTCCTTGCTGTACATTTTCCATGTAGATGTCTGATACAAGAATGTTTTTAATGTAACCACCTCGTCCTTTTGCTGTCTTCAGCTCGATCCCAGACACCGAGTCATGCACGTAAAGATGCTCGGCCAATACATCAGAGATTCCACCGGACATTTCGCTGCCAAGGGCAAAACCCGAACCAGAAAAAGATTGTAGATGAGCCCTTCTAACGTGGACATGGGAGGTTGGTTGGCTGCAAGAAATACCATATTCGTCCCAACCACTTTTCAGTACCACAGCATCATATCCCATGCTTATGTTGCTGTTCTCGATGCAAACACGGTCGGAAGAATCTGAAATTAGATGAGTTTGAGGTTTTAGAATTAAGGAAGAAGACAAATGCCTGTGTAAATAATCATCACATGGATCATATCAATTAATTTTCACAAGTCTCAAGTATAACAATACGCAAATTGCTCGTTGTGTGTCGGACTACATTATTTGAAAGGGAAAATCAGAGGAACGAACTACACATAATGTTTAACCTAACTTCCAAAACTTACAAATACTGCGCCGGACGCCCCCACCCCCCAACCCCAAACACGAATTTCAATCAATGGAGGGGTGTCTAGAAGAAACATTATAGGGTGTTCCTGTAAATATGCAGAAATTTAAGGTGGTTTTATGATTTGCTCTAAACAAAATGGAGCACCTGTAATTATCGGATGAATCTAACATTGGCAATATGACTGAACTCGTATACGTATAGAATACACTGAAAAGCCAAATTCTAATTCATGAACTCAAACTGATAAATGATATGAAAATATATCAATTTCAACAGACCTGGGACAATTCCGCATGTGTAGGGAGAGTCGGGTGGGGAATAAATTGTTATATTCTGAACTAGCAATTTACTGCACATCAGAAAACACACAAGAATGTGTTATACTAATATATTGCTATAGAGACAATAACAGAAGAAAGAAAGAAAAAAACAAAAGAAATTCAAAATTTCAAATTTTAAGGGTACCTGCAATAAACTGGATGTATGTTCCAAGCAGGTGCATTTAAGAAGGTTAAGTTTGACACAACAATGTTGTCCGACCAGAGAAGTTCCACTAAATGTGGTCTACTGTAATTTAAAGAATGAGTGTTCAATTGTTCCCACCAAACGGAACCCTGTCCGTCAATAGTTCCATTATTTCCTGTATAGCAACATGAGGGTGAAAAGATCACGAATGGACAGAACCAAAAAAGTGAAACTAATGGGAAATATTGGTACCTGTAATAACAACATCTGTTATATTTTGTCCACTGATTAAACTTCGATATCTTCGACCTGGCACTTCAAGGCCTCGGCCATAAGAAGGCAGCGGGTCGATAACATCCCAGTGACTATAATCCTGAGGAAATTGAGAGTAAAAGTACATTTTACTGAAATTGTCCCACTAAAGTTCCATATTACAAAAAAATAAAATACTAAATTAACACTCGCGTAACCAAAATTTTAGTTGTCCAAGACTTTCAACTACAAACCATGCCATTTTAAAGGTTTAAAATTTCAGGTTTATTGATAGTTGTATTATGCTAAAATGCCAAAGTAGTAGAACCAATCCTCCTATAAGTAGGATCTGTTGTTCCCGTTTTGTAGGCAGTTGTTTCTATCTTATAAAACTAAGAAAAATGTAAAACTAAGTAATCAATACAAAAATATTTCAATCAATAGTGATTAGTGTCACACTGATTTAAAATGGGGGAATTTCATATTTCAATATCAAACCTGAGAACCAAGAATGATGGCATCCTTTTCGAGGAAAAGCGTGAGGTGGCTCGTAAGAGTGATGCATCCGGTGAGCCACCGGCCTGCAGGAACATAGAGCTGAGCCCCACCCTTATCAGCAAAGGACTTAAGATAGAAGATTGCATTCTGAAATGCAACGGTGTTTACTGTTTTGCCGTCTCCCACTGCCCCAAATTCTGATACAGACACACTGTGAGGTCTTGGAGTCAATGGCCAATCGGATTTGCATACTCCATTGTAATCAGCAGCATTGCTCAATACCAGGAGCAAAAGAAAAACTACCTGAGATGCAAGTGCACGCAGACAAAACCAGTAAAGCGCATTATACAAACAGTATGCCAGAACCTCGAGTATATTATATAGCCGCAACAGAAGAAAAAAAATCATAAAAATGTGTTGAATTCACATGGAAAAGCTCATTTTCCTTTCTATCAAGTACAATCACCCGTGATAGGTAGCAATAGTGTTCATCATAGAATATAGTTCAACTTTATGACATTAATGTACAGATGAAGAATGAAGATATTTTTTCACCATAACTCCAAAAGTTACAATTTTTTTACCTGCATCTTCGACAAATAGATAAGAAATACAGTACAAATAGATCTCAATTATTGGCTATGGTGAATAATGGAACAAAATAATGACAGTTGTACATTCCTACATTAACACAACGTACTACTCTGGAAGCAGAAGCTGAACAAGAACACAAGTTCAGATCTAGAAACCAAGAATAAGTTGTATTATACAGACAATGTGGGAAGATTCACCAACAACACAGCTGAGAAATAGTGAAGATATCAAATCAAATTTAACCTCTTCAGGATATAAAATCTTAATAAACTAGCTAAATAAACACTGTCCCAAACAGAAACAGAACAAGATTGAACAACAGTTTAAGTTGAACAAATCAACTTATACGGAAAAACAGAGTCAGAATTCAGACAGAACTGAAGCTTAACAAACGCAGTTCAATGCAAGATTTACTTTTTTGCAAGAACAACAGATGCCCAGAAAGGAAAAACACCCAAACTTGATCCAAGAAAGCTAAAAAAGAAGGGGAAAAAAAAGACAACTCAATCAAGAAACCTTAACTTACACAAAACAATCACTATTAACAAAAAGAAATTAACGTACTTACTAGCCTCTTCATTTCTTCTCTTCTTCAATCCCTCATTCAAAGCCGCCCCCTTCTGAAAATCTTTGACTTCACAAAGGAACTAAGAAGAGAGAATACAAGAAGAGAAGAGAATAGAAAAAGGGGGGGGGGGGGGGGAGTGATTGAATGATGATGAGTGGCAATTAAGGAGAAAATTTACATACAAAGAATTAAATTTATTACAGAAAACAAATAAAAGGATGGTAAATGAAAAGGACAGCACAGAATAAGAAAAAGACCTCTTCTTCTAGCTCATATTAAACCATATATATGGAGTTCCGAAAGGAAAATATTTAAATTTAAAAAAAAAAAAAACAAATCATTACTCAGGGAAAACAGGAAAATCAGTTGAAGATCAGAATTAGGAAGCAATAATCACTCCCTTAATTTCCTGTCCAACGGGTATTTGCCGACACTAAAATAACGGCAAATTTTTCTTTTCATTTTGTTGCAAAAATATCTGATTTTTTTTTCCTTTCTTTCTCCTGTTTGTATGTAAGAGAGAGAAAGAAACGGTGGGTTGGGAGGCGTAATAATTATTGTAATTAAGCATGATTAGAGAACCTTAAGCATAAAATAAGGAACCAAATTAAGAAGGGGACAAACGGAATTAATATTTTCTCTCCTTTTTTTTTTTTTTTTTTTTTTCTGGAGGTGGTTTTTGTGTGTAATGTGTATGCATGGGAAGGGTGGCATGTGCTTTGTGGAAAGCGGGGCCCACTGCTCAATGATGTATGGCAATGCTAGGCTGGCATCACTGAGTTTGCCAGATCAGACCCCAATCACGGGCCCACCTTATGGGGGCCGGGGGGGTGGGGGGGGGGGGAGAAGGGGCCTACTCTAATGAAATTGCTGAAAACTTTTTAAAATTGTTCAGGATGAAATATTATAATTTTCTTTTTATAATAAGATGTTGTGATCAGGGCTAAAAATAAATTAGATTCCTTCATAATTCATTTGATTTTAATTGACGAAAATATTTTGGAGGCTGATTTGATAAATACACTAAATAAGTTTATATTTTTTTTCTTTTTTTGGATCAATCACTGAAATCTCTGTCTAAAATTGAATATTGACCTAACGTTTTATACTCAATTATTGATATTATAAAAATAATTATATAGTATAGTGATATAAGATTATTACTGAAGGTAACTTTTTTTTTTTTAATGTCGGAACATAGAAAATATAAATTGTAATTTGAAATAGTTCTAATATATAATTCAATTTTTCAGTTAATAATTTTGAGTCATATTTAAGAAATAACATTTTATTATTGAATTCCTATATATACAGACACATATATACATAATATTTGGGGGGTGGGGGTGGGGGTGGGGGTGGGGGGTTGGGTCCCTTGTTTATTATAAGGTATAGTCTTGTGTGTCCTTTTGTGGGGCTTGTTGTCTTGTGCTCCTTCCTCCATTTGAAATCTTTAATTATGCTTCTGTCTTCCACACTGACTGGATTACTAAACAACAAACCAAAACGCAAATCATTTCTCTGTAAAGTTTTCAGTTTATTTATTTATTTCTAAAAAGTGACGTCTCTAAGGGCATTACCTCAACCCTGCCTAAACCTCAATTCCTACTGTTGCCTTTTTATTTTTTTATTTATCCCATTATTATAGGCTCTATTTTAATTTCTGAAATCTAATCAATTATACAATTAATATCTAAAATATATTTACTCAAATTCAATCCATTAATCTAGTGAAGTATTTTATCATACCGAATGTTAAATTAAAGTGGTCTGATTTGATTTTTATGGAAATAAATTAATATATTTAACAGTATTTTAATAAAATAAAAATAATTCAAATATTCTATATGATAAGTTTTAGGCACCGAACCCAAGTTGTTCTAAAGTGAGTTAAACTTTACAAAAATTATATTTAAAAACTTGTGTGAAATCAGCTCATAAAATGTGTTTTCCTGAAACAAAGAACAAACTAATCTTTTTTTTTCTTTCTTTTTTAGTTTAATTTTTAGTTTTTCAGATTTTTAAAGGGTTTATTTTGGGGTATTTTCAATTTTCGATAAAAAAAATTCAGATTTTGTTTTATTTTTTTTTAATTTTCAATCAATTTGCCAAACTATATTCACCCACCCATTATTTACAAAGTTAATGGATTCCAATTATTTTCTGTGAGCATTAAATATACAATTAAATAAGCTTTGAAACAGTAGAGTAAACCATTGTCCTTATTTAATCTTTATTTAAAAAAAAAAAAAAAAAGAACTTCACTTGTTGGATTTATGATTATGACCAAATTATTAGCTGTGTAGATATAATATAAAATCAATACTTCATTCAATAAAATAAATATATAAAAGATGTGAAAATAAACAAATGAAATTATTTAAAAAAATGAAACAAGGACAAGAGCAGTTTCAGCTGCCAATTGGAGCAATTTAGTACAGTACAGACTACAGATAATAAATATTGAAAAAAGGGCCACCTGGCGCTGTGGGTGCAGGATTTGTTCAATTTATTATTATTATTATTGTTATTATTATTTTATTTTATTTTTATATTTGGTAACATTTGAAATTGAAAGGCGGTTTTAGCACAATATTTATTAGTTACAGTTATGACATTCCTATCTGGTCAGGGAAAAAATTATTAGCATTTAAAGTATTTAATTTAATTGTTGACTGTTGAAGCTTTAATTTTGTGATTATTTATTTTTTACACTTAATTTTTGTGATAAATATTCACACACACAGCTGTAATTCGACCCCACTTTTTGGAATTAAGATTTAAATAATAAAGAAAGGATAATCGAACGGCTGAGCCGCACCTACCACATGCCTGACCTCCTCCTATATGCGATTTCTTCTTCAACTATATTACTATGGTTTTCTTTTTTTTTGGTAATGCACCAACATATTAATTTTTTATTGTTTAATAATTAAAAAATATTATATATATAATTTTTTTTAAAAGTATATTTAAATTTAAAAAATTATTTTAACTATAATCTTTCTCTCTCTATATATATATATATACATATATGTATATATATATACATATATGTATAGTTATGTACATGTATTTTATATATTATATATATTGTATGTAAAATTTATTATAAAGTAAATTACAGAATTTTTTAAAAATTTTAAAATAAAACTATTATTCTAGCAAATCACGGTATTCTCTAAAATCTTAACAACAACAATCTATCTTAATATATATATATATATAAATAAATGATTTTTTTCCAATTCCGTTTTCCCGCCTAAATTTTATTACTTATTTAGAATAATTATATTATTATTAAATTAAAATTAGACGTTTTTATTCTGGATATTTTGATTCAATTTCAAAATTTAAACTATTCCATAAATTTAGGTGTTTCAAAATTAGATGATATCAAGATGAATATACTGCAATATTTGATACATGATTCAAAATCTATATATTTTTTCAAATATTAATCAAATCACATAAATATGAAATTCAAAAAATATATGAAATCTAGCAAATATATGACTCAATTTTCTCGATTCATTTTATCAAACAAAATATATATATATATAATTAATATGACTTTTTAAATTTTATTTTTTTCGGCCTAAATTTCAACCATATAAATGTAAAATTATATATATTTATGGAACTCTTTTAAAATACATTATTAAAATTTAGTTTAAGAGATTAATATCAACAATCTTCGGGATTCGCTTAGTATATGTTGTTCAACATAAATAAATTTAAATTTTAAAATTTTTTTGTTAACTCATAATATATTTAAAATAATAAATAAATTTGTTAGGGATGTGAAATCATTGTAGTTTCATTATATTATGAAAAATTATTAATAATTTTCTTATAATTAAGCTATTTATTATTTTAAATCACCCAATCAAATGGATAAAATCTGATTTTGTCAAATATGAAATTAAATTTTCAACAATCTTACCATAATTCAAAATTAAAATTTAATTGAAGAGATTAATATCAACAATCTTCGAGATTCGCTTAGTTTCTGTTGTTCAACATAAATAAATTCGAATTTTTTAAAAAAATTGTTAACTCATAATATATCTAAAATAAGAAATAAATTTGTTAGGGACGTCAAATCATTGTAGTTTCATTATATTATGAAAAATCATTAACAATTTTCATATAATTAAGCTATCAATTATTTAAAATCACCCAATCACATTGATAAAATCTGATTTTGTCAAATATGAAATTAAATTTTCAACAATTTTACCATAATTCAAAATTATTTCTCATTTTTGTCTCTCTCTTCTTTCTATATGTTTTATCAAGATTATTACTAAATATTTTAAAGTCTCTCTTTTTGTTCTTCCTTCTTTTGAAGTCTTTTGCATTTTCTGTTTTGAGAAAATAAATGGTAAGACAGGTATGATAGTATGTGTCATATTTCAATAGTTACAAAAGCCTACACTTTTCAAAATATTATTTTTAGATTTATTTTATTTTTAGATTTTTTTATTCACTTGTTGCTTTCAATTTATCATAAACATATTTAATTTTCTTAACTATTTTTCTTTCTTATTTTTAAACGAAAAGTTCGTCCATCTCTTTCATGTTTCGTTTGATTATTCTTGTGATTTTCTGTTGAGATCTGCTAATTATTTCGACGTATAAGCACCATGCGATTTTTCATTAGCTTTCAAAGTATTTGTTTCTACCAAATTTTAAATTTTTGTAATATTATTACATTTAATTAGCAATTTGCAAAATATTTTTGTCCTTAATTTGACTATGTAATTGGCAAATTTTACGAGATCTGTACAAATATTTATTTTCTTTAATCTGCTGATATCACTATTTTTTTTAATTTAATTTGATTCAACTTTCTATAAATCGTGGATATTATGCTTATCAATTTGTGAACGAGACTAATTTTAATAGAAGAAAAAACAAAACATAAAATTACAATAAATTTCTACTCATTTCTATTCAATTGGGGGACAATACCATATAACTTGAATATATGAGTATATTACAAAATATAAGAAAAAATATATTATGTGCATCGCACAGGTCCCACACTAGTTATAATAAATATAAAAATTAATAAAATCAAAAACTTAATATCACTATTTTTATGAATGAAAAAGATGAAAAAATATATGTTACTATAAATAGATGGACTTCTACTATTATATATATATATATATATATATATATATGATCCTTTTTTTTTTTTTTTTCCCTTCAAGGATAATAGAATTAGCGAAAATGACCATGTGCGCACTATGATCATATATTGATATGTTTTTTAATGATATAAAATAATTATTTTCTTATTATATGATTTTGACATATTGGATAGATAATTATTCTCGATGCGATAAGTATTATAACTGTTATATAAAAATAATGTTGATGTGCGATACATGATCAATTATTTTTATTAGTAATAATATTAAGATTTTTTTATATAAATATATTTTTAAAAACAATGGAAAATATTACTGTAACTATATAAAGCATGGATTGAAAAACTTTTGAGTTTATGAACCAATGTTCAAATAATTAGATTTTTTAATTGTTTATAGCTCTATTCATCAAGATGATATCATTTAGACATTTACCATATGAAATAGTTAATTTTTTTGTGTTAAATATTTGAATTGTATGGAAACAAAAATATACCATTTTTAATATTATTTTTGAGAGGTTCTTCACAATGAATATAATGTGATAAGTAATTGAGTATCTTCATCAAATGTAAAATGAGATGATATTCTTATAACTAAATGTCCGCTCGTGCGATGTATGTGATATAATATATTTTATTATATTAATAATTTATAATAAAAGTATGTAGTTATTATTAAAAAATGTATATAAACTATTATTTATATTAATTATATTTATATAAACATTATTTGATTTGAAATATAATTTGTTACATTAAATTGTATTTCCATATTTTTAAAATTAGCTTTATTAATTAATAAATTGTACAATATTTTGAAGGATTGTCCCTGAACTAAATATAAATATTTTAATTTACTAAAAACTATTGAAATTAAAGAATAAATTAATAGTAAAATATTTTATTTTTGTAAAAAAATATTTATATCTTTTAGCTTAAATTCATATAAAATTTTGATATACTATTTATTCAAATTTATCACATATATCAAAATTCTTAAATGAATAATTCAATGTATAAAAAACTATATTTCATCCAGAAAAATTATATTCCATCATTTTAAATGTATTTTTTTTCTTCAGTATATACAATCTTAGTGTCAAATTAAAGATCACAAAAAAATAATTAATTTGATATATCATATATTACAATCGAACTTAAAATTAAAGAATTATTTGAATTTTTTAATTTAAATAAAAATAAAAATATGAGAGAGAAAGAGGGAGTGAGTGAAAGACAAATATTAATTATTATAAAAACACATATAAGGTGAAGAGAAAAATTATCACGATCCTTCTTTTATATTAGAGAAGGATTATCCCAACTATAATTGACCAAATTCCTTAAAGCCCATTCTAAAAATAAGCCCGACTAATATTTTGGTTGAAATCTTAAAATTTAGCCACATATTATATGTAACTACTATTTATTCCGTGTGTTGCATGGTTTGTAATATGATAATATAATAAGTTATTATAAAATACTAATATAATTTCTTAAATTAAATATATAATTATATAAAATATATTTTTAATAATTTGTTTAAAATAAAAGTATTTTACAATATAAAAATATATTAAATATTAAAATATACTACAATTAATATATGAAAAATATTTTATATTCTGAAACTAATATTTTATTTTATATATGTAATATATATATCAAATTAAATATAAGATTAAGTTGATATATTTTTAATAACAAATAGAGTTGAGATGACAACGTTATAAGTCTTTGAAAAATAACGTGAAAAAAGAAAAAAAAAAGATAAAATCTGAGTGAATATCAAACTTGCTAAATATAGAAAGAAGATTTGGGTAAAAAAATATTGTTTTATATTTTTAGCTGTGGTTTGTTATTATATATACTAGTATTTCACCCGTGCGTTACACGATTTATAATATGATAATTTAATAAGGTATTATAAAAATATTTTTATATAATTTTTAAAAGTAAAATATATAATTATATAAAATGTATTTTTAACAAAAACTTGTTTAAAAATAATAAAATCTCATAATATAAAATATTAAAATATACCACATTTAATTTGTAAAAATATATTTACTATTTTAAAAATTAATATTTTACTTTTACATATGCAAGATGAATATCAAATTGAAGATCATGAAAATATGATTAATTTGATATATTTTTCATAAAAAATGGAGTAGAACTGAAAAGTTATAAATCTTTAAAAATTGAAGCAAAAAAAATAAATAAAAAAATTCTAAGTGTATATCAGAATTTTTAAAAATAGAAAAGTATTTTAGGCAGAAAAATAATGTTTTCTACTTTTAGTTGTTGTCCTATTATTATATACTAGACTAGATGGCTACTCGTCCAATACACAAGACATAATTTATTTTATTATACTAATAATATATGAAAAAATATATTATTATTATTATTATTATTATAAAAATTTACATAGAATTATTTATGTCAATTATATATATTATGTGATTTGATTTTTTTTGTTATGTTATATTGCATTATCATTCTGTTGAAAATTATCTTTATTAAATAATATATTGCACGACTTTTTAAAGTCAATTTTTGAGTGTTCCAAACTCAATACATAATATTCCACTCACTAAAACCTATTATGGTGGAAAATAAATTATAATATCATATAAATTAAATCATATAATATTTTTATTTTTTTAGAAAAATATTTATACTTTTAGATCAAATTCAATTTAATACATATATCAAAATAAAAATAAATAATTAAATTCATAACAAAATTATATTTTATCCAAAAAACTATATATCATACTTTAAATATAAATTTTTATTTTAAAATATACAATATTGGTGTCAAATTAAAGATCACAAAAGATGATTAATTTGATTTATAACACGTATAAAATATATTTAAAATGAATTTTTTTTTGAATTTTTAAATTTTAATAGAAAAAATAGAAGAGTACAAATATTAATAAATAATTTGAACATGTGTTAAAAAAAAAGAAAAAATAAAGGTTTATTAGTGCAAATAAATGTTGTAGTGAGACTTACCCATAGACTATCCTCTTTTGTATAGAGAATGATATACACAAAAAATCCAAGTCATCATAAATATCTAATTCAACACAAATAGTTCAAAGCCATCAATAAATATTAAAGTGATATAAATTATGGTATAAGTTAAATAATATTATATTTTTATTTCATAAACAAAATATTTGATAGTTTTTATATATATGTAGCTCAAATCTATCACAAACAATTTGATCAGCCACTTATTCAAATTCAAGATATATATGCGAATAAAAATGTATAATGACTAATATAACATTAAATTTCATAGTTCATACAATCTTTTAATATTATTATTATTATTATTATTATTATATATATAATACGAGTCTCAAATTAAAAGTTGTCAAAAAATAATTAATTTGATACATATATAAAATATAAAATAGATGAGATATGAAAAAATAATTCATTTTTAAATTTTACTGAACAACAAAAAAAAAAAAAAGGAAAAAGGTGAAAATTAGTTTTTGAATTAGTATCTCATGTTCAAATTGGACCATAAATTAATTTCTTGTACAGATAAGTTTTCTAACTTTAAGATGGTCAAATATGCTCCTAAACTTTTATTATGAAAAATAAAACATTTTTGAAAATTAAAATAACTAAGTAAATCTAAAAATTATTTAATAAATTATTAATATTAAAAAATAACCAAGAAATGATCAAAATAACATTTTAAAGTTATTTGATAGTTTGAAAGTAAAATAATAAATTTTTAAGTAATTAATAGATGTAAAAAAATCTCAACAAACTTTAAACCATTTAAATAGAATAAAAAAAACATAAAAAAAAATATCTAAGTCTCAAGACTCTCAACTACTTCTTTATATTAAATTATGTAAAAATTAATTTTATTTTTTTAGATTTAGTAACTTTTTTTAAAATTTATTTATTTTATATTTAGATGTTCAATGGGTTTATGTGATCTATTTTAAAGTTTAATGTTCTATTTAAACAAAAAAAAAAGTAATTTATAGTATAATTTAAGACAAGAGTATTAATTAAAGGGGTAATTTCCACATTTTTCCTAAAAAAAATGAATAATAAAAAGGGACCATCATAGTTACAAAGCAACCAAATTTTCAGTGGCTCAACACAATTATTTTTTGTTTTTTTTCCCCTTTGAACAAATATATATTTTTTGTATTGAAAATTTAAGAGATCGTGTCAATTTACAAACCACAATTTTATTTTATTTTTAAATTAAGAATGATTATATATTCTTGATATGCACTTTGTACATGTTTATAGAGAGTGAGTCTTTTATACATCAGATATACGTGCAACACGATTTAAATATTACTTGTTTAACTATAAAGCATTACTATTTTTTTAAGATAATTAATCATAAATAATATATTTTAAGTAACAGTCAATACTTAATAGTTAAACATATAATACTTTAAATTGTGTTGCACGTGCACCTGATGCATATAAATTTTTGCGCTTTATAAAACATAACAAGATATAGTTGAAAAAAAATTGGGGATATTTGGACCAGGTTGGAGGCATCTGTAGCACAATCGGCTGTGGGTTGTAGTTGTGCCACAACCAAATGCATAGTAAAAAATGGTGTTTGTTTTGAGTTGTGATAAAGTAGGTTGTTATTGTATACGTAAAATCAGTAGGTTTAGTAGGATTTTGTTTATATTATTATCTTATGAAAAAAAAAATTTGTGAATTTAATAATTGATGATGGATTATTGATATATATATATATATTTAAATATAAATAACATACATATATTATTATATTAATATATTCTTACATACAAAAATTATAGAAAATATATAAATAATACATAAAAACAAAAGTAATATATATATATATATATGTGAATGTGTTGCACATAATCCAAATCCTATTGTGCACCATTAAATATTTAATTGTTGCACATAATCCAAATCCTATTGTGCACCATTAAATATTTAATTGTGTAATATAATATATATATATAATATTAATATAATTTATATTTAATAATAAATTTATTATTATTGAAAATAATAATAAATTTTGAAATGTGAAAAATCTGCAAAAATAATAAATTATGAAAAATTAAAAATGATAATAATTTAAAATAAAAAAAGAAAATTATAATATCAGAAACATAAAAAATAAATTTTAAATACTTTTATTTTTATATATAATAAATGAATGTCAAAATAAAGATCTTCAAAAGAATAATTAATATGAGATATTTATTATAATATTTAAATAATCTTATAATATTTATTATAATGAATAATTAATATGATAGATTTGGCGAAATTGTAAAAAAGTACTGTCATAAATGAAATTGTGCGAGGGAGAATGTATGGGTTCAATTATTTTGATACGTTCAATGGTTCTATTCCTGAAATTGGGCCAAATGGATCTATTCTGTTACAGGCCAGGCCCAATAATCTACTTGATCTATGTCATGATTTTTTATTTCTTTAATGGAGTATGTCACCATATTTCAGCAGACAATTCATGACATGCTTCTTTAATTTAATGCGATTTTGACGAGACATGTTAGAAAATAAAATAAAATATGTAAATAAATAAATTGTGAAATGATTATGTTTTAATGAAGATGAATAGTCACTAATACATAGCTTATTTTTTAATTTTTGAGAACAATGCTTTAAGCATCTGGTGGGCCCCACCATAGTGCAGCTATGGCTTGCAAATCCAGGTGCATAACTATCATTATGTTGCATTCCTAATATGTTTCTCACGACACATCCCCCCACCATATCCCATTTTAATTTATATGTTATATTTTATCCATCTATATTTTCGGCCTATTAATAATCTATCTCTTTATAAGTCTTATATATAAATAATGAAATTACAAGTTTTCGTTTTTGAGTATATAGTACTACAATCTTAAGGAATTCTTTCATCTGGCATAACTGGGCCGAACAACTACTGGCCCACTAATATGGGCCCGAAGTTTCGTAGTTGGATGGGCAATGGGCCTGAGGTCCACATCGAAGTGCGTGCCCAAAATTATGGAATTCTTCCCCATCTCGTCAAACAAAAAAAAAGTTCGTTAGTGGCTGCGCACTCGGACTTGGTACAGAAGTAAATCAAACTACGATTCGTCGATTTCTGTACTAATTTTCACTATCCTTCCAGGCGGCTCGTGGACTGAAAAAGTGGTTTTCCGATCGCGGCGGTATATTATTGATTCCGGCAATGGCGATACTCTTAGCTAGCCGTCGAGTATCATCTCGAGTTCCGACGACGACGTATTTTGGAGCCAGCTTCAGATGGTACTCCACATCCTTTAGAGAAGAGAGAGACACTTTTGGCCCCATTCAAGTTCCTTCCGACAAGTCCGTGATCTCTCTCTCTCTTGCTTTTCTTTTTCAGCTTTCTGGAGCACCTTTTTTGTTGCCTTGTTTCAATTATTTTAATATATCTTCGTATTATCTTACAGTGAAGTCATTAATCGATCAAAATATCTGTGTGTGCTGGATGCTGCTGGTTGGCATGCCCTCTTTCATTTTGTACTTAAATTCTGTATAGCCTTTTCTCACTTTATTACAGCATGTGCTTTTCACAAATCAACAATCTTGCATATACAGACTTAGTGATTGTCATAATGAATCATCGCAGTGTGCTGATAATTGGAGTAATGATAAGTAATTTGCGACGCTATCGTAAAAGATAAACGAGCAGCCAATCACTGAGCTGGAGTGTTTCTAACAATCTGCTTAATCTCGTCTCTCTAGACCCACAAAGTCCTAAAATCCTTTCTCTGACGAAGGAGATTGAAATCTTGACCTCGAGGCTCGACTATTATTGACTTTAGCAGTTTGGCGTAATGAACTTCATCTACTTCTATAATAATTAGTATTTGTGAATCTCGCCCATTGAAGTCTCTATAAGATCTTTCTGAGGGCCAGACTTGTTGCCCGTTTACAAAATATAGCTTGTAAATAAACTTTTATGTAGCTGGAGTAACCCTCCTTGTTTTTTGTTGAAAGCAATGTAATTCGTTTTTTGTCTGGGTTAGTATGTGTTTCCAGACAATTCTAGCTATGTTGCTTGGGATTGCATACAAGCTGAGAATCATCTATTTCTTTAAATGACATATACTTGTTTTTTTACCTCTCTCTGTCTCTATGTATTCCCTTCACTTGTTATAGCTGGCATTTTGATGTTTGTTCAGATTATGGGGTGCCCAAACTCAAAGATCATTGCAGAACTTTGAAATTGGAGGCGAGAGGGAAAGGATGCCTGAACCAATTATACGTGCGTTTGGGATTCTTAAGAAATGTGCTGCGAAGGTGAAATTCCTATGATTGGCAAAGTTATCCTAGATAGCCTATACAGGGTCAACTGCAGCTTCCTTTTCATTTTCTTTGCTTCCCTCTTTAATTATTGCGCCTGTTATCCTTACACGACGTCTACCTGCTATGACCAACACCCTAAGATGGACAAAAAGTAAAGGGAACAATAATATCTTAGATTTTTCATTGTATTTACTTTGCAGGTAAACATGGAATATGGTCTTGACCCATCCATAGGGAAAGCAATTATGCAAGCAGCACAAGAAGTGGCTGAGGGAAAATTAAATTACCATTTCCCGTTGGTTGTTTGGCAAACTGGCAGTGGTACTCAGAGTAACATGAATGCCAATGAGGTAGGAACTCATAGTTTTTTAACATTCTCCTTCTGGTGAAATAAAATCTTTTGCCTTCCGGTTATCTGGTGCTACATGTTTTTTCTGTTGCTTTTGAACGTTAACAATATGCCGCTGGCAGCCTGTATTATCATTTCATTCTAATGAAATGGCATATAGTGATCTCTAGGAAGCTTTTTGTTTTTAAGTTGGTGAAATTTTTTATTTTCCAAAATAAGATTTGTGGCCTGCTGGCATTTATGAACTTAATCACTGTATCTTCTTCAAACATATCGCTTTTGGTGGGGGGTAGGGCAAATACATATTACCACTAGTTGTTGGGGGAAGAGAGTGAGAATTTGGTCAGAAGTTCCTGTTTGATTATTTATCCTATAACAGTGAAACAACAGTTGGCACTGTACGATTCCTTGGGTTTCTTTTGACTGATTTCAGGTGAATTTTACCCTGTTTCTGATTGTAGCATCTCATCACTTTCATATGCTGCTGTTGATCAATGTGCAAAATAAATTTGGGTCACATGTAGAAACTTAAATAGGCATTATTGTTCAATGCAGTATCACAATTAAATGTTGTTTATCTATTTATCTGTGACATTTTACATTTTATCTGCAGGTCATTGCCAACAGAGCGGCTGAAATTCTTGGCCACAAGCGTGGTGGAAAGTCTGTTCATCCAAACGACCATGTGAACAGATCACAATCCTCTAACGACACGTTTCCCACTGTAAGCTTCTTAGAACATCTTTGAAGAGAATAAAAAAATGAAAAAATCACTACTGCCTGAAGTATAGCTATTCATTTGCTTTTGGCTTGTCTTGTGCTAGGTAATGCACATTGCAGCTGCAACAGAGATTAATTCAAGATTGCTACCAAAATTGAAACAGTTACACACCACACTACATTCAAAGGTTCTTTTAACCCCTCGACACTATTTTCTCTCCTTTTTCTTTTGGTGAAATCACTCATACCTTCCCCCTCCCTGTTTTCCGTTTTTGTTATTTAGTTGAGGTATTTGATGCATTAATCTGCCACTGCTGGTTGGATTGTGCCAAAATGGTTGTCTAGTTGTTAGCTTTTCTAGGGGGATACCGGATAAAAAATGTTATGATAACTATATTTGAGTTTCGCCCTTTCTTCCAGTTTTCTTTAATGTGTTATAAAATTTTGTTTTAACAGATGTTGGCTGCATCTTGAATTTTTGTGGTACTTTCTTATCCAACATTTTGCAGTGTTACATTTGCTGTTGTTGTTGCATTAGCTTTACTACCTTCAATGACTTGATATGCTTTTGTGTTTCAGTCTATTGAGTTCAATGACATTGTGAAAATTGGTCGTACCCACACACAAGATGCTACACCTTTGACACTTGGACAAGAATTTAGTGGCTATACTACACAAGTAAGCTTTTTATTTTAGTACATCTTTTGTGGACTGCTTGTTCTGGTATAATGAAGTTACTTCAGTTGGATCCTGAGGTTGCATAAATGATTGTGTTTAAACCATAGAATCATGTCTATGGTTGCAGGTGAAGTATGGAATTGATCGAGTCTTATGCACCCTCCCTCGCATGTATCAGGTAATTGATTGCTTCAATGGCCTCATATTCTTGTTTTTCAGCTTCTTCTTTGGTCCTAAAATTTCGGAAATATCTGCAGCTTGCACAGGGAGGCACTGCTGTAGGAACTGGTTTAAACACAAAGAAAGGGTAAGAAAAGAAGAGTATTTAACTTTAGTTTGTTGCATATTTTCATTTACCTACCTCACATGTTCAAATTTTGTTTGCCTCTTTTATCGTTGGGTTATGATATTTATATTTTGAAATTAGCTTTTCTACTCTCTTTTACCGTGACCTAAAAAGACTTGGAAATGAACTATTAAAGAAGAAAATAAATTTAACTATAAATGAGAACATGTGTGTTGACCGAACACACTGACCAGATATGATCAATATGATTAGCCCAAATAAAGGGATACAGACTTAGTTTTGTTGTTATTGTCTTTTAAGAACTTTATGTTGTCAGGTTTGATGTAAAGATTGCAGCAGCAGTAGCTGAAGAGACTAGTTTGCCATTTGTGACTGCTGAAAACAAATTTGAAGCACTGGTAAATCTCTTTTTCTCAAGTTGGCTGTTTGTTTGCTGTTGTTCTGGAGCCTTATATCTCCTGGAGATTGGCTTCTACAGCGTTGCTGAGAGCAAACTTTTTTATCTGCAAATAAACAAACATCTTCAAGAATTTCTAGTGCATGTATCAGCGGGAACTTTTTTTTTTTTTTTTTAACTGATTCACAGTTTTTTTTTTAATCTTGTGTTTATTTTGTTGATAGGCTGCTCATGATGCTTTTGTTGAAACAAGTGGTTCTCTAAATACAATTGCTACTTCTCTCATGAAGATAGCAAATGACATACGTTTCTTAGGAAGGTACATGAGATCTTGGAAATTTGCTCCAATACTTTTAGTACTTTTCTCTTGTTGAGTTTTTCTCACATCCTCTGTTATACGCAGTGGTCCACGCTGTGGTCTAGGAGAACTGATACTTCCTGAAAATGAACCTGGAAGCAGTATAATGCCGGTAATGTGTTTCCTCATTTCATTTATTAGAAATTAAAAACATGAAGGGTTTTGTGTTTTATGAGGTTTGAATGATATTGACTGATCCTCAAATAATCTTAAATTTCAGGGGAAGGTGAACCCTACCCAGTGCGAGGCCCTTACAATGGTTTGTGCTCAGGTAATAATAATATATACAATGAGTTAAAATACGTCAATTCCCTGATCAAGAAGGTTTTCTCACTCTTGTACTTCCCAGGTCATGGGCAATCACGTGGCAATTACAGTTGGGGGATGCAATGGCCATTTTGAACTGAATGTGTTTAAGCCTGTCATTGCCAGTAATCTGTTACATGTATGTCTAAGTCATTTATATCTTGGTACTGAAACATGCTACTACAGGTACTCTAGGTATAGAAATATACTGAAAAGTTGGCCCCCTAGAGTTAATGAGATGAAATTTCAGTGACTATCCATTTTATAGTCTGAATTGATTCTTTCTTTTATCTGAATCTTTTTTCTTTACCAATCATTTGTTTCCCTCTTTTGTTATCCCTCTGAGAAACATGCACAACTTTCTGCATTGGGGCTATTTATTTTCCTTGTCCAAAATTTGAACTATATATGTACATGTGCATGCACGTGGGCAGAAATATTTGCTGTTGCTTTGATACATTCTTTGTTTTCTTTTGCTGGATAGTCATTGAGACTGCTTGCGGATTCCTCTGCTTCCTTCGAAAAGAATTGCGTCAGGGGAATTCAAGCCAATAGAGAAAGAATTTCTAAATTGTTGCATGAGGTCAGTCACCACTAGGCATATGATTCTATCATTCGAAAATCTGATTGTATTTAATTCATTGGGACACCCTTGTCAAATAGTGATATGTGGTATTTTCTGATACTGCAGTCCCTCATGCTAGTTACATCTTTGAATCCTGTAAGTTCCCTCTCTCTCTCTCTGTGCTCCCCCCCCTCCCCACATCTATACTCTGATTAATCTTGCTTCTTACCGAACTCTGCTATTTATTGTAGAAAATTGGCTATGATAATGCGGCACTAGTTGCCAAGACGGCTCACAAGGAGGGAAGTACCTTGAAGGTTTGATTCTTACTCATTATATGGAATGTTATCCCTTTGTGTTTTAGATGTCATTTCATAATAATAGCACATAATCATCTGAATATAAATTGGCCGTCTATTCAGTATCATATTTGTATGATTATTTGACTGAGATTACGGTTGCCCAGGACGCTGCCTTAAAACTTGGGGTGCTCAATTCTGAAGAATTTGATAACCTTGTTGTTCCTGAAAAAATGATTGGCCCGTCAGACTAGATTGGTCGACAAGAACGTACATCTTCAAGTGACATTCTGAGAAAGCTCGGGAGACTAATTTCTTGGGTGTTCTTTTTCTATGGAGCCGATATCTTTGAGGCTTTCTTGACTATGTGGTTTTTCCTCCTATTGTTCTCCTTAAATTCTTTGAACCATATAGGTTTTGTGAGGAAGCCTCCACATTGTTATAGCTGCTGCTTCTGGAATAAATTTAATTCTACAGAAGAAAGAATCTGATGTGATTCTGATATTTTTTGACTTGATTTTTTCAAATGCTATTCCATAAAATTACCATGTTTTCTTTTCTTATAATAATTATTATTACCACGTTGAATAAATGAATAGCTACTTTGCCTACGAGTTCCTGGGCAGCATTTGTGTAAACTCCAAATGATGGCTATTTTCTGCTTCAATTTTATTGTCTCGTTTGCGTCTCAGTTGGTACCTTGTGTATGTTGTTTCTGTCTTATATTTCAACATTTTCAATGCGCAGTCACTTGTATGTTGATTTCATTTTATGTGTTTTGTTTACGGTGATTATCTAGAAATTGTGGATGAAATATAATTCGAAACAAAAATTTTATTGGGTGGAATTTGGGCGCAAAATTTTCACATCAAGATGTGCTCGAGTTTGATAGTATTTAACCTAAGGGTTTCTTTGCAAGCATGAGCTGAGTTCAATTCATGCCCGGCAGCGTGTTTTGGTGACTCAAGTTTGACTCATTTAGTATAATGATGGGCTTGTTGGCTTCATAAGACACGTTTGCATGCTTTTATTGATTTATTTATTTGGAGTGATGATTTAATGGATTGGGGATCAAAGACCCACACTTAACAATATGGGGTTAATGTAATTAGATTGTGAAGGCTCGAGCGGGTCAGTGTGCTTGCTTGTTTATGTGATTGTGGATTTGCTTGTTTGTGCGTTTGAGTTTCACTTTGTCTAGTTTAAGAACTATAATCTTTTTGTTTTATAAAAATAATCGAATAAAATAAATTGAACTATTATACTTGAAAGAAAAATCATGAATTTTTTTCTTCATATTTATTAATATTTATATGCAATTCAAATAGTGGCGTGTCATAAGTTTAAAATTAAGGATACTATATATAATTAAAAAATATACACTTATTAATATAGTTTATTATTTAAATCAATTGGCCAAAAATAAATAAATAAACAAATAAAATAAAAGAAATATATACTAGCCAAATAAAAATTAAACTCTGAGTCCTCATTTTTCAAAAGTAAATTAAATAAACTGAAATTTATATAGCCAGAAAAACAAAAACTCTAGTAAGTATGCTTCATTTACAATTAACTTAAAGTTAAGCTCAATCAAATCAAATAATAAATATCAATCAACTTCTGTATTTATGTTTCATTAACAACTAATATATTTTCATAGAAACATAATTAAACCTATTAACAAATTAAACTTATTAACAAATTAAACTCAATAATTAAATCTACGTAATAAATTAATTCAATAATATAATACCAACAACGAGCACTGCTACCTACGATGAAGATGATTAGCGATATTTTTTTTTAATTCACCATAATAGATGCCACATGGTTCAAGAATTTATTTTTCTTAATTTTGAAAATTTTGAAACTAGCACACTGGAGCAAGTAGCAACTGTTATTTATTTTCTCTCAATAGAAATTTGAAGAAAAAGATTAGGCATTCATATTTAAATATTTGATATAATAGAGTACAAATACATTTTTTTTAATTGAAAGTAAAAATATATATATATATATTTTAAATGTACCTCCAATTTGTATAGTAGATCAGTCCGTGAGTTCAAGCCGAATACAAATAATTTAATATACAATAAATACTAAAATATAATTCTAATAATCAACTAACAAAAATTATATGTTTCAAATATAATATATACAATATGGATCTTAAATTAAAAAATATGAAAAATGATGAATCTAATTTAATATATGTGAAAAACAAATTATAAACCAAAATATTATTTGCATTTAAAAAAGTTAAAAACACTTCACCAGAGAAAGAAAAATGGCTAAAAAAAATTGAGTTAAGATCTCATATAATTAAATAATCTATATATATATATATCTATATATATATTCACAACTAATAAATTTGTACAAATATTTAGGGATGACCAGAAATTCTTAGAATCGAAAAACTCAAGCTTGAGACTCTTTTAAGCTTTAATAATCGTAGAATAAGGAGGTTGAGCTCATTAAGCGTGATAAATAATTAATTAGGAATTGAGCTTGAGCTATATATATTTATATATATATTATTTTTTTGTTAATTATATAAACTGGAACGGGTCTCAAATTAGTAGAGGTACTTGAGGTTGGTAGAGTTGGACTTAATTAGTGTCCGCAGCCCGCCCCTTAAACCCATTCCTAAAATTATTGTGCTGCAGTTTATTTTTTTAATATTTGTTCGAATCCTAATCTAAAAAAACTTAATTATTATTTTTTTTTTTTTTGGTTGAGGAGTTTTCTTTTCTAATTTCGTTCCCTTCTTTCCCTCCTTCGTCCCCGCGAAGCCGCCGCCACGCTTCTTTGTTTTCGTCTTTCTTATTCCCCGCTTCTCCGCCGCTGCCGGGCCACAGATTCGGCGGCGCCAATATAAAATCCACCCTCTCAGTTATTCTTTTCCTTCTGGTACCGCTCCCTGCTGTGCTTGCTTGTCTGTGCCTTTTTCAAGCAGACGAGGACCGCTAAATACCAATCAGGAAGACACTAATCAAACCCTAACAAAACGCCGTTTTCCAACTTGTCTTTAGGCAACAATGAAGCCTTCAAGAAATTTGTGCTCCGGAGCAGAGTTAACGAGGTAAGTTTTTTAACTTTTTTGTTACACGAAAAGCTTATTTTCGGTACTGATTAGAGTACTGATTTCTTCTATTTCTTTCCAATCTGAAAAAAGTTTGGAGAATGATGGTGGAGATATCATCATATTGCCTCCGAAGAAAAAGAAAGAAAACAAAGGGAAAAATCAGGTATCTGCACTAAAGCGGTGACTTGTTCTTATGCTTCGATTAGTTTGTTTTGGTAAGATTGTAGATACATTTGATGTTGTTGCATTTTGATTAGGTTTCTGCTAAGTTTACTGAGAAGAACAACCCTAAGCTTAGTAAATCCCAGAAAAGAAAGCTAAAGAAGCTGGAGGTATGTTTACAGGCAGACGCCTGGGAGATTGCAATATGAATTGCTAATTTTTTTCTTCAATATTGAAGAGTTAGGCATTGATTGATCATATTTTTACTGTGTAGGAGGAGAAAGAACAGGAAGTCCTCCTATCAAAAAGCATGGAGACATTAGAGTAAGAAAAATGCTTTGGGCTTCTTGATTGAGTATATGGATTTCGTTTTAACATATTAACCTAATCATGGGACGGCATTGAATGTTGATGGGTCTTTGATTATTCATGTTTCAGGAAGTACAAGATTCGAGATGATGTTTATTCTCTTATGTGGTCTTCAAGGAACTTGGGGCAGGTACTTATTTTTCTCACTCTTCTGTAATATTTGATGTTGAGAGAATTCCATAATATATGAATTGGTCCACCCAACTACAGGTGGAAACTGTTCGTGAAAAACGGAGAAGAGAAGTTGAGTTTTCTAAAGCAGGTTTGGCACTGCCAGATACTGATCATCCTTTCATGAAGAGGAAAAGGGATAATGCATCCCCCGATATGGAAGTTGAAGTATATGAGGAGAAAATCCGTTCACCACCTACTAATGAGCGACCAACACTGAATGTGCAATCATTTGATAATGGAGCCCTTACTTCTAATGGAAGCAGCGGTGTTTCGGTCAAGGACGTGGCTAATGAAACTATTCAACAACCAATACCAGAATTTCCACAGAAGGCTTCCCAAATTGAAGAAATCATTAAACCCACGGTATCTAATTATTCTATGACCCCTCATATCTTGTGCCTTATGTCTAGGTTTCCCTAGTACGGATTTGTGCCTTATTTACTTAATTCTTTCATTTACATTTATATTTATCCAAATATCGTGTCCAACTCATGCCTATATCATCCAGGAGACAATAGACAGAGATAAAAAGTACAATCCTAGTAGTGAAAACAATCAAAGAAACTGTTCTTTGGAAAAAAATCTTGTTGCTTCAACTGTGGTACATGTATCCAGACCCAAGGACGTGGAAGAGCAAAGGATGGGTCTTCCCATAGTCATGATGGAACAAGAAATCATGGAAGCTATAAATGAGAATATTAGCGTTATTTTATGTGGTGAGACTGGTTGTGGCAAAACAACCCAAGTTCCTCAGGTTAGTATTTTTAAAAATCCATTTTACTAAAATTAAATAAAGAATTTGTTTTGGCCTTTATTATTGTTGTTGTTGTTATTATTATTATTATTGTGATAATAATCCATTGCAGCAATGGCAACTTTCAGTTTCTTTATGAGGCTGGTTTTGGATCAAACGTTTTGAATACTCATGGTGGCATTATTGGTGTCACCCAACCTCGCCGAGTTGCTGTACTTGCGACTGCCAAGCGAGTGGCATTTGAGCTTGGGCTTCGACTTGGGAAAGAGGTGGGCTTTCAAGTGAGACATGACAGAAGGGTTGGAGAGAGTTGCTCAATCAAGTTTATGACTGATGGAATCTTGCTTCGGGAAGTGCAGGTTTTTCCTTTAATCTTGCTCTTCAGCTGTAAATGGTTTATCTTTATTATAGTTTTGACCATTTGAAAATTTATTACAAATTCTGATGAAAGCTCTGAGGGTGGATGATGCACGGAGTATCATGCTGTGGTCATCAATCATCATATTTATTGCACTTTAACTGTAAAATAATATGTTCCAATTGAGTATTGTACTTGAGGAGGTAAGATGGTCTAACATGGGTATAATAATCTGGATATCTTCAATGAGCCATTTATGTTATATTGCTTAATGCATATCAAAGGAAGGCGTGAGAGAGAATTATTTCCTCTTCTTTTGATTGTTCAGCTATAATTCCTGTACTCATCTTGGATTAGTTTTCTCCCTTATGCTTATTTGGCGCTGTTTGTTTTCTTCTATTGTAGTTGAGAAGGTAGGACGTCTTTAAACTAATCTATGGGTATATTAATCTTCTTTTCTCTTCCCAGAAGAAAGAAAATGAAAATTATTGGACTTTAGGTAATTAATTTGAGTGTCTGAAATCATCCATTTTTGTTATACTGCTATATGTATATCAGGAGAAGTAGCAAGGCAATCTCCTCTTATATTGATTGTTCAGCTATAATACCTGTGCTCATCTTGGATTAATTTTCCCCTTCTGACTATTTGGCCCCACTTATTTTCTTCCCTTGATTTATCTGTACACTAATTGAAAATTTTCTTTTGTACTGTAGAGTGATTTCCTGTTGAAACGCTACTCTGTTATAATTTTGGATGAAGCTCACGAGAGGAGTCTGAATACGGATATACTCATTGGGATGCTTTCTCGAGTTATCCAAGAGCGTCATGTAACAAATCTCACCCATTTTACTTTCATGTGTGTTGTAATTCTTATATCATTTTAAAACATATTACAATGCGAATACTTACAAGAACGGGAATTCCCAAACTGAATGTTGATTTCTTATTCCCTTTTCTTTGACCGGATATATTTTTGTGGTACTCGCCATTTGAAATTCTATATTTTTTAGATGCTTACTTGCTTTTGCTGAATGGCAGAGGGAATTCAAGGTGCAGGAGAAGAGGATTCTTGCTGGGGAGACTATTGCATGTGAAAATAGGATATACCCATTGAGACTTGTGCTGATGAGTGCTACTCTACGTGTAGAAGATTTTGTATCTGGTAGTAGAATTTTTCGTGATCCTCCACCTGTAATTGAAGTTCCAACTCGACAATATCCAGTTACGATACACTTCTCAAAGAAGACAGAAATCATCGATTATATAGGCCAAGCCTTTAAGAAGGTGTTATCAATTCATAAGAGACTCCCACCTGGGGGTATTCTTGTTTTTGTTACTGGGCAGAGAGAGGTGGAATTTCTTTGTCAGAAATTGCGAAGAGCTTCCAGAGAGGTAGTTGATAAGGTAGTCCAAGGAAATAGTGAGGCTGCTTCCATCTGCGAAGAGAAATCTTCAGAAGAAAGTGATATGAAAGAGATCAGTGAGGCGTATGAATTTCAAGGGAACTCTGGCCGTGAGATTACCGAACGTTTTAATTCGTATATGGAGAATGATCATGAAGATTTCTCGGAAGATGAATCTGATATGTCCTATGATTCAGGAGACGAAAGTGATTTGGAATATTTTAGTGATAATGAGAACCAGTCAAAACCTCAGTCTGATGGTAAGGTTTCGGATATTTTGGGAAGAGAGGGAACCCTTGCTTCACTGAAGGCTGCTTTTGAGGCATTGGCTGGGAAAAGTGCTTCTGAATCTCACATTGACACCCAGGATGTTGCCCAAACACCAGAAGGAGGGGCAAATCAGTCTAATGCCATTACTGAACAAAATCATCAAGATAAGGGTTTTTCCCCGGGTCCATTACGTGTTCTTCCGCTCTATGCCATGCTTCCTGCCTCATCTCAGCTTCGTGTATTTGATAAGGCGAGTGATGGAGAACGCCTTGTAGTTGTTGCCACTAATGTGGCTGAAACCTCTCTGACAATTCCAGGCATTAAGTATGTTGTTGACACTGGAAGAGAAAAGGTCAAGAATTACAACTCTTCCAATGGCATGGAAACATATGAGATACAGTGGATAAGTAAGGCCTCTGCAGCTCAGCGTGCAGGAAGAGCTGGAAGAACTGGACCTGGACACTGTTATCGCCTGTATTCTTCAGCAGTCTTCAGTAACTTATTTTCCGATTTCTCATGTGCTGAAATATCAAAGGTGCCAGTTGATGGTGTTGTCCTCCTCTTGAAATCCATGCATATTGGCAAGGTAAGTAACTATTTTTGCGTTGGTTTGACTTTATGTTGTCAATCACAGCATTTACTTATTAGCAGCATGTGAATGAACTTCATCTTACATATCTCTTAGGCCATTGCGAACCCTATTATCTATTTATTTAAAAAATCTACCCATGTATCAAGTTTTCTATTTTCTTCATCTCCAACCTTCGACGTATTATTAATTTAATTTATTACATGTGATTGTGTCAGGGTGACAAAAATATGTTACGTATGTTCTTTGGGTTCGGAACCTCTTTAATTAGTTCCTGTTGCTTCATTCAAAATGATTCAACTAGAATGAATGAATAAAAGGGTGACAACCTGAAATCATTAATAAGGGACCAAAACAACAAAAATAAAAAACTGCAAACTGAAATAAAGGGACCAAAAGTAGCATAGAAGAACAGACATGAGACAAAAAAAGTTGGAAACAAATAGAAGAGAAACGGACCAAATTACAATATTGGAGAATGGCATTATTGCAAATAACCTCCTGTCTAATGCTAAAGCAATTTTCCAACTTTGAAGAATTGATGTAACATCCTCTGAAAATGGAGAAGCATAGAGTAGCGTTGGAGCTCCTTCCCTTCTCTCTTCTGGAGATTTCTCCAAAATAGAGAAATCTTGGAGATGTCCGTGACCTTCTTGTCTTCCCATTTCATTTTCATAGTCTGGATGAAGATAATCTATTGAGTTCAACTATCTTCTCATTTTCTATTTTGGGTTGTAGATTATCATGTTTTTTCATTATTTTGAGTTAACTTTGTGTAAATCTGTTAATTCAGGTTGCCAATTTTCCTTTCCCAACTCCTCCGGAGACCAATGCCTTGATTGAAGCAGAGCGTTGTCTTAAGGTTCTTGAAGCACTAGATGACAAAGGCAGATTGACACCTCTGGGGAAGGCCATGGCTCGGTATCCAATGAGCCCTCGTCATTCCAGAATGCTTCTCACTGTTATTCAAATCATGCAAAAATTGAAAAAATATGCCCGGGCGAATCTAGTTTTGGCCTATGCAGTTGCAGCAGCTGCAGCTTTAAGCTTGTCAAATCCTTTTTTGAAGCATTTTGAAGAAAACCAGAATGATGGAGACAATGCAAACCATGCCGAGAAAGCTGGTTCTGAAGAAACCCACAGAGAAGAAAAATCAAGGAAAAAGAAACTGAAGCAAAATGCCAAAGCTTCTCGTGAATTTTTTTCCAACCCTACTAGCGATGCTTTGACTGTTGCTTTTGCTCTTCAGTGTTTCGAACTCTCTGATAGCAAGACAGAATTTTGCATTGAAAATGTCCTACACTACAAGACTATGGAAGAAATGTCCAAGCTGAGAAAACAGCTTCTTCAACTAGTTTTCACCTCATGTATCAGTGACCTGCAACAAGAATTTTCATGGAATCATGGAACTCTTGATGATGTGGAACGTGCTTGGATGGTTTCTTCGAACAAACATCCTCTTCTTCTGAATGAGGAGGAGATTCTTGGACAAGCTATCTGTGCTGGTTGGGCGGATAGGGTTGCTAAACGTGTTAAAGCAGGTGCAGTTTTATCCGATGGAGAGAGAAATCCTCATGCACTACGTTACCAAACTTGCATGGTTAAAGAAACTGTTTTCCTCCATCGCTGGTCAAATCTTTCCAGGTCGGCACCCGAATTTTTGGTATACAGTGAATTATTAAACACTAAAAGGCCGTATATTCATGGAGCGACAAGTGTGAAAGCAAATTGGCTTCCTCAATATTCTCGGACGTTGTGTAGCTTCTCAGCGCCACTTTCAGAGCCAAAGCCTTATTATGACCCCATGGCCGATCAAGTCTTCTCATGGGCGGCCTCCTCATTCGGCCCACATCTTTGGCCACTTCCTCTGCATGGTTTGCCCATCAAAGACGATGCTACTAGAGTTGCTGTTTTTTCTTATTCTTTGCTCGAAGGCCAGGTTTTGCCGTGCCTAAAAGTTGTTCGGAAATTTATGGCAGCATCTCCTGCAACCTTGTTGAAGCCAGAGGCGTGGGGTATGAAACGGGCAGGTAATTTGCTGAGTAAATTAAATACAAGGAGCAGAGTTATTGATAGTTGTGATAAACTAAGAATGCTATGGAAAGAACATCCTATGGAGTTGTTTCCAGAAATTCAAGATTGGTTTCAGGAGGGATATCGCCCCCAGTTTAAAGAACTGTGGGAGGAGATGCTCCGCCAGGCTCTTTTAGATCCCAAAAAAAAGGTTCTCGAAAAAAGTTAGCAAGGTGAAAAGGGAGACGGTATAACTGCTTCCTCTTCCCCATTTCCTTGTAAAACTGCCTGTTTTATTTTAGAATGGTAGCTCATTATTTATGATGACAATTTTGTAGCAATGGAATACAACTTCTTCACTAACTCCATTTTCTTAATGTGTAAAGTATACCACATGAAATGTTATCAACACCAAAGTTGTTGATTCCATTTCGGCTCTCATTCTGAATTTTCTTGTTGGAATGAAATATTTCAAGATTTGTTATGGCGTATATGTATACCTGAAATTACATTTACCATACTCTGTAAGTTATAAAATGTTTAAATACGAAGTTAGTTCATATATTCTAATAATCATAGTAAAGTTCAAATGTAAACTAATGTTCGATTTTTATTTTTTGGCAAAAAATAAAATCAATTATCTCGTCCATCATAGACCGAGATGAGATAAAGATAGAAGACTAATTAGTTCCATTCTCCATATGGAAGGACATGCCTACGCAGCCACGCCTTTGAGTTCATGGGATGCGGGTTTCAATAGTAATAAGATGAAGACATAACACAAACTATTTGTAACTACTCTGCGGATGTTCGTATTTTGTGAACATAGTTAACTTGAGTTGTTAAAAGAGATCGATGAACTTTGCTTTCCCATTGGATTTTGAATATCATATTTTGGATGTTAATATTAAAATAAAATAATATTTGATAATTTTAATTTTATTAATGCATGATGTCATATTACATACACGATTTATTGAAATACAAGTCTGACACGATAGAAACTAGAGGAATTTAAAGTCTTCGGCTACTTAACTTGAGCTGGACTGAATATCGAGCATTTAATATTAATTACAAATTTAAAATGAAATTAGTTAAACTCAAATAAATTACATTAGGCCTACCTTTTTTGAGCTGTGAAAGTATCTGCAAAGATATGATGAATGGATGGGATCGGATAAGGGTGGTTATTGGATTTCTAACTATAATAAAATGTTGCCAAATCTCCACTGTTCATGTCCCCTCAAAATATTAAATATAGGAGTATTATTTAATTATTATTCGCGCCACATTTACTGTACAGCCAATGAAATGCCACGCACAAACGTGCGAGTGGGAACGGATCCGAGGCAGTTTTCACGCGTGTGGTTTAGTTCATTGAACCAGAACTCTGGGCGTCGCTTTTATTGCCCGTGATGGCTCTTTGCTATAAAAGTTTTTTCCCTCCACTTTACTCACTTTTTAATGACTGAACTCTCAGTTCTCACTTTCTCCTCCTAAAATGCTTAAACTGTTTTTTTTTTTTTTGGAAGTATATCGAAGTGAAATCCGGTGGTACGGCTGAACTGAATCAGTTTGCAGAATGAAGTTTGAGAATCGCGTAATGTAATTTATTGATCAGGTAATTATCGGAATTGATTCCGGAATTTGTAAATTGTTTCTGATTATTTTGAAATCCTGAAGAATGCGTCTGTATTTTGTGATTTTTAATTTCTGTAGTGGAGGTGTTGGTGATGCTAGTTTGGCTTGTCTTTTTGTTGAAACTTTTTTTTTTTTATCAGATCTTGTTGCGTGTGATCTTTAAGAACTGCTGGAGGGAAATTAATACTTCTTTATTTCTCTGACATCACATGTCTCGCCTGCGGTTGTATACTGTGCGTTGAAAGTAATGGTATAGGAACTATGTTTCGTAAGATCAATTGTTCTGTATGACGTGAAAATGGAATGTAGTGTTGTGTGCTGATGACTAAAGATACTCGCAAACGTATAGTGGAACCAGACGGAATGTGTGTCAGGTTATGAATATGTGCATATGTGCGCGCGCGCGTTTTGTGTGTGAGAACTCATCTATGTAGCATTTGTTTGAGAGAGAGAAAGAGAGCTTGCATATCTTTCTCAATGTTATGCATGGACAAAAATGTTTATTGTTCGGAACTGCCAAAATTCCTATGATGTTATAGAAATTTTCCTGGTGGACTAATCTTTGTCATAACTTCTAAAAGAGGGTGAGCTACCATATTCATTTGTTCATTGTTATTTAAACCACTGCAAAATTATGTAGTATGAAAGCCCGTTCTCTGAAGTTTCAGGAAATTAAATGAAATAGTGCAAGCAATATAGGATTTATGACATGTTAAAGAGTGACAAACTGCCATTAAGAATGTATTGATTTCTCTCTTTTGAGGTCAGCTTGAGAACTATTTGGTATATCTGCCACATACTTTTCATCTTATTTATTGCTTCTTGCCAAAAGTTCTTTCTTCCATATAAAAAATAACATTTAATACATTATGAATTCATGATGACGATGGTTCAACCCAAGTAACCCTGAATTTTGCCTTTTCAGGTTCTTGCAATGGAGTCCTGTGACTGTGTTGAGAGTCACTGGCCAGCAGATGGGCTCCTGGTGAAATATCAGTATATATCGGATTTCCTTATCGCAATCGCATACTTCTCCATTCCTCTGGAGCTTATTTACTTTGTCCATAGATCTTCTTTCTTCCCATACAGATGGGTGCTAATACAGTTTGGTGCTTTTATTATTCTGTGTGGAGCAACCCACCTTATTAATTTATGGACATTCTCTCTGCATTCGAAAACTGTGGCAATAGTAATGACCATAGCTAAAGTTTCTACAGCCGCTGTATCATGTGCAACAGCACTAATGCTTGTTCACATTATTCCTGATCTCCTTAGTGTGAAAACACGGGAATCATTTCTCAAGAATAAGGCCGACGAACTAGATAGAGAAATGGGACTTATCATTAAACAAGAAGAAACTAGCAGGCATGTTCGAATGCTGACTCATGAGATCAGAAGCACACTTGATCGACACACAATATTGAGAACTACTCTTGTGGAGTTGGGAAGAACCTTGGATTTGGAAGAATGTGCATTGTGGATGCCCTCACAAAGAGGTTTGAATTTGCAACTATCTCATACTCTGAGCAATTTGTTACCTGTTGGGTCCACTGTGCCTACTAATCTTCCTATAGTCAACGAAGTCTTTAGTCGTGCTGAAGCAATGCATATTCCACATTCATGTCCACTGGCAAATATTAGGCCTCTCCCTGGGAGATATATTTCGCCTGAAGTTGTTGCTGTTCGTGTGCCACTCTTACACCTCTCGAATTTTCATATTAACAACTGGCCTGAACTGTCAGCAAAAAGCTATGCCGTAATGGTTCTTATTCTGAATGGATTGAGAAAATGGCGCGAGCACGAGCTTGAACTTGTAGAAGTTGTTGTTGACCAGGTTTGTTTTATAGCTTTTCTATTCTATAAAGTGTCTGATCTAATGAGTCCTATACTACTGCCGCTTGTGTTCTAGTGTGTGAAAGTTTATTAAAATGTGATTTTCTAGATTTACTCTGTTTATTTGGCTGTGGGAGTGGCTGTTAGAACTTTTTGGTGCCGGCTGCTAAATGCACTTTTATTAGAATCTCAAATTTCTTTTTATCCCCGCCCACGGTAGTCGGTTCAACTTTTTAGGGGAGCGAGGAGCTCCACAAGATGTCCTGATTCGGATCCACTTATCGAGTTGTTAAGCCCTCAAGCATTTAGTATCTGTGGCTTTATAGTGCCTATCAAAAAATGTTCTAATTCTATCAGGAGCATAAAATACACTTATTGAGCATCAAGGCCTAACTCAACACTTAAAACCCAGGTTATAAGTGAGAGGATTGCCCATGCTTATAAGCCTACCCAAGACACTTACCTTAACCGATGTGGGATACTTCACATCCTCCCTCACTGCGAGCCCTCACGTCTTACTCGTGCGTGATGGCTTGGAGCATCGAGTTAAGGAAGGCTCTGATACCATATTGAGCATCAAGGCCTAACTCAACACTTAAAACCCAGGTTATAAGTGAGAGGATTGCCCATGCTTATAAGTCTACCCAAGACACTTACCTTAACCGATGTGGGATACTTAACAACACTGAGTTTGATCGTGTTCAGATTTGAATGAGTAGTTTTTTTCCCCTGAAAATTCATGTATAAGTACACTATTGTCAGATTTGGGAGGAAAAAGAAATAGGTAACCGCACAGTATACAGTAGTGCTGCCAAAATTGGTCCAGCCTGAATAGCCCAAATGCCCGACATTTTAGGTTTCACTGTAGATTACATGGCCTGAAATATGATGGGGCCCACTTGGCTTGGCCTGATGGAGCAATGGCCAACGGAGGGCCGTGACCAGCCCGATGAATTTCAGTATATTTAGGACGTTGGGCTGGGCTTAATATTTAGCAGCCCCGACGGAATTTCGGGCGGCCTGACTTGATCATTGGCTCACTGGCTTGAACTGGACCGGTCAGATGACCCAAATTGCCAGCTCTAGTGCACGGTTACCCTAATAAAAAGAAATATTCAACATGGATGCTATCTTATTCATAGTTGATAGCACCTCGTATACCAATATCATCTTTGAGACTGGCTTTTCCTCCCATAACATTATTCTGTTCTCAACATTGTCCGACTGAAATTTTGTTGACAACTTATTATCCCCACTGTTCATCTTTTGTGGTGCTTAGGTCGCAGTGGCTCTTTCTCATGCTGCGATTCTGGAAGAATCCATGCGGTCCCATGATCAGCTGATGCAGCAGAATGTAGCTCTGGATCTAGCACGACAAGAAGCAGAGATGGCTATACGCGCGCGCAATGACTTCCTTGCTGTGATGAATCATGAGATGAGAACACCGATGCATGCAATTATATCTCTATGTTCAGTGCTCTTAGAAGCTGAGCTAACTCCAGAGCAAAGAGTTATGATAGAGACCATACTTAAGAGTAGCAATATCCTCGCAACACTCATCAACGACGTTCTAGATCTCTCAAGACTCGAAGATGGTAGCCTTCGCTTAGAAGCCGAAATTTTCAATCTAAAAGCATCTATCAGAGAGGTAAAACACCATAAACTGAACTCTCTCTCCCTCTCCTTCTCCCTCTCCCTCAACACATTTTTTGAACCATAGGTTGTGGAGTTGATAAGGCCTATAGCATCTGTGAAGAAGTTGTCTGTGACTTTGACAATGGCTGTGGATATGCCTGTTTATGCTACCGGCGATGAAAAGCGGCTACTGCAAATTGTATTAATTGTTGTGGGCAATGCTGTAAAATTTACAAAGGAGGGGTTTGTTGCAATTGAGGCCTCTGTTGCAAAACCAGAATGCTATCCACCAACTGACGGCCACTTCTACTTGCGAGTGCAGGTCGTGTGAACCCCTATACATTTTATTCGTTGGTTCAAAATGGTGCCCTAAAATCTAAAATTTTCTTGTCACAAAATGTCTGCACACAGGTCAGAGATTCTGGGTGCGGCATTAGCCAGAATGATATTCCACGGCTGTTCACCAAATTTATTGGATCGCGAAACTCATCAAATCGAAATCAAAGCAGTGCTGGTCTCGGACTTCCCATCTGCAAGAGGTAAAGCACAGGCTTTATGAGTAAACTAGGGATGTAATCGAGTCAAGCTGCTTGAGATTGACTTGAAAAAGAAAAAAAAAAAAAGGCTGGAACTCATCTTGAAGCTTATCTAGTCAAGCTCGAGTTGAACGATATCCGACTCAATATGTCTGCATGCCTTCCGACTCAATATGTCTGCATGCCTTATCGAGTTTTTAATATTTTATCTTAATATATTTAGTTACTGTGTGTGTTGTTGATCTTTTTTAATTGAGTTCCATGTTTCACATTATTTTTATTTATAAAGTGTCAACTCAAACCATATCAAGCTCAAAGTTGCCATTAATTCGAACTCGAGCTCAAAGAACAAAGTTCAGTTGAGTTAGAGTTGAGTTCTTGAGCATGTCGTGCTTGAGTTTATCGAATTTCCATCAGTTCAGGTAAAAAAAACTGAGGGTAAAATGTTGTGACCCAGCTTAAGAAATCTGTTTTTCAGCCTTACATGAATCGAATCCATATTTTCAAAATTCTAGATCCATCATTATACATAGCAGAAGATATTTGTTTGGCACGCATTTGTTTATTCTGTACATTATGTCTAACCCGATTAATGAATTGGGTGGCATAGGTTTGTGAATCTGATGGGAGGTGAGATCTGGATCGAAAGTGAGGGCCTGGGACTGGGCAGCACAGTTACATTCATAGTAAAGCTTGGGGCATGCCAGCTGTCACAAACGGAGCAAATCAAAGAATAGGCGACCATCTCTTCAACTACAGCCAAAACGACGTCAGGCCCAGGGTGAGTATGTATGACTCCTCTAGGAGCCTTTGGCATGTACAAGGTATGTATACAGCATGTAAGTTTGACAAACAGCAATATCAAGTACTAAGAAATCCAAGACCATACTCCATCCTTCCACAATACATAACAAGGTATAACATTTTACTATTCCTCATTTGTACCGAGGTACAATTTAAAAAAAAAAAATATTATTCTCACTAATGTCTTTCCAGCGCCGATCCAGACTTTCTGGGGTATAGAGCAAAAGAGGGAGAATGTCTATAAAATAGGAATATATGTTTAGAGAAAGAATGATGGCAGCATAGTGAATCATACATTAATCCAGCATAGTGAATCATACATTAATCCAGCATGTTTGGATGTATTTTACGACATTTTTTCTGATTCTCAGAGGGCGAAAAATGTTCATAATCTCCTTTCAAACATGCTATTTTTATTTAGGCAAAATCTTTATTATTCTTCAAAACACGACGCTTTACGAACAAGTAGCTCCAGCTCCATTAGTGCTCCCATTGACAAGTATCTTTTGTACACCAATTAAATGGATTTAAGATTCGTAGATGTTTAATCCAGTGGAAATAGAATCCTGGGCCATCCAGGTGCGTGCATTCCAACAGATTGGACGTTTACCAATGGGCAAAAATAGTTTTTATATTATTTTTTAAAATTGCTTTATAATAAAATAATGCAAACTGAGCAAAAAAATAAAAGAAAGTAAGGAACTGATTGTTGGAACCAAGAGGAAAAGAAAAGGAGAGCTGGTTAAGTGAACCTACTTGTTGAAATATATAGCTAGCAACTATAGCAGTATCAGAAAACGGGTGTCCAGGCGGAGGACTGAAAGAAGGAGAAAATCCCATGCTCTCCGTAAGCTTCAGGGGGAGCCGTATCCTAAAGAAAACCTGCTCCGCAATTTGAACCAATATGTTTGGAGTCCATTATTTTTTAAACAGGGTGGGAGAGCAGTCGTCCAGATACTGTTTCTTGGCCGCGCAAATCTGTTAAGAGCCAAATGCTGGCTTTGCACTAGGGCTTAAAAAGAGGAAATAAGAGAGCACGGGAATTTTGTGATAAAGACATTCAAATTGTCTACCAAAAATATATTATGACTTCCACAAATACCGGTTGCATCTTTAATGACGATCCAACCGAAAAATTGACAATCACGGTTTTTCCATTTTTTTTTGGCTGTACTACAACATTATTACCAATTTACCTCGGTAAATAAATACACCACATTAGAATATAATTACAAGTGTAGGAAAATTTCAACAAAATCTTCCTCAACGAAATTCCTAAAATATAAAAAAAGACCATTTTATAGCATGTTTAAATTTTTCCAACATTTTTAGCAGTTCAACCGTAAGATATACATACACTCAAACCGGAACAAACCCAGAGCCTGTACTAGCTTTGAACAAACAGGCCAACGAAAAGACTGCATTGGACAATATTTGAGTTAATGCTTTTAGCAGCAAACATCATTTTTAAACACCTAACATTGCATTAAAGACTCCAACCGATTTTCCTTCCAAATTAAAATACATTTGGACAACATAGGCCACAATACATAAATTCAGTTGACCACTTTCACGGAACATACATGATTGAACTACATTCCCAGAGACAATAAAAAATCATGACATGGTTACAATCCATCACCATGCAGACATTAAAACAATTAGCACATATTAACACAATTTTTTTAAGTTTATAACTAAACAAGGAAGCTAGAAGATATCTTTTAAGTAGAACTACAAAGATGCTACAACACACAAATACTTAAAGCGTTTAGAGAGAGCAAGTTGTTCTCTTCTTGACGAGGGATTATGAAAGGTTGATTAACAAAAATTACATAAAGGTAGCATAAAACCTAGAAAACTAATCCAAAAACAAGAACCAATCATGAAATTCAAATGAGTTAAGAGAGAGAGAGAGAGAGAGAGAGAGAGAGAGAGAGAGAGCCCAAAGATAACAAGAATTCAACACACATTAAAAAATAGTAAGATCCAAACAAGGGTTTAGAGCAAAATATATTAATCAACATATGAAACATATTATAGTCAAAACGGAGGGGTATAATTTCAATACACCTAAACATAGTTAAGTGACAACGACAACATAAATGAAAGAGATCAAAAAACTGGTACGATTCTAACAAAACCATAAAGTTGAGGGGGCACCAGTTGCTCAAACTAGAAATCACCAACCTCACTTCTTGGACTTCTTAGTTCCCCTGCATCAGAAATATCAACCAAAATAAAATCTCCAACCATAGAGATTGAGAATGCAAAGATCTGTGTAGCAGTTATTAAAAACTTACTGTGCTTGCTGAGGTGTCGGTGTAGCAGCTGCAGGAGCGGCAGGTGCAGCCTTTTCCCCTGGTCCCTATAGAAGTTCAAGATTTGTATAACATGTGTGAGAGATTTTGCAAATTTGAGATAGGACCAATTAAAATTCAAGCTTAAATCAAGTTACCAACATTGAAGAAAAATATACATGTTTCTAAAATTAATTTGATATTAACATTCTAAAGCTTTGTAAGAATCCAGGCTGATATGTTCCAATAATGAAACCTTCAAGAATCCACATGTTGTAATCACATGTCGATAAAATCATTTGACTCTAAGTAATACCTGAGCTAGACGTTCTTCTCTCCTTGCAAACTTCCTCTCCCTGCTAGCCTTGTTCTTTGCTCTCTTGGCCTCAAATTGGTCAGACAAGGTCTTCTCTCTAGCTTTCTCAGCCTTGGACTTGTGGATGCTTTCCATCAACACACGCTTGTTCTTGAAAACATTACCCTTGACCTTCATGTACATGTCATGGTACATGTGCTTGTCAATTTTCTTTGACTCCCTGTACTTGCGAAGCAAGCGCCTCAGCACCCTCATTCTTCTCATCCAAAGAACCTTAGTGGGCAACCTAGCTTCCCTAGTACCCTTGCGCTTACCTGAAAAAATAAATTAATGACGTCTTGACAGTCAAATATCATTTCACTGATTTTTTTCAGTGAATGCACCACAGGAACGTTCATGATCAAGAGTGAGGGCCCACATAGTCAAATTGCATATTTTACGTATAATGGACTCCATATATTGTTTTCTCTTACTATAGTGGAAACAAGTACCAAAGACAATTTATCAAACCCCTTAAGTAGAGGGTAGATTATAAATATGTATGTTTTCAGATACAAATGTAGGGTGAGAAATATCAATCCCATACATATTAATCCACTTGTATATAACACACAAGACAAATCAGTGTTACACTGAAATAAAACTGAAGAAAAAGTTGACTTGCAAAAGAGAAAAAACAATACCATATCCAGAATGACGTCCCTTTCTCTTTGCTTCCTTCATTCGGCGGGCACGGGAACGTGAGTGGATCTTGGTTGGCTTCCTGATAACAAACCCATCCTTGACCAATTTCCTAATGTTCTGTCCTGTATCCCCATGAGAAATATTCATAATTAAGATATAATAATCACAGGACTAAAAGAAAAAAAACCAAGGATATTTGATACAAAGATGTTGCAATCAAGCATATTACTCAGAACTTTGAATACGATCACCAGTAGAATGACTGACAACAAACTCAACCCCAAAAGAACAGCCTCTGATTAGGAAAATAACATATATTTGCTTTATTGATTTTCAGCGGAATAAACAATTAAATATCGAGAAAAGGCAATTAGATAGAGCCTGCGTAGCAATTAATGAAGAGGTATATTATTCACAAAACAATTTAACCTATTCTTCTGATGTATTCAAGATTAATCTCATTTCGAGTAAATCAAAGACGAAAGCCTTTTCACCTGTCAAAAACACTAATAAAGCCAAAATTTGAACATTTTATTTATTTTACATTCATAGCATCCAGAGAAAAGATTGAAAGCGTTAAGAGCCATATAAATAATTAGAAGCCATGAAAATATAGATATTGCAAATAAAATCCGTTCTATTCTACTCAAATAAAGTTGAACTAATCAGGTACACCTACAACTCGCAATGAGAAGCTCCGACTAAATTTCAAATTCCTCGTAATAAAAAAAAAGGCAAAAAAATAATAATAATGCCTCACAATAAACCGCAGTAAAACGAAACAGATCTCAGAGAACCATGATCGGAAACTCTAAAAAAGCAAATACAATTCATCTAATTTAATCATATAAGTATATGATGGAAAAGAGGATAATCGAGCGTACGAGAGTTAGCCATGGAGATTTCGTTGACTTCATTGGGGTCTAGCCAAACCTTGCCCTTTCCGCACTTCAGTACGCTAGCGGCGAGCCGCTTCTGGAGCTTAAGCGAAACCATTTCTCCTCTCTCTCCCTCTTCCTCTCTCCTCTCCCTCTCTCCGGTGGTGTGCGAATGGGAAGTAACCTGTGGGGCAATGCAGATAAAGTTTTATATGCCGCACGATTTTCGCCCTAGGGTTTATGATATGGGCTCAACTGTTTGGGCTTTTTGGAATATAAACTATCCATATGTTGGCCCATTTTATTACAATTCTTGTACGTATTGGGCCTAACATTTTGTAACAGCTACGGATATAAACAGGCTAATCCCAGCGATTTCAGGCTAATCAAGCCCAGCCTTGGATTAATTGAATTATTGTACATGGGCTCTTAATACAGTATACATTATCATAATTCTCCGTTTCTGAGCTAGCCGAACCACTATTGGACTAACCAAAATAATTAAATTATATATTTAAATGTAAAATTTTAATTAATTAAATATAATATTTATTTAAAATACAATTTCTTTTTTACATTTAAAAAGTATATATTTTATAATCTTTAGATTATTACAATAAATTTAAATATTCAAACATTCAAGTCATAAATAGTTCTTGATTCTCTCTATTATAGCTTTAATTGTATCTAGGTTACAATATTTAAAATCATGATTTACTATTCTATTTAAGTTCTAAATCTAAATTATGCAATTTATAATCTTCTAATAATTAAAATTAAATTATAATTTCATTTATTAAAAACAATTATGATAGAATATGGTGGATATTGTTGTTTCCATACTAGTAAAAAACAAAAAAGAAAAAAAATGTAGGGCATCGGACACCCTAACACTAAACGAGCCATCTTTATAGGATTTCAAACTAATTAAGTCTGAAGCTAAACAAATGAGTTTAAATAAGCTAATCCAATCAAACCCTATTCCTATAATTATTACAAACTAAATGAATCAATATCTTAAAACATAACCCTTTTAACATCTGCCTAATAATTGAATTTCTATTCACCAATTCAAACCCAAGATGCTCCCTTGCCCTTCCAACAAAAATATATATTTATGATTTATAAATTTCTAATTTTTTATTTATTTCATATTAAAATATTTCTAGATGAAAAATATCACTCGAATTTGTTATATTTTCCAGAAAAAGTTCCCCTTCACTTTATTTGAATTAACTATCATAATATAACAATTTGTATCAATAAAATGTTGGAATGACTAATGCTACCATCAAAATCTATCAATACATTATATTTTCTTACTATATCATACATTTAATATATATATATATATATTAATATGACATCACATATTCTTACTTATACTAAGCATGTAAGAGAAAATTTGCGCAGGAAGAACAAAATCATTCAACCATTTTAGTTTATTTTTAATTAGGATTTCATTTTCCTACATTTGATCAATTTATTAAATTAAACTAGCATTGCACCCGCTTGCACAAATTGTAATATATAAATATTAAAAAATATTTTTAATTAAATAATATATAATAATTTTTTAACTTTAAAAATATAAACAATATATTTATATTAAAATATTATTATATTTATATATAATTGAATAAATTTATTCATTTATATTTTTTAAAATAGTAAAAATATAATCAAATAAATATTCATATACATAGATATATTCAAATATTTTAATATGATATTTTTTAAATAGATAAAATTTAAAACCTCTGCAAATAAGAAGAATAATAAATCAATAATCCATATCATTTATAATATCTCCAAATAATATGTTTTTCATTTTACATTCACACTTAAAGATATGTTAAAATATGTAAAATTTAGAAAAATACACAAAATTTATATATTGAAGTTACATAAATTTGTAAAAATATATTCACAAAATTAAATCTGCAAATTATAGAAGAGATAAAATGATAACTTTATATAATAACCGAGTTTATTTAAAAAATTTATGATAAAAGGATTATACATTTCGGAAAACTTTATGAAACACTACATTTTTTATTGAATTTCTTTCAACATTATCTTTAGAACAAACCAAAAATTTAAAACCACTTCATTTGAAAATCGAAACATTCTTGAATAAAACAAATTTCTCAACAAATCTACTTGAGTTGCAAACTGTAATTTTCAAAACAAACAATTTAATAATGTTATACTAAATAATAAAAAAATTAAATTTTCAAATTTTGAAATAATTAGAATATATTGTTTATGATGTCACTTAAAGGTGTGACTGAATGTAATTGCTAAGACAAATTTACAAAGAAGTCTTCAAAGACATACGAATACTGTGATAAAAAAATTAGCCTCGTATTCTTAATTGGTATTGATCCATCATTCTCTCTCAAATGAACAGAAAATAACAACAAATTTTATATACTAAATAAAATAATTTGATATGATCAATTAAATGATTAATTTGTGTAACATTATTTATAATTATTAATCAAATACTATAACATATTGCTATTATTTAAATGAATATACTTAATAAGAATATAAGTAAAACTAAATATATCTATATATATATATATATAATAACAGAACGCATTCCATTTCTGGAAATTTTCTGTTTTCCCGCCTAAATCATCCTTCCATATGAGGTAACATTTTTCTTACATTATTAAATACCTAAACAACTAGACTAATTTATGTTAAATTGTTGTGATAAATCTGAAATAAAAAATTACCTTAATAGACAAATGTGTATATTAACAACAAAAAATGGTAATTCTATATAAATTTTTCTTTTAATTTATTTGAATTAATTTTCTGTTATTATGAAAATATGTATATCAATTTAATAGAATTGTATATATATAGGTAATTCATTCAAAAATTGTGGATATTGTTGGTGGTAAACTTCCTAATGTAAAATATATATATATATATATATATATATATTTTAATTAGTGTACATTCAAATATAATTATATAAACTCTGCATTATAAGTATAATAGTTTTGTTGTTAATTTTAATTTTTATATTTATGTCAATTCAATTTAATTAAAATTTGTAATTATCATTGCTATATGTAAAATAATTATCCATTAATTATATATAGAGTAGGTTACGAAATTGATTTTATTAATATATTATTTGTACTAAAACTGTTAAATGCATAATATGTATTAATTTTCGTAATTGCATACATTGTTGGTAATTTTGCACCTATTAAATGTAGCTATCACATTAATAAAAACCTAAGGCAAATTTATGTGAAATCCTAAATTTAATTAAGGTAAATTTAAATCTATTATAATCCTTAATTTAGTCAAGTCAAATCAAGCATTCACATATTCTCATTAATTTTGATATAATTTTGTCCTTTATTGGTTGAATTATTTTATTAAATGTATGCGATTTCTTTGACTATATATATGCAGAAAATAAATCATTCACCTCATAACATTTCAAAACAGCCAAATGGCCAAATTTCACTGTAGTTCATGCATGTGTATAATTTTTTTTATTACTAATACAATTTTTTTTTCCATCAGCTTTTTCTGTTGAGTAGCTTGGTTTGGAGAAAAAAAGAATTAAGGTATGATGGTATGATACTTTGAATATATTTCTTGTGAAATTTTTATTATTTAGTTGTGTTAAATGTAATTTTTGTATTGTTTATTTTATTTCTTAGTGTTATTCGTTATTTTCTCAAATCTTGATTTGCAGATATTATATTAAGGAATATTGATTTTGTCTTCAAATTAAAAATCAAAGAATTATTTAAAGTTTAAAATATTAATTTATTGAATTAATATATATGTTTGAAAATATAAGTCAAACTTACCAAGACGAGAACGAAAAAGAAAAACCAAACATACGAGTGTAGAGCATACTTTATGCTATAAAGATAATAAGATGGAGAATATGATGAGCCATCGACTGGCCTAAGGGCTTTGGAGAAGACAACTAAGAACTTAGAAACTCATAAGTATATAAAATGTAGTGTTTATTTATTTTCGTGTGTTTTATTTGGCTCAACTTCTCTATTTATAGAGTTTCCAGAGTGAAGAGTCATGAACCCTTATAAAAATACGTGTCAAAGTGGCAACCTTCATCAAATGACTCCTCACTTTAAGAAGGTTGTATGTAGGATATGTCATGCTAGGTTGCATGCAAGACACTTATCTCAAAGACACCTCATTAGATGAGATGTAATATCTAGAAAAGTACACAACTACCCTTATAACATGGGTGTTACATTATTTTAAACATAATACGTGGCTTTAAGTACACCTCACTAGATGAGATGTCATGCCTAGGAAAATACAAGACTACCCTTATTACATGGGTATTTATTACACGATTTAAATTTATGATTGAACTTGTCTTGGGTCCAACTCGGGTTCATACTCGAACTCTTGATCGTGCCTAGTTCCAGGTTGGTTTGAACCAGATTCTTCAGTGATACGGCTAACTACGAACAAGGTATAACTAAGTCATTTAGTATCTTCATGTGGATGACTTTCATTGACAAAACATAGATGGACAAAAAGTTCTCAACGCTCTTTCTTATTATCTTGGATTGGACCCTTGATTATCTTCCATTTATAGTGTAGGGGACCAGACAATGTTCTTCTTGGATTCTTGTAGAATATGGCATATGACAGAGAAATATGACATGAGAGTCTTCATTATCCTGATATTCATGTTGGTGCACTTGTATCCATTCTTCCACATTTGCATACAATAGCATGAATGACCACTAGAGGGTAGAGTCATTTTCCATATCTTTGAAAAAGATGAGTGTATCCCATACTGAGAACTCAATCAGATGAAAGTATAAGGTGGACAAACACCATAGGTACGTACCATAAATCATTGAATGTGATATCTTTAGAAAGATCAACATGTATTATGCCCAAGAATGGTTTCTGGAGATGATAGTAGGCTTTTTCCTCTTGGATTCCTTCTTCTAAAATATATTTCGATAGATATTGAAATAAATTCGCAGTTGCATATTGTCGGATATCTCCAAGAGTTTTGAAAGACTCATCACGAAGAGGAAATGATAAATCAGGATTGATAAGATAGATGAGAGCTTGTCTCCAAAAAATAGTTTTTGAAGATATTATCTTCTTTCATTCCTCTGTCATAAAGATAACGGGTAGCACCTTGGTAGATGATATGAGTTGAAGCTGAAATTGTCTGGAGAGATAATCAGGCACAACATTGTCCTTGCCCTTTGTGTTGGACTTCAAACTGATATTTTGAAAATCAGTCTTTGAGTGTGAGTAACTGTTTTTCTGGGACTCATTTATTCTGAGCTCCATAATTGCTGGGAAGGATGTATTATCCAGTTGGATAATGAAATTGTATCCCACCAGATGGAGTTTGAATTTTTTAATTCCATATTTGACAGTTAATATCTCCTTGTAGACAGCATGATAATGTGCTTCAGATTCTTTGAATTGGCCGCAGGCATGTCCATAATATTGAAGTTTCCCACCTTTGTTTTCTAATAAGATGGCTCCCCAATAATCATCACTGGCATCTATTTGTAAGATCCGTTGACCATCTCCAGGAATTGTCAAGAGTGAGAGCTTTTGATACACTTCTTTAAGATGTTTGACTGCTGCAGTTTGGTCGACATCCCAAGGAGGTGGACATTTCCTTAGAAGCTTTAACAATTTGCTTGTATAGGTTGAACATTTGGGGATAAAATCTCTAAGACCAAATGTCAGAACTGTCCATTGGTATTGAGTTGTGGGTAGGCGAAAACCTGTTTTATATCTTTCATCTGGGTGCAAACCCACTTGCGAGATACCAAATTTAAGGTCAAATTTGAAAAAGATTTGGGCTTCTGAGGGGTAAAAGAACATGACTTTTGTCCTGGGCAAAGGGAATTTATCATCAAGCAAGTAATAGTTGAGAGGTTCGTAATCAATGACTAACCTCTTCTTCCTTCGAACTTGTTCTACTCTCTTATTGACATAAAAAGCTGCGCAAACCCAATTTGAGTTGGTGGCTTCAATTAGGCCCAAGGACAATAGCTCGCTGTATTCTTGTCGGGCCAAACTCATCTCTTCTGGTGTCAGTCCAGGATGCGTAGCTTTAATGGCATTAATATCCTTATTCTTCTTGAAAGAAAGTAGAACATAGAATTCTGAGTTCTTCTATAGTGGATGATGATTGGTGAAATCTGTACGTGACTCGACATAACATTTTTTCAATCTTTTGATAAGTGGATCATGTTCTAGTTTCTCCTTCACTGTGAACAACTTTTGTGTTGGTGTGAATGGTAGGAATGTCCTCTTGTATTTGACTCATTTGGAAAATATTTGTAGTTTCTTGAAAAAGACATCAAAGCCCATTAATAAATCATGTCCATGAAGTTTGCTTCCGATCACTTTGATCCAGACAAAACAGTCTGGAAGGATTTGAATTCCGACGGGTTGTTTAGGTATCAAGGCAGTATGAAAGGTTTGGCCATCTGCAGCAAAGAATAGTCATGATGAGACTCCCAAGCTTCATCTGGAAGGATGTCTGGGTTCATCATAGTTTTTCGTGCTCCTGTATTGAGGACTCCGATCACTTTGATAGGCCTGTCATACTTTGACTGAAGTACATTGACTTCAAGATGAGGTGATGGCATCCCTTCTTGTATGATCATGTTGGTTCTCAGCATTGGAGGTTGGTTCATCATAAGAATGGGGATATTCTCTTCTAAATCTTCTTCATCAGATGTCTCATGAAGGATGAAGGCTGTATTAGATTCTATATCTGCTTCATCAACATTTGCTTCATGATAGTGAAAGGTCTGTGATGCCATCTTAGCCGCTTTCCCTTTCTTCATAGGGCAGGCTTTTGCGAAATGCCATTTTTGTCCACATAGATAATATCTGTAAGTGGACTTCTTTCTGAATGGCTTCCTTCGGATAACCCTGTATGTTTGGTTTTTCTTTTTCCTTATGACCTTTTGCTTATCTTTTTCTTTATCTTTTTCTAAACAATGGCATGCTTTCTCATGGCATTTTATTTCAAGGTAGGATTTATCACATACCGTTTTAGGAACCTTCCGTCTCTCCATAATTTCTTTAAAGAGATTTTGTCACTCACAAAGTTTCTCCAGAGCAGCCAAGCAGGTTTGATGGATTTGTCCCATGCTGATTTGGGCCATGTCTTTCTTCATGGCTTGAAGCATACTCGTCATTTCTGGTTGTAGCTCTTGTGGTAAAGAGGCAAGGTAGACATTCTTTGGATTGGGATCACTATAGCCATTCAAAATGTAGAATATTTTAGACATTTGTTTGAAATGTCTGTCCAGATCCTTTTTCAATAGCGAGCAGCACCTCATAGAGAAGTATTCTTGAGACACAGCCTTGGTGTAGAAAGAAATCTCACCGATAAATTCTCTATGTATCTCACCAAGTACGTCAGCTGGCGTTGGTGGATAGATCAATTATAATTAACGGTATTCTCCAAGGCTCAAGAACCATTCTCTTATGACAGCAAGAAACCTTGATGTGAATTACTTGAGAACTGTTCTTAAATCAACTCATGTTTAGCTGATTATCTATCCGGTTGATAGTATATGCATCTTTTCTCTTCATTTTTGAATTGGTATATCATCAAATGAAAACCAAGGATCAATAGAGGGTTTAGTACCTTGCTTTTCAGTAAGATGTGTTACATATGGTCTGTCAGTAGTCTCTTGATCCAAGTCATCAGAAATAGGTTCAGTGAAATGTTGACTTTCTTCTGCATCAACCATAAGGATTGCTGAAACATCAGCTATCTCTTCCTCTATTCCACTTGATGTTGGAAAGGTTTCAGTTGATTCCGATGTTTAACTTTAACTTTCTTCCAGATCATTTGTTTCTCCTAGGAGACCAGAGAACATAAGATGGGCCATTAAAGTATGAATGAGTTTTTTACCTTCAGCCTTTGATTGATCACCTTCTGCTTCTTTCTGTCTTGAAAGTGGTAAGGGTATGCTGGAGATCATCCCAAAATGTTTGGCGTACAGCTGGGACTCTCTCTTTGACTCATTTGGAGATTGATATAAGGTTGGTGAAGTCATAAAAGTGGAGACTCTATTAGGGGGCATAAATGTTGAGCTTCTTTCTGCCTTATCTTCTTCGATCCTTGCAAGCTCCTTTTTGAGTTGCCTAATCTCCGCTTCTTTTGATGTGAACTCTAAGCCATACTGTCGATTTGCAATAAGACTTATGAGTTCTCTATCCAACTGCGTTATCTTCCCAGTAAGCTTCTATTCCACTCTCAGAAGCTGGGTCTCCAAGTAACTCATTTGATTATATGAATTTTGAACTTTGTCGAGAACTTGAGTTACCTAGGAATTAATACTTTGTAGTGAATGATTTTGTATCTGAACATTTGTTGTCTACCAATTGAGGACTTCCTCTCCTTAACTCAGAGGCTTTAAATGACCACTTGCTTCTACTACAGTACTCTGAATATAAGGCCTTGAGGTTACCTTAGAAGTTTGATCCTCGCGTCTTTCTAGAGGAGGAAAATATTCTTCATGACTTTTGAACATAAAACATGATTGAGGAGCTTGGATATTTGGAGGTAATGGTCTCTTTTCATGTCTGCATGACTAACCTTCTTGTGGAATTTATATTTTTGGTGGAGGTGGATCAAGAGGATCATTGTATTTATTATCAGGGGTCTTACAATGTCTTTTCCTTCTTCTTTTTGGAACTTCCTCTTCATCTGCATAATCACAATCTTCTCAGGTATTACAGGAGCATCATGGATCACACATGGAAGGGTCAACATCACAGATAAAATGGCCATTAATTCAGTTTGTGTATATATGGCTTCCATCTAGTTCGAATGTAGAGATGGGGATATTCTCTTCCCTTTCTTTAAAGATAGGACGAATTATTAGTTGGAACATAGTTGTAAAGTTTTCTTCAGGTTCCGTCTTATATATCATTTCTACTCGTCCATCCTTCAGTCGTTGAAAACTGAACTCTGTGGCACGAATCGACCTTGTCACCTGGTGGATAGATTCATAGTTGATGATCCATTTGGTAGAAACTAATCGTTGGAGATCACCTCTGCAGATTTATCTCGGGATTGGATGATGGTGGGGACTTGTGAACTGGATTCAACTAGTACCATTAGAGCGTCCTTTATCCCCTGAATTTTTAAATCAAGGGCTTGATTTTGTAGCCTGTACACAATCTAATGATGCAGTGTTCCCATGATGGAGTTGGGAATTTACTCAGCACCGGTTATTTGGATCTACACCTTAAATGCATCCGCCAATGATGAATCCTGCAAGGATAATGCAAAATTGGGGAAGAAGGTTATTACCACACTTCTGGCGTTGAGTGTGGACAGAACCATTCCCATGATAGCATGTTCAAATTTGAGAATCTGGGGTCGAGAAGGGCAATCTTCACTGTTATAAGAAGCCCTCTTCTACCATGGTATGATAATACCAGCCTCACGGCTCCAAGATGGAGATGGGTGTATCCTTCTCGCTTCCATGTCTCAATATATTCAGGAAGAATGGACAGTGTGATATATTGTTCATAATTTGTAGCTGAAAGTTCACAGTGATCCATCCTGGATGATTGGACATACTACTTGGTTGGGGGATTTCGAGAGAAAATTAGAGCCTTGATGTTCTTGGTAAGGCTACCATATTTTCTATATACATTATAAAGACTAACAAGGGGGGAACTATTTGTTTTATGATAGCATCTTCAGGAATAGTTGAGTATTCTACAAGGTTTTCTATTCTACTAGTACAGTGTTTAGGCAATGAAAGAGACGAAGACTGTGATAAAATTTGTGAGCTAATAACACCTGGGTTTTCCATGATTATGGAAGGACCTTCTCCAATCACCCCTCAAGCACAGATCTACTTCTCAAAATATTCTCTGGCTGACAAGACGAGAGCAACCTGGCTCTGATATCAAGCGGGCACATGAGCCAATGAGTAAAAGCAATTGAAAGCATGTATTATGATCTTCGTGTGAACTATAGGGACCATTACTTATTTTTAGGTTATAATATATTTCTGATATACAAGATCCTCATAAGAGGCGAGTATAGAGCATACTTTATGCAATAAAGATAATAAGATGGAGAATGCGATTAGCTATAAACTGCCTTTAGGGCTTTAGAGAAGACAACAAAGAACTTTGAAACTCATAAGTATGGAAAATTGAGTGTTTATTTATTTTCGTGTGTTTTATAATTGACTCAACTCCCCTATTTATAGAGTTTCAGGAGTGGAGAGTTATGAATGAACCCTTACAAAGACACGTGTCAGAATGACAACCTTCATCAAATGACTCCTCACTATAAGAAGGTTTCATGTAGGATATGTCATGCTAGGTTGCATATAAGACACTTATCTCAAAGACATCTCACTAGATGAGATGTCATGTCTATGAAAGTACACCACTACCCTTATAACATGGGTATTACATTATTTTAAACATAAAATGTGGCTTTAAGTACACCTCACTAGATGAGATGTCATGCCTAGGAAAATACAAGATTACCCCTATCATATGGGTATTTATTACAAGGTTTAAATTTATGAGCGAACTTGTCTTGGGTTGAACTCAGGTTCATACTCAAGCTCTTGATCTTGACCAGCTCTAGGTTGGTTTGATCCAAATTCTTCAGTGATAGGGTTGACTACAAATGAGGTACAAGTAAGTCGTTCAATATCTTCATGTGGATGACTTTTATTAGCAAAACATAGATGGACATAAAGTTCTCGATGCTCTTCCTTATTATCTTGGACTGGACCCTTGCTTGTCTTCCATTTATAGTGTAGGGGGACCGGACGAAATTCTTCTTGGATTCCTGTAGAATATGGCCTATGACAAAGGAATATGACATGAGGGTCTTCATCATCCTGATATTCATTTTGGAGCACTTGTATCCATTTTTCCACAGTTGCATACCATAGCAGGAATGACCACCAGAGGGTAGAGTCATTTTCAGTATCTTAGAAAAAGATGAGTATATCTCATACTGGAAACTCAATCGGATGAAAGTATAAGGTGGACAAACACCATAGGTACCATAAACCGTTGAAGGTGAGATCTTTAGAAAGATCAACATGTATTATGCCGAAGAATGATTTCTAGAGATGATAGCAGGCTTGTTCCTTCTTTTGAAATATATTTCGATAAATATCGAAACAAATTCACAGTTGCATATTGTTGGATATCTCCAAGAGTTTTGGAAGACTTATCACGAAGAGGAAATGATAAATCAGAATTGATAAGATGGATGGGAGCTTGTCTCAAAAAAATGATTTTGGAAGATATTTTCTTCTTTCGTTTTCCTATCATAAAGAAAACAGACAGCACCTTGGTAGATGATACGAGTTGAAGCTGAAATTGTCTGGAGAGATAATCAGGCACAACATTGTCCTTGCCCTTTATGTGTTGGACTTCAAACTGGTATTTTGAAAACCAGTCTTTGAGTTTGAGTAGCTGTTTTTTTTTTTTTCTGGGACTCCTTTATTCTGGTATTTTCTGGGACTCCTTTATTCTTTGAGTCCCTCCTTTAATCTGGTATTGTTTGGAACTCATTTATTCTTTGAGTCCCAAAAAAATAGCTACTCAGACTCAAAGATTAGTTTTCAAAATACCAATTTGAAGTCCAACACATAAAGGGCAAGAACAATGTTGTGCCTGATTATCTCTCCAGACAATTTCAGCTTCAACTTGTATCATCTACCAAGGTGCTGCCCGTTATCTTTATGACAGAGAAACGAAAGAAGATGACATCTTTCAAAATCATTTTTTGGAGACAAACTCCCATCCATCTTATCAATCCTGATTTATTATCCTTCTCTTGATGAGCCTTTCAAAACTCTTGGAGATATCCAACAACATGAAACTGCGAATTTGTTTCGATATCTATCAAAATATATTTCAAAAGAAGGAATCCAAGAGGAACAAGCCTACTATCATCTCCAGAAACCATTCTTGGGCATAATACATGTTGATCTTTCTAAAGATCTCACCTTCAACGGTTTATGGTACCTATGGTGTTTGTCCACCTTATACTTTCATCTGATTGAGTTCTCAGTACGTGATACACTCAGTTTTTCCCAAGATATTGAATATGACTCTACCTTGTGGTGGTCATTCCTACTATGGTATGCAACTGTGGAAGAATGGATACAAGTGCTCCAAAATGAATATCAGGATGATGAAGACCCTCATGATATATTCCTTTGTCATAGGCCATATTCTACAGAAGGAGTGATAATGAATCTACTTTTAAAATTGTATTCTTAAAAAGAAAAGGTGAACCGAATGTGAGAACCTAGATTTATCTTAGTATATCCTCAAACTATATTGCCTGCTGAAAGGAGAATAAATGTTTGAACTGAGCCCTCCTTTTTATTCATTATATCCTCTTAGTGTATTAATTCTTCATTATTTTATTTTAGTATCTCTCTCTAGATCTCTCTCTCTCTCTACAAATCGACGGGTAAACCATGGAAAATTGGGAAATATGAGTACGTGGGCCTAGTGGCTAGTAACATGAGACTAGTGGAAATTAACCTCTCTCCCATGATCTCTTATGATGTGAACACGTGGTAGAATCTGCATGGAAAGAGAAGTGTTTGAGCAGTGTATTTGAATCATATCTAGCAGCACTTAGTTTGTCATACATTACAAAGAGACTTGAATATTTTTTCTGCCATAACCATTAATTCATATCTATTGTTAAGTTCCTATTCGTTATGATTAAAGATATCAATCACATTCATCTTGTGTTAAAGACCCAGTCTTTCTGCGATTTCTCTCTTCTATTCTCTTTCGCAGGAACACATGACACGAACAGGGCACCAATCCTTTGTCAAATGGCTCGAAAAATAAGGGAGACGAAGATTGTGAATAGTACAACCGTGAAAAAGCTCAAATTAAGGGGGAGTTGGTTTTCAGAGGGAGATAATGCATATTTTGAAACTATACGTGTGATTTTCTTGTGGTTACCAACTAACGGTGCTATATGCATGATCTGATTAATTCTGCATTATGTAATATTCATTATTTTATCTCTATCTGATAAAACTGCATACTGGGAATCCTGAGTTCACTGTCTGTTCAAACTGTGATCAGATTGCTGTGTTTAAAAATGTTTGCAGGACAGGAGATTTTCGATCCAAATGCCAAAGGGGAGATTGATAAAGTAAGTGTGTTGGCATATATCAAAAATCATAATTTAAATGTATGTGATAATCTATGCAGGTTGCAAAAGAAAAGATTATGAGAGATATGCATAATCTAACCAAATCAAGAACAAGCACTATGGAGATATTCAAGGAGGAAAGATCAACAAATAAGAGATAAATAAGAAATGAAGATCCTGAATATTCACAAGAAGAATATATAAGGATTGGCAAGATCAAAACAACAAATAAAGGAGATACAAGGAGAGATCCAAGGAGAAATTCAAGGAGATCCAAAGAGAAATTCAAGAAAAGATTCAAGGAATAGGAGAGAAAATTAAGGAATGAGTTGAGGCTTTGAGCCTATAAATAAGAGTCATATGTGAAGGGTGCAGGGTATCTCTGTTACATTACATTTATTATTATATGCAGAGAAAGAGATGTCCTATTTGAGAGGGACGATTTTAATTGAGAGCTTATTGTAGTACAGTTTCGGCGAAAGCGAACTGTCAGTGAACTACTCGTTGGTTTCCACTGTGCTCGGGAGAGTACAGTCTGCTAGGGTCAGGAGATTTTAGAATTTTGCCGTACGGAAAACGGCAGTCAAATCCATCGAGGGGGATTAGATGGTCAAGTAAGTTGTTAAAAGAAAGTGGTATAAGTTTGGCTAGAATTAGAGGGAGTCTAATGATGTGTGAGTCCAAACTATATAATTGTAGGAACAAACACTCTATCTAATAAAAATACTTGAGAGGAAGAAGGAATTCTTCCTTGAAATTGTTGTAACTACTATTTCGCTTCCGCATAGTTCAATTATAGTTTGAATTAGTACTGAGCACAACACACGCGCACGAATTATGATCTAACATATATATATATATATTTCATTAAGAAAAAAACTTTTCTTTAATTAATTATTGGTATTGTAATATTGAACAGTAGCAAATGAAAATGTATTAATTAGCATTTAGCAAGATCTGCATCACATAAATAAAGTTCTAGAAGTTATGCGCTTAATAGATTCTATTATAAGTACTACGTCAAGGATAATCATACGTAGAGAATCTTCTACACAGCTGCATCATCGTCGTTTGTTTAACGCCGCCGTCATCAAAATCCCTGCCTCCACATCACCACCACCGGCGACACCACCTGCCGCCGCCCATCTGACCAAGTTATCTTCCCGACCTCTGTCACCGAATTCCCCGGCATCACTGCCACCTTACCTGCCTTTATTCTCACGGTGTAACTCTGCTTTTCTCCCTTCGCCGTAAACTTCATTACTGTTGGATTTACCGTCACCATTACCCCCCTTGGATTGGTCACGGTCGCGCCATAGCTGGCGGCGCTTTCACCGACGTATGTTGCAGTTCTGGTAACCTCAATCTCGAGATTATTTGTTTCTGATGCCTCAAAATCAACGGTGATCGCCGGGTAATTAATATCCCACGGCTTGATTTGTCTTCTACTACAGCCGGCTCGTCTTCTCGCTATATGCCTAATCTCTTGGCGGGTAAAATTTGATGCACAGAGAAAGTTTATGTAATCGTTTGCAGTAATGTCGTAAACCAGTCCAGGATCTACGGCTTTCTCCGGATTCACATGACCTGCACCCATATCCCAAATAGTCGATAAGTTGTAAGATCTCTCATCCAGTATTGGTTTTCCGTCGCTATCCTGGCTATAAGCTGTAGTCATCATAGCTGATCGGATCATCGCCGGGGACCAGTCAGGGTGGGCTCCTTTCAGCAGCGCCGCCACACCGGAAATGTGTGGACAGGACATTGATGTGCCTGAAGCGATGTTGAATTCCGTCCGCCGTGTATCGGAGGGCAACTCGCTCGGTGGGACGCCGTCCGGCCAGGCTGCCAAAATGTTCACACCTGGCGCAATAATGTCAGGCTTTAGTAAATAAGGCGACTCAATGCTGGGTCCTCTCGCCGAGAATGACGCCACCACCGGTGCTGGCTTCACCCCCAATTCCGTGCCACGAAACACCATTGTTGCCCTAGGGTTGGGATTGGAATTTATGTAGTCGCGAAGTATGTGGTTGGCGGATTCTGTGACGGTAAGGCCAGGAATCAAATGCGAGTCGGCGATGAGGCCTTCGCCGATCGGGGCAACGTTCGCCACCACTACGCCGACGCCACCGGCTTTTCGAACAACCTCACCTTTTGCGGCGCGTGCGTTTCCGCCTCGATCACAGACAACAATTTTCCCACGTACAGACTTCACGTCCAGTGAACCGGAGAGGCAAGTGCCGGCGGAGAAACTCCCAGCGCGTCTACCGCCACCGATGCTCCAACTTGCAGAAGCATTTCCTCCGTATATCAGCGGTAGAAAAGTCTTTTCGGGCAGAGCCTTGCCGCTGTAGAGAGATGCGCCTTTTATCACCTGCCCATCTCCAAGTACAAGATCAGCAGGGAATCTTCTGTCGATTGTGCTCGCGCCGACGGTTGTCATCCATGGAGCGACGTTGGTCACCGTCATTTTAGAAGGACCGTCATTGCCGGCAGACGCTGAGACCAAAATGCCTCTCTCCATCGCACCAAATGCCCCAATTGCCATTGGATCCAGATTGTACGGCACAGCGCCGCCGCCCACGGAGATGGAAATTATATTTACGCCGTCCTCCACCGCCTTATCGAATGCAGCGAGGATGTCGGAATCCATGCAACCATTCTTCCAGCAAATTTTGTACACCGCGACTCGTGCCTTAGGCGCAACTCCAACAGCGACGCCGCTAGCGAAGCCAAAAAGAGAGGCATTGCCGACAGCTCTCCCGGCGGCGGTTGATGCTGTGTGGGTCCCATGGCCGTCGGTGTCTCTTGCTGATTTTAACTCCTCCGATGAATTAATTGCACCCTTTCGAGCTTCATAGCCGTCAGCGAAGTATCGAGCACCGATGATTTTCTTATTACAGTGGGCTTTGGTGAATTTATCTCCCTCCACACACTCACCTCTCCAGTTGGAAGGGATGGGACCCAAGCCTTCATCATGGAAACTACGTCGTTCAGGCCATATCCCGGTATCGAGAATTCCGACAACAACGTTGGAGCCTGAATCGGATTCCGACAGCAAACTAGCCGGATTGGCCGACGATAATCCGAGGAAGTAAGGCGAACGAGTTATATGTAACTGGCGAAGCCGGTCTGGTAAAACGGCGATGACCCCCGGACGTTTCTCGAGTTCTTTGGCTTGTTGTGGAGTTAATTGAGCAGAAAATCCATGGAAAACAGTTCTGTAGACATGCAGAAAATCATGGGATTCTTGTGTTTCTGCCTCAGAATCTAAAGGGTTTGAATCGAGGCTTTGAAGAGTGGCTTTATACCACTGTTCTACACCAGAAAAAGCAGAAGGTTTCAAGTCATTTTGAACTCTGACAATGAAGGTCTGAGAATTTTCAGAATCATTAATTTCTGCTAAAACAAGTGTAAACAAAAGGAATAAAACGAAGAAGAGGGGACCAAAACCACCCATTAGAAAGTTGGTTGAGGGAAGAAGATGATGGCGAATCATTGCTAAACTGGTATATATATATTTATGTGTGTTTGCAGAAGAGGGGGAGAGAGAGAGAGAGAGAGAGAGAGAGAGAGAGAGAGAGAGAGAGGGAGGATGGAATAAAGAGACAAAAGACAGTCGTAAAGATGTGCCGAAAACGTTGAAAGCTACATAAGGTGCCTAAAATAGGAGTACGAGATTTGCATGACGGAGGTTGTTACTGAGGTGCACATTTTTCTGGCCATGCCAACCTGCTGAAACCGTCACTCTTCTTTTTCAAGTCCCCAATTTATTACATTTGGATTTATTTCGACTCTGTTTTATTTCTTAATTTATTATTTTTCCATGAAATACCCTAATAAATGTTTCATTTGCCATTTTAGTAATTTTTATACACAGATCATTAAATTGATGATATCATTTAATATTACACCTGGCATCTCAATACTTCGAAAATCATTATACTTTTTCTTTAAATATTAGCAATAAATTATTCTGTGTCTGAAATGGGATTTTAATGAATCAAAATCTACTATTTATTAAATTGAGACTGAAATAGAAATAGATGAATGGTGATGTTGAAAAGGTGGATTTGGATAATAAGACAGGCAATGCTTTGGAAATAGTTGAGGAAAGGGCATTGCTTCGTAAATATGTATATGTATGGCGGTTTGGTATTATATTATAGATAAGGACGAAGTTAATAGGAATCGGTGCCTAGAAGTTGAGGCAACCCATAATGAATTGAGATGAGATATAAAAGTCTGTTGCCTTTTCCCAAATTAGGTTGTTGCTCTTAATTGCATCTCATCACTTAGTAGCGAGGATATCAATTTCAACCTGCCTCGTCGGTATTTTATATTATGTATACATTAATCTATAGACTATATATATAATAATATAATTAATGTTTTCATTTTTGTTTTTGCACCTAAATGCATTTTTTTATTTTTGTATATATATAAACAATAAATATATTTACTTCATTCAATAAAATTTAGATTTGCACTAGATATATTTGGAAGACTTGAATTTTAATAAATTATAAAATAATATTCATATTTGTAAAAAATTTATTGATATATAAATATAAATATATTAATATTTTTATCAAAATCTATTAACATTAGTGACATAAAAAAATATTAAAATATATTAATTATTTAAATTCGATAAATGAGTGATGAAAATTATAAATTTAGATATTAAATATAATAATAATAATAATAATAATAATAATAATAATTATTATTATTATTATTATTATTATTATGCTAATATTTTTATTAATAAATAATATATTTTAATAATAAAATAATACAAAAATAAATTTCATGCATCACATGGGATCTCACACTAGTATAAAATTAATATAGAACCGATCACTACGAGGAGGTTAGGGCGGGACAAGACAGGGCAGAAGAGGTACCCAGACCCCCAAACCTCACTACAGATCACAAGTCCAGTAGCCCCAAATGAGGCGGAGCAGAGCGGGTCAGCTGCAGGGCGAGTCAAATTGTCATCCCTACTCCTACCATCTAGACTTTTAGAAGTTGAGTAACTTGTAACTTTCATGTATCATTCATTTGACCGCCAATATTACTTATTTAATTAAAAAATTATATGTATTTACTTAATTTTTATTTTTTTTACTTACAAATTAGTAACAATAATTTTTAAATAAATAAATAACACATTTTAATTAAACAAATTATACGGTGCATCAGATGCATATAAATTCTTGTAATATTTAAATGACCGATATAAAGAAATTTTTTTAGCTTCCATTATTATCGATATTTGAAACAAAGTCATCACATATATATTAAATTAACAATAAAATAATTTAAATATAATTTTCCATCAAACTTTTATTTTAAAAAATGAAAAATATTTTTGAATGATGTTTTGGCTTTTGGTTAGTTGAATTTTAAATTTCACTTTTTTTAAGAGCGTGATTTTCCATTTATTAAAACTAGCATGAGACTTGCTTGATGCACAGAAGATATTTCTGTATTATATTTTGTAATGCAAGTATACACTTAAGTGTTATATATATATATATACATATAGTGAAAGAAATCATTCAAGTATATAAATTCAACAATAATATTAGATTTGCAAAAAAATATTTTAAAATATTCAATTTTAATGTTGTTGGGTAAAAAGAAAAAAAAATATATAAGATATAATTTACATAATATCAAATGAATTATACCAATAAAAATGTATCTACTATTCAAGAATCAAACCATTGTACGTGAAAGAATTAGGAAGGAAATGACCGATTTTTCAATTTATTTTAATTGATAACAATGAAAATATTGCTAAACATGATATCTATAATTTATGAAAGGATGAATCCAATCAAATATTTTAGTAATTAAAATTTACCAAAAATAGTGATTTGCACACAAATATATCCTAAATAATAGATAACAAATTACTTTTTATTAGAAAATCATGTTTAGGAAGGAAAACAAAATTGAATGATTTTACTTTTATATATATAGATAGATATAGATATTTTGTTATTTCTACAGTATTTTTACATATAATATATTAAATTTAATCATGTTTTACAATTTTTAATTTTACACAAGTATAACACAAATTAAAATAAATATTAGATGTGAAAAATATAATTATATTTTATTGATTATTTAATTTAGATTTTAATTTTTATTATGTATTTGATTATTTGTATTAGGTTTGAATTGTAATAAATATTAACTAATAATTTTTTTATAACACTTATTAAATAATTTATTTTAATATAATTAATAAAAATTTTATAGAAAAAAAGGCTCTTATTTTGGAGTGGATAGAATACATTTTTTAATACAAGATTATATTTCTTGACATATTTTTATCAATAAAATAATAAAAAAGTAATATTCATAAATTTTATTTTTAAATACTAATTAACTAAAAATATATTATAAATATATTTGATTTTATTTTTGAATATTTTACAAATTATACATTGTACGTAAGCAATATTAATTTTATTAAAGGTAGACTTCGATCTCATCTAATATGCCTGCCTACCAATAAAGGAGAATGCGTCGTCCATTGCTCTTGACGTGTTGAACTCACAGACCCAAACCTATTTTCATGCTTTATCATTAAAAAGGACAAAAGGGGGGAAAAGGCAATGTAAAAGAAATGATAAACATTTTGCCTCAAGTACAAAAGGCCATATTTAAATTGCAATTTTTGCAAAAGTTTTTTTTTTCTTTTTAAAGCATAACAAGTAATGTGTGTGTGTATATATATATATATTATAATATATATATACACACACATATGTATATATATATGTTTGTATTTATATATAGATTTAGGGGTTTGTTATTTTTGGATGCTCGGAGATTATCTAACTTTATGTTTTTCTAAGTATTATTTGTATATTTTTTTGTCAAGTAATTAAATTGTTGGGTGAAAAAATATATGTATATATAGTAAGAAGTTTAATGAGCCTTCTTATTATCAGATAACTTAATTCAACCACACAACAGTAACCTAATTTATTGATTATAAATTGTGGCTTCATTAGAAAAATTGAAATCTTAACATTAAAAGGCACCAGTATAGAACTCGTAAAGTTTATAAAATATTAATTTTATTTAACTAAATCAAAATTCTTTATACTATATTAATCAAATTATAATCATACTAAACGTTAGTAATTCTATTAACTATAAAAATTATTTTATTGTAGATATTTTTTACAAATTTTAATATTTGAATAAATTATTTATTAATTAAAATATATAAATGTATGATAGTAAGAAGAAATAAAATAATATCCCTCAGGTACCTTTTTTTTATATAGATAGCTGATAAAATATATGATAATCACATAGTTTTTGTTATTCATATTTAACTTTAATTATTAATTAAGTTTTCATAAATTATATAAGACATACCATGTAATACATATTAATTACTATCTCTTAATCTTTCAAATAAAAAAGAATAAATAACAAAGTATATGATATTCTTTAACATAAATACAATTATCACTATTAATATGGATTAATGTTTATTTATCTTAAAACTGATGAGCTCTAATTTTATGTCATTTAATATATTTAGCGGCTCTATTAGTGACATAGATACATTGCAAGTTTTCAATAAAATAGTATTATTTCTACTTGTGAGTTGGCGATGGAGTAGGCACTCTTGGATCCTTAGATAGTTAGTTTTGTCCATCTTAATGCAATAAGTTCCTATGGTATATTATTTTGTTACATATTGTGTTTTATAATAAACATTATAACGTATAGATGATAATATTATTAATTAATATATAATCTATATTAAAATTAATAATTCGTAAAATAAATAATTAAATATAACAGATAATTTAAATCACGTTCTTACCTTGAGCTGGTCATCCCTGTCTTTTGGTGGCCTTTTTCACAAGATAAATATATATATACATATATATATTCAATATTTTAGACAAATATTGTGCCAAAAGCAACATAAAATAGACAAATAAAAATAATTAGGTGCTTCAAATATATTTATAATCATGTTTCACAACATATTTTAGGCTGTTAAAATTTGATTTAAGAATTTTTCTACTATAATCTAATATGATAACTCATGTATTATGCTAATGATATACAACTTATAAAACTTACATTATCAATAGATACTATATCCTTCTTTTAATATTGAAAAATATAAAAATAATATATTTCTAAAATAATTTTGAGTTGATCAATATTTAAGAATATCAAAAATATTTTATTATTTTACATATAAAAAATATAATTTGGTGCAAAAATATATATCCCATTCGTCCCAAGGTAAAGTCTTGTTTTTATAATAAATAAAATAATTATATAAAAATTAAATTATTTAATATATTTTTTAAAAAAACTATATACTATTTATTTGCAATCCAAATTCAATACAAATAAAGTTTTAAAACCTGACCTCATAAAATCAATCAATATTCACAATATTTTTTGCATGTAATGTCTCATTTTAATATATGCAATATTGGTGTAAAATAAAAAATTATAAAAAAAATGATGAATTTAATATATTATACATAAAGAGCTGGGTAGAAAAAAAAAGTTATTTGTATAAAAAAAATTAGATTAAAAATATTATTAAAAAATTGAACTAATCAAAAGCTGACATATCTATTTTAAAACATATTTTCATTTTGAAACAAAAAATAAGCAGAGAAGTTATATTTAGATTATTTTATTATTATATTAGTATAGATAATATATATTTAATATTCATTACTTTCTACAATATTATATATAATGTATATTGAAAATCATCATACTTCAAATTAAATAATATTCAAAGAAAATAATTAATATGAATAATAATACAAATTCTTTATATTATATTGCATTGTTTTTTATTTTAAGTTATATTTGTTACTAATAAATTATACCATATTTGAATTTTAGAACGTTCTAAAATTTAATATAAATATTTTGACTTACTAAAAAATTATAATATTATATAAATTACTCAAAGTCAATATTAATATTTTAAATCATTAAAACATATCAAGGTAAAACAATAAATTATATTAATTAAACTATACAATATTTTTTTATCAAAAAATATTTAATTTATAATTGTAGCTCGTATTCATATAAGAATATAATTCATTATTTATCCAAATTCAACATATATATTAAAATAATAATAAATTATTAGATGATATCATGTTATACCATAATTTATTAAAATGTCACACCACAATTTATTATATATTATTCGACAATAACATATATTCTATCCGTTCTATAAACGGACTGATCTCTAGTGCTGCTAATTCGACATCAAGACATATATAAAAATCAACGAAAATTTTGCTCGCCAAAAAAAAAAAAAAAAAAAAAAAAAAAAGACAAAACAAAATTCTGGGCCTAGATATGTGTTAACGGGCCCATGGGCTACATTACCCAGACCCAATTTTATTGGACTAACTAATGGGTCCCCAACAGTTCATAACGTATAAACTGGGCCTAATAATTGTAATGTAGAAATATCTAATACTCTCTCATAGTGTTAAAAAAATGATGAATAATTTATCTTTTTTTTTATTTTTTATTTTTAAATATTCTTAATCTGATAACAAAGAAAATCCCTCCCTTCCCAAGGTCACTTGAAAAAAAAAATGAAAAAAATATACTGATATCAATGTAATACTCGTAATATATATAGATATATACATATATCTATTTTACCCTTAAGGCTCATTCCTATATATACACATTTTGTATTGTTAATCATTACTTCAGTATTTCATATTACACTTTATTTTATTATTGTGAATTATTTTGATATTTTACATTATTCTAATAACTAGATGTCTCCTCGTCCAATCGTCCAATGCATGAGGCACAATATTTTGTACTATATTAAATAATATTTAATAAAATTATATTATTTTGCTATAAGAAAGTACATAAATCACAATTTATATAAATACTATTCAATTTGAAATATAATTTTCTTATATGATAATGTATTATATTGTAATTTCTTCAAAAATTATCACTGAAAAGTAATAATTTGCACAAGATTTCAAAGTGAATTTTAGAGATCTGAATATAAAATTTCTATCTCACTATAATTTCTCAATGTCAATACAAATATATTAAATTATTAAAAAATATTTAAGGTAAAATAATAAATTATATAAATTAAACTATATAATATTTTATTTTTATTGAAAAAAATTAATTTATAGTTGTAGCTCAAATTCGTACGAGAGTTTAATCTATTATTTATCCAAATTCAACAAATATAATAAAATAATTAAAAAAAATTAATTTATAGAAAAATATATTCTATTTTTAGATATAATATTTTATTATAACATATGCAATATCAGTGAATTAAAAATCACATAAAGAAATTAATTTGATATATTCAAAGTAAAAAATAGATTTGGAACAAAAATAATATTTAAATTTTATAATTTTAGTAAGAAATCCAACATATATATCAAATAAAATATTGTTCATATTTTAGATATAGTAATTTGTTAAATAAATACAATATTGTTGTCAAATTAATGATCACAAAAAAAATAATTTGAAATATTACACGTAAGAAATAAATTTGAAACAAAAAAATTATTTAACTTTTTATTTTTAAAAAAAATAAAAAATATTAAAAAATATAAACACGTGTCAATAAATTGTTGAGGAACTTGTTAAAAGCACAAAGCATACTTCTCCCAATTCTTGTTTTATATTATAAAATATTGCTTTTGTGTGATTTTTATATATTTCTTTTAAGTAGCATAATTAATTCACCTGATTTTATAATTTTATTGTTATGGTAAAATTGATGCATGATTGTGACATTATTTTAATATTCTTGATACTAGCTACCTATATACATTTTTTATTTATTCCGATTTATCAGTAGTATAAATTTTAAGAAATTTTAAGTTGTATTGGTATACTTGTTAATATTGAGTCATATATTTCTGTTTGCACCAAAATTGAGTATTATCTGTAGTTTTACATTTAGTTAACACAAGAGTCCAATTTAAATAAAATAGGGCTGCGTTTATTTTGAGTGATAAGACTGAATAATGATATATTATTCAACTTTATCACCCATTTACTTTTACGAATTAAAAAAATATGTTATCCCAAATATCCGAGATAAACATGAATTTTTAGAAAATGTGGGACTTGATGGCCCATAAGATATCCCTCCATTTTAGGTGGGATATATTATCCCTCTTGTAAAAGACTTAAAATGACAAAACTATCCCCTCAAACCCTATTTTCATTTCTCCTTCATTTCTTTATTATTATTATTATTATTATTATTATTATTATTATTATTATTATTATTATTATTTTATATAATTACTACTATTATTGTTATAATTATTATTATCTTTATTTTTTTTTATTATTGTAATTACTCTATCATTATCGTTATTATCATTCTTATCGTTATTATTATTATTATTACGATTATTATTAATATTTTTATTGTTATTGTTATTTTATTATTATTATTATTACTATTATTAAATTCAAGAACTTTCTAATTAAAGCAAAATCGAAGAAGAAAGAGAATGTTAGTGAGTTTGTCGTTGTTGTCATTATTATTATTATTATTATTACTACTACTACTACTGTTACTTTTATTATTATTATTATTATTATCTTTATTATTATTAATATTTTTATTATTATAATTATTCTTCTTATTATTATTATTGTAATTTTTTTATTTTTACTGTTATTATTCTTATTATTATAACTATTTTAATTATTATTATTATTATTATTATTAATATTATTATTATCATTATTATCATTATTATTATTACGATTATTATTAATATTGTTATCGTTTTTCTTATTATTATTATTGTTTATTTTATTATTATTAATATTGTTAGTCTTATAACAACAACAACAACAACAATAATAATAATAATAATATTATTATTATTATTATCGTTATTATCATTATTATCGCAATTATTATTATTGTGATTATTTTTAATATTTTCATTGTTATCATCATCATCATTATTATTATTATTAAATTTAAGAACTTGAAAAAATAATTAAAGCAAAACCGATGAAGAAGAGGATATTTGTGAGTTTATTTTTTGTAAGGGTATTAAAGTAATTTTTACTATCATACCAAATGAATACCAATATAATAAATGAAGAATATGATAATATATCCCCTAATACAAAGTAAACACAACCTTAATAATTTATATAATCTTTCATTTTAATATACCTTAATTTTATCACCCCTAATCATTTTCTTATAAAGAAAACGCAGCCTAGAAGCATAGCTACTTAACTTTGGCCAATAAAGCACACAACACAGGTTTAATGAAAATGACAGATAGTGACTCCATATTTCCAAATAAAAGTAGAGGAAACTGATTTTCATAATAATATTATTAGATAGTTTTAATTTTTTAAATACAAAAGATTAATTTCTTTTATTTGATTTTTAAATCTTATATCTATTATTTAAGTAACTAATCTAATCATATAATTTATTTATAAAAATATAATTATATTCATACATCCCATTAAAAAATACTAATTTCCTATAAGGGAAAAACACAAATTTCACTTTTTCATAATTGCTATAGTAGTGTTTAGATTTTAATTGCCTAAAAACATCATCTTGTTAAATAATATTATAAGTTAGATCTTCTATCCCCAAATAACAATCATCTTACCACACAACGATATAAATTAGAATTTCGATATACACTAATTCAATAAAAAATATATTTATAATATAGTTCGACCAGAAATCAGTTTTTAGCTTCCATTTTTTTGACATTGTTTTGTAACAAAAAATATGGTTGGTAGCTTATGATTTATTAGATATTTGGTCAAAACATTTCTAAATATTTAAAACATATTTTATTTAGCCTTTTAGGCTTCTTATAAGTTGTTGACGAATAATATGTTTATTATAATTTTATAATTTTAAATTTGACATCTATATTGTACATTTTAAAATATGATGTCAAATTCAAAAAATAAAATTATTTTTCTGTTGATTATGCAATTTAGATATGTGTATTTTTAGTATGTTGCACAATCTGAATTTGATTTGAGCTACATAAATAAATAAATAAATTTATTTTGTTATATATTGAATAATTTATTTCATAAGAAAAAAAATTATTTAATATATATATATATATATATATATATTTTTAACAAATAATTAGTTTACAAAATAAAATGATTGCCATAGTAGTACAGTACTTGTTGTACTAGTTGAAGATTAGGATAAATATTTTAGGCAAACAGTGGGCGCCGCGGCGTGGCTGTCAAGTTAAGGCGGTAAAAACCAGCAGCGCCCTTGGTTTGGTGTTGATTGGGACAACACCTCACTTTTGTCATTGACATGCTGTCAAGTACCAAACACGTTTAAGCAGCCGCCATTGATGTTAGAAAAGCCGCAGAAACAAATAAATAAATATATATATATATATATATCTATATATATATTTTTTTTTCCTTTTTTGGGATAATATATCTCCAAACTAAAAATACTGTCCTATTTTACTTTTTAATTGTTTACTTCAGAATTTAAGCCCGTAATTGTCTTCCTGCAAAAGCGAAAAAATAATCGAACTTACATAATAATAACAATAATAATAATAATAATAATAATGATAATAATTAATTTTTTTATTATGTATGAAATTAGAGTTCATATATTTAAAAATTTAGGAGACAAATTCTGTTAAAGTGGATTGAAGAACTCGAAAAAGAAAATATAAAAACCTTTTATAGTGGGACAGAGGTGGATACAGATAAAATTCTCCCATTTTATTCTTTTTGAATATTGTACTATTGTTCTTCTTTCCAGATTTTTTTCTTCTTTTTGTGGCTTTCCCAATAATTATGTACAATTTTATCTCCTATTTAATTTGAATTTGATAAATTTAAATTGTTTGGCGTAAAAGAAATACCAATAATCAATGGGGACGATAGTATCACAAATTAGCAGTTTTATTCAGACAAATGTTAGGAATCTAAAGTACATTTTATAACAAACTCCTATTTCCTAAACTTTAAAACATGAAATTAAATTACTCCACAATTAACAGATGAATCCAAAATCAAGAGAACAAAAGAAAAATAACAATAACGCCGATTACAGCGTTGAGCACTAAAGTTCCCCGGAGACTTCATCGAAGCGCCACAGGTCCTCCGTTTCCTGTGGCGGATTGGCAGGTCCCGCCGCAGATTCACCATCAAGGTACGGAATCTGATAGAACTTCATGTAGTTTTCATACGCCATTAGCTCCTCCGACAGCATCTGCACTTCATTCTCCGCCGCCGCCCCAAGTTCAATCACACCCTCCTTACCGCTATTACCGTTTCCGTTCACCTCAGCCTTCACTTCCCTCGCGTTATTCACAGAGTAGAATTCGTCATCATAATTCTCCAATCCCACCTGGTTAAATTCATTAGAATGCTGGATAGTGTAGGTTTTTCCAGGGTTGGGATTGTAATTACAGCAGTAATCACTGTCCTCGTTGGGGAAATTGACTTTGGCTTTCTTTCCTCTTATTTTACGGGCTTCCCTATCGTATGCTCGGGCAGCTTCTTCTGCAGTGTTGTATGTGCCCAGCCAAACCCGGACGCCTTTCCTCGGGTCGCGGATTTCGGCTGCCCATTTGCCCCATGGCCTCTGCCTTATTCCCCTGTACAGATTTTTCCTCTGCCTCTTCTTCGAAACAGTACTTCTTTCGGCGTGCTCATCACCTGTATGTATAAATTCCTCGGTCATCAGATTATTGAAAACACAGATCGCCGGAAATAAGAACAAGAAGAGAATAACTTCAAAGAATAGTCTAAATTGACGTTCGGTTAGTTAGTTACCTGAAGTGGGTCTGGACCTCTTGAGCGGAGGAGCAGCGTCCTGGTTGGAGGAGCCAAAAGCTGCAGGCCAGAAGTCAGCGGAGGAAGGGCAGAGATCAGTGGAGGAGCCACGGCGGCGTGGAATGAGGCCGGCAAGGATTGCACCGCCACACATTCTCGATCACGTTTAAGGAACAAAAAATTGAGATCACAATGAAAACAAATGTAGTAGCAATTAAGAGGATATCGGAAAATGTAGAGAATGAAATTAGGGTTTAAGGACTGAGCTCTAGGCTTGTGAGTTGTGAATCTGAAAGTTCTGGGGAAATGCATGAGAAGGTTTTGCCGAATATATATGAACAAGGGCGGGGGTAGGGTGGGGGCCGGGGGATGGTATTTGGTGAATGGCTGAGGTCTTTCGCGGCGATTGCCTCTGTTGTGTTATTTGACTGGGCCTTTTGCTAGTTGTCAATACCAGCTCTACTTCCCACAGGACCCCTTACCAAAAAATAAAAAATAATAATAACAATAACAACAACATCAACAACATTAATATAATTGAAAGAGTTGAGTCGAGTGATCCAATTCCAAGCATTGATTAATTTAAAATCGATCAAATTTAAATAGTTGAGTGTTTTAAATAATCCCACGAGTTCAAAGTGAGTTTAATTTTGTCAAGTTTAGAAACTCTTAATCACCATAAATTAAAAATTAAATTATATATTTAATACTTTTATTTTATCTCCAAGCAAGTATATTTTATGACAATAAATAACTCTCTCTCTCTCTCTCTCTTTCTTAAAATGATATTTTTATTTTATAAAGGTTTAACTTTTTATTTTTCAGTCATCATATGAACTTTTAAATTAAAATTATAAAATTTTAGTTATTTATTTATTTAATTTATTCAATTATAAAATTTATTAGTAAAATTATATTAACTTTTGAAACAATACTCTCATTTTAAGATAAACATATATTAAAATAATATTAATTTATTATATATATATATATTTAAATAACTCTTATTTTAAGATAGAGGAACTAATTATAAAAAAAATAGTTAACCTAGTTAGGATGTATGCCCCCTTGGCTTTCTTTCTATTCATTTAGTTTAGGGTAAAAAATGTAACTCGTTTCACACAAACACACAAATATATATGTATATATATATATGAAACACCCTCAATTATATTATATTTTTTTAATAATATATATTTTTTATATATCTTTATAATATTTTCTTAATATATAATATACAACTAATACTTCTTTTTCTTTATTATATATAATATCATAATATAGCTTTTTATTAACAAAATTGTATTATCATTTTTTTCTGTTTAAAAAAGTTGGGCGATATTTAGAGTTGTTCATCCGGTCCAATCCAATTCAATCTTTGATCTAACCATCTAATTCAATTATAGATCGGGTGTTATAAATTATCGTCCAATCTAATTCAATTTGACCTCAAAATCGAATCTAATTGTAATTGAATTTGTGATTGGATTGTACTGATTATTTTATTTTTTATCCTATATTTTAATATTAAAGAAATTAAAAAACCCTAAGAAAATATATAATTAGAGTTTCTTTGTTTATAATAAAAAATTAGATTCTGAACAAATAAATTGTAGCCATTGAAACAAAAATAAATAAATAAATTATATTTATATATTTAAATAATATATATATATATATTTTTAACAAATATATTTTAATTATAATTGGATTGGAATGGTTCCTAATTGAATTGAATTGAATTTTCACTGTTACATCCAACTTTTTACATCTAAACTAATACAATCTAATTGTAATTAAATATCTTTCTTTAATTTTTTATTTTTAAATTGAAGTGATTTAATTGATTCAAAATATTTAAATTACTTTTAATTTTGAGCACCTATCGTATTGCCAGGGCTAGTCATTCCCCCTTCATTTACAACAAACATACAATACCCTCATGTAGATATAGGTACGGTTCCGCCGGTCTCGGAACCGGGAGGGATGGAATTGAAACTGAACCGGCATATAGGTGTTTTCGGTTCTGGTTCTGGAACCGGCGGTTCCACATTTTCGATTTTCAGTTCCTTTTTTTTTTCTTTTTTTTTTTTTATATACAAATTCACATTTGGATCCGTCAGTTTAGAACCAAAACCAAATCGATTAAATTTTGATTCCGATTCCAAACTAAACTGTTGTCGCTGGTTCCGCTACCCTCAAGAATACGTGCCACCCATTTCCTTATTATAATGCAAGTCTTCCTTAAAAAGAAAGATCATGCTGGCAAGTAATGCTATAAACATGACACCTTTTTATTATTACAGCATTAATAATTAATTATAAGATCATAGCTATGCAATTTTGGCTTATAAAAAGTGGTGGAATTGAAGTGAACTCAAACAATCAATCCAAGAATTCAAGAACATGGCTCAGGGGTACTCTTTATTCATGCTGTCTCTGCTTCTCTTGTCTGTGCTCGTCGGAGCTTTCGCAAGCGGTTACGGGTCGAGTCAAAACCCGAATACAGAAACGTCCAAGAATCTAAAGAAATTACAGGAGTATTACCCACGAGTTTTTAGCGTACAGGGAGTTATTTATTGCAAGTCAGCATCTGGAGTCCGCTCGCTAAAAGGTACGTATAATGATGTTTTGATTAACTAGTTATTTCTTTAGTTTGTTGGGCAGTTTGTAATAATTATGATAATATAATAGAATATTATAAAAATAATATATATTTAAAAATGTATAGATATATAAAATATATTTTTTAATAATATTTTTGTTAAATAAAGATATCTCATAATTTTTATTAAATATTAATATATATCACAGTTAATCTTTATATTTAGAATTAAGATTGTTTTTGTATATATGTAATATGAATATCAAATTGATATTCATGAAATAATACTTAATTTTATATATTTTTCATAAAATAAAATACAGCAAAAAAAATTAAAAATTTAAGTGAAAAACCAAAAAAATAATCTAATTGGCTCACAAACTATCTATAATAATAAATAATTTTGACAAAGAAACTATTAATTACTATTTTGTTGTGATTCATTTATTATATATATATATATATATATATATAGATAATTATCGATGTTAAAAAGTTTAGTAATACTAAATTTATTAAAAATAATTTTATGTTGGATTAGTTTTTATTTTCATTGAATGTCAATTGCAGCTTTATCTTTTGTGGTGATTTCACAGTCTCACCTGGAATTATTATCACAAAATCAAAGTTAGCGTTCAACCAAAAGATGGGTCAAAAGTTACGTAGTGAGGCATATAAAATAAATTTTATTTTTTTTATATCTCTTAGAAAAAATGTACAAAATAATCTTTAAATTAGTACCTTAGTATAAATTGGATCCTAAATTATTTTTTTGATATTAACAGAATTTTTAACTTTTAAGTAGATCAAATAAGTTCATAACTTCTTATTACAAAACAAATAAACCATTTCAATAAATTAAAATAATAAAATAAATTTAAAAAATACTTAATAAATTAGATAAATAAAAAAATTATAAAATAAAATAAAATAAATATTTCAAAATAAAATGATAAAATCTACTTTATTAAAAGACCTTAAATATTTTATATGTAATAAATAATAGAATATCTAAAAAACACAACAAATCATCACATCTCAAACCCTTTTTTATATTTAAATTATTAATAAATTTTACTTTATTAATTTATTGATTTATTTAAGTAAATTTGTAATTTAATTTATTGTTTTTAAATTTATTTAATGTTTTTCAAATTTACTTAGTTAATTTAATATTTAAGAGGTACTATTTGGCGTATATTTAAATTTCAGGAGCTTATTTGACCTATTTTAAAAGTTCATGAGTTTATGTAATCTATTTTAAAAATTAAAGATCCTATTTATATACAAAAATAATTTTAAATTAAGAGATTAATTTCGAACCTTTTCCCATAATATTGTTAATTTCTTTTACTAAACATACAGATTCTTGAGATAAAGATAGTAGTCTAAAATCATTTCATTTAAATCTTCAATTACTTTATTGTTTGTATTTATCTATATACTAATATAATAACAAAATAGTTAAATATAGTTTTAGTTTTTTTTTTACATATGTGTTACTTTCTTATTAGTTGAGTCATATTTTCTTGTAAATGTTTTTTCTAATATGTTAAAATACGAATAACGTTTTTGTTTCTATTATGTTTTTACACATAATATATTAAATTAATCATCTTTTCATGATTTGTGTAAATTAAAATAAATATTACATAATAAAATATAATTATTTTTTATTGATTATTTGAGTTATAGTTTAATATTTATTAGGTATTTGCTTATTTGTATTGGATTTAGATTGTAAATAAATATTAGGAATTTTTTTATAAAAAATATTAAATAATTTATTTTATTCAAATAATAAATTTATTATAGAAATAACATTCTTATTTTGGATGGATGGAATATAGATTTTAATCCAAAATAATACTTATTTATGTACCTTTTTAAAATAAAATAATAAAATAATTTAAATATTATTTAATTCAAAATTGTATTATAAATAATTTTATTTTACTTTTAAATCTATTGTAAAATGTGTTCGCACGAGAACCATACTAGTTAATATGATTAACACATAGATACATCACAAATTTATATATACGTAATCCTACAATGGTGATGAAACATTTTCTTCTACTTGGATATATTTCCATTTGAAACATTCAAATGTGAGAACCAAACGAATGATAACTTTGTGATAAAATGTAGGAGGCGTGATAAGGATAACATGCTTAGGAATCGACAAGGACGGTTACGAAACGGCTCCGTTCTCCGTCCTGAGCCGACCAGCCGACGCCAACGGCTACTTCCTCACCAGGCTTTCATCTCAGCTGCTCGAAGATGAGGACGTCAAAATCACACAGTGCAAGGCGTTCCTCCACAGCTCCCCTTTGAAAACTTGCCCATTCGCCACAGACTTCAATAGAGGTTTGAGCGGCGCGCTGCTTTCGGCCTATCGACCACTCGGCTCCGGCAACATGAGGTTGTACTCTGTGGGCCCTTTTATTTACAGTTCAGGCCCTCCACAGAGTACTCCTCATTACTAACGAGATTTTCAATATTTTTGAGGGTCCATATGCAACTAATATTTATACTTGTTAAGTGAAATGCTTGTGCATTAACAATTTACACTGGGGTTCTGTTTCAATTATATTTATTTTATTTTATTAAACAATGAATAACAATAGGTTATTTATCAGATCATTTCGTAAATTTTAACAATACTTTAAGTAAATTAAAAAAAATATTAATTATACACTTTATCTTGTAATATTTTTTTCCGAACAAAGATAGATCTAAGATATAACTTACTATTGGGCTTATTTTTCAGTTGGTGATTTATTTCAGCCCATTGAGCCTACTTCAGTAGCTCTTGTTTTAAAGTCCAGGCCCAACCGAATTAATATGGGCCTATACCGAAGGTGTCTTTTTATATGGGCATGGGCCTAGTAACCCACATGGCGGAATTAATAGAATATCCTGGGCCCCAACTCTCACAAGATAAAACATGTTTCTTTTTAAATATTTATTATTATAAACTTTGGGCGTAATGTATAATCAATCAAATTGGGTTTAATTCAATATTGTATTAGTTTGTTTAAATTACTATTAAGTTTTAAAATTTGCAGTTGAAATTGCTGAATTATCAATCAAATCGATCTTTTTAAAGGGTAGGAGTTTGGTTTAAGCAAAAAATATGTCAATACTTTTAGGTTGACAAAATAATAACTGAAGTTAACAATATATAATAGAATTTGATAGAATTTTTTTTATATGTAATTTTTTTATAATATTATCGTTCATAATTTATGACATTACAATAAAAAATCATTTTAAAGGCTTTATTACCTAAATAATATATAAAAAAAATATTTTACAAAATGATGTGATTTTAAAAAGTGTTTCTAAAATAGGGTAAAACATCAGTGGGCCTAACGTTGTTTGGAAAAAACATCACCGGACCTGACGTTTTAATTTGAAAATAAAAAATGTAAGTAAAAATAACATTTTAATTTTCAATATATATATATATATATATGTTACATGCAAGTGCACATCATCATCATCATCCAATATATATATATATATATGCATGAACGGATATGTATATGTATATGCACGTGTATATATATACGTTATTTTATAATATATATTTATGTATATATAAAAGATATATAATTATTTATATTAAATATAATTACGTATATATTTACGTATATATATTTATATTTTTGTACTTCTAATTTATTTATATTATTTATATTTATATTATTAAAAATCAATAAAAATATTAAAAATAAAATATATATTTATAATTTTTCTTATATTAATATATATTTATCTATATTATATATAAATTAATAATATGATTATAAACCAATAAAAATATATATCTTTATTCAACCTAAATAAATCATATTATAAATAAATTTCAAAAAATTAATGAATATTTATTAATAATTAAAAAATTTATATTACATATTAGTTGAATAATTTAAATATATATATATAAATATAAATATAAATTATATTTTTTAAAAAGAAAAAAATAGAAATAACGTCAAGCCCGTTTCTTATTTAGTTTGTCTTTTATTTATATATATACACACTTTATATTGATATATTTTAATATATATTAAAATATATGTAATATCTTAATTTGAAGATTCATTTATTTTTTATTTATTTTATTTGTTTTAAAAATATATATTTGTGTATATATTTTTATTATATCTTATATAAATATATAATTAGAAATATATATATTTTATCTTAAATAAATATATATTATATAAAAAGGAACCAATAAAAATTATATAATTTTATTTAAAATAATTTAATCATATTATAAATTAATTATAAATAAATAAATTAATATTTATGAATAATTATATCTTTTATTATACGAATTATTTGAATATGATAAATATACAATAATTATAAATTTAGAAATTGAATAATTATGTATTGAAAAAGGAAAATTTGAAATAATGTCAGGCCCACTGACGTTTTAAAAAGAAACGTCAGTGGACCTCACGTTTCTTTGATTTAATTATTTTTTATATTTTATATATATGTATATATATATATATTCTTTCTTTATATATATATATATTCTTTATATTTAATATATATTATCTATTTTTTCCTGTTTAAAAAAATATATAGTACGTATATATTTATATTTTTCATATATAAATATTTAATTAGAAAGATATATTTTTTTCTTATATAAATATATATTATATAATTGTAAAGCAATAAAATTATATATTTTTATTTAAGATAATTAAATCAGATTATAAATAAATTTCTAAAAATTAAAGAATATCTATTAATAATTATATATTTTTATTTTAAATATTATTTCAATATGATAATTATATATATATAAATATATAAATTATATTTAAAAAGACAAAAAAATGTGAGGTTTTAAAAGAAACATCAGTGGGCCTGACATTTCTTTGATTTAATTAATTTTTATATTTTTATATATATGTATATATATTCTTTATTTAGTTATATATATTTATTCTTTATATTTAATATATATTTATATTATCTATTTTTTCCGTTATTAAAAAAATATATAGTTACGTATATATTTATATTTTTTCTTATATAAATATATATTTTATAATTGTAAAGCAATAAAATTATATGCAATAAAATTATATGTTTTTATTTAAGATAATTAAATCATATTATTAATAAATTTCTAAAAATTAAAGAAATAACGTTAGGCCCACTGACATTTCAAAAGAAACGTCAGTGGCCTAACGTTTATTTAGTTTATTTTGTTTTTTAAAAATATTTTTATCTATATTCTTTTGTTTTATATATATATATATTATAAATATATGTAATTTTTAATTTGAATATTCAAATTTTTTTATCTATTTAATTACATATATATATGTACGTTTATATTTATATTTGTTCTTATATAAATATATATTATTTAATTATAAACCAATATAAATTATATATTTTATTTTAATTTATTCAAATTCTAGTATAAATAAATTTTTAAAAATTAAAGAAATTTATTAATAATTATCTAATTTTATTTTAAGTATTATTTGATTATATATATATATATAAATAGAGAGAGAGAGAGAGAGAGATTACATATAATAAAAGGAAACATTGAAAGAATCTAAAAAATAATAATTTTATGATAAATAAATAAAAAAAGAAAATAATTTGAATTATTAATTTTATATTTTATTTTAAGCGTTATTAAATTATTTTTGAAGATTTATTAAAAAATGAAAAGAAATTAACAAAAATTATATTCATTAAATATGACAATTTTAATCATTTAAATAAAAATGATTTCATTTTGTTTAGTTATACCAGATATATTTTTTAAAAAATAATCTAAATAAAAATGATAACATTATCATATATATTTTTACAACACGATAATATATATATATATATTCTTTCTTTAGTTTATATATATATATATATTCTTTATATTTAATATATATATATATTATATGTTTTTTTCTGTTATAAAAAATATATAGTTACGTATATATTTATATTTTTTCTTATATAAATATATATTATATAAATATATATTATATAATTGTAAAGCAATAAAATTACATATTTTATTTAAGATAATTAAATCATATTATAAATAAATTTCTAAAAATTAAAGAAATAACGTCAGGCCCACTGACGTTTTAAAAGAAACGTCAGTGGGTCTGACGTTTATTTAGTTCATTTTGTTTTTTTTATATTTTTATGTATATTCTTTTGTTTTATATATATATATATGTATATATATATCTTTTAAATATATGTAATATTTTAATTTGAAGATTCAATTTTTTTATCTATTTAAGAACATATATATATGTACGTTTATATTTATATTTGTTCTTATATAAATATGTATTATTTAATTATAAACCAATATAAATTATATATATATATATATTATTTTAATTTATTCAAATTCTATGATAAATAAATTTTAAAAAATTAAAAAATATTTTTTAATAATTATCTAATTTTATTTTGAGTATTATTTGATTATATATGTAAATATAGAAATTACATCTAATAAAAGGAAACATTGAAAGAATCTAAAAAAAATTAAGTTTATGATAAATAAATAACAAAAAAGAAAATAATTTGGATTATTAATTTTATACTTTATTGTAAGAGTTATTAAATTATTTTTGAATATTTATTAAAAAATGAAAAGAAATTAACAAAAATTATATACATTAAATTGACAATTTAAATCATTTAAATAAAAATGATTTCATTTTGTATAGTTATACCAGATATATATTTTTTTAAAATAATCTAAATAAAAATGATAACATTATCAGATATATTTTTACAACACGATAATATTACATTATATATTTTTACAATATAATAATTTCATATCATATATTTTTAAAACACAATAATATCGCATCACGTCATACTTAAAATAAAAAAAGTAAAAAATTAAATACAAAAATAACATTTCACTGCAAAATATTACCCTTGACTTTAGTGAAACTATTACTACATTGTTGCCTAGTCATTCTCTCTATTCACTATTTTTCTTTATTTCTCCCCCTAACCTCACTTCTTTCTTTTGTTTCTTTTTTTTAATCACTTTTTTGTTAATTGCTCCCTTCTTCTTCTTCTTCTTCTTCTTCTCTGTTCTTTTGTGTTCCTTACTTTTCTTTCTTTCTTCTCTTCTTCTCTTCTTTTCTTCAATCACTTTAAATTTATTTCTCCACTTCCTTCTGCATTCTGTTCCAACCATTTTTGCATTATGTTCCAACCATCTCATTGGTATAAATTATTTATTTAAATGTTAATTTATTTTATAATATATATATATATATTACATACCATTATTTCTTTTATTTTTTATTTTACATGTTTTGATTTATTTTTGGTTGATAATTCTTACAATGTTTTTTTCAAAAATTAGCGTCAATCATAATATTCTTATTTCTTGTAATTTTTTGCATGATATCACATATTTTTTTTCTCAAATATTAGTACTAATCATTGATTTTTTTTATTGCATGATATATCACGTAGATTGTCTTCAACAAGAAAAACATCATTTTGTAGAGACAACTCCATCCAAGTGAATTATTTTGTAACCGTTTGATTAAAAAGTAAGTAGTATATACACAACATTTATTTCCTTGGATGTTTGTGTTATATATGCCTTTCAAATGTTCATATATATATATATATTTACATGTAGTTCGTGAATTATTATTCTATGAGTATATTGTTTTATGTATTCTTTAATTTTTTTGTTGTATTTATTAAAGTGATGTTATTTCAATTTTATTTATTATGATGTATATTTTTTAGTGTTGCAAATTAATTTAAATATAAAATTAATTTTTATTGATTATTTTTAATATAAATAAAATTTATTGAATAATAAACATAAATAATAAGTAAAAAATATAAATATAAATATATACATATATTATGAAAGTAAATACAGTGATATATTTTTTATATACACATAAATATATAATATTAAATAATATATATATATATATATACGTGCATATATATATATAAGTGCATCTATATACACACACACGTGCATGCATACACATATATAATATATATAATATATATGCATGCATACCATCCAAACTTAACATTACATGTAACATATATATATATATATATTCTGAAAATAAAAATGTCAGTTGGCTTGACGTTTTAGTTTCTAGATTAAAACGTCACGGTAACATTTTTCCCAAACAACGTCACGCCGGTGACATTTTACTCTATTTTGGGAACACTTTCTAAAATCACACCATTTTGTAAAATCTTTATTTTTTTACATTATTTAGGTAATTACCCCTATTTTTAAAGTAGCAATCATACGGGATATCAAGTTGACCTGTGGGTAGACCCGATCTGACATGTTTCTATTCAAGATCTATTTTTTACCCAAACCTATTAAGAATCAACCATAACCTGCTATATTTATATTTGGTTCATGTTGGATTGTCAAATCGTATCACAAATTGTCACCCAATATCCATCCATGACACGTTTAATTATTTAGTATTGTTAGATCAGAATTCGTGCACATGTGTATTAGTTCAACAGATGTTCGAACTATAATTGAAAGTGCGGAAGCTAGAATGAAAATTTTGTTGTTTTACGAGAAAGAAACCCTTCTTCCTCTTCAAGTATCTTTATTTGAAAGAATCTTTGTTCCCACAAACTTTACAGATAGAACTTTCACATATTTAGACTCTCCCTAAATACTTGTCTACTCTAGAAATACATCTTCTAATACCTTTTTTGACCATCTAGTCCCGTAGATGGATTTTGTTGTAGACTCTCATTTACACATCCTTGGACTCTCCCGAGCACAACAGGGGCAGATCAGTGCAGTTTTAGTACTTCTGCGTTATTCATTGCCACTTCGCCTTTAAGTAAGCCTTTCGCTGTAGTATCCTTCTCAAATGACTATCTTCATCACTCAAACTCTATAGCTCTCTGCATATATAGGTTTTAGGAAAATGTAATAGAGATAATCCCTTGTTCTCACGGCCTCGATATCTTATAGAGTTTGACATTCACTTGTATTCAACCGAGATCTTCAATCGTGATTTAAGCAAAATTCTTCCACAATATCCGCCCACCAGTTTCTGTCAAATCTTCATGATCTCTCTTCTTTCTTTGCCTCTTATTACTTCATTTATCCTTCCTTGACCATCTCCTAGGTTGTTGACCTTTCTTGATTCTCGTATCTATGCAATATCCTGCAGATACTATATACTTAAATTAGATTTTTGAATATGTGCCAACATTATTTACCTTATCAATCTCCCCCTTTGGCAATTTATTCAAAAATATCTTAAGCTGGAGCAGTTTGTAATCTGTAGGGTAAGAGCAGAGCAAAAGAATACTAATGCAATGTGTTACGAACGAACTTGATCAAGAAAGCAAATCATGTTTGCCCAAATTAACAAAAGAATGTAATTGTCTAACACATTGTAAAAAGATCATAAGGAATAACAAGATTAGTCAACAGTTTTTAACAAACGAACATCAAACAGATAAGCCATTTTCATTTTTATCCCCCTCATTCTGTGATGGCTTCACTTATCAAGGCATCATTCCCCACTGATTCAACTTCATCGTTGGACTTGTCCTCGTCACTTTCTTCCAACATCCTCTTCCTCTTTTTCTTTTAAGTCCCTATTTTCTTCTTCCCTTTCACTGCTGCTCTTGCGCCAGCGCTGGATGTCTCCCCCTTTTACGACCCTGTTGTCAAAGGATTGGCCGTGCGAGATGGTCCTGTACGAAGAGGAACATCCAGAGACTTAAGAATATTAGTAAGATAAAGCTTCTGAGCAAACATTTTTGCCGCTAGTGTGTCCAGTATCTCCAGTTGTTGGAGTAGAAAGAGGGGTAAATTGTTGGCAACTTCATAGAGTTTGAGGGTCGGATCAACAATCCCTTGCGTTGGATATACATTGGCGTCCCGAGAGGCCATTTTCAGTGGGGGTGCGGCCTTGAGGAGAAAATCGAAGGAGCTAGCTTGGATTCCATGATGTGAAAGCAAACCTCATATGAGACTTGGAAAAGGTAGTTTCTTACAACACTCAGGCCTTTCTACAAAGCTCATCATAGCTTCAAACACTACCTTCCCAAAGTCGATGTGATTGTTGTTTAGGACTCTGTAGAGAAAGACACATTGAGAGGTATTTAAATGAGACTTGTTGGACGTGGGAGTCTAATTGTGTCGACCAATTTTGTGCAGTAGATTCCCATCATAAGTGAGGACCGAAGGTGAGAGTCCAGGTTTTGTCCACTTTGTCAGTTTGCCATTGCTAAAAAATTCAACAACCTCCCATAAGTCCAAATCTTCCAACTTTTCTTCATTCAGTCCATTCATTTCAAAATAGTCATTTATAGCACAAACACTAAAGTTAACTATCTTGTTTCGAACAATTTTTTTTCCAAATCAAACAGATTCAGGGTCTTGAATTCCTGTCACTAAGTTGGCATAAAATTCATGTACAATTGATCCATAAAACCGACCCATATTTGTTATAGTAACTTCTAACCTAGAATCCCTAATACACATCATTATCAGAGTCTTATCAAAACACTTTAAATCCAGATTTCTCTAAGGCCAAAAGTCCATTGAAGTGACAGTTGAAACGATCATATGCAGCCTTAGAATAGAAAGTTTTTTAGAAGGCTTTACCTCGCATCATGGCATCATTTTCACCTTTGGTTCGATCTCGAGTGGAGGGGGTGGCGACAGTAGGTGAGGATATCTATTTTTGTGTGACCTTCGAGGCGGAGATTTGGGATTTCCTCTTCAGAGGTGGAATCGACTACTATATTTCTTCTTTTTTGCAGGTGGAATAGAGGAGTTGGCCAATGTTTTTTAGGTGATTTTGGTTGAGGTTTTTGAAGCAGATTTTGTTGAGGGTTTTACAGTGGATTTTCTTTGTTTGTGATGTGGATTAGATGAGCGCAAAGGAGCAGAAGAAGTTGTTTCCTGTGAGTTTGGTGGTGGTGGAAAAGACATCCATCGGCCATTCGGTGGTTTGAGGAGAGTCAGGCTGGTGTGGTATGTTATTCTTTGGTGATGCAAGAACTGCAAGAGAGGTGGGGGTTTTTTCCATTTGGTTCATTCGACAGATTGGAGTTTGGTTCGATTTCTGCAAATAATGGTGGTAAAATCTCCAATGGTTCAAGATCATGAAAAGGTATGATTGCCCAGCTAGGACGGTGTCCGCTCAAATCGTACCCTGAGTCAACCATGAATGTTCTTCAAAAGAATGAAGAGGAATTTCTCCTTTTATGCTTTATCGGAGGAATTTAATTGTAGTGGGATGAATAGAGAGTGAAATTGAAAATAAAAGGACTGTGGCGTCCTTTCATTTTCTCGTGCAAGTAATTAATAAAGTGTGCAGACTTTGATTTAAAGGCCCCATTTTGCAACATTCCTGACCCAATCGTAGAAACACGAGACCACATTCACTGAGTGGGCAAGTGTGGGTTCATATGATTCTCAACCCATGTTTTACAAACGTTTATCCACGTATGAATAAAAACACCAAAATTCTTATCCAGTTCAAATATTCAAATTTTCTCCACGAGTACTATCGCGAAATGCCAGGGGACCAATTTTGACTAAGTCAACATGATTTCAAATATTCATTTAGAAGTGAGACACAAAACTATACTTTTCTTTATCAGGCAATTTAGTTTGAAAATACACTAGGAAAAATCCTCAGCATTCTCTCAAGTACCTGTTCATAGTTTGCACTTGAATTTATTAGGTATTTAACATATCCTTATTACTCCTTCTACCGAGACCTTGTGTAGTAGCTCGTAAACCACATAATAAATTACCACACTAGGAAAACCCGGTGTGACAAGCTCATATCCTTATAACCCTTTGTTTGGTGCGAACTGGAAGTAAACATATATTGGTTGCTTTTACAGACTCGTCATATTCCGTGCATGATGCTCAATCATACAGCTGACAGCTTATCACTGCATCATTTCAAGGTAGTAGCTCTTTTCTTATACAAGAGAGGAGTATGACAGGATTCGAAGTTCAGAACAAACCAAATTTAAAACCTGTGTAAGACCAAAGTCTTTGTGCAATGTTTTGTTACTAACACATTCCCAATTTTTTTTTTACTTAGCACAACAAATCCCCAAGGATTTTCTCAAGGATATGAATCTTTGAGAGTATAAGGATTTGGTGAAGATATCCGCAAGTTGACTTACAAGTTACAATAGGTACATGTTCAAGAGTAATGACCCCATCCTCAACCAACTCCCTGATGTAGTGATGTCTATTGTTTATGTGCTTAGTTCGGGAGTGTTGTACGGGGTTCTTAGACATGTTTATCGCACTTAGATTATCACATAATAAAGTCATAGAAGTCAAGTTCATACACAAGTCACACAACATGTGCATCATCCATACCAATTGGGAGCATGAGCTGCCCGCATCACTGTATTCAGCCTTAGCCTCACCTATTTCAGTTTGTACACATGGTTTGGAAACTGTGGATCTTCGAATCCTTTGGGTTGCTCTACATAAGCTTCATCTTTTAAAAATCCATTTAAAAAAGCATTTTTAACATCCATTTGATAAAGTATGAATTTCTTGATGCAAGCAAATGAAAGAAGTATTCTTATAGATTCCAGTCGGGTGACTAGAACAAAAGTTTACTTGAGTATAACCTTGAGCAACTAGCCTGGCTTTATTTCTTATGATGTTCCCTTGTTCATCAATCTTGTTCTTGAAAATCAACTTTGTTCCAATAATGTTTGCACTGTCTGGTCGTGGAATGAGTGTCCAAACATCATTTATGGCAAATTATTCTAATTCTTCTTGCATTGCCAATATCTAGTTGTCATCTTTGAGTGCCTCTTTAATATTTTTTGTTCTATCCTCGAAGTGTAACAGGCATGATGCACTAGTCCTTCCATCTTCCGGTAATCAGGTTTAAGGTTTTCTCGGGTCTTTATCCCTTCATCAAGACTCTCAATGAGGAGTTCTTTGGGATGTTTCTTTTGGACTCTGGCAGAGGGTTTAAGGTTTCCAGATTCTTAATTTTCTAGACTTTGATCAGTGTCCTTTGGAACATCACAATTGGATTTTGTAGTACTTCATACAACAGATGGACCAATTTCATCCAGGTCGATATCGTGACTTTTCAAGGACTCGTAAAAAATAACATTAGTACTTTCAATGCGTATTTGAGTTCTCAGATTGTAAACTCTATATGCTCGACTATTTGTAGAGTAGCCAAGGAACATACCTGTATCACTTTTTGCATCAAACTTACCCAACTGTTCTCGGTCATTTTACACATAACACTTGCACCCAAACACATGGAGATGGCTGAGATTTGGAGTTTTACGTTTCTAGACTTGGTACGAAGTCATCCCCAATCCTTTTCTTAGACACACTCGAGTTGACACATAGCATGCAGTGTTCACAGCTTCATCCCACCATTTTTGCGCTACATTTTTTCCTAGCATCATGGCCCTACGATTTTTTCTTTCAACAACTCCATTTTGGTGAGGCGTCTTGGGAGCTGAAAACTCATGAGAGATACCACGTGAGGTGCAAAAGTTAGTGAAGGCATTATTTTCATATTCTCTCCCATGGTCACTTCGTATTCGAACAATATACTCATTTTTTTAGTTTCAAGTAGTTTGATCAACTTTATAAATTCTCCTAACGTGTCTGATTTTTCTCTGAGAAATCATACCCATGTGTATCTTGAGATGTCATCAACACACACGAGAATATACTTTTTACCTCCAGTACTTTCAGTTTGAACGAGTCCTATCAAGTTCATGTGTAATAAGTCTAGAATTTGTTTGGTACAGATATTCTGAGTGCCTTTGTGTGAAATTTTCACCTGTTTTCCAAATTGATAGGGACCACAAATTCCTTGATCTTTGTTGGGTAGTTTTGGCAAGCCCTTACACATTGAGATTTTGAAAAGGCAATGAGATGATCATACCCGATGTGTCCCAGTTTTTTATGCCACACTTCTGTTACCCTAGTGCCTACATGGAGGCATTTATGGTTCCTATCAAGATTAACAGTTGTTAGTTGACCTGGTTCCAGTCAATATGCATTGCTCACTATTGTCAATAACCATGCATTTGTCATAAGTGAAATCTACTTGCATTCCTTGATCACATATTTGACTAATGCTTAATAAATTAGCTTTAAGATTCTCAACCAGAAATACATTAGACAGTTTAGGTAATCCTGTTACATTAAGTGTTCCTTGTCCTATGACACATTCACTCTTACCGTCGCCAAAAGTAACTGATTCTTCATCAATCGGAGTGATATCAGACATATAAGTAACATTTCCTGCCATATGACAAGAACAACCACTGTGAAGTACCAACTTCCAGTGTTGTTCGCACCAAGGGAGACAATTGAGGATGTGAGGCATATGTGGTTCTTGACTACCCATATCATTTTTTGTGACTCATGTTTGTGATTATTTCTCTTTCCCTGACATGTTGTTGGTGTTGTGAGATTCTTCATTGGTACTCCATACAAGTTCCAATTAGATATGTTACCTGACCGTAGGTCGTGTTTCATCTTGTAGCATTTGGGTTGAATGTGTCCGGGTGCTTCATAGTAGTGGCATATAGGAATGAATTTTTTTGTACCTTTGGTATCCTATTTACCTAACTCACCGGTGGTGTTGGATTTTACTGCATGTAGGATTGAAGAGCTATCTGCTACAAAGATAATTGTTCCAGCATGCCTTCTTCAGTATACCCTATTCTAGTCTTGTTGCTTTGTGATCTTTCATACGCCAAGATTTCATCAAATTTTGTCTTTCCTCTATTTAGTCCTTGTATGGTTCACACTGCTTTGTCCAACTCAGATTGTAGCAAGGTCATCTCATACTCCTTGTCCTGCAATTTAGATACAGTGTCAGTTAATTTATCAGTTAATGAGGTAATTACCTTGTGGTTGTCATAAATGGACTTCTGTGCTCTTTTGAGGTCGGTCTCGAGTGACTCAACTTCTGTCTTTTAAGCATGATGCTGGTGTTCAAGATTTCTCACATTTTTCTGGGATGTGGTTAGTTCATCATTCAATTGTTCGTTGATTTCTCTTGTAATGTGAAGTTCATTCTTCACCCTACCCAATTCTTGATGTTCCGTGACAAGGGTTCCCGTACTTTGATATTCTCTAACTTGATTCTCTAGTCTTCGAAGTACCTCAGTGGTTTCAGTACATCCAGCAGTTACTTGCAAGTACATTCCCTCCAGATCTTCTAGAGTTGGATCATCAAAATTTGGTTCGTCAGGGGATTTTAGTTCCTCATTAGTTCGTACTATGGAGGTGAGACAGAACAAGTCTTTTGATGAGGTGTATGTAGCAAATATGATGGGATATTTTGTTTCTTCATCATCAGGTTCTTCATCTCTATCAGACTCGGATGCACTCCAGGTTGCTTTTAGGGCTTTGTTCTTCCTGAGGAAATTTGGGCATTCAGTCTGATAGTGTCCGTAACCCCTGCACTTCCTGCATTGGTCAGATTCTTTTTTATTATCTTGTTTGAAATTCTGAGTTTTGGGGACTCCTCTTCTGATATTCTCTCCGGAGTTCGAACCTTTGGTGAGCGATTATTTGTTGTTGTATTTCTTTATGAACTTGCTGTAATTTTTTGTTAGTAGTGTCATTTTGTCAGCAATTTCAGTTACTTCATTTTCAATCTCCTCCGTAGTTGACTCAGATTTAAGTGCCATTCCTCTGTTTTTGGGGACGTCCATTCCATTGTTTATTTAAAAAGTCCTTAGTTCTTCCAACAGATCATCCAACGTCATTGGAGTGACTCTCATAAAAGATTCCAAGACCATAATTTTCTCTCTAAACCTAGGAGTTAAGGTTCTCATAATTTTCATGATTTGAGCATTTTCTCCAATTTCATCCCCAAGAGTATAACATTGATTCACAATATCACTGAACCTTGCAAAGTACATTTCGATGTGTTCTTCCTTAATCATATGAATCCCATAGAATTGTGTGGCCAGTCTTTGTAATTTAAATTTTCTCATTGATTCATTCCCTTCAAATTGTTTTTGAAGTGCATCTCATGCATCTTTAGCAAATTGACTATGTATGATCAGTTTGTGCCTCATTGGATCTATAGAAGCTAATACTGCATAGAGTGCAGTGTAGTTAGCATCTTCCACACATCTTTCATCTTCGATCCACAACATCCTGGACTTATCAACAATCTTTGTTAGATCTTTGCCATCGGTCATTTTTTGCCACGTCCACTTGGTTTGAATTGACTCCCCATAACGTTTGGACCTCAGATAGATGATCATCATTGATTTCCAGAATGGATAATTTTGTATATCAAGAGATGGTGGTCGTAGTGAGGCTCCTTCCAGAATTTTGTCCCTGGATCAACCAGTTAAAAAGAAACTAGTACATGCTCTGATGCCAATTGTTAGATCATAATTCGTGTGCATGTGTATTAGTTCAACAGATGTTCGAACTATAATTGAAAGTGCGGAAGCTAGAATGGAAATTTTGTTGTTTTACGATGAAAAATCTCTTCTTCCTCTTCAAGTATCTTTATTAGAAAGAATGTTTGTTCCCACAAACTTTACAGATAAAACTTACACGTATTTAGACTCTCCCTAAATACTTGTCTACTCTATAAATACATCTTTTAATAACTTACATGACCATCTAGTCTCCTAAAAAGATTTGTTGTAAAATCTCGTTTACACGTCCATGGACTCTCCCGAGCACAGTTTTAGTACTTCTGCGTTATTCACTGCCAGTTCGCCTCAAGTAAGGCTTTCGCTGTAGCATCCTTCTCATATGACTATCTTCATCACTCAAACTCTACAACTCTCTACATATATATGTTTTAAGCAAATGTAAGAGAGATAATCATTTGTTCTCACGGCCTCGGTATCTTATAGAGTTTGGTCTTCACTTGTAATCAACCGAGATCTTCAGTCGCGATTATAGCGAAATTCTTCCACAATATCCGCCCGCCAGATTCTGTCAAATCTTCGTGATCTCTCTTCTTTCTTTGCCTCTTATTACTTGATTTATCTTTTCTTGACCATCTATTAGGTTATTGACCTTTCCTGATTCCCGCATCTATACAATATCCTGCAAATAATATATACTTAAAATTAAATTTATGAATGTCTGCAAATATTATTTACAAGTAATAATACAACTAAATACATCCTTATCAATTTGATAGAGACATCAATTAATAAATTATCATTTGGCCAAAGATAATTAAAATAATATTGTGGTGCCTTATTTTTAATGCAAATACTTGACTGTCTCGTTTAATTCGTTTACCTAGACTATCCGTCTAAACCAATTCTGTACCTCAAATTTGACTGACATAAATTAGAAAAAAAAATAATAATAAATAAATATAATATATATAGTGGTCCAATACAGAAATTGTAGCAGTCAATTAAGAAGTTAGTTGGAAATGGATCCACCTGACGATATTAACAAAGACCATTTAGGCCGTGTTTGTTTTCAGCTTTTCAAATCTTGATAATGGAAATATGTTTGCAAATTCATTCACCATTAATGCTTATTATTTTTCAAAATAAATACATGGGTGCTACTATTTCAGTCGTTCGATGCACAAATAATATTAAAAAAAAAATCAACAAAATAAAGTTATGATTATTTATATTTAATCTTAACAAAGTTTTTATTATCTCATATTTTGAAAAATATATTAAAGCAATAGCAGATATTTTTAAAATAAAAGTACTATTGTGCTTTATAAATTGATTAAGTCCATCATCAATTAAATTTGACCTACAAAACAATTATTGTTAATTGAATAATTTAATAAATGTGCAATCAACACTTAATTGATGGACCTAGAAACATTCAAAACCTAAGTTTCTTTTTTTTTTCTTTTTTAATTTATAATTTCATAACTATGTAAGATAATTTAATTTTTAGAAAATTTTAAACATAATTTAAGACTTTAAATGTGTGTGAGATAGAGCCAACCTTAGAGCAGCCCTGGCGTTGCACATAGAATTGGCAATTCGAGTTAGTCATCCATAGTCCAATTCAAGCACACAAGTCATATACCCGTTAAATAATAGATCAAGCCCTTAAAATATACTAAAATTTATCAGATTGGGACACATAAAATATGGGCAAATCAAGCCAGGATAAGCTTGTCATCTCTAATTGCATATAACCCCAACAACGAAGCCTTATTTGAATATCATACTTAAAATGCAAAAAAAGTTTGTGCATTGCATGCACTGCTTGATCCAATTTATAGTATTACTTGTTTAACTTTTTTTTTTATTTGTTTACGGCTTGAAAAATATTACCACTAATTTATTATCTTAAAAAATTAGTAATATTTTTTAAGTTAATTTTTTAAGTTAATAAATATTTTTTTTTATTAAATAAGTAATAATATAAATCAGGTGATGAACAAGAGACTACTTTACCTAAAATATATAAATTATAGACAAACATGGCCTTAGCTTAAGTAAGGGGGAGGCTTTATTTAAGTCTCATGGTCAACCGTGACCAGCTCTTCAAGATTTGGTCATATTATAGGCGGCCTTATTGACTTAAGTATAATCAAATGAAGTGATATTAATACATTTTTCAGGCTTAAATTTGAGTTCGATTCTGATTATTTTTAAACTTTGATTTAATTAATATATATATATATATATATAAATATATTATATATATATTGTGAAAGATGTTTAAGATTGGGAAACCTATTAAGATGAAGCATGTAGAGGTTGTGAGAGAGCTACTCAAACCTAACTTAATTAAATTTTCAGCCATGCTCTACTTTCTTTAAACCTAAATTATTTTAGCGAAAGTGTATACTATAATAATTAGGGACTTTATCAATACTAATATAATAATCTGTTTTTAACTTCGAAAATATTATGTTCTTGAAAAATGATTAGTTAGATTATATTGTTTTTCTTGTTTGAGAATATTTCTTTTAATTTGTTAAAATATAGATATTTTTTTCATTTTTCTCCATTTTAACCTATAATATATTTAATAAATGATCTTTTTTACGATCTTTAATTTACATCAGTATTACAAATATTAAAATGAGATATTGAATGCAAAAAATATAATTATTTTTAATTGATGATTTGAAGTTAGAATTTAATATTTATTATATATTCAAATAGTTGTATTTGATTTGGATTCCAAATTAATATTAACTTATATTTTATTAAAATATTAAATAAATTAATTTTCTATACAAAAAAATAAATATTTTTATACAAAATTATATTTATATAAACAATAAAATATTATAAATATTTTTAAAAATTAATTAACTTAAAATTATATTATAAATATATTTTTTTCAATCATACCTCCACGCAAGAATATTATAATATATATGAAATAATAGGACAACATATTTATAATCATTGCATTATCTTCATTTTGCTCCAATTTTGGATTCCGACGCCGCCACAAATTTAATTATTTGTCTGAATTACCCATAATTCAGTCAAACATGCATGTCTGTTACGACATCAGTTTACTTATGAGAGCAAGCCAATAAAAACTATATTTTTTAAATTTTCATTTTCCACAATATATATCCTGAGTATTGTATCCTTAATTTCTAGTGATTAATATTTATTTGAACACAATCAAATTATATTCCACAGGCACATTTTTTTAATTTACTGAAATCGTTTCATTAAATAATAATATAAAAAAATTAATATTTAAATCATTTATAAAAAGTAAATATTTTTAATATAGAATTAATTTTATATTCATTCTTAGGTTGCATCGACAAGTTAATAATGTTTTTATTTCTTCTTCTTCTTCTTCTTATTATTATTATTATTATTATATTTTAAAATAAAAGTAAATATTTTGTTGTGCATACACCATAACTAGTATGGATGCGTATACATAGGCGTTATGGTCATTATAATATGCGTACAACCTAATCAGTATTTTATATAAATTTATGTGATGTAATTACTATATTGTGTATATATATTGAGTAAGTGATTATGATGTGAGAGGCTACTTTAGTCAATAATGAAATTCTTAATGAGAGTGGGTTGTATTTGCCAACTCAATTTAATAAAAAAAAAAAAAACCAATAAATAGCAAAGATGTACTTTATGAACTTCTTGTGGCTCTAATTTGTTGTGCAGAAAAAATTCAATTGGTCTAATTCTAGGCCTTAGCATTAGATGCTTCTTCTATTCTTTTTCCTGACGAATTATTCAAAAAACATCGTTTAACTGTAGCAAAAGCTGTTGGCGGATCTCTTTGTATGTGTTGTTCGGTGTTCACATTAAGTTTAATAAATATATATTAAAATTAATTTAATATTTAATAAATAATATTTCTAGTGACAAAAATATAAATTCCCAGATGCAAAAAAGGGTAGGTATTTTAGATCGCCACTTTGCTTGCATGATGTTACGAACCTTTTGTGTTTCATTAGCATGTCCCACCTTTTCTTATTTCACTCGCGGGTCACGCGCACAATTTCAACTAATTCAATACTTCTCTACCTCAGAATAAATAAGACAAAGAAAACCAAAATATATTAATAAATAATGAAAAAGACAAAAAGGAAATCGTCGAATGGGACGTCAGCTTCAAACTCCGAAAGATCCAGTAAACACTCACACACACACACAGACGCCACAACAAACTTCTCCCACACTTTGCACACACCAGAACAAAAAATAAATTTTCACAATCCCCACCAAAAGAACATTATTATGTGTTGGGAAAAGATTCAGCCATAGAAACTGTGCACACAGTATTGTTCTTGATCGAGAAGAAAAGAACATATCATCAGAATGGAGTCCTCCAAGAAAACATGGAATGACCCGGAAAAGAAGAAAATGGTCATAAAATTTGGTGCTGCTGCTGGTGGCGGCATTGGAGCTGTTGTTCTCTTAGGCGGCGCGTTGGCGACTGCCGCCTTGGCCTCAGCCTTTGTTGTCGGGGTAAAGGGGCGGAGCTCCATCAAGGACCGCCGTCCTCCCCACCAGAATCCGCCGCCTGAGAACAGTACGTATAGCGAAGAAGATGAAGCAGACAAAGTGCAGGAGATTATTTCTAACGACCATCAACCTTCACATGTATTTGACCATCCAAGGTATGTGAATTTGTTCGATGTTTGATTTTCTTTTTTATAATAGTTATAATTGAGACGATCGCTTTGAGTCTGAAAAATAATTGCGAGTTGATTGATTTTGAATGAATTTGTGATTGGATTTGCAGTGAAGGAGCGATGAATGAGGTTGAGTTAGAAAATCGTAGTGCAGGAGCCTCTCTGGTTTCTACTCGGAGCTCGACAATGGTAACTCTGCTTCTTCTGATTTTTTACCTTTTGTTTTATTTAATTTTATTTCACTGATAATTCGAACACTTCTACAAATGGAAAGTAGAGATAGGGAAGAACTCGGAACTTTTCTGATTGAAAACTGTTGGTTCACTATATTATTGTGTGTGTGTGTGTTTTTTTTTTTTTTTTTAAATCATGGATTATGGATTAGACGCTCTTTCTCTCTCTGAATCTACATAAGATGTATCAATTTACAATAGAAATTTTCTTTCAGGATGAGGAGAACAAAATTGGAATTAATGGTGAAACTCCAAGTGATGTTGAGGTCAATGATTCGTGTCTCTGCTCAAATAGTCCCAAAAAGCAGGTAAAAGATATTGTTTCCGATGATGGATTCATCATCATTGACAAAGATTCTCCATTGATGGAAGAGAAATCGCCTCTGGATTCTCAGAACAAGATGCCTGTAGATGAAGAAACCAAAGTTGAATTAAGTAAACAAGATGTCTCTGATGATTGCTCAAAAGAAAACACAAATCTTGAGCAAGTTTGCATTGAAGAAGGGATAGAAAGAGAAAAGAGTAATGATGATGGTGAAATTGAGGTGATGAGCTACAAAGAAGGTGTTGAAGAGAAGGATGTTGAGAGAGTTCTAATTGGTGAAACGGAGGGCGGGGAGAGAGGAAATTTGGAACTGAAAATGGAAAAAGATGTGGAAGGGCTTTGCATTGGTGATGGAGAAATCAGCGTGGAGAAGAAATGTGTTGAAGCCATTGAAAGGGCTAAGGTGGATTTAAGTGAGGATAGTAGCAATCAAGAAGCTTTCAACAACGTTGATTTTGAAGGCCATAGTGGGGAAGAAGTAGTAGAAAAAGAAAAGGCTCTCTTGCCAGAGTTTGAGGGCTTTGTTATTGAACACGAAAATGTGGATGGAGACAAGAAAGAAAGTGCCTTCCCCTCTGAAACTGTGGAGATTGATCAAGAGGATGAAGCTGTTGAAGAAAGTCCAGAAGATGAAGCCAAATACATTGTTGAGAATGTTGTTATTGAAAACAAAAATGTGGATGGAGACGAGAAAGAAACTGCCTTCCCCTCTGAAACTGTGGAGATTGATCATGAGGATGAAGCTGTTGAAGAAAGTCCAGAAGATGAAGCCAAATACATTGTTGAGAATGTTGTTATTGTAAACAAAAATGTGGATGGAGACGAGAAAGAAACTGCCTTCCCCTCTGAAACTGTGGAGATTGATCATGAGGATGAAGCTGTTGAAGAAAGTCCAGAAGATGAAGCCAAATACATTGTTGAGAATGTTGTTATTGAAAACAAAAATGTGGATGGAGACGAGAAAGAAACTGCCCTCCCCTCTGAATCTGTGGAGATTGATCATGAGGATGAAGCTGTTGAAGAAAGTCCAGAAGATGAAGCCAAATACATTGATGAGAGCGTTGTAATTGAACAGAAAAATGTGGATGGAGACGAGAAAGGAAGTGCCGTCCCCTCTGAAACTGTGGAGATTGATCAAGAGGATGAAGCTGTTGAAGAAAGTCGAGATGATGAAGCCAAATACATCGATGAGAGTGGTGTTGTTGAACACGAAAATGTGGATGGAGACGAGAAAGAAACTGCCTTTCCCTCTGAAGCTGTGGAGATAGATCAAGAGGGACAAGCTGTTGAAGAAAGTCGAGAAGATGAAGCCAAATACGCCGAGGAGATATTGGTTGCAGAAGAAGAAAATTGTGATCAATTAAGTGATCTGATTGAAGAAATTGTCCCAGAAAAGTGTGAGGAAGTAGAATCAATGGATGGAGCTAACCAAAGTCATCAATTTACCGATCTGATTGAAGAGAAAGAGGAGAATATTCACATCCCGTATGAAAACAATGAAGAAAAAGTTCTGACAATGTTTGTAGAGCTAATCCATGAAGATACTGAAGTTACAAAAGAGGATGCAGCAAATGAGAAAATTGCTGATAGTCAGGAGGTGTATGAGAACAAGATCTCCACTCAGTTTGATGCTGAAAAGAACGAGGAAAAGGAAATCGAGCAAGTGCTGATTTCACACGAAGATGTTGAAATTACAAAGGATGATGCCAATGCGGAAGTTCATGATAAAAATATTGAAAAAGAAATTGAGGAGGAGCTAATATACCTTGAAAACATTGAAGCTACAAATGATGGAATTATAGATGATGAAGCTGATGAAAGCACAGAGGAGAGTGAAAATATCAGTACAGAGGGGAGTGAAAATATCAGTGATATTACTACAGAATCGAGCAACGAGGAAGAAGAAGAAGAAGAAGAAGGTGTAGGCAAAATCAAAGATTTCAATGATAAAATAGTGGAAGAAACCAGTGATTCTTCCTCTGAGTCCAACTCGGAGGTAGTTTGGCCAGCAGAATTGCCTAAACCGAAGGTCATTAACCGTGAAGTGGAAGGGAAGATTCAAGAGGATAAAACGGTTAAAGAAGATGAAGACGACAATGGAGAAAATTACTTCACCTCAGAGAAGACTTCTACAAAGAAGGATAGGGTGGAGATGGGAATGGTGAAGAAATATGCTGCAAATTCAACAAAACGGAGAATTGTGATCGGGATGCTGTCGTTGCTATCGTCTCTTGCGTGCTCATGGTTCTTTGATTTATCATTCGTGAAGCTCTGCCTTGTCTTGTTCTTGACCATGGTTGTGTCAGAAATCCATGGCTACTGATCAGCTGTTGGCTTGATTGGTGTGTGCTTGCTGCAACTACGATTGTACCTAGGAACAAAAATGTTAGTTTGTGAACTGCATGAGAGTTTTGAATAATGTAATCGCATACTGTAAGTTTATGCCTATCAGCATACATAAATCGTGGAATGAAGAACTAATATACTATGTTATTTCTCTGCGTACATAAATCAATTGTAAAAATGTGTGTGTTTGTGTGTGTGAAATATGAGCAATTTATTGATTTGCTTTAAAAAAATTTACATGGACATGCATATCCTTGTAGCTGACCTGGCGAATAGTCAAAATGATGATGACAACGATGATGATGAGTTTGCTTGATCTAAAATTATTGTATGTTACGACTATTGCGCCACCTTTTATCATAAGATCTATTTTAAATTATAACCATTTTTTCTATTTAAAATTGTATTTTATTTGCTATTCCACCTACCAAATTGTTCTGACTTAAAAAATCTCACTTGATTGTTTTCAATAATTTCAGCTCCAAGGATTCAATTGGATGATTGGAAAAGTGTAGCTGAAATGGGTGTGAACATTATAATATTTAATTTATAGTACAGTAGTCATCACTAAGTTAATGGCATGGGCGGAAACCCACACCCTTGTTGGGCCGGCCTTCAACATGGGCCTCCAGCAATCTGAGTAAACAGAGCTTGAATACTTATTAATAATAATAATTATTATTTTTTAAAAGTAATAAAACGAAGAGACTTCATTTTTAAAATAAGTCAAATTAATAAGCTGTAAATATGAGGACTTATGATTTATATAATATTTTAATTTTATTTAATTGAATAAAATAAAAAATTGTATTTTTGATAAATATAACTTGTGGAGTGGGTATTATACTAAAACTTCAACTTGATAATTATTCACTTTGCATTTAAATTTTTGTGTTTTTTTTGTGATTATTTCCATTTTGAGGGGAAAATTGCAAATTACTATGCAACTGCAATCATTTGTAGCTTCTTCACATTTGGTGAATTCACCATATATATAGATCTGGTAATTTCGGGGGCCAATTGTGAAGGTTCGATTAAATTGAAGTATCATTAAATTGTTAAATATTGAATCAAGTCCAACAAAATATGTTTAAATTATACTAAAATTTATCTATTAAATCGATCAAATGAGCCTCATCATATTTCGAGCCTTGAAAACTACAACCTAACCCAAACCATTTAAAATTTTAATCGACTGGACTAATTTTATCAGCTCTACCATATAAAACGACAATTGAAAAATACAATAGTAAACAGAGGTAAGGAATTGCACTTTTGTGGCTCCATAAATTGAAAAGAAGGGAATGGAAGTAACAAACATCTATAAACATATTTCCCACAATATTCATTCCTTATTTTTATACATAAAACAATACATACGTAACGAAGGAAAATAGAAGAAATTAAACACAAGCAGTGGGAGCAGCGGGGTTTAAGGTTCCGCTGGAAGTGAATTTGGCGCTGGCGCATGCAGAGGTGAGATTGCGTACTGTTTGATCGAACGGCGTCAAATCAATGTCCGTCAATTCAATGTCTTGACAAGGGAAAGTGGAACTGCAGTTAAGACGGACTGCCACTTCTGATATTGTGCTGCCCTTAATGTTTATGAACTTTGCACCAGTAATCTGCACATTTGATTGCTGCAAAACACACACACACACACACCCCATCAAAAAATATAAAAAAAGTAAGTTTTGTGTTAGTCTTATAACTTTATTTTAATTTGATCTCCATTTGATACTTCTAAATGTTATACTAATATGCATAAAATAAAACGTGAAATATAATATAAATAAAAACACAATGTTGTTTGGATTATGATACCGAAAATAGATTAAGATTATAGATACCTCAGGCTTTCTCTTGGAGTCGTAATGCTGATCAATGACGATGGGATTCTTAACCTGAGTCATCAGTATATCTTGGAAAACAATGTTGGTTGCTGTTAGCTTAGGCGATGCATGGTACGTTTTGATTCTTGCCCCATTTGTTGTCCCGTTGAGTGTGCAGTTGATTATGGTGATCCCGTTCACATTCGTTTCGTCCACCCGCTTGCCCAAGCTCCCGATACTATTGCACAAATAATCAAAATTAAATAACGATCTGAATCGAGGATCCTAAATTTGAGCCACCTTAGAGGTGGGAAGGAGATTTAATTTCCTTCTTCTCAAATTAAGAATAACCTGTGCAGTTCATATTCATATGAAAATATAATAATCAAAGCTGAATATTTTGCATGTAATTGGGAGAATGGAATCGACCGAGACAAATAAAATCTTATTATAGTACAATCTCAATGATTGTAATAAAATGAAATGAAATAAAGGAAAAAAATATAAACCTGAGTCCATGTCCAGGGCCACAAAAAACTCTGGTAACGAGAACGTTGACGCTGCCTTCACCGATGGAAACGCAATCGTCTCCGGTTCCTATGATGCAGTCGGTGATGTTTACATTGGTAGCGTTACTCAAGTGGATACCGTCGGTGTTAGGACTCTTTCCCGGTGCAGTGATGGTCAAGTTAGTCACGACGACGTCGTGGCTGTCGGTTACCTTAGTATGGAAACCCATACTGTCTACGAAATTCAGGTTGTTTAATTTGCCATATGCTACTTTCTGCATTATCAGAGACTGTCCCAAAACAAGCCACAATATTAATTCAATAATTTTCGATTCATTTAAATAAAATTAAATTCGAATATGCATTTTGCTCTATCGAAAGTTAGTGATAATTGTATCTTTTATGTAATGAATTCAAAGTGAGGATGACAAGAGGTGGTGAATTTGAAATGTCCTTTTCGAGACCATCCAATGATGATGGTAGCATCACAATTAGGAATCAGAAATTGTGGACGATGTTTACAATTGAAAAATGAATCTTATTTAGTAGGGAGATAATATGTACATTTTGGAGATAAGAAATGAGGTTGGGTGGTGAATAACTTACGACGGCGAGATGGTTTTCTTTGTCGGCATACTGCCAAACCTCGCGGCCATGGGCGTTGATGGTCCCTCCGCCGGTAACCTCAACGTTGTCAACTTCATCGATCAGGATCCAAACGGCATTGGAGTAGGCACTGGGGTCGGGAATTGCAGAGAGATTGCCCTGGATATCGATGATGATGGGTGGAGGAGCCTTGCATGGTCCAGTGAGCACCACCTCCCCCATAGTTAATTCTTTGTCGGCGGGGACTAAAACCCTTGCCGGTCCGCTTGAGTCGCATGCTGCCCTCCATGCCTGAATAAACGCCTGCATGCACACATAATATATATATATATATATATATATATATAAATTATAAAATATTAAATATTATAAGCACCAAAAATTCATGCATGCATGCAAATATATATAACTAAGAAAACGATCTATCTTCACCGTTGCATCGTCGGTTTGGCCATCAGCTTTAGCATCATAGTTCATCACATCATAAATTGTCTCCTCGGCCAATACGGCGCCGTAGAAGACGAACAAAAAGGCGACGCCTAAGACGACGCGGCGGCTGCGGTTTTCTGATCTTGAATCGGCCATTATCAGGTTCTCTTCGAGGACAATATTTGTTCAAAATGATGAAGTTTTTGTTCTAATGCTAATGGCCTGTGAGCACGGTTTTACGCTCTAATTTTCGTACTTTTAACGATCGTAATTCCCTCTAAATTTTGGTTCATTGATTGTTTTTAGATTGATGCGACGATTTCTGCGTACTATTCATTTTGATTGCTATTTTGGGAGGGGCAAGTTTTTAAGATAATGCAGAAATAAGCGGAATGCCTATATTTTTTAGTTTCTTTTTTTCATAGATAAATTACCTAAAATTTTTAGGCGAATGGAAAAAAAACAAAAAACAAAAAACAAAAAAGAAAGGAAGTTGAAGAAATGAAATATTTTGATAAAAGCCTCTGAGGAGAGAGAAAAAAAAAGATGAAACCAATAAATATTTAAATAAGTGATCAAATATGCAATGTTATAAATAGTAAATTATATTAAAAAAAATAGAGTTATATAATGGAGAGAAGAGTAATTTTTTTAAAAATAACTTCCTTCATATAATTTTGTGTGCTTGTTGTATTGATCTTTTTTTTTTTTAAAAATTAACGAAGCATTATTACATACTAGTATGTTCTCCCGTGCAATGCACGAACATATTATTATAATATAAAATTATTAAATTTCAGAAATACATAGAATTAATATTTTTAATATATATATATAATTATGCTTAATAATTTATATATGTACCATAATTATAATAATGATATAAATAGTATATATAATCATATGTGAACAATAATTAATTTTATTTATAAAATACAATCACCAAATTATCAAATATATAATTTTTCTTTTAAAATAAAAAAAATGAATAAAATATGTCATAGAACAATCATTTTATTATATACAACATAAAATCTGTCAAAAATTCATAATTGATTTGTTAAAATTAAGCAATTATGAAAATATATGAATTTTATATATTAATTTTCATCATTACTAATATTAACAAATAAAAATTTAAAATGAATATCTATTGGTTAGCAATATAACAATATTTTCTAAAAATTCATGTTTTCATTTGTGAAAAGAAAAATGAGTGGAAAAAGTGATAATAGCAAAATAGTCAAAAAAAAAATTATTATTATTATTATTATTCTTATTATTATTATTATGGTTCTTCTTCATCCTACAAAATAATTTGGGCCAACCAGTTTTTAGCACATGGCCCAATTTGTGAACTACCCAACATGGAGTTGAACGTGGGCCCAATCGGAGTCATATGCAATTTGAAAATGAATAGCGTGGGCTCCACTTCTACAACAATCCACATATTATATCTCTATAAAACAATCCAAAATATTTATTATGTTTCTACGATTAATATATTAAAGAAGTAGTTTATTATTATATTTGTAAAAATATGTGAAAAGATAAATTTTTGTATGAAGGAAAATATTTTCACAATTCAAAATAGGAGTCTTGTTTCTATAATAAATTAATTAATTATAATAACATTAAAATAACAATAATAAATATATGTTTTCAATCTAAATTTAATATAAATAATCCGATAAACAAACATTCAACCAAAAGTAATTGTATTTTCAAATATAAAATTACATTTTTAACATATGTGATATAATTGTAAAAAGATCTTAAGAAAATGATTAATTTTATAATATTATACGTAAAAAATATATTAAAAACAAAAAAATATTTTTATTTTAACAAATTAAAAAAAATATTTTCAAAAAAATAAAAAATAAAAAATCAACTAATCAAAATTAATACGTTATTTCCAAAACTACTAATTTTGAAGACTGAAAATGGGCGTTAATAAGTTACAAATAGACTATTTTGTTATATATTTAAGTTAAATTATACAAAATCTTTTAGATCAGCTCAACCGATCATTAATTTCAATGTATATTCTGACCAAAACTATTTTTAGGTTGCTATTGGTCGATTTGAAAGTATTAAATATCATTTTTTATATTGTCTATTTTTCAATTTAAAAATATTTTAATTTATTTGATAATGTGTTCAACCAAGCATATCTTAATAACATATAATATTATTTTATTTAATTATGGTATACATTATGATTCGATATTCAAATTACTAATATTATATTCAAGTATATAATAATATTCAAGTAAATAATGCACCCTTAATATTTTTAACGTCCAATAATTAGAGTATTTATAGGTAGCTTTTAGGATATATCTATCTATATATATATTTTTTGCTCCACAAAATCCACAATCCTGCGAGAGTGCTCGAGCGTGTATCCCAAAATTTTAAGTCATGTAAAATACATTTAAGATATGTATATAGATAATAAATTATATTGAACATCAAGGCCTAACTCAACACTTAAAACCCAGGTTATAAGTGAGAGGATTGTCCATGCTTATAAGCCTACCCAAGACACTTACCTTAACCGATGTGGGATACTTAACAAATTATATATTGTAGTTTTGTGAATTAGAAAAATATTATGTTAATTATTCAGGAAAAATCCTAATACATTTAAAAATGTTGAATTAAATTAAACAAAATATTTAATTATTCTCTTATTATATTTAAAAATGTTGAATTAAACTGAAATTTGGAATCAGCCGGACCCAAATGGCTAACAGGACACTATGAAAAAGTTTAATAATGCGACTCGTAATCAGAGTGGTGATAGCAAAAGCTATTGGTAATGGGGGACTTAGGCAGAGACGTGAAGCAGTTTCCCTCCAATTGAAAAGTAAAATAAAACGTGTGGCAAAAGTCGTACCTGGGATCACAGAAACCGAAAACAATCACTGTAAGGAAGACACGATTACAATGGGCCTCTCTTCATTCTATGGGTATTTTTATTTGGGTCCCACATTCAATTGCATTCTTTTTTCTCAATCATATTACCGACTTGTACCTAAGAAAAGCTCAGAGTTTCTTTTTGTTTGGATAGGATCAACTTAGATATTTGTTTGTTTTACGCTGTAGATAAAAAATTGATATTTTTTTATTCAAATTAGAGGGATTATAATTTTAATTTATGTGACATTATTATTTGATTTTTTTTTGTCCTTAGTAATGTAACATCTACGATTTTTATCCTATGTCGCTTAATTTTAATGCAAATATAACTTTTTACTATGAATATAAACAGTTTTGATGTATCTATCCGGATGTACTATGGACATCTACATCCCAGAACAAACAACTCCGTAGTGTTTGTTGTCTTTATTATTATCTTTTGTAATTTTTAAATTATCAACAATGTCCAAATTGAAATTAAATTATTCTATATATACTTATATATAATTCAAACTAGCTAGTAAAAATAACATAAATTAAAATATGTGAACAAATTTTTTGTTCAATATTTCATAACAACGATAATTTATATAAATAAAATTTTCATCTATAATCTATTTTTGATAGATAATATATTTAATTGATCATTTTTCACGAACTTTAACACTTATATAATATATATTAAAATAAAATATTAAAATTAATAATATCAGTATATGTTTGTTTATTATTTAAATTGAATTTAATTATTTAGTGTAAGTTAAACTATTTATATTGAGTTTATGTTGTAAATCAAAATTAGTAAATAATTTTATTTTTTTAAATACAATTAACTAATTTATTTTATGTTATTTGTAGTCTTTATTGATTGTATAAATAAACTTATAGTTATACTTTTATAAGTAGAATCATGAAAATTATAGTAATTCAGCTCAACAATTGTTTCCATTAGTGAAACTTTATCATAGGTCTAAATGAATCTATTACAAAATAATTGTTCATATTATTTAATAACAAAAAGAATTATATAATTTTATTTTTTATTTCATCTTATTTGATGAGTTGTGTTTTAGTAATTAAACTATTTGTGGGTGGTCTCATCATATATTAAGAACGGTGGTGTTGGAAATTTATAAAAAATGATTAATTTAAAAAAAATGCTTTCAGTTAAATATATTTAATATTTTTATCTTAATATAAATCTATAGAAAATTAGTGTATATACAGATGTACGGTAGATATAGTGGTTTGTAACTAGAGCTGTCAAGACGGGCTGGTGGGACAGAACGAGACAAAATCCACCAAGCTCACCATATATCGAGACATGCCAGAAAAAAAAGAAAACTGCTAAAATCCCAACCATATACAAGTATGGCGGGCCAACCCACGGTCTACCTTTATATATATATATATATATATATACTTGTCAAAAAATTATAACTAATGATTTTTCATACTCATCCCATATTAGATTATAATTTTAGTTGAAGAATCATTCTTATTTAATATAATAAACTATATTATGATTCCATTAGTTTGATCATAGTTTTTTATATTTTGTATCTTAAATCTATTTATGGATAATTATAATTTGATTAATAAATTATATAACAAATGTCAAATATATATAACTGAGAAAAATAGAGTATAATTAATTATGACAATGTGTTAGATAGACGTTGGTTTAATTAGTTTTTAAATTTAAAATAATAAATATTATAAAAATATTTTAAAAAGTCTGACCAGCACCAACCCTAATCCATCCCACAATTCCCTTGTTAGCAGATTGAACCAGCTCGACGAACTTGGCTATTTTTACAATCTTACTTTTAACAAATTGTAAATTGTAATATGAGGTTGTTTACTTCGGCTGATAAGCCTGGATTAGGGAAAATAGTTCAGGCTAATCCAATGTTTATTTTGTAGGATATTTTTTTGGGTCAATCCTATGGATTCGGAATAAATGACAAGATTCGGGATAAGTGGGTGGATTGTAATCCCTTCTCGACCCATGAGATAAAAATTATCTCATGGAATAAGAAATGAAAATTGACAGTTTTACCCTTGTGCACATTCATAATTAGGGCAATTTTGTAATTTCCGTATTATCCGACCTAATCCCAGAAAGTAAATGTTGAATAGTATAAAATTATCTTTAATTATTCTAATATTATCCTACGAAGTAAACATAGGATAAAAATTTCAAAATATTCCTATTCCAAATTTAATCATATTTTATATCATATTCTGTTCAATCCTAAAATAAACGCGCTCCTAATATACGAATTGAAAAACTACGTTTTTTCACGTGGCGGTTTCAGAACTTCTACTCTAATCCATCAACCGCCACCTTTTATCTCTCTCTCCTCTCTCTCTCTCTCTCTCTCTCTCTCTCTCTCTCTCTCTCCCCTTCTCACACTCCTGCTCTGTATATATTCAGTTGGCAATCACTTTCTTTCCTCCCATTTGATTTTCAGTCTACGAAGCAGAAAAACTAAACTCGCCCAGAATATCGGAAATACTTCGCACTTATTCGGTACAACCGTCGAAAATCTTGATGGCGACTCCTAAATTACAGAAATTACCCAGCATGAGAGAGAGGGTTGAAGACACTCTTTCTGCTCACCGAAATGAACTCGTCTCTCTCCTTTCCCGGTGCGTACTTGTAATTTCTGGTTCCCTTTTTTTTTGGAAGTGAAATTTGGATACTATTTTAGGATCACATATTATTTTTGGTTTGATTTTTCATTTGAGTGTTAAAAAGTTGTTTTGATATACTTTTTGAAGATACGTGGCGCAGGGGAAGAGTATACTTCAACCCCATCACCTGATTGATGAACTGGAAAATATTATTGGCGGTGATTCTGCCAAGAAATCACTCAGTGATGGCCCTTTCAGTGAAGTCCTGAAGTGTTCTCAAGTAATTTTCCGTTTCTACTATTCTCCTTTATTTATTTATTTTAATTTCTGAGTTTTATAAAAGTTCATACTAAGTTCATAGGAGTATTAAATCGATTTCGGTTCACTGGATTCCAGTCAAAGATTATATGTTTTTATCAAAATAAATTGGGATTTAGCTTCAGGAAAGCATTATACTGATTTGACTAAGTTGTACTGTAGCTAGACCGACTTATTACCTTGCTGGATATGAAATGGGAGAGAACTAATTTTTTTTATGATAAAGGGATTTTCTCTCCATGATCTGCTTGTTGGGCTAGTCCGGCTGTGTGTGTGTGTGTGTGTGTGTGTGTGTGTGTGTGTGTGTGTAGATCTTGACTAAATGAATCATTGAATTCTCGACTTTGTTATCTGAACTTGTTTGTTTTCTTGGTTACCAATTACTTGACAGAGGAAACTTCTCAGTCTCTATTACAATGCTTGATTTAATTGTGATGACAGGAAGCCATTGTCGTGCCGCCTTTTGTTGCTATAGCTATCCGGCCGAGGCCCGGTGTTTGGGAATTCGTTCGAGTCAATGTGTATGAACTTAGCGTTGAGGAGTTGACAGTTGCTGAATATCTGCGGTTCAAAGAAGGACTTGTGGATGGGCAGTGAGTAACATCTCTGCTGCTTTATGGATGAAGTTTCAATTCTCGATTAATGAGTAACTTGTTGATAGTTATGTTTGTTATCCTTGCAAAATATGCTCTAGGTGTGATGATCCTTATCTTCTTGAACTGGATTTCGAGCCCTTTAATGCATCATTTCCTCGCCCATCTCGCTCGTCGTATATTGGTAACGGGGTCCAATTTTTGAATCGTCATCTCTCTTCAATCATGTTCCGCAACAAAGACTCTCTGGAGCCGTTACTTGATTTCCTCAGAGCACACAGACATAAAGGGCATGTAAGTGCTCATCTAAAGCGAACACCATACATTTGTCCTGTATTTGCTGCTGTAAAGTGAAGAAAAATATTAATTATCCTTGGATATAGTATTTAGCAGTACCCCGGTCCCAAAAAATAGATTTTTGTTTAAATATCTATTTTGACTCTTCTTTTTTTGGAACGGAGAAGTAATATTTTATACCCTCATTTTCAGCGGTATCAATTTTACACAAGTCATATATATATATATATATATATATATAATTTTTAATATGAATGTATTTGCAGAGATTATTCAATCTAATGCTTTTATCTGCATAGGTTTTGATGTTGAATGATCGTATACAACGAATCCCCAGGCTTGAGTCTGCACTGGCGAAGGCTGAGGATTATCTTTCTAAACTACAACCAGATACGCCTTATTCTGAGTTTGAATATGCGTGAGTTTTGTATATACTTCCATTCTTACAAGATATGTATTCCTACTTGTGGAATCTATGCTTTTGTCATTCAATTTATTGTTTTGGCAAATGCAGATTGCAAGAAATGGGTTTTGAGAGAGGGTGGGGAGATGCTGCTGTGCGTGTTTTGGAGATGATGCATCTCCTCTCTGACATCCTTCAGGCTCCTGATGCCTCTACACTGGAAAAATTTCTTGGTAGAATACCTATGGTGTTTAATGTTGTCATTTTGTCGGTGCACGGATATTTTGGCCAAGCAAATGTACTAGGTCTGCCTGACACTGGCGGTCAGGTAATCATCTTCGAACATTCTATATTAAATTTCAGGTAGAAAGTACTCATTGCTGAGATGGTATCAACTATGAAGCAGTGAAAGAACATCATACTAAATGTTCAAAATTTGTTTCTTGCAATTCATTCGTCTTTTTGGTTCTCTGCAGATTGTGTATATACTGGATCAAGTACGCGCCTTGGAGTCTGAGATGATCCTAAGGATAAAGAAGCAAGGGCTGAATATTAATCCTCGAATTCTGATTGTATGCTCAAGTAACTTTATTTAGTTTTTTATTCTGATTGATATGATGTTCTTGTAAATATCTTTCCTTCTTTATTCTTTTTCCAGGTCACTCGATTGATACCTGATGCGAAAGGCACTTCGTGCAACCAGCGACTGGAAAAGATAAGTGGGTGCGAGTATTCACATATCCTACGTGTTCCCTTTAGAACTGAGCATGGAATTCTTCGCCAATGGATTTCGAGGTTTGATGTCTGGCCATATCTGGAGAAATATGCAGAGGTATGAGTGAAAATTCCGGTGAACCTTTCTGGAAATGGTCATTGTCTCCTTTATGCCGTGCTATAGTTGTTTTACAGAATCTTATCTTTTTTCTTTTGTTGGTCTATTTGAACTTTTCTTTTCCCCCCTGAAATCATTCTTGAGTGCCATTTGATGTTTTCGGATAGGATGCTGCTGGTGAGATTGCTGCCGAGTTACAGGGTATACCGGATCTAATTATTGGCAACTATAGTGATGGAAACCTTGTTGCTTCCTTATTATCCCATAAGATGGGAGTCACAGAGGTAAAAACTGATTTTTTAATTTTATATTTTTGGTTTGGCTATAGTTAATTTACTGAAGCTGTTTATGGTATCTAACTAGTTCGTGTTCCATTTTCCAGTGCACCATTGCACATGCCTTGGAGAAGACAAAATATCCCGACTCTGACATATATTGGAAAAAATACGAGGACAAATACCACTTCTCATGTCAGTTCACTGCTGATCTTCTAGCAATGAATCATTCAGATTTTATAATCACCAGTACATACCAAGAAATTGCCGGCACGTACGTAACTCGTTTTAATGAATGTTGATACTTATCTTACATGGTCTATTTTTTATTTTAATAGTCTGTCATTCAGCTATGTTCTTTATTGAATTTTTCTGAAAACGTGAATCTTTTTGGTCATGGTGAGTAGCAAACTGACTTGCTAGCTAATAACTACTCATTTGGAAAGGCTGGTTCATTTTTCTAACCTATTTTCATTGATCGCATGCTGACATTCATAAGGAATGTTATATAGTAATAGTTTTTGTTTTGATTAGTCTTTATACATTCACATTTTCACAAGCCTCAAGTGATATGAGGGGTGGTCTTAGAAGATTAAGGATAGTCAAAGTTCGCTTCAGACGTGAGGAACGTATTCTGCTATATTGTTTGGTGTTAAGACTCAGGTCACTTTTAACTGATCAGGTTCTGCTCTCTTGCATGGCCATTCTTCTGGAATAAAGCCTGGATGTAAAGATCGTCCTTTTTTTTGGGTGTGTGTGTGTGTGTGTTTTTTGTAGCTTCTTCACTTGTAAAGTATTAACTCAACTTTGGTTTTGTTTAAAATTGTTTTTCTGAAACTGACTCATGGTAGATGTTGTGGATCTTCGATTAATGGATCCATCTAATTTCTTTGTGCTATATACTTCAATTTAGCTTTTTTCATATTTCTACTGTTTTTTTCCTGCCATTTGAGGTATTATGATAACTGGTCTGATAGAGTTTTGGGTTGTTATTATGGGTATTGGGAAGTTGATTGTTATGTGTATAATTCTATACGATTGGATCTTGTTAAAATAGCTGGCTGTATCAAGTTTTTAACTTGATTCTGGTTCGGAGTTGTTTCACATTCTATATGTCCACAGATGTTAGACGCCTCAGAAAATTTTATCATCATATAAAAGCTGTTGTTTAGCAAAATATTGTAGCAATTGTCTTTACAAATTAAATGCAACTCTGAAGATTGTTTTGAATCCCACAATCTGGTCTCTTCTATTTGGTGATGATTTAGTAGTTCAACATTTCAACTAAGGGTTCTCCCTATTTTGCTTTCAGGAAGAATACTGTTGGTCAATATGAGAGTCACACAGCTTTCACTCTCCCAGGTTTATATCGTGTTGTCCATGGTATTGATGTTTTCGATCCTAAGTTCAATATAGTTTCTCCCGGAGCAGATGAGACCATATATTTCTCATACACGGAGGAGGGAAAAAGACTCACTTCCCTCCATGAATCCCTTGAGAAGCTTTTGTTTGATCCCGAGCAAAATGACGAGCACATGTAAGTGAACTTTATTTCGATGCCCACATACAGTTCTCTTTTCTTCACACACACACACATTCATTTCTTTAGGAGAGTATTCATTTTAAAGTTGTTTCTGATCTTCTGCTCTACCTGATACAGTGGTATATTAAATGATCCATCAAAACCCATAATCTTCTCAATGGCGAGGCTAGACCGGGTTAAGAATATTACGGGACTTGTTGAGATGTATGGTAAAAATGACAAGCTAAAGGAATTGGCTAATCTTGTCGTGGTGGCTGGTTACAATGATGCCAAAAAATCAAGCGACCGAGAAGAAATAGCAGAAATCGAGAAGATGCATGCTCTTATCAAGCAGTACAATTTGGATGGCCATCTGAGATGGATAGCAGCACAAACGAACCGAGCACGGAACGGTGAACTCTACCGCTACATAGCTGATAAGAGAGGCATTTTTGTTCAGGTAGTATATTGAAATTCTAAGGACCCCTCCCAAGACATGGTTTTTTCTTGAAAAAACTATTTCTAAATTTTTATAACTCGATTGGCTCATTTCTTTGTTCAGCCTGCGTTCTATGAAGCATTTGGGCTCACGGTGGTTGAGGCCATGGGCTGTGGTCTTCCAACATTTGCTACTTGCCATGGTGGTCCGTTGGAGATCATCGAAGATGGTATATCTGGATTTCACATAGATCCTTACCACCCCGATAAGGCTGGCACCCTCATGGCCGAATTTTTCCAGAAATGCTATGAGGATCCGAGTTACTGGGTGAATTTATCTGAAGGCTCTCTTCGCAGAATTCAAGATAGGTTTGTAATTTAGGCAAAAAGAAAAATAATATGATCTACATTATGATCATCGGAATTCCTTTGCTTAATGTAGCTCTTAAATTAAATTGTGAAAATAAAGAACGCTTGATTGTTTGCCCTCTAGTGTATATACATTGTTACAGTAAATCGCTCGACTTGATCTAATGAAGGTATACTTGGAAGATTTACTCGGAGAGGCTGATGACCTTGGCTGGTGTCTACGGCTTTTGGAAATATGTGTCGAAACTTGAGAGGCTTGAAACTCGTCGGTATCTTGAAATGTTCTACATCCTCAAATTCCGGGACCTGGTGAGCTTCTTAAACTTTATGCATCTGTTTATGACCAATTTTGCCAATCGAACAAATAAGATCCTCAGTTCCAAATAGTATTCCAACTCTTACTCTAATTTTATCAATACTCCCACGTGTTTGTTTGTTATGTCACAATAATATCATTTCGTATGTGTGGAGTATATTGATGGAATTGGAATTTGAATTGGAGAATCCAGTCCGGACACGGTTATGGTCAGTCTATCATACGTAATCTGAGATACTATAGTGTTAATATTTTGATCTGTTTCAGGTTAAATCTGTTCCTTTCGCTGCTGAGGGCTCCGCTACTGATGGCTCCGTTTAGAAGAGTTAGTGTGTCAGTGGAGCAACTGATCCTACTAAACTAAGTTGAATGTACAAGAATAAGCAGTTATCTTACAGAGATGCATTTGGAGATAATTGCTGGTGCACGTTTTGTAAATTTCGTATCACAATGGGATGAGTTTAATAAGTTTGTAAATTAAATAAATAATATTTCAATAAAATACAAAAATTATGTGAATGCATGGGTCAATTACTAGTATATTTATATATTATGCAAAATATACAAATATATATCTTAATGTTTTACGATTTTCATCGTTCTAGCACAACGTTTTAATAATTGTTAATTAATATACAATTTATAAAAAAAAAAATAAGAAAAAAAAGATCCCGTTAGCTTGTGGCTGCAGGAGTAACAAGCGGTGAACGGAAGAACCTGGAAAGGGACAAGTTCTGTAGCCTACTGTGTAAAATTATAACTACCCCTGGCGAACTTTTTAAGTGAGATTTATCAATTTCATTTTTCAAATCGTAAATATATTGTGAAGTTCCGTTTTTCACGCGCGCGTAATTAATATGAAAAATTTAAATAAGGACACCACAAAAATTACTATACACACCACTTTAATTTAGTGAATAAAATTAAATAAAATATAAATAACATATATATCCTTATATAATTTTCTTTAAAAAAATAAACATTAATATTTTTATTATTGATATTATTCATTCTTTGCTCAAACACACTCACACATTAACTTTATATTCAAACGAATCAAAATAAAAGTTGAAATATTTGTAAATAATTCATAATAAAAAATTGCAATACAAATGATATAGAAAATATAATTATTATACGAATTACACAATTAAATACTGTATTTTTTGACAAAAAATACAGTATTTAATTGTGTAATTCTTATAATAATTATATTTTGTATATAATTTATATTGTATAGTCTATTATTGATTACTTATAAAATACTTTAATTTTATTTTATTAATTTGAATATAGGGTATAGTCAAGAATGAAGAATAACAATAATAACAATATTATAATTTTGCTTAAAATATATATAAGGGTATATTTGTTATTTATATTATATTTAAATTTATTCAAAAAATTAAAGTGGTGTGAATAGTAATTTTTGTGATGTGTATAGAAACACCCACGATATAATTGATTTTTTCTAGGTTTGTGAATTAATTAATAATTATTGAAATTTATAAATGCTGGAATGTATTTGTATATGATAATTATCTTGTATATGAAAAATTAAAATCCCATGTAGTGCTTGATAACCAAGCAGGAATCCTGTCACATGCAATTTGCCATTACATTATTGCTTTGGATTTGTCATGAGGAGATTTGGAGTCTTGGGACCAGACCTAAAAACATAGTTCTTTAGGTACCATGAGTTAAGATCTCTATATTACCAATGTTTTGAGAAATTTCTGAATTATAAAAATATTAGAAATAATAAAAATACATACACACTAACCCTGGATCTATATTAAAAAAAAAAAATTTAATATTTTCTAAAAAATCAACAATGGACGACACAAATGTAATATAACTTTTTTATAGGTACTGAACGTTTAAATTTTATTTTTTTCATTGATGGATTATAATCGTGCATGCGTTCAACTAATCAGGGTTGAACACAAAATAAAGCATTCAGTCAATGCTGGCCAAACTCTTAACACAACGTTCGGCCAACGTTGATCGAACACTCAACACAATGTTCGGCCAATCAAAGCCAAATGCTGATTATTATTTTATTAATACATTTTATTTATACAAATAGTTTAAAATTATATTGACATATTGATAATTGATTTTCTTCATATTAAGTTGTTCGAATTTTTTTAATTTGATTGTTCTATCTAGTGAGAGGGGGATTGAGAGTTGTCCCATGGATGTGTGTATAGGGAGGAGGAAGACGGGGATGGAGGGGTTGCATACGTGGGGAAGGGGAGGACGGGGGATTCTGTTGTGGGGTTTTGTGGGGAGGGGCTGTAGGTGTAGGGTTTGTCTTTTTTATTTAGTTGGAAATAATTTTAATAAAGGTATAAAAAAATTGATGTGGTGTATTAAACAATAATAATAATAATTTTTATATTGTGTTAAAAAAATAGTGTGATAAGTAATTTAAAAAAAATAATGTGATAAGTAATTTCTATGGTTCATATTGAAACACCGATTCTTAAATTATAAAAATCTATTTTGTTTGATACAAGTTTTAGAGTTAATTTAAGGACGGGGCCAAAAATAAGAGTGGGCCTAATTGTTGGGCCAATCTTGGAGATTGGAGATGTGCATGCGTAAACTACCTAGAGAATAATAATAATAAAAAAAAAAAAAGAATCTCGTACAAAGTATCCCATTAATAAAGTGGAAGATGTTGGATACTTCATAATAAATAAATAATAATAACACAACTTGGACAAAATACCTATCCAAACCCGAGAACCTGCACCCGAAAACCTCTAAGTCGCCGTTAAATTGGGATAGAACGGAATCCCCGTCGCGGGCAACCATTGGCTCCCCTGAATAAAATTCGCCACCGTGAACTGAGACGCCTCCGTCGAGCTGTTAATAACCCGGTAACCCGGCCACGTAACCCGAGCAGATGTGTTGGATCCGGGGCCCCGATTCATATACTCCCCGTAGTAAAGCGTATCCAGAGCGAAATCCCCATCCCACTCCAACCACCCCCTGGGTTCCACCACTTCCTCAATCTTCGAGAACATGAACACAGTCCTCGAGTACCGCTTCCATGGCCGCCCCAAATACGTCCTGAATTGCGACAGAACGGGGATCAGATCGGCGGCGGCGGCGACTTTGCAGTTGAGGATGGAGATTCCGGTGTTCTGGTTCGGATCTTCTCTCCCCTGGGCGGTGAAGATGTTTCTCTGGTTGGGATCGGGGCGACGGGCGTAGAGGTTGCTGTTCTGGAAGACGACGGCGGCGTTGCCGAAGATGAAATCGACAGTGCCGTAGACGTCGCATTCGCGGTAGAACTGGCGGAGGGAGTGGACGTAGAGGGTGTCTTGGTAGGCGACGAAGCTGCAGTTGTAGAACGCCGAGAAGTCAGCGCCGCTGCGAAGAGCGACGGCTTGGTGTTTGCTTGGGCCGGCGTAGTTCTCGAAGGTGATGCCTTTGGCCAGGAACCCGTTTCCTACTACAGCTGCAAGTTTGAAACAAACAACAAAACATTTTTGTTCAAATTCACATTTTAGGCGGCCATGGCAAAAAAAGAGAAGAAACAAAAAAAAAAAAAAAGAAAGGACCCCTATGAGATTTTTTTTTTCTAACACAATTTTAAGAAAGCTAACAATGAATCAGACACAAGCAATGAAAACATTATAGTGAAATAGCAATGAAAATCAATTTCATTAATTCTAAAAACAAAAGTGACTTAATCTTCACAACTCAAACCCACAATTCTTGTGTAGTGTGTAAAATCCCGATATAATTTAAAAATAACGACAAATTTCTTATATAAAAAGGGAGTATCAAATTACACATGTTTAGCAAAACTCGTTTATATCCCTAATTCAAATTGGGAACTTTAAGCCATTACAGCATGATTATAGAAAATTATGGATATATAATCATCTTTTTTTTTTCTTAACGAAAATATATAATCCTCCTAAAAAGCAGCCATATATATATTTGTATAAGAACCCTAAACAATAATTGCCCTAACCAGTGCACCAAAACATTACTTTCACAATCAATGTAGTTAATTTCATGTACTACATGCAACAGCAATTTCCCATAAAAGTACTATGGAAACTAAATATGCTATAAAAGTCGAATATCACAAATCTCTTCAACTCAATCATTAATGCAATAAGCCTTGCCCAGAAGAACCTAAACTGTCCTCACAACCCCCTACTTTATCACAGTTTTTCACTTTTCTTATCATAGTTCAATTTTCTATCATTGTCTATGTCGACTCATTATATTAAAAAGAAAAAGAATTCCTTCTTTCAAAAAAAGAAAAAAAAAAAAAATTGGACCCGAAAAGTACGCACTCAAGAGTGAAATGGAATATACTCGAGAAATTGGTCCCATTCACGGCCTGCGTTGGGCAAAAACCGTCGGTGAATGGTGTATTAAGCAGATAAATGAATATAAAAATATGGTGAATAAAAATTGTAATTATGAGTAAATGTGTTAAAATGTAATTTTAAATATGCAAACACAATTTTCCAGAATTGATCAATCATAATGGGGGACAACAAGCTATCAGCATATCGCTCTTGTTGACTCATGACATGACACGCTTTTTGGGGCCTATTAGAGCACCTACGCTCATGGGAGTATATAATAATAATAATAATAATAATAATAATAAATAATAATAATAATACTAGACCCTCTGACAGTGACTCCCATTCTTGATTTTAAATAATATTCTATTTTTATTTTGTATTTATAAAATAATATTATTATCGTGTCATACAAAATTATCAGGTTTATATTAATAAAAAATAGCATACTATTTATAATATATATATATATATATATATTTAGCAAAAGACCTGCTCCTTTCTCACATGTATTGATGCTGTGCAATTAGTACCAATTTTTATTTGCCCAATAAAGCTCCTCTTATCTTTACAAAAATAAAATATAATAAAATAAATGACTATATAACACATCACGAGATCCCGTCCTAGATGATATTTTGAATATTCAAAATTTGCTCTAACATTAAAATCCGTGACAAGTCGCAACATATCTAATTTTTTAAAATTTAATATTGTATATTAATCTAGAATTCTTATTTTATCAGTGAAATAAAAACAAGATTAAGCTGATGCATGCATGACAATTACCAAATAATAATAATAATTAACAAGAAAGCCTAAAAAACAAAACATTAGAAAAGACAAAAGCTACTGCAAGATTCTGTGAATTGCAGTATATCCTGTAATGCAATTAGATTAAGCTGATGCATGTAAGGGGTCCACCATTCAATCCGTTATCATGCAGTTCACAAAACAAACAGTACAGAAATAAAAAAAATTAAAACAAAAAACACTAATAGGAGAAATTGTAGAGAAATTGAACTTACCAACTGTAGCAGATCGGAAGGTAGTCCAGCCGTCCACTACGCTTCTGTTCCCTTTAATCAACGTCTTCCCAATCCCATCCCCCAGAAACATTATATTCATCTTCTTCCGCTCCAATTCAATATACTCATAATACGCCCCCGTTTTGATGTAAATCACGAACCTCGTGTTGCTGTTGTTCGGAGCTGCGCTCATCGCCTCATTAATGGTGGTGAAATTCCCGCTCCCGTCCTTCGCCACAATCAGATCGTACCTCGTTCCGTTCACTGCAGCCTGCAGCAATCTCCGGTCACTCTTCTTCAGCCATGACGGAAACCCGCCGCGCATTGTCCCGTACTCCGGGAACTCCTCGCCCGCGGACGGATGTTTCTTACTCTTCCTCTCCAGCTTCTTCACCATCGCGAGCGAGTTGCTGACGTGGCGCGAGATTCGCTTCAGCCTGCCTTCGATGAAGCGGCGGGTGTTGTTTTTGCTGTACGCGAATCCGTCGAGGCAGGTGTACTGATTCGTCATCGCGCCGCTGAGTAGCGTCTGCAAATCGCTGTAGTATTTCTCCGGAGTCGCGGTCGCCGATAAATCGGATAGGATTCTATTCAGCTCGGCGGTGGTGTCGGAGAAGAGCTCCAGGCAGTCCTCCAATGCTCGCAGCTCGAGCGGCTCGAGCTTCTTCAGAAGCTTGCGGCGGAGGCTGCTGCAGTTGGAGGCAGAGTCTCGGACCTCCTTCATCGTGACATTGACGGTGTGGGCGATGACTTCGGCCAGCGTCTTCCGTCGGAGCTCCGGCATGACGGCAACGGTGGAGACGCAGAGGTCGGAGTACAATGTGCCTTGGCACGCCGATTCGGCAAGTTGGAGGTGTTTGTAAACATGGATTTGCTTTGGGGTTTTTGAGGAATTTTCTAAAAGTTTGGGGTGAAAGTTGAAGGAAAAGAATGCGAGCAGCAGAAGGAGAGCAAAGGCTGGAAAGAGAGTGAGAAGAAATTTAGACATTTTGGGGAAATCAAAAAGTTGAGGTGGGAAGCAGTGAAGGGATTGGTGGGATATTTATATGCTGGATTTTGTGGTCAAATATTTTTATATTTAATTGGAAATTATTTAATTTTCTTTTTATTTTCATAGATCTGAGAAAAACAGCTAAAACTGTAACATGGGTGGACCAGGTGGCACAATTTTATTTATGACTTATTATCCAATATTTATTCATTTCTGATCTGATATTCATTTTTAAAAATTAAATTTCTGTTATCCAGTATTAATTGTCCTACTGTTGCACATTTTTAAAATTAATAAAAGTAACAGTAATAGTGCACCAGAAAATACTTTTATATAAACAGTTCATATATAATAATAGAGTTAATTGTCCTTTTTTTTTGATGAAATGTCCTAATTTTTGTTTTTTCAAAAATAAATAAAAATTATATAAACTTGAAACAGTCTATAAAATATATATTAAGTTCTTGCATGGAATTGGGAGCTGGAGTTTGACTAAATAAACCTAAGTATAATGGTTAACTAATATAATATAGTTTGAGAAACTGTATTTATATTTCCAGTTTGAATATTAAAGCATTGGAATAAGCAATTAGTCAGAGTTTAACGTTGCAAACTTAAGTATAGTTTCCGACCAACTTCAAATGACCTAATTAAACAAAAATAAGTAAAACAACCAACAATTGCAGGAACCAAGAAGCCATGAACCTTCAAAAATTTCAAATGGGATGAAAAAAAAAATATATAAAAAATAATAATAATAATAATAAAGTTTTTTTTTTTTGGGAATTAATTTAATGGTGCTCGATTTAATGGATTGTACAATATAGAATGATCCTATCCAAATTGGTGGATTGGTTGACGAAATTATTTTGAATAACTCTGCATTCTCATGATCTCCTCAGTAAAATATGGTATGCATACAATCAAAATTATGTAGAATTAATTCAAAACGAGAAAATATAGATTACAATTAAAACACAAATTTTCAATACTTCAAAATATTTTTCTTGATTGTCATTACTAATGCCATTCTGTTTTTGATTGACATTTGTAAATAGGAGTAATATAACATAAAATTACAAAAAAAGTGCAATCAACCTGTATATAATTTATAATCAATTTCCATTGTAATAATGAGGTAACTCTCTATTATTCTTTATTTTTAAATATAGAATATATTTTTTATGTATATTTTATTCTTCAAATCTAAATGAATATATAAGGGGTTTTTTTTTTTTAGTTACTATGTATGCAAATAGTTACTCGATGATAGATCATTTAATCATACTATATGTATTTATTGAATTTTAATTAATTTAGATTGGTTCAAGCCATGTGCTGGATTACTGGACTTTCGGAATTATTATTAATAATTATGAACACAATAAAAGTGGGAAAAAAAATGTTGGAAACAAGTTTTGGAATCAGCAGCAATTTTTTCATGTCAGATTCTAACGTTATAAAGTCAGTGAGAGGAAGCCTCGTGTATCGATCAAAAATGTTTTTCAATACATATTTTGACTAACAATCTCTAGGGAAAATAAAAGCTATTATTATTATTAGACAGCATAAATTTTGCTTAATTTCGTGTTTGATGAATCAATTTTAGTGATGAGATGTAATGAACAAGAAAATAATAAGATTTAGATACGGTAAAAGTAACGAGGTTAAATCAGAATAAATATATCTGTGCAAAATATATACATTTCATCTAGTACTCAAAACTTAACGTATCATTTTTTGAGTTGAATTTTTTTTTATTTTTTGAATAGTAGCATCATTAAATTTGAAGTTCCAACAAACAAGTATTGTATGAGAACTAAATATCCATTAAAATGCTAAACATTTATGCATGTCATTCAAAAGTGCAATTCAAATTTAGGTGATTTTTCCATGCAATTAAGATGAATTGTTTATAGGCATCAAACTCAACTATGAAGAAGGACTAATAATCTAAGTTGATGATATTAGTGGACATTCAAACTCATAAAAGTAACTTTTAGAGGTTGCTCGGTTATTATTACATTCATAATTTTAAGAAATTAAATTTTGTCAGTTATAATGAATTTATACACCAAGTTGTCCAGGTGTGTGCAGATCTACATGGTTGCATTGGGTTTAAATTTACTTTAAGTGACAAAACTCAATTTCACTTAACCGAATTGAAGTTCATCAAGAACTAAGGACCAATGCTCAAAGTTGGGTCAAAGCCCAAGCTAGTGTATGTACAATTTTACTTGGTCGTATGTAGGTAAAAATTATTTAATTATATCACAAGAGTTCTAGTATTTATACTAGAATTAATATAATTCAATCTAGAATGAATTTTTATTAATATTTTTTGCATCCCCACACCACATAAAACCTTTTATAAATGACAAATTTTGTACATTAATTTTACAATAATAGAAAATAAATTTTGAGAAATTCAACACTATGATTACCTACTCGTAAGATAAATTAAAACATACAATTTAATTTCTCTAGAACACATATAAATCGATCAAAACCAGATTTGAACCCACTTTATAAACTAATTTTTCAACCACAATTTGTTATCATGTTCATTAAATTTGTGCTACAAGACTTTAAAATAATACTATTTTTCAAGAATACATCATTCATTTGGTACAACCTGCTCCAATAATAAGTTTGCATTTATATAATTTATTTTATTTATTAATTTAATTTATTAAATAATATATTTTCTATTTTCTTTACATTTAAATAAGATAATAACTTTTGAAACATAACAATCTTTTTGAAATAAAAAAAAATTGTTCTTAACATGTATAAATATATATATATATATATATATTTGGATGTAGCAAATACTTAATTAGTAAGATATGTAGCATACATCTATTAACTTAAAAGGGAATAATTCCTTTTTGTCTATTCTATTCCTTTTATAGATTAGGGTACTGTGAAGATACAATTATAACATTACAATACTGTTAATAATTAAAAAAGAATTAGTCTCCCCTAAAATAGATGACTGTACTTATTTATTTAAGTTTCTCTTTCAAAAAAACATTATCTAAATTATCTTAATTTTTGTAAACTTTTTTTTATAACACTATACACTTAAAAGAATAAAAAAAGAAGAAGTATGATGCTCGCTATACACAAAATCTTATTAAAAACTATATATATATATATATTAAACTTGAATAAATAATATATTAATTTTTATATGAACTTGATATAAAATTATATATTTCTTATAAAAATAAAAATAATATATTATTACTTTATATAATATTATAATTTATTGTTCTACCTTAATAGGTTTTAGCAAGTTGAAATATTAGTATTGAGTTTATGGACACTTTAACATTCAATTTTGAATGTCGTGGACTTTATTATTTAATAAAGATAAATTTTAATAAAATGACATTACAATATGACATTTAAAAATTAATTTCAAATCAAATAATAATTATATAAATATAATTGATAGTTATGCACATTTTTATAGTGACAATAATATAATTTTATCATATATTATTCACATAAAAAATATATTTTATCTGGTGCATTGTATGGACGGATACCTAATTTGAATAAAATAAGATCATGAATCTTATAAAATATCTATAATATAATTGTATAATATTATGATAAAAAGAAGTTGTCAAAATAAAATTTAATTTTAGAGATAAGATAAGATTTCTTATATTTTTTTGAAGTGTAGTTTATAAGCTCCTAAAGTTTGACTAAAGAAGTTAGAAGCTCTAAATTAATCTAAAAATCTTCAACAGGGCATAATTGGGCTTCGGCCCAGTTAAAGCCTATTTGTCACCCCAGTAAAAAATTTGTATTTAGTCCATGAAAACTATAGAGTAGGCCCATCCTCATATTTCAGTTTTCAATTAATATGGCCAGCACAATGGCTCATCTATCTCTTCAGTGACATATACATATACACATACATACATATATATATATATATTGCGAAAACTCAAGAAGCGGTTGATGTGTGACATAATTTAAAATATTGTTTGTTTAACTATAAAATATCATTTATTATTTAAAGTGTATTAATTCTGATTGGTTATCTTAAAAATAGTGATACTTTATAGTTGAACAAGTAATACTTTAAATTATATTACACGTGCAACTGTTTTACATAAGACTCACTTTATATATATGGGTATCACTTTTTCCGTTGACATCACATTTTATTTTTGACAAAACAATCATTATATAAAGGGAAGAAACAACAAATTTCCTCCTCCCATCAACCTTCAACCTCTTTACTCCTTCACTTATGTCCCTGAAACACACACAGAAATAGATTTTGTGTTAATGAGCATGGAATCATGATTTACATTAGATAATTATCTATTAATAGAGGAGATATTTTTGGAGATAATATTGAATAGTTCAAAATAGAGATATTTTATTTTTTGTACATATCTTTGTTGATTTAGTCTTGATCCTTTCCTTGTATATAGGATCCTTGACTTGGGCACCAAGTTGTAACTATTATTTATAGTGTGAATATCATACTCACCATTCACGGTGATTTCATAATTATCTTATATGGTATCAAAGCAGATACACTCTAAAACCCTAATCTTTTCTTTCTTCTCTTTTTGTAACCATAACCGTTTGAAACTATGGCTGCCGGCGACTCCACCTCTGATTCCATACCTTTGGCCACCCTTTTTCACATGATTACTCTTCGTCTCTCTTCATCTAATTATCTTCTATGGAAGAATCAAGTCGTGCCAATGCTTCGTTGTGCCGACCTCCTCTCCATTGTTGATGGCTCGGTTTCTGAACCTCCTCTCACGGTGAAGAACGCCGACGAAACAATTGTTCCAAACCCAGATCACATCACATGGGCTAGGCGTCACGATCGAGTCCTCAGCCTGCTTCTTTCTTCCCTAACCGAAGAAGCCATGGCCGAGGTTGTTGGAATCACCAAAGCTCGTGACGTATGGCTCGCTTTGGAAACAGCCTTCAGTCCGTCGTCCCCATCCCATGCTCAACAGCTTCGGGATGAGCTTCAGTTTTTGCGTTGCGGTTCTCTATCCGTCGTCGACTTTGCGCGCAAATTTAATGGGCTGTGTCATCAATTGGCTGCCATCGGCCAGGTTGTTTCTGAACCAGATAAATGTCGCTGGTTCTTGCGGGGTCTTGGACCCCAGTTTCGAGCCTTCACTGAGGTCCGTCTTGCGATCTCTCCTCTCCTACCATTTCGTGATCTCGTCTCTCAGGCTCGGGATCACGAACTCCGTGAAAAATCCATGGATTCTGTTGATGCGGCTCCTTCTCAGGCCGCGTTTTATGCCGACTCCCACCCCAACTCCTCGAACAGAACCGGTGGCTCATCTTCTGGTCGCGGCAATGGTGGTTCGTCTGCTGGTCGCGGTGCTAGTGGCGTCCCCAACTCCACCAATTCGCCGAACCCGGGTCATGGCCGTACTGATGGTAAGGGTAAGAAGAACTACACTCGGCGTTGTCAAATCTGCAGGGGTCCTCATTATGCAAACAATTGTCCAGACCGTTACTCCCGTCCTTCATCTCAATCGGCGAATTTGGCTCAGGCTTTTGAAGCCCAGTGTGGTATTTCTCCCTCACCTCAATCTGATTGGTTTGTTGATACTGGTGCCTCTGCACACATGACATCTTCGTCTTCAAATCTGGACGCCTTTGCGCCTTATACTGGTACTGGTAAAGTCATCGTTGGTAACAGTGATGCCCTTCCCATATCTCATTTAGGCTCTCGTTTTATTCATAATAAATTGCCTCTATTAGATGTTTTAGTTGTTCCTCATATCACTAAAAATTTAATTTCCATTAGCAAGCTTACTTCTGATTTACCTGTTGATGTTTTATTTTCTGATAATTCTTTTTTTGTTCAGAATTGATTGACAAAGGAGAAATTGGCCAGCGGAAGATGTAAAGATGGTCTTTACATCTTGGACAATGCTTCTTCTGCTTTAGTTGTTGCTCTAGATTATAGAATTTTTAAATCTTCTTTTGAATTATGGCACTCCCGCTTGGGTCATGCCCCTTTTTCTATTATTCAATTGTTAAAACGTTTAGGCCATTTGGATGTCACTTCTATTTTGCCAAAACCTTCTATTTTTTCTTCCTGTCAAAAGGCTAAAAGTAAGAAGTTATCTTTTCCTTTGAATGAAAAGCGTGCCTCGCATGTTCTTGATTTAATACATTGTGATTTGTGGGGTCCGTCTCCTGTGTTTTCTATTGATGGTTATCGATACTATGTTGTTTTTGTGGATGATTTTTCTCGTTTCTCTTGGCTTTATCCTTTGCGGGCTAAATCTGAATTTTTTGATATACTTCAGCGGTTCACCACACTTGTGTGCAATCAATTTAACTCAAACATTAAAGTTTTTCAAAGTGATGGTGGAACTGAATTTACTAACCATCGTGTTCGTGAGTTTTTTGATACTAAGGGTATTTTGCATCGTTTTTCTTGTCCTTACACTCCTCAGCAAAATGGTCGAGCTGAGAGGAAACACCGTCACATTACTGAGACCGGTTTATCCTTGTTATTTCATGCTCATGCACCTATTTCTCATTGGTTTGATGCCTTTGCTACCGCTGTATACATCATTAATCGTTTGCCTTCTTCTATTTTGGATAATAAATCTCCATTTGAAATTTTATTTAATTATGCATCGAATTATGGAACCTTTAAGGTTTTTGGGTGTCGTGTCTTTCCTTACCTTCGTGACTATGCCCCTCATAAGTTGGCTCCTCGCAGTCTTCCTTGTATATTTCTTGGTTACAGTAGTGCTCACAAGGGTTTTAGGTGTTTTGATCCTGTCGCTTCCCGTATTTATATCACCCGTCATGCTCAATTCGACGAATCTGTTTTTCCTTTTTCGTCTAATTTACAAGAAAGCTCTACTGATATGGAATTTACAAAATTTTTGGATGTTCAGGATATTTCCTCTTCAGCGGCCCAATCTGAGGCGCAACCTCCACGGTCTAGTTCGTCCTCTAGGCCTTTGGATGCTACGACCCCGAGTTCGGGCTCTTCCTCTCACCGGCCCAATAGCCCATTAGCTCCTGCAGCCCCTTGCTCTCTCTGCCCTGGATCACTCCTTTCCGACCCTCTTGCCGAAGGCCCAGTCCAGGCAGCTTGCGACCAGCCCAGCTCGGCCACGCACGAGCCTGCTTTCCCTGCTCCCATACCTATTGCAGGTCCAGCCCAGCCGACCGCGCTTCCTCTTGCTCCGGTTGAACGAGCCGACTCTCCTGCTCTTCATCCACCAACCCTTGTTCCTACTCATCCCATGCAAACCAGGGCTAAGTCCGGTATTTTTAAGCCTCGTTATTCATTGGATATCGCTTGCACTAATTTGCTTCATTCTTTGTCCTCTTCTACAGAGCCTAAAGGATTCAAATCGGCGTTAAAAGTTCCACACTGGTTCTCTGCAATGCGTGAAGAAATGGATGCCCTTTCCTTGAATAAAACATGGGATCTTGTTCCTCGCCCTCCGGGTGAAAATATCGTTGGCTCTAAATGGGTATTTCGGACGAAGTTTAACTCCGATGGTTCCATTGCGCGGTACAAGGCTCATTTGGTAGCTCAAGGTTTTACTCAAATTCCAGGTTTTGACTTCTCTCACACGTTTAGTCCGGTGGTTCGGGCTGCTACCGTTCGTGTGATCTTATCCTTAGCTGTGCAGCGACGTTGGTCCTTGCGCCAATTAGATGTTAAAAATGCCTTTCTGCACGGTTTGCTTGACAAACCTGTCTTTATGTCTCAACCTCCTGGTTTCATTGACCCTCGTTTTCCTAATCATGTTTGCAGGTTAAAGAAAGCTCTTTACGGTCTTCGACAAGCTCCTCGAGCGTGGTTTGATAGATTTAGTGGTTTTTTACTTTCTTTAGGCTTTGCTAGAAGCCGTTCCGATACTTCTTTATTTTTTCTTCACAGTTCTACCTGTACAATTTTTCTGCTTCTATATGTTGACGATATCATTGTTACAGGTAGCAATTCGCCTATGCTCGACAAATTCATTGCTCGTCTTAATAGAGAGTTCGCTGTTAAAGATCTTGGAAATCTTAGCTATTTTCTTGGTCTTGAGATCACTCATACCTCACCCGGCTTGTTCTTGGGACAGGCCAAATATGCCCATAATATTCTCACACGAGCCGAGTTGCTTGACTCTAAACCTGTCTCCACTCCTCTCGCTGCTGGTGAATCCTTAGTCAGTGATGGAGACTCTTTCAAGGATCCTACTCTCTTCCGATCCTTGGTTGGTGCCTTGCAATATCTCACGATTACCCGCCCGGACATCTCCTATGCGGTTAATCATGTTAGCCAGTTTCTCCAGAATCCCACTGTTGATCATTTTCTGGCTGTGAAACGAATTCTTCGTTATGTCAAAGGAACTATTCACTTTGGGCTCTCTTTTTCACCCTCTTCGGACTACAACATTATTGGCTATTCTGATGCTGATTGGGCCCGTTGTGTGGAAACTCGTCGTTCCACATATGGTTACTCCATATTTTTGGGTGGAAATTTAGTTTCATGGAGTGCTAAGAAGCAACCCACTGTTTCTAAGTCCAGCTGTGAGTCCGAATATCGTGCACTTGCAAATACTTCTCAAGAAATGGTCTGGCTCTCCCATTTGTTGAAAGAGTTACGTGCACTACCCTCCTCTCGTCCGCTTCTTCTTTGTGACAACAAGAGTGCTCTCTTCTTGAGCCAAAATCCGATTGCTCACAAGCGTGCCAAGCATATTGATATTGACTGTCACTTTGTTCGAGAGCTTGTCGCAAATGGACACTTGGAGACTAAATTTGTGCCGTCGCATCTCCAAATAGCGGATATTTTCACCAAGAGTTTACCTCGCCCTATGTTTGATCTTCTTCGTACCAAGCTTCGAGTCGATCCCAATCCTACTCTTCGCTTGAGGGGGGGGGTAATAGAGGAGATATTTTTGGAGATAATATTGAATAGTTCAAAATAGAGATATTTTATTTTTTGTACATATCTTTGTTGATTTAGTCTTGATCCTTTCCTTGTATATAGGATCCTTGACTTGGGCACCAAGTTGTAACCATTATTTATAGTGTGAATATCATACTCACCATTCACGGTGATTTCATAATTATCTTATATCTATTATGATATAACTTTTATCTTTTGTATAATGGCTTCTCAAATATCTATTAATTAATACTTGCACTGTGTATCGGACAAAATGTGATCATGTTTCACAATATATTTACTAGATTTTTATGTTGTGATGTTGAATCAAATTCTGCTCCTCCAAAATTATTTTGTGCTGACAACTTTGATGCAGGAAATGGTTTTGTGTTGTTAAGAAAATTGATTGTTTTAAAGTGAAAAATATTGTGGTGTTTTAAGTAAATTAATTTTATTTTTGTGGTGTAATTAGAAATTATATTCGTAAATTATATAAATGTAGTAATATTTTATTTAATATACAAATATATTATTACATTAATTTATAAATATATATATATAATGATAATAATAACAGAATTACAACCAAAGTAGTAAGTTAATATTTTTTTGTAGAAATTACTTATTATTTTTAGAAAATCTGACATTCAATTAAGTTTTTTCTTATTCTTTCAATATTCAAAAGTGTTTATGAAAAATATATTAAAGTAATAATCTTTTTATGATCTTTAATTTAATTGCATATATAAAAATAAATATTAATTTTAAAATAAAATATTTTTCACAGATAAATTATAGTATATTTTAATATTTAAAATATTTTTATATAAAATAAGATTATGAGATATTTATATTTTAAATATTTTTTATTAAAAAATATATTTCATATATTTAGGTATTTAAAAAAATATTATATTATCATTCTCATAACAACTTATTAAATTATCATATTAAAAATTGTGCAACGCACGTGAGGAATATTTAGCATATTAATTTTATAAAATATTTTTCATAAATTAAATATGGTATATTTCAATGATTAAAATATTTTATATAAAATAAAATTCATGAGACATTTATATTTTAAACATATTTTCTTATTAAAAATATACTTTATATTTTTATGAATCATATTTTAAATTTTATAATTATTTTTATAATAATTTATTATATTATAATATTAAAAATTATGCAACATTCAAGAAAAATATTAGTTTAATATATTATAAGATACATGTTTATATTTTTAAATATATGTATATATATATATATATATTTTTTTTAAATATATAAATGTTTCTGTATAATTTCTTCTTCAACAATGGTGGTCAATCTCTTCAACAATATTTGAACATTATTTTGTCCCTTTACAATTGATAATTGTGGAGCAACATCAGTGGATAAAACTGCCTTATCTTCATCAAGTTTTTTCTATAATATTTATACAAGACTTTCGATTGCTCTGATTGAATTGAGTCCGCATTACATGACATATGAGTTTGCTCTTAATCTTGCTTCTTTTACTATAATGATATTTTGACACATGTTATATTGTCTCTAAAAATTAGGATGTTGGGATTGAATTTATAAATCGATTCATAACTTTTTGAGCACAATCAAATAGCTATTCGAACTTCTTTTACTTGTAGGAGTGCATTCTATATATCTCGATTATGTTATAGTCAAGTTGGTGTCGTAACGATCTAACCGTGTAAGTAGTATGCTATAATCATACACTATCTAAAAATTTATACAAAATATCAAAGTACAAAACTTTGACAAGAGAGAGTCGACCATATACTATTGTTTATTTTTGGATCTCCTACTTTGCAAAGCATTTAGAATTGCACGTTAATGTCGTTTTTTTGGGATATTTAAAGAATTTAATATTAATTTAAAAAGCACACACATATTGCTCATAATTAAAATAAAATAAAATAAAATAAAATAATTGCTTTTGTAGAACAAAATTATTACTAAAATACGGCCCAATTAGAAAACACATGAGCCCAAAAACATAATCGGGCCTTCCGCGTCGGTGATGTACAGCCCAGCCCACTAGATAGCCTGTCAAGTCCAAAAAATTCAAAAGCCCAAAACGTTGACTTACGGCGTATGTGCCACTGCTGTATCTATCGTAAACGTGTTTTTTGACTTTATAAATTGGACTTTCGTATGTCACAATTTTGTGTTCATTTATTACGACAAAAATACATTGAATATTATTGATTGCCCTTAAATTTAGTTGATAAATTTACTTATGTATCGAACTTTTTTTGTTAGCCATATAGATGGTGTCTTAAAATATTAGATTTGCGTTATATGATAAATTATTAAAGAGTGAGACTCCGTAAAATGATTGTACGTGTGACATGATTTATAGTACATAAGTGATACCTTGAATCGTATTACACTTTTTAGGAATCATTAAATCCTATATAGGATTGTTCTGGTCTATCATGGACATTCTTTGAAAAAAAAAGAATCAAATAATTTTCTGTGGTGAAACAAAATATCTCTCATTTTCCGTGGTGCCGTTTCACATGAGTTTTGCGATTATTAAATATTAATGATTAATTTTTACAATATGACATATGACACACATCTAATGTAGCATATAATTTCTCTTCTCATTTGTCGATTATTTTAGTTAATTTTTTATTTAGATAGAAGAAGTTTCAAGACTATTTTAATTTATAATAGTTAATGAATGATAAATTAGAGGATGACTAATCTAATTGTTGAATTAATTAGTAAAAAATAAATTATAGATTTATTATTTCAGTATTTAAATAGATATAGTATAGCTATAGTTTCTATTTAAAATAAATGAAATGTTTTAAACTACAATTCTTTTAACTAAAACTTTAGAAGCAAGAGGTGCTCCTTGCAAGAAGGTTGACTTGAATAGAGCACGTTACTCTAACACCATATATATCCCTACTTGCAATTGTTTCATAATTCCATAAAGTTAAGTTACTATTACAAAATTAGGCACTATTAGGACACTTTCACGTATCGTTCTATTTTTATATATATTGTGACTTATATATATATAATTAAATAAATTTAATTAAAATAAAAAAATCGTATAAATATAAAAACATGTACTCTAATTATATATATATATATACATATATATTAGTACAAGGAAGTAATAAATAATTGCTATTTGAAATAAATCAAATCAATAGAAAGTTGGACAAGTTGGGGACTTACTTAACACAGAAAAGAAGAGTTGATGAGTCATGCTTTGACAATCCAATAAAACCCCGCGTTTATTGTTGTTGTGTCTGTCGTTTTAATAATGCTAATATACATACGTTATAATCGTATTTCCACAGGTCACATGCAAAGATATTGACTTAGTCCCTCTTCACTTCATAAAATTTATATACTATGAGTTTCTAAGAAGTTTGACTACATATTTATATTCTACTTGCCCTCAACCAACTTCTTTCCACTTCTGTTTGTGAATCTATATACACACACACACATTCGAGACAAAATTTTAAATTATGTCCGATTTTTTGATATAGTTCAATATATGACTTCTAAGTTTATGAATTATTTATAATATTCTTTAAGTTTTGATTTTATTTAATTTATACTTAATTTTGTCAGAACTTTAGAAGTTCGTTGTAAATTGCTGATTTGGTGGTTAAACTCTCAATATAATATGTAAATTAGAAGATTCACATAAGTAATTTTTGATAAATTTTTTAATATATTAAAAATGAAAAATTTCTCGTACATTCTTCCTTCAATTCAAATAAGGATCTTTTAAAAATTGTCATGATCAATTAAATAGTTAATATATTCTTAAGTAATTGAAAATAAACATTAATTATTAATGTAAAAAATACATTAATTATGAATATATTAACAAAAAAAGGTTTAAATTAATGAATAATATTACTCCTCACTTTATTAACTGTAAAATGTTATTTATTATGAGAAAAAAATATGTAAACAATAAAATAAATAAAATTATTTATTTTAAATAGAAAGGAGGATGATGATAGTGTTTGTGAATCATGTTACAGTGAGAATAAGGACAAGTATTTAATGTCACTATAAAATCACAGGCAGAATATTTGTATCACAAATTGTCAACTTAATTAGGTACAATAGTAACGTGACTCACTATATAATTCAATCTCATCCTCCCATGGTTCAAATTTGGATTATGCACAAATAAAAATAAATAAAAAGAATGTTGCAAGAATATTTTCTTTTCCAAGAAAAAAAATTATATTTAAAAAATTAGTGTTTGCACTACTATTTAAAGTAAACACACACACAAACATATATATATATATATATATATATTAATTTCAAGAACATATTTATCTATTTAAATAAAAAGTCGTATAGATAAAAAATTATTATTTTTTAAAAGTTGTGCCCTTATTTAATTGTTAAAAATAAAAAAAATTGTACTCTTAAAAAATATGACTATTCTTTTTTTTTTTTTTGGACGTACAAAATATCACAGGTTCGGGAATTAGAATGTTATGAAAATATTATGTGTGACATTAAAATATAATCAAAATACAATATATCTAATTGTACAAATTTTGTTGGTTTTACTAAATTTAATATAATTTTTGACTTAAGGATTCCTAATCCCATTATTAGAAGAAGCAAATTAATTCAGAATGGAGCAATATGAATAGGAACGCTTGATATTATTGTCTCCTTTAAAGTCTTGGTTTTCCTACTTATGTCTGTTAGCTAATTATATCGCCGTCGCCAGTATCAATCCGTAGAAATTATTACATATGGATTATTGGACTATAATAAATAGTACTAATTAATATTAATCAATAATGATTCTCCAGATAGGCTTCTAACTAAAACCATTTTTTTTTATTTAAAAAATTAAGTTTCTGCTCTAATCTCACTATTTTAGCAATATCTTGGAAAAACTTATTCAAACTAAGCAATAATTTAGTGTTCTTTTTTCTTTCAAATTATTTAAAATTAATTTTTAAAAATATATACCTACATCCTTGAGATTTTAATACATTTTTTTTTATAATTATACGTCTACTTAAATAGAAAATATAACTACCTAAAATGGGTTGACTAACCAGCTACATGAAGACAAAACCTTCAATTACAGAACAAAATATAAGAACACATGAAAAAATTCATTATTTGATAGATATTAAACTCCATCTTTTATTAAGGTCGCTTCATATTAATCAATTTATGGTACATCAAATATTTTTTTCTATACTTGTATACACACTTACACATACTGCTAAAAATGTATAAAATATATAAGAAAAAATATACAATACCCACACCATACACAGAGTATAACAATTTTATTGGTTCAGCTCCTTATGGATACTACCTTCATCCACTATAAATGTGACACATGTGCACCTTTTTTATTTTTTTATTTGAAAAAATAATAAATAAATAGTTAAAGTGTGCACATATGTCATATCTTTTGTAGATAAAGACAATGCCCGTAGGAATATGATCAATGACAATTACTTAATAGAATTCACTATGCAAACCCTAGTTTCTTTTTTTAGTATTAAATATATTGATACATGTTTATTTATTACATATTTCAATATTCTCAATCTACATCAAGATATATATATATATATATATATATATTTATATATATATATATATTGTTAATATAAATTATTGTGATGAACACTACTTGAAATTGATAATCTCCAACCATTGTGATAAAATTCACACAATTTTTTTTTTGATTTTATTTATCATTTTATGTCTAGAATATGAAAATAAAACACAAAATAAAATAGAGAACGCGTAGCGAAAGAGAATCCACCTAAACAAATAACAAAAAAAGACAATGACATAACATCAAATTAAACAAGACAACAAGTTGCTCAACTTTTTCCACGGCAAAAAAAGAATGCATTAAACTTCGATCGAGATCTACGCGCTTTCAATATGAAGCCAAGTGAGTTGACTCAACAAAGCAATAATAATTTATTCACTTTCTTTTCCTTAACAACTGGACATAAATGTTTCACTTATATGTCCAAGAATACCTATAAATACACACACACACACACACTTACTACTTCATAAACTCTTGCACAATATTCATCACCTTCTTCAACTTCCAAATTTCCAATCCAAATGGCCCCAAAAAAACACTCCCCCTCATTCTCTCTCCTCCACATTCTTCTCTTTCTCTCACTTCTCTTTTTCCCACATTCTTCCTCTCAAACACCACCATCCAACCCTCTCTCTCCTTCAACACTCTGTAAATCCACCCCATTCCCTGCCTTCTGCAGAACCCTACTCCCCACCAACAACTCCTCCTCCAACGTCTACGACTACGGCCGGTTCTCCGTCCGTAGATCGCTATCCGCTTCTAGAAAGTTCCTCTCCCTAATCGAAAAACAACTCCGCAAATCCAAGAACTTATCCATCACAGCTGTCCGCGCCCTTGAGGACTGCAAATTCCTAGCGCAATGCAACATAGATAATCTCATTACTTCCTCCCAAATCGTCGACAAAACCTCCCAAACTCTGTCTCTCACACAAGCTGACGACATTCAAACACTCCTCAGTGCAATACTAACCAACACTCAAACATGCATTGATGGAATTCAGGCCACAGCTTCAGCCTGGAGCATCAGAAACGGCATCCTATCGCCTCTTTCCAATGACACCCGCCTTTTTAGCGTCTCGTTAGCCCTGTTCAAGAGAGGGTGGGTCCCAAACAAGAGACGGAAACCATCCCTTCACAACGGCATTGGAAAAAAGCATCTGAAACGCGGCAAGGGACGTTTGAACCTCAAAATGTCAGCTCAAAATCAGGCCATTTATCGAACAATGAGCAACAGCAACAACAATAACAACAATAGAAAACTGTTGCAGGCTGACGACACCAGCAGTCAGGTTCTTGTGAGCGACATTGTCGTGGTCAGCCAGGATGGGACCTGGAATTTTACTTCGATAAATGATGCTGTGAGTGCTGCTCCAAACAACACTGATGGTAGTAATGGATACTTTCTGATATACATTACAGCTGGTGTTTATGAAGAATATGTGTCCGTTCCCAAGAACAAGAAGTACCTTATGATGGTTGGAGATGGCATTAACCAGACGATTATCACCGGTAATCGTAGCGTCGTTGATGGATGGACCACCTTCAACTGTTCAACCTTCAGTAAGCATCGTCTTCCTCATTCTATTTAATATTTTAAAATTTTTATTTTATTAATATAAAATGGCATCATCATTTTTGCAGCTGTTGTGAGTACGGGCTTTTTTGCGGTCGGCATAACATTCCGGAACACGGCAGGACCGATCAAGCACCAAGCGGTAGCCGTGCGCAACAGCGCAGACTTGTCCACGTTCTACGCCTGCAGCTTCGAAGCTTACCAAGACACTCTCTACGTCCACTCCCTCCGACAATTCTACTTCGAATGCGACATCTATGGCACCGTAGACTTCATTTTCGGCAACGCAGCAGTCGTTTTTCAGAGATGCAACCTCTACCCTCGCCTGCCGATGGCTAATCAGTTCAACGCGATCACCGCTCAAGGGAGAACCGATCCCAACCAGAACACGGGGATTTCGATCCACAATTGCACGATTCGGGCCGCCGATGATTTGGCAAACAGTAATATCACCATCAGGACTTATCTTGGTCGGCCCTGGAAAGAGTACTCAAGGACGGTTTATATGCAATCATTCATGGGTAGTTTGATTATTCCTTCGGGCTGGAGTATTTGGTCGGGAGACTTTGCATTGAACACGTCGTATTATGCAGAGTTTAACAATACCGGGCCCGGATCAAACACGAGCCAGAGAGTGACATGGCCCGGTTTTCATGTCATTAATGCCACTGATGCTGCTAATTTCACTGTGGCGGCGTTCTTGTCCGGAGATGAATGGATACCCCAAACAGGGATTGATTATACATCAGGATTATTGTGATAGATCATTATTATTTGTATATCTACAGTTTTTTTTTTTTTTTTTTTTTAAAAATTATTTTTTTCTTTGCATGTTTAGAAACGAGATTCTTCCAATTGTTTAGTTGGATGGACAAACCACATCGTCAATGTTGAATTTGATTATTTCTAACAATTTAATGGATGCTATTTGGGGCTAATATATTTCTAGCTAAATTGTATGAATGTGGTTATTTTTTATCCACATTACAAAATATATGTTTCTTAGTATTTTAAATAAGTATATAAGATTTTAAATATTATATACAAATTTAAATAGAATTGCATAACATTACCCGACATTCAATTTTACATATATATTTTTTGAATATGATAGTTTAAGAATATAAGTAAAATAAATACTATCTCAAAATTTAATGTTAAAGAAAATTACATATATAATGTTTTTAACAAATTTTTAGTAATAAAAATAAATATTAAAAATAAAGAAAATAAAGATTAGTGTAATATTATTTTTTAGTGGAGAAAGTAGTGCAAACTGTTGGAGAGAGTATGTAAATTTTACGCTAAAGTTGTGCATAATTTGCATTAGAGTAATGAACACTGCTGGAGATGGTCTAACACTGTAACTCCAAAACTATGGTAAGGGTGCACGTTATACATTTTAAGTGATTTATGGAAAAATTTCATCATGAATGATTTTTAATTTAAACAAAAGGCATTTAATACATTAAGGATGAGATGGGGTTTCATTAATATATATGTACTTGAACAAAAAATTGTTGAAAACATATCTATTTTTAGAAGGTGGCCACAAAATATCTACTCACATTGAATTTGGCTAAAAACATAGCACTCCCCATTGTTTTTATCTTATTCTCAATTTCATAAAAGATGTTATGTTTTAAATATATTTTTGTATAGAAAAGAAGTTTTTTTTCAAAAGTCAAAATTTTATTTTGTTAGTCAAAGTAAAATATTTTTTTTTCAATTCAAAAATTAATTATATATAATTAAGTAAGTCAAATAAAAAAATAAAATAATATAATTGTAAATTTATAATTTTTAGATGATTGCATTCATCTAAATAACTGAAAAAAACATACTCATTTAGCAAGAACGGAGTTCTCTCTATGCAACACTTAGTAGATAATACATCAATGTAAATATATGTATAATATTTTATGAAAAATATCTAATATATTGTGCATCCAATATTACATGGACAGAGTTGTGAAGGTTATTGAGATATTAATTTTAGATACAACAATGAGAATGACACAATCTATTCAAACAGTATTCTGTATGTTTTGGTAAAGCTATGTACGGGTTTGTCATCGCACAAGGCGCAACTTTTTTTTTTTTAAATGGGAAATATATATTATTCCTAAAGGCTTTTTTTTTTTTTTAAGCTATAATATTTAATAATTTCATAAACAATTAAAGTTATTTAAAATCAGGAAAAAGCAGACAAAATTTTGATAGATCACTCTGGTAGTTAAATGATATCGGCTAATCAAATAATAATGTAAATTAGTTTACGAGAAGTTGACTTGAACACAACATATTGTTACTTTATGTATATTATAATAATATAATAAATCCAAGTATGTATTAATATAAATTAAATTTCATTAAAGTTCAACAAATTGAGCACATAACTATCCTAGTTGTCTAGGCTACATCGTATTTAAAACAATGATATGTGTACGCAAATATGTAATATTATTTAGTTTAAATAGCTTTTTTTAGTTTTTTTGTATTGTATTATGTTTTAAGTTAAAAATAATTCACTCCCTCATCCAGAGAAAAAGATTAATAATAGGGTGAAAATTCAAAATATCCACTTAAAATATAATTTTTTATAATATAATTTTTTTTCTGTGTCTAAAATATAAAAAATTATATTTTATACTCAAAATATCAATTTTGCCCTTAATAAAGTGGGACCTACATTTTTTACAATTGGGAAACAGAGAGAGGATAAAGAAAATAGAGGAAAGAACAAAGAGACGAGAAAAGAGGAAAATAACTTCCATGATTGAAAAGGGAAGAGAGAAGAGAGACAATAGTTAAAAGAGATGTATGTCATGATTATTTGCCTTTTATGATTAACATAATCGTAAAAGCATTTTTGCCTGCCTTTCACATTAACATAATTGTGAAAGCCTTCATTAAGATAATTGTAAAAATCTTTCTGTCTTTCACGATTAACGATAATCATGATACATAATCGTGAAAGCCTTTCACGATTAATATAATTTTGAAAGCCTTTATGCATTTCACGATTAATATAATTTTGAAAGCCTTTATGCATTTCACGATTAACCATAATCGTGAAAGCCATCGTGAAAGTCATCATTAAAGCCTTTAACGATTATCATATCATGAAACCAATCTCTTCATTTTTCTCACTCCTCTCTCTTCCCTTTATAGTCGTGGTTTTTCTCTTTTATCTCCTCTTTCTTTGTCTCCTCCTTTTCCTTTCTGCTATCTTTACTTCCCATAAATTCAATTTTTCTTTTCTCTCTTCTCCATTTCTGTAAGATAATGAAAGTTTCTTTCTGGCTTTCACAATTGGTACGAGAAAGTTGAGAAAGAAAAAAGAGAGAAGACATAAAAATAAATAAGGTTAAATTCGTTTATAAACCATAAATGTGGGTAAAAAAATTATATTTTAAATTTTAGGTAGAAAATAATTTTTTATTTTTAATTTTATTTTAAATGGATAAAATGAGTAATTTTCTCTTAATATAAATATTTAAATTAGAAATGCTATTCTTTTAATATTGTACATGAAAATTATCAAATAATATAATATTTTAATAAAAAATAGGTATTACGTGAGATGCACGTTCTTTTTGGTGGTGTGCTTATATAATCGCATTTCTTTAGGTCACATGCTAAGATATTGACTTGGTATGTCAGTTTAGAGAATTTTATGTCCAGAGTTGCTTTAATTTATTTAATTTCATCCTTTAGTATAAAATAATATATAATTTCATCTCTTTAAGGTTGACTGGAATTTATTTATTCTAAGTTAGCCTCAACCACCAGAATTCTAGCGGTATAAATTTATTAATTTCCTGAATTTGGAACTTAGGCGAGAATCATGATGATATGTATTGGGAACATAATTAGGTACAACTCTCATGTAAAGGGAAACATGTTCTTTTCTTACACATTTGAGAATTCTTTCAATAAATATTTTTACTTGATGATAATTTATAATGTCAAAGCATATACTAAAATATTTGTCAATTCGACATAATAAATTTAGATATTTTGGACGATTTTTTTATAATCAGTTAGCAATTCAAGAATTTGATGATTTTAGGTCCTTGACACACGGACCGTGCTCCCTTATGCACGGATCGTGTTTGGTCTTATTGCATGGAGTGTTCTTGTCCTCGTGATACGCTTTTAGCCGTTGCAATTTTTCGTGATTCGTGCTTATCTTCTCATTCCAAAATAGAGATTCGAGGGCTATAAAAACATTAGTCATTGCCTATAAAAGGAGGAGCATGGGAACAACAAAAAAGATCGAATTCTAGAGCTAGAAACAAGAATAAAAAGGATCATCAACGAACCGTTTGACTTCAATAGTCATCTTTTCTTTTGTTCATATATGTTAGCTATGATTATTAATATGTTTCTGATGGATTGTGTATTGAATATGAGTAGCTAAACATCTGAAGATTTTAGGGCTTGCATGATTATGGATTCTTTAATGATATTATCTCCTTTTATATATTCACTAGTATCTTACCGTGTGGTGCACGAATATTGAATATAATCATTAAATTATTACAAAAAGTTTAAGAATAATAAACTAATATAAGTTTATAAATAAATATATGCCATATTAAAGAAATGTACATTATATCATTGTTATTGCATCAAAGGATAAATAATAAAAAAAAAACATGGAAACAATTTAGAATTTTTAAACTAGTTAAACATCAATAATTACAAACACTTACATTACAAATTTTGGAAAACTTCCTTATACACAACATTCTTAGTTGAAGTAGTCTTCTCATTATCTTTTTCAGAAATTAAAATCTTCAATCCGCTACGATTTGTTACTCTTGAAACTGCGACATACAATTGTCCATGGCTGAAAACTGGTTTTTTCAACAGAAGTCCAACATGTGAAAGTAATTGGCCCTGACTCTTATTTATTGTCATGGCATATGAGAAAATAAGAGAAATTGTCTTCTTTGAAATTTAAAAGGAAAGCTTGGATCAGATGGTTTTAAGGACAGTCTTGGGATTAACACTTTTTGTCCTTCATTAGCTCCATTTAGAATCTTCGCCTCCAAAACGTGATTTCCAAGCTTTGTAATAACCATCCGAGTACCATTACATAAACCAACTGTATGATCAATGTTGCGTAGTAACATCACAGAAGTACCAACTTTCAGTTGTAATTCATGATTTGGAACACCTGAATATCTAATACTATTCAAAAATTCAGTTGTATGTAGGTCAGCCAAAATATCAACATTTGAATCAGACTTGCACGTACTATCAGAACTCAAATAGGTTTTCGCATCTCCTGAATTCAATGAAGTCATGTATTCATTTACAGCATCAACAACATCAAGAGTGGGTGCCAGTATGGCCCGATTTTTAAGAAAGGTGGGTTCCTCAACAAAATTCGGCATTGATGCATAAGTACTCTGCACAATAGTCGCGATTGGATTAGAAGAACATGGGAGCAAAATATCATCAGGAATTTCTACATCTGAGTACCCATCATGATGAACTCCGACCGTTCCATCCCCAATTCTTGCAATCCAATCAGAGAAATCTTTCAACTCAATCATTTTAGAGTGAGAAGCCGCTGGATTCTGAAGCCTCATATTTTTAGTTAATCTCAAAACCTTACATTGTTACCAAAGGGTAAATGAATTAATGGTTACATGTACAATGTCCTGACGTGTATCTTTTGGTATGACGGACAAAATTTGTCTAAAATCTCTACCAAAAACTATTGTTTTACCATCGAATGGTTTAAGCTTATTCCTTGGATTGGATAATTGAATGATATCCTTTAAAGTGTTATCTACTGCTTCAAAGCAATGTCTATGAATCATTGGAGCTTCATCCCATATTATGAGCTTCGCCCTCACCAATAGCTTTGCTAATTTGCTTCCCTGAGTTATAGAACATGTGCCGTTCTCAATGGGATTGAGTGGTATGGCAAATCTTGAGTGGGTCGTTCTTCCACCTCGTAACAGAAGTGATGCAATGCCGCTTGAAGGCACGTTCAAAAGAATATTTCCCTTTGATCTAAATGCTGCAGACAAACTTCTCCAGACATAAGTTTTACCTGTGCCACCGTAACCATAAACAAAATAAACACCACCCTTGTCTAAGGTAACTGCATTCAAAACAGTATTATAGACATTTTGTTGCTCATCTGTCAAACTTGCTATCAGCATGGAGTGTTCGTCAGCCAAAGCATCACGGTTGTACCGTAGCTCTTCATTGACTAATTTATTCTGGACACTCGATAAACTAGTCATATCTAGATAGGACATTCTATCAAATTCTCTCAAACTCATACCAAATACTCACATTACTTTCTTGATCTCTAGCAAAGTAAGATTCTTTATCTCAACATCAGTCATATTCAATTCTGAGAAATAAATAAAACAAAACATAAGTCACAAAAATAATTTTAAATTAACACATAAATTATTTGACAATTGAAATAAGAACCAGGTATAAATATAACGTAGTGTTCCTTGATGATTAAGAATTCGACGTTGCCTGTATGGTATGTCATCTGACAAATATGTCCAACACTTATCCAAACATCTTCTAGTTTTGTTAAATTATTAGACAAAAGCAAAGTTGCAAACAAATATCTCAATGAATAGGCTGATGACCATTCACTTGCTTCAACTATGCCATCAATGTATTCCTTGTCATCGTCCAATAAGCCATGGTCATAACACGCTTCTCGAAAAGTTTTATATGTCACATTTCCTACTTTTCTTAGATCTTTGAAACACGTATGACCTCTGATAATATTAAGTAGACATCTTAAATAATACATTTCACTGTTGCCAGGAGGCACATAAAAAATTCGACCTAATGAGAATCCGCGTTTTCTTTTTGTCCATACTCTCTTGTCCTTTTTCCAAACAAATTTTTCAGAAAATTCAGTGCAAGTAAGCTGACATGCCTCTTCATATAACTTATTAGCCTCAAACCATGCCAAAAAATGCTTTGATTAACAGTCGGATGGTCCATAACAATATCTATCATGGATGGATTTTTAAATTGAATTTCAAATTCAAGGATCCTCCATATAGCTTCGCATGGAGACACATATATGCAATCATAGTACATGCTAACCTCATCAACATTTTCTGCTGCTTCCTTATCAGCGCCGCTTTTATAGAAAGAAGTTGTAACGTGGTCATGTCCTTTATTCACATATTTGAATAAATACTTGATCAATCAAGATTGATTACACCAGTCAACATTCAAATGTGCTCCATACTTAAGTAATAAATAGCGGTTGTGATGGACAACATATCTATTGTCAAGTTCCACTCCACTCTTCACTACAGTGCGACCATTATCCCTACGACAGTAAGCTGGATAACCATCTTCATCAATAATTGTATTATCAACAAACATTTTTGGAAAATGTTTAGTACAACCATCACATGACATGCATGGATAATTTGGTCTGGCAGCACCGCATGGACCATGAATCATGAAGTCACGAACTGCATTATAGTATTCATGATCTTTGTTTCGAACAGGAATCTCAGCTGAGATGATCCTATCAATGTCAGTGGGTGTAGGATACTTATCTTGTTGATCCATAAATAATAATATATGCGCATGCGGTAGACCCCGTTTCTGAAATTCAATTGTGTAGATCACTGAAAATTAAATTTATATAAGTGAGAAACAAATAATTCTAATAATTTAGCACTGAAAATTAAATTTGTAAATGTATGCGATTAGTTTAATATATTTTATAATAGTTTAAATTAAATGACATACGTGAACGAACTGCACCAAATATTTTGTTTTGTTGTAGATCCTTTATAAGACCATCCAACTTCATTTTGAAAACACGACACACCACATCTGGGCGATCTTTAGCCTTCAAACCTACTTTATCCAAAAAATAGGTTATTTCCAGCCACTTTGGATTACACGTGAATGTTAAAAATAGATCTGGATACCCATCCCATCTGCATATTGCCATCGTATATCATATATCGAGCTCAACCAGTAAAAGTAGATGGCAACATAATCCTCCTTCCCAGAGCATATGGATTAGCCTCGCCACGGAGCAACGCTTCAGCTAGCCCTTTATACATTTCACAACGCAACTGCTTTTGGTGTGTTCGAATGTAAGCCAACCTACTTGATTCCACCATGGTGTATGCATCTACCACAAATTGTTGTGTTAATTGTTTGACACAAAGAATAGATGGCGATTGTTGTTCTCTGCCATGCAATCGGTAAAAAAACCACTCTTTGATACTAATTTTCTTTCTTCCTCCACCATTAGTATTTGTAGACTCGGAGAAATGTATGTCCTCTCTATAACCGTCGTCACCATAAGGAAATAACAAAGGGTATTGTAGCGCAAGATATACATCATTCAATTCATTAATCCATTTTAGTTGACCGGATTTGGTTTCAACAATTATATCTCTATCCCCCAATGACTCATCAAAATATCCTACTAAAAAGAGCAGCAACTTCAGATGCCAAAGGCAAATTATACCTCCTAGCATCTTGTCCCCTCCTACTGATCAATCTCAACTTCACATTTGAAGTACCTCCATCGTACATGTTATCTCTTGCCATTCTAAAAGATTTTAACAATACATTATGTTCATCAAGCATTTCTTTCAAATCAGAAACAATTTCTGCGTGGAGATTATTTAAGGTCTCATTATTCCTGCACATACAAAATAATTTTGTTTATAATAAAAGGATAAAAAATCGCAATCTTGTATATGTGATGTAGAATAAATTTAATGTTTATATAATAATTGAAAATAACAAACCTAGCACAATGGATTCAGATCTTGATTTCATTTTTAGTGTCGTATATATATAGTTGAGCGAACTTTGGTGTAGAACCTTCAGCGGGCAATAAACTCCCCATCAAATGATAATTTTGTTCGTGTAATTTGAAGATAGGTGGAGAATTGCCTTGATTAGGTGAATGATCAATTTTACCATCCATTGAGGTAAAAGTGAACATGTTATTATATGATCTAATATTATCCATAAAATGTCTACTTCTATCACTATTTCCATGAAAAAGATTGTCCAAAACATTCAATGGTTCCTTTAGTGAGGACAGTTGGACCTTCCCTTGACTACAACACAATGAGTACTTTGGTTGACTTGCCTTAAAATAGGACCGCAATCGTTCTTCGTACTAGAAATATGCGCGACAATATTGACACTTATATATTGGATCACCATAATCACCATATTCTGAAATATTCAACGAACGTTAGTGTTTAATATATTTTTCAAATTGTGAAATTCTATATATCAACCTTAAGAGTAATGATTAAGTACCAGTGGCTATAATGTTTTCTTCATTATCCGTACAGCTAGTAACTAAAAAATTAAACGTATATTTAATATGTATACATACATAAATATGAATGTGAATGAAACAATATAAAGTTACACACAAAACCTTTTTCATACCCTTATTATTAACATTATTTATTGGGACATCAAGAAGATCTGGAACTTATGTTGTTAGAGGAATTGTTGAGGATGTCGGATTGTTGTAGAAATCAACTTGATCAGTTAAGTTTATAATCATACAATCATTTGTACCATCAATTGTAGATGATGTAGTACTTTCATTGATTGCTCTGTTTAAATTTGATGTAATCCTCTGGACCCCCGTGCTGCTTGAACACACTTTACACAAAATTTATGTCAATAAAATCGACATAGAGAAAATGTAAATAAATTTATAAGTGGATTTTATTAATAATATTTTACCATTTGTACGATGAGTTTTAGGGATAGCTGACAGTAAGAATGTGTTGGTCGAAGTAGTTTCAATTCCTCCAAGCCAATTTTTTTACGGTACATAATAAAATATAAATTGGAATTCCACGTGAATTAATATATTATTACTTTGGATTGAAGTTAAGTGTAATGATGTATAATTATTCTAAATTGAGTAATAATTTATATTACTTTAAAACTATTAAATTGTAGATTTTTAAATTTACGAATAGAATTTTGTAATATGACAATGTTAAATTTTCATTATTTATAAACTGTTTATTTATAAAATGAAATATATGATATGAAGTATATCAGTTAAAAAAAAAAAAAAACTCTACAAAAAAAAATATTATCTACAAAATAAATAGAATAAAAGTGTCTAGAAAAAAGAAACTCATATTTAGAGTGAAATAGTATATAAATAGATATTTTTTTAATATAATAAAATCTTTTTAAAATCAAAGCAAAAAAATATGCACATAGTTAAATATATTTAATTATATTACAATCGAATAATGTTCCAGTCTGATTATAAAAATAAATTAAATTATGTATTGTAAATAAGTACAACATATAACCTTCCTTCACATTGCTCCTTCAACAAACTATAAAACAACGGGCATCATTAAAATAGACAGAGACAAATGTACATATTATTATAACATCATTTATATTAAAGTATTTACCATTTGTAAGATCAGTTAAAGGGTTAACTGATTGTGCAAATGTGGTCTTAAAAGTATTTTCAATTCCATCAGTTGCCATAATATCTGAGCATGGAGAATTATTTTCTACATGAAAAATTAAATAAGCAAACCATATCAATTGAATAAAAATAAGCATTGATCAAAGTAAAAAAAATCCATTAAATAATATTTGAAATTACAAATATTTTAATATTAACTAATATATATTTTTTTGACTAAAACATATTATGATAAGTTAGATATAACTTATTGTAATGTATGATGACATTAATGATTAAATTCTAAGTTCTTTTGTAATACAGTAAAATTATATGTAACTGATTTCAATATAGTAATAATGTTTATTACTTTACATCGATTTAGTTAGTTAGCTTTACAATTACAAATATAATTTAAAAGAACTGTAATATTACATAAATAATTAAAATAATTAGTATATATATAAATAAATATATATATAAATAATAAAAAATGTAATATTACAGTATTGTATAAAAGAAAATAATTTTAATATGACAATGCGAAATAATGCTACTCTATAATTTATTTGTATATATTCCAGAAGCAATTAATTTTAGGCATATAAATTACTAAATTTAAAAACTGAAAATAAAAAAATAAAATATAAAATTTAATAATAATTGATTAATATAGTAAAAGTTTGAGTAAGCAAAATAATAACTTACTTTATTATTTAAAAATATAAGCAATATATAAGTTACATGAGTAATAATATTTAATTTTATAATTCGAGAAAGTTATAATATTGTTTGAAAAGAAAAAAAAAACTTTTAATTGAAGTATAATTATAGAAAAAAATATGGGAAACAAGAAATACATGGGACAATAATACAATTAACAACCTTAATATAGTTTTTAAAATGAATATATGCAAGCCCATGTTAAAATAGACTCTATACTTTAATAAGAATTGGGCCTGTTTCGCATTCTATATTTTTTTATGCGCCTTACAAAATCTACGAAAAAAAATGTTGGCTCATTGCCCTAAGACCATCTCCAGTAGTCAGCACAATTCTAGTGTAGATTTTGCACTATTTAACAGCAAAATCTGCATTCCATCTCCAGTAGTCTGCACTACTTTCTGCACTAAAAAAGAATATTCCAATAATATTTCTTATAATTTATTTATTTTAATCTATATTTCAAAATTTTCATATTTGTTAAATACATAATACGTAATATATTAAAAATATTTTTTTATATGTAATATTTTTATTTTTTATCTATAAAATTAATTATATATAAAAAAATACATATAATATCAAGCAATAATAATGCAAATTAAAATTGAACTTCATAATAATAGTACAATAAAAATACACGTTTACAAGATTAAATTTCCGAATTAGAATATTCTGTCCACAAATGCTCAATTAATGCATTTCGAAGTGCAAAATGAGCTTCCGCATCTCTAATTTGTCTAAATCGAGCTAGAAAATTTTGAAAATGCGTGTTTTCATTTTCAACAAGTTCGACCTCAGGAGCTGGCACTTCTCTTGCTTCTTCGATTGGGGTATCAAGTTCTCGTTCATCCTCAATTATCATATTATGCATTATTAAGCACGCAGTCATAATATCTTTCAAATCAATTTTACTCAAAAAACGTGCTGGATTTGCCACTATTACAAATCGACTTTGGAGGACTCCAAATGCACGTTCCACATCCTTTCTACACGCCTCTTGTTTTTTTGCAAAATATTTTTTTTGGACCATTTGGTGCATGAATCGTTTGCACAAGAATTGCCCATTTGGGATATATACTATCAGCCAAATAATACCCCATGTTGTACTCCTTTCCTTAAATAACATAATGTGCAGGAGGAGCAATACCTTTAATCTGAGCCATTCATTCGAAGTCGTTGATAACCTATTACAACTTTTAATCTGAGCCGTTTATTTGAAGTCTTCAAACACAGAGAGTTGCAACAAGCACAATCCATGTGTATTCAACTCCGACCGTTAGATTATTTTGATCTTTAAATCTCAACCGTTGGATTATTATCTGCTTTTCTACGAATTTCTATAAATAGGCATCATACAACATAACATTTCTCACAAAATTCTCCAACTCCTTTTCTCAATAACTTCTCCAACCCCTTCTTATCTACAACATCTTTTGTTTTCTTCTCTCAAATGTCTAAGCCACGAACCACCAACTACACTTCAGCTGAAGATCGACACCTTGCTGGTGTTTATCTTGAAATCTCACAAGATCCAATTGTGGGGATAAACCAATCAAAGGATCTATTTTGGAGTCGTGTTACGGAAAAATACAACTCCGATAAACCAAGCACCGGGATGCAAGATCGTAATAAACGATATTGCAATGTCGCATGCAGACCATTCTCAAACATGTGAGAAAATTCAACGGGTGTCTGCAACAAATTGAGCTGCTGAATCCTAGTGGTGCAAGCGAAAAAACAATTGTAAGTTGTTATTTATACTTTATGTTTTCATTTGTCAAATAAAATATTTTGATTTTAATATTCTTTCTAAATATGTAGTTGGAGCATGCAAATGAGACTACGAGATCGGTGAAAGGATATGAGGCTGGGTTCAAATTCGACCATGTATGGTCGATTTTAAAACCGTTTGTGCAAGCTGAAGAGCTAACTGCAGAAAATTTTTTAGAGTCCCCTCTTTCCCCTAATGCTTCTTTGTCTTCATTTTCTATTGATTTAAATAACGAAAACATTACCAGTGCTGGTGGTTCTTCGTCAAAAAGACCCAAGGGGATCAAAAAATCATAACTTAAAAAGAAACAAAAAGAAGATGATGATGATTTCGTACAAATGATTAAACAAGAAAATGCCTCACTTAGAGAATTGTTAGCAAGCGTAGCCTCAAGAAAAGATCGTGAGAATGAGCTAAAAGCTCGTGAACTTGAGTTGAAAGATCATGAGATAACAATGAAAAATGAATGGGAAAGGATCAAAGAAGAGAATGCAACTTTAAGGATGAATTTAGACACTGTTACTGATCCTGCACTACGTGAATACTTGAGGTTGGAGCAGCAAAGAATTCTGCAGAGGAGGACACAAGCCGAGCCAACAAATCCACCTCCAAATACATTTGATGTGTTTGGAAATTTTTTTCCGGACATTGGAGGGTCTGGAGGTGGTCTTTCTGATTATTGAAATTAGGTTATTAATTTAGTATCATGTGTATTTTCTATTTAGTATAAATAATTGTGTTTTTACTTATGTTGTGTAATTTTATATTTTGTATGTAACTTTATAATTTTTAGTTGTAATTGTATTTTTTGTCTATTTGTATTTTTATCTATTTTTTATTTTTTATGGTAGAATAATAATTATATGTGTAGTATTTAAAAATTTTATTGTATGATTATTATTATTATTAAAGTTACATCTTTTTATTATTTTTTATCAAATTTAATTAAAATAATCTTAAAATTAATTAAACCAAATTAATTGTAAAAAATATTATTGTATTATTTTTATTTCTAATTGAAATTACATCCTTTTATTTTTTTTATCATATTTAATTAAATATTATTAAAATTAATTAAATTAAATTAATTATAAAATAAAAATTTATTATTAAATACATAAAATAATAAAACAGAATAAAAAAAAAAGGAAAAGAAGTGACGCAGGCCCAAGCCTGCGTCATTTATACATCAAAGAAAAAAAATGGAAAGCAATGATGTATTGAGCAGTGTATTTCCTGAATTAATGCCTCTCCAACGCATTGCTGGAGATGGCCTAATAGGCCCACAAGCGTTGTGTCTCACTTAAATAAAAAAGAGGAAAAGAAAAGGTAATGGAATGTCAGGCTCAGAACCCCGAATGATGAACGCCTGAAACCCTAATCTCTAACCTAGGTTTCGCTCTTCAGAATGAAAGTCTGTGTGCGCAGACTTTTCACCTATCGTTTTCTTTGTTCTTCGGAAGAAAAGAAGGACGAATATAAATTTCTTCCTTCAGTCGATTGCTATATGAATCAGGTTTAGAACCTACGAAGGTTGAATAAGCTAAGTACTCTATCCTCTCGTTAACATTCGATTTATGTTATCTGGCTTCAAAACCTAATTCGTAATCTACTTATATTGTTTTCAGGATCGAAGTCTGTGTTCGCAGACTTCTCAGCCGTTCATCTTATTTTGATCTCGAAAGAAAATTTTGTTGATTTCTAACTTATTCGTTGAATCGATTTGTATTTGAATGGGGTTCTCACTTCCGACTCTTAAAAAAGCTAAGTGTTCTATTTACCGTAATCTTTGATTTTTGATTTCATTGATTTCTGGGTTCATATTGTATGATGTTTTGGGTTCAAGATTGGTATAAAACCTAGGTCTTTAGAGATTTACTTAAGGTTTAATTCGTAGATTTATTGCTATGCGAACAGAAATAGATGAAATATTCTTTCATCTAACATTTTCTTGAACGGAAAAAAAATGCTTTCTATGTAGATTCAATATCCACCTATTCATATATAGTCTGATGAACACAATTTTCTCTGTTTATATTTTAAGGTTAAGTTATATGGTTATTATCTCTTTGTAGAATATATTTGTACAAAATGCTTGGTCTGTTGGAATTGGTAAAATCTGTTTAAATAGTTCGAGAATTAAGAAACTTTTGGGGGGTGAATGCCTGTGTTTGGGATGATGTTCAACTTTTCATTACTAATTTATTTATAAAACCTTCCATATTTGTTATTTATGTAATCTATGCAGACTTTTCATTATCGTCTTCTTTGTTTTTCAGAAGAAAAGAAGGACGATTATAACTTTTTTCGTTCAGTCGATTGGTATTTTAATCGGATTCAAAACTTGGGAAGGTTGAAAAAGCTAAGTACTATATCCTCTCGTTAACATTCGGTTTATGTTATCTGGCTTGAAACACAATTTTTTTTCAGGATAGGACTCTGTGTTCCAGACTTATCACCCGTAAGTCATATTTTGATCTCGGAAGAAAATTATGACGATTTCTAAGTTCTTCATTGACTCGATTGGTATCTGAATGCTGTTGTCACTTTCCGACTCTTGAAAAAGCTAAGTGTTCTATTTATCAGTAATCTTTGATTTATGATATCGTTGATTTATGGGTTAGTATTGTATGATGTTTTGGGTTCGAGATTGGTATAAAATATAAGTCTTGAGAAATATGCTTAATGTTTAATTCGTAGATTTATTGCTATGCGAACAGAAATAGATGAAATATTCTTTCATCTGACATTTTGTTGAATGAAAAAAAGAAACAGTCTTGTACGTATATTCAATATCCAGCTATTCATATACAGATTGAAGAACACAATTATCTCTGTTTATATTTATTTGGTCAAGTTATATGGTTATTATTGCTTTGGAATAATATATTTGTACAAAATGATTGGTCTTTTGGAATTGATTAAATAGTTCGAGAATTTAGCAACTTTTGGGGGTGAATGTCTGTGTTTGTGTTGATGTTCCACTTTCATTAATAGTCTTTTTATAAAAACTTCCATATTTGTGATTTATGTAATGTATATATGAATATACATATTTAGAATTGAATTGAGTGGATTTGTTCACTATTTACATGGATTATTGTATTATTTATTCGATTTTTTAGAGTAGTAATTGGCCTGCTAAAATTGTAGACACCTTGCTCATTTCTTACTATTTTTGAAACAACATTAATGTACACATAAAACATGGTAGTAGCTGAAGTATTGAAAGGTGATGGCCCTTTTCGAAAGCTGCTAGCTTAAGTTCTATTGAGGTACGTTATCATTTTTTGTGTAAATATATTGTCTTCATGATTAATCCTTTTTTCAAAACGTAGAAAATTTAATAACTCTTTCTTTTCCATAAAAAATATTTAAAAAACATGAACAAATGCACAGAGCACATGAATGCAATAACTGATATGAGTGTGTTGATATTTTTGGTCAAACTTAGACTACTTGTAGGAGTTTTTTGTATAGCATATTGAAGATGATGAATGTGATAACAGAGATTTCAAAAAGTTACATGCTAGGCAAAAGTTTTCACATTTTAGGCTTGTATCAAGTGGTGAAATTGCAAGCCTTTCATTTTTGTGATATATATCTAGGTACAACTGTAGTATATGTTATTTGTATATGCTTATCATAACTTAAACAATCTCTACACTAACCTTCATCAAGTTATAAATCTATTCTCCGTTTCTTGTTTATAACTGTGGAATGCGTAATCTTTCTCATCACTGTAAATACACCTTGTTACCTATAATTGGGAGTCTGTCCAAACACAAAACTTGACAATCTGTGTAATATTCATTCAGAACAACATAGGCCTTCCTATAGTGTTTGAATATTTGAGAACATGACTTTAATAATTATTATTCTTGATTACAGTAATATAATAATAATAATAATAATAATAATAATAATAATAATAATAATAATAATAATAATAATAATATATTTTTGGAAAGTCTGAACACGGTTCAATGTAATTGGTACTGAAAGATTTGTATTTCTGACATGCTGCTAAGTTGTACATAATATCTTTGTGCTTTCTTAGAATTAAAGTTGGTCAAACAAATTCATATAGGAAATCAATGATAAGTATATAATAATAATTGAATAGAGGAATATAATAATAAGAGGCTTTCTGGAAAAGCTGAATACAATTAAATTACTTTGTGGTGTGCCAAAAAGTTTTCTGACATTGTATAAAGTGTTTATAATATTCTTATAGAAAACCAAATATGAGTTTATGAACTGTGACAACTGTTTACTTCTTAAGTTAATTGTGCTTGAAGTGTAACTATTTAATTAACACACCTTATTTTCTTACAGATTTATTTACTACAGAATCAGATTGGAAATAGTGATTACTGAAGTGAAATCTATGAAGGAGCCTGCAAAAGATTTAACGTGTATTGGAATTGCTTTTAGAGTTAATTCATAGATTTTATATGAGTTGCGGAGATTGGAATATTGGATATTGGATATTGTTTCTTTGTTTAATTGTTAGATTAACTACATTAGTTATGCATGTAATAAGTAAATTGACCAATTCACCTTATGTTCTTCAGAGATTATTAAGCCTTTATGAGATTTCTTAGACTAATTGTACTTACTATGAACAAATCAATTATTTTAGACTTAATTGATATATTTTATATGAGTGACAGAGATTGGAATATTGGATATTGTTTCTTTGTTTGATTGTTAGAGTGACTATATTAGTTATGCATGTAATAAGTGAAGTAACCAAGTTATGTTATGTTATTCATAGATTATTAATCCTTTCTAAAATTTCTTACACTAACTATACTTACTATGAACAGATGAACTAAATTAACCAAATTATCTTAAACTAATCAGTAACTAAAATCATAACTTTATTTATTGTAGATAAATCAATAAAATAGAAGTTAGAAATAATAAATTTAAGTTTTTTTTTATCTATGTCATAGGTATAATGAAAGTGACTGTATAGAATAAGAATAAAACAAACTATTTATTAGAATAACCCATAATAGATTGTAAAATCTTGAACTGACTAATAATGTCATTACATCCTAAGTAGAACATCCTTCAAAATATCAAAAAGATTCCGAAGTCATAATACCTACGTAATTATATGTCCGGATGGAACATAAACATACTTAAGCTTTAGAATAAAAAAGACATTATATCGGCCAAAAAAGACTGTTGATTCAATCTTACCATTCTTTCAAAAACTACATATTAAATTCAGACTTAGTTTTCCTTCACTTCTCTTGCTTAATGAAACTTTTTTTTTTTTTTGGTGACGTGCATTTGTGGAGAACTCATCGAACAGCTTTTGCTTCACAAATTTATCTTCAACTTTTTCTTTTCCTTTATCCACTTTTGATATGCTCTTAAATGGTTTGGATACCTCACATTCTGAACCCCCAACCTTTGACAGAATAAAATAATGTAATTAGACTAAAAGGATTAATGAAGATTAAAGTGATAATTTTAGTAGACCAGTAAATTTAAAAATTACCTCATAATAGTCCACTACATCCTCTGCACTTGCCAACCATATCTGACTCCTATTTTTAATACATGTTGGAAAAAACATTGCATTAATTAAGTTAAATAAATTCCTAAATATATAGAGTTTATTATTAATTAATGTATTAATGTTTACAAACTACCTGACTCTCAACGAAAGTAGTACTAGTGTTAGACTTCACACTATTTTTTCCTTTCTCAGCTTCTTCATACTATAAGCTCCATAGAAATTAGATATCTGCTTAGGTGCAACTTGAATCTTGAAATATATATCCTGCTTTAGGAGATTGTACATGTCCTCGGGATATAATTCACTGTCACCCACCTAAAAAAAAGGAAATATATATACTATTAAATAATTAGTTAGTTTTAGGAGAAGAACATAATATTAGGATAAAGGATTATAGAACATCCAAGTTCTGTTCAAGCAAATCCAAAGCAGTCTTCCCAATTAACTCAGTGCAATGCTGATCCCACAGTAATACATATACATTATCTCTGTCATCTTGAATCAGAACTTGCATCTTATACCTTTCAAAAAAAAAAAAAAATTAAAAAAATTAATTAAAGAGGAACAATTATTTGTATATGAAAACAAAAGAATAGATATTTCATGAAATACATCAAAACTTGGGCATCCCGGTAGAATCAAACAGGTTACAATTCACGCAATAAAACTTGTTTTCAGATTTACTCATCTTTCGATAGCACTTGGGGCAGGATAGATACCACCACTGTCCAGCAGTTTCAATTGCCATTATTCGGGCAAATACCCAGAAACTACCAACCTAGTTCAAAACGTAGAAATCCCACATCTTAGTTATATGATACTTAAAATTTTTTATTCTTCTAAAACTTTGATTAGTTATATAAGAATATTAATAAAGATAATTTTAAAAGTAAAAAGAAGCAAGACATACCTCTCCTAAGGTTCCGATCTATTCTATAGTACGTACAATATCTGCTCCATTTACAAATTCATCAGTTTGTAGAGTCAGGGAAGGAAATGACCTTATCGTCACTCCTGATTGTCCATTACTTTCCACTGTAAATCTATATCAAATAAGATCATTATAATTATACTTTATTTGCTATATAAATTAAGTATTTAAATATTAAATAAGAATGAACAATATTTAAACTGGTCCTAAATTCAGTGATTTCACCTATGTCACCATCCAGAATCAACTTGCTTGCATAGTAGGTAGTAGAAATAGACACTCTATCTGTTCAGAGGATATACAGAAAAATTTAAGTCAGTTTAGATTATTGTCAGGGAAAAATTTATTGATTTAACATAAATTTAAGATATAAAATATTTATACCTATATAGAGTTTTCCTCGACAGAACTGCAAAACCATAATAGGAGCATCACCACCAGCTCGTACACGTTCCATCATCTGCTCAACATATTCCCCCCAAAGAGTACAGTACAATCTATTTTGTCTGCACATAAAGAATTAATTATTCAGTTGCATATATGATGAAACCAAATGAACTAATAAGGAAAAGTCTAAATAAAAAAAGATTATATAGTGCTATTTATAAAATATTAATTGAGGATCCTAAAAGACTATTTCCGTCCATGTTGTTTTTTGTTCATTGCGAACACGGTTCTGACGCGGACCAACACTACAAACTCTACCAATTACATCTGCTAAAAAATTGTTAAATATATGAGAGAACATTATCTAACTGCATGCATATAATGCATATAGAAATTGCTTATTGTGAGAAATATACCAAACATCTCATTTTCCTTCAGTTCATCAATGTTGCAAATTTCCAGGAATGGTTTGAAATTAAACAACTGCAAAGGAAATAAGACATCAAATATTTCACTGATTTTAGTGTCATGAATCATTATTAGCATGTATCGGTGGGTAGTTCTCTTGTAATGCATTTTGTTGTTTGTTACAACAAAATTTTTTATGGCATAAACACTTCCTTCTGTAAAGGTGGCATTGAATCTCCACATTAGATAAGTTCTAATAGTAGCATGGATTCTTTCACCCTACATTGTAAAAAAGAGAGTGATTAGTAAATACAAAATAATTTAGTACAGGCAATGTAAATACTGATTGTACAAACAACAACTTCTATTGAGTGCCTCATAGTCATGAAATATACAATTTGTGCTCTAGGTTCTCATTGAATTTCCATAAACAGGGACTTGGTAGGATCGAATGAGTCGAAGCTTCACTGCCCACTTCGTACTGGAAAGCCCAAGTTCTTTCAGCAGACAGAACAATGAAGCCATACTACTACAATATGATATGATGAAGCAAGCTACAACAATAAAAGAAGAGTTTAGAAATCTGAAACTCAATATATATAGAGGATAACTGGAAGTTGAAAAGCCCGCTGATATTTGATCTTATTTTTTAATAAATAGATAAAACACCCAATCACTATTTTCTTTATCTTGGATAAGCAAACCAAATTTTTTTCTGATTTATAATTTTTCTGATAACTTGAGCATGTCTATAATCTGTTGGTATTATGCAAGATAAAACATCTTTGAAAATGTAGAGATTAAGCTTTGTTAGATACAACAAATCAATGATGGCTTTATTACACGCACCAATGAGACTCTGTGAAAATCCTGATGTGACGAATAAGTAATTTTTTTCCCTTTTCTGTTAATTTGGAATATGGAAATAACATTCACTTTTTCTTACTAAATATTAGATTATTACTCTAACTATAGGAAAGGTGAATTTGAAGAGTCAATAAGTCTTATTTCATAATTTAATCACCATAAAAGTTGACAAAATACTAACAACCAATGACTGATTGTCTCATTTCACACACCAATGGTTTATTCTGAAAACCGTGATCTTAACTGTTATCATTATGTTCATTTTCTTTGTTCATGCTACTGGGAAGAAACTGCATCTCAACAGTCACAATTGTTTTACAGAAAAATATATAAATTTGATTCTAATAGAATTAACCAATCAATGCTTCTGCATGAAAAAAACAGTCTGCCAGAATCATTATCTTGTTTAATGTGAAGTGTTTCATTCAAGCTTCCAGTTCTCTCATATCACAATTTTATTATAATAGTTTATATTTTTTAACTAATCCATTCTTTTGTTTGCTTTTTTAAACAGAAAGAAATTTAAGGATTCTGAAAATACATTGTTTGTATTTTCTATCTCGGTTAACAATTTCAACAGATAATTCATGTGGACTAATGAAATATTTTTTGTAAATCATTCATTTATATGTTATTTTAAACAAAAACTACTTTTAGTTTTTAATTGCATGTCAAGTTATAAAAAAAGGGTTCACTCTTGTACATTTTGTTTATATTACTCATGTATTTGTAGTACAAATTTAAACAGGACTGTATTTTTCAGGAATTGTATATAAAATGTATAATAATTTTTTTGGGGATTACATAGGTGTTATTAGGCCTATTGAAAGGCATTATGACAGCTATGGCCATTTCAAAATTTAAGTAAAATAAAAAGTAAAAACAAACAAACATAAAATACAAATTAGATGGTAGGGTGAGGGCTAGTGGAAGCGTGTATTATCTGGTGAAAAAATATTCTTCAATCTCTTCCCTTAATCATTGAATTCAACTCTGACACATCAAACTATCTTTTCTTCAAATATTTATCAAGGATCAACACTACAGTCTTGGAAGAATTCTCAAAGAAGACACTAAATTTTCTATTATTAAATAGTAGGACAGTTTTGGCAAGAAAATGACATTCCTGTAATTATGTCAAATTGTCCTGCTTTAATATAGATATAGATTTATGCTACCTTGATTTGAATGTCGTATGAAATTATGTGGCAAATAATTGCATATGTGTAGTTGATCAATTATAACCCGAGAGGGAGTAATTGACTAACGGATTAGGAATGCATGACATAAAACTATTAGATGTATGTCTTATGATGAGAATAAAACCTAGCAACAATTGGGACACTGTCATATCGAGAGATAATCAGTGGGGTCTAATCTACTTTTGGATCTAACTCGAGAGACGATTCAATTATATTATTGATTCTCTTACGAATATATAAATTAAAGATGATTTTATACATTAAAGGAACTCATATAAACCATATGAATGCATGCCCCTAAAATCCATTTAGTCTTTGATCTTCTTAGTTATTTGATCTTGATTCGTGATCTTTATTTCTACTCTTATTTTCTTTATTTTAGTTTCTAAAACCAATCACAAATATTCGATTCTTTAAATAAATGATAATATTACAAACAAGTACTTAGTTGGTTTTACTATAGACCATTCATGTGGATACGATACTTGTTCTCACCAAAATTTTACTATAAATTGCCTCATGTACTTGCGAGTCGTATATTAGTGAAATGAAATAGTGAACAATACATCAAATTTATTAGTTTTAAACTTGTTGGAATGATAAGGAGCGTATATATAACTTTCATGCAGACTATGTCTTCCAATTGTAGCTCTAACATGCTCAAAAATTCAATCAAAGTGCAAATTACATATTAACTCATCTTATATAACTTTATAATTTTACTCATATCTTGAACTACAAATATTTGTTCAAACAAGTGACATTAAACAAAATAACACACAGGGCTATAATGTCTGTTGGAAATATACGAAGTATAATTTGAATAGGACACCTTAAAAACAACTTTGAAATTGATATTGATGCAGAAGTTTGGTCAAAGGCACAAGTTTTATCTACATTCTGGAAAAGGTCGATCATATGTGTGCTCGAATGAGTGGATTTGAGACGATTTGACGAGTTATTTGTGTTTTGAGTAGGTTTTGATATATTTTATAAGGTATCAACCTCCAACCTTTATATATGTTCTTATAAGGCTTGAAATAAGTTTCTCATCACCTGAAACATATTTTAGCATTGAAACAATTTAAAAGAGATTCTTGAGATTCAAGAAGGGACTTTCAAGATCAAATTCTAATGGGGATTTTTTTATCTTTTCTTTATCTTATTCTTTTAGTTAGACATGAATATAAATTTGTTTTTGAGTTTGCACAATCATGTCCAACTAAACTCTCTTGAGATTCTAAAATTATTTGTAGTTTAATGAATATTATTGATGAATGTTTGAATTTATCTAAATAGTTATCCATGTTCTCTACTCATGGGTTTTGCTTCTATTAAAATTTAACTATTTGACAAATAATTATCTTTATGATTGTCAAATTCAAGATTCGAAAAATGTGACTTTGATATAGATCTTGGAACATATGACATAATAACTCGTTTAATCAAAAGGTTGGTGATTATTGTAAAGAGATTATCAATCATATATGTCTTTTAGAATTAATTGCTTGCGTAAAATATGAATTATTTACTTTGAAAAAAATGAATAGTTTAATTTTGTGATAGATCTTGTAAATAATAAAAGAACTTAGGAAATCATTAAGAAATCAATTATTGAAATCAAATGAAAGCACCCTGGTGAATTTGATTGAATCTGAATATTTTCTTTTTGTCATATTTGACTTTTCATGATTGATAATTTATTGTTTCTAAATTTAATTATATATATATTTTACAAAATTTTATTATCAAGTAAAAATGAGAATTAATATATCATAATATCTATTGAATTAACATTAAAGTCATATTATATGTTTGTGGTATAGTCGAAAAGAATTTGACCAAACCTCTCCATGGACTCTCTCATGACAATAGTACTTCTAATGTGACATCTACGGCACCAGAGACTTCATTTTCGGCAATGTAGTTGTCATTTTCAGAACTGCAACCTCTACCCTCACCTACCATTCCAAATCAAAATGTGCCTCAGTCCATAATTGCACGACTCGGGCCGTCGTTGATTTGGCCAATAATAATATCACAATCGAGACTTATCTTGGCCCTGGAAAGATGTTTATATGCAATTGTTTATGGATAATTTAATCAATCCTGCTTGCTGGAGTATATGGTCAGGAGATTTTGTGCTGAGCATGTCGTATTATGCTGAATTCGACAATTACGGGCCTGGATCCAATACGAGCCGGAGAGTGACGCGGCCCGGATTCCATATTATCAATGCGACCGATGATGCAAATTTTACTGTTTGTGCGTTCACAGGGGAGATGATTGGAGGGCTCAATTATACCGGAGGAATATTGTGGTTGATGAGAGTATTTGCGTATCTGCCGAATGTATCTCTGTTAAATAAAAAAAAAAATATAATAATAATTCTTGTTGATTTTTCAGACAGACAAACTACATTGCCCCAACTCTTGCTCTGATAATTTAATTTAATTTAATGGAAGCTATGTGGATTATCAGCCGGGTATTAACATAATAGCCTCTGGACACATATTTGGGCTAAAAGAATCTATCTTGTTTTTTCTTTTCCTACTATTCATACGAAAGTGAAATGACACTCGTTATCTCAATGATTCATAGGGCCCAAAACTGAAAACAACGGGGCTTGAAACAATGGATCAAAGAGCCGTATAAGAATTGAACTATCAAACCTTATAAGGTTAGTATAACTACGACAAAATAATCTTTTCACTACCTAAAAAACAAAAAATGACAAAAACATTGAACTCAAATGGGTGGACACAAAACATCGACCTTATGAAATAATGATATTTCTCATTATATCTTCTCAACTACAGTTATCTTTGGGACTCTAATATTTTCTACCCTTATTAAATATGTGTAATTTATTTTTGTGCACACCTCTTGATATTAAATGGTTTTCTTTTTGCTATTTTTATCATTTATTAGGACTTTTTTGTTTTTATTGATCCCGTCGTAAAAATTGATCACTTTGGTTTTAGTCGAGAGCATCAAACCATCATTGAATTTTATAGCTAGATTCGATGGTGAGTGACTGCACCCTTATAAATCAAGTTAGATTCAATAAGAAGGACAAAACAATATTGAATCTAAAGAGTTGAACAAACAAACCTCGGATTCATTAATATAATCATTTACTAAGAGCATTTTATATTCAAATCAGACAAAATCGTACTTGTTTTGGAATCAATTCATCCTCTGTGTACAGTGTGTTTGATGATCACATATACTCGAAAACTAAAAACACCAAAAGTTTGAATTCCCTATAGTTAACGATGGAATATGATTTTATGATCATAAATCATCATATGCCAGGAATCTCAAGGCACTTCACTACTTTTACAACATACATATATTAATTAAAAGCACAAAACAAACATGGTATCAACAACATTCGATCTATCGCACCTCAATCCACTGTAAGAATGTTCATGGCAGCATTCAGCAGGTTCCTGTGAAAAAGGTTGTAATTCTTCAAATCCTTCTCCATGTCGACGCTTTCGCCCGTCTTGCTCTCTGCCTTCTCCTCCGAACGGCTGTCTTTGAGCTCTGAATCGCACACATCGATGTTGGCAATGGCGGCGATGATGAACTGCTGAGCGTCGGAATAGGTGTTTGCCAGAACGGCGCTGATTGCGTTCTCGATCAAGTCATCGATGGAGCTGTACTGATCCATGCAGTCGGTTAGAGCCGATTGAAGCAGCGGAGCCACGTCGGGAACAGCTGAGATTCTCTTGATTCCTGCAGTGATGTTTTCGGCTCGGTTTTCGACGAACCTGGGGAGAAAGAGAGCGAGATGAAGATGATGGTATAGTGCATGTGAAATCGTTCTGTTTTATTTTGTATTTCATATTATATCATATTTCAACTTTACGAATACATGCAATGTGTGTAGAATATCATGCGTGATGCACATATGATGTGTATTGACGAAGTTGAAATATAAGATGAAACACTAAATATAATTCACAATACAAACCCTACACAATGACATTCAATGTGTGTTTTGTTCGAATTGGATCCAATATTTCAAATGGTGTAAAATCCACAAATTAGTATAATACCTGAGGGTAAAGAAGGCGAGGCCATTAGCATCAGCTTTCTGATCTGGCGGCGCAGATTGTAGGGTAGATACACATTCTGTCTCGCTATCCCCGACACCCTGGCATGCGGCCTGGATCAGAGAATCACCGGAAAGTTTTGATATTTTCTGACCATGGCGGAGATTGAGGCCTGGTTGGGGTCGCACGGCGGTGATCGGGGCGGCGCAGAGGCCAAAGAGGAGTGCCGATACGAAAATCAACTTGTGCAACATTGCTGAATTTTCTTGAAGTGCTCTTATTTCTCCTCTTTAATTAATGTAGGTATATATCTTTTTCCTTTTTCTGCAGTCCAATGATGAAAATGAGAAGGTTGGATTAGATAAAGAGGAAAACAAACGATTGCATCAGATTATTTGCTTCAAAATTCAACGGTTCAGAATTGTAGGGTATCCATGATTACAGCCTCGTTCATCAAAATGGAGGGTATTAAGGTTAGCCCATCGCTCAAATTCTAAAACCATTAATTAATTAATTTATTTATTTATTATATATATATATATATATATACGATAAAGTTTTCTGTTATTGAAGGTTGTGAGAAAAGATATAAATAAAATAGATAGTGTTTTCCCTTCCAAAAAAAAAAAAAAAAAAAAAAAAGAAAAAAAAAGCGTATTCTTTTAGATAAGAAGTGCTTTTCAATAAAAAAAAAGTTGCAGTGTTTGATACTTCAAAATATTTCTTCTGAAGCAAAAAAAAAAAAAAAATCTATTGAACATGTAACATTATTTTTTATCAATTTGATATAGGGACAATCATCCTTAAAAATTATATATTTATAATTATATAATTTTTTTCTTCATTGATTTGACTTATTCATTTATATATAATTTATTTGTGAAATAAAATTTAATTTTTTCCTTTAACTAATAAAATCAGACTTTTAACTTTTAAAATAAAGCTTTTACTTTTTTGGACAAGAAGTATTTTTTTCTTAAAACATAATTATTTCTTTTGGAGAGGGAGCAAAAGGTTACTACTTTCTATATTTTTACTTTACAAAATAGCCTTGAATTAAAGGTGAATCAGCGTGGCTTTATTCTTTTTAGGAATACTAGATGTGTGAAATGCTCTTGGTGAAAACTACTCACGTAAAATTTAAAAAAAAAAAAAATTAAAAATATAACTTTTCTATTCACTTTTTTAGGTTAGCGACGAAATTGCCCTTCTTCTGATTTCTCTATTTTTCCTTAATAATTTTTCATTCCTTCCCTCCTTACTTCTTCTTCCTTCCGTCCTGAAGTTATTATTGAAGCGAGAGAGACGGCTATGGATTTTCGTTCTTAATTAAGGTAAAATTACATTTTATAATTTGTTGAAGACTGTTATTTCATTCTTCTGTTAGGCAACCTTTCGTGTTGAAGTTTACACGAATAGTGTGAAGTCATTGCCGTGTAGTTTGGTTGTTATGTTTCATGATTTGGTTGTTATGTTTCAGGATTTGGTTGTAATGTTTCAGGATTGTCATTCACATCTAGGTTTACTCAACACTGTTTCACGATTACCCATTATTACGCCTCACAAGTAGGTTTCACGAATTAGCTTTCACTTATAGTTTTTCAGATTTAAATTCAAGCTTTCACGATTTACCTTTCACGATTAGGTAGTTTTCACGATTTAACTTTCACAATTAGGTAGTTTTCACGACTAATTATAGGTTTCATGATTAATGATAGTTTTCACGATTTTCGTAGCTTTCACAACTAATTATAGGTTTCATGATTAATTATAGGTAGCTTTCGCAACTTAGCTTTAACATATAGGTAGCTCTCACAATTTAGTTGTCACATATAAGTAGATTTCACAATTAATTATAGGTTTCACGATTATAGGTAGCTTTCACGATTATCTATAGTTTTCACGATTATAGTGTCTTTCACAATTAATTATAGGTTTCATGATTATATTGTCTTTCACGATTAATTATAAGTTTCACGATTAATTATAGGCTTAAGGATTATGGTGTCTTTCACGAATAATTATAGGTTTCACGATTATAGGTGCTTTTACGATTTATCTTTCACAATTAGGTAGCTTTCACGATTAATTATAGGTTTCACGATTATATGTAGTTTTCACGATTATAGTGTCTTTCACGATTAAATATAATTTTCACGATTATAGGTGCCTTTCACGATTTAGATTTCACGATTACAGGTACCTTTTCACGATTTAGCTTTCACGATTATCTTTCATGATTAGGTTTCATAATTATCTTTCACGATTAGGTTTCACAATTAACTTTCATGATTATCGTTGACGATTAATTTTCACAGTTAATAATTAATTATTTATTTATTTATTTAATTAATTTCACTATAATGATTAACGAATAATTTTCACTATGAAGTTCATGATTAATTATCACTATTAAGATTCATGATTAATTTTCTCTTTTGAGTTAATGATTAAGTTTCATGATTAAGTTGCACGATCAACTTCTATGATTACCTTTCATGAATATAGGTATGTTTACTCGAATTACTTACTTAATTAATTATTCCTTTATTTTTCAGATGTATTGAAAAAAAATTGTTGTTCATTTTGGTGGGCAGTTGGATGGTTTGGAATACAAGAATGGTGAAGAAGAGGTGTTACCTATGCCACCAGTGATATGAGTTATCAGCTACTATTGGAAAATATTCATTCTATCGTCCATGCAGACATCAAGCAAAACTCGTATGTTTTGTATTTGCTAGACAAAGATGTGAACAAAGTAAGAAAAATGAGAATAAAGAATGATTCTGATTTGGATTATTTGTTGAAATTTTCAAAAGATGTTATTGATATTTTTGTGACTCTTACGAAGTTAAATTTATCCTTGAGAGAAGGCATTATTTCAATTCCTCAAAATGGTCATATTGACTACAGTAAAACTAAGTTTATGGGAGGATCTTTTTATGATTTAGGACTGCTATCAATTTATCAAAGTTGTCCATGTTCAAGCAATTTCTTGGGTTACTGCACGGCGGACATAGCCGTCCTAGTTCAAATTGAGCACCTCTAAATCACAACTCAGCCTTCAGAGAAGGAAGGGGGGGGGGGGATAATAGAAAAAGGTTGGATGACTTGGATTGTTCCAATTTTGATGAGCATAGAAATGATAATGATACAACCTTGTTGGTGGTCATAATGTTGACGATAGTCAAGTTGATTGTGGTGATAATGGTGGTGGTTGTGCACTCGGGAAAGGTGCTTCATCTTCTGATGATGATAGTGATAAGAATGACAATGATAATGATTTTGAAAAATATTATCCAACATTTATAAAATTGTGTGAACATAGAAAGTCAAGGTAGTACAATTATGAGCAAAGGTAGTAAAAAAGATGTTCATCCAGAAGAAATTGAGGTTCAGTCGAATATGCCAATCCGGCAAAGTGTTTAAGTTGATGGTGAAACAGAGCTTATTTCAGGCAATACAAATGCACATAGATGGAACATTCCAGGTATTCCCACTCATGTGTCTCCTCCTCGTGTTGAGTCTGATGTTGTTGGATCATTGTATCATATAATGTGGTTAGGAGGCGTGTACAATACTAAAGAACAAATATTGAAGGATATGAGCTTGTATCATTTGAATAATAACGTTGAGTATCGAAAAACTCGTTCTGACAAGACCCGATATTGTGCTAAATATAAGTATGAAGGATGCTCATTTATAATGCAAGCAAATGGAAGAGGTGGTATATGGAGAGTTTGGAAATTGAATGATCATACTTGCTAGCTTGATCCAACCCGTAGTGCAGTTCGACAATTTTCATACAAGGTATTAGGTTCTTTCTTTGCTCCTCAATTACTAGTTCATGGTGTTAATCTTATTCCAAAACAGATAATGGCAGAATTGCATTCAAAACACTCTCTGGACGTAAGTTATGGGTTAGCATTTAAAGCAAAACATCATGCATTTGCAATTATTTTTGGAGACGACAATGAGTCATTCAGAAGCTTCCTATCTTATCTACATATGCTACAGTTGACAAATCTTGGAACAGTAACTGCTCTGAAGGTTAATGGTCAAAATGTGTTTCAATATGTCTTATGCTGTGGGTGCTTGTATTGTTGGATTCATCATACTAAGCTTGTTATTGTTGTTGATGGGATATATCTGAAGGGTAAATATCGAGAAACATTATTTGCTACCGTCACAAAAGATCCAAATGATCAGATATTTCCTCTTGCAGTTGGAATTGGCGGCGTGGAGAGCATGGACTTGGTTTATGAATCAACTTAGAAAAGCTTACGGATGCCCAAGCGACTTATTGATTGTTTTAGATAGACATTTAGAGATTGGTGCTACAGTACGTTCGGTCTTTTCTAAACCCTCGCATGGTCTATGTTGTTATCATTTACAGCAGAATTTAGCTAAGTACGGGCAACACATAGTGGGAATTTTCAGCAAGGCAACGTATTGCTATTGTGTGGAGGACCATAATAGATATATGAGTACTTTAGCTAGTGCTAGCAAATCTGTTGCCGAATCCTTATTAAAGAGTGGGGTAAGTCGATGGGATCGTTCAATGTGCAAAACTTGGTGATTCAATTTTATGAATACTAATGTTATAGGAAGTTTTAATAGTCATCAGTTGTGGGCTTGAAGACTGCCCATGTGTTCTGTTCTTGAGGCTGCTAGGACTATAATTGAACAATGGTTTATTGAGGGAAACAGATCTACTCATGACAACAATTCTATATTGATATAGGTTGTAGCAAAAAAAACTGAATAAAGCATTAGAAAGTGGATCAAGAATGAAGGTTGAGTTCCTTTTTACTTGTATTTTCAAGGTAATGCGCGATGGGCATATTTATGTTGTCAACTTGGTTGATCGAATATGCACGTGTCTACAATTTGAGTATGACTTGCTTCCTTGCTCTCATGCTGCTGCGGCTATTAGGTATATTCATATATATCATCATACATTTTTAGGTATTTAAACTCATGTAATATGAATCTTAATTTAGTATTTATTGTATGCAGGAAAGTGAATCATGTCCCTTCTGCATATGTTGCTAATTATTACAAGATAACAACCTTACGTGAAATATGGTTAGGTTTAGTGGTTCCAGTCCCAAATCCTAGCGATTGGGTTGTGCCCTCTTATGTTATGACCAAAGTTTGTTAACCAACTCCAAACCCTAGGCAGTCAGGCCGTCCCAAACAACGACAACACCTTTCAGGGACTGAGTAAATGTCGCGTACACATAAGATCCCAATTTGTTCAAGGTGCCATATGGAAGGACACAACTGTGTAAGGTGTAATTGTTTTATGGCCTTTAGTGCTGGAAGCGATGCAACATAGTCAGCTCCAACCGCGTCCAGACGTGCAAAGAAAAACTGCAGCATATGTCAATCAGATCAACACACAAGGCCAAAATATCCTGAATGAATAGACTAAGTTAGAAATGAAACATATATTCAAACATGAGTAATTGCATTATTCATATTCATATGTACGTTAATATAATAAAATTGTACACAACTGGAACATTGCTCGTCTTTGAGCAACAAAGAAAGAATAAAATCATTAACGATCACGATTACAGGTATATTTCATGATTATATGTAGCCTTCACGAGTGTCTATAGCTTTCACGATTATAGTGGTTTTCACGATTAAATATATATTTTACGATAACAGGTAGCTTTCACCAGTAAAAAAATCTTGCATGATTAAATATAACTTTCATGATTAAAGGTAGCTTTCACGAGTATCTATTAATTTAATGAGTAGTTTTCACATATACCTTTCACAAATATAGGTAGCTTTCACGAGTAAATATACCTTTCACGATTAGTTGTGGCTTTCACGATTATAGGTAGCTTTCATGAGTATCAATAGCTTTCACGAATAAATACATGTTTCACTATTAAAGGAAGTTTTCATGAGTATCTATAGTTTTCACGATTAAATGTGGCTTTCACAATTAGAGGTAGCTTTCATGATTAAAGGTAGCCTTCACGATTTAACTATCATGATTGTATGTGTCTTTCACAATTTAATGTTTCACGATTACAAGTATCTCTCACGACTTAGCTATCATGATTATAGGTTCCTTTCGGGATCTCTTACACTTTTATTAATGAATCTCGGACATCTTACACTTTAATTTTTGAATCTCGAACATCTTACACTTTTATTTTTGAAGCTCGAAGTATCTCGTAATCTTATTTTTCTTTTCTAAAATTATTACAATTATCAAGATACACAAGGGGTGTACAATATTAACATCAACGCCATCAACGCCCTAAGTTTTGCTTTTGGAGCTCAGTCGCCTGAGCCAAGCCACAACAGAGTGTTATTCTATCGAGGAGGATCTGTGTTGTATGGCACATCCTTTTTTGTTGGTTCCGGTTCGTCGTTGAGCTTCACATCTGCCTCCTCTTCGGTTGATCCATTTTGTGCCGAACCTTAGGTTTCCCACCCTTCGATGTAGCAGTCTTCTGCCGGACCTTAGGTCTCCCAGCCTTTGTTCTTCCTCCCATATTTGTTGATTTTTTTATGTTATCCTTTGTATTTAAAAAGTCCATAGGTTTATATAGGAAAAAAGACAAGGGCACCACGCCTATCTATTTTGAAAATTTTGGTCAAACATAGAGATGATCACCCACACTTTCCAAGATAGAACTTTTTTAGCTTTCGAGGTTAGTCGTGTCATGCCAAATGAGCAAAAGTAAATTCCGCTATCTAAAATGATTCATACTTCCATGCAAACTTTCTTTTACTATTTAGGAATGGTTGTTTAATTAATGGTGATGTTGATTTGACTACTCACTGCACCCTTCGTAAATAGAAAAAGAAAGTTATAGTGGATGTATGTATCATTTTAGATATCAACTTTAGCTCATTTAGCATGAAACTACTAACCTCGAAAATTGAAAATGTTATTTTTTTGGGAAGAGTCGGTGATCATCTCTATATTTGACCAAAAATTTTGCCGATAAATATTACAGGAAAAGAAATGAGTGGCTCATCCCCTTGTGTTTTCCCTGTATAAACCCCTGGATACAAAAGGATGGAAATGTAGAGGAGGATAATAAAAAATATAGATATGGGAGGAAGATTGAAGGCTGTAACTCGTAAGGTCTGGCATAAGACCGACTTATCGAAGGGTAGAGACCTAATGTCCGGCACAAGATGGATAACTCAAGGTAGGTCAACCAAGAGAAGGCAAATGTAAAGGTGGGAAAATAAAAACTTGTTGTGGATACGCAAGTGCACGTAGTCATACAAGTAATATAATGACGAGTTTATCATTTCCATAGGGATTGAATTTAAAATAAATTGCAAATACCAATCACTAAACAATTTTAACCAAGAAAAAGAGTAATAAATTGGGTGAATGATTGGTTCTATTACTACAATTTAAGCAAAGAATTAAAAAAAATATTTCCAACAATTTATCGTTTAATTCACAACCAACAATAGCAAGAAATTTCACAAAATGGAGATGTAGACTTGAATTACTAATTTCCTTTTGAATCCGATTTTATTGATCAATGTTCAACGACATTGTTTTTGAGTGAAATGCTCCAAAGTTAACAATAATTCTCTCTCGGAACATAGAATTTTTCCAAATGTTGTGTTACACATTTCTTTTTCTAATTGAACATAATCTTATGCCTAATAGAAATCAGAACATCGATGTAAGTATCAATTTGTATAGTTATTCAAGGCGAATAATATATTCATATACTATTCACAACTACAACCTAGAATCAATTTCCACTAGACCTAACCTTCCCAATATTAAATCTAGCTTATCAATTCATCATTGCTGGCCAAACAATAACAAATATTAACCATATGCACACTTGAATGAACAATAGCACAAATCACTCAACAATTCATAAAAGTCTCAATAAAACGATTCAAAGTCCATTAGCAATTCAAATCTGCAATATGTTTAGCTCATGATTAGCTTAGAAAATACAATCCAAATGTCTAATTCATCATCCATAGTATTTGAAATGAAATTCCAAAAACAGGGGAGTAAAAAGAGAGTAAGGAAGAGAGGAATAAGCTGTTCGGAGTGCTATTTTCTTTTTCAAGCTTCCTTCTTCTTCTCCTTCTTGTTATCATTTTTTTTTTCTTTCCCCTTGAATTCAAGCTAAAAATCTACTAAGAATGATGATCTTTTTGTTCCAATTCCAGCTGATGTGCTTGTCCATGTTCTTGCGTGCTGTTGTTATCTTCTCTCCCCTCTTGTGCTGCTGCCCTACTTCCTTTGGCTGATGATGATGAAGGCCCACCAATCCTTTCCACATTAGGCAGCTCATTTAGTTATGATGTAATTTTGGCCCATGATTATTCCCCTGCTGATTCAGTGACTCATTTAACTTGAAAAGTATTAATTTACACAGTAAGCAATATGAGTTCGAATTTCCTGGGTAAAAAATTTACTTCCAGTATTGCTGCAACATTGCTCCCAGCAATTGGGGACTTCTTCAACCAGTCTGCACTTTTACCTTCGGTTTTCCAAGTTGAGCTCCAGCCCTATTTTTTACATGAGATTAAGAAAAAAATAAATATTTAATTTATACAAACTACAAAACAAAAAAATGATATAATTCTACTATATTATATTAAAATTCACTAAATTCATCACTATTTCCTACATGATTTTAAGTTTAAAGGTTCAAAAATAACTCTATTACATACAGTTATCACAGCCCCAAACTAGCGTCATTGCTCGTCCTCAAATGATGAATCTAGACATACAAAAAGAAAAATGAGAATATACAAACACAACATAAAGAAAGAATATGTAAATCCAATGCATGGCTTGACAATGGTGCATGCTCTCAGTAATTTATTCAAAAATGATGAGAATAATGCCTTCGTGCAACTGCTTTCAACCCAATCCCTCAAGTGCTAATGGCATGATGAAATCACAATATGTCTCTCCATATTATGTTCATAGGTCTTCCCAAAACAGACTCGATTTCCCTAGAACAAGACAAACTTTCATCCTAAAGCCTAATGCTGTGTCTCCATCGATTAACTTGATGAACCCTTCTCCACTTACGTAGACTTACACCTAAATGAAGACAATAGGACTTCATTAAGCTTGTAATGTTAGGCGTAAGTGAGGGTAGGATAATGAAGGAAATTTTTTGCTCAAAATACCTTAACACCTTGATTTTCTTGGACCCACACTAACTCTTTCTAACACTCCCCTCATCTTTACACGTGCACCCCACAAATTATTATATTCTACTCTTGCCACTATTAAGAATCCGAGACCAGCTATTTTTTCATGCCCAGTTGCTATGAGTATTGCTGCAGCAAACTGGGCGATTTTTTTTGTTTTTATAAACACGATCACAGCAGCTGGCTCTTCAAATGTAACACATTTCTTCCTCCAAACTTAGGAACACATTGTCCCCAATGTGTTATCAAAAGGAATATAATTTATGCTATCTTTCAAAATATGATGCATACCACAAAATGAGAATGTTTCACTTCCCCTTGAAATGTAGCCTTAAGTGTAAGTCCCCAAAAAAATTGAGATGCATGAAGGGGGTAAAATGGAGGATTATCCTTATAGGCAAGGTTAATTATTGGCTAAGAAGAAAATTGCTGATTCGGCTCAAATGGGGTGACCAAGGAAAAATATGTACGGGTGGCTAGAAAGGCTCAAACGATCCAAGGATAGCCTAAATCATATCATTGAATAAGTGCCATCTAACATTTCATCTCAAAGGGAACACTAATCAACATTTGTAAGACTTAGGCTCTCCAAAGAATCAAACCAGCTCGTAGGGACTCAATATTGATTGGTCAAGCTATGCACACATGATGGAAATAACACTATAATCACAATTCTTCTCAAAGTAACAGCACAAGAAACAACCGAGTGCATGCAAACATATTAGGCTAGTTCTCAAAAACAAAATAAAATATTGCAAGCATCATCATTGAGCAACACACATAAATCAGGCATGCTAGGGGAAAACATAAACTTCTTAACATCACATAAAAACAACAACCACACATCGTTAAACCAACACGCCATACATATTCCTACCATGACTTAAACAAGATGAACACAACACAACTGCTATGACTAAAACAAAAATGGCATATCACAAAATGAAAACACAAAGAGACACATAAGTTGGGGTTGAAGAACTCCCTGGTGGGCTAGTCGGAGTCTTGCTCCTCGAATTCGTCTTCTTGATTAGGGTCATCCGTCCATGATTCGAAGATGCTGTCCAGGAATACAGGGAATGGGGGGCTGTCCTTGGTAGGTTCCACTGGAAGGCTCGATGCAACACCTCATCTATCTGCTGTTCATATGCCCAATAATCATGTAGGCGTTCACATAGTTGGTTCTGTTGAGCCTCCTGTTGATCAAGTTTCTCCATGACATTGAGGATATTGGCTGAGGACGATGCTGCTTGCTGATGGGTTGAGTCGCGAGTGGTAAGCACACCTTTGTTGTAAAGGATTTCCTCATGGTCGAAAGTGGACACGCCTCGGGCTGCATAAAGCTGTGTGATAAGGAATGGAAAGATCAGCTTCCCACTGATTTTTTGAAGCACAATCGCAAATTTCTTTGGAAATGATTTGACCCATATTGATCGTCTTCCCTGTCATAATGCAATAAACGAGTATCAAATGCTCTCAGTTGACCATATAATCATGAGATGTGGGCATGAGGCTGGTCTTCACAAAACTGTACCATATTCGGGCTTGAGGCTGCAAGTTCGTCCGCTAAAAAGTAAAGAAGCTCAAACTGATATTCCATTTAGCTCATTCCCGAGCCACGATCTGAATGATCTCCTCAAGCTGCTCATTGGTGGCACTTTCGACCATTTCAGCATATTGGAACTTGATGTTTGGCAGCTTAAACAACCTATTGATGGTAGCAGCAGAAAACGTGATTTTTGTCTCCTGAACAATGACGTGCTCCACTTCAAAGTCAATAATGCCAGAGTAAAACTCCATAACAAAGTGCTCGTAGCTTCTTTGAAGTGGAGATAAAAGGCTTTCCATTTTTGTTGCTAGATGTTTTCGGCCAATCATTGAGGGATGCCAATAAATGAATTGGGTTCCGCTAGGAACCCACGGTCAGGGTAGATATCCTTATTTGAAATGAATGAGTTGTACTGCTAATTTTATGAAGTTTCTTGGCACATTGTTTGACTCTCGGCGTGATGGAATTGAAATGAGGAGCAATAAGAGGTTGTTGTCGGTGATGGCAATGGACAAATAAGGAGGGAAACTGCTCTTTGTGCAAACTAGGAAACCCAGCGACGAAGAGACGACGACTGCAAATGGTCGGTACAATGCTGCACATCGATTGGACTAGTCTAGCAGGCATTGAATGGCGATGGACGACGGTGGCGAGTGCTCAACGAGTGAAAAGAGGGAAGGGTATATGCTCAGCGAGTACAAAGAGGAAAGGGGAAAAATGGTGGTGACTGGTGTATGAGTAGTGGAGACGGAGGATAACGGCGGCAGCAACAGTGAACGAGAGGCATGGATTGCTCGGCGGAAAGTGAGGGTGGCAGCGGCGGACGGTGGGGTAGTGAGGGGGGGTAGCGGCTATGAGTTGAGTATTAGGGAGGAAGGTGGGGTTTCTTGTGGGGCTAGGGGTTTTCTTAGAAGAAAGGGGTGAAATTCCCTTTTTTGCCCTTCAAGTCCTGCATTTTTTTTTTTTGCATTTACGCCTAGTTGCTACACGAGATGCTGCAACAAACTGGGCGTTTTTTTTTTTTTTGCACCCAATTGCTACACAAGATGCTACAACAAACTGGGCAATATTACAATCCTGTGTAGCTGTCCCTTCCATCACCAAAATTAGGTTGCTCCCATTGGACAGTCAGCATTGATGTGGTTCAAAATGGCAATTGTTCATCAAGTCCATGCTTTCTTTTCTCGAATACACCTTATGGAAAATGGAATGAGAGTAAGGATTAGTGATTTAAAACTTGATAACCTACTAAGCAAAAGTAATACTATTTACATACAATATATATATTTACATATATACAAAAAATATATTTTTGGATTGCTCTAAAATAAAACCATAAGCAATCCAAAATCACCTCTCTTGTCATGGTTCTTCCAAAGTGATGGAGGTCTTCATTCGATCGACCTCCCCTCCCCAATAATGCTTGATTCGCTGCCTATTCACTTTAAATTCTCTTCCTAAGTGCTCTTCCTTTAATTCAACAGCTCCATAAGGGTACACCTTGGTCACAGAACTGGTCCGGACCATCGAGACTTCAATTTTCCAGGGAACAACTTAAGGCGAGAGTTGAAAAGTATAACTCGTTGCCCCTTCTCAAAGACTATAGGCTGAATCCTCTTATCATGCCACTTCTTATTTTTTTTCTTTGTAGAGTTTAGCATTTTCATAGGAGAACAATCTCATTTCATCCAGCTCATTTAATTGCAATTTTCGAAGTGCACCGGAAGCTTGAAGATCCATGTTGAGCTTCTTGATGGCCCAATATGTTTTATGTTCTAACTCCACAGGTAAATGACACGCTATCCCGAACACCAACCAACATGGAGACATGACCAAAGGTGTTTCGAAGGCCATCCAATATGCCCATAAATCATCCTCCAATCTTTGGGACCAATAATTTTGATTAGGATTCATGACCTTCTCAAGTATGCTTTTGATTTCTCTATTGGAAAGTTTGGCTTGGCTATTTGTTTGAGGATGATAAGCCGTAGCAATCTTGTGACTCACATCATACTTAGCCAAAAATGTAGGCAAGAGTTTGTTCACAAAGTGGGTGTCTTCGTCACTTATAAGGGATCTTGGAGGACCAAAATGAGTGAACACATGCTTATGTAGAATTTCATATCCACTTTAGCATCATTCTTAGGACTTGCCACAGTTTCAACCCATTTGGACACGTAATCGACGGCCACCAATATGTACAAATTTCCAAAAGAAGGAGGAAATGGCCCCATGAAGTCAATTCCCCACACATCAAAGAGTTTCACCTCAAGAATGTTGTTCAAAAGCATCTCGTTCCTTTCTAAAATATTGCCTACCCGTTGACACCTATCACAATTCTTTGCAAAGTTGTGAGCATCTTTGAAAATAAAAGGCCAATAATATCCTGATTGAAAAACCTTAGGTGTTGTCCGTTGTCCCTCAAAATGACCTCCATATGCATAAGAATGCCAATGATCCAAAATGTTTGGTACTTTCTCTTCGGGTACACATCGTCTCAACACATGATCGAGGCATTGCTTATAAAAATAAGGATCATCCCAATAACATGACTTCAAATCATGGAAGAATTTCTTGAGTTGTTGGCTATTTAAATCGGGAGGAGTTAACCCACTCACTAAATAATTCACAATATCAGCATACCATGGTGTTGAAACTTGATTAACCTCCAAGATTTGTTTATCGAGAAATGTATGCTTAATAGACCCTTCATTCTTCTCTTCACCTCCACCTTCAAACCTAAATAAAGGGTTGGCCACTTGGTTCTCGGTTCCTCTCCTATCTCAAATTTCCAAGTCATATTCTTGATGAAGTAACACCCATGGAATGAGTCTTGGTTTGGCATCCTTCTTAGCAACAAGATATTTTATAGCCGAATGATCCGTGTATACAACCACCTTAATCCCACCAAATAAGCTCAAAATTTTTCAAATGCAAAGACCACGGCAGAAAGCTCCTTTTCGGTGGGTGTGTAGTTGAATTGAGAATCTATCAAAGTCTTACTAGCATAATAAATATAGTGGAATACCTTATTTCTTCTTTTGCCCGAGCACAGCACCAATGGAAAAATCACTAGTATCACACATTAATTCAAAAGGAAGAGACCAATCCAGGGGAACAATAATCGGGGCAGACATAAGTGCATTTTTAAAGGTCGAAAATGCTTCTTGACACTCCTTGTGAATTCGAAGGACCGATTGTGCTCAGTAGAGAACAAAGAGGTTTGGATATTTTTGAAAAATCTTTGATAAACCTTTGGTAGAATCCCACATGCCCCAAAAAGCTTCAAATGACCTAACTGTGGTAGGCGGTGGTAGCTTCTCAATTACCTCAATCTTTTCTCTATTCAATTCGATTCCATGATGAGAAATCTGATGTCCCAAGACAATTACCTCGTGTACCATGAAATGACATTTCTCCCAATTAAGGACTAAGTTGGTTTCTTCACATCTCTGAAGTACCTATTCCAAGTTAGCCAAACAAGTATCAAAAGTTTCACCAAATACTGAAAAATCATCCATAAATACCTCAAGAGATTTTCCCACCAGGTCGGAAAAGATGGCCATCATACATCACTGAAAGGTGGCAGGGGCATTGCATAATCCAAATGGCATTCTTCGGAAAGCAAATGTACCATAAGGGAATGTGAAACTGGTCTTCTCTCTATCTTCTGGAGCAATATATATTTGATTGTAACCCGAATACTCGTCAAGAAAACAATAGTATTCTTTCCCTGCTAATATGTCCAACATTTGATCAATGAATGGCAGCAGAAAATGATCTTTTCTTGTGGCCTTGTGTAGCTTCCGATAATCCATGCAAACATGCCATCCTGTCACCGTTCTTGTGGGAATTAATTCATTGTTTTCATTTGCTAACACAGTAACTCCACCTTTCTTGGGAACACATTGAACCGGGCTGACACAAGAGTTGTTCGAGATTGGGTAGATAATTCCAACATCAAGCCATTTGATTACTTCCTTTTTCACCACTTTCTTCATAATGGGGTTGAGCCTTCTTTGGTGTTCAACAGATTTGCTGCAACTCTCTTCTAGCAAAATTTTATGCATACAAAGAGAAGGGCTTATTCCCTTTATATCCGCCATTGTCCACCCTATTGCCTTTTTGTATTTCATCAACACATTGAGCAACAAATTTTCCTTTTTAAGACTCAATAATGAAAAAATTATCACGGACAAAGTCTCTTCTTCTCCCAAGTAAGCATATTTCAAGTGATTAGGCAAAGTCTTTAATTCTAACCTTGGTGGTTCTTCAATGGATGGCTTGGATGGTGTGAAATTCCTTTCCGATAGATCCAAAGATTCAAAGTGTCTCCCAAATTTTGTGTATAATTGCTTAGGCTCCACCCATTTGACTTGTGCTCCTTCATCATCACTTGTCTCATCATTTTCTTCAATTGAGGTCATCCTCACAATGTCTTCACATGTTTCTTTTTGCACTTTTTCAACCACAATAGTGTCAATAACATTCACAAATAAGCATTCTTCAATTTCATACGGGAACCTCATAGCATTGAACATATTAAAAGTCACTTGTTGATCATTGACCCTCATTGTAAGCTCTCTGTTTTGAACATCAATCAACGTTCTCCCAGTGGCAAGAAATGGTCACCCCAAAATAATTGGAACTTCACGATCCGCCTCATAATAAAAAATAATGAAGTCCGCTGGAAAGATGAACTTATCCACTTGCACCAAAACATCTTCAATCTTACCCTCCTGATGTGCCATGGATCGATCGGCCAATTGCAATGTTACGGTGGTTGGTCTTGCTTCGCCAATTCTGAGTTTCCTTAAAATAGACATATGCATCAAGTTAATATTTGCTCCTAAATCACATAAAACTCTACCAACATCTCTACCACCAATAGAACAAGGGATAGTAAAACTCCCTGGATCTTTTAATTTAGAAGGAATTTTGTTTTTGAAAATTACAGTAGATCCTTCGGTCAAAGCAACCGTTTCAAACTCTCCAAGTCGTCTCTTCTTGGTCAAGATGTCTTTCAAAATCTTCATGTAATTGGGCATTTGTTCCAAGGCCTCCACCAATGGAATGTTGATGTGGAGCTACTTTAAAACATCTAAGAATCTTCGGAATTGGACATCTTGTTGCTGCTTTTGAAAACGTTGAGGAAATGGAGGTGGCAGTTTTGCACATGTTTGCTGCTCTGCAATTTGCTGAATTGGTGCTGAAGCTTTCTGGGCAAATTCTATGGTAATTAAATTCAAATTTCCAGCTTATTTTTCTGTTTCAGCATCCTCTTGGATTGAAGTGGGCTCGTTTCCTTATTAGCTTCCTTAGCATTCAGCTCTAAATCATTACCATTCCTCAATGTGACAGCCTTGCAATGTTCTTCACCCTCTTTACATGGATTTTCAGTATCACTTGGCAAAGCACCTTGAGGTCGATTTCTCAACTCATTTGCTAATTACCTCACTTGAATCTCAAGATTTCTCAATGAAGTTACTTGACTTTGAATCATTGCATCGTTCTTAGCCATATGCTCATTCATCAAATTTTCAAGAGAGTTGGTTTGGGTGGTTTGTGGAGGACATATTTGTTGTTGTTGTTGATTGGAGAATCTCGGTGGAAATTTAGGCTTGCCTTGCATTGGTGCATTGTTTGAGTTGCTGCCTTGACCTCCCCGAGAGAAGTTTGAATGTTGCCTCCACCTCAGATTATAAGAGTTAGAATATGGATTACTGCGATTGGAGTTTTGATTTCTCATATAGAAAACCGAGGCTGGGTTGGAAGGACAACTATCAAATGTGTGACTATCTCCACAATAAACACACGAAATAGCCGTTGCTTGTTGCTCATGGAAGAAACTTGAGCTGTCAAAGCTGTCAATGCATCTACTTCATAAATTCCTGTTGTTTTCTTACCAGTTGGTGCTCTTGTATTGGACCATTGATAGTTATTGTTGGCAATCCTCTCCAATATCTCTTATGCATCATTGTATGATTTAGAAAGAATAGCTCCGTTTGCTGAAGCATCCAATACCATGTGAGTAGAAGCATTAAGACTATTGTAGAAAGTCTCCATTTGGATACAATGAGGAATACCATGGTGGGGGCACTTCCTCAATAATTCCTTAAATTTCTCCCAAGCCTCACACACGGATTCATCCTCTGATTATTGGAAAGAAATAATCTCATTCCGGTACTTGGCATTTTTTATAGGAGGAAAGTAGTTCAGCAAGAATTTCTCGGCAAGATCATTCTAAGAAGTAATAGAATCTAGTGGAAGAGTGTTAAGCCATGCTCTAGCTCAATCTCTCATTAAGAAAGGGAATTATTTCAGCCTCAAGGCCTCCTCCATAACACCTTGGAGCTTGAAAGAATTACTCATCTCTAAAAATGAACGAAGATGAAGGTGAGGATCATCAGCGGCTAGCTCGCTAAATTGACCCACCGTTTGCAATATTTGGAACATCACCAGCTTCAACTCGAATTGAGATGCTTGAATTTCAGGTCGAATGATGCCCAAATTAAGGTCATTGAACATTGGGGCGGCATACTCCCGTATGGCTCTCTCTCGATCATCGGCCATCAAAAATGCATTGGTAGCCACATTTACATCCTCTTCAGCCATATTGCTTTGATATTGAGTCCGTTGTTCTCATTGTTCCCTTCTTTCTCTTCTAAATGTGTGTTCAATCTCGGGGTCAAAAGGAGGTAGTCCAAAATCTTGTTGATCGTTCATACAAAAAATCATCCTATTGAAGCACAAGAACAACAATCAAGATTATAACAAAATAAAAGAAATAAATTGCAAAGTTATAGATATCACAAAAATTTTAAATAACAATCCCCGACAACGGTGCCAAAAACTTATTGTGGATACGCAAGTGCATGTTGTCATACAAGTAATATAATGATGAGTTTATCATCTTCGCAGGGATTGAATTTATAATAAATTGCAAATACTTATCACTAAACAATTTTAACCAAGAAAAAGAGTAATATAAATTAGGTGGATGGTTGGTTCTATTACTACAATTCAAGTAAAGAATTAACGAAAAAAATTTCAACAATTTATCGTTCAATTCACAACCAATAACAACAAGAAATTTTACAAAATGGAGATGAAGACATGAATTACTAATTTCCTTTTGAATCGGATTTTATTGATCAATGTTTAACGACATTATTTTTGAGTGAAATGCTCCAAAGTTAACAAGAATTCTCTCTCGGCACATAGAATTTTTCCAAATGCTATGTTACACATTCCTTTTTCTAATTGAACATATTCCTATGCCTAATAGAAATTGGAACCTCAATGTAAGTATTAATTCGTATAGTTATGCAAGGTGAACAATATATTCCTATACCATTCACAACTACAACCTAGAATCGGTTATAAACTTGCATCATTCAAGCAATTTCCACTAGATCTAACCTTCCCAGTATTCTAGCTTATCAATTTATCATTGCTGGCCAAACAATAACACATATTAACCATATGCATACTTGAAAGAACAATAACACAAATCACTCAACAATGCATAAAAGTCTCAATAAAACAATTCAAAGTCCATTAGCAATTCAAGTCTTCAATATGTTTTAGCTCATGATTAGTTTAGAAAATATAATCCAAATGTCTAATTCATCATCTATAGTATTTGAAATGAAATTCCAAAAAGAGGGCAGTAAAAAGTGAGTAAGGAAGAGAGGATTAAGTTGTTGGGAGTGCTGTTTTTTTCGAGCTTCCTTCTTCTTCTCCTTCTTGTTCTCGTTCTTCTTTCCCCCTTGAATTCAAGCTGAAAATATGCTGAGAATGATGATCTTTTTGTTCCAATTCCAGCTATTGTGCTTGTCCTTGTTCCTGCGTGCTGTTGTTGTCGTCTTTCTCCTCTTATGTTGCTGCCCTACTTCCTTTGGCTGATGATGATGAAGGCCCACCAATCCTTTCCATATTAGGCAGCCTATTTAGTTATGATGTAATTTTGGTCCATGATTATTCCCCTGCTGATTCAGTCATTCATTTAACTTGAAAAGTTGGCCCACGCCAGCTTGGCAGTATTAATTTACACAGTCAGCAGTCTGAGTTCGAATTTCCTGGGTCAAAAATTTACTTCCACTGTTGCTGCAGCATTCCATTCTGTACTTTTAGCTTCGGTTTTCCAAGTTCAGCTCCAGCTCTGTTTTTTACATAAGATTAAGAAAAAAATTAAACATTTAATTTATACAAACTACAAAACAAAAGAATGATCTAATTGTACTATATTATTCTAAAATTCGCTAAATTTATCACTATTTCCTACATGATTTTAAGTTAAAAGGCACAAAAATAACTCTATTACATAGAGTTATCAACAAACCGGAACCAACAAAAAAGGGTGTGCCAAAACAACACAGCTCGTCTGTGATCCAGTTGCCCTCTGCTGATCTTGAGCAAAGTTCAGGACATGGAGCGGATTCAGAAATCGTACACCCAAAAAACAAACATAGATCTCCTCGCTCAAGAACCTAATCTAGGTCTCCTTAGTGAGGGAGCTGACCAAGTGCTCCCCGCTGATGGACCTAATGAACTGATTAGAAACCACCAACGGCTCTGGACGATGATCCAGACCCAACGACATCGGATGGTTGCGCTATCGAGCGGTAATGGATTATATATCCAAGAAGCTTCAGAATCCATGTAGCACAGCTCGAAGCCCCAGTAAGAATGGTTTGGGAATTCGCTCTCTGTCAACTCCGCTTGTGTATCTTGATAATTGTAATAATTTTTTTAATGGAAAAAAAAAGAGATTTGAAATAAAAGTGTAAGATGTCCGAGATTCATTAAACAAATTGTAAAGATACCTATAATCGTGAATGCAAAATTGTGAGAACTATCCTTTAATCGTGAAATTTATATTTAATCGTGAAAGCTATAGATACTCGTGAAAGATGCCTTTAATCGTGAAACCTATATTTACTAGTGAAAACTATAAATACTCGTGAAAACTACCTTTACTCATGAAATCTACCTTTAATCATGAAAGTTATATTTAATCATAAAATCTATAGATACTCGTGAAAGATGCTTTTAATTGTGAAACCTATATTTAATCGTGAAAGCTATATTTTATTGTGAGTTGTCCAAGATTCAGAAATAAAATTTTAGGGGATGAGACGAATCATATTACAAAGAATAACCACATATATATTAATAAAAAAAAATCTCAAACAACATGATCATTCAGCTAAATCGTGGTATACTAAACCTATACAATGTTAGGTCCATCAGGGAGGAGCCGTCGATGGCTTCTAAACCTTTTGTAAGTTGTAACTGAGTTTTGCTCAGTTGCAGTTGAGCTTCACTCAAGCTCAAGCTCAGCACATGGCCACTGGAACACAGACAAGCTCTCTTGTTTGGCACACCCTGTTTGACTTGAGCTCAGTCGCCTGAGCCAAGTCACAATGGAGGGCTATTGGGTCTCAGACGATCTGTGATGTATGGCACACCATTTTTCAGTGGTTTCGGTTCATCATCGAGCTTCACATCTTTGTTCTCTTCGGTTGACCCGTCTTATGTCGGACCTTAGGTCTTCCACCCTTCGATATGGCAGTCTTCTGCCGAACCTTAGCTCTCCCAGCCTTCGATCTTCCACCCATATTTATTTGATTTTATGTATATCCTTTATGTCTCAACGTCCATGGGTTTATATAGGAAAAGGTTTAGGGGATGAGCCAAGCCTATCTATTTCGAAAATTCTGGTCAAACATAGAGATGATCACCAATACTTTCCAAGAAACAACTTTTCTATTTTTTAGGTTAGTAGAGTCATGCCAAATAAGCAAAAGTAGATTCCAATGGCCATAATCTCACTCGTATATCTGTGGCGTATAGAGTCGTATATGGTAATACATCTACTGACCAAATCAATGCGAACTGCAATCCAGTGTCCATTACAATTCCATATTGTGAGGATCTGCAAAATTCAAGCAGTATATGCTAAAAGTAGGCAAATACAAATACAAGTAGAAGTAAATAAACACAATTGAAGTGAACGTAAAATTGGAGATCATGAAAATATGATCAGTAAGGTAAAATGTCTTTGAATATAAAGACACCTGATCAAGTTCACTCCAAGGTTTGATGTTACCCCGCGTCGGTTTATCCTCGTTAATATAATCAATCAATACGGTGAGCTTCTCTTTGGGGATATCCTCCATAATAGTATATCATACTTCGTTCCTTGTGGATAGTCTTTGTGGTTCTCATCCCATATGATCTGCACAATATCCTAGATACATAAAAGAAAATGTTGCTCAAAGTAAATATAATGATCCGATAAATATAATCACAATCCAAAAATTGAATGGGGTCTTTAACTTACCATAAAGGATGAGTTGACAACGCCAATTTTTCCAATGAAACCAGGATGTATAGTTGCATTTGCAAGAGAAGGATATGTCTGGAGAACTAACATATATGCATTGATGTGCTACAAAAAATTATGATAAGTATTATGAAATAAATTTAAGTAATTATAATGCAATGAAAAACTTACATATGAAGTAAGAAGCACAAAAGGATCCTCGATCTCCTTAAACCATTCATATCCGACAGCATATCCCAACCCCATGTTCCTCCTATCATTTTGTGGAAGTTTAATTATAATGGGCACATACTTACAAGTTTATTTAAAATAATGAAATGATACTCATGTTTCAGACATCGAAAGGAACATTTGATACTCCTCTGAAGATGCATCACGATGCCGAGACTCCATCTGTCCAAATGGGCTATGGAGTGCACGTGAAGGAAACTTTGGGTGAACCAATTTGTATTCAGATGATGTCTCAAACCCAAAGTCCTCTTTATCATTGGCATCCACTAAAATAATTGGAGTATCTTCAAGTCATGGAGTGCTAATAGTCACGGCAAAAGGCCTGACATGGAGGGATAATCTAAACCACTTTCATCGGATGCTGCTGCAACGCCACTGCTGCAGACAATTTGTATAGTTGCATTCAATGGTGCATCGTTCGGCTCCGGTGGATACACAACCCTCTCACCTGCATCCGGAGCTACCTCTGTGATCCTCTCACCTACATGAAGAGCCATCGTTGTGAGCCCCTCATGAGTCGTCTTACCGATGGAAATAACTTCTTGATCGTCTCCTCAATGATCTTCGGTAGATTTTCCTCAAATCGGTCAATTCGCTCCACGAGAACATGAATCTCCTCTCATATTTTGGTAGCTATGGCATCCAACATATTCTGAATATGCTGCTTATATTCTTTGAAGTCGATGGTACAGCTGCAGGTGTAGAGGTAGGTGTAGGATCAGGCATGAGGGTAGGGGCAGGTGTGGGCTCGAAAACTAGATCAACTAGATGGAGATCATCACTATCAGAATGAATACTCGAATCTACAACCGTCGAATGGCCCACAGATCAAACTCTAAAAGGATGACACGATCGATGTTGACCTCTAAAAGCACGACTCGATCGACATCGACCTCTAATGTCACAAGCAAATGATGATGATGCCAGTTTGTGCTTGAAAGTTAACCTCCTGTGTATGTACTGAATACCAGTACGCAAGTTAACATCAACGGACTGCCAATAAAATGCCTTACATTCCTTTGCTATGGGTTCGAGTGTCTCTAAATAATCAATCTAATATAAAAGAGATAACATATTATTCAATAAATTTCATAAATATAAAGTTGTTTCAAATTTTAAAACATTATTACCTCTTTGTCAAAGAAATGCATAAAGTCGATTCCTACTCTTCAAAATCTCCAACGAATGTAGCCTGGTCGATGCAGATCAACATCAATCAATCTATCATCACATAACCTACCCAGTAGTGAAACAACCTCACAAGCCCAAACCTACATAAGACAAATAAAAGATATTATAAGAAAACATTAACTTTAAAATTAATAACAAACTTTTTCAAAAACTATTCATGATGTACCATAAGTGCGAGCAAACATCCAAAGAAGTGATAGCTCGGTAGACAATGACTAGATGAAGAAGTGAGTGTCACTAGGATCTCGCAGATGCAATGGGCGAGAATCTGAAAAGATTAATTCCCCCACGGGAATTTCTCCCACAAATCCACATCCTCAACTAGAGTCCATACCCAAACATCCACCCTCGTTTGCTTGCCATCTAATCTAAATAGGACATAGTATAGAAACAACACCCTGACAACCTTCACAGCATCACCTGTTGCAGCTCGAAAATGTCCCTTGATGAATAGTTTGCAAATATCATCTAATCGAGGGGTGTTCACCATTTGGGTAATATCTACAATGTACACCAGCTTCGGGAGGAGTGTGACTCCCATTCGGATTAAAATTGGAGTCTCCAAACCTCGAACTGGTCACTAGAGCATATTCGCACTTTAAAAATCGAACAAATTTATCCCCGACCCTAAACCAAAATCCATCCACTCCAACATCATGCTTTGCAACCTCCCTTACAATTAGAGCATGGATGATTGCACTGCAAAGAACTTCTTGAGAAAACAGATGCATAAAATGCCCAAAATAGGAGTTTGAAAATTCAAGATATTTACAGCATCACCTGTTGCAACTCGAAAATGTCCCTTGATGAATAGTTCATAAATATCATCTAATCGAGGGGTCTTCACCATTTGGGTAATATCTACAATGTACACCAGCTTCGGGAGGAGTGTGACTCTCGTTTGGATTAAAATTGCTGTCTCCAAACCTCGAACTGGTCATTAGAGCATATTCGCACTTTGAAAATCGCACAAATTTATCCCCGACCCTAAACCAAAATTCATCCACTCCAACATCATGCTTACCAACCTCCCTTACAATTAGAGCATGTATGATTGCACTGCAAAGAACTCCTTGAGAAAACAGATGCATAAAATGCCCAAAATAGGAGTTTGAAAATTCAAGATATTTATCATCGCCTATAGCTTGTAATTCTCTCTTAATATCATCAATAACAGAGAGCCTCACATATCCGCTTATTGTGGCTTTGTGTCCAATCATTGTTGTACGCTTCCACTCCTAATTATCCTGGAAAATGGATTGCATTTTTAGTACAAGAACTAATGGTTTCATCATAAAAAAAAGGATTGTATAATCGTGAAAGCCATTTAAACATACAAAACGTCAAAACTGCATATACTCGTAAGAGCTACCTCTACTCTAATCGTGAAAGATATATTTAATCTTGAAAGGTAATTATAATCGTGAAAGGTACCTATAATCATGATAGCTAAATCGTGAAAGAAACCTATAATCGTGAAAGCCACTATAATCGTGAAAAGTACTTATAATCGTGAAAGCCAATATAATCATGAAAACTATAGATAATCGTGAAAGCTACTTATAACTGTGAAAGCTACCTATAATCGTGAAATGTATAGTTAATCATGAAACATATAGTTAATCATGAAGCTTATAGTTAATCGTGAAACCTATAGTTAATCGTGAAAGGTACTTAAAATCGTGAAAGCTACCTATAATCGTGAAACCTATAGTTAATCATGAAGGTACTTAAAATCGTGAAAGCTACCTATAATCATTAAACCTATAGTTAATCGTGAAGGGTACTTAAAATCATGAAAGCTACCTATAATCATGAAATCTATAGTTACTCGTGAAACATAAAGCTAATTGTGATACCTATAGTTAATCGTGAAAGGTACTTAAAATTGTGAAAGCTACTTGTAATCGTGAAACCTATAATTAATCGTGAAATCTATAGTTAATCATGAAAGCTACTTATAATCGTGAAAGTTAAATCGTGAGAGCTACCTATAATCGTTAAACTTATAGATAATCGTGAAAGATACCTTTAATCGTGAAAGCTGCATATAATTGTAAAACCTATATTTACTTGTGAAAGCTTTATTTAATCATGAAAGCCATGTATAATCGTTAAAGCTATTTCAACAGAAGAAACATATAATTGTGAAAGCTACAATATACACAAACACAGATAATCATGAAAGCTATTTTGATAGATGAAACAAATAATCGTGAAACCTACAGAATACACAAACAGATAATCGTGAACGCTACAACATACACAAACACATATAATCGTGAAAGCTTCAGTATACAGAAACCCAGATAATCGTGAAAGCTCTTTCAACAAATGAAACAAATAATCGTGAAAGTTACAGTATACACAAACAGAGATAATCCTGAAAGTTACAGCATACAAAAACACAAATAATCGTGAAAGTTACAGTATACACAAACCCAAATAATCGTGAAAACAACATATACACAAACCCCATGGTATATTTGAATGCCCAACAACAGGTCTTAATTTAATTTTACTTACCTCAGGCACATCCTCTCGACCTCACTGCAACTTCCGCCATTAGAGAAATCAGGTATTTGGGAAGCTTTCAAGATTAGAAGACGAAGCTTTCACAATTATGAGGGCGAGGGTTTCACATTTTCGAGTTCAACAGTTTCACGATTAGGAGGGCAAGGGCAACACGATTTGAATTCAAATTGGGAGGGCAAGAGTTTCACAATTTGAAGTTGAACAGTTCTTTTCACCATTAGGGACGGCAAGTGTTTCACGAGAATGTGGTCCCTACTTCATTAAGGGTAAAATTGGTATCTTGGGTAGAAAATATTATTTCTTAAATTTTGGGCACAGAAGAGTTTTTCCTATATTAAGTGGATATTTTGAATTTTTGCATAATATATTTTATTATGTTAATAATTTATGATAATATTATATTATTATTATAAAAATGTACATAGTTTTATTATTTTATATTAATTATATTTATATAAAATTTTAATTTCAAATATAGTTTGTTATATTAAATTTTGATTTTTTAAAGTTAGCTTTATTAAATAATAAATCGTACGGTCTTTTGAAGTAAATTTTTTTATTGTTTTCAAACTAAATATAAATATTTAATTTACTAAAAACCATTGAGGTTAAACAAAAAATTTTAATATTATATAAATTAATAGTATAATATTTTTATTTTTATAAAAAAAATATTTATATTTATATACTATTTATTCAAATCTAACACTTATACCAAAATTTTAAAATAATAATTCAATTCATAAAAAATTATACTTCATCCATAAAAATCATATTACATGTTTTAAATGTAATTATTATTTTCAATATATACAATATTGGTGTCAAATTAATGATCATAAAAAGAATATATAATTTGATATACCATATATTAAAAATAGATTTAAAATGAAAAAGTTATTTAAATATTAAATTTTAGTAAAAAATGAAAATAAGAAAGAGAGACAAAATAGAAAATATGTGCCAATTAATTATGGAGACACATGTAAAGAGATTCTTTTATGTAGTAGATAGACATATAGATACGTAATTACAAAATTCTTAGTCAAGAACCGGTGCATGAATTGAATGACAAAAATTGACAAAAATAGAGAAGGTGGAATGATTGTGCAATTGGACCTTCAAAAAGCATATATAGGATTGAATTGAATTGAAGGTTTTATATAAATTCTACATTTGCTTGGTTTACATAGTTTGTTTATCTTTTATTCTACTTGGGGCGTTAGACAGGAGATCTTTTATCTCTTACTCTATTTGTTACTTTTTCTAATATTTTTATTATGAGTCTTTCAAATCTTTTTTCAGCTTCTCTTAAACTTCGTCATAATAAGAGGGAATTAACGGTTTTATTTTGTTGATGATACTATAATTTTTTACTATACTAATATTCAATTTTTTATTTTTATTTTTTATAAATAGATAACTTTCACTGATTAAAAAATTAATAACTAAAAAGTTCGATTGGGATAAACAATTTTTGAGAATGGGGTGGTGATGGTTTTAATGAAAAGTGTGTTGGTCTCAAATTCTTTATACATTTTGAGTATTGTTAGATCCTTCTAAATCAATAATTAAAAGAATATGAGTTGTTTAATAAAATTTTGTAGGGTCTAAAAGAGAAAATAGAAAAGTTCATTGGGTGGCTATGGGAAATGGTATGTTTTCTTAAAGAGGGAGGGGATTGAAGCTTCATAATATGTCAGTATTGATAAAATTTTGGGAAAAGTAAAATATTTTTAAAAACTTCCTCTTTCTTAAAGTATACTTTTCAAAATATATTCGATAATTTAATAAAAATTTATAAGAAAAGTAAAAATAATTAGCTGGTATTTTAAAAACTCACCCCTTCCCAAGGACGTTTTTCAAAATATATTTGATAATTTGATAAAATTTGACGAAAAGTAAAAATAATTAGCTTGGTATTTTAAACACTCACCCCTTCTCGAAGGACACTTGAATCCAATATAAATATATACAAAAAATGCTTGAACAAGCGGAAAACTATAGCAAAAATACTGCCTGCGGCGACCCACTACTTCAAACCACGGGCCGACCTCGCCGGAGTTCTAGGTCCTGATTCAAGGACCGGCCCAATATTCCCATCCGGAATCGGATCCGGGTCCTCTTCAGATTTTGTCGAATGTTGGTCTATCTGGTTTGTCAATTCCCTTGAAGAACAATCCCAATGAATCCCTTCACCCTGGGCAGTCCGATTCAATCCAGAACCGGACCCGCAATTCATATCCTCTAGGACAGTAATCGATACCACTCCGTCAAATGGGTCTTCAATGGTCTCAGCCCGCTTCATAGCGGGTTGACCCTCAACCCGGGCCCTGCAGAGTGGGCAATCGCAGTGAGACTGAAGCCACATGTCTATACAATCAACGTGAAAACAGTGGTTACATTCGGGTAAAATCCGACCCGCTTCGTTGTCGTCGAACTCAGATAAGCACACGGCGCACTCTAGCGGAGATTCCTGGTTCTTAGATTCATAGATGAAAGCTGGTAGTGAGTTTATGGCGGTCGGATCAAGACCCCGAGGGCTGATTACAGTAGCGGCGGTGCTGGGGGGGAGGAGGCGGCGGCTGTGGTGGTGGACGCGGCGGCGGAACCAACAACGGGAGTACACATGGAATATGACTATAATGGAACAGGCAATGAATAGTAAGACAACGGAGGAAATCATGATTCTTCCCTTGAAGGCATAACCGATTGAGTCTTGATTTTTCTCATCCATTCTAATCAAAATGCAGAAAGATATTTGATTTGATTTTATCCCTTTTTTCGCAATATATAACAATTGCAGGACATGATTCTCTCCTAATTTAATTAAATCTCTTTTTTTCGTAATTTAATTAAGTCTCGTTATTATAGTTTAATGATATTCAAAATACGGTGGAGAATATTTTATTCTGGTTAGCCTTTTATTTATTTATTTTATTTTTATTTATTCTCCCTTTTTTCCAAATATTGAATGGAATCAGGAAAAGGAGAATATCGAGGAAACAATGTGCGATCCTATCCGTTTAGGTGGAAAGAGTTTGTAGTTGGACTCAAAGATACGAAATGGATAGAGCATATTAATTTCAGATATATATATATATATATAATAAAAAAATGTTCACATACCTTGATGTGTGTACTAAATAAAGAATTTAAATTTTGTAAAGTTTAATTTTCTTTTAAAATTTAAAATATGATGTATTATATTAGTGCATCATACTATAGGTAAACGAACATACCTGAGCATTATTTTGAAGTATATAATATATAACGAATATAATATATTCAATGGTTATTTTATAAATTGGTTATTTAGTACGTGGCAATATATAAAATATAATATAAATATTTTGTACAAGTATTTATTAAGTCGTCAAATAATTATTTGCCCTAATCTCTATTTTGAATCAAAGGTTAGATTGTTGACCAATCACAATACTCTCCCTTATGTAACTAAATTCCCGAACTTGTGGACCTGTATTGGAGGGGTGTATTATAAATTTATCTATAAAAATTAAAAGTGTAGCATATTTGCGACATAAATCAATAATATAAATCTAAATTTTGCTTGACATAGTTGGTTACTTCCTTAGAAAGACAAGTGTGAGACCATCTACAGTCGTGTTCATTACTCTATTGCAAATTATACACCACTTAAGCGTAAAATTTTCACTCTCCAACAGTTTGCACTACTTTCTCCACTAAAAAATAATATTACACAACAATCTTTATATTCTTTATTTTTAATATTTATTTTTATTACTAAATATTTCTTAAAAACATTATATATGTAATTTTATTTAACATTAAACTTTGAGATAATATTTATTTTACTTATATTCTTAAACTATCATATTCAAAAAATATATATGTAAAATTGAATGTCGGGTAATGTTATGCAATTCTATTTAAATTTGTATATAATATTTAAAATCTCATATACTTATTTAAATTATATTTTTATTATTATTTAAATTACACATCATATGATTTTAAAAAACTTGATTTAATTTCAGTTTGGATAATTGAGATAAAAAAAATTACAATATTAAATATTAAAAAAAGATATAATCATATAAAAAAAGAAAAAAAAGTAGCGCAATAAAAAATCTACGCTAAAAGTAGTACAAAATTTTCAAAAATTTCAAATTGGTGCAGAGAATGGAGTACTATTTGAGGATGAAAACTGACACAAAATGCCAAAGTAGCTTCTTGTTGGAGAAGCTCTGAACAAACAAGTGTTAAAAGAATCAATTTATACGAGGCGAGGGTGTCGAGCATTGAAGGTTGGGTGCGGAAAAGACTCAACATGTGCAAGGTGGCAGCAGTGAGCACAAGAATGGGTGCCAAGAGTAGGCGGCACTTGGTGGGAACACCGTGTTGGTATGGTGGCACGGAGCCGGTAAGCATATGATATGCAGAAAATAGAATATTTGGGGCTACACAATGTTGAAGCAGTCTGTTATTTGCAATTTAGGAAAAATAAATTGGAATAGACTTAGTCCAAGTGTTGAGTCATGTCCAAGTTTGTAGGACAAATTAGTTGTTCTAGTATTTGATTTGGGTTGTAAGTGTTGAAGAGTATACTCTTCACACGTTTGTTAGTTGCTAAATTATAGTTCTGTTTGTTCCACAAAATATGCATAGTAGCCAACGTGCAAATAGTTTCTTCCATGTATTTAAGGGTTCTGTTATCAATTTATGAATAAAAAAAAAAAACTTGAGCAGCTTGTTTTAATTGTTAGATTAAGTTGAAACCAACAACTGGTATCAGAGCCACGATCCAATCCAAAAAAAAAAAAAAGATTTCAGACTAAGCCTTGCAGAAGCTAGAATGGCAGCTGAAAAATTATTGACAATTTCATCCAACCCTCCATCCCAAGGTTCAATGGTCATTACGATCATTAGACTATATTGATGGAAAACTTGTGAGATCAAAGGAGTACTTTGATATGGTGGAAATAGGTTATGATGAGGCAAAAGAAGGAGCAATTCTCACAGCCGCTCAGCAGAAAAGGTTGGATGCATCAAAGTTGAAGGACTTGAAGGTCAAGAATTACTAGTTCCAATCCATTGATCGGACTATTATGGAAACAATGCTTCAGAAGAAGACTTCCAAGGACGTATGGTATTCAATAAAGAGGAAGTGTCAAGAATCAGCAAGGGTGAAGCATGCACATCTTCAAGCAATCAGAAGGGACTTTGAAGTTCTTCAAATGCAGAAGGGAGAAAGTGTTAATGATTGATTGGGCAAAGTTATGGAGCTAGCAAACAAAATGAGGATGCATGATGATCCAATCATTGATACGGCAGTGGTGGAGAAGGTGTTGAGATCCTTAACACCAAAGTTCGATTACATCGTCTGCTCTATTGAAGAATCAAACAATATAGAGGAGATGCAAATTGATGAGCTCCAAAGTTCCTTGCTGGTACATGAGCAAAAGCTTAATCGTACAAGTGCAATGGAAGAACTGACAGCCTTGAAGGTGTCCACTTTAGGTGAAAATTCAAGCTCTAGAGGAAGAGGGTGTGGAAGAGGTAGAGGGCGTGGTAAAAGCGGTCGAGGAGGCTATCAAGATGGAAATAGAGATGCTGGAAGATCATCATATCGGTCAAAGAAAGATGATGACAGCTAAGAAAAAGGCAAGGGGCTTTTTTACAAATATAACGTGGAATGCTATAGATGAGGTGGTCCTGGACATTACAAAAATGAATGCTATACCAGAATGAGCAAAGAAAAAGGAGAAAATCAAACTTTTCAGAGAAAACTAAGAGCAGACTCTTCTAATGGCATTTCATACAATGGAGGTTGCAACTCAAGGTGTGTTGATTGTAGATTATGGATTGCAAGAATTTTTTCTCAACTCTTAATGAAGGCTTCCACACCTCTATAAGTCTTGGGGATGATTCAACAGTTCAAGTGATGGGAAAAGGAACTGCTGACATCAGAACTAAAAATGGCTTTGTAGAGACCATTTCTAATGTGTTTTATATTCCTAAGTTTAGGGCAAATTTCTCAGTATTGGTTAGCTGCAAGAGAAGGGTTATTAATCATATTTCAAAACCGTGAATGTGAAATATATGACTCAAAGAGAGGATCGATTCTTGTGATGAAGATGACAGCAACCAAGTTGTATCCATTGAAATTAGATACATTAGCAAAGAGTCTAATGGTAAAGGAAGAAGATCCAACCTAGCTATGGCATTTCAGATATGGACATCTACATTTCAATGGGCTCAAGACACTGTCAAAGAATAACATGGTGACAGACTTACCAGAAACCACACCTCCCTAAATATTATGTGAGAGTTGTGTAGTAGCAAAGCATGAAAGAGACTCATTCCCATCTGGAAAGTCAGCAAGAGCTCAAGAAATCTTGGAGCTAGTTCATTTGGACTTGTGTGGTCCCATCACTCCATAATCAAATGTTAACAAGAAACATCTTATGACTCTTATTGATGATTTTAATAGAAAAACATGGATTTATTTTTTGCACACCAAGTCAGAAGCCTTACAAAGGTTTAAGAGTTTTATTGCATTGGTTGAAACTGAAACTGATAGAAAAGTTAAGGCTTTAAGAACTGATAGGGGAAGAGAGTTTTGCTCTAATAAATTTGTTGATTTTTGTGAAGAAAAGGGTATAAGAAGGCAGTTGACAACAACGTATAACCTCAAAAAAATGGTGTGGCAGAGAGGAAGAATAGATCCATTCTGAACATGATTCGAAGCTTATTAGTCAAAAGAAATGTGCCAAAGAATTTCTGGCTTGAAGTTGCAATGTGGTCAGTTCATGAGCTTAACAGAAGCCCTACCTTCTCTGTTAAGAACATGACCCCACAGGAAGCATGGAGTGGAAGAAACTTGCTGTGGATCATTTCAAAGTATTTGGTTACATTGTATATACACACATTCCTGATGAGAAAAAAAAAAGGCTGGAATAAAAAGTTTGAAGTTCGTGCTTCTAGGAGTCAGTGAGACTTCTAAAGCCTATAAGCTTTATGATCTATTGACAAAGAAGGTTATAGTGAGTCGTGATGTGATTTTTTATAAAGGAGAAGACATGGAAATGGGAAGAAAAGGTCATTATGAATCAGCAATTCATGTTGATAGCTTCATGATAATCAAAGAGCTAGTTCATCATATGTTCAACCAAAAAAGTCACCAGATGCATTAGAAGAGAATGAGTACTATTTGAGGATCCAGAATCAAGAAAGAGACTAGTCTGGATGATGGACTATGAAATGGATTATGATTCAAGTTCTGATAGTGCTCACTTTGCACTATTTGTGGATAGTGATCCTATTGTCTATGAGGAAGCATCAACATAGCAGAAGTGGATAGATGCTATGGACTGTGAAATCAAATCCATAGAGAAGAATCAAACATGGGAGCTGACTGATCTTCCAAAAGGATTGAAGAAAATCGGTGTAAAATGGGTTTTCAGAACAAAGTTGAATGAGAATGGTGAAGTAGACAAATACAAAGCAGGTCTGGTTACAAAATTGTACAAGCACCAGTATGGAGTAGGTTACAAGGAGGTGTTTGCTCCAGTTGCATGTCAAGATACAATAAGGCTTATAATCTCACCTGCAGCTCAAAACTCCTGGCCTCTTTATCAGCTTAATGTGAAGTCAGCCTTCCTTTGCCTATTTTTCAAAATCTCGTAAGAGTTGCATGGAGAACTTCAAGAGGAAATGTATGTGGATCAGTCACAAGGTTATGTGAAAAAAAGGTGAGGAAAATAAAGTGTATAGGCTGAAAAATGCCCTATATAGCTTGAAGCAAGCTCCAAGGGCTTGGTACAGTTGCATTGATGCTCATTTTGAGAAGATGAGATTCATGAAATGTCCATATGAGCATACACTATATGTAAAGATTAAAAAGGGAGGTTACATTCTCATTGTTTACTTGTATGTTGATGATTTAATCTTTACTGGTAGCAATGTAGAAATGTTTGATAACTTCAAGACATTGTATGATGAAAGAATTTGAGATGACTGATCTTGGAATAATGAGATATTTTCTTGGAGTGGAAGTTGCTCAAACAGCTTCTACAAATTTCATTTGCCAGAAAAAGTATGCTCAAGGGGTTCTTGAGAGGTTCAGGATGAACAATAAGCAAGCCAATTGGAACTCTGGTAACGTCGTTTCTCCACCAAAAATAATCCGACCAGCGGTCGGTATGCCCACACTGACTAGAACAAGAGCAACCAAGATCGTCTCCCAAAGGACTGGCGAGGATTTTTCTAATCTTTTGATCTGCCAATAATCACGAAAATTAGTAGCAAAGATTTGTATTTTGAGAATGAAATTGAATAGCGAAAATTAAGAAAATGATTTGTATCAGATATGTAAAATATTCCGGGTTCCAATTAATTCCACTTTAGCTAACTATTTCAATCATTGATGCAAAATTGACTTTAATTCATGCAAATAAATTAGTTATAACCACCGAAGACGCTTCTGACGCGGTCATATCTCTCCTTAATTTCTTGATAATCAGGAAGACGCTTCACCAATTATTTTCCTAATCGACTGACAACCCTAGAGACGCTCTATGGATTTAATGAGCCGACAGCATTAATAATTAGAGAGACCTAATTCAAAACCGATAAACTCTGACACAGGATTACCGAATTAAGACTGATCTTCTCTTGATTCTGAAGAATCAATGTACCACTAATTAAATCTAAACCACAATTACGGATGGCCGATTTAATTGGCTACTAATTAATTCTGGTCTAATGAATATTTCGAACTACCCAATAGATCCAAAATAATTAACCACAGTAAACACAGAGAATCACAGATACTTGCATAAAATAAAGTATACGAACAGATTTGATCTCATAAAATAGAATAGCTAAAGTTTCCTTAATTGTTACCGGAATAAAAGAGTTTAGCTACAACCCATCATAGAATCAAGAAACCAAATAAAAGATAGAAAGATAAAACCGGGCTGCTTCTTGGAGAGAAGAACGGCTGTCTTCTTGATTTCTTGAAGTAGGTTGAATGATATTGTAAAGCATGATCCTAATGGAACCCTAGTTCAACTATATATACAAATTCAATGCTAATGAAACCCATGGTTACAAGTTTAACTGATATATTGCTATCAAATCCCGTAGGAACCCATATGTGTGGTGGAATTGGGCCTTTAAATCGATCTTGGACCGCAAAAAAAATATTATGTTCAGGCCCAACTGGTCGGTATGCCCATACCGACCGTCCTCCAGTAAATCTCTGCTTTATTTTTTCGGATATTTTGCCCCTTTTTTCTCCAAAGTTGAATATTCTCCTACAATCATGCAACAACCTGAATTAGCTCAAAAATATAGGTGTTGAAGGGATAATGATCATTAAAATTACACCAAAAACTCTCCAAAAAGATGTATCAAATAACCACTATCAAACTCCATCGAAACCGGGATTGAAGTTGAACAAGGATGAAGGAGATCATGAGGTTGACAGTACATACTACACACAAATTATTGGGAGTTTGATGTATTTAACTTCAACAAGGCCAGACATATTGTATGATGTAAGCATCATCAGTCGTTACATGGAGTGTCCAACAAAGAAGCATCTCATTTCAGCAAAAAGAACACTTAGAAGCATGATGGGGATGTGTACAATCCATGAAATTGACGGGAGAAGAATGATGTTATGTGATAGTGCAAAAACTTTAAACTATTTTCTGAAGAATTTAGTTTAAGGGAAGGTGTTGAAGCAGTATGTTATTTGCATTTTAGGAAAAATAAGCTGAGATAGGCTTAGTCCAAGTATGTTCAGTCATGTCCAACTTTGTTGGACAAATTAGTTGTTTCAGTATTTGATTTAGGTTGTAAGTGCTGAAGAGTGTGCTCTTCACACGTTTGTTAGTTGCTAAATTATAGTTTTGTTAGTTCCATAAAATCTGCATAGTAGCCAACATGCAGATAACTTCCTCCATGTATTTAAAGGTTGCGTTATCAGTTTATAAATCAAAGAAAAAAAATTAGCCCCACCAACTTGTTTTACGTTTCATTATTCAATTAAAAGTTAATTGTTAGATTAAGCTGAAACCAACTTAATTGTTAGATTAAGCTGAAACCAACACACAAAGTTGGTGTCGGATAGATGTGTGGATGATGGTTGTGTATTGCGATGGGGCATTGAAAATGGGTGAACACATCAACAAATATGTGCGTATGTTTGTTGATGATTGAACACATTCACTCAAATTGGGGAGATTCTACACGTGGGTGTGAGATTGAGAGACTCAAACATGAGGGTTGTGAGATTTGTGAGGCTAACTAACCTTGTGAGGAGATTAAACCACATGTTGGGCAAAATTGGGGCTAAAAATTGGTGCTAAATTTCACCGGTGTGACAAGGCCCAAAAAACCATATTGGTAGAAAAGCTTTAACTCCGTGTATAAAGAATTTAACGAAAGTATTTATTTGTTTTGAATGGAAAAATTCAAGTGTCTATTTGTCCAATTTGAACAGAGTAAGCATTATATATATATATATATGATAACATAAGTACCGCCCTAAGTAGAAATCAACAATTTTTTCCCCATAAACTACATTCTAATTATAGTATTTATTTTTTATGCAAGTCTATATCAATATTTATCTATATACATTATGGTATCTATTATTATATGCAAATTTATATCAATATCTATCTATATATATTTGATTGATAAAATTACAACATTTATTAATTTTCAAGTTATTATTTATCAAAATATGTTTATTTGATTATCTTTTTTATTGGACATCGATTTTGCACATCTATATACACACATACATACATTAAAATTTAATTATTAAATATAAATGTTTTCGTAAGTTAATTGTGATATATATAAATAGAAAAAATTAACTTTTTGATTCCTAAATTATTTTTAACTATAATATCTATTTTTTATATACATATACTAGTGTGGGACCTGTGCGATGTACAGAAGATATTTTTTCTTATATTTTATATTATAATCATATATTCAAGTCATATGGTATATTGTAGAAGGTGTAGATTTGTAATTCAGTGATTATTTTTATTTTTTTTTGTCTAATGAGTATAAATTTATTGTAATTTTATATTTTGTCTTTTCTTCTATTAGAATTAGCCTCGTTCACAAATTGATAAGCATGATATCCACGATTTATAGAAGGATGAATCAAATTAAATTAAAAAAATAGCGATATCAGCAGATTAAAGAAAATAAATATTTGTACAGATCTCGTAAAATTTTCTAATTACATAGTCAAATTAAGGACAAAAATATTTTGTAAATTACTAATTAAATGGAATAATATTACAAAAAATTAAAATTTGATAGAAACAAATACTTTGAAAGCTAATGAAAAATAGCACGGTGCTTATACGTCGAAATAATTAGCAGATCTCAAAAGATAATCACAAGAATAATCAAACGAAACATGAATGAGATGGGCGAATTTTTCGTTTAAAAATAAGAAAGAAAAATAGTTAAGAAAATTAAATATGTTTATGATAAATTGAAAGCAACAGGTGAATAAAAAATCTAAAAATAAAATAAACCTAAAAATAATATTTTGAAGAGTGTAAGCTTTTGTGACTATTGAAATATGACACATATTATCATATATGTCTTACTATTTATTTTCTCAAAACAGAAAACGCAAAAGACTTCAAAAGGAGAGAGAACAAAAAAGAGAGACCTTAAAATATTTAGTAATAATCTTAATAAAATATATAGAAAGAAGAGAGAGACAAAAATAAGAAATGATTTTGAATTATCGTAAGATTGTTGAAAATTTAATTTCATATTTGACAAAATCAAATTTTATCCATGTGATTAGGTGATTTTAAATAATTGATAGCTTAATTATAGAAAAATTGTTAATGATTTCTCATAATATAATGAAATTACAATGATTTCACGTCCCTAACAAATTTATTTCTTATTTTAAATATATTATGAGTTAACAAAAAAAATTTTAAATTCGAATTTATTTATGTTGAACAACAGAAACTAAGCGAATCCCGAAGATTGTTGATATTAATCTCTTCAATTAAATTTTAATAATGTATCTTAAAAGAGTTCCATAAATATATATAATTTTACATTTATATGGTTGAAATTTAGGCCGAAAAAATTAAAATTTAAAAAAGACATATATATATATATATTGTTTGGTAAAATAAATCGAGAAAATTGAGTCATATATTTGTTAGATTTCATATATTTTTTTAATTTCATATTTCTGTAATTTGATTAATATTCGAAAAAATATCTAGATTTTGAATAATGTATCAAGTATTGTAGTATATTCATCTTGATATCATCTAATTTTGAAACACCTAAATTTTTGGAATAATTTAAATTTTGAAATCGAATCAAAATCTCCAGAATAAAAATGTCTAATTTTAATTTAATAATAATATAATTATTCTAAATAAGTATTGAAGTTTAGGCGGGAAAAAAGAATTGAAAAAAAATTATTTTGTTTATATATATAATATAATATAATATAATTATTCTAAATAAGTAATGAAGTTTAGGCAGGAAAACAGAATTGGAAAAAATCATTTTGTTTATATATATATATATATAGATAATATAATTATTCTAAATAAATAATGAAGTTTAGGCGGGAAAACGGAATTAGAAAAAATTATTTTGTTTTTATATATATGTAGATATCAATATGTATCTATATATAAGATATAATAAAATAATTTGATTGATAGAGTTACGATTTAATTGTTCCTAAAAATCCCAATAAAAAATTGTATTATTATTTATATTTAGTTTAGTTATTTTATTATGAAAGTATATCATAACAAACTTATATTCTGTAAACATAAATTGTAGTTCAATTTAGATCTTATAATTCCATCAATTTTAGGATATAGATAACCAATATATCTATATCTATAAGTTAGATTACAATCATTTTGATCTAAAAATAATAATAACTAATTTAAACGATCACAAAAATTAAAATTCTTTTTTTGACTAAAAAAATTGTCACAAAAAAGAAGAAAATATTCTATATTGAGAAGTACAAGCTAATATGTCATTCTACAAATATTCATTTTATTTTAATATTTTTAAAGTCAAACCATGTCTATCGGGTACGTCATTAGTTAATATGTCAAAGCAAAATATGTCTTTAAAATATAATATTATTTTTTCAACAAATTTACTTCAGATTTTAATGTTATATATATAATGTCTCAACTTAAACCATAAAGAAATATTTGGATTGATTACAGTTGAGACTCATAATCATGTTTGTTTAGCACCTTCCGACTTAAATTTATAAAGTCAAAATTCTCAATTAATAAAATCATAAAAATTTAAACATATAATTAATAAAAAATAAATAGTCGTGCAGCACACGAGAGAAATTACTAGTTATAGAAAAAATTAGTTGAGGAGTTTATTCGTGCATAAGAGTATAATTGAAGGATCTATTTGTATCTTATCGTTTACCCTAGATTAATTGCAATTATTTGTATGGATTTTTGCACGCACAAAATGTGCATTTCACCTACTGCAGCAATAAATGCGTTTACTTCGCGTCCCTACTAACTTTAATCAACTTTTGAGAGAAAGAAAGTCATAGGACTGAAAATCAAACCAAACTATTCGATATTTAATTCAAGCTCGTTCCTTAAAAGTTCGTTTGAACTCGATTTGATAATAATGTCAAACAAACTTGAACATACTATTACGTTTGATAAAAGCTAAAGCTTGACTCGAGCTCGAGCTCGAGCTCGTTAAGCAAAATTCGTTATAAAAGTGTAAAATATGAAATTACTCTAACTCGACTTGTGTTCAGCTTGATTAAAGCTCGACTCGATTAATAATCAAACCAATCTTAAACAAAATATTAGAAGGTCGATAATATTTCAAACAATCTTGAACAATGGTACATTCGACTCATTCACACCCCAAGAGAGAGAGATATATAGGGTATTCGCTATTCCTAACAACAACAATGTGCTAGTGAAACAACTACTAAATATAATCACCCATACATACCTCACCATTTCTTATTCTTGTAAAGAAAACAACACAATCTAACTCGAGTTACCTAAATCCGACCCATTTTGACCACGTAACAGATCAGAACCTTTGGATGAAGTCGTAAATATGTTCGGTGATTTCGTCCGGTTTTTCTTCATTGAGAAAGTGAGCAACTCCTTCCATGATAACCAACTCTTGCAAAAATGGCACATGTTTCTTGAATCCACCCTTTTGTATGTATTCCTTAACACCTGGGGTATTATAAGTAAGATCAAGATCTCCAACAATGAACTTTACTGGAACTTCTATTCGCGAATTTGTCCATGCGGCTGTGAGCTCCCAATTTCTACATCAATGGTATGGTGTTAAAAATGGCATAAATAATTCACTGCACACACGGCTAAATATTTTATTATGTCATAGTCTTTGTCTAATTATGTTATTGTAATCTGAATGTGTGTGTGAGTGTGTGTGTCATAGTTATCAAGGCCGCGAGGCACACTGCCAGTTTTAGCACCCGTTGCACTCTACTCTTGATTGAACAAGGAAGCAAAACCAAAAATAAAAAACCATAAAAAAGAGAGAAACATTTAGCTCAAGTCTAGGTTGAGCAGACGCAACAGGCACAGCAGAGCGCAGTCTCTCCCTCCTTTTTTTGACTTGTTTCTCATACCATAGCTTTTCTAAATTGCTTGACGAAAAAAAGGTGACAGTTGGCAGGTAATAGAGGGAAAATGCTTCATTCATGTTTTTTAATAACACTAAAAACATGTTTGATAATTGAGGTGAAGGGTGGGTATGAGAGGCGCGCCCAAGGCATATTAGAGAAGGTGCACTAAGGAGTGTGACTGTGTAACTGCACCACCTTTTCCATGTAAAGGTGCAGAACTTATAAACCCATTTGCCTCATGACTCGGCCACGACTCAGATAACTATGAGATATACATAGATAGATAGAAACCAGACCACCATATGAGTTCCGATCTCTGTGTGTGTGTGTGATCTGTGTATGCCCCCGCATGCAAACTATAAACCGCAACGTGTTTGAAGCAAATAGTTAAAGTGTTCGCCAATTGTTTATATAATAGTATGCTACTTAAATCAAGCAAAGCTAAGAAATGGAATTTTGCAATGTGACTGCCAAATAAAACTTACAGGTCCATTACTCGGTAGTAATTCAATCCACCCGTGAAGCCTTTCTGCTTATATTTGCTAGCATAGTATTGAACATCATCTTCAGACAACCAAGACGGCATTGGAATTGGCTTTTGAGACGAGCCCCCAAATCCGACTGCTTTAGGAACTCGGAGAGGCGCTGGATTCCTCGATGTTAAAAACTTCTTAATCAATCTTGCGGTGTCAACACGAGCAAACTCTTCCTCAGCCTCTCCAGGTTCCTACATATATAAATCTATTGTCCAATAAAAAACCTTTTAAATCCAATGGGAGCAAGAATACCCACAAACATTTCCAGCATTTCGTCTTCAATCAATCCAAACAAAGTCAAACAAGTGTTTTTCTGCACAATTCATTAACAAATTGAGACAGGCACTCAACAGATCCATATGAGCATCATAAAATGCATTTGGCAGTCTCTTCCTTTACCTCAAACAAGTCCATTTCCCCTTATTTTTCCAAGTCTCAGTTTTTACCTTATAGTAGGGTTCAAAATCAAACCATTTCATTCGATTCTCAATTCAAAATCGTCTAAAAAGTCCGTCTGAATTATATTCAAAAAAGATATCAAATAAGTTTTATCATGCACATTGATAAAATCTAAAGCACGAGTTTGAGGTCAAGCTTGATAGGTAAAATTTGTTAAAAATAAGTGAAAAAAATATATTACACTTCAAGTTCGACTCTATTAAGAATCAATTAAGGTCAGCCATAATATTTAAAGTTTGATAACACTTCAAACAAGATTGAAACATCGGTACGTCGAGCTTGACACGACTCATTTACCGCCCTAGTTTTTAGCCTCAATTTTCATTCATTCAATCATCAGATTGATTCAAAGTTCTCATAAAACTGAACAAGAGTCCGCTGTCATCTACCTCATTAGATAAATGTTATCTGAAATTAAATTAGGCTACAAAATCTAACTAAAATTTCCAACAATTATCAACTAAAAAATTGAGTCAACGTAAGGAATCCTCAGTGCAAAATACAAACTACCTGAAATCTGCAGATATAATAATCGTCACCAAGAATCGCTCGCATAGACTCCAGGGGCTTCCTCGTCGGATTCCTCGGCTGAAATACGACGCTCAAATTGACCAGAGCCTTAATCCTATCGGGCCGAAGCAAGCAGAAATACCAGGCCATAACAGCGCCCCAATCGTGGCCCACCAAGAAAACCCGGTCCAATCCAAGAGCATCCAACACGCCCACCAAATCCCCGACGATATCGAAAGCGGTGTAGCTGGCGGGGGAGGGCGGCGCGTCGGAGTCGCCGAAGCCGCGGAGGTCGGGGGCTATAGCACGGTAGCCCCTAGAAGAAAGTGATAGCATCTGGTGGCGCCACGAGTACCAGAGCTCGGGGAAGCCGTGAAGGAATAAGACGGCGGGGCCGTCGCCGATCTCCGCCACGTGGATGTTTATGCCGTTAGTTTGGATATTCTTGTGTTGGATTTTTTCCATGATTAACAACGTTTCTTGAATATTTTCTCAGACAAATGTAGAGTTTGAGGGATAAGCTGTAGCCGACCGCTACCAGGAGGGAAATATGCACCAATTATGGGTAATTTCTAACACACACCATTGCAATATGTAAGATACAGTCATAAAACCCCTAACACACAAAGTAAGTCCCAAATAGGTTGGTCAATTGGGTTCTATGTAAGTAGTGTCGTTGGTAGTGGTCGGAAATTCAGTTCCGAAATGATAAACTGGTACAAATGATTATAGGTTGCATTTCCACTAAATAACTAGCTTTTTATGGTCCCATAAAAAAAGTAAATAAAATATATTAGTTTTACTTTTTATTGATTAAAAAAATCATAATATGTCTTAAGCAAATAACTCACCCATACCATTCAATTTATTTATTAATTTCATTTTTTAATTACATTTCACTCAAAATATGATTACTATAAAAATATTAATGAAAATTCAACTAATAATCAAATCACTTTTATGAAACCACAACCGATCGCTACTTTTATGAAACTTCAATTATTAACTAAACGAGAATTATAGTTTTGAAAATAAATTAAACATATCAACAGATAAAAACAAAACGTTTCTTAAAAGCCATAAAGATTTAAATTCCTTTTAAAGTTTCTTGAAATCTTTTTCTTGAATTCTCACACTATATCTAAACTCTAACGCACTTAAAAATATATATATATATATTCTAAACGCTAGCAAGCAATCACCAAAGCAAAAGCTACATCACAATTTCTCGTTTCATCAACACAGGTTATTCATATTTACTCAAAACTACCTAAAAGTTTGGAAATTTTCACAGAAAATAAATAAAAAACGAGATAAATAAGCACCAAAGGATTAAAAATAATTGACAAGACATGAATGAAGAAAATATTAACGATTAAATGATCCCAAGGAACAAAATTTGTTCAAAATTTTTAAGGGCACAGCACAGAAAAAGGCATTACAGATAACGAGTGTGTCCAATAAATCTCATGCAACAAGAGCTCAGAGAAGTAAAGCATGTCATAACAAGCATATAATCTATAGCATAGTCTCAACAAACATAAAACCTGCAATCCAACTTCACTAACTATGAATAACTTAAACCCTGAAGCCCCTACTGTTTCTTCTTCCTCTAGCACGCTCAAACTTCCTTCCCTTGGATCGAACATAAGGCTTGGTATGGCTGTGTGGAACACCAGGGGCAGGGCCGAAGTGCTTAACAGCTTCACGAGCATTTCGTGAACCTCTCAAAAGAACCTGTTCAAGACACATGGTTATCAAACGTACAGTCTTATGGGGGAAAAAAAAAAAAAGGAGCTGGGCTAACTTGGGAACTCCATACTACACCAGGTGAAATTAATGTGTGGCGTCACAATACAAATATGACAAAATAATAATACACGTAGGGTTTGGAGTTAATTTTAATATATGAATGTGGTTACTTCAATAAAATAGCTTGACAACCAAATAGTCGGTAGGTGAATTTGTAAAGCCATATAATTACTTTTTAATAACATCAAATTTGAATTACACAATTCAACTTCCATACCACAACTTTCCAACTTGCAAAGCCTCACAATAGTAATCAAGAATTCTAAAATATTTTAAACTAAATTATAATCATAGGGGCATATTTATCTACTGGGAACTAGCCATTGATACATTTTGATAAGAGCAAAATAATATTAAACAAAAACACTTGCAGCTAGGGTTATCATACAAAACATGCCATTGCATAACCAAAGCAGAAAAACAAAAATGCATAACTATAGCTAAAGTGGAGAAGAAATCTAAGTTAATTACCCTTTACCAAAACATGGTTATTGGATGATAAACTACCATTTAACAACACATATCTAGTGGATACAAAATTACATTCGAATACTTTTCCTACTGTATTCTAACATTTAATAGCACAATGGGACAATAATGTCAAGTGTACCAAAACACCAGATATGTAAATTAGAGATTTTACATGTTCATTGCATAGCTTAATAGACATTATCAATCTACATTCAACAAAACTGGGATGTTTTTACCGTGTTCTGGCCAAGTGGAGCCCTAAGAGCAAGCTGGTCAAAAGTAAGACATTCTCCACCAGCCTTCTCAATTCTAGCCCTAGCGGTCTCGGTGAATCTCAGAGCTGTGACCTTCATAGCAGGGATTTCATGAAGACGAACATCATCAGTTACACTTCCAACCAACACCGCAATCTTGTCTTCCTGCAGACCATAAACCATGAGTACAATGTAGCATTGAGAATAAATGAAACCTCAAACAGCAATATCAATCATTAAAAAACAGTATAGTCTTCTATTCATCATTGCAGGAAGCTCGATAACCAAAACTAATCCAAATTTAACATAATCCACTTACAATATTGAATAGTTACCCATTTCCATCATTTTAGGGGAGAAATTGCAAATCGTGTACAGAACATAACAAAAAATTGAGAATACAGATCATAAAGTTCCATAAAATTACAAGAAAGGAAATGAAGTAGAAAATAATCGTAAAAGGCGAACAAAACAGTACCTTTCCGTTCATGAGTTTAGCGAGACGGGAGAGTGACAGCGGAGGCCTGTTAATCCTACTCATAAATAGCCTCTTCAGTATCACTGCATTAAATCTGCTCCCAGTTCTCCTCACCAGGAACCGGTACAGCTGCAAGTTAATATAAAAATGAGATACCGTTCATTTTGCATACACGAATATGGTGAGATTTAACAATACCTTGACAAGGAGCTTGAGGTAGATATCATTGGATTTTGGCGCAGTGCGCTTGGTCTTCTTGCTCTTACCTCCGGCGACTAAATCAATACCCTGTATTACAGGAATCAAACTTAATCAGAGAGAGAGAGAGAGAGATGGAGAGAAGATGAATTGCATGATCTGTGGCGTACCATGGCTGCTGCTGCTGCTCCCCTCGGTGGCCGCTGCTTCACCTGTTCTCGTTGGAGTGATGAAAAGAGATTAGGGTTTTGTAGCGCAGAGTTATAAAGTAGAGCGGCTATGTGCCTATTTAATGGGCTTCGAACCCTAGAAATTATTATATCTCAATCTCAATTAAGGCCCATATGAATTGGGCCAAATATAACTTTATTGGACCTCGTAATATTTTGTATTTGTGATTATCAAACGACGCAAGTCCTTTTCCTTTTAATGTTTTTTTCTTAGGTACATTAAATTAAAGGCTGTGTTTACTTGGGAAGAAAAGGGTTAGGGGTGATAGGATTAAGATGTATTAAAATAAAGGATTTGAGAAATTATCAACGCTGTGTTTACTTTGGAAGAGAGGATATATTATGTTATCCTTCATTTACTATATTAATATTCATTTGGTATGATAGTAAAAATTACTTTAACACTCTTATAAAAAATAAACTCACAAATATTCTCTTTCTTTATCGATTTTGCTTTAATTACTTTTGAAAGTTCTTGAATTTAATAATAATAATAATAACAGCAACAACCACAACAATAATAGTAATAAAATATTAAAAATAATTGTAATAATAATAACGATAATAATAATAATAATAATAATAATAATTATTATTATTATTATTATTATTATTATTATTATTATCGCTATAAGAATAACAATATTAATAATAATAATAATAATAATAGTAATAATAATAGTAATAATAATAATAGTAATAATAATAATAATAATAATAACAGCAATAATTAAAATATTTATAATAATAAGAATAATAACAGTAAAAATAAAAAATTACAATAATAAAAATAATAAGAATAATTATAATAATAGAAATATTAATAATAATAAAGATAATAATAATAATTAATAATAATAATAATAATAATAATAATAATAATGACAACAACGATAAACTCTCAAATATCCTCTTTCTTCATCGGTTTTGCTTTAATTACTTTTGAAAGTTTTTAAATTTAATAATAATAATAATAATAATAATAATAATAACAACAACAATAATAATAACGATAACAATAAAAATATTAATAATAATCTTAATAATAATAATAATAATGATAATAATGATAATAACGATAATGATATTGATAATAATAATGATAATAATAACAATAATAATAATAATAAGAATAAGAATAAGAATAATAACGATAATGATATTGATAATAATAATGATAATAATAACAATAATAATAAGAATAAGAATAATAACATCAATAATTAAAAATAGTTACAATAATAAGAATAACAACAGTAATAATAAAAAATTACAATAATCATAATAATAAGAGTAATTATAATAATAAAAATATTATTAATAATAAAGATAATAATAATAATAACAATAACAGTGTAATAATAATTATTATTATTATAAGAATAACAATATTAATAATAATAATAATAATAAATAAGAATAATAAGAATTATAATAATAAAAATTACAAAAATAATAATAATAAGAGTAATTATAATAAAAAATATTAATAATAATAAAGATAATAATAATAATAATAACAATAACAGTTGTAATAATAATAATAATAATAATAATAATAATAATAATAATAATAATAATAATAATAATAATAATAAAAGAAGAAAGGAAGGAGAAATGAAAATAGGGTTTGAGCTTTGAGGGGGTAGTTTTGTCATTTTACCAAGAGGGATAAGATATCTCACCTCAAATGGAGGGATATCATATCAGCCATTAAGTCCTTCATTTTCTTGAAAATTGTGTTTATCCCGAATATTCAGGATAATATATTTTTTTATCTGTAAAATTAAATGAGTGATAAGGTTGAATAATATATCATTATTCAGCCTTATCACAAAAAGTATAATGAGAAATTTTTAAAATTCAAAACGTGCATGTCGCAGAATTAGATGAATATATAATGATGATTTCTATGCATTTTATCAATATGAGAATTAATGTATTTGTCATTCCACAAAAAAGGCACTTGTTCGTTTAAAGTTACAAATTCTCATATTTTAATAATAATTTTTTTAGTACCAACAAAGTTTAAGAAAATTGAATTATGTTATGGCACTTTAAAATTCCTCCTAAATTTAAGTTTCTTATGTAATGTTTTGAAGAATTGTTTACTTACCAAAAGGAACATCCGCATAGATCATTGTAACCTTTCCCACGCGTGAGTATGGCTTTGAGAATGTATGAAATAACATAATTATATGTTCTTATACATAACAGTATCGGCAAAATTTAAAGAGTCAAGTTGTAAGTTATTGTGCTTTTCGATAATAAAGTATTGCAAGATGATATTTTACGATCTGCATCCATATTTTGAATTATAGAAATATCTTAAATGATTTTTTTAATTACACGGATGTTTTGTAGAAATGTGAATCAATGAAATTAGTCACGTTTTAGCCATGGCATCTCATTCTTACGCTAGTATTTGTAGTTGGATTAAATCATATACATATTTTATTTAAAAACTTTTATATTGCATAAATTGTTTAATATTTTATATTAAAAAAAGAGTTCTACATTTTTTTTATAATTAAATTTTTAGAGAATAAAGTATATTAAATCATATATTATATATATATATATATATATATATGAAAGGGAGAAAAAAGAAACGAAAGAACGCAAAGGTTTCAGGCATCTCACCTAATTCCTCTCTCTCTCTCTAGATAAGCACCAAAGACCAATTGAATATTCTTATATTTCCGACCAATTGAATATTCTTATATTTCTTTATGTAGACTTTGTGATGAAAATTTACAAGTCATTATAGCAAATTGGAGCGGGGCATGGGCAGAATCGTCAGTTCGGTTATTGCATAATTATTTGCTTTGATCCCAGTTCCATTTTCCGGATATTTTTCCTTCACCACAGCTCACCATTTTCTCTAAATCCGCTCCGGGTTTAACGGCCCGTCACATTAGCGGTTACTGTCGGAAACGATGAATTCAGCGAAGACTCGCCGGAAAGTAGTTCCGGCGTCCGAGAACGGCGACACAGCCGACAAGCAAGACCAGCTCCTCATCTCCGCCGCCATCTGCAACGGCGAAGACATCGGCCCCTTCGTCCGAAAAGTCTTCGCCTCCGGCAAACCTGAAACCCTACTCCAACACCTGAAACGCTTCACCAAATCCAAGGAATCGGAGATCGAAGACGTGTGCCGCGCTCACTACCAGGACTTCATCACTGCCGTTGATGATCTCCGATCTCTTCTTTCCGACGTTGATTCGCTCAAATCCTCACTTTCCAACTCCAACTCCAAGCTCCAAAACGTCGCCGTTCCGCTCCTCACCTCCCTTGATTCGTACGTTGAAGCAAGGAATAAATGTTCTAACATTGCTCTGGCGATTAATTCCCTCAACACGTGTGTTCGCCTCATGGAGATTTGCTCTCGCGCGAACTTTCATCTCAAGAAAAACAATTTCTACATGGCGTTGAAATGTGTGGACTCGATCGAGTCGAGTTTTCAGGACCAAGTGCCATCGTCTACGTTGAAAAGAATGGTGGAGAAGCAGATCCCAACCATCAGGGCCCACATAGAGAGGCAAGTGAATAAAGAATTTGGAGATTGGCTTGTAGAGATCCGAACTGTGAGCCGGAATTTAGGTCAGCTGGCGATTGGACAAGCTTCGGCAGCGCGTCAGAGGGAAGAAGAGTTGAGGATTAAACAGCGCCAAGCTGAGGAGCAGAGCCGGCTTAGCTTGAGAGACTGTGTCTATGCTCTTGAAGAAGAAGACGACGACGATGAAATTGACGGAGTTGTTGATGGTAATAATGGAGGGAATGGGATGTTAGGGTTCGATTTGACGCCGTTGTATAGGGCATATCACATACATCAAACTCTGGGCCTTGAAGATAGGTTTAGGCAGTATTATTTTGAGAACAGGAAGTTGCAGTTGACTTCTGATTTCCAGGTATCATCGATGACACCTTTTCTTGAGTCGCATCAAACTTTTTTTGCACAAATTGCTGGATTTTTCATTGTGGAAGATCGGGTGTTGAGGACGGGAGGAGGGTTGATATTGAAGATGGAAGTGGAGAATTTGTGGGATACTGCTGTTACCAAGATGTGTTCTGTGTTAGAGGATCAATTTTCTAGGATGCAAACAGCAAATCATTTGTTGTTGATTAAGGATTATGTTAGTTTGCTTGGAGTTACTCTGCGTAGATTTGGTTATCCAATTGATGCTTTGCTTGATGTGCTAAGCAAGCATAGAGACAAATATCATGAGTTATTGTTGTCTGATTGTCGTAAGCAGATAGCTGAGGCTCTTGCAGCTGATAAGTTTGAGCAAATGTACATGAAGAAAGAGTATGAGTATTCCATGAATGTGCTTTCTTTTCAAATACAGACTTCAAATATCATGCCTGCATTTCCATATGTTGCGCCATTTTCATGTACAGTACCTGATTGTTGTAGAATTGTGCGTTCGTTTATTGAGGATTCGGTAAGTTTCATGTCTTATGGTGGGCAACTTGAGTTCTATGATGTCGTCAAGAAGTACTTGGACAGGCTCTTGACTGAGGTCTTGGATGGAGCTTTAGTAAAAGTTATTAACAGTTCAATAAGTGGAGTTACTCAGGCTATGCAGATGGCCGCAAATATGGCAGTATTCGAACGCGCTTGTGATTTCTTCTTCCGACATGCTGCACAGCTCTCGGGTATTCCATTAAGGATAGCAGAAAGAGGAAAGAGGCAGTTTCCTCTTATCAAAGCCCGTGATGCTGCTGAGGACACACTCTCTGGGATGCTAAAGCAAAAGGTTGATGGGTTTCTGTCCTTGATCGAAAATGTGAATTGGGTTGCTGATGAGCCTGTTCAGGGTGGTAATGAATACGCGAACGAGGTGATTATGTTCTTGGAAACATTGGTGTCAACAGCTCAGCAGATTTTACCAGTTCAGGTTCTGAAGCGAATCTTGCAAGATGTTCTCTCTCATATCTCAGAGATGATAATTGGGGCTTTACTTGGGGAATCGGTCAAAAGGTTTAATGTTAATGCGATTATGGGTCTTGATGTTGATGTCCGACTATTAGAATCATTTGCAGAGAACCAAGCTCCTCTTTTGTCTGAAACAGATGCTTATCTGTTGAAATCAGCCCTTGTTGAGTCAAGGCAAATGGTAAATTTGCTTCTGAGCAATCATCCAGAGAACTTCTTGAATCCGGTTATTAGAGAAAGAAGCTACAACACACTGGATTACAGGAAAGTGGTTACAATTTCTGAGAAATTAAGAGACCAATCAGATCGATTATTTGGTTCCTTTGGAACCAGAGGGGCAAAGCAGAATCCTAAGAAGAAATCTCTGGACACATTGATAAAAAGACTGAAGGATGCGAACTGAAATCACTCTTAACTGTATGTTCCTTGTATCATGCTTTTTTCTCTATAGTTTCTTGATATCTGCATTTGAATCATTTTCACTTGAAAATTTTGAACCTATTCTTGTACTTATAATGTCATTTTTGGACAAGCTTGTTGTATTCAGTTATTCGGAAACTTGTTAATGAAAACTATGGTTTATGTCTCTGTCAAAATTAAATTACATGTTATGTGGTAGGAAATTTGATCAAGTGCTGATGGGTTTGGTTCATTATTATCTTACAGTGAAGATTTGCTTGTCTGAAGGCATTGGTTTATTGCATTTCCGCTCAGGTTTATGTATTGTGATGACTAGATATCCTATTTCTGCTTCTGTATAATTCTTTTTGAAGTATACCTTTAGTCAGCCATTAGTGTGACCATGAGAAGGACCTTACTGTTGGGGGAGAGAGTAGTATCATCATGGTTGAATTGACTGCTAATTGTATTTGCTCGTTGATTCAGTATACTGCATGCCCTTCTCAATAGTTTGAAGTATTAGATGGAAATATTCGATTGACCTGCATTTGATCTGAATCGCATTACATTGCCTGTGTGTATTATTGATGTATTAGTTATATATTATTTAGATAAGATTATTCTTTCTTCCTCTGTTCTGTGTTACTGATACGAGTTGTGTATAAAAAAGTATCTCCAATAATACTTTAACATGTACTAATAATACTAACATACAAATAAAATAGAGGTAAAAGTAAGGAAGTGTCCTAAGTTAAAATATTTTTTAGTCACTTGATAAAAATAGATGTTTTAGCTATTTCTTGAAATTCACTGGTATTTCGAAGCTTAGCAATAGAGATTGGAGGTGTATTACACACTTAAAATTTATAGTTAATTAGTCAATAATAGCAGGAGTTTCAAGATATTATGAAACTCTATGATCTTCCGAAACATTTGTTGAACACATTTCAAAGATCTATGTACATAAATATATTTTGAAACTCGTATATGTAGCAAACTTTTGAAATATGTTGTTAGTTTTCAAAATAGCTAAAAATCATGTATATTTATGGAGTTGCTCAAAAATATTTTAGACAAAAGTAACAGCAAGGAATCCGCAACCCCCCTCATCATGGGCATGAGATGAATTCGCCATTGAGAATAATGACCAGCTCGGTTTTTGAAATGTACGCTTTCTGTGTGATAGTGAAGCATCTTTTCTTGGTTCTGTTTCTTTTTACATTGTCAATATAACAGGAACTATCAATATAATATATAAATAAATTAAAGTGCACAATATTTATTAGTGGTACACACCGACTATCTTAACTCAATAGTATGTATGGTCAGTAAAGAAACAAACATAGGTAATCCAAAAACTGCCAACACAAAATTGGAGATCACAGTCTATTACCACGTGGACAGCTGGACCAAATCATCCCACCCCCGCAACACCTGTACACCCCCCACCGTCACTCATCTTATAATTGAGAGAGAGGAGAGAGAAGATACGGAGAGAGAGAGAGAGAGAGAGAGAGAGGAACAATGGCTTTGACAATCATCATCATCATCCACCTTTCAGCATTCCTACTCTGCGTTTCTGCTCACACAAACAACTCCTCAGCCTACGAAGCTCTACAGCAGTACAACTTCCCGGTGGGCCTCCTTCCCAGCGGCGCCACCGGCTACACACTGAATCCAGCCACGGGCGAGTTCTCGGCTTACTTAAACGGCTCATGCAGCTTCACATTGGAAAACTCGTACGAGCTCCGGTACAAGCCGGTGATCAAAGGGTTAATCTCTGAAGGTCGGCTTCAGAAGCTGAGCGGCATCAGTGTCAGAGTGATGGTGCTGTGGCTCAACATCCTTGAAGTTAAAAGGGACGACGAAAAGCTCGAATTTTCGGTTGGTTTTACGTCGGCCAATTTTCCAGTTCAGAATTTTGAGGAGTGCCCAGAGTGTGGTGGAGGGAATGGAGCGGAGGAGAGTTGGTCGTCTTCTTGATGCGTTTTTGAGTTTAGAGGCTTCTTATATATATGGTTCAATCACTTCTTTTTAATTTTATTTAAATTGAATGTGGTTGTTCTTGCATGTGTAGAGATATGTGTTTGTAGTTGAGAATAAAAAACATGAAGCCCTGTTTTGGAATCGCTTAGCTTGACCTGACTGCCATATATACAAATGTGAGGGAGGCCTAGTCTGACTTATTTTGAAATAGAATTGACATGAAGTTACATATTATACTACGATACTTCCAATTCAAAATTAAACAAATTTAAGAAAATATCAAAATATAATGCTATATTTTCTAATTAAGTAGGTCAGATAAAGCTCGAAGTTACTATCCCGCCCGAATGGACACTACTCCTGTGGCAGCATCCAATTTTATAAAAGTGATGTTGCAACAATATACTAAAATGATAATTTATATATGCCACATTATTTTTATATTAGTGCCACATTAAAAGTTAAAAACCAATTTTTATAATTCTATTTCCTAGAATCATAAGCCCAAAAGAATTTTTTTTTATGAATCTCACCCATTTACACGTCATTATCATATTTTACATATACTATATTTATTTACAATTTGTATTTATCATATTTTACATATATTATATTTATTTACAATTTTTATTTATATATTAAATTAAGTATATATATTTATGATGATCACCTTATTTAATAAAATTAAAATATTAATTTTATATATTACTTTAAATAAATTATAATTTAATATATTTTTATTTAGCAAAATCATGAGATTAATACTATATTTATAATAAATCGTCATGTCATATATCTAATTTAATAACACGTTTGTATTCATATTATCTAAAGTTTTCATTCTAAAATTTGTTAATCATACAAAAATATTATTAAAAATGCATTAACTTAATATAAGGGATACATCATTAAGCAATATAACATTACAATTGAACCAATATTACAATGTTACAACTGAACACATATATATAATATCCCTTTAGTCAATTTTGTAATAAGAACCTCTAACTATCGTCCAACAAACTTGGAGAAATGCTCGTTCAACATCTTTTCTTTCAGTCTTTTGTTTCTCCTTCTCACTTTGGATCCAAGGATAGAAAAAGCTCTTGTTAAATGAAGTCCACTTCAAATATATTCCACTCATCAATTTTGTATATTATATGTCATTTATTGTGAAACTAATTTTCAATGCATTTCTTTGTAAGAACATAAGGAAAAAAAAACAAGGGATTGGATCAAACAAGAGTTTGTGAATTTAAGAATTCGCACTTCCTTACGTGTTTGGAAAATGATTTTTTTTTAAATAATAGATTATAATCTTTTACCATTTAGATCATCTCCAACAGTTTGCATTACTCTAGTGCAAATTATGTACCACTTTATCGTAAAATTTACATACTTTCTCCAATAGTTTGTATTACTTTCTCCATTAAAAAATAATATTACATAATAATCGTTAAAATTTCTTTAGTTTTAATATTTATTTTTCTTACTAAATATTTGTTAAAACCATTATATATGTAATTTTATTTAACATTAAATTTTGAGATAATATTTATTTTATTTTATATTCTTAAACTATCATATTAAAAAAATACATAGGTAAAATTGAATGTCGGGGGTAATATTATACAATTCTATTTAAATTTGTATTTAATATTTAAAATATCATATACTTATTTAAATTATATTTTTATTATTATTTAAATTACACATCATATGATTTTAAATAACTTGATTTAATTTCTGTTTGAATAATTGAGATAAAAAAATTACAATATTAAAATTTAAAATATATATATAATCATATAAAGAAGAAAATGAAAAAAAAAAGTAGCGCAATAAAAAATATGTGGTAAAAGTGGTGCAAAAATTTCAAAGTGGTGCAGAAAATGAAATGAAAATTGACGTCAAACACTAAAATAACTTTTTGTTGGAGAAGCTTTTATGATAATAAATTCAAAGATGATGCAAATTATTATGACAAAGGGAAAGGTTTTTTTTTTTCACAAATAAAAGAGATGATTGTGACATGAGTAGAAAAATAATAAATAATAATATATATTTATAGATAAATTTAAAAAATAGGAAAAAAAATATATCATTTGACAGTTGACGGCTAACAATAAAAAAATTTAGTACAACATGTAACCCACCCAACGTTTATTGTTGAAGAAAAAAAATGAAGTTCTGTGTTAGTGGTCGATAGAAGCAAGGTGTGGGCCCCCATTGGCCAAGTGTGTGTAATGCACACGCCATTGGGAGTTCTCCGTGCATTCCATGCCCACCCTAGCCAGCTCCCTTTCTGGATTAATTATCAAAATAACGTAAAAACAAAAAACAAAAAAAACAACAAAAAATAATAATAATAATAAAAATTATAAAATCGTGTGATTTAAAAAATTATTTTTAAAATAGAGTAAAACGTCAACAAACCTGACGTTGTTCTGGGATCTCTCTGTAGTTCTCCAAAAATACCGGACATAACATTTTAATTTAAAAATTAAAAACATCAGGTCCACTGATATTTTTATTTTCTAAATATATACATATATATATATTACATGTAATGTTAAAGCCTGGGTATGCATGTATATGTATATGTATACATATGTTGTTTGGAAAAATATCATCATGTTTTAATCTGAAAATTAAAAACATCATGTTCACTGACATTTTTATTTTCTAAATATATATATATATATATAGTACATGTAATGTTAAAGTCTGGGTATGCATGTATATGTATGTATGTATATATATGCACGTGTGTATATATATCATTTAATATTATATATTTATATATATAATAGATATATAATTAATTATATAATATGTTACTGCTTCAATAATATATATATATATATATTTAAATTTTTTACTGATTATTTATTTTTCTTATTCAATAAAGTTTATTTATATTAATAAAAATTCATAAAAATATTTTTTATTTAAATTAATTAAAATATAATATACAATATGTTTCTATATTTTTTCTTACATAAATATATATTTATTTCTATTATATATAAATTAATAATATAATTATAAACCAATAAAAATAAATATTTATATTCAACCTAATTAAATTTATAAATATTTATCAATAATTATTAAAATTTTATATTACCTATTATTGAATAATTTAAATAAATATATATATATATATAAATTATATTAATATTTTTATATAAAAGGGTTATGCTATTTTAAAATTAAATTTATTAAATTCTCTAATATATATATATACCTTATAAATTTTTATATATAATTAATATTTATATATAGGAATAATTCTATTTTCTTTTAAATTTTAAATAAATAATTTCAATAAATAAAAATAATAAAAAATTACAGACATTTTTGAAATATATATATATATATATATGTATAGGTTGACATACATACATGCATGACATTTCATTAGAAATGTCAGTTGGCTTTTTAACCATTGGAGCAAATTCTATATTTGATATTTTTATAATATAATTGTATTTATATAAAACATAATTTCAAAATAAAAAATATATATTTATAACATTTTTAATTTTTAATTATATTATGTATTAATTCATTTTTAATTTTTTACAAATAATTTATATTAAATTACATTCAATAAATACTTATAATAAAATATATAATATTAATTAATCTTTTGAAATTTATTTATAATATGATTTAATTAACTTAAATAAAATTATATAATATTTATTAGTTTATAATTATATAATATATATTTATATAAGAAAAAATATTATTTGTAATTATATTTATATAAGAAATAATATAAATATATACTAAATATATATATATATTTATATATTTTAACAGATAAAATAAATAAATAATTAAATGAATCTTCAAATTAAATTATTAAATATATTTTAATATATATAAATATAAAAAAACACAATAAATTAAAGAAACGTCAGGCCCACTGACGTTTCCTTTAGTACGTCTACGTCAGTGGGCCTGACGTTATTTATTTTTTTTAATATAATTTCTATACATATACATATAGATTTATTTATCATATTCAAATAATTCGTATAAAAAATATATAATTATAAATATTCATTATTTTTTAAAATTTATTTATAATATGATTTAATTAATTTAAATAAAATTATGTAATTTTACTGGTCCTTTATTATATAATATATATTTATTTAAGAAAAAAATATATATTTCTAATTATAATTCTATAAGATATAAATATATACACAAATATATATTTTTTAAACAAATAAAATAAATAAAAAATAAATGAATCTTCAAATTAAGATATTACATACATTTTAATATATATATTAAAATATATAAATATAAAGTATATATACATAAAAATAAAAAATAAATAATAAAGAAACGTAAGTGGGCCTGACATTATTTCATTATTTTTCTTATTATTTTTATATAAATTCTGTATATATATATACATATATATTTATTTAAATTACGAAAGTAATATGTATAATAAATATATTATTATTAATAAATATTCATTAATTTTTGGAAATTTATTTATAATATTATTTAATTAATTTAAACAAAATTTCATAATTTTAAATGGTTTATAATTATATAACATAAATTTATATAGGAATATATATATATATATATTTCTAATTATGTATTTTTTTAAGAAATAATATAAATAGATACGTAAATATATATTTTTTAAACAAATAAAATAAATAAAAAGATAAATGCATATTAAAATTAAAATATTAAATATATATATATATATATAAAACTAAAGAATATATATATAATAAAAAACAAAATAAAAATAAATGTCAGGCCCACTGAAGCGTTATTTTCATTTTGCTTTAATATAATTTATATATCTTTATATATATATATATTTAAATTATTCAAATAATACGTAATATAAAATTTATGATTATTAATAAATATTTATTTAATTTAATTAGGTTGAATATAAATATTTATTTTTATTGATTTATAAGTATATTATTAATTTATATATAATAGAAATAAATATATATATGTAAGAAAAAATATAGAAATATATTTTATATTATATTTTAATTAATAAATAAAAAATATTTTTATTGATTTTTATTAATATAAATAAAATTTATTGAAATATAAAAATAAATAATTAGTAAAAAAATTTAAATATATATATTATTAAAATAATTACATATTATATAATTAATTATATATCTTTTATATATATACATAAATATATAATATTAAATGATATATATATATATGTCTATATAGACTTGCATGTATATGAGTGCATATATATGTATGTATATATATATACGTGCATGCATACATACATACCTAGGCTTTAACATTACATAGTAATATATATAATTATATACATACATATACATATATATATATATATATATATTCAAGAAATAAAAACATCAATGAGCATGACGTTTTTAATTTATAGATTAAAATGTTACGTTCGGTGACTTTTTTCCAAACAATGTCAGGCCCGCTAACATTTTGCCCTATTTTGGGAACACTTTTTAAAATCACACCGTTTTATAAAATCTTTATTTATTTATTTATTTTTACATTATTTTGGTAATTAACACCTTCTTCTCCTTCTGTCTCTTTTTTTATTTTTTATTTCTTTTCTCCAAACACACCTTTTGAGTTTTGGGGTTTTTTTTTTCAGAATAATGCAGAAAAAAAAATTTACAAAATGGGTCAGTTTTGAAATAGTTTTTTAAAATAGGTAAAACGTCACCCGCGCTGACGATTTTTTGATAAAACGTTAGCCGGGCTGACGATTTAAAAACTCAAATTAAAAACATCACCATAGGTGACGTTCTTATTTCTTATGTGTGTGTGTGTGTGTATATATATATATATAACATTTGACACATACATACCACATATTCACACATACAGACCACATGCATTAATATATATATATATATATGTACTCGCACACACACACTGACACACACACATATATATATAAGCATTTATATATATATTATATGTATATATATATTTATTTATTTTTATATTATAATTATTTATATTATTATTATAAATATTTTTTATATTTACTAAAGTTATAATATTATTAATATATATATATATGTAGGAATTTATGTATATATATTTTTAAAAAAATAAATAAAATTAATATTTTAAAATGTAAAAAATTATAGTGGTATTTAAGATAATAAAAAAATATAAATTTAAGGAATAATTTTTAATTATTATTATGTATAATTTTATTTTCTAAAAAAATAAATAATATATATTTTAATAATACATATATATAACTAAAAAAACAAAAAACGTCCTTCTATTTTTAATTTTTATTTTAATATATATAATATATGTTATAAATATATATATATATATATATATATATTCTGAATATATATATTACCTAAAATATATATATTCTGAATATATATATATATGTGTAGGAATTTATGTATATATATATTATATTAAAATATATATTAAATTATAAATTTAAAAACTAAAATATTATCATGTTATTTAAGATATTAAAAAATATTATTTAAATTAAAGTATAAGTTTTAATTAATATTATTATGTGTAATTTAAAAAAATAATATATATATATATTATATAATACGTAAATATATATATAAATAAATAATTTTAAAAAAAGAAAAAAAGTAGAAATCGTCAGTCGCACTGACGTTTTAATAAAACGTGAGTTGTGCTGACGACATTTCATTTATTTTCTTTTTTAATATATGTTATATATATTATAAATATATATTTTGAATATATATATATTATAATATTATATTAGTTAAGTAAATATATATATATATATATACAAATTTATGTATATATATTTTATAAAAATTATTTAAATTAAAATTTTAAAAAGTAAATATTATAATGTTATTTAAGTTAATAAAAAATATTATTTAAATTAAAGTATAATTTTTAATTAATATTATTATTATTATGTGTAATTTGGAAAAATAATAATAATATATATATATATTATATTTTTATATATTACGTAAATTATAGCTAATTTAAAGAATAGTTTTTCATTATTATTATATATAATTTGATTTTCTGTAAAAAAAAAAATACTATATACATATTTTTTAATAATAATACATAAATATATATTAAATAATACTGCATTTTTTATTTAGATATTATTTAAAAACTTTATTTTGATTATCATTTGAATAAACATTTACAAACTAAATTAATGAATATTTTTTCATATCATGTATTGTATTATAGGTATTTATTGAATGTAGTTTAGCATAAATTATTTATGAAAATTTATAAATGAATTAATATATAATATAATAAAAAATAAAAAATGTTATAAATATATTATTTTATATTTATATTATATATAAATTATATCATAAATTTTCAAACTTTGAATGTGCCTTGGTGGCTAAAAGCTGGCTAGTTGAGCAAGAAGTTGCGAAGTCGAATCTTTATATATATATATATATATATATATTTCAAATATTTCTGTAATTAAAAGAAAATTATTTTATTTATTTTTTATTCTTTTTATTATTTGTATATATATATATATATATTTATATATTATTAAAATATATTTTTTTAGAAAATTAAATTACATAATAATAATTAAAAATTATTCTTTAATTTAAATAATTTTTTTATTAAATAACATTATAATATTTTATATTTGAAAATTATAATTTAATATATATTTTTTAAAATATATATACATAAATTCCTTCATATATATTAATAATATTATATTTTTTCTGTTTAGGTAAATATAAAAAAGAAATTCTAATAATATAAATAATTATAATATAAAACAACAAATATATATATATACATATATTGTATATATAAGTGATTATATATATGTTTGTTATTTTATATTATAATTTTGATAAATATATATAAATACATATATATTCTAATAAATATATATTATTATACATATATTAGGTAATATATATATATATATATTTAGAATATATTATTATACATATATTAGGTAATATATATATATATATTTAGAATATAAAAAAAGGAAGAAACGTCAGCACAACTGACAGTTTTTTAAGATGTCAGTGCGGCTGACGTTTTTGGTTTTTTTTTAATTATATATATATATATATATTTTACATATTTTAATATATATATATATTATTTTATTTTCAGAATATGAATTAATAATTAAAAATTATTTTTTAATTTAAATAATTTTTTTATTATCTTAAATAAAATTATAATATTTTACTTTTTAAAATTATAATTTAATATATATTTTTATATATTTACTTAATAAATAAAAAATATGTATATATATACATATTCAAAATATATATTTAGAATATATATATATTTTAAAAAGGAAAAATTAAAAAAACATCACCTTAATTGACGTTTTTTTAAAACGTCAATTAGGGTGGCGTTTATTACTTGTTTTTCCTTTTTATTTATTCGGATATATATATATATATTTTTTTTTTTCAGAATATGAATTAATAATTAAAAATTATTCTTTAATTTAAATAATTTTTTTATTATCTTAAATAAAATTATAAAATTTTAATTTAATATATATTTTTATATATTTACTTAATAAATAAATATATATATACATATTCAAAATATATATTTAGAATATATATATATATTTTATAAATATATATATATATATATATATATATATATCTATATATAATATATATTATATAAAAAAAGTCACCTTAATTGACTTTTTTTAAAACGTCAATTAAGGTGACGTTTATTATTTTTTTCTTTTATATTTATTCGGATATATATATATATATATATTATTCATATATATATTATTTTATTTTCAGAATATGAATTGATAATTAAAAATTATTCTTTAATTTAAATAATTTTTTTATTATCTTAAATAAAATTATAAAATTTTAATTTAATATATATTTTTATATATTTACTTAATAAATAAATATATATATATACATATTCAAAATATATATTTAGAATATATATATATTTTATAAATATATATATATATATCTATATATAATATATATTATATAAAAAAAAGTCACCTTAATTGACTTTTTTAAAACGTCAATTAAGATGACGTTTATTATTTTTTTCTTTTTTATTTATTCGGATATATATATATATATTATTCATATATATATTATTTTATTTTCAGAATATGAATTGATAATTAAAAATTATTCTTTAATTTAAATAATTTTTTTATTATGTTAAAAAAAATTATAATATTTTACTTTTTAAAATTATAATTGAATTTATATTTTTATATATTTACTTAATAAATAAAAATATATATACATATTTAAAATATAAATATATATATATATAATATATTTATAAGAGGATATATATATATATGTATGTGAGTGCGAGTGTGTATATATATATATATATATGATGTTAGGTGTGTGTATATATATACATATATATATATATATATGCATGCATGTATGGTATGTATGTGTGATCAACAATATATATATATTTGAGAAATAAAAACGTCACTTTTTTATTTGAGTTTTAAATCGTCAGTCCGGTGACATTTTATAAAAAAAAAGTCAGCGCGGGTGACATTTTACCTATTTTAAAAAACTGTTACAAAACCGACCCATTTCGTAAATTTTTTTTTTTCGCATTATTCTGAAAAAAAAACCCTTGAGTTTTGAACCTAGCTTATTGATGTGCATATTTTGACCTTTTATGTAATGGTAGAAAATCTAGCTTCTGGCTTATTCCACCTTCACAAACCCTTCATTGCAACCATTCTAAGAGGAACAATATTGGTTGTATAAAATAGTTACATTTTTTATATTATTTTGATATCTAAGGAGTTTGAGATGAAAACATGTTTTTTCTTACAATAGAGTAGGCCAGCATTTTTTCGTTCACATTTAGTTTTGAGAAATGAAAAAATATAATGTGCTAGTTTTTTATTGGTTGACTTTTTATTAAAATATATTTTTAGTTTGTTAAAATACAATTTTTATTTTTGATTTTTTTGATGTGTAATATATCAAACAGATCATTTTCACGATCTTCAAGTTTGTAAAATTACTTTTTTCTTGAATATTTATTATGTATTGAATTATTTGTATACATTTAAATTGTAAATATATATTAACTAATATTTTTATAAAATTGTTAAATACTTTAATTTTAATATAATTAATCAATTTATTATAAAAACAAACTTTTACTTCAAATTGGAGGGAATATACTTTTTTCATACAAAAGTATATCATTTATATGTCTTTATTAATAAAATGGTAAAATAATTTACTCAAAATTATATAAAAATATATCACAAACAAGCAGTATTTAAAATGAAGCCTGCAAATTGTATCATGCATATATTTAAAAAAGTAAAAATACTAGCAATTATTTTGTCTAGCAAATTGTCAATTCTATTTTTTTTATTAAATATGTTAAAAATAAGGACATATAAAACTACTATTTCATTGTCTACTTTGAGGACAAATTTTGCACATGCCAATTTTATTTTATTTAAAACTATATCAAAGGTGAAATTAAGTGAGTAAGAGAAAATACAAAATTAGGTTAAATTAACTCGATTTAAATAATAATAAGCTAATAATAAGCATGTATATATAATATAAATATAGTTTTTTGTATATTAAAATATATTACAGTTGAAATATAATTTTATTACTTTTTGTTTAAAAAAGTTAACTTTTAAAGCTATTTATTGTATTCAATTAAACAAAAGTACAAAAATTTTAAAATGCAAAAACTTTTATGCATTGAATACATCATGCAACCTGATATACAATATTTCTTATTTAATTTAAAAATATTATTTGTTCATTTGAGAAGCATTATTATTAATTTGTTTACCTACAAAAAATATTTTTAAATAAATAAATAATATATTTTAATATAACAAGTAATATTGTAAATTAGATCAAGTGGTGTACTCAATGCACAAGAAATTTATTTTTTCTAACATTATAAATTTGTTTTTATTTTTATTTAGTAATTAAACTTATTCAATCATATATAATCTAAATAAAAAATTAAAAAATTAACAAAAAAAAAAAAACATAACTAATTCTTTTTAGATAAAAACAAAAACAATAAAATTCCATAATATCATGTTTAGTTGGTTGATAATAATACCCGTAGATATCAGTGAAATTTGGGTCCTAGTTTTCCACGCACACTCAATTTTCTCTGTCCATAGAACTATTTCAATATTCAGTCGCTTTTCGAATTTCAAACTTCAAACCCAGAATCTCTTAGCAATTGCCGCCCATGTCGTTACTCCGGGGCCTCCTCCTCACCTTCCTTCTGGCCTTCATCTCCATTTCTGCGGCGGCGGACTTGCCGTCGACTGTCTACGAGGTTCTCGAATCGTACGGGTTTCCCCCGGGCCTTCTACCTAAGGGCGTGACGATCTACACACTGGACTCCACCACCGGGAAATTTTCCGTCCATATGAACAAATCCTGCAGCTTCACCATCCAAGGGTACGACTTGAAGTACAAGACAACAATCTCCGGCACAATTTCGACGGGCAAGATCAGAAACCTGAGCGGTATTCAAGTTAAAATTCTGCTCTTTTGGGTGAATATTATTGAGGTGACTAAGGATAGCAACGATCTCGAACTTTCCGTGGGCATTGCGTCGGCTGATTTCCCGGTGGATAGTTTTTACGAGAGCCCGCAATGTGGTTGTGGATTTGACTGTATGAATTGGGGCAAAAGTAATGGGAAATTCAGCTTCAAAAGGCTTTTTCCTCTTCTTGAAGTGTGATTGCAGGTAAGTTTACTGGCGTTCTAAGATGCTTCACGACCTCAAGATTTACTTATTGGAGGTAATAGGTTCTTCTGTTGCAAGTTGTGTATACCTTCAATACGTATCAGTTTGAGACTTGGAATATGATTTGCAATAGAAAATCTCGCTTGTTGTAATTTCTTGATTGTAATATATGAATTGGTATATGCTTTGCACTAGAAATCTTGCATATACTAGAATTTGAGTATTAGATTATTGTGAGATCTAATAACCGTTCTAGATTGTATGAAACTGACTCGGAACAGAATGTGACTAATTTGACTGAACTAATTAAAAAACAACACAAAATGAAAATAAGTTAAAACCACGAACGATTTCTAGGCAGAATAATTCGAGCTTGAGCTCTTTTATTGACACTCTTCCATTATAGCGATAACATTCATTCTAAACCAAAATTGAAAAGTCAAAAGTCCCTTCTTCTTTCTCTCTTTCTTCTATTCATAGCTAACTACTGGTGGGAAGGCGGTTTGGCCTTCTACTTCCTGCTTCGAGGCTACCTCCTGCTTGTGTCGTGTCGAGCTTGCAGACCTTAACATGTTGTTGTCTCCATGTATCGTTCCCAAAGGCAATATCAAAACCATTTTCTATCACTAACCACTTAATTATCTCAAACTACATAAAGAATAATTCTCAATCAAACTAAAGAAGATAACAAAGTATTAACCTACATCCTTCATAAATGTGAACATTTAAACACCAACCAATATTGACATCAAAAGAGGTATATAATTCAAATCAATTCCCTCTATCTCCCAATCTTTCTCCATTATGGCAATGTTTTTTTTTGTTTTTAATTCCATAATGTTTATTTCTTCTTCTTTTTCCTACACAAAAAATCTAAAAAAAATAAAGAAAAAGAACCGACGAACAGTGGACGTGACTGGACGAAGGCGGTCGGAGACGAAGGACTACGAAAGCAACTATGATGGGTTTCGGGCTATTGGGATACAGTGATTTTGCTGCTTCGAAAAATGAAGGCAGAATAGGAGAATGAGAATCGTGGAAAGTAGCGACGGTTGTGGAAGAGCAGCGAACAACGTCGGGCAGTGGGCTGGGAGTTGCGACGAAAATTAAAGAACCAACAACAAACAAAGTTGAGAAAAAACAACAATGAAGGAAGAAGTGATTGCGACGTTAACATGAGAGTTGTGGGCTAGAGACTTGCAAACTGGGGGGAAGAGAAAGCAGCGAAGAGCGACGGACGATGGGTCGGCGATGGAGGAGACGGACTAGAGACTGAGAGTGGTTTGAAGAAATTTCGATGTAGAAGAATAGGACCAAAAACCCTAAAAAATTGAGCCGATTGTTTCTTCTCGTTTTTTTATTTAAATAAAATCAGAAAAGGGCAAAAATTTGGAAAAAGTCAGAAGACAGTGTGTTGTTAGGCTTAATCACACCTAACACACCACTTTCTATTGAGCGTAATAACGTCTACTTTAACCTGCTTTCAAAATATTTCAAGAAAATATTATTCTAATTTTTGCATGATCACGCCCAAATCGAACTAGTGTCCTATATCATTCCCAAATTTTGGACTTCTAGAGTTTTCATAAGATGTATTCTCGCTTCCGTTGATGCCTGAACCTATCAACACAAAGAAAACAAAATTCAACGCAAATTAAAAATACGATAGACTAAATTAAACAAATTAAAAAATAAAACATAAAAATCCAAAAAAAAAAAAATTGGGTTGTCTTCCAATAGAGCAATTTTTTAATGTTGTTATGCTCAATGGTCTTCCCCCTTCAATTTGTTAGATATTGAGGGCTCTACAACTCCATGTCCATCAAATAAGATATATTTCATTCTCATGAAACACCTTTAACCTATGTCAGTTTACCTTGAAATCTTTCCTAGTTTCTATACTCTTAATTTCCACTGGACCATAAGCAAAACATTAGTAATGATAAAGGAACGAATCCATTGAAAACAAAGTTTACCTGGCATGAGCTTAAGATGATAATTAAACAATAACACCTTTAGCCCAACCGTAAATTATTTTTGGATAATTGAATTATAATGGAACAATTTGGTTTTCTCCTTGTAAATCATAGAATTCTCGTAAGCTTCTAATCGAAGTTCCACAAGCTCTTGTAACTGCAACATCCTCAACACACCAGCTTCTTCTAAATTCATGTTGCAACTTTTTATCGACAAACATGCTTTGTTCTTGATTTCGACTAGCAAATGGCAAGATTTACCAAAAACCAACCTATAGGGAGACATCCCTATAGGAGATTTATATGCCGTTCGTTATGCCCAAAGAGCATCGTCTATACGAAGACTCTACCGTCTTCGTCGAAATGGACTTTATCTCACAATTAGAGACTTTTGCCTGGGCATTAGGTTGTGGATGGTAAGCTATGGCCACTCGGTGATGAATGCCATATTTCTTCAACAATGCTCCAATAGTTCTATTGCAAAATTGCGTGCCTTGATCACTAATTATTACTCTTGGAATTCAAACCTGCTGAAAATATTAAATTTTATAAAACCTACAACCACAGTAGAATCGTTAGTCCTAGTGGGTTTTGCTCCCACCCACTTCGAGACATAGTCAAAGCTAAAAGTATATATTCAAGTTGTTACAAGATGACGGAAATGGTCCCATAAAATCTATACCCAAAACATCAAAGATTTCACATATAAGAATATGAGTTTGTGGCATTTCATTCTTTTGAGACAATGAACCAGTTCTTTGACACTTCTCACAACTTTTGCAAAACTCATATGCATCCTTAAATAAGGTTTTCCAATCTAAATCACTATCCAGAACCTTTCTAGCAGTTCTTTTCGGACCAAAGTGACCACTACAAGCATAATTATGTCAAACATTCAAAATAGATCTATGTTCATTTTCAGGTAAACGCCTCCTAACCATTTGACCAGAACAAAATTTCCACAAATGAGGTTCATCCCAAACATAGTATTTTGATTCATATCTAATCTTTTGCTTGTGTGATTTACTAAGATCATTAGGCAAAATTCCCATAACCAAATAATTAACAATACGCGCATACCAAGAAATAATACCTTTCACCATAAACAAATGCTCATTTAGAAAGAAATAAAAAATAGGCAATCTTCACCAAACTCAAATGGCACATCCTTTTGGAGCAATTTGGACATATGCAAAGCAATCTTCAAAAAATCCTTGACAAATCTACGATAAAAACCTGCATGTTCAAGAAAAGCTCGAATCTCTCTAACATTAGTAGGATAGAGTAAGCTCACAATCAAATCGACCATTGCTTTATTAACTTCAGTCCTTCTAGGAGAAATCACATGACCTAACACAATGCCCTCAATCACCATAAAATGACATTTCTCATAATTCAATACCAATTTAGTTTGAACATATTTTTTCGACATTTTAGACAAATGACCTAAACAACTATAAAATGAACCACCCTAAATGGTAAAATTATCCATAAACACTTCAATGCATTTTCTCAATAAATTTCAATAATATACTAAACATATACATTTGAAATGTACCTAGAGCATTGCATAGACCTAATGGAATCCTTCTACATGCAAATGTTCAAAAACAACATGTGAGAGTTGTCTTGTGTTGATCTTCGTCGACGATCACAATCTAGTAATAACTGAATATTCATCAAGGAAGCACAAGTGAGCTTTACCAGTCAATCTTTATAACATTTCTTTTTTAGTGGCTAGATTGAGCTTTTTACAACCAATGACCATTCGCCATCCATTTTGCACTCGTATAGTCACCAAATCATCATTTTCATTTCTTACCACAATGATGCCCATTTTCTTAGGTACAACATTTATTAGGCTCACCCACTTACTATCCGAAATAGGACATATGATTTTAGCTTCATAAAGTTTCAAAACCTCTTTCATCACGAATTCTTTCTTCACCGAATTTAGTCGTCTTTGGACTTGTCTTACTGGTTTCGCATCATCCTCCAGGAGAATTATATGCATGCATACTGTCGGGCTTATGTCCTTTATATCTGTCATGGTCCACCCGAGTACAGTCTTATACTTCTTTACAACTTGGGTCAACCGTTTTTCTTAATCTTCAGTCAATTTGCTCGAGATGATCATCGGTAAAGTCTCCTAATCTCTCAAATCGATGTACTTCAAATGATTTGGTAGAACTTTCAACTCCGACTTATGGGCCTGCACAACAGAAGGTAGCAATTTTTTGTATGAAACTTGAATTTCATCAATTGAGTTTGTTACCCCATGTGAGTTTCAGTCGAAGACCGAGACATTCCCATGCTTCAGCTATTTCTTCCTCCATATCCAACTGTGCTTGCATGTCGAATCATTCAACCTCATCGTCTTCCTCAAACACCTCCTGCACAATTGAATCAACTATATCAATAGAATACACATAATGATTCTCCGAAGGATACTTCATAGCATTGAAAAAATATTGAATTTTACAATCTTTCCGTCAAACTCGATGGAGAGTATACCCTCATCCACATCGAGCTTTGTTATTGTAGTATTCATAAATGGTCTACCCAACAGGATAGGGGCAGATCTAGTGTGGTGTCTTCTTCCATTTTCAAGATTTATAAATCTGTGAGAAAAAATTAACTCTTTCACCTGCACCAAAACATCCTTAACAACCCCAGTGTCTTTCAACGGTCCCAAATTCAACGCACAGTAAATTAAATACGGCATAACATTAATCGATGCACCTAGGTCTAGCATAGTACGTTTATCTCGATAACACAGGGCATAGTGAACATACCTCGATCTTTACATTTGTTTGGGAATTACTTTTTTAAACAGTAGATACATTTCTCCCACTCTTGACTTTCTCATAATTTTTCAATCCCCTTTTATTAGTGCACAACTCCTTTAGGAATTTGGCATACCTTGAAATTTGTTTGATGGCATCTAACAAATGAATAGTTATCTACACCTTTCAAAAAAATACTTCTCTTGCTTGATCATCTTTCTTTGATTTAACCAACCTACTAAGAAATGAAGGTACAACCACATTGGAAGTAATAGGAGAAGAGCGTGAGGAATTTACCTTTTTATGGTCCTTGGACTTTTCCTTGATGACTTATTCTACTTCTTTCTCTTTTTCTTGTCCATTGATGTCTTCAAGCAAATAATGTCTTGTTTGTATTTTTTTTTCCATTTCTTAACGTCATAACACTTGCATTTTCTCTTAGATTTACCTCTGGTTGAGATGAAAGTCTTCCCGAACTTTGAGCCTCTAGTTTGCCAATAAATGTAGCCAATTGGCTAAGTTAGCCGCCAAGGCTTTGAATACTTGTTCTTTCTTCTTGAATGCTAACTCTTGTTTCTTATTGAAACTTATGAGTCTATTGTTGAAACTTTTGAGTGTTACTGCTAGAGCTTTCATGATATCTTCCAAATACATTCTGGATTTTGAAGGTTGAGCTTGTGGTCTGGTGGTGGTCTTGTATACCCTTTGTGAGGAATACCTTTACGGCCTCCTTGATTCTTGTAGTTGAAGTTCAGGTGGTCTCTCCACCCCAGATTATAGCTATTTGAAAAACGATCATATTTCCGTTGAGGTTGTGTCGGAAATCCTTCAGTGGTATTGGCTTGTTGAACATCTTACAGCATTGAGGGACACTATCCGAATCATGTCCAACAACTGAGCAAATCCAACACCCTTGGGCTTGTGGCATTTGTCCCACTACTAACTTTTTCATCAAAGATGATGATGCTTCCAACTTTTAATCAAAGGAGTTTGTGTTCACTTCACTGGCTTGATGTGGAATACTATCCTGTCGAGTTCCAAACTATTGTGCATTAGCAGCCATGCTTGAGATAAGATTCCTAGCATCTTCTGGTGTCAAACTAACCAATGTTCCTCCACTCGCTACATCAATCATGTTTCTATCAAAAGTCAAGAGCCCTTTATAGAAGTATTGGACAAGTAACTGCTTCGGAATTTGATGTTGAAGGCAACTAGCACGCAAATGCTTGAACCTCTCCCAATACTCATATAAAGTCTCACCACATTGTTGTCTAATTCCACAAATATCATTCCCAATAATGGCTGCTCATGTGAAAGAATATTTCAAGAAACTGCTTCTTCATCTCACTCCAAGTGGTAATTGATCCGGAAGGCAGAGAACTAGAGCCAATCCCTAGCTTTGTCAGCTAAGACAATGGAAAGGCCTGCAGAAACAATGTATTGAAGTCGCCCGGTGATCAATTCAGTCTCATCAATTATATTTATATATATATATAATAGAAGTATCAAATATTTATAATAGTTCATTATTTTTTATTTATTTGTTGTTAAAGCATACTTTTAGTTAGATATTTTAGAACTAGATATCTATAATATATTTGGAACTATATGATGTCAAATAAGTTTAAAAATTAAGGAATTTGATCGATATTGAATCTATAATATTATTTATAATTTATATAGAGAAAGCGAAAGATTTGATAGCAAAAATGGTTAGTTGATGATCTACAGTTAGAAATGTACCAAATGATTGATAATAATGTATAATTGTATTTATATGCAACTTAAAAATATCATAAATTTAATATAATTTTGCATATATTAATAGCTTTATTCTTATCCATCCACCGACCTATTACTTTTAGTTGAACTATATGTAATTACTTTCTTTCGTCCCAAAATTGCAAATTGAAATAAAATAATGGGTACTATTTTTTTATTTCTTAACATGAGAATTTCTCCAAGTTAAAAAAACGAAGTCAAATTTATTCCATTTTACTTATTATATATGATATGATTTTATACATAACTAGTACATGACACGTGCGATGCACAGAAGATATTATGTATAGTATTTTAATATTTAGTATTTTATTTAGTTTAGTGTTATATGTTTATTTTGTTATATTATATTATTTTGGATAATTTGAATATATGAATTATTGTTACTTTTTCATTATGAATAATTTATATAATTGAAGTAAATTTAAATATTTCTTAATATTTCGTGAAGCTTAGTATAAAATACACATAAAATTTAATAAACCATATGAAGAACTATTATTATAATTGAAAAAAATATGAACGTATATAACAATAAAGTAATCAACATGAAATAAATTTATGATGAATCTAGCTCATGATTCAATGATCATCTAATAATTAGAAGTATTCTTGATCAACGGTTTGTGATCAAGGGTTGCATGGGAGTCCCATGCAGCTGCAATGTATTAGATTATCTCTTAAAATCAGTTGTGTTAACCGCCTTGCTCAAGAAAGAAAGCGGTTAAGATTAGTTATGAGTGGTTGTTGCTAACATTGCATGTGGAGGAGGTTGCAACTAAAATTAGTTATGAGCGGTTGTTGTTAACATTGCATGTGGAGGAGGTTGCAACTAAAATTAGTTATGAGCGGTTATTGCTAACATTGAGTTTGTTGAGACCAATTTTCTGCATGAAGGATTTAAGCAATAATCTGCAGCTGAGATCAAGAAGAGGTGAGAAGAAAGAAAAGAAAGAGATAAGCTGAAACGAGAGAGAGAGAGAGAGAGAGAGAGAGAGAAAATCTGAGAGAATATTCATGTGCTACATTTCAGATTGTTGAAGTTTTGTAATCTCATTTCATAGATTGTGTGAATTAATGTAAAGCATTGTGATCTGGAATTACGAATCAATAAAGAAGCTATCTTTTCTCAAAGTGGACGTAGATCTTTCAAGATCGAACCACTATAATTCCATGTGTTCTTAGTTCTTGGTTTGGATTATTCTTGATTGATCCTGGGTGGAGTGTTGATCGAATCCAACAATTGGCGCCGTCTGTGGGAAACTGAAGGCAGCTAATCAAGAATGGCATCGACGCGGTTTGATGTTGAGAAGCTAACAGACAAGATCGACTTTGGGCTATGGAAGATGAAGGTTAAAACTCTTCTAATCCAACAAGGATTAGGTGTTGCTTTGAAAAAAGAAGAAGCCAGTGACAAAGGCAAAGAAAAGGCTAAAGATCTTGTCCAGATCAAAGAAAAGGCTCACAGCCTGATCATCCTTTGTCTAGGAGACAAAGCTCTAAGGGAAGTTTTTAAAGAAGAAACTGTCATTGCAGTATGGGAGAAGATTGAGAATCTATACAATCTGAAAACCCTTGCTAACAGATTGTATATGAAGTAAAAATTGTTCTCATTTCAAATGATAGATGACAAATCTATCTTGAAGCAAGTGGATGAGTTCAACAAACTCCTTGATGATTTGGAGAATGTTGAAGTAAAGCTCGAGGAAGAAGATAAAGCATTGCTGCTGCTATCTGCACTACCAAAACCTTTGAGAATTTTTAAAACACTCTATTGTTTGGCAGTAGAGATACTATCACTCTGGAACAAGTGTAGATAGCTCTTAAATGTAAAGATCTGCAGAAAACAACAGGCAATGAAAGTTCTCAATCTAATCGAGAAGGCCTGCACATCAAGAAGAATAACTCTAAAGGCCAACACTACAAACCCTCGGGAAATCAGAAGGCTGAAAAGAAGACAAATTAAGCACCAAGAAATCCAGATCTTAAGTGCTTTCATTGTAAAAAACCAGGCCATTTCAAGAAACAATGCCCTAAACGGCAATAAATGATGGCCAAATATACAACTGAAGATGCCAAGAAAACTCAGAAAAGCCAAACAAATCAAGTAAGAAAGGATACTGGTTATGAATCATGTGATGCTTTATGTGCTACAACTGAGAAGGTTGGTACATATTGGGTTTTGGACTCAGGCTGTAGCTTCCACATGACACCAATAAAAGAATGGTTTTCAAGTATGAAGCTGGTCAATGGAGACACTGTGCTTCTTGGAAATGATCAGGTATGCAAAGTAATGGGAGTTGGATCAATGAAGATTAGAATGCATGATGGTGTAATAAGGTCTATAAGCAATATCAGATATGTACCAGAGCTTAGAAGAAATCTGATATCACTTGGTCTATTTGATACTATAGGAAGAATGACTGTATCAAAAGAAGGAAATGTTGTAATCGAAGGCAAGAAGAAGAATAAGCTTCATTTCCTGATTGGCAGGACTATTTCTGCACATGCTCACCATTCCTCAGCTGGTGATAACACCTACTTGTAGCACAATCGGCTTGCTCATGTGGGTGATAAGGGCTTGCAGGAAATTGCTAAGCAAGGATTGCTCATGGGAGATAAGATCAGCAAGTTGCAGGTGTGTGAACACTGCATCTATGGCAAGGCAAGAAGACAAAAATTCAACACAACAACTCACAACACTACAGGCATATTGGAGTATGCCCATTCAGATCTCTGGGGGCCAGCTAAGGTTCTAACCAAAGGTGGAGGCAAGTATTTCATGTCTATAATAGATGATTACTCCAGAAAGGTCTGGATCTATATCTAGAAGTCAAAGGATGAATCTTTTGGAAGATTTAAAGAATGGGTTGCTGCTGTTGAAAACAAGACAGGAAAGAGGCTTAAAGCTTTCAGAACAGACAATGGCCTTGAGTTTCTCTCTGAGGAATTCATGACATTTTGTAAAGGAAATGGAGTAACAAGACACAGGATTGTGCCTGGAACCCCACAACATAATGGGGTAGCAAAAATGATGAATCAAACCCTGCTGGAAAGGGTAATATGCATGCTGAGCAGCTCATGATTATCAAAGGTATTCTGGGGTGAGCTGGTATGCACTGTTGCATACTTGATTAACAGAAGCCCCAACTCTACTCTAGCTTTCAAAACACCTCAAGAAATGTGGAGAGGTGCTCCTGCCCTATATGACTCTCTCAGAACAGTGGGTTATCTAGCTTATGCTCATGTGAAACAGGACAAATTGGAGCCTAGGGCATTGAAATGTGTGTTTGTTGGTTACCCTACTGGAGTGAAAGGGTATAAGCTGTGGGCAATTGAGGCTCAGAAGTTCATAGAGAGCAGAGATGTAACTTTTGATGAATCTCAGTTCTCTTTAAAGAAGAAGGAAGATCAGCCTAGTACCTCGGTGGAGATTAATCTTGATCATCACTCACATAACAATGATGATGGATCTGATGACTCTCAGAATGAGCCAACAGAACTTGAGGAAGATCAGAATCTATGTTCCTATCAATTAGCCAAATATAGGACAAGGAGAACTATAAGGCTTCATATCAGATATGGGCAAATAGATCTTGTATCTTTTGCCTTATATTCAACACTTGAGGTGGAGTCTTATGAGCCAAACAACTATTCTGAGGCAACCTCTTGCTCAGAAAAAGAAAAATGGCTTATTTCCATGGAGGAAGAGATATTGTCACTCAACAAGAATAATACCTGGAAGATTGTTGATAACCCTATGAATCAGAAGTTAGTAGGCTGCAAATGGATATTCAAGAAAAACCAGGTGCCACAGAAGGAGATGGAATAAGGTTTAAAGCAAGACTTGTAGCAAAAGGTTTTTCTCAAAAGGAAAGAGTAGATTACAATGTGATCTTCTCACATGTGGTAAAGCATTGCTCTATCAGAATCTTGTTGGCATTGGTGGCACACTATGATCTGGAGCTACATCAAATGGATGTCACCACTACCTTTCTCCATGGAAGGTTTGTTGAAGATATCTACATGCAAGTACCTGATGGTATTCATGTGGAAGAAGCTGAGAAGAAGGCCTGCAAGCTGGAGAGATCACTGTATGGGATAAAACAAAGCCCCAGACAGTGGTACTTAAGGTTTGATGAGTACATGATATCAAATGGATTCTGCAGAAGCTTGTTTGATAGATGTGTTTACTACAAATCTGAAGGAAGTTCATACACTTACTTACTATTATATGTTGATGACATGTTGATAGCAAGTAACTCAGCTGCAGGTATCAGAAGCACAAAGAAAACTCTTATGGCTGAGTTTGAAATAAAGGATCTTGGTGAGGCTAAAGTGATCATGGGAATGCAAATTAAGAGAATGAGACATGAAGGAAAGATCACTCTCACTCAAGAATCTTACCTGGATAAAGTGTTGTGTAGATACAACATGAATTTAAGCAAGTCTGTCACAACACCTATGAAGTAAGGTTTAAAGCTAAGGTTTCTCAAGCCCCTTAGAATGAAGAAGAAAGGCAGAAAATGATGCTCGTTCCATATGCAAGTGCAGTAGGCAGTCTTATATATTCCATGGTTTGCTGCAGACCTGACTTGGCATTTGTAATGAGTGTTATTAGTAGGTTTATGAGTGATCCTGGCAAAACTCATTGGGAAGCTGCAAAGTGGGCAATGAGATACATTAAGTGATCTAGCATGAAGGGTTTGGTGTTCAAGAGAAGCACCAAAGATGAAGAAGCACTGATGGGTTATGTAGATGCTGATTTTGCTGCAAATGTTGACACAAGAAAGTCTCTAACATGCTATGTTTTTACTTTATTTGGAGCTGCAATTAGCTGGAAAGCATACCATCAATTTGTAGTTGCTCTTTCAACCACAGAAGTGGAGTATGTAGCTCTCACATAAGCAATCAAGGAGAGCATGTGGTTGAAAGGTATACTCTCAGAGTTTGGCTTGATTCAAGAAAATGTTACAGTTTTCTGTGACAATCAGAGTGCCATTCATTTGGCAAAACACCAGGGATATCATGAAAGAACTAAACATATAGATGTCAAACTTAATTTTGTAAGGGATCTGGTGGAAAAACAGAGCATCACAGTTGGCAAGATAGACACTTTGGTGAATCCTACGGACTGTCTTACCAAGACTTTGCCAACAACAAAGTTTGAGCTGAGTCTTGGTCTTATTGGAATGAATTAAGCTAAAGAAAGGAGGGAGTGCAGCAGGAGGTGGAGCTGTATTCTTGAAGTCAATAAGAAGCTGAAGTTAAGCTTAGTTCTTGAAGAAGTGAATCAAGAGCTAAGGTGGAGAATTGTTGAATCTAGTTCATGATTCAATGATCATCTAATAATTAGAAGTATTCTTGATCAACGGTTTGTGATCAAGGGTTACATGGGAGTCCCATGCAGTTGCAATGTAGTAGATTACCTCCTAAAATCAGTTGTGTTAATCGCCTTGCTCAAGAAAGAAAGTGGTTAAGATTAGTTATGAGCGGTTGTTGCTAACATTGAGTTTGTTGAGAATGGTTTTCTGCATGAAGGATTTAAGCAATAATCTCCAACTGAGATCAAGAAGAGGTGAGAAGAAAGAAAAGAAAGAGATAAGCTGAAGCAAGAGAGAGAGAGAGAGAGAGAGAGAGAAAATATGAGAGACTATTCATGTGCTACATTTCAGATTGTTGAAGTTTTGTAATCTCATTTCATAGATTGAGTGAATTACTGTAAAGCATTGTAGTCTAGAATTACAAATCAATAAAGAAGCTCCCTCTTTCTCAAAGTGAACGTAGATCTTTCAAGATCGAACCACTATAATTCCATGTGTTCTTAGTTCTTGGTTTGGATTATTCTTGATTGCTGCTGGGTGGAGTGTTGATCGAATTCAACAATTTATAATATTACAATGAGAAATGTAAAACAAAAAAATTGTGTTACTTCAAAAAAAATTGTTCACAAATTTTGAAACACTTCTTTATAAACTATATTTGTAGGAGTTCTCTTATCAAGATCATCATCATCAAAAATCAAAATCTTCAATCATTTACGATTGTAACTCTGGAAACAGCAACATATGATTGACCATGACTGAAGACAGGTTTATTCAATAATAGTCCAACTGATTTAATGATTGTCCTTGACTCTTGTTTATCATCATTGCATAAGAAACAATAAATGAAAATTGTCTTCGTTGAAACTTGAAAGGCATCCTACAATCAGATGGAGTAACAGAAAGTCGAGGAATCAAAGCCTTTTGACCATCATTACTTCCTGAAATAATCTTCGCTTCAACAACATGTTCACCAAGCTTGGTAATTACCATCCGAGTTCCATTACATAAATCAAGAGAATAATCTAAATTTTGCAATAGCATAACTAGTGTACCAATTTTCAATATATGCTCTGATTCCTAAAATAAAGAAAAAAAACTTGTTTCAATTCTAATATTTTAAGCAGAGACATTTTATAATATATATAAATATTATAGTAAAAAAACAAATACCTGACTATGAACAAATAAAGATACGAATTGAGCAATCACATCTGGGTCGTCGTACATTTTCACCACAGAAAATGCATTACGAAAGTTGTGAAACTGACCATTTCTCTTAGCAACCTTTAACAACACATTCCGGTCCACAAGTTTTCCAATCTCAGAAAAATAACACCACTATCCTCCTCCTATTATGTTTGAATGTATAGTGAATACACACGAAATAATAGTCACTCACATACAATTGTATGACTATATTCGTAAACTTCAAACAAAATATAAATACTTATATTGTGTTTCTTTAAATCATGAGTTGTCTTACCAAACAACTGAAACACTTCTCTATCCCAAACTAAGAAAAGAGTATTATGTGTATCATCAATTACTCTCATCTCAATCTTATACCTATAACATAGTTATATAAAATTTAGTATGTAACATTAAATATAATATAAATACTCAACAATAATGAATACCTGTAGCTATGCTTTTCATTGACATCCCCACACGATGAGCAGATGAATTTTGTGCTGCTACTACTCAAATTACGATGGCATGTAAGACATGAAATATACCACATACATTCAGAGTTTTCAACTTCAACAATTGTACAATATACCCAAATGAACCCATCCCATAAATCAACAAAACAATGTAACATACAAGGTTAAATTACAAGAAAAAATAAAAAAATAAAAAATAAAAAATAAATAAACATAACTTATTTAATTAATCTCTATGTTCTCATATAACTCATCCAGAGTCTTGACAATCGCCTTTCCATTTGATAACTCATTAGCTTCAGAACCACCAGAGATATCATATATGGTCGAAATAGAATTTGGCCGGAGTTGGTCTATGAGTATCCTACAAAATTTAATAGTAAATTCAGTAATCGAACACAGTAGAAAAAATTATATAACTAATTTTTTTTTTATAATTACCTTGACCTAAAGTCAGTTATCTCCAACATATTTTCATTCACAAACATTTGTGTAACATTTTAGGTGTTGGAGACCTTAACAGTGTCTGCATTTATTCAAAAAATAAATATATAATAATGAAACAACATTGATAAAAATCTTATATAAATATATTAAGTTATATAATTTATACCATTGAACAGTTTTGGTTGACAAAATTGCAAACAACAATAATTGGCTCGGTACCGCCAACACTCATATAAGTCATCAGTTTATAAATAAACTCATCCCATAAGGTCACTGTTAGTTTATTATTCCTTCAATACAATAGAAAATATACCAATATTAACAATAATTTTGAATCTTACATTTAAATTTAAGTTGAAAAAATTAATATATTATAGATTATATTATATAATTTACAAAATTTTAAATACATATGATCTTCAAGAATTATCCCTATGAGCCTCTGCGAACCATCCTTCGTCGGCATGGATCTAGGTGGTTGCATCCATAAACTCGATCAATCACATTTTAACCAACACAAAAAATTAATAAATCTGATTAGAATAGCACATAGAATTATAAATAATTAAAACTATAATAAATAAAAAATAGAGTACCAAACAAAAGGGTTTCATCTTTCTTCTCTAGACCATATATTCAATCGAATAATTTGAAATTGAATCTGTTCATAGGAAACAATGAGTCCTTAAACTCGTTAACCTTTGTTTTGCCATAAAAATTGAACAAATATCCATGGCTTACTGTTTTGAATTTGAATTCGTCAGTTGACACCATGAGACAATATATAGTTTTTCCTCAAATAATAGTTTTTTAAAACTATGGATGCTTGAACTTCTTGCTTGACCACGAATAGTATCACCCTGCAAAAATAATGAAATTAAATATGATAAATACTACATATTTCATACTACTTATTTTATCATGTTTGTTATGAAACTTATTTTTTTACCACACCTGTTCATCCTTAAAAACACACTCAAAACTGAAGATCGGATTTTTATCCGCAAATATAGGTACATCATAAGCGCGAATCAGATGAAGTCTAAGAATTCATTCCCTTCTCTTCGGATGAACATCTTTCACAATATTGAAAATAGTCGACATTACAAATTAATAAAGCAAGATAAAAAAAAAAGTATATGAATAGTGAGAGTGCACAAAAAAATAATAAATTTGATTAGAATAGCATATAGAAAAATTATAAATAATTAAAACTATAATAAATACAAAATAGAGTACCAAACAAAGGGGTTTCATCTTTCTATTCTAGACCAAATATCCAATCGAATGATTTGAAATTGAATATGTTCATAAGAAACAATGAGTCCTTAAACTCATTAACCTTTGTTTTGCCATAAAAAATGAACTTATATGTATGACTTATTGTTTTGAATTTAAATTCGTCAGTTGACACCATGATATCAGAGACAATATATGATTTTTCTTCAAATAATAGTATTTTAAAACTATGGATGTGTGAACTTCTTGCTTAACCACAAATAGTATCACCCTCCAAAAATAATGAAATTAAATATGTTAAATACTTCTTATTTCATACTACTCATTTTATCATGATTATTATGAAACTTATTTTTTGACCATACATTTTTTGTCCACAAATGTAGGTACATCGTAAGCGCGATCAGATGAAGTCTAAAAATCCAATCCCTTCTCTTCGGATGAAAATCTTTCCCAAAATTGAAAATAGTCGACATGACAAATCAATAAAGCAAGATAAAAAAAGTATATGAATAGTGAGAATGCACAATGTAGAACACACAATATAATACACTATTTATAATTAAAATTAAGTTCAATATATAGTTAGGTATTGTTGAAAATTCTAGGAATCAGTTATTCGTATATATCAGTATTCTATGGTGCAGATTATTTAGATATGAGATATATTTTTTCAAATCTTGTAATATTACTAAATCAAATATTATTGTTACGAACATTCAGTTTAATAAACATGTATTCCTAAAACATCTAGAAATCAGTTCAACATATTAGTATATATCCGTTTTCTAAATATTATAAATATATCAAAATAAATGTTTAATGCTTAGCAAATTATTAAATTAAATATAAAATTTTATTTACAGTTCTAAATTTTGTTGATATATAAAGCTCTTATATATCTTAAAAGAGAAATTATATGTTATTAAAATATAATGCAAAGAAAATATAGTAACAAATTTAATAATGTGTCAAATTGATATCAGATAGATCTATTGAGTAATTGAATAATTATAATGACGTGTATTTTGTAGTATTATAGTAAATTAATTTAAATTTGTTTGTTGTATTATATAAAATTAGTTTTTTATACTCTAAAATATAATACACTTCCTTTATTTAAGGAAATTAAAAAGGTTAGATATATCATTAAAAAAATTAATGAGGTGTAATATGATGTAGAGATAAATTATAACATATATACATTCAGTTTGTCAGATAGGTATGAGATATATTTTTTCAAATCTTGTAATATTATTAAATCAATATTGCAGTTACGAACATTCAGTTTAATAGATAGATATTGCCGAAAAATCTAGAAATCAGTTCAATAGATATCCGTATTCTAAATATATTAAAGATATATTAAAATGAATATTTATTGGTTAATAATATAACAAAATTTCCTAAAAATCCGCCTTTCTATTTGTGGAGAGAAAAATAGGCAGAAAAAATGATAATAACAAATATAAAAACCATCAATTTGCTATAATATATATATAGTTATATCTTTATATAATTATGCTACATATAAAAATTATTGAACAAAATTATATATTTTTTAAAATATATTTAATGTTATATATTTCTTAAATTTAATAATATTATAATATAATAATACATTCGTGCATCGCTCAGAAGAACTTACTCATTTATGTAAAATGACAATGTATTTGTTAACAAATTTAAATTAGGACAAAGACCATTTCCCAGATATTTGTACCATCGAAGAAAGAGGATGTGTTGGACAGAGAACTTTGGCATCATGCATCAGTGATTATGCTATAAAAGAAGAGAAAAATGAAAATGATCAACAGAAAAATTGATGTTTTTAAACTCAAAGGGCAATCAAAGGCTTTGATTAGTTGATTGATCATTCCAATAAAAACCAGTAAGTATATTTGTATAAATTATTAGTATTTAGATGATAAAATTTATACACTTCAAAAATAATTATATAAAGTACTTTAAAACAAAATCAATCTCATTTTGAAGAGACCAGGTTATAGCATCAGATCAAAGAGAAGGAACAAAGATACAGTCAGAAAGAAAACCGAATCAGCATGTTTCTTCTTGGCTATTATTAAGGATATATCTTGAAGATTTCAAAACCTTGATCTTATGTAATCTGTTTCCTTATTTTATGTAATTTGTTTAGACTATTTCCTTGTAGAGTTTTAGTCATGCATGTATATACCTTGTAACCTCTCTTTTGAAAATTAATTCAATACACAATATTTTCAATATGATATCAGAGCGGGTTGTTCCTACCCTGTGAAAACCTAGTTCTTCTCGGCGGCCCTATTTACAGTCACCATGTCGACCAACTCTACACTTGAGTCGACTTCCACAGGTGTTATATTGCCGCCGCGACCAGCGGTTGTTCCGATTACTGCTCATCACCATTTACCCATTAAACTCACACACTCCAACTACGCTTCGTGGCGTGCGGATCTAACTGCCCTTCTTCGTGGGCATAACATCTTAGGCTTTGTTGACGGGAAGACCCCCTGTCCGCCTCTTGCCGCTGATGGTTCGAACGCTGATGCAGTGGCCCTTTGGATCCAACAGGATCAGCTTCTGCTCGCTGCAATTTTTGCCTCTTGTCTCCACAGCCAAATCTGCATCCAAGGCATGGTCTGTACTGGATCGTCTTTGCAATGGCAGATCACGTTCTCGGGTTAATAATCTAAAAAGTGAACTGTATCGCGTCGCTATAAAGGACCGATCGATCACGGATTACCTTCATTATGTCAAGTCCAAGGCGGACAAACTCTCCCTCATCGATGAGCCCGTCAGCGACGACGATCTCACGCTGTTTGTCATCAACGGACTTGGCCCAGAATATGCTACTATCGTCGGGCCTATCCGCACTCGGGAGACATCTCTTCGCTTCGAAGAACTCCATGACCTCCTCGTCGCACATGAGCTCTCGCTCAAATCTCAGGAGTCCCTTTCACAGCAACTTGTGGCGTCTGCTAATATTGCACAATCCCGTTCAGGCGGAAATTCTGGTAAGCGTTCGAATAACACTTATTCTCATAACAATAATTCCAATCGCACTGCCAGAAATTTTCATCAGGGTCGTGGTCAATCTGGCCAAAATGGGCAGTCATGGCAGTCTCACGCCAATTCTGGAAATCGTACTTCGTACTCATCTGGTTCGACCAAAAATTCTGGCCCTTCTTCCATTATATGCCAGCTATGTGATTCTCCAGGGCACTCTGCCCTTCAGTGCCGTAGGCTTCCAGTCCAGGCAAATTTTGCTGCATCACCTACTGATTCTTCGCCCAACAACCAGTGGGTGGTTGATTCCGGTGCCTCACATAACCTGACGAGTAACTTGCAAAATCTCTCAATTCATTCGGAGTATGATGGCACGGATGAAGTTCACATTGCTGATGGTTCGTCGCTTCCTATTACACATTCGGGTACTTCTTTTTTTGAAATTTCCTTCCCGTAATTTTAAATTATCAGATGTGCTTTGTGTAGCACATGCTCGTCATAATCTGCTGTCCGTGAGTACTTTACAGCCACTAATCACATCTCGATGGAATTCTTTCCTACTTATTTTGTTATTAAGGATCGAGCTACGGGGGAAATACTTGCTAAGGGCTTGTGTCGTGATGGGGTCTATCACCTTTCTGTGCCACCTATATGTCGTTCTACACCCAAAACAGCTGCTTTAGGGGTTCGTGCCTCTTCAACATGCTAGCATTCACGCCTCGGACATCCATCTCGGAGTACCACTGATTTTATCCTTAATAAATTTAGTCTACCTATTTTTAATAAGTCTCACCATGTGGGCAATGACTGTGTTTCTTGCCATCTGAGCAAGTCTAGACGTTTGCCTTTTAATGCTTCGTCATTTACTGCTTTACATCCTCTACACTATGTCTTTGCTGATGTTTGGGGACCAGCACCCGTTGTTGCATTAGATGGTTCAAAATATTTTTTGCTGATTGTGGATTTGTTTACTCAATACTGTTGGATTTTTCCCATGAATGCAAAGTCACAAGTTGCTTCTATATTTACTCAATTTCGACCACTGGTTGAGAATCAATTTCAGCACAAAATTCGCAATTTTTATAGTGATAATGGTGGGGAGTTCCAAGCTTTACAACCTGCGTTTGTACAGTCTGGTATTACATGGCTTATCACAGCTCCTCATACTCCTCAGCAGAATAGCATTTCTGAGCGCCGTATGAGGCATATTTTAGAAGTTGGTCGGGCCTTGCTTCATCAAGCATCCTTGCCCTCGGACTTTTGGGCTCTCGCACTTCAGACAGCTGTTTATTTGATTAATCGCATGCCTACTCCATTGCTCAATCGTCGGAGTCCGTTTCATGTCCTTTTTCGATCTAAACCCAATTATGCAAAGTTGCGCACGTTTGGTTGTCTTTGTTTTCTGTGGTTATGACCGTACCTTCTTGGGAAGCTCACTCCGCCGTCTGTTTCGTGCATCTTTGTTGGATACTCTTCTTCTCAGAGTGCATATCGATGCTTTGATCCAATTTCTGGTCGAATCTTCATATCACGTCATGTCCAGTTTGTGGAGGATCAATTTCTGGGGTTCTCTAAGTTATCATCCCTTGCTTCGCCTTCTGATGTGTCTCCAACTATATCCTTATCATTTTCCTCAACAACGGTTATGGCCGCTTCTGAGCCTTCTCTTCTAGCCTTGCCTTCTACTCAACCTCCTTCACCTGCTTCTGCTATTGAGCCCATTCCCACGGCTACCATAGTTGAGCCTCCTCCTGCCGCCGATCAAGTTCATCATATTCGTACCCGCAGTTTTAATAATATTTATAAACCTAAGAAGCTCTTTGCTGCCACAAAACATCTGTTGCCTTCTGATATAGAACCTACTACAGTCAAACAAGCCCTTGATGATCCTCGTTGGCGCACTACTATGGCAGATGAATTTACTGCCTTGCAAAAACATGGCACTTGGGATCTTGTCCCACTCCCTTCTCGGGGTAACATCATTGGTTGTAAGTGGGTGTTTCACATCAAACGGTTACCGGATGGGTATGTTGATAAATACAAGGCTCGTCTTGTCGCAAAGGGATTTCATCAGCGGCCTGGTGTTGACTTTAAGGAGATATTTAGTCCGGTTATCAAACCGGCCACTATTCGAGCTGTTCTCACCATTGCTATTTCCTCTGGATGGACGCTTCGTCAATTGGATGTTAGTAACGCTTTTCTTCACGGACATATGGATGTCCCTGTTTATATGAAGCAACCTCCGGGGTTTATTGATCCGTTGGCTCCTTCTCACGTTTGTCTCTTGCGCCGATCCCTCTATGGTCTTCGCCAGGCTCCACGGGCTTGGTATGAGTCTCTTTGCACGGCACTAGTATCCGTTGGGTTGTGTCGCTCCAAGGCTGATTCATCTCTTTTTACTTGTCATGATGGTCCTGATCATCTTCTTGTTCTTGCCTATGTCGACGATCTCATTGTCACTGGCTCAAACCCTGATCGTATTTTCGCTCTCACATCTCACCTTGGTGCTTGTTTTGCTATTAAGGACCTTGGCCCGCTCTCTTATTTTCTCGGGGTTGAGGTTGCTCCTTGCAAAGAAGGTCTTTTTCTATCTCAACATAAATACACGGTGGATTTACTTCGGCGTCATAAACTAGATGGAGTGAAGCCTCTTTCTACACCTATGTCGCCCAAGCTTCCTTCGGCTTCGGGACCTGTTGATGCCTCCGAATACCGCAGTGCAATTGGGGGTCTGCAGTATCTAACCATTACTCGTCCTGACATTGCCTTCACAGTCAATAGGCTTCCTCAATTTATGTCGTCTCCTTCTCCTGAACATTGGCATGTTGTCAAACGTCTCTTTCGGTATCTCAAGGGGTCTTTATATCATGGGCTTCTTCTTCGTCACTCAACCACATTGACACTCTCTGCTTACTCTGATTCGGATTTTGGTGGAGATCTCTCCGATTGCAAATCCACCTCTGCCTATGTTGTCTTTCTAGGCTCCAACCCCATATCCTGGCGCTCTCGGAAGCAACGGGGTGTTGCCCGGTCCTCCACCGAGGCCGAGTATCGGGCTTTAGCTACTGCAGCCTCGGAGTTATGTTGGGTTCGTCACCTACTTCGGGACCTTGGTCTTGTGCCCTCCAAGCTTCCTACTATTCTTTGCGATAATATGGGTGCCACTCGCCTAGCCTTGAATCCAGTTCAACACTCTAGGATGAAGCACATTGCGATTGATCTACACTTTGTTCGTGATTTAACGACAAAGGGAGTCCTCACTGTCTCTTATGTCAATACTTTGGATCAAATCGCAGATCTTCTCACCAAACCTCTGTCTCGTACACGTTTTCATGATCTTCGTTCCAAAATCTCCGTTGCCGATGGAACGTCCATTTTGAGGGGGCGTATTAAGGATATATCTTGAAGATTTCAAAACCCTGATCTTATGTAATCTGTTTCCTGATTTTATGTAATTTGTTTAGACTATTTCCTTATAGAGTTTCAGTCATGCGTGTATATACCTTGTAACCTCTCTTTTGAAAATTAATTCAATACACAATATTTTCAATAGCTATTTCCTTGATCTCCAATCCCAGGAAGATGAAAGATCTACCACAAGAATAAAAAGAAAAGTACATACCCGTCTGCTCCGATTATGAAAACCTTTACTAAAACTGTTAAAATAAGATAGCAGCAGGAGATGCAAGCTAGTCTTACATATACAAACAAAGTTTCATCTTCATAACTACAAATCTGTGACAAAATATTAAACAGAGAATAGCCTCTACCAAGTAATTACAGTAAGATTACACTGGTACAACTCGGACCCTAACCCTGGCTCGATCCAACTGAAAATTTTCAAACAATTCATTCTCAGCAGAGAGCAAAAGAGCACATCCGAAACTTCAATCAACATAGGATGGTCATCGGTCCCTGCATTGCCACACTCGACTGCATCATTACTAAATCCTCTTAATGCCATATAATATCTCTATTTTTCTTATTTTTTGTTGCTTAATAATCCTAACTAATCTTATCATCATTACTAAATCCTCTTAATACCATTTAATATCATATTATCCTCTTTTTTGTTAGCATTAACACGACATCTACAATACAATTCCATAAAATACAATTGCATATCAAACATGCAGTGTGATTTTTAACCACCGAGAATATGTACTCAAGTGTTCGTGATCATCACCAACATAGAATATATGCTTCACTAAATGCGATTATTCATACACGTAGGACAATGATTAAAGTATATGCATAGTGTCTACACAAGATAAGAATTTGTCTTCACTGCCCCTCACTAAAGTCTCGATCCTGAATCAAGAAAACACACACACGCACGCACGCATTTTGCTAAAAAATAATATGATGATAATCCACAAAGAATATATGCTTTATTATATGTGATAAAAAGATAAGAATATATCTTATCTTTCCTCAATAAACTTCAATTTTGTTCTATTTTTTATTTTCTTTTCTTTTTTTCTCTTAAAAAAGAGACTAGATTTCAAAGTAGTTGACCGAAATAGGAATGACCATTGGTTGAGTATTAATGAGGATTGGGTACCCGCTCATTTAAACCCTAATGGAGATAGTTTGGGTAGGTATATATGGTTTGAAACGACTTGGAGAAAAAAATTAAAATATAATTAACATTTGGTTAGGGTTTGGGGTTCTTGGGTCCAATTTGATCGAGAAGGCATTCTTGACGTTATCGAGCCAGAAGGATGACCCGAATACCCAGTAGTATATTAAAAATAATTTAAAAAATCAAATTACATAAGCGAGGTTCAAACCCTAATCTTTCCACTAAGGAAGTAAGAATTTTACTACTAGGCCAACTACTCAATTTTGTACATAACAAATTTATATGTTTTGAATTAACTCTCATTTGAGCTTAAGTATTAATATGATATTTTTGTTAACAAATATACCTGTTAAATTTTTATTTAGTCATTCGTAAAATTTAATATATTTCAAAAATTAAATAAGTAAGCGAATTTAGATGGATGCAAGTAGGTAGTTTAAGTATTTCTTTTTTTTTTATGAGTTTAAAACATGTACAAATTATATAAGTTCCACGTGCTTAAAGTTTGAATACCTAGAGTTGACATGTACCTATCGAGCTGCCAAGACAACATCTAAAATTTAAAAGAAAAGAAAAAATTCCCATACAATATAAAAAGGAGGGGTGGTGAACTAACCTAACACTAAAAGCTCCATCTTGAATTAAACACAAATATTTTGGTAAATGATTATCGCATAAACGCCAATTCATCCTTGCTCACAAGATTTGATAAATCCAGGTACTACAACATAACTATTTTTTTATCTGTTCGATTTAGATTTATAATTTTCTTTCTTGTCTAACCCTAGGCAGTACAGATGAGATCATGTCCAACGAAAACTAAATTAGTGTCTAGATATATGTGTATATATATATATATATTAATACATAAATATTATATTGATAAATAATTCAAAATATGGCAGGAGGGAAAAGGAGGCATGGGATTAACGAACTCTACTAGGAAACGACCTGAGAAGCAGGGGACCATTCCCCTCAATCAATCGTTTCACTCTCAGATTGATGTTTCCTTAACATGGACGAAGCATGTAATATCAACACATGCCGAAAACCGCAATTTCATATTTTCTCCGGCGTCGATCTATGTCGTTTTGGGCCTGATTGCGGCCGGGTCGAAGGGCCCGACCCGAGACCAACTTCTCCGTTTTCTCAAATCTAAGTCTACAGAAGAAGTCAACTCGCTGTCCTCAGAGATGGTGACGGCGGTGTTCGCCGACGGTGGCCCGCTCGGTGGACCAAATTTGTCCTTCGCCAACGGCGTTTGGGTTGATCGGAGCCTGGGGCTGAAGCCCGGGTTCCGAAAAATTGTCGAGGATGATTACAGGGCTGCTTCCAGTCTTGTTGACTTTCAGAATAAGGTCAGTTTATTATTAATCTTTTCTTTTTTACAAAGATGAAGTTATATAATGATTATTTACATAATTTGGACGGTTGGACCAGTAAAGCAAATTTGATGTTTGCTAATATAATAATCATAATACGTTATAAAAACTTATTTATAGTTCTTAAATTTAAAGATAATATTCACAATTTTTGGTACAAATAAATATAATTATCGATTGAACAACATGCAATCATAAAATAGGCATGTGTTTTACATATGCGCGTGTATAAGGGTTAAGAAAATTTACTTTTTATATTTTATATTTTATTTTTTTTTAAACAGAAAATTTCAATAGCTTAAAGTGTTAATATTTTTTAAATTCATATTTCACTTATAATATATTCAATTAATTATTTTTTACAATCTCTTATTTAAATTTTAAATAATCGATTAGTTGTTACTTGATTTTATTATTCAAAAGAAGATTTGCTAGTTGATTATTTGGCCTATATTTGAATATTTGTGAGATTGACTATTTGTATTATATTTAAGTTGTACATAAAAATAAAATTAAATATTTTTAATATAATAGTATTTAATTTACAATTTTTTATTTTTCAGAATAAAAGAATTTCCAATTTTTGTATTTAATTAAATGTTAATTCTTATATATATAAAATATTTTACAAATTGTGAAAATTGTCATGAAAATGAGAAGAGATTCTTGATTCTTCAGACTAAATTTGTTAATTTTGAACAGGCTTTGGAGGCAGCAGCAGAAGTGAACAAATGGGCGAAGAACAAGACAAACGGCCTAATACAAGAAATAGTTCCACCCAACTCGGTGAATGCTTCTACAATGCTTATCTTCGCAAATGCAGTGTATTTCAAAGGGGCGTAGGACCAAAAATTCAACCCTTCTTCAACCCAACAACACGACTTTTTTCTCTTCAATGGGAACACAATTAAAGCACCCTTCATGACAAGCCCGAACAAGCAGTATGTTCGGGCTTGCAAAGGGTTCAAGGTTTTGGGCCTAGATTACGAGCGAGGCCAAGATGCTCGTAAGTTCTCGCTCTGCATTTTCCTTCCCCATGCCAAAGATGGACTGCCATCTTTGCTCGAAAAAGTCACGTCTGATTCTGGATTCATTGAGCGCCACCTCCCGCGCAAAAAGGTGAGGCTCGGGGAGTTTCGGATACCAAAGTTTCGAATAACTTTTGGTTTCGAGGCTTCCCGAGTAAAGGGGCTCGGGTTAGTGATCAATGGGGGCCTTGGTGAGATGGTCGACTCGGAAAATGTGTTTGTTTCCGATATATTTCACAAGTCGTTTGTGGAGGTGAACGAGGAAGGGACGGAGGCTGCGGCTGCTACTGCCGCGTTGGTTTCAAAGAGCTTTTCGCCGGAGGAGGATTCCGAGATGGACTTTGTGGCTGACCATCCGTTCTTGTTTGTGATCAGGGAGGATGTGAGTGGGGTGGTGCTTTTCGTTGGCCAACTACTCGACCCCATCGCTGGTTAGTGTCGCTTAGTTGAACTCTTTTTGTACGAAGGAGATCTCATGTTACAAATAATGTTTCGATCTCATATTTCAACTCTATCAATATATATTACATATCTATTTGATATAAAACTGTATATATGACATATACTAATAGAGATAAAATACGATTTAAAATAAAAGATTTAGTTTGTTTTTTTTTGTATCTTTATTGTAAAATTAGATACTATCTATAGAACATAAACTACTATCTCCCTCTTACATATTTCTTGCATCAAAATCTGTTGATTGTGTATATATGGTGATGATGGAAATAATGTATTTGAAAAGATTTGATTGTGTTTATATGGTAATGATGGAAATAATGTATTTGAATTCCTACGGTGATCAATTCAGCCATGTCAGTTGTATTTATGTAAAATGATCATGTGTTCCGTTAGTTGTTATTTGTTAAAAAATTAAATTAGAACAAGACCATTTCCCACATATATTTGTACCATCGAAGAAAGAGGATGTTTGGACAAAGAATTTTGGCATTTTTTTAACTTTGTTCATTCAAGCGGTTATGTCATAAAAGAAGAGAAAAAATGAAAACAATCACCAGAAAAATTGATGTTTTTAAACTCAAAGGACAATCGAAGGTTATGATTAGTTGATTAACCATTCCAACAAAAATCAGTACATATATTTGTATATAAATTATGGGTGCAGCTATTCGTACCCCCAAATTCTATAAATACACCTTATTTAATAATTACATTTATTTATGACAATTATACCATTTTAACTAAAAAAACCAAAACATAAAGGAAAAAAAAAAGAACTAGAACATTCATATTTTGTTCGCTTTTCGGATGTTTTAATTTGAACCGGACACACATTTGCTCGTATGTGTTCGAAAATAATTTATTGAACATATCTGTTTGTACTTGATTGGATGTGTTCAACAGAATTGGTTGAACACATAAATTTGTATTCAAAACATATTTCTCAAACAAAAACATGCATATTGGACACTACTTTACTTCTTCAGCTGAATATTCCGAACGAATCTTGAATAAATTGAATAATCAAATTGAGTAAATTGAATATAGAGGTATTTAGTCATCTTAAAAATTGAAGTATATTTAAAAAGTTTGAGGGTACAAATAGCCATACTCATAAATCATTGGTATTTAAATAATAAAAATTTTTACACTTCAAAAAATTATAACTTAAAATTATATATAAATTCATATAAAGTACTTTAAACCAAACAAAATAAATTTATTTACAATCTCATTTTCAAATTTTCAAGAGACCAGTTATAGCCTCAGATCAAACAGACAGAACAAAGATACAGTTAGAAAGCGGAACATAATCTGTCTTCGCTGTTTCCTTGATATCCAATCCCAAGAAGATGAAGTTCTAGCACTAGAATAAAAAGAAAAGTCCACGACCCTTCTGGCCCGGTTTTGAAAACAATGACAAACTGTTAAAAATGAGAAGAAAAAAATTCAGGTCACAAAGAACGAGCTCATAAATAGTAGCAGGAGATGCAAGCTAGTCTTACAAATACAAAAAAAGTTCCATCTTCATAACTAGAAATCTGTGACAAAATATTAAACAGAACATAGCCTCTACCAAGTAATTACAGTAAGATTACACTGGTACAACTCGGACCCTAACCCTGGCTCGATCCAATTGAAAATTTTCAAACAATTCATTCTCAGCAGAAAGCAAAAGAGCACATCCGAAACTTCAATTTACTTCTTTGCATAGGTAATCAACATAGGATGGTCATCGGTAATCATAAATCCCTGAAGTCCCTGCATTGCCACAGTCGACTGCATCTCATTTTCGTATTCTACGAAAGCAATCCCGGGCTTTGCTTCAACCATCCTAACTTCTTTGAATCCAGGACACTGACTGAACAGCATTTGCAGCATCATAGAAGTTGTTTGGTGAGGAAGATTCTGGATGAACAGGATGTTGTTTGGTGGTGCAGGAGCCTCGGGGACTCTAGCACCCACATATGGTATTTGAGATAACTGCATCACATAGAAAGACGTATAATTAGGAGGATGCTTAATGAGCAGATATAGGAGGGAGAAGGAAAAAAAAAATTAAAAAGCATATTTGGTCCCTGTAGTAGAGATTTTTTCATGAATTGGGTAAATGTATTTTCAGTTGTAAACAATAAATCCCATAAATTCAATCTTGTCTCAATCTGCTCCTTGTACTTTCATTGTAAAAATGGAATCATTCAAATTTCGTACATTGGACTATGTGCTTGGTGGGTTCCATTTGAACCACATTCTAATGCAAATATATATGTGTGTGTGTGTGTGTCTGTAACTCAAATTTATGTATACTACTTTCACAAATCAAAGGTAAAATCATGTCAGGTAGTTAAGCCGCTCGTGGAAAAGTAATCATTTTCGATTGGATAATTCCTTGGCACCAAATTTTCAACAGAAATCAATACTGACTAAAATTTTATTGAAATGTGAGGTTGTTGTCCTCATTGAAGAACTTACAGGAGGGGCTGCACCAAAAGCACCAGTGTATGCAGGATTTAGACCAGCTGCTGCTTGATTAGCATCATGCTGCTCCTTTTTCTTTTTTCCTGTATTACAAGCACACAAAACAAGGCGGAGAATAAGAGAGAGAATCAAGAGCAATGAGTGCAGCAGACATGATTAGGTTTCATTTCTATATCTGTAATATCATATACCAAAACACTATGGCGAACAACTAGCTGCTAGTTGTAGAGGCACTGATACCTATTTTCATGGTCATGCATACAATCAAATGATAATTATATATCTGAGGTTATCACTTTTTTGTTACAACATAATATTTACTTCCAATGATGTTTGAAAAATTGTACAGGGTTCATTACAGAGCATTCATGCAATAGAAACATTATACTGCTACTTTCTAGTTTCACTGCCAAATGTTTACTTGATTTCAAGGTCAATTTGATATTCACAGTAGCATCTACATATGTAAAATTTCTAATGTAGTTCATTAGAAAGCACTCATGCATAGACAAATTTCATTGTGATTGTGTAATTACAGTGCCATAACCTCAATTATATTTAATGTGGCAGGCTAACAGTATTTGTTACTGCAAAAATTTATCAAAGTTCATTAGATAGCATTCATGTATAGACAGATTTCATTGCCATTATTATTCTAGTCAGTTATCATGCATATGCTGCTTTAAGCTCCTTTTCTACACTCATCCTATCAGTATTTGCTACTGAAATTGGTGACAGGTCGCTATGGTTGCAGCCACAAAGAGTCATTTAGCTATTGAATTAAATAGAGGACAAATTTTTGGGTTGGTTGACAAATCTCATGGAACATGCAACACGATTCTGAAAGAAGGCTCGTGCTTTCTCTTCTAATATGTCAAATGCAACACAGAGAGATGGCTTACCCCTGTCATCATGCTTCTTTCTTTTTTCTCGAGGTACAAAAGTACCATCTGCCTTTGCTATGACATCAGATTTTGTTTTTGCATATTGAATTCGCTGCAATAAGCATAAAGTACATCATTTCAAAACCAATAAAAAGGTCTCCATTACTTATTGAAACTTTAGCAGGACAACAAAATAGTAAAATATAATGTTTCAGAATGAGCACTTTAGTCAGAACTAATATTAAATGTCACAGAAATGTGTGGTTTAGGACGAACTAACATTAAACGTTCTCTGATACCACTCTAACCAAAAATAAATAAAAAATCAAGACAATGCATGCTTGAAGCGCTAATTTCACTCATCCCCCCTCATTGCCTGCTAAAGTCTTTACACCTCATTAGCCAACCCACCAGCATGTAATTACAAAGGAAGAACATATAAAGCTAGGAAATGAGAGGGAGGGGAAGCAGATTCAAGTTATTAATTCATAATCTATTGACACTGCATTGCATACAGGAAGGATCATTAACATACAATGTAAAACAACATCAAGATATAAAGAACTTAGATAACTTTCCATGCAGTTGACCAGTGCTTGAAAAGGCGTAAGGCGCCCCGAGGCGCCAAACCCCTTTCACTGCCTAGGCGCGAGGCGTGAGGCGAAGCGCTTGCCTCACTCAAGCGAAGCGCCCAAAGTAAAAAAAATTAAAAAATTAAAAAAAAAAAATGTAGATATATAAACACATTTAACCATAATAAAAACATAATACATTCATCAAAACATGATCCAAAACATTAAATATTGAAGTTCAAGACATAATAATTAAGCATAATCACTAAGGCAAGACACTAATCATCATCATTATAGTTCATGTCAAATTGTGGATTATCATCGGATTTGTATCCACCCACATCTTCTTCTACCTCATCCGAATCCCCTCCCATATCTTCCCATTCATCTTCCTCATCCACAAGTCCAAAAGAACTAGATCTAGATGATGATGTTTTAGAAGTCTTTGAAGTTGTTGCCCTTCTAGTATATGTTCTAGTGGACCTAGTAGGCTCCTCAACTCATGCAGCTGCTACAACATCATCCCATCTTAAACTATCTTCCTCAAACACTAGTTCTTCTTCCGGGATTCCAACTAGCCATTCATTACTTTCATCAATTTCATTCAAAGGATCGGTGGGAGGGGTCGCCGGTGAGGAAAAATAGGAAGAATGGGTGTAGGAAAAGAATGGGTGTTGGGGGGACTGGGCGGCTGTCTTTTGGTCACTTTGGTGTGTTAGGGTTAGGAAACATATTTAATTTAAAAAAAAAAAAAAAAAAAAAAACAACAACAACAACAGATGGGGCGAGGTGTGCCTAGGCGCCATCTGCGCCTCACCGTGAGGCGCCTGAGGCGAGCGCCTCGCCGAAGCTCGCTTTGCCTCACCCCCATAAGGCGCCGTCGCCGAATTATTGGCGCCTAGCGCCTAGGCGCGCCTTTTTAACCACTGCAGTTGACCACCATAAAAGAAAAAGGACTCCAATAAATACACAACACAATGCCCATACACCAAATATTTAATAATTTTAATTCAAAAAGCTTTTGTATTACACTTGGATCCTCTATTACATTTGGTCGTTCACCTTGTATTCCATTGCCTTCAATACATGCCTCGTGTTAAAGTGATGTCATTTAATAAACATGGTGTGTGGTAGCTATCTTGGAATACAAAATCTTGGATAAGGAGATCTAATGTGCTTGTATTATAGGTGTTCATATTCTTCTCCAATCTCTCAATTAAGTGCTTCTAAATTAAAACTAGTTCCTTCAATTATCTCATACTTACCAACTCATCTATAATATCGAGACATCTAATATTAGCAACAGCACTTCTACCAGTTGTCTCAATTTTCAATCTAGAGATTGTCAAACTTACCACCTTTCTCTATTACAAAGCAGGACTTCAATGTCGCACAAAATAAACAGTATACTTGGATGGCAATCCTACCATAAGTTTTAAGTGTGGCCATATCCCTCCAGCTGTACAGCACATCAACTGAAGTATATCATGTGCTTCATAACCAAACCCCAGAATAATGCATCACAAGAATCTTCTCTGCCTTAGCAAAACATAGTGATTAACTAATTTAAGAGGTTCTATCAAAAGGCCACTCAAACTTGACAGCATCATTCACAAAAATGCAACTAGATAACAAAGCATCAAACATATAAACACATAAATAAGATTTCATGAACATATTCTCATAGATACAGCTGATCTCAGTGGATTGGTATGAAGGCAACTATTTCTGGTTCAAGAGTCTTTGCAGCTATCCCTACCAGAGACGGACTTTACAGTTATCCAACCATGCCTAAATTCACAAATAAAAGTAATCCAATGTGACACAGGAGCTGTCTAAACAACACCAGACACATGCAATACATACAACACGTAAATTGCATTTGCTTAGTCATTGTCAAAAAACTAAAATAAAATAACGTATCAAACAAGATTCTGGATGATAAAAATAAAAAACACGTAAAAACACCAACACGAAATTAAATTTGGAAGAAAAACAAAAAACAGACCAACAAAATACAGGAATTCATACCATATCCTTGTCGTAGAATGGAAACCCCTGCATTTGACGCAGCGCATTAGTGGCCGAAGAAACCTCCTCAAAAACAACCCAAGCTTGGCCCTTGTGCTTTAGGGTTTTGAATGCTAGGACCTCCAGTATTTTCCCGAACTGCGAAAACACCGCGTGAAGCGATTTCTTCAATTCTAACAACAGAAGATAAACCAAAACCAGATATCAGCTCTTCAAAAATTTGAGATTCAGCAACTGCAAATATGTCATTAAAAAAATATCGTATCGATCAGATACATACCGTCGAGCTTGATTTTCTCGTTGAGATTATTAATGTAAATTGTATTGTTCGGAGCAATCTCTGCGCCGCCGGTAGGGGGTGCCTCCTCCATGGACATTGGTTGTGCTAATTTTTCCGGCAATCGAGTTTCTCCAGAGCAGCAACAGAATGGTCGAAGTTGGAACTTCGAACTGAGCTTGGAACTTGGAAGATTGAGAAGCTGCTGGGTTTGGGGTTTTAGACTCTGGGCTCTGTATTCACACAAATATTTTATTTGAAGCCCATAGTTAGAGCCCTGAGCTGGATGGGCTGAAGCCCATTCACTTATGCATAAGGTATGGGGTTTACTTATTGGACTTCAAAAGTTTGAAAACTTAATGTTTGGGTCAAATTCAAAGTTGCTTTAAAAACTATCAAAATATTCAAACTTAACTCGTTTTATAGCTACATCAGTGCACCTTTAATTTAACTTAAGCTCACATTTAAATAAAATCCAGTATATATTTTGCAGATCCATAATAAAATTTAACCTTTAATTGCTCTCCCACCAAAATCACACCAATAACTACTAGTGCGAAGATGACTCCATCTATAATTAATTAAGGTATGTAGATAGGTAGATGTGTTTTAATGGTTGCACAGAGATAAGCAAACAAATTAAGAAAGAAGAACGTCTCTTTTATGTATAAAAAGCCAGACTTGAAACCTTTCTTTTCCTTAATCTTCTTCTATGTGGCACATAGTACATTTAGAACATGGTATTAAAAGCCCAAGAGAAGAGGGTTAGGAGTTCAAGATAATGAGTGTTCAAGATATAATGAATGTAACATACTCTTCCTTCAAAGATCAGATTATTTCCTTGAATATCTCCAGGCACTTAGTGATTGAATCTTCTATTTTTTGTATGTATCTTTGAGTGTCTTATGTCTTTCCTTGAATATTTTTAGGCACTTAGTGATTGAATTTTCTATTCCATGTATGTATCTTTGAGTGTCTTATGTCTTTCCTTGAATATCTCTAGACAGTTGGTGATTCCATTAGGCACTTAGTGATTGAATTTTCTATTCCATGTATGTATCTTTGAGTGTCTTATGTCTTTCCTTGAATATATCTAAACAGTTGGTGATTCCATGCATGTATCTTTGAGTATCTTATGTTTTGTTTTTTTTTTTCCATATTTTAGTTCTATATTCTTAAGATTATGCATATCAATGTCTCCAACCAACTAATCTTTCTTTCTTCCTCATTATCGTATTTTTGTCATGCTGCATGTAATTAAACATCATTAGATTTTATATATATATATATATATCAACACACTTACTTTATCAGTTACGAGTTTTTTCTCTTTAAAATATATTATATCACGTAAATTGCATTGAAAAACATGAAGATAATGCAGAGGTGGTGATGTCCGTTACGACAGCAACCTTACTCTTAGAACAAAACACATATGTACAATGATTCAGCAAAAAATATGTACGTTGAAACTTGAAACGATCCAAAAAAGAAAAAGAACATATATATATATATATATATATATATATATATGGATAGATAGGTAACTCTGACATTTTAGGTATTCTAGACAGATATGCAAGTTGCAAACATTGGATAGAATCGCTTGATTATAACCGCCGCAGATTCAGAAAAACAAAATAATAAAAAACAATTATTATTATCTAGAAAAAAAAAAAAGCGCCGAAGATTATAAATCTGTGGGGGTGGGAGAGGGCTCACTGAAATAGTTTTGTTTGAAGCAGAAAGTGAGAAGCAAGTAGCAGTGACAAGTAAAGAAGCGTCGCAATTAATGCACACCTTCTAACATCTATCTTCTTTACCATTTTTATATTATTTTAATGAAAACATATATAAAATAAATCAGAAGAAAATGAATGAGGTACACATATCACTATAGTATAGTATGATTACAGGTCAACTCTAATTTTTGTGTTTTGCCATCTGCATCTAACCAATCACTCTTTGGAATTTATAAATACTTTTAAATTATTTCTATTCATAAAAAGGACAATGAATTTAAGCCTAAAAATACAGAAACAGGATAAGTAGGCGTGTAAGATATATAATAAATAAATAAATAAAATAAAAAATAGTGCGTCCGCTGATGGTTGTGGACAGTAATGATTAGGCTTAATTTGTAGGCACCCAACATAATAAACCTGAACTCCAAAATTGAGATTCCTTCATCTTTCTCTAACTTCATGCATGCGCCGCATTAATATTCTAAGTACCCTCTCTCTCTCTCATCGAGTTTGGTAATATTTAATTTTTGTGGATACCAATTCTAATAAGAACAATAATATTTATATAATTATTTTCTTAAATTCTTTATGCTTTATGCTTTTCATATTCATTTTCTTTAACTTTAACGTGAAAACTCACATGCAAGACCGTCCCCTGCCCGCCAAACTTTTAATAAATAAATTGGGGAGAGCATAATATTGTTAAAGTTTCAATTTATATGGATATGTGTGTGGTATGGACTAACAGATTATTGATTTATGGTTAGTTAAGTCAATTCCAGTCTTCTTGAAACATGTATTGTGAGTCTAAATGTTATCGTAAAGGCTCAAAAAAATTTAAAATATAATTAATAATGAAATATTTCTCCTTGTGAGTTGTGTGGTGAAATTCAGTAAAATTGGACCTTTCGACAGAGATGGACTAAAACTCTGAAACAGGTCTAGAAAAGACAAGGAAACACCGCCGCCTCCGAATCCGACTGCGCCACGTGGCGCGACATTCTCCATCGATTGGCACGAAGAAACAGAAGAGTCACCGTTGGACTTTTAGCCACTTGCGCAGGGTACTGGCCGTTGGAAAGTTCTTCACGTGTTGCCCCCCTTGATGATGGTGACTGATTCATGAAAAGAACCCGGTTGACCCAATCTCCTGACCGTATCCATCGTGTTGACCCGTTAAATAACCCGGATATCAATTTTGTCTTTGCTGTGGAGCCCAGATTGTATACGAGTAATTTAACATTTTTTCTTTTAAAACATATAAATAAATAAAAAATAAAATAAAAGCTATTTTAAGCGCAAATATTATAATAATAAATACTATTTTCTTAAAAATTGATGGGGGCAGCTGCCCCCAACATCCACTCCCTCAATCCAATAATTTTTAATCTACTTTCTAATTTTATGATTGTGTAATATACGTGCTAATAAATTTTAATATTAGATTAAAACATAATTTTAAATCATATACTATCTAGATTATGCAATATAAATTTGTTAATTCTTTTTCTCTATTTTATCTCCAAAATAAATTATTAACGTCCCTAAAAAATTAATTCAATATATATGTATATATTTAAATTTTGAATGAAGTAGTCAACCTTGGGTTTTAGAAATATGAAACATGTGGATCGGTGGATGGAAGAAGTCTATTAGTATTATGCTTTTTAAAGTCAGCCATTTGGGCTGAGATTGAAAGGTCAAATTTTATTTAATTTATTTAAATCTAATATATTACCTCTAATTTACATATTTTAATAATGGTCTTTAGTTTTTAATTTTATTCAATTTATATGAAATTTTATCAAATTTCAAATATCCATACAAAATTGTTGACACTGCAATTCTAATTTTACTTACCACATTATAATTTTTTGACAAAATCAAGAGTAAATTTGACAATATCAAAATAAATTATATAATTGAAATATTTATTTAATATTAATTAATACACAAATTAGATATTTTTTTCTCTCGAATTTCACAATTTTTAGACTTGTGGTATTTGAAAGTTGCACGTTAGTTAATGCTACCCTCCAATCCAATAATTTCTGTACATGTCATGTCTATACTGATATCATGAAAATAAAAGTTTAAAAATAATAATTTTCTGCATATGTTTCATTTCTAAAAATAAATATATTTTTTGAAAATAATGTGTCATTTTTTAATTAGTTGAATTTTATTCTTCAATTTAAAAAATAATAATTTTCCAATATCTTAAAAATTAAATAATATTTCATTTATAATCTATTTTTTTAAATATATCAAATTAACTATCTTTTTACTTCTCTTTACATATTATAGAAATTCACCCTAAATTTTCATGAAATCTCATTGTGGAACCTTGCTCATTTGGCTAAATCTGCTAACATTACTAATAAATATGCCAAATAAAACAAAATTAAAGAGTAAATTCAATTGTCCAATTATAAAATTATAAATTTACCTGTTATCATGTATTTCAATGCCATTCTATATATAAAAATAAAGCAATAAATATTACATATGGAATTTTTTATTTATATTAATTATGACAATATTATTTATGTAATATAACACCATTAATATTGGTAATACAATTACGGTTTAACTAAAGTAGCATTATTTACATTTAATTTCAATCAATATAATTAATCAATTTCATAGATTTGAATGCATAAATTTTCAGAATTGTTTGACAAGTTTAATAAAAGATACTACCTATAATTGTCCGATTAATAATAAATATAGCAATGTTATGTTTCTTATAATTGATACTCTCTCCTATTCAAAATAAGTGTCGTTTTAGAAACTTTCACAAATATTAAGAAATAAATTAAGTGTCTATTCTACCTTTAATTAATGGAGAAAAAATATTAATGATTAGTGGTAAAAAAGATAAATCATGTATACATTTACAAGAAAAGTTAAGGATAAATTAGAATAATAACATTAATTCTCATCTTGAAAGTTGTAAAACGTCACTTATTATGCAAAAAAATTAAAACTACTAAAATGATAGTTATTGTGGATAAAAGGGAGTATTATTTGAAAATAATTATATTTTATGATTCAATAAATATAATATAGATTCACTATTATAAGTAACTTAACCATATATTAAAATATATTAGTTTGTATACATGGATTTTTTATATCGCAATAAAATTTGATAGTATGATTAATTAAGCATGACTTTTAAATAAAGTTAAATAATGGTAAATAGTAGTTATGATCTATATATATATATATATATATTTAAATAATAGTAAATAGTAGTTATGATCTATATATATATATATATCTATATATGTAATAGTAAAACGAATGTTTCTATTTTTTTTTTGCTTAAATGTGATTTCTATTTTTTCATATATATATATATATACATGAATTTATCATTATTAAAAAAAATTAATTCAGATAATGAAGATTGACTTCGTAATTTTAATATTAATATTTGATTTGCAACAGATATGGTAAGTTTTCAATCAATATGCAACTTCTTTAAACAAATTAATATCACAATTTGTAGAAGATTTTGTACGTCTAAAATCATGAAAAATTGTCGATGATATTTGATTTGAATTTCTTAAATAAATTCATACTCAAATATGAACATTATAAATTCAGATATTAAGTATAATTACTATTTTTTTGTTAATATTTTTTAATAATAAATAGCATATTTTTAATAATAAAAACATACAACAATGACTTCCATGCATCGCACTGGCTTCACACTAGCATATATATGTTTCGTTGAAACAATTTATTTTATTAGTGAAATTTTACAAGAAATTTTAATCTTTTAGAGATATGTACTAAAAATTCTTTTAAGGTTATACTTGGTCAAACATATAAGTTTTACTATGACCACAATTTTTTTTTAATCAATGCATTTTCACAATTATAAAAACGATTATGTAATATTTTTATATGCTTGTTGTAATATGCATATTTATGTTATGTCGAAAATATTATATTCACTTATTCTTTAAAATATAATAAATTCATATATGTATATGTGGCGGATGGGGCAGGGCGAGGGGGATAAAATTATTATATCATATTAGTAATTGTAATAATTTGCACCGTACATATTTGAGGCTAACTATTGAGCATAGTTTGATTAAAAATTAAAAGAAAGAGAGAGAGAGAGAGAGAGAGAGAGAAAGAAATACATATAAATGTTATATAATACTTGAATTTCATAATATTATATAACTAAATTAAATTAGAGAAATTCACACAAATAATATGTCCATGCATCGTACGAGAGTTTAAGTAGTGTATATAAAAATAGAAGTCGCTATAAAAATAGCAGCAACAAATTTTTCCGCCTAAATTGATTTCTATATCGGAAAAATGTTTAAATTTTATCAAATAAATAAACAAAGTTAGCACAATCATAATGTTATAAATAATATTCCTTTTACATTCATTAAACCATATAAATATTTACTTAAACAATAAATTATGAAGATTACAATACAAAATTTTGGCTAAACTTCTATTTAAAATCATAATATTTCTATATTAAAAGTTTAATATTCTTTGAATCATGATCTTCACATATTTTTTTGACACAATGATATTTATTATTTTTATTGATTCTAATATATATATATATATTATTGATTTTAATATATATATATATATCAGTACCTCTGTAATAAACTTTTTAGCATTTTTTCGTTGCAACTTTCTTATTAAATTTGTTTGTTATTATTTCTTATGTGGAATAAATGATATAATTAATTTTAAGTAGCCTTTACACTACCACTATCTGTATTTATTTTTCTATATATCTACATGAATATCTATATGTATGCAAGATATAATAATACAATCAATAACTATATATCAACAAGACAGTTTGACTAATTTAAAGAGAACTCAATTTATCACCCAAAGTCAGCTTTCTATTTTTTGAAACTGTGATAACCAATCATATTTTTTTCTTTTTATTTGTTTTTTTTACTCTAACCAGTATGTCTCCCATGTTATGCACATATTATTTTTTTTAATTAATTACTTAATAAAATAAAATTTAAATAAAATATTAGTAATAGTTTCTATACAAAATAAAAACAATCTTGTGGTTGTTCCACATTTTTTTACTTATGTGAATGACCGTAATAGTCCAATTAATTGCAAAATATAAAACAATAAAAATATCTAAATAACACAAATCTATTAAAAGAAATTGAATAATGTTATTAGAAAAAAAATTCTTATTTAAATCATCTCATTTCATTAAAATAATAATTGTTTAATTTTATATAATAATCACATTTCTACTTATGATAGTATAAATATAGATATACTTATTTAATAAATTTAAGAAAAAAATAAAATAAATTGATTAGTAGAATTTCAAAAAATTAAAATTATATAATAATCTTATTATAAGAAAATTATTTAATTAATCTTTATGTACAACTCAAAACAAATATAATTAGTCCAACCACGTCTATATTATTTTAATATATGTATATAAATATCTTCATATTAGTAATTATGCAATTTATTATATTTTAAAATTGATCCAAATCCTAAATATAAAAAAACAAAGAGACATAATTGGAAACACCACAATTATTCAAAATTGAATGACCAATAAAAACATCATATTGATTTTTAGAAATTAAAAAAATTCTGAAATAATTACATATATACCCAAATAGAGCCTTATCTATTTTTAGCAATAAGATTAGGGGGGAACTGAAATTTCATTCTAATTTAAATTTTTAAAGATTTATAACTTTTTCATTTCAACTCCGTTTCTTATTAAAAATATATCAAATTAATCATTTTCTCATGATCTACAATTTGATATCCATATTGCATATATAATAATAAAATATTAAAATTTAAATATAAATACATTAATTGTGGTATATTTTAATATTTAATACATTTTTATGTTGTTGGATATTTTTATTTTAAATATTTTTATCAAAATATATTTTATATAATTTAGTATTTTATTTTAAAGATTATATTACTATTTTTATAATAATTTATTATATTATTATATTTTAAATCGTTCATCGCACGGGAGAATAACTAGTTTGATTAATAGAGCTACGATTTTCAATGTTGAAATTACAATTATTAGTTTCAAGATATACTAAAATTATGTTGTATTATTATCTTCCAAAATATATTTATTTGATTATCTTTTTATTTTTTTTTATTTTTCACTAAAAAAATTAATGCTTATAACTTTTTTGTTTCAACTCTATTTTTATGAAACATATATGTAATTAATTCTTTGTAACAATCTTTTAGTAGACATCCATATTGCATATATACATATATATACATAAAAATTTAATTATTAAATATAAAATATTTTTTCTTAAATTAATTGTTATATATTTTTATATTTAACTAAAATAACTAAGTAGAGATTGAACAAATCATTCTCAAAATTTCGAGGCAATAAATTAATCTTATAAGATTATTCATATCTTTTGATATTTGTCTATCTAAAGACATAAAAAATACACATATGGTGGTGATTTTTTTGTTTATTACTAATAATTCTTGTTAAAAAAATTGAGATTTGCATGTATAATGAAATTGAAAAATATGATTATAGTTTCTAATTATTTAATATTATTAACTCTTCTTTAATATTATAATATTAATGTATATTTATTTATTTATTTTATCATTGATATATTATTTCAACATATACATGTTTCGTTGAAATAATTTATTTTATCAGTGAAATTTTGAAAGAAATTCTAATATTTTAGAGATATTCCACTAAAAATTCTTCTAAATTATGTGAATATATATATCTATATATATATATTGTCAAACATATAAGTTTTACTACGACCGCAAAAAATAATTTTTTTAAAGAATTTTCAAAATCATAAAAACTATTATGCAATATTTTTATATGCTTACTGTAAATATACATAATTATATTTTGTTGAAAATATTATATTCACTTATTCTTTATAATATAATAAATTCATATATGTATATGTGGAAGATGGGGCAGGGTGAACTAAATAAAATTATTGTATCACATTAATAGTTGTAATAATTTGCACCACACATATTTGAGACTAACTATTGAACATACTTTGATTAAAAAATAAAAAGAGATTGAGAAAAAAAAATACATAGAAATGTTATATAATCCTTGAATTTTATAATATTATGTAACTAAATTAAATTAGAGAAATTCACACAAATAATATCTCCGTACATCTAGTATAATATTAAAATGAATGTTCTTATTTTTGTTTTCCTATGCAGATGTGATTTCCATTTTTGCATATCTATATAAAAATTTATTAACTTTATTTAATAAAATTTAGATATACACTAGATATGTTCGGAAGAAATTAAACTTTTAAATTATAAAATAATATTCATATTTGCAGCATATTTGTTCGTATATAAATAAAAATATATGATTATCTTTATCAAAATTAATTAACAATAGCAACATAAAAAACGTCTATAACAAAATATATTAATTATTTAGATTTGGTGATTGCCATGAGCAAAGGAAATTAAAATTTTGTGCAAATTTGATATTTTATGTATGATAATATATATATTATATGAATATAATAAAATATTATTGTTCATATTTTTGTTTTTCCGATCAATGATACTTCCTAAACTCTATTTTCTTTGTAAGCTACAATAGTATTGTACATATGGCATATGTTTAATTCAATTTTAGGCTGGCTATAAATATAATTAATAAAAAATATTTTTAAATATTTCCATACCCTGTTTATAATTTTTAATGAGAAATATATTTTAAAAAAATATGTCTTCAATATTGTTGTATAGTATCCGATTTAATTTTGTTAATAATATAAAAAATATTTCAAATTAACAATCTTGATGCAATCATCCATTTTATCATTATTGAAAAAATAGATTAATTTGGATAATAAAAATTGGCTTTTCGTATTTCATACTCAAATATGAAAATTACAAATTTAAGGTTCACGTACAATTATTATTGTTTTACTAAATATTTTAGTAATAGATAATATATGTTTTTAATAATAATAAAAACATACAAAAATAACTTCCATATATCATGAAATCTTATACTAAAATATATATATATATACATATATATATATTATCATCTAATACATGCACGAAAATTTTATGATGTCTAAATCGTCATGAAGCCATTAAAAGATTCTTACCATTTCATAAATAAGGAATGACAGGTTGCCTTTTTTAATAATGTATCACTATATAAAAACTTAAAGCCATAATTTTTTTTTCAAAGTATTTCGGCCCAATAAACCTACTTAAATTCAATCCTATTATTTTCACATTTATATTTTTTTCATTGATTAAGTACGAGCATATGTCGAATTTTAAATTTTATTAAATATAAAATTTGGTCAAACATGTTCGATAAGCTTATAAAATTTAACACAAAATAACTATTATCGAGGAACTAAGAATCAAATATCAAATAGCTCGATTTAATTTTTGGGGGGATTGGTACAATCAAGCAGGCTGTCATTCCCTATGACGATTCGCCAGCGTCAATGAACATGAGAAGAAACCCCCCAATTGCGTACAGTTCAAAGCCTCCTTAACGCGGCCCAATTATCAGTGGACCTTCCCATTTTCGATTTTTCCTTTTACCCTACCCCCTCCACCCACACCCCCACCTCCACCCCCTAATATTTCAGTACGTGCCCTTATTTCATCTATAAATAAGGCTCCCCTCTCTCTCTCCTCTCGCATCTTCATTCTCTCTCAACCCTAAAGAAACACAGAGAGCTTGCCTCAATTTTATTTCTTCATCTCGCCGCTTTTCGAATTCCATTTTCCCTGAGAAAATATTCTCTGCTGCGGAATTCTTCTCATTTTTCTCCAATAATGGCTCGCTCTTTCTCCGGTGTCAAGACAGTCTCTGCTTTCGTCGCCAACGAAATCTCAGCCGTTGCCGCAAGGTTTGTACAGTCTCGTTTGATCTCTTTCAGATTTTCCTTTTCTTTTTACTCGCAAAAGCAGAGGTAGTTTCGTCGGATGTATATATGTAATGTATGCATATTGAACTTATCGGATTTGTGTTGGTTAATACAGGAGGGGGTACTCTGCTGCATCACAGGGTGCTGTTTCCAGCAGCGCGAGAAGCGGAGCTCCGAATGTGATGTTGAAGAAGGGGTCCGAAGAAACACCAAAGACTGCATGGGTGCCCGACCCGGTTACCGGGTACTACAGACCCGAGAACCAGGGTGATGAAATTGACCCGGCCGAGCTAAGGGAGATGCTCCTTAAGAACAAAATTAGACGACAGTAAATCTAGGCGTTTCATGAAAATCGACTCTGGAGCACGCATTACGGCGGGCCGTTAATGGATCCATCACAACCTTTCTGTCGTTGGTTTTCTTCTTAGATAACAGTAGGGTGGTAGGAACTAAGAATTCTTTTTGCAGAAACTATAGATATCTGCCATTGTTGCTGTTGTTCGTCGTATTCTATATATGTTTTTCTCAGGTGTGTGGCCTGAGATGGTGGCGAAACTATATTCGTGAACTCTTATTATAAAAATTTATAATTTTATAATATTTATTCACCGTTATTTAAATATTGGATTATATATTTATAGTATGTCGATGAATATTTTAATTTCAAAATACTGTTAGATACTTTTATTTAGAAGTCAAATTTTAAGAGCAATTAATGTAATTTTCCTTTTTTTTATCTTTGGGGAAGATATTTTTGCCATTATTATGAATTTAATGAATCATGATCTGAATATGTAAAATATTTGAAAACAATAAATACTATTTAATGAATCGTGATTTTCTTTTTAATGATTCTTGATTTCCTCTAAAATACTATATTTAGAACTAGACAAATTTGCAAGATATATGTCAAATTATGATGAAAATTAGATAAAGTTGTGTTAAAATTTTATTTTAAAATAACTAATAATTTAATAAAGGAAATATGCTATACTCTTCTCTCTCCCTCTTCTTCCTTTGGTTTGTGAAAGTCTATTTCTCTTGTCTTTCCGCTCTTCTTCCTTTTTCTGTCTTCTCTCTTTTCGCCTCTGCAATAGTAAATTTATCTTTCTTTTCTATCTTCTTACTTTTTTCCTTTTCCTTCATCTTCTTCCTGAAAGTCTCATGTTTTCTCTCTCTCTTTTTTTTTTCTTTACTTTCATGATTCACTATATAAGTTTACACGATTGAAGGTGTAAGCCGTGAAAACTTATACAATTGAACTTTCACAAATAACCGTGAAAACAGACAATGAAAATAACTATTGATCGTGAAAGAGCTTTTAATAATTCCCTAATCCTTTTAATAGTCAAATTTCTATAGTGAAACACTAATCTGATCTGATCCCATGATATTATTATTTTGATAACCAAATGCTAATTGTTTTACATTAATCACAACACTTAATATTGTATTTTGCAAATAAAAAATAGCATTAATTTTATGGCATTGATCTCCAGTTCAAATTGAGGTAATAAAATATATATATTTTGTATTCTTGTTTCCTTGAAAATGATATGAATATCCAAAAATAAAATGGAATGGAATGGAATGGAATGAATAGATTATGTTAGATGGAAGTGGATTGTGTTGTAAGAAAGTTAGGTCCATTACATTGCATTATTAAGTAAATAGGACAGGACGTGCGTCTCTCTGTCACCCCAACCTCACTTTTTATACGCGCAAACAAGTTCCAGATCAAATATTTATATGGTTAACATTCTTCTTTAACCTTAATTAATGATTGCGTAGATTAATGTCCCAGTTGTAACAATAGTTTAACACGTAATCGTAAAACTCAAAGTACCACTTGAGGAAATAAATAAGCCATTTCTCTGCTCAAAGTCAAATTATATCTTGAACAACAATTAAACTTGATATAATACGAGTAATTTTGAGATCTTAAGACAAGTAAATAATCGAATATAAAACTATAGTTTTATGAATACGTGCAAAAATAAGTAAGAGTAACACTTAAGTAAAGATTACTACAACAAAGTTTGTACGTTATCACAATATACCAAGGATCAAGATACAAGTAATATTCTTGACAACTTCATCCAAACACTTTTAGATTAAACCAGTGGTTGGAGAATAAACACTTAGGAATTTGACTTTGCGAATGCATATCAATCCTACGGTCAACCTGATGCCCATCATAATAGTGGAATCAGTCGATATTTTCTCGTAAAACCTGTGCAAGATTTGTAAATAAAGTTGTATAAGTATCTGCAGGGATATTATAAAGTCTACTGAGTTCTGCAAAAACACAGAGAGAGAGAGAGAGAGAGAGAGGATGCAGTACTTGCGTGTGTGAGGAAAAACAACCAAATGACGATGAGCTTATAAACCAAACTACAATCATGAAAAAATCGCTGTTTTGCTTGAAGATTTAACGGTTTCAGACAACTTGTACGCTTGAAACAGAGAACCGAAAACAATCTTGTGCTAAATATAAAATCCAGGATGGATTCAACAAACGGTACTACATAGGCCAAAATTACTGTATCAAGAGGAGATTCAAACTGATCGACTAGAGTTTGCATTCTAATGCGTATGTATACAGGAAAACAGGAACGAGGTCTATATTAAACATGTCAATCACACTAACCATGGCAAAGAGTGTACAGTCATGATCCATTTATCAAGCAAAATCGAGGTACCCACTGCCACAGTGGAAAGTAGTCTCATTCCCGATTGAGAATAGCATTTTGGTGCTTCAGAATGATCAACGGGTGGATCACTGAGCCCGATTAATTCCGGGCCACAACTCAGGCTACACCTTATGTACACAGGTTGAAGTGTGCAGCTGTCAAAACTTGTAGCAGCTTACTCAGCAAGATAATCAGGATATTGGAGGGAGATGAAGGACTCTATAATAACAAATCTCTGCCGGGGATGTTTGGATGAATACAATCTATAATGGATTTCGAAACACCACTTCTTTCTGAATCTTTCGAGTGATCGTGACCAATTGAGATTCTTTTATATGGAGTATTTTAAATCACTCTCTCATATCCTCTTTCCGTATCCAATCCTTCAATCCAAATGAACCCGAACTTTGTTCAATCATCTACCGTAAACTTTTCTATCTCGACTCTTTTTTTCTGAAACATAACCAGATGAATTCACATTTCACAATGCATTTTCGTCCAGTACATCACATCAAACTTTTCTCCAATGATAACGAAATTCATGCTATCACAGGCAATCCATTATACGAGAGATCGTGGCAATGATAACAAACACTATTCAATCCTAATAAACCAATCACATTACCAATTGAACAATAACTTGATGTATTCTCCTTCACAAAAACTGGGAAAAACTGTTAAAACATAGATGGAACACAATCATGCACCAAAAGCCAATAACAAGAAACTAATTGATATCATAGGAAATGGAAAAGACAAGATCGTTGTAAACAACTGGAAGTAGACAAAATTCAATACGAAAAACCAGATACAATCCTTAAAAATCCACCATAACATTACCAAAGAGGACAACTTTACCTCAACTAAATCGAAGAAACTAAAGGATTCCTGGTAAGATTCTCCCTTTTCAAATCCTCCTCCAAAGTGTTGCAATTCAATCCACATCCACATTGAGGGCAAACAAAAAAATTATCCATGGAAAATTCAGCAGAAGCAATTCCCACAGAAAACTCAAGATTATCGCCCTTTCTCCTCACCTCCACAATGTTCAACCAAAGGAAGAGCACTTTGACGCGGACCCCAGTTAAATTAGTTAGCTTGTCTTTGTAGATGTTCCCGCTGATTCTGGAATTGTACTTCAGCTGATACGACCCTTCCAAGGAGAAACTGCACGAACCGTTCAGATAGGCGTTGAATTTGCCGGTTGACGCGTCAAGATCATAGTGGGTTACGCCTTTTGGGAGGATGCCCATTGGAAAATCATAGGATTCAATTACTTCGTACGCCGTGGGAGCTGCGGCGGCGGCGGAGAGGAATAAAAGGGAGAGGAAGAAGGCGGCGACGGGGGTTTGACTATTTGATTGCATTGTGTTGATTCTTGATTCGGATTGCTTTTCGGGATTGTTATCAAGGAGAAAAAGACTGCAACTTTAGGCAAACCCAAACAAAATTAGGAATCGTTTTCTATGTATTAACTTAGTGTTTTTCGATTGGGGATTTCTGTAGAACGAAAATTTGGTAGGGAAATTGAGTTGTGCTGCAGAAGTGGATACAGCCAATTTTGGGAATCTGTTGAGAGTCCCACGTTAACTCTCTCACGTTTCTGGCGAGATTATTGTGGCTCAAGGATTTTGGATTTATCTGAAGATTGATGTGCAAACTAATATTTTGATCTTAGGTTTTTCCTAATCTATTCAAATGGGATATTCATTATTAGATTTGTGTGTAAATATACTTTTTTTTGTAATTTTTTTTTTTACATTTATACTTCCAATCCAATCTTAAGCATAAAAGATTGTCATAACTAAACTACATCATCTTTACATCCTACATTATTAATCTTGATCCTAGGTTCTAAAAATAATAATTCCTTGCATTCCGTAATTTATCCTATTCTATTTTGTTCAAGCCACTCTTGTCTCTCAATGTACAACAAGATTAAGAGGTTTGGATACTTCTTGTTCTGTTCACTTTATTAGATTCGTCTTACATATAATTATATTTTAAATAACAATAATTCACTTTTACCATAATAATTTTCCAAGACAATATATATAAATAAAATATAATATAAGATACAATATGATATTATAATTATAATTTTTAATCAATTTCAACAATTCTAAAAAATGTGAATAAATTTATAAATACACTTAAAATATAATTTCTATATTTTTATTCAAAATCTTAATTTCATGTTTAATCTTTAAAATAACTTTATGTATAATACTATATAAGTAAAAGTTTAACCCGCAACATGCCGTCGTGCCCAAATTCACTAGTATGGTGGGGTCTTCAAGTATCAATCATGCCTCACTCTCAAATTTACTTGGGTTTGAGATATCATGGAGACCAGAGCTCGCACCCACTAACCTATATTAGATGGGCTGAAATGTAGATTTTAATGTCTGAACGACTGAACTCATTAATGAACCCAATAGCTTACAATTTTTAGTGTATTTAAAATATAAAACCAAAATAGATTGAACTTAATATTTTTTAGCCTGATATAATTTTAGACCGACCCAATCCTGCTCGACTTTGGACACTGACCCATGGACTTAGATTAGGCTGAACTGGACCGCCAAAATTGCTAGGTCTAATAGAGACTGAGGCTTTGATATTTCGCAGAGTAAATTACTTTAAAACATGACAGGAGAAACGGAACTCAAACTACAAATAGATTATTGGGCTTGATCGATTATGAAGTTAGAAATGGATGATACGGACAGAAAAGGACTTCACCACAAATCCCAGCTTCATTAGCAGAAAATCCCATGAAAACAATCCTATTCAAATTAAAACAACATAAGAGGCATTAGTTATTCTTAAGATTGTCTATTTCTCTATTCCATTCAATATTTTATCATTGCGGTTCATGTCATGTATTTCATTCCATGTTTGATTTTATGTTTCATTACTTCTAATAAACATTACTAATAGCGATGTTATTGAATAGACGCAAAATGTGATCGTTTAACATAATTCTATAATCCATATATTGTTCCATAGTACATATCAACATCAATATATGACGTGCATTAGTGACTTGAAAAACAATTATTAACATAAAATAAATTAGAAAATCTTGTATGGAAGGTTTACATTTTATTCCAACATATGAGATTACAATACTATCATAATAAAAGAGCCCTTGTCCCGTCCCCTCAAGACATTCGGAAAATATCCTTATAGGACTGAGATCCACAACTTTTTACATGGTTTCGTCCCAATTGGATAACTCAGACCGGGTCCTGACTTAATCAGTCTTTGTCTACTAGGGGTCCGATCCAATCTCTAATCATTCGTCGTACCATACAACAGCAAAAACGTGTCAATTAAACGTGCATCAAGGTCCTATAGAGATGTAACTACCAGGTATCTTTGAGCTAGAAGGAATCTCCCTCATTCATACATTCCGGGAAATTTGTCGGAATAGCCATGAAACACAAACATGCTCCAAAAGCCCAACAAAAATCTAATCAAAATAGACGGTTGACTCCCAAAAATAAAATAATATCCTCAAAAATCCACCATAACATTACCAAAGAAGATAGCTTTACCTCAACTAAAACGACGAAACTAAAGGATTCCTTGTGAAGATTCTCCCCTTTCCAATCATCATCCACATTGCGGGCAACATAAATTATCCATCACCGCAGATGCAATGCCCACAAATGAGATACATGAGGCAAGAACACTTCAACCCTTTTTCATGTGAATCCATTGACCGATAGCTTGAGCTAGTAGCCCTTGTTTCCACGAATGCGAGCTCTCATATCAACCTGCAGATGGAGGTAGAAGAAGAATACGATGATTGCGATAAAGTTTGAAAGAGTTGACAAACTTAGAAAGTATCACAACACCAAAACGAAAAGAACAATTTCTTTTCATTGAAGAATGAACTGGTCGTCCAAAAAATCACACAAGATCCATGCCTGTAATTAGCATTAAGGAGGTAACAATAGCAAAATTAATCGATCACACATTATTGTCAGAAAAGCAATTACTAAACAACAGAGTAAAAAGCAAGATTCATAAAATAGATTTTGTTCATATCTGAACTTCAGCTTGGTTGATTTTAAAGATTTTGTTAAACGCACCTTATATAGCAGACTTCATGTATGATCTACTTAGTCGAGTTTTAGTTTACTTTTTTGGGAAAGCAAGCTAGAAGAATATAAGTTGGTGTGCTGCTCAGTATCTTATCGGCAGTTAACATGAAATTTTATGGAAGGGGTTGTACAAATGACGTCACATTGGACAAATTGCTGGGGTAATAATGAAAGAGATGTATTTTACAGAAAACATACAAGGAGATGAAATAGTCCTTGACTATCATTTACTACCACATGTATCATCTCATAAGTTCAATTCTGTGATCTAGCATATATAAAGGCAAGAGAGTTTCCAGAAAAAAGATCAATAAATATATTATTCTGTGACATGTTTATGGAGAGCCAAAATTATATCACCGCAATACACTTGCCAAAGCGCTAGCACAAGTTTCCAGGGCATTTTCAAGCCTATCCTATTAACACCTTGAGTAGTATTAATTAAGACATCAATAAATCCAAAGGTTCTATTTCAATGTAAACATATTGTCAGATCCAACCATAAACTTAAATAAATTAGAGAATTTTATAGTCATATAGATTGCTGGATTTGAAAAAGCTCCATTCTTAGACGGAGTGTTAATATCATCTATTTTTTTATCACATTCATCTCCAGACTCACCAAACACAGTGACAAAGCCAACAAAAAATAGAAACGGAAAATGCTTTACGGATTCTCAGTGTATGTCTTCAACCCTGGAAAGGCTCCCTACATATTCCAAGATAAGTAATCAGGTATCATCCCCTATTTCTAAAGTTTCAAAGAGAAGCTTCTCGATCAAATCCAGGTCGTGTGAGCATTGGGGATAGTGCAGTGAACTATAACCAACAGAACTGCAAATTACATGCTCCACAGATGAGAGGTAATTAAGAAATGTTGTAACGATGAGTGTCTTCCCCAGTATGTATGATCATAAAACACCAACATGAATGTCAAACTAAAGATCTATACAGCACATCTGAAGTGGTGTAGTATTCCAAACATCCAACTTAATAACCACATTGGTAACAGCAAAAGATAATAGTGATTCTTGGATGCTGCACGCTTCATCCTAAAAAGAAGTCACGTTTCTCTAAAGTACAACATTTTACTTTTGGTCAACTGAATCAAGGAACAATTTTGTGTTAGCAATCAGAGTCTCACTTATACTCTCTCCTCTATTTATTCTTTGGTTTAACTAATTCAATCATATTTACTTTCTTTAAGTTTTTTTGAGTTTTAACGTGGAAAATCAATAAAAAAATTGACTTGAAACAGGACTACTTTTTTGGACAGAAAAAGTTTAGAAGCATGACTTTCTTTTTAGGACAGAGGGAGTATCTAATTTCAGCCCTGCTTAATCTATTCTCCCGAATGTTATAATCCATCCATCACTTCTTCTCTGACTCAAACTAAACCAACTTCGCTACCTCCTCCCCGTTCTCCATTTCTTGCTATATTCATACCCTTTCACCCCATTCTTCTGTCTGCACTACCAGACCTAGGTCCTCCCGATATCCACACTCCTCTCTATGACCAAAGCTCTTAACACTCCCTCTACTTTATTTGAAGTCCGACTACCAAGTACCCTCACTCCCTTCTACATTTATGAGTGTCAAGAATTTTGTACACACTAACAAAAGAAAAGTGTAGAGCTTGGAACAAATCTCATTTTCCCTGGGCTTGATTCTCAAAGCCACATACACATCCATATGGAGTACTGAATGGGTTGGAGATGAGATGGGGTTGGGTCAGTTAAACCTCTCAACCACACCTCATCCAAGAGAATAAAAAAGACATGTCGTGTGCAACAGAAAATAGCAAAGGGTCCAGGTATAGCTGCCAAAGTGGAATGGCGGAGCACACCAGCCTGCAACCCATAAAAAACCGCTATTGGTGGGGCGAGGCAGGGTGGACCAGAAATATCCCAACCCAACCTGCCAGTGTTACGGGTTACGGCCTTCCGTTATTCGGGCCGTCCAGTTTTCACACAGCAGAACAATACCCGTGCGGCCACAAAGACTCTCGCATCCTCTATCCGGCCTTCTCGCCTCATCGAGTCCTATGATGACTCGTTGCTCGGTTTAGCACACCAAACTTACCAGCGTACTCATTCGAATGCATCCCTGCGCGCGCCTTGCGAAAGCACTCGCCTATTCTCAATCACCATGTTCGTCGAGGGCGCCCTGTCGCACGCCTTGCGTGTCTTGGCATCAGCCCCCAACTAGCTAGCACGCCTGCTTCGTCCTGTTGACACTCTCAAGTCATTTCAGCACAACTCATGATGGCCTTGGAGCACTCGTGCTCCATCACTTCACTGAGGGTCGCTCGCACACACACACAGCGCAACTCCTCGTGCTCGTCACACACTCCGGTGTCCTAGGTGTTGTACTTAAGTCCCCTCGTTCGTGTCTCGCCCGAGACGGGCAACATTGCAAACCTTGGCTTAGATATTGTGCCATCTCATATTCGCCCCACACGGTGCTCGGGACGTTTGCCTTTCATGTCGACACATGCCCACAATTACCCACAATGCGGTGTTGCTACGCAACCGCATATCTCAAGCCAACGGTCCCTCACGACATGGCTAGAACCTATAGCGCATGCTACGAGTCAGCTCACAAGGCCTTGGGATGTATGCCTCGATCGCTCTCTCGAACTAGAGGCGGTACCCAATAATCTCTGTAGCTCGCGGGGCACCTCTGGATCTCATCCAAACCTCACGGCCCAAGGGAGCGCCCAACATGGACCTCGCCGTCCCATGCCGCCCGATCAATCCCCTAATCGACCGACTCTTCGCACCCTTCTAATGCTTAGAGCCGGCCCCTAGAGGTCCCCTTTATACCCCTAGGGAATTGCACGCTTAGTACTCAACAGTACGGGGAGGGCTGACCGCTGCCCACCATGGCTCCTGAAAAGCATGCTCCCCTTATAATAGGGAAAAATAAATTTTTCTTTTTGCCACCGCTAGACATTGTTTGGCCAAGGAACACGACTCTTCGTATCTCCCTCGTCCAAACTCCGAATTCACTTCCATAAAGTCCATAGCGTAGCTTCCGCTCTCAATATGAACTCTGTAAAGTTTCAGCCCCATCCGATACTCCCTTGCATGGGGGTAGCCTAAGCAATGGGTTGCACTCTCCCTCGCGCCACTGCACTGGCACACTTTACAACTCGTCGACGGATCCTACTCAAACGGACACATCTCTCGGTGAAACTTGGTGGAGACACTCCCAACATCTCAAGGGAGTTCCCACTTGAACAGTTTCTAAAAACTCCTTCATTAAGCCCTTTGCTCAACGCATCTTTCTCGCATTTGTGCAGGAACTCAACAGCCACTTTGCTTCACCATCCGCAAGGCCTAACGTCCTCAGATTGCAACCATACTTGGTGGAAATCTTTCTCATGACTCAAAGTGTTTGTCATTAAAGCAGGTCAAGTCCCCACTTCGTAAGTGCCTCATTTGGTAAGCCGATAGTGCTGCGCGTAGCGCACCGGCACTCCTCGGGTGTGCGCACCATTCACGTCATGGATAGCTAATCCCAGATAATCCTACCTAATTTCGAACAATCCCGAGGATCAGCCTGCTATCCCGTGACACATGGGCAGCAAGTTAGGTGGGTCAGCCCGCCAAAAAAAATCAAGGCAAGGCATGAGGCTATTAAGAACAGTCATAAACATAATCTAAGAACAGCAGCCAATGACACATGAGCTCAACAGAAAGCCATAAATAACAACTGAGTGTGGGATTCAGAGGACACAAAAAAATAAAAATAGAAAGACTAATCTATTGTTCCAAAAATACATACAAACACAATAGCTCCCTCTCTCCTCTGAATTCGCATTAACGTGCAAAAAAGCAAGTCATATCATGAAAATGTTTGACAACTTTATCAGGCATACAACTGTCATTGAAACCAAGGGAAAACACATGGAAGTCACAAAAAATTATTATCAACTAAAATTTACTGAAAAAAGTCTTTAATCATAACAAAAAGCTGTAACTGTCATTTTCCTCTGCCAATTCAAATGAAGAAGCTAAATATTGACATTAATTAACGGAGATAGGTGAAAAAAACGAACACATACCTGTCCTCTCTTGCAGTTGAAATACGTTTCTCTTAGCCCCACACACTCGCTGGAAATTTTCGGGCACTTCTCTTTAGCACATTCTCTATACGGCCGGTTCTCCACCTATTGAAAACAATTTCATTCAACCGCCAAATTACTCAGATGACCTAAAATGCGCCAATCAAACACTGTAGAATCCCAATAAAAATGGCGCATACATAGAATCAACCAACAAATGAGTCCAAAATAATTTGCACAGGACAATCTTACTAGAGAATCTTCAATTCTAAAATAGCAAACACTGAAGGGCTTAAACGGAAGGAAACAACAGATTAATAAATCAAATAGAAGGGTACCTTAACGCAATCCGATTCGCTCAGGCATTTGACAAGTTCCATAGCCAGACCTTTACAGGATTTCGCCATTCCTGAGTGTCTCCTCTTTAATTCTTTACTAGCGCCGTAGGGAAGAGTAGATTGAAGGGTAAAATATAAACGGCGATGTTAGGGGGTGTTTGGCTACCCCTAGTTTGCAAGAATATTGCATTGTTAATTTATTTGAAACCTTATAATAAGATTATCTAGTATTGTTCTAAGAAAATTAGTATGTACCACAGAAATATTATTATAATACAATATATTAAATTTTAAAAATATATAAATTAATATTTTTAAAATATATATATAATTATTTTAATAATTTATATATATATATATTAGGATTATAATAAGAATATAAATATGTGAACATTAATTCATTTTAATTATAAAATACATTCATCAAATTAACAAATATAATATTTTTTTTGAAATTAAGAAAATTAAATAAAATTTGATATATCAATACGAACATTTGTTATTATTATATATAGCATTGAATCTACCACAAATTGATAATTGATTTGTTAAATCAAATAATTGTGAAGATAATATGAATTTTTTATTAGTTTTGATATTAGTAACATTACTAATTAAAAATATAAAAAATTAAAATGAATGCTTATTGATTACCAATATAACAACATTTTTTAAAAATTCGTCTTTCCATTTGTGGAAACAAAAATAGCCGGAAAAATAATAATAACAAATATAAAAACAAACAGTTTATTATTATTATATATATATATCATGCAGTAAAGCTGATTTTAAAAGAATAATTAAAATTTTAAATATTTGATAAAATAATATTTTATTTCAAAGCAAAATAGAATTTTTAGTTTTTCCAAAATAAACTTATAAGTACATTATGACAGACAATTCAGTATTTTACCTTATAAGATAAGAAATTTCACCCGAAACTCTCTAAATCCATAAAAATCGAATTGAAATATTGTTGTTCGACTATATTTAAATCATAAAAATCAGTTTTACATAAATTTAAACTTATCGATTATTAATATAATCCTTGGATTTACGCTGTTAACCCAAGCTCAAGGATTATTGGATAGAGAAAAAATCACTGAAAGAAATACACAAAATCTTTTTTTTTTTCCCTCTTTTTTCTTCTAGGAGCCACACGAGCTCGAAGCATGTATTATTACTCTCTTATTTTTTCTAGTAGCTTACACTTGCTCGAAATGTGATTTTATTGTACGAACATTGTCAATCATGGAATTGATTTTGAATGAGAAGTAAAATCTAGTTATTTGAGTGTCGGTAAACAACCCGATATAACTAAACTATACATAGGCGAAATATTAGATACATAGATTAATCAACAGAAAACACATCAGAAATTCTTCCCTGTTTGATCCTCAGAATTTTGAACAAGAAACTACATTTCTGAATCATGATACAAGCTACGACCTTTCAGACCACACAAACACTTCACATATGGTCGCGTTCTAATGCGCTTTTGCCCGTTTAGAATCGCAGGTGATGCTGTTTTCGTTTTGGTTATGCCATTAGTCACAACGGTATGATCAGCATTCTGGATTACTTTCTTGGTTTGAGTGGTATCATCGCCTGTATGCATATCTAGCCATGATATGATATCTGCGAAGACTATATCAATATTGTCATCAGCTTCCCCTGCTGTTAGGCCATGCCACATCCCGGGATACAATTTTATGGTCTTGTCTGTGCTGCTGGCGCGTTCGTACAGCGCCCTGCTCACTTCTGGATCCGTCACTGTGTCTGCCTCACCGTGCAGCACGAAGAATGGCAACGTCACCTGTCAAAAAACCGGGGACCAAATCTTAATTTCGCCTTCTATGAATATTTATTTTCTTAGTCAACTTAAATTTCTCTATTTTCGGTCAAGGGTGGATGGTCTGCTTTGCTGGTACGAATTGGTGTAGGTGGAACGATGTATTTCTGCTCGAATGGACTATGATAAAAACTGTATGGTTTCGATGGTGCGTGCTGATTAAGGTGGTACGAGCAAGACGGATAAATACATCTAGAGTAAATCCAACTCAGGTTGTAGAAAAAGACCTCATTCAAACTGTCCTCAAGATTCATGCTAGTTCTTAGCATTTCCAAGGCGGTTTTGAGTCTAGGCTTCTGCTGATATATCAGTTTGTTGCCTCGAATCTGCAGGAAAACAATACTTACAATTATGTATGTGTGTGTGTGTGTGTGTGTGTGTGTGTGTAGTTTTAAGCAGACCTGTTCTCGTTTGACAGGGTCCTTGAAGGCCGCATTGATGACATCCTTTGCAGGAACTATCTTCCATTTGGGTATTACATCTTCCACCTTAGTTAGCAGACTGATCACTAAAGGGTGTGGCTTCACCTTCTCAGAGATCTAATCGTAGAAAAACGAGAAAGATGATTCAAAAGAACGAACCCAGTGTCATGTATCAGTTGTAGCATCAACTATAAAAAAACTAAAAGTTGGGTAGCTAAATTGCTAATCTTAAAACAAACATCTCGAGTAATATTGCATTATTTGCAATGAAAAGAAGAAAAAATGTGTATGACCTTACACATAGGGGCAACAAGAAGAGCACCATGCCAGAAAGTAGGATCTGTTTTGTGGGTTAAGAGAGCCACTGCTCCTCCCATTGACTCTCCATACAGAAATCTTTTCTTTTCCTTGTACTCTTCCTCTCCTGATTATTCAATAAACATATCTTATTACATTACGTTCTTAACTTTAAAAAAAAATAAAAAAAATTAGTGCCTGTTTGGTGACTTACCACAAATGGACTTGAAATGGTTGGAACAATCAAGTACAATATTGTGAAAGCTGTTGATGTAACAACGAGCGCCCATGGACCGGCCGTGGCCTTCATAGTCTATTCCAAAAACAGCATATCCCTCACGCACCAATTTCAACCCAACACCTAATCCCAAGTCAAGACAACTCGTGAGATACTAACTAAATTTGAATGAAGGCAACTGAGTCGAGCTAAAGCTCACTAGTACTCGACTTGACAAGCTCGCTGGCCTCATGTAGCTTTATAGTAATTTAGAAATCAAAACTTGTTATAATAATGGTAGGAAGCAGTTCATCACAAAAATATTAAAAAAAGGGTAGGAAAAAGTGAGAGGTGAGGTTTACATATAGCTGCTTGCTAACCTAATCAACCAAACAATCACACCAAACTTCTTGATTTTTTTAATAAGTCAAACTTCAGCACTTGAAATAGGTTGCAAAAAAATCAACTTTTTGCTGCAAAATTTAATATCGAGAGCTGTATGCTATGGGTTCACGTAGTACCCGCACTCATTGTACCAATCGTAATAAATAATAATAAATTAATTTATTCTAAAGTATTGTTCATGTCGTTGATCGTACATCCAACAAATGCAGACACTATTTGCACGAATAGAATAGAATCACCGGTTTATTGAGATTCGTTCACAGTGTGCCGCCTCTAAATTAAGCTGAAAGTATCATAAAGCAAAGTTCCCAGCTTTGAGTCCAGAGCTAATTACACACAGTCAGATATTTCAAAAGCTTTATGGTTACAGGGAAATTTGGTATGGTGTGCTGTCTGATGTATTAACATAACTGCCTAATTGCTTATCAGATATATATATATATATATATATATATATATATATATATTGTCAGGGAAGAAGGATGCAGATCACATGACAACATTTACTGCTAAGGTACTGACCTTTCATGAAGTTACTGCATTCCATGCCGTAACCTGCAACCCCCTTAATCAATGTCATTTATTTGGAAGAACGCGAGAGAGAGAGAGAGAGAGAGAGAGAGAGAGACCATGACAGAGAAAAACGAGAGCTTTGGGAGAAGAAAAAGGGAGCCATCTGCAAGTGAAGAGCTGGACTCCTCTCAAGTTCCTTACGTACTCTTCTTGATATACAACATCCATGCTTAACTCCGCCCAGAAAACCCAAAAGGTGGATCTGCAAGTAATGTAGTTGCAGAAAAAGAAAGAAGAAGGAAATAAAGAATGGGAGAAAATTATAATTACGTGTAGGCTACCCCCAGGCTCATGTCCTCAAAACTGCAAAAAATATATTAATTTGGCTCCCTCTCTCCCTCTCTCTCTCTAAAACTCAGATAGGTGGTTGCTAACTATATTGGTCCGTTGTCAAATACGAATTATTACTGGTGGATGCCGTGTTTACTTTTCCTCAAATAAGTTTCGGCTACGGAACTTTTTCAGCCAAACGGCCCCCATCTCTATTCTTCCTATCTTTTAATGCAATTTAATGATTTTTTTCTTCTACATCGTAAGTCTATTTAAATATCAATACTCCACCTGTCGATCAACGATTTGTTATGTATTTTTTTATAAATAAATTACTTATTATAAATTAAATTCAAGATGAAAAAGATTATATAAAATTAGTCAATAATAGTTTTTCTTAAAGAAACAATCAATTTTCTATAACCAAATTCACGTGAATATTCTTACGCAACTGATAAGGTAATTATTGTCAATATTATTCGAAAATTCTAATTGATTTATTATTCGTAAGAATACAACAGATTGGGAAGAACTCAAGGGCGAACCGAAGACGAACCTCGCAGAGTCTGGATTACTTTGGAACTTCACCACACGTTGATTTCGGAAGATCTCAACTCAATACAGACGGGAGTTTGTATTCAAATCCATCTAGGGGACTAGATGGTCAAGTAAGTGTTTTAGAAGAATTAGTTACACGGGTAGACAAGTATTTAGGGGCAGCCAAATACGTGTATGTTCTACTGTAACATTTGTGGGAACAAATAGGTCTTCTAATAAAATTACTTGAGAGGAAGAAGAGATTTCTTCCTCGCTTAAAATCAAATCTTATTTTAAGCTTCCGCATGTTCATTTACAGTTCGAACTACTGTTGAACATATACACACGCGCACATATTCTGATCTATCAATTGGTATCAGAGCATGTTCCAATTTTTTTCTTAAACAGGTAGATCCAGGGACAGACACATGGGTACAGAGGGGACCACGCTACGCCCACCTGCGCTTGATGGACAAAACTATTCGTTCTGGAAATCAATGATGTTTATCTATCTAAGATCCAAACGATGTGGAGAAGCAATCCAAACAAAGTGGACGTGGCCTAAGATGCAGGATGGAACGGATATAACTAACGTCGTAGACAAACCAAGAACACTATGGACGGAGGACGAAAGGTGTGCCGAAGAGGCAAACTACACAGCATTGTATGCTATTCTTGCTTCGGTCGATGTCATGAGACACAAGTTGATTATACACTGTCAAACCGCCAAAGATGCTTGGGATGCTCTACAAAAACAATTTGAAAGAAATGAGTCCGTAAGGAAGTCAAAATTGCAAAGATTGGCCACATTATTTGATGGAATACAAATGAATGAAGATGAAAACATTGAGATGTACTACGCCAGGTTCAGTGACATTGTAAATCAATGTTACACCCTCGGTGATGCTATTAAGGAAGATGTCCAAATCATGAAAATCATGAGAACATTAGCTCCTAGATTTAGAGAAAAAATCACAGTTCTGGAATCATTCATGAGAATCACACCGATGACATTGGATGACTTGATGGGAGAGTAAAGGACGTTTGAGTTGAACAATGGCATGGACACACCAAAAAGCAAAGGGATAGCCCTAAAGACGGAGACAACAACTAAACAAATCAAGGATGATATGACATCAGTTGCTGACAAAATGGCACTTCTCACAAAAAATTACAGCAAGCTTGTGAAAAAGTACAATTAGGGGCAGCAGTTCAACAAAGGTCCGAACACTGAAGAGAACATCAGAAAATGTGGAAACAAATTTTTAAACACTAGGCAGGTAAATCGAAAGGACTCTAAATGCAGAGAGTGTAGTGGATACGGACACTATCAGGCAGAATGTCCAAATTTTCTAAGAAAGAAGAAAGCACTAAAAGCCACCAAGAGTGAATCTGAATCTAAAGGAGAAGAAGAAGCTGACGAACAAGAGACAGAATACCCCAATGACCTGGGATGTCTTACATCTGCTGTTCGAACTAAGGAGGAACTAGAGTACACTGAGGAACCTGATTTTGATGATCCAACTCTGGAAGATCTGGAGAAATTGTTTCTAGAAGTATCTACAAGATGTACCACATTGGAAAATCAAGTAAGGGAAAACAAAAATAAAGGCGCACCAAGCATGGAAAATCAGGAACTCAGTTAAGTGAAACATGAACTGCACATACTAGGGAAATAAATGAAAGATTGAGAGATGACTTGACTATGTCCCAAAAGAATGTGAGGAGTCTCGAACATCAAGTCCAACTTTACGAGACGGAAATTGAGACACTTAAAGCTAACTCTGAAACAGTCCGGACAACTACAACAAGCAATCGTCAGGTAAACTCTTCCCTTACAAATGAACTAACATATTACTCCTCAAAATTGCAGGATAAGGATCGTGAGTTAGCAGAGTTACGAGCCGAGCTGGACATAGCAGTACGAACCATACAAGGACTAAACAAAGAAAAAGCTAAAATTGACGAAATCCTGGCATATGGAAGACCACAAAACAATAAAACAGGAATAGGATATATTGAAGAAAGAACATCGAGATCAACAGTCTTTGTACCAGCTACAGTTCCTACGTTCGACCATGAAGGACAGAACACTACAAGACAACCTGAGAAACAAGACATAAAAGGTATGAGAAAATTTATTCCTATCTGCCATTACTATGATGCACTTGGACACATCCGACCAAGATGCTACAGAATGAAACGTGACCTACAATCAGGTAATATTTCAACTTGGAATTTATATGGTGTTCCTGTAAAAAATCATAGGGCTCTAAACTCTTCGAAAGTAAGAAATTTCAAAAACAGTAAAACAAATGTGAAAAAGGTTTGGGTTGTCAAGAAAAACATGTGCCTTACTTCATCAGTAGTCTCACTTGGGGCGAACAACACTGGAACATGGTTCTTTGACAGTGGATGCTCACGGCATATGACAGGTAATGCAACATATCTATCTGATATCACCCCAATAAAAGGAGAGTCAGTAACCTTTGGAGATGGTAAGAGTGAGCGAGTAATTGGGAAAGGGACTCTCAATATAAATGGCATGCCTAAATTGTCTAATGTGTATCTTGTTGAAAATCTTAAGGCAAATCTGTTGAGCATTAGCTAAATTTGTGACCAAGGACTTGAAGTAAACTTTACTCGTGACAAATGCTTGGTGTTAAACAAGAATAATGAATGCACGCTCACCGGAACTCGGTCCACTAACAACTGTTATCTTCTTGACAGGAGTCATGGATGCTACAATGCTAGCTCAGGAGCAACAGAAATATGGCATCAAAAGTTGGGACACATAGGATACAAACATCTCATTGCCTTATCTAGATCACAATGTGTACGAGGACTGCCTAAACTCCCAAGTAAAGATCAAGGTATATATGGACCATGCCAACTCGGTAAACATGTAAAAAGCTCACACAAGGTAACACAAGACGTTTGCACTAAACAAATCATGTCCTTGCTACATATGGACTTAATGGGTCCTGTTCAAACTGAAAGTGCGGGAGGTAAGAGATATATTTTTGTTTGTGTTGATGATTTCTCTAGATATACATGGGTAAGATTTCTTCGTGATAAATCAGACACCTTTGATGAATTTGAAAAATTAATACGTCTGATAGAAAATGAAAAACAGGGTTCTGTTGTTCGAATACGAAGTGACCATGGTAGAGAATTTGAAAATACTGCATTCACTGAATTTTGTGTCTCTCGAGGTATTGCTCATGAATTCTCTGCACCTAAAACACGTCAACAAAATGGAGTAGTAGAAAGGAAAAATCGCACATTGCGAGAAATGGCTAGAGCTATGATGTTAGGCAAGGAAGTAGCCCAAAAATGGTGGGCTGAAGCCATAAATACAACATGCTATGTTACAAATAGAGTATATCTTAGGAAAGGATTAGAAATGACTTCTTATCAAATCTGGAAAGGAAAAACTCCTAATTTAAGTCACCTCCATGTGTTTGGTTGTAAATGTTATGTATACAATGATAGACAACAGTTAGGTAAATTTGATGCTAAAAGTGATGTTAGTATGTTCCTAGGATATTCGACCAATAGTAGAGCCTATCGTGTCTATAATCTGAGAACTCAAACACTCATTGAAAGCACTAACATTGTTTTTGATGATTCTGTGATAAGACAGGAAGTTTACTTGGAAGAAGCAGGTTCATCAGCAGGTCGACCAATGGGAAACCAGAATAGTGAGAACATCACAGAAACTGACCAAGAACCAACGAATGAAAACAGTGATAAAGGTGAACCCTCAAAAAGGATTCAGAAAGAACATCCCAAGGAATTCATCATTGGAGAACTCAATGAAGGGATAAGGACACGATGCAAACCAAAACTGGACTATCGAAAAATGGAAGGACTGGTTCACCACGCTTGCTACACCTCTGGGGTTGAACCCAAAAATGTCAAAGAAGCGCTCAAGGATGATAACTGGATACTGGTAATGCAGGAGGAATTGGAACAGTTTGCCAGAAATGATGTCTGGACACTTGTACCAAGACCTGACAGTGCGAACATCATCGGAACAAAATGGATCTTCAAGAACAAAACTGATGAACAAGGTAACATCACTCGAAACAAAGCAAGACTTGTGGCCCAAGGATACACACAGGTAGAAGGAATTGACTTTGAGGAAACGTTCGCTCCAGTTGCACGACTGGAGTCAGTAAGAATTCTTCTCTCATTTGCATGTCTTAAGAAATTTACTCTTTATCAAATGGATGTAAAAAGTGCATTCTTGAATGGTTTCTTGAAAGATGAAGCATATGTTGAACAACCAAAGGGGTTTGAAGATCCACACTTTCCGAACCATGTCTACAAACTGAAGAAGGCTCTTTATGGGTTGAAGCAAGCTCCAAGAGCATGGTATGAAAGACTGACAAAGTTTCTGATCGGTCAAGGTTACAAACGAGGAGGAGTCGATCAGACTCTGTTCATCCAGTGGTCGAACAAGGACATCACTATTGCACAAATCTATGTAGATGACATTGTGTTTGGATCCACATCCAAACAAAAAGTGAATGACTTCGTCCAGGTAATGTCTCGTGAATTTGAAATGAGCATGGTTGGTGAACTTTCCTACTTTCTTGGTCTACAGGTCAAACAATGCAATAGTGGAATCACGATACATCAAGAAAAGTATGCCAAGAACCTGGTAAAGAAATTTGGACTTGAAGGGTGCAAAGTAGCTCACACACCCATGGGGACAAATACCAAATTATCCAAGGACGAAAGTGGAACATGTGTTGATCCAACACTCTACAGAAGCATGATAGGAAGTCTCCTGTACCTCACTGCTAGTCGACCTGACATAAGCTTTAGTGTTGGACTATGTGCTAGATACCAATCAAACGCTAAGGAGTCTCACCTCAAGGCCGTGAAAAGAATCATACGATATATGGCAGGTACCACTAACTATGGCTTGAAATATTCCTTTGAGACTAAACCTTTCATTGCAGGCTATTGTGATGCCGATTGGGCTGGCGACGTGGATGATAGAAAGAGTACTTCAGGAGGATGCTTTTTTATTGGAAACAATCTTGTATCCTGGCTAAGCAAAAAGCAAAACAGCATTACACTATCAACTGCAGAAGCTGAATACATAGCTGCAGGGAGCTCATGCTCTCAACTGGTATGGATGATGCACATGTTGTGCGACTATGGTATGAACTTGACTTCCATGACTCTGTTTTGTGACAATCTGAGTGCCATTAATATATCTAAAAACCCTGTGCAACACTCTAGAACTAAACATATAGACATTAGGCACCATTACATCCGAGAGTTAGTTGAAGATAGAGTCATTACCCTTGAACATGTTCTTACCATAAGTCAACTGGCTGATATTTTCACAAAGGCCCTAGATGCGCAAAAATTCATATCTCTGAGAAAATCTCTAGGGATTTGCTGTGCTATGTAAATGCTGTATCAAAAAAAATAAAAAAAATAAAGGGGAGGTGGAAGTCTCGGATTGCCTAGGATAACTATAAGTCTCGCACAGATTCAAAATTTTGTTTGTCTTGAACTTTGAATCCATTATTTCTTCTCCCAGTATAAGAAAAAGAGCTACGACCTTGAAATGATGCTGTTGAATGCTGTCACCAATGTGATAGAGCACCAAGCACAGAAAATGACAGGTCTGTGAAAGCTTCCTTAATCATGTTCACCTCTAAGTTGCACCAAATATAGGGGTTACAAGGTTCTGAGCTCGTCACACAGGGTTTTCCCAGTGTGGTACTTTATTGTGTGGTTTGCGAGCTACTACACAAGGATTCGGTAGAAGGAGCAATAAGGAAAAATCATACAACTCATTTAGCAATCCAAAAGGGGTGAACATATACTGGAAGAGAAGACTTGCGGATTTTTCTTAGTGCATTGTCAAACATTGTTGCCTGACTGAGACTTGTGTTTAATATGGTGATCTATGATTTCTTTCCTCCAATATAAAAAAAAAAATCAGTCTCTCTTATTTTTTTCTCCTGGGATTATATGGATTATTTTGTGCAAAATGGGCCCGGATGATTATTTAGTCATGACTTATTTTCGGAACACGTGTCAAAATGGGGACGTGGTCTTCCTTTTTTCAACCATCTGGACGTGTGATCGTGCTCCTTAATGCCTATTTAATTGCAATGAGTGGGTGCCGAAAAAGGGTTTGAATAGCCCACATAAAATCTTGTGACATAGATAGTAATCGAGGCGTCAGCCTTCCTCATCTCACATCATTGTCAGGCTATGATTAACTAGGGTTCATCTCTTTCATAGTTCACTTTCACGTCTGTGTTCTTGTGTTTCTTCTTCAATATCTATTTGCAGAGGTTCCATGGCTGACCACGGAGATTCACCCAGCGGCAGACGACCAAGCTGGATCATGGTTCCATTCTTGAACCCAGAGCCATTAGAAACTATTCCTCCGCCCGATTCTGATGAACCGCCATCAGCCGACCAGGGCAAGGACACACCTCCACCCGGTCTCTCATCTCCACCGTGTCCCGATGCCGCTCAGACCGAAACCATTCCGACTGATGTTCCACAGCCCAGTACGACTACTCCGCCCCCTGCTACCACAGTTCCACAAGAAGGAGATCCTTCGCCCATGGCGGAATCTCCAGTTTCTCCTCAAGATCTCCCTTCCAAGACGACCTCACATCCACCTCCAAGGTCCAAGGTTCCTCGCAAGGCAAAACCTACAGGCAAAACTACGACTCCTACGCCACGGCGACATCTCATTGATGAGTCCTCATCCGAGGACGAAGTGGCAAGATCTCCACCTCGCCGTTCACACCGTCACAAAAAGCCTTCTACTGCTGCTTTTACTGGGTCATCTCCAGGGCGCCTTCACAACAAAAATGACGTATTGGTTCGCGGTAAGGCCTTCTCCAAGTCGTTCTACACGAAGGCTGCTTCCGATCGCTACAAATTATTTTCTGGTATGGACTTCTGGCCTGAACGTAATCTTGATCTTAAACGCTTTGCGAAAATGTCTGTTATGGAGTTTATCAAAAAATCTGGATTAGAAGTTACTGTGATGAACTTGGGTAGGTTTTATAGCTCTATTGTTCATGAGTTCTATGCTAATTTGGTCACTGGCATTCAGGATCCCGAATCCCCTCGGTTCGGGAGAGTTTTTGTTCACAATAAAATTTATAATTTCAGTCCTGATGCCATTAATGATTATTTAGAACTGACTGGTCTGGATGAAGAAGAAGAGGTTGAAGTCGACCTTGGGGAGGTGGTCGACTTCCTCAGTGACGGGAAGCTCACCAGCTGGACCAAGCCTGGGATTCTCCCTCGATATTGACACAGGAGGCCAACTGGCTTCATAAAATAGGGAGGCAAAATTGGACACCCACGTCCAACAAGTCTCACCTAACATCGGCCCAATGTCAGGTCATCTTCAAAGTCCTAAAAGCCATACCGATTGACTTTGGGAGGATAGCATTTGAGGCCATCATGAGTTTTGCCGAGAAGCCCAACTCTCGCAAGAAGCTTCCGTTCCCTACCCTCATTTGGGGCCTCTTATCGCATCAGGGCATCTAGGCTCAGTCCACTGATGTCCTTCAGAAAGCTGCCCCTCCGCTGAACATGGCCTCCAGAGTGGCCAATATTGCCTATAGGCCACGCACCATTGCACCCACACTTCCTTCCTCGGAAGTCGCGACCAATCTCCCGTTCTTTCTACATCAGCAACTAGAGATTCTTGATACTCTAGCTGCTGAGGTATCTGCCCAGAAGCTTTATTTAACTAATGTCTTGAAATCTCTGGATGTTCCCTCTCAGGGCACATCACACAGAGATTCTACTCCTTTGGCAGGCTGCTCGAAAAAGGGGGAGAAGAGATCATCTGCCGCGGATAAGGGGAAGAGGAAGGTGTCAGGCAAAGCAACAAAAAAGAAAAAGGGTGGCCGAGGAAACTGAAGTGGATGATACTGAGGAAGAAGAAGAATGGGAATCTGGGAGTGATTCTGTTTGAATTAGGGGATGTTTTTATTGAACAATCTGAAAAAATTTCTAAGGGTCTGTAATATTGATACTACAATCTCCAGTAGCTAGGATGCTAACAACAATATCCGTAGTTTAGTTGTTTTTATTGACTATCTGAACATGATGAATGATGCTTCTGCTATATGTGAACATCCTTCTTTTCTGCATACAGTTCTCCTACTTATTTCTTTTTGCAGGTAGTAGATGGTCCTGGAATTTTCGAACAACATGCCAAAGGGGGAGATTGATAAGGTAATTATTGTCAATATTATTCGAAAATTCTAATTGATTTATTATTGATTGCAGATTTAAAAGATATTGTGGAGATATTCTTGGAAGAAAGTCAAAGTTGAATGAGAAAAGAAAAAGAAGGAAAGGTATGGCTAAAAATAAGGAGAATCAAGAGTAAATCTGGGAACAAATCTTGCAAAGATAAGATGAAGATATAAGATATGCATATCCAGGCCATATATACAAAGATATGCATATCAACACCAAGATATGAGAAGATACCGGCAGATCTCGTGGAGAACATGAGAGACTATAAATACAACCTCAAGCTGTAGAGACTGTAACTCTCCAATATATTCAATTACCATTCATATGGGCAGAGAGACATAGAGAGGCTGATGAGTGTGCTGTTATATTCGTAAGAATACAACAGACTGGGAAGAACTCAAGGGCGAATCGAAGGCGAACCTCGCAGAGTCTGGATTACTTTGGAACTTCACCACACGTTGATTTCGGGAGATCTCAACTCAATACAGACGGGAGTTTGTATTCAAATCCATCTAGGGGACTAGATGGTCAAGTAAGTGTTTTAGAAGAATTAGTTACACGGGTAGACAAGTATTTAGGGGGAGCCAAATACGTGTAAGTTCTACTGTAACATTTGTGGGAACAAATATGTCTTCTAATAAAATTACTTGAGAGGAAGAAGGGATTTCTTCCTCGCTTAAAATAAAATCTTATTTTAAGCTTTCGCATGTTCATTTACAGTTCGAACTACTGTTGAACATATATACACGCGCACATATTCTGATCTATCAGCAACAAAAAAATTAAGATATTAATGTAAATATAAGAAAATAAATTATATATTTGCTAAATTAAAAATAATTCTAAGTTTTGATATTTTTTACACATATAACTCAAATCTATCCAAATATATTATCCAGTTCAATTTTATTTATTTCAAATACTACTTTAGTAAACATATTAATGAAACTTTATTACTTTAAAAGATAATTAAATTTTATATGAATTCATAATTTCGATGGATATATTATAATTACTTATTTTAGAATTAAGTAATCAAACTTTATGATATATATATATATATATATATGCATTAATAATGTTATATTAAGGATGGTAAAAAATAATTAACCTCGTTATCAAGTATTAAAAATGATTACGAATTAAAAAAAAAATTATGTTTTGAAATTATAAATTTTAAAAATTAAATACAACAAGTTGTCAAATTTTATACATTGAGATATTAAAAGTAAGTGTAATGAGATTATGTTTTCAACTTACATGACTTTTTCAAGCTCTCCTCAACCTAATACGAAAGAGCAAGGTCGTATTATTGATAATTAGTACTTTTTCCATGCGATGCACGATTTATAATATAATAAAATAAATTATTATAAAATAGTAATATAATTTTTAAAATAGAATTTATAATTATATAAAATATATTTTGATAAAAAAAATGTTTAAAATAAAATGCTAACAATATAAAAATATATTAAATATATTAAATTATACCACAATTAATGTATGAAAATAATATTTTATATTTAAAAATGAATATTCTATTATTATATATTCAATATGGAATCAAAATGTAAATCATGAAAAATTGATTAATTTGATATTTTTTCATAAAAAACAGAGTTGAGATGAAAAAGTTATAAACCTTAAAAAATTAGAGTAAAAAATAAATAAAAAGAAAAAAATCTAATTGTGTTTACAAAGTTTCTAAAAATAGAAAGTTAATTTTGAACTGAAAAATGATATTTCTATAAATTAGTCTAACTATCCTACTTTTATATTAGCTTAATTACTTAAATAATGTAAAAAAAAAAAAAAAAAAGAATTCACAAAATGGTGAGGTTTTAAAAAGTATTCCCAAAATAGGGTAAAACGTCACTAGGCGTGACGTTGTTTGGACATAACGTCACCGGGCCTGACGTGACGTTTTTATTTCTTATATATATATATATTACATGTAATTCAATTATTCAACCATCATGATGATGATGTTATGCATGCAATATATATATATATATATATATACGGCCAACTGGTTAGTGTTATCCAACAAGAAGAATTAAAAATTTGCCAAGATCTCAAACTTCAAAAACATCTTAAATGGAAAATAAAGAAAACTCATATGGTATTAGGATCATTTTGTCAACAATTTGACTTAAATACTAACAAGTCTTCTTCTTCATGTCCTAATAGTTGTAAAAAGACTTTTAATAAACAAAAATCTCATTCTTCATATAACCAAAAAAGAAATATGAAGAATTATGAACCTTCACACGAACCATTTATAAAAAAACGTTTCAATAACAATAAAAAACGGTTTAACAAACCTTTAAGAGAGATAAAATATTTTAAATGTAATAAACCCGGTCATACTGCTAGATTTTGTAAACTTAAAATAAAACTTAATGAGTTGTCTATTGATGAAGAGATTATGAATAAAATTTCTAATCTTCTAATTGAGTCTTCTGAAAGTAACTCTGAATCCGACTCTTCTATAGAAGAATTTCAATCAAAATTACTTCAAATTGATGACACTCATATTAGTAATTCTAATTTTGAATCCGACTCCCCTTCTATAAATGTTATTTCTAAAGAACAACAGATTCTTTTAGATGTTTTGAAACAAATTGATAATCCTGATATTCAAAAATAGTATTTGGATCAACTCCTTCATTATTTCCAAAATACAGACTTTTTAAAACAAAAAAGAAAGTATTTTACCTAGCACATCCAAGAATACCTATGACTTAACTAATATCCTTAATAAAAACAAAAAAAAAAAGTCATTGTTAAGGATACTCCTTTACAAGAACTACAAAAGGAAATAAAGCTTGTCAAAAGAGAATTAAAGGAATTACAAGAAAAACAAAAACAGGATTCTGACGCTATTAAAAATATCATTGATGTTATAAAAATCTAAAATGTTAATGACTGACAATAAGGAGCCATCGCAAGAAATACAAAACATTAGGAATGTTCCTAATGATTTTCTATTTGTCTTAAAAGAAATCACATCCAGGAAGTATGTTATTAATATTACTATCTATTTTTATTCTGATTTTAAACTCGACACTATAGCTCTTTTTTATACTGGTGCTGATCTTAATTGTATAAAATCTAGTGTTGATCTTAATTGTATAAAATCTGGTCTTGTCCCTACTAAATTTTAGGAAAATACTCATGAAAAAATCTCTATTGCTAATAACTCTAGATTAAGTATCTCTGCTAAAGTTGATGCAATCATTTTAAATAATGATACTTCATTAAAAACCTCTTTTGTGGTTGTAAAAGAAATTCATCACTCTGTTATTCTTGGTACTCCTTTCATAAACCTTATACTCCCTATAATGTGGGCAATGATTTTATATCTTTCAGGGTTTATAATAAAAAACTTCAATTTCCATTCTTAGAAAAACCTAAAGCTAGAAATTTGAATCTTTTGAAAGCATGCTCCATACACGATAAAACTTTGCATAATATTATCCTAGTCAAATAATTTCAGCTTAATGAACTCCATAAAGACATTTTATTTCAAAAGATTAATAAACAACTTCTTCAGGATAATATAAAACAACAAATTATAAAAATCTATGATCTTTTTAAATCTAAGGTTTGTTCTAACCTTCCTAATGCTTTTGGGATAGAAATAAACATCTGGTTGATCTTCCTTATGAAAAAACATTCACTGAAAAGAATATTCCTACTAAAGGCAGGCCTATTCAAATGAATAGTGAATTAGAACAGTTTTGTAGAAATGAAATATCAGATCTTGAAAATAAAAATCTCATTTCTAAAACCAGGTCTCCTTGGAGCTGCTCAGCTTTCTATGTTAACAAAGCTTCTGAAATAGAAAGAGGCGCTCTTAGGCATGTCATTAATTATAAACCTATTAATAAAGCTTTGCAATGGATAAGATATCCCATTCCAAACAAAAAAGACCTCATTAACAAACTTCATAATGCTTTCATTTTTTCCAAATTTGATATGAAATCAGGGTTTTGGCAAATACAAATTGCTCCAAAAGATTGCTACAAAACTGCGTTCACTGTTCCATTTGGACTATACCAATGGAATGTAATGCCTTTTGGACTAAAAAATGTTCCCTCAGAATTCCAAAGAATAATGAATGACATTTTTAATGAATATTCAAAATTTTGTATTGTTTATATTGATGATGTGTTGATCTTTTCAAAAACTTTAGATGAGCATTTTAAACACCTTAAAACTTTTTTTATATATCATTGAAAAGAATGGTTTGGTTATTTCTGAACAAAAAATGGTTCTCTTTCAAACAAAAATTCGTTTTCTTGGTCATCATATTACACAAGGTACAATTACTCCAATTGAAAGATCTTTACAATTTACTAATAAATTTCCTGGTAAAATTACTGATAAAAATCAATTACAGAGATTTCTAGGATGTCTTAATTATGTCCTTGATTTTTTCCCTAACCTGAATAGACTTGCTAAACCATTTCACGAGAGATTAAAAAAGAATCCTACACCTTGGTCTGATCTTCACACCTCTATTGTAAAAGATATTAAGAAACAAATCCTTGATATCCCATGTCTTCATCTTGCTGATCCAAATCTTCAAAAGATAGTTGAAACAGATGCTTCTGACATAGGATATGGAGGAATTCTGAAACAAAAGCAAGGTGAAAAAGAATTAATTATTCAATTCACCTCTGCTCATTGGAATGACACACAGAAGAATTATTCCACAATCAAAAAAGAGATCTTGAGCATTGTTTTATGCATACAAAAAATTCAAAGTGATTTATGAAACAAGAAATTTTTATTACGTATTGATTGCAAAAGTGCAAAAGAAGTTCTTCAAAAAGACGTTCAAAATCTTGCTTCAAAACAAATTTTCGCCAGATGGAAAGCCATTTTGAGTATTTTTTATTTTGATATTGAATTTATCAAAGGAGATACAAATTATGTCCCATATTTCCTTACGAGAGAGTTCTTACAAAACAGGTACAAAGATGCCACCTAGACCTGATAAAGGGAAAGCGGTAAGTATGCCTACAAAACAGGTTGATTCAAACTTCAAAATCCCCTACAACATGGTACGATGTTGTTGTAAAAGAAGAAGAAGAGTTTGAAACAAATTCAAAATCCATTACATGTCCCGAAACACAAAACCTTTTGTTAGCCCTTCTCAAATCCCCAGACAGTCATAAAGCCTTGTCCAAAATAAATGATCAAGAGTCACAAAACTCCAAGATTGTTCCCTCAGTCACTACAAAATCCATTTATACAAAACCTTCATCTTCAAATACAAAAATATCCTCCGAAAAATCCGAGTTCTTTATAAAAAATTCCTATACATATATTGTCACCAAAGAGAGAGAGAGAGTTCAATCATGGTAACCTGTTCGAATCTCTTCAAAAATATTTTGGTAAATGATGGTTTTATAAACCGTGGCACAAAGAAAAGACTCCCCGTTTTTTATCAAAGCATACTTGATGCTACAAAATCCGCTACTTTTTCTCACAAATACCTTCATAATTCACATCGAGAGCCTGCCTTTTCAACATGTAAAATCATTACAGTTCTATCCCCTACCCTTTGGTGTGAACATTTTGCTGATAACTTATGCGATCCCTGTCACTTCCAAGGAAGATTTAAAGGTCTTCCATTTTATGATGTAACCTTCACTTACTAGGACTACACACAAGCCTGGTACAACTGTTTCTACATTCAAAACCTCGGATATCATCATACTTAGTTAGTCTATTTTGACAGAAACACTGATATAGCATCATACCCATCATGGTGGTCAAACTGGTGGGATATTTTCGGATCAATGCCTGACATACAAAAACCAGAAGTTCTACAATCCTTTCAATTGTTTAAATCCAAATACCTTCCATCTGAATCTGAAAAACGTTTCCCGACATTTGCTAACTTCTGCTCTAGATTTTGTGCCATGGATTATGGCATGGTTTCTAGAGTCTTCTGACCATATTAATCCAATTATTTTAAGAAGAATGAAAATAAAATGGTGGGATAAATGTAACATTGTTGATAGCGTCAAACCGGACAGAGTGGAAGAATGGCTGAAAATTAATAATTCCTCCAAGTCCACAAAGCAAATCCAAAACCCGATGAAGGAACAAACTGATTTTCTGGCTCAAAAGTCACAGGCTGCAGCTCTTCTTGTTACTGCAAAATCAGAAGAAGAAGTTGGCCAAATACTGGCAAGAATTTTCCCTCTGTTTCTATTGAAAAAGGTTCCTCTAGCTCGACCGTTGAATCCGGAGGTTCAATCAATCCTGATGATGACGAACTTTTAGGTTCTAGGAGTTTCTAAATTATAAAATCCTATAAAGTCCTTTTGTATTCCTTGTGTATTTTAAATTTTGTATGTATTTTGTTTGTATGCCGACACTTGTAAACTCAAGACGTTCCACTTGCTGAAAAGACACCACAGAATAAGTGGCCACTACATTATGCATCCACTAAATGTTCTGCACTGAAGAGACATAGAGAGGTGGAGTGGAAAAAGAACATGCTCACTATTCTGACGAATCACATGCTCCTCCATGATCCTCCATGATCCTTTACCTGTTGAATATTCCCCAAGAGTTCTATAAAATCCCCAACATACTGCACAAGGAGCACACATCTCATTTTCGAGAATGAAGAAATTTTTAGATTTCAATAATGTAGTTTTTCGAGAGTTCTGAGAGTTCATAAGTGTTATTAGTTTGTACTGCAAAAAATAAAAATAAATAAAGAGTACAAAAAACTTCAAAAATTGGTGAGGATAGAGTGAAGCCTCCTTCTCTCTCCAGAATTCTGTATCTCCGAAAGTGTTCTTCGATATAAATTTTTAAAAGGTTCGTTTTATTTAGTGTTTTTTAATTTAAAATTATTAGTATGTGGGAATTCCCGAATGGGAAATCCATAATTTTATGTTTCTTTTGATTTATTTTGTATTTAGTGTCTTGATTTATTTTTAAATATTTCTCGCTTTTTATTCTCTACACATTTTCATTCTGCATTACAGTCTATTAATTATAGCTTTTTTATTTACTTATCCTCCTCGCTGATCCTAGGGGCTACCTTGGTTTCATATATATATATATATATTATTTTATATTATATATTTATGTATATATAAAACATATATAATTATTTATATAATATGTATTTACTTTCAGAATATCCATATATATATATATTTTATTGTTTATTTATTTCTATTACTCAATAAATTAATATTTATATTATTAAAAATAATAAAAAAAATTTATTTTTATTTAAATTAATTAAATTATATCATAAAATATATTTTTATATTTTTTCTTATATAAATATATAATTATAAATATATATTTATTTCTATTATATATAAATTAGTAATATAATTATAAACCAATAAAAATATATTTTTTTATTTAACCTAATTGAATCATATTATAAATAAATTTAAAAAAATTAATGAATATTTATTAATAATTATAAATTCTATTATACGTATTCTTTAAATAATTTAAATATATATATAAATATTATATTTAAAAAAAATTAAAATAACGCGAGACCCACTGACGTTTCTTTAATTTCTTTTGTTATATATATATATATGTGTGTGTGTGTGTGCGTGTATTTATATATATATATATATATTGTTTAAATATATATATATATATATATATATTAAAATGTATGAAATATGAAGATTCTTTAATTAATTTGTATGTATAATATATATATATATTTATCTATTTTAATTTATCTTATATTAATATCTAATCACAAATATATATACTTCTATTATCATATAAATCAATAACGCAATAAAAAATCTATAAATATTATATTTTTGTAGTTTGATATTTTTATCATATCATAAATTAATTTTAAAAAATTATAGATTATTTATTATGAATATTTATTAATAATTATATATTTTATTATACGTGAATAATTTGAATAAATATATTATTATATATAAATCAAAATTTTTAAAAATAAAATAATATTCATATAACGTTAGGCCCAGTGATGTTTTAAAGAAACGTCAGTGGGCCTCACGCTTTTTCTTTCTTTTCTTATATATATATATATATATATATATATATATATATACTAGAAACTCACCCGTGCGGTGCACGAAAATTGAAAATAAAAAAATAATTTACAAATAAAATGTACTATTAAATTATATAATTTGAACTGTATTTTATTAAATTTATATTCTATAGTTATAAAATATAAATTTGACATATATTTACATCAACTTTAAAAATAAACAGTAACACATTGTTATTGCATAAAAAGATTTAAAAAAATTACATGGAAACAATGTACAAATTTCAAAAATGTGAAACATCAAATTTTACAAATACTGAAATTACAAATTTTGGAAAACTTCCTTATACACAATATTTTTAGTTGAGGTAGCATTCTGATTATCTTTATCATCAATTAAAATCTTCAATCCACTGCGATTTGTTACTCTTGAAACAGCCACATACAATTGTCCATGACTAAAAACAGGTTTCCTCAACAAAAGTCCAACATGTGAGAGCGATTGACCGTGACTCTTATTTATTGTCATGGCATATGACACAATAAGAGGAAATTGCCTTGTTTGAAATTTAAAAGGCAACCTTGAATCAGACGGTGTTAAAGATAATCTTGGGATTAAAACTTTATGCCCTTCATTAGCTCCATTTAGAATCTGCGCTTCCAAAACGTGATTTCCAAGCTTTGTAATAACCAGCCGAGTACCATTACATAAACCAACAGTATGATCAATATTCCGCAGTAACATTACAGGAGTACCAACCTTTAATTGTAATTCATGATTTGGAACACCTGAACATCTAATACCATTCAAAAATTCAGTTGTGTGTAGATCGGCCAAAAAATCAACATTCGAATCTGACTTGCACGCACTATCGGAAATCAAATATGTTTTTGCATCACCTAAATTCAATGATGTCATGTATTCATTTACCGAATCAACAACATCAAGAGTGGGTGCTAGTATGGCACGATTTTTTAGAAAGGTGGGTTCATCAAGAAAATTTGGTAAAGATGCATAAGTACTCTGCACAATACTTGGAATTGGATTAGAAGAATATGGTAGCAAAAGATCTGGAGGAATTTCTACTTCTGAATAACCATCATGATGAATACCAACCGTTCCATCCCCAATTCGTGCAATCCAATCAGAGAAATCTTTCAACTCAATCAATTCCGACTCAGAAGAACATTGATTTTGAAGCCTCATATTTTTAGTTAATCTCAACACCTTACATTGTTGCCAAATAGGAGATGAATTAATGCTTGCATGAACAATGTCCTGACGTGTACCTTTTGGTATGACTGGCAATATTTGTCTAAAATCTCCACCAAAAACAACCGTTTTACCGCCAAATGGTTTATGCTTGTTCCTTGGATTGGATAATTGCATGATATCCTTCAAAGTGTTGTTTACAGCTTCAAAACAATGTCTATGAATCATAGGAGTTTCATCCCATATTATGAACTTCGCCCTGACCAAAAGTTTAGCTAATTTGCTTCCTGGAGTTATAGAACATGTGCCGTTCTCAATCGGATTAAGTGGAATGGCAAATCTTGAGTGAGCCGTTCTACCACCTGGCAACAGAAGTGATGCAATGCCACTGGAAGCCACGTTTAAAACAATATCTCCTTTGATCTGATTGCTGCAGACAACGTCCTCCAGACATACGTTTTACCAGTACCACCATAACCATAAACAAAATAAACACCACCCTCGTGTGAGGCAACTGCATTCATAACAGTATTATAGACATTTCGTTGCTCATCTGTGAGATTTGATATCATAATGGAGTGTTCATCAGCTAAAGCAGCACGATTGTAGCGTAGCTCTTCATAGACTAATTTATTTTGCACACTTGATAAATTATTCATATCTGGATACGGCATTTTATCAAATTCTCTCAAACTCGTACCTAGTACTCACATTATTTTCTCGATCTCCACCAGAGTAAGATTCTTTATTTCAACCTCATCCATATTCTGGTCTATAAAATTTAAACAAATATAATTTAACACAGTAATTAAATACATTAATTTAAGACATTAATTAATTGTCCAATGGAAATAAAAGAGCAAGCAGAAAATACTACGTAGTGTACCTTGATGATTAAGAACGCGACGTTGTCTGTATAGTATGTCGTCTGACAAATATGTCCAACACAGATCCCAAACATCTTCTGGTTTTGTTAAATTATTAGATGACAGCAAAGTTGCAAACAAATATCTCAATGAATGCGCAGATGACCATTCACTTGCTTCAACTATGCCATCAATGTATTCCTTGTCATCGTCCAATAAACCATGGCCATAACACGCTTCTCGAAAATTTTTATATGTAACATTTCCTACTGTTCTTAGGTCTTCATAACAGGTTGGACCTTTGATGATATTCAGTAGACATCTTAAATAATACATTTCTCCGCTACCAGGAGGCACATAAAATATTCGACCTAATGAGAATCCGCGTTTTCTTTTTGTCCATATTCGCTTGTCCCTTTTCCAAACAAATTTTTGTGGGTATTCAGCGTAAGTAAGCTGCCGTGCCTTTTCATATAATTTATTGGCCGCAAACCACGCTAAAAACATGCTCTGGTTAACCGTCGGACGGTCCAAAACACTATCTATTGGATCTACATCTGAAAAAATAACTGATTGTTGATCGGGTAAATGAAAACTCAAACGTTCCATGGATGGATTCTTAAATTGAATTTCAAAACCAAGGATCCTCCACATAGCTTCACATGGAGACACATATCTACAATCATAGTACATGCTAACCTCATCAACATTTCTAATGGTTCCTTATCACCTGCGCTTTTATAGAAAGAAGTTGTAACTCGGTCGTGTCCTTTATTCACATATTTAAATAAATACTTGATCGATCGAGATTGATTACACCATTCAACATTCAAATGTGCACCATACTTAAGTAATAAATATCTGTTGTGAGGAAAAACATATCTATTGTCAAGCTCCACTCCACTCTTCACGACCGTCCTACCATTATCCCTACGACAATAAACTGGATAACCATCTTCATCAACAGTTGTATTATGAACAAACTTTTTGGGGAAATGTTTACTACACCCATCAGATGACATGCATGGAGACTTTGGTCTAGCCGCACCACACGGACCATGTATCATGAACTCACGAACTGCATTGTAGTAATTAGGATCTTTGTTTGCATCGGGAATCTCTGCTGAGATTATCCTATCAATGTCGTTGGGTGTAGGATACTTATCTTGTTGATCCATAAATAATAATATATGAGCATGCGGTAGACCACGTTTTTGAAATTCAACTGTGTAGATCACTGAAAAAAATATATATAAGTGACAAACAAAATATTGTAATAATTGCATAATGATAATAAACACTACAAATGTATGCCAGAGACACTTAAGTTATTTCATAATAGTTTAAATTAAACTACGTACGTGAACGAACTGCACCAAATATTATGTTTTGTCGTAAATCCTTGATTATACCATCCAACTTCATTTTGAAAACACGACACACCACATCTGGTCGATCTTCAGCCTTCAAACCTAATTTTTCCAAATAACAGCCTATTTCCAGCCACTTTGGATTACAAGTGAATGTTATAAATAGATCTGGATACCCAGCCCATCTACATATTGCCATCGCATCCTGATAATTTTGAATCATATATCTAGCTCCACCAGTAAAAGTTTAGGGTAGTATAATCCTCCTTCCTAGAGCACATGGATCAGCCTCACCACGGAGCAATGCTTCAGCTAGACCTTTATACATTTCACAACGTAACTGCTTTTGGTGTGTTCGAATATAAGTCAACCTACTTGATTCCACCATGGTGTAGGCATCTACAACAAATTGTTGGGTTAATCGTTTTGCACAAAGAATGTTTTGAGGAATATGTACTCTGCCATGCAATCGGTAAGAAAACCACTCTTTCATGCTGACTTTCTTTCTTCCAAAACCATTACTATTTGTACAATCAGAGAAAGGTATGTCCTCTCTATAACTGTCTTCACCATAAGGAAATAACAAAGGGTATTGTAGTGCAAGGTACGCAACATTCAATTCATTGATCCTCTTCAGTTGTCCAGATTTGGTCTCAACAATTATATCTCTATCGCCCAATGACTCATCAAAATCACCCACTAAAAGAGCAGCAACTTTAGATGCCGAAGGTAAATTATACCTCCTTGCATCTTGTCCCCTCCTACCGATTAATCTCAACCTCACATTTGAATTATCTCCAGCATACATGTTATCTCTCGCCATTCGAAAAGAATTTACCAGTACATTATGTTCGTCCAACATTTCTTTCAATTCTGAAACTATTTCTGAGTGTAGATTATTACTAGTGTCATTATTCCTGCACATTTCAATTTTATATATCCTTTAAAATAGATGTGATGAAAAAAAAAATATTAAGTTTTTAAAATTATTGCGAAATAACATACCTAACACAATGGATTCGGTTGCTTATTTCATTTTCAGTGTCGTATATATATAGTTGGGCGAACTTTGGCATACATCCTTCAGTGGGCAACAAACTACCCATCAAATGGTAATTCTGTCCGTGTAATTTAAAGATAGGTGGAGAATTGCCTTGATTAGGTGAATGATCAATTTTACCACCCATTGAGGTAAAAGAAAACATGTTATTAATGATCTTATATTATCCATAAAATGTTTGCTCTTATCAGTCAATCCACGAAAAAGATCGTTTAAAAGATTCGGTGGCTCTTTTAATGGAGGTAGTTGGACCTTCCCTTGACTACAACATCCTGAGTACTTTGGTTGACTGGGTTTAAAATATGACCGTAATCGTTCCTCATACCAAAAAGACGCAGAACAATATTGACAGTTATACGTTGGATCACCGTAATCACAATATTCTGAAATATAAATGAACGTTAGTATTTTTTAAATAATTTAATTGGAATTTTATGTCTATAAGCTGAAAGAGCAATGAGTAAGTACCAATGGCTACAACATTATCTTCATTATCTGTGCAGCCATTAACTGAAAAATTCAAGTTATATTTAATGAGTAAACATATGTAAAGATGGAATTTAAAAATAAATTGCAAATTTCCATAGAAAATGGATTTCATACCATCATTGGTTAAATGATTTGGTGGACCTTGAGGAAGATCTGAGAACTCCGTTGTTAGAGAAATTGTTGAGGATGTACGATTGTTAGAGAAGTCATGATCATGAGTTAAGTTCACAAACATACAATCATTAATACCATCGATTGTAGTTGATTCAGTAGTTTCATTCATGCTTATGTTTAAATTTGATGCAATAATCTGCCCAACCCTGCTGCTTGAACAAACTTTATAAAAAAAATCCATCAGTAAGATTGAAGTTGACAAAATGTAACTAAATTGATAACTTCAATTTGCCAAAAATATTGTACCATTTGTAAGATCAATTAAAGTGGTAACTGGCTGTGAGAATGTGGTCGTCGAAGTAGTCTGAATTCTTCCAATTGTATAAGTATTTAAGCTGGGATAAGGATTTTCTGTTTAAAAATAAAAAATAAAAAATAAAAAAATTCACTAAATTATATTATAACCTAAAAAATTGAATTGTGAAATAATAACCAACATAGTATAAGAAGAAATTATTTTTTTACGTTAGATAAAGTTCTTACAAATGCAAACGAATATATTATTTTTTCTTAGCAATGATTGAAGTATAGTGTAATTAGACCTAATTAATATAATTTTTATAAAATTTGAAACAATTCAATTTAAGAGCTTTAAAATTACAATAAAAATTATAAAAGTTTAATATTTCATATTTCATAATTATTTTTGATAATGCATATCATATTTTAAATTAATTATTACTATTAGGATTCAAAAAGACGGAATTTATTAATATCATAGTGCACAATATTCAACATTTAAAAATTATTTACATACAAAATGAAATATATATTTTGAAATATATCATTTACAAAATATAAACTAAATATTTAAATGTACATATACAAAATTTAGGTAACAAAGAAGTATAGTTAAATTTATGTAGTAAAATAAACAAAATAATTCATAAAAGGAGATAATATAATTAATAGTTAATTTTCTAAAATTAAATAAATATTTAATAGTACAACACACTATCTACTCGACGTTGCCGCTTCGTCAATTTTGTAATTCTTTTAGTCATTAAAAATAACATAAAAACAGGTAAATATTATTGTAAACTAATTTAGTGTAAAGTAATTTACCATTTCTAAGATCAGTCAAAGGGGTAACTGACTGTTCGAATGAATTCCTCAAAGTATTTTGAATTCCATCCATCACCAAATTTTGTGAGCATAGAAAACGATTTTCTGCTACAATAAATAAATAACCAAAGCATATGAATAATAATAATAATAATAAAAACAGGTAATGTAGAATGACATTAATTAATTTATATGTAAGTCATATGAACATAGTAGTTACGCCGGAAATAATGTTACATTAATTCATTTATTCAGATTTTCATGTATGAATATAAATTTGGAATAAAAAATTACTTAAATATTAATTACATAATTAAATATATAACTATATATAAATAATAATGAGTTATTTGCCAAACTTTAATACAAAATTACCCTCTTCAATATATTTAATTTAATTTATTTATATATTGAACAATCTACAGCACCTCAAATATTAGAAATTATAATAAAGAAAGTATATTTTATGAAATATAGAAATTAATCAAATTGCTGTGAAATTGAAACAAAATAATTTTTTAAAGGTAATATATTTAAAATAGTGTCATTATTTAATTTAGGCCCAAAATTATAGCCCAACAGAATGTATAATGCACTATTACTTGGGCCATTTCTTTAATTTATTATAATATTAATTAATGGCCCTTAAACGTAAAAGGAGTACGGCCCATTTGCAGAGGAGGCCTATAAGCCTTTTTCTTTTATTTTTGTTACTTAAAAAAAAAAGAAAAAATTAAAGTGTAATCGAAGTCGGCAAGTCATTCCCTGAAACCCTAATTTCTAACGTACATCTCCATTTTCAGAATCAAAGTCTGTGCGGCCAAACTTCACACCGTTCGGATTCTTTCTGATTCGAAACAAAAGAATGCGGATGAAATTTTCTTCCTTCAATCTCTTTCTCAATCGGATTCAGACACTCATACCGATCCATTAGGTTTGTACCAGTAAGTTTTCCAAACATTATAATTTAATTTGGGGGTTTCAACCCTATTTTCTAACATCAGGTTTTTATTTCAGACCAAAGTCTTTTATAAAAGACTTTTCACCATTCAAATTCTTTCGATTTGAATTCATAAATCGGAGGATTTCTAAGATCTGCATTCAATTCATGGTTCTTTGAATCGGGTTTGGAGTTTTCGATTTTACAAAAAGATAAGTACTGTATTCTACGGATATTCAGCTTTCAATTTCTTTTGGGTAGATGGCTGCCTTACTCCGATATGCGCTCTTGGGTTCGAGATTGGTCTAAAACCTAAGTGTACAGAAATACGCTTAAGGTTCATTTCGTATATTTTTAAATACGCGAACAGAAATAGATGAAGTATGCTTTCATCGGACATATTTTTGAACGAAAAATAAGAAAATGGCATAGGTTTAATTTTTGGTAAACTGTGATGTAATTTGTATTTAGTCTTGACTTTTCACCATTCATAGTGTTTCTAATGCAGAACATCAGTGTTGGAAGGATTTGTAAGTTATGCGTTCAAATGATGGGTATTGAATGGTGTTATGTAATACCTGGTGTTGAAAAAGCTAAGTGTTATATTCTAAGATTGTACATATTGTTTTTTGTTCTCATTGATGGATTCCTACTCTTGTTTGCTATTTTGGGTTCGAGATTGGTCTATAACCTTAGTGTTGAGAAAGAGACTTAAGGTTGAATTCGTAGATTTACAACTACGCGAACAGAAATAGATGAAGTATTATTTCATCGGACATTTTTTTAACGAAAATGAAGAAAATGGCATTCCTCTTATTTTGATAAACTGGCATCACAAAATTCTATAAATTCATGACTATTAACCATTCCTATTGTTTCGGTTGCAGAAAAAAGAACGTAATTTCTAAGTTAGGCATTCAAATGATGGGTATGTCAATGGGTTTAGGAATTTCCGCATATCATAAAAGTTATGTAATCTATTCTACGCTTCACCTATGAAATTTTTTCTCAGTCATGGATGGCTTAGTGTTTAATGCTTTTTTGTCTTGGTGATTGTTAGAAATCCTAAGGGTATTGAAATATGGTTAAGCTTGTATTGGTAGATTTATTCCTATTCCAACATAAATAGATGGAGTATTATATCAAGTATTTATTGTTCAATGAATTTTCCAAAATTTGTTTGCATCTTCAATTTCCAGGGAATGATATATAGTATTAAGAACACAATTAACTCTATTTTTGTTTGTTCTGTAACTTGTTATGATTATTATCTCTTTACCATAATATATTTGTATGAACTCATGGGTGGGCTGGACTTGTGCAAATGTAATAACTATATGCATAATTGAGCAATATCTTGGGTCAGTGCAATTTTTTCTGCTGCTCAAATTTAGAAATATAATTTATTTAGAAAAATTTGTTTAGGTATGATGTACGCAATTACCTGAGTATATACAAAGCTATTGTTTGAGTGAATGGATTTCTGCAAAGCTTTCATGGATTATTGATTTTGGACAAACTATTTAATACATATGTATTTTCTAGTGTATTGGGGCTATTATGAAATACATTTACTCTCTCCTGATTTCCTACTTTTTTTGAAACAGTATTAAGGTAGACAAAGTATATGGCAGCAGCTGAAGTATTGAAAGGCAGCAGCTAAAATTATATTCAGGTACTTTATGTTTTTAGTTTAGAGTTGTTAAATTATTAAAATTCAGTTTCTAAAAAGGTACAGAACTGAAGTACTCTTCAGATTTGATAATAAATGATTTTATGAACAAATGTACAGATATATCTCGAATTTAAACCTTAAATAAGTGTTTTAATAGACTAATCTGAAGCTTAGAAAACTTGTAGTACTTTAATTTGTACAAAAATGATGAGCATTAATCTGATAATAGAGTTTTCAGAAGTATAGATATTAGGGATAACATTCACTTTTCGTGCATGTATAAACTCTTAATATTCAACTAATTTAAAATTTCTGACATAGAAAAAGTTAGAACACTATGTCTATCTGATCTGTATATTCTTCTCAAAAGTTAAACAATCTGAACACTAACCTTCATCACCGTTTAAATCTATTTTACGTTTGTTGTTTATAACCGTAGAGCGTGTTAGCTTTCTCATCACTGTAGGTAGAGTGTGATATCCTTCTTTGGGAGTGTTGCCAACAAATTAGAAAGTGTGAAGTATGGATTCAGAAGAACATAGGCCTTCTTATAGTGTTTGAAATGTGTGAATATGACTTTTTATAATTATTACCTAACATAGAGTAATACAGTAATAGAGTATAGACTAATAGAGTAATAGAGTAATCTAATAATATTAGCTTTGTAGAAAGAGTAAAGAAGCAGTTCAATTTTATCTTTTATTGGTTTTGTCAGTTTTCTGACATGGTGATCAGTTGACCATAATATCTTTGTTCATCTTTACCAATAAAACAGGTCAAACTAATGCATATAGGAAATGAGTGATAAGTATACAAAAATATTTTAATAAAGGAGTGATAAGTATACAAAAATATTACACTTAAAGATATTATTGCTTATGAAGATACTTTGTTTGCCATTCTGATACCCTTTGTTTGCCAGAAACTAAAGTTCAGTTCATTTTCATGGTTTAATTTCTTACATAATCCTCTACTACTGAATATTTGGAAGTTTTAATGTATCAAACGAAAGCTGTGAAGAAGCCTGCAAAAGATAAGTCTCACTTTCTCTAGTGTCATTTTAAAATACCCTTTAATGAATTTATAGCCTTCTATAATACTCAATTTATAGATTTATTTAGGCTTTTATAGATTTGTAGAATGAATATTGTTGATTTGTTTGATTGTTAATTCATGACTATGTGTCCTCTGACTGTTATTTGCTTGTTAATCAGAAACTTCATTCAGGACTTCTATTTTTTCATACCGTGTATTTGTATAAATATTTATATACTTAATATAAATATATAAATTAAAAAGATAGATGAACTGGTAATTAATGTTTCTGAATAGATTTATATCTCTAAGGTAGAATGCAAATAAGTATTTTCACTGCAATAATAGAAAGAAAAAATCGGGAAGCCTGGAAAAGATATATTATAGATATTGGTTATAAACTGATTTAATGGAGTATTGGATATTGTTTCTTTGATTTCTATTTACAATGACTATAGTTGGTATGCATGTAATAAGTAAATTCAGTAACTTATGTTAATTTATTCATAGATAAATGTTATTCACATCCTTAATTATTCACTAAATTTTCTTATGAAGAGATGAACTAAATTGAGTATATGATATAACAGGGTTAAGTAACTAAAATAATGTATTACTTCTATTAGAGTTTTAGTAGTTATAACAGAAGCTACAAATAAATAAATAAATCTGTTATTTATGTAATTCTGATAAAGAATGTAAGAACCAAATATAGGAAATTATTATAAAAACTCTGAATAAAAAACACACACAATAAATTTATAAAACTTAAAATTAAGATTACTGTAATAACATACTAAGTACCAAATCCTTCAAAATATAAAAAAGATTCAAAAGTCATAATCAGTAGTTCCTTATAGTCCTGAAGGAACATAAACATACTTAAATTTTAGAATCCAAAACACATTCTACAGGATAAAAAACACCGTGGATTTAACCTTAAAGTTCATTCAAAATGTCGTGTTTCAATTCTGACTTACAGTTTCTTCACTTCTCCTGCTTAATGAAAACTTTCTTTCTGTCACTTGCATTTGTGGAGAACTCATCAAACAGCTTACGCTTCACAGATTTTTCTTCAAGTTTGTCTTTTCCTTTATCCACTTTAGAGACACTCTTAAATGGTGTGGATACCTCACATTCTGAACCAACAACCTGCAGAAAAATGAATTCATATAATTAGCGAAATGAAAGTGATAAATTATTGAAACAAAGTTAATTTTAAAATTACCTCATAACAGTCCAGTACATCGCCTTCACTCTTGCCCACTACATGGGACCCCTAGTTTTACAACACAAAGTAATGAAAATATTGCATTAAAATTTGTTATCAAAAAACGTAAATATATATAGATTTTTAATAAGTACCTGACTTCCTGCCAAAGTAGTAAACGTGTTAGAGATAACACTATTCTCCTTACTGATCTTCTTAACACTATAAGCTCCATAGAAATTAGTAATCTACTCAGGTGCCACTTGAATCTTCAAATATACCTCCTGGTCTAGGAGGTTGTACATGTCCTCACGATAAAAGTTAGAGTCACCCAACTAAAAAAAACAGAAACAACCAATTGTTTATATAATATGAATTCAATTTATTTTGTTTAATAGGAAAGATTAATATTGTGATAAATAAATTGAGAACCTCCAAGTTATGTTCTAGCAAGTCAAAAGCAGTCTTCCCAATTAATTCAGTGCAGTGCTAATCCCATAGTAAAACAGATGCATTGTTCGTGTCATCTTGAATAAGAACTTGCATTTTATACCTTTGAAAGAATATATATATATATATATATATATAATTATATTAAAGATGAAGATTTTTGTGTTTATGAAAAGAAACAAAGTTAAATTTCATGAAATACATCAAACCTTGGCATCCCAGTTGAATCAAAGAGGTCACAATTCACGCAATAAAATTTGTGTTCAGCTTTACTTATCTTACGATAGCACTTGGGGCAGGATAGATACCACCACTGTCCATTAGTTTCAATTGCCATTATTCGGGCAAACACCCAGAAACTACCAACCTAGTAAAAAATGTAGGAAACACAATAATTATTTACGATTTATAACAGCATATTAATAAGATACCATTACAAATTTAAATAGAAGCAACACATACCTCTCCTAAGGTTCGGATCTGTTCGATTGTGCGTACACTACCTGCTCCATTTACTAAATCATCAGTTTCTATAGTGAGAGTAGGAAATGACGTTGTGTTTACTGCAGGTTGTCCATTACTTTGCACTGAAAACCTGCATACAAAATTTTCAGTATAACTAAAGTTAAAATCTTTGAATACTAAACTAAAAAAAATTAAAATACGACTGAATAATAGTTTTAACCTTGTCTTAAATTCGGAAATTTCACCTAGGTCACCATCCAGTATTAACTTGGTTGCATAGTAGGTAGTAGAAATAGATATTTTATCTGTTAAGGAGATATAAGGAAGAAATTAATTTGAGTTTGAGGTGCTATGATAGCACTCTGTATCAAAGTTTAATAGAATATTTTTCTATTAGGAATACTATACCTATATAAAGTTTCCCCCGACAGAACTGCAAAACCATTATTGGAGCCTCACCACCAGTTCTTACACGCTCCATCATCTGATCCACATAGTCCCCCCAAAGTGTACAGTACAATCTGTTCTGTCTGCACAAGAAGTATTAATTAGTCAGCTGCATATTACATCAAAACTAATAAAGTAATCAAGTTAAGTCTGAATAATAAATATAATATAAGAATATATTAGAAATAATAACTGATGATCCTCCAAAACTACTTCCATCCATGTTGTTGTTTCTTACTCATTGCGAACACGGTTCTGACGGGGACCAACATTACAGACCCTACCAATGACATCTGTCAAAGAAATATAAATTAAATGAGTACAAAGTATGAAACTGCATAGAATTAATATTACATAAAAGGGTCAGTTTGCGGTAATAATACCAAACATCTCATTTTCTTTCATTTCATCCACATTGCAAATTTCCGGGAATGGTTTGAAATTAAACAGCTGCAAAGGAAATGATGCATCATAAATTTCACTTATTTTTGTATCATGAATCATTATTAGCATGTAACGGTGGTTAGTTGTCTTGTAACGCATTTTGTTGTTTGTTACAACAAAGTTTTTGATTGCAAAAATGCTTCCTTCTGTGAAGGTAACATTGTATCTCCGCATTAAATCAGTTCTAATAGTAGCATGGATTCTTTCACCCTACATAAAAAAAAGTTTTGATCAGTAGAAAAAAAATTAAATTAGAGATGAATCAATTACTGAATCTATAACAGCTTCTATTCAGTACCTCATAGTCATGAAATATACAGTTGGTGCTCTGAATTCTCATAGGATTTCCATAAACAGGAAGCTGGTAGGATCGAATCAGTCGAAGTTTGACTGCCCACTTGGTACTGGAAGGACCAACATCTTTCAGGAGAGAGAACAATGGAGCCATTACACAACAATATTATATGAGGAAGAAATCAGATGAATAATAGGTAAGTGCCCCAATCTGAAAGTTAGTATATATAGAAGCATGTTGGAATTTGTAAAGTCAGTAATCTTTTGATAGAAAATATTTGCCTGTTAAAAAGAGCCAATCACTGCTTTTGAGTTCTTGGAATAACACACTGAAAATCTTTCTGCAATATATTTTTTCTGATAACTTCACCATGTGTATAATCTGTTTTTTCCTGAAACCAAAATAATAAAAAATAATAATATTAAGAGTGGAACAAAGGACTGCTTTTTGAAGTGGTGAGTGTCTTCTTACACAAACCACTGTTTTATCTGAAAATGTGATCTGCTGGGTATCATTAATTTTATTTTGTTTGTTTTTGCTGGAAATTGTATCGAAAAACACATAATGCTTCTTATTTCTACAGAATATATATTACTTGAATTTAAGTAAGGCTACAACAATATTTGTTTGTGATGAAAATTTGTAACTGTGATTAACTTTTTTGAAAATCTTCTTGTTTATAAAAAAAAAAATAGTTATTAAGTCTTTTATGAAAAGGTGTAACTGTCATTCACTAATTAAAATATATTGTTCTTTATAAAACAAATTTACTGTTAGTTATTAAGTCATTTCTTTTATATTTATCTAAAGATTAGTTGAATTTGAAGAGTCCAAATCTTATTTGAATTTTTTTATTAGTGGTGGTCACACATACCAATGTTTTTTCTGCAAAAAGTTAACTTTTATATGATCATTACTTTAATTTTGTTTGTTCTTACTGCAGGAAAACAGTTTCTATGAACCAAAACATATTACTTCCTTTTAGATAATGAGAGTTTTTTGGGTTTCTGCATAATATATAATAACTGAGTTTAAGCTTCAAAATTGATCATTACTTTAATTGACTAATGCTGTTTTTTTTTTCTTTTTACTTGTTTTTACAGGAACAATTTGAAGAACTCTGTGTTAAAAATGTTGTTCATTTTATGTCTGGGCAGAAAATATGCACAAATGCCTACTGTTGATTTGCTTCCTTATTTTATTTGTAAATCGGAAATTATAATTTATTTTTAAAAATTGTGCAGGTTATTTTTATAAGACTGCTTTAATCATATATTTGTATATAAAATGTATTCTTTCTGGTGCGGTTTGAAGGGTTCAATACTGTTTATTTTGTAAATGGAAAATTATAATTTAATTTAATAATTGAACAGGTTATTTTTATAGAACAGGTCATTAATTTAATCTTTTTTTTGGGCTTTTCAGAGGTATTATTATACCTACTAATCAAGTTTTCAGAGGGCTATTGAGATTTCAAATTTTAAGAAAAATACATATACATCCAAACAAAAAGAAAAGTACAAAATAGATTCAGCATTACATGGGAAAGTAGATTGCTAGATTTGACATATTCATAAAATATGTTTAATCATTTTCTTCTTTAAATATTTCAATTCAAGTAATGACATATCAGAATTTTTTTTTTTTACAGATTCAAGAAAGAAAACCATTCATTTCAGCAAGATTTGTTGTAGAAGCCACACTACTTCACAGCAGGACAGTTTTGGCGGGAGGGAAAATGGCATTCCTGTAATTTGGCCAAACTGTCCTGTTTTTATATAGATATAGATATATATATATACACCATAATATATACTATATATAAATATATATACATAAACAATTTAATTTTTATTTTACATTTTTTTCTAATTCAATATATATATATATATTTATATATAAGTAATATGTATATATATAATTCTATTATATTGTAAGTATAAATAATTTTTTTAAAAAGTGAAAAGTTATATTTATTTATTTATAATATTTTTACCATATGTTATATTAAAATTAAATTTATTAAGATATTATAAATGAATTAATACATAATATAATTTTAAAAAAGAATTTATATAAAGTGTTTAAATATATATATATATCATAAATATTAAATAAATAAAAAATACAACAAATTTTTAAAAAAAATAAAAAATAATTAATATATCTTAATTTTAAATTTATTAAATTCTCTAAATATCTATATGCCTTATACATTTTTATATATAATTAATATTTATATATATTAATAATTCTATTTTCTTTTAAATTTTAAATAAATAATTTAAATAAATAAAAATAATTAAAAAATTACAGAAATTTTTTGAAATATATGTATATATATATATCTAATTTAGTTAATATACATATATATATGTGTGTGTGTGTGTGTGTGTTGTAGCTTGGCATATGCTTTTTAATAAAAATGAAATGAATTGAGGTTGTGTGTGTATTGATGTTATTTTCAAACATGTCACGCCTGGTTACATTTTATCCTATTTTACATAATTTAGGTATTTAAGCCCTTTTATATTCATATTATCAAATCCCACAAGCCAACCAGGTGGGTCATATCTTAGCACACTTGGCTATAAATTATCCATCTCATTTTGATGGTTCAATTGCTCGTTTCCATGAAGATTGTACTCTTTCACGAGTTCAATGAACTATCGCCTACTGGGTCTTGTATGGATATGTAGGAAGGGGTCCTTCGCTATGGGTTCCAAAAACACAAAATACAAATCTCGAGTGAATAACACTGTAGACATAATAGAATTTTTTGTGAATAAGACAAAACTTTATATCCAACTACAATTGCCTCACTCAAAGCAAATTTAACTTCTTTCAAGATAATATAATCGACCTGACTCGACTCAATTCATTTAAACGTCCGGTAAAAAACTCAAAAGAAAAGAATTGTACAACATAAGAATAGTAATTGCGGGGACCAAAATAAACAAAAGGAGACCCACCAACCAAATATCATCATGGAGAAGATAATAGAGACTGCACCATGAGTAGTGTGTAAGCCGGTCGAAAAACCTATAGTTGATTGCAAAACACATATAGGGCAATTCACGAACCAATTATGGATCAACCACCCCATATGACACTTGCTAACACCATATTCAATTCACCAAATCATGGAAATTACTTCCACCTTCCTAGAACAATAAATTCAAACTTTACAACTGTTTTTATTCGTTGTTTTGACTAATTAATCATATCTCACTTGTTTGTCAATTTTTAAAGAAAACGAAAATCACCTTTTTACTTTGAATAATAAAATGAGATATTAACTTTCAAAACACGACTCTTTTTAGGACAAAGAGAGTATAATTTTCCAAATATCAACTGTGCTAACCCATCAACTTCAAAATTCAACATCAAGACAACAAAAGTTTTCGAGTACCACACGAGTTAACCATAGTTTATTTCAGAAATCAACCATCAAAACTACGGAAGCAACCGAAACTCTCCAAATTATTTCGTATGCAACCAAAGCAATCACATGAAGAAGAATCCATATATCAAATTATTGATAAGAAATGAAAATTGTGTTAAATTAAACCACATTGGATTGCAACTCACCTCAAAAGAGTTCGTGAATGTTGTGCATCAAAAAGATTTGGGGTCCTTGACAAACTCAAAAAATGTACAAAAAAGTCCGGTATTAATTGCGATTTGTTTCCAATTCCGGGACCCAGCACCAAAAGCTGTCCCGGCAACAACACCCGCTGTCAAAGTGTTAACCTACAATTGTTATAAGAATTAGAGATGCGATTATGTGTATCTAACCATTAGGAATTAGCAACAATGCTACATAGACAAGCCAAACAAGACTCATATCTTAGGAACAAAAATTGGATTCATCTAAATGTTACCCAAAATCCTTGGCGACTACGGTAAATAATGTCTGGCACGAATAAGCTTTGATATATCAATTGACAGTAATGATTAAGTACATGGATCAAGAACCCTTCTTTGTTTTTTTTTTTTTTTTTGGAAATCAGAGACATTAGAATAGCCTTCAACAACATTAAGGTTGATAAAGAAAAATTATACGGATTATAATTGCTTTCTAACTTAATCACCCCCTCATATTATCTATGATTTTGTTGATAGTTATTATCATTCCCAAGGTATGAGTGAAGCTGAGGTATTTAGTATCTTGGAAGTCAAAATCTGAAATGGATACGTGTGCAATTACTTCACTGGTTCTTTGTCACAGCATGCCAAATTGCTTTGACATGAAAAAAATCAAGACACAAATTTTGAATTATAAAAGATAAGGACAAATAATCCATTTGTTATTTGTGGAGCTCGAGACCAATAGGAGGGTTCAGGTGTAAGACTATGTACAACCATACACTCAAGTTCAAGTCCAATCTGTATAGACAAATTATCCTATCAACATATTGCTGTCAAAAAGAGTGGAGTCATTTGACAGTTGTTTAAAGAACCTTTAATTTTCGTTCCATTTAAGAGTTCTGTTTAAACATTCTCTCTTGCATGATCAAGTCAGAAATCCGATGAATTTTTTCGCATATATCAAGAGCTAATAACAACCTCTATCTAATCCCCACGCTTAAATTCAAGAAACGGGTACTTGAATTCATAAGAAGAAACTGAAAAGAAATGAGAGGGTTTGCAATTTGGTGTCAAAAAACATAATCATGGAATCCAAATATATTAAAAGATAAAAAACCAAAAATATACTGACTAACCCAGTCCTTCCGCTGCCGATACCTTTGTATTCCACAATGAGCAAAAGAAAATACCGCAGCAAATAATCCTACAAATTATTAGAAAGGACAGAAGGACATATATATCAAATTGATGCAATGATCATGGACTATGACAGTGACAATTAAATTTAATGATAGTGCAATTATGAACTGCTCATGATAGAGATGAACGGCGTGTAATGGAACAGTCATACACAGACAAGATTAGAAAATTCAAAATGGTCTCCTCGTTTATATATGATCCTAAAAATGGCATTTTTTTCAGCCTTTCAGGATCTATGAAGGCAGAACACATTATCAAAAACTTCTTCTATTAAAAAACGTGTTTAAGAACATTCCATAAATCAGAAAACTGATGAAATGGTTCTTCAAGTAAATAGTGTGATTAATTAAAAAAAGAGTATGGTGATGATTAATTACCACATGCAAACCCACTTTTGCCAACTGTTTTTGCCTGCACTCAAAAGTAAAACAGCACACAGATGAGATAACTTAACTGTAGGTAAACAAGAAAAAAAAAAAAAATCAGGAAACATAACAAAAGAGACAAAATAAGTTAAAAATGGAATCCATAGCTTACAATGAACAATGCACGGGCACTGCCGGATAGACCTACAAGCATTTACCAAATATCAACATAAGCACAAAAGCTAAAATAAATGGCAACAATGCAATTTAAACTCATACAATGCTGACACAGGCTAATGGCCTAGGATCAAATCCCACCAGTCCCACCGCTCCCAGGAATTGTACTAAAAAACATACAATTTTCATTTCCTGTTTTCTACTTCGTTTTAAAGGGAAATCGTGCAAACATCTGTACAATCGAAGTTTAAAGAGAGACTTGTTAATTTATACTAATATACCAACTACATTTTAATAAATTTAACTACATTAAAAACTTCACAAAGTTTATTTATGCCGTCCAGAAAGAAAGCCAGTGAAATTTCACAGTCAGTTAAGTTTCATTTTCATTTTTCTCCCGCAAAATCCGAGGCCCAGAAAACAAACTTTTAAAGTGGAAAGGGATATTTACCTTGTCTTCTAGCATCAAATGGCCCATAACAAGAACCCCAAATTAATCCAGCCTGCATTAGAGTTAATTGTCTCAAATTACGGTAGTAATTCTGAAAATATAAACTGTAACTGATATGTAAAACAATCTTGTGAACTATGCAATTACTGCGGCGATCGGAGAATGCGAATTCGTTGTACTTACGGAGCTCAAACGTAAGACGGAATCGACTGCGAGAGAAGAGCATGCTATGGAATCCGAAAGGTCTTCCTCCATAATTTCACGGCTCAATTACTTAATAAACCTCTTGATTCGCCCACCGGCGATAGAGAGGAATCACCCCCCCCCCCCCCCCCCCTTTTCGTTTCTTTTCTGGAATGAGGGAAATCTGCGTGTTTACAGTTTACAATCTTGATTAATTCCCGGGCTATTTTAGGGCTGTTACTACGTAACCCAGCAAAAACTAAGCCCACGAAGGTCTGCACTTTATTGTTGATGGAAGATGATGGCAGACTTACCTGATGTGTGTTCTTGGGGTCCTTTAGGAACTCTAATTCCACTTACCTGCATACCTGGTGTTTCATCTTGATGAGGGTAATTCACGTAATTTCACTTGAAAGAGGAAGGACGCAAATGTCATTTTAGGAGGCTAATTTCAGGGGACGAAAGGAATCCCACGATAGGACCTTCTTGGACCCGTAGTCAGTCCTTTAGGAGGTGTTTGGTTTAAGTTTATCATTGTCGCGAGAATTATTAAATAAAGTTGAATGTAGAATTTTATTTATTTTAAAATTGTATAAAATACATTTTTTATTGTATATATCAAATTAATATTAAAAAATATAATTTATTATAATATTATATTATATTAATTATTCAATAATTGTGAAATAATTAATTAGTTACAAAAATTTAATATTTAATAAAGAAAAAAGAATTTAAAAATAAAAATAGGACTATATGTACATAATAAAGTATAGAATAATATCAATAATAGTATTAAAATATATTTTATTAAATTATAAAAAATAATTTTATCACTCATAACGAACAAAAATAAAATATTTTTATATTTAAATTTTTCTTCGCTCCAAACTTATAACAAACCTACCATAAATTGATTAATATTTCAGGTTGGGCGTAGGTAAAGGTGAACTTAGGACATTGAAAAGCTGAGGAGGCAAGCCAGGCAAATCGTTTGAGACTTTCTTTCTCTAGAAAATTCTCTCTAGACACGATTGGAATATTTTTCTCTCCTAGGGTTCTTCAGCCGCCGCTCATGATCACAAATTAACATTACACTGTTCTCGCTTGATTGATTTCGTGCATGAAATTCATCGAGATATCACTGTACTCGATACGGTGATCCATTCATCTGGTTGATTTTTGCTTAAATCTTAATCGGTGGATTTATACTTTGTATTTTGGCGATTTGCGTGTGATTATTATCATACGTTGGATTTGACTCAAGGCAATTCTTTGATTATTTTGAAATCTGAAAGTACAGTGCTGAATGGAAATAGACGAGAATAACCCGAAATAAAATATTCACAAGTCAAGAATGACTTGTGAAGCCAACAGGGCGAAAATTATCCACTAATATAAAGTGAATTACAAAAAGGAATCGTGTATCTCTTCAAACGATTATTAACGTACTTGAAATCCAATATGAATTTCAAGTCAACTAAACTAACTAAGAAAGTAAACTAAGAGAAACAAAGTATCACTCAAACTCTCAGTGTATGAATCGACAGCAACAGATTAGGAAAATCCGTCGCTGAACAGTGCAGGATGTTGGAGTCAGAGTGACAACAACTTTCTTACTAACATACGTCTCTGTTATACAGACAGATGTAATCTCGTTCAGTGCCCTTTCTGCTTTCTTCATTCGTTGTATTTATAGAACTCTTCAGTTCCATTTCTTTCCTTCTTTCACAAACCCATGTTTGTGTAATGGCATTCTCCACTTCTCCTTTCTTTTCTCAACCATCTCTCCACCAGGATATAGTTTTGACTCGGTCTTCAACTGTTTCCCTATTCTGTGGGGATATTACTTGATGCCTAAGCTTGTGAATCTTATCTGCATCTTTTACCAAGGAAGAAACCGGCAAAACATATCTACTAAAAAGGTTTGACTCATTCAAATCTTAACAATCTCCCCCTTTTTGCCTTTCTTCCCAATTCCCAATTTTCAACCGGAAGACAGCAATTGTTAAAGCGATCAGTTTTGCACATGTTGTTATCTTTCCTTTTCTTTTTCCTGCAAGTTCCCCCTCAATGGTATACCCTTTATCAACACAGCAACAGCAACATAGCAGCATGGCAGCAAATTTAGCACAACAGCAGCAACATAGCAGCACGATAGCAAATTCAGCACAGCAGCAGCAACATAGCAGCACGGCAGCAATTTCAGCACAGCAGCAGCAACATAGCAGCACGGCAGCAAGTTCAGTACAACAGCAGCAACATAGCAGCACGACAGCAAATTCAGCACAGCAGCAGCAACAGCCTCAGCAGCAGCAGCAACACAGCATAGCACCAGCATCAACAAATCAGCAGCTACTCATGTTCTTCAGGAGCATCATCAGCATCATCTCTACCTTCAGCATCATTTTCATCTCCACCTTTTGGCTTTCTTCACAATTCCTCAATACTTGAGAATCGAAATTAGAACACAGGACACAATATAAAGAAAGTTTTACCCAGCAAATATATTAGCATTGTTAATCCTGCAAAAACTCTCCCTTAATGCAAACTCCCCTACGTTCTTGACATTTAATACCATTTCAGCATATAGTAGTATCCATAATTATCCAACAAAAATCATAGCCACACCAGAAATCAACACGGAGTTAACTAGTATACAACTATCCCAAGATTATCTCCAAAATAAATTTTCAGGACAAATCAAAGTAGTACAGATAATCATGTCCTTCTTCTTCCCTAAATACAGCAACATGTTCTCCCCCTAAATTTAAACTCCCCCTTAACATGTGTCCAATATAGGACAAGCATAAAAATGCACAAGAAGACATATTTACTTCAGATTCCACGCATAATTTTGCATCAGCATTGTAAACAAAAATCTCAGCATGTCTACATCAATGTCAAGCTAGCCTTTCAATTCAAATCAGCATGCCACGCATAAACATCAAGGCATCAATCAGTCTAGCATAATTATTTCCATAAGCACAATCAAAGAGGCATAATCATTGGTAGCAACACAACAAATATCAAGCATCATATATCAACATAAGTTCCTCAAAGCATCAGCAAAATTCAGCAAGATAAACATAGTCAAATGTTAATCAAAAGTCAAACACCAATGTACCCAACAAAAACAAATGTACCCATACTATCACACAGTCATCCACTGCGTCCATCATCGTCACTTGCAGCAGCATCAGCATCATCGGCAGCAGTAGCATCAGCAGCAGCATCAGCAGCAGTAGCAGTAGCAGTAGCAGCATCTTCTCCCCCTAATTGGGAAGAAAGGGCATCTCGTATGGCAAGAAGGTGTTGAATCTGGTCATCCAGAGACCGAACCTGTTGTGCGATAAATTCACGGGAAATAAAGATGGGGTTAGCTGCTGGTGGGGCTGGATTGGGTGAACCGGAGGTAACGTCAGACAGCCAGGGCAGGTTATAGCGTCGATCTCCTTGGAGGAATCCTGGATGGACTGTCAAAAGTCTGGGAGATTTGGAGAACACATCTGTGGAGGTGGGCTGAAATCCTTGTGAAGAACAGAGAACAAGGAGGACAAGCGAGAAGCAGGGAATGGAATTTTCCATTTCGTGACCATCTGTCGGGAGATACTGCAGCGGCGGTGACCTGGACGAGGAGCTCCAGAATTTGGGCGAGAATCCTTCAAGAAGCCTCGTCCGCCATTGAAGCCAAGTTGAACAGAGAACAGAGATTAGTGAGGAAAGTGATGAAGTAAAAAATGAAGAAGGAAGCATTTATTCAGTGCACGGTGACTGTGTGTTTAAAGGAGGCATGAGCTTTCTTTTCTTGTGCAGTGTTGTGACAGTTAAGGAAGACATGAAGTAGGGGATGCCTGGTGATAATCCAGGGCGCAAAAATCTCAACTGTCACCAATTCAACTTACACCCACTAACACAAAGGCACACGAGCACTTATCCAAAAAATTTTAAAGAAGCAGAATCTTTTTCAAAAAAAATACACCTATACCGATTTTAAACAGCATAATAGGATTTCTTTCAGAGGGTGTATTTGGGAGAATATTATTCATGGGATCAGATCGGGCTTTGAGTTACGACTCCCAACTTTGGCAATGGGAGAATATTATTCATGGGATCAGATCAGGCTTTGAGTTACGACTCCCAACTTTGGCTTTTTTTTTTTTTTGCGAATAGTAGGTAAGAATTCCAGGTTCTCATCATATTTTTCAAGGTAGCATCATCGCAGCGAACGCCGTGCCCCCCAAGGTACTTTATGATGTGAGGTTGGAAGAATAATTCGGAAACACTCTTTTGACGTAGAGAACATCGTCGCAGCGAACGTCGTGCCCCTAGTTACTCAAGTATTTCATGAATTATTCAACTCATCAGTATTTTACAAGGTAGCATCGTCGTAGCGAGCGCCGTGCCCCACAAGTTACTCTAGTTGATGAGTATTCTTAGCCTAAGATCCCTTTTTTTTTTTTTGTGCCAAGGGAGTCATAGAGGTAGAATGTATATACAGATTTATGTACAGATTGGATGGAGTATTTTTCACATAACACATAGGCCAAGAGACTTCCTAAGATTGGAAAATCTCTCAAAATCAAGAGCTTTGGTAAATATATCTGCTATTTGACTCTCAGTATTAACGTATTCTAATCGAATAAGATATTTTTCTACCAAATCTCGAATAAAGTGATGACGAATGTCTATGTGTTTAGTGCGTGAGTGTTGAACAGGATTTTTTGAGATATTAATTGCACTAGAGTTGTCACAGAAAACAACAAGAGTATCACTAGGATAACCGTAGTCTTCTAGCATTTGTTTGAGCCACAATAATTGTGTGCACCACCCTCCCACTGCTACATATTCAGATTCAGCGGTAGAGAGGGAGACACAGTTCTGTTTTCGGCTGTGCCAGGAGACTAGGTTATTTCCTAGATAGAAACATCCCCCACTAGTGCTCTTCCGGTCATCAATGTCCCCTGCCCAGTCAGAATCACTAAAGCCTACTAAGTTCGTGTTTGTGTGTTTAGAATACCAGATTCCTAAATTAGAAGTTCCAACAACATACCTGATAATTCTTTTGACGGCTTTTAGATGGCTTTCTTTTGGACATTCTTGATATCGAGCACAGATACAAGTACTGTACATGATGTCTGGGCGGCTTGCTGTCAAATACAACATACTCCCTATCATCGATCTGTATAATGTTGGATCAACATTTTGTCCAACATCGTCGGTGCAGAGCTTCTGAGTCGATCCCATTGGTGTTTTCATGTGTTTGGCATTTTCAAGATCAAATCTTTGAACAAGGTTGCGGGCATATTTGCTTTGTGATATGAAAATGCCGTCAGAGCTTTGTTTCACCTACAAACCTAAAAAGTAGCACAATTCTCCAACCATACTCATCTCAAATGTTGATGACATGGCTTCTACAAATTCATTAAGCATTGTTTTGGATGTAGAACCGAAGACTATGTCATCAATATAGATTTGAGCTACACATATATCATGATTTGATCTTTTTATAAACAATGTACGATCTACTTCACCTCTTGAAAAGCCAAAGTTTAAAAGAAATTCATTAAATCTTCCATACCATGCTCTAGGGGCTTGTTTCAATCCATAGAAGGCTCGATTAAGTCGGTATACATGATTAGGCTTATTAGGGTCCTCGAACCCTTTAGGTTGTTCGACATAAACTTCCTCTTTTAAATTTCCATTTAATAATGTAGCCTTGACATCCATTTGATGAAGAGTTATTTTCATGAAACAAGCAAGGGCTAAAAGTAATCTGATCGATTCTATTCTAGCAACAGGAGCAAAAGTTTCATCAAAATCGATCCCTTCCACTTGTGTATACCCCTGAGCAACTAATCTTGCTTTATTTCTTACAATATTCCCAGATTTATCAGACTTATTCTTAAATATCCATTTTGTTCCAATTACATTAACTCCTTTAGGTCGAGGAACCAAATTCCAAACGTCATTCCTGATGAATTGATTTAACTCTTCATGCATAGCATTTATCCAAAAGTTATCTCCTAAGGCTTCAGTAATGTTTTTTGGTTCAATTTGAGATACAAAGCATGATGAGTTTACTTCATTAAATATGGATGAAGACAAACGAATTTTACCATATCTCTGTAGTTCACAGGATCCTTTCGTCGTGTGGTAATTCCTTCTTGAACATCCCCGATTACCTGCGTTATTGGGTGATTTTTTCATATTCTCCCAGGTGGATCTCTTCGTTCATTCTGCTGGATAACTGAGTTATCTGGTGTTTGCATTTCGTTTTCAGTTTCTGGAACAGAGGGTGATGTTGGTTCTGTGTCGAGTTCAACATCCTGTTCAACATTCGGATCCGATCTTTCCTGAATTGTTTCAATTTGCCAGGGTTCCAGATATGTGCCTACACTGTCTTCTTCTGATTTTCCTGCCAGATCACTAAGATCATCAAATACCACATTTACAGATTCCTGGATGGTTTTCGTTCTAAGATTAAACACTCGATAAGTTTGACTTTTTAAACCATATCCAAGAAATATTCCTTTCTCACTTTTTGAATCAAAATTTGTAGGAGCATCTCGATCATTCAGAATATAACAAACACATCCAAAAACATGAAAATATTTCAAATTTGGCTTACGCCCATTTAAAATATCATATGGAGTCATGTGTGTGCCAGGTCTTAAATAAACACGGTTAGAGATGTAACAAGCTGTATTCAAGGCTTCAGCCCAAAATCTTTTAGAAAGGTTTTTTGAGCTAATCATTACACGAGCCATCTCTTGCAACGTTCTGTTTTTTCTTTCAGCTACACCATTCTGTTGAGGCGTCTTAGGTGCAAAAAATTCATGCATAATGCCTAGTTTTTCACAAAAATCAGAAAATAATGAGTTCTCGAATTCTCTACCATGATCTGATCTTATGCATGATATGCAAGAACCATTCACATTTTTAAACCTAGCATGCAATTTTCTAAACACATCAAACGTTTCTGATTTTTCTCTAAGAAAGTTTATCCAAGTATATCGGGAAAAATCATCAACTAAAACATATGAATACCGTTTACCACCTAAACTTTTGATTTCCATTAGACCCATGAGGTTCATATAGATCAATTCAAAGTTTCGAGTAGTACCTATAAACTTTATGTGTTCATGAGAGGCTCGAGTTTGTTTACCTTTTTGACATTCTCCACACACAATTTGTTTACCTTTTTCAAGTTTGGGCAAACCTTTTACAACATCTAATCTTATGAGTCTATCAATGTTTCTAAGGTTTGCGTGTCCCAGCTTTTGGTGCCAAAGGATTGTTTCGTCTGTCTGTGCAGTGTTGTCTGTCAGGCTCTTTCCAACGAGATAACAATTATCGCTTGATCTTTTACCTGTCATTACACAAAAATTGGTTGAGTCAAACACTTCACATTAGTCTTTGTTAAATTTTACCTGAAGTTCATCGTCACATAGTTGACTTATGCTGATTAGATTGACCATTAATCCGTCCACATGCAGAACATTTCAAAGGTTAGGAAAGCCATCAACTGAGAGGGTTTCTTTTCCTATGATTTTTCCTTGTGCTCCTCCACCATACCTTACTGTTCCTCCTTGAGATGATTCATAGTTGGTGAGGTATTGTTTTGAACCTGTCATGTGTCTTGAACATCCACTATCGAAATACCAAGACTCATAATGATTAGTTTTAAGAGCAGTAAAGACAACATGACATGAAACACTTGGTTTACGGACCCATATTAGATTCTGACAGACGGCTGTATTTTTTGATTTCACGATGTTGTGATGAATGTTGTGTAACATTCGTGGCGACATGTGATTCAACGAAAGATCAGTTTTCAGCTTTTGACATTAGGGTCGTATATGGCCTGGTCTGAAACAGTAATGACAAACATACTTTCTTTTTCTTTTGACTACTATTTTTTGAACATTGATATTTTCTCTAACAAACACAATGGGGTTTTTATTTGGAGTTCAAGTACATGCATTGACCACAGCAGAATTTTCAAGATATCCAATTCCAGAATGTCCTATATTATCGACAGTTAATATTTCGTCAAGTCTAGAGGTACCTGTATTCAGTTTCCTGAATGTTTCATTCGCAATTTCGAGATCAATTTCTAACTTGCTTATTTGGACATCCTTCTTTGTGAGCGTAGATTCTAATCTGGAGACAATCTTTTTCAATTATTCATTTTCTTTCATCAGATTTTTAGCTTCTTTCTGTCGTAAATCCAGATTTTTGAGCAATTCAGTTTGTACAACTTGGATTTCCTTGAGAATACGATCATCTTCTTCTTCCTCTAATAATTCTGCATCACTTATACACCCATTAAAATAGTTAAAATCAGAATATGAAAAGAAATTATACCTGTTGGATGTTGTCGAACTTGAGGGGGTAAGTATCTCCTCATCATCAGAAAATTTGTGGATTGATGTGAGCAGCGCAGTGGTTTTGATTTCTTCTTCTATTAGATGAATTTCATCGGGTTCTTCTTCACTAAGAGATATCCACATTAACTTTCCATGTCTCTGAAGTACGTTAGCACATTCGTTTGCATAGTGGTCGAATCCTCTGCAGGCTCGGCACTGAACATCGTCAAAATTTTCTTTAGAAAGAACCGGAGAACGTGGAAGACTCATAATTTCCGTTGTAGCACCAAAACTCCAGAACCACACTTAGTGTATCAAGTGACTGCTCTGATACCACTTGAAAGTACGGTGCTGAATGAAAATAGACGAGAGTAAACCGAAATAAAATATTCACAAGTTAAGAATGACTTGTGAAGCTAACAAAGCGAAAATTATCCACTAATATAAAGTGAATTACAAAAAGGAATCGTGTATCTCTTCAAACGATTCTTAACGTACTTGAAATCCAATATGAATTTCAAGTCAACTAAACTAACTAAGAAAGTAAACTAAGAGAAACAAAGTATCACTCAAACTCTCAGTGTATGAATCGACAGCAACAGATTAGGAAAATCCGTCGCTGAACAGTGCAGGATGTTGGAGTCAAAGTGACAACAACTTTCTTAGTAACATACGTCTCTGTTATACAGACAGATGTAATCTCGTTCAGTGCCCTTTCTGCTTTCTTCATTCGTTGTATTTATAGAACTCTTCAGTTCCCTTTCTTTCCTTCTTTCACAACCCCATGTTCGTGTAATGGCATTCTCCACTTCTCCTTTCTTTTCTCAGCCATCTCTCCACCAGGATAGAGTTTTGACTCGGTCTTCAACTGTTTCCCTATTCTGTGGGCATATTACTTGATGCCTAAGCTTGTGAATCTTATCTGCATCTTTTACCAAGGAAGAAACCGGCAAAACATATCTACTAAAAAGGTTTGACTCATTCAAATCTTAACAAAATCAATCACGATTTTTTCATCTCTTGTCTCACAATCAGACAATTTCTCTCGGTGGCCAAGATTATTAACGATTGAAGGATTTTTTCTTTGATTGTGTTCACGTTTGCGGTCTAACCGATTGTGTAGATTCCATATGTGATTGGGATTAAAATCAAGGCAGCCCTTGATATTTGGTTCTTGATCCTGATTTCTAGAGTTTCAAAGGAAAATCTGTAGGAACATAGCGATTGTTGTGCATCGATATCAGACAGCTACATTCTTACTTTACAATTAGCATTGGGAACGACTAGAGATCGGCACTCTCTAAGGAAAGTCAAACTTTTCTTTTACGGATTTGTTCCCTTGTTTTGGGAGAGGCGACATTGATATTGTATTAGGATTTAGGGCTATTACACACACTTATTTGGTGGTTTATTCAAAGATTCTCCACGAACTATGTGCGGTCTTTTTTTGTTTGTTTTACTCAAGGCAATCCCTTGATTAAATATGTTTTAAAGCTCGGGTTTTTAATCTATTGTCAGATACAACGACAAAGTCTTTTGTGTGGAAATCTCCTCCAATTGTTACTTTGATTCCACACTGTGATCTATTCTAGAGGGCAGTTTCCTGATATGAGTTCAAGTAAAAATCCAGGCAATCCCTTGATAGTTAGGTTTCGTTTCTACATCATCATACTCTCCAGAAACGTGGAGATACCCAGGGTTAGCTGGTTTTCATGAAAGGATGGAATCAGGTTTGGGTTTGCATCCATCGTAGGGAGAGATTTGATACCAGCACATTCCACGAAAGTCAAAATTTTCCTTTTACAGAATCTTTCCTTAGGTTGAAGGGTGGCGCCGCTGTGACCTAACTAGGGTTTTGTAATACCACTTTGAGTAAAATACCAGGACTCTCTTCGGAAGGCTGTGCGTGGATGCCCGTGTTACGATTTCTCGATTTATAATTAAGCGACAAATCCACAAGCGGTCACGACTTACACGGGATGAGTTTCTGCAGTCAAATCATTTGAACATCGAGTTGTGGTCACCGATTAACACAGGTTCTAACACTTTCCTAAGGCGGTCCCTTAGGAAAATTCGCACATCATAATTTGTTGGAAGCAGAGTTCACACTTCTAACATCGATTGTGGGCACGCCGCGTAGACGCTGTTCTCATATGTTCTTCCTGTAATCACGAGAAGGTAGAAACCAGGGTGTAGAGTCGAATTACAAATTTGTGCTCAGTCCAGGTATCCTGTAGTTTCTTAATCACTTGCACACCACGCTTGGCCTATTATTTACGAAAGTTCGGCTAGTACGTCGTGTGTCATTTGGTAGTGAATTATTTTTGCAACAGGTACATCGTGTCCATTTTAGTTTTATCCCTGCTACTAACCCTTGTTGTACAGAATTTACGATTTTCTTTGTGAGCAACAATGAATACATCTACAGAGGTGGGTTAATTGCGTCGATTAGGATCTTGCTTACTTAGGGATTCTGCAGACGATTTTGGCAGTAGGGTTGGTTGGGCTGATCAACAAAGGCTACACTTGGATTGCTCCTGCACATATATTTATATATTTGCTATAGTAGATTGTTGGTGCTGTTGCTATATTTCCTGTAAGGTGTTTGGATTTTGTAGCATATCTGTTCGGCAGTTGCAAGTGTAGGTATTACCTGTTTGCTACATTTGCCCGAACTTATTTGTTGCAGCTACCTTATTTAGCTCATTGTTGTATTGGTTATATTGTACTTACCGAAACCTGGTCTGCAACTACTGAAGCAACATTAAAGTAGTATATATAATATACTATAGTTACATGCTACTACAATTAACATTTGCTAGATTGCTAATTTTCCCCTCATTTTGGTAGGCATTTTGCATATCTTAGTGGCATTGTGCGTATATAGTGTTGGTCATTGTGTCTATATATAATTGTTGCATTGATCAATATTGTATTTTTGTTGGTTTGTTGGGGTGTTACGTATTTTTACACACAATCACCACTACATTTGTGACTTTGCCACGATCTTTGAGATGGATAAGCCTTTGTATAAGGATGCTTTAGGTTCCTTGGTAGAGAGTGACCCGCTTGGCCATTTACGACGGGTAGAGTACCAAAATGGGAAGACATCCTCTCCTGGCAATACCACCTCTCCCTGGATTTCCAATGATGGTAATTTTTTTGAGAAACAGGCTGTTAGACGTGCTAACTTAGAATTAAAGCATCATGACATATTATTGGAAAATAATACCCTAACTCTGGATTAAAATGATTATGTGCCTGTCTCCAAAGGTTGGAGTTTCTCTTTGTTGGGTTTTTTTGCAGGTAGGTTTCCAAGACGGGAGGCGGTTGACAAGCTTATTGCTGGATGGGCACACATGGCCAGAGCTTCATACCATTCTAATGGATGGATTATATTTCGGTTTGCCACAAAGATGGAGATGGAAGTTGTTCGAATGAAAGGACCTTATTTTGTATATGGCCGAAAACTCATCCTATGCCATCTTCCGGCAGAATTCAGATTCGACTCCTCGTCTGAGTTCAAATTCAAAGTTTTGGGCTCTTTACCCAATCTGTCTTTGGAGCTGTAGAATTCCTCTGCAATTGGTAAGATTGCTTCAGTGTTCGGCTCCTCGATTGCAGTGGATTTTAGAACTTTGGTAAAAAATAATATTGATAGGCGCAGGTTCGAAGTTTTAGTCCACACATTCAAAGAGCCACCTGAATGCATTACACTACAAGTACACAACGGTCACTCTTTCACACAATTTGTCAAATTTGATTACTTTCCTAAGATGTGCCTCACGTGTGGTAAGATTGGACATAGGAATGTTGAGTGCAGGGTTCCACAGGACAAAGTTGCTGCTTTGAATGGTGTTGCGGGGAATGGCCATGGTGATTGGCAAATGGTTCATCCACATGGGCGATCCAGAAATAGGAGAAGGCGTACACCGGGTAGGAACGTGTTTAAAATAGACCCAGACAACATCAGCTGGCTAAAAAAGAGAAGGGCCAGCACATGTGGAGGGGCATTCGCATCACGCCAATGTCAGGGACCAACCTGAAGGGTCTCGACTAACTAGAAACCCTCCACAGACTCCATAATCAGCAAATTTGCACATACATTTTCCATCTCCAGTATCCCAGGATAAGGTGGTAAGGGTTGAGGAGGACCCTATTGTGCCTAATATTTCTTTGGTTGCAGGTGCTACTCATCCCGGTAACAAGGACCTTGATCTCGACCGAGAAAAGGGCCAACAATGTACAATGGTAAAGGGCGAGATAGAACCAACCTGCCCCCAACCTCGAGATATAGTGGGACAACAAAGTGGAGAGAGGGTGTAGGAGACCACTGAGTACTCAAGTGACGCACTTCGTAATCTACTAAATTTGGAGGGACCATCACTATCAGCAGGCTGCTCTTCCCTCAATCTGGTAAGACAAGCTAACTCCGAACCTATCTTATTTGAGTAAATTCATACATAAGGCAAGGCTGCTATTGGACAAAAGGCCCGTCCCAGAAAAGCAGCCTCAATTAGTAGGGCTGGGGTTTTAGGGAGGTCATATGTTATCCTCCGTCATCCATGATCATCACCACTTGGAATGTACGGGGGTTACACAAACCTCTTATGTAGCCTACATTTACTAGTTTTGTGCTACTGTACAAACCAGATATCATTGGAATTCTGGAGACTAAATTCACCCGTAAACCGTTCCATTCTTTTATGGTAAAACAGGGTGACAAATGGGAAGTGGACACTAATTTTGATGTGGTTAAGGGGGGTCGTATTCTCATGCTATGGAATTCCCTTACTGTGGATGTTAGTGTTCTATGACAAAAGATGCAAGTTTTGCATGTTAATGTTAGGTGTAGGATCTCCAATAATTCTTTTCATTTTTCACTTGTTTATGGTTTGTGGCAGGTGATGGATATAAGAGAATTATGAGATTCCTTGATTACTAATGTACCACTAACTTTTCGCTTGTTAGTTGTAGGTGATCTAGACCCCGTTGGAAAGAGAGTATATGGATTTCATGGATATGTTTGTGTATCTTAGTCAAGAGGATGTTCGATCCACAGGCTGCCACTTTACATGGATTAACTCTACCAAAATTTCCAAAATTGATAGAGTCATTACTAATAATTCGTGGTGTGGAGCTAACTTTTATTGCAGAGCAAACTTCCTCCCCAGGGGTACTCTATCAGATCACTTGGCATCGCTCATCACCTTATTTGAAGAAATCATGTCCTTCAAGCAACCCTTCAAATTCTTTAATATGTGGATGTCGAGCCCCAAGTTTAGCCCTTGTTTAGATAGGATTTGGAATGGGCAGGACCAGCCTAAGGTCTAGTTATAGCTTGCGTGCAAATTGAGGAGCATGCAGATGGAGTTGACGCAGCTTAACTTGAGGGATGTCAACCAATTGGTTGAAAGGGCCAAAGCTTCTAGGTCACAGTTGGAGGCGGCACAGCTTAGAGTGGATTCTGATCCACTTAACCCACGGCTAGTAGAGGCAGAGATGGACTTGAGAAGTAGAACTATATTCCTAGAGGAGGCAGAGCAATCTTTCTTCATGTAGAAATCTAAGGGCCTTCGGTTGCACCTTGGGGACATAAATACTTGTTTCTTTCACTCTTTAGTTCGGAATAGAAATACATGTAATGCTATTTTGTTTTTGTCTAAGGACAATGGCGAACCAGAATTTGACATGGCGGCCATCATAGCATAATTCATCCAATTTTACAAGGACCTATTTGGAACACCAAATGATACGGAAGATTCGATCCCAGTGGTCTTTGCACAGGGAAGGTGCTTAGAGCCGAATGATTGCTGGAGAATGGTGCGAGAAGTCACTGAAGAGAACATCAAGAAAGCAATTTTTGACATCGTCAGTGACAAAGTGCCGGACCTGATGGGTTTTCCTCTGTCTTTTTTAAGGAGAATTGGGAGACTGTGGGACCGGATATAGTACGGACAGTGAAGGAATTCTACCAATATGGCATCCTTCTTCGTGAGCTGAATCACACAAATATTGTTCTCATACCAAAAAAGAAGCATAATTTGACAGTTACTAACTTTAGGCCCATTGCATACATGAACGTGGTGTATAAAACCATCACGAAGATACTTACCAAGCGCATGCAGCCGTTTGTGAATAGTATTGTGAATCAGGCATAGTCAGTTTTTTCTAAAGGGCGTAGTCTAACTGATAATATTTTTCTTGCGCAAGAGATGTTGAGGGGCTGTGGAAGGAAGCAGAGTTCGCCTAGATGCATGGTGAAGATCGATTTGCATAAGGCCTATGACTCCATCTCTTGAAAATTTCTCCATGAAGTGCTTACGGGTCTCTAGTTCCATCCATGTTTTATACATTGGGTGATGATTTGTGTGACCTCCCCCACCTACTCGTTGGCCATTAATAGGTGGTAGTCACGGTTTCATTGAAGGAAAGAGAGGTATGCGCCAAGGAAGCCCAGTGTCTCCCATTCTATTTCTTCTTTGTATGGAATATTTGTCTCGCTTACGTGCACAGCGAACTAGGGAGTTTGATTTTTGTTTGCTATTTTATTTCACTTAAAATACGACTCGCAAGTGCACGAGTAAATCATAGTAAAATATGGTGAGAACATGTATCGTATCCACAGGAACTGTATATTGTAAAATCAACTGAGTATTTGTTTATGATATTTTTCTTTATCTAAAGAATTAAATTAATGGAAAAGTTTTATAAAATAACTAAAACAAATAAAGAGAAGAAATATATAACAAATGAAGTCAAACAACTAAAGATATTAAGAGATAATATGGATTCCAGGGACATGGAATCATATGGCTCATAGGAGTTTCTTTTAATGTATCAAACCATGTTTAATTCTTATATTCTATATTTGTATGAGGATCAATAAGATATTTGGATCCTCTCTCTCGAGTTAGATCAAAAAATAGATTAGACAACATTGATCATTCTCAAGATATTATCTAACTCCTAATTGTGTCTAATATCTATTCTCATCATAATACTTACCAATCTCTCGATCTAGCAAGTTTTATGTTATACATTCCTAATCCGTTAACCAATTACTCCATTTTGCATAATAATGGATTAACTACACATATGCAATTACTCATCACATAATTCCATACGACCTTCAAATCAAGGAAGCATAAATAAATATAGGAAGGGAAATAATATCATTAAAGAAAAACATTTGAATCCAAAATTATGCACTCCCTAGAATCACTAGATGTTTAGCTACTAATATTCAATATTTAATCCATGGAAAACATATTGATAATCATGGTTAACATAAAAAGAACAAAAGAAAAAAAGACTATTGAAACCCAAACAATCTTCGTTTATCTCTCTCTCTCTCTCTCTCTCTCTCTCTGATGACTTGGTTGGTTGATCCTCGTTTGTATCCTTGTTTCTAACCCTACAATTTGTTGTATATTGTGTTGTCTGATCCCTATAATATGATGTAGCTCCTTCTTTTATAGACAATTATTAGGGTTTTGATAACCTCCATATCTCTGATTGGAATGGAAAAATATGCCTGAATCACACCAAATGTAGAAGATATGCCCGAATCACACCAAATCGCGACAGTTAAGATCATATCACAAGGATAAGTACGGTTCATATGACTTGAGACGTGGTCTATACACCCTTAATTATCTGTTTTTCTGTCAAAACTTCAACAAACACGTGACGTAACAAAATATAACAAAATCATCGATGAACTTGTCACTTAAGTACATGCAATTGCTCAAAAACCTATACATAATAACCCCGAATTGCACGTAAATCTTATGTTATCAACCACCCAAACTTAACCTATTGTTCGTCCTCGAACAATGATAACGAGTTTTTATTTTACAATGAAGGGGTGTTTTGACAATACACGATGCTTCAAACAAAAAAAAAACCAATATGATTATATCTATACTAACCATATTGTAATTAAACAATTCATGACATGCAACTATTACTTATTTAACATCTTGAATCATTGATCCTTACCAGGTTTGTGTATCTGTCACACTCAAGTGTATAGAAAAATATAAACGATGCTCAAAGTTAAAATTAATGTAGAATTAACCATATGCTTGCCCATGATTTCATCTCGCCTTTACATGCAATAAATGGATTAAGGATCATAAAGGACTTTAAATTTGGTTGTAATGTAGGCTTTTTGGTCAAGGTAAGGAATGTATGGCTAAGTAACTTAATCAATAGTAGACTCATCAAATTTATTGGTCTTTACGACCTTTCACATTCAACTCATTGCCAACGAGCACAACTAGATTCTTGTCTAACTTTATTTTTCCTTCATCAACTCTTTTCCAATGTTCAACCAACTTCGAATTTTACTCAATGGTTTTATTAGCTATGGGGAGTCACTTTTGATTTTCAACAACTTTTGTTGTTTGATTTTTTTTCTAAGTGACTTGTCTTCCAATTCATAACCATTTTTCACAATCTTTCAATTCATTCCTCCACATTTATCAAGGCCTTCTAACATGCAACATTCTTTTCTATTTGAAAAGTCTACTCTATTTATATTATTTTCATGTACGAATAGTGTAACTTGGTTATCAAAAAATGGCTCAAGGCTCAAAGGTGCTTACTAGGATAATTTTGTATAAATAGTCAAAATTGAAAGAATAACAGGGCTACTAAAAATGGCCTAAAATCACTTCCAAAATCCACATTATTCCGTTAAACTTGAACAAATGATAGGCAAGTTCTAGACATTCTAACATTTATCCAACTAAACACACTAGAAAGAATCAATAGGCTCAAAATCTCACATGCTAATCACGATTCAAGATATTCAAGTCCTTCATTGCATGCACAAATATCATTTTTACACAATATGCTCAATTCATCAATAAATCATGATCAAATAAAGCATTATCATCATTAACATCAGCCAACCCCAGAATCATCATAAAATAGAGAAACGAATCGTTTTTTATGCTTTATATTATATATTTTACACTACTAATTTAGAAAGAAAACATATACTAAAAATTCCAAGTAAGAACAGGAATTCATGGTACGACGTCCATCCACCCCCCAAACTTATTCTTTGGGAAGAATAAGTTTGAAAAGATAGACGGGAAAGCCATGAATCACTAACCTCCATTGTATTATTGAGACGGTGGGGCCGGTGGGAGTTGAAACCCCCAATGTTCCATTGTGTCCAGTGTGATTACTATGTTGGCATCAATTCTCTCGACAGTTGAGTTCATGTGGATGAACTCGTTCCTCAATTTCTGCAAATACAACTCATCAAGATTAAAAGGGGCTTCATTTTTAAACAATGGACACATAAGTTGTGTAATTCTAAAAAAATTAGCCCTGAAGTTCTTATGAAGCTTGGCATGCCCAAGGAGACTCTTTAATGCCGAGGGTGCCATCCTTCAGTTTTAGCCTCCTTGGCATGATTGACTTCTAAACTTGCACCAAGGTGATTGTGCTTTAGTTCCTCTTCGATGTTTTCCTTACGAGATTCCTCCGTCTTTGATTCTATAGAATCCTGCATAACTTTATAATTGTCAATTAAATTCACACTATCAAAACTAATAGACTTGCAAGGAAGGATAGTGTGGCTTATGCAAACTTTTGGAGTTCCTTTGATTGATGGTGTTTTGGACTATATCCGCAGCCTTGCAATCTTCAATATCCCCTTGAAACTTCTTTGCATCATACAAGGACTACACCACTTTCTCATTATTTACTTTTAGAGTCAAATTTCCTTTTCTCATGTCAATGAGGGCTTCTGCAGTGGCTAAGAATGGTCTACCCAAAATCATTGGCATCACGTGGTCTTCTTCCATATCCAAAATAACAAAGTCCACGGGAAATATGAACTTATCTACTTTCATGAGCACATTTTCTATAATTCATTTGGGGTACTTTATAGACCTATTAGCAAATTGTAATGTGATGGAGGATGATTTCACCATTCCTAAGCCCAACTTTTTTAATATGGATAACGACATTAGATTTATGCTTACCCCCAAATCGCACAACACTTAATTAAAGTGAGTGTTTCCAGTTTCACATGAAATTGTATAGCTTCCTGGATCCTACAACTTTTGTGGAAACTTTCTTTTGAGAATTGCACTACACTCCTCTGTTAGATTGACTGTCTCATGGTCTTCAGTTCTCATTTTAATCGCTAGAATTTCCTTCATTTGCTTCTTTTGCCTTTGTGGGAATGGTAGTGGTGGGATGTATGCAGGCGGTGCCACATATTTGGGTGTTTTCACACCCCCATTATCTTCCGCATCTTTTGAGAGTTCTTGTGGTTTTTTCAATTTCTTTTCTTCGTCAGTGTCTACTTCAACTTCTTCACTTGTAGGCATTGGAGGACCCTCTTATTGTTTTCCATTTCTCAGCTCAATAGCTTGACACCGCTCTATTGGGTTAACTTCCATATTGCTAAGAAATTGACATTTTTGTTGTTGACTTTCTATTACTTTAGCCAGTTGGCCCACTTGCATCTCCAATGATTTACTTTGGGCTTCCATATTAGTTGTGAGCTTGTCCACCATGATGGCTAAATTGTCAACATTTGCTGCCTCTGTATCCAGCCTCTGTTTTGTGATTTGCATACAAGATGCAAGTATATTCTCCAAATCCGATTTCTTTCCATCATTTATAACTTCATTCATCACATAGAAATCGAGTGGTGGCTGCTCAAAATTGTTCAAATTTGAATAGTTGAGTCTATCTCTTTGTCCAAAATAATTTTGTCTATAATTGTTATTGTAGACTCGTCCTTGCATATAATTCACATCCTTCGATGGTTGTTGCTGTTCTTGTTGTCTCATCAATGCTCACTCCTCCATCTCTCTACATAGTGCGTATATTTCATACATTCTATTTACTTGTGTTCTTGAAGTGTTTCTGTGTCGGGCAGTTATTTCGATCTATAGATCAATTGGTATCAAATGTCTTGCACATTTTGATCGAGTGTTCATAAACTACATGCAAACACGACATGAATCAAATAAAGAAATAAAAACTATATACTAAAATATAATATACACTTTAAATTAAAGTCTAATGTCTAAAACAAAAATGAGTTGTAAATTACACCAGTCCCCAGCATCGGCTCCATAAACTTGTTCGCTATTTTATTCCACTTAAAATATGACTCGCTAGTGCACGAGGTAAATTATAGCAAAATATGGTGAGAACAGGTATCGTATCCACATGGACTGTATATCGTGAAATCAACTGATTATTTGTTTATGATATTTTCCTTTATCTTAAGAATTCAATTAATGGAATGAGTTCTGTAAAATAACTAAAACAAATAAATAGAATAACTAGATAACAAAGGAAGTCGAACAACTAAATATATTCAGAGATTATATGGATTTCAAGAACATGCATCCATATGCCTCATATGAGTTTCTTTTAATGTAGCAAACCATATTTTATTCCTATATGAGGATCACTAAGATATTTGGATCCTCTCTCTCGAGTTAGATCCAAAACTAGATTAGACAACACTGATAATTCTCAAGATATTATCTAACTCTCAATCGTGTCTAAGATCTATTATCATCATAATACTTACCAATCTCTCGATCTAGTAAGTTTTATGTTATGCATTCCTAATCTGTTAACCAACTACTCCATGTCGGGTAATAATGGATTAACTACACATATACAATTAGTCGTCACATAATTTCATACGACATTCAAATCAAGGAAGCATAAACAAATGTAAGAAGGGAAATAATATCATTAAGGAAAAACATATGAATCAATACTTATGCACTCCCTAGAATCACTAGATGTTTAGCCACACATATCCAATACATAATCTATGGGAAACATATTGATAATCATGGCTAACATAAAAAGAAAAAAAAAAGAAGACTATTGAAGCCCAAACAATCTTCGTTTCTCTCTCTCTGATGACTTGGTTGGTTGATCCTCGTTTGTATCCTATTTCTAACCCTAAAATTTGTTGTATATTATGTTGTCTGATCCCTATAGTCTGATGTAGATCCTTCTTTATAGACAATTACTAGGGTTTTGATAGCCTCCATATCTCTGATTGGAATGGAAAGATATGCCTGAATCACACCAAATTTAGAAGATATGCCCGAATCACACCAAATCGCAACAGTTAAGATCATATCACGAGGATAAGCACGGTCCATGTGACTTGAGACGTGGTCTATACATTCTTAATTATCTTTTTTTCTGTCAAAACTTCAACAAACACATACCGTAACAAAATATAACAAAATCATGATGAACTTGTCACTTAAATACATGCAATTGCCTAAAAGACTATACACAATAACCCCGAATTGCACGTAAATTCTATGTTTATCAATTTTCAATTCCATCCTAAGTGTGACTCCATTAATATTACTCATTTAGCATTCGCTGATGATTTGCTTTTATTTGGCAGGGGGGATGTGGCTTCCATGAGAGTGTTACATAATGCTCTCATGGAGTTTACGGGGACATCAGGGCTCACTATCAATAAGAGTAAATCTCAGCTGTTTATGGGAGGAGTAGGACCATATGAGAAACATTGCATCTCGGATATGTTTGAATTGCCTCTAGGGGAGTTCCCGGTGAAGTATTTGGGGATCCCGCTGGCAGCGAAGAAAATCACACTAATGATTACTCTTATTTGGTAGATTCTATCTTTGGACTTATTCATCGATGGACTAATTTAAATCTTTACCTTGTAGGTAGAATTGAGTTAGTTCAATCAGTCCTACAAGGTGTGGAGTGTTTTTGGATCCAGGTGTTGCCGTTACCTGCAAATATTATAGATTGCATTAACACTCTTGTGAAAAGGTTTATGTGGGGTGCTAAGGTATCCCCTGTGGCATGGAGGGAGGTGTGCAAGCCTAAGAACAAAGGAGGCCTGGGGTTGCGGGATTTGAGTACATGGAATAAAGCCCTCCTCGCAAAAACTTTGTGGAATATCCACAGCAAGCAGGACTCGCTTTGGATTAAGTGGGTTCATGGCGAGTATCTTAAGGGTGCAAGCATCTGGGAGGTACAACAGAATATGAGAGACTCACCGCTTATCAAAAATATCCATAGAATTTGAGATACACTCTTGGAGAAGTGTGGTGGGAGTGTTGTGTTGGTAGTTACCACTATGATGAAGTGGTTTGAGCGAAATGGAGTGGCTGCGGCGTATGATTTCTTGCAGGAGATGGGCAGCACATTGTTTTGGCACCGGGCCATTTGGAAGCCTTTCATCCCGCCGAAGTTCTCTATGACACTTTGGTTCGCCCTCAAGGGCAGATTGAAAACATCTGACAGCTTGCAGTTCTTGAATATCTGTCAGGTATGTCTATTGTGTAATGTGATGGATGAATCTAACATTCACTTGTTTTTCAGGTGTGGCGCGGCAAGAGTCGTTTGGAACAAAGTGAAGAGATGGGTCAACATTGATAGAGTGTTGTCATCCATCTTGAGTGTCCTTAGGTATATTGGCCGAAGCAAAAGGGGGTCGGCGATGCTCCACAAGGCGAGATGCCTCTCCTTGGCGGCAATGGTGAATCACATATAGTATGCTCGAAATAAACTTGTGTTTGAGGATATACCATTTGAAGTAGATAAAATATTCATGACTATTCAACGAGAGGTATATACTTTCTTGTTTAATATATACCCGGTAGATCGTCTTGGTCATTTGGAGGATCATGCGCACTAATGGTTGTGTATATGATAGAGTTAGGTTTCTCTTTGTAATGAGTCGTATGAATACTCTTGTATTAAAGATCACAATATCTGGTCACTATATGTTTGGGTTATGGAATAAAATCGGATGGGTGCGTGCATGGGACTACTCGACCCAACCGCAGTAGTGCACCCAAGTGGCGAGTGTGTGTTGCCTTACATCATTTTTGTTATTTGCACTTTTTTAGGGTGCTCTTTTCCTCAATTGGTTGCGAGGTTTTTAATGAGGCCCGCCCCATTTTCAATTGAGGTTTTTTAATGCGGATTGACACAACTTAAGATTTTGATTTGGCCTTTGTATTCTCAGGTAAATTCCACTTTTGCATAGTCCTAGGGAACTATGTTGAATCCCCTCTGGCCAGGCAAGGTTGTCTAGGTTTGTAAACCCTCAGGTATGCCTGAGTATTGTGTATCATAATCTTTTTTATCTATCTAATTTTGCATTTTCGACCACAAAAATGGTAAACTTAGGATAAAATGGAATTATTTATCCTCATTCGATTTTATCCTAAAAAATACACCAGACCTGCAAGATTGGGCTTTGGTTGTGGCCATATCAAAACCCAAAACAAGATTGGGCTTTAGTTGTGGGCTGAATATCAAAACTCCAAAAAAAAAAAAAAATTGATTGGAAGAAATTAGGGCAAAAAATTAAATCAAATTACCTGACATAGTTTGGTTCAACTTCTTGTAATTCAGTCCAGTAACTTATGATCTCTTCGTACCCCTATCAATTTATCATGGACTAAATAATTTCAATTAGAAAATTAAAAAGATTTGTTATATATTGAAAAACTTTAAAAGAAAGATAATGCAACTGTACAAAACAAGAAGTAAAATTATATTATGTATCATATGAACACATAAATAGTAAATTCTATATTTTTTTTCAAAGTAAATATAAATTTCATATTATGTAACACTATTTTTTTTTTTTAATTAAACACGAACCAACCTATGAACTTTTTTACAAAGTTTGTACTAGTTTATCGATACATAAAGTTACTCCCTGGAAAAAATAGAAAGTAACGGATTTTTATTTAATTTTTGTAATTATAATTTTAAAATATAATATAATATTTTTATTTTTATTCATTTTGAACATATATATAACAAAATAATTATTGTTTCATAATCTTTAATGTAAAATCATTATTGCATATATAAAAAAATTAAGTTTCTTAACTTTATTCAATTATGACACATCCATAGAAATTACGAATTCATATCAAATTTAAATATCTTTTAAAGTGCTAAAGTTTCATATATTTTTATCAAATTAGTATTTTAATTAAATAAAATTAGCACTGGATAAGTTGTGTTAAACAAATTAATAGATATAAATAAATATAACTAATTTAAAGATGTTAAACAAATTAATTTTGAACTAATATTTTTTATTGTTGTAGTTGCGTTTGATTTTATAATTGCAATGAATTTAATTAGTTAAATAGATTTTCGATACAAATATAAAAGTATCTTAAAAATTAGATATATATTACATATATCTAATTATTATTTTAATATTTAAAAAATCATTAAATTATAATATTTATGTTGAATTTGAGAATTTATAGTAAAATAACTTTTTAATAGTATTATTATGCAATTTTTCATCTTAAATTTAATTTATATTAAAATAATTTATTTATAAAAAAATCAATGTACAACAAATTACGCATTGCACAGGTCATTTATCATCCCAAAGAGAAATATCCCCAATTTGAAAATGAAAATAAAAATAAATAAACATTAGAAAAAAACTATATGGAAAAGAAATTATTAAGGAAGAAAATAGAACTGTGTTATTATGGCATTGGACGTCACTTTTGCCCTTCAGCAGTACTCTATTATTTGCACCATTTTGAAGTTTGAGAAATTTTTGCACCACTTTTGACGCAGATTTTTTATACGCTGTTTTTCTCTTCTTCTTTTTTTCTCTTTATATGATTATGTATAATTTACTAATTAATATTATAATATTTTATGTTAATTATTCCAACTGTAATTAAATCAAGTTATTTAAAATCATATGATATGTAGTTTAAATAATAATAAAATATAATTTAAACAATTATATGAGATTTAAAATATTATACACAAATTTAAATAGAATTACATAATATTAGCGACATTCAATTTCACCTACATATTTTTTTAAATATGATAGTTTTAAGAATATAAAGTGAAATAAATATTATATCAAAATTTTATGTTAAATAAGATTACACATATAATGTTTTAACAAATATTTAGTAAGGAATATAAAGAATATTATGGAATATTTTTTTCTTAATGTAAAAAGTAATGCAAACTGTTGGAAAAAGAATGCATATTTTGCATTCAAATAGTGCAAAATCTGCACTAGAGTTGTGGAGACAGCTGGATATGGTCTTAGCCTTTTAATTGTTGTATATGACTATTACCACGGGAGTGTGTTTAGAAAGTGAATATTAGATAAACTAGTAATTCTTTTGTACATTGCACGATTTATAATATAATAAGTAATAAAAATAGTAATATAATTTTAAAATAAAATAATAATTATATAAAATATATTTTTAATAAAAATTATTTAAAATAAAATATATCTCACAATATAAAAATATAGTAAATATTAAAATATGCTACAATTAATCTATGAGAAAAATTATATTTAAAATTAATATTTTTTTATATATGAAATCTATATATATATATATATATAAAGAGAAGTACCGCGACAAATAAAAAGTATCAAATTTTTCCACCTAAACTACTTTCTAATTAGATATCTCTTTTCATTGTAAATATATACCATATCTATGTATATATATTATGATATCTAATTTTTCAAAGCAAATCTATATCAATATCTATCAATATATATATATGCATACACTATAATATCCATTTTTCAATTAAAATTTATATCTATATATATTTGATTAATAAAACTATGACATTTATTAATTTTCAAATTATTATCTATCAAAATATGTTTATTTGATTATCTTTTTTATTATTTTTTTATTTTTTACTAAAAATGTCAAAAGCTTATAACCCTTTTTGTTTTGACTCAAATTTTTAAATAAAAATATATGTCTAATTAATTCTGTTTTCATGATCTTTAATTTGATATTTGTATTGCACATATATATACACATACATACATTAAAATTTAATTATGAAATATAAATATTTTTTTCTTAAGTTAATTGTGATATACATAAAGAGAAATAGTGTCTTAAATATAAAACAATATTAAATATTTGCTTTCTAGATTACTTTTAATTATGATATCTATTTTTATACATATATATATATATATATCAATATCTATCTATATATGAGATATAATAAAATAATTTGATTGATATTGCAATAAAAATAATTATATTATTATTTATTTTTATTTTTATTATTTTATTATGAGAGTATATCAAAACAAACTTCTAAATATTCTGTAAATATAAATTGTAGTTTAATTTAGATCCTTAATTTCGTAAACTTTGAGATATAGACAACCAATAAATTTGTATATATAAGTTAGATTGCAATAACTCAGTTTGACTTAAAATAAAAGTAATTAATAATTACATAACAGAGTAAGATTAATCTATATAATTTTATTTTTCGTCTAATCTATATATATATATATAATAACAGAACTACTAGCTATTTTGAGTAGCCACTCATTTTCTTGCTCATTTCCTTTCTATAATATATTTAGTGCTATATAATATCAAATAAGTTTGAAAAATTAAGAGACTTGAATCTATAATTTTATTTATATATATAGAGAACGAGTTTTTTTTTTTAATTATATGATATCAACTAAACTATTAATTAATATCTAATTACAGTCTTATACGATTTAATAATAGAAGAACACTGATTGTGTTATATTTAATAACTAAATTATTTATACTAATAGTTATTATATTTATTTATTATTTTTTAGCAGATTTTTAGTTAGATATTTTAGAATTGTATGATATCTATAATATATTTGGTACTATATGATATCAAATAAGTCAAAAATTAAGAGATTTGAATCTTAATATTTTATTTATATATATATATAGAGAGAGAGTTTATATATATATATATATATATATTTATATATATATATAATTATATGATATCAACTAAATTATCAATTATTATCTAATTACTATCTTATACGATTTAATAATAGGAGAACACTAATTGTATTATATCTAATTACTGAATTATTTGATTGTTAAAAACTGCTTTGAATTATCAGATTATCTTTAACATAAGTTTCAATACTAAAATTTAAAATAGTCAAAGATTGATATAGATTGTAATCATCTTTCCATAATAGTATCTTTAATTATAAATAAAAAATATTTATTTTTTTAACATAAATTTATTATATATTTGAATATATTTTGCGTCATAGTTTAAGGTTTTCATGTAGAAGAAGAATAAAATTTTATTCGAGAAAATAAAGCAGGAGTCGTGTGGCATATAGGCAAGATGGAAAATTGTTTTCTTTAATATAAAACTAGTACATGACCCGTGTGATGCACAGAAGATATTATGTATAATATTGTATATATTTAGTATTTTGTTTTGTTTAGTGTTATATGTTTATTTGTTATATTATATTATGTTGGATAATATCAATATTTTGGATATTATGTTTATTTAGTATTACATTTTGTTTCTTTAAATCATGAGTTGTCTTACCAAACAACTCAAACCCTTCTCTATCCCTAACTAAGAAAAGAGCATTATGAGTATCATTAATTACTCTCATCTCAATCTTGTACCTATAACATAGTTATATAAAATTTTAGTGTGTAACATTAAATATAATATAAATACTCAATAATAAGGAATACCTGTAGCTATGGTTTTCATTGACATCCCCACACGATGAGCATATGAATTTTGTGCCACTACTACTCAACTTACGATGGCATGTAAGACATGCCATTCAGAGTTTTCAACTTCAACAATTGTAAAATATACCCAAAAGAACACATCCTATAAATTAACAAAACAATGTAACATACAAGGTTAAATTAAAAGAAAAAATTAAAAAATTAAAAATTAAATAAACATAAATCATTTAATTAACTTCTTTGTTCTCACATAACTCATCCAGAGTCTTGACAATCGCCTTTCCATTTGAAAATTCATTAGCTTCATAACCACCAGAGATATCAGATATGGTCGAAATAGAACTTGGCCGGAGTTGGTATATGGGTATCCTACAAAATTTAATAATAAATTCAGTAATCGAACACAGTAGAAAAAAATAACTACATTTTTTTCTATTATTACCTTGACCTAAAGTCTGTTATCTCCAACATATTTTCATTCACTAACATTTGTGTAACATTGTAGGTGTTGGAGACCCTTAACAGTGTCTGCATTTATTCAAAAAATAAATATATAATAATGAAACAACATTGATAAAAATCTTATGTAAATATATTAAGTTATATAATTTATACCATTGAACAATTTTGGTCGACAAAATTGCAAAACAACAATAATTGGCTCGGTACCGCCAACACTCATATAAGACATCAGTTTATCAATAAACTCATCACATAAGGTCACTATTAGTTTATTATTCCTTCAACACAATAGAAAATATACCAATATTAACAAAAATTTTGAATCTGAAATTTAAATTTAAGTTGAAAAAAAAAATTATATTATAGATTATATTATATAATTTAGAAAATTTAAAATACATGTGATCTTCAAGAGTTATCTCCATGAGCCTCTTCAGACCATCCTTTGTCAGCATGGATTTAGGTGATTGCATCCCATAAACTCGACCAATCACATCTTAATCAACATAAAAAATTAATAAATCTGATTAGAATAGCACATAGAATATAAATAATTAAAACTATATTAAATAAAAAAATAGAGTACCAAACAAAATGTTTCATCTTTCTTCTCTAGACCAGATATCCAATTGAAATTGAATCTATTCATAGGAAACAATGAGTCTTTAAACTCGTTAACCTTTGTTTTGCCATAAAAATTGAACTTATATCCATGGTTTGCTGTTTTGAATTTAAATTCGTCAGTTGACACCACGATATCAGAGACAATATATAGTTTTCCTTCAAATAATAGTTTCTTAAAAATATGGATGTGTGAACTTCTTGCTTGACTACGAATAGTATCACCCTGCAAAAATAATGAAATTAAATATGTTAAATATTGCATATTTCATACTACCAATTTTATCATGTTTATTATGAAACTTATTTTTTTTTACCATACTTGTTCATCCTTAAAAACACACTCAAAACTAAAAATCTGATTTTTGTCCGCAAATGTAGGTACATCGTAAGCGCGAATCAGATGAAGCCTAAGATTCCAATCCTTTCTCTTCGGATGAACATCTTTCACAAAATTGAAAATAATCGACATTACAAATCATAAAGCAAGATAAAAAAAAGTATATGAATAGTGAGACTGCACAATGTTGACCACACAAAATGATACACTATTTATAATAAAAATTAAGTTCAATAAATAGTTAGGTATTGTTGAAAAATTTAGGAATCAGTTATCTGCATTTATCAGCATTCTATGGTGCAGATTATTTAGATATGAGATATATTTTTTCAAATCTTGCAATATTACTAAATCAAATATTATTGTTACGAACATTCAGTTTAATAAATAGGTATTCCTAAAACATCTTGGAATCAGTTCAACAGATTAGTATATATCAGTATTCTAAATATATTATATATATATATATATATATATCAAAATAAATGCTTAATGGTTAGCAACTTATTAAATTAAATATAAAATTTTATTTACAGTTCTAAATTTTGTTGACATATATAAAGCTCTTATATTTCTTAAAAGAGAAATTATATGTTATTAAAATATAATGCAAATAAAATATAGTAACAAATTTAATAATGTGTCAAATTGATATCAGATAGATCTATTTAGTAATTGAATAATTGTAATGACGTGTATTTTGTAGTATTATAGTAAATTAATTTAAATTTATTTGTTGTATTATATTAAATTAGTTGTTTATACTCTAAAATATAATACAGTTCCTTTATTTAAGGAAATTAAAAAGGTTAGATATATCATTAAAAAATTAATGAGGTGTAATATGATGTAGAGATAAATTATCACATATATACATTCAGTTTAACAAATAGGCATGAGATATATTTTTTCAAATATTGTAATATTACTAAATCAAATATTGTAGTTACGAACATTCAGTTTAATAGATAGGTATTGCTAAAAAATCTATAAATCAGTTCAACAAGTTGGTACATATCCGTATTCTAAATATATTAAAATGAATGTTTATTGGTTAATACTATAACAACATTTCCTAAAAATCCGCATTTCCATTCATAAAGAAAAATGGGCAGGAAAATGATAATAATAAATATAGAAACCATCAGTTTGCTATTTTATATATATATATATATATTGATGTTTCTGGATAGACCTAATATATTCTAATATCTTGAAATTTTCAAAATAATAGGGGAAGATGATTTTGTTTCATATATTTTTTTATCGCTTAGATGCTCATAAGAGGCTAAATTAGGATATGGAATAAGGGCGGTCGTTAGTTCATGATCAACTGCTGAGGTGTCTTGAATGAGTGATAATATTGTATTACTTTGCTCATATGCAACTTTATAAACTTCATATATTTTGCTTATATTGAACTACATATGATTATTTTCCTTCATCCCAAAATTGCACATTGAAAGAAAATAAAGGGTATTATTTCTTATTTTCTTAACATTAGAATTTTTAAAACTTGAAAAAAAAAACGTAGATAAATTTATTTTATTTTGCTCAACTTTTACAAAAAAATTAATTTATGAACTTCTCCATGTATGACAACATAATTTATTTCTCACTTGTCAACAAACATCATTTAAATTTTTCTGCACTGCACAAAATTTATTTCACATGTTGGCAACTATTCCACGTAACTCACTTCTTCTTCTATCTCTCAACTCACTTTATATATATCACTCTTTATCTTATCATTCTCCCTAACTTTTCCTATCTCTCAACTCACTTTATATATATATATCACTTTCATCCTATCAGTCGCACCTATTTTTTCATTATATCCACTCATGTAACTTATTTTCATCACTTATATTCCTCATTTCATCATCAGTAACAAGAATTACAAAAGCTACAGAAACAACTTCAAGGCTTCAAAAATAACTTCATAATTTTTCATTCATGTAGAATATATATTAGAATTTTATTAATTTTTTATTTTATCATATTTTATATTATCATTAATTCTTATTTTACATGGAGACAACATAATATCACATTCAATATTCATAAAAAATATATCAGATGATATTTTTATTCTTATTAGATTACTTATTTATATTATTTTATATTCACTAATCATTTTATTACTATTATTTTGCATGATAGCACCCACATATCACCTTCGACTAATATATATATATATATATATATATATGTTATATATATATAAAATATAAATATATGTATATATATGTCCACAATGAAAAAATTAAAAAAATTATTGAAAATGTCACGCCCACTGACGTTCTTTTTTATTTTTTTAATTTTTCTCCGTCAATTTATAATTATTTATTTCAGATGTTTTAATTCTATAAATAAAATATATAATTATTAATAACCATTCTATTATTTCATTAATTCATTTATAATATTTTGATAAATTTAATTTTAATATAACATATGAAATATTATAAATAAATCAATATAGTTTTTTACCTTTTTTATTTTATTTATAATTTAAAATATAATAGAGTTATATGTATATATATATATTAATTATATACAAATACATAAGATAAATATATATATGTTAAATGAATAACAAAAAATTATTGAAAAATAAATAAATATAATTTTTAACTTTTTTCAATTATATTTATAATTTAATAGAATTCTATATAAGAATTATATATAAGAATTATATTAAATATATATCTTAGTTATATATAGAAAATATAAATATATATATGCCGACATCAATTTTTTTTTATTGAAAACGTCATGCCCCCACTGACATTTTCAATAAAACATTAGCGGGTCTGGCATTTTATTCCTTTTTATTATTTTTATTTTTGTCGTCAATTTATAATTATTTATTTAAAATGATTTTATTCGATAACTATAATATATAATTATTAATAAACATTCTATTATTTTATTAATTCATTTATAATATTTGATAAATTTAATTTAAAATAACATATGTTAAAAATATTATAAATAAATAAATAATTTTTTTACCTTTTTTCAATTTAATTTATAATTTTAACCATAATAGAATTATATGTGTATATTAATTATGTATAAATATATAAGATAAATATATATATGTACAACGAATAACAAAAAACTGTTGAAAAATAAATAAATATAATATTTAACTTTTCTTCAACTATATTTATAATTTAATATAATTATATATTTATATATTGATTATATATATATATATATGAGAAAGATAATATACATTAATATATATATATATATATTAGTTATATATATAAAATATGAATATAATATATATATATATATATCCACAACGAAAAAAATAACAAAAACAATTATTGAAAATGTAAGCCCTACTAATATTTTCAAAAAATATTAGTGGACCTGACGTTTTATTTATTATTAATTTTCATCGATTTATAATTATTTATTTAAAATATTTGAATTCTACGAATAAAATATAATTATTAATAAACATTCTATATAAAATTATGGTTTTAAATTATATTATGCATTAACTAATTTATAATATTTTGATAAATTTCATTTTAATATAACATATGGTAAAAATATTATAAATAAATACATATAATATTTTACTTTTTTCAATTTTATGTATAATATAAAACATAATAGAACTGTAGATATATAGATATTACTTATATATAATTATATATTATATATATATATATATATGTGTGTGTGTGTGTGTAGTGAAGGCATTCATGGCAGGATATCTATATCTATATAAAAACAGGACAGTTTGGCCAAATTACAGGAATGTCATTTTCCCGCCAAAACTGTCCTGCTGAAGAGTAGTGTGGCTTCTACAACAATCTACAACAATTCTTGCTGAAATTAATGATTTTCTTTCTTAATTCTGTAAGGAAAAAAAATATATGATGTCATTACTTGAATTTAAATATTTAAAGAATAAAATGATTAAACAGATTTTCTGAATCTGTCAAATCTAGCAATCTGCTTTCCCATGTCATGATGAATCTATTTTGTACTTTTCTTTTTGTTTGCATGTATATGTATTTTTCTTAAAATTTGAAATCTCAGTACCCCTCTGAAAACATGATTAGTAGGTATATTAATAATTCTCCAAAGGCCCAAAAAAAATTAATTTAATAACCTCTTCTATAAAAATAACATTTATAAAATAAACAGCAGAACTATTCAATTCATATCCTTTTAAGAAAAAAATAAAACCAAGAGAGATAGAGAGAGAGAGAGAGTGATAAATAAAGTCAACAGCAGTTGGAGTTTGAAACCTTCCTTTCTACCTCGGCTACTACTTTAAATTGCATGCTGGAGAATTGCAAATTCAGCACAGATGGGCATTATAAACATGCAAATATATTAAGAATTTCAATATATTCTTAGGAGTACTCCAAGTTCGAAAAAACTTCAATAATAGGACTTCAAAAAATACATTGAATGATATCAGTCTTCCAATAGTTCCTGCAAAAACCATTAAAAAGAAAGAAATAAAAACAGCATTAGTCATTTAAATTAATGGTCAATTTTGCAGATTAAACTCAGTTATTATATCTTATGCAGAAACCCAAAAAACCATCATTATCTAAAAGGAAGTAATATCTTTTGGTTCCTAGAAACTGTTTTCCTGCAGTAAGAACAATCAGAAATAAAGTAATGATCACATAAAAGGTAACTTTCTGCAGAAAAAACATTGGTCTGTGTGACCTCCTCTACTAAAAAATTTCAAACAAGATTTGGACTGTTCAGATTCAATTATTAAAGAAATGACTTAATAAGTAATAGAAAATCAGTTTTAAAAAAAACAATCTATTTTAATTATTGAATGAAACATACATCTAAAAAGTTCTTCACAGTTAAAAATTTCCAGCAAAAACAAATATTGTTGCAACCTTACTTAAAAGTCAATTAATAAATATTGTGTAGAATTTAGACGCATTATGTGTTTTTCGATACCATTTCCAGCAGAAACCAACAAAATAATCTTAATCATACCGATTGGGCACATTTTCAGAAAAAGACAGATTATATACATGTTCAAGTTATCAGCATCACAGTTACAAATTTTCATCTCAAACAAATATTGTTGCAACCTTACTTAAGTTCAAGTAATATATATTCTGTAGAAATAAGCAGTATGTGTGTTTCGACACAGTTCCCAGCAGAAACCAAAAAATTAACATTAATCATACCCACCAGATCACAATTGCAGAGAAAAACAGATTATGCACACTTTTAAGTTATCAGAAAAAATATATTGCAGAAAGATACCATTTCCAGCAGAAACCAACAAAATAATCTTAATCATACCGATTGGGCACATTTTCAGAAAAAGACAGATTATATACATGTTCAAGTTATCAGCATCACAGTTACAAATTTTCATGTGAAACAAATATTGTTGCAACCTTACTTAAGTTCAAGTAATATATATTCTGTTGAAATAAGCAGTATGTGTGCTTCGACACAGTTCCCAGCAGAAACCAACAAAATAACATTAATCATACCCACCAGATCACAATTGCAGAGAAAAATAGATTATGCACACTTTTAAGTTATCAGAAAAAATATATTGCAGAAAGATTTTCAGTGTGTTCTTCCAAGAACTCAAAATCAGTGATTGGCTCTTTTCAACAGGCAAATATTTTGAAACAAGGATTACTGACTTTACAAATTCCAACATGCTTCTATATATACTAACTTTCAGATTGGGTCACATACCTATTATTCATCTGATTTCTTCCTCATATAATATTGCTGTGTAATGGCTCCATTGTTTTCTCTCCTGAAAGATGTTGGTCCTTCCAGTACGAAGTGGGCTGTGAAGCTTCGACTGATTCGATCCTACCAGCTCCCTGTTTATGGAAATCCTATGAGAATTCAGAGCACCAACTGTATATTTCATGACTATGAGGTACTGAATAGAAGCTGTTCTAGATTCAGTAATTTATTCATCTCTATTATAATTTTGTGTCCACTGATCTAAAATTGTTTTGCATGTAGGGTGAAAGAATTCATGCTACCATTCGAACAGATTTAATGCGGAGATACAATGTTACCCTCACAGAAGGCAGCATTTTTGCAATCAAAAACTTTGTTGTAACAAACAACAAAATGCGTTACAAGACAACTAACCACCGTTACATGCTAATAATGATTCATGATACAAAAATCAGTGAAATTTATGAAGCAGCATTTCCTTTGCAGCTGTTTAATTTCAAACCATTCCCGGAAATTTGCAATGTGGATGAAATGAAAGAAAATGAGATGTTTGGTATTACCACCGCAATCTAACCTTTTTATGTAATATTAATTCTATGCAGTTTCACACTTTGTATTCATTTAACTTATATTTCATTGACAGATGTCATTGGTAGGGTCTGTAATGTTGGTCCCCGTCAGAACCGTGTTCGCAGTGAGCAAGAAACAACAACATGGATGGAAGTAGTTTTGGAGGATCATCAGTTATTATTTCTAATATATTCTTAAATTATATTTATTATTCAGACTTAACTTGAATACTTCTGTACTTTTGATGTAATATGCAGCTGACTAATTAATAATTCTTCTGCAGACAGAACAGATTGTACTGTACACTTTGGGGGGAGTATGTGGATCAGATGATGGAGCGTGTAAGAATTGGTGGTGAGGCTCCAATAATGGTTTTGCAGTTCTGTAGGGGGAAAATTTATAGAGGTAGAGTATTCGTAATAGAAAAATATTCTATTAAATTTTGAAACAGAGTGCTATGACAGCACATCAAACTCAAATTAATTTCTTCCTTATATCTCCTTAACAGATAGAGTATCTATTTCTACTACCTACTATGCAACCAAGTTAATACTGGATGGTGATCAGGCTGAAATTTCCGAATTTAAGTCAAGGTTAAAACTATTATTAATTTTTTTTTTTTGTATTTAGTATTTAAAGATTTTATCTTAAGTTATAATGAGAAATTTTGTATGCAGGTTTTCAGTGCAAAGTAATGGACAGCCTGCAGTAAACACGTCGTTTCCTACTCTCACTATAGAACATGATGATTTAGTAAATGGAGCAGGTAGTGTACGCACAATTGAACAGATCCGAACCTTAGGAGAGGTATTTGTTGATTCTTTTTAAATCTGAAATGGTATTTTATTTATATGCTGTTGTAAATCGTAAGTAATTATTGTTTTTCTACATTTTTTACTAGGTTGGTAGTTTCTGGGTGTTTGCCCGAATAATGGCAATTGAAACTAATGGACAGTGGTGGTATCTATCCTGCCCCAAGTGCTATCGTAAGATTAGTAAAGCTGAACACAAATTTTATTGTGTGAATTGTGACCTCTTTGATTCAACTGGGATGCCAAGGTTTGATGTAATTCATGAAATTTAACTTTGTTTCTTTTCATAAACCCAAAAATCTTCATCTTTAATATAATTATATATATATATTCTTCCAAAGGTATAAAATGCAAGTTCTTATTCAAGATGACACGGACAATGCATCTGTTTTACTATGGGATCAGCACTGCACTGAATTAATTGGGAAGACTGCTTTGGACCTGCTAGAAAATAACTTGGAGGTTCTCAATTTAATTATCAGCATATTAATTTTTCCTATTACAGAAATAAAAATTTGAATTCATCTTATATAAACAATTTGTTGTTTCTGTTTTTTTTAGTTGGGTGACGGTGACTTATATCCGGAGGACATGGACAACCTCCTAGACCAGGAGGTATATTTGAAGATTCAAGTGGCACCTGAGCAGATTAGTAATTTCTATGGAGCTTACAGTGTTAAGAAGATCAGTAAGGAGAATAGTGTTATCTCTAACACGTTTACTAATTTGGCAGGAAGTCAGGTACTTATTATCAATCTCTATATATTTACGTTTTTTGTTTACAAGTTTTACTGACATATTTTCATTACTTTGTGTTATAAAACTAGGGATCCCATGTAGTGGGCAAGAATGAAGGCGATGTACTGGACTGTTGTGAGGTAATTTTGAAATTAACTTTGTTTCAATAATTTATCACTTTCATTTCGCTAATTAGATGAATTTTTTTTCTCCAGGTTGTTGGTTCAGAAGGTGAGGTATCCACACCATTTAAGAGTGTCTCTAAAGTGGATAAAGGAAAAGACAAACTTGAAGAAAAATCTGTGAAGCGTAAGCTGTTTGATGAGTTCTCCACAAATGCAAGTGACAGAAAGAAAGTTTTCATTAAGCAGGAGAAGTGAAGAAACTGTAAGTCAGAAGTGAAACACGACATTTTGAATGAACTTTCAGGTTAACTCCACGTTGTTTTTTATCCTGTAGAAGGTGTTTTGGATTCTAAAATTTAAGTATGTTTATGTTTCTTCAGGACTATAAGTGATTACTGATTATGACTTTTGAATCTGTTTAATATTTTGAAGGTTTCGGTACTCAGTATGTTGTTACAGTAATCATAATTGTAAGTTTTTTAAATTTAATGTGTGTTTTTTTTATTCAGATTTTTATATTAATTTCCCATATTTGGTTCTTACATTCTTTATCAGAATTACACAAAAAACAGATTCATTTATTTATTTGTAGCTTCTGTTTTAACTACTAAAACTCTAACAGAAGTAATAAATTAATTTAGTTATTATGTGCCTCCGAAGTATAGTCATTGTAAATAGAAATCAAAGAAACAATATCCAATACTCCATTAAATCAGTTTCTAACCAATATCTATAATATATCAAAGTATCTGATTAACACGCAAAAAAGAGTCAGCGGACACATACTCATGAAATAACAATCAAACAAATCCACAGTATTCATTATACAAATATTTAGAAGCCTAAATAATTCTATAAATTGAGTATTATAGAAGGTAAAAAATTAATTAAAGGGTATTTTAAAATCACACTAGAGAAAGTGCTACTTATCTTTTGCAGGCTTCTTCACAGCTTCCGTTTGATACATTAAAACTTCCAAATATTCAGTAGTAGAGGAATCTGTATGAAATTAAACCATGACAATGAACTGAACTTTAGTTTCTGGCAAACAAACTGTATCAGAATGGCAAACAAAGTATCTTAATAAGCAGTAATATCTTTAAGTGTAATATTTTTGTATACTTATCATTCCTTTAGTAAAATATTTTGGAAAACTTATCACTCATTTCGTGTATGCAGTAGTTTGACCTTTTTTTTGGGAAAGATGAACAAAGATATTATGGTCAACTAAACAGCATGTCAGAAAACTGACAAAACCAATAAAAGTTAAAATTGAACTGCTTCTTTACTCTTTCTACAAAGCTAATATTATTATATTACTCTATTACTCAATTACTCTATACTGTATTACTGTGTTACTCTATCTTAGGTGATAATTATAAAAAGTCATATTCACACAATTCAAACACTATAAGAAGGGCTTTGTTCTTCTGAATCCATACTTCACACTGTCTAATTTCTTGGCAACACTCCCAAAGAAGGATATCACACTCTACCTACAGTGATGAGAAAGCTAACACGCTCTACGGTCATAAACAACAAACGTAAAATAGATTTAAACGTTGATGAAGGTTAGTGTTCAGATTGCTTAACTTTTGTGAAGAATATACAGATCAGATAGACTTTGTGTTGTGAATTTTTCCATGTCAGAAATTTTAAAGTAGTTGAATATTAAGAGTTTATACATGCACGAAAAGTGAATAGTTATCTCTAATATCTGTACTTCTGAAAACTCTCTTAGCAGATTAATGCTCATCATTTTTGTTCAAATTAAAGTTCTCCAACATTTGCAAGCTTCAGATTAGTATATTAAAATACTTACTTAAGGTTTACAGTAGAGATATATCTGTACATTTGTTCATAAAATCATTTATTATCAAATCTGAAGAGTACTTCAGTTCTGTACCTTCTTAGAAACTTAATTTTAATAATTTAACAACTCTAAACTAAAAACATAAAGTACCTGAATATAATTTTAGCTGCTGCCTTTCAATACTTCAGCTGGTGCCATATACTGTGTCTACTGTAATACTGTTTCAAAAACTGTAGGAAATCAGAAGAGAGTAAATTTATTTCATAACAGCTCCAACACACTAGAAAATACATATGTATTACATAGTTTGTCCAAAAACAATAATCCATCAAACTTTGCAGAAATTCATTCACGCAAAAAATAGCTTTGTATATACTCAGTTATCTGCGAACATCATACTTAAACAAATTTTTCTACATAAATTATATTTCTAATTTTGAACAGAAAAAACAAAAATGCCCTGACCCAAATATTGCTCAATTATGCATACAGTTATTACATTTGCACAAATCCAGCCCAACCATGAGTTCATACAAATATGTTATGGTAAATACACAATAATCATAACAAGTTAAAGAACATACAAAATAGATTTAATTGTGTTCTTACTTTGCCATACCCAGCATTTGAATGCCTAACTTAGAAATTACGTTTTTTTTTTTAAGCAACTGAAACAATCTGAGTGGTTAATAGTCATGAATTTATGGAATTTAGTGATGCTACTTTATCAAAATAAGAGGAAAGCCATTTTCTTCATTTTCTTCTAAAAAATGTCCGACGAAATAATACTCCATCTATTTCTGTTTGCGTAGTTGTAAAACTACGAATTCAACCTTAAGTCTATTTCTCAACACTAAGGTTATGGACCAATCTCGAACCCAACAAAGCAAGCAAGAGTAGGAATCCAGTAATGACAGCAAAAACAATATGTACAATCTTAGAATAGAACACTTAGCTTTTTCAACACCAGGTATTGCATAACACCATTCAATACCCATCATTTGAATACCTAAATTACAAATCCTTCCAAGACCGATGTTCTGCATTATAAACAATATGAATGGTGAGACGTCATGACCAAAAACAAACTACATCACAGTATAACAAAAATTATACCTATGCCAGTTTCTTATTTTTTGTTCAAAAATATGTCCGATGAAAGCATACTTCATCTATTTCTGTTCGCGTATTTAAAAACATACGAAATGAACCTTCAGCGTATTTCTGTACACTTAGGTTAAATACCAATCCCGAACCCAATAGCGCATATCGGAGTAAGGCAGTCATCTACCCAAAACAAATTGAAAACTGAATATCCGTAGAATACAGTACTTATCTTTTTGTAAGGTCGAATACTCGAAACCCGATTCATACAACCATGAAATGACTGCAGATCTTAGAAATCCTCCGATTTTTGAATTCCAATCGGAAGAATCTGAATGTTGAAAAGTCTTTTATAAAAGACTTTGCTCTGAAAAAGAAACCCGATGTTAGAAATTAGGGTTGAAACCCCCAAATTAAAAAAAAAAAAATTGGGAAAACTTACTGGGTCAAACCTAATGGATCGGTATGAGGGTCCGATTCCGAATGAGAAATATATTGAAGGAAGAAAATTTCATCCGCAGTCTTTTGTTTCGAAACAGAAAGGATCCGAACGGTGACAAGTCTGGCCGCACAGACTTTGTTTCAGAAACTGGAGATGTGCGTGAGAAATTAGGGTTTGAGGGACTGGCTTGCCGTCTTCATTCACCCTTCCTTTTTGTTTTTTTAAGTAAATAAAATAAAAGAAAAAGGCCTGAAGGCCTCATCTGCAAATGGGCCATTAATTAACATTACAAAAAAATTAAAGAAATGGCCCAAGTAATAGTGCATTGGACATTCTGGTGGGCTACATTTTTGGGCCTAAATTAAATACAATTGTAAATATATTACCTTAAAAAAATTATTTTGTTTCAATTTCACAGCAATTTAATTATTTTCTATATTTCATAAAATATACGCTCTTTATTATAATTTCCAATATTTGATTTGCTGTAGATTGTTAAATATATAAATAATTTAAATTAAATATATTGAAGAGGGTAATTTTGTATTAAAGATTGGCAAATAACTTTTTATTATTTATAAATAGTTATATAGTTATTTATGTAATTAAAAATTAGGTAGTGTTTTATTCCAAAATTATATTCTTTCATGAAAGTCTGGATAAATGAATTAATGTAATATTATTTCCGGCGTAGCTACTATTTTCATATCACTCACATATAAATTAAGTAATGTCATTCTACATTACCTTTTTTTTATTATTATTATTGTTCATATGCTTTGGTTATTTATTTATTGTAGCAGAAAATCGTTCTCCCTGCTCACAAAATTTGGTGCTGAATGGAATTCAAAATACTTTGAGGAATTCATTCGAACATTCAGTTACCCCTTTGACTGATCTTAGAAATGGTAAATTATTTTACAGTTAATTACTTTACAATTAGATTTACCTGTTTTTATGTTATGTTTTATTTTTAATTTTTATTGACTAAAAGAATTACTAAACTGACGGAGTAGCACCGTCGAGTAGATAGTGTGTTGTACTATTAATTATTTATTTAATTTTAGAAAATTAACTATTAATTATATTATCTCTTTTTATGAATTATTTTGTGTATTTTACTACATAAATTTAACCATACTTCTTTGTTACCTAAATTCTGGTATATGTACATTTAAATATTTAGTTTATATTTTGTAAATGTCATATTTCAAAATATATTTTTCATTTTGTATGTAAATAATTCTTACATGTTGAATATTGTACTCTATGATATTAATAAATTCCGTATTTTTGAATCCTAATAATAATAATTAATTTGAAATACGATATGCATTATCAAAACTAATTATGAAATGAGAAATATTAAACTTTGATAAAATTTATTTTGTAATTTTAAAGCTCTTAAATATAATTTTTTTAAATTTTATAAAAATAATATTAATTTGGTCTAATTGCACTATACTTCAATCATTGCTAAGAAAAAATAATATATTCGTTTGCATTTGTAAGAACTTTATGTAATGTAAAAATAATAATTTCTTCTTATACTATGTTGGTTATTATTTCACAATTCATTTTTTGAGATTCTAATATAATTTAGTGATTTTTTAATTTTTATTTTTAAACAGAAAATCCTTATCCCAGTTTGAATACTTATACATTTGGAAGAATTCAGGCTACTTCGACGAACACATTCTCACAGCCAGTTACCACTTTAATTGATCTTACAAATGGTACAATATTTTTGTAAAATTGAGGAGACCAAATTAGTTACACTTTGTCAAGTTCAATGTTACTGATGAATTTTTTTTATAAAGTTTCTTCAACCAGCAGGGTTGGGCAGATTATTGCATCAAATTTAAACATAGGCATGAATGGAACTACTGAATCAACTACGATCGATGGTATTAATGATTGTATGTTTGTGAACTTAACTCATGATCATGACTTCTCCAACAATCCTACATCCTCAACATTTCCTCTAACTACGGAGTTCTCAGATCTTCCTCAAGGTCCATCAAATCATTTAACCGATGATGGTATGAAATCCATTTTCTATGGAAATATGAATTTTTTTTAATAATTCTATCTTTACATATGTTTACTCATTAAATATAACTTGAATTTTTCAGTTAATGGCTGTGCAGATAATGAAGATAGTGTTGCAGCCATTGGTACTTACTCATTGCTCTTTCAACTTATAGACATAAAATTACAATTAAATTATTTAGAAATTACTAACGTTCATGTATATTTCAGAATATAGTGATTACGGTGATCCAACGTATAGCTGTCAATATTGTTGTGCGTGTTTTTGGTACGAGGAACGTTTACGGTCATATTTTAAAGCCAGTCAACCAAAGTACTCAGGATGTTGTAGTCAAGGGAAGGTCGAACTACCTCCATTAAAAGAGCCACCGAATCTTTTAAACGATCTTTTTCGTGGATTGACTGATAAGAGCAAACATTTTTTGGATAATATAAGATCATATAATAACATGTTTTCTTTTACCTCAATGGGTGGTAAAATTGATCATTCACCTAATCAAGGCAATTCTCCACCTATCTTTAAATTACACGGACAGAATTACCATTTGATGGGGAGTTTGTTGCCAACTGAAGGATGTACGCCAAAGTTCGCCCAACTATATATCTACGACACTGAAAATGAAATAAGCAACCGAATCCACTGTGTTAGGTAGGTTATTTCTCAATAATTTTAAAAACTTAATATTTTTTTCCATCACATCTATTTTAATGGATATATAAAATTGAAATGTGCAGGAATAATGACACTAGCAATAATCTACACTCAGAAATAGTTTCAGAATTGAAAGAAATGTTGGACGAACATAACGTACTGGTGAAATCTTTTCGAATGGCTAGAGATAACATGTATGCTGGAGATAATTCAAATGTGAGGTTGAGATTAATCGGTAGGAGGGGACAAGATGCAAGGAGGTATAATTTACCTTCGGCATCTGAAGTTGCTGCTCTTTTAGTGGGTGATTTTGATGAGTCGTTGGGCGATAGAGATATAATTGTTGAGACCAAATCTGGTCAACTGAAGAGGATCAATGAATTGAATGCTGCGTACCTTGCGCTACAGTACCCTTTGTTGTTTCCTTATGGTGAAGACGGTTATAGAGAGGACATACCTTTCTCTGATTGTACAAATAGTAATGGTTTTGGAAGAAAGACAGTCAGCATGAAAGAGTGGTTTTCTTACCGATTGCATGACAGAGTACATGTTCCTCAAATCATCCTTTGTGCAAAACGATTAACCCAACAATTTGTTGTAGATGCATACACCATGGTGGAATCAAGTAGGTTGACTTACATTCGAACACACCAAAAGCAGTTACGTTGTGAAATGTATAAAGGTCTAGCTGAAGCATTGCTCCGTGGTGAGGGTGATCCATGTGCTCTAGGAAGGAGGATTATACTACCCTCAAGTTTTACTGGTGGAGCTAGATATATGATTCAAAATTATCAGGATGCGATGGCAATATGTAGATGAGCTGGGTATCCAGATCTATTTATAACATTCACGTGTAACCCAAGGTGGCCGGAAATAGTCCGTTATTTGGAAAAATTATGTTTGAAGGCTGAAGATCGACCAGATGTGGTGTGTCGTGTTTTCAAAATGAAGTTGGATGGTCTAATCAAGGATTTACGACAAAATAAAATATTTGGTGCAGTTCGTTCACGTACGTAGTTTAATTTAAACTTTTATGAAATAACTTAAGTGATTCTGGCATACATTTGTAGTGTTTATTATCATTATTCAATTATTACAATATTTTGTTTGTCACTTATATATATTTTTTTCAGTGATCTACACAGTTGAATTTCAAAAACGTGGTCTACCGCATGCTCATATATTATTATTTATGGATCAACAAGATAAGTATCCTACACCGAACGACATTGATAGGATAATCTCAGCAGAGATTCCTGATGAAAACAAAGATCCTAATTACTACAATGCAGTTCGGGAGTTCATGATACATGGTCCGTGTGGTGCGGCTAGACCAAAGTCTCCATGCATGTCATCTGATGGGTGTAGTAAACATTTTCCCAAAAAGTTTGTTCATAATACAACTGTTGACGAAGATGGTTATCCAGTTTATTGTCGTAGGGATAATGGTAGGACGGTCGTGAAGAGTGGAGTGGAGCTTGACAATAGATATGTTGTTCCTCACAACAGATATTTATTACTTAAGTATGGTGCACATTTGAATGTTGAATGGTGTAATCAATCTCGATCGATCAAGTATTTATTTAAATATGTGAATAAAGGACACGATCGAGTTACAGCTTCTTTCTATAAAAGTGCAGGTGATAAGGAAACATCAGAAAATATTGATGAGGTTAGCATGTACTATGATTGTAGATATGTGTCTCCATGTGAAGCTATGTGGAGGATCCTTGGTTTTGAAATTCAATTTAAGAATCCATCCGTTGAACGTTTGAGTTTTCATTTACCCGATCAACAATCAGTTATTTTTTCAGATGTAGATCCAATAGATAGTGTTATGGAACGTCCGACGGTTAACCAGAGCATGTTTTTGGCGTGGTTTGCGGCCAATAAATTATATGAAGAGGGACGGCAGCTTACTTACGCTGAATACCCACAAAAATTTGTTTGGAAAAGGGACAAGCGAATTTGGACAAAACGGAAACGCGGATTCTCATTAGGTCGAATATTTTATGTGCCTCCTGGTAGCGGAGAAATGTATTATTTAAGATGTCTACTGAATATCATCAAAGGTCCAACATGTTTTGAAGATCTAAGAACAGTAGGAAATGTTACATATAAAACTTTTCGAGAAGCGTGTTATGCCCATGGTTTATTGGACGATGACAAGGAATACATTGATGGCATAGTTGAAGCAAGTGAATGGTCATCTGCGCATTCATTGAGATATTTGTTTGCAACTTTACTGTCATGTAATAATTTAACAAAACCAGAAGATGTTTGGGACATATGTTGGACATATTTGTCAGACGACATACTATACAGACAACGTCGCCTTCTTAATCATCAAGGTACGCTGCGTAGTATTTTCTGCTTGCTCTTTTATTTCCATTGGACAATTAATAATGTATTAAATGAATGTATTTATATACTGTGTTAAATTATATTTGTTTACATTTTATAGAGCTGAATATGGACGACGTTGAAATAAAGAATCTTACTCTGGTGGAGATCGAGAAAATAATGCGAGTACTAGGTACGAATTTGAGAGAATTTGATAAAATGCCGTATCCAGATATGAATAATTTATCAAGTGTGCAAAATAAATTAGTCTATGAAGAGCTACGCTACAATCGTGCTGCTTTAGGTGATGAACACTCCATTATGATATCAAATCTCACAGATGAGCAACGAAATGTCTATGATACTGTTATGAATGCAGTTGCCTCACACGAGGGTGGTGTTTATTTTGTTTATGGTTATGGTGGTACTGGTAAAACGTATGTCTGGAGAACGTTGTCTGCAGCAATCAGATCAAAGGGAGATATTGTTTTAAACGTGGCTTCCAGTGGCATTGCATCACTTCTGTTGCCAGGTGGTAGAACGGCTCACTCAAGATTTGCCATTCCACTTAATCCGATTGAGAACGGCACATGTTCTATAACTCAAGGAAGCAAATTAGCTGAACTTTTAGTCAGGTCGAAGCTCATAATATGGGATGAGGCTCCTATGATTCATAGGCATTGTTTTGAAGTTGTAAACAACACTTTGAAGGATATCATGCAATTATCCAATCCAAGGAACAAGCATAAACCATTTGGCGGTAAAACGATTGTTTTTGGTGGAGATTTTAGACAAATATTGCCAGTCATACCAAAAGGCACACGTCAGGATATTGTTCATGCAAGCATTAATTCATCCCCTATTTGGCAACAATGTAAGGTGTTGAGATTAACTAAAAATATGAGGCTTCAAAATCCATGTTCTTCTGAGTCGGAATTGATTGAGTTGAAAGATTTCTCTGATTGGATTGCACGAATTGGCGATGGAACGATTGGTATTCATCATGAAGGTTATTCAGAAGTAGAAATTCCTCCAGATATTTTGCTACCATATTCTTCTAATCCAATTGCAAGTATTGTGCAGAGTACTTATGCGTCTTTACCAAATTTTCTTGATGAACCCACCTTCCTAAAAAATCGTGCCATACTAGCACCCACTCTGGATGTTGTTGATTCGGTAAATGAATACATGACATCATTGAATTTAGGTGATGCAAAAACATATTTGAGTTCCGATAGCGCGTGCAAGTCAGATTCGAATGTTGATTTCTTGGCCGATGTACACACAACTGAATTTTTGAATGGTATTAGATGTTCAGGTGTTCCAAATCATGAATTACAATTAAAGGTTGGTACTCCTGTAATGTTACTGCGGAATATTGATCATACTCTTGGTTTATGTAATGGAACTCGGCTGGTTATTACAAAGCTTGGAAATCACGTTCTGGAAGCGCAGATTCTAAGTGGAACTAATGAAGGGCATAAAGTTTTAATCCCAAGATTATCTTTAACACCGTCTGATTCAAGGTTGCCTTTTAAATTTCAAAGAAGACAATTTCCTCTTATTGTGTCATATGCCATGACAATAAATAAGAGTCAGGGTCAATCGCTCTCACATGTTGGACTTTTGTTGAGGAAACCTATTTTTAGTCATGGACAATTGTATGTGGCTGTTTCAAGAGTAACAAATCGCAAGGGATTGAAGATTTTAATTGATGATAAAGATAATCAGAACGCTACCTCAACAAAAAATATTGTGTATAAGGAAGTTTTCCAAAATTTGTAATTTCAATATTTGTAAAATTTGATGTTTCACTTTTTTGAATTTTGTACATTGTTTCCATGTAATTTTTTGAAATCTTTTTATGCAATAACAATGTGTTACTGTTTATTTTTAAAGTTGATGTAAATATATGTCAAATTTATATTTTCTAACTATAGAATATAAATTTAATAGAAAACGGCTCAAATTATATACTTTAATAGTACATCTTATTTGTTAATTATTTTTTTATTTTCAATTTTCGTGCACCGCACGGGTGAGTTTCTAGTATACATATACATAAACTGAAAATTAAAAATGTTAGTTGGCCTAACGTTTTAAATTTTCAGTTTGACCAAAATTAAAATATCGAGTTGATATTTTACATAATTTTGGAAAAACTTTTCAAAAACACTATAAAACATTTTTTTTCTTTTACAATATTTGTGTAATTGTCCTGAACCATGAACCAAGAGTATGGTTAATTATTTTATATCACTATATAAAAATTAATATATATATATATATATATATTAAAAAAAGGCTTTGTTTTCTCGCCCAGTAAACATTTTAATTTAGTGTGTTGTAGTAATTTCTCATATGTTACTTTTGAATGCATGAATATTGTATAATGAACTCCTAAAACTTATTATGTTGCAATTTACCATAATAGATAGTATAATATAATCAACAAATTATATATACGATATATAATACAATATAAACTATATCTCACAGTATAATATTTACTATTAGATTAAAAAATACCATTATTTTTTAATTGGTTATTTGAATTATACTTAAATATTTATTATGTATGAATTTGAACTGCATATAAATATTATTTAATTAATTTTTGTTATTATTTAATATTTAATCTATAATATAATTAATCAAATTTTTTTAGAAACAAGACTTAGAGATGAATGACTTTTTTTAGTGCAAAACTATATTATTTTCACATATCTCTACTTATAGAATAGCATATTATAAATATTCTTAAATATTTACTATAAATATTTATTGTAAATAATTTTATTTTATTTATTAAATGTATTATAAACCGTGCATAAACACCTGGTATCAAAAAGAAAAACTAACATTACTTTGCAACTTTGTAGACGGTTAGGATAGATGGACCAAGGTGTGTTTCGTGTATCCGTCACGTCAGATTAATTCCCTCAAAAGGGTTCTCTCACCCGGTTCAACCCGACACAGACCAAAACCCTAAACCAGCAGCCTCTCTCTCATTTATTCTGTTTCTTCCTTTTTGCACAACACTTCACGCAGTCCGGCGGCCGATTCCATAAACGTAAGTTCTTCTTCATTTTCGGCTTTATTTCGCCTCCATTCCTACGTATATGCTTATTAACAAAATCCAAAAGTTCTGATCGAATTCGCCGATTTGCTCGCAGGAAAGCAGCAAAGATGAGTAAAGGCGCGGTGGTGGGAGCGAAAGGCGGGAAGAAGAAGGGCGTGACCTTCGTGATCGACTGCTCGAAGCCGGTGGAGGATAAGATTATGGAGATTGCTTCCCTCGAGAAGTTCCTACAGGAGAGAATTAAGGTCGGGGGAAAAGCCGGCGCTCTAGGTGACTCTGTAACCGTTGCTCGTGACAAGAACAAAATCACCGTAACTGCCGATTCCACTTTCTCGAAAAGGTGATTAATTTTGTTTTAACTTATGCGAGGTTTTGGATTTGTTTCGACATCATTAAGGATGTTGCTCGGAATTGTGCTGCGCTGGGTTGCTTTTTTCGTGACGTGGCTGTTGCGTATGTGCTTGTTGTGTAATGTTGAAACCTATATGTGTTTTCTGGGAGCTTCTGTTCGTGGAAAACATATTACACGCATGCACAAATGTGTATGTGTATGTGTTGTTTATGGTCGAAAATTAAAAGTCAGTTATGATCTTTTGGATCCAGAATTTAGTGAGAAATATAAAATAGAGTTTGCAATAAAATGCAATACGAATGGAACATCCAATCTGTGACAGATATTCGAACGATTCTCAGAGTTGCAGGATAGTGAATTTTGCAGTACTTGATATGTGCCCCTTCATAGTAAAGCAATCATTATTTGGCTTGCTGCCTTGCTCCTATTATATTACAAAATTTACAATGTTTTTGAAAGTATTTTCAGAAATCCTCAGAAATTGTACTGCATACATGTTTATACACTTCTATACGTTATATATATATATATATATTTGAATTAGTTAGCTGCAAAGGTTGATTCATTAATATCAATTGTTCTATATAATGCCCTAGAAATCATATGCTGTACTAAGCAAGGATTCAATATTTAAACTTATTGAAGTCTGAATTGGGATAGTGCATTTCAGGTGTATCCAGTTATATGTATTGAAGAAACATTGTTTGTCTCATTTGTGGTATTTGCTTGGGTATGATGAAGCCACCACTGAATTGACTTGGTCTCCTATATGGCTTGTTCAGTATAGTGCAATTTGTATATAAATAAGTCTCTTTAAATTGTTCTATGGTAGACTAGGAATTCTATGAATGATAACATTACTTCAGTGCAATGCCAGTTTGGTTTTTGCTTAACCTAGCTAATACAAAGTAATTTATCAAGCTTTCGGCCAGTTAATATTTATAAATCTTTTTCTTTTTGATATATTTGATTGTTTTTTTGTAACATAGTAGTGAAAGCTGGAGTAAATATTGTAACCAGAGGAAGCCATTAGTGACAGATTTATTGCAGAGAGTGTAATAATTAGAAATAGTAAACATACTCGGTACTCTGAGTCCTAATTGAGAACTGACGCAGTCTAATAGTTGGTATCAACAAATCTAATAGTCTGTTGCATTAGTTAGATGCATGTCAAACATACATAACCTTTCATTTAGGCTAGGTAAGAGGGCACCTAAATGTTTGTCATTACCTCTTTTTTAAAATCTTTGCACCTTGTCAACTGTCTCGCTCTTGTTAATTGTTGTCGGTATATGAATTATTATGTCAATGCCATATTAAAATGCAAAGTAAAAGCAAAGCTTCTGAATTCTTTCTGCGCGCCAGATATTATTTTTTAAATAAATGAGGTTACTTTTTTTTGTTGAATTGTGGGGCACAGGATGAGTAGTTATTGGTATTTGTCTAAACATCTAGGAAATAAGTTGCATTTGTTTATGTAAGAAAATTTTCGACGTGGTGTTGTTTATTTTTCGTCTTGCCCCATTGAAAGGTGCATTTTGTCATCCTCCATTTTCATCGACTTATTATCATTTTATATAGGTATCTCAAGTATTTGACTAAGAAATACTTGAAGAAGCATAATGTAAGGGATTGGCTTCGGGTGATTGCTTCCAACAAGGAACGCAATGTTTATGAACTGCGCTACTTCAACATCGCCGAGCAAGAGGGAGAGGAAGAAGACTAAAAACTTTTGCAGAACAACTTTTTGGATCAATTTATGTTGTTGGGTTCGGTATCCATCCGCAATTTCTGCATTCCCTAGCTAGTTTATGAGTTTTTGACTTTTGGTTAATGAGTTGCTTTATGTTGCTCTTATTTTATACAATTAATTTAGCAGCACCAGATGCCCGTTTTTGACTTGTATGTTTGGTATTTTGCATGGTGTACCTTTGTTCTCAAGATGATCCTTATAGAGTTTTATTTTGATTTTGCTAATTAGCAAACTTGTGAGGCAAGTGAGGCCTGCCTTGTTTGCTTACCCTCCTCTTTTATTTGATTTGCTTTTGTTTTTTTATTTTTGGGGGGGGGGGGGGGGATTGGGTAGGCTGATTTTTTATTTATTTATGAATATTATTATATTCTTGTATTTTAAATTTTGTTCGAGTAGGGCTGATGTACTTTTAGTTGTAGAAAATGAATTTTTCCTTGAGTGTTAGTTGAGTTGATTATACCTTTTGATTTGCATAAAAAAGTAGTCATTAATGGGGTGCTTGGTTAATTAGAAGGAATAGTAATAAAGTTGTGTGTTATGACTATGGGTATGCTCAATATGGTTGTTGTGGTTGGATTACAATGAGAATGACTATCATTTCCATATATGGTGCTTGGCTTAATGGAAACTATTTTTGATTTTGTATTATTATTATTATTATTATTATTATTATTATTATTATTATTCTAGACCTAGGAGAGTGACTCAAATCCAATAAATTAAAACACAATTATATGACAGGTGAGGAACAATCAATTTTTACTAAATTTAGGATTTTTACTGAGAACTTCTTTAGTTGTAGAAGCTTACAAGAAAAATTTCACAAACTTCTGTGCCTTCACTCGGCATAACGGCAATAAGGGCACGAAGTAGGCTGTGCCTTCACTCGGCATAACGGCAACAAGGGCACGAAGTAGGCTTAAACGACCGTGGGTAAACTCAAACTTGATTCAAACCTTCCTTATTCTATAATTGATTTTAATTATTTGATTTTAATTATGTTTTCAAAACCTTAAAAGGTTTGGAACCATGTTAGTAGAAACATGAAAAGTCAAGCTATGATCTAACACAATGATTTAGCCAGCCATATTAGGCGGCAGATATAAAAATAAAGAAAACAAAACAAGAAATTAAAATTTGAACTTAGACTTAATTTGTACCCAGTAGCAGTTTATTACAAATATAACTTGATAGATTTATAGAGGGGAGATTTTGGAAGAAAGAGAAGAGAGGCGGGAAAACTCAAGCGTGCCTCTTCCAAAATGAAACTACCTATTTATAAGGGAAGAGCCGGACATGAAATCCCGGATTTCCAAAATAAAAAATAAACAGTAAAACTTTACAAAAGTTACTTTATAAAAGTAGGAAGTGACAAATATGTCACATTTTTCAATGACAGAGATTCCTGTCTGACATCTGTCCAATTGTTTTCTTTTAACAGAAAACCACACAATTATTCAAAATTCTTTAATGACTTCATTCTATCTCTTTGGTGAAAGAGTCTTTGAACTCTTCAAGGGCTTCAAATAAAGCTGAATGAGGAATATTATCTTCTGGATCTTGTGAATCTTGTAAAAGACTAGTGAACTGATTTTCACTAGTTTCAGACCTCATGGAAGTATCAGATTTTGAATCTGAACTAATATTCTTTGAAATATCTTTTTTAATCTCAGAAACAAATAATTCAATCATTTGTTTTTGTGAGAGAATTCCAGCATAATTCTGGGTCAAAATCTTGAAAGGACTAATGTTATCAACCTTTTCCTTTTCTTTTTCTTCTAGATCTCGCTTATAAGCTTTGATCTTTTCATTTATTTTTTCATATGTTTCTTCTGAAAATAATTTTCCAGATTCTGGGTCCATTCTCATCATTTTTTTCCAGAATTTGCAATGGCTGATACGCCAAAGACAAGGAGCACCATAGGTAGTATAACCAACCATTGGAGTCCACTTCTAGATCCATGGAATACCAAATTCAATAAAGAAAAGACAAGTTGTCTTTCCTTCAATGAAATTGTCTGAATTTTTTTCCTGTATAACAGGAGAGACTGATATCCAGTATTTCATAAGATTATGAAATAATTCTAGCAAAATTTTTGCCGATGGTCCAAATGTTCTCCACCAGGTAAAGAACCAATTTGGAATCTGTTTGTGGAAAATATTTTCACAAACTTTAATAAATCAAGAGTGTTTATGCCTCTTGTTCTCATAAAAGAGTGTTTTCTCAAAGCTTTCGATATAATCAAAATAATTAAATTTGAAATTTAAGTTATGAACCTGAGAAAATAATTCCTTTTCTGCTAATGGAGAAATGCCCCATTCTTCAAAAGATATAATCTTTTTGATAATGATTTTGGAAAAGTTATAATATTTTCCTCTTTCTCCAGAAGAGAAATGATTAATCTCCACACTATTAGTGGAAAGAAGGAGGTTTTCATAGAAACCTCTTTGTTTGTAAGAACCACACACGTATGACGTGTTAGAAAGATATATTTCCATTATTGTCCATGGACTATTAGCCCATTGAACATCTCTTTCTTCTATAAGAAGAATAATTTGTTGATCAATATTTTCGACAAATATTTTTTTCTGAATCATCTTCTTTTGCTATATTAGCATAAGAAGTTTGAGTATCATCAAAAGAGATATTAATCTCTTTTTGTTTTTGTTTCAAGAATTCTTGAAACTCATCATTAAGATCAGAAGTATTACCTCCAACAGAACTTGCTATATTAGCAATGTTTTGGGCAATCAATTTTTGTTTGCCATGCTGAATAATTGTTCGGGATTGGGGATTATAACCCCTTCCTCCTCTTCCTCTATAAGAGGAAAGGTCACCTCGACCTGGAAGTCCTCTTTCTCTATGAGAGGAATGATTATCTCGACCAAGGAAACTCATTCCTGTAAAAATTCACGTATAAGAAAATCAGGCAAATAATTTTCATTGCCCTTTTTATGAACAATAACAAAATCGAATGGAGCAAGATGTGATTGCCATATGGCAAACATTTGCTTAGAAACATCATGTTTGAAATATTTCTGGAACATGAATTTAGCAGCATTGCAATCAGTTTTAATAATAAATTTTTTATTATATAAATCATCTTGAAATTTTAAAACACATTTAACAATGGCAAGATTTCTTTAGCCACTGTTGAATAGTTTTTCTGGGCATTATTCCATTTCCCAGAATAAAATCGAACAAGATATTCTTGTTTTTTATGGGGATCAACCTATTTAAGGATTCCACCATAGTCAATGTCAGAAGCATCAGTTTCAATAATTTTTTCCCATAAGGGATTTGCTAGCATAAGACATGGAAGGTTTTTAACCTTTTCTTTAATTCTTTTGACAGCCTTGGTATGATTATCATTCCAAGGTGGAGGATTCTTTTTGAGTCTGTCATATAAGACAGAAGTATCTTCATTAAGATTTTTTATATAGAAAGAAATATAATTTAGACTTCCTAAAAATCTTTGTAATTGAGTTTATCAGTAATGATATCTTGAAATTTATTTCCAAATTCAATGCTTCTTTGAATAGGAATAATATTTCCTTTGTCAATAACATGACCAAGAAATCTAATATTTGTTTGAAATAAAATCATTTTTTGCTTTGAAATAACAAGGCCATTTTTTACCACAATATCTTTAAACATATTTAAATGTGTAAAGTGTGATTCAATGTCTTTAGAAAATACAAGAATATCATCAATATAAACAATAATAAAATTGCTAAATGGATACAAAATGCCATTCATAATTTGTTGAAATTCTGAAGGAGCATTTTTTAATCCAAAAGGCATTACTGTCCATTCATAGTGTCCAAATGGGACATTGAAGGCAGTTTTATATCTATCAGATTCATTAATTTGAATCTGCCAAAATCCTGATTTTAAATCAAATTTTGAAAAAATTAATGCATTAACAAGTCTATCAAGAAGATCCTTCATGTTAGGAATAGGATGTCTAATCCATTTTAAAACTCTATTAAGAGGTTTATAATTTATGACGAGTCTGGGAGCACCTCTTTCCTGCTCAGAATGTTTATTAACATAAAATGCAGTACATGACCAAGGAGATTTTGAAGCAGTTATAAGCTTCTTTTGTAATAAAGAATCAATTTCTTTTTTGCATAACTCTAAATATTCAGAGTTCATTTGGCAGAGTCTTGCCTTGGTAGGAATATCCTTTTCTTTAAAATTTTCTTCATAGGGAAGAGAAATAATGTGCTTTTTTCTATCCCAAAAAGCATTTGGTAAATCATTACAAATATCAATTGAAAACTTATTAAAAATAAGTTTAATTTTTTCTTGTAATTTAGGGTTTTTGAGTTTTTCTTCAATTGTTAGAAAACTCACTTCTTCTTTTAAAGAATTAATTTTAAAGGTTTTTCTTTCAATCTGTTCTTGTAGTTCATTAAGAACTCTATGAACAGGTTTTTTGTAATAAATTCAAAAGATATCGATTTTCCTTCAAAGGTTCCAGTTAAACCTTTTTCATTGACAAGAGTTAAAGGATAAATTTTATAAATGAAAGGTAAGCCAAGTATAAGTTGGCTTGAAATATTTTTTGCAAGAAGAAAACTTGTTGAAATACAACAATTGTCTTTGCAAATGTATGTTTTTGGAATCTTGAAATTTATATCAAGACGTTCACCTCCAACATGTGAAAGAGAATGAGAAGTTTTATGAAAATATCTTGTAGGAATTAATCCTTCCTGTATAACTTTTAAATCAGCACCACTGTCAATCATGGCGATGAAATCAATTTTATAGTTTCTAATAAAAAGGGTAATTTTAGTATACCATTTCTGAGATATAATCATAGAAATAGTAGGCAAATAATTTTTCTCTAATGGCATAAGATGCTCATCAGAAGAATTATTATCAGAGGGATTTACATTTTCAATTACTTTTCCTTTATTATCTTCTAAAAGACAAAGTCTCTGATGGAAATTATCATTTATGTGATAAAGATTTTTAATTTCTTTTTTGAGATTATCAATCTCATGTACTAAATCCTGAGTAGAAACAGGATTTTATTTTTTATATCTCTGTCTAAGAAATTTATTTACTTCAGACATGGAGTATGAATTCTCAGTATTCTGAGAAACAATGTGACTAGTAGAACTAGAAGATGGAACATCTTCCATTTGATCAATAATGTTAGTTCTTAAAAGAGGATTTTAATTCTTTTAAAAAATTCTAGTAAATTATCATTAGTCAAGACACTTAGATTAATGTCTTGAAATTGAGACATAAGTTTATAAAACTCATCAGGGTTTCCAGTATTTCTGACCTCTTTTGAAGGACGAATACAAGGTTGTCCTTGTATGCATGCTTCACAATCATCACTTTCTGATAATAAAGATTCATTATCAAGAATTTGAAGATCTTCAGAATCATTTGATTCTGAATAATCAGTTTCTGAAATTTCTGATTTATTATTATTAGAATCTAAAACAATTTTATATAATTTTTCTTTTAAATCATCATCAATATCAAGGGCTTTGATTTTATCTTTTGACCAACACTGGTTCGCATAATGACCAGGTTTTTTGCATTTTCTTCAAATTATAGAAAATTCTTTATTTTTTCTTCTATCTTTTTTATAAAAAGATGTTCTAGATTTTTTTTAATTCTTTTTTCTTATCAGAATAATATCTTTTCTTTTTTTAGAAATCTTTCCTTCTCTAATATCTTTAGAAGGACGCCTTTTTCCCTTAAAAGGAATTTCCAATCCAAATTGACCACAAAATTGGCCAAGTTGTTTTTTCTCAAGCAAATTTTGCTTTTTAATTTGGTTATTTAATTTCAACTCATTGCAAAGAGCTAAGCCCTCTTATATACAAGTTGAGATTAAATTACCATAAGTATAACTTTCGTAAGGTATATACACCTTATCTTGCCTAAGAATTCTACGAATTCTTTCAACAAAAAGACTAGGAAGACCATCAATAAATTTATCCTTTCAATGACTGTTATTACAGTCAGGTAATTCAAAGATACGTGTTAGAAATGTATATTTATACCATTTGAAATCAGATAGTGTTTTACATCTAAGATTACTGAGAAGAGTTCTAATATTCTCTCCATTATCAGTAAACTTACCTGTAAAATGATCAATAATAGTGAGAACTAAAGAATAAACTGCGTTCTCAACAGGAATATTATCCTCAATTTTAATAGAATTAAAAAATAGAAGATTTTTGTTCTTGGGATAAATAATTATCCCACCAACCTTTAAGTTGGCCAGTAAAACCAGCAGTTATCATAACAACAATATTTTTATCTGTATTACTAGATACTTTACACACAGTACTATACATCATCATACGATGTGCAAGATTATAGATGTGCCTATCAGTACAACCATCTAAATTCCATTCATAAATACTTTTTCCATTATAATTATTAGAAAGAAAATATTCTAGTTCTTCATGAAGAATATCTATTGGAGAAGGTCTATTATAATAGTACCTACTTTGGGTAGGCCTATCCGCCCATTTTATTTTGTTAATTTCTTCTGTATTATTAACAGAAGGAGGAGTATTCTTTTGAAATTCTTCTTCATCATCTAAAGCTGAAATATTAAAAGCTTTAAACTTTTCTTCTAATAATTTTTTCAAATTGGAAACAGAAGATTTTAATTTAAAATCTTTTATTAAAGGAGGAGATTGAATAGAAGAAGAAGCAATAGAAGAAATATCAACTTCTTTTTTCTTCTCAATATGAACATCAGGTTTTATCTGATTTATGGCTGAAATGATTTTTTCAACTCTTCGTGTAAAGATATCATCTCTTCACCAAGAATGGTTAAATAAAGATTTGTATAATTCTGGTTTTCAATTAATTGGTTTATATGCTTTGTAGTAATAGGAAGCATATCTGTTTCAATTTTTTTTTGAAAAAGCCGTAATATTTAAAAGACTTATTATTCTTTTTAATTTGAAAAGATTGTTGAGGAGGATACACAGATTTTTGAATCTGTCCAGAAGTAAGCTTATAACTTCTTTCAATTACTGAAATATGATCAGTAATAAAGATTTTAAAAAACCAAGGAACATAATAAATAATCTGATTATGTTCTTCACATAATTTATAAAAACTGTCAATAAAGAAAGTATATTATTTTTCAGTAAAACTTTCAAAATACCATTTTCTAAATAGTTCCCATTTGAGTGTATAAAATTATGTATTAATATGCCTTCTAATAGCAGATCCTTTGGAAAAATCTAATTTGGGTGTATAATTCTTAATTAAATAGTAAAATTCATTTGAGATACTGTATCAGTATCTTTAATGTTATAAACATTACTATATAAAATTTTATTTTTATCTATAATAATATTTTCAGTATGATCTTCTTGAGATTTATCATCTTCTTGTAAATAAGAAGATGTTGATGCCCTAGAAGTTTGTGGAATTTCCACATCATATTGAAAAGGAGAAATAAAATTATGATTAGATCTTGACTTGGATAAAGATCTTGAAGAAGATATTACTTGCTTTGTTCAGTAGCAAATTTGATTTGTACTGTCCCTTCAGTATTCTGAATAATTTGTTGTAATTTATTATCAACAACAGGAATTTTAGGCATAGCCTGTGTAAGAGTTCAATGTTCTGGGAATTTAATTTTCTTCCCATTCAATAGCTCTTCGAGTAGTAATATTGGATTTTTCAAAATTTGTTTCAATTAAAATAGTCTCATTAGACTTTTTATCTACTCTTTTACACATAGGATTAAAAGTATATAAAGGTTTAAAATATATTCGATAACAGATACATATAACTTCTGTTCCAGAAACATAATTATAATTTTCTGTACAAACATTCAATGTTAAAGTATCCAATATATTCTTATGAGTTAATGAAACTGTAAGATTTGGATAAACATCAAAATAGACTGGTCCATGAGCTAGGCTTGATTGAATCATTCCCATGAGGGAGTATGTAAAATCAAGATTTCTAGCATCTCTAAGAATTGCCATAAAAATCTCAGGTAACCCTTCTAGAGTCAAGGGCCTGAATGCAATTTGAATGCATCCTATATGCAGAAAATTATAAGTTTCTACAAAGGGTAAAATATCCCTTTCATTTAAGAGACGAATAGTCATCTCTTTATCATTAAGAGATATAGCTGATTCAGTAGTTTTGACTACTTGCTTGAGACCTAATTTCTCAAATGTTCATAATTCATAAACCAAATTTTGTTTTATTTTAGGAAGAGTCCATTTATTTAATAAATCTAAATTTTCAGGAATATCATATTCCTCAATTCTATTGTTTTTAACAGTAGTTTTCTTATGAAAAATATTCATAGAAATGAAAAGTGTTAGATCATAGATGAACTTTAAGCATATTTCTACTTCCATGGCTCTGATACCATCTAGACCCAGGAGAGACAGACTCAAATCGAATAAACTAAAACACAATTATAAGACAGGTGAGGAACAATCAATTTTTACTTAATTCAGGACTTTTACTGAGGACTCCCTTAGTTGTATAAGCTTACAAGAAAAACCCCACAAACGCCTGCGCCTTCACTCGGCATAACGGCAACAAGGGCACGAAGTAGGCTTATACGACCGTGGGTAAACTCAAACCTGATTCAAACCTTCCTTATCCTATAGTTGATTTTAATTATTTGATTTTAATCATGTTTCCAAAACCATAAAAAGGTTTGGAACCATGTCGGTAGAAACATGGAAAGTCAAGCTATGATTAGAAATCGATGAAGTTTATTTTTTCACATTTCAATTTGTTATTAATTTTTCTTTTAGTCTTTTTCATTTTTATCAAAAAAATTCTATTAAAAATTGAGTTTAAGTTGGATTTGTGAGGGTTGGACTGCTCGTCAGTAATTGAAAGTTGAGCCCAAATATTTTAATAAAGCGAACTATTGACTCGTTATACATAAGAGATTCATACATTTAAAAGATTTTGTATGATACATCATCTTTAATTAATAACAGTTGTGCAGATGAGTAGATGATATATCCCTATTTTATAACATTAAATTGACCTAAATCCATATATTTAATAATTGCCAGATGTTGCATGTTAATTTAATCAATTGAACCCAAAAATATGTTGCTCAATTATTAGTATTTCTTAATGTTGTATATTATTGGTCTGCTCAATATTTTAATGTTAAGATCTCCTACAAGATTGTCCCATGATGTCATCACCTTTGCCTTTCCTCAACTAGCCTCTCTAACTAGATTCACGGTATTCTCGACTCTAATTTTCTTACCAATTATAGGAGGGCCCAATACTCCTCCACTTGCCCATACAGGTCAAATAATACCAATTATAGTCTTGTTTACTTAGATAGATGGGTTAATCACACAATGTCCATGTTCAAAACTGAAACACGTTCAACTAACTCGGATGATACGACCACCTATTGTCTTAACACATTTATTTTCTTTTAATTATATTCGATATATTTTTTTTACTTTTTCTTGAATTTATTCTCATTACACTAAACTTACGTTGTTGAAGTTTAATTTATAAAATTACAATTGTGAGAAATCTTTGTGAATGCTGTGGTTGAGTAATTAATTACGCCATCAATCTAATTTTTACTTTTTTAAGATGTAGAGCTTAAAGTTTGAATTTCAAAATTACAATTGAGAGGGATATTTGTTAATATTCTAATTGAGTAATCAATTATACCTCGTTTTGTCACGAACATGAACTTTACTTATGAGCCAATGCTAAAAGTTCCAATTAATTACTAGGAAGAGATTAAGTACATAGCTCAAAAAAAGGTCAATTCTTGTTTTCAATGGATGTATGCTTTCTTGGTTTCATTTATCTGATTGCATCAACACTTTTATTTATGCAAATATATATATATATATAATTGGATGAATGTGTGAAAATATAAGGTAGAAAATTGATGAGCAGGCAATTAATTAGTACAGCGAGGATAGTTTCTGATTTCTCCAACTGGATTGCATTGCCAAAACAGACTGATTAAATTAAATGTAATAAAACAGAGCAACTGTAGCTGATGTTGAAAAGCTGAAGCATATAAAACAACACTTCAGATTTTTATCCAATTCCATGCAACTCTACACCTGCTCATCCCTCCGATCTCCATACATCTCGCCGCTTCAGAGGTGTTCGTGGGTCTCGCCGCCGGACAGCTGCTGCCCGGCGGTAGGTTTCGCCCTCTTTTTCTTTTTCTATTTTATTTTATATTCATCTGTGAAATGAGTGTTATCAGATGGGACCTTGATTAATTGCTGGTATAAAATGTCTGATTAGGAACTATTTTTAATATTTCCTTACGGTGAGAACTTGATTAATTGCTGCCGTGTGTGTTTGATCTTATTATCATTTGAAGTAAATTGTTATCATATTTCGTGTGTTCTTGGCAACTTTATGGCTTTTAATTTACTCTTAGTTAGTAAAGTAGGTAGGTGTCTGCATAAAGTTCGATGAGTTTGGTGCTATAGGATGTGTAATTAAAGGAGAACCACACGGAAGATTGTTATAAAGATGTGAAAATTAGAGGAGAATAACACAGCACACGAAGCACTGATCTTTAAATATTTGGTGTCCTCATGATTGTGGGTACTGCTTTTTGGCGGTTTTAGATGTCTATCCAGTGCTCTGCTCTGGACTCTTAGTCTTATATGTAGTTGGTACCCACTCAGTGATTCAATTTCATGATTAAAGACATCTGATGAAATAGTGATGAACAACATCACATGTGAGTTGTCCGACGTTAAAAATATATGGAAAGAAACAGAAGCTTATAAGCCTAGTGGGCTACTCCTCTTATCACCACTTGGTTTTAGGATAGAACCTAACTAAGGGTGACTATTGTCTCCTACATTAATGGGTACGCTTAATGAGTGAGACCGTGTCAAATCCCCTGAATTTAACAACATCCATACTTTTCCTTTTCTCCTTTCCAGTTTGAGTTTTTTTTTTTTTTTTTATGTTTTTTTTTTTATTTTTACAAAAAAGGTCCAATCAAGCATATTTTTAGTGGGTGGAATATAGAACAAACTTGACAACAGATCTCATGAGCATTACACTGTTCATCTTCATTGTTCTGTAAGTGATGCTAGTTTAATGTTGCTTAAAATTCTCTTGATGATCTGATGTTTACTCACGGGTTCTGGTTATGACTTCGATTATGTAATAGGTGCTTTATTTGTTCGGGAGGATTATTATGTGGTATTGGTGAGCATTGAAATTTAAACAACCTTATCGAGATGGGCCCTCTTAATAACAGCACTGGTGAAAACATATATGGAGGTTCCAATATCTTTGGGATTGAGGAATGTCAATTGTATTTGCTTTTCCGTGGTGAAACTAAGCTTGGTAATGGTGTTCGGGGCTTCTTGTATTTTCTGGGTCTTGCCTACTGTTTTATTGGATTATCAGCTATAACTGCTCGCTTCTTCCGGTCTATGGAACATGTTGTTAAGCATACTCGAACAGTTGAAGAGATAGACCCTTGCACTAACACCAAAACTATCAGACACAAAATTATTTGGAATTACACCATAGCTGACATCACACTGCTGGCATTTGGGACTAGCTTCCCCCAGATTTCTTTGGCCACAATTGACGCAATAAGGAATATTGGGAACTTGTACGCTGGAGGTTTGTCTCTCTTTCATGTTGTATGTGTCTTACATTGATCATTTGCACTCAACCACAAAATGCTAAATAAGAGCTAAAAGTGCCATTAAACTTTTCCCTTTTGGAAGTCAGTTAACATATGTTGTTTTCATTTCTAACTTCCTGATCATAACATATCACTTCGTTTCTTTGGATATGTCATTTGTGATGGATCAAAGCCTTTCAAAGTTAATGCTAGAATAAGAGATAGGAAGAGAAACTGTTAACATCATTTAGAGGTCATTGTGGCTTTGCTATCAGTCTCATAGGCAATTTTCAGCTATCAAGGTTAATATTGTTAAAGTTTAATTCTTTGTTAATTATAGGTAATAAATTGGTTAAGCCTAATCCTTGCAAAAGAAGGTTTTATTGTATTAGTTTTTCTAGCCGGCTTAGGTTTATTTTGGTATAGAGATGCATTTTAATTTCTTTCTATTCTACCAATCAAGTGATGATTCAGTTTCTGTAGTTTCTAGCCAGCTAAGAATGATTCCTAGAAGTTTCGCAGAGACTCTAAGATTTCACCTTAAGCCAACCTGTTTCTAAATCCTTCGGTATTCCAGACTAAAGTTCTTTGATCAATAGCCTTTAATTTCAGTTTCCAACTCCACCAAATCAATTTCATTGCAAATATACCTTATGATGCTAACTTTAGAGGACATGCTGTCGAATTCGATTTTGAAATCAGGACCTGCCGTATTTTGGATGATGAGATATTGATGTGTTAGGAGATATCATGAAAAAGGATTTGATTGGGGTACATTGAATATAAGTTTGGATATGATGGGATGTACTGTTTTGCTCCCACTTTCCTTTTCTATTTTACTACTGTGTGAAAGTAAATTCTCCTAATTTCCATCGAGAACATTGGTTTCACAGTATTTATGTTTTTCCATTATTTGCTTAACAGGTTTAGGTCCTGGAACACTAGTTGGTTCTGCTGCTTTTGATTTGTTTCCCATCCACGCTGTCTGTGTTGTTGTTCCTAAAGCTGGAGAACTGAAAAAGATATCAGACATTGGAGTCTGGCTTGTAGAGCTCTTTTGGTCTTTCTGGGCTTACATATGGCTGTATATAACATTGGAGGTAATATTTTTTATCTAGCTCAATTTTCCTGCATAGCATTGGAGTAATGGAATCTAAATGTTAGAATTGCTTGCCAGTTTATATGATGGATTCTGTTAGACTTTCTAGGTCTTTTTCCAATTTAACACCCGTGTCTGAGTCATCTTGCCTGCATTACTCGTTCCTCTTTGAAAAACTGATATGGTTATTGTAGCCTCCTACAGCCTAAAATAGGTCTTGTTGGTAATAGTTAATACTACAATCAAGATAGTAGGAGAAAAAAAAAAGGAATTTTATAGTTTTATTCCCTTTTCTTAAATTCTGAACAATTGGAAATTGTTAAAACTCATTTCAAATCAGTGGGAGAAAGAAAAAAAATTTAAATTATAGTTGAAGGGTACTCTGACCATGAAAATTGGATGCTATCACTTGACCTTACATTACTTTCTCAAGTAAGATTTCATAAGGACTTTTGCATTATACATTACATGGAAGGGCTTTGTACTGCATTTTTTAGTTTGACCAAGGGAGACACATAAGTTCCAGGATTTTCCAAACTCCACATAGTTTGAAAAACAATGAGGAATGGCTGTATTATTGTTTACTGAAAATAGATCACTCAAACTTGTCTATGAAGCTCCCAGTTGACTATAGTCTGAATACATTCATCATCTAACCTTTTGTTATAAATCATTTTTGTTGATGACAAAGTAAAGAAATTTAGATGAAGTAAATTCTTGGAACTGATTTGTTTTTTCTTGTTGGCAAGATTTATTCAGATTATACTATTGCCTAATTCTGTTGCTGATATTGATGATAATAAGAATTTACTAAAATTGGACCTTCATAATATTAATATGAAGCTCATAAGATAAAAGCGGCTAGCTTATTTTGAGACATTCCGTCAATTGAACTGATTGAGCTCGGAAAATATTCTTATCCCATTTTGTTGTGCATATGCCCAGTTGAATGGATCTCCTTTGTTGTAATGAAACATTTTAATATCTTACTTCAGATGGTGTAATTGCCTCCTCATACTGTCATTCCATGAAGAAAATTTCCTAAATCATAGTGCAAGTTTCTATTAAAAATGAATTATTGATGATTCAGATAACATGAGCCGCAGGTATGGACACCAAATGAGATCACTCTGTGGGAAGCCTTATTGACAGTGTTGCAGTTTGGGCTACTGCTAATACATGCCTATGCTCAAGATAAGCGTTGGCCCTATTTGTCTCTGCCGATGTAGGTCTTTGGCTGATATACTCAAAATTTATCCTTCTTTTCCACTCTTTTCTGTTTTTAATTTTTATCCTACCAGATGGAGAAGAGATGTATGGTTTTTCGACTTGCTGATATCATCTTTTTTAATGATAAATCAGAGCAAGGACAGAGAGGCCCGAAGAATGGGTACCGGTGGAAACTGATCCACACAGTCACCAAAACACGGCTTGTGATAAGCACTCTGAAATTGTTGATGATGAATATGGAAATGGGAACATAGTTGACATTTTCTCCATCCATAATGGTAGCACAAAAAATCCTCTTTATAGGAACTTTGTTTGTGTTCTATGTTTTGTTTTCCTTTCCCCCCCCCCCCCCCCCTAAAGAAATCAATTGATTACATAGAATGGATTTATACCTCTGTCATCCTTACATGGTTCCCAATTTCTGTTCAATTACTTGATCTTTTAGTTTGATTACTTCGTTTCCTTCACACATCATCCCCTCATTGTATATGGCAAACCTAAACGCTATAATTGTTTGACGCCCAGCAACAAGTGGATAATATTACCGCCATACCTTCCTATACATTCATGTAATAATGAAGAATCAGGATGTTTCCCTATTGTAGAAATAGCTTTAGTGAGGCAAGGTCAAGATATTTCCCTTAATAATTTAATGCAGGTGTTAACTAATCACATTGTGTAATTTCTTTCATTGTCGTATGGGTAGCAAAAGGATGGTTCTCTCTGATTGGGAATTTTGAATTTGGGTCTTCATAAGATATTATGTTGGGGTCATGCAAGTGGTTGCGGTCGTACATTAAGCATTGATTTCCTCTTTACTTTATGACTTTGTTAAGAGAAGGGAAAAAGTTTTAGCACCTCAGTTTTGGGCGGGTTTGAACTGGATACCACATTGACAAGGGGATCAAATTGAATAAATGTACTGGGTATAGGTGCTAATGGAACCTGGATCTAGTTTATGATGAAAACTATTAAAGGATGTCTCTGCAAGTTTACCCTGCCAAAGTTTATGAATGATCAGATGTGCAGGATAGAAAAAGTAAACATTGGTATATCTTAGCGTAATTGGGAAGCAGCATTAGCAGAAAAAAAATGAGTGAATTGTATTCCAAGTTAAATTCATTAGGATGTCTTTTTTGATAAATAAATTCTTACAGGCTAACTATTTTAAAACAAGCATTGCTCAAATATTTGTTTCTGAGAAAATCCATCCCACTGCCCATGTTAGCTAAGTGTCTTAAGGAAAAGTTTTAGTACAAGATGCTCTTGACCTAAGCATGCAAAACATGCATTAAATAATATTCATGGACTTCCTGATTGTTCTGATTTCTAGATAATAGACCACCTCAAGTGTTGAGTTAACCTGCTGCATGTGCATTCAACATTCTGGAAAAGTCACTGAAAGAACTTAAAAAGTTTATATTTTCTTTTGGGGGGTGGTCACTTTAAGGAAAAAACACATTATATATATATGTATGACTTTGTGTGGCATCATTTTCAGTTTATTGATTGTAATGTTTCCTTTGAAAGCAATAGGCGAAGATCATGGGTATCAAAAGCTGCCTGATACTGATGTGGCTGAGTCCTCAGAGCAATCTAGCGAAGAGATTTCTGAGATAAAAAACTTGCTCTCAATCTGGAAGCAGCAGTTTATTGATGCTTTTGTGGTACCGTATTCTGGCTTGCTTTCTGTTGTGTGGATCCTTTTTATTAATTGGTGTTGCTTTGTGCTTGATATTCTTTCATTAGAATGAGCTAGCAGCTATAATTTAATTGTCGGAATGCTACCGATAACTCTGCTTCTACCTTTAACCTTTATCTTTGCTGAACACTTTCTTTTTCATCTTCAAACAGTTAGAGAGCCCAGAATCAAGAAAATTGAATAACACATGTCTACGTTTAGCAAAGGCATTCTGGGAGTTGCTTCGTGCACCATGGAGAATTCTGTTTGCCTTTGTACCTCCATATCAGATCGCTCATGGATGGATATCCTTCATTTTCTCTTTAACTTTCATCAGTGGAATAGCTTATGCTGTGACCAAGCTTACAGATCTAATAAGCTGTGTCACAGGTTCCTCAGACAACAAATATATGTTACTTCTTTTGCAATAGTTCTTTCATACATCTAAGCTAGTAATGTTATGTAATGTTGATATGCAGGTATTGATTCTTCTGTTATAGCATTTACAGCATTAGCCGCTGGAACATCATGGCCGGATTTAATGGCAAGCAAGATTGCAGCAGAGAGACAGATCACAGCTGACTCTGCCATAGCTAATATCACTTGCAGGTTCTTTTTATGCTTCAGATTTCACTTAGCATGCTTGAATGAATATCTGTCTTTTTAATAGTTTCCAGCTCGTTTGGCATTTATCTTTCAGTAATTCACATGTCATATTTATTGCTTACTGGAAATTTATGCTAAAATTGCAAAAAAAAAAAGTCTCATGCTGTTTGAAATTCTCACTTCCATTCTTAGCCTCATTTTCATATTTGTCACTGGAATGAAATGTTCAGTATCGAAGCATACCATAGTCTGTAGCGGACCTGTCTGAATATTATATGAAAATGTCATCACTATATGAGTTACAAAATAACTGAAATTACTGGAACATAAAATGTCCTGAGACAGCAATCATTCATCCAACTCATGACTATACTTCAAAATTTTTGGACTTGGGAAGTTTGCTGGGATGCTACGGTTAGGTTTTTATTAGAAAACAAAATAGGATGTAGTAATTTTGTTTTTCCGTTTCCAAATCTGGAATTTGTATCTCTGTTAATTTCGGAAGTTTTGGCCATTTTGTCAGTTCTGATGCAGAACGGCCAAAGATTTAGACCGTTTGTTCCATTCTTCTTAACAAAACATGATGAAGATGCTTCAGTTATAGTGGACGGAATGAAGTGGAAGTGATAACCATAGTTTAAATTCATCAATGGGTTAGTTGTGTTAGTTCTGAGTATTATATCATCCTCGTAAGACTTCTTATTGCTCTTCAAAATATTCATTTTCTCTGGGTCCAGAGGCTGATGAGAATCTCTCTGTCTTATACACTTTTGACCTTGAGTAGTCTTTAGGTATTCATAGGAACGTAGCCTTTTGATTCTCATGTTTCATTATTAATTAGTTTATGCACGTCTTCTTTCTCGTTAAAAGTGTTCCAGCATTGCGTTATTTACTTCTTATTTTTTCTGTAGCAATTCGGTTAATATTTATATTGGGATCGGTGTACCTTGGCTCATCAACACATTATACAACTTCATTGCCTACAACAAGCCATTGACGATAAACAATGCAGATGGGCTAAGCTTCTCGCTGCTAGTGTTCTTTGCTACATCTGTAGGCTGTATTGCAGTTTTGGTGTTTAGGCGTCTTACATTGGGTGCAGAGCTTGGAGGCCCGAGATTATGGGCATGGGTTACTTGTATTTATTTCATGCTTCTATGGCTTATTTTTGTTGTGCTGTCATCTTTACGAGTTTCTGGTTATATTTGAGCAAATTTGCTGCCTCCTGTCTTATTTCATTCAAAAATGGTTGTAATAAGAGTGTGTATAATATCTTCTGAAACAAAAGATGTATAGTTACATAATGATTTTGAGAGGGAAGGGGTAGTAGGTATGACAATGGGACAGGTTCTGTTCCAAATCCTGGTAGGGAATCTTTATGTCAATGGGGCGGGATGGACTTGAGTCCCCTGCTCTAGGCATTTCTATTCCACCCCGATTCCCTAACATACATTTATATTAATTATATTTTGGAATAAATATATGTATAAACGATATTACTATTCTGAAAATTTTATTATTTAGAATTCAATTTAGTAAGAGGTGGTGTTGTCAGATATACTTCCTCTATATTAAAGCGAGAAATTGAAAATTTTAATTCACTAATTGACCAATATATATATATATATATATAAAGCTTCACGTTTGCCTTCAGTGCTTCAACAAAACTTGTGCATTGATAATATTGTTTACTCAGGTATCATGCGGCGGTAATTCGGAGATAAAAGGCAAGGAAATAGGAGACAAATCGTGGGATGCTCATATTGTTGTCACTCAAATTTCTTGAGGAGACGAGACATAATATCATCAATCAAATACACACACACATATTAACCTGAAGGCAGTCTAGATTTCAAAGGACCAAATTACTAATTCTGCTAACAAACAAAGTATGATGAAAAAGAGAAAATCATGAAAGAACACCACCAACATAAACAGTCACCTGTCAATGATAGCATACTGATTCAGAAATAAGCCAAGGAAGGCAAAAATGAAACAGGGCCAAGGAAGGCAAAAATGAAACAGGGCTCAGATAACGAAATTTGCTGGTGATGCTTTTTCGAGAGGACATTCACTCAGAAATCCCCAATGTCCCTCAGTAATTCCCAAAATATAAACCAACCGGCTCCACTTATGAAGTACAATGCATTCATTGCTCATTTTTCTGGTGAATGTGGGTTAGTAAATTTTGTTTATATCAAACCCATTCCAACAATGAATGCTAACAGATCAGATTGATAAGATACAAATGATTTCTTCTGATATTCTTAGAAAATTGTCCATTTCACTCTTCGACTGATTCCTACTCAGGCAGCAGCACCTGTACAAGCTGTTGCGGGTGCATAGCTCTGCTGCTTTGCAGAACTGTATTTCCTGGTTATGAATCTATGAAGAAAGACAAATAATTAGTTTCATATCCGTACGTGTCTATTAAACTGCCTTTTTATGTTGTCAAAAGAAGCGAGGACTATAAAACTCCTAGCTAGGTCTAAACAGCTAAATGAGTTTCACTAACCTGAAAAAATCCCTCCACAACAGCTCATACATTAACCAGTTCATTCCAGTGTCACCTTTTCCAGTTCCATCATTTTTCTTGTTAGAGGCTTCAGAAATCAAGCTGTAAAGCACCAACCGCATGAATGAATATACCAGAGAGAGAGAGAGAATGAACTTTAGCAAAAGAAAAGGGAAAACTAAAAGACAACTTTCTGCAGTACCTGGAAGCAGATTTCTTTAGCTCATCAAACATAGAGCGAGGAGAAAGGCATCCCATGGCTAGCCAGGGGGAAATTTTGCATGAAAAATTTGCACCATATATGCTATCATTGGCTCCATCTTTAAATCCATTATTTGGTTTTGCTTTGCATTCAACAGCAAAAGTTCTGAGTCTCTGCAAGGCTTCCGTCTCTCCACCCACAAGAGAAGCATTAACGGCTGGTTTTCCGTTCTATAAGGGACAGCAAAACTTTAATGCTAAAAGCACAACAAGATAATACTAACCCATTTCCCCTATGTCCACAATTGGTGTTTATTTATAGTGATTCTGTACTTGTATTGACCTGACTCCAACTTTATTACAAGGCTTCACATATTGCGGCTTGCTGTTGCTTTAAGCAATCCAAAAGGTATAGTAGTCATCAAAGCAGTAAACACTGATTAAAGAGGTTATTACATCAGGATTTCATATTATTCTATACATGTGCATTTTTGCCTCTGAAAATTTTCAAATTTCACAGTGGCTATATCGTGTCGACTGAACAAGGTAATTGTTAAGCTCTCCAGTACATTAAATACCCAAAATGGTGTTTTGCATGTTGATAAGTACAAAAGGAAGAACAACCATTTACGATTTAAAAAAATTAATTGCATATAGGACTCGCAATATGGAAGAACCTTTCTAATCAGTGTTACAATTTTACAAGAACCTCAACTTGTTTCTTCAATACAATAAGGCCATAACATAAAACTTGATCCCGTTAATCATACAGTTATAAGACTTGACAAAGAGTCATACCACAGCAAATTATTATGTTCTTAAGCTTCCCCATCTCCACCACTAAGCAAATCTTGCCAAACAATATTACATGAACAAGAACTGTTTGAGTTAAACAACTTTCAAGAGCTCAAAATTATTAAATCAAGGCTAACTATTATTCCAAACTTATGCATCCACCAAAATTACAACTTGTACTTCTAAATTCTAACTGAACCCAACAAGCACCAGAGCAAAAATTTCCCGATCAATTTACTGTAAAGGTTAATACATTTTCAATATCCAAGTTTTCCTGTATGATCACAAAGGTCTTAGCCTAAATCTGATCGAAGATCAAAATCCAACATCTCTAAACTCAATAAAAGAGTATAGTGTTGACATACTCCAAGTATTCTGCAAGAACATGAAGCCATGAAATACAAACTATGACAAATCAGAATATTAGAAGTTAGAACTATAAAATAACATATAAAAAAGACGCAATCGAATAATGCAATAATTTACTAGAGATCATTCATTCAAACAACAGATAGTTCTCAATTTTAATATTTCAAGCCCCAGAACTAAAAACTCATATCATACCTGACCCATTGTTGCGTTCGGATTAAGCCCCAAATCAACCAATGTGGGGATTTCCCCAGGCTCTACATCCCCTCTTTTAGGCAAGCCATTCATCCTATCCAATGCCTCGATCGTCTGCCTCACCTGCAACCCCTTCACTTTCTCCTTAAAACCACCGTAGTTCGTTGGTATTTCTTCCAGCTTAAACGGCAAATCATCCATGTGGTACAATGTGCTTCCCCAGAAGTACTTCACCTCCACTCCCTCATCCTTCATAACCTCCTCTATCTTTTCCTCTGCTTTGACTTCATCGTGCGAAACCTCTCTATGCATATACACGGCATCCGCCCCCACCGCTTTAACCACCTCCAACAACACATTCTCGGGTCTCCCAATTCTGACCACAAGATCCGACCCACGAGCCTGCAAGTTCTTCCGCAAATCCGAAACAGATTCTATCAGAAATGTAGCTCGATACGGCCCGGTTTTGTCAAACCCGGAAGACGATTTACCGTAATCCCGGGGGTCGAAGCAGTAAACAGGGAGAACCGAAATAGATTCGCTGTTGGCGGCGGTCAGGCATTCGTTGTCGTGGATGCGGAGGTCGTTGCGGAACCATACGACGGCGGAGCGGCGGATGGCGGCGGCGCCCGAGGGGTTGGATGGGCGGAGCGGGTTCAAAGTAAGAGTGTTCTGCAAAGGGTTAGCTGAAATGGTGGATTTGAGGATGGATTTTGCCGGAGAGAGCGAAGAGGAGAGGGAAAAGTGAGAAAGAGAGGAAATCTGAGATGGGATTTTGACTTTGTTTGGTGGGTTGGCGATTTGTTTTGGTGGGAGGAAATAGGAGGGGAGGAGAGTGGAGAGAGAAAGAGAAATTGAAGCTGTCGAAATGAGGGGAAGTGGATTCTGGTTCTGGGATTGCTCTACTTGGGATTCTTCAGGAGTTTCTGTGTTGATGATTTTGGAATCCATTTCTGAGAAGAGGAAGAATGGACAGAGATGGTGGTGGTGCTGCTGCTGATGATGATAAGCTACCTGCGTTCTTGAATGGTGTTTGGTTTGGTTGGTGTCACTTATCTGTAACTTTGAGATGCCATTTTTAGGTTTGTAATCCAGTCTAATCGATTCGATTAAATGTCAAATTTGATAAATTTTGACTCCATTTACTCATATAATAATTTATAATTTATATTTCAAAAATCTCTCTACATATAATTTGTTAAATTTCAATAAACAATTTTATAAGCTGTTATATTTCTTTTTTTTTTATTTATTTAAAATAATTAAGATCATGATAATAACTAAATAATAAATGTAATTTTAAATTCATCTCAAATTAAAGATACTATATGTGGAGATTCTAACTAAAATGTAAAGATTCTATTTTGGATAGGAGCAAGGATAAAGGTGGAATAAGTTGTAAAAAGATGTTGAAACAATAATTCATTTAAAAACAAAATTTAATCTTCAAAATAACATTTATTTTAAGATGACAAAAATATTATAATTATTAAAATGCAAAAAATGGGACAATAAGGCCTTAATTTTGTGGTAAAGAGGAGCTCGTTAACACTTCAAAATATATCGATATTTAATATTTCAATACAACTGGAAAGTTTGTGGATTGAATTTTGACAATTTAAAGAAGAAGATATTTTTGAATAATTCAAACTAAAGATCAGTAGATGTAAATAGCTTACAAGCAGGTGCAACTTAATTGCATCCTAATTAATGATCATTTTTAAAAAGTAATTAAGTGAGATTAAGAAAAAAAAAAAAGCATTATTAGATTCTATATGGCATTTTAATTGGACTTTACACCACACCTAATTGGCTTCTACAACACCCAACTACCAAGGAATATGCAGGGGATTTGGGGTTTGGTGAAAATGTACCTGATATGCTAACTCTGGTTACTGCAGGGTCAAACAATGTGTTGACGCAACTATGTGATGTATTTATAATATATGTTACTCAAATGTAAAGTGTATAAAAATGAAATTGTCACCAAAACAAGAAAAAATTTTCCAATAATAAAAATGAGAAATACATGCAATTCATCCCCATTATTATTATTTAAACCATCATGAATGTTTTCTAATGCTTATTGTACAAATTTTTTTTTTTATAATTTAATATACAATAAAAATATATAACTAATTTTCATTCTTAAATAATTTCAATGAATTAATCATTAACAATAGTAACGATAGTCATTCCTAAGAACCAATCAAGCAACACAACTATGAAGCTCATACCCATTATTCTCTTCTAATGTCACTTCTATTCTTATTTACATTCCTTAATATAAACCAAGCACAACTGATCCTGTGTCTTATTCAATCATGTCCTATATAGTTACACACATGACTCTCTTCTGGATGGAGGAGTACAAAATAACATAAATTAATTTAAAAGTTGGTATGAGTGTTATCTTACCCAAAAAAATAAAAAATAATAATAATAATAATAACAACAATAATTTAACAACAATAATCAAATATGGCAATTGGGCATAGCATTCTGATTCCAAATAGTTAAAAAGGGATATCACATATGTACAGATATATCTCCAAACTACAATACAGCTCAAACACAAATATATATTAGATCATAAGCCTGGTAGGAAACTGGCATTCAAACATCACACCAAAACCAAAATACTTCACAATCACTCAAATTTACAGCAGCTGCCTCATAAAATTTCAGCATAAAACAAGTTACACAACATGAGATTTCCAATTGACCATTGTAGCTTGATCGTCTCGCTAAGAATGTTGGATCTGAGCGACCGGAATAGCCAAATTATGTGAAAATCATTTTAGCCAGTTCCTGACAGATTTTCAGGACAGGCTAAACTCAAAAGATTTCGAATTTGACAGGTTTTCCGATCTAAATGCAACAACCTGTAATCACGGATCCATCAAATTAAACTGTTACTTGGGACTTGGGAGTGGGGAAAAAAAACCTTATGTCGTCATTGTTATCTACATAAGACCTTAAATCCATACCAAATGACATAGCAAATTCGAGAAGACTAACATGCCAACCTAGTTTGGTCAGCACTCATCAGAAAGGGTTGCAAGGCGCAAAAAAGCCTAAATCATTGCAGATGCAAGTGCTGGGCGAGGTCTTACAACATTCAGCACACCTCTAGCAGTTGTCTGTTAACACAAATCAAATCATATTGTAACAATATATCCACACTGACTATTTCAGAACAAAGTTACGGGCCATAAATTTTTACCTCAAAGAAATAATTGAAGTTGAGTCGCAAAAGGAAACGCCTGAGAAATGGGGCTCGCTGACTCCCAGCAATCCTGCTACTACGGAGTATAGTGTACAAAGAATTTGATTTCTTATTAAATTCCTGCATTGATCAAACAGATTTCTCACATTATAAAAGGAAAAAAGCATTTCATCTTTGTCTTGTAATTCATTACGGCTAACTAACTTGTGAGTACTATGGTGCCTGTAGTACCTCAGCTATGTGCTCCAGTTCGGTAGTGCTTTCTTTATTATCTTGATTCTCTATCTTCCAGCAAAATTGCATACAAAGTCTCATAATGCCATACAGAATACGTGACACAGATCCAATGTCCAAGAAAGACTGTGAAATTAGAGCAGATAAATACCTGCAGACGTAGAAAACATCACCGATTATTTTGGGTACTCTATAGCAGTTGAAACCAAATAAAAAGAGTCCACTGGATGGAACCACCAGCACTTCTTTGAGCTCAAAGAGTTTGCAGTAACATTTTTTGGCATGATGAACACGTAATTAGAAATCAAAAACAGATCCAAGTATATATTCGTTAACATCTTCATGCATCAAATTCAGATTTCAGGCCCAATAACTTTTGAGTTGGATCAATAATATCCAGAAAACAAGAGCCGCAACCACAACTGCATCAGCAGTTATCTCAAAAGAAAGCAAGATATAGACCAAAACTATTAACATCACTTACTCTTGGTGGAACCCCACCAATTCCGTAAAATCATGAGAATTTTGAATATGAGCTTGCAGGACATTCCACTGAGATTCTATTACATCAACCTAGCAAGTTAAATCACTCAGAGTTCAATAAGTCCATCTTTAGAAAGAAAGCATTACTAAATGTTGCCATAAGAAAACATGAAAACTTTAACATGATAAAAATGAGGAAAGATTCCACACTGCATGTATTTTCATAAAACCATATATAAGCACAATTATGTTATCAAACTGAGATTTGATTGAATATACTTGACGTGCCAAGAAGAATTAGTTTTTTAGTCTTTCAGTTTTTCCTTTATTAAGTTGAGTCTTTTAATTTATTTCTTTGTTTTAGGTCTAGATTGTTAAGGCCCATGGGCCTGATTAGTCGTCCCACTAAGGTTAGGAATCCTACTAGTATTTAATTATGTTGAGTCAAGAGTTAGGGTATTGAATTTTGGGATCATTGTTTATTTTCGGCCATAGGGTTGGGCAGATTGTTCCTCTATCATTTAATTGCAGTCAGTTTATTTGGTGTGAATTTTTCACCTGTTCGCCTATTATATTCTTGCAGTCATTATGTCAATATGTGTGCGCTCAAATACTAATCATTAGACTCATTACCTTAAATTACTAAAAATGCATAATACTTAAAGGCTTGATGTAACCCACTAACCAAAAAAAAAACTAATGTGGAAATACATTTAGTCATTGCATTAGAAAATGTCGGTCCAAAAATTATTTATCCAGATGCATTTTCCATGAAAATAAAAGTGCATCACATCTCCATTCCACTAACAACCCCCCCAAATAAAATTTTATACCCAGACATTCCCCAATCGTAATACCAAAGTGCATGTTACCATAACATCTCTCTCACTACACCTGAAATATCACCACACGGTGTGACATACTAGATGTGTGACCTAAAATGCAAAGCACACACTCCAGTTTACTTTGCCTACATTTAAATGTTCTTATATATATAACATAAGCTAAACACAACTGAACCACATATACATAATAACAAGCAAACAATTGTGCGTATATTTTTCTGGTAAGTCACCTGAATATAAAATTGAAGATTTCTGATCAGGAAGGCCATATGTTCTCTGACACGCCACATTGGTCTAAAATGTTGCCGCCTCTGTTGTGATATTGAACTTTTCATACAGTCACTGCGATACTTGGCAAAATCAGAATGATCTTGATGCATTGCAGAAGCCCATGCCTTCTCCAATTCCATCTGAGTCCGCTTTAGACGGATTAAGTACTGAAAGATCCTAAGGTACCTGTTCCAATCATATGGTTTACAAAGAAAAGTTGCTCATTCAGCCATACGGATGCTAAGACCGGAAAAAAAGTGACTGAGCCAAATACTGTCACAAGGAAAAGTATACAGATGAATGCTTTCACCAATATCTCATCGACGAGAAGGTTTGAACTGAGAGTTTTCTTTTATTTATCTACTTTTGCTCATAATCCCAAAAGACAGAATAGTCGAAGCTGATATATAGCTTACTTGGAGAGCACTTCCTGTGTGAAGAACAACTGTAGGGGCCAATCAACAGAGTATTCAAGGGCAATTCCATCCCAGCCATCAATTGACATCTCTGAAGAAGTATCTGATTGGATACCAGAGTCTCCATCAGAATATCCTTTTGCTTTTGGCAACTCAACGTGAGAAGATTTAACTGTGATTCCTGGCATACTAAAAGTGGTGAAAGAATTAAAAATCATTCTCCTAATATATCAGTTAAAGCATTGAAAAGTAAACTAGGTCATACCGCAAAGAGACCCTGGGAAAATATTTGTCCTCTTCGCCAATAGTCTTTAGTGCAGCCTGTACCAGCAGATATGATCTTCCAGTTGAGTAAGGTTTACAAAGATACGCAGCTTGAAATGCAAGGGTAAATGAGAAAAAATATGGTAGACCTTGTGGCTTTGGTGACACTGAGCACACAGATGCATAAAGCTAAATGATTTTCATGAGTCTTGCTTGGGTGGGCAATGAAAGATCCATAACACTATGTAATGTCCTAAAAATATTTAGTTGGTTAGTTAGGATTGTAACAGGATTTTTTCATAAATTTTATGATCTAAAATACTATAATTATATATATATATATATATATATTTATAAAGTAATTTTCCTTAATAAAATTGAAGTAACATAATGCACAAGTGAAGTCATATACTTGACACCTCAAATTTATATGTACACATACATATAAAAAATGAATAATCTATGTCTAAGTTATAACAATTACATCAGGATCAGTTTTCAGAATTTGTTTAAAAAATCTTGCATTCAATAGACATTGACTTGTGGATAGCAGAAAGGACAGCCGAGTGTTTCTTGAGTGCCCAAGAGGGCCCAAACAAATTGTCAGAGTACCATGGCATGTAAAATAGCTGTTGCAAGGGCGTCACTAGATATCAAATATCTTGTTAAGTACGATGTCCATCATGTATAATAACTGATGCAAGGATATCACTAAACATCATTTATTTTGTTAGTTATGATGGTTTTTGGTGATAAGAAGTTACCAGTTGAAAAGGAACCATAAGATCAGCTACAGCTGTTGATTGGCGAGGTGGTAAGCGCATCAGCAGGCGACTCTCCTCAAGAAAACTCTGTCATGTAAAAACATCATCTTTCAATATGCTATCACAAAAGGTGACTAACCCAATCGTCATAAAAAAAGAAAATCTTCTGTTAGCAATTTCAAATAAGAAACAATGTTATATAAGTCCTTATTCTTGAAACAAACATCCTCTCTGAAACTGCTGCTGATATCTCAAGCATGCTAAAATTTAGTAGTTCTTTCAACTTCTCAAAAAGCATTGTTCAAGTGAAGAACGTGCACGGAGCCCAAGGGAGGATAAATAAGACATACTTGACTAATTTGCTTCATATATGTTTTTCATGCAGAGTTTGCAGATTATAAGTAAAAGCATAATCGAGATGCAAATATTTGCAACAAATGTGATGGTGAAAGTAACTTAAACTTATCCCACCTGGAAAAAATCACCTTTTGCTAGAAGGAAATAATCTTTAAGAGCTTTCAAGTGGCCATTGAGGTCAGCACGCACAACAACAAGCTGCAGATATGACCAAAACAATATATCATTTTCATTTAAAACTAAAGAAACCTCAATATTTGCAATCAACACCTGCCAAAGATGATTTGCTGCAATTGCTTTGATTGAGTCAACCGCGGTCTCAAATGATCTCTTATGGAACTCAGATGACTCCTGCACATAATGAACACAAGACCAAATATTAAGGGGGGAGGGATTCGGGTAATAAAGCAAGATATAAAAACTACAATGGCATGAACTAAATACCTGGGACATGGAGTTAATAAGAGGCAGGAAGTAGAAGAATATTGATGAAATGCTAATAATATTCTACCAATTCTACTAACACCAGCAATAACCCATATAGCATTAGTAATGGAGTTAAACCTTTAAGTTTTGAAGCATAGCCTCAATTTTGTCAGCCTCTGATTGTGGAAGTAATTCTTCTCCATTCAATAAAGTTTGGAAAGAAGGATCCTTCTGTAGAAAAGGCCTTCCTATTGATCCTTGAATCCTTTGTGATCCTTTTTGTAGGTGCTGGCCCTGAAATTGGACAGCAGGACTTGGATTTTGAAGAACTCTGATAGCTTTTCCAGCAAATAGAATAGATTCAGCAATGTGCATTGGAACATACTCAGGGAGCATGTCCTGCAAGGAATTAAGAAAAAGAAGTCAAACCTTTTTTTTTTTTTTTTTTCTTTTGGGTGGGGTGAAGTGTGCAAGTTATGCATTCTATCAACTATCACAAGCAATATATATGAAAATATGTGTTGTTAGAGAATGAGAACAAGCAAAACTATAATATATATATAGATATATATTGCGTGTGTGAACAACAAAAGTAATATAATCACTTCAAAGATCTCCATGAAAATACAGGTCATGCAACAAAAATATATCAAAGCCAAGAATTAGCATAACTGACAGCAAAAACAAGGATATATATACCAGAGAAATATGGAAGCCCAGATGCCAATCAGTTACAGATACATCATTCATAGACAAGCGAGCCAATTTCTCAAGTGTATTTGCAGGCGAGTCATGTTCAGAATCCCTATCCTCTTGCCTGGAAAAAGATTAAAATATCCAGATCTAGATATATAGCTATCACGACTAGCAAATTGAAAATAGACAGACCTCGAAAGCCATACCTGCAAACAAAAAATTCTCCATACTGGTCATGAAGGATCCCATAAACCATCCATGATATAAGTTGATTGTACATGACCTGATGCCCATGCCACAAAAGCCTGCTTGACATAAAAAATTATTCTAGTATCAAGTTCAAGACAGCACAAATCGCTTACTCTGCAATCGCATGTTAATGACAATCTCATTTCATTACAAAACTATAAAATAAAAGTGAAATAAAATCTATTTCTTAAGTCTTAATAAGTTACATGTTTTTCATATGATATTATGTTCAAAATCAAAAGAAAAGTAGGCAATTTAGCATTGTAAACCATGATACTCATCCTTATGCTCTGTAACATATTTTGAATAGTTCACCCTATCAATTTAAATATATTAAGAGTCACATTGTTCATTGCTAAAGAACAGAGATTTTAGCAACACATAGATCCTAAATTTACCTTACTGACTCCAGCCTTAAGAAACGTGTCAAGTATGCTCACACCAGACCCATCCAATCAAAGTTTATGATGTTATGAGGAGGCAGTAAACTACATGTTCACAACTGGGCAATTAATTCATTAGTTTACAACAAAGACATTTTGCATACATAATAAGTCTTTCTAAGGCTGCATGCAGTGTGCATTGAAGACTTAAACCAATATGCTCCTGTTGTCTGGTATTGGACTAGTACAGAGACATGATATTAGCACAAAGTAAGCTGATTAATTTGTTGAAATAACTTGCTTGAGACACATTTAATTTAAGACAGGCCTCCGGTTAAATCGATCAGAATACAGCTTTGGTTATTGGGGTATTAACACTATGCCATATTATATATTGCCCAAAATGTCCCTGCACCCTGCGATGCTCTATCAGATGTGCGGCTGAAAGAACTGAAATAATAACTGAAAGTGTTTGAGCACATATAAAAAATAGAACTGGATAAATCATACATACCGTTGAATGCATGTTTGCAATTCAGGAACCCCACAATGGCATCGCTTGTGTAAAAGGTTCAGAAGTCTCCCTCCATAAATATTATCACGTTCAATCTCCAAAATGAGCTCATAGAGGGGTGGCAATAAGACAAAGAACTAAGACATATATCGACAAGTTAATTGCAAAAGAATTAGACAGAAAGTTAGTTAAAAAAAAAAAAAAAAAACAAAGGGAATCATTTTGCTAGTAAAACTCTGCTTAAAGTAAATACTCAAGCCCGTGATTTGGTAAATAAAGCTACTCAACCGACCAGAAATATTATTTGTATTAAAGCAAATTTGACATAGGCAGTATACACTGATAAATCCGTCTGGTTTTAATATGGGGGCAGGAGAAAATAAAGGAGGATGGGATAATGTTCCCAGAGCGACCTGGATGAACAAATTCTTCAATGAAAGTTCTTGGAACAAAGAAACTCACATTATCTACCAAAAGGTGAGAAAAAAAGAAAAGTTCCGATCATGTTTGAAGATAAGTTGAAACACAAGTTTCTATTTTCAAAGTTTTGTTTTATATTTCACAAATAAACAAAAGACAGATAAAAAGAATAATAAAGCAAAGTCATGTTTAGGCATTATATAGACTATAGAGTAACTTATAAGAGAATAAAACCAATAAAAGTAATGATATTATCTAGTTCAAGTTTAATGAGAATTAGAAATACACAGCGAGCATACAAGAAAGAGTCCAACCACATAAGTTTGCAAATAATCAATGCTTGGGAACATAGGCTTTACCTTATTGAGTCCTTGTGTCACGGTTGCCAGGATGGGCAGACAATCAGACAACAGTCTTTGCTCAATCTGCAAAACTGCAGACCTGTAAACAGACAGCACCTCAACAATTCCATTAGCTAATGCTCTTCTATACACGCTAGGCTTCAACTTCTTCCCTTTCAAAATTTCCGTTGCTCTTGACAAAGGAGACTCATTTGAAGATCTGATCCAACTCAAATTTTGGGATTTATTAGCAAAACGTTCCAGCTCTCTGTAGTAGAAACCCAGTGTAATTACCCTCTCAATAATTTCCCTGCCACACAGAACCAAATACCATATCCACAATCAACTGGTAACTCATTCAGATACAGATAGAAAAAAAAAATCAACTAAAACTAGGATATTACGAAAAAATTTTGACCAGCAGAAAGAAAAACCCTAGCATAACTACTCTCTCAAACTCTATGTCAATCAAAACCCGTGAAGATTCAACTATACATAAGGTAGCCATCTGTAACTGGAAAAGTACCCAACTTTCCCTTCCAATCAAAACGCAATCCCACATGTAAGATATTAAATGCTCAAACATTTTTTCCGATTTTAAGAAAGAAAAAAATGAACATTTGAAAATTAATTCTGCAGAATTGTGAAATCATTAACTCAACGTGTGATTACCCTAATGATATTTCCCCAATAATTACACAATACCACATTGGGACACGAAAAAAAAAGAAAATTAACCACTTTTTAACTAGAGAAATAAAGGGGCTTTAGGAAAATTCACAAAATCAATGTCACCAAATAGCAAGTACCTATCACTGGGTTCAATGAAGGATAGATCGGGCGCGAGCTTGAATGTCGGCTCATCGGCGAGCGGCGCGTCGGGAGATAAGTTAACGCGGATGCCTTCTTGGCGTTCTCTCTCGTCGATTATGAGATCTCCGGTGTAACCCAGGAGTGATAATAGTAATTCGTGTAGCATTATTACGCGATATTCTCTGGTGACAGTTCGAAATTTGAAGCTGAAATGGTAAGAAATTTTCTGCAGCGTCGAATGGTGCAAGAAACCGCCAGCCAGTGGATGCTTTCGGAGTGTGCTGAGATAGTGAGGACGGCGGGAGCCCCGATTTGTTCGCGTGTCATTCAAATTTTGTTTTACGCATAGCTTAATTACTACAAAAAAATTATACTGTACATTCTCTAGTTTTGTGGTTTTACTATTAACTCAAAAATTCGGATCTTGTAATATATTATTTATAAAAATAATTATAATAAAACAAAATAAATGACTAGTTATATTTAAAAAATGAATAATTAAATATTCTAAAATCTTTTTTATTCGTTAAAAATGAATTGGAACAGAGAAAAGTTATTGTGTTATAGAATATTATAAAAAAGTTTTCAAGAAAATTAAAAAAATTAGATAAAGAAAATAGTAAAAATATTTAAATAAATTGAAAGTATATTTTAAAAAATCAAAATAATAAAAAACTGTCACATTGTTTTTTAAAAAGACTCCACTTTTGAAAGTAAAAAATAGGGGAAACAATTTTATGTTTAAATTACTTTATCAAAATTAGTATATATAGGTGATTCTTTATAAATTTTTAATTTGAGCAAACATATTTATCAACCGTTTTATATGCTATTACAATCATCTTTCTATTTTTAAAAAGTATGATATTTAATAAATTATTTTCTTTTTTTGCTCTAATTTTCAAAGACATATAATTTTTCATCTCAATTTTATTTTTATGAAAAATATATTAAATTAATTATGATCTTCAATTTGATATCCATAGCATATATATAAATAAAATATTAATTTTAAAATATAAAATATTTTTTTCATAGATTAATTATAATATTTTTTTAAACATTTTTTATTAAACATATATCTTATATAATTATGTATCTTAGTTTTAAAAATTATATTACCAATTGTATAATAATTTATTACATTATTATATTATAAATAGAAAAATGTACAAATTAGTGCCTGAATTAGTACATTAGGTTCAAATTGGTCCATAAATTATTTTTTCGTATAAATATGACATTTAACTTTTAAAATAAATCAAATAACTTTTTATTACCAAATAAATAGACAATTTCAATAAACTAAAATGAAATAAATTTAAAAAATAAAATTGATAAAATAAATATTTAAAAATAAAATGATAAAATCTAAGTTATTTAATAAATAAAAAATATCAAAAGATCATAACTTATTTGAATATAATAAAAAATAGAATATCTATAAAACAAAACAAATCACCAAATCTCAAGCCCATTTTTATATTTAAATTATTAATTAATTTTTAAATTTTAGTTTATTGATCTATTTGAATATTTTTATGATTTAATTTGTTAATTTTTAGATTTATTGAATATTTTTAAAATTTATTTAGTTAATTTAATATTTAGAATAATGTTATTAGTTATATATTTAAAATTTTAAGGTTGCTTAATTTATTTAAAAAGTTCTGGTGTTTATTTAATTAATTTTAAAAAATAAAAATACTATTTATATAAAAAAATTAAGATTCAATTTAAAACTTAAGATTTTAATTTAGGGACTAATTTCTACTTTTGTAACGCAGACGCAATTGAAAAATAATTGATAGAAGACCCGCAGAGAATCGTGCCTCGCACTGAAATTCCATTACAAGCTCCTTCCCCCATAAGCTTCTCCATAGTCCATTCCAAGTCTTGTTTATTATTTAAAACCCAGTTTCAAAAACCCTCCAAAAGTCTCTGTCAGCTGCAATGGCGACAAACGATCTAAAAGTGGACGAGCTCCGCGCCGAGCTCGCCAAGCGCGGCCTCAGCACTGCCGGGATAAAGCCTACTCTGGTAACATCGGTTTCCACTATCCATTTTCAGTATTGAGATTGTACATTACACATTAATTTCGAACCGTATATGTGTGTTTGTCCCCCACCCTCTCAATTTGCAGTTTCGGAGACTTGAAGCCGCTATTCGGGAGGAGAGCGAGAAACCGGGGGATTCAAAGGGTCGGAAAAGGCAGAGGGATTCCGACGCTAAGGATGGTGATTCGGAAGCTCCGCGGAAAGTCAAGGTCATTGATGAGTTGCGTTGCATGACTGTAAAACAGCTTCGGGAAAAGGCATCGAGTCGAGGAGTTTCTACTGCTGGAACTAAGCAAGAGCTTCTGGAGAGACTTTCTGCTGATGATGACAACGTTCCAAGCGGCAATGATACGGGTAACGGAATCAATTTGGCCGAAGATTTGTTGAATTGGACTTGTTGGATTAATTTGCAGTGTAGCACAGCAATAAGATATATATATATTTTCCTCCACCCTACGACGGAAAAATAGAGAATTGACGGCCATATAGCCACTGTGATTCTGTGATCACATTTCATGTGTGTACTTTACCAGCTAGATGCAGCTGTCACATGTAATAGTTACTTTGATAACAGTAATATTCTGTTTTACAAGTCCTCATGATATGGTATTTCAGTGAATCTTCAGGACTGAACATGCATGTGGCATTGCTTGGTATTGTATTAAATTGTCTTTGAAAACTAATTTTGATTTTTTATGCGAACTTTTTGCAGCGAAGGAGGAAGACAAGGAGAGTACGGACTCCAACGCGATGCAAAATTTCCAGGCCATCGATGAATTACAAAGAATGAATATAAAACAGCTTCGTGAAGAGGCTGCTAATAGAGGAATTTCCGCCTCCGGCACGAAGAAGGAGCTTCTGGACAGGCTTTGTGTGAATAATGACAAAGTTTCAAGCGACATTGGTCCAGGTAATTGGATCATTTGTGTTTTCATTTACCTTTTGGAAAATATTTTTTACATCCAATTTCCATGTTTCTATTGTGGTTTATCAGATTTTTTTTATATTTTTAATTGTAGGCAGGATATTATTCATTTTCGCAAATGTTTTCCCAGCATTGGGAAATTTGGTTGCTCAGTCATATGCAGTTGTTGCATCTGATAAATACTTATGCAATGTAGGATAGCACTGATTATTATACAGAACAAGCTCTCAATATGAGTCATCTCATGTTTTAGATATCACTCATACCATATGTAACCTGAAATGTATTTCTGGATTTATTTGGAAAATGTGATAGTGGAAGAGGAAACCAAGGAGGAGAAAATTGTTACAGCTATGAAGAAAGGTTCTGCTGTCTTGGACAAATGTCTGCCTGACGATATTAAGGCTCGGTATCATGTTCTTCAAGTAGTAAGTCATTTAAGTGTGTTCTTAAGAAGCCAAATAAAAGTAAAGTACTGTGGTATTTTACTTTGATTTTGACCTTTTGATTTTCCATGCAGGGTGATGACATTTATGATGCCATGTTGAATCAAACAAATATTGGGGAGAACAATAACAAATTCTTTGTCATTCAAGTCCTAGGTTACACCCCACTTCCTGTTCTATAGTGATAGAATTCATAAGGCCTCTGATTTAAAATACTTGAAATTCAATTCCATGAAGACTGAACTCTGCGTGTTGGACTTCTATCTTCTAGATATGAATTTATACCATTACTTGCCACCTTCTTAAGTTGTCATCCTCTTTATCTGATGAATACACAGGTTGTAACATTATGTTGCTTATATATTCCTAAACTCTACCTGCAGAATCTGATGATGGTGGCAAATTTATGGTCTATTTCAGATGGGGAAGAGTTGGTGTGAGGGGACAAGATAAGTTGATTGGGCCCTACACACAGGAAGCTGCCATCTCCGAGTTTGAGAAAAAGTTCTCTGACAAGACAAAGAACCAATGGTTCAATAGGAAAAAATTTGTTAGTCATCCACGAAGCTATACTTGGTTGGAAATGGACTACAATGAGACAAAAAATGAACTACCAGTGAGTTTTTGATGCAAATTATAATCCTAGCATTTCTCCAAGAATTGCTCACCTACACAGTTCAATGTCTTTGTCTTTTTTATGTAAGACTTATGTAGCATAGCTTATTTGGAAAATGAAACTGGTGATCAGAAGCTTTTCCTAAACTAAAGGGCAAAACATAATATTTTGTCTTATTGTATTGCCTAAAGCAGCTGTTGGAGTTGCTTTCCAAAAGTTTGGGAGCTAAAATATTGAAAATCATTTTTAGGTTCAACAGAAACAGGAATCTACAATGATACCAAAACCTGAAGAATCGAAGTTGGACACCCGTATTGCAAAGTTCATCTCACTTATTTGCAATATGAGCATGATGAGGCAACAGATGATGGAAATAGGTTTGTATTTATTTTATTTTTGTTATAGGAACTGATGCATCTTTTATGTATCCTCAACCTTACCTGTTCATTTTGCATTTTTGTAGATTTAATTTTTGAGAGTAAAACAAATTTGGATGTGGAACTGAACCTGCAAATCCACTTTCCAATCGTGGCTTGATTCCACCTATGTTCCCCTGTACTTGTTTGTCTGTTTCAAAATTTTCTACAAAGATTATGCAGCTAGAAACTGATCCATGATCTGAATCCTCAATGTGTGAAGTTTTTGTGCTATGTTTTAGTTGTAAACCTGGGATTTTATTGTTTTAATGTCTACATAATGTGACCAGTTATGTTGGTTTTAATACTTGTTTTTATCTTGTAATAGGATACAATGCTGAAAAATTACCATTGGGTAAATTGAGCAAAGCGACAATTTTAAAGGTGAGATAGATATTGCTCAGAACCTTTTTATTCTGAGTTTCATAGTCATGACCTGGAAAATTTATAGTTGAAACTTATTGATTTGATATTTTGCTATAGCTAACCAGGAAAGTAAGCTAGATGACTGATGACATGATATATCCTCATGAGTATGTTTAATTTGTTTTTATTTGTTGGGCTGGCAAGCACTTTACATCCATGGAGTGATGGAGGCCCCAATATTTGATTCTTTCTTAACTCTTTCTTATTGTTAGGGCACAGTGTTGTGATTTCATTGATTGTAATCTTGTTCGAGTGTTGCTTGCAAGTTCTCATAGCGTTTAACAATTCTATCAAAAAAATCTATGTTTGACACTTGATATCTTGGGCTGAACTCTCTCTCTCTCTCTGTCACCCCTCTCTTTTCCCGTGCCAATAATTTTTTTTTTTTTTTTTTGAGAAATTAGAAACAAAGATTTATGTGCTCTCTTTCTCAACTTTAGTAATATCTTTCTATTGTGTTAATCGGATCAATAGGGTTATGATGTCCTGAAAAGGATTGCTGATGTGATTGACCAAGCTGATAGGAAGACACTTGAGCAATTAAGCGGGTGAACATTTCTTCTGTCAATTTTGAATTAAGAGTCTGATTTATATAGCTTGGCACGGCATGCTCCACAATATTCAACTAAATCTTTATTGGAAGACTTGATTTATATTATGTCTAATTTGGCATTATTGTCTACCTTTCAGGGAATTTTACACTGTTATCCCCCATGACTTTGGTTTTCGAAAGACAAGTAAGTTGTCTCCGTTACATGATTCTTCAATGTTCTTCAATGATTGATGCAGCTATTAGCTAAATCCCCCCCCCCACACACACTCGCACATATATACGCAGATTAAAATACTATTGTTTCTTCTTTTAAATGAGAATTTCTGGTGAATTTTTCTTTGACTTCTAACAGGCATCATGGCTATATGTGATGACAGGACTTTTCATCATTGACACTCCTCAAAAGCTAAAGAGCAAATTGCAGATGGTGATTCTTTTTCCTATAATCATATCTATCATTAATAAGTTTTTCAGATGCATTACTCTGACTTCAAGTCCTGGAGAACTGGGCGGTTTACCAGTAGTAAATAATGTCGTACATCACACTCCGTGTTCATAAAAAGTCACCAGAATGAATTTTAGTTCCTACATCATTTTTAAATTGGAGATTTAAAATATTTTCTTTTAGGTTGAAGCACTTGGCGAGATTGAGGTCGCAATGAAGTTGATTGAGGACGATACTGAGTCAGAGGTACATCAAATCTATAGCCTAATAAACTTGATGATACAATTTTCCTAACAATCTAATACCCATTCTAATGGTAATTACTTCAAGTCAGCATCTCTTCTACTCTTCAGCGACTTATTATGTCATTGCCTTTATTGCACTTAAGGATGGGGCCGATGGGCTATGGATGTTATAATCAGAATCTAGCTTTTTACCTATTATCTAAAGTTTTTTCCTTTGCTAATTATAAATCCCTTAATTGATTTGTTATAGTTCACGTGACTATCTATTTTGATACTGTTGCTGGCTTTTGGCTTCTAGGATCCCCTGTATTCTCATTATCGGCGGCTTCATTGTGAACTCATGCCACTTGAAGTTCATTCCAAGGAATATTCCATGGTGATCAGATTCTTCTTTTCTGCCTCATATATCTAACTACACACACATATTAACATCTCATCCATCATAGCATTTGGTTTCTCTAATGTCAAATAGTTTTTGATTTCTGGCTTTAGTGGATCAGTTAACTAATTACGTGGAAGAGAGAATTTATTGAGATTGATGTTGAATCTTTCTGCAATTGATTTTGTATGATGCCATTCAAGTTGCTACAACTTTTTTTGACAACCAAACCACAAACATCTTTATGTCTCAGATTGAGAAATACACAAAGAACACTCACGCAAGGACACATTCGGGTTATGATGTTGAGATTGTTCAGATATTTAAGGTGTCAAGAGAAGGTGAAGCCGAACGCTTTGACAAGGTGAACATTGTATAACAATAAAATTTTGATGCATGGCCTTTTCTCACATTTAAGATTGTACTTTTATTCTCTTTAGATCGTTCTTCATTCAAATCTGATGAGTTTCCCCATATTATGATTGGTAGTTCTCAGGGACAAAAAACAGAATGCTTCTGTGGCATGGCTCCCGTCTTACAAACTGGGCTGGAATTTTATCCCAAGGTTACTGGCTCTTTTCTTTTTTCCCTCCTCGATTCACCAATAATTTCAGCTGTACATGATAAGATTCTGTTCTCAAATGAGGACATATGTCTTGATTGAACATGATCACAAGATATGATCCATATAGCTGGCCCCACATACTGGGATAAATGTTTGGTTTGTTTATGATAATATTCTCTCATGTAAAAAAATATGCCAGGTTTACGCATTGCTCCTCCCGAAGCACCTGTAACAGGTTACATGTTTGGCAAAGGTGTTTATTTTGCTGACATGTTCTCAAAAAGTGCTAACTATTGCTGTTCGACTAAAGCTGCCACTGCTGGTGTGCTGCTTTTATGTGAGGTGATTGAGACTTCTCTGTATCTGCAATGATATCAAGAATGCCAAGAGTATTATCTTAGCTCAATAATATCACCCCTATCTATGCAGGTAGCTTTGGGGGACATGGCTGAGCTCCTAACAGCTAATTATCATGCTGATAAGTTGCCGCCTGGGAAGCTTAGGTAAGATAATATGCTACATGTTATTGTTTTACATGGAAAAGTGTCATGTATTTTACCATTTGAGTTACTTGAATAAAACTATTTTCTTTTCTGTGAGGTTGGTAGCTACAAGAAGCCAAAGTGCCACCTTTTGCTATTTAGTCACTTTTTTTTTTAAACTTGTCAATTTACTCATGATTTAGCTAACTGGGTATAATTTTAACCTATATGTTAGGATAGTCAAAATTAGCTAAGGCGTGTGATTGTACAGATCTGAACTTACATTGAGTATAATTTATAACTGACCTAATTTAGACCCGATCTAGTAATGCTACACTGGTAAAGTACATACGCCACAATTTTTACTGCCTGTCTGTACATATATAAACTAGTGTTGCATTGACAAGGAATACTTTACCTGATATAGTGTCATTAAGACCCCTTTTAGTTTTAAACTAAGATTGATGCATCTTCCACCTTAATCGACATGCTAGACTATTTGACCTGTCTGCCACGATGACCAAAATCGCACCCAATTAACCAATTCATGGGCTAAATTGACCATTTTAGTATAATTGCCCAAGATAGTCGCAAAACTTTGGATTCGTTCGGTTGTTAGTCCTTTTCTGTAATTTGTCTTCTGCATTTCCCTTGTCTGGTGAAAGCAATCCTCATTGGAAATGTTTGGATCAAATATCTATAGTACGAAAGGAGTTGGAGGGACTGCGCCAGATTTTTCAGATGCTCAAATACTTGAAGATGGTGTTGTTGTGCCTTCAGGAAGACCAAAAGAGCAGCCTGGTCCTAAGGTAGCACATTTTTTTCTGTATTTTATTTTAAACTCAATTTGCAAAGAGATTTGATCATGTGATTGGTTATACAAAAATTTCTATGAGACAGTCTCACGAAATTCATTCCGTACAAAGGAGAAAAAATGAATATTTTTCAAGTAAAAAGTAATATTTTATACAATAGTACTCTCTCTCTCTCTTGTGACAAAGGGAGTACTTAAAAGTATATTTTGCTTTTGGCCGCGTGGTTTGACTGCGTCATAGAAGGTCCGCTGTTCATATATGACCTTCCTCTAAAATATTTTGCTAGATTTTAGTTTGGAAAGTAAAACAGATATGGCCTTAAAGTTGCATTGGTTTTGTGTTGCAGGGTAGTTTGCTTTACAATGAGTACATAGTGTACAATGTGGAGCAGATTAGGATGCGTTATGTTGTCCATGTGAACTTCAACTTCAAGGGTGACTACTGACCAACGTGTATTATTATTATTTTTTACTTAAGACTTTTGTTTATTATGTATTTTTGTAAATGAAGCTTAATGGTTCATGAGATATTTTCTGCTGTGCTGTAATATAATTTTAATTTTTAGTGTACGCCGTATGTTTACTACTGATCTCATTTCGACTGTATAGGTTGTATTTGATAAAAGAAAAATGGGATATGAATGGATTGTATTTGGGAACTGTAAATTTCTGTGTATATCCGCTGAATAAATTATGCTGTTCTATCCAAAACGCTTGAACGTAATAATGATTAAGTTTTTTTTTCTCTCTCTCTCTCTCTCTCTATATATATATATATATATAATTTAATGTTTAGAACAATAAATTTGAAATAAAATGTTAGATCTTGTCTCAAGAAATTGTTATAATATTTGTATTTGCTAAACAAAAATGTACATATATTTTAAATCGAAAAGTGTGTGTGTATATATTTATATATATTTGAAAGGTCTCAAGAAATAGGTTCACAGACAGCGGCCGTTGCGATAGTTGGAAATCATTAATTTTACTTCATTTTTTGTTTTTTATTTTATCAAACGTAAAACCTAAAATGAAGTAGGAGATCCAATAGCTCTTAGCCTTACTTTCTTTTCCCCATACTTCCTTTCCTAGACGCGGGCACGGTTTCGGTTCCAAATCGGAACCGTCGGTTCGAACCGTTGACCAGTTCCGTTCCGGTTTGGAACCGAAACCGTATTACATACGGTTCTGTTTCGGTTCTCCTTTTTTTGGAACCGGAACCGTCGGTTTCGATTCCCGGTTTTGAGCTTTCAAAAATATAGATCAACGGCCCAGATCATGTGGCCGTTGGGAACCGGCGGTTCCCAACAAATCTTTTAAAAAAAAAAACAGAACCAGCGGAACCGGAACCGTGTATATGGCGGTTCGGTTCCGGTTCCACCCTCTCCGGTTCCGAAAACAGGCGATTCCGGAACCGAAACTGGAACCGCCGAACCGTGCCCGTGTCTAGGTTTGGTCCATCGAAGAATCATATCTATCACAAAATGTCTTATCAACACACTACATCATTATTCTACATATGCTTACGTTTATTTCTTCACCCTTTACCCCAGCCTTGGATGGATGTCCTCATGCGCATGGTTTCGATTTCGAACCATAATCGGTGGTTAACGATTCGGTTTAACTGTTGACTCGATTTTGATTCGGAATCAGAATCAAAATCTAACGGTTTGGTTTTGGTTTCAAAACCAACGGTTTCGGTTCCAAAACTGCCGATTTTGGCTAAAAACCGATGGTTTCGGTTCAAACCGGTGGTTTCAAGTATGAATTTGTAAAAAAAAAAAAGAAAAGGAACTAGGAACCGGAACCGTGGCACCGGCAATTCCAAAACTGAAACTGGAACCGACTATATGCCAGTTCAGTTTCGATTCACCCCTCCCGGTTCCAGGAACCAAAACCGGAACCGACGGAACCGTGCCCATGTCTAATTTCAGTTGCATGATTTACGGGTAATTGTTTTTTTTTTTTTTACTTTTTGTTAATTTTAAATAACTAAGTTTTTTTTTTTCAATTTGTTTAAATACAGATAAACTTTTGTTTCTAATTTATTTTTAAGGTATATTTATTAAACTAATTCTATTTACATGGTCTTTAAGTTTACACCCATATCATATATATTGAAATAAGGTATCAAATTAAAAAATAAAATATTTTTTAATTTATCATTTGAGTTAAATTTGAAGAGCTATTTTTTATTGAATTATTTTTATTGTATTTAGGTTGTTGGTTGCTTATAGTTTAATAAGTTTGTCCACAAGTGCACGATGTAATTTATATGTAGGGTGATTGGGTGAACTAGATTGAATCCACATGGAACGATAAAAGCAACAAATATTATGAATTATTCTACTATTTTTATTTGCACACACAAAATAATGAAGTAGAAGTAGTTAATTATCGAGACAATAAGCATAGATATAACTCTATCTACTGTCAAAAATATGTGAACAATCAGAAATAAAAGTGAATTACATGATTATGTGTTCATCTATTATTAAAATTAATATCAATTAGGTATCATCAGTACTTCAGTATTGAATAATATCATATAAGCTATCACATATATAAATAAATCTCTCTCTCAAGCACATATAATCAGTATAGTAAATGTAAATATCTCGCTTGAGCATGTATAATCAGTATAATAATTATCGATTAAGTCATTCTGATCTCGTCACCAATAATTAACTCCTAATAGAATATCAAATTGCTTTCCTTATCATACAATAAAATCAAACTCTCGATATAGGCAATTATATATTATGAGTTTCTAATGATCAGTAATTAAATGTCACCTCTCGATCCAATTCAATTAATCAGACGTGCATAAGAGCGGATCCAAACAATCATGAAAGGGATAATTAAAAAAATTCATAAATAAGATTAGACAATATACAATTTTGAATCAACAAAATCATAAATCTATTAACTAGATTACTAACATATCCCATAACTCAAAGAAAATTAGCTACTCATGATTATTAAAAAGATCATAGATTCAAGATTATCATGTAAAAATATTCGGAGAATGAACAATAATAAAAGATCTCACTTTTCAGCCTCGATCTTCTCTTATGTGAAACCCTATGACTCCAACTCACTTCCTATGCTTTTTCGCTCTGAAAATTCGTCTCCTTTTCTATATAATAAGATTCCTATATATATGACTTGGGAAGAAAATCTGAAATATAAGAAAATCCACTCATGTCTGTGGTTCAACTCGATTTGAGTTCGTAACTCGGTTAGTGAGTTGGACCAACTTTACGATGTTTGACTTAGATTGCTGAATCAACTCGAGTCGAGTTGGTCAGCTTGGCTGCCCAAATGACTTTTGGCTACGACGAATCTCATTCATCTTTACCAACTTGGACCAGGTCATATAACTTGATTGCCCGAGTTTGCATCTGCTTACGACTGTGATCTTTGTTTTCTTGACCAACTCGGCCTGAGTTGTGCAACTCGGTTGGGCGAGTTGGCCTATTTTCCACAATCTTCTCTTTTATTGCTTCTTCTCTTTGATTAATTCCATGTGTTTGAAAAATGATCGATTCCATCCCAATCATACGTGAAAAATACTCATAACACATACACAACCGTGTACTAGACCACAAGTGTTATATGAATTATAAAGATAATATAATATATGCATAAACATAACTCATTTGTATGCTAAATTAATAATCATGTATGCTTAAGAATTATGCGTATCAGTTGTAAATAAATATTAACTAATATTTTTTAAAAATAATAAAAAAATTTAATTTATAATATAATTAATCAATTTTTTATATAAATAATATTATTATATATTCATAAATAATATAATAAAATATTTTAAATATTAATTTATTAAAAATTATATTTCAAATATATTTTATTTTATTTTTAAAATATATTATAAATAGTTGTTCGTAGGAAACTATGTGCGTATATATATGTAATGATTATCTACTCCTGTATATGTCCATTTTTTTATATATAATACTCCGCTGTTAAAAAAAAAGGTTGTTTTGGCGGTAAAGGAATATAAGGTTAGGAGCTCGAAATCTTGTTGATAAAAATAAGAAAAGGGGTTGAGAAAGCAATTAATTAATTAATGAATATAAAAGGAGCTGACCTGAAAATAGTCCCATATAATGAGATGAGAGCATCTTATAATTTATAGAATCTATGCCACACTCAGACTCAGTACTACTTCAACCAATAATGCACAAATATATCTTTCGGATTTAGGAAATTGGAAACAATCAAAATTGTAATGTTCTTTGCAATGACTTTTTTTAATTAGGATGATTAATGTAGTATTATAAGGTAATGATTTTATAGTGTTAGGTTGAGATTGTAAAATTTGAATAGACTCAATCATAAAATTCAAAGTCAATCTGAGTTAAAATCGATAGGAAGAAAAGCCAAAGAAAAAACTTAGTCTAACTCAAGAGGTTCTGGACTTTGCAATCAATGTTTTTTTTCTTCGGTTATGACTTTTCATTTAATTAAAAAATTAATTCAATTTACTTTTGCTCTGTTCAATAAATATGAGTTTTTCATGACATCTAACTTTATATTTTGGTTGATTTATATCTGATTTCATTGGATTCAAAAATTTCTCAAAAATTACTGACGTGTCAGTTTGACTACTTATATGACAAGCGAAATTCTGAGTTTATATCGCTATTTTCAACAATGTTTTGGTATTCTATTGAAATCAAACATAAATTAAATAAAATAGAAAGTTAGAGATCATTATATATATAAAAAAAAAAACTCATAAAATTATAGGTTATATATTGAATAAGGTTAAATTAACGGGCATAAAATAATTTTTTTACTAAAATTTACAAATTTATCATAATACTATAAAGTTATTATCATATAAAATTAATTATTAAACACCACATTTCATCATCTAATAATACATCAATACTAATTTTCTCAATATTATTATTTTGACATCCATAATAACAATTATACTCTATACAATTTTAAATAGAATATACACTATAGAATTCTAACAGAAACAAAAATTTTATGATTTGAATTTTTCGAGTCCACTTAAGTCCAAAAGAACACAAATTTTTACACTATTCGGTAAACAACTTCTGCAACAATAGTATAAATACTACATCATTAATAATTATATGTTAAATATTAATGATCGTAAGATACATAACATGAAATGATGTAAAATTTGAATTGTCAAGAAACATGTTACGTAATTTTAATATTGGCTTAAAAAAACTTGTTTGTTTATATTTATAACAGTTCAACATGCACACGCCAAATAAAAAAAAGAAGAAAAACATGCGCACAACAATTATTGAATTATATATTTTTATATGAATTTCATTCATCTCAAATATATATATATATATATATATATAATTTTTTTAATTTTTTTTTTTATTTTTGGAGTGGGGTTCAATGTGTGCATATAAGAAGATCTCTATATTTGGTAAATATAAGTTTTTATGATATTTGTAATATTGGTTTAAAATTTTTTATTTTGTTAAGAGTACTTCTGAAGATATCTCGTTAAGCGGTAGAGCGCATTTTCCGGGGTGAGCGAGTAAGCAAATGGTGGGTCGATGCCACGTGGGCGATGTAGAGCCGTTGGATCACCATGAAAGGGCTGGGATGAGAATTTTGGCTTTTTCTATTTTTTAGTTATTGCAAAACTGCGAGAAAACTGTAGAAGAGGGGGAAAGATTTTATTCTCAAACAAATTGAAATCAAAGGATTCGTCTCACCCCCACCAACACTGACCAGTCTGCTACAGTCTAAGGTACTATCGAGTGCGTGTTGAGGACCTTTCCGGCAGCTTAAAGTGCAGCTCCTATTTTCGAACAACTGGCTAAACCCTAAACCTAAGCCCCGCAGGACCTGTCCCGTACAAGGGGGCTGTAGTGGCTTCGAACTCCTCGACCAGGTACCTCTCCAAATGTTAGAAATTTTGGAATTTAGCGATTTTTTGTTGAATCTGTGCCCATTTCTCCATTAGTAATCATGTTTACGATCATCTTTTACTAAAATTGAATTGAAGAAGATAATTCCTCTATTGGCTGAGAATTGATTTTTTCCGCTTTTAGGTTTTGTATTCCCCGCTTTCTAGTCACATTTGCTCCCAAATTTATCGCACCGCACACCAGGTTTTTGTTGAATTGTTCTTTTATCATTGTGTTTCAACATCGCTTTCATGAAAACTTGTCTCTTTTCTGACTGGATTCTTCTATCTAAGACCCGCTATATTTCAATCATGGAAACATTTCCTCTTCAAAAATTGAATTTTGAATATCTATGGGTTTTGCGTTGCATTCGTGTTGCCATTTTTCGTTGTCAGCAACATTCTAGATTTCGACATAATCCATTTTGTAAACATTAATCCTTTCAAATGTATTCGGGCATTTAATTTATTTTCAAGAGGCCTGCTATGTTAATCTGGGTTTGTCTTCAGTTTTCTGCAGTTTGTGTGTTCAAGCCTGTAATCTTTAGGGGTTAATATGGCTGAAAGACAACAGGTTGACCCACAGCATGCCACTGATCCACAACCACAGTTTACTCCTCCTTCAAAGGAGGACATGATCTCCTATGTGATGGCATTAGAGGCTGCTTTGTTACCTTGCTTGCCTGCTAGAGAACTTCAAGCAATTGACCGTTCTCCCCATCCTTCTCATCAGAGTGAGTTAGAATTCGCCTTTTTACTCTTTACACAATTATTGCAAATTTGTATTATGGATTGAGATATTAAGATATGTGAAAGAAGGTATAGTTCGAAGAAGAAAGGAAGGTGAAAAGTGCAATCGAAATTGCCCTTCATTTTCATTATTTAGAACAGTAGTCACTATTTGGAAATTGGAGATGTAACGAATCATAGGTTAATTAGATTAACTCGAAATATTCATTGTATTTGTTGTTTTAATATTATATTTTCTGACCTTTGAAGCACCTTGCACTTTAGCACTGGAAGAACACATTAAGATTGGGAAGAACTGGAACAAAATTCAAAGTATCGCAAGTTTATAATACCTGTCCCTCGGGAAATTTAACTCTGTATATACTATCTCTCTCTTTCACCCCACTTGGGCAGCATACCCAAATTATAGAATGTTAAAACTAGTTTATGTGCGAATGTACCTGGCTATTTAAAGCGGTAACTTATTTTTAATTGCTTTAGTTGATGTTGAGAGACATGCTAGAGACTTCATGGAGGCAGCTAAAAAGCTTCAGCTCTATTTTATTAGTTTGCAACGAGAGGATCGGCCTACCAGAGCAGAAACCCTACAGAAGGTAATCATCAACATACCATATGTTGCTTTGCATACAAATATTTCTCAGGCGCTGATAGCCTTGCAATCGATGCAATGCTTTGTTTAGGAGATCGCTATGATGGAAGAAGAGTTGAAAGTAAAGACCGAGCTTATCAAGAAGCATGAGGTGCTGATTCAAGGATGGAGAACCGAGCTGAAGGACCAATTAGACAAACTCAATATTGAGTTGGAACGAGTGTAATTCGATGAAGACAGCTCTAAGCTAACTGCACACACACTCTTTTATTTCAGTAAGCTAGAAGATTTGATGCCATTGTGTCGACAGAGGTTTATCGAGCAACAATGAGTGTTGATGAAGGTGTACTTAGGGTTTAGTATTGGTTTATGGAAATTCTGATTGTGTTTTTGCAAAATGTGTATTTTTATCTTGTATGATAAGTATATCGTTGATTCTTTCAGAACATAGGTAAATGAGGAGATCATTTGAATCTTCTAATCTTTCAATATGTTGGGCTTCCATGATTATGTTGATGACTCCAAAATGCAAACTCTCTCTCTCTCTCTCTCTCTCTCTCTCTCTCCCTCTCTCCCTCCCTCCCTCTCCCTCTCTCCCTCCCTCTCCCTCTCCCCCTCCCTCTCCCTCTCTCCTTATGAATATGATTACCCGTTTCTTGAATTATATTACTTTCTTTTGCCTCAGATAAAATAAAAAAATAAATAAATTGCATTAAAGGAGAGGAAGAGGGGAGAGGCAAAAATGACAAATTATTGTACTATTCAAAAAAATTTGTTAAAATGTAATAAAAAAAAAAAATTTTAAATCTAAGTAAAGATTCAATTTAATTTTTTTTTATTTTTTTTAATGTCGCCCCTGGCAGGGGCGACTTTTCCTTTTTTTTTTTTTTTGTTTTTTTTTAATTGCTGGAGGGTTCACTCGGTCGGGCACTCGGTCGCGCGCCTTACTCGGCCGGCCGAGTGGTGATTCTTACTCGGCCGAGACACTCGGCCCCCGTATTACTCGGCCGACCGAGTACTTTCATCCACTCGGTCACGGCACTCGGTCGAGCACTTCACTCGGCTGGCCGAGTGCGAACGCGGATTCTGATTTTTAACATCCACTTCAAATTTTCTCTCTCTATCATATCTATTACCACCCACCCACACCACACATTTCTCTCTTCCTCATCACTTTCTTCACTTCTTCTTCACTTCTCCTTTCAATTATCCTTCAATTTCCTTTCAATTTTTCTTCAATATTCACGTTTCGGTTTTCTCCATTTCTCAAAGGTAATTTTTATCTTAATTTTTATGTGTTTGGGTGGTGTGTGTGTGTACTGTTGTGTGGGTGTGTATGTGATTTTTTTGTGGTATTTTGGTGTGTGTATGGTGTGTGTGTGTTGCTTTGTGTTGTGTGTTGCTTTGTATTGTGTGTTGTGTTGTGTGTGTGTAGATAGTGGTTTTTTCTCCATTGCTTGTATTGTATGTTGTTGGTGTGGTGTATGTATGAAATGTATGTATTGAATGTATGTATGGAATGTGGGTATGAAATGTGGGTATGAAATGTGTGTTGTGATGTGTCTTGTGGTGTGTGTGATGTATGTTGTGGTGTATGCTTGTGTGTGTGTTGCTGTGTGTGTTTGTGTGTTGTGTGTGGCTTGCATTTTAGTGTGTGATGGGTGCGTGTGTATGGTTGTGTGCCGTGTTTTGGATATGTGTATGTCGGTCGGTGTACGGTTGTTGCTATATATATTGTTATAAATTTGTCGTTAATATTTTTCTGTTATATATTATTTGATGTAGGGACTGTTGAAATTGTTGCTGTTGTTGTGCATTTATCGTAACCCTCAAATTGTTGCCGTTGCGTTGACATATTGATTCATTTCAATTTCAGGTTTGAATTTTTCTAATGTATTAGTTCAAATTAGTTTTATTAAACTTTGCAAAAAAGTAATTAATTCCCTATTTTAAGATCATTAACACATCTTTATTATTTAAGATATGGGGTCTTCAAACAACGTCGGTATTGTTGTTTATATTGGGGATTGTAGCGATGTTCCACCCGTTTGTGCAACTAGGGTACCTCGCGACATTGGATATTCCGGCTTGGTATCAAAATTCTTTCAATTGACAAGGATTGATAGCAATGAATACAAATTGAACATATCCGCTTCACTACATGCAAACAACAGATATCATCGTATACCAATCAACAACGATGATAATCTATGGTTTTTCTTTGCACCGGATGCGGATAATCAATATGTAGAATTTCATATTGATCCAGAGAAACTGCAAGATAATGCTCTTCCAGATATTATGCCAAGCAATGAGTATTTTCAATATGCTTCTTATTTAAGAGGGGATGACATTAATAATCCGGCACTCGTCAGGCAAGAGCATACAGTTGGAACCTCAAGGTCCACTAATGAGGGTATTCCAAGTGAAAGAGAAAATGCTCAGACCGAGGATCAAACAGATGATCCATTGATTGACACTTTTGGTGTGAATGAACTAGAAGACTCTGAACCCGATGAAGACGAGTTGTCTAGTGAATCAGATGAAGATGGGGTGGATATTGGTGATATTCAAACTATGTATTCCCCAAATCAAGAGAGATCACCATCCAATCAACAACCATCATTTCCATCAAGTGCTCAGAGATACTCCATGCATCCGAATATCCCGTTCTTCAATGCATCATCACATGAAATGCTTGCGGACTCCTTTGATCTTCCAAAAAATTTTAGATACTATGATCCTACTGAAGGAGTGCTCACAAAAGGCATGGTATTCAAAGATAAGAAGAGTTTGCAGTTAAAGATTTTGCAATACGTATAGCGAGGCGTGAATATCGAGTTGATGAAAGCACACCTCTTATATGGAAAATCAAATGCAAAAATAATAGTGAGACTACACGTTGCAACTGGTGGTTGCGTGCAGGTTACAAAAAAAGGATTGATATGTGGGAAATCACTAAGTATGGAGGCCCTCATACGTGTCTAATGAACGCGGTGTCTGTTGACCATCAAAACTTGTGCAAAAACATGATCGCTGCGCTGCTAACTGAGATGGTTCAGACAGATCCCGGGTATGAGATTAAGTGTGTTCAACAACTAGTGTATGATAAATTTCAATTTACAATCTCATACGGTAAGGCATGGCATGGTTTGAAACGGGCAAGAGAAAATGTGTATGGTACATGGGAGAGCTCAGTTTCAAGATTACCCAAATTTTTGGGAGCTTTACAAAAATGGAATCCAGGCACAGTTGTCGAGTGGCGCCACATGCCCGAAGAGACAAATGGTAAAAAAATGTTGAAATATGTGTTTTGGGCGTTCAGGCCATGTATAGATGGGTTCCAGCATTGCCGTAAAATAATTAGTGTTGATGGAACTCATCTTTACACTAGATACAAGCACAAGATGTTAATTGCTGTTTCCATGGATGCAAATCAACATCTTTTACCTTTGGCGTATGCACTTGTGGACGAAGAAAGTTTTAGTTCTTGGTCATGGTTTCTTCGTATGATATCGAAACACATTGTTCGCGGTAGAGAAGAAATGTGTCTGATTTCAGATAGACACGCCGGTCTTTTGAAAGCTGTGGAAAGAACTCCAGATTTTCAGCCACCTCTTGGAGTCCATCGTTTCTGTTTGAGACATGTGTGTTCGAATTTCAATAGTAAGGTCAAGAATGTGAAGTTAAAGGACATGTGTTGGCAAGCCGGCTCAGCGTTCACAACCAGAGAGTTTGAAAATATAATGGATCAAATTAAAGTGTTGAATGAGAGGGCATATGACTACCTATGGAAAATTGAAAAGGAACAATGGACTCTTGCCCATGACGGAGGATGGAGAAATGGAATTTTGACAACAAATCTGTCAGAGTGCATGAATGGCGTGTTAAAAGGTGCACGACGGCTCCCAATCTGTGCCATTGTGTAGGCTACATTTTATCGGTCGATAAAATATTTTCTTGACCGGTTGACACTGGGCCGTGAGATGCAGCAAAGGAACCAATCATGGCCTGATGAGGTGTACAAGAAGTATGAAAAACGACAACGAAAGGCAATGGAACATCAAGTCTATAAGGTCGATTTCACTGATCAAACAGCTTCAGTGAAGACATTCGTGCCAGGAACAACGAGGTGCTATACCCACATTGTCAAGTTGATGCTAAGAGAGTGTAGCTGTGGAGACTGGAGGCAAAACGGCATACTATGTTCCCATGCAATGCAGACTTGTCGACATTTTGGAGTAAATCCGATGATTTACATGAACTCAGTTTTCAATACAAGTACGTATGTGGACACCTATAGTGGTAAGTTTGAGCCATTGCCTGATGAATATTATTGGGATGAGGCTTCCTTCCAACTGTGTCACAATCCGGCCTTGCGTGAGAAGAGGACTAAAGGAAGAGGCAAGACGACTAGAATTGAAAATGAAATGGATTGGGCACAAACACACGCTAGACAACAATATCAGGCACAGGATCAAACTGCTTCCCAGGCCGGAACTTCATCTGCCCGTAGATGAGATTGTTGTGTCTAAAATATTGTAATGGTGCTTGTTTTAGATATTTGACATGTATTTTGATAATGTGTATTGAAATTTGGTTTAGCGTTGATGTTAGCTTTGCACTGTTTTTTTTACTGAGATGGGTTTCAGATTTTGTGTAATTTGAGGATTTTATATAATTTTCCGATTTTATGTAATTTGTTCCATTTTCACTAATTTATTGTTCATCTTATTGATTTAATCTTATTGCAGTATGGAGTACTACGGAGAATATGGCCCTATTAGTGGGGAAATCTTAAAGCAACAGCACATGCACCGATCTGAGGATGTATTTGCAGGAGAAATTGACCAAAAATTAAAGTGCAGACACGGAAGTGGTATCTTTTGGAGACTCGATGACCATGATCCTTATGAGGTTGACCCAGACGATGATGGTAGGGAAATACTCAGACGTACACAAAGGTTGCATTATCGAGTCATATCGATGTTGTATCGTATGGGATTTTATGATGTCTACCGATGTGGTGATTATGTGATTAATAAATCATTAATCACTGCACTGGTTGAGAGGTGGCGGCCTGAAACGCATACATTTCATTTTAGAGTTGGAGAGGCGACTGTGACATTACAAGATGTCGCATTTATTTGGGGACTGCCAATTGAAGGTGGGCCGGTTATAAGTTCAGATAATTCAACCGGTCGGGCATATTGGACTGCACGTTGTGAAGTCCAACTGGGATGGGAACCCAATGCAGAAGACATAAAAGGGTCACGATTTTCACTTTTAGCTTTGGGTACACACCTAAGCATGCACCCTGTTACCGATAACAGCTCACAACAACATGTTGTGCAATATGCACGTGCATGTGCCTTGATTTTGTTAGGATCCATAATGTGCCCGGATACTTCTGGGAATATGGGGTCATTGGTATATTTGAATCAACTAGATGATATTGATGAATGCAGAAATTTGAGTTGGGGTTCAGCGGTACTAGGTTATTTGTACCATCAGCTGTGCAACGCATCACATAGGGGTCGTACACAAATTGGTGGACCCATGCAACTAGTGCAGATATGGGCTTGGTCAAGAATTACCTTTCTCACTCTGCAAATGACGGGAGGCAGACGCCTAAATACAGCGGCAATTGTTGGTGTGGATGGAATTCTACCGGTTGCACCGTACGGTGCTGAGTGGTTACAATACCACAACTTTACAACTAGCTTGACGAACAACTTAAGGGCTATTCGGGAGAGCTTGGATAGGCAAACTCAACAAGAGGTACGATTGGTACTTGATCAGATTTTGTTATATTTCGATTAAATGTTAGCTAACACGATTTTTATCCAGTTTAATTGGAAACCTTACGACCCATACCCAGCTGCTGTGAGGGCATATATTGACCTTGGCATTATTACAGTCACGGATATGTGGATGTCAAGATGCCCTATGATCCATCATTCAATTGTTGAGTTATATTACCCCGATCGGGTATTGCGACAATTTGGGATGAGACAACGAATTCCAGAAAGCATTACGGATGTGCATGATACATTGCATAATATATGCCGTAGAGGCCGCTCCACTACAAACTGGGCTGAAACACATGCTTTTTTTGTGGAATGGTGGTTTGACAGAAATTGGAATATTGTCACCGCTCCTGCAATTGGTTGGAATGAGTCAGACGTCGAAGATGGTTATACCAGATGGTATGAAAGAATAACACGTCGTCTAATTACTCCAGGGTTAAATATGCAAGTGGGATATCAACCGCAACCGAATGCACCCATAGAAAAAATGGTATGTGGCAGTATTTTAGTATTCAAATTTCTATGTGTGATGAATATGTAACTCATGTTTTTGCTGTGTATTGCCAATTTACTGCAGGAAAGTTTATGGGAAGATTTAAATAAACTTGTCATAGATGAGGAACCGTATCTTAGGGAGCCCTTCAGAAGATCAGTAGACGAAATATACATGCAAGCTAGAGCTCACTTTCATGATCGTCGCCCATCATTCCAACGTCTACAGTCACATTATGAGCCCGAACCGCAACATACATCACAATATAGCCCAGAACCACCCATTTCTACTGGTATCGACATGCAAAGTGACAGTTATTACGCCGCCACCCCAGACTGGGATTTTACAGCACACGGTCAGTCGTTCACTTCTCTCTTAGAATCTGGCCGTTATACATCTCCGCCTCCAGCATCATGCACTTATGGAAATTTTCGGCCACAGTTCAATACATCCCCGATCTCATATCCCCATTCTAGCACGACAACGAATATAGTACATGATCATGTGACTTCGAGGACTGCATCATCATCATCATCAGGTCGTCCATCTTTTAGTTTGAATATTACGACAGATGATAATGATTCGGATAGCAAACCTGTGCCAGAAGAAGATCGAGGTAGGGGCAAAAGGAAAAAAATAAGGCGTCGTTGTTTTACAGGATCACATTTTGATTATTAATTTGTTATCTATGTAATTAAACGTACAATTGTTACTTAATTTTACCTACGATGTAATTAGACGTACAATCTTGACTATTGTTATTATTATAATTATAATTATTATTATTATTGTTTTTATTATTAAGAAAATCAGCACAAAAAAAAAACAAGATTTTGGTTCGTACTCGGTCCCCGACCGAGTACCCGACCGGGGTCGACCGAGTGCGAAGGGTTCAAGATTTTGTTCGCACTCAGTCGGCCGAGTACCGCAAGATGCCCGAGTAACACAATGTGATGCCCGAGTGCGAAGCATTTTGGATTTCCTTCGCACTCGGGCGGCCGAGTATCTGCGCGGACCGAGTGCAGGATACCGAGTATTTCTACCGCACTCGGGCGGCCGAGTAAGGCGCGCGACCAAGTGCCCGACCGAGTGCGAGAGCACGGAAACATTTTATAACCCCTCTTTTCCTCATTCTTTTCACACACAAACACACCCAAACCCTAGCCTCTTCCAATCTCTCATCTTCAATCCAAAAATTTTCATTCAAAGCCATCAATTTCTCCATCAAAATCATTGTACCCATTATTTCAAACAACAAATTGCTCCAATCTTGGGATAAGGTGGTGGAGATTTGAAGGATTCAACCAAAAACACCAACTTTCGTTTTTTCAATCTAAAGGTATATTTTCATTAACCATTGCTTTTGTTCATTACATATGTTGATGAGGGCCTTATTAGGAGTATTTTGACATGAAACTTGATATGTTTTCTTGCAATTTTTCATTGAAGTTTTTTATCGAACACTTGATGTGCATGATTTTTTGTTCTATATAGATATGTTTTCATGTTACATTGAGGTTGTTGTTTGATTATGTTCATGAGAGACTAATTTGGAGTATTATGGCATGAAAGAATATATATTTTTGGTTAGTTTTCATTGAAGTTTTTTATCGAACAATTGGTATGCATCATAGAAATTGGGAATGTGGCATGATTTAGTGTGAGACCATGATGAAATGATCTTAATACCCCATGAATTTCAATGTTGAATTATGAAATTGCTTAAGATTTAAAATTGTATCATATGACTCTTGATTTTTTGTTCACATGGATTGGATGTAATACTAATTCATTATCATCTAGGTACCCACAATGGAGCATAGCATGGATGTTGTGAATTCTACTTTCCAATGGAGCGAACACTCCATTGAAGAACAACAAGCTGAGTACGAAAGAATTTTAGCGACCATGCCGGATGCCTACGGCATAAACTTTGCTAATTGGGAGACAGAAAGTCATAGGTGGTTTGAGGTACAACAGAAAAGAAGACGAGCCACTCGATGGGCCGATGTTGAGTCATGCAAGAAATGGGCATCTACGAAGATTTAAAAAAAATGTGCAAGGCTATCGGGTGGACTAAGTTCTTTGGCATGCACGAGAAGACGTATGAGCCTCTCGTTCTTGAATTCTTCTCCCAGCTTCAGGTTGGATACAATGACACAGTGCCCGAATCCGTGATATTTCATGTGGGGAACGAGTCTCGCTATCTTTCGGTCGAAGATTTCAATGGGATTTTTGGATTTCCCAAGAAGAGGTACTCAAATCTGCCCAATGAGAGGGTCAATTTTCCGGAGTTCAATGTTGTGACTTTTTGGAAGGACATTACAGAGTCTGATCGAGCTCACCCATCGGAGTACCAAGTTAGTCGGTCGAAAGCATCTAGTATTCGAAGCCCGGTTCTTCGATATTTTCACAGGTTCATCGCCAATACAGTTTTAGCAAAACCTGAGCCTGGAGCGGTCAGTGTGGATGAGTTGTTTGTGCTGTGGTGCTTGGTGAAAGGGAAGAAATTCAATGTGGCACCAATGCTGTTAAGGCAATTCGTTCGAACCAAAAACCAGGTTGCTATCCACATTGGAGGTTTGATCACTCCAATTGCTCGCCACTTCGGGGTGAACTTGGAAGGGATGGAAGAGACATCAGGCGAGACAAGTATCAACCTGGAAATGCTGTGCAACATGAAGATGTGCCAATTACATCCCGGCACCAGACGATTGTATCTGATTTTATCAGACAAGAAGAGGTTTGCACTGTCCAACTCTCGCCTGACTAATATTGCTGGAGGGAAGGGCCATAATCTTCTACTGAATGGCTCGGCTCATACGGAAGCTATTGAAGAGAGCGAGAATGAATTGAGGAATGAGGAGGAACGAAGGAAGAGGAGGAGAAGGACTACGGATGCCCGATCAGAGCCAATGGAACTTGATGTGAATCATGCATAGGCCGATGAAATGATGGGTGAAGCACAAATGCCCTCGGACGATCAGGCCGGACCTTCACAGCATCCACAGTATCCACCCCAATATCAAGGGGGGTGGAATGATTGGTCGGATTGGAGAACCGCCTTGGATGCACGTCTTGCCAACATAGAAGGGGATGTTGCCGACATGAAAGAGTATATCCATCGTGAAGCTTACAACTCTCAAATTTTACTTGACATGCAAAGGCAACAATACGAGTGGCATGTGCAACAAGGCCATTTCCAGGAAAGGGAATATCCACCGTATCAACCATTCGGCCCATCGAACACACCTTACCGACCCCCTCAGTGAGCCGGCGCCGACTAATATTTTGTTGTTTTTTGTTGTTTTGATTTCAAACTCTTGACTTTGTTGTTTTTTGTTGTTCATTCATGATTTTGAGAACTATTGTTTATTCATGTTATTTGTTTTTTGTTGTTTATTCATTATTTCTTTATTAAACATAATTTTTCCTTATAAAACAAAATTATAGTTATTTGTTGGAAATTCAATTAATCAATACATTTCAAGATGTTATAACAATCTCACTTAACAATTTCATCGAATTTTTACCAAACTAAATAAATTATCTAATTTAACTATAACACGAGAAAATAAAAATAAGAAAATGTACAAAAACAGGAGGACGAACGAGAAAACGAGAAGAATACAAAAATGAGAAAAATTGAAGTGGATGTTAAAAATCAAAATTCGCGTTCGCACTCGGCCAGCCGAGTGAAGTGCTCGACCGAGTGCCGTGACCGAGTGGATGGCAGTATTCGGTCGGCCGAGTAATACGGGGGCCGAGTGTCTCGGCCGAGTAAGAATCACCACTCGGCCGGCCGAGTAAGGCGCGCGACCGAGTGCCCGACCGAGTGAACCCTCCAGCAATTAAAAAAAAAAAAAAGGAAAAGTCGCCCTTGCTAGGGGCGACATTAAAAAAACATAAAAAAAAATTAAATTGAATGTCGCCCCTCGCAGGGGCGACTTTACTTAGATTTAAAATTTTGACAAATTTTTTTGAATAGTACAATAATTTGTCATTTTTGCCGAGGGGAGATGGGGGGCGTTAGGCAGGTGAAAGAAGGGCGTAGGCGAAAATAATTGAGCACAAGTAAAACAACCCAACCACCAGTAATAAGTGGTATTTGACAATGGATTTATGACACGTATGGCCTATGTAATAAATAATATTGTAATTCCGCTGCCGTAGAGGTTTTCAGAGAGAAGAGACCGAAATTTGTCATAAGCTTATCAAAGGCATCCCCACCATCATCAATGTTCTACTGCACAAACATCTGCTCTGAGAGAGAGAGAGAGAGAGAGAGAGAGAAAGCTACACGTAGTCTCACAAAGATTTGGAACCGACCACAGCAATGTCAACTGAGAAGAACTCACATCAAATCGCCTCCTAATTATATTCTTCTTCAACGGCATTATTTGCAGACCCACCTTTTAGTTTGATTTTGGTTCTCATTTTGAGTTAAGCATGGATGTTATATATCATGAGGTCTGGTCTTTCTTCTTTCTTTTTTACTTGTAATACTGAATTGTTTTGGTTGATAATGTGACGATTACTGATATTTTTATGAATATTTTCCCTTTGCTGCGGCTTTTAGGAGTACGTAAACAACTTGAGAGGAGTTCAGCTCTTCACCTGCAGATGGCTCCCTTTTTCTCCTCCTAAAGCTCTCGTTTTTCTCTGTCATGGTTTCTCTCTCTCTCTCTCTCTCTCTCTCTCACACACACACACACACACTCTCTCACATGTCTGGTGTGAATCTTTCTGCATAACTTGTTCTTCCAAATAAATGACATTGATTATTGCGGTTGCAGGTTATGGCATGGAATGCAGTAATTTCATGAAAGGTCAGTTACCTTAGCAGTAAATGTTGTCATGTGATCTGCCTCCTTCTTCCCTCACACAAATCTCTTTTTTACTATTTCAATTGTTTCTTTTTTTTTGTATAAACAATATATATATATATATATTATATACTGCCTCAGACATTACATTATACCAGATTTCATTGTAATAAACCATAGAGCTTTTGAAATACTTGAGTATGTGCAATTAACAATTTGCACATAATCTGGAAACTTTGCTCTATGATAGTTTAGTCACTGCAGCAGGCTGTGTACTAAGTCTCAATAAACGGGTGTGCAAAATTGGTTTTATTATGTGTTTAAATTAAACAACATTAATTAATGTCCTAAAAGTCGTAAGTCCCATTCTTGTCTTCATTGAATCTGAACGTGAGTGATTCTACACTTGAAACCGACCCATCATATTCCTGCAATATTGTCCCATCTCTATTTCCTGTAATAACTAAAGCTGTCGGACATATACCAATCTAACCACCCTTTTATTTATTTCCTTAATCCGATTTTTCAAATTTGAATTCCCAATTCAACACAAATTTGAGTTTTTTTTTTTGCAACCTAAGTTCTATAGTTTGAATTGTTCTATAAAATAAAAAGTAGTGAAGGTTGAATTTATGAGTTTGGGTCGTTGTTTGGTTGATTAGGTTAGCAAGCAGCTATATGTAAACCTCACCTGTCACGTTTTCATACCTTTTTTATTAATATTTTTGTGATAAACGTGTTCCTACCATTAATATAACAAGAAAAATGATTTCTAAATTACTAACCAAATCACATAAATTTTATAAAAGCTCCATGAGGCCCGCGGGCTTGTCCAGCCGAGTACTAGTGAGTTTCAGCATGACTCGTTTATCTTCAAATTTAATTAGTATCTCACGAGTTATATCAATTTGGGATTAGGTGTTGGGTTAAAGTTGGCGCACGAGGGATACGCAGTTTTTGGAATAGACTATGAAGGCCACGGCCGGTCCACAGGCGCTCGTTGTTACATCAACAGCTTTCACAACATTGTACTTGATTGTTCCAACCATTTCAAGTCCATTTGTGGTGAGTTGCCAAGCACGCCCTAACTTTTTATTTTTTGGTTAAGAATGTAATGTAATAAGATATGTTAATTGAATAATCAGGAGAGGAAGAGTACAGGGAAAAGAGAAGGTTCCTGTATGGAGAGTCAATGGGAGGAGCAGTGGCTCTCTTAACCCACAAAACAGATCCTACTTTCTGGCATGGTGCTCTTCTTGTTGCCCCTATGTGTAAGGTCATACACATTTTTTTCTTCTTTTCATTGCAAATAATGCAATATTACTCGAGATGTTTGTTTTAAGATTAGCAATTTAGCTACCCAACTTTTAGTTTTTTTATAGTTGATGCTACACGTGATACATGACACTGGGTTCGTTCTTTTGAATCATCTTTCTCGTTTTTCTACGGTTAGATCTCTGAGAAGGTGAAGCCACACCCTTTAGTGATCAGTCTGCTAACTAAGGTGGAAGATGTAATTCCTAAATGGAAGATAGTTCCTACAAAGGATGTCATCAATGCGGCCTTCAAGGACCCTGTCAAACGAGAACAGGTCTGCTTAAAACTACACACACACACACACACACATACATACATAATTGTAAGTATTGTTTTCCTGCAGATTCGAGGCAACAAACTGATATATCAGCAGAAGCCTAGACTCAAAACCGCCTTGGAAATGCTAAGAACCAGCATGAATCTTGAGGACAGTTTGAATGAGGTCTTTTTTCTACAACCTGAGTTGAATTTATTCTAGATGTATTTATCCTTCTTGCTCGTACCACCTTCATTAGCACGCACCATCGAAACCATAGTGTTTTTATCATAGTCCATATGAGCAGAAATATATGTTCCACCTACACCAACTCGTACCAGCAAGGCAGACCATCCACCCTTGACCGGAAATAGTGAAATTCAAGTTGTGCCTAAAAAATTAAATATTCATAGAAGGCGAAATTTAAGATTTCGTCCCCTGTTTTTTGATAGGTGACGTTGCCATTCTTCGTGCTGCACGGTGAGGCAGACACAGTGACGGATCCAGAAGTGAGCAGGGCGCTGTACGAACGCGCCAGCAGCACAGACAAGACCATAAAATTGTATCCCGGGATGTGGCATGGCCTAACAGCAGGGGAAGCTGATGACAATATTGATATAGTCTTCGCAGATATCATATCATGGCTAGATATGCATACAGGCGATGATACCACTCAAACCAAGAAAGTAATCCAGAATGCTGATCAGACCGTTGTGAGTAATGGCATAATCGCAACGACAATGGCATCGCCTGCGACTCTAAAGGGGCAAAAGCACGTTAGAACGCGACTGTATGTGAAGTATTTGTGTGGTCTGAAGGGGGGTAGCCCGTATCATAATTCAGAAAGGTAGTTTGTTGTTCAAACTTGTAAGGATCAAGCAGGGAAGAATTTTTGTTGATTAACCTATGTTCTAATGTTTCACCTATATATAGTTTAGGTATATCGAGCTGATGAGTATCATATCATCTTGTTTTATTATGGTGTCTCATATTATATATTTGCATTTAGGTATATCGAGCTGATGAGTATACATTATTGTGTATCTTTAAGCATGAGTGGATCTAAGTTGCACTCCTCTATCTCCAATCTATAAATATACGAAAATAGAACCCCCACCAAAAGTAAATTAATGGCTTTTTTCCAAAAATTAGTTGCCAAATTTGGCTACCTATTGAATTTTTTTTAATTTATAATTTCAGAATACAATATTTTTATATTCCTAAACTATTTTTAACACATATTATGCCAAATTACTTATTTTTCACTATCTTTAATATGAATTTATATATATATATATATATATAACAAATTATATTTCTTAATTTTAAAATATTAAATCATGATATATACATAGAAATTATAAATTTATATAAAATTTAATTATCTCTTAAAATAATAAAGTTTCATTACTATTTTTTATCAAATTAATATTTTAAATAAATAAAAGATAAACTAGATAGGAATGTTAAGATATATTTGAGTCACAAATAAAAAAAAATATCTTATTAGTATAAATACTAAGATGAGATCTTATTTTCCAATTTTTTATTATTATTATTATTATTATTATTATTATTATTATTATTATTATTATTAATTTTTTTTTTTTTATAGTAAAACTGTGAATGTGTTTGGACAACTCACTATGCACAACCAAATCTTTACTTAAAATTGATGTTTGTTTTGGCTGTGGTAAGTTATGTTACATCATTTTATTTTAATGAGATCTTTAATATTATTATACTGAAAAATTTTATGTGCGTGATTATTGAATAATTGGTCTTTGATTAAAATTGTTGTTGAAAATTGTGTAGTTGATAATTAATAATATATATCTATATTGTGTGTTAGTTTATATATAAAAATTTAATATCAAATTAATTTATAATAAAAATTATTATTGTTGAAAATTAATCTGAAAAAGTAAATAATTTAAAAAATATAATAATTTTTTTAAATTGAAAAAATGATCAATCTGAAAATGCAAAAGAAAGAAAAATACTAGTAATTTCTGAAAATTTATAAAATAAAAAAATAATTATAATTTCTGAAAAATAAAAAATTGAAAATAATTATTTTCTGTAAATTTAAATTTCTTAAAATATCTATATTTAAACTTGTATCATTTTTACCAATTTCTTTATAATAAAATTATTCAAATAACCTAAAAATTAATTTTATCAAATAATCAAACATAGTTATTTTATATAAAAATATGTGAAATAGAAAGATTTCACAATTAACCTAACTAAAATTATTTTATATTAAATTTCATTTTTACATAAAAATAAATGTCAAAATAAAAATTGTAAAAAATAATTAATTTAAAATATTTTTCAAAAAATATAAAATTTAGATGAAAAAGTTAAAAATATTTGAAATTTTCTATAATATCTTTCACCCTCCTCCCTTTGATATCTCTTTGCAGCCCCTTGCTCTCTTTCTCTCTTTCTCTCTTTCTCTCTTTCTTTCCCTCCCCTCCCTCTAAAATTGTGGCAGAATTAATAAAATATGGCAATTTTTTTTTATATTAAAATATAGTAAAAAAAAAATTAAAAAAATGAGTAAAGTCGCCCCTGCGGGAGGCGACTTTAATTATAAGTTGCCCCTGCAAGGGGCGACACTAAAATTATTTATTTATTTATTTTTAAATTCTTTCCCAAAAAAAGGAAGAAGCAGGCACTCGGTTGGGTCACTCGGTCGAGTCACCACTTGGCCGGCCGAGTGGTACCTGACACTCGGCCCACACACTCGGCCTCAACATTACTCGGCCGACCGAGTTCGAGGAATGAACTCGGCCACAGCACTCGGTCTGCCACTTTACTCGGCTGGCCGAGTGCGAAGGGAAATTTTGTAAAATGTGTAATCTCTCCACTCGGCCGAATCACTCGGTTAAAATTCCACTCGGCTGGTCGAGTGGATTTTCTGATTTATTCATCTTCTCGGTTTTTCGTTCGTTCTCCCGTTTTTGTACATTCTCTTATTTTTATTTTATCGTGTTGTAGTCGAATTTATTAATTTATTTAGTTTGGTAAAAAGTCAATGGAATTGTTAAATGAGATTGTTATAATTTCTTGAAATGTGTTGATGAATTGATTTTCCAACAAATAACAATAATTATGTTTTATAAGGAAAAATTTCAAATCAAATTTAATACTACTGGAAATCATCAATAAACAACAAAATCAAGAGGTTCAAATGAAAGCAATACATTCTTGAAAAGTAGTCGGTACGGTGTTGGATTGGAACGTGCTCACTGAGGGGGTCGGTACGGTGTGTTGGATGGGCCGAATGGTCGATAAGCTGGATATTCACTTTCTTGAAAATGGCCTTGTTGCACATGCCACTCATATTGTTACCTTTGCATGTCAAGTGAAATTTGAGAATTGTAGGCTTCACGATTCATATACTCTTTTATGTTGGCAACATCCCCTTCTATGTTGGCAAGACGCGCATCCAAAGCGTTTCTCCAATCCGACCAATCGTTCCACCCCCCTTGATACTGAGGTGGATACTGTGGATGCTGTGAAGTTCCTGCCTGATCGTATGAGGGCTGTTGTGCTTCACCCATCATTTCATCCGCTTGTAGTTGTTCAATATCAAGGTCCATAGGCTCTGTTCGGGCATCCGTAGTTCTTCTCCTCCTCTTCCTCCGTTCCTCCTCATTCTTTAATTCATTCTCACTCTCCTCGATTGCTTCTATATGAACCGAGCCATTCAGTAAAATATTATCGACCTTCCCTCCAGCAATATTGGTGAGGCGAGAATTGGGCAGTGCAAACCTCTTTTTATCTGATAAAATCAGATACAATTTTCTGGTGCCGGGATGTAATTGACACATCTTCATGTTACACAGCAATTCGAGGTTTATACTTGTCTCACCTGGTGTCTCTTCCATCCCTTCCAAGTTGAGCCCGTAGTGTCGAGCAATTGGAGTGATCAAACCTCCAATATGATTAGCCACCTGATTTTTTGTTCGGACAAACTGCCTTAAGAGCATAGGTGCCACATTGAACTTCTTACTTTTCACCAAGCACCATAGCACGAACAACTCATCCAATGTGACCACTCCAGGCTCAGGTTTCGCCAAAATTGTATTGGAGACGAACCTCTGAAAATATCGGAGGACCGGGCTTCGAATACTCGATGCTTTCGATCTACTAGAGTGGTAGACCGATGGCTATCTGGATGAGACTCTTTTATTTCCTTCCAAAAAGTGATTGGGTTGTACTCGGGAAAATTGACCCTCTCATTGGGTAGATTCGAGTACTTCTTCTTAGGAAATCCATAAATATGATTGAGCTCTTCGGCCGAATGATGGTGGCACTCGTTTTCCACATAAAATATCATGGATTCCGGCACCGTTTCATTGTATCCTACTTGAAGCTGTGAGAAGAATTCGAGAACTAGGGGCTCATACGTCTTCTCATGCATCGCAAAGAATTTAGACCACCAGATATTCTTGCACAATTTTTTCAAATCTTCATATATGCCCATTTCCTACATGCATTCTACATCGGCCCAACGAGTGGCTCGCCTTTTCTTTCTTTGCACTTCAAACCAACCTCTCACTTTCATTCTCCCAATTAGCAAACTGTATGCCGTAGGCATCCGGCATGGTGGATAAAATTCTTTCATACTCCTCTTGTTGTTCTTCAATGGAGTGTTGACTCCATTCGAATGTAGTATTGACAACATCCATACTATGATCCATTGTTGGTACCTAGATGACATGGAATTAATATTACATTCATGTCAACAAGTTCAAGAATCATATAATACAATATTCATCTCAAGCAATTTAATCATTCAAACAGTTCAAGAGTCGTATAATACAATATTCATCTCAAGCAATTTCATCATTCAACATTGAAATTCATGGGATTTCATAATTCAACATTGAAATTCATGGGATATTAAGATCATTTCATCATTGTTCTAGACTAAATCATGGCACATTCCCAATTTATATGATGCATACCAAGTGTTCGACAAAAAACTTCAATGAAAACTTACAAAAAAACATAACTTCTTTCATGCCATAATGCTCCAAATTAGTCCCTCATCAATATATTCAAACAACAACCTCAATGTTAAATGAAAACATATCTAAATAGAAGATTATATCATGCATACCAAGTGTTCGATAAAAAACTTCAATGAAAAATTGCAAGAAAACATATCAAGTTTCATGTCAAAATACTCCAAATAAGTCCATCATCAACATATTTAATCAACAAAAGCAATGGTTAATGAAAATATACCTTAAGAGTGAAAAGATGAATATTATTGTTCTTGCGTGAAAACTTCAAATCTCCACCACTTTCTTGGAAGATTGGAACAATTTGTTGTTTAAAATGATGGGTTGAATGATTTCAATGAAAAAATTGAGTTGTATGAAGGTAATATTTCGGATTGAAGAGGAGAAATTTGAAGGGGCTAGGGTTTGGAAGTGAAAGTGTGTGAGAAAAATGAAGAGAAGGTGGGTTTTTAAAACTGTCCGTGGCTTCGCACTCGGTCGTCTTACTCGGTCGTGCACTTTACTCGGGTGACCGAGTGCGAAGAAAATACTGAAACTTTCACACTCGGTCGGGTTACTCGGTCGAGCACTTCACTCGGGCGGCCGAGTGCAAAGGAAATCCTGAAACCTTCGCACTCGGTCAGCTCGGTTGTGCCACTCGGTCGGGCACTTTACTCGGCCGGCCGAGTGCGAAGAAAATCCTGAAACCTTCGCACTCGGTCAGCTCGGTTGTGCCACTCGGTCGGGCACTTTACTCGGCCGGCTGAGTGCGAAGAAAATCCTGAAACCTTCGCACTCGGTTAGCTCGGTTGTGCCACTCGGTCTTGCACGCCACTCGGGTGACCGAGTGGAAATCAGTGTTTGTAATTTTATATGTTGATTTTTTTAATAATAATAATAATAACAATAATAATAATAATAATAATAATAATAATAACAACAACAACAATATTAATTAGATTAAACACAATAGTGATAATTATAATATATGAACATCACCACTAAGTAATTGAACGTTTAATTCAATAGTGAACAAATTAAGTCATGGTACGTTTAATTACATTGAGAACAAATTAATAATCATAATGTGATCCTGTAAAACAACGACGCCTTGTTTTTTTCCTTTTGCCTCTACCTCGATCTTCTTGTGGCTCAGGTTCGCCATCTGATTCATTATCATCTGTTGTAATATTCAAACTAAAAGATGATGATGCAGTCCTCGAAGTCACATGATCGTGTATTATATTTGTTGTCATGCCAGCTTGAGGATATGAAATGGGGGATGAATTGAACTGTGGCCGAAAAGCCAAAGGTAAAAGATGTTGATTTACATCCATGGAAACAACAATTAACATATTGTGCTTGTATCTAGTGTAAAGATGAGTTCCATCAACACTAATAATTTTACGGCAATGCTGGAACCCATCTATACATGGCTTGAACGCCCAAAACACATATTTCAATATTTTTACACCATTTGTCTCTTCGGGCATGTGGCGCCACTCGACAACTGTGCCTGGATTCCATTTTTGTAAAGCTCCCAAAAATTTGGGTAGTTTTGAAACTGAGCTCTCCCATGTACCATACACATTTTCTCTTGCTCGTTTCAAACCATGCCATGCCTTATGATATGAGATTTTATATTGAAATTTATCATACACTTGTTGTTGAACACACTTAATCTCATACCCGGGATCTGTCTGAAACATTCCAGTTAGCAACGCAGCAATCATGTTTTTGCACAAGTTTTGATGGTCAACAGACACCGCGTTCATTAGGCACGTATGAGGGCCTCCATACTTAGTGATTTCCCACATATCAATCTTTTGTTTGTAACCTGCGCGCAACCACCAGTTGCAATGTGTAGTCTCACTATTATTTTTGCATTTGATTTTCCATATACGAGGTGTGCTTTCCTCTACTCGATAATTGAAAAGTCTTTAACTGCAGACTGCAAATTCTTCTTATCTTTGAATACCATGCCTTTTGTGAGCACTCCTTCAGTAGCATCATAATATCTAAATTTTTTTGGAAGATCAAATGAGTCCACAAGCATTTCATGTGACGATGCATTGAAGAACGGGATATTCGGATGCATAGAATATCTCTGAGCACTTGATGGAAATGGTGGTTGTTGATTGGATGGTGATCTCTCTTGATTTGGGGAATACAAAGTTTGAATATCACCAATATCCACCCCATCTTTATCTGATTCACTGGACAACTCGTCTTCATCATATTCTAGTTCATTCACACCAAAAGTGTCAATCAATGGATCATGTGTTTGATCCTCTGTATGAGCATTTTCTCTTTCACTTGGAATACCCTCATTATTGGACCTTGAGGTTCCAACAGTATGCTCTTGCCTGACGAGTGCTGAATTATTAATGTCATCACCTCTTAAGTAAGAAGCATATTGAAAATACTCATTGCTTGGGAGAATATCTGGAAGAGCATTATCTTGCAGTTTTTCGGATCAATGTGAAATTCTACATATTGATTATCCGCATCCGGTGCAAAGAAAAACCATAGATTATCATCGTTGTTGATTGGTATATGATGATATCTGTTGTTTGCATATAGTGAAGCGGATATGTTGAATTTTTATTCATTGCTATCAATCCTTGTCAGTTGAAAGAATTTTGATACCAAGCCAGAATATCCGATGTCGCGAGGTACCCTTGTTGCACAAATAGGTGGAACATCGCTACTATCCCCAATATAAACAACAATACCGACATTGTTTGAAGACTCCATATCTTAACTAATAAATATGTATTAATGAACTTAAAATATGGAGTTAAGTAGTTTTTTGCATGCAAGAGATATTATTAAGCTATATAATTACAAAGTATAATGAAATTAATTTCAACTAATAAATTAGTAAAATTCAAACCTGATATTGAAATGAAGCAATATCTCAATGCAACAGCAACAATTTGAGGGTTGCGATAAATGCACAACAACATCAACAATTTCAAGAGTTCCTACATCAAATAATTTATAAAAAAAATATTAACAGTAAATCTATAACAATTTATATAGCAAAAAATTAAACAAAATTTATTACAAATTATTCAATCTTATACCGACCGACATACACATACCCAAAACACGGCACACACGCACACATTACACAACCACACACACGCACCCATCACACACACAAATGCAAGCCACACACAACACACAAACACACACACCAACACACACACAAGCACAAGCACACACCACAACACACAAGCACAAGCGCACACCACAACACACAAGCACAAGCGCACACCACAACACACATCACACACACAACAACACACATCACACACATACATTTCATACACCACACACACAACATACAATACAAGCACACAACACACACACTCCAGAACACACAAAGCACCACACACACACTCCATACACACACACACAAAAACACCACACAAAAACCACACACACACACACACACACACCACCCACACACACATATAAAAATTTAGAAAAAAATTACCTCAACAAATTTTTGAGAAATGGAGAAAAACGAACCGTGAATATTGAAGAAAAATTGAAAGGGAATTGAAGAAGAATTGAAGAAGAAGTGAAGAAGAAGTGAAGAAAGAGATATGGAAGAGAGAAATGTGTGGTGTGGGTGGGTGGTAATAGATCTGATAGAGAGAGAAATATTGAAGTGGAAATTTAAAAAAAATAAAAATAAAAATAAAACGGACGGATTTAGAAATCCAAATCCTTTACGTCACTCGGCTAACCGAGTAAAGTGGCAGACCGAGTGCCGTGACTGAGTGTCAGGTACCACTCGGCCAGCCGAGTGGTGACTCGACCGAGTGACCCAACCGAGTGCCTGCTTCTTCCTTTTTTTTGGAATTTAAAAAAAATAAAAAATAATAATTTTAGTGTCGCCCCTGGCAAGGGCGACTTATAATTGAAGTCGCCTCCTGCGGGGGCGACTTCACTCATTTTTTTAATTTTTTTTTCACTATATTTTATTAAATTTTTTTTTTTGCCATAATATGACAATTCTGCCTAAAATTGTTGTGATGCAACCCCTCTCTCTCTCTCTCTCTCTCTCTTCTCCCAACCTACCTTACATGAAAATGAATATTGTTTTCACTTATGTTTTCCTTTTCTTTCACCTACACCATGATTGAATTTCAATTAATTTCATATAAGTTTATATATTGATTTTTTTTTTTAAAAAATTAAAGATAAAAAAATATTGATTGGTTGAAATTTTCGAAAGAGAAGAGCGGGCGTGAGAGCGTAGGAAAAGACAATTGTTTTCTAAGGAGAGGGGAAGGGTCTCGTGAGTCTAGGGTGTTTTCGATTGTTGGTTAGGCTCGGGGCAACTCATAATCTAATTCAAACATATGGACTGGGTTACACAACTACACCTGGTGTTTCAATCCAGTCCAAACACCTTTTATAGATAATTAGTTGTTTGACCTACCTACATATAGCTGCGAACAGATTAAAGATAATTAATTGCTTGACCTATCTACATATAGGCGCATAGAGATTGTTTGGTTAGATATATCAATTTTCTAAAATAACTTATAAAATATATTAGAGCTCTTATCCACCTCAAAAAATGTTTATAGTTTATTTTTTGAAAAATAAAAAAATTGATGTTGCTTTTAAATAATATTTTTATTGTCAAATATTTAAAATTTTATTTATTTTAATTTAAAAATAGTATCAAAGCATGTTTTTTCTAGAACAATACTAGATAAGCTCATGAGGTTCAAATAAATTAAATTATAACTCAAAAAGTCATTTATAAGATGCATTATTATTTTCCAATAAGGCAGTTACTTTTATGAATATGTATTAGGGTGTATAGGATAGGATTGTGATATAAAGGGGATATGTAGGTGGATAATATCCCATATTTACATTATGTGATTGTTAGGATAAATTATTCGTGTCTTTATTTACTTCATGTGATTGTGCATAAAGCTATCATGTAAATTACCAGAATGCCCCTTGTATACATAAGCAACAAAATTGGTCATTTCTCTTCGCCAGCGAGTTTGTTCATCAGCAAAATTTGGGTGATTCTCTCAATCTCGCATTCGCAGTTTGTTTGAATCTTTAAAATCCGTCGTCCATTGGAAGGCTGGACATTGCGACTTCATGGTATTATTGGAGGAAGGTATTGAATCTCCTTTTCCCCAATTCTGTGTATCAATGGGAATTTGTAATTTGTGTTTATTCAATTAGTTTAACTCTAACTTTTGTTTATTGTTCGACTTATTTCGTTTGCTTCTCTTTGCAGTGGGTAGACATTTATAACACAAAATCATGGTAAAAACATCAACAAACAATGAAGAATACAAAGGTTGGTATATTTTGCGATGTCCTATTTTGTTTACGCCCATCTATTGTAAGGATGCCGCACATGTCCTCCAAACTTTAACCAGATCACCTACTAAAATTAATGCCTCATATGCCGTATTATATAACAACACAAAATGCGGTGCCTATTCTTGGCATATTTATAGCAGACAATGACAATTACTATATGTAATAAAATTTCGGCAGCAAATGTTCTATACATAATACAAATTAAGTGAGAATGATTATTTTAAATCAACACACCCTTAATATAAATGTAAACTTTTTTCGACGACAAAGGTTACATAGAGAATCACAATTATTATGAAGATTCCTTGCGCACATCAACAACAACATCATATTCGTTACAAGTGATTCAACATCCCCTTTCATTTTGTTAAGAAATTTCTGGAATACTTGCCTACAGTTTTGCTTGAAAATCAATGTGGAAATTATAAAGTGTTTAATGTCAGCAATAAAAAATTTAGTCATAAAAACAAGTGAAAATGTGGGTGGACATAAATGTAGTGAGTCTATTTTTGTTTAATTATTCTGAATCCTATATGGTTCATCTATGAGTTTTTGTTGTCTATGATTTTGATTGCTACTATATACATAATTCGAACTGTCCATCGAATTGAAGCTCAATTGCATGCGGAATGTATGTTTACACTTGCTGTGCATTTATTGATACGGTATTGTTGATACGATGATTGTGGGCTGGTTGTTTCTTGTTATTGTGTATTTACACATCAATTGCTGCAGCATCACACATTAATTTTATGAAGTTGTTGAACATGAGGTCTATTTTTATATCATGAATGATGTAAATAATATGTAATAATTTTATTGGTCATACGTAATCCCTGTGCACATCTTTTAGGTTACCTACTCAGTTTTGAAAGTTTTTATGTTGTTTTTAACATTCATTTCATTACATCTTCACGCAGGGAGCGACAATAGTTACGTTTCAGTTGCCGGGTCACCTTGCGGTATGTCACTTAAACATGGCTATCCGTCAACTATCTCATCCACTAACGGAAGCAGCTATAATTATCATGGACTAGATGCAGTTATCCATCATCAACGCAGTCGTAATGTCTTCACAGAGTTGCAAGAGATAATACATAAGCAGGAGATTGCAATTGAGGTACTTGAGTGTCGTGAGGTTATTCTTACCGAAAACATTTGATGAGCTGAAGAGTAAGGCTGTGGATTTAGAGGCGCATATTGTTCGTTTGCAACAGGTTTCGTTGCAGTTGGTTGATAATGTGCATAACCTGCATCATAGAACTGAACGGCTAGTGGTCGCAATAGTTTTTGGCATAGTACTTGTATTCTTAAGACTTAGGATGTGTTTTGTATGTAATGGATATCGTTAGCAGTGATGAGTAACACTATAAAGTGGTGCAAGAAAATGTTTGTAAATCTGTTTGCTATATTTACGGCTACTGTGATGTGTAAACTTGTATACATTATGCCCGTCTATGTTTGGACAAGTTACCACTATAAGGACTAAGTTTTTGTGGGGTCTTCCACTCAACACATGCGGTTATATGCACTATGGTAGATATAATGCGACAAGACTCCTCTTCAGTCAAATAATAATAATTTCACTCATCACGGGATGAATAGTTAAACATTTTGAATCTATAAATCACAATAGCACCATCATTACCCTCACCCCTCCAAAAAAACATTGTCTCTCTTATACTAAATATTTAGCCCAACATTTTTAATCTTCGCCATCCATAGGCTTCTCCACAACAATGGCATCAAAAACAACACAAGGAAAGGTTTTTTTCACACCTGAATGGACCAGGGATGTGGAGACCATGTTCATTGACTGTCTCCTTGAACAAGTGGAGGCTGGTACGTGGACTGTTGGGCAGCCAAATTATCACGTCGTACTGACAGCAATGGGTGCGATGAATCAAACTTTTGGTATAAACTTCTCGTATGATTATATTGTTGATCGACGAGATAAACTAAACAAGTGTTACAAGGTTTTCAAGTGGCTTACTGAAACCAATGGTGTCGTCCATTATTCCACCACTCATCAGGTGTATTGCTCAGAGTCACGTTGGAAGACTATATGTCAGGTGATTGTGTTTTTAATGACCCTAATTCAAGTACAATTTTTTTTCGTTCTTATGTAATATAACGTACCATTTTCAAATTTAATAGTGGATTTTTGAAATTGGGTTTTGATTTAATGAAATGATTAAAGGAAAAACAACTAGCAATGGTGTACAAGCGAGAAAGAGAGATAACATTTGACGACTTGCAGATCTTGTTTGGACATACTCCTAGTGTAGCTTCTATAGACATTCCCGAAGAGGTCATTCAAATTTCAAGCAGAACGGAAACGAACTCTGGTGATAGGTCATCTGTAATTGAGATATTGAATCCAAATCACTCGCAACAGAGCTCTCTACACTCTTCTGACTACAACTCAATTAATAGTCAGAACTTTTTCTGGTCCGAGTTAGCATGGATCAACAATGCATCCGATACCGAGCCATCTAAGTCTGAGGGCTCATCGAACCAAGGTACTTATCATAGTGGCGAACATAGCTTGGTTGCATCGTGGTCTCTATTCAAGAAGTGCTGAACCTTGAAGATTGTATGTTTATTGGTTCTTTATGTTATGTTGTTGTCTGGTTTTTGAGTCTATTAATGTGTTATTAATGTGTGTTAGTATTAATTTGGAGATGTTACATGTAATATTAGGGTATATTGTATCGTCGCTCGACTTAGTGTCAGTGTGGATTGCATTGTTTGATTGTAATTGCATTATCATTAGTAATATTACAAACTTATGTATAATATAGATTACCGCACTTAATTAATTATAATAATTATATCCGTTGAATTCGTTGTATTTCAAAAAAAAAAAATCCCACGTTTGTCTGTCGTGGTTTTCTTAAATTCTACCCATACTTTTTGCATTCAACATTCATACTAGGACATCACAAACATAACAAATTGTAAATTGTTGATGTACATTTTTGTTTAGAACTTTTAGTTAATATGAATGAGCAAAGAAACATTTTATGGAGATATATATATATATATATATATATACATATATATATATGGAATTGAGATAACACACATTATAAGTTAATTAAACCTCCTGTTTTGTTTACTAGTATTTTCTTATATCGTAACTTCATACATACCAAATGTATTCTCACCCACTAGGAAAAAAAAAAAAATATATATATATATATATATATTAATTCCTTAAAGGCAACTCATATCATCCATCACATGGGTAAGAGGCCACGTGAAAATAGAATAAGCCTTGTCAATACATTGCACATATGTCCATCAACATTTTTGTCTTCTTTCTTACTTTGCAGAATGTGACACTTCACCTTTTGCAATATTCGGGGGGTGTTTGTCTTGTTATCATTACTTATATGAATTATTTTCTGTAGCCAAGTCATATGCATCCCTTACATTTGTACATGAAAACGAATGCAATCACCAACTTATGTATATTCCTCATTCAAAGGTCTATGTATTTAGGGCACAACGCAGTGCTCTAGTTAATATGAATTGAGAAGAATTCGTCATAGACTTGGCCACAATTATTTTTTCTTCCGATGGACTCAAGCTTTCCTTGATGCCGTCAGCCACGTGCTCCCATTGGTTCTGGTGCCATAACATGGACTGAAGAAGTCGATAACAGATTTCTGGATGTTCTGATAGAACTAAAGATTCACACAGGTGTTGATCTCAATGGAGCATACTCTGAAGCAATTGGTCCTGCCATTCATCGTTTGAACTTGGAATTCGGTGTAACATTTGGCAACGTATATGATAGAATGAAGTTGCAGCTCTTACGACGCATGTACTTGTTGTTTGAATGGGTTTCATGTCTAAGTGGTGTCCCCCACAACCCCGTGACTGATGAATTCACTATTGATCCAATAACATGGGAGCGATTAAGTAAGGTACGTGCATTTACTTAAGAATGTGTCTGCAGTTCCTCTTCACGCACTATATTATGCTGTGAATGGATGTCTGCATTTACTTAAGAGTGTGTCAATGTTTGTTCTAGGCAAACCCACAATCACGCTTGAAATGATTGCCCGTAGAGAGAAGAGGCTGCTTGATTTGAAACTTTTGTTTGAAGATTAGTAGTCACAGACTTCCCGACCTCTTCAAGAGTTCAATATTTTCTTTTAAGATTAATAGTGACGGACTTAACTCCGGTTATTTGTTCTAGTTCAATCGTATGTAATTGAATCTTTCCCCCATCATAAGTATAATTAAGTTGACTTGCATAATATAAATTGAGCAAAGCTATTATGGAATAAAACATAAACATCACAAAATGTGCAAACGATAATTACATGTTTATCGTCATCTACAATGTCAACACATCGATAAAATCAATAGAGCACTTGATGTCCTTATGGGATATTTTGTACATAGTCAAAGCCCAACAATAATGCAATATTTGTTTTCCCTACTTACACATGTATACAAAAGTAATAACAACATTTTAATAAAATAAGATTCCATTCGGCAAAAGTTAGGATACATATAAAAAGCATACGATGGGATCAGATCAGTGCCGCACATCTATGGACCCCCAACACCCAAAATTACATAATAAGAACACAACAGGTTATTGTTCCTAATGTTAATTCCATGATGCAGACATAACACATTACCAAAATGAATTACATTACATAGTGCGATTTTTTTCGACGACTACATGTTACATACATCCGGTAGCCATCAACGTCACCATGCACCCCTGTGCTTCTTTTGGGAGGCTGAAGAATAATTTCAGTTATTTGTTGTTGTTGATCAACATTTTTGCAAAAATTAGCTGTTGTTCAATGGTCAAGACACCTAAAATCCCCAATACTTCAAACAAACTTCCACATTTCTCGGACATCATTACTTCATATCCAATACGCTTGCCAATGGATTGTAGATTCGCATTAGTTTGTTCACAAAACCTACCCATGAGATTTACCATTTCCTCACCTACTCTATCCTCACACTGTCTTTTCTTGTTCCTATTACTGGTCTTCAGGTTCGATGCACTAGCTTCTGTGATAAATTGGGTTCGGGTGTGTCATTCTCGTCTGCAACTTCAAGTTGATCTTTGTCGGCAGCACTTAAATTTTCAGTGAATTCACCCATGGCATGATCCTTTCCAAACTCCTCACACTAGTCATTGTATAGAGGGTATGATTTGTTTTTCATGCTCTTTGCATGTGCATCCGTCTGACATTAAATGAACACATACCGGTGTAGTAGATGATATATACCAACTAAAATAATTAATGCTACTTGAAAGGTTGCAGTACAGGTATATAAATACATACCGCCACGTATTCATCCCACAATTTATCGTCATGGACAACAACCATGTTGTTGCGATCATCCCACTCGAAACCTGATCGACTAAACATGGTCTACAGACTCCCGTGATGCTTCTTCAAAACATGAATTTTATTACCAATGTGAGGATCAACCTGCAAATTTGTGCCCAGAAAATGTTGTTTCATATATCAAGCCAAGGCACCAAGGTAGTCTGTGCGAAATCCATTCTCGCACTTCCAACCCTGTTGTATGATCTCTTTCAATGCAAGTATCAGTAGTTGTTCCTCCTGTACAGTCCAAACACGCCTCTTTGTTGATGTCTGCTTGGAAGCATGACTGCTTTCACCGTTGCAACTCATATCATCCATGACCCTGCAAATTATATGTGTAAAACCAAAAAAATAAAACAAGAAACAATAATTAATTTAAATAACAAAATTTGCAGTCCATGACCTCAACATAACTTAAATTAATAGTAAAAATACATAATTGAATATATTAATTAAATACTATAATAAATAATGTTATTATATATATACATGTATCTATGTATATAGATAAATATATATATATATATATGTATAACAACAAAGTCAGCCAAGGAAAGTTTTTTTAGAAAAATAAATATTCACATCATGCCTGTCTAATTTGTCTAACACCGCAAATACGCAATCCCAAACAATTACACTACAATCGAATACGACATAATAAAAGTTATAAAAATAACATGAAAGGGAAAAGTTCATTGAAAAAGCATGTCAAGACTGTGAAGATCATAATGTGTGGTATTACACTCCGAATAGAAACAAAACATACGAAAACTCTCAAAGCCATCAGTGGGACCGAATTGATCATTCTACATTAGATCCAATTCACTCAATATACATAGTGGCAGCCAAATTATCACGCCAATCCGTCCATTCAGGGGTGTTCTCAACAACCTTTATGTAGCTCTCCCATGTGATATTCAAATCATCAAGATATTCTGGTACTTCCTCTTCTAAAGGGTCACCAACTATTGTTTTATGGATAAAATTGTGGATCAGGAAACAAGCGAGGATGATACGATTTTGGACTCTAATTGGGTTGAACGAAGGACTTCTTAGAATAGCCCATCTTTTTTCCAAAATACCGAATGACCAATCAATAATGTTTCGAACCTTAGAGTACTTCATGTTGAAGTACTCCTCCTTGTTCTGGGGGGTCAAAGTACCAGCCCCTCCCCCCACTCATCTAGATGGTATCTTATCCCACGATAAGGTGTCAAGAAATCATTTTCGTTCGTGTATCCATTATAACACAAATAATAATTTCCTGAACACATTGTGTAAACAAAACATACACCACGTTAGCATCGGTGATAATATTTTAACTACAAAGATACTTACATCTCGTATTAGGTATATAATGGGAAGTACCTTGAGGTATTCTTAAACCATTAGGCCGTGATACGCCATCGCGCAGAACTCTCGAGTCAACAACACTGCCTTCCCAACCAGTTAAACATAAATGTAGTTCATATTGAAGTCACAAACACCCAAAACATTAACAGATATATGTCTTTTCCTATTTCGGTATCGTCCCCGGCATTCCTTCGGAACAGTTACATTGATGTATGTTCCATCCAATGCCCCCGAACATCCCTGTAGTTACATTTTACATTGTAAATCCATAACACACACGGCAAGAGTTTATACGTAATAAGAGATGTGATTTAACAAAGCAATGTACCTTAAAGCAAATCCATCTCTCATTGGTGCAACTTTCATCAATCGGCGTTGGCTTGACCAATACTAAAGGATACAGTCGTATCACTGAGTTCAACACTCGATGGAAATTTTTACTAACTGTTCTACCAGAACCATTGTAATTAGACTTAACAATTCAATTTTTCATGTGATAGGCAAGAATTAACAAGAACATTGCCAAGTGTTCAGCGGTGCCACTATTGTGACTACATTTCAAACCTCCATTCATCTCAAGCATGTAAAGGAGGCGATAGAATGCACCTCTACTCATTTTTAAATGATCTATGTAATCCTGATGTAAGAATCCTATTACTTGCCACATATATTGTAATTACCTGGGAATCCTACTTATAAGATTATAATGTGCACACATACCCGAGGGAGCATCACATGCACCTATATGTCTCTTTGAAAATAGAAGATACACACAAAATTATAGAACGTGAGATATGCAATCAGTATGCCATGCAATACAACAAATATCTCCTCCTCAGTACTCCCTCCATGTACTACAATATTTATGTAGATCCATCCTAATCCATAAATAGATATAGCACAGGCTCAGGACGAAAGAAGAAAAACCAATGGTATACTAAACATACAATGAAAGAGATACAGAGTTAAAGCAATTAACCAGTCTTAACTAACTATGTTGAAGACCTTAAAGCCATAGCATTACCTTATCAGATGTAGCGAGACTGGAAATGGTTATTCGTTTGATGATTGGTTTGCTAAATAAAAGGGACAATCTGGATAAAATTGTAAAATTTAATATGGATTGCGTCAAACAATTATGGTGATAATTTCATCCACAATATATTTCATAAATAAAAAAGACACATCATTTCTCCTACCTGGACATACATAATAACAATGTATATTTGAACAACAATACATCAAAGTATTTACATGACCTCAAATACTTTAAACTACAATATTGGCTCAGTGTGGGGGAGAATAGGTAAGATTATTTGTATATTGGGCTGGTGAACTCTCGAATATTTGGAAATTTTTTGAAATTGGGGCTAGGGACTTTCAATCTGAATACCCACTACCAAGCATAATATATGATTTAGAAATTCAAGGTAAAAACACAACCAAAAAAAATTACAAAAATAAAGTAACAAGTAAAAAAAAAAGGATACAAAAGAGGAAAAAGAAGATTCAAATATCGAGTACCTCTTCCTACAACAAATGGCACACACAAAAGGGGAGCCCGTCGATGGCAGTTAACTGTAACGAACGACACTTCCAAACGGCAGAGGAGAACCTGATTATTGTGGCCCATCTACACCTGCGGCGAGCCACATATTGAAGAAGGTAGGGTTTTGACAGGAAAAAAAAGAAGAAGATAAAACCAGGAATGGGGGAATGGTTCGACAGGATGATGTTTGAAGGAAATCGGGAGTGTTGAAATCGCATATCCATAACTGACGCTTTTTTTGTGTGGATTTTTATATATACATTATATTTATATACATATATATTATATTATATAAAAATTATGTGTAAATATAAATATAGTGTGTTTATATTATATATAATACAGAGGATGATAGCATATTAATATAGATGTGTGTGCACACACATATATATATTTATGTACATATATATATATATATTCGCCCAATATATTAATGTATTTTACCGATATAAGACACAAATCTCATTTAATTTCAAATAAAATTGCATAATATACTTATATATATTTTTTGGTCTTTTTTTATTTTTAAAAGGTTTTCTTAAATTTTATTAATATTAATAAGCGTGATGTTTTTGTTGGTCATTCAATCTTGAATAATAGTTGATGTTCTGAATTATGACTCTGTATAATCTTATAATTACGATTATGTCGTCCATAAAATGGAATAATTTCTATAACTAAGATAAAATTTTTTTACAAATGCTTTAATTTAATATAATTTATTTTAATAAGTAATAAAGAGTAATTACTAACCCGTAGTCTGAAACTTAATATCGTTTACAAATATGTTATGCAACTTGTAGCAATATGCAATTTTTTATGGGTATGAATGCAAAACCCAATTTGATTTCGGCACCTGTCACCAAGATCAGACAAACAAGCACGACAGATATAAGGAATTTATGTGGTAGAAGATATACATAAGAGCACTTTTTTACTCCACGTTCGTAGGAAATGGGATTACAGACTCAATATTTGACGTGTAATTGATATCCACAAGGATATATTGCATAAAATAATAAAGACCAATAGTTATGTAATATGAGACACATAATTAATATATATTGCCAATGATAGTATGAACTAATCGACTACATGTTAAGCAATGTCACCAGAATTCATTCTACAGAACATACTAACTAATATATTAAAACATAAATACATATGACACCTAGCCGAATATCTTTACAAAGTATGCAAGTCATAAAATTCAGAGCACAATTCATTGAGACAGTCTAACATTGAAAGCTAATATGTCTGTCAATACCAATTCGAAAACACATGTGGTTCCGACGATGATGGCATTATCTTCTAAAAAACGACAAATCTGATGCCTCATTGCAATCCGGGACGCTTGTCTATTTAAGCCTACATACCATATCCCCCTCCATTTATCATCAAATCAACTCTTTTTCCCACGAGCTTCTTTGAACAAATGTGAGTAGTCCAGTAATGCATGGGAATTGGCTGCACAAGGCACATAATCTCAATTAAAGATATAATAAATCAAATTTATACTTATGGATGATCAAAGTTAAGCAATAAGTAAATAAAATACGTAAATAAAGATGTCTCCTTAAACTAATATTAACAAAACAAATACCAACAAAAAAAAAGAAATATTAAAAATAAAATAAAGAACTAAAGTAAACCACACATCCAAGTAACATTCAAGGTATGCGTTAAAAAATATGTATGTACATATGTAGAAACCCACCCTTAATTGCAAGAAAACATACCAAACGTGGCGTATTGAAGTACGACTTCTTAATTAGAAGCGTATATGTCAGAAATGCATGAGCGTGCACAACATTGCCATCCAGGAACTCAATATCATTCAATCCTTCTGCATCTTCAATGTCATAACTTTCTTGGACGTCTTCCACATATGCAGGTTGGGTAACCACGCCACTATCTCTTTCAATTTCAATGTCCTCGTCCATTTGCCCATCTGCAGGTCCTTCGGCTTCAACAAATGCAATATTTGAAGTGTGGTCCACATTTTCCATGCCTCCACTGTCCACAACATCCATACAATCACTCTCTTTCATTCGAGTTGGCGTTTTCACACTTCACATTCACAAAATCACTCGGTTTTTAGCTTTCACTTTCATCGGTATCTGATATCTCAACTATATTTTTATAAATATAGTCCTGCATAATATCATTTTTTTTCGTAGCAGCTAGTCTCAAATATATCAACCATCAAAATTCCATCACCCACTACATTGAAGAACATGAATTATCCCACCCTAATTCGATTCTGAACAAGGAACATTTTGAAACCATTCGTTAACACAACACTTCCAGTAGAATTCATTTCCAGCCCGACAACCCACCGAACACCAAATTTGTTAACTAAAGTCATGCTTCCCGGACATGTATTAATCATATTGTGCCTCCACATTGGAGGCAAAACCAACACGAATAATGTCAAATTTTAACATTTCTCAAACATAAATATCAGTTCACCACAAATTATTCCATAAAATTTTGGATCAAAGTGTTAAAACATAGCCAGCTTAACAAGTAGTGACGCTCTGCACTTTATATTCAAAAGAAGAAACGTGCAGAAACAATAAAATTATTAAAAAAATACAGTAAGGGTAATAAAATTAAAAAAAACCCAAAAAAAAAACCCCCTTTTCTATAACACAACAACATCTATGCAAGTACTCGTTGTTCAAGTAATGGAAAAACACATATAATGATATAATTCACATGAACAGATTAAAGAACCTATGCTAATTGCACAGTAGGATAGATAACTAAATATAACAAGGCCATTCATAAACTGAAATACAAATTTAGTAAGAAAATACAGCGAGGCACGTACCATTTCATCAACTGGGTGGGTTAAGTTCTTTGGCTTGTAAACTTTAAAGAACCTCTTACAATTAACGGCTCGATCGAAATGGCCTACATGATAACAAGAAATTCAGACCTCAAACTTTTACAAAATATTAAAAGACATAATCAAACCAGTTAACAGAAATAAGTAATACACACATAACCTTGTTCGATGGAGGGCATTTTCTGAACTGCATTTTCTCCAAAGACGATTACATGAGAATTCAAACCACTGTCATAATAAAACAAATAAATATCTTGATGCCTAACTCTATTTTCTTCTTGGAACTTAGCCCAACCGTTCTTCAGCAGTATGGTGCCATCATAATCAAGACCACTTGAAACTGTCCAGCTAGAACCGAAGGATTGCGTAATACTACATGATTTGGAAGCCTTCCACCAACTTTACGTGTAAACTTAGGGGGTAGTCGCTACATAAGAATCAAGGTTTTATAAGTGAAAATCATACGAACATCCGGAAGTAATACCTTATTATGAAATTTATAAACTATAAGATTAGAAACAACAATTATGTGTGGAATGTCTTACCAGGCCTTTGGGATCATTAATGAACTTATCCCAGCAAATTTTCATGCATTTCATGGTTTCTGTTTCATGAAGCATAGGTAAATGTAATGTCACAATCAATTAAAATAAAGTGTAAAGAAAATTTCAAATAAATTAGATTCGTCTTTTGCAAAACCAACTCCACAGACAGTAGGAACCATAAACAAACGCTTGGAAGAAAAATCAGAAACCATACATAGTTACAAACACTCGCCAACTACCAACATAACATTGATGAATCAGAAATCATCACAACACAACCACAACAACATACGTATATTCTACTTCACTACAGGATGCGCACATACAGAGAGAATACATTAGACACCTAATTGCACAAATCATATGTTCAATAAAGTTTCATCCCATATTTGTACAACTGATGCACTTAATAAACAAATTGATGTGGGAGATGCATAATAGGAAAAATGCTAAAAACATTGAATGATGCAATTTTCCCCCAAATCCGAAAGTACATCTGACAAAGTCCAGAAAACCCATCTAAAAAATTATGTACTTAATGTCCGAATCAGTCTTCATGGAGGAATGAATGCTCTGCAATCTTTTCATGAAATCTTCACGAGCACCGCAAAATCAGGATTCTTTTCTTTTTCGTCTATACAGTAAACAACAAAATAAACTTAAAACAAGCAGTGAAACTGATTATAAGAAACACTACATCACAAAATTTCAGAGGACCTACGGCGGTAGGACGGAAATAATATTTATCTGTCCGGAGAGAATGTATGCCTCCTCCGCCATAGTTAGAATACCAAGGGTTTCGTTTCAACTGGAGAATGCGAAATGGGGCTGATCTGCCGCAATAAGTAGGGTTTGGTGGAGAATGTGAAATACGGCTCCTCGGCCAAATATGACTAGGGTTCTGATCGAGAATGTGAAAAAATGGGGTAAGTCGTAAACTTCAATTTTGTTTACGAGATAAAAATGTAATTGTATAGGCTCCAACAACGTGGGATTAAGTATCTGGGACGGACACCTTATCAGATATTTTAATCTTGGTCCCCATCCCAATCTCAAAACCCAAAATTTAAGCTACTTTTTCAACAAACAAAATAAACATCAAATACTATCATATTACTTGTCCAACCCTATAATCAGAAGTAACACTGCCTAAGGGGTAGCCAAACGCCCCCTAACGTCGCTGTTTAGTTTACCGCCTTTATATTTTTGCCTTGAACGGGCCTCTAATTGAAAAGGGTTGGAAATTCGTCAAAACCCTTGCTCAAACTCTGAAGTCCTGACTGGTGAGTACTCCATTCAACTTCATCTCTTCGAATTCTTTTTCGAGCTATGATTTATCTTAACTTGATATTTTTTTTATGGTTTCAATATATTGCGTTATATGTATCTGCCTTTTCCCGTTTTCTCGATTTGTTTGTAAGCCCAAACCCGTATTTGCAGGAGCATAAACCCTAAGATCGTGGACCTGAAGGTTTCTTTGTTTGAACTTCATATTCTTAATCGAAAATGAGGTGAGCTTCTCTAGCATTTTTTGTTTCATTTTGAATTTTGAAATTTAATTTTCGTCATTTTGTGCAATTAAACCCTAGATTGCTATTCATCTATGATGTAAGAATGGAGAAGTATATATTTTATGGATTTAACTGAATTGAAGGCTGAATAAGATTGAGTTTTTGTAATTGCTGGTCACTCGTACAATCTTTTTTTTTTTTTTTAATAATAATTTTTCATTTTAATTATGGCTTTTGGATTATTAATGTTTTTCTTTCTGCATAAATAGTGTTTTCACGGTTTTAGCTGTATTGCTTACTGGTTTGTAGCTATTTTAGTTTCTTCAGATAACTTTTTTTCTTCCAAGTTACTGAATATTCTCTATTTCTCTGTTGTTTGCTGTGCAGTCGACCTATGGAAGAGGATACACCTGTAAGTATCACACTCTTTTGTCTTCCTTCCCCCTGTTCTCTCAGTTTCCTGAGTCCTTTCACATTATATATTATATTATTTATAGTTATAGAGGTGGCTGGTTGGCACATTCCATAATATTAGTGTGTTACCATTCTTCGTCTTGCAGACTAGAACAACATTATCTTGAAAACTTGAACAGCATTGCTGCAAGATGCTTTGTTGTCACTTTGAAACCTTATGTTTTTTTCTCCTGAATTTGTTATTCCTTACACACCCTAAACACAGCCCACATATGTGTGTTTCTCGCTCTTTTTTTTGAATGCATAATCTTCTTACAGGTGAAGAATGAGGAAGAAGAATTCAACACAGGTCCACTTTCTGTTTTAATGATGAGTGTGAAAAATAATACACAGGTATGGAATAATGAAAATTATTACTTACATGCTTTCACTTCCTTGGTTTCCTTAATGTCATCCACCTCAGTGGCATGCATGGAGCAGGGACTGGATTCACTTTCTTGTATCTATGTTCGTTGATCCCCTTGTTTTTTATGCTTCCTCCAGTTATATGACTCGTCTTTTATTGGATGTAGGTGCTCATCAACTGCCGCAATAACAGAAAGCTTTTGGGCCATGTGAGGGCTTTTGACCGCCACTGCAACATGGTTCTAGAAAATGTGCGAGAGATGTGGACTGAGGTTTGGTTATTTTTGGGCAGAATATTTCCCACTAGAATTTTGAATATCATCTCAAGCTGCCCATTTTTTATGTTGTTTAAGTTTGTCTAGCAGCTTCAGTGCTAATTCTTCAATCTACTTTTTAATTGTTGGGTAGGTGCCGAAGACTGGGAAAGGAAAGAAGAAAGCCCTTCCAGTTAACAAGGATCGATTTATCAGTAAGATGTTTCTTCGCGGAGATTCTGTGATCATTGTCCTCAGAAATCCAAAGTAACAGGTATGAACATTGTCTGATTTCCATGCAATGTTTTTCTCGTTATGAATGCTTAAACTAATCTCAGGTGTCGGGACCACTTGATAGTTCCACTGTTGGGGCATAATATTTGTTCTATTACTGATCATTTAGTACTTTATCACTGAATATTTTTTTTCTATTGATGTACTTTATCATTATCTAGCACTTTCCTTTTTTACGTTGTTTTGCATCTGATGCACTGACTTTCAAGTGTTGTACTTCCTTTCGTACTTTCATTATTTAACCTTTAAAACATTCAATTAGTTCTCTGCCTAGCCATCATGTTTGGTCCACTGAGTTTCTAACTTAAACTAGAAACGTGATATTTCATAATCCTATAATTAAATCTGGGGAGAAAAGGGGTGAAGATTTAGCAGGATATGAAACACAATTCCTGTATATCGTCTGTTCAATCCTTGCATGCACCTTTCCATCTCTGTATGGAGTTTTATGTCTTTCATTGTTCATGCTACTCAAAATTAAATCATTTTTTGGCTGACCCAGAATGTTGCATATCCAAGGATGTGAGATGACCCATAAATGCACTGTTATGGTCATTTGGTGTATAATTTTTATGCTTTGTCATCTAACGTTTTGTATTTTATGTAGCATTCTAAATTTCTGCATTTTGATGCCGGCAGGTGGAAGACTATGGGAGTCTGCGTGCAAGTCTAGCCTGCAATAGATGGGTGGTGCAATGGTTGTCATTTCAACTTTCATATACATTAGTTTCTACTCCTTTCACGCAAATCTTTTTGGCCCTCTTTCTAAGTCTTTATAGATTTCCTGTTATATGGCTTGAACTTTTTATGAAATATTATGTATGCTACGCTTTACCTGTAGGTGATTGTTAATGAACTTCGTGATCTGGGAGTTTATTATTTTTAGTAGAGTGCTATGTTGATTTACGTTATTCGTTTTCAACCGAATTATATGCAGAAGTGGTGAATTGTGTTTTACTGTCTTGCACATGGTATCAATTAATATTACTTTCTCCATCCCAGTAAAAAATATCTTGTTTATATAACTTTTAAGTTGAGAAATTATGAAATCTTTCATATATTGAAACACTAATAGGTAAGTGCATGGTGTTGTCTATTGGAACTATTTGTGTATCTATCTCTCTAGGAAGAAGTGTTACTGTGTCAGACCTTTCCGTCTTTGAAGGTTGAGATTGTCGAGATAATAATTTTTGTGCTACGAGTGGACACTTTTAGTTGAATGGCTTTCAATTTGGCTAACAGCTTACTATTGCTTGCACTTATATCACGCCGATCCTATGTGAGTTCAACTCCTTACTGACAAATTCCAATGTCTTGTTCCGACATGTATGCCCATGTTCGAACTTGACCTGATCCATTAAGTCTTTTTTTAATTGATTCAGCTTGACCCAACTGCATACAATTAGTTTGAAATAATATTGTAATTCCAAATTAAGAGGTTTAGTTAAAAAATAAAAAATAAAAAGTTTATGCTCGATAAGCCTGTCGAGTAAGTTTTATAGGGCCGTCCCTAAGCAACTCAACTGGCGAAGTTGAATAAATTAGGTGTTTCGCATGTGCTGACATGTGATGCGCAGAATCTAAGAAACATAATTTTAACAATACAGATATATACGTTTATATACACACCTCGTATGCATGCAACTGATTAGACCTAAACAGCCCACTAAGCGCACATACTTCAGAGTTAATACATTCATGTTTTTTGCAATTCGAGTCTACAATTTCTTCGCATACAAATGAGACACTTAAGGAAGTGGTAAAAATAGTTTAGATTTTGAGAAGTTTAAATGACACTTTTGACTTTAAATCTAATTTAGCAAGATATATCGTACGCTGCAACAAATACAGTGGGCAGAACATTTAAGGCAGGGATGGAAATATAATTTGAGCATTAAAATGACCAAAAAAAGAAAAGAACATAATAGCAATTTCACAAAATAAACCTCTAAAAATCAGCTAAAGAGCAAGCATTGGGGGGCCCTCATATTTCGCTCTTTGCTTCTATATTATGCCATAACCTTACTTTACCCCCCCAAAGGTCTAGCAATGGCGATCAACAAATAACCATCCATTTCTAAACAGCAGACTCTCCCTTTTCCCGGCAGGGCGAAAAGATTTATATGCGAAAACGACTCTTATAGCTTCTACAATTACGCTGAGGTGGCAACATCTTCCTTGTGGTCGCCAAAGATCCGTTGCCTGAAGTCAGAAACCATCATCGGGAGACCCTTACGGAGAGCCACCTTGGGCTCCCAGCCAAGAAGGTCCTTTGCCTTGGTGATGTCAGGCTTCCTCTTGTGTGGATCGTCTTCTGTGTTGGGCCTGAACTCTATCTTTGCGTTTGGATCAATGGTTTCTTGAACCACCTGCAACAAGCAAAGTAATTGTAGGCTGATGCTACTCCAGATGCTACGCTTGATAATACACCATTACCCTTATTTTAGTTCCCGTTTATTTAAATACACACATTGTGTGAAAATGAAGACGAACGTACCTGAGCAAGTTCAAGCATGGTGAATTCACCTGGATTGCCAAGATTGAAAGGTCCGACGTGCTCTCCTTCCATCAATCGCATCAGCCCCTCAACCTTCAAATTTAGACATTATCATATGTTAAAAACTCATTCATAGATCGTCTCAACACATGCATTAGTCAGACAACCTTAGCAGAGTCGAATTACAATGAAGTTGTATTTGAGCAGAGTATGATTCTCAGACAAAACTAAATTACAACATATTAACTCTTACCAGATCAGAAACAAATTGGAAACTCCTTGTCTGCTTCCCATCACCATAGACAGTTAATGGCTCCTTCCTCAATGCCTGTCCAGCCACAACACAACAATATCGTGTAACCAATAAATTTTGATTTCTCAAAAAGAAAAAGAATAAAACCTTAGCTTTTTCGAACACATTTTACCTGAGCAACAAAGTTGCTGACAACACGACCATCATCGATGCACATACGAGGACCATATGTGTTAAAGATCCTTGCAATTCTAACCTGCATGTTTCATTCAGACAAACACGTTATTGTCCATTCCGCCAACAAACTCATTTCATCAAAAGCCAAAAATTGGGGTTTTTACGAGTACAGAAACACGTGAACAGCTCAATTTTCGAAAATGGTTCTTGAGAAAAAAAAAAAAAAAGTAATACATTATTAAACTAGTTCGAATCCTCTGTTCTATTTTGTATCTCAATACATATTTCAATTTCATCAATACCCAACATGTGTTTATTGATCAATAGCATTCTATCGTGTATTGTTGAAATTATAACATAAAATCAAACCCAAAAATCTCATATATAAATCTTGATTTACCAAGTATATTTCAAATTTTGTTTTACTATTTACTAAAATTTGAAACTTCAAGGCTTCAAAAAATAAAATAAAACTACCAGGGCCTAATTTGACAAAAGAAAAAATAGATCCACGAATTCATGGATATAAATGCATTTAGCCCAGATAAAAACAAGAAACAAGCAAACAACATGCCAACTAATACAACTTTAAGTAGATCTCCTATTTTAAATATTATTATTATTATTAATTTTATTTTAAAATTGCCAACCCGTAATATATATAAAATGATATTTATATTATTATATTATTAATGATATTTATATTATTATATTATTAATAAAAATAAAATAAATAACTACCTCAACGCCAGCACCTCTGTGATAATCCATGGTCAACGTTTCAGCGGTCCTTTTTCCCTCATCGTAGCAACTTCGGACACCTGTCCGCATCAAATCCTTGTTCAGATTTTAGTTTCCACACTACACAGAATTCCAAGTAACTAAAATGACCAATATACCCCTCCAGCAGCCGCCCCAGCGTAAGGGTTAACTACCACCAGTACGACCCCACCCCACCGCCACCAACCACCGTGACTTTGACCCTACTCAAAAATCTTGCGGTGGCGATAAAAATATATAAATTGCAAAAAAAAAAAACCCAGTGGCCCATCAACCATGAGCTGCCAGATATTCTTTTAATTGAATACGGAGAATAGATCTCACCGAGTCAAAAAGGACAAAGTACAAACACCACTAACGAGCCACACGTGGCACAACATACGCAATCTACAGACAATAGGTCCTAGAAAGTTATTACAAGCGGAACAGACGGCGCACACGTTAGCCACGACCGCTTCGTGGTGCTAACATGCACCCGCCACCCAGTCTCCGTCTCCACCCAAATAAACAAGAATAATGAAATAAATTAATGGAGAAATAAATTTTGTATAACGCACCAATAGGATTGACGTTGCCCCAATAGGTTTCAACTTGAGGGTGTTGGAGTGGATCACCGTACACCTCACTGGTGCTCGTTAGCAAAAACCGCGCACCGACCCTCTTTGCGAGCCCCAACATGTTCAACGTTCCGACCACATTTGTCTTGTAAACAATCCGGAATTAAGGATTTGTAACAAACTTTGCCAGAAATGTTTCAATTTACGCAACTTATGAATCTGTTTGAATCTAGGATGTTGGAAATGAAAATGAAAGCAGGGGCATAATTTAATAAATGCTAAAAATGAAATCAAAGAAAAGGATATGATTGTCTTAACGGGGTTGTGCTTGTAGTGAACAGGAGATGCTGGGCAAGCCAGATGATAGATCTGGTCCACTTCCAACAAGAGCGGCTCAACCACGTCGTGTCGGATCAGTTCAAACCTCGGGTTCCCAAAATGGTGAACGACGTTCTCTTTTCTTCCGGTGAAGAAATTATCGACTACGATCACACTATCGCCCCTGCTAATCAAACGATCTACTAAATGGCTGCCAACAAACCCCGCCCCACCCGTAACCACGATTCGCAAACCCTTGCGTTTCAAACCCAGCGGAATTTTCCCGACCGAGTTGATTCCGAACCCAGTGGCCAGATGACCGTTCTGGTACATGGATCGGTGCGGCTGAGGCTGAGTCAACTCGGACGAAAAGTACGCGTCAGTGATCGGCGCGTGGGTTTTGGAGGACGGGAGGACGCTGAAGAAGAGTGTAGCGACAGCAATGCCGACGAACACGAAAACGAGTCGCTGTTCGCGGAGCATGTAACGAATCGGACGGGTCACGCTGAGCCACGGCTTCGGGGGCTTCGGTGAGTAGGCGTCGCTCACTGGCTGCGACTCATGGCCACGGAATATCAACTCGGAAGCCATTTCCGAAAAAAAGTTTCAGATCAAGATTAAACAACACGCAGATGGTTGAATCTCGACTCTTCGATGGGAGATCGAAGGAGCAAACGTTAAAAATGGGGCTAAATTTCTGTAACTCAGTGTGGGTAAACAACGACGAATATTCGTCGAAGAGGTGAAAATTTCAAACCCACCGGCGCGTGGGGGGTGTGGGGGGGTTGATGAATGGTGGGGGTTCAAGGTGTGCGGGGCGGAGTTTAAAAAGGGTGATATAATTTGGTAATATTACGTAATTACCCTCAGATTCTAATCTGTTTGCTGCATTTTCAGGCAAGCATTTAAATAATCAGACAACAATTTGCAATTAAGAGGCTTATTATTATGCTCTTCCAATTTTTTCTAAATATTATATTGTTGATTCAATTCATCCACAAAATAAATTTTATTTATCTAATTCAACATTTTTCTTTCTTTCTTTAAGAATTTTTTTTTAAATCTAATTTCATGAATTAAATATTTATTATTTATATATTAAACGTTTAAAAATATATTTAGGATAAATTTTAAGATTTATTCCGCATAGAAAAATACTATTTAAAGTTGTGTTGTGATTCATAAAAACCAATCGTATATGTAATAAATTGAAACTTATACTTTTTTCTATTTTGCAGGATAATTTTATAGATTTTATACAATACTATGAAATATATATTTATCCACTTAAATATCTGTATTTTGAGAGAAAAAAATAAAAATTACCCATAATACTATATTTAGAGGTGTCTGGAAAATATTAAATAGTTTAATTAGTTATGGAGTCTCCATCCCAAATAAAACAAAAACAAACCCATTTTTCATTTTTATGAATAATTACATGTAGTGAGAATGACGTAAATCTAACCTATCTACTTAACTAAGTACTACTTCATCTTTTAAATGTCAACATGCCTTTTTTTTTTTTTTTTTAAATATTAATAATACTATTTATTAGAACTATATTTTTTTAATAATATTTATTATTATTATTATTATTTCTTGGCTTAAATAGTCATAAACTATTCAAGTCCCATCATATTAGTCATAAACTATTCAAGTCCCATCATATTATATTCATTCTTGATGTAATCTGCATACTGTCCCATATATGATCTATACCATTCTGGTGGAGGTAGTATTTATTTGTGCGTGTCTATATATATATATATATATTAATATAATTATATTTTATTGTTTTTTAATCGATATGAATGATATAATCTTGTTATTGTATACACATAAATGATAATTATTATATTTAATATTCCTTGAGTTCCAAAAAGAAATTCAAAAAACAGAGTCTTATTTAAAAAGTCATAATTAAAATTTGAAGTTTCGGTGCGTCAAATATAATTAATAAAAAATCAAAGCTAAATAAAAAATATAAGGTAATACATCAATAGCTAAACATAATTTATTTTCTCTACAAAAATCATACCACCATTTCAAATTCTTTTATATATTTTGCAAGTGCAATTTCTTTTAGTATTAGTTCGATTTTATTTATTTAAAATTTTATAACTAGTCAAAAAGGCATGTCACGTTAACTGCAACTAATCTAAATAAACAATAATTAATCAATATATTATGTGATAAATATAGCATTCTAAGGACCATTTCTTATATATTTCCTTATTGTCTCCCAAACTAATTTAATGAAACTTTAGTTGGGAAGAAAAGTCGAAAAGGAAGCATCACCTCCTTAACAACACCCTAATAAAATAGAAATAAAATAATCCAATTAGGTTACAAAATCTTTTTTTGTTTTGTTTAATTTTCCCAATAGAATATATAGGCATATGTGCGTGTGTGTGTATATATATATTTTAAATATTTTTTGTTACTATTTGAAATGTTCTACTAGAGAGGAAGTCCAACGTTCAATCCCTCGATATTTTGATTTTTCCATTTATTAAAGACGTTGACTTATATTTAAAAAAAAATAAAAAGAAAGTTATGTGTATATGTGTGTGTGTGTGTGTAATTATGTTCTAAAATAAGAATTGTATTTTAAAATATTTTTGGTCTTAAAAAATAAAATTTATTTCTTTAAAATAAGGATTTCATTTTATATTATAAAATTAAGAAACTGATAATTTTAATCTTGCAAATGAGCTACATAATAAATCAAATCAACGAATAAGATAAGTCATATGGTGAGAATTTATAATTTTTTTAAATTATTTTCATCTAATTGGCCAAAAATAAAAATACTATACTCTTGAAAATTTTAACTCTTATTTTAAAATGGAGATTAAAGTATTTACAATACTAGATGTCCACCCGTATGATTTATATGATATAATATATTTATAATATTCATAATTTATGATAAAATTATGTTATTATCGTTGAAAAATGTACACAACCTATTATTTAGCAGTTATATTTATATAAATATTATTGAATTTGAAATATAGTTTTAAATATTAAATTATATTTTTATTTTTTAAAATTAGTTTTAGTAAATAATAAGTTGTACAACATTTAAAAATGAATTTTAAACTATCCCTCAACTGAATTTAAATATTTTAATTTACTAAAACTATTGAAGTTAAACAATAAATTAATAGTATAATATTTATATTTTTATAGAAAATTATTTATATTTTTAGGTTAAATTCATATAAATATTTTACAATTGATAATTCAGTTCATACAAATTTTATTTTGATCTATAAAAATTATATTCCATAATTTTTAATATAATTATTTATTTTAATATGTACAATATTGGTGTCAAATTAAATATCATAAAAATGATTAATTTGATATATTATATATTAAAAACGAATTTAAAACGAAAAAGTTATTTTAATTTTTAAGTTTTAGTAAAAAGTAAAAATAGAGAAGAGAAAAAATTTAAGGGACTGACACGTGTCAATTAATTGTGAAGACAGATATAATGAGACGAGAAAAATTATCACGATTGTTTTTTATATTAAGTATTGATATAGATTCGAAGTACACTATTATTTGTGCTTATTATGTGTGATGATGTGACAAATCGATTGTAATTATAACAAATTAGGGGGCAAAATAGTCTTATCAGAGGAAGGTGGTCAATAGAATGAAAGCTACTTAAAGGCAATTTGGTGGTATCTTTGAGTAATTTAAACGCTCATTTTGATGAAAAAAGTCAAATAATGCCAACCCAGGCCCCGTCACACACACATTTACAAAACTTTGATGGGTCGTTAATTGAGTAACCTAAGTAACCATATAAGCTCCATAAATATTATTTATTAAAGAATATTTATATTTAATATTGTTTGCATAAAAGTCCCTAATTTGAACCGTTTTGAAACTCCCACACAAACTAGAAGCTTCCAATTTTTGTCAAGAACTTAGTTATTTTCCCTAATTTGTCATCCATGTCCAATAATATAAAAAATTCCGCAAGTTGGCCAACGTAAATATCATTTAGAGTGTGCATAGGTTGTTTGCCCGCCATCGTCATTGGCAAAAATTATGAAAAACGAGCCACTGTCATCATTTCATTCGACGGTTGGTCTTAATTGTAATATCACACCAAAAGCATGCCCAATGCCAATGGGATGCAATCCACGATTAGATATCACCTTCAAATGCTGCCAAAAGTTGCAGTGAAACCCTTGTGTCGACATATTTTTTGTTGTTAAATCAATTAACCAAAAATAATTAAGTTTGTGATAGAAATTGTAGACAGAACAATGTAAAAATTGCAAAATGGTTTTTTTTTTTTATTTAAATGTCTTTCTATAATCATTCAGTTCTACTATATTTTATCTTGATTTATTTATTCATGATATGTCAGTGCAACGATGAATACTGAGATCAGATTATTTAAGCTAACTTAGGAGATTAAAATAATTTTAAGATTAATTTTTTTCTTTTATTAAAAAGGCAGACCATGCCCATCATTGTTCTAACCTAACTTTTTAGAGAATAACCAGATTTGCTAACAAAACGAATTATTAATGAACATTAAAAAAGCATGGCTGGTGAAAGTGGAAACCAAAGGATTTTATTTGTGAAGGTCGTTTCGATTGAGATGTCCAAATTATGTGTTTGTTTCTTAAGGTGGGGGGATTTGGTACTGACGCTCCGTAGTAAATGTACAGACTATGTGACGATATTATTAGTAATTCTTAACGAGATTCTGTTATAAAATTAATTGATGATATGAAAAATTAATTTAGTATACTTATAAGCTTGCATCTCTTTCTTCAATATTAGTAATTTGGGATGGTTGATATATAAATTTTTTCATTACGCTCCATTTACATGTAAGTTCTTTTTATTATTTTTTTTATGCTCCATCACATTGATAATTTATTCGAGGTAAGCTACCATAATATTATTTAAAAACTTAGGACTTACTATAGCCACACATATGAAACTTATACGATATGTAAATAAGAGACTAATCAGATCTAATAAAATGTTATTTTAAGATTAATTGGTGATAAGAGAAGCAACTAAAATATTTTCTTTTAAAAACTCGTTAATCCGGTCAATTATAGGATTAAGGAAGAACAATGGAGATCCAAATTCACTTTATGCTTCCATCATCGTTTTTTTTATAAACCCAGACTGGGATTTTGTTCAACCCAGTCTGCAAAATCTTATTTTAATAATTTCTTTGGCTATTAGTTGTTATATCTAAAATCATGGATTCTTATTTTAGCTAAAAGATGTGAGTAATAATTATTTGTTTTTATTTATCTTTTAAATTATTGATTGTTTGATTGTGTGAATCTAGAAACATTATTTGGTTATACTGAAGTTATAATTATATTAATTTATATTTTTTATTTTAAAATTAATGTACGTTATTTTATTTTAATACCATAGTTGGGCCCTCTAATTAAATCTTTTGGCTTCATCACTTATCGCCCAAGATTAAGCATTATGACATGCTTTAATACCATTTAAATTTAGAAGAATTGGGTATAATTCCATTCGTCAAGCATGCCAAATGTGTGAAGAACAAAAACCATCTCTAATGAGATTTTATTCAAAAATTAATTTGTAATATAAGAAATATCTCACAATATTTGTAAGTTAGTGTTTATTTCATGAATCGATTACTATTATAATATATATATATATATATGCATTTTTTTGCGTAAATTCATTACATGTGACATATATTTAGATAAAAAGACATTAAGATCAAAAGTTATATTGAAAAGAAAAATGAAAATAATAATAATATTAAAAAGAAAAAATGAAATCAGATTCACACTTTTTACTCCTTAGACTTTACTAATATAGTAATCAAAATAATAAAATAAAATAAAAATATGGTACTGGTTGACCCGTTTTGACTTGTTTATTAAAGGTATTTTACAAAACAAATACAACTCAAATTCAATAATATGATATCATAGTATGGAATCGTGCCTTAAATGACGAGGGTAGCCTCGTGAAAGCGGTATAATTACACATCTGCCATGGTTAGGAGATTGAAATAGAGGAGGTAACGTGGGGAGTGGTAATTGCACATGTACTAAATTGAAAAAGGAATTTAATTTGAGGTGAAGAAGTGGGAATGATACGGTTGCTGCTACAAAGCAACTTCCACCTTTTCTGCCAATTAATAAACAAAATAAAGTCCAACCCACCACTAAACACTCAAATGCAAATTAATGAAATTAATTATTTTAATACTTCAAATTAAATAAATTAATCAATTTATCATATGATGTTATTTTTTAATAAGGTAATTTAACTTTTTTATTGCTTTGCCCAAAAAAGAAAAAAATTGCCAAAAGATTATATGCTACCACATATATTAATATGTCGTTCAGTAAAATAATAAAAAATTATAAGAAAATAAAATTTCAATGAGAACAAATCGCTTGTGTTATAATTGTATGAATTTAAATTGATCCAACTCAAAAATCTCAAAATCTCATGAATTTGGTTTATTTTGTTGTTATCGGCTTTCGATAAAAAGTACAATATTTTTTAAATTGTTTAAAAAATCACCATTTTACACTAAAAATATTATTTTTCATCATAAATTAATTATTAATTTTATTTGACTAATTACAAAAAAATTAGTTAAAATCATATACTTTTTAGCAAAAATGCGATAAATTTTACTTTATATCGAAAAAATAATCAAATCCACTTTATGTGAATGCACATAAAAAATGCTAAGATTTGTAATTTTTTTTAATGTAAAATTTAAATTGAACCAACTAAAATCTATGTATTTTATATTAATTTGAGATGGAATACAATATATTACGTACAATACAATTCATACATATAATATATATAAACTTATATATTTATTAACACACCTCGAGTAAATTAAGATAATTACCACAGAAAATCCTAACTTTGCTGTCTTTTACATAAGGAAAAAAAATCTGGTTACAATAATCAATGAACATGTCCGGGTTCAGTTGTATATCTATCTATATGGATACTGTGTCGCCACGACCGAGACCTCGTACTTGGGTTTTGCTAATCATGCCAAGTTTTCATAAAAATTATTATCTTCTTCGACACAATGGCCTGAGATAAAAAACAATGGTGCCCAAGTAATTACGTGGACTAGTGGAGCCCTAACATAAATTATACTAGTTAAAAATATTTGAATTGTATTTTAAAATAATATAATTTAATTTATTTTAATTTTTCAAGGCTCTTTGAAATATAAAACAGATGCATCTAAAGCATGTTTTAGGCTAGATTCTGATGTTTTGTCAAATTTTTTAAGATTGAATTCGGTCGATTTCAATATAAATATTTAAATTTGTACAACTATAACACATAAAATCAAAATAAGAATGCTTCAAAAAATGATACTTCAAGCTTCAAGTAAAAATGGTGTAAGCAGATCTTCCAACAGTTACTAGGTCTTACTTGAAAATTATTATTTTTAATTTTCGATTATGCAATTATTTATTTCATGCATACCAAGAGCTAACCTGTATTTTCCAAATTGGTATTAATAAATCAACATTTTAATTATTGGCCTAAATTTAAATAAGATAATTTATTCAAAGATACATGAACATGGAATCAAAATAGATCTTGCATTTAAAATTCATAAATAATTCAACATAATATCCAATCAGTTTAATTAAAAACATGTCATAAGATCACATTTTTCGGTTCAAAATCAGCTTTCTATTTTTAGAAACTGTGATAATCAATCAATTTTTTTCTTATTATTTATTTTTTTACTCTAATTTTTAAAAGCTTATAACTTTTTCATTTCAACTCCGTTTTTTTATGAAAAACATATCAAATTATTAGTTTATTATTTTTTTTTTTAGAGGACAATATTATAGAAGTTGGTATGGAAGTGAGATGTCAAAATCATGGATAACAACTTATCTATTTAATATAATTTTCTGGAAAACACAATAATTTCATTTTATTATATTATATAAAAGCACATATTTAGATATGTTTTTTTGTTGATAGGACTTACTGATTTGTCTCCAATTTCATTATTAGGAAAATTGGACACTCATATTTAATAGATTGGAATGTTTGAAGATAGGGTTGACAACTGCACCCTAAAATACAATTGAAAATGAATTCTCCAAACAACTTGAAAGTGATCTTTCCATATTTTTCATTTCTAAAAATATTATATCTTTCTCAAATGTATAACTATATATATATATATATATAATAAAACGATAGCAGCTAAAAATAGATGGCAATATTTTTTTCGTTCAAATCACCTTTTTATTTTGATAAAAATCCGATATTCGTTTGTTTTCTTTGTTTTTTCACTTCAATTTTCAAAAGCTTATAACTTTTTCATCTCAACTCCGTTTTTTTATAAAAAGAATATATCAAATTAATCATCTTCTCACGATTTTTAATTTCATTTCCATATTGCATATATAAAATAAATATTGATTTCTAAATAAAATATTTTTCATATTATGGTATATTTTATTATTTAATATATTTTTCTTTTAAAAAATATTTTCTTAAAAATATATTTTATATAATTATATATTTTATTTTAAAAATTATATTGCTACTTTTATAATAACTTATTACATTCTTATATTATAAATCATGCACCATACAAAAAAAATAACTAAATAATAATAATAATAATAGTAGTAGTAGTATGAGAAGTAGTATTTTGTGTGTTCCTTTATTAAGGGAGCTAAATTAGTACAAATCTATATATATAGTTCATATATAGAGAACTGTCTACGCACTCATAGTAAGCATCTTTTATTTGTGTGTTAAATATATATACTATTTTAGTTAAATGAAAGGTAATTATTTTATATGTATATTAATATTTTTTGTTTCTAAATTACTTTCTATTATAAAATATTTAAGAAAATATAAATCACATGAGAACATTGGGCACTGACCTGCAAAGAATTTTCAACGATGACTTTGGTTTATTTATCATTATTTTATATATATCCACCAACTCTATAATCTTATTCAATCAACTAAGATTGCTCCATATTTATCATAAACTGCCTAAAACTTACAAATTATGTCAAATTATTATTTTATTTCCGAAGAGATGTCCCCATTCTTACAAGTTATTAAGGAACTTACCAACAAGTTAGGAAGTCGAATATAATTTGATTGATTTTTTTTTATTTTTTTTTAACATGAGGTAGATTATTGACAACCCACTTATTTTCTTAACAGACTCAATCCACTTAAATAATAAAATAATAACTATTAAAATATTAAAATACTCTGTAATGTTCCAAATTCATATTTGAAATATTATTGATACTTTAAATATTTTTCAATGTCCCATAAGATGCTTCTTTAAAAGAAAGAAGTTTAATTGAAAAATTATATGGCAGAAATAAATATAATATAGCTCATGCAAAATTCTCATTGCACAAAATAAACAGTTTTGATAAAATAATTAAATTTTAAAACACTTGATTAATTAGAGAATCCTTCACAGTTGGAGTCGAAACCATGGCCAAGCTCAACCTTGCTGACCTCTTTACCTGAAAAGGTGAGGGGGTGAGTGTTGGAAAACGCTCCGTAGGCTAACTTTTTTACCCACAAGAGTACATACACTGAAAACATAATAATTTGCATCGCATGGAGGCACATTGTACATTGAAGCACTTCACATATAACCATAAATCATAAATCCTGTAATATGTATACTATTTACTTATTATAGTACCCATAAGAGCATATTAATCTTGCTTGAGACGCGCTTTGTCCCGCTCGAGCATCATGAGTACGGGAGCTACCCAAAGTGATCTTTCGATCAGAATCTTGTACGGGTCATATCTGCAAATCTTAGCCATATCTATATATGGTATTATCCGTATACCTTACACATTGTGTGGCTTCACCGCGAATCTTGCAGATAAGACATCACATATATATGTCAAACATTCTGTTCATAAAATCATGTCATCAAACTATCATCATGTCACATTTAATATTCACAATATCAACGCATATCATAGATAATTGCCACATAATCATGCATATTTCTCTATAGGGTAATTTAACAAACTACAACACATGATAAGTGTAAGAGTATCACCCACCTCTTAAAGTAGCAGGGATGGTATCTTCAATTATACCTTGTCCTAAACCCGAGGTCTCCAGAGCTCTTACAATAGGGATGAATTGTTTACTATTAACCCCTTAATTAAATAAAATCTTAACCTATAAAAACTGAGATGCTACTAACTAGAAAACTGTATAAATTGACTTATAACATTTTGGGAAGTGGAAAGGGGACTGATTTTTATAAAGGTTGAAAAAATAAGCTCTCTATTGAAACTTATCCATGTTCTGTTCTCGAATTTCATGCATATTATATAAATACAAAACTTCTTTTTTCTCAACACAAACTATAGAAAATAAAATTTGTGAAATTTTGCCACTGATTTTAGTTTAATCGGACTGAAAATGAAGATTTTATGGAGGAACGAGTTGAATTTTGAACAGTAGAAACTAGAATCATGTGAAAGTGTGCTATAAAATGTTTATATCTTTTTGAGAAGATTTACTATTGATTTTGGATTTTTGAAATCGAAATAGTTGAAGTTGTAAGTCCTGCACAGCCGTAAGAAAAAAATCATAACTTATAAACTATAAACAGGATTGACTTGAAATTTTTATAGAAGATGTATAAAACCTATAGAAAAGACATATTAAAAATTGAATATATTTGGATAACATAAAGCTTTATTTTGAATTTCCAAATCAGAAACGTAGCACTTTACAAAATTGGATCTGGAGTAATAGAAACTTCATATAAAATAAAATTGATATACAATTAACCTAAAATTTTAAACGTGAATTTAAATAATAGGAATCAATGAAATATTCAAAATTCAAGGGATTTGGATACCTATAACCATATATTATGAAATTTTAAATCAGAAACGCTGTAATTTGTATATCTGGATATCGAGTGGTAAAAATTTCATATAAAATAGAATAGATATCCAATCGGGTTGAAGTTTTAACCGTGGCCCAAAATTACAATAAGGAATAACATATCAAAACTTTATAGAATTCAGAGATGTAGAAATAGGACTTTCAAATTTTTAAACAATAAAGGTACCTGAAAGTTGGAAGAAAGGAAAAAAGAAAGAAGAAGGATATTGAATGGACAATGGCGGCTCACTGGAGAATCCAAAGTGATATACCCTAATTTATGAGTATTAATCTATAATTAATCCTCCTAATCAATATATTTATCCAATCTTGTCATCCTATTGGGATCCCTCAGTTTATGGGCTTTTAATACTAAATCTAATTTTATTAAGTCCAATTATATTTTCTGACATGTTTGATTTGATTTCCACCAAAACTTAGCCAATATTCTCTCCACATCATTACAAAGCCAACGGAAAGCAAAAACACACTCATGGCGTAGGTGGGAAGAGCTTAGACCACTATTTTCAATCAAATATCCTTCCCCGCCCTAGATAAAAATTTATTATTCCACCCTTGAATTCTTTTGATCATTTTCTCATTTAGAAAACCAAGAATAATTGAATTACTTCTCCCTATTATGCAAGGAAGACCATAAACATACTTGTCAAATGTGCTTCATGAACATTCAAGATGCCACAGACTACTGCCCTTGCCTCAGAAGACGTGATAAACATAGGATTTATGTGCAATTCACAGTTATTATATAGTTTTTAGGTAATTGCATGTACCTAAGTGACGAGTTCATAATGATTTTGTTATATTTTGTTACGTCACGTGTTTGTTTAAGTTTTGACAGAAAAACAGACAATTAAGGGTATATAGACCACGTCTGAAGTCATATGAACTGCCCACACAAACCGATAATGCAACCTGAAGACACGACCAAGAGCATGGCTCGTGCTACAGATCAGAACAACCCACATTGAGCCTCGTGAGGCATGACCCGTGCTTGCACTAGCACGGACCATGCGTGATCCCAAGCACGGACCGTGCTTCATCTCGAGATATTATATCTTTCATCGTGATTTTGTGTGATTTGTGCATATCTTCCCAATCCAAAACATATATACGATGGCTATTGAAACCCTAATAATTGTTTATAAAAGGAAGACATCAAAAAATACACAAGGGGGAAGAGATTTGAGTGCCTCAAACATGGATACAAAGGAGAATCAACCAACCAAGTCATCAAAGAGAGAGAGAAACGAAGATCGTTTGGCTTCAAATAATTTTTTTTCTTTTGTTCTTTTTATGTTAGCCATGATTATCAATATGTTTCACATGGATTATGTATTGAATATGTGTGGCTAAATATTTAATGATTGTAGGGAGTCCATAATTATGGATTCATATATTTTTCTTTAATGTTATTATTTTCGTTCATATATTTGTTTATGCTTCCTTAATTTAAATGTCGCATGGAGTTTTGTGACGATTAATTGCATGTGTGTAGTTATTCCATTATTACCCGAGAGGGAGTAATTGGTTAACGGACTAGGACTGCATAACATAAACTTGCTAGATCCTAGGCACGATCGGGAATTAAATAACACTGTGATATTGAGAGATGATCAATGGAGTCTAATTTACTTTTGGATCTAACTCGAGAGAGATGATCCAAATATCTTAGTGATTCTCATACAAATATAGAAATTACATATGGTTTGATATATTCCAAGGAACTTATACGAACCATATGAATGCATGTCCTAGAATCCATATAATCTCTTAATATCCTTAGTTGTGTGAATTTTCTTTGTTATCTATTTATGTTCTTTATTTATTTAATTTTATTTTATAAAGTCCATTCGAATTCTTCAATTCTTTAGATAAAGGAAAATATCATAACCAGGTACTCAATTGATTTACCATATATAGTCCGTGTGGATACGATACTTGTTGTCACCATAATTTTACTATAATTTACCTCATGCACTTGTGAGTCGTATTTTAAGTGAAATAAAGCGAACAAGTTTATGGCGCCGATTCTTGGGACTGCATCATTTACAACTGATATTCATTTTAAATATTGTATTTTAATTTAAAGTGTATTTTATTGTTTAGTTTATAGTTTTATTTCTCTATTTGATTCGTGTCGTGTTTTTGTAGGCTGTTTATGAACACTCAATCCAAAGGTGCAAGGAATTTGATACCGATTGATCTAGAGATCAAAGCAATTACCCGATATAGAAGCACTTCAAGAACACAAATAGAAAGAACATGATAAAACAGAATGGAAAAAATAAAAGCAATGCGTAAAAAGATGGAGAAGTTGGGAGTTTTGATGAGATAACAACAACAGCAGCAACAACAACAACAACAACAACAACAACAACAACAAAAACAACAATGATATCCGACCCCACTAATTCGAGAGACTTAAGAACTTCTAATTACTGAAAATTATGGATGAAGACGACTGCAAGACATAGGTGTAAATAAGTTTGAGCTTAAACTTGCGTTAATATCTATGGTACAACAGAATAAATTTGGTAGTGATGCACTAGAAGATCCCACCGCACATCTGGCACAATTTTTGGAGATTAGTGATACCATCAAGATGAACAGTGTGGGAACTGATTTGGTAAGGCTTCTATTATTCTTATTCTCTTTGAGGGATAAAGCAAAGCAGTGGTACTAATGACTAAATGAGGATCAATCCGAACATGGTCAGATTTATGCAAGAAATTCCTCAACAAATATTATCCACTTAGGATGATACTGAGATTAAAGAACTAGATCACGCTGTTTAGACAATTCGATCAAGAGTCCTTTATATGAAGCATTGGAGCAGTACAAAGATCTCTAACGAAAGTGTCCTAGACATGGATTTGCAACCGATCAACAGGTATGTTATTTCTATAACGATTTATTAGAGCTAACCCAAAATCAAATTGATGCAGCCACAGTAGGATCTCTATTATCATTAACTATTGATAGGGCTATAAACTTGTTAGAAAAAATGGTCTCAAATAGTGCACAATGGCCATCACAAAGGAACTTAGTAAGAAATGTGGCTGGAATTTCTAACACGATGGATGGAATGAAAGAGTTGTCTGCACAAATGGCTACCCTGGCCCAAGCCATCACATTATTGAGTAAGAAGGCCATATCGCCATCTGAAAATATTTAAGTATAAGCAATTGTAGCCCAAGTCACACTCGAGGATGTGAATTATATGTAAGAACGAGGTTACAATGATAATTATAGACAAAATCAGTTTGGACAAAGAGGTAGACTCAATTATTCTAATCCAAACATTTTTTTGCAGCCACCACCCAGTTTCTCTGTTACAAATGGAGTTATAAATGATGGAAAGAAACCGGATTTGAAGAACATACTTGCATCCTATATGTAGACCACAAAGTAAATAATGGATATGGAGGCAGCAAATGTTGACAATTTAGCCATCACGGTGAACAAATTTTATGACTGAATTTAGAGCTCAAATAAAATCTTTGGAGATGAAAGTTAGTCAACTGGCTAAAACAGTGGGAATCATAACCGTAAGGGACAATTTCCATGTACCACTGAAATCAACTCAAATGAGCAATATCATGCCATACATGTGAGAGATGAGCTGCCTTACAAAGAAGAAAAGACAAGTGAGAGAGAGGATCGGGGGAAAGAAGCAAAAGAAGTCAAATATGTGCCACCCCTGCATACGTTCAACTATTACCATTTCTACAAAGGCTAAGGAAGCAAGCGAATGAGTCACAATTTACTAATTTCTTAGAAAATTTTAAGAAATTATCAATTAATATTCCCTTTGCTGAAGCTATTGTACAAATGCCTAAATATGCTTTTTCAGGAAATTTTTGGCGACGAAAAGAAGAGTTCAAGACCATGAGACGGTCAATCTAACAGAGAAGTGTAGTGCATTCTCCAAAGAAAGTTTCCACAAAAGTTGAAGGATCTGGAAAGCTATACAATTCCATGTGAAATTGGCAACACTCACTTTAATAAAGTGTTGTGTGATTTGGGGGCAAGCATAAATTTAATGTCGTTATATATATTCAAGAAGTTGGGCTTAGAAATGGTGAAATCATCATCCATCACATTACAGCTTGCTGACAGGTCCATAAAGTATCCAAAATGAATCATAGAAAATGTGTTTGTGAAAGTGGAAAAGTTCATATTTCCCGTGGACTTTGTTGTGTTGGATATGGAAGAAGACCACGAGATGCCATTGATTTGGGGTAGACCATTCTTAGCCACCGCGGGAGCCCTCATTGACATGAGAAAAGAAAATTTGACTCTCGGAGTAAATAATGAGAATGTGGTTTATTCCTTGTATGATGCAAAGAAGTTTCAAGGAGATGTTGAAGATTGCAAAAATGTGGATATAATCCAAAACACCATCGATCAAAAGAAGTCCAAAAGTTTGCCGGTAGAGTCTCCTAAATCTTGCATAAGCCACACTATCATTCCTTCCAAGTCTATTAATTTTGATAGTGTGAATTTAATTGACAATTTCAAAGTTGTGCAGGATTCTATAGAACAAAGACGAAGGCACCTCGCGATGAAAGTATCAAAGAGGAAATAAAGAATGATCAACTTGGTGCAAGTTTGGCAGTCGATCATGCTAAGGAAGCTAAAATTGAAGGATGACACCCTCATGCAAAAAAACAAAAAAAAAAGACATTAAGGGGTCTTCTTGGGCATGTCGAACTTCATAGGAGTTTCATGGCTAATTTTTCTAGAATTACACAACTTATGTATCCATTGTTTAAAAAGGAAGCCCATTTTAATCTTGATGAGTTGTGTTTACAAAAATTGAGAAATGAGTTCATCCACATGAACTCAACTGTCGAGAGAATTAATGCCAACATAGCAATCATACTGAATACAATGGAACATTGGGGGTTTCAACTACTACCGGACCCATCACTTCAATAATGCAATAGAGGTTAGTGATTCATACCTTTCTCGTCTATCTTTTTCAAACTTAGTTTGGGGGGTAGATGGGTGTATTATTATGAATACTTGTTTGTTAAATGAAAATTGTAATATATATATAAAAAAACATAATCAAGCATGGACCGTGCTAGCCCCTGCACGGCTTGTGTTGTAATCCAGTGTCTCCCAAAAATTCGTGCCATAACGCACAACTCGTGCTTTGCTTTAGGAACTCGATCTAAATATAAATTTTTCTCAAATTTTCTCCCACTTCTTCATCTCCTTCTTTCCTTCATTTCCCCTTTCAAAACACCCCTCAAAATTCGCTGAAGGATTCATCCCCAAATCTTCACCTTGTTCTCAAACTCTAACTGAAGAAGAAATGTATGTAATTTCTCCATAAATCTCGTTGATCTTGAAATATATGAGTATATGTTTGATAGGTAAGCTTAATTTCAAGTCGGTTTTGTTATTGGTCTGATGATTTCATTGACATATTTTATCAAACACTTGGTATGCATGTTAGTTTATGGGAAAATTTGAGTTTGGAATGATGAATATTCATGTAATGTGTCCAAAATTCATGAAATATATGAACCTACTATGGTTGGATTAGACTATACTTGAAGGTATTGCATGGGTGCCCGCATATATCATGGTGGATTCATGGATTGCGGGCATATTATCAAACACATTTCGGGCATAACTATTGGGATGTAATATATATGGTAGGAGAGAACCCTTGATATATGTTGATAAATTTGATGAATAAGGGGCTCCAATACGTATTGATGAGAATGACATCAATTTTGAGGTAGATGTATATTGTGCCTATCATATTTGAAATAGGATGCAAGTTTGAATTTGACTTGAGCTAAACCATAGAAGCATACTATACATTATATATTATGTTTAGAGTAGACATAAATCTACTTTGGATGTTGTGGTCTGGGGGTAAAATTATGTGCAATATATACGACATTCGTTGTCACATATGTTATCTATATTGCATAGATAGGAAGAAAATGGTGCAGCTTTGGGAGCTCAATACCCACCACCACCACCACCTCAGTGAGGTCAAATACATGCGTTATGGGCATCCCGTCCATTTTACCAAACTTAGTCTTCTCGAAGAACAAGTTTGGGAAGGGATGGGTGGATGGACGTGCCCCAAAAATTGTGTGATTGGCCATAGTACGGTACTTTTCTTTATATTTTTTCTTCTTTCTTTCTTTCTTTTTCTTTTCATCTTTAGTATTTTCTTTCTATATTAATAGTGCACAATATGTAATATAAAGCCTAACAACAATTTATTTCTTTATTTTATGATGATTGTGGTATTGACTGATGCTAATGATAATAATTCTTCATTTGAAATGATTATTGATGAATTGAGCATGTTGTGAAAAATGATATTTGTGCTTGAAATGAATGACTTGATATCTTGAATCGTAATTAGCAGAGAGATTTTGAGCCTATTGATTATTTCTAGTATGTTTAGTTGAATAAATGTTAGAATGTCTAGAACTTGTCTATGATTTGCTCAAGTTTAACAGAATAATGTGGATTTTGGAAGTTATTTTAGGATGTCTTTGGTAGCCCTATCCTTTCTATTTTTTTACCATTTACATTAAATTATCCTAGTAAGCCTCATTGAGCCTTGAGCCTTGAGCCTTTCTTTGATAGTCAAGTTACACTACTCGTGCATGAAAATAGACTTGCCGAATATGAAAGAACATTGCATATTAGAAGGCCTTGGTGAATATTGAGAATAAATTGAAAGATAGTGAAAATGGTTATGAATTGGGAGACGAGTCACTTCCTAAAAAAATAAATAAAAATAAATAAATAAAATCAAAGCAAACAACAAAAGTTGTTGAAAATTGGAAGTGACTCCTCATAGCGGATAAAACCATTTAGAAAAATTTGGAGTGGATTAAATTTTGGAAAGAAGTTGATGAAGGAGGAATAAAGTTAGACAAAAATCTAGATTATGCTCGTTGGCTATGAGTTGAATGTGAAAGGTTGTAAAGACCAACAAATTCGACGTGTCCAATGTTGATTAAGTCACTTAGCCACACATTTCTTACCTTGACCAAAAGCTTACATTACAATCAAATTAAAAGTCATTTATGTTCCTGAATCCACTTATTGCATGTAAAGGCAAGATCAAATCATGGGCAAGCATATGATTAATTCTACATTTATTTTAACTTTGAGTGTCATTTATATTTTCAAATACACTTGAGTGTGAGAGATACACCAACCTAGTAGCGATCAATTATTCAAGATGTTAAATAAGTACGAGTTGCATGTCATGAAGTTGTTTATTTGCAATATGGTTGATTTTGATATAATCATAATGGTTTTTATGTTTCAAGCATCGAGTACTGTCAAAACACCCATTCGTTCTGAAATGAAGATTCATTATCATTGTTCGAGAACAAACAATGGGTTAAGTTTGAGGGTTGATAAACATAGGATTTACGTCCAATTTAGGGTTATTATATTAGTTTTTAGGCAATTGCATCTACCTAAGTGACGAGTTCATAATGATTTTGTTATATTTTGTTACGTCACGTGTTGGTTGAAGTTTTTTTCAGAAAAATAGGCAATTACGGGTATATAGACCACATCTCAAGTCACACAACTGTGCAAGCAAATCGAAAACGAAACCCGGAGGCACAACCAAGAGATGACCCATGCAAGCCCTTGCATGACGTATGCTGCAGATCAGAACGACCCACATTGAGCCTCGTGAGGTACGACCCGTGTTTGCCTTGCACGGACCGACTTCATGTCAAGATACGAAACCTTCAATCACGATTTGGTGTGATTCATGCATATCTTTTCATTCCAAAACAGAGATAGTAATTGTTTATAAAAGGGAGACATCAGACAATACACAAGGGGAAGAGATTTGAGGGCTAGAAACAGGGATACAAATAGGGATGTTAATCGGGCTAGCCCTAGCAGTTTTCAGGTAATCGAGCCAGTTTAAATGGGCCAACAATATCATGAACCTAACCCTGACCCTAACGGGTTTCGGGCTAATCGAGCTACTATTGGGCGATGAGTCAAAAAAATTAAATTAACAAATCCAATACTTAAGTCTCAAACATATAAAATAAAATCATAATTTATAAGTTCATACATGATATACTTGACAATAAGTACCAAAATACTAATCAAGAGTTTGTCCAACTTGAAAAATACGTGATCAATACAAGTTACATACTTAACTATAAACTCAAAAATAATATAATCAAGATGAATCATCATTATCTTCAACTTGAACAACATATGGTCCTTTCTTGGACAAAGTATATTATTCCAAATCTTTATGATCTAAAATATAGAAAATAATTAAAATCAATGTTTATTAAAAAAAATTATAAATTATACCATATAAATTAATTTGTAAAACAAAATCTAAAAAAAAAAGTAAATTCGTAATCTAATATTACATACTTCGTTTTGCTTTTTCTGACAAGATTTCAAAATGCAAATTAAATATAAGCCTAAAATAAAATTACACTAATTAGTAATCACATTGAGCTGTTATTGTAATTAAAAAAAATCAGTAGAAACAATTGAGATTTGTAAGGTACTTTGAAAAGATTACAGCTATACAATGCAATGTAATCTTAGGTGTAGGAAGACCATGATTGTGAGTAAACAAATTTATTCAGTAATGAGTTCTACTTGTCAAGGTCGGAGACATAATTCCAGTTGTTAACATATGACCTTAAATTAGATACCAGAAATCTTCAGATGCACCAATTCATACATATGACCTTAAAAAATGGTGGACAGTGGACAGCAAATGGCAGACGATGATGGCAAAGCGGTGAGCAGTGGCGACCAAGGAAGAAGATTGAAGTTAGGATTTGTCGTTTGAGTTTGTAAAATCAAAACATGAAAAGTAATGTGTGGACTTGCTGCTCTGCTAGTACCAAGCCTACGACCCAAAAATAATAATAATAAAAAAGAGGCAACCCGGGGGGCAGCTCGGTTAAACCGTAACCCAACCCAATTAGCCCGCAGGTCCGATGGTCCGGGCTAAAAGCCCGAATGTTAAACGGGCTAAAAAATGGGCCCTAAACCTTTTTCTTGGTAAAACGGGCTAGCCTAGCGGGCCGTGACCCTAATAACATCCCTAGATACAAAGGAGAATCAACCAACCAAGTTATAAGAGAGAGAGAGAGAAACGAAGATCATTTGGCTTCAAATAGTTTTCTTTTCTTTTTGTTCTTTTATGTTAGCCATGATTATCAAATATGTTTCCCATAGATTATGTATTGAATATGTGTAGCTAAACATCTAGTGATTCTAGGGAGTACATGATTATGAATTCGTATGTTTTCTTTAACGATATTATTTCCGTTCCTAAATTTGTTTATGCTTTCTTGATTTAAATGTCGCATAGAGGTATGTGAAGACTAATTGCATATGTGTAGTTAATCCATTATTACCCGAGAGGGAGTAATTGGTCAATGGATTAGGAATGCATAACATAAACTTGCTAGATCGAGAAATTCGTAAGTATTATGATGAGAATAGATCCTAGGCACAATCGAGAGTTAGATAACAATGTGATTTCGAGAGATGATCAATGGAGTTTAATCTATTTTTGGATCTAACTTAAGAGAGAGGATCTAAATATCTTAGTGATTCTCATACAAATATAGGAATTAAATATGGTTTGATACATTAAAAGAAACTCATATGAACCATATGAATGCATGTCCCTGGAATCCATATAATCTCTGAATATCCTTAGCTGTGTGAATTTGCTTTGTTATCTATTTCTATTCTTTATTGGTTTTAGTTTATTTTATAAAACTCATTCCAATTCTTCAATTCTTTTGATAAAGAAAAATACCATAAACAAGTACTCAGTTGATTTTACCATATACACTCTCAATGGATACGATACCTGTTCTCACCATAATTTTACTATAATTTACCCCGTGCACTTATGAGTCATACTTTAAGTGAAATAAAATTGCGAACAAGTCATATTAGTGCTGAAGAACACAAAAGAGATTTGGAGGTTTACCTGTTGGCCTGACGCACATTCAAATCGATGCAATAATGTAAGAACCAGGCATGCTTCATCACCATTAGCCAGACAAAAGATATAACTATCATCAGCAAATAACATATGAGCATATGAGATAAAGAAGGAGCACCATGAGCCACTCTACATCCCATAATCAAGCGATTAGCCTCATACTGGCACAGAATAGCCGAAAAACCTTCTGCGCATACAATAAACAGGTAGGGAGATAGCAGATCACACTGGCGAATGCTCGAGATGACACAATAGGACCCAATTGCTTATTCCCAAGAATAGTCTAATAAGTAGCTGAGAGAATATAATTCATGATCAATTCCACCCACCTTTCAACGAAACCCATCTTCAGCAAAATAACCTTCAAGAAAACCCACTCCACCTTATCGTAAGCTTTGCTCATATCCAACTTCAACGCCATCCAGACTTTCCTACCAGTAGTTTTACACTTTAAGTAATGCATCACTTCAAAAGTCACTAGGATGTTATGTGCAATTGACCTCCCTAGAATAAAATCACTCTGGGTTTCAGAAATGACATAATGCAACACCAACTTCATGCGATTAGCCAAAACCTTGGAATCAATTTTATATAAGACATTACAAAAAGAATCGGCCTCAAATCCCCTATCTGCACCAGCATAGCCTTTTTTTGGAATCAGAACGATGTTCATAATTTTCAAATTATCAAGCAAGGAACCCAAAATAATGAATGTCCGGATAATACAAACCACATCTTCATGAACAATACTCCAGAATTTCTAGTAGAAAGTTGGGCTCATGCCATCTGGTCCTAAGGCTTTATCTAGATTCATCTAAAAAAGAGCACAACGAACGATCATCTTCACCAACCGGTTGGAGTAGCATCACATTTTGCTCTGCTATCATAACCTAATGGACTCCTCTAATAAATTCCCCACTTTATAATGAGATGATGAAAAAGAAGTATTGAATTAATTCATCATAACGTCTGGGTGACCATTATCCTAATCCACCCAAGCCCCCGTCTTATCCTACAAACTCTAAATAATATTTTTATTCTTGCGAGCACTTGCAATGGAATGAAAATGCTTATTGTTCTTGTTCCAAAGATTAAGCCAAAACTATTTTGAGCGCTGCTTCCATAACACCTCCCTTTGCATCAACATTTCAAACAACTGATCCTTGCTTTCCTCATAAAGCTGAAAAGATTCGGCATCCCTTCCCCTTTTATGTCGCTTAATATTCGTTCTATCATGGGCAATATGCTTCCAAGACCCCCGTTAACTCAACACCCCAAACTGAGAGAACTTCCCCAAATTTTAATATTTTATCTCGAATGGAGCCAACAACTTTCCACAATCTCTCTACACATCAGTTCATGTAGCAAAGCATTTTCAAAATGGAAACCAACCACACCACTCTGAACAACAGGCTGCCCAAGACTCAACAACAAAGGGCAATGATCAGATGAAGACACCTCCATAAGAGTAAGCTTTTCCATTGGAAATAGTTGTATCCGCTCATGAGTAACTAGTGTTTTATCCAGACATTCCTTAATCCACCGATCAGTGATACGCCATTTCTTCCATATGAATGGATATCATTGAAGCTCCATATCAATAAAACAACAATCTGACATTGCTTCATTAAAGCCCTCGAATCAATCTATCAGGATATCTTCTACCCCCATTCTTCTTCGCCTGACTCCCCGAATTATTCAAATCCCTTATCAAACACCAATCCAAGTTCAGCTCAGCTTTCAAACTTGTATAAACTCCCATGTTTTATACCGCAGCGAGTGTTGCGGCTCCCCATAAAAACCAATTAACCGCAATTTCCCTAGTCTCACATTCTAAACAACAACATCAATATCATTCAAATAAGAGCTATGGATCTCCACTTCTGCCTCCTTCTTCCACAATAATGTTAAACTTCCACTATACCCTTGCACCTCAGCCACAAAACAGTCATCAAACCCTATTTTTACTCTTATGCGTTCCATGTTATCTTTCTTACTGAGCATCTCACACAAGAAAATAATATCGGGCTTATTTTGGATCACCAAATATGTAAGGAATTAACTAGTTCGTAGGTTCCCAAGCTGGCGACAATTCCAGCTCAGAAAATTCATAATGGTTGGTGGGCCTGGAAACTATCACCCACTAAATAGTAGTTTTTTGATAGCCCCACACCATCTTAGTCCCTATCATCTCCCAGTTGTTCTTCAACTTCAAATAGCCTCGGCCCAATAATACCAGAGTCCAGTTCATTCTCCTTTCCAACCCTTGGTCGCTTCTGTTTTTGCTTCAATTAACTGTGACATTGCTGAATTGTAGGGATTAATATTCCCATTTATTTCCAGCAACAACTCTTGACTATTCTCACCCCTAACTAGGCGTTGGCCTCCCCGTTCGGGATTTGATTCCACCCCCTTCTGTGTCAGAATTATGTGATTTATGCATGGTTGACCCATGTGATTCACCTTAATTAAGCATCCACATGATCCTTCCTTATCTGGATGACCGCTCCTCTTCCTGTTGTGCCCACCTCCCATGGCTGCTCCCGAACATAGCCACTGTGCTCTAATATTAGCAAAACGATGTGTGGCGTTGTCTTAAGCTACAATCCACAAGGCTTCTCCCACAAATGGATTGGTTTCTCAAACAGTCTAAGACAAAAAAAAAATCTGAATGCTCCATTATGCTACAAGTGAAACAAAACGTAGGAAGTTTTTCGTACATGAAATTTACCCAGAAACATCTCGACGTATCTTCATCCTTCTTTTCAAAGGCTTATCAACATTGATCTTCACCTGCATTCTCAAATAATCCCTCCAAACCCCCCACAATATTGTTTGGATCTGATTCGAGAAATTGCCCAATATTATAACCCATCTCCTTTACCGCCCGTTCTGACATAAATCTTTCTTGGTGATCATAAAGTTGAATCCACATATCCAACCAATTCAGCACAACTGCTCTCCAATTTTTCCCATCTCTTACCCTTTCAATTAATAATTGTTTCTTGCTATAAGTCTAAGGGCTACCCTCAATTACCCGTTGTATGTCCATTTCATGATAAAACTGAAACAAAAACAACTCATGTCCCAGATCTTTCACATATATACCAGATCCTGATTGCCACAGATATGCCAGCATATTCTGAAATACATTAAAATCTCATACTCTTCCATCCAGTAGTATCCTTACCAGGCACCAACGAGTATCAATGGCCAACTCTTCTCAGTATTAAATATATGTACCACTTGCACGGCAGTAAGGAAATTAGTTAGATGGTTATGCCACTTATGTGGTAGTTACAACTTGTTTCATAAGTTAAGAAATTAGTTAGGTATGTGTTAGATGGTTATGCTACTCGCATGGTTGTTACAACTTGTTTCATAAGTTAGTTTTGAGCCTCCAATCTCTTGTATAAATACGTGACAGCCGTTATAGTTGAACTTTGATGAATTCAACATATTTTCATTTCATAATTTGGTTTTGATATGGTATCAGAGCCAGTATCATTCTCTCCTGCATATCTCATGGCACAAATTGTTCTTCCGATGTTTCATACGTTAATCATTCAGCTAGACCGTACCAATTTTGTGTATTAGAGGTCTCAAGTTTTATCCACTGCGCGTGCTCATGGTTACGAGGAATTTTTTTTTTTTTTTTTGCAACTGAAAGAGTGATCCATCTCAGTTTAGCTCTGCGAATGATAGCGATGATGTTGTGGTTCCTAATCCTGAATATGTTATCTGGATTAAAAAGGATCAGTTCTTATTGAGTTGGCTTTTGAATTCAATAAGTGAAACAATGCTTGGTCAAGTTACCAAATGCGTTTATTATTTTAAAGTTTGGGAGATCTTTGAGAGCTTGTTTCGGTCTCAGTCTAAAGCCAAAGTTATGAATCTTCGATTTCAACCACAGATATTGAAGAAAGGTGATATATCTATAGAGGAATATGTCCTTAAGATGCAAGGAATAGCTGACAATATTCAAGTAGCTGGTCAAGTTATGACAGATGATGATTTAGTTTTGTATATCCTTGGTGGTTTAGGATCCGAGTATGAAAGTATTGTGGTAAATCTCACTACTAGAAGAGATCAAGTTCCCTTATCCGAGTAACAGTTTATTCTACAGACACATAAAATACGGTTAGCTCAAATGCATACCAGTTCTACAGTTCCTAGTCTCAACAATATTCAGAATCCTTCTCTTCATCTCACTGAGAAGAAAAATTTTACAAATTTTCGGTCACAGAGGGATGGACATTTTAGTCGAAATAGAGGAAGAGGTCAATTTTTTCAAGGCTTTCAAATGGTTTGTCAAATTTGTGTCCGAAATAATCATGTGGGGATCAAGTGTTATAAAAGGTTTGATGTGAACTATCAAGGTCTTCGGAATTCAGGTTCAGGATAAGGCTATTATTCTTCTTCACGAGCAAATATGGTTTCTACTCAACAAGGTGTTGCTTCTCAGCCTACGGCTCCTTTTTCACATCAACAAGGAAATTTTTATCCTAATGGAAGTCAAAATTCGACATCCGTTACACCTTCTGGTCAGTCCGAATTTGACGTGTATGGCTACGGCTCTTCTTTCTCCCCTTCTAGGTGTGGATCAGCCTCTGATTGGATTGTTGACAGTGGGGTAACTCATTACATAACCTCAAGTCTTCAAAATCTCCATGTACAGACTTCATATCATGGTAAGAAACGACTTGTTGTCGGTAATGGAAGTTCAATTCCTATTTCTCATGTTGGTTCCTCTACTCTACATAGCCTACATTCTTCAGTTTTATTTGATCTTACTCACATTCTTCATGTTTCACACATTACTAAAAACCTTCTTAGCATTTCTCAATTCTTAAAAGACAATTCAGTATATGTTGAATTTCATGCTGACTATTGTTTTGTCAAGGATTTGACAACACACAAAATTCTCTTGAGAGGACTGCTTAAGGACGAGCTATACCAACTTAACCTCTCTCATATGTGAAAACACTTCAATCCTCTATCTCACACTCTACCACAATTTCTCCAAGTATTCATACAACCTCTGCACATCATTTCATAGATTCTAAAGTAACAACTACAACAACTCTTTGGCATAAACATTTGGGCTATTGTTGTAGTAGAATTCTAAATAAAGTACTTCAACATTTGAAGATATCATGTACTCATTCAAAATTTTCTTTTTATGAAGCATGTAAACTTGGAAAATTTCATCAAATGCATTTTCCTTCGGTCATTCATACGACTATTTCTCCTCTTGAAATAATACATAGTGATATTTGGGGACCTGCATCCACCTTATCTACAGATGGTTATAGATACTATGTTATCTTTGTGGATGATTTCACTTATTTTACATGGATTTATCCTTTAGTTCAAAAATCTGATGTTGCAAAAGTCTCTCATATCTTTCTTGCCATGGTTGAAAGACAATTTTCAAATTCTTTAAAAATATTTCAATGTGATATGGGGGGTGAATTTCAATCCTTATCAAATATCCTCAAAACTAAAGGTATTATTTCTTGACACTCTTGTTCCTAAACACACCTTCAAAATGGTTTAGTTGAAAGGAAACATCAACACATTACTAAGGTTAACTTATCTTTATTTGCTGAAGCTTCCATGCCTCCTAAATTTTGGTGTGATTCTTTTCTTACTCAGTATATATTATTAATAGACTCCCTACCCCTGTTCTTCACAATTCTTCTCCATTTCAGGTTGTTTTTAAAAAGAGTCTTGATTACACATCCCTCAAGACATTTGGGTGCGCTTGCTTTCCATTTCTTAGACCCTATAATTCCTCAAAATTACAGTTCAGAAGTACCAAGAGCATTTATTTTTGTTACATTGGTTCACATAAAGGTTATAAGTGTTTGAGTTCAACGACATGATATATGTTGCTAGAACTGTGGAATTTAATGAGCTTGATTTTCCATATCAATCATTTTTTTCCTAAAACCATTTATCTTTCCTCACCCACACACACCAACTCTATACTTCCCGTTCTTCCAATTCTCACACCTATTCCACCTACCAATCAAGATGTTCCACCTCCATCAACTCAACACTTACCCACTTCTAGTTCGTCCACTTCTTCTCAGTTATCTGCCTCTCCTTTACCACAGTCTCACACTTCTAGTCATAGTATGGTGACTAGATCTAAAAATGGGATATATTCAAACCCAAAGTATACAATATGGTCTTCTCTCTCTCAAATGTTGAACATGTTACTGTGCAACAAGCTTTATCTTCTCTTGAGTGGAAATCTGCTATAGATTCTGAATACTCAGCTCTTATGAAGAATAATATGTGGAGTCTTGTTCCTGCTCATCCTCACATGAATCTTATCACTAACAAGTGGATTTTCATAATTGAGAGAAAGTCTGATGGCACTATTGATAAATACAAGGCCAGATTGGTTGTTGGGGATTTTCAGCAAAATGCCGGAGTGGATTACTTTGATACTTTTAGTCCAGTTGTTAAACCGGTTACAATCAGACTTATTTTCACCATGGCTGTCACTAAGGGTTGAAAAATATAACAAGTCGATGTGAACAATGCTTTCTTAAATGGAGGCTTAAGAGAAGTTGTTTTCATGAAGCAGCCTGAATGATATGAAGATTCCTCTAAACCAGATTATGTTTACAGGTTAATGAAGTCTCTTTATGGCTTGAAACAAGCTCCGAAGGTATGACAAGCTCAAAGGTTTCTTGCTTTCTAAAGACCTCAAAATGTTTGTCTCTGATCATTCTCTTTTTCATATTTATGTCAATGGTAAAATGTTAATTGTACTTGTGTATGTTGATGATATTTTGGTCATTGGTGATGATCCCTCTCAGATTCAACAGCTTATCTCAGATTTCGACAAGAAATTCTCTTTAAAACACTTAGGGGAAGTGAGTTATTTTCTTGGTCTGAAAGCTGATAGGACTATTCAAGGCATTCATCTTACTCAGTCAAAGTATATTCGGGATCTTCTACATCAACATGATATGAAAAAATGTAAGCCTCTGCCTACTCCTTGTTGTTCTGGGATTAAATTACATTTGCAAGACAGTCATCATTTTGATCAACCATCCAAATACAGAGGTCTTGTTGGTGCATTGCAATATCTTGTTATGGCGAGACCATATATTTCTTATATTGTGAATAAATTGAGCCAATTTCTTTATCCTCCCACTGTTAATCATTGGAAAGCTGGAAAACGGGTATTGCGGTTTTTACAAGGCACTTTTTCCACTGGTTTGTTCTTTAAACCTATTTCTAGAATGGTGCTTAAAGGTTTTGCAGATGCCGATTTTGCGAGTTGTATTGATGATAGGAGGAGCACTGGTGGTTTTTGCATATTTCTAGGATCTAATCCTATATCCTGGTCTTCTAGGAAGCAGCATACTGTGGCAAGGAGCAGCACCGAAGCTGAATATTGGGCTCTTGCCATGGCTACCACTGAAATGGTCTGGAATCGTAGTCTTTTTGTTGAACTTGGTCTGCCCATTGTTAAACCTTCAGTTTTGTGGTGTGATAACTTGGGAGCAGTTAAATTGGCCTATAATCCAGCTTTTCATGCTCGAACTCGACATATTGAGGTTGATGTTCAATTTCTTAGAGAGAAGGTGCAAAGCAAGGACCTGGATATCAGATTTGTTCCGTCTGAAGATCAAACTGCAGACATATTAACCAAAGCCTTGTCTTGTACTCGGTTTCAGTTCCTAAGTTCGAAGTTATCTGTCTATTCTGAACCCGGTTGAGCTTATAAGGGAGCATATTAAATATATGTGCCACTTACGCGATAGTTAGGAAATTAGTTAGACGGTTATGCCATTTGCGTAGTAATTACAACTTGTTTCATAATTTAGAAAATTAGTTAGGAATGTGTTATATGGTTATGCAACTTGCATAGTAGTTACAACTTGTTTCATAAGTTAGTTTTGAGCCTCCAATCTCTTACATAAATACGTGAGAACTGTTAAGTTGAACTTTGATGAATTCAACATATTTTTATTTTATAATTGGGTTTTGATACTCGATCCTCAATTGAGATCACGATCTCTTCCCCCTCTTCTTTCTCAATACAGATATCAGAGCACCTTTTACCTAAATCCGCCATACTTCGACTACTCTACGCCATTCAATCTTACCCAATGGAAAAATAGAATCTAAAACAGCAAAATACGAACACACTCTCAAATAAGAGAGACAACAAACATGTCACAACGAAAGACCTAGGCTGCAATGACTTTGTTTCATTTGACTGCAGTGTTGTTGATCTAAACCTAGACTCGTACCACTTATGAATCATCTATTTTTAAAGTTGCCTATTTTGTTTAACTTCTTTGGTATATAATACTAAAATCAAAATATTAGATAAAAAATGTATTCATTAATATATTATTTTAGTTAGATTTGTTTATTATGAGTTCAACTATTTATACTGAATTTGAATTGTAAAAGAAGAATAGTTATATAATTCTTAACATTGTTTTTTTTTTTTTAAACTACATATAACTTTTTCATTTTTAATTCTTTTTTACCTATAATATATTAAATTAATAATTTTTTTATAATTTTTATTAACACACATAAGTGTGCACTCTATTCAAACAATTAGTGTCCAAAAACATATTTCATCCACCTTACAATTTTACGTTTTTTTCAATCCTAAATTAATTCTAAATTAACATTCATCTCCGAGTATTCATACTAGCATATACTAAATCTAAAACAAGTAATTCTGTTACACAACAATCCAAACTTAGAAATTAAAATCACACTTTTCTTCTTCTTCCTATGTTTTCTTCTTCTTTCTCTCTTTCTTCATTCAATTATCCACACTTTTCTGCTTCCTCCTCTTTTCTTCTTCTACCTCTCTTTCTTCTTTCTTCCTCTGTTTTTCACGTTTTCGTTGTTCTTTTTGTCTTTTAGTTTCTTTTTTATTATTTTATCTTATTTCTATTTTAATCTAATAAAAAGAGTACAATAAAAACTGTGGAATAGATTAAATAATTAAGAGTTTTTTTATATTATTTATATAATGTATTTAGTAATATCTTGAAACACAAAGGTGCTACAAATTAGAATAGTAAGAGAAGGGTCTTCCATCTCAAAGAAATTGAGGTATTATCCCCAAATCGAGTATTGCATTCCTGGTCCTAGTGCTCTTCAAGAAACTGGAATACCAACGTGCCGAAAGTTTCTGGTATCTTGCTACCTCTTTGTCATCCAAATCAACGTAGTAAAGGCCGAACGACGTATCATAACCATTCAATAACTCCAGACAATCCAAGAATGTCCACACAAAGTAGCCCTTTACACTTGAACCATTTCTGTCATGAGAGAGAGAGAGAGATTTAGAGGACTACTTGCAATCTGCTCTGAAGACTTGTTTAAGGGTTGTCAAATCAGGGATGGTAGGAACTAGATGAAAAGAGAATGTAAGATGATATACTAATTACCTCACTGCATCAAGGACGGCTCCAATGTAAGTCTGCAAATAATCTACTCTTATTGTGTCATTTAGTGCTCCATTGCGCGGAGTAACTTCACCTGTCAATGGAAATCATGCCAAGAATCTTCGATATGATTATCTGCATATAGAGAGATTATATACATAGAGTGTGTGTGTGTGTGTGAGAGAGAGAGAGAGAGAGCGAGAACCATTTTCTTGGATATAAATAGGTGGATTTCCAAACACTTCTTTAATATACTCTAACACTCCTATGAGACCCCAAGGCATCAGAGGATACTGAGAAGAATGAAAATATGTTAAAACATGAGTTCAAACAAACACTCCCTGAAATAAAATTTCATAATTTACCTGAAAATTTGATGCACCACCGTTGTCAACTACAAACCAGGGTGAAAAAAAAATAGAAATGAGTATATGAAGAAAATAAATCATTCAAATTACCATGCGCCAAAACCAATAAAAGATTATGAGTGAGCTGTGGAAATAATAAAATTCTCTAAAGGTTTAACTTTCAATCACTCTTTAAAGAATGAGAGAAAAAAAATTGTGTGATTGATCCAGTAAGCTATGAACCTAATCATTGATTGGGCAGGTATGTGTTTGGTAAAGCATTGTGGTCATACATATAGTCTCAACCGCCATATCAGCTAGTAAGTCCTTGATATCACTTTTCATGCTGGGATTATCTTTGACATATAATGTGGTGTAGTGGTTCAGTCCTATAAAGTCAGCTGAACCCTTCACTTGCTCGGATTCTTGTTTGGTGAAGGCTGGAATTCGTGTTTGGGCACGTTTCTTCACTATATCAGGATAGTCTCCAAAGATTAGAGGGTTAAGTACCCTGCACGAAATTCAGATTATGCAATTGTAAAACAAATAAGTTCCATCACATGTAAGATTTTTTTTTTTTTTTTTTTAAGATGTAAAAAGGCAAAACCAGAAAACTGAAAGTAACTACTTGCTTAACAGTAACCTTACTAACCAGCCCATGTAAAAATCGATGGCTCTTTGTGTTGCCATCACGTCTTCCACTGAGTTTGTGTAAGGTACAAAACCGAAAGTGTAGATGTTTAGTCCTATCGTTCCATTTTGAATGCCCTGCATTAAACATCTTATTTCTATGACATCAACAAACTTGAAAATGTATGTTTACACTTCTCTTATATTGGTTATATCGATCAGGAACAAAAATTAAGGTTGAATAACCATTAGCATTTGTAAAATATGTGATTCTGAGTGGAGATATTGATAATTTTTCCAAGAGAAACTAATCATTGTGAAATTATAATCAAAGTAAACAGATTTATTTACAAGAATTGTCCAATAAAAATATCAGATTATACCTTGTACTTTTCCTTGTACAGTTTTGCAGCAGCTGAATGAGCTAGAAGCATATTGTGCGCTGCTGTGTATGGCTCTGTCGTGGAGTCACCCCCTGCACAGGTAGATCGTGTTGAACAGCGCCCTGGGGGAAGGATTCCCTGATCATAGCCTCCAATGGAAGCTATATTGGCCTCATTAAGGGTTGTCCAGTGCAAAACTCTGTCTCCGAATTCCTTAAAGCATACATTTGCAAACTCCACAAAGTCTTTCCTGCAGTCGAAAAATAATTAATTTTGTCGCATAAAGGTCTATTTATTCAATGGATGGTCATCTAGAAGTAGAAGATTTATACATCCATCAGAAATTACAATATACGTACACAATAGTTTGATTAAGCCATCCTCCATACTCATCTTGGAGTGTTTGTGGGAGATCAATATGACTTAATGTAACATGCGGTTGGATTCCTGTAAAATTACAATTCTTTTAAGAATAATTTTGGGAGACAAACAGACCTCTCTGGTGGATGACTGGGTAAAGGAGCATGATGCTCTTGTGAGAAACATCTGTTAATTAATTTGAGATTCTGAAGTAATATTTTGCAGGAAATGCAGTTGTTACCATTGCTTATAAGTTCATTAATCAGATTATTGTAGTACTGTATCCCCTTTGCATTGACAGGTCCTCTTCCATCTGCGAGAAGCAGAAATCAGATGAGTTCCAAGGAACGGAGATTCGAGGGGGGAGAAAGAGAGAAGAGTTTCTCATTGTCTACATGATGCAGGTGAACATACTTGGAATGAGTCTCGACCATGATATAGACATTCTGAAGGCCTCCAGACCTGTGTCCACCATTAGCCTGACATCCTCCTGATAAGATAAACATGCATCATTCTATATGACCATTCATCTCCTTTGTAATAGCTGTTGTGTATCGTCAGATCGCAGTGAGAATAAATAAGATCAAAATTAAAATATTCAGGTCTCTCTTGATGTTTCTTCTCTAAAAATCTTGAGAGAAAAGAGGATAACACCTTCCATGTTCCAACATCAACAAGGAAATGGAAGAAGATACGCAACTAAAGTAGCCATTGCCCAAATTCTATTGATGTCTGAAACTTTTTACGTATGCAAGAAAAAACATCCATCAGTGATCGTTATGCAACTTAATTCTGCACATCAAGCAGGAGAGAAACAATGCAAGGGAAGATGAAGACTAAGTTCATCCACAACTTTTCAATTACAGACCTTATACTTGTGATATCCATCGCATCCTACAGATCTCTCTGAATGACCTGAAATATCAGAGAACAGAAACATATTATCGAAAGAATACAGGATAGTGCATAATTTTCTCTACACACCGAAAGTAGTGTTTTATGTCGTAAATATACCCGAGATGACACTTCAGGTTGTTGCATACAATCAAAATACAAAATACCTCAGAATGCATCAAATAATAGCAGTTTAAGCATAGAAATCTAAACCAATGTCAAATGTAAGAGGAACGCACGCCTGGTCTTGTAATTGATTTGGCAATGAGAAACAAGTCTTAACAAGTGAATATTAGAAATTTTCTTTTTCGTTTTCTTATTTCACACTTAACATCTGAATTTACCATGAGCAGTATATGAAACAGTAGGACTGAAGTTAGAGAAAACATTTCACATTTAACAGACCAGATTGAGCAAAGGTGTCCCAAATGCTAGGAGTCCTTCCATCTTCAAATGCTGCTCCCTCGTACTTTTCACATGCATCATATGTATCAATCAGCTTTTGTCCATTTAGTGTGCAAAAGATGAAGAGGGAAGTGTAAAATCTTGAAAAAAGAAAAAAAGAAAAGAAATTTAATATATATATATATATATATATAATAATTCCTTTAGATAAAACAATATACTATTTTAGCATAGGGATTCAATGACTTCTTGTCTTGATACAGCATAATTCTTAGTCTTAAATATTTGTTGCATTTTTTCAAATATATTGTAAAAAAATGAACTTAATTCCTCAAAACACACTTCTCACACACACATACAGAAATAGTCACACTTCAAAAGGCAGAGATCAATAATCAATGATAATTGGAATTTTGTTTTACACTATTTGATTGCTTAATCCGGTTCACACGCCACTGAACACCACCTAAGGTATATAAAAAAGAATAAAGGAGAAGAGGGACCCTATATAAAGTGAAGAAAAAACCGACTTGAGGAGCGGCAGTCCCAGAACCGAAAACGAAGTCCGCCGGAAAATCAGCTCTGGTGTAATGATATACGCCGAAAATCGGCGTCGCGTAATGCAGCAGCAGAACTATTTGAAGTACCGCGAGGGAGGTAAGCTGCACCATTATCGATCAACTCTGATTTTCCCCCCCTCAAAACAAATTGATTGAATGCTTGGGACACGATAAGATACTTCTAGTGAGGACGAATTTGAAGTCCCCCACATCTTCACGGAACGATAGAAAGGCATGTTACTGTCCCCTCTTGCATGCTCGGGGAAGGCTGCACGACACTCCAATCCAAATAAGCATTTTTTCTGGCACAGATTAAACAATTAAATATTCATCTTTGTGGACAGCCGCAGTGCAGTTTGCAGGTGTAAGAGCAAATGAGTAGTAGTTCGACCGGTCAAAAGATGAGAGCAAGAATTCAATTAAATATATGAACTTCAATTAATTTTCAGCACATGGAAGCCGTATTTTAATTATAAGGTAAAAAGTATAATAAATAAAAAGAAACATAATAGATAAAATGTTGACTAAAATATTTAAAATAAATATCTAATTTGATGGGGTTTTTTTTCAGAATAATACAAAAAAAAAATTTACAAAATGGGTCGGTTTTATAACAATTTTTTAAAATAGGTAAAACGTCACCCGCATTGACGATTTTTTGATAAAACATCAGCGGGACTAACGATTTAAAACTCAAACATCACCTACAGTGACGTTTTTATTTCTCAAATATATATATACAGTTGATCACACATACATACCATACATGCATCCATATCTATATATATACACACACACACACCTAACAACATATATATATATATATATACACTCGCACTCACATACATATATATATATATCCTCGCACACACATATTATATATATATATATATTTATATTTTGAATATGTATATATATATTTTTTTTTTATTAATATATATATATATATATTTATAAAATATATATTTATATTCTAAATATATATTTTGAATATGTATATATATATATTTTTATTTATTAAGTAAATATATAAAATTATATATTAAATTATAATTTTAAAAAGTAAAATATTATAACTTTATTTAAGATAATACAAAAAATTATTTAAATTAAAGAATAATTTTTAATTATTAATTCAAATTCTGAAAATAAAATAGTATATATATATTAATAATATATAAATATATATATATATTATTAATATATATATATCAGAATGAATAAAAAAGAAAAACAAATAATAAACGTCACCTTAATTGACGTTAAAAAAAACGTCAATTAAGGTAACGTTTTTTTATTGTTTTCATTTATATAATATATATATATATATATATATATATATTATACATAGATATATATATATATATTTATAAAATATATATATATTCTAAATATATATTTTGAATATGTATATATATATATATATTTTTATTTATTAAGTAAATATAAAAATATATATTAAATTATAATTTTAAAAAGTAAAATATTATAATTTTATTTAAGATAATAAAAAATTATTTAAATTAAAAATAATTTTTAATTATTAATTCATATTCTGAAAAATAATAATATATACATATATATTAATAATATATATATATATCCGAATAAATAAATAAAAAACATCAATTAAGGTGACGTTCTATTATTTATTTTATATAATATATATTATATATAGATATATATATATATATTTATAAAACATATATATATATATATATTCTAAATATATATTTTGAATATGCATATATATATATTTTTTTATTTATTAACTAAATATATAAAAATATATATTAAATTATAATTTTAAAAATAAAATATTATAATTTTCTTTAAGATAATAAAAAAATTATTTAAATTAAAGAATAACTTTTAATTGTTAATTCATATTCTAAAAATGAAATAATATCTATATATATTAATAATATATATATATATATATATCAGAATAAATAAAAAAGAAAAACAAATAATAAACGTAACCTTAATTGACGTTTTAAAAAAGAGTCAATTAAGGTAACGTTTTTTTATTTTTTTCTTTTATATAATATATATTATATATATATATATATTTATAAAATATATTTATTCTAAATATATATTTTGAATATGTATATATATATATATATTTTATTTATTAAGTAAATTTATAAAAATATATATTAAATTATAATTTTAAAAAGTAAAATATTATAATTTTATTTAAGATAATAAAATGAATTATTTAAATTAAAAAATATTTTTTAATTATTAATTAAAATAATATAATATATATTAATAATATATAAATATATTATTAAAGTATAAGTTTTAATTAATATTATTATGTATAATTCAAAAATAATAATATATATTATATATAATACGTAAATATATATATAAATAAATAATTTACGAAAAAAGAAAAAAAATAGAAATCGTTAGTCGCATTGACGTTTTAATAAAACGTCAGTTGCGCTGACAACATTTCATTTATTTTCTTTTAATATATGTTATATATATATATATATATATTATAAATATATATTCTGAATATATATATTTTTTATTATAATATTATATTAGTTAAGTAAATATATATATATATATATGTATACAAATTTATGTATATATATTTTATAAAAATTATATAAATTAAAATTTTAAAAAGTAAAATATTATAATGTTAAATAAGATAATAAAAAAATTTATTTAAATTATAGATTAATTTTTAATTATTATTAATTATAATTTTATTTTCTGAAAGAAATAATATATATATATATATATATTTTTTAATAATAATACATCAATATATATATACACAAATAATTAAAAAAAGAAAAATAAATAAAATCGTCAGTCGCACTGACGATTCAAAAATACGTCAGTTGCGCTGACGATATTTGATTTAATTTTTTTATTTCTTATATATATTATAAATATATATATTCTGAATATATATATATAGTTATTATTATATTATATTAGTTAAGTAAATATATATATAAATTTATGTATATATATTTTATAAACATTATTTAAATTAAAGATTAATTTTTAATTATTATTATTTGTAATTTAATTTTCTGAAAGAAATATTAATATATATATATTTTTTCTAATAATAATACATGAATATATATATTTAAATAATACATAAATATATATATATATATATAATTAAAATAAAGAACGTCATCCGCACTGGCGTTTTAAAGAAACGTCAGTGCGGTCGACGTTTTTTCATTTTTTTTAAATATATTATAAATATATATATATATATATGTATATAGGAATATATGTATATATATTGTATAAAAATATATATTAAATTTTAAATTAAAAAAGTAAATTATTATAATGTTATTTAAGCGGAAAAAAATATTATTTACATAAAAATATAATATTTGATTATTATTATTATTATTATGTATACGTTTTTGTCTAATATATATATACATTTTATTATATACATCATACAAAAACAAATTTTTAAATTAAAATCATTAAAAAAATAAGCTAATTAAAATTATGAAATTATCATATATATATATATATATATATATATATATTTTTATAAAAATATATTATCACTTTATATTAAATACCATAACATCATATTATATTTTTTATAATAAATATATCACATATTAAATATTACACTGTATTCATAAATACACTATATTAATAAAAATATTTTTTTGTATAATATCACACTCTATAAAATTAAATACACCATCTTAATAAAATAAAATAAAATTAAATACACCATCTTAATAAAATAAAATAAAAGTGATTAAAAACTGTAATTTTAATAAAATAAAACTGATAAAAAACTATACTCGTATTTATCATTTATATACCATTTGATACATCCTATCACAATTTAAACCAATTTATGACACACTTAAAACACTTGTCATGCATGCATCAAATTTTTACATGCATGATTTTTTGACTTGCAGGAGGTGACGTGAAGATGCAGGAAATGACAACACATTGCAGCACCATTACAGCACCCCAACTTTTACTTTTCAGATTGAATGACAACGCAGCAGCACCCTTTGCAGCACCCAACTTTTTAGAGTGAATGACAAAACAACAGCACCCTTTGCAGCATCCGTGAGTGAATTCATAATTCATTATATATGAATCACTCACACCTCATTTCTTTCACTCTCTCTCAATTTAGCATTCTCTCTTCATTTCATATTCTAACTTTCTTCACTCACCTCATTTCTTCACTTCTTCACTTGTCTCCTTCATTTTGTTTCCAAATTTCTTCCTCAACTTTCTTATTCAAGCTTCTTCTTCTTGTTCTTATTTATTTGGATAATTTGTTACTGCTGCTATCCCGACTCGATTTTCTTTGTATAAAAAAGTATGTATTTTGGAGCCAAATGTTGTTGCTACTTCCTTTATATTTCCTTTCACATGGGTAATTTTGTTTTTGTTGTATTTGAGACCTAATTTTTTTTTAATTACCACATTTAACCTTAAAGCTTCTTAATTTTTTGCATGGTATGAGATGATTTTTTTCTTAAACACTAATCATCAAATTTTTTTTTATGCTATATTGTGTAGATTGTGTTGAAGAAGACAAACTCCAACTTCCACAAACATTTCCGTAAACTAAACTAAGGTTAGTATACATATACATAATTTAAATTTTACATAATATATTATTATAAGTGAATGTTTATTTGGTTTGATATATACATTCATATGATTTGTAATTTTTAATAGTATTTGTGTATTGTTTTATGTGTCATTTAATTATTTTGTTGTATTTATTAATGTGATGTTATTTAAATTTTATTTGTTTATTATGATGAATATATTTCTATTCTTGCATTTACTGTATGTTTAACTTGTTTTGATTTGCGGTATGATATGTTGACTAAATAAATCTTATTTAGTATAATTAATATATTATTATAGGATATTTAAAAAAATTAAATTTAATAACTATAATAACCCTTATAAATCAGCATCAACTTTCACACGAGCCAATAGGAAAATCACATACAAAGTTTATCGGTCTATCGTAAAAAAATCAACAAGTTTGGTGCAATTAAGAATATGTAATCAACAAGTAAAAGAAGAAATAGAGGGATTGAGGATAAAAGATGTTGCTGCAAATGTGATTTCCAACATGTAAGACCAAGAAATACAGAAATTACGGCGACGTGTAAAGATGTGCCAAGTTGAATTGGAGTGGTCATCTAACCGTATTTCTGTTTTAGAAGGTCGTGCTCGGCAACAAAAAAAAGTCTTAGGGAATGAAATAAACTTACTACGTGGTACTATAAGTACCATGACAATGGAAAAAAATAATATAATAGAGCAGCTTGGGGCTAGAGACGGTCATATAAACGCCCTATAAAACGAGGTGAATGAGTTACGTGCTCAATTGGATAACGAGAGACACCAAAAGGATATTATCCAACAAGCGAGTACGATTAACTTTCATCACGTGAATATGATGCGATCACGCATACTAGATCTTATTGATGTCACCCCTGGCTTGAATATGTGTCAGGATCCAGTAGATAACGAAAATGTTGATATAGAAGTCGTGGATAATAATAATAATGTTGTAGAAAATGTACCCGATAATGATCATTCACAGAGTGATGTATATTCCTTGTAAATGTATATTGGTTGTGAAATGTAATGCATTATTTAACATGTTTTTCATACGTATCTTGTTTGTGAAATGTAATACATTATTTATTATGCTTTTCATATGTACAATGTGGTCCACACTTACTAATTATAATTTATTTCTTCTTCATGTTTGTATTGAATTTATATATTTCACAGTGAAAAATTATATATATATATATGTATCACTTTCGATCAATGGCGAGTCAACGACGAGTTGCAATTAGAGTTTATTGCGGAGGCGAAATTATACAGGAAAGCGGAAAAGTATTATATAGTTCTACGCTCATTGGTTACATACGAATTGATCGAAATACAGACTTATCTGCATTGAAAGATCTAATTTACCAATTTCTTGGTGTCGCTAAAGACCAGTTTCATCTGAAACTTTTCACTAAATGGGGGGAAGTTTACGGTCAGAATAATATTATAAAGTCTGTAGTTCATATTGATACTGACGATAATCTTAGGTTCTTCCTAGATCCTAATGATGGATTAAACTCTATGGACATTTTTGTTGAGAAAGAAGCATGCCAAAATCTTAGGGAACAAAAAGGTATGCTTATGAGCCAAGAGTGGGGATATTATATATCGTTGTTGTTCCAACAAGATGTGCCCACGACATCATTCCAACATTTAAGTAACCCTTGTGATTATGTGCCCGAAATCACTCAGAAATTGGAGAACCTTGCTTTCACAAACACTTTATTAAAGGGAGAATGTTATATGAGGAGTTTCATGTATTGATATATCTGTAATTTAATTTCGAATTTTTTTCCAGCGACCTCAAGCATTTTACAATTTAATTATCCTATATTCATTAATGTAGTTTTTTCATTTACAGTGATCGATGCATATCAATTCACGGAACCACTATGGCCCAAGGAACCGACAGTTCTCACCCTTCAATCTCAGGATATTTCCGAGGGCCTATTGAAGCCCGATGCGAATTTGAACTCTTTCTTTCGCTTTAGGCGGTGCGACAATGATTTTTGGAAATTATTTGAAGATGAAGGGTCTGAGATCCACACACACGTACTGGATTTGTTATTTCAAATGGGTTTTTACGGTGTGTATAGGTGCGGGAGGTTTTACCCAGACAACCACTTAATAACCGCTTTGGTGGAGAGGTGGCGACCAGAAACGCACACATTTCACTTGCCTGTGGGTGAAGCAACTGTGACTTTGTTGGATGTCGCCTTAATCTGGGGTTTGCCGGTTGAAGGAGATTCGGTGTGTGGACTTGATCCTACGCTATCTCCCAATGAGTGGGTTAATTACTGTCAGGCGATGTTAGGTTACACGCCAGAACTATTCCACACAAAAAGTGGAAAGCTTAGAGACAGCTCTTTAGCAGCTCATATGCGATCGCATCCGGTGATGGATGATAGCAAGGTTGAACATGTTGAGCAATATGCACGGGCATGTGCTTTATTCCTGATATGCGGTGTGATGTGCCCTGATACTAGTGGAAATTTGTTACCACTAGTATATTTACAATACCTACAAGATTTAAAATCAATTAATGAATTCAGCTGGGGCAATGCCGTCCTATCTTCTCTATACCGTCACTTGTGCAATGGCGCTTTGAAAACTAAAGAAAATCTCGGTGGCCCAGTTGAACTGTTACAGGTACTTTTTTATAAGAAATATTAATGAATCTACCATACGTAACCTCATTAATTACTAATGTTTTACATGTTCATAATATTTGATAGATTTGGGCATGGTCGCGAATCTCGTCCATTGTACCTGTATATAAGGCAAGTAGATTAAATATGCTAGAAATTGAAAGATATGAACATTTGGGTGGTGGTACACTCCCTGTCCCCCCTTTCGGTGCCCGGTAATATTTACAATGCACACCCTGTTATTTTGGTTATTTTATCATTATTGGTAATATTTACAATGCACACCCAAGTGTAATGCATCTACTAATTAACTAGTAAAATATATGTAACAGTTGGAATAATGCTAGCAGTTTTGTGCACACTGGTAGGTGCCAGGTGAAGGTTTTTCGAGATATCTTGGATAAATTTACCCATGACCAGGTTCAATTTTACTTCATTTTAACAATTCTTATATGTAATAATAAAAATATATATATGTGTTTTTTTTTTTGGTTGTTGTGTTTCACCAGTTTACGTGGGATCCATATGATTGGTCGCAACCGGAAGTACTCCATTTACCTTCCCGCTACTTCTCGGACAATGTGCGAGCTCAATGTCCTCTCATTTTCTTCTCATTTGTGGAGTTTCATCATCCAGAGAGAGTCTTATGTCAGTTCCAAATGTTGCAAGACATACCTAATCAGATCAACCCTCTTGATGACTGGAAGACAAACGTGCATCATATTGATCATAAAGGGCATAAAAATGCCAACTGGATGGACATACACGTGAAGTATGTTCATCAATGGAATCAAAAACATGAATATCTCACGGGAACCCAATTTGTTATGAACCCAACGATGACTCCAGATTACTATGATTGGTATAACTCGATTACACGTTGTTTTATATCCCCTGTAGATACGCATGAAATAATGGGAATAAAAACTGGAGATGCTTCATTGATGCACTACATGCTACGCAACATATATCTAATTCTACAATTATTTTTATATATATTCAACATGATTGGTGTTTTAATGTGCATCTGTTATCTTATTTGTAGATTGAACAATTGGAACCCATGAAGAGAAACATAAAGAATAGAAATAGGTTCGACATTGAGCAACTGAAGACTTTGTTAGATAAACAGCTCTCATTGTATGAAAATATAGAGCGAACAATTGAGAGACTGTCCCCGGAGCCACCGTATATGACGTATACCCAGCCGGCACATCAACAAGAATTGCAAAGTCAATCAGGTACAATTTTGAGAAGTAGAAGACGTCATAGGGGTGCTGATGAAAGTAGCCCTGAAGATTGGATGCCACCACCTGGGAACTTTGCATCAACATCTTCGCAACCAGGATGCCAAACTGAAGGAAATATATCGGATGTATATAGGCCTTCAATGATTATACCAACGTATACTCCGACACCATACCATCCATCTATGTCCACTCCCTCGCCATTTCATTATATGAACGTTGACCTCAGAGCAGGAGAAACTAGGAATGAGCCAAACTACGACTATGTCCGTCCTACTCCTATTCAATTCCAGTACTCAGATGTGGCTACTTTCAGGGATGTAGCAGACCAGTCTACGTCATCCTCCAGTAGAATGACAATTCCTTCGACCCCAGCCTCGGAGGAAGATGACTCGAAGAAGACATACAACCACAAGCACCCGTTGTTCCCACGAGAGGTAGAAGAGGTGGAATTCGAAGAAGACAACAAGAAACATCAGGAAATGACAGGCAAGGTCAAGGAAGATGTCGGCGAACTAGAAGAATTCGAGGTTGTGGTACAGGAGGTAATTTGTAATATGCGTGAATATAGATTATTTGGATCCAAACAATTCGTGTGTTTGATATTGATTTTGTTTTTACCGTATTATTTACCATTGTTTACTTCAATTTCAATCATTAATTAATAATTGCAAGAAAATACGTTTTGATTACACGAATTGAAATGCCCAAAAACAAACAAAATTTTTTTTATATATATTATTGAAGTTTCAACTCGGTCAGCCGAGTTGAGTCAATGACCGAGTTGAGAACTGGACCGAGTTGAGTGTGCCGCGAAAAGAAATGCGTAGTCCAGAAAGTTTTGGCCACTCGGCCGACCAAGTGGCTGCGCAGACCGAGGCACTTGACCGAGGTAAGGGACTTACTCGGCCAACCGAGTCACATGAAGGATCGAGTGAACCGAACCGAGTTGAGTGTGACACGAATTCATATGCGTAGTCCAGAAAGTTTTGGCCACTTGACCGATCGAGTCACGTGAGGACCGAGGCACTTGATCGAGGTAAGGGACTTACTCGGTCGATCGAATCACGTGAGGGGTCGAGTGAACCGGACCGAGTTGAGTGTGATGCGGGCTCATATGCGTAGTCCAGAAAGTTTTGGATACTCGGCCGACCGAGTGGCTGCGCAGACCGAGGCACGTGACCGAGGTAGGGGAGTAACTCGGCCGACCGAGTTATTCTTCCCTATAAATTGAAATCATACTCTCTCTTTCCTCATTTCCTCCAACAAAAAACCCTAATCTCACCCATCTCTTCTAAATCCTCTCAAAGCTCCTCTACTTTGAAGTACAATTGTGGACAAAGATATGGCAACATATTATATCTCTTAAATCATCCAAGAAATTACATTCACGGATTTGTTTGTGAAGATTTGAAGGTTGGCCATCCTCCCACATTGAGTGATAATAATTCTCCAATAAGGTATGTTTCAATGACAATCTATATTCTTGTAGTCATATGTTGCTAATTCTACCATATTTGGAGTATTGTGTACTAATTGGGTTATGTTATGTTGGTTATATTCATTGGAGAATTTCATCGAACACTTTGTGTTCATTATTGTAATTAGGGATTTGACTATATTGGCATAGAGTATTGATATTGTATGCATATTTGGAGTGTAGGGCTTGGTAATACATATTATTTGGAGTATTGTGGCATCAATCAATTTATGAAAATATGTGTATGTTCTTTGGCGTATTTCATCGAACACTTGGTGTGCATCATACTAATGTGTTGAAAATTATATATTCTTGATGAATGTTGATAATGCATTGTTATATTCCCATAAATTAGCAAAATTGTGGCAAAATTAATACGTGGAGTTGCATATGAACATAGTGTTTAACATTGAAGTTATTGAATTTGTTACAATACTATTATACATGTGCAAGCTTTAAGTAATGTGAAGAATAAAATCGTGCATATATACATTGATGTTTTTGTAGGAACCATTGAGAAAATGTATCCTTACCAATTCGGTGCTCGTGGTTGGACCGCCGATGATATGGAACAATAAATCGAGGATAGACGACGATTTGAAGAGGAAGAAAGACGTAGAACTCAAATTCATTCTATGGAAGTTGTTGGTACTGAATTCGATTGGAATCAACACTCCGTGGAAGAACAACAACAAGAGTATGAAAGAATTCTAGCAACTATGCCAGATGCATACGACATATAATTTTTCGGTTGGGATACTGGGAGTGATCGATGATATGAGGTGTATAATAAGAAAAGACGGGTCACCTGTTTTGCAGATGTAGAATGCATGAAAGAGCTGGGAATTTACGATGATTTAAAAAAATGTGCAAAAATATGGGATGGTCTAAGTTCTTCGCCTTACGGGACAAGCGGTTGGTACTTAAATTCTTCTCGATAGTGTATGTGGGATATGATGATACCGTGCCGAGCTCCTTCAAGTTGGGTAATGAGTTCTGTACGATTGAGCCAGAAACGTTGAATGAAATTTATGGATTTCTGAGAAACAAACCATCCAATCTACCGGATACGAAGATCAACTTCCCTGAATTCAATCCAATCCAGTGTTGGAAGGATATAACTGAGGCTTTCCCAGACAAAGCATCCGCTTACAACCCAAGCCGATCAAAAGCATCAAGTATAAGAAGCCCGGTTATTCGATATTTCCAAGGCTTCCTCTCAAGCACAATTTTGGCAAAACCTGAACCGGAGGTTGTTACATTGGACGAGTTGTTCATTCTCTGGTGTTTGTTGAATAGGAAAAAATTCAATGTAGTGCCGATGGTTTTACGACAGTTCGTTCGAAGTAAACAGCAAGTAGCTAACTATATTGGAGGCTTGATTACTCCAATTACTCGTTATTACAGGATTAATTTGGAAGGGTTGGAAGAAACTCCAGGTGAAACAACCATCAACCTCGAACTTCTAATCAGCATGAAGATGTGTATGTTGCATCCCGGCACGAGAAAATTGTACCTGATTTTATCTGATAAGAAAAGACTTCCTATGCCCAACTCTCAGCTAACAAATGTATCCGGTGGAAAAGTATCGAATATTCTGCTTAATGGCTCAATCCACAATGAAGCCATCAAGGAGAGCGAGAGAGAACTGAGTAATGAAGAGACTAGAAGGAAGAGGAGGAGAAGAGGTACAGATACAAGAACCGAACCTATGGAGGTCGATAACGAACAACAAACTGATGATGAGATGATGAGAGAGGCCGGAACTTCCCAGCAGCCCCACCCTCCACATACACATCATACAGGTTGGAACGATTGGTCAGAATGGAGAAATGTCTTAGACACACGGGTTGCCAACATTGAAGAATATATGCATCGTCAGGCATATAATTCTCAAGTTGCACTTGATATGCAGAGACAGCAGTACGAGTGGCATGTGCAGCAATGACATATTGAAAAGCGTGAATATCTTACATACCAACCTTTCAACCCATCAAACACTCCGTATTAACCATGAATTTATTCGATGTTGAAGTAGGTGGTCAATCTGTTATTCTTGTTTTGCTTATAAACTGATGTTCATTTCTCTGCTAAAAATGTGGACAAATGTGCTAGACTATGTTTATTTAGTTTTAAGAATTCCCTGCCTTCATTTAGCTATGGTTTCTACATTTTTTTTAATATGTTAATATCAAATGAATTGAAACATCCCATCAACTATTTTATTAACTTTATGCCCAAAAGCAAAAAAAAAATTAAGGGACCCAGGAAGAAAGCATTATAAATACGTGTGTGGTGACTCATTTTACTTACATACAAATATGGATCAACAACTAGAATTATCTCCTCTTCCTCCACAATCAAAATGCTATAACTTGTTTGAAGCTCAGTTCTACTCCAACGCCGAGTGGACAAAGGATATGGAGACCGTGCTTGTGGATACTCTTGTGAGGAACGTCAAAGCAGGTGATTGGGAAATCGATAACCATAATAGCAACTGCTTGTTGAACGTAAGAAATGTTTCGAAGAACCAATTCAAGGAGCGTAAGTTCTCTTACGCTGACGTGAAAAGGCACGTTGATTTGCTACAATCCCATCACTACACGTTCAAAAAAATGATAATGACGGCTGGAGTTCGTATGGTTGGTGAACGACGGTATATAAACGCTACACCACATTGTTGGCATTTATGGGTAATTTTCTTACAATGCCCTACCCTCTTGTCGTCCCCTTGTCGCACCTAGTGGCTTCGCCTATTCCCCTTGGCCAGCATCAGTCGTTCTAAGACCCATATCCCCTTCCTCTTCCACTAAGAATCCATTCCTCTCTTGGTATGCTTTGTATCGACTGGAAGATGGAACAAGGACCTGGTGAACGCCCCTTTCTGCCCTTTCAGCCTGTTCATGACTTGCTTTTGGGGTTCTAGCTACTGCATTAGATTCGCTTTCGAAGTGTTGTAAGGTGCATTTGTGATCCGAATTGGATATATACATATCATGCGAGATCCCCTTCCGCTTTGTATCGCTCAGGACATGTTAGGTTCCTTCGATCACCGTTGTATGTAGACTCGTACTTACGAGTTGCGGAAAGTGGTTACGAACTGGTACTATAGGATTGTCATGCTCTAAGTCCCCCAATACAATATATAGTAGCACACATATGCATACGGCTCAAAGGGAAACGTAGCGAGCATATGTAGGTAAAGGCCGTCGCGCGAGTGAGAGGGCAGAGCTTTTCCTTACGTAACAAGATCCAAAAGATCTAGTAGGAACCTTACAACGAGACACGTCTGTTAATCCAAGTACGGAGTGGACATCCGCAAGGATTCCATTTCCACCTTTTGGTGCATTCGCAAGTCCTTCTGGCTTTGGGTAATCTTCTTCTGTCCTCACTTCCGACATTTCTCTATGCGTATACGGGGATTTCATTTCTCTTCTTAAGAGATTGTTTTCCTGACTGGCGGAAGCTCCTGTCGATCTTCATCTTTTCATCTTCTAAGTGAATCTACTAAGTAGTAAGCAAAGCTTGGTGCCAAAGGCCCTGCTATAGTTATAGTATAGAAAGGGTTAAATCATGCCTTGTCACGACGAGACGGATCAGGATCGCCTACGAAGGTGTGAGAATTCCCCCTTTAAGAGTCCCCCATTACTTAGTACTGGTATTGAGAAGCCAATCGATACTCCTCTGGCGTAGAGGCAATTCCTCTCATTTCATAGTCTCTTTGCCTCGGTTCAATGGCTGAACCTCTTTGGAACATTGGAGTCACATAAGAGTTTTGACTGTTATTTTCACAGTTATACTCAAATTTTCCCTATTCATCAACAGAAAGAAGTAAGAGCATCGCTTAGTGAGAGTTTACTGAAGAGGCTTTCATCTATGGACTCCCAAAAGAGGGATCAAAAATGAAACGAGTAAGGCCTTGAATTTGAATAACAACGGCTAAAGAAAAAAGCCTACCGACATTACCTGTTCTCTACCCGGACCTAATCCAAGCACTGAATCGATCAAGTTGGTTAGGTTCCGCTTTCATAACTAATAAGGCGTAAAAGAAAGAAGCTATCTATATTCTCCGGAACTAGAGAGATAAGAGATAGGATTTGTTCTCCATACGAGGGACAGTACTTTTCGTCTATCTGATTTCAGATTTTGAAAGCTTCATCGAGTTTCACTGACGGTATCATATATCAATCGCCATTTCCGCCGGTGATTTCTTCTATTCTGCGGAAGTCAATTTATGTTGCCGATTTATTCGTCGGTTTAATCTTTACAATTTGCGTACCGTGTGGCTATGCATATTTGAACTTTGCTTAAAAATTAAACAAGCATTCATTTTCTTGATTGTAGATATTTTATTTACACTTATATTAATTATTCATACATTTATAGGATCGTGATCCCAAAATGACAAATACAATTGCATATTTAATGGATGATGAGCCATTCTTCAACCAACTAGAGAAGCTTTTCAATTTTGAAGATAATGACGTCGTCGGTGGACCATCTTCCTCAAATATGGAGAGATCCAAGACAAATATAAAATGATTTGGTGTAGCTACGATTGCTATTTCAATTATATATTTGCATGAGTATTGTAATGATATTAGGGTATTATTTATTGTATTGCGTGTTATAGTATATGTTAAGGTTAAGTTAGTTGTTGTTGTAATCGCCGTTAGTTCGGCTTTGCGCTCTATATATAATGTTTATTTCTTCATCTTATTCAAGGCAAATAATTATATTTAAATAACAATATTATGAAAAATTATAATAAATAAACTTTTTTATTACACAATAACATATATATAAAACAACAACAAACTAAATAAACTTTTTCTAAAAAAAACACAACAAACAAAATAAAATCCTTATTACCAATTTTTCATGGACATATTTAACCACATGAACTACCACTTGTACCGGATACGTCTTCAGATATTAAAGAAGAACTGAATTTAACCAAACCAATTTTAAAAGTGATTTTTGTTTCAATATTTTCAACCAATTAGAAAATACATAGATCACCCAAATTTAATTTGGTGTCCTCCACAAAGCGCCCCCAACTTGCATTATCAAATTTTGATTTTTTTGTGGTTTCCATGATATAGCATTGTCCATTACTTTCCCAAACAATATAAAGTAACTGGGACTTTAGTGTAAGGCAAGAGTTTGATCATCTCCTTAGGTAATAACTGCATGAAAATTTAAAAATATAAACAAATCAACCTTTAAATAAAAATATACACAAATATTCTTATTAAACAAAAATTACCATTAAATAGTGCGGGGCAAAATGTGATTTTGACAATGTAATATCGAAATAAGGCTTATTTTCATGCAGAATTGGCGAGAAATCGGTGTACACTTCATCACTCGTGAAAGCACGCCCTTTTCCCTTACTCATTCTTCTTATTCATTTATGTATTATCCTAACATATTCCTATTTATATTATATCAACACAGAATTATTATTGAATTGACTACACGATGCGGTGCAAATTTTATTCGGATTTGAGAAGACGTGCACGCAAAAAAAGTAACCTCAATTCACGAGACTCTGTAACAAAACTGGTGATTGACACTCAATTCACGAGACTCTGTAACAAATTGACAGTATCATCTGACAATGGAAGACATTTCATTTATTCGTTTCAGAAATTACTATTTATTTTACTTAAATATATATATATATATATAATAATATATAAAATATTATAATTATATTTTTCAATTATAATTATTCATAAATAATCTATACTTTGTAAAATATATAGATATATTTTTTATAATAATTATTTTATTATATTATCTTAAATAATAATATTCAAAATTAATCTTTAATTTAAATATTTTTTATCAAATATATATACATAAATTTATATATATATATATTTACATAATTAATATTTATAATATATATAACATAAATTCACATATTAAAAATTAAAATAAAGGAAATATCGCAACTCAATTTTTAAATTTTTTTATTATTTGTATATATATATATTTTATTTTTTAAGATAATTAAATTATACATATTAATAATTAAAAATTATTCTTTAATTTAAATAATTTTTTTATTATCTTAAATAAAATTGTAATATTTTACTTTTTAAAATTATAATTTAATATAAATTTTTATATATTTACTTAATAAATAAAAATATATATACATATTCAGAATATATATTTACAATATATATATATTATAAATATATATATATAATATATTATATAAAAAGAAAATAATAAAAAAACGTCACCGCAACTGACGTCTTTTTAAAACGTTAGTTTTGGTGACGTTTACTCTTTTTTTTCTTTTCCATTTATTCTTATATAAATATATATATATATATATATATATATATATTTATATATTATTAATATATATATATTATTTTATTTTCAGAATATGAATTAATAATTAAAAATTATTCTTTAATTTAAATAATTTTTTTATTATCTTAAATAAAATTATAATATTTTACTTTTTAAATTTATAATTTAATATATATTTTTATATATTTACTTAATAAATAAATAAAATATATATATACATATTCAAAATATATATTTAGAATATATATATATTTTATAAATATATATATATTGTAAATATATATATATATATTATATAAAAGAAAAAATAAAAAAACGTCACCTTAATTGACGTTTTTTTAAAACGTCAATTAAGGTGACGTTTATTATTTGTTTTTCTTTTTTATTTATTCTAGTGTATATATATATATATATTTATATATTATTAATATATATATATTATTTTATTTTCAGAATATGAATTAATAATTAAAAATAATTCTTTAATTTAAATAATTTTATTATTATCTTAAATAAAATTATAATATTTTACTTTTTAAACTTATAATTTAATATATATTTTTATATATTTACTTAATAAATAAAAAAATATATATATATATATATACATATTCAAAATATATATTTAGAATATATATATATATATATTTTATAAATATATATCTATATATATTATATAAAAGAAAAAAATAAAAAAAACGTCACCTTAATTGATGTTTTTTTAAAACGTCAATTAAGGTGACGTTTATTTTTTTTTATTCATATATATATATATATATATATATATATATATTATTTCTTTTTCAGAATATGAATTAATAATTAAAAATTATTCTTTAATTTTAATATTTTTTTATTATCTTAAATAAAATTATAATATTTTACTTTTTAAAATAATAATTTAATATATATTTTTATATATTTACTTAATAAATAAAAATATATATATATACATATTCAAAATATATATTTAGAATATGTATATATTTTATAAATATATATATATATATTATATAAAAGAAAAAAATAAAAAAATGTCACCTTAATTGACGTTTTTTTAAAACGTCAATTAAGGTGACGTTTATTATTTGTTTTTATTTTTTATTTATTTTGATATATATATATATATATATTTATATATTATTAATATATATATTATTTTATATTCATAATATTAATTAATAATTAAAAATTATTCTTTAATTTAAATATTTTTTTTATTATCTTAAATAAAATTATAATATTTTACTTTTTAAAATTATAATTTAATATATATTTTTATATATTTACTTAATAAATAAATATATATATATATATATATATATTAATATACATATTCAATATATATATTTAGAACGTTAATCAAGTGAACGTCTATACATACCTGGATATGGCTCAATAGGTGAGGAAGGATACTCCCAGGATGGATCTGTTCTTTTGAAGGACGATGTCTCTCCTTTACCAACTCTTAATTAATCAAGTCTTTTTTGCTTGATTAGATCAAATATTTTCTACTCAATTAGGTTAAGTCTTTTTTTTTCAATTAGATTGAATTTTTTCTAATTAATTAAATCGAGTCTTTTCTACTCGATTAGATCAAGTCTTATCTTTTGATCCAATAATAGACATTGAGTTTTGGTAATGGAAAACTTATTTTAGATTCTTAAAAAGCATCATGTGAGTAGTGATGGAGAACATGTTTTCAAATGTTAAGTGTACCATGATTCATCGCAACATTCAACTCATTCATTGAATAAACTAACGTATCGATTTGACGTTATCTTTTTAACATAAAATATTATATTTAAATAATCTATTCACAAAATGAATAATAAAAAATGGTGTATGTTTTATGTTGTAATAGGTAGATTATAACTTTAAATCTTAAATCAATAAATTTTATTATGGTACTCCAGAAGTTTCCAAAAAATAGCTTTACCGATAGTCTTATTGATCAATACAATTTATTTATAAAAAACAAATACCAAGATCCATACATGATTCACAAGCTACAAAAATAATCTAAGCACAAGCAAAAAAAAAAAATAATAGCAGTACTTGAAGTAATTGCAGCACCATAATCTAAGTGCAAAAAATCCATCATAGCAATATTTTAATATTATTATATTATGAAAAGATATATATATATATATATATATTAGTATTTTTTAAATACGGTGCACGATTTATAATATTTTAATATAAAAAATTATTAAAATAAAATACATAATTATATTATATTTTTATTATTCTAAAATCTATAATATATTTTTTTTAAAAATAGCATTTACAAAATAAAAATAATTATTATGAAATCAGCAAATTTCGTGTGTGTGTGTGTGTGTGTGAATACTAAGAGTTAAAAACTGATTTTTACAAATTAAACAGAGAAACAAAATTGAATAAAATAAATAATTAATTGATTAATTGAAAATAAATAAAAAGTTCGTACATCAGACGATAAAAAAGATATATGAAATTAATAAGATGAAGAGAGTAGGGGGAGGAGAGGGGTGTGTTCATAGCCTCAATTGTTGACAATTGTGTCAAAGTGCGTGTTGGGAAGTGTGTGTCACATTCAGAGGAAGGGACAACCGCAGTTGGTGGTCAGATTTTGAAATTTTAGTTGATTTTCATTTCGGGATATTTAATTTTTAGAATCCACAGTTTTAATTTTAAATTAATAGCTTTAATTTTAAAATTATCGATTTTAGTTCAAAATTGGCCAAAACAAATATTACTATTATTTAATTTGTTTCATATATTAGTCTTTGTAGCAACTTGTGCGGAAGAAGGAGCACCTAATATTTGTACAAGAGTGTTTGGTTTAAATTTAAATGAATCATAGAAATTTTTTAATTTTAAATTTTAGAATTATAATAGATGAGAATATTGAAAAATAAAAAATAAATAAATAATAGATGTAAATATTTATGATATGATAAAATTATATTAAATTAAAAATTCTAATTTTACATCTCAAAAAAAATTGAGATTTGAAATCCGGTGCAAACCAAAGCTTCAATAATATGATTGATGGCCTTAGGGGACCTGATCATCAAATATTAATATCGTTGACTTCCAGTGTAACCATCCTAATGTGTAATTAACGTAAATTTTGGTTGCATAAAAATGATTATTGTATAATTATATGATTACTTATTTATCATTGTATATTTTAAGAACTCATATTCAATTTTTAGTTTTTTTTATATTGTTTAAAAGTTGGTTTTATTATTTTAGTCACTAACTTTGTATTTTATTATTCGAAAGTAATATATATATATATATATAAGTTTGTCTTATTTTATAGTCAAAATATAAAAAACTTATTTCACAATAAATTATATATAATTAAATTAATAAATAAATATTTATTTATGATTATAAATTTTTAAATAATTATACTTTGATCTAACTGACCAACAATAAAAATTTGTACGAGACAAAATTTCTTTTTCGAAATTAGGTGAGTATATAATAATACTAAGAATTAGAATACAAAAGATCAATAGCATTTAGGCTGACAAAGTTTGTTATATTATATCACCCTGGAGTGAGTCTTATGTGCGTCGGGTGCACCGTGTATTCAATTTACAGTATTAATTGTTTAACTAAAAAGTATTACTTATTTATTTTAAAAAATTTACTATTTTTTTAAGATCACAAATTAATATTAAAAACAAATATTAATATTAAGTTGTATGTAATTAATAAGTTAAAAACAAATAAATAATGAAGTCGGTAAATGAGACTTTTTTGTTTTTAGAAAATCTTACCTTCATGTAATTAATCTTGAGATAATATTGATAACTTTCTATAAAAATAAAAAATTAAGCGGGGAACAAGAAGCACCCAGAGAATAAATACTTGTTGCACACGTGTGCGCTTATATGCTAAGAAAATCTTCACATGTATTGTGTCTTTTGTAGTCTTTTTTCGTTTTATTTCTTACAATAAAAAATAAAAAAAAGCTTTTTTCCATATCATTAAATACAAATAACATTTTATATCTAACTTATTTTTTATTTAATATATCAAATTAATACTTAAAACATTAAAAATATATTTTTATATAAACTATCACTTAACTTTTACATGCCCTAACTAATAAAAAAATAACACAATTTAAACTTAAAAATATGATTCACTCAATATCAATATATTTTATTTTATTTTATTACAAATTGACGTAATATTATTTGTTAATAAAATGAAGTATTTTCGTTGGTTACTTTAATCACTTCTTAAGTTAGACTTAACTTCAACTAAAATTAGTGTATGGAAAAAATTATTTCTGCTAGAATTGAGTGCTTAGAGGCCAAAACCTATAAGTAGCATTTGGTATAGGTAGCATTTGGGTGCGGCAATTCATATCCCAAAATCTCTAAATATGCCATAAAATATTTTGAACAAATAAAAATCTAATGCAAAATGTTTAAAATATGTTTCATTATAAATCAAAACATCTCCTTCCTAAAACTCGACTCAAACCCCATCAAGAATCTCTTTTCAATAATACGATAAACAAGCTAGCCGGCATAAAATTTTATCAAGTGCAGTTCCTGCCATCATACAACACAAGAAAACCAGATATGTGTAACATGAATCCTGGCTATAGCATGCAGGGGAAACAGAGTAAAAACTTGGCCACAATTCTAAAAAGCTCAAAATAACATTCCAATGATCAGAGGAACAAATTCATTGACAAGAATGAAAACAATAATCCACAGAGATAACAGAAACAATCAATTTGCAGGGGGTCATATCACCAACAATAAGACATCTAAAACATAAGAAGCTCATATGAGTTTCCTAGTTGTGTTTAACCTACATTCATTCGTATGATTACAGTGCAAGATCATTGATAAAATGGAAGTACGAATCAAGGAGTTTATAGCAACAGTCTGCAACTAGATTATATCACTAACAACAACAATAGATGAACAGATGCGAAGGTTTGTCTGATGAACTACAAGGTCAAGAACATTCATAATTTCCTAATTTCGTGCAAACCAACATTACTGTGATTACAGAACAAGTTCAAAGCAAGAATGAAAACAATAATCCACGGAGTAAGAAAGAACGGTTTGCAGGGGCTTGCATGATAAACAATACCGCATCAAAAAATAAGGTCATCTGATGAGCCAAAGGGCCAAAATAATTCATCATTAAACCAAGGCAAAAATCATTTCAATTTCCACATAGAAGCAGATCACGAAGATTTAACAGAATATTCGAGGCAAATGCTCTAAAGTTCAAATCTTCTGATACAACTACATAAGCAATACCAATAATATTGATAAATTCATAAGTTAACAGAGAATCACTCCTACCTATCGAATAGAATAAATGCTCTCAACATAAACCCAAGTTTGTACCCATAAATGAGCAGATTGCAGCTTCAGGTGTACAATGGCCAATCAGTCCATGCCCCAGAAACATGGCCGTTTTCGCAAACATAAGCTCGAACCACTGGCTCCCCATCATCGTGGAACCCAAAATATCGCCTCAAGCAAAACGAAGAATGCAAATCCCAAGTCTGTTTGGAAGTACAAAATGCACAGTTTAGATCAGTCTTGCTCCTACTCCCATCATTAATCGTTCTCCAAACCCTTGATTGCTTGAAATTCTTGAAAATCCCTCTGAATAACATATAGTTTCTCTTCTCCTCCACATGAACACATCCAGGCCAATCACAGATGTACAGACAATCCCCCTTGAATCTGCTCGCTAGCAGTTTATTGCCTTGCTCGCGGCTCAAATTCCAAACCCCAGATGCCAGATGCGACCTGTTTGGCCTGCAGATCTTCCTCCTTTTACAAACGGGGAAATCGGGCTTCCCTTTTTCAATCTCCCTAACTTCGGGCTGAAATTCGGGCTCCTTAGATAACATTTCGGAATCGCCGTATAAGGTATCAAATAACAAATCATCATACAACGACCAGACACTGTCAGGCACAGGAACAGCGGATTCACGATCGTGAGTACTCGAAGTAGCAACTTCTTTTTCAGTTTCCTCCGGCCGGAACGATCTATTCTCTTGGTAAATCTCATCAGGCCCAAGTTCGCGTTCGAGCCCGAAATCTGAGTTTTCGAGGAGAACACCGGAGTGAAGCAGGCCGGGACAGCAGACAGACACCTTGTAAAGTGAAGCCCAGACACCGGAATCCTCCGCTACCTCCGGCGAATGGAGGTCGGAAACGACGGCGGGTATCGATTGCGAGCATTTGGTTTTGCAACAGACGGTTTGGATCAAAGAGGAGAATTTAGTGGAGACGCAGGCGACGCGAGCCCAATTCCGGGGATCTTCATCGAGCTTATAGAGTATGTTGAGGATTACGTCATCAGATAGCTTCGAGAAAACGCTTTCAGGCATTTTTTTCAGAGATTAAACTGATGAATTCCAGAATTTAATTACCGGAAAAAGTGCAGTTTCGAATCAGAAACCCTGAATTGAAATTAATGATTGCAGAGAGAGGAGTTGGCGGTGGCTTTGACAGAGACGTAATTTTCAAAGTTTCAGACATGGGTAGGTTTCACAACAATATCAATCTGTGGAGCTGCTCGTACTTGACAGGATATATATAAGAATCAACACGCACACATTTATGAGTATTATTATTTATTGAAAATAATGATTTAAGTAGTATAAAAAAACATACTTTAGGTTATATACGTAATGAAGTAGCTGACCACTTGACCACATTCTAATGAATAAAATAGTAATATTGTGGAATTCTTTTGAAATTTTGAAAATAAATTCTATAATGGGATAAAAAAATATGTAACATTTTGTTCTGAAAAGAAGTATAGAATAAAATTCACCAACTAGTGTTGACAATGGAGAAAGATACAAGTCATAAAGGTAATGTCGGAAGTTGGGAGCCTTTACACCACAAATAGAGTGTATGGCCAGAAATTGAAACCCTCCCACCACTCATATTTGTCCCAACAAGATAACCACTCACTCAAATCCACCTCTTACTTTGTCTCACAACAAGTGGAACGACGCTTTCTATCTATAGGGGAATAACATTTCGCTCCACTCCCAACAAGATGCAACCCTTGCTCTCAACTTACATGCTCTTTAAAACTCTCTAATGCCTGTTCCAAAAAATATACATTATTTCTAAAATAAAATCTTATTTTCACACTCATATTTTGTAGCTTTTATCAAGCTTAACACACCTTATCCAACGGATTCATGAAATAAAACGCATGTCCCCAGTGCATCATCTACTGTTAATCTAACACCCGCCTATTGGGTGGATGTTTGGGCCTGCAAATCATCAGTAGATGATACAGCAGTGTACAATTTAGGTTACCCGATCCACAAACACACCAAAGAAAAGAACATTGTTGAGAAAAAGGGATTCAAATGGGAATACTAAGAGAGCAACCAGCAGTTAAAATCGTACAAAACACACAGTCGACGATATGATTACAGTATGTAACTAATACTGATGTCCATCCTAGATCTTGCACAAACAAAAATTTTAAGCATAGATTATCTCCAGACAGCACAATAGAAATAGAAAATCCAGCAGTAGGACCATCAATGCTGCACGCACAATGTAGTTCCTTTCATTTCACAGCAATTTCTAGTACATGATTTCACGAGTGAATCGTGACATTATCAGTCCTCTCATCAAAGTAAGCCGAATTCACCTGTTAAACCAAACACCAAGAGAAGATCAATATCAAAAAAAAAAGTAGAAGTTATGGCTATTATATGTGGGTGGAGAGAGATAGGGAGGGAGGGAGACCTGGAAAGACTCCGGCTTCGGCTCCGGCTTGGGCTCTTACTCTTGCTCTTGCTTCGGCTTCGGCTTCTGCTTCTGCTTCTGCTTAAACTGCGTCTTTTGGGACTCTCGCTCACACGTTTCTGGTGCTGAAATTTGTCAAACAAAAAAAGAAAAGAGGCAAATATAAAGCATATTATGGGCAATATTGCATAAAGTGCCCGCATTTGAAAAAATATCTTCAATCTGTACTCAAACAGAAGGGTGAATAGAACAAAACATCATTCGATTAAAATAAGACTATACGTACAGATGGTTTCGGGGATCTGGATCTTGAAGGAGATCTGCAAAAGTTCCACAAACAACCCAGTTTAATACCCAGATGTCCCTCTTAACAACTTTGATCCAAGAGCCTTGTTGCCACTTCCACGTCAGAGTGACCGTGACCAAAATGGATAAAGGGGAAACACACTAAAATTTAGCATACACGAGACCAAAAAGAAAAATATGAAATCGACCCAAACACACAACCTAATCAAAGAAGGAAAGAAATATGCTAGGAAAAACCAAGAAGCAAAGATATCAGATCAACCAATAAGCACCAGATAGTATGCTTTGATAGCTTTAGCAGGCATTGAAGAACAGTTAAAACGTTTACACTGCAAAAAGGTGTTCTCTTATTCAAATGCCAATTAGTTCACTGTCCCAGCTTCAACCATAGTAATCCATCTTCATGTTCCCAAATCCAATCTAGCACCCAGTTGAGATTTGCGATGCTCATTAGAAAAGAGACATCGAGAAAGATTTCCAAAGTTATCATCCATAAAACATCATACCTCCACAACCAAAAGAGTTGTAGCCAACTGAACCAATATCACCCAACAAGATCCTAATATGCAATCCCCAGATCGAGCATATATCCATCTAAAAACAACAAAGAAGGTAATTCCATGTTTTACCAAAGAGAAAGATAAGAAATTATTCTTCCACATATGATCAATTATCTCAACAACACACTGAAAGCAAAATGAAAGAGTGAAAGGGCAGAGTTGGAAAGAGGAAGAAGAAAAAATCAGACATTTATTCACTCCAGCAACAGCTGCTGCAAATGAGCTGAACAAGCCGTCCTTTGTCCAGCTATAACAGTTTGCATGAATATTTTACTGGATATCTGATTGACATTTCTCAAAATGGCACTTGCCGTGCTCTAGAGCGTGAGGTCATGATATGTGGCTGGTCATCTATAGTATAACAAAATGTCTAACAAATTACAGGTTCATAACATTTGCGATTGACATGCAACTTTGCCTACACACAGATGACAGATGAAAATAGAGAAACAACATATCCTGCAAACCAAACAAAGATAAAATACTCTACCTTGATAGGACGCGTGTTTTAGACGCAGAACGAGAACGAGAACGAGAACGAGATACTACAGATCTCGAACGAGATCTTGAGCGACGCGATGACTTGCCTTTAGGCGATTTGCTGCAAGTATATGCATCATATTGACTATGGTCTCAGAACTTAATTCCACCAAACCTTTAAGAAAAACAATAATCATCTCATAACAACATTCAACCTTTGGCTCCTACTACGACTGTTAATAGGACTTCTGCTCCTGCTTCGACCGTTGCTCCTTCCTTTTGAGTAAGAAGGGCTACGGCTACGGCTACGACTGCGGCTTCTAGAGCGGCTGGAATCATATTCCTTCACCTAATAGAGAAGAACAGATATTACGACAAAGGCAGAAGGTATTATAATCTGGAAATATTTATTTAAAAGGGAAAGGCTATTCACACCCCAGATATTGCTGAATACACCCAAAAAAAGTGTTCGCCATTTTGGTCAAACAAATATGAACATGTTCAGTCCAAAGTGGCCATTTTTTGTTTTATAAAATGTCAAACACTCCAAAAATGATGGGGTGTATTTAGTAGGTACAGTGTTAATAGCCCAACCATTCATTGAAAATCAAAACACACACACTTGAATATTGAATCATACATGTACTCTAGACCGTGAGAAAGCATTACGAAACTCAGAACCATCCAGCTTCTTCATCTACAAGGAAAAATAAAATCATTATATAACTTGCAAAGTAAAACTGGATAGGCTCCAGCTTATTTGAGCAACAAACAAAAAAATCAAAGTACCCATTTCGCTTATTTTAGTTTCAAATACAAAAGGCTTAGAAAAGGAAAATAGTGATTTACAGCATATTTCATGTCATCATAGTTTGTGTAGTCCACTATCCCAGTCTTTCCTGCAGAAGAGAAGTTGCGTATAGTTTAAGAATCTTGGTCCACAAATAAGCAACAATATTCCAACTTTCGGACTCCAGCAAAAGCAACCAACATAATGTGGCAGGTAAAATACTTAAACAAAATGTAGTAACATGCAGGAACACAAAATGACACGCTGGCATAAAATGGGTAAAGTATAAGTACGCTATAAAACCAGTAAGTATAAGTACACTATAAAATGAGAATCGGTGAGGGACTACTCATCCCTTGATTGACAATTGAAAAAGATAAATGCATTGCAGCTGCTTTGAAAGATGCTAACAAAAATACCAACAATTGTTCTCACGCTCAAAGGTTTCACTCAAAACTTCAGTCAACAGGAAATGAAGACCCACAAAAAGCTGCTGGAAGATCATCAGGTTCAAATCAAAGGGCAGGCATGCCAAACTTAAACCAACAAAAGGGTGGGTCCCTTGATGTGACAACGGTGGGTGCTCAAGCTGCTTCATCAACAAATGGCACGATCCACTATTTGCCCCTAGGAGTGGGCACTAAGATTTTTTTTATTTTTTATTTTTTTTGGTTGATCCAAACCAAAAACTGACCAGCCTCCTGGAGATACCATAAGGATTAAACATTTAAAAGCTACCTTACTGGTTTTTTTAATTAAATGAAATTAAAAAAATCCGCTAACCCATAAAGAAACCAAAACGAACTTCCAAAAACTGGAATAGAAGGTTCAGATTGTAAGCAAGTAGGTATTTGAAAACTAAAAGATGCTTTATTTAGATAAGATGTTGAAGGTAGCATAATTACCCTTAGATGTTGAGGGTCTATTGGGGTATATTCAAATGACTCCTTGAGAATGTATACAACCCTATTCCAGCCTGGTCAGCATGGAATGAACTTATAATCATTAAACACGGTGTATTTCCTGGCAGTACTTAAATTTTAAATAGTATGTTGAATCATGAATCGATATATTGAATAACCCAAAAATTTGGATACTGAATTGTCAGATATCAAATAATTATGGGTAGCCAGTGTAGGTAATAGGTATCAATAAAGCAAAATTTATTACGCAGAATATCAGGTGCCCAGCCTGAAAACGAAAACACCTTAACCTGACCCAACATCCACCACTAATTGCACCAAGATTGCAGGGAGATCATGAAATGAACTAAAAATCCAAAATGAAATGCAATGAAACACATATGGACACAATAGATAAAAGAATGAAATAATTGTTCCATTCTTGGAGAAAGATAAAAAAAAACAGCAAGCTTACCACTCCCCTCATGGAAAACTTGCGAGAAGCAAACATCCCCTGCTCGACGCATATGATCCTAGATGGAAAGCATAAGACTAATAAGACCAATGACCAGAGTAAAGAGGTGTTGCACAACTACAGGCCAACATTGAGCACCACGAAAACTATACTCACCTTGAGATCTTGCCACGAAGCAGACTGAGGCAAGCCAGTGACAAGAACTGGACAATAAAGCCAAATTAGACAAAATAACAGAAATGTAAAAATCTTCAAAATTAGGTGACAATCACAAATGAAAAAATGTATTCACCTCTGTATTCTGAGCGTCTGGAAACTCCACCACGGGGACCCCGACCACCGCTATGACGATCTATTGATGAAGAGTTTCCACGCCCACCATGCGCTAGCTCAACCTGTGTAATCAGATATCATAAGTAAAAAAACTTACCTAGTCAGTTGATGCATGCAGCAAAAGGTAAATACGTAGCACAACCCACCCTCAGGCGATGCCCATCAAAATCATAGCCATCACGCCCTCGAATGGCATCTTCAGCATCACGAGCCTCTTCAAACTGTCATTAAACATGAGGATCAGAAGCTTCAGGAAATGAAGAAAGACCAAGATAGCTCAAAACTTACCTCGACAAAAGCATAGCCAGGAGGTCTTGGGGGAATTTTCAAATCAATATGCACAATTGGCCCATACTGAATTAAGAAAAAGAATTGAATAAATGTCCAGAGAATGGATACTAAAGAAAATCACTCTGAGAACTATTCAAGACTCATAATATGTCAAAACCTTTATACTGCAACTTTTAATTTATTATCTTAATCTTCCTCCCACATCTTCGCTTTATAACCCCAACAAATAAAAACAGTCTTCATAGTAAGTTTAGGAGAAACTGTCTGCTGCTAACATCTAGTAACATAAACTGACATATAATAACACAACTGACGATTCAAAGAGAACTGAATCAACAAATTATAAATGCTATAATGGCCATCCCCTATTCTGTTAAGACTGTAGACACTGACTATGAGCTGCTCTGATCAGCTAAAACAAGAAGATTCTAGTCCCATTAATTGCAGAAGAAACAACTTGAGCATTACTTGAAACTTAAGAAAAAATACAAAAGATTATTTTGAAGAGTACTTTATTATCGTGAGAACTACTACAAATACAGAAAAGAATGCTCAATGAAACTCAGTGGAACATTATCTTCAAGACATGAAATAAGTATGAGCAGAATTATGCTATACCTATTGTCCCATACAACAAAACTGGGCAGAGTATTAAGCGAAACATTTTCATGAAATTACTAGCCCAGCAAGTCTCTCAATACAGAGACAAAGCGCACAATGCAGGCTCACAATGTACGTTGTCATAGCTTTTGTGTAAATTCAAATTCACCGAATTTAACAAAAAGTTCCCGATGAGAACACAATTATAGCAAACCAATCGCTAGAAAATCTCAATGATTCCATGTGAGAAAGCAGATCAAATTAAAAACCAATTGACATTGATATAAACTACCTTGTAAAAGAGATCTTCCACTTCCCGCTCACGAACATCACCAGGAAGGTTACCAACATAAAGTGTTCTGCTAGAGCGACTCATTATTGCTAAAGAAAATCAACAGATAGTTCCAGAAAGTTAAGATATCTTAAAATTCCGGTGAAAATACCAAAAAATAAATAATTTACAAAATTAATCCATAAACATAGCTTCACGATATCAACTCGCTAACAAAAATGGGAATTAAACATAATTTAACAATAATAAGCATCAAAACCAACCCCCTTCACTAAACCCAAGCAAAACACCTAGAATTCAACTTCGAATTACTACAAATAAGTAATTTATTCAATTGGGCATCATTACAAACCCTGAAAACCAATAAATTATCTACAAAAAGAAAGGGAACTCTCAATAAGATTAATATTATATCGTCATAAGAACCCAATAACAATTAACGGGAGACTGGAATTCAAAATTTACCGTGAAAAAAGAGGATACAGAGTCGTGCGAAGAAGGTCTGGATAGAGAGGCCTTGGAGGATATTAGGGTTTTAATGAGGCTCAGTGCAGGAGAGGGGCAATATGGGAAAATGAAGTGGAGGGGCGGAATCTGATGTGGTGAGATGCAGGACTTTGTTGCACACCCGCTGATTTCACAAAATCCAGCTGGCTCTAAAAATCCTAGAAATGGTCAAGTGTTCACTACCTGGTCACGTACATCGAGCGATAAATTAACACAAGTGGCAATATATATATATACATATACATATACATATACATATATATAAATATATAGTAAAAAATCTCCCAGTAAAATCTCCATCGGTAGGTTTAATTTGGTGGTGTTACTGGTGTATATATATATAATACTTTTTCAATAGATTTAGTTTGGTTGTAGGTGTATTTCTCGAATAAAGATGTAGATATATTTACTAATTAACAAATTTATTATTGAGTTCAATTTAATCTTTTAAGAACTTTTAATTATCTCAAAATATTTTTAAAAATTATATCAAATCAATATTGACTATTAAAGAATATAAAGTAGAATATTGCCTCTTTAAACTAATTAATTAAATCTATCCATCAACCAATAAAACAATTATTGTCAATTGAATGATTTCAAAAGAGTGTAGTTATCAGTTAATTGACAAAACTTAAATTTCAGTGGAAACGTGCAAACACAATTATCTAAATTATTTGATTTTTAGAAAAATCATATTTTTTATTTAGAATGTATTTATTAATTATTATTTCAGATTGTTAATTTAATAACTATAACTATTTTTTGAATGAAAAAATACATTGCTTGTTATTGTTGCTACTTATCTACTCTTACACATATATAGATAAATAGCTTCTGCTGCTTTATTTTATTAATTTTTGTTTTCAGGAATCGTTCATTAATATAAAACTTGAGAATATTTTATTAATATAATGTAAACCTGCAAGGGTTACTCCAATTTTATTTCACCGAGGGTAGTGTAATACTTTGAAAGTCAAAAGTAAAGTATTGAAATGCAAAAGAATTATTACTCCCCTTCCCAGACAAAAATCTTGTTTCAAAATCTATTTGAGCCGAAAAAATAAGACTTTTTTTTTTTTTTTGGACTAAAAAAGTAATATTAAGCTCGTGATCTTAACTAGAAAAACTTGAACGGCTAAACCGGACATAAAGGCCCATTTTATGTGATAGCAGAAGGGCATGAATCTATAAATAATCTACCTGGCAAAACTGGAAATTTTGAAAGGAAGTTTCAAAGGTGAACAAACAAAAAAATCATGATGTCCTAGATCCAGAAGCAAATGGCAAGACATCCATGGGCAACAATAAATACAACTGCTTGTTTTGGGACCAAAACTCCGATTTTGAAAATGCGCCTGTATTTAACATCCGACAAAACACAAGACGGGTTATTTATTTTTTATTTTTAACAAAGGTCGAAGAAAATCAATTTCACGTTCCTCTTTCCGCTCTGTTGAAGCTGAAAGAAATACTATCAAGTCTCAATGATGACCACCATCAGCTCCACCTCCCTTGGCCTTCTCTGCAGCTGCTCTCAGCTGACGCTGCTCCTCCTTGTACACTCGGTTCCTCCTTTGGAACTGCAATATATGTGATAGTATCAGATAAAGAAAATGTGGTTGCTATGTGTGAAGGAGAGTGTTGGATGTTTGTCCATGTCTATGTGATCTTTTTTCTAGGTAAACGAGTTACTATTATCCAATAGGGTGGTGCTTGTTACAGATCAAGCACCACATTAGCTGAAAAGAAGGATTCACAACTGTAAGGAATCAGTAATTAATATCACTAGATAAAAGTCACTGCCACAAAAAGCACATTTATTGTAAACTTAAGAGCATAAAGGCCAAAACAAGGGAGAAGAAGATAGTAGACTGTCATAAAGGGAGAGTGATGCCTTAAGCTAAAGACTTGCTTGAATTTATTTCCAATCAATTAGTCCTTTATATAAGTTTTTCATGTTTAGCAATGATTGTCACTCATCATTGTGGAGACTGGAGAAAAATTAAGCAAATAGCACCGCAAATTAGGACAAAAGTCTCAGTGACAATCAATCTGCAGGCCTCCAGCTCTTAGCAGTATAAGACTTAGATTAATTAATATTCAAAGCAATTAAATAATTAGAATATAACTGCAGTCATTTAGAAATGACAATATGCTAAAAAAATTCTTTACTGGAAATGTTAAATAGGTCCACATAATCAAAGCTTCGAGTGGACACGTTAAGGCTCCAATTGTTCCCTTTATAGTATCAGAACGATCTTTCAACATAATCTTAAAGACTACACGCGCTTGGGTTGGACATGATAAAAGATACACATTCTGAAGAAATAAGTAACTGTCTCAAACATGCAACCTTGCTTTGCACTTAACTGAAACCCAGAGAAGGGATGGTTCATAACTCTAAAAATTGAAGACTTGGGGGGGGGGGGGCTCAAACTTTTAGACAGGTAGTCTTATTGCACTTAATTCAATCCCCGAGAAGATATGGCAGATAAATCTACCACTTTCTCTGCTTAACTGTTTCAAATCTTAAAGAGCATTCGAGTGTCAAAATTTTATCACTTCTTCCCTTAAACAGAAGCATCATTGAGACATCAACATGTATAATTTTCAAGATTGAGAATGACAACAGACATAAATACATAAATACTTGAAACACTTCATAAGCTTGCTCCCGTAGTTTCTCAATCAAGATCCTGAGAAACACATGTGGAAACATAACAGCTATAACACTAGCAGTGAACCTTTCAAACTATATATTACACCCTAAACATAAAACTGATATAACTCCTTCTGTAACACTAGCAGTGAACCTTTCAAACTATATATTACACCCTAAACATAAAACTGATATAACTCCTTCCTGTCGCCCTCAAACTGATCTGACTTGCAAATTGTGCAATCAAATATCACTCTCAAGAACTTCACTGCATCATCTCGGATTGCAGCAAATCTAAATCCACATTTGTTATTCAGAATTAAAAAACAAAATTCATTACTATTAGAAGATTAATCATAGTATAAGATATCTCAGTAACTTTCATCTGGATCCTTATCATATAATCTTTAGAATTATTTTTCTTGGTACAACTTCTCAAGCTAAATTCAAATATATTCTATTTCAATTCAAGGATCAAATTGATTGATATGACATATTATGCGCCTTGCCCCCACTTGAGCCCCGGATGATCCACCCATTTACCACAAATATCGACTCAACTTACAACGTTCCCCAACCTCCAACAACAGATTCAACAAATGCCCAAGTAACACAACTAACCGAACATACACATTTGGCCATGATTGAATCGGAAGCGTAAATTAAACTTCTGAAAATAAATGGATGTACCTCTTTAGAGTGGTGGAGACACTCAAAATAATCTTCACGGACGAGCGTACAGTCCTTAGGCTCCTTGCAGCGGGACATACATTCGCTAAAGTCAATCCAGAAATCGTAGCATCGCCCCTTGTTCCCCGTTATTCCCCATCCTGACGCCATTGAACCTGAATTTCGAACTTTCTCTCTCTAGGGTTATTCAGTTGGACTTGCAGTTCGATATGAGCCGATCGAGGGGTGAAACTGGGAACATGGAAAGTTAAGCGTTGGGAGTCAAGTTACCAAATTGCCATCGATATTAATAGGAAAAACGCTATTTTTTTTTTTTTTGCCCCTCTATTTTTATTCGGGTTATTGGTAATTTACCCACTTCTGATGATTTTGTAATTTGTACATAATATTTAAAAATTTATACTTTTTATATGATTTGTAATTTCCACGTTATAATTATGAAAACATTAGGAGGTGACAGAAATATCATTTAATAAATTTTAAAATTTTAGTAGTGTCCTATATATAATTTAATCTTATATTAAAATTAAGGTTGATCACATAGTTGAATTATGTGGCCCCATAACTTCTTCAATTTTTGCTATTTGTTTATTTTTATTATTTGAGGTGGTGAGTGGACAGATATATATCTTATATATAATCTTTTTTATTCTATTTTGATGTGATATTTTTTCAATCATTTTTTAATAATAATTAATGCTAATAATTAGTTTTGTTTACTTGAAATCAATTAAAATAATACAATACTTAGTTGTTATAATTTTTATTTAATGAAAACAAATATATTTTATATAAATATCTTAATGTTCGTACTTATATTTCCAAATTCATTATTTAATTTAATTTATTAATTTTTTCGGCTTTAGTTCAATAATTGGATAGGATTTGTGCTTTAATAAATTATATTTTGTATTGGTCTTATATCTGCGCTATTTTGAATTAATTAGTGCTACACTCGTTCGTTGCACAATTTATAATATATGCATAATTAAAAAAATTAATTTACTATATTTTCATAATTTTAAATTTTAAAAATATAAACTATATTTTTATATTAAAATTTATTATATTTATTTATAATTGAATGAACTTAGTAATTTATACTTTTTAATATAATAAAATATAATCAAATAAATATTCATATACATAGATATATTCAAATAATTCAATATAATATTTTAAAAATAGATAAAATTTAAAATAATTTATAATTATTTTTGAAAAGAAGAAAAATAGGAAATCACTAATCTGTATCATTTGTAACATATTTTAATTTCAAATTCACACTTAAAAATATGTAAAAATATGTAAAATTTAGGAAAATACATATATTTTATAAACTGAAGTTGCATAAATTCGTAAAATTTGTAAAATATATTCACAAAATAAAATATTTATCGAAAAACTCCTAAATTTCTAAAACTAATTTTTATGTATCAAAGGAATGTTTCACATTTTATTCACAATACAAATCCATCAAGATGATAATTATACAATAAATACAGAAGATTTCCTATAAATCCAAAATTTATTTTTTGTTTTATTTATATAACATAAAATAACCAACATAAAATATAAGAACTTTGATTTTGGAATTTTCATACTTTCCAATATATATTAATTATGTTTTTATTACAACAAGAAGAATGTCAAAATACTTTTGATTGATTAATATCTTATGTTTTCAATCAATAATATGTTATTACTAGGCAAGTATTTATTATCGTTTTGATTGACTTTAATAAAGATAAAAAAAATTATTCAATATTTTAAATAAATATGTTCATAATGGATATTCATTTACCAGTATGTAATATACCAAATAATTTGTATATATTTATGTACACAAATAAATATATAATTTGAGTCAATACTAATTATTTTGAAATTTCAAATTACATGCATAAATAATAAAGAAAAAAATAAAAGATAACATACTTTTACAGATATGAATTTTTCGAGAATGCTAAGTAGAACTGAAAAAAAAAAAAAAGATTCAAATGAATATGAATAAAAAATTACAAAATACAAAATATAAATATAACACAATTACATGTATAGTGTTGATGCCTAAACGTTGAAGAAACATATTACACAATAATCAAATAAATTAAATAATTTGAATTACTACTAACTATTTAGAAAAATATAAATTACATACATAAATAATAAAATAAAACATAAAAGAGAATATACCTTTGAAGACCAGATTTTCCAGAATGCTATGTAGTAAAAAAAAAATCAAGTTAATATGAATCAATAAATACAAAAAATTTAAATACAAATAAAACATAAATTACATATACAATGTTGAGGCCCAAATATTGAAAAAACATATTACACAACAATCAAATAAATTAAATCATTTGAATGACGACTAAATTTTTAGAAAAATACAAACTACATGCCTAAATAATAAAATAAAAATTGACATTCCTTTAAACATCTGATTTTTTAAAAAAAATCTAAAAATTCATGTTAGTAGGAATCAATAATACAAAATTTAAAATCCTACATAACATACAAATTTTTTTATGAAAATATTAAAATCATATAAAACTGACTTACAACAAATTTTCTTTAGAAGATAAAATCTTTAAGAAATGAAGCTAGTTAAGAAAACAAAATTGTATGTGGGGTGTGACACTTATATTTATTGTTGACACTTATATTTATCATTGCTTCAATTATTATTACAAATAAAAAACTTTAAAAATATTTATTTACTTTCCCAATGTTGAATTGTTACTCTAAAAAAATAATAGTATTATTAAAATATTTGTGAGATTTATTGATTACACGATTCATAATTGCTACGAGTTACATGAATTGTTTCTTAGATATGGTAAAGACAAGGGCAATGGATAGAGAAAATGTTATGTTGTGTACGAGAAGGTTAATCAAGTTGTTTTTGCATCAAAGGATAACATGGATAATAATATTAATTCTAATAAAATACTTAAAATTGAACACTATCAGTAGCTAATCACTTTCTAATTACTCAAACGCAATCACAATCGATTTATGTTAGTACTGGGAACGACCATCAAAATGCCTCAATATCTTGCTTATGTGGTAAGTTTCTTTATCTTGTTTTATAATGTCTTGCTTTTGTGGTGGCTCGTCATATATTATTGATGCTATTGATATGCCCCATGTTCATTAGCTTATGTTGTTTTATAAATGTCATGTCTTTTGTGGTAACTCGTGATAGATTATTGACGTTATTCACATGCACTATGTTCATTATTGTTTTCTTATATTCTCCGATATCATTTCAACTTCTCAAGCTTCAATCATTTTTCCAATGAGTCAAGCCATCATTATAGAAAGCATAGGAATTGTTAGGTTTTAAATAGCCTAACACTTCAATATGTGTTTTTCGTACCAACTTTTAACTCAACTTATTATATGTTACTTCCCTAACTCAAGTAAGAAAATATTCGATCACCTTTCTTGCCAATCATCATTTCATACAAGGACTCTACCACATGCAAAAAATTGGGATGGGTAAAAGATATATTGAACTCTACATTTTGGATGTCAACGTTGTTGACATCTTGACTACCTCATAACTAAAAGGTTCGTGTAATTCAATAAATTCAAGTGCATTGTGGCACTCCAAATTAGAACATTTATCTATACTTCATTTGTCTTTGTTGAAATATATATTTTATTTATTACATGTAAACAATTAAAAACCATGTAATGTTTATCTTTAGCCAAATAGTAAATAATATATTTTCGATCGTCAACTCACAAACGTGCATTTACTTTTGATTGATTCATTTAGATGTTCGGAAGGTGGGGACCTTCTCCATTCATTCACTGGGTGGATATCGTTATTATATGACCATAGTTGATGTCACCATTAAATCAGCAAGGACAATCAATGTTTTTAAGCTTGACTTCACATATTTTCCCCACAAACATAGTACTATTTCCAACATGATTGTGTTGAAACTCCACAATGGAAAGTTTTGGGGATGATACACCAACATCTTCTTAGGTTGTGTTTGGATATAGTTGTGCCCAAGGATTGTTGGTTGGGCACAATCTCTGGGCATGTTTGGACACACCTTAGCACAACCAATTGTGAGTTGTGTCCAACTCATAGTGTGTTTATTTAAGATTATGGATTGGGAATTGATCCAATCCACAATAAAAGCAAACATATCCACCACCCACCACTTCCACTACCCTATTCCTTCCACTATGCAACCCTACCCCTTCCACTACCCTATTCCTACCCCCTTTTCCTTTCTTTCCCTCATTACTCACTCTCTTTTCAAAGTCTCTTTTCAGAGTCGTACCTTTCTCCTTTGCCTCTCATTTCTCTCCCTCTTTCCTCTTCCATCTTTCCGCTCTCTTCATTTCCAGGATTCTCTTCTTTTCATTGTCTCTCTTTCCTCTCGCGACAATTCTTCTTCTTTTTTTCTCTGATTTTAAAATGTTTGGTAAGTGTCTGATTTTTTTTGGTTTGTCTGTTGCTTTTGTGGGTCTTCTTCTTCTTAATTGCGCCTCTTTAACACTAGGGTTTCATGGCCCAGACGGACTTCGTTGTAGTTATATTTCTTTATTATTGAGATCTGCAATTCTGATCCCATACCTTTGAATTTTGGGGGCTTCCCTCTAGTTAAGGCATAACCAAAGTCTTGTCTCTGGTTTTCTTGCAACTTTACACTATTTGCAAGTCAGTAATGGCAAGATTCGTGCAAATAATTATTCCCTGTGAAAGTTGCTCTCATTCGCTATGTTTGATAAATATCTGTTTTTATTCATTGTCGATAACTGTAATTTATCATTTTTTTACCTTTTCTGTAATTTATTCTTTGCAGTCTTCAAATTTATGTCCATTGTAAGTAGTATTTATATAGTGGGTGCGATGGTTAAAATATCACACACCTCATATACTATGCACTAGATCTACTATATCGAAGTATAAACTTCATCCGTTGAGTTTCAAATGTGGTTGTGGCTGTCGTTTCGTCACTGAATCAGTTGGGAACTCCAACTCTCTTGTTTTCTGTGAAAAAAGGTAACCTGTTTTGTGTGGTACATTGTTTATTTCTTGCGATTATTGTTCTGGTGATTGTTTCCTGTTTATTTGCTACAACTATGAAGGTATGTTAAGTTATAGTAATCTTGTTTGTGATAGTTTGCTACAACTATGATGGCATGTTGTTGTTCATTTCTCGTAATTTTCTACAACTATGAAGGTATGTTGGTGTTCATTTCTGGTAATTTTACTATGTTTCCTGAAAGATTATTCAAAGTTCTATCTATATCATGTATGATTTTTTATCTTGGTTTCCTGAAATTTTAATTTTGTCTGTCAGCTGTGAGATTTTTAATTGTATGTTCTGTATATATTATGCCTGATTTTGATATTTTGTTTTCCTAAAATTTTATTTGTGTTGTGTCAGCATTATTATAACTCTCTTATATTATATGTTATTTTTCTTTTTTTTATCATGGTGCTATCTGTTATTCATGATGTTCCACCTTTTTTTTATTTTACTATGTAAAATTTTAAATTGATTAAAAAATTAACTGTGATCACAAGCTTGCAAGGTCTTTAGTTTTTTTTTCTCTTTTTTTTTTTAATGTGTATTTAACAATAATTTTAAAGATATGCATGTTTTAATTTATTTGCTTAAACTGATTAGTTCTTTTAAGGATATCTTTTTAATAAGAGTTTTGCTTATTGTGACTGCTTATATCAATGGATTTGTTCTTTCACACTAATGAAGTTTTTTCATAGTTTCATAGGTTAATGAACAATCCAACAATTTTTTGGGGGAAATCATCACACTTATATCTATGCCTTGTAAAAAGTGGACAGATTATGGTGTACATTGTAATTAATTTTTTTTTTTTTTAAGTTTCTTTCAATGTAATGTAAATGTTGGCTATTTTAGTCCATGACTCGACTTTGAACAAAGTTTGGATATTTTTCTTCCTTATGTGATGATGTGGACCTGATTATTTATGTATTGTCATAATAGATATACCATATTACGGAAAAAAAAAAAAGTCAACATTGAAACATAGATTGCAATAAATAATTGAACTTCATAAATAATTTTCATTTCATTTGTAATTAACGTAATCTGATATCGCTCTCCTAGCTTCAAACATTAAAGATTGCCTATTATGCTTGTATGTATTACTGTTCCTATAATGAACTAATTCACACGTAAACTCTTACACAGACTCTATTTTTATGCAATTGTGTGAATTGGTTAAGTAAATAGTTCTTGAATGAAAACAATTTTTTAATTAGTTGGTTATTAAAGTTCTTAAATGAATATCATTATTTTTTCTGCACTTAATAATTAATAATTAATAATTTTTGTTTCTTAGATGGCTAGGAGTATTATAGCCGAAAAAGTGAATTGGACTTGAGAAAACGAGTCCCAATTTATCGTATTCTTCCACCAAGAGTACCTCAACGATAATCTCATTTCCTTGTCGTTCTCTAACCCCGTGCTCCAATCCATTTGTGACTAGTTGAATACTATCACAAATAATTGTTCTCGTTACACTCTGCAGTAGTGTCGTAACAAATTGAAAAATCTGAAACGAGCGTGGAGATTATTGTACGATCTGAGGTACAATCGGGTTGGGATTACGATGGTGTTACGAGAAATAGACGATGATCAAAACTCATGATATTTTGGTACAAATATACAAAGTAATTCCTATTACCTTTTTTTTTCTTATGAAAATAATAACTTGATTTTCAAATAAAAAAACAAATATATTTACTTCGCTAAAAACTTATAGGAGCATCGTGACAACAAATGTTTTTTTAATCGGAGATTGCCGCACTTTGATTTGTGTACCGATTTGTTCGGTAGGAACACAACTACTGGTGACGAGGCGCATTCTCATTCCCATCCAGACTGGTAGTACCACTTTTGGTGTTGAATTGAGTACGGAGTTGGACCCTCAAGATGGTCCAAGTGGGGTCTGACAATATGGTCCAAGTGGGGTATGACAATATAGTCAGAGACATGCCTCTGTGTCGGCTGAAAAGAATGAGGCGCTTGTTTGAACGCTGAACCATTTTGATGAGTACCGAAAAAAATGGCTCAACCGACAGCTGATGATAACAACTTCTTGCAGTGTTATGTTATAATGTATGCAATGGAAGAAGTCCCACTTTGCATGCAGATGAAGGCATGTCAGAAGTTACGGGATCATGGGACGCGCTGTATGTTCCTTTCTTTCACTGATGATGACAACCGTGCCTGAGTGGGAAGTTTAGCTTGAGATGGCATGGGGTGTATTATCTATATAATATTATATGTTGTTAGTTGTGTTTATTTGTTGTGACTTTTATTTAGAGGGTTGAGTTCCCTATTTCGAACATTATTAGATGTACTATTTTATAATTATTATATGATCGTGATGTTTTAAAAAATTTTCCAGTCATATATTAATATATGTGTGACAATGCAATTTGCTGATTTTTATGGCAAAAAACTAGTTATTTAATGCATGCTTACTTATTTTAATTTCTTGTTTCATACTATTTGATTTTATAGGGTTAATTTCGATTAATGGCAAACTACAATGATGATAACATATCTAACGTCCCCCGTTGGTCTGGTGATTTGGACTCTTCAGATAAAGAAATTATTATGCGTTTCATGGCTCAAGTAGTACTTCCAAACCTGCAGTGTCAACAGCCTGTTCTAGAAAATACCCCTTGGTTGCATGTTAGTGATTAGGTGGGAGAGATATTAATGGGCACCGAAAATCAATTTTACAGAAATGTTCAGACGACAAAGCCTTGTTTCCATGCTATTGTTGATTTATTGACCACAAGAGGGTTGTTACCTCATTGCTAGCAAACTCGGGCTTCGAGTATTGAGTCTATAATGAATTTTCTCCAAACAGTATCCATGCACTTGCGACAACGAGATACTATGGAACGTTTCCAACACTCGCTCGAGACTGTTAATCGTCATGTTCATGTGATGAATGCATTGGTCTCACTATCTACAAAGTTTATTGGTCCACCTAATTTAAATCATATCCACCCAAACATTCTATACAATTCGAGTTTCTATTGTTATTTCGAGGTGAATTCAAAATTATAATGAAATTTTGGTTTCATATATTATTTTGTTATTATCATCATCAATCATTCATTGATAATAAATGCTACAAAATAGGGTGTTGTTGGAGTTTTGGACGACAAACTAATTCCTGCATGGGTACCAGTCAATCGTGCGAATGTCTACCGATCTCGCAAGCACTAATATCTTAAAATGTGCTTGCAATTTGTGATTTTAATTTGATGTTCACCTATGTGTATGTTGGATGGGAAGGGAGTGCATGTGATACACATGTCGAGATGGATGTTATTAGACGTGACCCAAATTTCTCATGGTTTCGCAAAAGGACTTCTATAATTTATTGTTTATCTAACTCTTATAACGATTTAAGGGAGATAATACCTCATGGATGCTGGATACATGAATTACGCTTGTTTTCATGCCCCTTATAGGAACACACATTACCACCTAAATGAGTTCAATGTTTCTGGCACCCAAGCGCACAATTCGGCTGATTTGTTCAATCATCATCATTCTCATCTTAGAAATGCAATAGAACGTTCTTTTGGTGTGCTGAAGAACAGGTTTCCTATCTTAAGATGGGGTATGCCTAGTTATAGAATCTCGAATTAAAGTAGCATGTTTATTATATTATTTATAGGTAATACATAAAAATAAATTAATCTATTCACCTAATTTATATTATTCAGATTTATTATATTAGGAATATATATAATATATATATATATATTTCATCAATTATCCATCACCAATCATAAATCCACAATTTCCAATTATATCTTTAATCATTAACCAATCATCTAATCATTTTCCAAAATATAATAATACTAAAAAACACCCTACTAAAACCTACTAATTTAACATCTACAGTAATAATCTCATCTATTACAACTTAAAACAAACACCGTTTTTATTATGCATTTACTTGTGCACAACAGGCTGTGCTATGCAGGCATTCAGCCTTATCCAAACATGCCCTCACTTGTGTTTGGGATATAAATGATTTCACAACAAAATAATTTCTCTCTTATGTCACAAATTAGATTATAATTTTTTCAGCTTTCTCTCTCTCATACGACTTCTCTTCTCTCTTTTCTCTCATTTATTGTCTCACTCTCTTCTCGACTTTCTCTTTTATCTTCTCTTTCATTTATTGACCTTCTTTCTTCTCTCTCATTTATTTATATCAATACTACATGTGTTATACTTATTAGATACTTATATATTTATAGAATTTACATGCTTACATTATTCATATAATATTTATGGTGTTTTTTAATTGCATATATTTATATTAGCACATGTATATTAATATATGTATATATATGATTTATATAATGCATATATTAAGTATATATAATATTAGTTATATAATGGTTTTTTATTTAAATTATTTATTTATGTACTATGTATATATATATATATATTCATCAATCATCCATCACCAATCATTAAATCCACAATTTTCAATCTAAGAACTCTAATCATAACTAATCATTCAATCATTACATACATCATTTTCACAATAAAATAATATCAAAACATTACACTAAAACCTATTAATTTGATATCTACGGTAACAACCTACTCTATTACAACTCAAAACAAACACCACTTTTTACTATGCATTTAGTTGTACACAACTAGATTGTCAACAACCGATTATGTTTCGGAGGCTTGCAACCTTATCCAGACACAACCTTAATGTTCCTAGGGCTTTGTTTTTTTAGTTCGACATTCAAATTATACATCGTGAAAATTGTGTTTTAACTTCTAGACACCTCATTAATAGAGTTTCTTCTCATCACTTAGATAATTTAACTCCTTTAAAGATGCAGCATAAAAAACCTTCTTATAGCATCTCAAAGTGTTGGAATGCATTTTCCATGTCTCTACCATGGAAATAAGAATAATTAAAACTCTCATTCGGCATTAAATTAAATATTTTTAGATATTCGAGTTCGAATAATATAAACTTCTAGATCTTAGTACCAATATGTTCTACATCAAAAAAATGTCACAGTTGCAAGTCCTCATATGTTCATATGTACAAAAACATTAAAATAGACATCACGACAAAAACATTAACTAAAATAGTAAAACACTTGTTTCCTTAAATTAAAACAAAATTATGCATTTGCATATATTTGTGTTGGGATGCAAGTGTTCAAAATACATTCGATTGTGTATATTCAAGATATGCACGATCAAATAAATAGTAAAAAATAAGTTTTGTATTTGGATAGTAATGTATATTATGTAGTATAGATGTCAAATAAATTGGTTGATTGATGGCGGGTTTATTTTATTATATTGTGAAATAATATGTGTAATAATCACTTATTTTTATTAATGAATTGGTGGTTATATTATTGCATTGAAAAATATGATGTCGGTAATGACTAATTGATTGAATAATGATTAAAAATGTTATTAAAATTTCTGAAGCATGAAAGAGCGCTGGATAAACGAAATTAGTGCATCCTCGTCTACATTCCCAAATAAACATTACTATTTCTAGAAATTAAAAAAAAATCACGTGTTTTAAGATTACATTTTTTTTCTTAATATGATAAAGGTACAACTTCCTCAAATTATAAATTCACACATATACAATTTATTTTATTTGTTGATTTGACTTATTTATCATATATAACATGTTGTGAAATAAAAAAATTCAACTAATGACTTTGACTACAAAAATGAGACATTGACATTTGAACTATGATTATTTTTCCAACAAAAACTATTTTTGAAATATAATTTTATTGTAGCGGAGGAAGTATGTTGGAGGGACCTTTCCTCCATTCAAATAGACTTATTGATAAACGTGGTTTTTGCATGTAGCTAAAACTTAATTGATTGTTAGTTTACATTAGAATACATGCATATTTGATATCGTATGTTGATGAAGGTATTATATGGTTCGTCGTTTGTAGTGATGTTCACAGTTTTGCAACAAAAACTCAATCAACACTCATAGTTATGAATTCTCTATGTGCAATTACAGGAGAACAATAACAGCTTTCAATGTAGGCACTCAAATATTTTGATTTTTGTCTTGTTGAAAAGTTAAGAAGATGATCTTAAACTTTTCTTGAAGAACACGTATTCCAATTATGGCTTTAACTTAGTCTGAAATACAACCAAAGTGTAAACTACACATTGTTTTATCCAATCATAATTTCAACATTAATGTGCATACTAAGCTACGCATATCTAGTTAAATTGAAATTAGCGACATTTAAAAGCTAAAATATATGGCTACAACTTTGTCTGAAACAGAGAAATTCAAATTCAGACAAAAAGAGCTTCAAAAGTGACTTTAAAGTTGGCATTTACGCAAAAACTTGATCGAGCAGATGAGAAATAAAGAATTAGTTACTTTTTTGACAAGGTCGAGCAGATAGGTGCTCGGTCGAGTGTTTTTCCTCGATGAAGCAAATTTGAGACACAATGGCGAGTTATTTTCGTTTTTGGTAAGTTTTGACCTATTTTAAGAATCATTAACCTCTGACCTATATATATTTTTCCTTTTCAATGATTGAAAACGAGTTTTCCATTATAAGAAAACACATCATATCATATACGTCATCTTGGATAGTTGGAGAAGGACAATCAAGAAGAGATTCAATAAACTTTTAAAATCAAATTCGAGACAAGTTTTTCATTATTTTCTTTATCTCCTTTTTTAGTTAGACATGAATGTAAATTTATCTATGAATTTGCACAATCATGTCTAACTAAACCCTAATTGAGGATTGTCAGTAGGTCAATGAATATTATTGATGAAAGAGTGTGTTTATCTGTATCTTTATTCATTTTCTCTTCTCATATGTTATTACTTTATGGAAGTTAAATTATTTGTCCAATAATTAAACTTTTATGATTGTCGAATTCAAGATTCTAAGATGCAAATTTGATATAGATATTTAAATACGTGATATAATTAATTGTTTAGTTGAGAGGTTGGTGATTATTGTAAATGATTATCAATCCTATATGTTTTCTAGAGTTATTTGTTGATGTTGAATAGATATATTGACATTAATGAATAATGTACATGTTATTTGATTAGAAGATGATGATAATGAATAGTCATGATTGCTTTTGTAGAGAGTCGATAAAAGAAGTTACAAATTCATTCTAAAATTAATATTTGAAATTAAATGAAGCAACCCTAAAATCCTTATATTGAACTTAATTGAATCTAAAAATACTTCGTATTGTTATATTTAATTTCTCTTGTTTGTTACTTTTTTAAAATATAATTTTGCATACGTTCCCAAATTTTGATCTTCTAAAATAAATAAGAGTAAATATATCAAAATATTTATTGAATTAACCATAACTTTTGTGGGATACAATATTTGCTCACTGATTTTTATAAACTGCTCCATAAGTTTTGCAGTATAGTAAAAAATTTGACGTCGACCTATCTTAATTATAGATTATAGTTGAATAGATACCAACAGGTACCTACTTATCCAAATTCGAATGAAGAGGATTTGAATAGGTTTAATTGAGTTTAAAATGAGTTTGGAAAAAAGGATTAAAACACGATTAATTTTTAAGCTGGTTTGGATTTATGTATTCTACACCTTCCTAATAGTCGAACCTATTTATATTTAAAAATCATAATAAAAGTTATATTACCTAGGTTTTCACTAAAGAAATACAAAATTTACCACTAAAGCAACCACATAACTTTGATAAAAGGCTAGTAATACATTTATATAACTTTATTTGAAGTTGAGTATCAATATAATATAATATTAAGATATGAAGACACAAGTCTAAAACTCTAATCCACTTTAGTTAGTTTATATCTTCATGGTAATACTTTATATATATTTATGTTTTTTTATTTTGGATGTCAAATTTTTAATGTTATTTTTATACTTGATAGTTTGTTAGTGAATGTGTCTGCCTGAATACTCGTTTAACTATCTATAAAATGTAATATATTTAGGATGGTTTAAGATATCCGATATGTATATTATCAAATAAGGGTGGATAGGTGTGAATATTCTAATTATTTTTTTAAGCAAAGTTGAAACTGATATAAATTTAAAATAAATATAATTAGAATATCATTGATTTTATGGGTATTGGCTGAACAAATACTGTTGTATCCACTACAAAAAATGAAGAGCTTGTTTAATTATTTGCAAAATTAAAAGGTGTTAAATGGAGAATGAGAAAGAATAATTTAAAGCCTTATTTGAGCTTCGAATATTATTAGACAGTGTATATTGCCTCGTTTATATTTTTAATTTGATTGTCACAGGCAATAAGTCTGTATTTAAGTTGATACGAAGCTAATAAAAAAAGAAAAGAAAAGTCCCTTCGCGTCAAAATCCGTACAAGCACCCATGGAAAGGACCCTGGCCTACAGGAAGCGGGAAAGGCAATATAATAGACAAAGGAAAGACTCCTCCTTGACTCGCTCAGTGGCAAACTGTTTGCAGACTTGAGTGCTCAAGGGTTTTCGTTGGTTGTAGAATTTTGATTGTTAAATTTTGCACTCGTTTCACAAAAAAATGGCGTCCTCTCCGACATCGTCGTCTTGCTCGTCGTTTAGTACGCCGTTCGTCGCGTCTTCGTCGAGTTTCGCCGAACTTCCGGTGGCGGCGATGAGAAATAAAATCGTTGAGAAGATTTTGGAGAATCGTGTCACTCTCATCGTTGGAGAAACCGGTTGCGGTAGTTAATTTATCGCTTGTGACTTTTCTTTTTTAAACTGCTGTTTATCACATGCTTTTTATGGCATTGTATGTGCTTTTGAGATCTGGCACGATCAATTCAGTATGTTCTATTTTCGCCGGAAGTTGTTTCATGTGACATTTTTTATTCAGTGATCACTTCTGGTTTTCGTTCATGGTTAAGGATATCACGAATGTCATAATACGTGTCCTTGAAATTTAAGTTCAGGATAATGATTTTAGGTTTGGTCCTTACTTGTTTTTTGCCTGACGTTTTACCTTGATAACTTGTTTGAGGAAGAAGAATGAGTGGATCTGATTTTCTTCAGTACTACTTTCTGTGTCATGCGACCACTTGTAATGTGCAGATTGATTAATGTATTAAGGGCCAGTGCTTTAAAAGGCATGCCTAGGCGCTAGGTGCCAATATCTTGACCTGCAGCGCCTTGGGGGTACGAGGCGAGGCGGGCTTGGGTGAGGCCCCAACTAGGCGTTCGCCTCATGCGCCTCGCTGTGAGGCATAGGCGCCAAAAAGGCGCGCCTCGTCCAATTGCTATTTTGTGAAAACCCTTCCTAATTCCAAATACCCATCACTCCCAAGTCCCACCGCTTTTGCTGCACCCCCCTACCGGTGACCCTCCTAGGACCACTAAAACATATACTAGAACGGCAATAGCTTTAAGGACTTCTAAAACATCATCATCTAGATCTAGTGCTTTCGGACTTGTGGATGAGGAAGATGAATGGGAAGATATAGGAGGACATTCAGATGAGGCAGAAGAAGATGTGGCTGAATACAAATCCGATGATAATCCACAATTTGACATGAATTATAATGATGATGATTGCTGCCTTAGTGATTATGATTAGTTATTATGTTTTGGACTTCTATATTTAATCATGTTTTAATGAATCCATTATCTTTTTTATTATGGTGAGATGTTTACATATATATATATATATATATATCTACATGCTTTTTTTAGTTTGGGCGCCTTGCTTTAGTGAGGCGAGCAACTCGCCTCACGCCTAGGCAGTGAAACAGGTTTGGCGCCTTGGGGCGCCTTACGCCTTTTAAAGCACTGTTAAGGGCGATTGTTTTGTTACTATACTCCTGCTTAATACAAATATGATTGGAGTTGACCTGATTGTTGTACTACTAGACCCTTCACAGCAAACATATTTTTCAAAATTATATTACATTGGAAAATGTTTCCGTTAATGCTTTTTCATGAGTGGTTGTACATAACATGGTTGATGATCTGACGTTCTTTACATAATTTTGCTATATTGAGTTTTTCTTTGGCTACTTTATTGCAATTGATAACGTTAGCTGGATCTTTTGTAAGGCAAGAGCTCACAGATCCCACAGTTCCTACTGGAAGAAAATATGGAGCCCATACTTTGTACGCAGCCAAGGAGATTTGCTGTTGTAGCTGTTGCTAGAATGGTAGCAAAGGCTCGTAATTGTGAAGTAGGTGGAGAGGTTGGGTACCACATTGGTCATTCAAAGGTCGTCTCTACTAGGTGGGCTTATAATGAATGCCTTTGAAATGTAATTTTTTTTTTCTATCCCACTAAGATCCATAATATAAGATCACACATTCTTGAATTTTGCATTCTGTGGAGATATATATATTAGCCAACTTCCCTCTAGCAGAAGTGGCTTCTAACGGATTCTTGAGGAAGTTGTGCTGATTCCATGACTTTCAAAGTGTTTATGTCAATGCATCACCCTAAGCACAAAAGAGACAAGCTTGTAAGAAAGTATTGTTGACTTGTGGTTTACATTAATGAGTTTGGAATGCTAGAACTGTAAATCAAGTTACAGAACCAAATCATTTAAATTCCTTATTTTGGTATTGGATATGAAATCTTCTTAACGAGCAATTGAAATATTGCTTGATGACCGACTTGTTTGGGTTTATATATATGGCATTGCACATTCTCTTTCTAATGTGCTTGTGTTGTTGCATATATGTCTGTATTTATTCTTCATAATCTGTGTCATTTTCTGCAGACATTTTTTTTTTTTAAATTCTATTTTATTTATCAAGTGCATTTGTGCCATTGCTTTTATATCTGTTTACTAATAATTATACATGTCACTTAAGCCACTGCTTATTTTGTTCCCTGAAAAATTGATTTTCTGTGTCAGGTCCAAGATTGTTTTCAAGACGGCTGGGGTTTTGCTGGATGAAATGCGAGAGAAGGGATTGAAAGCTCTTAAATACAAAGTTATAGTTCTTGATGAAGTGCATGAAAGATCTGTGGAGTCTGATCTTGTTCTTGTCTGTATCAAGCAGTTTTTACTTAGAAACAATAACTTAAGGTGTTTTATGTCTCAGCATAGCACAGTTTGTATTATGCAGCTCTCTAGTTAATCATGGTACAATTGATTCCACAAGAGGGTCTAAAACACATTTATATTTTTTGTTTTCTAGGGTGGTTTTGATGTCTGCTACTGCAGATATTTCAAGATATCGTGAATACTTTAAGGATCTTGGTAGGGATGAAAGGGTAGCATTGCTGGCGATTCCCAGCTCTGGGAAGAACACCTTATTTCAAAGAAAAGTGTTGTACCTTGAACAGGTATTGCATGCTAGGAGAGCTTATTGAACGATCCATCATTGTCTTGTGGTTATTATAGAAGAAGCTTTTCAATAACATAATTACAAAGAATTTTAATATTTCTCCTCCATCATAGAAGTTTATTAGCTATATGCTTCACATAATCTTGCCCTAATTTCCCCTTTCACTACCAAATTATATAATATGCTTCATTTATTCTTGTGGCTGGTAATGGCCTTCTTGATGGTTGCAAAAGGATGCTCAAGTCTGACTTTTGGAACTAGGAGTTTGTATACTTTCTCACACTACAATGAGAAGTCCTATCATATTTTAAACAATGAATTTTGTGTAACATTTTACTGAGTCTGAGTAAACTGGAAAATTTAGAATCATATGTTTTTTTCCTTGCTGTTTCTGTGTGATTAGAGGCAGATCTGTTTATTAAAAGCCTTTTCTCCCTCATAGGTAAGTGAACTTCTTGGGATGGAATGTGAGAACCTTTCTTTGCAATACTGCTCTGGACCAAGTCCAAAGATGGCCGAAGCTGATTTTAAGCCTGAAGTGCACAAGCTTATCCATGATCTGGTTTTGCACATTCACAAAAATGAACCAGATATTGAGAAGAGCATTTTGGTATTCCTCCCAACATACTATGCATTGGAGCAACAGTGGTTCCTCTTGAAGCCTTTTGGTGAAATGTTTAAAGTTCACATTTTACATCGCAGTATTGACACTGACCAAGCTCTCAGAGCTATGAAAATCTGGAAATCCCACCGTAAGGTAACAAATTTCCTAAGTTTAGGTTTCAGTCCTGTTTCTTTGCATATGGTGGATGATGTTAAGAAGATTGGCAAGGTTAAAAGCCAGTAAGACACTAAAATGTTCTCCACTGCATTTTATGTCACTTGTTCTTTATAGTTTGAGCTGAAACATCATTGTTGATGCAGGTTATTCTGGCCACAAACATTGCAGAGTCTTCTGTCACAATACCCAAAGTTGGGTATGTAATAGATTCCTGTCGTTCGTTGCAAGTTTTCTGGGACAATAATAGGAAAATTGATGCAGCAGAGCTTGTTTGGGTTTCAAAATCTCAGGTATAATAAATGGTTCATTTCCATGTTGTCTGGTGATATTCTTTATTCTCACCTCTATGTATCACAGGCTGAACAACGTAGGGGAAGAACTGGTCGGACTTGTGATGGTGTAGTGTATCGTCTGGTGACTGGATCATTCTATGGTCAATTGGAAGATTATGAGTCCCCGGCAATACTGAAGTTATCATTACGACAGCAAATACTTCTCATTTGCTGTGCTGAATCTAAAGCTATTAATGAACCAAAAGGTGGTTTCCCATTCTCTCATTCTACGGAATTCTTTATCTCAGGGAATGATGGAAACGGAACTGGACCTTTTTGCTGAAGCCTGGACCTCTACTTGGTCCTATATGATAGCTAGTATCATATAGGAACTCTATTTACTGCCAAGGACGCACCAGATAGTCAAAGCCTGAAACAAGGGAATTAGACTTGTATTTAAAAATTGAAAAGTTTGTCCTGCACCAACTTTTTGAATTTTTTATTTTTTCAATAATTAAACACATTTCTTATGATCAACATATACCGTTTCCCTTTAAAAGAAAATACTTAGGTCACTATGCTTCCAAAACCAATCTGAGTATGCTCCTCCTAATATCATTCAACAAGTACACACACACTGCATAATTCTTGAAGGGATTTTGTTTTTACCTACCTGAATGAAGAGTTCTATCTCAATCAATGCTTCACAATAATTTGGGAAAATGAAAATAAAGAGTTGCATGATATAATCTTTTTAGTCTGTGCTAGTCAAGCTATGTTATAAAAGTAAAGTACTTCACAATTTTTCATAACTGCCTATGGATTGCACACCTTTGGTTGTTTCTTCACTTTAAATTCCACTGATGCCTATGCTCTTCAAATCTATCTGATTCAATGAAGTCAGTTCCTCACCCATATGTTATTTCCTACATAGATTAATGTTTCTTTCTGTTGTATCTCAGCCAAGTAAAAAGTGGAACAATAAAGTCTAGTTCTTTTGGTTTTATGATTTCACATTATATTTAGGTTTGTGCGGGGTTGCTTTTCATTTTTCTTGTAAATACCCTGTAGCTGCTATTGAATGTCATCTTGAAATGTGCACTTTGAACAACTAAAAATATATTTGTTTGTCTATTATCTGTGTTTTGCCTGCCAAAGAGTAAGAAACTAAGTATTGCTTTCAATCTCTTCTATTTTAGCACTGTTACAGAAGGCTATGGATCCTCCAGAACCTGATGTTATTGAGGAGGCACAACAGCTGCTGGTTAACATGCGCGCATTGGAGAAGCCATCTTCTAGGGGTCGTTATGAGCCTACCTTTTATGGGCGCCTATTGGCCAGTTTTTCACTATCATTTGATTCATCTGTCCTTATTCTCAAGTTTGCTGACATTGGGATGCTACGTGAAGGCATTCTATTTGGTATACTAATGGATCTACAGCCTCTACCTGTTCTGCGTCCTTTTGGTCAGGACAACCAGGTATATCTTGTTTACTCCGAGTTCGAATTTACTCTACATTTCTATATTTACTGATAGTTAAGCTTGTTTTTCTTAGTTCTTGGATTACGCTGATAGTTACTATAGTGGAAATAGTAAGAATACTGGGCTAGGTAAGAAGGAAGTATCATATATGGGAAACTTCTGCGCATTTCAGTTTTGGCAACGCACTTTCAAGGCAAGTTGTGCTCATGTCCGTTTTTTGGTGGATCATTATACTTTATAATGGTTTCTGTAGCCAGCTTAATTATGCAATTGTATAGGACAAGTGTCGAATTGAACGGCTCAAAAACATACTTAAGCTTGGCGAGGATACAGAAGTTTTGCTCCCAAAGGTGGAGGAAGAATGGTGCTCATTCCACAACCTTGTCCCATCTGCTCTCCAGCAAGTTACTGAAACATGTACGATTTCTTGGAGCTCCAATTCATCTGAGTTTTCATTTACTTTAGCCTGGTATGCTGTTTGCAGATGATGATATCATAAATTTGCTGCATCGATTTCGTCCCAAGTTTTTGGCTGTATCCGATAGTGTGCCGATTCATTATGATCCACACAACTTTCGGCATGAGTGTCTTCTCAATTTCATCGAGAAAGAGGAATCAGATGCTTTAGACTTGGAGGATGAAGACCTTGAATGTGAGAATGAATTAAGGAAATGTGTTGCTGTTCCCTTTGTTGGGCCCTATGACTTTCATGCAGATGAGGTGGCAAGAAAGTTTGCATCGATAGTGAAAGAGGTAAAGCACTTCAATTTTCAGAGTGCAGCTTCTCCTGACATGAAGGTGACCCCTCTATTTTAATTTTCCTCTAAAATAGATGAGAATCCAGCTGGCAAAGGATGTGTCTAAAGAACCAAATACATTCACTTATGATAAGGGGCCATATGCTGGTGGGGGTGCGGCACTGTGTAGATACTTTGCCAGTGGTATTTGCAACAGGGGTAGCCAATGCTTGTTTTCTCATTCACTTCAAGCAGAAAGATCTGTTTGCAAATTTTTTTTCTCCTTGCAGGTATCTTTTTGACTTTTTACTGAATTTTGCCTTAAATTACAATACTCTCCTACTCGATTATAGAACAACATAATTCCAACATATCATGGGGACCAGTACTTTATATCTGCTGTACCTGCAGCTTTCAGATTACCAGCTGGCTATTTTTTTGCTTATTCATTATATGATTCATTATTGCAGTAAATTGTTGTTAAAAATTGAAGGCATTCTGCATTATTTGGCCCTGAAGGAATCTTGAAGGAAATAGTTACCAATGTGTTTCTGTTGTGAATCTATCTTATTTTCTTACTCTTGATACTTATTGAAATAGTTTAAGATTGACTCTTATTCTATGAGGAAAGATATGTGATGGAATTTGTGGTCTGTTGTTTTTCCTTTTCCTTTTCACTTTAATCAGCTAAATCCTAGATCCAAATTATGGTTAGACCGTGTCCAAATTGTTTAAGTCACTGCATCTTATCTGCAGGCTATTAAGTAGTATGAAAACTGATATGGCAATCAGCAGCAGCATGCAGAAAACTTCATTATTTGGTTATGGAACATGAAACCAAATAAATTACTACACTTTTCTTCCCTCAATGTGTCGCTTCTGTATTAAAAGTAACTTGGTGAAGTAGTGAAAGTAAAGGTCAAGTGAGAAACCTATGGTAGTCATTATTTGTTTTTAGCTAGCATCTAAATTTCAGAAGCTGCATTTCCAGCCTTTCCCAGAGATTTTAATTAGTTGCAATATTTTTATGACTCCCTGTGATCCAAACTAATGTTCCTAAAAAACACTGCTTAGTAAATACCTAACTTGTATTCTTTTATGCATCAAATAAATGTGAATAACTTCATTTGCATCTGCACGTCGTTATTTTCAGAATTCCTTGGCATCTTAGTTAGAAAACTTCTTGCATCATTTCCCACTTTATTTTGCCAGAAGGCTACTCCTATTTCTTGGCACATCAAAACTCTACTGCTCCTCTGGTACAAAACCTGATTTGGATGTATTTGCAGGGATGCCGCAGTGGAGATTCTTGTTTCTTTTCTCATGATTCTGACTCATTAGCTGTATCAGCCAGTGAATCAAGCTTCTGCGTACCAGAAGATGAATTAATTGATGCTGAATCTCTTGTGCAATTCTTCCCTGCATCTTCAGATGCATATGTGCTATTATTGGATGATGTAGATCTTCATTTTTCCTCTTATCTTGTCAAGCAATATGATCCTTCTAGTATAATATCCACCAGTTCTGAGGCTAATCCCTCCCCTATTGATCCTTCTATGACGGGGATACAAGTTCTTTGGGGACTTAGCCACCCATATCAAACGATCTTGTCCAAGGACGGGAAAAATCTGGTTCCATGGAATGAAGTCAAATGTGTGCTATGGTTTCCTAGAGTTGGTGATGATGAGCATGGAGCAGGACATCAGAAGAGTCTGGTGCAAACTTTTTTTAGTTATCTAGCCATCCGGATTTTGGTAGATACTCTGCATGATGTGCAAGTAATTCTAACCATGAACAACTTGCGGTTTTCAAACTTACAGGTAATATGAAAGAACTTCGCAAATTCAAAATTTCTCTCCAGATTAGCATTAAATTTTAGTTTACTTTTCAATATTTATGTGGAATGATAAAAGGCTCAATATCATTGCCCATGTATACTTGTCATAATTGTCTCTACTCCCTAAGATGGATATTTGTTCTTATTGTTTCTGATGGTGCATCAGGTGGAAAAATTGGCAAGGGACAGTTTTTTCTTTCTTAAAGGATCAGTTCCATATGATGAATCAAACTTTGGGGAATTATTTGATGAGGCGACTCCCAAAAAGTCAATGTTGGTGTCGAAGCCTGTTTCATATGTTTTCAATCTTCATCCTCCAACCGACTTTCAGTTAGGAGATTATATGACAATGCTCCGCCAGGGTCTACATGGCATATTTTAATTGAGTGAGATTGTGTATTTATCAAGTATTAGGTGTTTGTCTTAAGCTTTTGTGCGCAGATTGTTATCTACTTGTGAAATGCCCTCCGTATTATGGCCTTAACCTTATCTTGAGTATCTTCAACAAGCTGCGTTGAGAAAAAGATAGCTATTTTTGAGTTGGAAGTAGAAATTTTCAACAGGTGCCTTTGATCATATGCATGTGTGCGGTAATCTCTCTCTAAATATATAGGTAATATTTCACTTACCCTGTTAGGATATAAGGAATTATTTTCTATTCAAAATTTAAAAAAGATTTTTTTACCCATAATTATCTATGTAATTTCAATTCGTGTATTTATAGAAGTTCTAAGGATTGATTTCTTAGAAATCAAATTGTTTAAATTGAAAAAAAAGAAAAAAAAAAAAAACACCATCGATTTGGTGTTAGGGGAGAACAAGGGGCAAGGGAAGGGGTGGCCAGTAGGGGGGGGGGGGGTTAACAATGTAAAGTTGGAGGAGGGATGAAGGGGTTGGGGGATGACGTACACAAATTGAAAAGGTTAAATTCATCCATCATAAAAAAGTGGGTATTCCCCCCACCCACACTATAATATGTGGTGTTGTATTCTTCTAGGGTGGACAGGATAAAAGGGAGAGGCGATAACCATGACATGGGTCCTTTAATTATGCGTTATTATGTGTTAATGCTGATTATGATCTAACTGGATCTGTTGATAATAAAATAAAATGTGTTGGTCGTATCACCCACTGGTTGTTGCTATGAATTCTGATGAAATTGATCACCCAACATGATAATGTCATTGTCTTGATAAAGTTGCTGCTTAGGATTCTCTAGATATCCTCATTGCTCCAGTTATGACCATTTTCTTCTTATTACTTTCATATCTCAAGGAAAAAAATTCAAATTCTCTTTTCATTAAGTAAAATAGATCGAAGCCGAATTTAGTATTCCATAATTTGAATTTGATTTTTTTATTATCAATTTGTTAGAGTCGACATATGAAATTTGATAAATATTTGTTTAACAAACCTCGGTAAAGAATTTTCTATTGATTTGAATTCCAAATAATTAATAAAAAAAAATAGTTCTTTTACAATCCTCTTTGCTTCAATTTAATTTATGCTGTTCTAATTGCACTCAAAACACCAGCTTTCTTATGAGCCACAGACGAAAAAGAAGAAACACTAGAAGCTTCCAAATACATAAACAGGCAAAATAAATTAAACATTAATTGCTGCTACATTCATCCGTGCAGTCTCTCAGTCCCACAGCTGAACACCACACGCTACAACTTTACACAAAACCCCGCCCCCGCCCCGCCCCATGCCCCCTACCCCCCTACTGAAGTATCTTCTTCTTCTTCTTCTTCTTCTTCTTCTTCAAAGTTCAAAGTCCCCCAAGCCAATTTCTGAACTAACCCAATTTCGCCCTTCCATAAACAGGAGTAAACATAGGCGGTCGCAAATTTTCACGATTCTTTCACCATAATGCTATGTCCCGCGGAACCCTAGATCCACTCCACGCCATTGAATCATGCGCCTTCCAGCTCCTCAGCTGGAGGCCTTTCGCAAAAACCCTAGACTCTGACACCTCCAAACCCTGTTATGGGCCCCACAGCAAGCGCCCATGCCGCGCAGACCGCGCCACCTCCTCCTTTTCCATAGAAGCCATCCTGGACATGTCCAAACTCAGTCTCTTCGACGACGATAAAGCCATCTCCTTCTGTGCTGCAAGGAAGCGGTGGTTTGCCCGGAAGCGCCGCCGCCGTGGTGGGTCGAGGTCAGTTTCTGGCCGAAGCTCGGATCGGAGGGGATGCTCAGTTGGTGCTTCTGCGGCGAATGGGACTTGTTCTGATTTTCCGATGTTGGCGGGAGGTACGGATTCGAGCGGGGAGCTGTTTGGGGACGCAAATTGGTCGTCTGATGTGAGCGATCGGATTTCGAGGAGAGAGAGGGAGGTTAGTGGGATAGGGGAGAGAGAATATACGAGCGTTGGGTACGGGCAGTTCGGAAATTGTGATAATCAGGGGAATGAGTCTGGGTACGGAAGTGAACCGGGTTACCGGGGCGATGCTGAGCTTGGATATGGTGATGAGGAGGATGATGATTCTCGGGTTTTGTTTTGGGGAGATGAAGTTGGAGGTATTTTGTACTCTGGAATTTTTGCTAATTTAAATTAGATGTGAATGAGTTTTGTAGTGTAAGGGGATGAGTTTCTTGATTGTTCCATGATTGATTCATCAGTAATGTTTTGGCATGAAATCTTGTTTGTGAAATTAAAATTTTGAACTATTAGGTAGATGTTTGGTCAGGGCCTGAGTTGATTCTAAGCATATGCATTTGCAAATACTAACTTTGTAATATTTGTTTGGACTCTAAAGAGGAGTTTTGAAGGTGGATGAAATAATCGGACTGTCTAATTCATTGGCTATAAAAAAGCTACCAAACTATTGATTGCACAATATTTGTAAGGAATTGTTTTGTTTATGGAGCCTGTGGTTTTATCACAACAGAAATGGTTTTTGAGGTAATGATATAGTAAATGAGGAACATTGTTTTGTAAAGATTATATTATCATAGTGAAAATGTGAACTTTCAGATATATGTATTTAAACTAATTTGCAACACATGTGAGTAAAGTTGCTTTGAATGACTGGGGAGTCAAATGAAGTTCTGTTTTTTAAATCGGTTTATTTGATCTGTCATGGTATCCTTCTTATACCAGACAAAATTCCTTTTTCTGTTATGTTATACAGCTAGTTCGTCTACCTCCCAGTTGGTTGCTCTTCTGGTTTTGTTAGTCAAAAGAATTGAGTTTCATATTATATGGGATATAGTTTCATATCTTGGTCCCTTGTTTTCCATTTTATTATTGAATTTGTTTCTCTTTTATCGAATGCTGTGAAGTGCATTATGGTTGAAGGAGTTGATTCGATGAAAAGATTTGAGAGAAGGATTTTAATATGACTATTCACATGATTTCATATGCATCAGAATTTGTAAAAATAGTTCAAAAAGGAGATTTGCGGATTTCAAATTCCTTGTAGAGTGAACTGATCAAACAAGTATCCTTCAAATCCTTCAATCCAAAGGCAAAATAAAAGAAATTGATAAGCTTAGTTAGATGCAGCAGGGAGAGGAAATATGTGTACTTATTCATGGTTCCCTCTTTTGCACCAGATGCTGCTTCCAAGGTGGAAGGTGTGGGTGAAAACTCGCTGCAGAAAGCTCATCACAGAGGCCGTCGTAAGAAACATGATCTGAGAATGGTTGACACCTAAGGCGAAGGTAGCCACATTGCCATCTATCAGCAGTTCATCTCATTTTGGAGTGGTTTCTCACTGTCTTTTTTTGTCAAGCTCCTGACATAGTTGTATTGCATATTGAAGCGTCGTGATGAACATTTTCTTGAAAAACGATTACTGCAAGTTGAGAGGCATATGTTAAATGTTGATAATGTTTGAGGGGCTGTTGTCTGTTGATATTGATAGATCTGCATGTATCTAGAAATCCAGCATATCACCCAACTGTATTGTGTGTGGAATTTGAACTGTTCGTGATTGTATATTTCATGAGATCAGCATCTGTGAACTTGTATTGTTCAATTTGAGGAAATTATTTTGGCATCCAGATTTGAGTCGCGGATTTCCAGAATCTCAAGTCCCTACCCAGTCCCTTAGTAGAGAAAGTAACTAAATGGTTTCTCCACCAAGTTTGATTTCCAATTGTAATTCAAAAAGATTTTACAATTTTATTATTATTATTATTATTATTATTATTATTATTATTATTATTATTATTATTTGTCACATTAAGTGATTGATTCAAATTGACTATCAAATAACTAAGTGTGGTTTTGTACCGTTGCAAAATTACATATCAAAGTCCTCTTCAAGTAAATAAATTTTCTGAAATTTACTTTTCAAAAAAAATAAATTTCCTGAAAGTTACTTTTCAAAAAAATAAATTTCCATTTCCCTTCTTAAAAATTAAGTTTTAGGAGGGGTGAGCAGTGTTTCAAGAAAATATGAGCGGGTAAAATCAGGGATTTTTTTTTTTCAAAATAATGCAAAAAAAAAAATTTACAAAATAGACATGTTTTGGAACAGTTTTTAAAAATAGGTAAAACGTCACCGGCGGTGACGTTATTTCAAAAAAAGGTCACCGGAGGTGACGATTTTAAATCTTAACTAAAGAACGTCACCTTATATTTAGGTGACGTTCTTTATGTTATATGTTATATATATATATACAATATATATAATACATACATACATCCATACATGCATATATATATATATTATATAAATACACACACACTGACACACATATATATATATAAAACCTGTAAATATATATATATTTTAAATATATATTCTTATTAACATATATATGTATATATTTATAAAATATATATTTATATATCAAAATAAATATTAAAATATAATTAATAAAATTAAAATATTATAATTTTATTTAAGATAATAAAAAATATTTAAATTTATTTTTATAATATATATTATATATATATGTGTTTATAAAATAAAAAATAATTTAAATTAAAAAATAATTTGTAATTATTAATTTATATTCTAAAAATAAAATAATATATATATTAATAATATATAAATATGTATATATATATTTATAAAATATATATTTATATTCTAAATATATATTTTGAATATGTATATATATATTATTTTTATTTATTAAGTAAATATATAAAAATATATATTAAATTATATTGTTTTATTAATATATTTGTTACAAATTATATTCCTAAATTATATTTGTTATAAATATATTTGTGTTAAATTATATTTCTAAATTATATTTGTTATAAATATATTTGTGTTAAATTATATTTCTAAATTATATTTGTTATAAATATATTTGTTATAAATTATATTTCTAATATATTTGTTATAAATTATATTTCTAAATTATATTTGTTATAAATTATATTTCTAAGTTATATTTTTTATTTTGTTTTCTTTTATATAATATATATAATATATATAGATATATATATATATATTTATATAATATATATATATATATATTTTGAATATGTATATATATTTTTATTTATTAATTAAATATATAAAAATATATATTAAATTATAATTTTAAAAAGTAAAATATTATAATTTTATTTAAGATAATAAAAAATTTTAAATTAAAGAATAATTTTAAATTATTATTATGTGTAATTTTATTTTCTAAAAAAAATTATATATATATATATTTTAATAATATATAAATATATATATACAAATAATAAAAATTAAAAAATAAATAAAATAATTTTCTTTTAATTACAGAAATATTTGAAATATATATACATATATATATAATAAACATACATACCATACATACATACATGGGCCAGAAACGTCGGCAGAATTGATAAAATATGGCACAATTTTTTTTTTTTATTAAAATATAGTAAAAAAAAAATAAAAAAAATGAGTGAAGTCGCCCCTGCGGGAGGCGACTTTAATTATAAGTCGCCCCTGCCAGGGGCGACATTAATTTTTTTTTTTTTAATTCCGAAAAAAAGGAACAAGCAGGCACTCGGTTGGGTCACTCGGTCGGGTCACCACTCGGCCGGCCGAGTGGTACCGGACACTCGGCCCAGACACTCGGCCTCAACATTACTCGGCCGACCGAGTATGAGGAATGTGATGAGAATATTTATATTTTTGAGATGTTTATTCAGAAATATACAAGGTGTATAAATACAAGGGGAGAGTGTAGGAGACTCTCAAACGTAAACAATGTGGCACAAGAATAAATACAAATATATATGCTCCTAATATTCCTAATATCTCAAATGTAAACAATGTGGGGCAAGAATACAAATACACATATATTCTTGTCCCACATTGTTTACGTTTGAGATATTAGGAGTATTATGAGCATATATATTTGTATTTATTCTTATCCCACATTGTTTACGTTTGAGATATTAAGAGTATTAGGAGCATATATATTTGTATTTATTCTTGTCCCACATTGGTTACGTTTGTGAGTCTCCTACACTCTCCCCTTGTATTTATACACCTTGTATATTTCTGAATAAACATCTAGGAAATATTCTCATTACATTCCTCGAACTCGGTCGGCCGAGTATTGGTGATTCGACCGAGTGGCTGCTTCTTTCTTTTTTTGTGAATTAAAAAAAAAAAAATTAAAGTCGCCCATGGGCGACATTCAAAAAAAATAAAATTATATTAGTGTCGCCTTTAATGTTTTTAATATATGTGAAGGTTGATGTCACTTTTTTAGTGATTATTTTATAATATCACCTTTTCTTTTCCAAATCGTAGGATTTGTATTAACTCAAAATAAATGTTTAACTTATTGATATAATATTCTCAAAAACTACCAAAAAATTAAAAAAAAAAAAAGAGGATAATCAAAATATAAGATGAATAAAAATATTAAAATTAGCAAGTGCATATTTTTCGCAAGGACAATGACATCAACAGGATGATGCAAAAAACCAAATATATTGCTATTGTAGTTTTGTACCAGCTCTATACAATTCCGAGCCAATTAGGAGACTTTGAAATGGGGTTAAAATGTATTTTTCACTATTGTATTGTTTTATTAAAAAGCAATAACTAGTTCAAGATTAGTTGATTATGTTATCGCATGATACCTTAGTGTTGGTACCACATCGTTCAACCATTTTAAGATAATCATCTCTATGAAGCTAATAGAGTGTTTGGTTGAGATTTGTGTTATTGGATATACGTGAGTTTACAAAGATTTTACTATTGTTTATAGAGGTAATGTGTGGCTTATATAACACTAGTAAATGGTGAATACCTGTACATTCGCTTCTATCACAATCTTGTCAATTTAACAATTTTTTTTTACAACAGCTACACAATATAGGAATAAGAAAAGTTAAGAATAAACAAAATTAGTAACATTGTTCGGTATATCATTGACTTGGTCTCAAAGTCTCCTAATTTCATTCCGATATCAAACAATCAATTCCATATATATATGTATATTATCTTTTTTGGATCGTCCTAAGTCAAAAATATGTAAAATTAAAAACAAATTCAAGAATTAATGGTTCCTGAAATAAAATCACCAATAATGTCTATTCAATTTCAGTTCCACCCTTCACGGTTTTGTAAATCGACAATTCTAAAATCGAAATCAAAATCAACAAAATCATGATCACATCTAAATTGATATGAATTTTGAGTTTCATACTTTTTTTTTTTTTCCTTATGATGGATTTTTTCCCACAAAATGTTCAGCTTAATTTTTTGAAATCCGACGCATAACTACAATCAAAATAAGTCTGATGTTTGAGTTTATGAATAAAAAAAATTACTTATGTGGTTGAGTTATGAGTCATAAGAATGATGAATGTATTTTATGGTTATCTTACAAAACTAATTATTGTTTACATATAGTTTCGCCACAAATCCTTCTTTTTTAAAGTGAATAAAACACTTTAATAACGACACGTCGGTCGTCGGCAATACATCGTTGGATCCGTGTGTAAATATGGAGAAGTTGAAGCCCCAATTTCCAATTACAATTAAACAAATCTTTCAATTCAAATATAGACGGGCTCTTCGGCAAAATTGATAAATTATAGCAAAAAAAAAAAATATATAATAAAATATAATAATTTTTTTTTTAAAAAAAGTAAGTAAAGTCGCCCCTGGCAGGGGTGAAACTAATATAATTTTTTTTTTGAATGTCGCCCATTACATGGGCGACTTTAATTTTTTTTTTAATTCACAAAAAAAGGAAGAAGCAGCCACTCGGTCGAATCACCACTCGGCCCAGACACTCGGTCTCAACAATACTCGGCCGACCGAGTTCGAGAAATATGATGAGAATATTTTCAAGATGTTTATTCAGAAATATACAAGGTGTATAAATACAAGGGGAGAGTGTAGGAGACTCTCAAACGTAACCAATGTGGGACAAGAATAAATACAAATATATATGCTCCTAATACTCTTAATATCTCAAACGTAAACAATGTGGGACAAGAATAAATACAAATATATATGCTCATAATACTCCTAATATCTCAAACGTAAACAATGTGGGACAAGAATATATGTGTATTTGTATTCTTGTCCCACATTGTTTACGTTTGAGATATTAGGAGTATTGAGGCATATATATTTGTATTTATTCTTGTCCTACATTGTTTACGTTTGAGAGTCTCCTACACTCCCCTTGTATTTATACACCTTGTATATTTCTGAATAAACATCTCGAAAATATAAATATTCTCATCACATTCCTCATACTCGTTCGGCCGAGTAATGTTGAGGCCGAGTGTCCGGTACCACTCGGCCGGCCGAGTGGTGACTCGACCGAGTGACCCAACCGATTCCCTGCTTGTTTCTTCTTTTCGGAATTAAAAAAAAAAAATTTAATGTCGCCTCTGGCAGGGGCGACTTCACTCATTTTTAAAAAAAATTTTTTTGACTATATTTTAATAAGAATTTTTTTTTTTGCCATATTTTATTAATTCTGCCCAAAAACGTCAGGCTTTTATTGAAAACGTGGTTGGCAGGATTCGAACTCAGTACCTCTGTCGCAACCAACTAGCTTTTGACCACTGAGGCACAGCCACTGTTTGAAAATATATGGTGGAATTTCATATATATTATAAATTTAAAACAATATATTTATAACAAATATAATTTAGAAATATAATTTATAACAAATATATTTATAACAAATATAATTTAGAAATATAATTTAGAAATATAATTTATAACAAATATATTTATAACAAATATAATTTAGAAATATAATTTAGAAATATAATTTATAACAAATATATTTATAACAAATATAATTTATAACAAATATAATTTAGAAATATAATTTATAACAGTTATATTTATAAAACAATATAATTTAATATATATTTTTATATATTTACTTAATAAATAAATAAAAAAATATATATACATTCAAAATATATATTTAGAATATAAATATATATATTTTATAAATATATATATATACATATTTATATATTATTAATATATATTATTTTATTTTTAGAATATAAATTAATAATTACAAATTATTTTTTAATTTAAATAAATTATTTTTACCTTAAATAAAATTATAATATTTTACTTTTTAAAATTATAATTTAATATATATTTTTAAGTATTTAATTAATAAATAAAATATATATACATATTGAAAGTATATATTTAGGTTAATATATATTTAAAATATATATATATATATCATACAAGTTTTAATATATATATATGTGTGAGTGTGTATATATATATAATATATAATAAATAAAAAAATATATATATATATTCATGCATGTATGATGTATGCATGTAGTGTATATACTATATATATATATATATGACTCATAACAAATATAATTTAGAATAAACGTCACCTAAGGTGACGTTTTTAGATTAATTTTTATAATATATATTATATATATATATATTTATAAATAATAATATATATTTTGAATATGTATATTTATATTTTTATTTATTAAGTAAATATATAAAAATATATATTAAATTATAATTATTAATATATAAAAATATATTACTTTATTTTTAGAATATGAATTAATAATTAAAATTTATTCTTTAATTTAAATAATTTTTTAATTATCTTAAATAAAATTATAACATTTTAGTTTTTTAAATTATAATTTAATTTATATTTTTTAATAATTACTTAATAAATAAAAATATATATATACATATTCAAAATAAATAATAAATATGTATATAATAATAATATATAAATATATATATATATATAATATATATTATATATAGATATATATAATATATTTTTAAATAATAATATATATAATATCCAAAAAAATATATATATATATATTTATATATTATTATTATATATATATATATTATGATTATTATTATATATATATTATTTATTTTCAAAATATGAATTCATAATTAAAAATTATTATTTAATTTAATAATTTTTATTATCTTAAATAAAATTATAATATTTTACTTTTTAAAATTATAATTTAATATATATTTACTTAATAAATAAAAAAAAATATATATATATACATATTCAAAATATATATTATTATTTATAAATATATATTTTATAAATACATATACATATATATAATATATGTATTATAAAAATAAATTTAAATATTTTTTATTATCTTAAATAAAATTATAATATTTTAATTTTATTAATTATATTTTAATATTTATTTTGATATATAAATATATATTTTATCAATATATACATATATATATATTAATAAGAATATATATTTAAAATATATATATATATATATATCATACAATTTATATATATATATGTCAGTGTGTATACATATATATATATATTATATATATGCATGTATGATGTATGCATATATAATATATATATATATAACATGTAAAGAAAGAACGTCACCTAAGGTGATATTCTTTAGTTTGAGTTTAAAATCGTCACCTCCGGTGACCTTTTTTTGAAATAACGTCACCGGCGGTGACGTTTTACCTATTTTTAAAAACTGTTCCAAAACATGCCTATTTCGTAAATTTTTTTATTTTTTTGCATTATTTTGAAAAAAAACCCAGTAAAATCAATATTTTTATTTTACAATTAGATTTTTAACTTTTACAATCAAACTGGGGCTGTGCCAAACACTATCATTATCTATTGAATATTTATAACTTAATTCTTTTCATTTTTGGTAATAGTGCAGAACACAAGTCAGTTTAGAAATACCTCATACATCTCATAGTACCATGACCATTTTATTTAAGATATAAAATGAAATATGCCTTGGTTCAAAATAAAGTAAAGTTGAAACATGGCTTACACATTATGCTAGCAAAAAACTTATATCAATCTATATGTATAAGTTTTATGTAGGAATATCTTTTTTGCACTTAAATTATTTTTTTATTTTAAGATATTTCGGCCAAAAAAGAAAAAAGAATCAGGCACGTGCACATCGTGTGCACCTATTATTGGTTGTGCATTCTGACAAGTTACCACCTTTTTGTAGAGGAGATTTTTTCGGCGAAAATTGCGACATGTAACTTGCACATGTGTTTTTCAAGAGTATGATAGTCTTCAACTTGACTACAGTTGAATCGTACCTACAATACATCATATTACTTGCACACAATATCTCTAACCCTTAAGCTGCGTTTACTTCAAGGGATACTCTGGGATTAGGGCACATTATCTGACCTTATCCGATGTTTACTTCGTGGGTCGAAAAAGGTGTTTAAATTTCAGGTCCCGGAATTGGCACAGATACCAAGTGAAAAATATAGGATTCCGGATCTGGCCTAGGTTGGGCTGATATTAATCCCTCACAATCCGGTGTGGTAATTTGACTAATTTATCCTTCCAAAGCACCTGTATTTCCCGAAACATCCTAGCCCTCATTTCATCTTTCATCTTCGACTCTTCTCAAACCCCAGTCCTGTGCCAAATTCTTCTCGAACCCTAGCCCCGCGCCACGCCACATCAATTCTTCGTGAACCCTAGCCCCGCACCGCGCTACATCAATTCTTCACGAACCCTAGCCCTGCGCCGCTGCACATCAATACGTGTTCCTTCCCCGTCTGTTGGTCGTTTTTTCTTCTGTCATTGCACACACATCCATTACAATTAAGCAAAACAAAAACCAAAGGTTAGTCCGTTAAAATAGCGTTACGATTTTCGACGGAGCGAACCTCCAGCAGCCGACTTGAGTGGTGGGTTTCGTTTGTACCATGTCGTTTTTTTAAATCTATGTTCTCGCATCTCCTAACGTTTTTTATTTTGTTTCATATTTTTGAATGACGATGCACAAACATCTGTGGGAATGGGACAACGATGCAGAAACCTCTGTATGTTGAAGATTTCTTGGACTTCTGTGTATTCGTCCTCTTTGAAAAGGCCCCGTCGCGTAATAAGGTGATTTTCGTTCTTTAGGGTTTAGGAAATTCCCTATTATTTCGGTGTAGAGTTTTTCGCAGTCGGACGTTGTAATTGGGGGAAATATTTTTGCTTATTAAATTTCTTTGACATCCACTCTGTATTGTGTTTTAATTTTTGGGAAACAAGTAATAATAGCACAATTTGGATGACCATGATTGTGTTCTTTCGAGTTGTATGTTGGGTCGAGGGTTAGTTCGTGTTAATGGAGGGCCAATTACATCATTTGAAACATCTGCTTTATGATTTGCTTGGCATATTTGTTAGCTCTGCCTCTGCCATGAATTGCTTCTGAATGTATTTTAGGCTTGCAACTTAGTTTTATTTGCTGAGAATCCATTTCTGAGTTCTGAATTTGAAACATCTGCTTTATTATTTGCTTTCGATAATTGATTTATCTGCCTCTGCCATGAATTGCTTGTTAATGTATTTTAGGTTTGCAACTTAGTTTTATTTGATGTATTGAGTGAAGATTTAAAAAATGTATAGGGTGTACATGTAAAAAACCGTCTTTAAAATAGAAATGAGCAGGTCAGACCATATCATTGGAAGCCTGTGTTTGTATTTGGTATTAATGGTTGTTTGGTAACCATTATTGTCTAGAAAGCATTAGGTCGTTCATTGGTGCTGTCAATTTAGATATTGTATGCTCTTACAAACAAAACTACTTTGGGTAAACACTACTTTGCTTTTTGAATGAAGGTTATGAAATAAACCCTTTTGTTGTATTATTACGTTACGATACATTTGCCGTTGTTCACAGCCACAGATGAGTTTATGCAAATTCTGACATAAATATTGGACCACTTACTTGAAACAAATATCATGGATCTAGAAGGTTATTTCAACTGCATGACTGCATAAAACTATGCTGGGATAGGTTTATCTATGATCTCAAAGGCTTGGTAAGACATTCCATACATTACTTAGACGGGCAACTGAATTTTTTTTGTTATAACATGCTCTCTATTGTTCATTGTTATCTAATAACTACTGTGTAATATTCATTTTTCCACAATCTAGGGTTTTTGATTATTGCAGAGACTACCCCCAAAATTTACCAGCGAAGTGGGTGGCAGGCTTCCTACGTTTGTTGTGCTTAACAATGTCTTGGGCGAGAAGTGGATTGTATTTTCTGGTGTGGATCATGATGGCACCATATTGCTGATGGAAGGATGGCCTAAAATTTTGAGACAACAACAATGTAAAACATCAAGATATATGCATCTTCTCGTACGATTGTGCTTATAACTTTTACGTTCGCGTTTTCACGCAAAATGGATGTAAAAAATTTTCCAGGAATCATCAAGGTTAACCTTGCATTTCAATACTTTATTATTGAAGTTCCTAACTGCAGACATTTGTACGATCCCGTAGGTCATTTTCAGCAACGTCCAATATGGAAGAGGTTCCTTAAGGTATTTTTCCCAAATATCCTGAACCAAGTACCTGTACGAATGGTACGTGGATCCAACTTTATATTTTTCCACCTTTGACTATCTTGTTTGTGTTGGCGACTGTGAGATTCATGAATGTATTTATGTTGTTTTTTCGTGAAGAAATTACCCCCAGATGCCAGGCCCAACTTCGAGAATACACGTCCGATCAACTTGACACTGGTCAACAAGTATGGTGCCCAGTGGGTGGTTGGCGTGGAATGCCCTTCTCCAACAAGTGTTGTGTTGACAACCGGGTTGGATAGATTTCTTGTACATAATCGAATCAGGATGGGGGAATTCATGTTCTTTCATGTCATCAGTGAAACAACTGTTAATGTTATTTTTGAAATTAGGTGTTATGAGAAGTGGGACCTTTGCGTGGGGAAAGCTACAGCAATGCGATGGAGATTTCAGATGGTGCTGCAAATGAGGGTGAATCCACTGCTTCAGTGAAAGTTGAGTGTGAGGACGAAGCCTTGAACGATGACCCATCGGATAATTAACAATTTTGAATTGGATGAAAATGCAAATGCCTCATTTGTTTTGAAACTTTTTGATGGACATTATTGGAATTTGCATTTATGTTACCAAACAGTTGTGAACTTAGGCATATGGTCGTGCTTATATGTAAATATTTTATCCATTTTTTGGGGAATGTTCATTATGAATTCCCGTTATATTTCTTGTGTAGTTGAGGGTTTGATATTATGTTGGTGGTATAATATGTTTTGTTGGTAATATTCCAGAGTTGTTTCCCATTATTCAGGTAGTTTTATGAAACCTTTAGAATATGTCTTGGAATGGATGTCAATTTTGTTCTTGGGCAAATATTTGTTATTTGTTTCCTATTCTCAAAGTTCCATTTACTTGCACTCATGTATTGTTGTCCAAATTGTTGCTCTTCTTAAGCCCAAGGGTGCATCTCTCATAATTATGTTTAAATGCTGAGGTTGTAATAATTCAATATATATCAAAAAATATATATATATAGCACTCATGTCACCCATCACATACATTCGGTGCATATATATGGCCCTATATATATTGTCATATATATATGCATCTATATATATGGCCATATATATATTGATATATATGTATATATGTATATGCGAGTGTGTATATATATAAAGATATATAATTTTGTATATATATAAGTATATTTATTTATAATTTGTATTTAAGAATTTTTTTATAATATTTAATAAATAATATTTATATTAATAAATATCAACGAAATATATATTTATCCGAAGAAAACATGTTAAAAACAAATTTAAAAAAATAAAGGAGTTTTTAAAAAATTGGATCTTAACTCGGCCAACCGAATGAAATGGTTGACCAAGTAATGATTGAGTGTTCACCGAGTTATGAAGCCTCCAAAATTTTTTTTTAACTCAGCCAACCGAGTTTCCTGCATGATCGAGTGCCATGACCGAGTAGATTCCATCGCTCGGTAAACCGAGCCCATCGCTCGAGTGAGATCAGCCCGAGCGGATAAGTTTCCAGTTTTTTTCCACTCGATCGATCGAGTTGACTGGCTGACCGAGTGGATTCCATCGCTCGATAAACTGAGTCCGTCGATCGAGTGACATGCGACCCAACGGCCAACTTTCCAGAATTATTTTTTCACTCGCCCAATCGAGTATGCTTCATGCCATCGAGTCACCAGGTAGATCGAGTCACACAAACGAGTTGTCTCAGAATCCGTTTTATATTATAATTTCTCCTTCTTCACTCATTCTTCTTATTCCTCAAAATCTTACTCTCACCTTTCTCTTTTTGAGGCTGTGAAAGCCATTCGAGTTTCTACTCAAATTCTAAGACCTATATCATACAACATATTTAATCTTCCATTTTATCCGCTAAATCACATTCACGGTGGTTGGGGCTTTGCACACATTTATCTATTATCTTTTCTCACTAAGGTATGTTTTGAAAAACCATCTTCTTAGTTTGAGTGATATATTGGTGAGACCTTGTATTTGGAGGATTGTGTCATCAATCGAGTTATGTTATGTTGGTTTAATTCATTGGAGTATTTCATCGAACATTTGGTGTGCATTATACAAATTGGGCATACAGCTTTATTGGCATTGAATTATTGGCATTGAATAATGATATTGTTATTATCCCATACAATATTATATCCTTACATTTATTTCATGTTATTAATGAAATATATAAATGCATTAAGGGATAAATAGATGATATGGCTGCTTTAATAGGTGTATGAAATATGAATGTAGTGTTTATATGAGTTTGTTACAATAATATAAAAGATGTGCATGTTACAAGTAATGTAATTAATATAAGAGTAGATGCATAACTTGATGTTTTTTAGGTACCATTGAGAAAATGTATCCGTATGCGTTTGGTGCTCGTGGTCTGACCGCTGATGATATGGGTCAACAAGTAGAGGATGGACGTAGATTTGAAGAGGAGCAAAGACTTATAACTCAAATTCATTCAATGGAAGTTGTAGGTACTGATTTCGATTGGAATCAACACTCCGTGGAAGAACAACAAGAAGAATACGAGGGAATTCTAGCAACTATGCCCAATGCATACGGCATAGAATTTGAAAGTTGGGATACTCGGAGTGAGAGATGGTTTGAGGTGTACAGAAAGAAAAGACGGGTCACTCGTTTTGCAGATGAAGAATGCATGAAACAGATGGAAATTTACAAGGATCTAAAAAAGTTGTGCAAAAATATGGGGTGGTCTAAGTTGTTCGCCTTACGAGAGAAGACATATGAGCGGTTGGTCCTTAAATTCTTCTCAACCGTTCACGTGGGATACGATGATACCTTGCCGGGAGCCCTAACCTTCAACTTAGGTAATGAGTTTCATATGCTTTCTCCGAAACCGTAAATGAAATTTATGGATTTTTGAAGAATAAATTATCCAATCTACCAGAAACGTAGATACACTTCCTTGAATTCAATCCAATAATCTTTTGGAAGAAAATAATGGATGTTTTCCCTAGCCGATCAAAAGCATCAAGTATAAGAAGCCCGGTGATTCGATATTTCCAATGATTTCTCTCAAGTACAATTTTGGCAAAATCGGAATCGGGGGTTATTACATTGGACGAATTGTTCATATTATGGTGTTTGTTGAATGGGAAAAAATTCAATGTTGTGCCTATGCTTTTAAGGCATTTTGTGCGTACAAAACAGCAAGTAGAAAACCATATCGGAGGATTGATTACTCCAATTGCTCGATATTTTGGGATTAATTTGGAAGGTTGGAAGAAATTCCTGGCGAACGCACCATCAACCTCGAACTTCTGATCAACATGAAGATGTGTTTGAAGACACACTCACCTGACATATAGTCTTCCAACGAGAATCCGAGCAATAGATGTGATGAGTAGTGGGGTTATGGACGAACCGTCTCTAGAAATGAGCCACTTGAAGACCTTGTAATGCGTGCTTAATTTCTCTACCTGGTTAACAATATATTCATAAGAGAAGTTTGTGCCATATGTTTGATTTACAACACCCAGTGCTGTCAGCATGGCGTGATAGTTGGGCTGGCCAACAGTCTAGGTACCGGCCTCCACTTCTTCAAGGAGACAGTCAATGAACATTGTCTCCACTTACTTCGTCTATTGAGGTGTGTAAAATACCTTCTCTTGAATTATTTTTGGAGCCATGGGTTACGAGAAGGCTGGGATTTGGGGGTGATACAAAGCTAAGGTAATTGTTGGCTATAACAAGAAACGTGTCTCTTATAGGGAGTGAGTGTGATGATGTTGGTATTGTTATTTATACATAAATATATGTAGTAGTGTCCCACTGTTCGGTCCATGTGTGCATTATTATTTCTTTGACCCTACACAAGTGTTGTTTCATTATGTTTGCACTACACAACAGAAGAGAGACAGGTTGAGCATACATTTGCATGTGGTGTGTGTAAGTTCACACAGAAAATAACAATAATAATTACTTAACATGTCCGGATACGTAATTACAGCAGACCAGAATATTTTCCAACATACACATATTAGTAGCAACAAAATTAGCTCACCAATTTACAACAATACTAAAGATACTACCAACTTAACATCACTACTAAGAAATTTAGGTAGTTTTAATGGTACTCATCATCGATAACGACATCCTGAACATAATAAGAACATGAATATAATGCAAAAGAATACAACGAACAGCAACCATCCAGTTATACGACGCAATTTATGCACATTATCAACCAAAAATAATTTAACTTGTCGCAAACAGCTAATCTGCGCCTCTAAATCCACCACCCTAGCCTTCAGGTCAGCAATTGTTTCAGTAAGAATGACCTCACGACACTCAAGCACCTCTATTGCGACCTCCAACTTATGTATCATCTCTTGCAAATCTGTAAACATAGTACGACCACGTCGAGTAAGGCTACTTACACATCTAGTCCATGAGATTTATAGTTCATTCCGTTGGAGGATGAGATGGTTGAAACATTACTATCGGCGGTCGCTGCGTGAAAATGTGATTAAATGAATGTTAGCAAAACAATATATTCATGTTTCAATTTTTTACCAAGTAACCAACAGACATGTCAAATTGAATTCGATGCAACCATTTACAAAATGTATTACAGAGCTCATTTAAACCATCACACACATAATCCTACACCCCCGGTGATATAATATTTCAATTAAAACGTATTGGGTTACCAACTGAAGTGTAAATGCACGATCACAAGACACACCCACCACACAAGCGTGTCATCAACACCGGACTACTAAATGCACAACCAGGGAAAACATACAAGCCACATAAAGATGAAGATGAATTCAATGAATAATACAATTCATACATACCACCATCAATTAAAATGAAAGACAACATATAGGCTTTTATATTAATTAAGCAACAACATACTCAATCCATCTATCTACACCAATTATTACGATGTGAAGGGACAAAACTAATTATTTTTCACCAGCAAGACTTCAAAATATAGTAACAAATCCACATTCAGTTAAAATGAGTAACAAAATTCAGACTGATGAAAATCAGACACACGATTAATACATACGTCAAATTCTTTCGGGATCAAAGGGTAGATAGGAAAACACAATTATTGACGAATATGATTTCCCGCACAGCAACAACATCACAAAGGTTATAACTACTTTTATATGTAGGGAGATTATCAGATGGGGGGAAACCAAACAGGAGATAACAGGGTATGCCTTTTCCCGATTATTTGATGATCCTTTCGACATTGCTTTGTGTTTTAGTGGTCTACCCACTGCGGATTCAAGCCAACCAAACTAGTCAGACAATACACAACTGTAGTTAGGGTTTTAGATATTCATTCCAGACAACTCGTACAAATAACAAAAATTGGGGAAAATGAGTAACAATACCTTGGAATACTACCATGAAGTCGAAAGTATCCACCATTCACACGCACGCTGGAAATTATAGCTCGAGACGGACCCCGGATGTTACAGCTCCACACGACAACGGCGACCGGTGGAGAAAGGGACGGAGTCGCAAAGGCTGAAATAATTGAATCCGCTGAGAAGTACTTACCGAAAATATTATCTAATTAACAGGGGTATTTAAGTAATTGTCCTCAACCTTTATATACAATCCCATGAAGTAAATACATGATAAAGATAATACATAATGCAAATCACACGAAGTAAACGTAGGATAAGATAAATAATCAGGCCACTAATCCCATATATAACACAACATTTATCATATTCAACCTAATACAATTCCTTCAAATTAAACGCAGCCTTAAAGTACAAAACATTAGCCCAAATCTCTAACAAAATTCAAAATTATAACAATCCACCCAACAATAAATCAAAATATCTCCTGAATATTAGAAGGGTTTGGTGATTATTACTGAGTACAAGATTCCAAAGGTTCAATGGCGAAATAAGTTGGAGAACAATACGAGAGAATGATAAAAAGTTGTGTCCTAATTAGGGTATGTCCAATTTATTTTTATTTATTTTATTTTATTTTTTGTCTATTTTTGTTATGTTAAGAGACATGATTTGCTACATATTATTGTTTAGAGTTGGGTTGTTTTCGTGTTTCCTTTATTAAAATAACTTATTTGTTTTGAGTTTGGGTAACAGTGCTTTGGTTGGATGATGGGGTGCAATGGCATATCAATTTATGTGTGGTTATTTTTTAAATAATATTTATTATATGTACTGTAGTTTTTTATAGGGTTAATGACCAAAATTTTTTGTTCCTATGTTTTTCCATTGTTGTTATATTTCTTATGCTTTTTGTTTTTTGATTGTTAATTAAAATATTGTTATCTTTGTATGTGTTTTTCCATCACATCAGGTCATAAATCTGAATTCTTTAATATTAGAATGCACCATTCAAAAAAAAAATTCTTAGAAATTTAGAGCATTCTTGCTACCTTGAAAATGAATTTAGTCATATTGATTGTTGTCATCCTGATGACACTTGAATTAGGATTGAAGAATTCTGTAATGATATTCTATTGTAGGGGTGGGATAAATGCCTACTATGAATTGTTGTCCACCGATATTGTCTTTGATGCAATGAATCTTATTAACTTTGTTGATGAAAATAAGATCGTAGAATTTTTGTTGAACATGTGGAAAACAATGAATGGGTGGGGGTTTCATAATCCTGGGGCTAATGTGAAAATCATGTGTAAAGTGGATGGAGTGATTATGAGATTTTAAAACATTTTATATATGTGCGGGGGAAGAGGTTGTAAAAGCGATTTCTTGGGGGTTGTAGGTCCATTATGTTTCTGGATGGATGTCAAAGTGATTTCTTGAGGGTTGTGGGCCCATTATGTTTCTAGATGAATGTCATCTCAAAGGCTCTGTTGGAGGAATTATGTGAGTGTTGTTGGAATTGATACTAACAACGAAGTGTTCTCTTTTGAATATGTTGTAGTAGGAAGGGAAAAGAAACGTACGTGGTTGTTTATCCAATTGTTGCTAGAGGATTTAGGCATATATAACGTCTGATTTTAAAGTTTCACACAATGGTTTTGGATTGAAAAATATGTTTTGAAAGGGTGCTAGGGCCTCCAGGGTTGTGGATTTTGATAAGGCCATGAATGAGGTGAAAAACAAAGATAGTGCAACTTTTGATTGGTTAGTGCTGAGTCATCATCTCTTGGTTAGGGTCTTATTTTTGTACTCAGTTAAGATGTGAGAAGTTATAGAATAATATGCTGAAATCTTTTAATGCAATGATCTCAGAAGCTAGTAGTAAACAAATTGTGCACATACTTGAAAGTATTCAGTTGAATTTGATGAAGAAGATTCACACTAAAAGAAATCAGATTCAAAAGTATCACGAAGAGCTATGTCCTGTGATAGATAAAATGGAGGAATTGACGAAGAGGTCTGGTGAGTTTATTCCACAGTAGAATGGACTTGATCTATTTGAAATTAAAAAGGCATTTGAGACAAGGTTCATTGTTCATTTGGAAGACAAAACATGCACCTACAAGAGTTGTATCCCATGTGCTCATGCTATCACTGATTTGTATTATACTAGTATTTTTTCTGTGCGTTGTATGATTTATAATAAATTATTATAAAAATAGTAATATAAGTTTTAAAATAAAATACATAATTATATAAAATATATTTTGATAAAAATTGTTTAAAATAAACTATCTAACAATATAAAAAATATATTAAATATAAAATATACCACAATTAATATATGAAAAATATATTTATATTTTTAAAAATTAATATTTTATTATTATATATGCATATGGATATCAAACTGAAGATAATAAAAAAATAATTAAATTGATATATTTTTTATAAAAAATGGAGGTAAGATGAAAAAGTTATAAGAATTTGAAAATTAGAGTGAAAAAACAAACAAAATGAAAATAATCTGATTGGACATCATAGTTTCTAAAAATAGAAAGTTGATTTTGAGCGGGAAATTAACAATTATTTAAATTAGTCCTATTATCATACTTATATATAGTTATAGATTATATATGGGATACATTTTGACAAATGTTACAAGAAGGAGACTTTCATGAAGACATGTAGTTACTTGATGGGTACTTTGAATAATTATGACATATAACGTTAGACACAATTTCCTCCACTAATACCTCCAAAGGTTGAGAGAATGTCATTAAAACTTAAGTTGCACAAGAGAAAACTAAAACTTGTTGAAGCAAAAATATCTAACATAAAGAAGAAAAAATATGGAACAGACAAACTTACTAGAAATGGTATAATTATGACTTGTTCTTGCCATAAAAATTTTCACAATATAAGAAGTTGTCACTGAGGCCACGACCACCAAAAAACGATTCTGAGCAAGACGGATTGAATATCCCATCACCTGTTGAAGAAGAAACATAAACTAGGAGGGTAAGTTGCAAAATTATGTTTCTCTATTATATTATTGATTTACATATTTTATTAATAACTAAAACGAGACTTATATTTTTACAGGAAGAGAAAGTAATAAAAAAATCAGCCTAGAGCTAAAAAGAGGGGTATGTTTTTAGTTTTTTTGTTATTTCAATCATCTTTGTATTATAAAGGTATAATTATGACATGCTCCATATGTTTGCGGTCCTGTAAAGAATCTCAATGAACCAAACATCTTTCAATGAACTTGTGGAAGATGGTCATGCCAATGAAATTACAAATAACTTCAATTTAATTTCTAATAAGTAGTGGAACTCTACTTCACCTGAAGAGACATCACAAGGTGCAAGCAACCAAGCTACGAAAGAAATACAAGTGCTCATAAATTGGTTGTTTCTTTTCTTAAGAGTTTATCACAAGTTTGCCTCACCTGAATTCATATCTTAAGTTCCTATTACTACAATCTAGATTGTCAGTAACAAAGATTTAGCCAAGACAGTGAATAAGAGAGTTTCAAGTTCCAAAATGATGAGGTCCCAACTACATCAAGGAAGAACAACATATAAGAAAACTACTGACACTAGAAGAAAAACACCAAAGGGAGTGCAAAAAATAAAGTTGTTGAAGTTGTGAAACCAAAAAGTGCCCAAGAATCTACTACAAATGTGAGGAAGAAATTATAGGTTAGTATAATACTTATTTATGTGCAATTTTGTAATTCCTTTTATTATTGCCACACATTTTCCTTATCCAGATAATTAAGTAATTACTCATTCTAATTCATAGGTAATAGAGGACCTTATTATCAACACCCAAAGGCTTTAACTAGGCCATTCAAACCTCCAGGAAGTGGCATCATAACATCTGATGTAGTATGCGCAGTGTGTTTGCATTTTTTTTATTTTGAAATTTTGACTGTTTGTTAGAGTTAGATCTGTTAACCTTCTATATGTTTTAATGGATTTGGAATTCCGACATTTGGTTGGAAATTTAGGTTTGTAAACCTCTTATTTATATTGTGGAAATAATATTATGACTTTTTGCTAGAATCAAGGTCTATAAACCTCCTCTGCTTTGTTTTCAATTTGAGATTTAGGATCTTCATTGTGTTGTACATGGATTTGTTTCATTTAAATTTATGATTCATGGACCTCTATTATCTCGTGTCATGAAAATTTTGTAAAATTCATATGGCAGCATTTTATTTTGTGTTGTTTCAATTTACTTTATTTTGGCAACTTCCATTCTTATGTAATTTTGTGTATTAGTTAAACAATTATGTAATCATACCAATTCATCAAAGCTTAAAATTAGATTAATTTATAGTCATTTATTACAATGGGAGTGTCCAATTTCCACAATCACATATCAAAATCAAAATTTGAACGCAATACACAACACTTTAACTAGGTCTAAGAAACATAATGCCAATTATATTTTAACATGCATGATTGTTAGTGAAAAAAATAGAGCAATCCACAAAAACTACTTCATTTTTTTCTTCATTGCTTCCATCTCATCTTCAAGATTGTTAACTCATATGATTTGACTTTAAGATTGTTAACTCCAATCAGTTCACTTGAAAATTGTTGTTGGTTCGTACTACATTACCTTCAAGATTGTTAATTCATCTTAGAAGACCATGAATTATATGTTGAGCTCTTTCTCCCATGAAAGGATCAACCCACACAATAAACTTATAGCCTTCAGGACCCTAAAATATTTTACCTAATGAAAGTTTGAACTAATGAAGATATGCATCTACAAAATCTACACATTTATATAAAAAAATATGTAGCAATATTTTCACACATTGGACTTCAACCCGAACTAGAATTCCAACAACTTACCTACTTGAAAATATTCACATCAACCATATCTCCTATCAAAATTGAGATCGATCTATAAGTCTCTCTATGGAAATTCTCTCACAATGGTAATGACAATCCATGGTTGTTAATCCTTCGTTGCAAGAATTTCATTTATATGCCCAAAGCCCTAAATTGAAGAATATAAGTTGTCACACATTCGCAAGATTTGAAAAAAATGAGTATATCCCTTAGCTCTAAGTTTAAGAGTCGATTATATTCTTAAAACACACATATAGGTCACGTGCTGCAATTTTTACTCAAAAATTACTATAAAAATAATAATATTGTAATTGGTCAAAGTCATAAAGAACATAAAGAAATCAATACATTTTTTTTACGTTTAAGTATCAAATAAAGAAATTTTTTTACCCCATTATCACTTTAAAAAAAAAAGCTACAGATCAAATTGGTTTTTTATCTCAACCCAAAATAAATTAAACATACTTTATTTTGTCAATACATAAACCTCACATGTAATTCCTGCCCTATGCATATCTCCAAACTGTGAATTCCGCAGCAAATTGCAAAACGACGTCGTGTGAGAATGGCGAGCGAAGCCTTGAGGGCATACAGAGCGGTGCTGAGAGCGACTCGTAAGACTTTTGCCGGCGACACCCTGATGCTCCGGGAGTCCGCCGCCGAGGTTCGGAAGAAATTCGAGGAAAATCGTCACGTGACCTCCCCGGCGGACCTTAACCGCCTTCTCGAGGAGGCACGTGAGGCTTCTGACTTCATCTCAACCATGATCGTCCAAGCCAAGCTCAACGAACGTGGCGGTTACGGTACGGACTAAAAACTCATTGCTCAGCTCTGCACACCATTTTGTTTTTCTGTTCCTTTTTTTTTGGTTTATTTGTGCGTGCAATGTGTTCCTGGAGTTTGATTGGGAAATTGTGCTACTTTTTTTTTTTTTAGACGTGTAATAGTTGATATTTTGTGTTAGCCAGATTCATAATTTTTTTACGAAATGGTCGGCTTTTGCTTTGTTCTTTACAATTTTGATGTGACTTTTTATTTTCTTTGAACTTTGATTTGTGCAATGCATTAAGAAGAATCAGCTGAATATCACCAATTACATAATCGAGTGTGTGTATATATATTTTTAGGGACGATGCTACAATATTAATGTAGGCCTTGCTCATGATCTTGGGTGTTTTTACGGGTCTGGATCTGTGGTAGTGAAGATCCTTCAGGCTTTCTGTTTACTAAAATAGCATTGTCGAATCTTAATACTGAGCGATCTCAGTTTATCAATCTATTTTGTCAATACCAAAGTCAAAGCTCTTGTTCTATTGTTCGGAGATGTAAACAGCAACAGTTTTTTCATTGGTATGGTTAAGCTCTCTAAACTCTGAACTAAGGGTAGCCTCTCTTAATGTTTCGTGCGTAATCGATCATCTCTTTAGTTGCTTCTCTCCCAGCTGATCCATACCCTGGATCATGGCTTGAACTGTGGTTCATGAAAAATTTGATTTTATAAGGCACTTAATTGTGTACAATGTATTGATTATCACATATGGAATGTTGAGATGGATCTTGTGGACACAATTGGATTATGTAGAATGACGAATGAATTCATAAGAAAGAAGATGATGTAGCCCCAATAGGTGAGAAAATTAGATAAGCCTGTTTGTGATTTTTTGGACATGTTCATAGGAGACCGTTAGACGCATCAGTATGATGGGTAGAAGGTAGAGAATCTTTAACTCAAATCATAATGTGAAGGGGAAGACCTAAAAGGTTTGAAAAGAAACTATTAAAAAAGACGTTCTACTCATAGGGGCATATATCACAACGGTGATATATGATTTATATAGCTGACCCCACGTAGTGGGACAAAAACCTTGTTTTATAGATTATCACATAACTGCAAATTTACTCTAAGCCTGTTTGAGAATGCAATAGATATGTCTATGCTTGTATAGATAGTGCTCGCTTTTATACCTCTGCGGAATTTGTTTGTTGGATTTTGTTTTATGCTAAGTGGTGCTTTCAACCCCTCGGCACACACGCAGGGGCACACCAGCCCCACATACAGCCACGTATATTTCTGACATATAATTTCACTTGGAATTGTTACTGCAGAAGTGAAGCCGGAAAAAGTGCATGCTGGAGCTACACTGGAAGTTCCTTCTGAAGACATTCTCAAGAAATGCACACAAAACTAAAGCGTCATCAGTACATTAATTAGCACAATGATGGATCATTTAGTCCCAAGTGGAAATTTTTTTATTTTTCTTTCCCTATGTTTGATGTCCTCTTTCAAAGTTTGAATAATTTTTCCTCTTGCATATTTACACTGGACAACTTAATGATCCAGTCCAGGCCCTTTTCTGTTCTCTGAATAACAATCTGAGGTGGGCTATCAGTTTTAGAAAAATTGCATTGTTTATGTTCTACTGACTGCTGTTTCTCCATAGAGGGAGGGAGGGAGAGAGAGAGAGAGAGAGAGAGAGAGAGAGAGAGCAATCAATGCCTTGTATGAAGATGATTTTACTCTTAATGAAATAGCTATACTGATTTTGATGATATCTGTTAGATCCGTCCAGTTAATTGAAGACAAACCGCTTTGATGTTAGGATATTCCATATATAATACTCGTTCATTCCGTTTTCAATTGTCGTGGACTGGGGGCATTAACCCTGACCTCAATTTCAAACAAATAAGCTTGATCACAAGCTAAGAGTGAGCTTTGAGTTTCTCTATCAAGCTCGAGTTCAAGCCTCGCACTGTATTTACCTGGTGATTGCACCCTTATATGGGCCACTGTAATAGTGAAAATAGTTAGAAAGTCATCATCCAACAACATTTGACTACAATGTAATCCTGAACATGGAGTGCAATATAACGTTACATAATATGAGATTGTTTAACCTAGCCTCTTTGCACCCTGGCTTAAACAAAATTGGCTCCAATAGACTTAAATATAGAAGAAAGTGAATTGTAAAAGTAAAGAAAAATGGCCCCATTCGAATAGGCAGAAGTTCTTCCCTCAGTCCACTATTTTGTTAACAATGGAAGGAGCGCAGCAAGTTACACCAAGTGGATATGCGACTGAAGCTATTCTTCATCATCTTCTTCATCTTCATCATCCTCTTCATCTTCCTCATCCTCTTCATCTTCCTCATCTTCTCGATCTTCCTCATCTTCATCTTCTTCCTCATCTTCATCTTCTTCATGTTGTTGCTCTTCCTCGTGAGTTTCCTGCTTCTTGCTTGATCCACCATCTCCTGAAATGAACATAACAAGATAATTCAGGCATGTTATAGATTGAAAATCCTAGAACGCTTCTTTCAATAGATTCAGCAGCTAATCTAATAATTGAAAAAAAAAAAAACAGTTTTTACCGGATTCACTGAATATGATTCCACCAGAACATAATCCTTCCTCAATTTTGATGAGCTTAAGAGTCATTCGAGGCCCGATCTCTTGAAGCTTGACAGCGCTCTTATTAGATGCTCGATTAACTCTACCAAGATCCGTAGGTAGACTTACTGTTGCTGCTTCATCATCCCCTTCACTTTCTGATCCAAAACCAGCTCTTCAATGAAACAAAGAAAAGAATTAATAAATTTAAATCAATGGAACATAATCAATGTTTAAATGACAATAGAACCAGTCGGAGCAAATGATGCAAAGCTCCAACTTCTTATACTTATTGTACATTGAAAGATTAAAAGGTTAACAATCATAAATAAATCTGGACTTGATTCCATGCTTCTGAAACTAAATCCAAAATGGCTTATGAATTGAAGTTAGGATTCAACAAAAGATCTACTTTTCAAGATCACTATTCCACACGGCCAACTTAAAATTTTACCAAATTTATTTATAACAAGGAAGCCGACAAGAGGAAATTAAACTACAACTTCATTTGGGAATACGATAAGCTGCTACAGAGAACTGAATATTTGAAAGCAAGTTGAAGAATTCACTTTCCCCTGATCACATGCTGGATTAATAATAGTGGAATTCAGGCACAATTAGGCCAGGACTCACAAAAGTGACAATACAAATTGATAGGGCCAGTTTGTTAGCTAACATCATATCAATTGGCAATTGTCTGGAAGCAGGCTATGTTCCAAAGCCTACAAGATGTGCCAAGGGATTTAATTTTCACAGCACAGGCCACGGATATGTCAAGAAACACATACCATAAAAAACAAGAAATTGTAATTCTCAACTTCACCAGGTTTATCCTTTACATACTACATTTAATCTATGGTAGTCCAGAGAGAGAGAGAGAGAGAGAGAGAGCATACCTTGTCACAAAATCACTCACATCCTGAAGACTTCTCAAATCAGGCACCTGACGGTTCTGCACAAACTTTCGTATTCTTCGGGACACCCCAATAGGCTGTAATCTGATTGAGTAGTGCCGGAAATCAATAAGCTTGGTGTCTTTATTGTAGTTAAGCAGCACAATCCTTTGGCATGATGAAAGCTTGACCTGCAACACACTTATGATAAGAATACTATGTCGAGCACAAACAAGATTCAGGTCAGGCATTCGAAGACTTACAGTGTTTATATCTATAGCGGGAAATATATTCTGAAACATTATGGTAGTAAGCTTTAGATGCTGCTCCCCAGTCCCAAAACCAGATAGTACTATCTACAATTTCAATCATTGAACTCAGGTTTCATAATTAATGGAAGAGTTTAGATTGTTGCTTCCACAAATATTAGAAGCAATCAAGTTAACATTAAAGAAATGTACAATTACCAAGGGTGGGTTCTGAAAAAGATCTTTATGAATTCTTGGGCGCAGCTGAGACTGAACAATATCAGCAGCCAGTGAATACTCATGAATTTTAAAAGTAAGAGTCGGACCCTGCGGCGTCCTAGCCACCCTCAAGTATGGTGCCGTGCCTGTTTTCGACAAAATTAAGAAATGTGTAACACCCATTGGCCCCGCAACATTCAAGAAGTCTCTGAGATTGTTACGCTTTTTTTCCTACAAATGCCCAAACAAAAAAAAGGCAATTTTTGTAAACATAAGAGCTATATTCATCGACCCAATATAGAACATAGTAGACATCTCAAAAATGCTCAATTCATATCTGCAGTCCGTTTGCTTAGTTGCAACTACAACCAAGCTTAAGTATGGAGCATATAAATGCAGATAAATGCAATTCAAGACAAATAATCCAAATTACAACACTAAATTTCATCGTCAAGAACAAGTAACAACAATAATTAAAATACACCTTGAGCTTTAGAGCAGTGAAAGGAAGCATCAACTTTCTTAAATCCGTCTGCAATTGTTTGAGAACACCGGGCAATTTCCCCCGACAAAACACGAAGCTCTTTGGGATTTTGTCCCCTGTTACGTGGTCTACAGTTTGCTGCTTCCGAGCAATCGGCCTAACAAAGGGTGTCCTCTTATTCTGAATGATTAAAATTCAGAAACACAAAATAATTACCAAACAACTATAGTAGAAAACCAGAAATCACCAAAAGAAAAAAAAAAAATTAGAACAAAACCTCGACCGCTAAATATAATTTCCGTGCTTACCTTTCGAAATCGAGCCATGGGGAAAGAAATACAAATTGAGAAACAGAAATGAGAGAAACGAATGCAACGGAGACAACAGATGTTTCTCAAGGAGAGGCACAATGGAAACGAAGGAGACTAATGCAGTGTGGGCTGGGTTGTCCCTAATCTGTTGTGGGTGGGGACAGCCCGAGGTGTTTGGGCTGGGTTGTGGGCTGAGATCGGCCCAACCCACAACCAAAAGTAACCTAGATCCACTGGCACGGTGGCACCCTCATTCTGTTTCCGTACTGCAAAAACAGCACTCTCTCTCTCTCCCATTTCTTCTCTATTCTCTCTCATCTTCCACGACTCTCGAATTGTCAAATTATGGCAAAAAAAAATAAAAAATTAATAAAATATAGTGGAAAAAAAAAATTAAAAAAAAAAAAGCAAAGTCGCCCCTGCGAGAGGCGACTTTGCTTACTCGGTTGGGCACTCGGTCGAGTCACCACTCGACCGGTCGAGTGGTACCTGACACTCGGCCCAGGCACTCGGTCTGCCACTTTACTCGGCTGGCCAAGTGACGTAAAGGATTTGGATTTCTAAATCCGTCCGTTTTTTTTTTTTTTAATTTCAACTTCAATATTTCTCTCTCTATCACATTTATTACCACCCACCCACACCACACCTTTTTCTGTTCCTCATCTCTTTCTTCACTTCTTCTTCACTTCCCTTTCAATTTTTTTTCAATATTCACGGTTCGTTTATCTCCATTTCTCAAAAATTTGTTGAGGTAATTTTTTTCTACATTTTTATGTGTGTGTGTTGTTTTGTGTGTGGGTGGTGTGTGTGTGTGTGTGTGTGTGTAGTGTTTTGTGTGTATGTATGTGGTTTTTGTGTGGTGTTTTTGTGTGTGTGTGTATGGTGTGTGTGTGGTGCTTTGTGTGTGCTGGAGTGTGTGTGTTGTGTGCTTGTATTGTATGTTGTGTGTGTGGTGTATGAAATGTATGTGTGTGATGTGTGTTGTGGTGTGTGTGATGTGTGTTGTGGTGTGTGCTTGTGCTTGTGCTTGTGCTTGTGTGTGTGCTGGTGTGTGAGTTTGTGTGTTTGTGTGTTTGTGTGTTGTGTGTGGCTTGCATTTGTGTGTATGATGGGTGCTTGTGTGTGGTTGTGTGATGTGTGCGTGTGTGCCGTGTTTTGGCTATGTGTATGTCGGTCGGTATAAGAATGAATAATTTGTAATAAATTTTGTTTAATTTTTTGCTATATAAATTGTTATAGATTTACCGTTAATAATTTTTTTTTTAAATTATTTGATGTAGGAACTGTTGAAATTGTTGCTGTTGTTGTGCATTTATCGCAACCCTCAAATTATTGCCGTTGCATTGAGATATTGCTTCATTTCAATATCAGGTTTGAATTTTACTAATTTATTAGTTGAAATTAATTTCATTATACTTTGTAATTATATAGCTTAATAATACCTCTTGCATGCAAAAAAATAGTTAACTCCATATTTCAAGTTTATTAATACATCTTTATTATTTAAGATATGGAGTCTTCAAACAATGTCAGTATTGTTGTTTATATTGGGGATAGTAGCGATGTTCCACCTGTTTGTGCAACAAGGGTACCTCGCGACATCGGATATTCTGGCTTGGTATCAAAATTCTTTCAACTGACAAGGATTGATAGCAATGAATATAAATTCAACATATCCGCTTCACTATATGCAAACAACAGATATCATCGTATACCAATCAACAACGATGATAATCTATGGTTTTTCTTTGCACCGGATGCGGATAATCAATATGTAGAATTTCATATTGATCCGAAAAAACTGCAAGATAATGCTCTTACAGATATTCTTCCAAGCAATTAGTATTTTCAATATGCTTCTTACTTAAGAGGTGATGACATTAATAATTCAGCACTCGTCAGGCAAGAGCATACTGTTGGAACCTCAAGGTCCAATAATGAGAGTATTCCAAGTGAAAGAGAAAATGCTCATAGAGAGGATCAAACACATGATCCATTGATTGACACTTTTGGTGTGAATGAACTAGAAGACTCTGAATCTGACGAAGACGAGTTGTCAAGTGAATCAGATGAAGATGGGGTGGATATTGGTGATATTCAAACTTTGTATTCCCCAAATCAACAGAGATCACCAACCAATCAACAACCACCATTTCCATCAAGTGCTCAGAGATATTCCATGGATCCGAATATCCCGTTCTTCAATGCATCGTCACATGAAATGCTTGTAGACTCATTTGATCTTCCAAAAAAATTTAGATATTATGATGCTACTGAAGGAGTGCTCACAAAAGGCATGGTATTCAAAGATAAAAAGAATTTGCAGTCTGCAGTTAAAGACTTTTCAATTCGTATAGCGAGGCGTGAATATCGAGTAGAGGAAAGCACACCTCGTATATGGAAAATCAAATGCAAAAATAATAGTGAGACTACACATTGCAACTGGTGGTTGCACGCAGGTTACAAACAAAAGATTGATATGTGGGAAATCACTAAGTATGGAGGCCCTCATACGTGCCTAATGAACGCGGTGTATGTTGACCATCAAAACTTGTGCAAAAATATGATAGCTGCGTTGCTAACTGGAATGGTTCAGATAGATCCCGGGTATGAGATTAAGTGTGTTCAACAACAAGTGTATGATAAGTTTCAATATAAAATCTCATATCATAAGGAATGGCATGGTTTGAAACGAGCAAGAAAAAATGTGTATAGTACATGGGAGAGCTCAGTTTTAAAACTACCAAAATTTTTGGGAGCTTTACAAAAATGGAATCCAGGCACAGTTGTCGAGTGGCGCCACATGCCCGAAGAGACAAATGGTGTAAAAATGTTGAAATATGTGTTTTGGGCGTTCAAGCCATGTATAGATGGGTTCCAGCATTGCCGTAAAATTATTAGTGTTGATGGAACTCATCTTTACACTAGATACAAGCACAAGATGTTAATTGTTGTTTCCATGGATGCAAATCAACATCTTTTACCTTTGGCTTATGCACTTGTGGACGAAGAAAGTTTTGCTTCTTGGACATGGTTTCTTCGTATGATATCGAAACATATTGTTCACGGTAGAGAAGGAATATGTCTGATTTCAGATAGACACGCCGGTCTTTTGAAAGCAGTGGAAAGAATTGCAGATTTTCAGCCACCTCTTGGAGTCCATCGTTTCTGTTTGAGACATGTCTGTTCGAATTTCAATAGCAAGGTCAAGAATGTGAAGTTAAAGGACATGTGTTGGCAAGCCGACTCAGCGTTCACAATCAGAGAGTTTGAAAATGTAATGGATCAGATAAAGGCGTTGAATGAGAGGGCATATGATTACCTCTCGAAAATCAAAAAGGATCAATGGACTCTTGCATATGACGGAGGCTGGAGAAATGGAATTTTGACAACAAATTTGTCTGAGTGCATGAATGGCGTGTTGAAAGGTGCACGACGGCTCCCAATCTGTGCGATTGTGCAAGCTACATTTTATCGATCGATAAAATATTTTCTTGACCGATTGACACTGGGCCGTGAAATGCAACAAAGGAACCAACCATGGTTTGATGAGGTGTTTAAGAAGTATGATTAACGACAACGGAAGACAATGGAACATCAAGTCTATAAGGTTGATTTTACTGATCAAAGTGCTTCCGTGAAAACATTTGTGCCAGGAACAACGAGATGCTATACCCACATTGTCAAGTTGATGCTAAAAGAGTGTAGCTGTGGAGACTGGAAGCAAAACGGCATACCATGTTCACATGCAATGCAAACTTGTCGACATTTTGGAGTCAATCCGATGATTTACATGAACTCATTTTTCAATACAAGTGCGTATGTGGACACCTATAGTGGTAAGTTTGAGCCATTGCCTGATGAATATTATTGGGATGAGGCTTCCTTCCAACTGTGTCATAATCCGGCATTGCGTGAGAAGAGGCATAAAGGAAGAGGCAAGACGACGAGAATTGAAAATGAAATGGATTGCGCACAAACACGCGCTAAGCAACAATATCGTGCACAAGATCAAGCTGCTTCCCAGACTGGAACTTCATATGACCGTAGAAGAGATTGTTGTGTTTAGAAATTTGTAATGTTGTTTGTTTTAGATGTAATCAATTTTTGATATGTATGGGGATTATGTGTATTCAATTTTGAATTAAGATTGATGTTAGTTTTCCACTGTTTTTATGTATACCATTTCAAATTTTATGTAATTTGTTCCATTACAATATTTTAATTATGTATTGTTCTTCTAATAGATTTAATCTTATTGCAGTATGGAGTATTTTGGAGGATATGGCCCTATTAGTGGTGAGATTTTAAGGGAACAACACATACACCGATCTGAGGATGTATTTGCAGGAGAAGTTGACCAAAAATTGAGGTGCAGACACGGAAGTGGTATCTTTTGGAGACTTGATGACCATGATCCTTATGAGGATGACCCAAACGATGATGGCAGGGAAATACTCAGACGTACACAGAGGTTGCATTACCGAGTCATATACATGTGTATCGTATGAGATTCTATGGTGTCTACAGATGTGGTGATTATACAATTAATAAATCATTAATCACTGCACTGGTTGAGAGGTGGCGGCCTGAAACTCATACATTTCATTTTAGAGTTGGAGAGGCGACCGTGACATTACAAGATGTCGCATTTATTTGGGGCCTGCCAATTGAAGGTGGGGCCGTTATAAGTTCAGATAATTCAACCGGTAGGTCATATTGGACTACACGTTGTCAAGTGCTTCTGGGATGGGACCCTAATGCAGAAGACTTAAAAGGGTCACGATTTTCACTTTTAGCATTAGGTACACACCTAAGCATGCACCCTGTTACCGATAACAGCCCACAACAACATGTTGTGCAATATGCACGTGGATGTGCCTTGATTTTGTTAGGATCCATAATGTGCCCAGATACTTCTGGGAATATGGGGTCATTGGTATATTTGAATCAGCTAGAAGATATTGATGAATGCTGTAATTTAAGTTGGGGTTCAGCGGTACTAGGTTATTTGTACCATCAGCTATGCAATGCATCACATAGAGGTCGTACACAAATTGGTGGGCCCATGCAACTACTGCAGGTAAATATTTCTATATTGTTAAATATAAATATGTTATAAAAAAATGTGAAAATAATTTTACATATTATTGTTTCATGATAGATATGGGCTTGGTTAAGAATTACTTTTCTTACGCCGCAAATGTCGGGAGGTAGACGCCTAAATACAGCGGCAATTGTTGGTGTGGATGGAGTTCTTCCTGTTGCACCGTATGGTGCTGAGTGGTTACAATACCACAACTTTACAACTAGTTTGACGAACAACTTAAGGGCTATTCGGGAGAGTTTAGACAGGCAAACTCCACAAGAGGTATGATATGTATTTGATGAGATTATGCTATATTTCTATTAGATTTTACTTAACTTTATATTTATGCAGTTCAATTGGCAACCTTACGACCCATACCCAACTGCTGTGAGGGCATATATTGACCTTGGAATTATCAGAGTCACGAATGTGTAGATGTCAAGATGCCCTATGATTCATTATTCGATTGTTGAGTTATATTACCCCGATCGGATATTGAGACAGTTTGGGATGAGACAACAAATTCCACTAGGCATTACTGATGTGCACGATTCATTGCATAATATATGCCGTAGAGGGCGCTCCACTACAAATTGGGCTGAAACACATGCTTCATTTATAGAATGGTGGTTTAACATAAATGATCATATTGTCTCCGCTCCTGCTATTGGTTGGAATGAGTCAGACGTCGAAGATGGTTATATGAGATGGTATGAAAGAATAACAGGACGTCTAATAACTCCAGGGTTAAATATGCAAGTGGGGTACCAACCGCAATCGAATGCATCTATAGAAGTTTTGGTATGTGGCTGTATTTTGGTATTCAAATTTCTATGTGCCTTGATTATGTAATTCATGTTTATGTTTTTATATTGTGAATTTACTACAGGAAAGTCTATGGGAAAATTTGAATCAACTTGTCATAGACGAGCAACCGTATCTTAGGAAGCCCTTCAGACGATCAGTAGAAGACATATACTCGCAGGCTAGAGCTCACTTTCATGATCGTCGACCATCATTCCAACGCCATCACTCACAGTATGAGCCTGAACCACAACACGATCCTGAACCACAACATGATCCTGAACCACAACATACATCACAATATAGCCCAGAACCTCCAGCATCATGCAATTATGGAAATTTTCGGCCACAGTTCAATTCATCCCCCATCTCATATCCTCAAGCTGGCACTGCATCATCATCTTTTAGATTGAATATTACAACAGATGATAATGAATCAGATGGCGAACCTGAGCCACAAGAAGATCGAGGTAGAGGCAAAAGGAAAAAAACAAGGCGTCGTTGTTTTACAGGATCACATTATGAGTATTAATTTGTTCTCTATGTAATTAAACGTATCATGACTGCATTTGTTCACTATGTAATTAAACGTTCAACTACTTAGTGGTGATGTTCTAATTATTATTATTATTATTATTAATATTATTATTATTATTATTATTATTATTAAAAAAATCAATATATAAAATTACAAAGACTGATTTCCACTCGGTCGGCCGAGTAAAATGAGAAACCGAGTCACCCGACCGAGTGCGAAGGTTTCCGAATTTCCTACGCACTCGGCCGGCCGAGTAAAATGAGAGACCGAGTCACCCGATCGAGTGCGAAGCTTTCAGGAATTCCTGCGCACTCGGCCGCCCGAGTAAAGTGTCTGACCGAGTAACCTGACCGAGTGGGAAATTTCAGCATTTCCTTCGCACTCGGCCGCCCGAGTAAAGTGCGCGACCGAGTAACCTGACCGAGTGCGAAATTTCAGAATTTCCTTCGTACTCGGCCGCCCGAGTAAAGTGCGCGACCGAGTAAGCCTACCGAGTGCGAAGCCACGGACAGTTTTAAAAACCCACATTCTCTTCATTTTTCTCAAACCCTCATCATTCGAAACCCTAGCCCCTTCAAATTTCTCCTCTTCAATCCGAAAAATTACCATCATACAACTGAATTTTTTCATTCAAATCATTCAACCCATCATTTTAAACAACAAATTGTTCCAATCTTCGAAGAAAGTGGTGGAGATTTGAAGGATTCAAGCAAGAACAACAATTTTCATCTTTTCACTGTTAAGGTATATTTTCGTTAACCATTGCTTTTGTTGATTAAATATGTTGATGATGGACTTATTTGGAGTATTTTGACATGAAACTTGATATGTTTTCTTGCAATTTTTCATTGAAGTTTTTTATCGAACACTTGGTATGCATGATATAATCTTCTATTTAGATATGTTTTCATTTAACATTGAGGTTGTTGTTTGAATATATTGATGAGGGACTAATTTGGAGCATTATGACATGAAAGAAGTTATGTTTTTTTGTAAGTTTTCATTGAAGTTTTTTATCGAACACTTGGTATGCATCATATAAATTGGGAATGTGCCATGATTTAGTGTAGAACAATGATGAAATGATCTTAATATCCCATGAAATTGAATGTTGAATGATGAAATCCCATGAATTTCAATGTTGAATGATGAAATTGCTTGAGATGAATATTGTATTATACGACTCTTCAACTTTTTGAATGATTAAGTATGGGAGATGAATATTGTATTATATGACTCTTGAACTTGTTGACATGAATGTAATATTAATTCCATGTCATCTAGGTACCAATAATGGATCATACTATGGATGTTGTCGATACTACCTTCGAATGGAGTCAACACTCCATTGAAGAACAACAAGAGGAGTACCAAAGAATTTTATCCACCATGTCGGATGCCTTCGGCATACACTTTGCAAATTGGGAGAATGAAAGTGCAAGGTGGTTTGAAGTGCGAAGGAAGAAAAGGCGAGCCACTCGTTGGGCCGATGTAGAATGCATGCAGGAAATGGGCATATATGAAGATTTGAAAAAATTGTGCAAGAATATCGGGTGGTCTAAATTCTTTGCCATGCATGAGAAGACGTATGAGCCCCTAGTTCTCGAATTCTTCTCACAGCTTCAAGTAGGATACAATGAAACGGTGCCGGAATCCATGATATTTTATGTGGGAAACGAGTGCCACCATCTTTCGGCCGAAGAGCTCAATCATATTTATGGATTTCCCAAGAAGAAGTACTCAAATCTACCCAATGAGAGGATCAATTTTCCCGAGTACAACCCAATCACTTTTTGGAAGGAAATAACAGAGTATCATCCAGATAAGCCATCGGTCTACCACTCTAGTAGATCGAAAGCATCGAGTATTCGAAGCCCGGTCCTCCGATATTTTCAGAGGTTCATCTCCAATACAATTTTGGCGAAACCTGAGCCTGGAGTGGTCACCTTGGATGAGCTGTTCGTGCTATGGTGCTTGGTGAAAGGTAAGAAGTTCAATGTGGCACCAATGCTCTTGAGGCAGTTTGTCCGAACAAAAAATCAGGTGGCTAATCATATTGGAGGTTTGATCACTCCAATTGCTCGACACTACGGGGTCAATTTGGAAGGCATGGAAGAGACACCAGGCGAGACAAGTATAAACCTCGATTTGCTGTGTAACATGAAGATGTGCCAATTACATCTCGGCACCAGAAAATTGTATCTAATTTTATCAGATAAAAAGAGGTTTGCACTGCCCAATTCTTGCCTCACCAATATTGCTGGAGGGAAGGGCCATAATATTTTACTGAATGACTCGGTTCATATAGAAGCAATCGAGGAGACTGAGAATGAATTAAAGAATGAGGAGGAACGGAGGAAGAGGAGGAGAAGAACTACGGATGCCAGAACAGAGCCTATGGACCTTGATATTGAACAACTACAGGCGGATGAAATGATGGGTGAAGCACAACTGCCCTCATACGATCAGGCAAGAACTTCTTCACAACATCCACAGTATCCATCTCAGTATCAAGGGGGGTGGAACGATTGGTCGGATTGGAGAAACGCTTTGGATGCGCGTCTTGCCAACATAGAAGGGGATGTTGCCAACATAAAAGAGTATGTGAATCGTCAAGCCTACAATTCTCAAATTTCACTTGACATGCAAAGGCAACAATATGAGGCACAAGGCCATTTTCAAGAAAGAGAATATCCAGCTTATCGACCATTCGGCCCATCCAACACACCGTACCGACCCCCTCAGTGACTACTTTTTAAGAATGTATTGCTTTCATTTGAACCTCTTTACTTTGTTGTTTATTGATGATTTTGAGTAGTATTAAATTTGATTTGAAATTTTGCCTTATAAAGCATAATTATTGTTATTTGTTGGAAAATCAATTCATCAACACATTTCAAGAAATTATAACAATCTCATTTAACAATTCCATCAACTTTTTACCAAAATAAATAAATTAATAAATTCAACTACAACCCGATAAAATAAAAATAAGAGAATGTACAAAAATGGGAGAACGAACGAAAAACCGAGAAGATGAATAAATCAGAAAATCCACTCGACCAGCCGAGTGGAATTTTAACCGAGTGATTCGGCCGAGTGGAGAGATTACACATTTTAAAAAATTTCCCTTCGCACTCGGCCAGCCGAGTAAAGTGGCAGACCGAGTGCCTGGGCCGAGTGTCAAGTACCACTCGGCCGGTCGAGTGGTGACTCGACCGAGTGCCCAACCGAGTAAGCAAAGTCGCCTCTCGCAGGGGCGACTTTGCTCATTTTTTTAATTTTTTTTTTCACTATATTTTATTAAAAAAAAATTTTTTGCCATATTTTATTAATTCTGCCCAAAATCTCAATCATCAAATAATTTTTTTTCCTTTATTCTTTTAAATTTTTTATTTATAACTGTTCCATTTCAACTATATATTTTATAAAAAATATATCAAATTAATTCTTAATTTAGAATTTTTAGTTTGACATTCAGTTTTCATATATAAAACTAAATTATTAATTTTTAAATATAAAATATATTTTATAAAGTTAATTGTGATATTTTTATATAAAATAAAAATGTTCGATTATTTGACACAAAAAATATTTAGGTTAATTAAATTTTTATATAAAGAGAAGTTGATAAAATAATACAAGTTTAGATATATATATATATAACTTTGTTAAAATATAAAATTTCAAAAATATAAATTTTAGAGAAATTAATTATTTTTATATGATTATTTTCAAGAATTTAACAAATTTTTTCAATGTTTTACCTTTCTAGAAATTATGATAATTTTTCTAATTTTAAAATTGTTTCAGAAATTACTATATAATTTTACCCTTTCATAAATTATGATTATTTTTTTTTTAATTTTTAATTTTCAGACTACTATTATGTTCTTTTTCAAAAAATTTGTCTTTTAATAAAATAATTTATTATAAATTAATTTGATATTTAGTAAAATATTAAGTTAATTAATAATTTTTTGCTAATATTTTTAATACTAAATAATAAACTTTTAATAGAAAAACATATACACAACTAACTTTCATGCATCGCACGGCTTCCACACTACTTAACCAATTATTGAATCATCACACGCATCAATTTTCACAATATTATAATATTTAAAATATCCACTAACATCTAATGATTTGACATCTATAATAATAATTTAATCAATCACAACCCAAAACAAACATTACTTTTACCATACATTTAGTTGTGTTATCACAGCCGATTGTTCTACAACCTCCTTCGATCTTATCCAAATATACCCTGAAGGTTTTAGGTGTTTAAGTTATTGTTGGTACGAAAAACGAAAAGAACGTTTCAATCAATTATGCAAAATTTTAAAATTTATATAATTAATAAAATTTCCTCTCTAATTTTTATTTTATAAGAAATGGTTTATTTTTTACAATGAAATTCCTTCTTGGGTACGGAATCAACAAATTTAGTTTTATTGATTGGATTTATGCTATGCTAAACTTCTCCAAGGCCCAATGTTGATCCATTAGCACTAGCAAAGTGGGTTAATGGGCCTGTCTCCACAACGTTATTCCGTACCCGCCCAACTGGCTAAAACATGGGCCTGGCCTAAATCTTCCCACAGCTCACAATTAACATTTATTCATAATACAAAACTTGAAATAATATATTGAACCACAATTTGTAATCATAATAGAATTTTTTTTAGAGATCTTAAAATCATAATTTTAATATAAATCATTATTTGATGAGACAATATTACTAGATTATTAAAGTCTAAATTTGTAATAATATTCCCCCTATTTAAAAAAAAATCATATTTAAGTAATATGCTCGTGTCAACCTTTTTTTTTAATCAAATAGAAAAATAATTTATTCTAATCTATTAATTTTTAGAGATGTCCCTATAATTAGTTTGATTTTTTAAACCATATTTGACTCAAATATTTCATTATAACTAGTTTTCCGCACGTGCAATGCACGAGATGTAATATATTTTAGTAAAAAAATGTACATAATCTGTTATATTATATCAATTATATATATATATATTACCATACTTCAATTTGAAATATAATTTGTTATATTAAATTCAATTTCTAAAATTAGCTTTATTAAATAATAAATTGTATGATATTTTGAAGTAATTTTTTTATTGTCCCGAACTAGATATAAATATTTTAACTTACTAAAAACTTGTGAGGTTCAACAAAAAATTATAATATTATATATATTAATAGTATAATTTTTTTTATAAAAAAATTATGTATATTTTTTAGATTAAATTCATATAAAAAATTAATATATTATTTATTCAAATCCAACACATATATAAAAAAAAATTATAATTTATAATTCATTTCATACAAAATTATACATCATCAATAAAAACTATATTCCATGCTTCAAATATAATTATGTATTCCAATATATATAATATTTATGTCAAATTAATGATCACAAAAATAATATTAATTTGATATTTCATAAGTAAAACATAAATATATAAAATAATTAAATATATAAAAGTAATTGAATAATTCATCAAAGTCATGTTTTCATAAATAATATAATAAAATACTAAAAAATAATTGTGTAAATTTTTGTTTCTTTTTATTCACATAAATAAACAACAAAAACATAAAATTATGGTGAAACTCTTGGAGATAAATATTTTTAAAACATATATCTAATTTATTATTATGTATTAAAATATATAAATTAATTTTATTTAAGTATTGTCTATAATTATATAAATAATAAACATTTTTTTCCTGATATATATATGGTGATTTCCCTAAAAAATAAGATTAGATTATTAATTATTCAACGTATGAACGAAATTTTGATTTTTAGGCTGCAAATCAGAAATATCCTTTGTATAATAAATATACGAACAATATCCTATAAATCCGAAATCATTTTTTTTAATGTTTCAATTTTGTATTTACAATACAAATCCTAAGATGATAATTATGCCAAAAAATGGCAAACTTCCTTAAACATTGAAAAACTTATTATTTATTTTAATTTATAAAAAATAAAATTATGTTAAGACTCTTGAAGATATTTATTTAAAAAAAAAAGTCTAATTGATTACATGTATTTAAGATTATAATGTAATTTATTAAAGTTTTGAATTAAATTATATGATGGATAAATAATTTTGTTTCAAATATATATGGAGATTCCTCTAAAATTTAGGATTATGTAATTAATTATTCAATGTATAAAATAATTTTTCTAAGAATTAAATTAAAAAATATCCTATGTATAATAAATATATAGAAATATCCTAAAATTCCAAAATTAAGTTTTATTTATCAAACGAATGTTTAAGATTTTATTCACAATACCTTCTAGATGATAATTATGTAGTGAATACTTACGATTATCTAAACACCCGAAAAATATTTTTTTAAATTTATAAACAAAAAATTAGATGATTAATTATCCAAAGTATCAAAGAAATATATTTTTTAGTATACAACCGAAAATATCCTTTGTACAATAAATATATGGAGAATCTCCCAAAAATCTGAAACTAATTTTTATTTATCAAATGAATATTTCAATTCTAATAATACAAATCCAATAAGATGATTATTATACAAACAAATTGGAGAATTTTCCAAAAATTAAAAAACAGATGTTTTTAATTTAATTCATCCAACATAAAATTATGTTGGGACTCTTGGAGATATATATTTAAAAAATACTAATAATAGATCATCATGTAATAAAAAAAATGAGTTCGTTCAATTAAAATTTTGAGTTTAATTATATGATTGCTAAATAATTTGTTCCAAATATATATGGAGATTCCCCTAAAAATTAGAATTAGGTAATTAATTATTCAATGTATAAAATAATTTCTTTTAGCACACAAATTCTAAAATATGCTTTGTATAATAAATATATGGAAAATATCCTAAAAATTCAAAACTAATTTTTTTCGAAGGAATGTTTTTTTTTTTTAACAATATAATTCTGGCTACATGATTCTGAATAATTTCTTAAATAAACAACACAAATATTGGATATTGTTCCGATTAATCCATGGATTTGGTTTGATTATTTGTGAAATGTCAAACAAGTTTAAATAAGTAATTTAATTTACATTTATTTTGTTGGTACAATGGAAAATTTTATAATTTTATAGGAAAAATTTATAATTAATTATAAGTCGATATGTAATTATATTAGTAGTATTCCACAAATTAAGTAATTGAATTAGGGTGTTGCTAAACACACCACAAAAATTACTTTACACACCACTTTAATTTAGTAAATAAAATTAAATAAAATATAAATGACATATATATCCTTATATAATTTTCTTTAAAAAAATAAACATTAATATTTTTAATATTGATATTATTCATTATTTACTCAAATACACTCACACATTAACCTTACATTCAAACGAATCAAAATAAAAGTTGAAATATTTGTAAAAAATTCATAATGAAAAATTGCAATACAAATGATATAGAAAATATAATTATTATAAGAATTACACAATTAAATACTGTATTTTTCGACCAAAAATACAGCATTTAATTGTGTAATTCTTATAATAATTATATTTTATATATAATTTATATTGTATGGTCTATTATTGATTACTTATAAAATATTTTTATTTTATTTTATTAATTTGAATATAGGGTATAGTCAAGAATGAAGAATAACAATAATAACAATATTATAATTTTGCTTAAAATATATATAAGGGTATATTTGTCATTTATATTATATTTAAATTTATTCAAAAAATTAAAGTGGTGTGAATAGTAATTTTTGTGGTGTGTTTAGAAACACCCATTGAATTATTATGAATCACAGTACAATTATATATTATGAGAGATAAGTATAAATAAAACTTACTAACCAAATTCAAGAAATATAAATATTTAATAAAAAACTGAATGAATTTACTTAGCTGCATATTTGTATTTATTTAAATAAAGATAACATGATCATTAATTTTACATAACAACCAAATTCGAGTATCATAATAGAATAAGGGTGTTTCTAAAATCACCATTAAATTTGCTTTGTACACCACATTAATTTTACTCATAAAATTAGATATAATGTAAATAACATAAATACCCTTATTTAAAAATTAAAGACATACACAAATTTTAATTTTTAATAAATAAATATTTATTTTATCCACACACAAATTAATACATATTTATTGATTTATTAAAAATTAAAATTTGTGTATGTTTTTAATTTTTAAATAAGGATATTTATGTCATTTATATTATATCTAATTTTATGAGTAAAATTAATATTGTGTGCAAAGTATATTTAATGGTGACTTTAGAAACACCCTAGAATAAAATCAATTATACCAAGATTACCATCACATTTTTTTTCAAAACACAAACCTTTTGAATTTTGTGTGTTAAAATTAAGTTAAAACACATAAGTTTTCTATATTTTGCTTTTATTACGGGATCATTAATATTTTATAATCTATTATATTTATTATAGCAACTTAAATAAACAAATAAATTGATATCTATTTTCAAATCGAACCATGGTTTTAGTTTCATTCTTCTAAAAATATTAATCAATTTTGTATTAATAAATTAAGCCATTTTTTTTCTCTAAAAAGTCGTGACAAAATTATATAATTTTATAAAATTTGTATTTAAAATGAATTTGTAATCTATATATCTATATATAAAAACGCTTTAAAGATAGTAGCACGCCTAAATTGATTTCTAAATCTAGAAAATGTTTAATTTAAAAAAAAAAGAAAAATCAGCACAATTATAATATTATAAATAATATTCTTTTTACACTAATTAAACCAAATAAATATTTCCATAAACAATATTATGAAGATTACAACACAAAAATTTTGCCAAACTTATATTTAGAATCACAATCTTTCTATATTAAAAGATTTGATTTTCTTTGAATCATGATCTTCATATATTTCTTTGACATTATTGTATTTATTATTTTTTATTGATTCTAATATATATATATATATATATCAGTACCGATGTAAATAAAATTTATAACATTTTTTCGTCGTATTTTTCTTATTAAATTTGGTTATTTTTATTTTTTATGTGGAATAAATGATATAATTAATTTTAAGTAGCCTATAGACTACCACTATTTGTATATATATATATATATAAATATAAAGAGAAGTATCGCCTAGAAAACATTAGATTTTTCTACATAAACTACTTTCTAATTATGGTATTTATTTTTTATATATCTATATCAATATCTAGTTGTATATAGGATAAAATAATACAATTTGATCAATAGAGCCACGATGTTCAATGTTGAAACTACACTTATCATTTTCAAGATAAACTAAAATTATGTCATATTATTATTATCTATAAAAATATATTTATTTGATTATCTTTTTTATTATTTTTTATTTTTAACTAGAAAATTTAAAAGCTTATAATTTTTTTATTTCAACTCTATTTTTTATGAAAAATATATGTAATTAATTATATTTTAACAATCTTTAAGTAGATATCCATATTGCATATATACATATATATATATAAACTTAAACATTAAATATAAAATATTTTTTTAAGTTAATTGATATATATTTTTATATTGAACTAAAATAATTAAGTAGATATCAACAAATAATTCTCTAAATATCAAAGCAAGAAATCAATCTTATAAGATTATGTACATCTTTTGATATTTGTCTATCCAAAGACATAAAAAAATACAAAAATAAATATCCTATGGTGGTAATTTTTTTTGTTTTTTACTAATAATTTTTGTTAAAAAAATTGATATTTGCGTGTGTAATGAAATTGAAGAATATGATTATAATTTCTAATTAATTGACAATATTTGCTCTTTTTTAATATGATAATGTTAATGTATATATATTTATTTATTTTATCATTGATATATTGTTTCAACATATAAATATTTCGTTAAAACAATTTATTTTATGACTAAATTTTTGAAAGAAATTCTAATCTTTTTTAGAAATATTCCACTAAAAATTCTTTTGAGGTATGTGAATATATATATATATATTTTTTTTTTTTGTCAAACATATAAATTTTACTACAACCTTAAAAAATAGTTTTTTTTTTCAAACCAATGCTTTTTCATAATCATAAAAACTATTATGCAATATTTTTATATGATTAGTGTAAATATACATATTTATGTTGTGTTGAAAATATTATATTCGATCACTCTTTAAAATATAATATATATGTGGGGGATGTGATGGAGCAGGGCGAAATGAATAAAATTATATCATATTTATAATTATAATAATTTGCACTACACATATTTTAGGCTAACTATTGAACATACTTTGATTAGAAAATAAAAGAGAGAGAGAAAGAAATATATATAAATGTTATATAATTTTTTAATTTAATAATATTATATAACTAAATTAAATTTTAAAAAATCACACATTATCCGTGCATCGCGCAGAAGCTTAACTAGTTGTATTAATAGTATCCAGTAAATCAAGTAATTGGATCATTATGAATCATATTACAATAATATAATATCAAAGATAAGTACAAATACAAAAAAACTTACCTAATTTCAAGAAACGTAAATATTAAATATAAAACTATAATGCATTTAGTTTGATGTATATTTGTATAGAGCAATGTGAAATAAATAAAATTTTATGGTTTAGTCTAAAAAGATTTACAATTAATTGATGTCTAAAATAATAAAAGTTAGGTTAAAATAATACTCAAATTTGTTTTGTTTTTTTTTGTTTTTTTTTAAAAAAAAAGAGCATTGGAAGAATTAAAAGCTCTCTATTTTCATGCCTTTAAATTGGGCCGACAGCCACATTTTAGTGCAGGGCAAGATACAGGGCTAGATTATTAGCCAATTATTCAATACGTCATTCTGTATATATATAATTATAATAACATATCTAATAAATTATATCCATTAACAAAGAAAACTTGTTTTATAACATATAAAATAATGTTTATATATTATAAATAAGATATATAATTTTATTATAACTTTAATATAGAAAAATTAATATCTATATAATAGTAGGATAGTTGAAAATATTTACAAGATTGTCATTTTCCTGTCTAAATGTACTATCCAATAAAAAAAAACTCTTTGATTTTTAAATGCTTATAATTTTTTCATCTTAACTTTTTTTTTTATGAAAAATATATTGACTTTATCATATTTTCACAATCCTTAATTTGATATCTATATTGCATTTATAAAAAAAATATTAATTTTAAATATAATTTTTTCATAGAATAATTGTGGTATATTTTATTATTTACTATATTTTATATTGTGAGATATTTTTATTTAAAATTTTTTTATTAAAAATATATTTTGTATAATTATGTATTTTGATTTAAAAATTATATTATTATTTACATTACATTATTATATTAAAAATCGTGTTATAGTATGCATAATTTAAATTGATAAAAATATAAATTTAACATATTTTATCTTTATTGTATTCATTTATTTTTTACTTTATATACTTTGGATTTTTAATACTTAATATTAGAGTAATTTTGAAATTGAAGTTTGAAGCGTAAATTAAACAATAGACAAAGAAAGAAATTAGACCTGAACTGAAAACTAATGTACTTTCATTAATTGATTATATTATTTAATCGTTTCTGGTATTTGGTGATTGCTTATATAGTTATTTAATTTAATTAAAATAAATGCAACCAACTCCTTTTATCCGTTTATTTGTAGAATAGTAACACAAAATAACTTAATCAATCCTCACATCAACCCTTACTTGAAGCTTTTATTGGTTAGTATAGAAAATAAAGTTTATTAAAAAATTTAGATAATGACAACAAAGTCATTAACATATTATATTTTCTATATATACATATTTATAATTTTTAAAATATATACTAGGTACCCCGATTACTCAAATGAACAAGTATTAACAACCCGAATTAAATAGGCACGATATTAAAACTAAATAATGCACATCATGTTTGAAAAGTGAGTTATCTATCAATATCGAGCTAAAAAAATTAAGCTCAATCAAAAGCTAGAGAGAGCTCTGAGTTTCTCTATCAAGCCTCGCAGTGTATTTACCTGGTGATTACACCCTTATATGGGCCACTGTAATAGTGAAAATAGTTGGAAAGTCAGAATCCAACAACATTTGACTACAATGTAATCCTGAACATGGAGTGCAATATAACGTTACATAATATGAGATTGTTTAACCTAGCCTATTTGCACCCTGGCTTAAACAAAATTGGCTCCAATAGACTTAAATATAGAAGGAAGTGAATTGTAGAAGTAATGAAAAATAGCCCCATTCGAATAGGCAGAAGTTCTTCCCTCAGTCCACTATTTTGTTAACAATGGAAGGAGCGCAGCAAGTTACACCAAGTGGATATGCGACTGAAGCTATTCTTCATCATCTTCTTCATCTTCATCATCTTCTTCATCTTCCTCATCTTCTCGATCTTCCTCATCTCCATCTTCATCTTCTTCGTGTTGTTGCTCTTCCTCGTGAGTTTCCTGCTTCTTGCTTGATCCACCATCTCCTGAAATGAACATAACAAGATAATTCAGGCATGTTATAGATTGAAAATTCAGCAGCTAATCTAATAATTGAAAAAAAAAAAAAAAAAAAAAACTGCTTTTACCGGATTCACTGAATATGATTCCACCAGAACATAATCCTTCCTCAATTTTGATGAGCTTGAGAGTCATCCTAGGCCCGATCTCTTGAAGCTTGACAGCACTCTTATTAGATGCTCGATTAACTCTACCAAGATCCGTAGGTAGACTTACTGTTGCTGCTTCATCATCCCCTTCACTTTCTGATCCAAAACCAGCTCTTCAATGAAACAAAGAAAAGACAAAATAAATTTATATCAATGGAACATAATCAATGTTTAAATGACAATAGAACCAGTCCGAGCAAATGACGCAAAGCTTCAACTTCTTATACTCAGTGTACATTGAAAGATTAAAAGGTTAACAATCATAAATAAATCTGGACTTGATTCCATGCTTCTGAAACTAAATCCAAAATGGCTTATGAATTGAAGTTAGGATTCACCAGAGATCTACTCTTCAAGGTCACTATTCCACACCGCCAGCTTTAAATTTTACCCACTTTATTTATAACAAGGAAGCCAACGAGAGGAAATTAAAATACAACTTCATTTGGGAATAAGATAAGCTGCTACAGAGAACTGAATATTTGAAAGCAAATTGAAGAATTCATTTTCCCCTGATCACATGCTGGATTAATAATAGTGGAATTCAGGGAAAATTAGGCCAGGACTCACAAAAGTGACAATACAAATTGATAGGGCCAGTTTGTTAGCTAGCAACATATCAATTAGCAATTGCCTGGAAGCAGGCTATGTTCCAAAGCCTACAAGATGTGCCAAGGGATTTAATTTTCACAGCACAGGCCACAAATATGTCAAGAAACACATACCATAAAAAACAAGAAATTGTAATTCTCAACTTCACCAGGTTTATCCTTTACATACTACATTTAATGTATGGTAGTCCAGAGAGAGAGAGAGCATACCTTGTCACAAAATCACTCACATCCTGAAGACTTCTCAAATCAGGCACCTCACGGTTCTGCACAAACTTTCGTATTCTTCGGGAAACCCCAATAGGCTGTAATCTGATTGAGTATTGCCGGAAATCAATAAGCTTGGTGTCTTTATTGTAGTTAAGCAGCACAATCCTTTGGCATGATGAAAGCTTGACCTGCAACACACTTATGATAAGAACACTTTGTCGAGCACAAACAAGATTCAGGTCAGGTATTCGAAGACTTACAGTGTTTATATCTATAGCGGGAAATATATTCTGAAACATTATGGTAGTAAGCTTTAGATGCTGCTCCCCAGTCCCAAAACCAGATAGTACTATCTACAATTTCAATCATTGAACTCAGGTTTCATAATTAATTGAAGAGTTTAGATTGTTGCTTCCACAAAGATTAGAAGCAATCAAGTTAACATTAAAGAAATGTACAATTACCAAGGGTGGGTTCTGAAAAAGATCTTTATGAATTCTTGGGCGCAGCTGAGACTGAACAATATCAGCAGCCAGTGAATACTCGTGAATTTTAAAAGTAAGAGTCGGACCCTGCGGCGTCCTAGCCACCCTCAAGTATGGTGCCGTGCCTGTTTTCGACAAAATTAAGAAATGTGTAACACCCATTGGCCCCGCAACATTCAAGAAGTCTCTGAGATTGTTACGCTTTTTTTCCTACAAATGCCCAAACAAAAAAGGCAATTTTTGTAAACATAAGAGCTATATTCATCGACCCAATATAGCCCATAGTAGACATCTAAAAATGCTCAATTCATATCTGCAGTCTGTTTGCTTAGTTGCAACTACAACAGCTTAAGTATGGGGCATATAAATGCAGACAAATGCAATTCAAGACAAATAATCCAAATTACAACACTAAATTTCATCATCAATAACAAGCAACAACAATAATTAAAATGCACCTTGAGCTTTAGAGCAGTGAAAGGAAGCATCAACTTTCTTAAATCCGTCTGCAATTGTTTGAGAACACCGGGCAATTTCCCCCGACAAAACACGAAGCTCTTTGGGATTTTGTCTCCTGTTACGTGGTCTACAGTTGGCTGCTTCCGAGCAATCGGCCTAACATAGGGTGTCCTCTTATTCTGATGATCAAAATTTCACAAACACAAAATAATTACCAAACAACTATAGCAGAAAACCAGAAATCACCACAAAAAAAAAGAACAAAACCTCAACCACTAAATATAATGATTCCGTGCTTACCTTTCGAAATCGAGCCATCGGGAAAGAAATATAATTTGAGAAACAGAAGTGAGAGAAACAAAAAAGAAATGCAACGGAGACCACAGATGAGTGAGAAACCAATGCTGTTTCTCAAAGAGAGAGGTACAACAGGGGAAACAGAGGAGACTAAGGTTTTAAGGGTTTAGGTGAGAGAGGCACAACAGCCGAAAGGAGACAGGTTTTAGGTTAGTGTTTGGTGCGAAAACCGCCATAACACAGAGAAAATCAAATATATATATATAATATATATATATATATATATATATATATATATATATAAGAATGCTAAATGCTAGGGACCCCTTGTTATATTTAGAGGAAGGGGTATTATGGTAATAAAGAATGTGTGTAATTAGTTTGATTTCTTCTCTTAATTATGACTTGATTCTCCAATAATAAAAATTACTCTCCAATAATAAAGAATTAAAATTACTGACTTATTTATCAAAATATTATATTTGAAATAGAAAAATTATTTATAGTGAATTTGAAAAAATACTTTTCAAATTATTGTAAAACATTAATTTTTTATTAAAAACATCACATTCACTGACGTAACTGAAAACACGGCGCCTGGTAACATTTTTATTCCTAAATTAGTGTATATATATATATATGCTTCATACACTCATGCACACACACACATATATATATATACACTTATTTATTTATTTATTTATAACATACATACATATGTATGACATGCAAACACACACATATAACTGTATATATAAATATATATATATATATTTAGTTAGACTGATTATATATATTTCATGTATTATATATATATAACTATATAATTTATTTGTACATATTAATATACACACATACTTATGCATATATATTATTTCATATATAGTAATATATATTTGTTTGTGTATGCATTCTTTTGTATATAGATTATCTTATACATTATATATGTTTAGATTTATGTATAAAATATAGTTTTAATTTGACTATATTACTAAGTATTATATTTTTTTTACTATAAAAATACTTATTAAATAAAAAAATTATCTATCTTAATATTATTACATATATAAATATTTAAATAAAACAAAATAATTGCAAGTAAATATATTATAAGATTTCTTTAAGAATTCTTAAAATATTTTATTACATATATCTTTTTTAAATTTACATATTTACATTGTATGAAATTGCATCATAGTAGCACATGCTGCAATGCCTAAGTGCATTTTTTTGGTTAATAATTTGAAATCTTATTTATAACTACAAAATACAAAAAATTATCAATAATTTTTATATTTTATACTTATAAATAATTTTTTAAGTTATTAACAAATATATAAATTATATAATATTATACTCTAACTTTAAACTAGAAAAAAATTCCAAGAACTGAAAAAAATTTAATATACAAAATAATTTTATAGTTTTAATTTTTTTTACTTTGTAATGAAATTTTTTTATCGTAAAACATTTTTTAATTTATTAATATATAAAAAATTATATAATTAAAAATAAAAAATAAAAAAATCCAAAATAATATTATACTATATATATAAATCCATGCATATATAATATATAGAATAATATATATACAAAAATATATAAGTATATATATAGTAATTTGAAGAATATATGAAATATATATAATCTGTAAACTAAATATATACACAATTATATATAGATGTGTTTGCATGCCATATATATATATATATATCTATTTATGTGTATGTTATATATATGTATATGTGAATGATGCATATACCTGTATTAATTTAGCAATAAAAATGTTACGGGGCGTCATTGTTATTCTAAAAAAGTTTAAATGATATAACGTTATTGTGTTTTTTAACAAAAAATATCATGATCAATGATATTTTATAATAGTTTGGGAAATATTTTTAAATTCATCATAAATCAAATTTTTTTTTATTAAAAATGTAATATTTTGATAAATAACCCTCAAAATTACTGTAACTCATGTCTCAAGTACCTTTTTTATTCCAACCCTTCAACCAAGCATTCCCTTAAAGTTTATAATTATAAAATTTCCTCTTTAATTTTTTTTAAAAAAGAAATGGTTTATTTTTAGAATGAATTTCTTGTTTGGTACCGAATCAACAAATTTAATTTTGTAAATTATTGGGTTTCTGCTACCTCATTGCTAAACTTCTCCAAGGCCCAATATCGACCCATTAGTATTAGCAAAGTGGGTTACTGGGCCTCCATCTCTACAACATCATTCCGTGTCCGGCCAACTGGCTAAAATATGGGCTTCGCCTAAATCTCGCCACAGCTCACCTCACAGGAATTGCAGTATGGGATTGGTGAAATCATGACACGATTAACCATTTATTCATAATACAAAACTTGAAATAATATGTTGAACCACAATTTGTATTCATAATAGAATTTTTGTAGTGATCTTGAAATCATAATAATTCTAATATATATCATTATTGGTGAGGCGATGTTACTAAATTATTAAAGTCTAAATTTGTAATAATATTTCCCTTTTTTTTAAGTCATATTTAAGATATATGCTTGTCTACAACTTTTTTTTTCAAGCAAATGAAAATACAACTTATTATAGGCCATTAATTTTGAGAATGTCCCTATAAATAGTTTAATTTTTTGAACCATATTTGACTCAAATATTTTATTATAATAAGGTTATTATTGAAACTTAACCTCATAATACTTTTTATCTTGAATATTTTTATTTTTTTATTTTTGAGAAAAAAAAAGAGCATAATTATTTTTTTGAACAAATTAAAGAATTATATTATTGCATCTTAATTATTAATGTTACTTGATTTCAACATCCCTTTCAAGATAAGATATAACTTTCATGTCCCTATTAATTACTAACACTTCTCAAACTACAGTTTTCCTAATAGTAAAGTTACACACTTTTCCAAACGACAATAGTCATGAAACATATGGTGTGGTATAATAAAGAAACCTTGCTACATTCATGAAGAGCTCACCTACCATACCCATTCACATGACTGTATATCATCCTAAAATCTCTTCCTCTTTGATTGCATTCACCACTTCCTTGCTCTCCTTTAAACCTTTTCCAACCAACCCTAACCCCATTCCTTTAAAGGGTAAACCTTATGAACCTCTCTTCTTTAGTTTTATTTGGATCAAACATGTCTTAAAATATAAAATCTCTCAACCTACTATCGATCCCTTTTATCTTTAGATGGCACTGATCAAATTCGTTTTGCTATCGACGCTCCTAGCATGCCTGATTATGTTCTCACCATCTTCGGCATCCAAAAAAGGATATGTTGAAGATGCATGCAGTGTCACACGTTATCGTAAATTATGTATTCGTTCTTTATCACCATTTTCAAGCATGGCCAAACGCAACCCTAGTGTCTGGGCTCGGGCGGGGGTCTCAGTGACCATTGGAGAAGCCAAGAGAACTGCCCGACTCTTGGAAACATTGAGGAAGAGTAACAAAACGATGAATTTGAGAGGAGGGAGGAATAGAATTGCTTTATCCGATTGTGTGGAGTGTTTTCAAGACACACTCGATAACCTTCACAAGTCCCTCGGAGTACTTAGGAAGCTTAGTGCTAGGGAGTTCAGTTCTCAATTAGAGGATGTGACTACCTGGGTCAGTGCTGCTCTTACCGATGAAGATACATGTATGGACGGCTTTGAAGATCAAAATGGAAAGCGTGTGAAGAGTATTATAAATCTTGTTTCCAATGTTTCCTACCTGACCAGCAATGCTCTAGCACTTGTTAACAAACTCGCAACTGCTGGTCCAGAATGCTTAAATAATGACTAGAAATTGCATTTAGAAAGTGAGAAATTTAGCACTTGCTCCTTTTTGTTTGTGTAATGGAAAGAAATAATGTTATGTTATAATAGTAAGAGAGATGATCTGCTACTGTAGACCTTTTTATTTATTTATTCAATAATATTATAGGTAACTTCTGTTGTAGACTTTTAGGGTGTAATATTTTTTTTGATGTGGTCAAAACTATGTGCATTCAAGAATAAAAATATATGCTATTGTTTATTGGAAACAATATCTTATAATTGATATTGTAGAAATATGCACCCTCCCGTTTTAAAATATATAAGGTCTTGTTTTAATATTTTTTTTAAAAATAAGAGTTACGTGTTCAAATTTATTACATTGTGTTAATATTGAAAGAAAATCTAAAATATCCAATTTTGAGAATAAGTTAAACGTATTTAGATAAGTTAAGTTTTAATTATTAAAATAATCACGATCTTTGGTTCACTTTTCAATTGCCGTGACCTTACGATTTATCAATGTTTGTCATATCATTTCTATTTCTTTCAATTACAACATCGTTGCTTTATTCCAACATCCAAACGGCGTTGTTCATTTAACAAATCTTGTCTAAAGTTATGTTACAAATGAAATTGCAGCAAATATTGTGATTTTTTTAGTCAACTTTTTATTTTGAATCAATCATTTAATTTAACAATATTATTTTTTTGGCTCCATCGTTCACATAAGCCATTTGACGATAGAACAAGGTGGTGATGCTGTAATTAAAAAAATTAAAAGAAAGTGAAAAATATTAATAAGTTTTAAAAGGTATGTTGTAATTGAAAAATGAACCAAATGCTGCTATTTTTTTAACCTTTTGCAATTATCCCTAAATTAAATCAGTAAAATTGTGAGAATTTGTATTTATTATGAGATGAAGGGATGTATAAATTATAGTACATTTTTTAAAAATATGCAGTAGTCGTCCACATATACCTACAGTTTATATGTGTTGAGTAATATAATATAAATTTAGAATATATTAGTTATGCATCATAAACCCACACTTTCTATGTATATCATATTATATATAATATAATATAATATTAACAATAATAATATTTGTTTAGATAAGATTGAAGATACTATGTAAGGATGTTGACTCTGTGCTGTAGGCACGTTTAACTGGCCGATAATAATAATAACAATAATAATAATAATAATAATAATAATAATAATAATAAGAAAAAAAAAGAGAAAAAAAAAAAAAAAAAAGAAGGACCGATAGTAATGCTATGTTTTGGTAGAAGTATCATACACTCGACGATACATGGGCCTTGGCCCAGTTGGAAGAATTACAAGCTCTCTGTTATCATGCCTTTAAATTATATCAAATAACAAAGCAAACTTATCTTATAACATATAAAATAATTTTTTAATATTATACATAATATATATAATTTTATTACAACTGAAATGTAGAAAAATATGCAGAATTTAGATTGATAAAAATATAAATTTTTAATACATTTTATGTTTATTGTATTCGTTATCTTTTTACTTCTCTAAATTTTAGTTTTGAAATACTTTAATTGCATTTTTTTTTACTTTAATACAACTTATTTGAAATAATTTTGAATTTGGAGGAAGAAGCGTAAATTAAACAATACACAAAGAAAGAAATTAGACCTGGACTGAAAACTAATTTATTTTTATTAAATGATTTATATTATTTTAATTGTTTATGATATTTGGTGATTGCTTGGATAGTTATTTAATTTAATTAAAATAAATCCAACCAACTTCTTTAATACGTTTATTTGTTGAATAGTTAACACAAACTAACTTAATCAATCCTAGGATCAACACTTACTTGATGCTTGTATTAGTTAGTAGAGAAGATAAAATTTATTTAAAATTTTCATATCACACCAACACCGTTAATAATATATTATATTTTAAAAAATATATATATATATATATAAATATTTATAATCTTAAAATATTTATTAAGTACCCTGATTACTCGACAGACTAATCAATGGACAAGTATTAACCAAAAGTCTACCCGAATTAAACAGACTAAGGTATTAAAACTAAATAATGCACATTATGTTTGAGAAAGTGAGAAATCTACTAAAAAGGAGCAACTCTTATCAAAATCTCACTCAAAAGGTACTGAGTTGGAATCCTATTTGAACTAAGGATTCTTGTGGTTTTGGAGGTTCCATAGATTTTGTATTTTTATTTATTTCTATTTAAAATAGAGTTTAGAAACAAAACTTCTTTTGATTATTTAAACGCACAAATTAGTTCTCAAATCTTATTAACAGTCTCTACTCTGGTCAAGTTTGTCTATAAAGAGCGGATCTAATTATATTAATGTCTATAATTGATTCTTCTGTTTAAAACTAATTGATAGGGCCTCATTGGTAAGTGCTACAAGATCTCTTACATTGGAATCCATGGTTATGGACCTCTAGAGGCTTTGGCAATATTGTTAATCAATTCCATAATGAGTACCATTTTACCAACCCCAGCTTCCCCAAATAGTCCGATTTTCCCCCACGGCGATAAGGTGCTAAAAGATCTACTACTTTAATTCCTGTTTAAAAAATAGATACTCTAAGAAATAGTGAGAATTCTTGATCTCTTTCAATATCTCTCTAATTTGAATAAATTCGTAAACCGAGGCAACTGATCCGTTATAAATTAAAAAAATTTCTATAGGGTCTTTTCCTATTCCTTCTATTTTGAGAATTCAAGAGAAGAAAGCCATAGTATTGATACCTAAAGCAACGAATCAGATACCCACTACAGGCCAAGCAGCTAGGAAGAAGTGTAAAAGAACGAGAGTTGTCGAGAAGAAAATAATCCTATTTGACCACTATACATTGCTAACATCAGGAAATGAAATAATCAAAAATCTCGAGTAACCGGCCACGCCGCTAAAGTAGCTAAAGAAGTGATGTTTGGAAACAATGCTCTTAACTAATAGAGAAGGTTCAAAATTATTATTTGACATGCCCAGTGAAGAGTTCAAATTTTATTGTTTGAACGCAAATTAAGAATTTCAAATTTTACATTTTGAATACAAAAAAACTGTGTTATCTTTTAGTTACTACACATATTCTATCTCTATATTACGAGCATTATCGTTAAAAGATATAAAAATTGTATAAAATTAAGATTGGAATGGTAAAAATGCAAAAGACTTACATTATTTATGTTTTGATGTTGTTCTAGTTTATTATTTGTTAATATCAAATTAAGATGACTATGAAGTAGAATTTAAAGAATGTTAGCGTTTGTGGGGGGAGGGGGAAGGAAAGAGAGGGAAAAATTCAATGCTCAGACAAATTTTTGAGTAAAATAATTTTATATTAAAGAGTAATTTTTATTTTATTATTTTAACTTTTGTAATGTTTATAAAAAAAGGATAATATTAGAATCTAGTTTAAAATTATTTTTATCAAAAGTAAAAATATGATGTGTAAAGCAGCTTCCGAGCGGCCGTAATGCGTGTGGATGAGCAATTTGGCATTGGATTTCGACTGTTAACACACGAACACACACATAAAAACAATATATAGAAATATCATATTACGATTGAGAGTAACCGCTAAACACTGAAATGCGAAGTGGACTAGATGGAGAGTGCTCGATGCATTAAATGAAACGCTTTCACCGAATAGAGTAGAAGCCGCGGGATAGTAGCGACAGATGAATGCTATGCTCTATTCGATATTTTGCCTTTTTCAGGTTGTGGTCCATTTGGTGGCCTCCGTGGATCACTACAGCAGAGCTGATTTTCCGGCGGACTTTGTTTTTGGTTCAGGAACCGCCGCCTATCAAGTTAGTTTCCTCCTGCTTTTTTCTGTTTGGCCCCGTTTATAGGAAAATTTACCATATTGGTGACGGTATTTATAGTTTAATAATTGATTTAATGGAAAACCCTATGTAATTGCTTCTGCGATTCTCTTATTATGAGCGATATCACTGACTTCATGCTTGTGTCTTGCTGTAAAATACGGTGATGGAGCTTAAGTTCAAAGTGACGCTTTTCCTGAACGTCGTAATTCAATCGAATCAAGTTGAATACGCTCACTGATCAAGCTTGTTGAAATTGCTATGATAGATGCTGTGCTGAACTAGTTTGATAGTCAACTGTATTAGGATTTAATGAATTTTAATGAAGCTTAATACCAGTCAAACTCTTATTATATGTATATACATACATTTATAATTGAGCTCGAGTTGAGTTTTGTAAGAATTCTTGGCGTTTGAATTCAAATTGAGGGTCGAGCTCTACTTTTCCAGCATTAATTAGTGAAGGGTTAACTGTTGAAGTAATGAAGGGACAGACTTTCAACTACAAGCCAATATGCATTCTTATTTGCTTCATCTTCCCTTTTTTCGCTGCTGACACTTGTTTTAAACTTTGCCTGATACAAATAATATGCAACTTTTATCATATATCTTCAATCATCCAAGTATGAGGGTGCGGCCTTTGAGGATGGAAGAACTCCGAGCTTTTGGGATACCTTTGCTCATTCTGGTCTCTGCTTACCCTTTCTGTATTTTCACTGCAACTTTTAATAATTTTTTTCTTTTTTAGCTTTTTCAGTTCTCTGATTAGGCAACAGAATTCTATTATAAACTAGCCATCGATGGACCAAATTGTTATTTGTGCTATAAATTCAGGTCATACAAATGGAGACATTGCGTGTGATGGATATCACAAGTACAAGGTATAAACTGCTCATTTTTATGGGAATGTTTCATCATGGGTCCAAATATTCTGTCCAAGTTTGACTATTGAGATGATGTAATCACCTATGGAAATAGCCCCTTCTGTGTATGCTGTTGGTTAAAATGTTGTTAGTGTGAGATACTCTCTTTGATGCTTCATTATCAGACGGAGAAGAAATGTGTTATTTCTTCCCACATTTTCTTCCTTTCTAGGTTGAGTGGGAGTATGTGCTTTGTATCATCGAGTGTATCTTAGGACAGTGATCAACATCACAGCTTTCATTCATTCGGCTGCTTTAAGTTGGTTAGAAACGAATTTTGAGAGAAATATGGATGGTATTCGTCCTTTGATGTTCTCCAACGACGTTACTATATCAGCTTGTGGAAATTATACCTCACGTGCTATGAGTGGTGTTGAATTATGGATATTTTTCTTGCAGGACGATATAATACTGATGTCTGACATGGGATTGGAAGCTTTTAGATTCTCTATATCATGGTCGAGACTGGTTCCCAGTATGTTTACTTGCATTTACCATGAACAGTGATGCCACCCTGCAAGATTTTCCTCTTTTTACTTGCATGATGTATGCTGTTGTTGCAGATGGAAGAGGACCTGTAAATCCAATGGGGTTGCAATACTACAATGATCTCATAAATGAACTTATACGCAATGGTGATTTCTGCTTTCTTGTAGAAATTAATTTCATGCATAAGCATGTCAAATACTTACTGCTTGAAAATGATCCATCTTCATAGTCATCCAAAATCTCTCTCTCTCTCTCTCTCTCTCTCTCTCTCTCTCTCTCTTGTTGATTCTATTTCAGAAGTTAAATCATGCAGGAATCCAACCACACGCCACTTTGCATCATATAGATCTTCCCCAAATACTTGAAGATGAGTATGGTGGATGGCTTAGCAGAAAAATTGTGTATGTATTTGTATGTTCTTTTTAATTTTTACTGTTATTGTTATAATCCAAAAAGCATCTTATGATGGACTCCCACGTTCAGCACATAGAAACAAATGAGACTTACCATAGAACAACCTATGATGTTTGTGACTGCAGGAAGGACTTCACAGCATACGCTGATGTCTGTTTCAGGGAATTTGGTGACAGGGTTTTGTATTGGACTACTGTTAATGAGGCCAACATATTTGCATTGGGTGGTTATGATCAAGGACTCATCCCCCCTGGACGGTGTTCGTATAAGGTTTGTTCCAAGGGTAACTCCTCAACTGAACCATATATCGTGGGGCATAATATCTTGTTGGCTCATTCAGCTACTGCAAGACTGTATAAGAAAAAATACAAGGTATAATTTGGCACTATAATATTATTTAGTTCGCAAAGTTTCTTGAGTATTTGATTGTGTAATATAAGACTAATATGCTTCAATACAGGCCACACAAAAAGGCTTCGTGGGATTTAACATCTATACTATGTGGACAGTTCCTTACACCAATGCAAAAGAAGATGTAACAGCAACTCAAAGAGCTAATGACTATTTCATTGGCTGGTAAGCTGAAGCCCCCGACTTCAATCAGAAATTTGTGCAATTCGTATATGGTTCACTGGTCTCATTATCAGCTGGCTTGTTGGATACATACTTTGACTATTACTTGATGCAGGTTTATGAATCCTCTAGTTTTTGGAGACTATCCGGAAGTAGTTAAAAGAAATGCCCAGGAAAGAATCCCAGCCTTTACTGAATACGAGTCAAAGCAAATAAAGGGTTCGTTTGATTTTGTAGGGGTGAACCACTACTACACAGTATTAATCAAGGATAATCCCAGCATCTTAGAAGCCAATAACAGGGACCTGGTAGCTGACATGGCAGTACAACTAATTTGTAAGAACTTAGAGTTGTTTAATTCTGGTTTCTGTAACTAGTTTCATTTATTATTTATTTCTATAAAAGTAGGATATAAGGTGTTTTGCAACTGTAGATTTGTTTGTTTGGTAAGTCATACTAATGTGGTGTCTTTACTAAGTAATTTTTTTTCCTTTTTTTTTTTTTTTTTTTAAATTTCTGCAGACGAGCAGGGAGACACACCTCTAGATCAGGTAAAATATGAAGTTGCATTATGTTTCTGTGTTTCTTTGGTTAGTGACGCTTCCTCCACCCCCCCCCCCCCCCCCCCCCCCCCCCCCCAAAAAAAAAAAAAAAGTATCCTATTGCTCCCTCAGGTCTTTATCACGTGCTGGAGTATCTAAAACAAGTTTACAGCAACCCCCCTGTTTATATCCATGAAAATGGTACTCTCTCTCTCTCCGCCCCCACCCCCCCCTGGACACACACATACGTGTTGTAACTTGTGTCAAAAATAAAAGGGTGGATTATCCCGCATTTGTTATGAAACAAAGCTTGGAGGTTTCTTTTGACTTTTTAAGAAATCCATTAGTGTTGATTTCAAGTGCACTTCAATCTTTGTATTTGCTTCTTCCTAAATTAGTTCTTATATTCTCTAGTATAGAGTTGAGTTTCGTCTAGTATAGAGTTGAGTTTTCTCTAGTATAGAGAGTTGTGAGAAAGGTGTGAGTTTGTTAAAGGTTTGTAGTGGTGCGGTGGTTTTGGTGTCGGGAGAGAGCTTATGTGTGATTGTAAGGTTTTTCATACAATAGTGGTTCTCTCTCTATTGGTTGTGGTTTTTTCTCCACTTTTGGAGTTTCCACATAAAATCTTGTGCTGTGGGGTGTTATTATTTTTCATCGTACTTGGTTATTTATTTACATTCACTTATGGATGAATGTGGGATCCGGGGAGGTTTTTCAGCCGACAAAGTGGTGTTGCTAGCCCAGGGACAAAGCTAACTTGGGGCCGGGGGGCACTGGGCCCCTGATATTTAAAACTTTTGTAGGGCTATTTTGGTAATTACATAACTATTTACCTAAGAAGAGATCAGTCCTATATTGTGGATTAGCGTGTAGTATTTTTTTCTTCCATTCAACATTACTCAGATTTTCCTTTTCTTATTTCTATTGTTCTACTCTTGTACAACAAATTCAAGCTCTAAAGTGTTCCTCTTTGCCTTTTTTTTTGTGATTTAGAGCTTATCCCATTGTCAAATTCTCATAGGAGAGATTAATATTTGAGAATTTTAAGTTAAGTTATTTATACATACACTTCATAATTTATTTTATATTGGGTCTGTTTTAGTTTCTTTATTTATCAATTGTTGTATTAGACAAATTAAAAATGATTTATTTAATTGTATTAAGTTATTGATTTGAATATAAAATGTTATAAATTTAATGTATTAGCTTCATTAAAATTGTTACCCTTTCTACAATTAATTTATATTGTTTTATTTTTACACTACTGTTAGTTGGACTCCTGGACGAAATTCCTGGGGTTATCCGTGCTGCTAGGGAACAGTTTTGTTTGTATAGCTTTCTTTATTTACGTCAAAAGATTGTTTTGGCAGGTCAGAAGACCCGACGTAATGGAACCTTAATCGACACACCTCGGGTGCAATACCTACATGCTTACATTGGGAGTACGCTTGATGCTTTGAGGTAAGCATGTACAATTTTTCTAACCAGGGCACCATCATTGTCATGCATTCAATTTAATAAGAGTTATGAAACATGTATCTTCAGTTTTTAAAGCATTAATCTTACCAACAAAGCAAGAGCCAACTTTGCATTCTATTTGCTCCTTTGGCATGCCTACCATGTTATTCTTCAAGTTTATTTTTCTGTCATCCCCCATATTATCTCTTATTTCTTGATTATTGCATTGGAAGGAACGGGTCAAGTACTAGGGGGTACTTCGAATGGACATTCTTGGATTGTTTAGAGTTGCTAGATGGCTATGAGTCTGCCTTCGGCCTTTACTATGTGGATTTGGATGACGATGAGTTGAAGAGATATCCGAAACTTTCTGCACATTGGTATTCTAGTTTCTTGAAGGGTGGAAATGGCAGGATAAACGTTACAGAACACTCAACTTGGTGAACAGGTAAGTAAGTGTCTTTCTTGGGTCACTGTTCTCGAAGCAGTATTTCTTTGCTAAGAAAAAACCAGTCCCAAGTATGTTTGTATTTCATGACATTTGCTATTCAAAAAACAAAAAAGAGAGAGAGAAAAAAAGTAACAGCAGCATCATATTTGGTTCTGTATTTTCATTATTTTCTTAGATTCTCGCATCTATAGTCTATATTAGTTTCATTTGCATTTAAGGATGATCCCTATACTGAGACATGGGCACAGTTCCACAGTTTCAGTTTTGGTTTCAGAATCGGCGGTTTTTGGAACTGTGGAAGGCGGAACCGAAACCGAACCGCCATATATACGGTTTCGGTTTCGGTTCCGGTTCGGGAACCGGCGGTTCCCCCTGTTTTTTAATTATCACAAGAGATTGAACTGAATATATAGTTAACTTAACTAAAACAATTACATTTTACAAAAAAAAAATTACAACAATCAAAACTTAACTTTACATTTTAATAATAAAATTACAAAAAAAAAAAAAAATAGAAAAGTTACAACAAAAAATTAACTTACCTAAAAATATTTACTTCTTTTAACAAGAGATTATAACTTTATAAGTTTTCAATTACAACATATTAAAAAAAATAAATAGAAGAGAGAAAAAAAAAGGACTTAGAGCTTAACTATAAATTAGAAGTTAAAATTTAATTTTTAATTTAGAATTAAATTGCCTACGTATCCTCATAGTTGAAGAATCAAAGTTGATGCAGTTTTCTTACCTTCTTGTAATATTAGTACCTTGATGCTTGAGAAGTGGCGTGACTCAATCACTCCTGGATGTGGTCGAATACTCGTTTCCATCTTCATCCTCATATTCTTCATCAAAATTTACTTCTTGTTTTCTTACCTCGGCGTTCAACCAATCATGAAGTAAAGCTTGATTTTCTAGATTTTCCACCTTTAAATTGGATCTTCGAAGATCCAAAATGTAACCGCCGGTGCTAAATGCTTGTTCAACCGAGACGGTGGATGCCGGGCACGCAAATATTTCCTTTGCCATTAGTGATAAAATATGAAAGGTTTTTGCTCTTCGAGATCACCATCTCAAAAGCTCGTTAGGTGTATCAAATTCAAGTTCTTCAAAAGTAGTAGATAGATAATTATCTAATTCTTGATAAATACTATTACTCCTAGGCTTTTTTTAATTTTCTAATATCATAAAACCTATAATATTGATTAAGGTGTTCAAAGTTCGGATCTTGATGATGATCGGGTTGATCCGAAATCGAACTACCTCCACCAATATCTTCATTTTCGTGACCGCTTTCACTATTTAAATTATTACCATAATAAATTTTATATTCTTTAAAACAATCATAAAGTAATTGTTTTGTGTTACCTACAATTATATGCGGATTAGGAGTGTTATCATCTTTAACCGAAAATAATGCATCATAATACATTTTTAATAATTCTTCTAAACCACCTTCTCTAATTCTAGGATCTAAAAGTTTTGCAACTAAAAATAAATCGAGAATTTCTTGATAATATTTTAACCATTTACTTCTCATGCTTGCAATGCAATTTTGTAAGGTGTCATGCGAATAATATGATTGTAAAATAAGTGCAATTTTAACACAATGATCTATAACTAAAGGAGAAGTGGATAGTAATATTCGGATAATTCTTCCGTTGCATCTTTAAAAACTTTCAAAAGAGACATTAATTCAACACATGTATCCCATGAATTTGGAAATAAAGGAATGCCTAGTTATTCTTGTGAAAAAAATGTATATAATTCATTTCTAACCTCATAAGAAGAATTCAATATTTTATATGTTGAATTTCAACGATTAGACACATCTTTAATGATTTTTTTAGGTGCACTCATACCAAATGCTTTACAAAATCTTCTCCATTTTTTGCATAAAGTTGCATGTCTAGCTAAATGTTCAATTGCTAATCTAATAGGACCTATATATATTTTAAAATGTTTCATGCCATCTTGTACATACTAATTTAAAACATGACACATTCATCTAATGTGAAAAAATCTACCCTTATATGATGGTTGACAAATTTGAATTTATAATGATAAACTAGCAATAATAGCTCTAGTATTGTCAAATGAAATTGAAATTTTTTTTGTAACTAAATTATATTCTTGTAAATTTTTTTTCAATTTTATTTGACAATACTAGTGCTAATACTGCTAGTTTGCCATTTTTAATTCAAATTTGTCTGCCATCATTTAATGGTAGATTTTTTCACATTAGATGCATGTGTCATATTTTAAATTTGTGAGTACAAGATGGCATGAAACATTTTAAAGCACATATAGGTCCTATTAGATTAACAATTGAATATTTAGCTAGACATGCAACTTTATGCAAACAATGGAGAAGATTTTGTAAAACATTTGGTATGAGTGCACAAAAAAAAAAATCACTAAAGATGTGCCTAATCGTTGGAATTCAACATATAAAATGTTGAATTCTTCTTATGAGGTTTGACATGAATTATGTACATTTTTTTCACAAGAACAATTATGAATTTCTTTATTTTCAAGTTCATGAGATACATGTGTTGAATTAATGTTTCTTTTAAAAGTTTTTAAAGATGCAACGGAAGAATTATCTGAATGTTACTATCCCACTTCTCCTTTAGTTATAGATCATTGTGTTAAAATTGCACTTATTTTACAATCATATTATTCGCATGATATTTTACAAAATTGCATTGCAAACATGAGAAGTAAATGGTTAAAATATTATCAAGAAATTCCCGATTTATTTTTAGTTGCAAAACTTTTAGATCATAGAATTAGAAAAGATGATTTAGAAGAATGCATTATTTCCGGTTAAAAATGATGACACTCCCAATCCGCATATAATTGTAGGTAACACAAAATAATTACTTTATGATTGCTTTAAAGAATATAAAATTTATTATGGTGATAATTTAAATAGTGAAAGCGGTCACGGAAATGAAGATATTGGTGGAGGCAGTTCGGTCTTGGATCAAACCGATCATCATCAAGATCCGAACTTTGAACACCTTAATCAATATTATAGGTTTTATGATATTAGAAAATTTAAAAAACCTAGGAGTAATAGTCTTTATCAAGAATTAGATAATTATCTATCTACTATTTTTGAAGAACTTGGATTTGATACACTTAACGAGCTTTTGAGATGGTGGTCTCGAAGATCAAAAAACTATCCTATTTTATCACTAATGGCAAAGGAAATATTTGCGTGCTCGGCATCCACCGTCTCGGTTGAACAAACATTTAGCACCGGCGGTTACATTTTGGATCTTCGAAGATCCAATTTAAAGGTGGAAAATCTAGAAAATTAAGCTTTACTTCATGATTGGTCGAACGCCGAGGTAAGAAAACAAGAAGTAAATTTTGATGAAGAGGATGAAGATGAAAACGAGTATTCGACCACATCCGGGAGTGATTGAGTCACGCCATTTCTTAAGCATCAAGGTACTAATATTATAAGAAGCTAAGAGAACTACGTCGATTTTGATTCCTCAACTATGAAGATACGTAGGCAACTTAATTCTAAATTAGAAATTAAATTTTAATTTCTAATTTATAATTAGGTCTTTTTTTTTTTTTTTTCCTTCTAGTCGACTTTGATTCATCAACTATAAGGATACGTAGGCAACTTAATTCTAAATTAGAAATTAAATTTTAATTTTTAATTTATAGTTAATTTTTTTTTCTTTTCTATTTTTTTAATATGTTATAATTGAAAACTTGTAAAGTTGTAATCTCTTGTTAAAAGAAGTAAATATTTTTAGGTAAGTTAATTTTTTGTTGTAACTTTTCTATCTTTTTTTGTAATTTTATTATAAGTTGTAAAGTTAAGTTTGATTGTTGTATTTTTTTTTTGTAAAATGTAATTGTTTTAGTTAAGTTAACTATATATTTAATTCAATTTATTGTGATAATCAAATTCAAAAGACCAAAATTATTTTTGAAAGTTTTTAATTAAAAAAAAAAAAGAACCGTGGAGCCGAAACCGGAGGAACCGTCGATTTCGGAACTGAAATCAAAACCACATATATAGCGGTTCAGTTTCGGTTCCGCCTTCTATGGTTCCAAAAACCGGCGGTTCCAAAACGAAAATCGAAACCGTGGAACCGTGCCCATGTCAATATATAACATGGGACCAATTAAACATTTTGGATACTGAGCTCCGCCAATTAATTTTGTAAGAGAGTACTGTTATATTTAGGTCCTTTAACCACCAATGAATACAATTACAATTTAACTATGATGCAACTGACATGACGGTTTGGTCTCTTTGTTTCTGTTGTATTAAGTCCTAAACATTTACAGGCCAGAAAATGATACCGAACCAAAATGAGAATTTAGCTTAGGCCTGTTAATCCCAGCCTAGCCAAGTGGAAAGTTGAAACAGTGTTCGAATATCCTAAAAGAAGCTTTGGAGCGACTTTTTCTTGCTTTTTAGTATTCTGTAGCTATCGCAACACTTCTACATATACTTTAGTCATTTTACAACAAGAAACTGAAATGAATCCTCTACGTACGACGCTATAAATATTGTGTTGTTTCTAAAACATCATTTAATTTCATTCAGAACAATGTTGTTTTGACTGAAAATCAATATGACAATTTTTTTTATCACAAGCCAAAATGATGCAAGAAATATCAAATGCATGAAAATAGTTATTTTCTTCACATGGATTTGGCGGTCGAAGAAAGGAAAATCAGTAACCTCCATTATTTTCAATATCTAAAACTCAGTGAATCAATAAACATGCAAAAGTGTTATGATTATTCTCTCCCATAAATGCATCAAAAGTAAATCAGATAATATAAAATTTAGATTTAGCAGAGCTGAAGTATCAACTGTTTGCGGCAAATGAGCTAAAGTTGATGAATCAAATTAATATTCTATTCATTCACCAAAGAAACAAATTAGTGAGACTAAATTTTCACCAAGTTGAGTGTGTTTTAACTTTCCTGCTCCTCCCACCCTTCAAGAAATCAGAATACCAATCTACAGAAAGCTTTGGGTATCTCTTCAACTCTTTATCATCCAAATCAACGTGGTAAAACCCAAAGCCAGACTCATAACCATCCAGCAACTCTAGACAATCTAGGAATGCCCACACGAAGTACCCCTTTGCATTAGATCCATTCCTTCCAATTCAAGAATCAAGATATCAGACAAAATCCGGAAAAAATAAAAAACTGAGTTCTCTCAATGTGGTTTTCTTTAGATCTTAAGATATTACGACTTACTTCTTTTTTACTTTTCTTTCTTAATTTATCTATTTTTCTAAAAATGTTCTTAAAAGTTGAATGCACCATGAAACATTGATCCGGACGTGCCCTTGTTAGAAAACCATATGTGCTTACCAGATAGCATCAAGAGCGCCTCCCATGTAAGCCTGTAGATATTCTGTCCGAGACGTGTCGATCAGCGTTCCATTACGCCGTGTCCTCTGACCTGCCAAAACATTCTCTTCAGGTGAATGGGAAGGTTGGGGGGAGGGGGGGAGGGAGAGAGTACCATTTTCATGGATATAAACAGGAAGGTTGCCATAAACTTGTTTTAGATACACCAGCATCTCATAAAGACCTGATGGCGTTATAGCAAACTGGTTGTAACAAAAAAACAACGCGAATTAAAGCCAGTATTATCACAGAGAGACACAGGGAAACATCATGTAATACTCATACTTCACCTGACCCGGAGAAGCACTACCCTCCTCAACTGCAGCAACCGAAAAGAGAGTGAAGAAAAATGAGTGCTCTAAGAAAAATGATTTACCAAACTAACGTATTTCAACAAACTGCAGTTGCAGAATACAACTTCTATCCTGATAATTTAGATAAACTTATTAAATAGAAACAAGCTCTGATAACTACGGAAACAAATCAAGTTGCCCAACTATGTGATAAATAAATAATGGAAGTCTTACGGAACATCTGTACTGCCATATCAGCTGATAAATCCCTACTATCAACGTCCAGGGTACTGGGATTATCCTTGATTAAAACTCTGAAGTAATGGTTCACCCCTACAAAGTCAAGTGAACCTTTTATTTGCTTTGACTCGTATTTGGTGAACATGGGGATTCTTCCCGGGGCATTTGTTTTGACTATTTCAGGATAGTCTCCGAAAACTAAAGGATTCATAAACCTAGAATAAGTAACAGCTGACAATGAGGCCATTGTATTGTTCTTGATGGAAGATGAGTGTAATAAACACCGCAGGTTAAGCTTACCAGCCAACAAAATAGTCATTAAACCTTTGTGTAGCTATTATATCTTTTGTTGCATTGGTGTAAGGAATTGCCTTCATAGCATAGATGTTGATTCCAATGTAACCATTTTGGGTGACCTGCATATATTGAGTGTTAAGTTTTAGTGTAAAAACACAAGAAAATATTATGCCTTATCCATGTAATGCCCGTGGGTATCTCCAATATTGGGTTTAAAATTTCCTCATAGGTTTTCCCCATGCGCCATACTCACAGAATATCTGTAAATTGCACCATTGCTCTATGTAGTTTCATAATTCTTGTGTGAGGTCCCTAAGTGGTTTTAGAATTGTAAGAAACCCTGCACATGGTTTCAATATGCTTTTTCCTTGTTATTCCTTTTACCAGTTGACTTTGACATAGATTTTGTGAGAGCTCTAACAAAAAAAGGGAATGTGTGCTGAATTATTGAAATTATGTAACGCATAATGATAAAGCCACAAAGGGCGTGGTGCCATTTACCTGATTTTTAGAGTGAGGTGCCAATTCTGGGTGTGGGAAGGCAAAAGAAAGTCAATTACATGTATGGGAATATTCTATGAGTGTGATGCGTGCAGAAAGCCCATGTGAAGAATTAAGCCCAATATTGAAGATAAACCACGATCATTACAATCTAGATAAACAAACTGAACGAACTCAGAAGTTTCCAACGGTGGTTGCATAGATGATACCTTGTATTTTTCCTTATACAAGCTTGCAGTGGCAGAATGAGCTAGCAAGATATTATGCGCCACGAGATATGGTTCAGTAGAGGAATTACCCTTTGAACAAATACTCGATGAGCAGTGTCCTGGTGGGATGACCCCTCGACTATAACCATCCGACACCAATACGTTGGCCTCGTTGACAGTAGTCCAGTGCAAAACCCTGTTGCCAAATTCCTTGAAACACACATCAGCGTATGCTGTGAAGTCCTTCCTGCAGTCACAAACACATAGGTCCATCATGAGATGTACTTGGATGATAATGCTACCAACAGTAAGTTTATGAAATATACACAAAAACATACACAATTTTTATACTAAGCCATCCTCCGTACTCATCATCAAGAGCTTGTGGAAGGTCGAAATGATGCAAGGTCACGTGTGGTTGGATTCCTGCAAGTTTAAACCTTCTGAGATGTTATTGGGGAGGGGGGGGGGGGATAGAATCCTAATTTCTAGCAAGCAGAAAATAAGTTACCATGGTGTATAAGTTCATTAATAAAATTATTGTAGTACTGCAGCCCCATTGGATTTAAAGGTCCTCTTCCATCTGTAATAACAGAAAACATGAAATAAGACAAATCTGAAGGGCCTTATTCAATTGTACAGCCAGTAGAGCCAGCAATTTGGCCTCGGCCTTCATGGTAAATGCAAATAAACATACTGGGAATCAGCCTCGACCACGATATGGAGAATCTGAAAGCCTCCAATCCCATGTCAGACATTCGTCTTATATCATCCTGTAACAGAAATTTACACAACTGAACACCACTCGTTGCTTATAAGGTATAATCTCTGATGCTTCCACATAGCATCTATATTTCAATCAAATTCCTTCGTTGACAAACTTGAAAAGTAGTGGAAATGAACAAAAGACTGATGCTGACCAACTTTCTTGGATGTGATAAGTGGTACAAAAGTCTATTCCACAGGTCTCAAAATGTATAGTACGATCCTGAAATTTGAGACCAGTGAGCCTTATATGTTATATATTTATTATATTATATATTTTATATCTACAGGGAATTAACGATAGAAACAAGCTGAAGTGAAGTGAAGCAAATATTAGAAAAGATACATGTTGAATTAGACAGCAACGTGGTGAGACTTTATATGAATATTGGGAGATGTTCAAGCAATTATGTGCTAGTTGTCCTCAACATCAAATTCCGGAGCAATTACTCGTCCAATACTTCTATGAAGGGCTCTTGACTTTTGATAGAAACATGATTGATGCTGCAAGTGGAGGAGCATTGGTTAGCTTGACACCAGAAGCTATTAGAAGTCTCATCTTGAGCATGGCTGCTAATGCATAACAGTTTGGAACTCGACAAGAAAGTATTTTCACATCAAGTTAATGAAGTGAACACGAGCTCCTTCGATCAAAAGTTGGATGCGCTGACATCTTTGATGGAAAAGTTTGTAGGGGGACAAATGCCACAAGCTCAAGTATGTGGGATTTGCTCGGTTGTTGGACATGGTTCGGCTAGATGTCCCTCATTGCTAGAAGATGTTCAACAAGCCAATGCCATGGGAGGATTTCTGGGAGAACCTCAACGGAAATATGATCCTTATTCAAATAGCTACAATCCGGGGTGGAGAGACTACCCGAACTTTAGCTACAAGAATCAAAGAGGCCAACAAAGTTTTCCTCACCAAGGTTATACAAGACCACCACCACCACCACAGGCTCAACCTTCAGAATCTGGAATGTCTTCGGAAGATATCGTGAAAGCTCTAGCAGTAAACACTAAAAATTTTCAACAAGAGACGAGAGCTAGCATTCAAGAGCAAAGAATGAGCATTCAAAGTCTTGGAAACCAACTTAGCCAATTGGCAACATCTGTTGGTAAATTGGAAGCTCAAAATTCGGGAAGACTTCCATCTCAACCTGAGGTACATCTAAAAGAAAATGCAAGTGCAATGACATTGAGAAGTGGAAAGAAAATACAATCGGGACCTTCTTCGCTTGAAAATACCAATGTAGGAGAAAAAGAGAAAGAAGAAGAAGAAATCATCAAGAAAAAGTCCAAGGACCACAAAAAGGTAAATTCCCCACACTCTTCACCTAGTACTTCTAATGTGGTTGTTCCTCCATTTCCAAGCAGGTTAGCAAAATCCAAGAAGGAAGATCATGAGAGAGAAGTATTGAAAACCTTTCGAAAGTGGAGATAAATATTTCTTTGTTGGATGCCATTAAGCAAATCCCGAAGTATGCTAAATTTCTAAATGAGTTGTGCACTAACAAAAGGAGATTGAGAAATGATGAGAAGGTTAGTGTGGGGGAGAATGTAGCTGCTGTGATAAAAAAATCTTTTTCAAATAAATGCAAGGATCCTGGTATGTTTACTATGCCTGTGTTATTGGAAATATGAAGATTGAGCGTGCAATTGTAGACTTAGGTACATCTATTAATGTCATGCCATATTCAATCTATTGTGCTTTGAATTTGGGTCCCTTGAAAGATACTCGAGTTGTCATTCAGTTAGCAGACCGTTCTAATGCTTACTCAGAAGGAGTCGTTGAAGATGTTTTGGTGCAGGTTAACGAATTAATTTCCCAGCAGATTTCTATATCTTGAAAATGGAAGAAGACACCATCATTAGCTCTGCCCCTATTTTGTTGGGAAGACCATTTATGAATACTGCAAGAACAAAGATCGAAGTGGATGAGGGTACACTCTCTGTTGAGTTTGACGGAGAGATTGTTAAATTTAATATTTTTGATGCAATGAAATATCCTTCAGAGAATCATTCTGTGTGCTATATTGATATAGTTGATTCCATTGTGCAGGATGTGTTCGAAGAAGATTATGAGGGTAAAGGATTCAATATGCAAGCACAGTGGGATGTGGAGGAAGAAATAGCTGAAGCCTGGGAAATGTCTCAATCTTTGATTGAAACACACATGGGGGTAATAAATTTAATTGATGAATTTAATATTTCAAACAAAAAATTGCTACCTTCTGTTGTGCAGGCAACCAAGTTGGAGTTGAAAGTTTTACCGAAACATTTGAAGTACATCTATTTGGGAGATAAGGAAACTTTACCGGTGATCATCTCGAGCCGGTTGACTGAAGATCAAGAAAAATAGTTGACTCAAGTTTTAAAGGAATATAAGACTGCACTCGGGTGGACCATGGCAGATATCAAGGGCATAAGTCCGGCGATTTGCATGCATAGAATTCTCTTGGAGAATGATACGAAACCAGTGAGACAAGCCCAAAGACGGCTAAATCCGGTGATGAAAGAAGTCGTGATGAAAGAGATTTTGAAACTTTATGAAGCTAACATCATATATCCTGTTCCGGAGAGTAAGTGGGTGAGCCCGATCCATGTTGTACCCAAGAAAACGGGCATCACTGTGGTAAGAAATAAAAATGATGAGCTGGTGCCTATGAGGGTGCAAAATGATGGCGAATGGTTATTGATTTTAGAAAGCTCAATCTAGCTACTAGAAAGGATCATTTTTCTTTACCTTTTATTGATCAAATGTTAGAAAGATTTGCTGGTAAAGCTTACTTTTGCTTTCTTGATGGGTATTCAGGTTATTATCAGATTGTGATCGCCGAAGAAGATCAATACAAGACAACCTTCACATGCCCTTTTGGAACATTTACTAGTAGAAGGATGCCATTTGGTCTATGCAATGCTCCAGGTTCATTTCAGAGATGTATGTTTAGTATCTTTTCAGAATTTATTGAGAAATGCATTGAAGTATTTATGGATGATTTTACCATTTGTGGTGATTCATTTGATGGTTGTTTAGGCCATTTGTCAAAAAATTTGAAAAGATGTGTTGAAACTAACTTGGTGCTGAATTATGAGAAATGTCATTTTATGGTGACTGAGGGCACTGTATTAGGTCATGTAATTTCTCCTAGACGGATTGAAGTCGATAAAACAAAGGTTGATTTGATCATAAGTTTACTCTATCCTACTAATGTTAGAGAGGTTCGATGTTTTCTTGGGCATGCAGGATTTTATCGTAGGTTTATCAAGGATTTTTCGAAGATTGCTTTGCCAATGTCCAAATTACTCCAAAAGGAGATACCATTCGAGTTTGGTGATGATTGCAAGTCGGCGTTCAACAAGCTCAAGTGTATATGGACCATTGCCCCAATTATCCAATCACTCGATTGGAAATTGCCCTTTGAAATTATGTGTGATGCGATCAACTATGTCGTGGGAGTTGTCTTAGGCCAACGGATTGATAAAAAGAGCCATGTCATTTATTATGCTTCAAGAACCTTGGATTCGGCTCAATGTAACTACATGACCACTGAAAATGAACTTCTTGCAATTGTTTTTGCTCTAGATAAATTTCGGTCTTATTTGCTTGGTTCTAAGGTTTATGTTTACTCTGATCATGCAGCATTGAAGTATCTTTTAGCCAAAAAGGAGTCGAAGCCTAGACTGATACGTTGGATTCTTTTGCTTCAAGAGTTTGACATTGAGATCAAGGATTGAAAGGGAGTAGAAAATCCTATAGCCGACCATTTGAGTAGGATGGTGCAAGATGAAGAATCTTTGCCCATTTCTGAGTTCTTCCCGAATGAAAATTTATTTCTGGTGAAAGGTATTATTCCATGGTATGCGGATATTGTTAATTATTTGGTTTCGGGAATTTTCCCTAATGATCTTAGTAAATTACGCATGCAAAAGATTAAATATGAGTCAAAATACTATGTTTGGGATGAACCTCATTTGTGGAAATTTTGTTCTGATCAAATAGTTAGGAGGTGTACACCTGAAAATGAACATAGATCCATTTTGAGTGTTTGTCATAATTATGCTTGTGGTGGTCACTTTAGTCTGAAAAGAACTGCTAGAAAGGTCTTGGATAGTGGTTTATACTGGGAAACCTTATTCAAAGATGCATATGAGTTCTGTAAAAGTTGTGAAAAGTGTCAGAGAACGGGTTCGTTGTCTCAAAGGAATGAAATGCCACAAACTCCTATTCTTATATGTGAAATCTTTGATGTTTGGGGTATAGATTTTATGGGACCGTTTCCGTCATCCTGTAACAACTTATATATACTTCTAGCGGTTGACTATGTCTCGAAGTGGATTGAAGCAAAACCCACTAGGACTGACGATTCTGCTGTGGTTGTAGATTTTATAAAATCTAATATTTTCAGCAGGTTTGGAATTCCAAGAGCAATAGTCAGTGATCAAGGCACTCATTTTTGCAATAGAACTGTTGGAGCATTGTTGAAGAAATATGGCGTACATCATCGAGTGGCCACAACTTACCATCCACAATCCAATGACCAAGCAGAAGTCTCTAATCGAGAGATAAAGTCCATCTTAGCAAAAACGGTCAATCCTGGAAGGAAAGATTGGAGTCTTCGTCTAGACGACACTCTATAGGAATGTCCCCCTTTAGGTTGGTTTTTGAAAAATTTAGCCATTTGCCGGTTGAAATTGAGCACAAAGCATATTGGGTGGTAAAATGCTGCAACATGAATTTAGAGGAAGCTGGTTTGTCGAGGAAGTTGCAATTACAAGAGCTAGAAGAACTTCGATTAGAAGCTTACGAGAATTCTAGGATTTACAAGGAGAAAACCAAATTGTTCCATGATAATTCAATTATCCGAAAACAATTTACGGTTGGGCAAAATGTGTCATTGTTCAATTCTCATCTTAAGCTCATGCCAGGTAAACTTCGTTCTTAATGGCTTGGTCCATTTGTCATTACTAATGTTTTTCCTTACGGTACAGTGGAAATCAAAAGTTTAGAAACCAGGAAGGATTTCAAGGTAAATGGACATAGGTTGAAGGTTTCCATGAGAATGAAGACATATCTTACTTAGTGGATGTGGAGTTAGAAAGCCCTCGATATTTGACAAATTGAGAAAGGAAGACTGTCGAGCATAGCGACGTTAGAAAATTGCGCTATTGGGAGGCAACCCAAATTTTATTTATTTTTATTTTTTATATTTTTTTCTTTCGTATTTGGATAGCATAGTTTTCGTTTCCTAATTCTCATTGAATTTTGTTTTCTTTGTGTAAATAGGTTCGGGCATCAATTTTGGATGCGAGATAACATTTTATGAAAACTCTCCAAGTCCAAAAATTGGGAATGGTACAAGAGATTAGTTCGATTTGGACGTGATCACACTTAAATTAGACTAGTTTTTCTTGAAAATATTGTGGACAACGTTGAAATGGTCGTGATCACGCTCAATAGACAGTAGAGTGTTAGGCGTGATCACGCCTAACAGCACATAGTTTTCTAATTTTTCTCCAAAAATTTCAGCCCTTTTTTATGATTAAAAAAAAAAAAGAGTAAGGTTTCTCTCTCTTTCAGTTCTTTCTCTCTCCTCTACGCCGTTCCGCTATTTTTCTTTTCTTCCCACAGCTGCCATCGCCACTCCGCCCCCTCCACCGTGCCACCGTCGCGCCCCCGTGCTGCTGCCGCCTGTTTTCTCCCGCCGCGCCCGCGCGCTGCTCTCGCCTCCCTTCTCTGCTGACCGCCGCTGTCGTTGTTTTCTTCCTCGCTGCAGTTCTCTGCTGACCGCTGCTGTCCGCCGCTCCACTGTCGCGCCACTTTCTCTTGCAACCGCGCTCCGTTTGCCGCGCGCTGCGTCGCTTCCGTCCATTTTTCCTCGCGCCACCGCTTGCATGCCGCCCGCGCCTGCACCGCTGCTTTTCTCTCCCTGTTTTCCGCAGCCGTGCGCCTCCGTCGACCCTCATCCTCGTTGCTCGCCGTCGCACCCCCTCGTCGACCCCAGCCGCGCCCAGCTCGCCGCCCTCTTCCGCCGCGCCGCCGCTGCTTCTTCCTATCTCATCCGCCGCTACCCTCCACCGAAACCAACCACCGGTTCCTTTTTTCTTTATTTTTTTCTTTTCTTTATTTAGTTATTTTTTCTTTTATTTATTTATTTTTTATTTATTTTCTTTTAGTTGTTTTGTATAATATTTGTAGTGTTTGAATTCGAGTCGTGTGGTAGTTATATTCTTGAATTGTTATTATGGTGATTTATGTGGAGATTGAGTAGGGATGTTGATTGGTGATGTTGATGATGGTGAATTTGATTGTTATATCTTGAAAATGTGCTTGAATTTGCTCAATAAATCTATTGTTTGGGGATTACTTGATTTTGTCGATCGAATGAGAATCAAGAATTGAACTTATAAATTTCAAAAGATTCATTTGGCCGTGTTGTTAAATTCCTAACTATTATATTTGAGTGAGTGGCTACTTTGGTGTTAGGAATTAATTTTGATTTACCCAATATGAAGAAAACACGTGCTCGCTCGAAGGAGAGAACAACCACAAAAGGAGTTGGAGCTCACAAAAGGAGTTGGAGCTCAAAACCGTTCCCTAAGCACATCATCCTATTCTTGAGCACGAATCTCTAAAGGGAAGGCCATTCTACCTTCCTCTGAAGATCATCTACAAGGTAATCTCACATTTGAAACTATGGCTCAACAAAACAAGTACGAAGATGTGTGCAAAAGAGATATAATTCCTTGTAAATTTATTAATATCCCAACTTTAGAAACCCTTGTAATTAAAGCTTCTATGGAGAACTTGATTGAGAGAATCGGTTGTGAATTATTTTTTAAAATACGATGTCCTACTTTTATTGAATTGATTAGAGAGTTTTATACTACCTTTCAATTCCAAGCTTCCACTAATTTCACTCTAGACACACCAAATCTTGTGAAATTCCGTTTGCTAGGCAAAGAGTTTAAACAAAGCATATATGAATTTAATCTTGCCTTAGGAGTAATTTCCAATGATTATGCTCGATCTCATTTGTATGTTAATTCTAGAGTGGATTTTGATAGTGATTTTTCTCCTATTGTGAAGTGGCGTGTTATGTCAAAGGATTTACAACATCATAACCTAAGTAAGTCTAAGAGTACTCATTTGCGTGAACTTGAATGGCAATATCTTCAAATATTTTTCTCATTTAGCTTCTCGGGTTGCAAGGCAAGTTCACACACATGCACAAAAACTGAGTTCTTCTTTTTGTGGGCTATGCTGCATGGAGTTAAAGTAAATTTGGGGTATTGGATGGCAGTACAAATGTCCACTGTGTTGATTAAGAAAAAACTTTAATTCTCGGCCCATATATCACACATTTAGCTGTCAATCTTGGTTTACTTGATCTCAAATGTAATAACATGCATATTGCTTGTGAGATGACTCATTTGGATACACCTTGCTTAGAGAGGATGAGTCTCATCAAATATGGGGAAGGTGTCTTGCGTTTCCTTTCATTGTCAATTCCATGGGCGAATAGAACAGGGAAACAAATACAGTTGGATGATCGTGAGGAAGAAGAAGAGGAGATTCTCAGTACCCCAACCGAGAACCAACATCGCTTAACTGAATTGGAGAAAGCAATCCAACGTTTGGAGAAGAAGCAAGATGATTTTCATGAGAGTATGAATGCCAGACTCGATGCTTTCTTCCAGTTCATGAAGTTTGACCCGTCAAATCCACCCCCACAGTAGCACGCTTTCAGGGAAGTTCTTTCTTTTGTCTCTTTCTTTTATTTTTATTTTTGTTATCTTCTTATTTCTTTTGTTTTCTAATTGACGAGCTTTGGTGGTATACATTGAGGGCAATGTAGAGTTTAGGTGTGGGGGATCTCCTTGTGTTTTTTTTATGTTGGAGTAATTAGAATGTTCGACAAAAAAAATTTGGTATGAATGGGAGGTATATGGTGCATAAATGCTAATTTTGGTTGTTAAATTGCTATGCTTTTTTGGAATGAGAGTGATAATATCTACAAGAGATGCATGAGATTGATTAGTTTTTGTCTGTGCTCAAAATGATATGTCTCATTATTTTTTTAATGGATAGAACGAAAATGTGCATAGTTCAACACACAATAACCGCTTTTTTTTTTTTTTTTTTTTTTTTTTGCGAGCTTTTGAGCCTTATGTTTTGTTTTGTGTGTGATCAAGCATGTCATATTCATTCTAGAACTTGCTTTAATATGCATTTTAAGACTACATAATGTGTTCATGCACTAAAAATGATAAGGGCACTTAGGATTAACCACTTGACGACCTTTTCTTTGAATCCATACCTATACAATTACCCGTAGTTTGCTCATTTGTGCCTTTAGCCAATTTCTTGCTTTAACAAGTACATGATGAATCTCTTTACTATTTTTTTTTCATTATATCCATCTTGATTGAACCCTTCTTGTCAAGAAGTATGTGAATGAAATGCAATAGTGTTTATAGAGTTGGAGGTTAAAAAGAGGTTGGGCACTATAAAAAAAAAAACAAAAAAACAAAAAAAAAAACAAAAAAAACAAAAAGTGGTTTGAATTTCGTTATACTCCCTAATAGTGCATATTGCAATATTATTTTGGTGATTGGGAGTTGTAAATGGAGTAAAATAGATGTTAATACTTAGTTGTTTATACATGATTGACCTTGATGAAATGAGAGAATATCAAGTGAGAATGGGATAAAGAGATTTCATGTTGAATAGCGGAAATGGAGGTGGATTATTTGTCATCTTGGACTTTATGCATAAATTCATATATATTATTGACTTGTTTATCTTATATTCCTTTCATTTTATCCCACCTTTACTCATAGCCTCATTACAACCCTTAGAAAGACCCTTTGATTTTTTGCATGAATACATGACAATAAGTGGTGGAGATTCGATTGATAAGCAAGCTTATGGTAATGATGTGTTATGCTTTCACATTGAGTGTCACAATATACAAATTACATTCATACACAAAAGAGCGAATTGAGTGAATCCATTAGCGATGTGTTGAATTTGTCATATTGGAGCTTATTGAAATTGTTAAGAATTGATGAGACATGAGTTTTTCTTGAATTTACATGGAATCATGATCACTCACTCTTGTAGAATTGTCATCTTAATTTCGTCATTGCATAGTAATTTGAGAACACTGTAGGAGAGTTGTGCCTTGAGAGGAAGACAATTGTAGGAGAATGTTTCTCTTGTTTATCACCTTGTGCTACTTTCTTATGCATGCTTGAGGACTAGCATGATTTAGGTGTGGGGGATTTGATATGTTTATAATATTCTACATTTTATATCTACATCCTCCTTATTTTGAGTTTCCAAAATGCAATTAATTGATCTAATTTATCATTCTTTATTTTAGAAAAATAATTAATTGCAATTGGAGAAAAATCGAGAAAGAAAGAAAATTAAAGATAGAAACAAACTGAAGTGAAGATATCTGAAAGTGAAGGGCTCAACATATTTTATTTTCATGGACTTATGTTTTTATTTTATCTAGTGGGGTTATGTATTAATTTAAATTAATTGTAAAAAAATGAAACAAAAAGACAAACTAAAAATCCTAAAGTGCACATTTTTTAGCCCAAGAAGTCAAAAGTTAGGGAAACAAAAAGTCTCCCTATTCTTGGGGTGCATCAGCGAAGAATCACAAAAGGAGAAGAGAGAGATTTTTTGTTTTGTTTTTTTTTTTTCCTTCCTTTTTACTTTGGAGGAACATTTGTAGGGAGAGACCATTTTTGGGAGGAAAGAATATATTTTTTCTTTCTTTTTGTTGTAAGTTTTTATCTTATTATTTTTTTATATTTTATTTCTTGTATTAAATGGTGTTGTTTATGTTTAGAATTTATAATAATATGAGTGGCTAATTTCTTGTTTTGATTTAAGGGTTTCGCATTTCGGTTATATTATTGTGAGGCTTTGTGATATGTATTGATTATCTTGCTTTATATTCAAGTACTAATATGTTTAAATGATTTTTTATGAAAATTTATATTAATTTGAATTGACAAATCAAATGAATATTTATTCTCCTAAAGCTATTCATGAGTTTATACTTCTAGTTGTATAAATGAGTGAATAATTGTAGCATTAGAATAGGTAAATTATGCTATCATAAATTACCTATCCTAATTGAACCTATATGACTAATATTGATAGTTATGACTATTCTAATTATTGGTATTAGTATTAACCTGTTTTCATTTGATATTAATGATATTATTAATTGACAAGGAATGCTATCGTGCCTAGTTGATTAATAATAAGAATTGATTGGATGCTAAGGTTGGTTAATTAATTAGGAAAACAAAGAATTTATAAGGTTTTCCTAATAAATCCAAGGTTAATTGCTTGAATTTGCAAGAATTTATTTGTTAGTCTATGATCAATAGTATAATTGAATATCGAACCCTTGAATAAAAAATTTCTCTTCTTATTATGATAGTTTTTCTTGTCAAATTGTTTTGTGTGCATTGATACCGTGTATGCTTGTGATTGCTAGATGGTTAATATTGTATTTAGTTAATTAGGTGAATATCTCTCAAAACCCCCTGTTTTTGTTTAATTTTATTCAAGATAATTTAATTTCCGTTCCCTATGGATTCGACCCTGCTCACCACTATACTTATATTTTGAAAGTAGGTTAAATTATATTTGGTGGATTCACAACCTATCAATATGTCATGAAGGACAAATGAGTCATTTCACTGCCTAAGGAATAGTAAAAGGGGCAAAAAGATTAAATTTGAACAAGCTCATGATATTCTCGCTAATTTATTGACAGCATATATAGTAGGATTGATTTCCTGGTTGATTATAAGATCTTCAATGGTTTAAACAATTTTTAAATCCATGAAGGATCCACACAAATGTGCGATTCTTAAGCAAAATGAAAATAATGAAAGGATATAAATGGATAAGAAATAAGCATAAAGTAGAGAAACAACACGAAACAAGATTAAATAAGAGCCAAAGCTAATTACATACCTTGTACTTGTGATATCCATCACATGCAACATCTCCATTGGCTCCATTTGTACGACCTGAATTCACAGTATACGGAAAATAAAAAAGAAAAAAAGAAAAAAAACAACATCAAGGAATGGTTCATTTATAAAGTATATAATTGATGCCTATGTAAAGAAAACTAAAAAGCAAAATATATTTTTTAAAAATAAAATAGTAATGATAGATACACAGGAAAGTAAAGTAGAGACCAGAGTGAGCAAAGGTGTCCCAGATGCTAGGAGTTCTTCCATCCTCAGATGCTGCCCCCTCGTACTTTTTTTATTGCACAGAGACGACAAAAGTCACATCCCATTTGTTTCAGGCATTGTTTCAAACAAGTATCAGTAATTGAAGAATACAAAGGAAAATAAGAAAACTAGATTCAACATTTGCTTATAATTGAACTTTTTTCTTCCCTATGCTACAACAATCAAGGTGCACTAAAAAAAACAACCCAAATGACTTGATGCTCGAATTAAAATTTGATCGCGAAATAATCATTCAAATTCAATTTGATACACTTTTTTGGGCTCATAATCAAGATCGGAGCTCAAACTCCACAACTTACCAAATATAGGGGAGGTAAAAGCAGAAAGAAAACTAGTCAAGCTCGATTTTATTGAAGTTGTTCAAGCTTGATACATTTTGATTACCGAACAAGTTCAGATAAATATTAAAAGAACAAGAGTGAGGGCACTCAACTTCATTGCCCTCAGAAAAATCAATTAAAAATCAATTCCAGCACTTTTTTTTTTTTTTTTTTACTGACATAGTATGAAACTACAGTAACAGCCATCACACGCAAAATGAGAATTTCTATGCATTTGCATAATTTTTCCTTTCAAAATAATAAATATTCCTATAATCGGGAAATAAACAGCGAAAGACGGCGAAACTAACTTGATAAGCAGAGGTTGCGGAACCAAAAACAAAGTCCGCCGGAAAATCAGCTCTGCTGTAGTGCTCCACGGCGGCGACCAAATGCACCACCGCCAGAAAAAGTAAAAAAAGAGAATAAAACATAGTATTCACCAATCGCTACTGTTCGGCCGCTTGCGCTCGTGTGTAACAGCATTTCCTTTATGGATAATAAAGCACTCTCCATCTTATCCATGGGATGTGGCTTGTATCTGGTACTCTATGGACCAGAAATTACAGCTGAGATCCATCGATGATTTCCAGTTGACAGAATTAAAAATCATATCTTCTATTTGATCAATTGTTGCCCAAAAAAAAAAAAAAAAAAATCAAATTTTTAAAAAATACAAAAAAATAATAATTGATATTTAATCATATCAACGAGTGCAATCCTTGCTTCTGTTGTGTTTAGTAACATCATCATGCCGTGCTTCAAGGCAATTTAACAGCTGCTAGCTATTAATAAACACACACACACACACATCATGCTACTTGCTTTCTAATTTCAAAACATGACCTTGAGGGTGCATCACAAAATTTATCTAATATTTCATCTATTTCAAAAAAAAAAAAAAAAACAAAAAAAGGGTCTTTTTTGAAAAATATTTTTTATGAAAAAAAAGTTCATATTTCAAAAATTAATGAGTCATTTTATTAGTTAAAGTAAAAATTATTTTTTTATTTTACAAAAAAAATATATATAATTGAATAAATTAAATTAAATTAAATCAGCAAATAAAATTGAATTGTATATATGTGAGTTTTTAATTTTTAGAAAGTTTTATCTTAATCAAATTTACAAAAATAAAAAAATTGTATTATTCAGAAATATAGTTTATTCTTTTTTTTTTAATTTAATGTTTTTCTGGATTTATATGTTTTATATTTTGTAATACTAATTGAAACTTGTACGATGTTGAAGTCAAAAAATCTTATAATTTGTGGATGGTATAAGATTATAGAACTTTGAAACTCTCAGGGCGTGTTTTACTTCGGCTGATTAGCTTTAATAATGTTGAATATTCAGTTTTATCACACGTTTATTTTATTGGATAAAAAAATGAATTTATTCATAGGCCTGTGATAGGCCCGACTTTTCAAGATAAAATGAGTGATTGTTATCCGGCCCTTTCCCCTCCGATAAAAATTATCAGTCGGATAAGAGTTGGGAATAGACATTTTTGCCCTTACTTTCTAAGTAGAAAATCATAATTCCTCCTACCCTCCTTTTCGAACAAATCAAGCCAATTTGCACCCCCACACAGTTGCCCTAATTTAAGAGAAAGAAAATGGAGCAGCGGAGGAAATTTATTTTTCTTCATTCTTTCTCACTTTTGTGGTCAATCGAAGAACAAGGTTATGCAAAACTTGAGTTTGGAAACCGAACAAAATCGCCTCCTATAGCTTTTTGTTACACTTTTTTATGGAGGTCGATCGATTAAATTTGCAAAATCCATATCTATTTATGTAAAGTTCAACCATAAATCAAGTGAGGGGTATAAAGAAATGGTCCAGAATAAGAGAGAGAGAGAGGGGCGGGGGGAAGTGGTGGTGATGAGTGCATAGAGAAATTAAAAACTGTTGTTGGTTTCTGATTTTGTTGGTTAGTTTTCTGGGTTTTACAGAAAAAATAAAAAATTCTTTATCTTTTGGCTAGAGAATGTGAGAGGTTTTGTTGGCTAGATAAATTCGAATATGTTGGTTGATTTACGATAATGATACACCTAGAAAATTCATATTCTCGAATATGTTGAGTCATTGGCTGTTCTATGGCTTTGTTCATCAATTTTCTGAATTTTTTTTTCCCTTTTTATAATTTTCTTTTTTTGAAGATTTTTTTGGGTATCTCAAATATATTCTCGTAAAAATAACATTATAATGGTTGATATGTATAAATTATGTCCCGTCTTTTATCAAACAAAGTAATCATGAGACTGTTAAATTAATCTAATTCCTGTTTCATATTTAGTCCAACATTTAATCAATACAACTTTATCCTAACCATTGAAGTAAACGGAGCCTCACCAAACAAGTTTTTGTATCAAATAAAATTTGTTTGAGAAGATAATTATGTTTTTAGTTTTGTAGATACTATTTATAATTATTTTTTAATATATTTTTCCATATATTTGCATGCAACTTGAGTTGTCTTTGGCTTTTATTACTTCCTTCGTTACAAAATAAAATAAAAATAAATGTACATTATTTATTTTTTATCAATTAAATAAAAATATAATTTGTTGTAAACCCTCAATAAAGTTTCTTGTGCATCTGCTGCACCGTACATTTAAGTTATAGTATTACTTGTTTAACTAAAAAATATTATTTATTTATTTAAAAAATATTACTACTTTTTAAGATAACAAATCAGTAGTAATATTTTTTAGTTAAATTTATGTATTTATTTATTAGTTTTGACTTTTTCAACTATATTTACTCAAAAAAATTATTAACATAACTTTTATTTTTCATACATAATTTTTAATTTTTTTTAATATGACTTATTTTTGGGACGGAGGAGTGTTTAATTAATTTTTCTTTTCCTTTTACATGCATGCCAGTTGCTAAGGTACATCTTTTTGGCTTTTTTTTGTTTCGGTGGGTCCCAGTACATAAAAGATGGTTGAGGTGTCATTCACTTTTTGTACCATATTTTAAATATTTATGAAAAGTTGGTCTAAATTACATAATAATAATTGATATATATTATATTATATTCGAAATTGATAGTAGGGAATTAATTTAAATATTGTTATTGATGCTAAAAAAAATATAATAATGATGAAACGAATATAATTTGAATATTAAATTTAATAAAAAAGATAAATCCTTTCAAAATATAAACAAACAAGCCCACAATTTTCTCGTTTCTGGCGGACCACACACATGACTATTATAAACTTCAAATATTGAAAAAAATGAACATAAAATCTTTTTTTTTAGTTTATTTATTAAAAAAAAAAACTTAGAAGTCACTGGAACTTGAATTTGGATGGAATTACTGTTATATTGGATTAGATTTTTTTATTTTATATGATATTCTATTTTTATCTGAATTTTATCAACACACATTTTACAGAGGTGTAATAAGATGAACTAAGTCGAGTATTGCCGAGTTCAAGCTTCAACTAAACTGAAAAATTAAAGAATTGAGCTCAAAGTTTTGAAGTTCATACTCAACTGGATGAACTACTTACATTTACAATATAATTTAAGATATATTTGAAATTAAAAATATAATTTAAGTATGTTGTGAATAAGTAAAAATAGTAAATCTAACTAAGCTGATTTAGGCTCGCGAGTGTTTCAAATGATAATAAATTTGAGATTAAGCATGAAAGCTAACGGAGTAGCTTAACTTCGGCTCGACTCAATTAATTTTAAATTGAATTTAATTTTTTTTCAAATTGTAACTCGAATAACTTCACAAAATGTCTTGATTCACTAAAACTTGTAAAATTGTAATTAAAAAAATATCATAATAATATTATAAATAAATATATAGTATTTAAAATTAAATAAACAATGAAACCCAAAATCTTATTTGCTTCGAAAAAGTGAGCATAGTTTGTAGGATTCTTTTAGGTCAGATTGAAGACTTAATAGCCCGAGTGGAGGATATTATTGATGGTGGAGGATATCCTGTGATCTTAATGCCAACAAAAATGGATAAACTGATTCAAGAAAAGACTTTCTTCAACTTTTTGTCGCCACGCAGATCGCAAGCTTAATGATGTAGTGATACAGCATCACTTAAAATATTGAAAGAAATGTGACGATCAATGCCATTTGTGATTCGTTGAAGCCAATGTATGCGTGTATGGGCTATGTCAATATATAATTATATATATATGTGTGTTTGTATGTATTCATTCCACACATACACCCCACTAGAATGTGTGTACATTCGAAAGAACTCATCCATTTTTTTAGTGTAATAAATAATTAAAGTGAATAAGGGTTCCATCATCCTTCCATTCTCTCTCCTCTGCAACTTGCTTTACAGAGTTGATACCGCCACCCGTTTCTCTCTCCTCGTTTCTTTGTGTTTGCTTAAAAACAAGCGAAACCAGGCGTTAGAAAGAGAAATTGGGTTGAATGCTAAAACTAGGAAGATGAAATTCTGTAGTAACTATGAGGAGTCAATGCAGGAGCTGGGGCAGAAGAGGTTACCTCGTATTGGTTGTCATAAACTCGAGAATATCTTGGAAAGTTGCAGGAAACAGCCTCATTCACCTGATGATGATGGGATTTCCAATGGCTCCTCCAGTGACCAACATCGCTGTTCAGGTGATTGAATCTTGATTATCGAATTATTTCAATTTAATTGTTCTTAAATCTATTGATTTTGGTAGCCCCTCTTATTAGTTTCATGATTGCCCCCTTTAAAAAGAATGGTTTAGGCTATGCATAGAGGAGGGGTTTTGGTAGAATTTGAAACTTGTGGATGTTCCGGACTTGGTGATTTAGTGGAATTGGGAAATCTCGACTTTGAAATCCTGATTAATGTGATAATTGTAGTTTAGGATTGTACTGTAAATTTTACATCAACGTTGGAAAAGTGGGTGCCGTTGTAGTATTATATAATGGAAGGTTGGTGTGCTGTGTTGGGAATTGTGGAATAGTATTTGGGATAGAGGTAAGGTGGCATTGTGTGGAGATTTTAATCCACTTTTTAGTCCTATAACAAAAGGGTCCAGATTTTCCAAGGCATGCAGATATGGTAGAATTTGAAACTTATGGTTGTTCATTTTGGATGGATAAATAGATCAATGAGTTCTGCCGAATGCATGTTCGCTTTCGTTGATTTTTTCATTATCCAAGAGTATAAGTTTTAGAAGTGAGAATATTTCAAAATCAAGAAATTGCTGTTTTAAGTGATAGGAGTGTTCAGAAAAGAAATAAAGAAACAGTGTACAAGCACTGAGTTGAAATTTGGTTCAAAAATTGTTCCTCCCCCCAGTATTTTGATACAAATTTCTAATGTGCTTTGTAGCCTGTGATGGGGCATTTTTCCCTTTGCTTCTCAAGGAAATGTCTGCAGTAGTAAGATTCTTCAATAAAAGAGCACAAACATTGCTCGACCGCCACTTAGCATCTGGTTGCAGCAAGTGTTTTATCTGGTTGGGAGACAGATTACAAGGAAATCACCATGCCCTGATTCAAGAATGCGAGAACCTCGTTGCATATGCTAGCATTAACGTCATTGCTATGCGCAGAATATTAAAGAAGTACGAGGAGGTGCACATATAGAACTCAGTGGAAAATGAAGATGCATAAATTTATTTCTTTTATTTTTAGTTTATAGAGATTGTATTAGCTTATATTTCCATTGCAGATTCACCATTCTAACCATGGTCAAGCTTTCAAGTCACGAGCCCAAAGTATGCAAACAGAGATCCTTCAATCACCATGGCTTTATGAACTTGTGGCTTTTCACATAAACTTGAGAGAGTCGAAAGCCAGTAAGGGACATGCTGCTGCGCTATTGGAGGGGTGTTCTCTTGTATTCGACAATGGAAAACCATCTTTGTCTTTTGAGCTCTTCGATTCTGTCAAGCTTGACATTGATTTGACCTGTTCGATATGCTTGGTGAGTCTAGAGCCAATTCAGGGTACTATGTGCGAAAAGACTAACGCAATACTTTTTTGGTCTCTATTAGAGAATTGAATCCTTATAATAGTAAATCTTCAGATTATTTTGTGACAAGTATTGTGAAGTATTCGTTTAAAGTGCTCTTGGTACCCATCTCCGGTGGAGTACACCAGTGATTAAAATTGTTGATCTCACAATGAGTAGAGGTACTACTACTTTATAACAAAATTTAGAGCAGTACTGAAAGACGAAAGACGGAACATATGGGGATCACTTTTACCTTTTTCTTGACTGCATTTAATAATCTAGTTATGTTATTTTGTCTACCTTCTACATTTGATGAAGCCCTGCTGAATGATGAGTTTGGTTTTCACATAGTTTTATTCTACAGACTACAGCCTTGCTGACAAAATCCCATTTTTCTTTTTCATCAGGAGACATTATTTGATCCGGTATCTCTTAGCTGTGGTCATTTTTTCTGCTATATTTGCGCGTGTAAAGCTAGTTCAGTGAGCATAGTAGAAGGGCTGAAGGCAGCATATCCTCATAAAAAGTGCCCAGTATGCCGAGAGGTATCATTACATCTTTCAATTCTAAGTAGTTTTTCTCTAAATCAAATGAGTGTAGTACTGAAAAGAATATCAAGAAATATCTCACGTGATTTAATTTTCCAATCGATGCCAGGGAGGAGTGTACGAATCTGCTGTGAATTTGGAAGAACTACATATCCTATTAAAACGAAGGTAACACATCTTTGAGTTGCCAAATCCATTACTTGTTTCTTGCTAATCAAAAAATAAACTGCACGGTCATTTATCAGCAACTTTGAAATGCATTCAACAGTTGTCCTGAGTATTGGGAAGAACGGCGAAAAGCAGAAAAAGCAGAGAGATTACTGCAGGCAAGGGCGCACTGGCAGTCCCAGGCGGCCCGATTCATGGGGATCTGAGCACAAAATCGTTCAGCCTTGTATATTCTTTTGGGCACTTCACAGTTCTTATGTAGATCATTATGTGCTGTAAAAATCCGCATTGAGATAGTTCTTACTGGGAATTTGATGAGAAAGATTTGAATGGGGATGATTATAAAAGTTACGTTAAAGAAATGTTTCAACTCTTCAAATCAATTAACGAATTGAAAAACAATTGTAGATCAGATCACCTGCAGGCGAAAATTGGATGCTGTCACAAACAAGAGCTATCGAGTTCTAGCCGTTAAAAATGTTTGTCATAGAAAAAAGTTATTTTAGCTGCAGCTTCATTTTTTTTTATTTTCTTTAGTTCATTTAGATTTTAACCTAAATCTGTACCAGCAAAATTTAAGACGTATACTTTATTTTGTACTAATAGAATCAAGGGCATAATCCGAAAAACTATCTTGAGATGTACACATTTGCACTAACTCACACACTTACAACATAAGGGTGTGTGATATATATATGATAAAATGCACCAATGCATTGTACATCGGATGTAGCATAGAGAGAACCGTAAAAGCACAGCTCATTACCTCTCTGCAGCCGGATGTTCGAGAATGAGGACTTAGGACTCAATTAACCACCGGGAATTCTTACTTCCTTTATTTATTAATTAATAATTTCATCAATTTTAGATATATATGTTACATCCAAAGAAGGTTAAAAGCTCAATAATTCATTTTTGGCAACCAAACAAGAGCACTCCCAAATGTAAAATGGAAGAATCATGCCATCATTTTAATTTATCAGTCAACAACGGATATTCCTGGCAATTTTATTCTAATAATAAAATACACACACACACACACACATATCTGTTTTAGTATGAAAGAGATAAATATACACACAAAAGCAAGTAGTTATCCAGTTTATTACAAAACAAATACGCGTATCTTGCTTTCACAACTTATACCAAGTATCCCAGCTTTTATACAGCATATACACACACATGGTGAAGGCTAAAAGAAGGCACCACCAATGATTGATGGATACAACGGCATTTGCACCACTGAAAACATTGTTGGCGTGTTCGGAGAAAAGATTCAAATCACAATCAATGGAATAGAGTTTGAATATCAAGTGTTACCACAGCTGCAATATGAAGCAGATTCAGTGCTTCGGCCTTTTCACGATCATCACAGAGCAGCGAGCATGATGAGCGCAATAGTCACTTACGCTCCCTAAAACAGCCCTGCAATAGCAAATTAGTATTAAATATAAGTGAAGAGCAAGACCTTGCTTGCAACCTTCTCAAACTCCATAAGAAACAGGAAAATGGTAGAGCGCGAGATGAAGGATATTATCAAGCTATTGGAGCTGACAGGGATGGGAGACTGAATGAAGTAACAAAATTTGTTGGTAAAAAGAGGAAATCTATACCTCTTGATAGCTCCATAACCATGACTCCCGACAATCAACAGAGAGGCGTGGTGCTTTTCCACTGCCTCACACAGAACATTCCTAGGATCACCTTCCACAACCTCAAATATCACATCATTAACCTGCATAAAACTAAAAAACTTAGAAAGAAATCTGGATAGATTGCATTGTATTGCACAATCAAATCTGGAAATTTATCTAAGGATCAAACTAGATTTTGAGTGTGTGTCTCTATAAATTACAAATCACGGTGGTTGATGACGAAGTCCCGACTTCTTGCTAGCTTCGATATATCAGTTAAGAAGTAGTCTACATTTTCCTCCAGCACACTAGAGCAAGGAAATACCAACAACAAACGTATTGCTACAACTTTCTCCTGTATGGTGCTCGTTTCTTCTTCTTCAGAAAAAAAAAAAAAAAAAAAAAAAAAGAACTTGGCCATGCTAGACTTAATAAAATCACACACTTCTTATACACTAAACCCAACAAAGATATTCCATATACCTCTAAAGGGGCAAGTGACGATGAATGTGATAAAATTAAACAAAAACTGAAAAGCTATTTTGAATTTGTAGAATTACAATATAACATCTAAACTTGGAAAGCATAAGCTTTGATGTTCGTTCATAATCTTGAATCAATGCTATACCAAATACATGGAAATAAATGTTTCTGCAAAATATATATGTATATGGGTGATAAGTACCGATTTAGCTGTACAAATTTCTTTGGCCTTATCCAAAGCCCTCGCAGCAATTACCCTCAAATCTTTATCCACATATGGCAGCACATCAGCAGCAGCTGCAAAAAACAGCCATAAAAACATCTAAACAATCAGTTCGATCTTTGAACGATTGATCAACCAACAATAATACTCCTAAATTAATGTTTCCATGCTTCATTATAAAACTCTACATCCTAATCTCTCACATTTGGATAGGACAAACTGGACTTGGAAGAAGGATGTGGAGCTAAATTCTTTACTCCAGAAAACTACTTGATCAGTATTTATATCCTGTTGTGATACGGAAAACAATAACTCATCAAACTAATATTTGAAGGTCCAAATTATACAAACTCAAAATTATCCAATCAGGTGATGACATTAGCATTATTCAAACGCGTTTCGCATAAATTAACTAAAATTGATCATTTTTGGATACAAAAAAAAAAAAAGATATTGTAGTTCAATTTGAAACCGAAGATCACATTATCAGTACGAAAAATTAGGTTAACGGAGACATACCGGGGCCGGCGAGGCCGACGGCGGTGGCGGCAGAAGGCTTAGCATGCACAATAACAAGTTTGAAAGGGGGATTTTCCGGCGCAGGAGAAAAGAAGTGTTTCAAAGTCCACTCCAGAGCATAAAAACTGTGATCGCTTTCGTCTAACCCTACCACCATCACCGATTTCTCCATGTCTGCGAGAAATTTCGTTGAGATATTGAATTGTATGAAATAGTTGAATTAGTAATTTGAATTCTTCTGGGGGGGGGGGGGGGTTTATATACGTTAGGATTGCACGTCGAAAACGAAAACAATGAATATTAATTTCGGACAGCGGAAAGCAGATGCCACAGCCGCCGGAAGTGAGCAGCTTGTTTCGCGTTGACTCTGTTCAGAGTTTATGTTAAAACTTGAGTGTTTCTATACACACCATATTTTTTATTTTGAACACCACATATTTTTTGAACAAAAATAGACATAATATAGATGACTCATATACCTTTATTTTAAAAAAAACATCTAACATATAATCTAAACATATAACCCTTATTTTTCTCACACTTTCTTTCTTAAGAAACCAAAACATTCTTCCTCTTTCAAAACCCTAATCGGTTCATATATTATAAACGAGAGGTTTCACGATGAACAATTAACATTTATCTATAAATTCGGTTAGTTTTTCAAATATTTTATTGTAAGTTTCATCATTTTATATAATCAAAAGTTACAGCAGATATCGCAAACATCGAATTCTGATTTCGGAAGCGTTCGGCCTGCATCCGCCGAACATAAGCAGCAACGTTCGGCCGATATCAACCCAACACGTTGGAATTCGTTGATCTTTGCCGAGTCCGAGCACATGTTCGAAGAGTTTCTGAAGAGATTTGAGAATGATTTTTTCTATAAAAAAGATGTTGTAAAATATGTCTTGGACAATTGGATCAATGGATATAAGGAACGATTTGTTTCTTGTTGGGTAAACAACTTGATGCATTTTGAAAATACCACAACAAATATGTAATAAAAAATCATCTGTCATTTATATGCTATATCATTTTTTTTTATTTCTGTATATATTGTATGTTATATGATCATTAATGAATTAATTTAATGTGTTTTTTTGTAATATAGGGCGGAGGGCCAGAATGTCAAGTTAAAAAAACAACTTCAATCGAGTACAGACAATTTTGAAACGTGTTGGGAAAAAAATTCATTCTTCTCGAAACATCGCATAATGCAATCAAAAGTTCATTCGAGAAGAGCATCAATATAGTCCAACATAGATACTCATCTCCTGTATTCAAAATATTACGGGGTATGGTTTCTATCTCTGCTTTGGATATGATTTTGGATGAAATGGTTGGTGTTGGAGAAAATGGCGTTGATCCTTTATTACGTGGGTGTATTTTGCGAAAGACTTGTGGTATTCCATGTGCTCATGAGCTAGCTGAACATGATCGGGGGAACATGTCCATCCCTCTAGATAGAGTTGATAAATTTTGGAGAAAGCTTGATATGGTACCTGTGGATAGGGTAAATAAAAATATAGAAGATGACATAAATAATAATTTCAAGAAGACACTTGGTGAAATTGTCAATCAGTTTGAAGGTGCACATGATGAATCAGAGAAGTTGTTAATGTTGAAGAGGTTAAGAGAGTTTACAAATCCAACTACATCATCCCTTATTGAACCACAAGTCTAACCACGTACACCTGGACGACCTACCAAAGCAAAAGCAAAAAAAAATAAAAAAGCACTTCAACCAAAAGAGATCCGAGTGCATTTGAGTATGTCCAATCCATCAATGACAGTTGTTCGCAAGTGGAGGAAACATTTATCATAAGTGGAGAAAATATGTCCAGTGCTATGTTTAGTTTGATTCGTAGAGAAAAGCAAAAGGTAATTTTCATTCATAAAAAAAAGTTGTGTTTTGTTTTTCTTTTCTTTTCCATTTAATTTATAATAATTGTATGGTTTACAGATGGTTCGTCGTGTATCTAATGTTGTTACCACAACAAAGGATATTGAATTTTTTGAAGATATTCCACATATCTTTCAACTATATGTTTATGGGACTAAGAATGTTAGAGGAGACGGACATTGCGGATTTCGTGCAATTGCTGAGTTAATGAACTTCAGGGAAGAATCGTGGTCTAGAGTTCGTTGTGACCACATTCATGAATTACAAAAATTTGGGGAAATGTATGCACCAATATTCAAAGAACATGGACGTGTTGGGGAAGTTGAAGATGCATTACATTATTTTGAGGAGAGAGCCTATAGACGACACTGGCTAGATATACCTGATATGGGACACATTATTGCAACTGTCTACAATATAGCACTTGTCGTGCTAACACCAATCGCAAACTATACTTTCCTTCCCCTGAGGACTGCAAATCCAGAAGATCCGAAACTTATTTGCATAGCATTGGTGGACCAAAGCAGACATTTTTGCGGAGTGTGTTGTTGTTGTTGTTGTTGTTGTTGTTATTATTATTATTTTCATATTAATCTTTGCGGAGTAGTAACTGTACGTGAATTGTGGCAGGTCTCATTGATTTTTGGATATTCATTGCCTTCTGTTCTGCACGTATGACACGAACATTGTAGTGCTTGTGCAACTGGATGGGAGATATTCTACAAAAAATGATTTCAGATGTACAATGCAATTTGTTTAGGAAATGAATGATATGTACTTATACATTTTTTTCTTGTTTGAAATGTTTTAAGTGTTGAATAATTTTTCTTTAAAATATTACATCTAATATTTCCTACATTTGCTAAGTTTATATGGAATATGTCCGACACAAATTGTAAATCATGGAATATTTCCATTCAGGTCGTTCGGCCAACCAGGGCCGAACAAAATATAACTCGTTCGGCCAACAGCAGCCGAACATATGTGAAAGCGTTCAGCCAGTACTCGTTGAACACTATGTAGTGTGTTTGGCCACTATTGGCCGAACGTCTTATATTATGTTCGGCCCTTGTTGGCCGAACACCCTGGCAGTTTAGTTTTTCGATGAAAAATATAGTATTTAATTGTGTAATTCTTATAATAATTATATTTTGTAGTATGTGCTCATGTACATGATATCTATTTTATTCTGTATTTTTTATATATTTTAACTTCATTAATATATTTAATCATATGTTTAATGATGGAATTAATTGAGACAGTCGGAAAGCCACCAAGGCTGTGACAAACATAAACCGATGACTTCCCATAAACATTTCAACACTCAAATCAAGAAAAGTTCAACCAAATTCATACATCCATTCAATCAATCTAGTTCAATTCAAAGCTAGCAAATCATTTTAATCACTACTAATCCAAGTCATGTCCATCATCCAATGTTAGACCGTGGAGTACTCTTGCAGTTTGCTCAACTCTTGGCAAAAAGTAATCAAACGATAATTGCAGATCATGAGTTGTCCACATGAGAACTAGTGGGTCGAGAATGTTTCGGGCCTCAATATTTTGAACCCATAATTGACTGGGGTTCGCATCAACAGGAAAGTGTCGTGCTGCAGATGCACGATCAGGATTTTATACATGTGGATGGGAAAATATATGGTACCAATCCATATACTCAGGTACAGTCTCCCATATTGGCTCAGCAAGTCTCCCTCATCGTTGCATGGATAAAATATGGCTGTCCCAGGACAAAAACATGGATCCCAGCACACCCCACGCAAGTATATACTGCCCAGGATTTTTTCCTCTTCTTGCATAGTCTGGATCCAATGGAGGCAATGGTATATGCTCGACATGGCCAAACTGCCTCAACACACGATCAAGATGGTATGGTTCGACAATGTCAAACGCCCTTATGCAACCATGATAAAACATCACTTCAGGACGTTGAAATCGATCACGCACCTGCTGGTAAGGATCCCAGTTTACCTACGTATTGAATTGTTCAAGTTATATATTTGAAAGACACATATATTTGAAAGACACATAAATAAAAAGGCACACTTACTTCGTGAGGTTGAAGTGAATCCAACCACTCTCTACAAGCCTGTAAGCCCAAAGTATTAGCTCCACCTTGTCCATGTTGTGACCATCTCATAGCAAGTGGATATCTATGATCGTACTCAACATTGAGTTGAGGTCGTGGGCTAATCGAAAAGTGTTCGTTAATCCATGCCTAAATATATAGAAATACAATGGTACAACATATTAAAAATTGTAGCAAAATGTTAAAATAAAATTATTTTCAAACAATGACTTACCTCCAATAATGTAAGATACCCAGCTATTTGCTTCACACCCGATCTTGATGCAGATTCTAGTTGCCTGTAAAGATAGACAAGAGCTACAGCACCCCATGTATATTCCCAAACGACACTTGTATTTTCTAGTAGCTTCAAATAGCTAGCTGCAATTCGAGTACCACTTTTTTCGAAAAATATCATACAGCCAAGAATATATAGTATATATGCTCTCGCTGTCTTTTCTGCAATTGATCTCTCTGAAATCTAACATTTGTCCAAGAAGGTGCTACGCATCCACTCTAACTTCACTGATTGACCCCCTCTTGTCATTAAGTGCCGATATAGCATCATCAACTGACACACCTAACAGTCGATGAATCAGAGCAGGCAAAAATTCTGAAGTATCGTCTGCGACATGCACTGGCTGTCCTATCACTGGAAGACCAAGTAGATGCGATACATCATCTAATGTGATCGTCATCTCACCAAATGGTAAATAGAATGTGTTGGTCTCCGACTGCCAATGTTCTACAAATGCAGAAATCAAGTTTCTGTTGGGAGCTTTATATAAAATTTTGCTCAAAATGTGAAGCCCAGACCGTTTGACATACGACCTCCAAACTCGTGTCGTCTCATCTTCCGGATACACCCATTTTAGAAGCTTAGAAGTGTGACACATGCATTTTAAAACACCTCTCTCAATGTTATTCCAAACATCGACAACTAAATGGATTTTAAAACTTCGTAACAATGATGGATCATAAGGACCGCCAGGAAATGGGCCCATTAGGATCTCATCATGCTCCGGTTGCCCCTCTTGTTCTTGAGGCACATCAGTATATGCCTCTTGTTCTTGAGGCACATCAGAAGGACCTGCCACAAATTCAGATTGTTGTGCAGCCCTTAATCGTCTGTTTGATGTTGTTGGTCATTTTCTTCTTCTTTCATAAAATATAACACAAGAAAATAAAAATGTTAACATTCAGATAAACGTTGACAATACAGCATTCACTGCCCAAAAATTCATGTCGAACATATAATCGTTTGGCGTGCACTGGCCGAACTAGTTAAGGACCGTTCGGCCAGTGCACGCCGAAAATATCAAGTTATGTTCGGCCAGTACATGCCGAACAGGCCATATAACATTCGGTCAATGAATACCGAACGTGCAGAGATGCGTTCGGCCTGTGCACGCCGAACGCCTGTGGATGAGTTCGGCATGTGCGCGCCGAATGCCTGTGGATGAGTTCGGTGCACCAGATCCAAATGCATCGCAGGTTGTTCGGTTGACCAGCGTCGAATGCGTCACGGTATGGAAAAATAACCAGCATGTTTTGTGAGAAATATTACCTAGTGGACTTGACACATTGTCGCCTTCTGCATCCATGGTCTTCGCATGATGAGGGGTGTGGAGAGAAGGGAAGAAAATTCAGATTCGGTGCTAGTTAGGGTTTGGAGGAAAAGTTCAGCGCCATAGGGTTTGAAGAAATGTTATGTTCGGCGCGGGCACGAGGGTTTGGAGAGAGAGAATGATTTCCTGTTTTTTTTTTTTAAAGGGTATAATAGATATTTTGGGGGTGGGGTTAGTAAAATTGGATTTTTAAATAAATTTTTGTGTTGTGTGGATAGTAATTGTGGTGTGTAAAGTAAAAAGGGTGGTGTGTATAGAAATTCCCTAAAACTTATTCTCAAAATTATTTCTTGCCTTTTATTTACTTCGTCTTCTACATAATGCTAACGATCTTTGATTAAATCAATCTACAACTCAAATGTCTATAGTAAATTAGAGGAGGAGGTCAAAAAAGTAATTTAGAAATAATTAATTAATTTAATATTTCATAAAGATACATACAAAATAAGTTAAAAAAGGTATAAAAAAACTAAAAATAAAGACAGAGAAAGTGGTTAATGGTTAATATTGTTTATCAAACAAATTTTGTTGAAAGAATAAGTAATTAGAAGTCAAGTCTTTTCAGTAATTTGTTTTTAGGAGTAGCATAGAACCTTCGTAGATGAGTAGGAGAACTCATTTGAAGATTAATAGTAGTGACTTCACAAATTATGTTTATCTTATATTTCTCATTTTCTTTGTATATCAAATTCTATTGAGTCAAGTTAGATTAGTTTGAGTGGTGTGTTTTTATTACTATTTCTTTCAATTGTGTTTAGTCTTGCCTTAAGATTCTTCATATTTTTAAATAACCTTACGTTTCTTTTGGAGAAATGTGCTTATATTATTTCACATTTTATACTTATATTTTTTTCATTTTTGGTTAATTATTAAATAAAAATGATCTAATTAATGAATTTTTATTTAAACAAAAAATAATTAGTTGGATATTAAAAAAATTGGTCAAATCAAAAGACAATTTTTACGGTGAAATATGGGCAAATGATGAAGAAGTCCATAAAAATATTCTATTATTTTTGCACAGGATTTTTAGACATATTAATAGCACTCAGATTATCACAGAATAAAGTCATGGAAGTCAAGTTCATACCATAGTCGCACAACATGTGAATCATCCACACTAGTTGGGAGCATGAGCTCCCAGTAGCTATGTATTCTACTTCTGCTGTTGATAAAGAGATGTTGTTTTTCTTCTTGCTGAGCCATGAGACGAGATTGTTTTCGATGAAGAAACACCCTCCTGATGTACTTTTTCTATCATCCACGTCACCTGCCCAGTCAGCATCACAATACCCTGCAAGAAAATGTTTAGTATCAAAGGAGTATTTTAACTCATAATCAGTGGTACCTGCCACATAATGTATGATCCTTTTTACTGCCTTGAGATGTGATTCCTTTGCATTTGACTGATATCTAGTACATAGTCCCACCCTGAAACTTATGTTATGTCGACTAGCCATGAGGTACAGAAGACTTCCAATCATGCTTCTGTACAGAGTTGGGTCAATGCTTATTCCATTTTCATCTTTCAACAATTTTGTATTTGTTCCCATGGGCGTGTGTGCAATTTTGCACCCTTCAAATCCAAATTTCTTTACCAAGTTTCTGGCGTATTTTCCTTGATATATCATGATCCCATTTTTTCTTTGCTTAACTTGCAAACCAAGAAAGTAGGATAGTTCACCAGCCATACTCATTTCAAATTCTTGTGATATTACCTTGACAAAGTCATTTACTTTGTGTTTGGATGTGGATCCAAACACAATGTCATCTACATAAATTTGTGCAATGATAATGTCATTGTTCGACCATTTGATGAACATGGTTTGGTCAATTCCTCCCCGTTTGTATCCTTGGGCAACTAGAAACTTTGTCAGTCTCTCATACCAAGCTCTTGGAGCTTGCTTCAAATCGCATTGGGCCTTCTTTAGTTTGTAGACATGATTTGGGTAATGTGGATCATCAATCCCTTTGGGTTCCTCAACATACGCTTCATGTTTTAAGAAACGATTTAAAAACGCACTTTTCACATCCATTTGATAAAGTATAAACTTCTTAAGACAAGCAAAGGAAAGAAGGATTCTTACAGACTCCAATCGTGCAACTAGAGCAAATGTTTCTTTGAAGTCAATTCCTTCTACCTGTGTGTACCCTTGGGCCACCAATCCGGCTTTATTTCTGGTGATGTTTCATTATTCATCAGTTTTGTTTTTGAAAATCTATTTGGTTTCAATGATGTTTGCACAATCAGGTAGTGATACAAGTGTCCACACATCATTCCTGGCAAACTGTTCCAATTCTTCTTGCATTGCTAGGATCCAATTGTCATCCTTGAGAGCCTCCTTAACATTTTTAGGTTCGATCACAGAGGTATAGCAGGCATGATGAACTAGTCCCTTCATTTTCCTGTAATCTGGTTTAGGCTTACAACGTATCTTTACTCCTTTGTTGAGATCTCCAATGATAAGTTCCTTGGGATGTTCTTTCTGAACTCTGGTGGAAGGTTCACCTTTGTCAGAGTCGTCCCTTGATAATTCCTGTTTAGTTTCTATTAAATCCTCACACTTCTGGTTTCCTGTAGAGCGTACAGCAGATGAACCTGATTCTTCAAAATATATGTCATGTCTTATCAAGAAGTCATCAAATACAACATAAGAACTTTCAATAAGTGTTTGAGTTCTAAGATTGAAGATACAATAGGCTCTGCTATTAGTCGAATATTCCAAGAACATACCAGCATCACTTTTGGCATCAAATTTACCTAATTGTTGTTTATCATTGTATACATAACATTTATAACCAAATACATGAAGATGACTTAGATTAGGAGTTTTGCCTTTCCATATTTGGTATGAGGTCATCCCTACTCCTTTCCTCAGATACACCATGTTTGAGACATAGCATGCAGTGTTTATTGCTTCAGCCCACCACTTTTGAGATACTTCCTTACCAATCATCATGGCTCTGGTCATTTCCTATAAGGTACGATTTTTCCTTTCTACTACTCCATTTTGTTGTGGTGTTTTAGGTGCTGAAAATTCATGAGCAATACCTCGAGAGGTACAAAAATTAGTGAAAGCAGTATTTTCAAATTCTCTACCATGGTCACTCTGTATTGGAACACGGAGTCCTGTTTTTCATTTTCAAGTAATCATATCAACTTTTCAAATTCATTGAAAAGTTTATGATTTTTCTCGAATGAATCTTACCCAGGTATATCTTGAAAAATCGTCAATACACACAAAAATATCTCTTACCTCTAGCACTTTCAGTTTGAACAGAACCCATCAAGTCCATGTGCAATAAGGCCATAATTTGTTTCGTGCATATGTCTTGTGTTACCTTACGTGAACTTTTTACCTGTCTGTCGAGTTGACACGGTCCACAGATTCCTTGATTTATGTTCGGAAGTTTAAGCAGTCCTCGTACGCATTGTGACTTCCACAAGGCAATGAGGTAGTTGTATCCTATATGTCCTAATTTTTTATGTCATACTTCCATTGCCCCTGTACTGTCAGGAAGGTAACAGTTGTTAGTGGATTGAGTTCCAGTAAGTATGCATTGATCATTCCTATCAACAACTATGCATTTATCATGAGTGAAGTTCACTTGTAGTCCTTAATCACAAATTTGATTGATGCTTAACAAATTTGCCTTAAGATTCTCAACAAGAAACACATTAGATAATTTAGGCAGGCCATGTATATTGAGAGTTCCTTGTCCAATGACACGCTCACTCTTACCATCACCGAAGGTCACTGATTCCCTATTTATTGGAGTGGATATTATTAAGATATGTAGCATTACCGGTCATATGGCGAGAGCATCCGCTGTCAAAAAACCATGTTCCGATGTTGTTCGCCTAAAGTGAGACTATTGATGAGGTAAGACATATGATGTTCTCAGCAACCCATATTTTTTGTACATGTGACATTCTGTTTTTAACATTTCTTGCTTTCACAGTTTTTGAAGAGGTAGGATCTTTCTCAGGGACACCATACATATTCCAATTAAAGATGTTACCTGATCGGATGTCATGTTTCATTCTATAGCACCTTGGTCGAATGTGTCCGGATGGTGCAAAATAGTGACAAATAGGAATAAATTTTCTTGTACCTTGTGTGTCCTGTTTTCTTGACTCACTTGCAGTATTTGAGCTTTCCTGTTCAGCTACTGAGAACGAGGCAGGTACAAAGGTTATTGGTCCAGATGGTCTTTCTTCAGTGTATCCAATTTCGGTTTTGTTACTCTGAGACCTTCCATATGCTAGGATCTCATCAAAGTTAGCATTTTCTTTGTTCAATCCATGTATAGTTCGTACTGCTTTATCCAGCTCAGTCCGTAGTTCAATTATCTCATAGTCTTTATCCTGCAATTTGGACATACTTTCTGTTAGTTTATCAGCTAATGATGTGCTTACCTGATGATTGTTGTAAACAGATTTATGTGCTGCCTCCAGATTATTTTTTAGGGACTCAATTTCCATCTCTTGAAGCTAAACCTGGTGTTCCAGATTTCTAACATTTCTTTAGGATTTAGTCAGTTCATCACTTAACCTTTCATTGATCTCCCTTGTGAATTGCAGTTCACGTTTCACCTGATATAGTTTTTGATGCTCCATGGAAACTGCATCTCTACTTTTGTATTTTTTTACTTGATTCTCCAGTCTTTGAATAACCTCAGTGGTTATGGTACATCTGGCGGTTACGTCCAGGTACATTCTTTCCAGATCCTCCAGAGTCGGATCATCAAAGTCAGGTTCTTCTGTGCTTTCCAGTTCCCCTTTAGTTCGTACAACTGAAGTGAGACATACCAGATCTTTTGATGATGTATATGTAGCAAGGTTACTGGGGTATGTTGTTTCCTTTTCATCAAGTTCTTCTTCTCCTTCAGATTCAGATTCACTCCATGTGGCTTTTAGTGCTTTGTCTTTCCTTAGAAAATTTGGGCATTCAGCTTGATAGCGTCCATATCTTCTGCATTTCCTGCATTGATCAGAGTCTTTTCGATTACCTTGTTTGGAGTTTGGTGTTCTGGCTCCTACTTTTCTGATATTCTCACCAAGGTTCGAATTTTTGGTGAACTGCTGCCTCTGATTGTATTTTTTTATGAACTTGCTGTAATTCTTTGTTAGTAGTGTCATTTTGTCAGCAATTTATGTTACATCATTCTCAATCAGTTCAGTGGTTGACTCCGACTTCAGTGCCATCACTTTGTTTTTCGGTGCGTCCATTCGATTATTTATCTCAAAAGTGCTTAGTTCTCCCATCAGGTCATCCAATGTCATTGGTGTCACTCTCATGAAAGATTCCAGGACTGTAATTTTTTCTCTGAATCTAGGAGCTAAGGTTCTCATGATTTTCATGATTTGGACATCCTCTTTGATTGCGTCCCCAAGGGTGTAACATTGATTTACAATGTCACTGAACCTAGCAAAGTACTCTTCAATGTTCTCTTCTTCAGTCATTTGAATTACATCGAATAATGTGGCCCATCTCTGCAGTTTTGATTTTCTCACGAACTCATTCCCTTCAAATTGTTTTTATAGTGCATCCCAAGCTTCTTTAGCCATTTGACAGTGTATGATTAGTTTGTGCCTCATTGCATCAACCGAAGCTAAGATTGCATACAGCGCTATGTAATTTGCATCTTTAGCACACTTTTCGTCCTCCGTCCACAAGGTCCTTCGTTTGTCAGCAATCTTCGTTATGTCCTTCCCAACCTGCATTTTCGGCCACGTCCACTTTGTTTGAATTGTTTCTCCACATCGTTTGGATCTCAAATAGATGATCATCATGGATTTCCAAAACGGATAGTTTTGTCTATCTAGCGAGGGTGGACGCAGTGACGTCCCTTCATATAGACATGCGCACGGTTCCGGTTCCAAACTAGAACCGCCGGTCAACGGTTCGGTTCAACCGTTGACCCAGTTCTGGTTCCGGTTCCGGTTCCGGTTCCCAGTTTTTTGGAACCGAAACCGGCGGTTTCAGTTCCGATTCCAGTTCGAATTTGAAAATTATAGCCGTTGGAGATCAACGGCTGAGATTGAAGAACCGTTGGGAACCGGCTGTTCCGGTTCGGAACCGGGAACCGGCGGTTCCCAACGGATCTTTTTTTTTCTTTTTCCTATAAATACCCCTTCCTACTCATTTTATTTCACAATATCTAATCTCTTTCAATCTCTCTCAATTATCTTGTGATCTTTCTCAATCTCTCTCAATCCCTCTAAATCCTTCCCGACATCTTTCTTAATCTCTCTCAATTATCTTGTGATCTCCCTCAATCTCTCCCGATTATCTTATTATCTTTCTCAATCTCTCTCAATCTCTCCCGATTATCTTGTCATTTTTCTCAATCTCCCTCAATCTCTCTCAATTATCTTTATCTTATCAGCTTTCTCAATCTCTCTCAAAATGTCGAGCTCAAGCCAAAGAGTACATGGAGGTAGAGGATCATCTTCTTTATCTCGACAAGCAAAAGAAAAAGCACATATGCGATGAGTACAAGTGCCGGAATCGGATTACCACCACCATCTCCTTTGGTTCCAAGGCATCTCAATCTTGATGGTGAAGATATTGAACTTCCGATTGAGTGGCAAGAAGATTTTGAAGCTCAATTAGGTTTGTGTTTATCTTATAAAATATTTCTCTTAAATATTATTTTAAACTTTTTATTTTAAATATCTCTCTCAACTATCTATGGTTAATAATTTATTATGATTATCAATTTAGGTGCACAAAATGAATCTACCGAAGAACTTCCAACTCAAGAGAGTCAAAGTCAAAGTACGCGGCAAACTCAAAGTGGACGAGATGAGGCATTAAGATCAGATATCTTTGCCGTTCACTTCAAAAGAGAGATGCAAAATAATAAAGCAATTTGCAACTATTGCGGGGTGGAATATGTTTTTAAAAAAGGAGGAGGTTATGGCATGCTAAAAAAACATTTGCAACGTCACCATTCGGACAAAGTCGAAAACGATCGGCGTCAAACACATATACCTCATGGAGGATTCTTTGGATTCACCGATGAATCACAAGGTACGGCTTCTTTATTTAAATATTCTGAACCAACAGTGAGAAAATATTTATCAAAAATGGTTTGTGGCATGTCTTTATCTTTTAATTTTGCTGAGAATGATTTGTATAAAAACCTTGTGTCATTATCAATGAACCCTCAAGTGTCCGGTGTTTCATGTAGAACATTAGTCCGTGATATCGAAAAAATTGTAGGTGAATTTAAGTTGTCTTTAATTGATATGCTTAATTCTTTACAACAAAAAATTTCAATTTGTGCGGATATATAGACGGATCGTTGGAGAGAACATAATTTTTTAGGACTTACTTGTCATTGGATAGATAATTCATAGACAATGCAAAAAAGATTACTTGCATATAGAGAACTTGATCAAACACACACGGCCGCAAATATTTCTCATAAAATTCATACTATTTTGCAAGAATATAATTTAGTTACAAAAAAATTTCAATTTCATTTGACAATGCTATTGCTAATACTGCTAGTTTGCCATTATTAATTCAAATTTGTCAACCATCATTTAAGGGTAGATTTTTCACATTAGATGCATGAGTCATGTTTTAAAATTGTGTGTACAAGATGGTATGGAACATTTTAAAGCACATATTGGTCCTATTAGATTAGCAATTGACATTTAACTAGACATGCAACTTTATGCAAAAAATGGAAAAGATTTTGTAAAGCATTTGGTATGAGTGCACCCAAAAAAATCACTAAAGATGTTCCTAATCGTTGGAATTCAACATATAAAATGTTGAATTCTTCTTATGAGGTTAGAAATGAATTATGTACATTGTTTTCACAAGAACAATTAGGCATTCCTTTATTTTCAAGTTCATGGGATACATGTGTTGAACTAATGTCTCTTTTGAAAGTTTTTAAAAATGCAACGGAAGAATTATCCGAATGTTACTATCCCACTTCTCCTTTAGTTATAGATCATTGTGTTAAAATTGCACTTATTTTACAATCATATTATTCGCATGACACTTTAAAAAATTGCATTGCAAGCATGAGAAGTAAATGGTTAAAATATTATCAAGAAATTCCCGATTTATTTTTAGTTGCAAAACTTTTAGATCCTAGAATTAGAGAAGATGGTTTAGAAGAATTACTAAGAATGTATTATGATGCATTATTTTCGGTTAAAGATGTTGACACTCTCAATCCGCATATAATTGTAGGTAACACAAAACAATTATTTTATGATTGTTTTAAAGAATATAAAATTTATTATGGTGATAGTTTAAATAGTGCAAGCGGTCACGGAAATGAAGATATTGGTGGAGGTAGTTCGGTTTCGGATCAACCCAATCATCATCAAGATCTGAACTTTGAACACCTTAATCAATATTATAGGTTTTATGATATTAAAAAATTAAAAAAAACCTAGGAGTAATAGTCTTTATCAAGAATAGATAATTATCTATCTACTACTTTTGAAAAACTTGGATTTAATACACGTAACGAGCTTTTGAGATGGTGGTCTCGAAGAGCAAAAAACTTTCTTATTTTATCACTAATGGCAAAGGATATATTTGCGTGCCCGGCATCCACCGTCTCGGTTGAACAAGCATTTAGCACCGGCGGTTACATTTTGGATCTTCGAAGATCCAATTTAAAGGTGGAAAATCTAGAAAATCAAGCTTTACTTCATAATTGGTCGAACGCCGAGGTAAGAAAACAAGAAGCAAATTTTGATGAAGAGGATGAGAATGAAGATGGAAACGAGTATTCGACCACATCCAGGAGTGATTGAGTCACGCCACTTTTACAAGAAGGTAAGAGAACTACGTCGACTTTGATTCCTCAACTATGAGGATACGTAGGCAACTTAATTTTAAATTAGAAATTAAATTTTAGTTTCTAATTTATAGTTAAGCTCAAGTCCTTTTTTTTCTCTCTTCTATTTTTTTTAATATGTTGTAATTGAAAACTTATAAAGTTGTAATCTCTTGTTAAAAGAAGTAAATATTTTTAGGTAAGTTAATTTTTTATTGTAACTTTTCTATTTTTTTTGTAATTTTATTATAAGTTGTAAGGTTAAGTTTTGATTGTTATAATTTTTTTTTTATAAAATATAATTGTTTTAGTTAAGTTAACTATATATTCAATTCAATCTCTTGTGATAATCAAATTCAAAAGACCAAAATTATTTTTCAAAGTTGTTAACAAAAAAAAAAAAAAAGAACTGTGGAACCGGAACCGGGGGAACCGCAGGTTCTGGAATCAGAACCGGAACCGTATATATGGCGGTTCGGTTTCGGTTCCGCCTTCCACGGTTCCAAAAATCGGCGGTTCTGGAACCGTGGAACCTGTTCCAAAAATAGCTTATCCACTAGCGTCTCTACTGCACTCTGCTCGTACAAGGGTAATAGAATGTAATAGAGGTAAACTTCAACTTCTGCCCATGATCTTATTTATATACGTTTATCTTGCATATCTAGAGTCCTTCGGTATCTTCATCATATCAGCCTTGATATGCATATGTTGAGTCCTCCGGTATCTTCATCATATCAGCCTTGATATGTTTCACAAATCTCCTTCGAGGATCAGAATCTCTTCTCTTGTTCCCAGCCGTGGCTTTGCTTCCTTAAATATCTCTAGATGGTTGATGATTGTATCTTTGCATATCTTGTCCTTTATTTATTTACCTTTCTTTCTATATCTTTGATTTATATCTTGATCATAAATATAGATGAATTAAAATTTTTAAATAATTGACAATATTCTTACCTTATCATGTACTATGGTGTAAATGAAGAATTTATAATAGAGATTGAAAGAGGATCGTTGTTTGAGGGGTGAATTGTGCAAACATAGTGGTAGACAACTGGTGGTGCCTATTTTTAAACTCCACTTGCCCTTCTCCATTATTCACTTTTTTTTTTCTTTTAAACTTTAAATAATTTAATTATAACTTTTTTGTCCATTTTCAATTTCTGAAAAAAATATTTTTTAAAATAATATATGAAATTTTGATTATTTTTCTTCTTTTTGCAAAAATATATATTTGATTTATTAAAATATAAATATTATTTTCATTTCTACATCTACTATTTACATATAATATATTAAATTAAATTTTTTACACTCATATCATAAATATTGATAAAATACTAAATATTTTAAATTTAATAATTTAGGTATTTGTAAAAGATCCAACTCTAAGAATTCATTCATGTGTGTGTATAGTGTATAGATTGAGTAAATAGGCAGTAATGTTGGTGGGAATTATTAGTTGGGAGTTGGGAGGGATGATAATCATGTTAGCCGCGAATCATGCTTTTTATTAGTTTTCAACTACCCAAAACCACTCAAATATATTTTATACATTAATTAATTACATATCACAACTTTATCACAAACTACTTTTTGACCACATCACAAAAACAATAAGAAATTACAATATAAACATTTACAATGGATATAAAATATAATTATATGTATTGTGATCATTATTTTAATTTATCTCTACTACTTTCTCTAATTTAAAGTAAGTACTGTTTCTTAAAATTATCAGATATATTAAGTTTAATATCTAATATATTCTTAACTTATGAAAAAATTAGTAATAGTTAGTGAGAAATCGACATATTATATATATAAAGAATAAATTAATATTACTTTTCATCTTGAAAATTGTAAAACATTATTTATTCTGCAGAAAAATCAAATTTTTAATATGTTACTTATTTTAAATGCAGGGAATACATATTTTATTATATCTACACCGATCTTGTCCTATTTGAATAGAGACGTGTTAATCTAATTTTATGTTTATATTATAGCTCATCTTTTATGCTAAATAAAATCCTACAACCTTTGTCATAAAAACTAGCGACTACTATTTTATCTTTCTTACCCAGTCTTTCGTTCAATTATCTTACAAATTTTAATAATTATATTATTATTAATCCATTAAATCAGTATAAAATTTATTTTATATACCTATATAAACTATATTTTAGAACAAACATAAAAGTTAATAATTTCTTTGAAAACTTTGTCACATACCTCTCCAACTCAAACATGCGATAACTACGAAAGACAATGTAATAAGAATGTAGTTTCAATAATATATATATATATATATATATATATGTGCGCGCGCGCGCTAATTACGTGTAGGTGACGACACAATAAGACAAACTTGGCAGGACATTACCATTAGCAGAGTCGGCATTTCATTGGCGAGCGCCCACAACATGAATTTGACAAAATATTAGGCTCTACACTTGAGATTTTGTTCCAAAAATAATGCTCTAATGCAACTGTATTGCCATCGACACGTGGAAATTATAATTATATTTTTTAATTTGTATTTCTTTGATATTGGGAATAATTATAATAATATAATAAATTATTTTAAAATATATAAATATATAATTCAATTTAATTTGTATAAAAATATTTTAAATATCAAAATATACCATTAAGAAAACAATAATATTTAAAATTAAAATTTTATTTATATATACCCAATCTGGTACCACAATGAAATCATAAAAACAAGATTAATTTGATATATTTTTTTTATAAAAATCAGAGTTAAAATAAGAAAGTTATAATTCCCAAAATTAGGGTCAACTCTTTGTCAACTCTTTTACAATATAATTTACAGTTGGATTCTAATACACGACCCAAGGAGAGAGTGATGATATATTTAGATTTCGCATCGTCATAAATAAGTATATCAATTTTTATTATAATAATTATTATTAGTATATAAATTGTTAATATTAATATTATTATTATTATTATTATTTCAATCTGATATAAGAAGTGATGAATAGAGAATTGGGAGTGTTGCTTGAAACCTTAAACTACGTTAGTTAATCTGTAACGTGGCCGCCTCAATATTACCTATTACGTACTAAATTATGCAACTTGCTCTTAATTCAAATTATAAGATACTAAATTATATATATATATATATATTAGTTTCTATATAATATGTCACTTTCCTTTTTAGGGTTCAAGATTCCCCATGAATTATAATTTTCTGCTACGGGGATTTTATTACGAGAAGTTTTATTTTTGGTGGAATAGCCTTAAAAGTATTTTGTGCAGTAGAGAATCTACATTTATATGTTCAATAAAAGTAAAAAGAAATTAGTAGCAGTAATTGAGAGCGTCGAATTAATTTGGTGCTTTTTATTCTTTTCTGTTTTTCTAAAGACAAGAGGGTTTAGTAGGAGCCTTTTGGGTTGGACTTACCCTGAACTTCTCCAGCAGACCACAGGCCAACATTGACCTTTTTTATGACTTATCTTCATTCACACGTCATCTGCCTTTTCATTTGATGAGAGGGAGAGAAAGAGAAAGAGAAAGAGAAAGTGAGAGAGATTGTTTTAAAGCAATCGACAGATCACATTCACACAAGATATTTTTCAGGGTTCTTTACTCTTCAATTTCTTGAAAAAAAGGAGGGTCTGTTGAGAGAGAGAGAGAGATTAATGTATTGATATAGAAAATGAAGTTTTGTAAGAAGTATGAAGAGTACATGCAGAGACAGGGAAAGAAGAAGTTACCTGGGGTTGAATTCAAAAAGCTCAAGAAAATCCTGAAAAGATGCAGAAAAGACCCTCATTCACACAGACTTATTGCCACTGATCAGAATAAAAATGGTGATGGAATTCCTCACGATACTTCCACTTGCCCACAGCATTGTTCTGGTACTTGAATTTAATCTCTCTTTCTGAATATATATATATATATATATATGTTTCCTTCTTCTTCTTCTTCTGTTTTTTTTTTTTTCTTTTTACTTGAGACACTGGTTTTGTGCCTATTCATGGATATAATATAATACTTTATCCGGTGTATTTATTGTTCATTTATACGATAACAATTCACACATAGGTGCGTGTATAAGTGCGCGGTGTAGCATCTACAAGTCCGATTCTCGGTTAGAACTATTAAATTCTTGTTGCCGATGCTTCTCTGTTTTGGTTGTGGATTTTCGATTTCATGGGGATATTAGATTTCTTACAACCTGAACAGAAACCCTTCTCGTATAACATGAAATGTTTTATCCACTTCATAAAAATGCATCTTTGCCAACTTCTTTGAAGCTAGTGACATATCTCGGAACTCAAAAAGTCATGCAAAGAGCCGAGGTGATGAAACACAACCTAATTCCTAGGCGAAGCCTGGGCGTAGCTAGGCGGCTATTTTTGCAACAGTGGTCCAAATATTGCATCTCTATTCACACGTAGTTGTATTCATTATTTTGATTCAAATTCTCATTTGCTGTGTAGTGTGCGATGGAACATTTTTCCCTTCACTTCTGGAGGAAATGTCTGCAGTGGTAGGATTCTTCAATGAACGAGCCCAGAAATTGCTGGAGCTTCACCTATCATCAGGTTTCAGCAAGTGCATGATCTGGTTCAAAGACAAACTGAAACGAAATCACTTCACGCTGATTCAAGAAGGCCGAGACCTGGTCACTTACGCAATTATTAACGCCGTTGCAATGCGTAAGATACTCAAGAAATATGATAAGGCACCTACCTTAAAACCCCCCTGTGAAAGCACTACATATGTGTGTGTGTGCGTGTGTGCGTGCTTGTGTGTGTTGAAACTGATTTGTTATTTGCAGATTCACTATTCCAAGCAAGGCCAAGCTTTCAGGTCACAAGCGCAAAGCAAGCACATTGAGATCCTTCAATCACCTTGGCTCGGTGAACTTATGGCTTTTCACATAAACTTGAGGGGGTCAAGAGCCAGTTCAAGAAACGGCCCTGTGCTGTTCGAGGGATGTTCTCTCCTGGTAAATGATGGAAAGCCGTCGCTCTCTTGTGAGCTCTTTGATTCGGTCAAGCTTGATATCGACTTGACCTGTTCCATATGCTTGGTGAGTGCATGGATCTTGCTTCCATTTTCCTGTTCTATAATATTTCTGCAGCAATCTTCATCTATACGCTACTCTTGTTTTCAACAGGAGACGTTGTTTGATCCCGTTTCTCTTACCTGCGGTCACATATTTTGCTACATGTGCGCGTGCAAAGCTGCTTCAGTGACCATCGTGGATGGACTGAAGGCAGCAAGCCCCAATGAGAAATGCCCTATATGTCGTGAGGTATAGCCTTCTTAAACTCACCTACTTAGAAAGAAAAAACCAGGGTAGAGTGGAACGACCTGGTTTTTATGGTACGGGATATTGTAGGTGGTCGAGGCAAGAAGAGTAACGATTGTCCAATTCACTTAAACTGACTAGAATAGAACTTTGAAGTAAATTTTCACCCTTATTATTTGAGACAATTCTTCCAAACTAAAACATGATTGGATTTTTCTTACATTTTTGTCCTAAATCTTTGCTGGAAATCTTCTGAAACATTATGCTTGAACAAGTTAAATGACTTGATAATTCCAGGAAGGAGTGTATGAAGCTGCAGTGCATTTGGAAGAGCTACATATTCTACTAAGCAAGAGGTAACTTTGTATCCAGCATTCAAGCCTAAAAATGCAGAGATGTTTCGTTTCATTTAACTTATCAAACAATTGAACAGTTGTCCAGAATACTGGGAAGAACGGCGTAAAGCAGAAAAGATGGAGCGAGTTCAGCAGACGAAAGAGCACTGGGAGTCCCAATGCCGCCTATTCACGGGACTATGAAGAGAAGATGTCTCTCTTTTCTTCTTTCTACTATACCGTTTTGTTGCTATGACTTTAGTTGCTTTCGGCAGTCCAGTTTTTAAGTACTAATATGTATCTATGTAAAATAGCACGTTCTTGTCAAGAAACATACCCGTTCTTTTCCTTTTCTCTAACTATCTCTCTTTTACATTTTAAATTCTTTTGTACCACCTTAATGGTCAAAACCTCAAATCTCTGCAATGTTTTTGCTATTTTGGACTTCTTCTTCTTTTTTTTTTCTTTTTTTTTTTTTTTTTATCTAGCAATTTAAAAACAATTTGTGTGAATGGATGCAAACTAAAATTAGCTAACGTAATTGGTTATGTTCAATTCTTTCAAAATAATCAGCCCGACCATAAGTTGTTTAATTAGGTGCACTCCCAAATTAATCCTAGCTAACATGTGCATTAATATTGAAGACACATGGACCTGAGATTAAAGATATAGGTAGTTTTATGTCACATTTCAATCAAACAGTTTTGAGAATAGTTTTGAAATCCAATAGTAGCAAATTCAAAAGCTGTTTGAAATCAAACACTTCTCATTTGAACTACTTATTCAGTGATTTTTAAATTCATTCATTTCAATTCCTTTAATCGAAACACAACCTCAGTGATACTACACAAATGAAGCACAAGTACACCCAAATGACCCAATAGAATACACCATAAAACCTCAAACATAAACATACTCATGTTTATATATAAATATTGTTGTCTTACACATTTGACTCAGGTGTATCTTTCATGTGCCCTGCATGTGCATGGTAAATTGATCAAAATTACACTCAATTAATTAAATCTTCGAATTGCTTGGCTGTTAGGCCCTTAATACTTCAAAACTAACATGGCTCATTAGTTGTGATTAATGCACTCTGATGAACAGAATAATACCATAAATTCTCAAACATCCACATAGAACAAACTACAAAAAACACATTAAGCAATACCAAATCCTCTTTCAGTAATTCACATCAGCGGTGTACAAGAATATATATATATTAAGAGAACCCTTGAACTCTAATCTTCAAAATGAGGAGAGTATAAATACCACAGTTGGAAGAGTCAAAAAAGGGAGAGATCACTGCACCAAATCTGCAGAAGTATTCCTTTGTTTGTATCACTTCGAAATGCCCACGATCAAGGGGTTTCGATCTTTGTGCATATGATATCGTTTGCATAGCTTCTCAAGTGTTGCTACTGAATGTTGCATCGTGTTCAATTTGGTATCCATGAACATGCTCTGCAAAACAAGGAGCACGTGATGAGGCTGAGTAAAACAAAACAACAAAATTATAGACGACAACACACTCACTCGCCCTTTGCACCTGATAATCATCACCATATTTCTCCACCAAACGACTAACATGTACCCGCTGGATGGCTGTAAGCGGCTGCAACGGCGTGTGCTTTCCATCAGTCCGTTTCTTTCCCAGAGCTGACTTTAAATCTACATTGTGCCAAATGAATCAGATATTAATGCTTGTGATGGAGGTAAAACTCAAAGAAGGAAAATCAAATTTACTAATAAATTAATTTTAAGGTTCAAACCAATATTTCTTTGTGCAATTAAACACAAACTACAGAACAAAATTGGTATGGGGAAAATCATTTCACATGCATAGCTCAAACAATAACACATAACAGTAATCTACAGCAGGCAGATAAATCTTTTTAACATTTTTCTCCCAAAAAAAAAAACAAAGACGCAAAATTGAAGAACAAAATCCACAGAATAAGTGGACATTATCACTCAGGATGTACCAATCTCTAGAGATGCTCATTGAAGTTAGGCTGTGAAAGACAAAAACACCTATTTCAGTAATGACAGACAGAGCTCAGGTAATCACCCATTTCTTTGGAAGACGTATCACTGAGGACCAATTCATCTTCTATCAAGCAAGACTGTGTTTGCTGCAGATTACTAACTTTGATAAGAATATCGGACTCTAGTTAAAGCACACAATTATAAGCACCATTTAAGCATTGAGATTGGAGAAAACACTGGTTGCACAGATCCTACCCAATGCGGCCCAACCCAACACCATTCGGATCTTATACATTCAGTTATGATTTTTTTCAGCCTGTTTTTCTTCCTTCCTCTTGTCCCACATGTGAAACCCATCATTTCTGTTATGCAACTAAATGAAAGAGGTAGGGGTGAACCTGACCTAATTTCACTATATAATGATTATCTTTAGAACTATGATTTTTTTCTGCAACACAGATGTGACTCTGTTGACTCCTTCATTTGTGTATGTTTTACAGCTATTAGAAATTAAGGTGTTGGAAGCCGACATATTTACAACTACTTTTTTGAAGATGAAGGTTTTTGGTGTGGTTATATAGAAATCCAGAGAGGAACAATGGTAAAGTTATGGTTTGTGCAGTTATGATACCCATATGTTTTAGCCTTCAGGATTTTGATTTGAGGCAGATTAGGATAACATTGAATACACTGAAAAGAATGATGCCCCCATCTTTATCTCTTTTCCACGAGGAATTACAGTCAAGACCTAAATGAGATGTGAGGTCTGATTAGTAAAAATGTCTGGTACTTTCATTCCCTATACTTGTTTGGATACTTTTCCTTCCTCAGATCTATAGTTGAGATTTGTCATAGTAATGTAGAATTCTAAAATGTTATTTTCCCTACTCACTAGCATTCTTTCAGTTATTCGCTTCATCTTCTAGCACCCACACCATCACTCAATTACTAAAGAAGCACCCATAAACATCACTTCGATTACCAAACTCTGCTCTGGAAATCATTAGCTTTTTTTCTGATTAACCATTATATTTACGGATTTCGATATACAGCCGCCACACAAATTCAACAAGCAGCAAACCAAATAAACATTATGAAGATGGTAAAAGCAGAAGAAAGAATCACTAACCATCTTCTTCGAGGTCGCTGCCGCTGTCGATCGGCTCGAACTCCGACACGGCTTCCTCGGAGGGCGGCATCTGGAGAGTATCACTCTCGACCATGTGAGGCGTACGCGCCCGTACGCCGAGAAAATTAGGGTTGGAGACAACGCCGAATGACTTATAATTCTCGATGACGCTGGCCTTTTCATCCCATTTCGAGAAGGGGTCGATGAGAGATTTCAATTTCGGAGGGAGATTGAATGCCGGCTTGAATATGTTAGGGTTTTTCCTCGGCAATCCGACTTGTACCTTCGCCCTAGATCGCTTGTACTTTCTCCTCGAACCACCCATTACAGCAGTAACCCTCGTTTGCAGGAAAGTAGGGTTTTGAAGAAGACTGGGAGGGTTTATCAGTTTCTTTTATGGTTTTCACTTTTATCTTCCGTTTTTATTGAGAAATCGCAGGTGTGTTTAGCACTTTCATTTATGGCGCACTTTACTAACTAACGATTTCAAGCATTTTCCAATTCCCTAATTTAGCAACAAGTATCATTATGAAATGTGAAAAGATCTCCATCTAAGATAAGGATTCATGAACTTTTTATTTGCTGCGATTTAATTGTTTTTTCCTCTTTTTTATTACTCAATTTGCTACGATTTAATTGTTAAATGCAATTACATCAAATTTAATTATAATAAACTTGAAAGGACCGTAAAATTATTGACTCAGAGTGAGCTCAATATTGTTCAACCTACACAATTTCATGACTTTTTTTGGATAATTAGATAAGACGATTAAAATTGAAGTTTTTTTTAATGCCACATACCATTTCTCGATTTATGCCACATATGCACTAAATATGAGAGTACTAATAACTTTTTTTACTTGCTATTTTATTATATTTATTCGACTTCTCATTCTCTTCAACATCAAACAAACTCCATCTCATATAGTTATTCGTGCTTTTATCAAGGAATGAAAAATCACAAAAAAAAAAAAATTATTGAAATATCATTTTTTTTTTCGATTAATTGATAAAAGTTAGTCTGCAAAACTTGTTGCCTCTTATCATATTCATTGAACATAAAATCATAAATTAAAAAATAATAATGATAACATAACTTATGAGAACCTACTCAAATGGTTCGATTTTATTTCCTAACAAAATTAATAAATAAATAAGTAATCAGTAATATATTGAATTTATCTCTACCTTATAATACCAAACTTCATATATATAATTAACACATATTTGTTTTATTTAAAATTTTAAGTCGAATAAGTGCATCAAAATTAATTATAATATTATACAAAATTCCCTGTTAAATTTCCCGATTTTTAGTAAATATTTCATTAATTTAAAATAATAATAATAATAATAATCCCACGCGTCGGTTCACACACAGAATGAAGAAGGGTTGTGTGATTTATTGTTTCCAATAATCCATTATACCAGGCACTGAGAACTCTAGCAAATGTTAAAAATCATGAATTACAATCCCGTTACAGATCTTTAATGTCAACTGCCTTGTGCACCTATTCCTGCATGCTAAGCTTTTATCTGCAAACCTATTCTCATGCAAGATATTCAGACTTGGTTTCCACCATATAGATTTGAAAAAAATGTCGACTCAAAGTTCCGACGATCGGTTGGCGTACTCTTGAACCAATGCCCCGAAGAGCGATGGCCTCTCGAGTAAGTGGGTTGGCGTGTCGAACTCTTTGGCCCTTCCTGTACGGAGTCAAAACAAGAAGTATCAAAGACATGCACAAAATAGTAGTTTTCATCATCTATGCACACAATGGCATTGGTGAAGTTGGGACATGAGATGCAAAATAAAATAGAATAAAGAATCTCGTGTGCAAAAATAGCAGATGGGTTCTTCTGTTCCGAACTTCATTCCATCTATTTTAGTTTCACTAGTGGCGAATTTGAAATACGAGATGAAACACAGTTTTGACATTGAGGATTGTGTGATACAAATAGCAACATCAAGATTTGGAAGATGGAACACAAACCTGCATCGATCACCAACACTCGGTCACAGTCCATCACCGTTGGTATTCTGTGGGCAATGCTTATGATAGTGCACGACGCAAAGTCCTCTCTAATGATTTTCTGGATCACTCCGTCAGTGTGTGAATCAACAGATGCAGTTGCTTCGTCCATAAACAGAAGTCGGCTTTTCTTTAGCATCACCCGTCCCAAGCATAGAAGCTGCCTCTGTCCGACGCTCCAGTTATCACCATTGTCAACCACTGGCAAAAACAAGCAAAAGGATTATGAGAACTTGTTGAATATCTTCAACATTATCAGACTACGGGAAGAAAAGAGTTCTTAGGCACATAGAACACGAGGATCGTACCAGCAGAGTCGAGCTTCCCTGGCTTCGTAGCCACCACATCTTTTAGTTGGCATCGTTCTAGGCTCTGCAGAACAAACAAATCACAGCTTAGCAAGAGAGAGGGACAGAGAGGGACAGAGAGGGAGGGAGAGGGTGAGGGAGTCTTTATCATAACTAGAAAACTACCTTCCATATATCATCATCAGAATACTGACCAGTAGGGTCAATGTTGCTTCTCACCGTCCCTTCGAAAAGAACAGGCTCTTGAGGAATGATTCCAAATCGCGACCTGAGATCATGAAGGCCTAATGCTGAAATATCAATGCCATCGATTATTATCTTTCCACCCGATGGTTCCACCAATCTAAACAAAACCTGGATCAGTGTTGATTTCCCACCACCCGTACGACCAACAACACCGATTTTCTCACCACCGGTTATGCTCAGAGAAATCCCTTTAAGAATCAGAGGGGTATCCGGGCGATATCTAACCTGTTTGTCCAAGAATCGAGCAATTTCAACAAACCTTTCCCAGCAACAAAATGAAAATACGAGAAAATTAATATTATCACACTTACCTGCAAGTTCTTGAGCTCAACATTTCCCTGTGTTGGCCAGTTAGGTGGAGGGAGGATGTCCTTTTTCCTCCATTCTGCTTCAGATGGAATAACTGTGAACTGTTTTATCCTCTCAACCGAAACCATCTTGTTTTCCAAAAAGCAACTCATGTATATGGCCCAATATAGCACGGAATTCAGAGACAAACCGTACGAGAGGGCTAAACCAACATTCTCTGCATAATTTATACTAGTCAACTCTCTCTGGATGATCAAATTTGAAACGGCTTAAACTAGTTACCGATAGCATATAGTTCTAAGCACGATATGAGATGAAACAATATGAAATTTGCATTCAACTGAGGAAGAAATAAAATTGAGCCAAGAAGCACACCTGGTGCTATGATACTGCTAGGTAAAACAATCATAAACATTGAAGACGCACAGAGGATGAAGCTTCCCATTAGTTCTAAACGAAATCCGAGCCACTCATTCGATCCAAAATTGTGGAAGTCCATGCGTATGTTTGCGTTTACACGGTTCACATTCTCCCGGGCAAAACTCTCCTGCTTCTTGAAACAACGGATCGTCATAACTCCTGTTATGCTCTCAGAGAAATGATGAATGACGGGTGCTTTTGTGATGGAATCTAATCGAGTCAATTCACGCGATGTAGCGAGATAATAGCCCTGAAAATGACAGTAACCAATATAATGCCTCTTAGGTCAGTTTCAGATTCTGATCTACATTAGCACTAAATGGAATATTCAATTGAAGGAAGAAGACCTACCCGGTACCAGACATTGAGCCAACCGAGTGGAATCACAAGGATAATGGTTGGCCATGCGTACTGACAAGTGATGATGAGGATGCTCAGCAATGTAATGTACATCGATACCGTGATGCTCATAAAGAAAGGGATTAAAATATCTACATTTGTCTGATCAGTCGATGCCTGCACAAACGAACAAGATAAGTTTTGAATATTAAGTCATCCAACCCTCTTCCAAAATTAGGACCACCCCCAACAGAAAGAAAAAAAACAAATTGTACCCGAGTAAGAATTCTTCCAGAGGGCGTCGTATCAAAGAACGACATAGGAGCATGCAGAATGCAGTAAAGAATTTGTTTGAAGAAAATCTGCGAAGTCTTCAATCCCATATACGCAACCAAAATGCTTCGCAAGAGAACCAGTATGAGCGCAACCAAAGCAATGATGGCGTATACATCAATGAACAAAGAGGGGCTGAAGGACGCTGCACGTTTTTCTGAAGTTTCATAAGCCAACCAATAGTCACTCGACATCAAAGTCCCTTGCCACACCAACGAGAAGAACAAAACAGCAACTACTCCCCACCATCCAAAAGCCTCTGTGCAATACAACTTGTATACACTCAAGCTGACTTTTCCCGTTTCTCTTTCTTCCTCCTTTATAAGCTTAGAGCTTCCCTTGTCATGCTCAGGTCTTGGAGAATTAGTTTCACCATTTTCTTCTCCTTGTTTGAAAGATCTTTGAGTTGATATTCCAGGGGAAGTGTTGTTTTCGGTTGTTGTTTCGACATCAACGAGTTCCATAGAGGCATCGTGGGCAAATACTAAAGCTTTGAAGTCCACTCCGGAGTCTAGTATGCTATTGTACTTCCCAGATTGAACGATCATTCCGTCTCTCATGACCTGATTAAAGGAAGCCAGTCACAGTACTGAAAGAAGTTTCAAATTTGTAAATGGAGAGAGTGAGTGTGCGTGTGTGTGTGTGTGTTTTTTTTTTTTTTTTTCTGGCTACGTACAAAAATTTGATCAACATTATGCAAGAAGTCGACTTGGTGGGTGACGAGTATAACGGTCTTGCCTCTGAGAGCTCCTCTTACACATTCCTGTGAAAACAAAAACAGACAACTTAGACACATTACCAGTATATAAGATAAAACACCAAATACTAATTAAACTTTTATTGAATCGTGTATCATGATACACTATTTGGAGAGTCGAGGAGAATGAATTGACAGCAAAATGTAATACTTTTCTCATGCTTCTTGTACATTATCTCCATTTCATATCGTTGTCGGAAAAACATCTCCAAGTTTGATAAAAAGTTAAATAACTCACATTGCAATATAGATATTGAGCATTATTTCAAATTTCTGCTAGTATCTCGATCCAATCTTTAAATCAGGTGGATTTTGTTAATACAATATGTATTGCTAATAAAAGACAACCAAGTATAATAATGATAAACGATATGGTAAAAGTCGATCACCTTAAATATTTCTGATCCAGTATGAGCATCAACGGCACTAAATACATCGTCAAGCAGATAGATATCACAATCTTGATAAACAGCTCTTGCAAGTTGAATCCGTTGCTTCTGACCACCACTCAGATTGATACCACGCTCTCCAATCTCAGTTTGATCTCCAAATTCCATCATTTCCAAATCTTTCTCCAAGCAGCAAACCTTGATGACCTCCTTGTATCTCTCTGGGTTCATCGGCAAACCAAACAATATATTTTCTTGTATCGTTCCATTCTGGATCCATGATGTTTGGGCAACGTACGCAGTGCTCCCACAAACTCTAACCTATACACAGGAAAATCGGCTTTAGTTCATAAATGTGAGTCGAATAGTTATGTGATTCTCAAACTGACTTCAGTCGAAACTCTAATACAACAAGGTTCATCAAACTGACTTTTCAGAAATATTAAGTACTAAACAAATGTGAATTCTAAGGATAACGAATGCAAGTAAAACCAAGAAACTTGAAAATAAACGTGGTGTAATCTCTACGTATCAATCAAATCAAAAACAGAAATGATCAAAGGGTGAAAAACTGATAAAATTGTACCTTTCCAGACAATTTGTTCATCTCACCAAGAATTGCAGCCAAAAGTGAAGATTTTCCCGATCCAACCGTCCCAACAATGGCAGCAAGCTCCCCTTTCCTTATCTCAAAATTCAGATTCTTCACCACCTCTTCCCCATTCTCATCGTCCCAACTAAAACTCCCATCTTTTACTTCCACAGCTACATCTCCATCACACCCTTCAACCCTCTCCACCGATCTATCCACCAACTCCTTGCTCATCATGTACTTATCAAGCCTCTCAAGCGAAATTATTGCCTGTGACAGCGAGATCATCGACTGTGGGAAAGTCCTAATCGGCTCTTGCAACATCTTCAGCAATGAAGTTGTTGTGAAAACGGTACCAACAGTGAGCGGGAATCCAAGCCAGAGAGCACTTGCAAAAGTAACCGTAGCAATAAGAGGCGGCGTGCTCCAAAGCACGATGATATTAGCCGCTACAGAATACATAAACTTGCACAGCCACCAGTATTCAGTCTCACGAAAGGATTGAATCCTCTTGTTAAAGTGATCTTCCCAAGCTTGGAACTTGATCACCCGCATGTAGCTAAGCATCTCGTTCGTTGCCTTCATCCTTGAATCCCGATTCCTCATGATGTTAAACTGGTACCGATTGTTTTTCTTGGTTCGGATTAACACAAACACAATTACTAATCCAAGCCCAGCAAATGCAGCAAGTGTTGATGTGCCCAGATACTGGTACAGGATGGTTAAAGCCACAATTATCTGTAAAGGCATAAGCCATAAGAAGTGCAACTGTAACATCATATCAGAGAGCTGTTGAGCATCAACAGCCATGTAGTTCACAATCTGTCCAACTCCATGGGCTTGTCTAGCCGAGCCCGATAGCCTCAATCCCTTCTTATATAAAGAAGTGATGAGAGTCGAACGGATAAGCATCCCGAGTTTCTGTGTGTGGAAATTGAATTGGTGTGAGCTCAAAACTTCGATGAATTTGGCAACGAGCAGAATCAGTACAAGGTAGTATCCTTCATAAGGAGAAGTACTCTCCCCTGCTGTAAAATTTACGAATCTCTGAATCAGTGTAGGTCCAATGTACAACACAGACAGCCTAATGATTGCTAGAAAAGCCGTGAAGACAAACTGCTTCCAAAAACATCGGAATAATGTTTTCATAACGGGGTGCTTCGAGTCCTCTTCAGGTTTGGGCCAATTCTTCTGGAAAAGCTGTGACATTCGTTCAGCTTTGTGTTCGGGCGAAAGGGACGGCACATCATCAATCTTCAGAGGAGCAATGTAACCCTTTTTTAACAAGGGATTCAACCATAACCAAAAGGCTTTCGAAATGAAAGAGGCTGAGGCAAAACCAGTCACATTGGATTTATCCAAAAGGGGTTCAAACTTAGAATCTGAATCCATTTCATCAGATTCCCTTAGTTCTTGAATCCCAGTGGACCCTTTGATCCCAACAACAAGGAGAACAATTGAGAAAGCGAACACGATAACAGAGCTAATATCATCCAACCTCAAGTAAGCACCAGTTTCTTGAAAAGAGATCAAACGCACAAGGCCCGTACCAAAGAACAATGATAAAACAACAAACTGGACAATCCAGTAAATTCGAAGAGTCAATGGATGTGTTCTTGCTTTAAATTTCTTCTCATGAACAATCAAAACAGCAATTACAGTATGAGTGATTCCTTGGAACAACCAAAACAAGCCATTTACACTCGTCCATGGAAATTCAGCAGTTAGTGAGAAGGTTACAATGCATAACAAAAGTGAAGCAACAGCTAAAACCAGTGACACAGTGAGAGTGAGCTTAAACCATAAATTGGTTGCAACATTAACCCTTTTGTCACCAATCAGAGGGCTGTTAATTTCAGAACCCAAATGCCCATTTGGAGTGAATCTTGAATACAGCTTTAGAATGGCGAAACAGAGAAAAATGAGCAACAAAATAACGTCCACAGCAGACAAAAGTGCTCTTTGAGGGCATGGAGAGAGAAATATGAATCTTAGCAATTGAAGAGCTGCAGAATCTGATGATTGCACCCCAGGGGGAGAGCAAGAAAGTGTGGTGATCCAAGATGATGATGTTGACATGTTTCTGGCAAACTCCAATGTCAGGAAGAAATGAGAGATTGGATTTCTTCTTCTATTCTGGGTTTTCAACAATCTTCATTTCTTGCTCTGTAGAGAGAGAGAGAGAGAGAGAGAAACAAATTATAACTGATGATGACAGGCTAGTATGAACATATAGTACAAACAAATTGTTGTGGCAATTTTTAAACAAACGGGCAACAATGAACGCAAGAAACTTGTAGAAGCAAAGATACGGTCATGATACCGATCACGAATGGTGGATGACATGTTTCTGTGTGTGCGTGAGTGTGAGAGAGAAGATAAATAAAAATCAGAGCAAACAACCTTAAAGATTATCTCTTTATGAAGCCTTATAGATGACCTCTCCATTCGACTACGACTTGTAAAAGTTGGAGCAAATAAACTGGGCTTTCAGAAAATCTTGTCGGAAAAAAGAAATGGGACCGAAGATGACATAACATGAAGTTCTCAAGAAAAAACGTATGAGCAGCAGCTTTTCCAGGCACAACTACTACGGATACAGCTCCGAAAATCACAACCAAACTTAATAAATGACAAGGAAAAGAGAGAGAGAGGGAGGGAGGGCAACCACATGCAAGAAGCAGCTTGGAGCAGCAGTACATGATTGCAAGAAATCCATAATCAGATGGAAAAACAGTAAACTCCATTAAATATACCTTCTTTGTAGACTCTTCTTCTTCTTCTTCTATGGTTTTCCGATGAGTCGCAAAACCAGGAGAAGAAGTAACGATGGAGGAGTTAAAGAACTCGTGATATATTTCTATTTTATAAATAGAAAATAAATTATGTGAACTGCGACTGTAACAGATATATTTCTTTTTTTCTTTCGGTTCACGAAATTCAATGCATGGACAAGGTGAAATTGGGATATTATTCTTATAATAGCTATTGTTTAAATAAATAAATAAATAAATATATAAAAAGGTTATATACAGAAATGAGCATCAACGGCAGAAATCAACGGCTGAATTTTTGCACAATAACCATTCCAAATAGCAGTGGACCCACATTAATCAGAAAATCAGACTCAGATTAATTATTTTTGGAATGAAAAGGTCATTTTTTTAGTTTTTGGAAATTGTGATTTTGAAAATTAATTTTTTTTTTCTATTTTAAATTTTATTTTTAAGAATTAATTAAAATTACTGTATTTTCAATTATTAGTTAATTTTAATTTTTGAACGATTAGATTATTTCTATAAAATCGTGATTTTGAGGAAGTAATTCAAATTGATTTTGTATGAACAATCAAATTATATAGTATTTAAAAATTAAAATAATTTTGTTTTAAATTTGAAAAGTTGAGTTTGTGTTAAAATAATTAAATTCTCACCGATTTATTAAGAAAAAATCATTAAATCAATTTTAATCAGTTTGAATTTAATTGATCTTAAAATTAGCCTAAAACTAATTCTAAAAATCAATTTAAAATCTACAAACACATTAAAAATTATAAAATAAAAATAAAAAATCATAAAAAAAACCTTAAAGTACAAATTGCAATAATTAAAGATATTCAATTTACGCGTTTTTTTTTGTGTAAATTGAGTAGGACCATGAAACTTGGAATATTCTGTGCTATTTAAGTAGGCAATTCGTATGTGGTCCAATTATTTATTTATGTTTTATATTTTTCAACGTGAATAGCTTGCTTTCTATTAAAATATTGAAAAATAAAAATAAAGTCAAAAGGGGTGTGTTAAAATTATTATTATTGATCAAATTTTATTTTAAATAAATTATGTTTTATGTCCAAATATCAATTTTTTTTCACTGAAGAAAAGAAAGAAAGAAGATGAGTAGAAAAAAGAAAAAGGAAAAAAAATTACAGAAGGTACACCGAGTAATTTCCACTACCGTTATTATTATTGTTTATTATTTTATTTTTTATTATTATTTGTGTATTTATGTGGGCTGTCAACAAAAAATATTAATTTCCTTAAAGTTGTGCTTCTAGAACATTATTTTATGTTAATTAATTTGAAATAATTGGCATGACATTGATAGGTAGGTAATATCTCAGATTTCCTGATTTTGAATTTGAATGTAATTATGAAAAAGAAAATAAATTTAATGAGAACTATATTAAGACCGCTATGGCCGACAGATACGAATATTACCAAATATTAATGAAAAACGTTGAGCATTTATGTCACCTCAAATTTATTGTAAAAAACATTATTTTATTTATTTTGCAGTACAAAAACACCACATATCTAATACATACGGCAGACATATGGTTTCACACAACCATATGGCCAATTGATGTATTTTTATCTTTTTGGATGTCAGAGATTTATTTTCTTAACTTATGATGTGTGTGTGTATATATATATTGTCCACGTGTGCAAGCAATTTGTTTAAAATCCAACAAATTTAAAATATAATGTTAATAAATTGCAATTATCATAACAAAAAACTCAAATACTGAATTTTCGGATTTTAAGAATTTAAGGCATTAGTTATCATAAAAAGTTGGACAAGTTCTGACTCTAAATATAATTATTGAAAAAATTAAGTATGTATTCAAAATGACTTAATATAAATGGTAAAACTGCATTCATATAACATAAAATTATTTTTTATTCAGTATTTTAACGATAATCATTCTTAAAATAAAATGATTTTTAAAGTTGAGGATCATAGCGGACCAATTTCTAAAAAAAAAATTAATTTATATATTTAGATATAACTATCACGTCATCAATTATTTATGTGCTTAGAGCCCATCGACCCAAATTGTTGGACTCATCAAAAATTTTAAACTCCTCAAAACCTCTCGTCAACAAATACCCGTGCGGATTTTGATGGTGCGAACACCATCCTCATAACCACTTGGTTGCAACTAGAATGATTACATTTGATCTCTTCTTACTAAAATGATCGTACAATAAGATAAGCAGTTTTTTTCTTATTTTTCCTTTTGAGATAGAATTTTTTATTTTCCATCGATCTTCATCTATTACATCACGCTAACTTGCTAATTTTAGGCTCCAATTTCCCATTTATTCTATTTGAATTTGAGAAGGTCAACATTTTAAATTCATTTACTTATAATTTAGATGTCAATTTTGTAACTTATTTATATTCTTTTAAATAAAATATTATTTTAAAATTACTCAAAAACTAATCAACATTTCATTTACAACCATTTATTCAATATTGTTTTTATTGATTTGGACGATATTTTTTGTATAAACATTGCCGGCTCAAAAGAAGTGGATTTTACTTTTCCGGAAGTATTATTTATTTGCATTTTATAATTTATATATCCAATAATTATTTAAAAAATAACACAATACCATAATTTAATTTGGTGTAGCTTTATTAGGTGGGGGAAAGGGACTCATACTCGACAGGAAACATTATTTTGTGTTGTTGGTAGTAAATGGAACTGGTGTATATTTAATGTCATACTATAATTGATTTTATTTTATCTCATAATTTGTCTCCTTATTTCAGGTGACATTTACCTACTTTTGAATTAGTACGAGAATTAAATTAATTAACATGTGGGTTTTTATTTCCTTATTATTTTACAAAAAATATAAAATATTTTATTTTATAATTATTAAAAAAAAATTGATGAAAATTTTCCAACACAATCTTGCTGGTACGACGGTGTGATCGTGTATATTATCTATTCTTTAAATATAAGTTGATGTGAAAAAAGTCATTGCCTCATTATGCACGTAGGTATTATTGTATTTCTATTATGCAATCTAGTGCAATGCATAAAAATTATAAATTTAATTTAGTTATGTTTGATTTTTTTTTTTACAATTATAATAAATTTAGTACTAAAATTATATAATTAAAATGTAGAAGAATATTTTTTTTAACATTTGAAGACCAAATTAATATTATATTTTGTTAATATAATACTTGAATTTGATTCTAGAAGCAATTTCGAAAAACATAGTTTATGAGTGGTCTCTTTATTAAAACTTAATCTATTAGTTGTACTCAAATAATTTTTTATGTAAATTAAATAATCTATAGAGTAAAATATCATTCTGCAGGTCATTAGTCTTAATTAGGTTATTAAATATTTTTTAATTTTTTTATAAATATTCATAATATTGTATCTTATGTAATATATTTTAATGTATTAATTTTCGCAAGCTATTACATAGTGGGCACAACAAAATCAGAAAACACAATTGAAATATAAATCACCAAATTTTGGTCAAAAATATATAATAGTGATTATAAAAATAAATAAGAATTGTATTGTTTGCACACAAAAAAAATGATCATTGAATCCGAATGTTGAAGATTTAAATTTAATTTTCAGTATTTTATGAAATAGAATTAGCGGAAGATTTTGTTTATTTTTGTTTCTTGAAATAGAATTAACTAAATAGTAGAAGAAAAAAATTAATGTTTTTAATTTTAATTTTAAAAATTATAAACTAATTTCCAATATTATCTATAAGATTGATTGTGATATTTAATTCTACTAAAAATTAACCATGGATATTTGTGGCTAAATTTTTGAATTTGATGTAACAACTACCACATAAATTAAGGAGTTTTACAATTTAAGCATGTCAAATATTATAATAGCTGACACAAAATAAAATAAATTAATACAAATATTACAAAATTTTCCTTTATATATGTGTATATATATTGGTTTTATAATTAAATTTAACAATATCACTGTCTTCGAACTAACACATTTGATTTTCAAGTTGGTATTGGTGCTCGAAATCTACAAACAAAGTATTATTATTCTTCAAATTTGACAATCATTATTTATTATTTAAATCATTGTCTTCCCATATTTACAAAAAAAATTAAATTTGAACCCATTCAAAAATAATACTGAATCGAATTTAAACATAAATTTATGTTAAATTTGCTTCATTTTGTACGAGTAAAAACTTGATTAATAGATTGAAAGTATTCCATTTATGCAAAATATATTTAAGGGTAAAATAACAGAAAGATTTCTTCGAGTATGAATCATTTGACCCTTTGTTATATCTTCTTTTTATCACAACACTATCCTTATACATCCTTATACAAATTTATAAAAATAAACACTCCACAAAGTACATGGTTTTGTTTTTGACATATTTTCAACAACCACGTCAATTTTTCGGCCGGTATTTAAGCATGTGCTTGACAAGTGTGGATTTTAAGGACAAAACAATCATTTTGAAAAAAAAAAATTATATATATATATACATTATTATTATTATTATTATTATTATTATTATTATTATTATTATTTAAAATAAACATTCTTACAATCTTTTAATTCATAAAAAATTGACAAAAATAAATTCCCAAAAATATATTACAAATTGCCATTTTTTTAAAAGAACATATCCTAAGACAATACTAAAAACTTTATTTTTATATCTTTCTGTTATTATTCTCAAATAAATTATTTAAAATTCTTTTATTTATTTTTGTGGATTTTATTTTTCTCTATAATTTTCGGTCTTAGAATTTTAATTTTTTTTTTGTAATTCTTATAATGTCTATTTCTACTTTATTTACAAATGTTTTAGTTTTGTCCTCATCTTATTTTCTAAATTTTTTGTTTAATTTTGGTATTTTTAAAAGCTTCATGAATTTTATTTTTTATTTTCTAATTTTCGTTTTCTTTTAATTTCTTAATTTTATTTTTCTAAAAGTTTCTTTAATTTTCTAGTTTAATTATCAATCTACGATTTTTTTTATATTTTAACTTTTTAATGCCTATTTTTATTTTCATTTATTTTATCTGAACTCTTGTATTGTTTTCAAGTTTTTTTTATATCATTTTTTAGTTCTTTTTTAATTATTTTATGGGCCCAAAATAATTACTTGCCCCTAAAATACGCAAATGTCAAACACATTTTTAAATGAAGGTCGAAAATATAATAAATTATAAAACTCGTCTACTTTATATAAAATAAAATGATATAGTAAAGTGTCAAATAATCCATACTCGAAAGAAAGTTTTTTTTACCCAATATTAAATAATCCCAAAAATCATTTTCTCCAAAAAAAAAAAAAAGAAAACAAAAATACGAAGAGCAGAATCGGTGCTTTGGATGAGGTAAACACGAAATCTGGCGTGTTTATTAGTGGACCAAACCAACGTACGACTGCTCAATGCATGCACAAAACTTCGTCATACATGACGTCATATTAGTTTAGCTTTGACACGGAAAAAGCTAGTATTTCCCCGAACTACCACCTACACGGAAACTCATTCTATTTTCCCCCATAAATGATAGGAAATAACTTTTTAAAAAATAGAGTCACTTACCTACTAATTATATATACTAATTTAATAATATAATTATTTATAAATGTCAAAATCCTGCATTTTTTTTTTAATCAGGAAAGGGTCATTTTCAGGGGCTGAATATCCTACAAATTCATACATTTTAGATAATTTTTCGTTCTTAATCTATTTTTTATGTATAATTTATTAAATCAATTATTTTTTCATAATATTTAATTTAACATTTATATTTCATGTATTGAAATAAAATATTAAATTTAAAAGATATAATTATATTTTTGTTAATTATTTAGGCTATATTTGATTATTTAGTTTCAGCTAAACTTTTTATATAAGATTTGGAGATTGTATAAAAATAATTTAATAAATTATTATTTTAAGAACAATTGATAGCTTTTTCTTAAAAAAGTAATTGTGTGTATTTTATTTAATATTTAAAACTTAAATGTATTTGTTAATAAGGAGGCATCATCTAGTTACATCAATGAAGGTGAATATTCTATATGGGGCGTTTTCTATCTGTAGAAACAAAATAAAAGAAAACAAAAAGAGACAAGGAGATAAGGTCGAAGGAGGGTTCTTACCTTCCACACAAAGAAGACAAGTCAAACTTGAATATACAACTCATGCACTTTTATTTATATATATATATATAAATGTGCAATAATTGAGGACCCCCCTGACAATAGGTTTCTGGGAAAATTCTGCAATAGGTGTCTTTCTGAGTCGGCGCTGATAATAACTTGGGGCGAAATTCCTCGCCTCAGGCCCCCACCCCTGGTTCGATAGAGATTGGTGTAGGAGTTAAATCATGGTAACTCTACGGTCCATTAGGTGAAAGGAACAGTGCCTGGTGCCCACAAGGAGCTATCCCCCACATTTGAGGGGATTCTATTTACACCTCATTGTTTTTTTACACACCACAGAAATATATTAATAAAAATAGACATAAAAAAATGATCAAAATATCTTAAAAAATATATTTATTTAGTGAATTCTATTTAAACCACATATTTCTCTTTTCACACCATATTTACTTAATACACTATAAATATTATTATTATGTTATAATTATTTTATACACCACCTAAAATTCTTGTGTTACCCTTTTAGGAAAACCATAAAAAAAATTGAAGAAGCAGGGCCGGTTATCTTCTCCGATCTAAAATCCAATGGATTTTCTAGCAACGTCTCTTTTGTCAAGTGATTGACTGATCGGAAACCTCGCCCATCTTCGAATCTTATCTACCTACACACGAGCATCAACTTTCCATGGTTGACACAATCACCTCGCCTAAGTTGCCAAATGGTGGCACAAAAGCTCACGGCAGCAAAAGATGATTGAAAAGAACATGGTGTTGCATACCCATTATCACTGGTTAATTTATAATTCTTGCTCAGATCCAAAAAACTCAAAATAAATATATGAGATTTTACGATTAAGAAAAAAAAATTTGGAAGAGGAGAAAGCTGCCCAAGCCAACATCACTGAAAATGAAGAAAGAGGAAAGAATTTGAAAGAGGAAAGAATTTGAAAGAGGAGAAAGCTATCCAAGCCAACATCACTGGAAATTCCTCCACAGCCTCGTGCAGTCCACTTCTCGCTTCCATTAGCCGGAATTTTCAGTAGGAGGAAATAGGAGAAGAAGGCCCGTGTTTGGTGTAGGAGAGAAGAAAAAGAAAAAAAAAGAAAAAAAAATATATTCTTTAAGGATATTTTGGTCATTTTCTTTATGTCTATTTTTATTAATATATTGATGTGGTGTGTAAAGAAAAAAAAGTGGTGTAAATAGAATCACCATTTACAATATTATTTATTTATTTAATAATAATTATTATATTTTAAAATAATAAATTAATAATAATTTTTTTAATTAAATATATATTAGTATAGATCAAATATACAATGCACCCGATTTATAAAAAATCGATACTTTAATTTTTACCTAACATCCAGTGACTTATTCTTGAATTAAGTTCTAACATCTTATGTGTTCTATTAATTAATTTTAGTGGTACACCACCTTAATAGGTACAGTAAAAAGGACAAGTAATATACAAAGTGTTATTTCAAAAATATTTTAATATCTAATATTTTGTCTCTCCTAGAAAAAAATTATATTTAACAAGAATATATTTTTGTATTAACTCTTTACAATTATAAGTTGTATTTAATAATTTTTTATTTCTATCGTGAATAAAAAAATTATTCTAACGGATAAATAAAAAACACAAATTGTTTTGGGAAGAAATATCTTCCAACATGCATGCATTAGCTTCTTGTCATGCATATATATCCTGACGCTACTAAAATATTAAATTAAGAACGAGCGAGATTCAATTAATTGAATTTCTACTAATTCTAAATTAAATCGAATTCAACAAAATATCTCTAAATTGAATCAAAATTAGTGTCTATATGTTTCCACCTCGTGGACGTTTGCTCTTAAATTTGGTGGAATTAATATTAAAGATTATTATTATTATTATTTTGGACTGATTATAGAAAATTTGAGGCAAAAATTGAAAGGACGTGGGGGACTAATATTCACTTAAGCCTTGTTTGGTGTGAGAAAAAATAATTTTGCACGTGACATGCCACTTTTCTTTTCTACTAAATAAATGATTGAGAAATCCAATGGAAGAGCACAACGACAAAGATTGCGATATATTTGTACTTAATTATTTGTTGCTGCCTTACTGCACAATTTATAATATAATATATTAATTATTATAAATAATATAATTTTTTAAATAAAATATATAGTACATATAAAAACATTTATTTATAATATAAATTATTTAAAATAAAAATACCTCACAATATAAAAATATATTAAATATTAAAATATATCATAATTAATGTATAAAATTATTTTATATTTAAAAATTAATATTTTATTGTTATATATACAATATGGATATCAAATTAAAGATGACAAAAAAAATAATTAATTTAATATATTATTTAGAAAAATGGAGTTGGGAGAAAAAATTATAAGCCTTTATAAATTACAATAATAAAACAAAGAAAAAGAAAAAAAATTCAACTATCTCACTTTTATAGAATTATAAATATATAGAATATATATAAAATTACAATATATATTATAATTTTTAAAAGCTCTTATGTTTATTTTTTAAAATTAGTTATTGAATATTTAGATAAATAAGATTATTTATTTCTTGTAATGTAAGTTCCATCTTTCAGTTACAATAAACTTGTGTTAAATTGAATTTAGATTTTATGAAATTATATTTAATTAATATGTTTGTCAAGTTAAGCAATTTTAAAAAAATAATAATTTTGAGTTGATTATTAAGTGGCTTGGTTTGATTTTTGAGTTCAACTAAAATAAATAAATAAAAGTTTGTAGGTAGTACATTGAAAAAATATGTTATATAAAATTGTAATATATATATATATATATCATAGTAATTTTCATTTACATATATATATATATATATATATAATAAAATTATTAACTCTATTTAATAAAAATTTGATTGGTACTAGATATGTTTGAAAGATGTGAGTTTTTGAAATTATAAAATAATGTTTATTTTCGCAGCAAATTTTTTGGTATATAAATAAAAGTAGATTAATATATTTATTAAAATTTATTAACATTAGTGACATAAAAAATATATTTTACAAAATACAATAATTATATAAATTTAGTGATATTTCTTGAGCGATGAAAAATTGAATTTTACGCAAATTTAATATTGTAATTATGATGTATATATATATATATATATATAATCAAATGTTCTTTTTTTATTTTTATTTGACTCATTTTTTTAAAGCTATAATATTGTGGATATGGGATGTGTTTAACCAAATTCTAGACCAAGTAGATATATCTAATAAAAAATATTTTTGTTAACATATTTATTAATAAGAAAATAAAAAATTAATTTTCATGCACTACACGAGTCTCACACACACACACACACACATATATATATATATATATTGGACTCCTTTAGAAATTAGAACACCTAACATTGATTTTTGATCATTTATCTATATTATTTATTGAAACCAGCCCATGAAGATCTATATTGGGCCTCATTCGTCAATATAAAAGGCCTGCAGTTGTAATTGAATAACGAATTGGGCTTCATCATATAACATTTTAGTTCAGCTATTATTAGAAAAAAATGAATTTTTTGTTATTATATATATAGATATAGATATAGATATATAAATATTTTGGCTAACTGATAAGTAGTTTTACATATCATAGTTTAAGACACCTTTGTTAGGGAGGAGTAAATGGTTTAACTTATGAGACACCACAATCACTTGATTAAATTCTAAAATCTTTTTATTACAAACCTTAATCTAATATTTATTTTATTTTATTTTCCAACCCAACAAACTAATTATGCAATAATCATTTAACTATTTCTAGTATTTCTTTTTACAATATTATATTTTATAATTTTGAAAACAAACATATATTTTACTACTAATCAAAACTAAGATTTCTTCCATATATTGTATATATATAATTTGTAATATTCATAATAATATAATTTCATTAGAATTATGAAATAATATTAGATTTATAAAGTATATCTACTGGTAAAACTATATAATAAATTTATTTTACCACTTATATCAGTACATTTTTATAAGATCGAAATTATTTTATTTTCGACTCAGAAAAATTAAGTTTGACCAACTGGGGTCAAAGATGGATTTAGTGGGAAAAAAACAAAGAGAGAGAGAGAGAGAGCGAGCTGTACAGTCCGTCATAGTCCGCCCCCTCAAAAACCCTAGCTCGAACCACCGCAGAAACTGGGAAAGAAGGGAAGAGTAAGAAGAAGAAGATGGAAATTGTAGAAGAAATGGAGATAGAAGAAGAAAAACCAACTCCAAACCATAGCACTTTGAAGCGATTTGGACTTAAAAACTCAATCCAAACGAACTTCGGCGACGATTACGTCTTCCAAATTGCTCACAAGTATAATTCTCGGCTTAGTTTCGGTTTTGTATGCAGTGTTTCTTAGTATTATTGGTAGTTATGGAAATAATTATGTGTAATTGTAATGTTCAGAGATGATTGGACGTCGATGGCGGTGTCGCTTTCAACCAATGCGGTGAAGTTGTACTCGCCGTTAACGGGGCAGTACCTTGGTGAATGCAGAGGTCATTCTTCAACTATAAATCAAATTTCTTTCGCAGGGCCATCCGCCCCGCATGTGTTGTACTCCTGCTCGTCGGATTCTACCATCAGAGCTTGGGATGCCAGGTCTTTCCAACAGGTTTTTGCCTGTCTCGGTATTTTAAGTTGCAGAAGCATATACTATTCCTGATATTGTTACTGGTCACTTGACTATGCTTTGGTATCAATTTGGAACTCTTAAGAATCAAATGTGTTTGCGATCGACAAATAAGTTAGAAATGGTCGTTAGATGATCTTTTTTTTTTTCAGCCAACATAACGTTTTGGACTAAGATTGCAACATTATGACTTGCAATGCAGGTGTCTTGCATAAATACAGGTCCTTCACAGGAGGTGTTCAGCTTCTCGTTTGGTGGGGCTGATGGTAATCTACTGGCTGCAGGTTGTAAGTCTCAGGTATATGTTAGTGATTAGTTTCAGTTCCATACCCGGATATGTAGGAACTGCCAGAATGAACTTGTTTGTTCTTAACATTTTGGATGTGAAGTTCATGCTTGTGATATTATAGCCCCTGAAATACACCAATCATTTTATTATATTTTCATCTACGCCTGGTATATGTCCTAGTATATCTAACTTTTTTGTATTAAAGTTGCAAATTCAGGAAATCACTTCTGTTATTTATTGTTTATGTTCCTTTATCTGCATTTTGGATAATCATGGCTGTACACTGCTTGGATATATGCAGATACTTTTCTGGGATTGGAGGACAATGAAGCAGACTGCATGCTTGGAGGAATCTCACATGGAAGATGTTACTCAGGTAAATAGACGCCTTCAAGTTCTTGACTTGGTAGAAATAGTAGCAAGTACAATTTTGAATTCAGCTTGCAAACCCACCTGATCTTGGAAAGAAAGAGAAGATATACAAAAGAGCTTCAGAAATCTGGCGTCACTTGCAGACCTTGTTAAGAATGAACTCAGCAGAGTTTTTCATATATGTGTGATCTTGGTTCCAAGTATAAAACACTTCTTCAATCAGTTTGGTAGCCATATCTCTGCTAATTTCTGTTGGAATATTAACTTGTTCTGAATTTCTGCACTTTTACAGCATGAACATTTTTATTGAATGAAATGTGAGGTTGGGGATAAAAGGTATATAGAAATTATGGCTAGTAAGCCACATTGCAGCTATCTGTTTTCGGTACTTAGCAGAGTTGTTATGATTATTATTAGGATTATATGAATCTCTCTCTCTCTCTCTCTCTCTAAGAGTCTCTCACTTATGCTATAACTGCAGGTTCATTTTGTTCCTGGTCATCAAAGCAAGCTTCTTTCTGCTTCTGTTGATGGATTAATGTGTCTGTTTGATACCAGTGCAGACATAAATGAAGATGATCACTTGTTGTCAGTAAGTGTGATGAATTGTTTTTGTTTCTGTTATCTTCTCGCACAATTTTCTGTTAATTATATTGATAGTGAAGACCTTTTTCTGTTATCTTCGTGCACAATTTCTGTTAATTATATTGATAGTGATGACCTTTTTCTTGTAATGTTCCTCTTTAATGGTGTTCACATTTGTAATGTCATGCTTTGTTTAACTTAAATTTAAATTGGCACTTTCAACCTAGAGCTTGCATTGCTCTTTTACATTTGTATTAGAAATGGTTTTAGTATGGTTTCTTTAATAGCAAGGCTTTCAATTTCTGTACTATGGCTATAATTTTATCTTTTTTTCTGACTGAAAAGTTTTGTGGCCTGCTGCTTTTTTGCATCAATATTCTATTAAGGTTTTTGATATATTTTTGCACTTATACTCTTCATATGCTTTGAAATAAGGTGCTCAATGTGGGAACTTCAATTGGAAAAGTGGGATTTTTTGGTGAGGCAAATCAAAAGTTGTGGTGCCTAACACATATCGAGACATTGAGGTACATAACATCTTTTTACCCTTGCTGTATTCATGGCTTTATACCACAAGATGTGATTGCATATAAATTTATGAAGCAACTTCGTACTTTATGATGATCCTCTCTAGTGTTTGGGATTGGAATGATGTGATAACTGAGGCCAACTTTGAAGATGCTCGTCAATTGGCCTCTGAGAGCTGGAAATTAGATCATGTATGTGAGTTCAATCATTTTCTACATGCTTAAATAGACTTTGATTGAGATATTCATTCTAATTGTGCTACCAGGAATGCTCTGCTCTTTTTCTATTGCAATCAGTGTAATTACCATCTTGAGATGCTATGGTCCTATTTCCAATACCTGCTAAAAGCTCGTAATCATTATATTATGGATGGCAGGTTGATTATTTTGTTGACTGTCACTACTCGACTGAGGAAGATAGTCTATGGGTGATTGGAGGCACAAACGCTGGTACATTCGGATACTTCCCTGTGAAGTATGAAAGTGCAAAATCAATCGGGCCAGCAGAAGCTGTATTTCAAGGTGGCCATACAGGGGTCGTCAGGAGTGTGCTGCCAATGTCTGGTGTTCCTGGTAGGACTAAGAGCCATGGTGTTTACGGATGGACAGGCGGTGAAGACGGTCGCTTGTGTTGTTGGTTGTCCGATGACTCTACAGAGACAAACTGTTCGTGGATATCAAGCAATTTAGTTGAAAAATCACCAAAAAATAGGAAAAAGAGGCATAGTCCTTATTAGAAGTTGAATATCACAGTTGTAATTTCTTTTTTCTTTTTTTTACTTTTATTGTAACCTGAATATGCATTGAGAAAATTTTAAAGTTATTACAATTAATATATCTCTCTTTTGAAGATCTTTTTGCGATGCATGAAAGATATCTAGTACTCTCTATTATTATATGAATTGAAATATTTTATTTTATTATATGTTTTATTTTTTATTTTAAACTAATCATTATTCGATAAATATATATAATTATTAATTAATATATTTTGTGTATTAAATACTTAAAAATAGTTAATATATTTTGTGTATTAAATACTTAAATAGAAAATAAAATAGAGAATTCAAATCTCTATATACAAACATACTAAATATTAATTTGTTTGAAATAGAGAGCTCAAATTATATCTTTGCATCAAACGTTGAAGATTGATTTGGGTACCCAACACTAATTTATAATAAAATTGGTATAATTTGTATCAAATTGAGTATTAAATATTAACATTTTTTGTGCATAGTTGCAAAACAATGAAAATACACCGTCAAATCAATTAAGAGATGAAATAGGAAAAACAAATTATACAATGAAACTTCGCACAATATCCTTATTTAAGGAGTATTAAGTTAAACAAAGAAAGAGGCTAATGCAAAGTATTTTGACATAAAAATATATTAAGAAAAGGTACAAATTTGTTCCTAAATTTATATCATAAATTTAAATTAGACCCTAATTTATATTTTGGTTCAAATGTGCACTGAACTTATTACATAAATCAAATCAGCTCCTGAACTTTTAAATTCGAAACAAATAAAACTCTTAAATATTACAATAAATAAATACATTTAAAAATATTTAATAAATCTAAAAATTAACAAATCAAATTAAAAAATATCTTTAAATAAATTGTGAAATTAACAACATACATCCTAAAAATTATTTAGTAACTTTAAAAAAATTCTAAATATTATTTAATATATTTCAAAAAACATTTGTAAACTTGGGGATTTGTTATGTTTTTTTTATATGCTGTAATTTATTCTTACAATATTTAAATAATTTATCATTGATCTATTAAATAATATATAGATTGTGTTTCAAAACTTTAAACTATTAAATAATTTTTAAATTTCATATTGTTAACTAATTAATTATTTAAAATATATTGTTGTTTTGATTTGTTAATGTTTAGATTTTAAAATATTTTTTAAGCATATTTAGTTATATATTTAAGGAAGTCACATTTATCTCAAATTTAGAAATTCAGGAATTTATTAAATCTATTTAAAAAGTTCAAAGTAATTATTTTGAATCAAAAAATATTTCAAGATTTAATTGAACATGATGAATAAATTCACGGACAAATTTGTATTTTGCAAATGGAGGAAATAATACTAAATAGAACAACAGACTCAATGGTTAAACAAAATAGGAATCCGACCTATCACAGATGGAAACCTGGGTCAGCAAATATGTAAACTTCTCTACACATGAGCGATCCGATCCGTCTTGTACCAAACAAATGCAGTCAACACGCTCCTACTACGACTATCCAACCCACATTTACAGATATAAACGGGTCCCATAAGTTACATTTTTGCACTCTATCCTATTAAGTCACCTAAAATATATTAAAATAATTATAAATAATATACAATGTGCATATATATACTATATAAATTGACACAATCAAATTACATAGTACATATAATATGTAAATATCGTAGTTTTGGTTATATAATAACCTTTCTCTATTATATAACATATACAACATATTAGATCAAATTAGTAATTCATATAATACATACCCCTATCCTTACTAGGTCTCAAAATATTGAATTTAAATAGTACCATACCCAACCCTATAGGTAAAATTCTGGTAGGGTAATTGAGTATACCCATACCCATACCCTACCCTAACATGTCACAAAATATTAAATAAGAATTATACCATAGTAAAATTGATATCCCTAACCACATTGCACTCTCAACATGTGTTGAACCTATTCCTGCAAGCTCGTAATATTTTTTTTTAAATTCTTATTACTTAATTTCATATAAACATGCAAGCCTAGATGTAATTTTATTAGAGTAGCTTATCATGAAGTGGCAAAAGTTTAGGGTACTAACCCATATAGCATGAGGGAAAAACATAAGGAGTTGTCAAAACCTAATACTGACCATTGTCAGAAGTAGTGAAACCAATGTCCCAGAAGTATCTAAATATTAAAAATAAAAAAAATAAAAAATACAGATATTGGTAGGACAGATATATCATCCTTGATAACAAATAGTCAGCCAAAGCAGATTGTTAATACTTAAATAGAGAATAGCATCAAAAGGAGTTGCAAGTGGTCTTAGATTAATAAAAAGTAACACGACCACTGTCTGCATACTGTGCCTCTTCAGATCATCCTGACTCATTACCCCAGCTTCATCGACGACCTCCACCTGTTGCACACAAGCAAGCAATCAAGGCACTTAATTTCATCCAATCCTTATCACACGATTCTTGTGCAGTGCATGAAATGAAAAATAGAAATGGACACAATGCTGGTTTGTCGATAAGTATTTTGTGCTTTCAGATGTCCGAATGAAAAAAAAAAAAAGTGGAAGCCTTCCCCAGTAAACAGCCTCACACACACAACCAAATATACATGCACTGAAATTGTAAAATGAAGGAGAAAAAGGAATTAACAGAAAAATTCTGAGGATGGCCTGCCTCCAAGTTTAAAAGATGCCAAGTAAATGACAAACCTCTATTTCCACCAGCCCTTCCCCCGGGTCCAGCCCTGCCTCGACTTGCACCTACACCTCGGCCACCTCCATCCTCCATACCACGGCCCATGCCTTTTGCTTTTGAGCCATCCTCTCTTCCCCCCCTTCCTCTTCCACGCCCTACACCAGGTGGCTTTCTATCTGCAAAATTATAGCATTTATAATTTTATTTCAAAAGTGTCTCCAGCTTTTTAGTGGAAAACTTCACCAAATTTATACTCAATGAACTCGAGAGTCGAGCGATTTATTATGTCCAGAGAGAGTGGAAATTAAGACATCATATTCCATGCAGAAAAATGGGAAACAAAGACTCTAAACATCACAAAACAAGATCCAATCCCTAATATACATATGCTAGCAAAATGTAAAGGAAGAATGCAAAAAAATCCTATGAGTATATCATCAGAAAGCAGCAATTATGGAGATCAGCACGGAGATCAGCATGGAACAAAAAAAAATAAAAAATTATTATTTGAGTTTTATGATTATATACACTATCATACATCTACATTGTATTCACTTTCCTAATCAAAGGTGTGCATTTCCTCAGTAATGCCAACAGAAAAGGGCTATCATGAATAGAAGCAAACAAAAAATTTAACCAAAGCTGCCTTAAAAAGGATTTTACCAGAACGAGTTTTTGACTCCTCTTGAACTTTATCAATCACCTGAAAATGAGTAAAATTTGTTAAATATTATCATAAAACCCAGAAAAATCTCTTTTAGGCTATCTATATACAAGGAATTTGAGCAAATCCATCCCAAAAATCAAGGTACTGCTTAATGAAAAATCAATTACAGAGGGGACAGAAGCAGGTGATCATAACAATTCCATTGGGTCCAAAGGAAAAACAATGCAATGCCTGGATTTCATATCAAAGAATTTAGCTAAAGATTATTATAGTTACTTCCTTGAGAAATCTTGTCAATAACCAAGAAGATGGAGGAAAGGCATTGACCTTCAGACACAGAAACTCTAAAAGGTGGAAGATGTTTCGCTACATGATAGCACAACAGAGATTTCAAAAGAAGCCCGAAATGCTGAAAACTGACCAATAGGTGGTACAAAAGTCCCCTAAGAACTTGATCCATGACCATAATTGACACCAATAACATATTCACAAAACTTTAACAGCCACATAGGTAGCATTCACAGAAACCAGCTCAAGTAAGTCAACAACAGAGAAAAAACATAATATGTAATTGAAAAGAAAAAATAAAGATACCTCATCAGGCACTCTAAGATACTTAATTGTGTTCCCCCTAATATAGCACTCCGGCATTCGCCAAAACCTATCTCCATCCTACAAATAACAGAAACATTTCAAACCATAAATTGAAGGGAAAAGAAAGCAGCAAAGCATTCTTCAATGGGCATTATATTTTCAGTGATTGTGAAACATAGAATTACAGCAAAAGAATAACAATACATTTAAAACCACTAAAATAAACAAGTCCAAAATTTAAATACCTTTGATGTACATATAACTTCACGGAGATGGATGTTCATCCAAGTGTCGCAGTTAACCAAGTGACCGTTGTATGTCTCCCCATTTTTCAGTTCCACCAGCTGTTGAACATGAAAAGCAAAAGAAGCATTGACAAACCATAACTAAGTCCACCCTGGTTCCATAAAGTTTGCACATCATATTACAAGAAGATGAATATGACGATCAACTTAAAATTTGCAGGAGAGGGGAATAACCAGGGGTTGCATTGATATCAAATAGCCATAAAATTTGTAGAGATACACGTTGTCACGTCAAATTCCGATGGAAACATAACTACGTGGGTAGGGCTAATTAGGTTTGAAGGAAATTTAAATGGCCACAGTAACTGAAAATCAAACAACGAGTATGAAAGTACAGAATCAAGGTTTAGGGTAAAACAGTACCATAGGGTGGCCTTGCGCCGTCTTGAGCAGCGAAAGTGGAAGCTGAAAAAACCCAACAAATCAACCTAACAAGAACTCACATGAAAATAATGATAACCAAGAAGAGAAAAACCCAAACCCACATAAACCCTAAAATCCGGCGAGTAGAGACTTACCATCTTTTTTATCACTGACTGAGGTAGATAAATCAATCCAGCTAATTCATACATAGAAAAATAAACAACAAAAAATATAAGTTTAAGAGGCATAGAAGGAGATTTACATTGTAAATCCAAAAAAACACGATTGCAGGAGCGGGAAAAAAAATAAAAATAAACTGAAGAGGCATAACAAATCAAAATTACCGATAGTGAGTCCGCTCAAACAAATCAAAAACTACGAGTGAGAGGGCGAACCTGTATAGATGTTCGCAGAGTACACCAGAGTCCCTGACTCTCTCTCTCTCTCTCTCCAGATCTCTCTCTCTTGTGAGAAATAATATTAGTAAATAGAGCGAGGAGGAAGAAGAAAGAAGAAAAATAATGTTCGCGGCTGCTTGGTTTCTTTCTTTAAATCAAACCGACCTTTCTCTCCCCCTCCGACAGCACATAAATATAAAGTATGAATTACCTTGTCAATTCAAGAATTTGAAAATTTAGGTTTACGAGAATAGTAACCTCTGTGTGTGTGTGTGTGTTTTTTTTTTTTTTTTCTAATTTATTAATGAATGTTTTTAAATACACCAATAAATTTATTTTCTGTACCACATTAATAAAATTAAATATAATATAAATAACATAATCCTTTATTTAAATATTTTTAAAAATTAAAAAAATTAATTTTTAATAAATAAATATTTATTTCATCCACACACATAAATATCCTAATATTTTTATTGTTATTCCTTTTTTGTTAGAAAGTAATAAAAACACATACATGCTAACTATATATCTATATTCAAAACAAAAGTTTAATATTTTTTATGAAATCAATAACGGACGATACAATAAAAAATATAAGTATTTTATATATATTAGACGTTTTAATTCTATTTTTTCGTTGATAAATCAAAATTGTGCATACATTCAACCAACCAATGTCGAACACAAAATATGATGTTAGCCAACATTGACCGAACACTCAATGTAGCATTCGGCCAAATATTGACCGAACACTAAACACAATATTCGGCCAACCAAGGCCAACGTTAGTTATCGTTTTTTAATACATTTCATTTATACAAATAATTTAAAATTATATTAACATACTGATAATTAATTTTCTTTATATTAAGTTGCTTGAAATTTTTTATTTCATCCTTCTATCTAGTGAGAGAGGGATTGAAAGTTGTCACGTGGATGTGTGTTTGTAAAGGGAGGAAGAAGGGGAAAGAGGGGAAGCAGACATGGGGGAGGGCGTGGGGGGAGGGATTGCAAGTGTGGGGTTTGTTTTTATTATTATTTAATTAGTAATAATTTTTTTAAAGGGTATAATAGATAATTAATGTGGTTTATTAAGTAACTTTGATTTTTTAAATATATTTTTTGTAGTGTGTTTAGAAAAAATGGTGTGATAAGTAATTTTGGTGGTGTATATAGAAATATTTTTATTTTTATTGTTTACTAAAATTTAAAAAATTAATAATTATTTTTATTATAAATTTATTTTAACATATGATATATTAAGTTAATATTTTTTTTGTCATTATTAATTTGACATCAATATTGTATATATTGAAGAAATAAATAATTATATTTAAAAACATGAAATACAATTTTTATGGATGAATTCTTTTTATGAATTGAATTATTATTTTTAAATTTTTTATATGTATGTCAGATTTGAATAACTATTATATTAATTTTCATATGATTTTAATACAATAAAGTAGAAATTTATTTTTTTTAAATAAAAATATAATACTATTAATTTATTAATTTATTATAATTTTTTGTTTAACCTCAATAATTTTTAGTCAGATTAAATATTTATATTTAGTTTGGGGACAATAAAATATTTACCTCAAAATATCATGCAATTTATTATTTAATGAAGCCGACTTAAAAAAAATTAATATAAAAGACTATATTTCAAATATTTATATAATTATAATTTAATATAAAATAATAAGTTATGTAGAATTTTTATAATGATAATGTAATGGTATCATAAATTATTAATATAATAAACTATATTATATCTCGTGAATTGCACCGGCACGGATATCTAATTAAATAAAATTTATATATTTCATTTTAAACTAATTATCGAGAAACTAGCGTTGATTTCATTTCTTATAGATTTGAAATTCATTCATACCAATTCTTACGATGCAAATCCAAATCAATTAAAGAATTTTAATCCGTCATAGTAATTAATTAAAGGGCTAAATAATTAAGAAAGTTATAGATTTTTTTTGGGATTATGTCATTTAGGGCGTTTGCTTTACTTGATGGGATAATAGTTGATACATAATACTAGAATTTGTTATCTACTATTATGTATCAATCTTATGTTTGTTTTGCAAGTTACAATACATAATATCCCATGTTAATATATAATATTGTGTTTGTTTCAATGTATTAAAATTAGGTAAAATGTATATATTGACTATTATTCCCACTAATATTTTCAATATTAGACACTTTACTCATATCTTCATTTTAATCAAAATAAAAATTCACAATTTGTTTCATCATATTTTTACACATATATAATATTTTTAAGAACCGAACAAGCACAACATAAATTTCAATATTTTCTTTACAGATTTTTACATTTAATAATTTGTAATATTAAGTTTTTCTTTATTTTAAAGCGTGAGGTCCTTGATTTTAAAATTTATTAGGTCACCTTAAAAGTAAACTTTGAATCACAGACCTAAATATGGTAAGAAAATAGTACTTGATATAATTTAGGGTACAATTTTTGCATTTTTGTGAATTATTTTTTTATTTTTATGAAAAATTGGTAAAGTTTTAACAAAGAAATTTTTTCTTTTTGTGGAAACTACTTACTATACCCACTTAAAACTCTTTTTCTCTTGAACTTGTATTCAACTCAATACGTATTTTCTAGCTTTACGTTCTCGAATTTTCAATTTTGATTCCATTTTCAATAGAGTTTCAATTTTTTGCCATGAATTTCTGACATGGTGATTGATTTGATTATGTGGCCCACTATTGATAATTTTTTAAAATATAAAAAATTTTGGGAGAATATTTACACATCATTAAAGAATTTTTTTTTTTAATTATTGAGAAAAACTAGTTAGAAAATTTTATTTTGAAATCATAAAAAATAAAATTATAAATGCATATGTTACAAAACTAAATAAGACTTGAAAATTATAATTTTGATATTTCAAAATTTTCTTATAATGTTATAATTTTTAGAAATATTATTTAGTATTCTAAATATAATTTCTCTTTTATTTTTTTATTTTCAAATTTTGAGATAATTAGCTGTAATTTGAAATTGCAATTTCCTAATTTGTTTTTTTTCATTTTTATAATATTATATTTTTTATTTAATATAATTTTCAGATTTTATATTTTTGTATATTTAAGTATAATTTTAAGAGTATCATGTTTTTATGTTAATTTTTAAAAAAATATTTAAATTTTAAAATTTTAATTTCTAGATTTTCATGTTTTAAACTACCAAAATTTCCTTTTTTTTTCTTTCAAGTTTTTTGACTTTGATATTCATAATACCAATTTTATTTTTTATAAGTTATCATATTTTTAGACTTTATTATTATCTATAATTTAAAGATACATTTATAATAAAAATATTTTAAGATATTTATAAATTTGGACATGTCTTGCATACAATTAATTTCATGTAGTTATTTGGTTAATATAATATGTAAATTGTTCTATATTTTTTATTTCATAATTTGAAATAATTAAGGACAAAGTTGAAAATTTGTAGCTAATCCATATAATGTTAAATGAAGGAAAATGTAATCTTATTTATGAGATGGGATCCATAATCGTGTGTTTTAAAGATAACAGATACCGGACCCAACCCATTAACGGGATTTTAGTGATTATTAATATTGCAAAACAAATATAAGATAAGGAGTCATACCTTATCTATCAAACTCTTATCCTATGAAGCAAACAAACCCTTATGATATTGCGTTCATATACTTAATTTTATTTATTTATTAGGGGTGTTCCGTGTTTCAGATAAATGATTATAAAAATAGAAATAAAATGAACAAAATAATGATACAAATTGAATTTTCTGCTAATTTGTTTTAATCAATAAAATTACAATCAATTAAAAAAAATATATCATTGAATATATAAAAATTCCAAAGAATAAGTTTGGGTGGGAAACTTAGCTATCCTATTTTACACTTGTATTTTTATCCAATTTTCTGAAGCACTTTTTTGTTTGGGATGCAGAACATAGCACTTTTTTGTTTGGGATGCAGAGCATATATCTACAGTTTATACAAGCTGAGTAACAGCAGATTTGCTTGGATGGGTACTTTCTTAACCCACACTTTCATCAATATAAAACTCAATTTTGTTCGCCATAATATATCTAATAAAGAAAATATAAATAAGATTTATGTCATTCTATTTAAAATAAATATGAATCTTTAAATCCATAATCTTGATCCAATGCATCAAAGTTTAACTCTAAAAATAATTCAAAAGTACCCAGGACTTGTACTATCATCTATAGACTTATCAACTAATTGACAGTAGAAGCTGTTTTACGCAGAGAAACAATCGTTTTTACATAACTGGACTGCCATTTACAATTTGCACAGGCTAAGATTTACAAATGATGAACTCCCAACTTAAACTGACAAAATTCGAAAGTTCATCAACAAGCCACCGTGTAAACACCTGTCAATAATTTATACAATAATGGAAGCCACCAATAGGTTATTCAAAAGCAGGGGGGTTTCACAAATCTATCACTTCATCATCTGTTCTTTGGATACTTCTCAAGTCGACCAAGTGACGCATTGTTGGTCGGCCATGTGGACAGTTCCAAGGCGACTTAAGGATAGACAAATGTTCTAATATCTGCAAAAGATTAAATGCAGCAGCACATTCACGTATTCTCAAATTTGTCTTTCTATGTTTAAGCAGGCATCTAATTAAGAACTACATAGACAAATAGGAAATTATATGGTTCGGTCAGAGACTTGGAAATGCACTTTTTATTTTTTAACCGTCTTGCCCTTTTTTAATCTCTTGGCAACAAAAGAATGAGTTAAGTGTTAGTTAAAAAGAATTGCTTCTTCCACAAGTGGCTAACTTTGGGGGTTTTGAACTGGAATATGCTTCACGAAAAGTGCAGTCTCACCTAGATATGGACTTAAGAGAGCAAAATTTTAAGGGTTAAGATTTATATTTATGTATAATTTATAAATCTGGTGAAGGTGATTCTTAAATACCTTCTGCATTTCGTTCCGCCCAAGTGAATCTCCAATCATAATAGACGACCTGCAGGCGCGTGATGCTAGCATTGAGCGTACTTTGGGTGGGCAAATGGAATCGGCAGTGTCAGATCGGTAACTGCCAATAAGGGAGCATTCTCCAAGACTATCAGAGAGAATAGAAATAAGTTGCTTGATATCTGTGAAAATAAAAGAGAACAATCAAATGATCAACTAATGGAAAAGGCCAGCCTTGGAGTGCACATGTATTTGTCAAACTAAAAACATAAGCTGGTATATGAGTACGATGATATAGTTACTTGTAATCTTTCAGTCAAAGCTGTCAGTTTAATAATATTGCCCTTACTCAGATAGACTTGGAAAAGAAAAGGAGGTGGTTGCAAACCTTGCAGCTATTGTGGCATTGCAATACAAAACTTGGAACTCGTGGGAATTGAATATTTTTTACTTATAATTCTACTAAAAGTTCTTAGGATGATATTAGGAAATATATCTACCATATTCCTGGAACATACAGAAAGCGTAACTTGGGTCTCAAATAATAAGAGCCCTACCATTTTCTGGAGACGACTTGAAAACACAGAACACGAAACAAGTTAAAAGTAAAACCCTGTAATTTTCCAGAGCCTTCGAATATTTGAAAGAGAAACCCACCATCCCCATTACATGCAGGTACAGAGTTACAGCAGAATACAAAGCCTATACATGGAAAACATCCAATATTACCTGCAACTCCAAAAGTTATATTTTTGCTGAAGGGAACTGCTTTCAATATAAAACGATGACCAGAAGGAGCCTGATTGTCCTCTTCCAGTGAAAATCCATTTTTCCTGAAATTTGATATTTATTACAGCACATTTGTGATATTTACTATTGTAGAGGAGTAGATCAGCCAAAGAAGAACGATCTGATCAGGAATTAAAGAAACCTGAATGCAGAATGTGATCACTATTCACCAGTACAAGGTAAGTCAATTCTAACATGCTAACGATATGGCATTTCAAAGAAAAGATTGGTCAAGGAGCTCAAAGCGAGTTATTAGGACAATCAGATCTCTCTAATACACTGTAAGAAGAAATCACCAAAGAATCAATCTTGTTCAAATATCTGTAAAATGTTTGATAACTATGAAATCTATAAACTGTCGGACATGCAAAGTATAGCCTGAGCTGATCTATAAGCAAAAGATCCCACATTAAAACATAAAGCACTGTTGAATAATCATAAAGCAGAATATTATGTATGGTGAGTACTTAAAGGGTAAGGAGACTCATTCAGAACTCACACCTGAAGATATCCATGTGCATGGAGATGATTATCTCTTCTTCAGGAGCTAACTCCATTATTAACGGCCTGGATGAAAGACAACATAGTATAGGAGAAGAAAATGAGAATCCCATTTAGATTAATGATGCATAAGACAAAGAAAGTTATGGTATTGTACAAATCAAACATTCTAAAATGCCTCCATATAATAAGTGTTATATGGCACTATCAAATACAAGAATGCATTCAGTGGTAACATGTATGCTGTCAGAAGCAGATCTGGTAACTGAAAAAGAAAGTAGGCAGGGACAAGGAAGTGGGGAAAAAGCCAAACGCAACTAGTAATTAAGATGAAATTACCATTTACATAACTCACGCGAAAAGGGTATGCTTTCATGGAGTAAGAAATGCCTTACCGAAGCAAAGGTTGCTGATTCAAAATGGTTGTTTGTGCCAGGCGCTCATAATTGTATTTTTCATCTGCAGCATGCTGAGGCAAGGGCAAAAGCATAAAAAACAGACAACTAGACTATTCACACAAGGAATAGAACATAATGAACAAAATCATATGTCAATTATGCTTATTTTTTGAGTTGCTCTTATGGACCAGTAAGCAGATTACCTGATCCACAATAAACAGGTCATGATTCAACTTGCCGATAATGAATCCAAGATTAAATTGTCCAATCACCTGCAAGTGAAGGTAGAAATCAGAGGGAAGATGAGCAGATATCTTTCTTTCTGGTATTAAATCAAGTTTGGTCATGTAGTGTGATGCTAAGTATAATCAAATCCTACGGGATGAATCATTTTTACATAGGATCTATGCCTTGGGTGTCTTTTTGCATTGTATAAAATCTCATATGAAGGTGAATGAAGTATAACCTTTATTTGTTTAAAATTTTCCTTCTTAAACAGTCTTTCTAGCTCACTGGTAGCAGCAGCTAAAGCTTTGACCTTTCCCTCGTCATTTACCCCTTGTGAGAGCTCCAATGATGCTGCAGTGAAATCCCTATAAATCAACAACTAAAAATGTCAGCTGAAAAATGTCCAGTTATAGTTTTCTGCAAAGTTGTTTGAATGTTATGTCAGAAGCTTAACTTTCTGTATACCGTTTTAAATTTATTTTTCCAGATGTAAGACTGGCAGACTGGAGTCTAGATAGCCTCTGCTTCCTCCTTGACATCAAATCTTTAAAACTAAAATGCAATGTGAAACCAATCTTTGAACCAGAAGAAACCACTGGAGAATCCGTCACAGCACCTGAAGATTGTAATGGGATAGGTGCATCTGAAATGTCATTTGACACAAGTGGAGAACTTTTTCTAGCTGAAGCAGTTAGTTCAGAATCATCGTCTAGAACCCTCGCTTGAGTTTTCTGCTCCTGCAAATTCTGCATCAAGAAGTATAGATGATTGTCAAAGACTTGAGAACTTATGCAGAGTATTTAATTTCCCGAATCTCAGAATCTCAGAAACACACTCTTCAAATTCTTGCAAACTTGTGTTTTTTTTTAAGGCATCCTCTATGTAACAGCTGGACAAGAAAATTATTGTTCACGGATATCTTGTAGGAAAAGAGCTCAGAGAATTGGATACCTCTGTAATACCAGTTTGCTTTTTCTCTGAACAAGCAAGCAGAACACTCTCATCAACGTCATCCCTGGCTCCACTTTTCCTTTTGTCTCCACAAGGAAGGAGAATACTCGTATCTGATTCACCAAATACACTGACTATACTTGAAACATTGGCTGATTGAGATTTATTACTTTTTTTGGAATCATCAATCTCAACACAATTTTCTGGAGAGCTTGGAGATGCAGTACAGCCTAAAGAGCCTTTTTCTCTTAGTCTATTCAAAGGAGGTCCATTTCTAAGGAGTGGGACTTCAGATAGTGCAGTGTCAACACTTTCATGTTTCCTCTTATTTACAGCAACAAATTTGTCAAGTGACATCTGCACAATACTCGAATGCCCTGGCGAATTTTCACTGCTGATTCTACCTTTCTGGGTTGATCTTGAGTGAAGAGAACTATGTTTGTCAGTTTTTTCAGCACCAAAATCCATAATTTTCTTGTCAGGGCTTTCAAATAAGTTGCTCTGCAGATGGCTATATTCTCTGGGTTCCAACCCTTCACTAATCTGCCCCATCTCCTCAGTGGACGAACCTCTTAAGTTTTTTGAAGCTGTTGCGAGACTACTACCACCATTTGCACAAAATTCATCTATTTCCTTAGGCACTACACTAATGTCAGAGGGCAATCGGGATCTTTCATGCAGAGAGTAAACATTGGATGCAAGCTTGCCCTCATTAATTTCTTCCACATTGTTAACTGAATAACTTGCCTGGTTTGATGAATAAATCTTTCCTAAAGCTTCTCTTAAGGACAGTAAAATGGATTTTTCATCAGAGAAAAATACTTTTCTTTTGTCAGGAGTAACATTCACATCATATGTTTGACTGGGCACTGACAAGTTCATAATGGCAATAGGATATTGTCTGGAATTTGCACCTCTATATAACTCGTTCACAAGCTTGCCAACTTTGGGCATATCAACTGGACGGCCATTAGCAAAGAAGTATTGTCGATCCCCTATATTCCGCCCACTTCCATTCCCAGGTTTAGAAATAAAGCCTTCAACCATGCAACTGTCTGATATGCTAAGTCTTAGAGGTTCTAAGCAGGAAAAAGTACTTGTCCCAAACACCGTGATGATATTCTCTTTGAGGCATCCACTGCCCTGTGTCTTCAGCACTACAGACCTTACATTTTTGCTGGTTGTATTGGTGCAAACAAATCTGACACCTTTACCAATAAGAGCATAGGCCTGACAACCAGATCTCATAAGTCAGAAGAGGTGTTTAAGAATCAGGGGTCAACATTTCACTTAAACAGATGCTGATTAATGGAAATTAAAACAACCCTTCCTGAACACATTAATAAACATGATGACATTTACTAATGAATAAACACTACTCATTTATATGTAATTATCATAATAATCATCATCAACAACATTCAGAACACCAGAAGTACAGCCTCAGAGAAGCATGGGCCATCCAAAGAGCCCCAGTTGCACCTAATTATAAATCATAACAAATAATTGATATAGAAAAATCGAAAAGGCTCACATTTAACAAGGTGATTAGTTTTCCATATTCCTTGCGAATATTTCTATGAAATTCTTTGCTCCTCACAGGTAGATTGGAGAACAACTTCTTGACAGTAACTGTGGTACCAACTTGACGAGCAGTCTTCCTCTCAGCTGTAAGAAGACCCATGCGGTCATATGTCAGGTGCGTTGCAACAACCTCATCAATTGTCCGTGTCTCCACGGTCAATTCCCCCAATGCACAGAGTGAACTCAATGCCTCTCCTCGAAATCCAAAAGTGGTCAGCGATTGAAGGTCTGGAAAATCCAAGAGCTTGGATGTGTGGTGCTTTAGAGCCAGAACCTACCAAAAGCAATTTAAAGGAGGAACACAGGAATAAAAGAAAATAATAAGGCTTGGTTCTGACAAGAGGTTTCGATGCCATAAATATTTCCTATGTCTGCCTTAAAAGGAAAACACGCTGTAATTTATAAAAACATAAATGGCTTGATGCAGTAAATTCATGTATTTTTCTACCACGTTTTAATGTTAACTTACTAAATTTCCAATATTTGTTCGAGAAAGAAAACACAAAGACGAAAATGATATTGTTAATTCTTGCACCATTCCATTTGTTTTGTCTGTTTGATGTTCCATTACCAGCACGGGTCTTCTCTACTTAGTACATTTACCATTTTCTGGCTCCATATGGTCATTGTGTAGAATTGAAGAACAATCACCAAACTTGCACGGAAACAATTCTCTACGACAAAACAAAACCCAGACAATTTCAGAAAAAGAATAAGATTTCTACAGAACAGTTCCACCAAAAGCAAGTCATAATCAATCCATCCCCTGTCTAAAACCTGGACCCAAACGCCAAAATAGAAGGAGTGACAAAACATTTGGCAGCACGTGATTAAGGGAAATTACTTTGAAATTCTGCGGGGAAATTCCGGAGCCATTGTCGATTACTTGAAAGGACTCGAGGCCATACTCTTTCAAAGCAATCTCGATGCTGGTGGCGCCGGCGTCGAGGCTGTTCTCAACGAGCTCCTTCACTGCGGATGAGAGGTCCAATATCACCTGTCCGGCGCAAATTCGGTGGGCAACGCTTTTGTTTATAGGCTTGATTATTTTGGAATTAGGGACTCCGCCTTCCATGGACATACTCGCTGAGCGCTGGCGACGGCTGAATCACATGGGGTGTAGGAGCGCGCGATTGTTTTGCCGGTGAGCTGTTTATGGTAGGTACAGTGGTGTTGGAGCTAGCATTGGGCGAAATTGCGGGAACTGTATCGACTTTCGCGGAGATGAAACTACGAGTGATTTACAGAGAAAAAACCCTAGACGGAGGGGAGGAGATTTTGCCGCCAAAACTCTCTTCAAGGGGTTTCTGCTGAGGGATTCCCGGTAACCGACGCGGCGTTTTAACTATTTTTCAAACAAAATACTATTTTTATATAAATTAAAAAGTAGAATTCAGAGCATCTGGTGTCGTGGTGTAGTTGGTTATCACGTCAGTCTAACACACTGAAGGTCTCCGGTTCAAGTCCGGGCGACGCCAATTTTTTTTAAGGTTTTATTAATATTATTATGAATTTCAAATAAATTATTAATTCCTTCTAGGCAAACATTACTTTTTTTCTTTGGGGGGAGGGAGGGTTAATAAACCACACATTTCTCTCTTCACACTACACAAATTTTTAGGCAAAAATGGTCATCAATAGACAGAAAAATGCTCTCTCTCTCTCTCGTGACTCCTTGCTATTACGAGAGAGAACGAAGACAACAGAGAAAGCCGAAAGTAGGAGCAATTCGCTGGTGAAGACTGAAGGGTAAGAGTTTGTGTGGTGCATTAAGAAATTGGATGAAGGAAGATAGTGTGCAAATAATTTGTTGTATAAAATGGTAATCAATATTCAAAATTATATTGCATAAAATTGGAGGATTAATTTATAACTCAACACTACACACTTATTTTTAATAAAAAGATATTTCTAAAAATTGATTATTACATTCAGTGTTCATTTCATGCCATAATGCGTACCTACATTTGTTTAGTGAATAACACTCTTTGCTATATGATAAAGATATAAGCATTTTCTGTTATATTTTTGAATGTATTTTTATTTTTAATTCTGATATTGCTTACTCTTTTTTTTTTTTTTTCAACAGGACATTAAAACAGCAATAAGAGTTATATGGACAAGAAAAAATGAACAGAGCGACGGGGGAGGAGGATGGCTTTCTTCTTTGTTTTGCTTCAAGTTTCTTGAAAATTAGGAGGGCTTTGGCGATGCTTATAAGTTCTTTAAAATAGCTTACACAATGATATTGCAAATAATAGCAAACTTGTACGAATCGTTGTAAACTTCAAAATTTATGTTAGTACTTATTTGATTATAAAACAAATATAGCTTGAACAAACTATAATCAAATAAAAAAATTAAATCAGAACTATGTATTTTTTAGTCTTTTATTTTCCTTTACCCCAAGTACTTTTTGGTTTGATTTTCAGCCAACTCCCATGTTCACATTCGCATCCTATTTAAAGAGGGGAGGGGTACCCTCCCTCTCTCTCTCTCTCTCTATAGTGGAGGAAATGCCATCTTGTGTTCTTGAACATGTGAAGATAAGAAAAGATGCAAGAAGAAACATGTGAAGGCTGAGGTGTACAGGATATTTGCCTCATATATAAATCATACTTGCAAGATTAGTTTTATCAATCATTGTTGCTCTATAAAGAATATATATCAACAACATATTTAAGAACAATGGATAAATATAGATATACACCTCACAGAGGCTATCAAACTATCAAAGTAATTGAATGTTTCTGGTAGACCGACTCTAGTTTCGTGAAATCAATGACCCCCACCACTGACACTGATCATGCATTTCTGAGAGATATTGTCCAAAGGAGATCGGAATCAGATTTTACCGTTACTATATCCCCTGTCACAATGTTTGATGTACTGATAAGACCACCGAATTGCATTTCCGTATTAGCTGAGGCACAATAGACATGGATCAGGCTCAAGTTTAGCTAACAATACACTCCCTACGTTCCTCAAAAAGAAAAAGAAAAAGAATCATATTTCCGAAAAAAATTATCCCGATAAAAAGAAATCTGCATTATTTCTCAAGCTACACATGCCTAAACTTTGTCGTTTTATATGCTGAAATGGCTATGTGGCGATACATTTCATTTTTCAATAACTTGAAAAGCCAAAAATGGAGGGAGTATAGTTCATGATCTACATATGGTAAGAGTTGATGCTCGTGGAAATAGTGTAAAAAAAGCATGCTGGGCCAAATACCACTACAATGTGAAGAGCAGATCTAATTATTAGATACTTACAGAGATTCCACTGAAGACCGGTGGTTGTAGTACTTTTTGAGGGGCCGCCAATAGGTATGAGACCACAATGCGGTCCCTCGACAGGATGCTGGATATGGATCTCATGATGATGACTACTTGGAAGAAGTTGGATCAGGCAATCATCAGAGAGAAGAATTATATGCGTGCTCGAGAAACGGCAGAGGACGTTAATATTTCCAATCTCGTGGTCAAACCTTCCACCCAGTGCTCCAGCAACAAGAATGCAAAACTGGAAAGAAATGGTGGAACCAGAGACAAAACCACAATGTTAAAATGACAACAGGAATCGAGTGAAATATACCAAAAACAGTTGATTTTAGAGTTAAATGAAGCTAGTTTCCTTATTAAATCCTTGGAGAAAGAAGACTGAGCAAAATCCAGTTATAGTAGATAAATGCCAGGAAGTCAATAAGTAATTTACAGCGGTAAACATACATTTTGATTCTTCAGATTTGGTAAATCTCGAATGTAATCGATACATTTATGTAAATCTGTCGTGTCCTGATCATGTGAAGCATCAACTACATCAGTTCCCTGCATTTTAAGAGATGGTTAACACAGATAATAAGGTTCTTGGTTTTGTTTCTTTTGTTAAACCAAAAGGAAACATAAAAGCCTCTGTCATATGTAGTAAATGAATCACAATAACATTACGAACATCTCAACTGCCAAAGATAAGTTTACTTGTCCAGTCAAAAGCGACTTCCCCTAAAAGGAAGGCCTATGGCATTAAATCTCATAATGAAAGAAATCCAAGACTCTTTCTGGACTGGGGAGTGGGATGTCCCCTAATCACAGGGCGCGAAAGGTACTGTATATAACCAGACAATCTCTGGATAGATTCTCGGCTCCTATCTATCAATCTATCAGCCACGTGATAACAGGCCTTCCCCTGTATCCAGCTAAAAAACTTCCCCACTTGACGAGGGAGTCATTCAGGATAAACAACCGACCGACTTGATGACTGAAAGAAAAGGAGGTGTAAAGGCTGTTGATCCCTGTTCTCTCAAATTGTTCCACTCTTGCTGATGATTACACCAAAATTGAAAGGCAATGCCACTTAGATAAACAAACAAAATTCACATATGAATCCGAGTCCATGCATAATTTTTTTGAAGAAGTCGATATGCTGTAATGTAATAAAGCTCAATTTTATATCTATCAACTCAACATTAAAGACCAGTGAATGCGGATGAAAAGCAGAAAACTGCTGATGTATATGTGATGCAAACCAAAAGCATAATGGGAAAGAAATCGCAGAATTTAAATGCAATCTCGACCAACTCCATTAGCAAAATGATCATCGAGGTTTTTAGTTTTTCCCACCAGAGATTCTGGATAAACTGTTATACTTCAAGTCCAGCAGTCATTTACAGCTGAGTAGTTGGCTTAACAGTCGGGCTATGAAATTATGCTACTACATGACAATACATGAATCAGATATTAAAATACAGATTGCATAATCTGAAGTATTGTCCACATAAAAAGGAAGAATTCTACGCACTTTGGAAACCAACAAGGTGACTTGTGATTAATATTGATATCTAACTATATCCAGCGTGGTAGGTAGCTAGCAAGTGAAGCAACGTGGGCTATTGCATAGCAAAGTACACCAATAATTAGTATTTTATTCAAAATCTGAAAGTAATGAAGTATACACTTCTACTGCTTATTCTCTCCAAAACACAGATGGATAGATGATCTGCTTATATTTATAATACCAAAAATTACTGAGAGCTTACCAAATTTTTGTAGAATCCCAAAACATCTTCTCTAACAGAATCCATGTCTCCTTTTACTAAATCTGGCCTATACCTGGATCAGACATGTGACATGTAAGTACCAACCAATTAATATGAAAAAATTATTTCTTATTTGCCAGCACTGCTCACAAACTTCACTTAAGAGTGTGTGCACGTACGTGTGTGAAAATTTTAGATTTGCAGAAACCAATAACATACTTTATTCATCACATCTAACAAAATTCTGGATATCTCAAATTATCAAACGACCAATAATCATTCTTCAAAAAAAAAAAAACGAAAAAAAAAGAGGTTTCGCATAACGAAGCAAATCCAACAAAAGTAACTGCAATTACAGGACAATAAAGAGAGACGTGTCTTTTGCTCCTTTCATGATTTCCTACAGTAGACATAGAAGTAAGCTGAAATTCTAATGGTCATTCATGATACATAGAGAGAGGAAACTAGATCTAGGTTTGTATTCCTAATCCTAATTTATATTAAATAGAAAAACACAATCAGGTGTTACCGCCGACTGAATTTTTGACAAAACAGAGAAAACTAACACAGAAACGACATCGTATGATCTGAATACAAATTAAACCTTGACACTTTCCAGTCTAAAAGTGTCGTTCGTCATCGAGCTAAACATCATCATATGTATTTACTTTTTTCTAAAATAGTAACACTGCTTAACCCCAATTCAAATTATATTTCCTTCTGGCACGTCTCAGTATTTTTCTGTTCAGCACAAATTACCCTAAACAACTACTTTTGAGTGCAACACAGTACCCAAACCATTTGCCCATCAATGAAATCTTGCACACTATAAGTAACACGAAATCCAATCCAAAAAAATCAATCATTAAAACATTCATTTGACCTTTTACGAATAGCAAAAGCGTCTTCGTCGGGGAATAACAGCGGCAATTCATCGTACAATCTGTTCGCGCCACCGTCTGCACAGATACGAAGTTGTGCTGCACTACAAAGCAAACCAAATACTTAAATAAAACCATGAACAAATCACACCAAAAACAACGCAATACAACTGCGTGCGTGAAAATCACCGTGCTTCCATAGAAGAGGAGTGAAACGCGGCAGGTTTCGGTTAAGTACGACAAGCACGTATGCGATCGCGGGCCCGTTGTCGACGGAAGAAATGGGGAGGAGGAACGACGAAGAATGAATCATTAACTCCATAGCTAAACTCAGATCGATCAGTCTCCGAGGAGTTGGAGCGTATGAGAAGAACTCTGAATTTTTCAAGTTTTGTGGGGAAATGCTGAATTCAAGAACAGGAAAACTGGGTACGCGGTCGGTCAACTGTTTCCTTTTGTTTGTGATTTTGAGATAGAATTTGAAACCTTTTTTTTGTCTGACTTTGTACTCCCGACTACACTCATTATTAAATCTATGTAATTTTATTTATATTTTTCATAATATATTTAATATTTTTATTTTATTTGCACAGGATTATTATATTTGTTTGTAGAATTTAAATTTTATATTATATTTAAGTTCTAATCACTCTATTATATAGATCTTACTAGAATTGTCCCCCGCACCATCTTTACTTTTATAAACTTTAGTATTAAAAAAATATGGTGTATAAAAGAAATTGTGTTACACGTTTTAATATTTCAATAATAGTTTGTTAATTTTCTAAGATCTCACAATTAATTTTTTTTCTTGAACTTATTTGGAATTTTATTGTGTAAATTAAATATTTTTTCTCAAGAATATAGTCTTATATACATTGGTTAAAGAAAAGGAACGAATGTCAATATAAAATACAGTTTTTGGAATTTTTTTTTATAGATTTTATTTCATTTAATGTTTTTTTATATCAAGTAACCATAAATATGTGAAAAATATCTAAATTAGTATACTTTATCTATGAGATTGTTCCGGTATGTTTAATTTAATTATATTATTTATATATTATTTTTGCTTATAGATATATTTTTATAATTTTTTTAGAAAATCGTTAAAAATAAAAAAAGAAAGAAAAAGAATGAAGTTAATACAAGTGAATTGTTTTTTTCGAAACTACCAAAACGGTGAGATCACACTTGTTATACACTTATGGATACTAATTCGCAGAGTTCAACACGTATGCGTTTTGTTCTTTTACTTTTGTCTATTAGTAGAGAAGATTTTTAAATGAAATAAACAAACACGCACAAAAAAATAATATATATATATATATAATAGAGTCTGTCACTTATTTATAATATTATTTATTTAAATAAATAATATTATTTAAAAAGATTTATTTTTTAAAAATAATAAATATTACATAATCCACTTTATTCATATAAATTATTGCGTGAATAAATAAACACATTGTATATTTAAAAATCATCCAATTTTACCGTCCAAAACATATACTTATGGATAATTTAATTTTAATAAATATTTATTTTTTCTTAAATTACTATATTAGTTATATATATATAATAATTAAGAGAATGATTCTAGAGGGTTTAATATATTTCCTTATTAGAAAGGTCAATGACCATTATCATGTTATGTTTTTGTTGAATTCGCACGAGGAATATATTGTAATATTATGTTAAGTAAAAGGATTATTTTTTCTTATATATTAATTAGTTAGGTTGAATTGAATATTATATATATATAAAAAGTATAAGTATATTTCAATCTACATTATTATATATATATATATATTGCAAAGTTTGTTTATTAAAATAATACTTTTCTATGCATTAAGTTGTTATTATTTATTAATTTTTAAAAAATATATTAGTAATTATTAAAAACTTTATAATTTTCAATATTTGTTTAGAGATTATAATGTAATTAGTTAATTACGCCACCTAAAATTTTAAGTGGTTCTTTAATTTATATATGATATATGTTATTTAGTTAAGTGATTATAATATAATTAGTTTGGCTCAATTTAAAATTAAATGTAATTATAAAAAAACTAAAAGCGTTATTACTGCAAATATATTTGTTCATATATGTATTATACTTACATCTAATATATTTATTATTATCTGTAAGTGTATATGGTATTGATAAATTACATAAAAAAATTTATGTTATTTGGTTGTGTAATTAACATAAAAAATATTGAATATATTTTATTCATAATAAGTTATTACAACAATTAAGGAAAAGTTTTGTCAATCAAGGCTGAATTAATTCTTATACAAATTTTAATAACTGAAAAATCAATTCTAATTATATATTAATTTATAAATGAAAATTTAAGAAATTATAACCCATTTTTTATAAAAAACAAAAAAATATTTTAAGTGTTTAATAAAATATAAAATTTAAATTATATGTTTTAATTATCTTCGAATTCAAGTATATTAAATAATAGGTATGATTATCAAAATGATATATGTAAAATAACATCATACTATTTTACATATATATATATATATATATCATTTTGTTCAACTTAATGTTTGGGATGATTTTTGGATTTATCCAACATAACAGCATTTGCATTTCTGATTTTTCTTATGTTATTATAATTCTTTATTAATTCCGATTCCAGTGTACATACATGTTATGTAAACAATTATTATATGAATATATATATTTATATATATATATATATGTATATATTTTTTAAAAAAACAAATATAAGAATTAATCATATGTAACATGTGATAAATTATGAGAACGTGTTTATAAATATTTTGATTTGGCACGTTCATAAATATTTTGATTTGGTAAATCAACATATAGTTATTAAATATTATATCACTTTAAATATAGTGTATTTATTTAGGATTAAATATAGTTATTTGACCCTATTTAACATTAATTTTTTTAATTCAGCATACACACATATATATACGACAGTATTAAAAACACGTTTTTTTAAAAATAAATAAATTGGTTTATTCATTATCATTACAAAAATATATTTGATTTTATTTTTAAGATATTGTGTATAATATTAATTTATAAATTTCATGACTGCATATGCATATCCAAGTAATTGATATATATATATATATATATTATAAAAAGAGATATATCCGAATTTAAATAAATTAGTTGTAATTGAATGGTTATGATATATATATATATATATATACTAGTAATTTATCCCATGCGATGCACGGTTATTTTTATTAGTTATTTGTTTAATTTTTATAACTTTATTAATTTAGAGAATTTTAAGTTTATAAATTTAAAATTATAAGGTATCTATATATATATATATATATAATAGCACAAGTTTATCTATTTATAGTAACACATGTTTTTTCCTTCTTTTTCATTACAAAAATAGTAATATTAATTTTTTGATTTTATTAATTTTTATATTTATTATTGTTGGCTGTTGAGACCAACAAATAATAAAAAAATGTTCTTAAAGATTTGTGATAGTAATGAATAAGGATCCTATCCACAGAGATTGATAGTTTTTATTCTTTTGTTGTAACTAAAATCGGGGGGGGGGTTGAGATTTGGTGAATGACAATATTCAATTGAACGAGAACAATGTGTAATGTGAATGCAATTCAGTTTAAGTAAATTCAACCAAGGGGTAACTTCAAGTATGTTTGTAGAATCGATCATGGATACAAAAATGGTTCTTTCATTCAATTATTAAATTGGTTATAGTTAGTGGTACGACCAAAACAACCTATCCTCCTTAGTTGTTCGATAATCAGGGTACGACATCTAATTATTTCCCTTGTCAATAAATAATTCCAGATACAATCGTAGAATTTAATTTACCAATAGCATTAGGTAGAGAGAGACCATCAATTTTAGCCAACAAACGCACATGTAGGTTTATTTAAGCTAGATCATATATCTCCATTACAGATTGGTTCAAATAATCATGTTATTGTACCACAAATATTAGAAAGGTTAAACAATTACGAATTTAACAATCTAATTCGCAACATATTGTTTCAACAGTCGGAAGATTGGCCACCTAATTCAATTATCAAAACAATAAGATTTATCGCTCATAGAAGATATACGAATAACGAAGAATGAAAGAACAAATAAAAACTAATTAGATCTCACAATTCGAACGAACATAGTCTTCTGTAATTCCCTTGGATGAAAAGATGAAGTTTAGCCTTCCATGGAGAACTGCAGCAAATCCAAAGTCAAAAGAGTGTTTTTCTTAAAATAAAAAAACAATTGTTCTTAAAGATTTGTGATAGTGATAAATAAGGATCGTATCCACATAGATAGGTAGTTTTTATTCTTTTGTTGTAACTAAAATCAAGGGGGTTTGAGATTTGGTGAATGATAATATTCAATTGAACGAAAACAATGTGTAGTGTGAATGCAATTCAGTTTAAGTAAATTCAACCAAGGGGTAACATCAGAATATGTTCGTAGAATCAATCATGGATATGAAAATGGTTCTTCCTTAATTATTAAATTGGTTATAGATGCTGGTACTACCAAAACAACCCATCTCTCCTTAGTTGTTCGATAATCAGAATATGACCTCTAATTATTTCCCTTATCAATAAACAATTCTAGACACGATCGTAGAATTTAATTTACCAATAGCATTAGGTAGAGAGAGACCACCAATTCTAGCCAACAAATGCACATGTAGGTTTATTTAAACTAGATCATATATCTCCATAACAAATTGGTTCAAATAATCATGTTATTGTACCACAAATATTAGAATGGTTAAACAATTACGGATTTAACAATCTAATTGGCAATATATTGTTTCAACAGTCGAAAGATTGGCCACCTCATTCAATCATCAAAACAATAAGATTTATCGCTCACATAATATATATGAATAACGAAGAATGAAAGAACAGACAAAAACTAATTAGACCTCACAATTCGGACGAACATAGTTTTCTGTGATTCCCTTGGATGAAAAGATGAAGTTTAGCCTTCCATTGAGAACTGCAGCAAATTCCAAAGTCAAAAGAGTGTTTTTCTTAAAATTCTAAGTCTCTCTCCTTTCTATAACTCTCCAAAATATAAAGTCTCTCCTCCTCCCCACTAATTCTAACAATAATTATCATTATAAATCAGAAGTAACCGTCATCACTTAGTGGAGAAAGAAGAATGGACAGTTATGTTTATTTTCGTTGGTGGGCGTTTTGAGCTAAGGCGTCCCATGCCTTACGCGATTTTTCTTTGACTGCTTCGTCCGAAGGTAAGGCGTGCCCACGCCTTATGTAAAAACTTTGGCTGGCCCTTGCACATCTTCAACTCTACCATTTTATAACCAAGATGCATCAATCTATCTAATTGTCTTACAAAACACAATCTTTAATCAAAATTCAAGAACTAAACATGATTATAAACCAAAACCAAGATAAATAAGATAAAAAAATATAGATAAAATATATCCTATCAATTATAATATATATATAAAAGATCTGTACCAATCTATATATATATATATATATATGTAAAGAGAAGTATCAGGTAAAATAACTTTTTAAATTTGTATATGCTTTTTTTTTAAAAAAACCATATATAATATCTTTTTAATTATTGAACAATATTATTATTATATGTATATATAATAGCAGAAGTCCATGTATTTAGTTTTTCCCGTTTTTCCATTCACAAAAATACTAATATTAGTTTTTTTTTTAATTTTTTTAATTTCTATATTTATTATAATATTAAGAATGACAGTTGTTATTAAGATTTCTTAGAGAATACCGTGACTTGCTAGAATAATAGTTGTTCAGATTATTTAGGAAATTCCGTACTTTGCTTTATAGTAAATCTTGTATACCATATATATAATATATAATATATATATAAAAGACTTGACCAATATATATAAAGAGAAGTTGATTTCATCCGTAAATTAAGAAAGTTGATTTCACACTAAAAAAAACAAAGGGTATTTATTTTTCTTATATTGGAATTTATGTAACTTGGGAAAATGTAGTGGATTTATTACATTTTATCCACTGTATAGTTATATGATTTATGTATAATATTTATATCTCTTATCATAATCATGCTACACATACAAATTATTGAACATAATTATATATTTTTAAAAATATCAATGCTACGCATTTTTAAATTTAATAATATTATACTATAAAATTATATGAAAATAAATCCATAAAAAATTAATATATCCGTGAATCGCATGGGAAAACATGCTAGTTAAACAAACAGAATTAAGAGTCTCAACTTGAGACTCTTTGTCCCAATCCAAATATTTCTTTATGAGTTGAGTTCAGAAATTATATTTAAAAAAAAATATATGAAATGCTAAATTTGTTGAAAAAGCAAAACTTTATTTTAAAACATATTTTGCTTTGACATATTAACTAATGTGTGCCCAATGATAAATATAGTTTAATTTATAAAAAAATTAAAATAAAACCCCCTAACATATTATAAATTTCATGAATGCATATGCATATCCAAGTAATTGATATATATATACATATATATATATATTATAAATAGAGATATATCTGAATTTAAATAAATTAGTTATAATTGAATGGTTATGATATATATATACTAGTAATTTATCCCATGCGATGCACGACTATTTTTATTAGTTATTTGTTTAATTTTTAAAACTTTATTAATTTACAGAATTTTGAGTTTTTAAATTTAAAATTATAAGGTATCTATATATATAATATCATAAGTCTATCTATTTATAGTAACACATGTTTTTTCCTTCTTTTTCATTCACAAAAATAGTAATATTAATTTTTATATTCATTATTGTTGGCTGTTGAGACCAACAAATAATAAAACAATTGTTCTTAAAGATTTGTGATAATAATGAACAAGGATCCTATCCACGGAGATTGATAGTTTTTATTCTTTTGTTGTAACTAAAATCAGGGGAGTTTGGAATTTGGTGAATGACAATATTCAATTGAACGAGAACAATGTGTAATGTGAATGCAATTCAGTTTAAGTAAATTCAACCAAGAAGTAACTTCAGAATATGTTCGTAGAATCAATCATGAATACAAAAATGGTTCTTTCATTCAATTATTAAATTGGTTATAGTTAGTGGTACGACAAAAACAACCTATCCCTCCTTAGTTGTTCGATAATTAGGGTATGAGCTCTAATTATTTCCCTTATCAATAAACAATTCTAGATACAATCGTAGAATTTAATTTACCAATAGCATTAGGTAGAGAGAGACCATCAATTCTAGCCAACAAACACACATGTAGGTTTATTTAAACTAGATCATATATCTCCATAACAGATTGGTTCAAATAATTATGTTATTGTACCACAAATATTAGAATGGTTAAACAATTACGAATTTAACAATCTAATTGGCAACATATTGTTTCAACAGTCGAAAGATTGGTCAGCTAATTCAATCATCAAAACAATAAGATTTATCGCTCATAGAAGATATACGAATAACGAAGAATGAAAGAACAAATAAAAACTAATTAGATTTCACAATTTGGACAAACGTAGTCTTCTGTAATTCCCTTGGATGAAAAGATGAATTTTAGCCTTCCATGGAGAACTGCAGCAAATCCAAAGTCAAAAGAGTGTTTTTTTTAAAATAATAAAACAATTGTTCGTAAAGATTTGTGATAGTGATGAACAAGGATCGTATCCACAGAGATTGGTAGTTTTTATTCTTTTGTTGTAAGTAAAATCAGGGGGGGTTTGAGATTTGGTGAATGACAATATTCAATTGAACGAAAACAATGTGTAATGTGAATGCAATTCAGTTTAAGTAAATTCAACCAAGGGGTAACTTCAGAATATGTTCGTAGAATCGATCATGGATACAAAAATGGTTCTTCCTCAATTATTAAATTGGTTATAGTTGCTGGTACTACCAAAACAACCTGTCTCTCCTTAGTTGTTCGATAATCAGGGTATAACCTCTATTTATTTCCCTTATCAATAAACAATTATAGATACGATCGTAGAATTTAATTTACCAAATAGCATTAGGTAGAGAGAGAACACCAATTCTAGCCAACAAACGCACATGTAGGTTTATTTAAGCTAGATCATATATCTCCATAACAGATTGGTTCAAAGAATAACGTTATTGTACCACAAATATTAGAATGGTTAAACAATTACAGATTTAACAATCTAATTGTCAACATATTGTTTCAACAGTCGAAAGATTGGCCACCTCATTCAATCATCAAAACAATAAGATTTATCGCTCACAAAAGATGTATGAATAACAAAGAATGAAAGAACATATAAAAACTAATTAGACCTCACAATTCAGACAAACATAGTCTTCTGTAATTCCTTTGGATGAAAAGATAAAGTTTAGTCTTCCATGAAGAACTGCAGCAAATTCCAAAGTCAAAAGAGTGTTTTTCTTAAAATTCTAGGTCTCTCTCCTCTCTATAACTCTCCAAAATATAAAGTCTTTCCTTCTCTCCACTAATTCTAACAATAATTATCATTATAAATCAGAAGTAACCGTCATCACTTAGTGGAGAAAGAAGAATAGACGGTTATATTTATTTTCGTTGGTGGGCGTTTCGAGTTAAGGCGTGCCCACACCTTACGCGATTTTTCTTTGACTGCTTCATCCGAAGGTAAGACGTGCCCACGCCTTATGTAAAACTTTGGCTGGCCCTTGCACATCTTCAAATCCACCATTTTATATCCAAGATGCATCAATCCATCCAATTGCCCTACAAAACACAATCTTTAATCAAAATTCAAGAACTAAACATGATTATAAACCAAAACCAAGAGAAATAAGATAAAGAAATATAGATAAAATATATCCTATCAATTATAATATATATAAAAGATCTGTACCAATCTATATATATATATATATATATAATTATATATGTAAAAAGAAGTATCAGGTAAAATAGCTTTTTAAATTTGTATATGCTTTTTTTTTAAAAACCATATATAATATCTTTTTAATTATTGAACAATATTATTATATATATATATAATAGCAGAAGTCCATGTATTTAGTTTTTACTGTCTTTTCATTCAAGAAGATAGTAATATTATTTTTTTTATTTTATTAATTTCTATATTTATTATATTATTAAGAATGACAATTGTTATTAAGATCTCTTAGAGAATACCGTGATTTGCTAGAATAATAGTTGTTCAGATTATTTAGGAAATTTCGTACTTTACTTTATAGTAAATCTGGTATACCATATATATAATATATAATATATGAAAGACCTGTACCTATATATTTATATATATATATATATATAAAGAGAAGTTGATTTCACACTAAAAAAAACAAAGGGTATTATTTTACTTATATTGGAATTTATATAACTTGGGAAAATGTAGTGGATTTATTACATTCTATCCACTATATAGTTATATCATTTATGTATAATATTTATATCTCTTATCATAATCATGCTACACATACAAATTATTGAACATAATTATATATTTTTAAAAATATCAATGCTACGTATTTTTAAATTTAATAATATTATACTATAAAATTATATAAAAATAAATTCATAAAAAATTAATATATCCGTGCATCGCATGGGAGAACACGCTAGTTAAACAAACAGAATAAGAGTCTCAACTTGAGACTCTTTGTCCCAATCCAAATATTTCTTTATGAGTTCAGTTGAAAAATTATATTTTAAAAAATATATGAAATGCTAAATTTGTTGAAAAAGCAAAACTTTATTTTAAAACATATTTTTCTTTTACATATTAACTAATGTGTGCCCAATGATAAATATAGTTTAATTTATAAAAAAATTAAAATAAATACCCCTAAGATATTAAACAAATTTATCAAAATATGATGGATATTTGAACATGAATATTTTTCAATATTAAACAAATTTATTTTTATTTTATTTTTATATATTACTATAATATCTTATTTTTTTGAGAAAATTAAAAAATCATAATAATTGAGACATCAGCTTTTGATATATTCTATAATTAATGTTAATCATTTTCATTATGTTAATCAATTATATAATCCTAAATGTATGTTAATTAGATTCATAATCCCAAAATCACAAGGTGGAGTAGTTATTTACTATTAACAACAATAATATTATTATTATTCAACAATTGAAAATATATTATATATGGTTTGAAAAAAAGATATATTCAAATTTAGAAAGCTACTTTGAGCGAAAAAAATTGTTAGCTTCTAAAATTTTATGGTACATCTCTTTATATACATATAAATATGTGTTAACTATATGCCAAAAGACGTGCAATATATAATATTTTCTTTTTTGACTATTTTTTATAAAAAATAATTTTAATTTTAGCGGTTGTTTAAAATTTTAAAATAAAATATTAAATTTTTGTTCCTTGTTTAATGTTAAATTCGATGAAAATAAAATTTTAGAATTAATCTTACTCTATTATGTATTATATTTATTTTTATATCAAATCAATTTATTGTAATCTAACTTATTAGATATATTGGTTATCTATATCCCAAAATTTGTGGAATTATAGGATTTAAATTGAATTACAATTTATCTTTATAGAATATTTAGAAGTTTGTTTTGATATAGTATCATAATAAAATAATTAAAATTTATAATATTATTATTATTAATTATTGCGAATTTTAGTTACCATTAAATCGTGGCTCTATCTATCAAATTATTCTATTATATCTTATATATAGGTAGATATTGAAATAGATTTGTATAAAAGAATGTCATAATTAAAAGTAATTTAGGAAGAAAAAAATGATTTTTTACTTAAGATCATACTTCTCTTTATATATATATATATGTCACATTTAACTTAAGAAAAAATATTTTATAGTTAATGATCAAATTTAGTGTATGTATGTGTGTGTGTATATATATGCAATATGAATGTCAAATTAAAAATCGTGAAAAGAGAATTAATTAGATATATATTTATATCTTTAAAAGGATTGAAGATGAAACAAAAAAGTTATAAGCTTTTTGAAAATTTTAATGAAGATAAAATAAAATAAAAAATTAATCAAACTAATAATAACTTGAAAATGAATAAGTGTCGTAGCTTTATTAATCAAATATATATATATTGATATAGATTTTTATAAAAAAATAGATATCATAATATATATACATAAATATAGAAAATAAATACCACTGATTTATACATTCATCATTATAAATATATTACTTATGTTAAATCCAAATATAAAATTAAAATATAGATTTAATTTAAAATTGTTTGTTGTTTTGTTTTACTGAACATAACAAATATGTTATAGAAACACATATGATAATTTATAATTTTAAGATTTTATATCAATAATTATGTATTTTTCAACATCTCAATAAATTCATTTGTGATATATATTTGGTGGAAAAAGGGCGGGTTATTTACCGAAATAATGTGAAAAATAATAATTCGTAAAATAGGGTGGATATAAAAATCATTCTTAAAATAGGGTAAAACATCACGCCCGGTGACGATGTTTGGTAAAAACGTCACCGGGTAGACGTTTTAATTTGGAAAATAAAAACATCATGCCATTGACGTTTTTATTTTCCAAATATATATATGCCACATGCTATACAATGATACATATACATATATATATATACATTTGCATGTCATACGATACATATACATATATATAGGGTAGTGTGTATATTATATATATATATACATGTATATATATAAAGATATATATATATAGATATATAATTATATATTATATATTTTGGTATATATATACACGTATATATATATTTATAATTTGTATTTCATAATTTTTTTATATTATTTAATAAATAATATTTATATTATTAGAAATCAATAAAAATTTTGTATTTTTAATTAAAGTAAATAAAATAAAATATTAAATATATTTAAATAATTTTTATTAAATAAATATATATTTATTTCAATAAAATATAAATTAATAATATAATTATAAACCAATAAAAATTATAATTTAAAAAAATCATATTAAAGAAATTAAGGAATATTTATTGATATTTTAAATATTTATATTACTATTTGAATAATTTAAACATATATATAATATATTAATTATTTTAAAAAATATAATATAATGTCAGTCCCACTGATGTTTTAAAAGAAACGTCAGTGGGCCCAATGTTTCTTTTAATTTTTTATTTTATATTATATATATTATTTATATTTAATATATATATATTATATGTTATTAATTCTGTTTAAAATATATATAATTATCGTATATATTTATTTTTTTCTTATATAAATATTTATTTAGAAATATACGTATATATAATTTTTCTATATAAATATATATTATATAATTGTAAAGTAAAAAAATTATATTTTTATTTAAGATAATTAATCATATTATAAATAAATTTCTAAAAGATTTAAAGAATATTTTTTAATAATTATTATATTTTTATTTTAAGTATCATTTGAATATTTTAAATAAATATTATATATATACACATTTTCATAAATATAAAAAAAATATAACGTCAGACCCACTGACGTTTTAAAAGAAACGTCAGTGAGCCTGACGTTTCTTTTTATTTTTATAATTTATATTATATATATTATTTATATTTACTATATATATATATATTATACGTTATTAATTATGTTTAAAATATATATAATTATCGTATATATATTTTTTTCTTATATAAATATTTATTTAGAAATATATGTATATAATATTTTCTATATAAATATATATTATATAATTGTAAAGCAATAAAATTTTATATTTTTATTTAAATTAATTATTTTATATTTAATATTATATATTTTATTATAGGTATTTATTGAATGTAATTTAATATAAATTATTTGTAAAAATTTATAAATGAATTAAAAGATAATATATTTAAAAATAAAAAATGTTATAAATATATTGTTTTATATTTTAAATTTATATTTTATATAAATATAATTATATCATTTAAAGATTAAACATAAAATCTGGGGACTTCTTACCTCCGTAAGAGGTTGGGGATTCAAAACCTGACAACCACAATTCGTTTTGGGCCGAAAAAAAAATTTAAACCAATTAAACATCAGTGGGCCTGCAGTTTATTGGGCCATGTACATATGTATGTATGTATATTTATATATATTAACTAAATTATATATATATATATATTTCAAATATTTCTGTAACTTTTTAATTATTTTTATTTATTGAAATTATTTATTTAAAATTTAAAAGAAAATAGAATTATTCCTATGTATAAATATTTATTATATATAAAAATGTATAATTGTATAGAGATATTTAGAGAATCTAATATTAAGATATATTGATTATTTTTTATTTAAGAAAATTTCTTTGTTGTATTTTTTATTTATTTAATATTTATGATATATATATATATATTAAACACTCTATATAATATCTTAATAAATTTAATTTTAATATACCATAACTCTTTTATATAAAAATATTAATATAATTTATATATCTTTATATATATATATATTTATTTAAATTATTCAAATAATACGTAATATAAAATTTATAATTATTAATAAATATTTTATATAATTTAATTAGGTTGAATATAAATATTTATTTTTTATTGGTTTATAATTATATTATTAATTTATATATTATTGAAATAAATATATATTTATATAATAAACATTATTTTTATATGTTTAATACTATATTTTATTTACTTTAAATAAAAGTACAAATTTTTTATTAATTTCTAATAATATAAATATCATTTGTTAATAATATAAATAAATTCAGAACTACATATTATAAATATATATATAGTGTATATATATATACGAAAAAAATATACATATATATATACTTGCATATATATACACGGCCATATATATGTATTATATGACGTGCAAATGTATATATATATATATATGTATGTATCATTGTATAGGATGAATGTAGCATGAAGCATATATATATTTTTTGAAAATAAAAGCTTCAGTGGGTTTAACGTTTTTATTTTTAAAATTATAACGTCCAGCCCGGTGACGTTTTTACCAAACATTGTCGTCGGGCGTGACGTTTTACCATATTTTGGGAACGATTTTCAAATCCACCCTATTTTACAAATTGTTTTTTTTCCACATTATTTTGATAAATAACTCGAAAAAGGGTATGTATATTACTGGAATAGTAAATGTTTAGGTATATCATTTAATAATTAACGTATAAAAAAGTATAAAATTAAAATATGTATTACAAAATTATATTTATAACTAACTGAACTTAATTTCATTATTATAAATATAGATATTAGGGTAATATCTATGTACATATGTTTAATAAGGAATGAATTTAATTCAAAATTCACATTATAATTACCGAAATCCCATATGTGATGTTTTTCTTTTAATTCATACAACATAAAATAATGTTGTTGGAGATATATATTTAAAGAATATTGATAATTGATCATCATGCATTAAAAAATAACTTTATTTCATTAAAGTTTTGAATTTAATTATATAATTTTTAAATAATTTATTTCAAGTATATATGGAGATTCTACTAAAGATTAGGATTATATGATTAATTATGATTTTTTTAGGACACAAATCTTAAAATATGCTTTCTATAATAAATATAGGAAAAATATCTTAAAAATTCGAAACTAATTTTTCTTTTTCAAATGAATTTTATTTTATTTTATGTACAATACAATTTCAAATTAATCCATGGATTTGGTTTTATTATTTTAATAAATGTCAGACAAGTTTAAATAAATAATTTAATTTACATTTAATTTTGTTGGTATCATAAAAATTCTATGATTTTATAGAAATAATTTAGGGACATTTGTTATGGGTTGGGCGGCCCAATCTATGTATTTGTTTATTCGGTAAAGATGTGTAGCCAGATTTTGACCGGCCAAAAAAGGGCATATTGATATTATGCTATAATTTATAAAGTCAGAAAATGTCTAATATATCCTTCATTAATAAATAACAAAAATAATTAATTCAATTTGGCTTTTTTTTTTTTTTTTGTTGAGTGTGTTTCTCTCTCAACATCAATAATGATTAAGATTTTCAAGATTTATTTTCTCAAATTATAACTTCCAAGTTTTTTTATAAATTATGAACAAACGCTAATGATAATTCATTACCAATCCGTCTTCATAGTTTGGAAGTTCAATTTTTTTTCATTTGTATTCAAATCAATATGAGCTCATCTTCTTCTTATCGAAGACATACATGGAGATGAGATATCACAGCAAAAGCCACCAAAATTCTATGTTGTTTCAAAAGTGTGTGGGCAGGGAATATATAACAGCTGGCAAGAGTGTGCACCTCATGTTCTTAGATTTATACGAAGCCTATATACATCATATAAAACGGAGAACGAAACTATTGGCGCATATAATTCATATTTTCGACCAACTGCTTTACAACATAAAGATAGCTTCAGTGGTTTTGAAGGTAATTCTTATGTGGATTCAAGTGATAGGGCTGAGAGCAGTGAAAAACACAATGATTCCGAATCTCACCCTTGCATGCAGAAAAATCGCATCTTTAAAAACTTCAAATTGTTCATTATAGTTGTTTCTGTGGTTTGATTGCTGGAATTTTAATTATGTTTTAAAGTGATTTTTTTTTTGTTAAATCTGATAAAAATTGTATGCTTGAATTTTTTCTATGAATTTGTATTTAATTTTTTTCGTTTAAATTTATTTTAGAGATCAATTTGTATATAGTTCATAAACTCATACAAAGGTTTAGATTCAGGATTATTGTCCATTCAAACAACATGAACTCAAAACAAAAGTAAACCTATAGGATATTTATTTATTCATAATTGTTTTTGTAAAAAAAGTCCCATAATTAATTTTCTTAATATATACGGTGTAAATTAATTTTCTAAATACGGTTATCACTATTGGTGGAAATTAATTTTCTTAAATATGTATAGAATAGTGTGTTTTGTGTTAATTTTTTTTGTATATACACATTTTATAATAACATTAGATACTATTGAATTCTTAATTAAATACATTTTATGAATACTAAAAAAGGGACAAGAAATTAGGTAAAAAGAATAAAAAAAAGATAGAAACATGCACTAGAGCAACAAAATGCAAAACATTAAAACTAAACATTGAAAAAGTAAAACTCAATTTGCACTAGAGTTGTAGTCAAGAATGACAACCACACGCACTTCCTTCGGACAACCACAGGCACTTTCTTCAGACTAGTAACACTTGTGGTCAGATTTTGGGTTGTGGATTGCAAAGCTTGAAGGAAAATGTTATAGACCTTAATCAGTGGTTCTCCTTCGAGGATTATGTTTTTCAGTTTTTCATCATCGCAAACTTTGACCAGCCTATTCAGCAGCTCCATCAACTATTTCTTCATCTGATTGTGTTGATTTCTTGTGTTCAAATAGAGAGCCTCGAGGCTTCTTGGAGATGGTGGAACGTTCAACTCTTTGAAGATGTGAGATTTTGTTGGTGTACGAGACATTTTGATTAAGAAGAAAGTATGAAGTGCGTCTATTGAATGGTGACCTATTTGAACATGATGTTGCCAATGAATAATGAAGATCCCACAACCTTTCCAATTTCTCATTATTCCCGTGCACGGTTATTCAAGCAAATATGCATCTCATGCACAATTTATGAGTTAAATTTGCCTCCCACGAAGTCATTATGTCATCTAGTAATGATTAAAGCACTTTTGTAGGTTTAGTGAACCAAGGAAAAAGAGAGTTAGATGTTTGATGTTTTGGTGGCATGTAGAACTCCATGTAGAGTATATATGGCATGTAGATCTTACTTATTAGATGAACTAATATAAACTACATTATATGATACTACTTACTATAAAACTATATGATATGATAGTATTATATTTTATGATATTACTTATTATAAAGACTATTATAAACTATATAGTAATACCATAATATATGATAATTTATATTGTAATACTATATTCTATGATAATATTATATTATATTATAATCTATATAGTAATACTATGTTATATGATAATACTACATTATATGATACTACTTATTATAAAGACTGTTATATGATAATACTATATAGTAATACTATGTTATATGATAATACTTAATTATATGATATTATTTATTATAAAGACTATTATAAACTATGTAGTAATATTATATTATATGATAATACGATGTTATATGATGATATTATATTATATGATAATAATATATATAGTAATATTATATTATATGATAATACTCAATTATATGATATCACTTAATATAAAATACTATGTTATATGATACACTATACAGAAATACTATATTTTTCTCCTTGGCAAAACATTTAATTTCCTTCAAGATTTGTGTTATTAATACGAAAAGCCATCATTTACAACTTACCATAATAAAAAAAGAGCATCCATCTTCAGTTATCTTTTCCTATAAAACTAATCATAGTTACTTAATTTAATCCACAATACTCATCCACAAAAATGTCATGCATTCCAATGGAAGATATGATTGGTTTAAGAAATTGGACCCCTGAATCTGGTCTATCTCATTCATCAACGTAGAATGTGGAATGACATTACCGATCCATACTAAATGCGGAGGATCATCTCTTCTTTTGGCCGAAAATTTTCTATCGTTCATAGTTCCTGCGTACACCTCAAAGAGGTGGTAAAGAAGCTACAAACCACCATTCATAGGTTTTTTGACTTCATCTGGTTCATCGCAAGACCCGGTGTCCACCATGACATGCATAGCAACACTGTCACCACCATTCATCTATACCAACAGAGTGTGTCTACAATAAAACCTAGTTCATATGTTAAATCTTTATATTTTAAATTTTTTTTGTCTTACGTAAATCTCTATATGATATGTTAAGTTTAGTTATGTTATTTTTTTTTCCTTTCTAGGAAAGTGTGTATGAGGAGAAGTTTAAGTTGTTTGGAGAGCCTCTTTTCTTCCCTTTCGACTATCTTATCCGATTTTGGCAGATGGAATCACTTGACATGCACTGGCTTTACATTTCCTTGGGTGGTTACAATTGTAGGTGGCTTGGTGAGCCGATAAGGGAACAACGTAGCAGGTTATGGCGGAGATGGTGATGGCTGAAGTGTAGTTTTTTTCATTGTTTTTGTTTAAAAATTATATATTAAAATATATTATAAAACTTGTATGTAGATTACTTAATTTTTGGTGGATTATTCTTCTAGTTTAGTGATATATTAGTTTAGTATCGTATAAAATATGGATATAATTGAATAATTTTACAATATTAAATATAAAATTTTAATTATTGTTAATATGTATAAAGACATTAATATTAATATATACACACATATGCACACATTTATATTAGTTTTGAAACCAGAAAATCAAAGCATATATAATTTTTTCACTTTTCAATTCGTAAATTAACGTTTATTTATGCATTGAAATATAATGGTATGTGCATAAAAAAACATTAAATTAGATTCATTCATTCAAGAATTTTAGTTTATTTTCAAAACATGGAAATAAAAAGTTGAAATATGGATGATATTTGCACACGGAAGTGAAATAAAAAGCATTTTAGATTGATTCATTCAAGAGGTTTAGTTCATGGAAATAAAAAGTTGAGATATGGATGATATTGTCACAAGGAAATGAAATAAATAACATTTGATTAGATTCATTCATTCAAGAGGTTATCGTTTATTGTGCCAAATTGGAAATAGACCCGCATAGGAAGGTTAAACATCACACCAAATTTAATTATGCATCTTCCAAGATTCTTAAATCTTTTTATTCGACAATTTCACCAATTTAAAGCTCATCTTTTCAACACTCCCTCCTCATAGCACACATTTTCTTCTTCTTCACTTGTCAATTATTTTTTTTCAAAACATCATAACATAAAGGAAAAAATGGTTGATATCAAGTTCTCGTCATAGTTAACCAAGGCAATGGTGAGATGATGAGGATAAAGTGTTCTTATGTATGTTGGTTTGTTATAGCAGGAGATTGGATGTTTCCAATCCTTCTGTCTTGCAAAGGATCATCGTCATCGTCTCTCGAGTATTTTTCCAAATATTTGGGAATGGTATACATCCAATAGATGTTGTCAAAACAATTCAAGCATGAAAAAATATATACATCTCTGTCCACTAGGAACTCTCAAGGGGTAGGGGCCATGTGATTCATCGCGGCCGTCAAGGTCCTCTGGTTGACCAGGTAATAACAAGCTCCATAAGATCAAATATTAATATATTTATGTTTTCCTTATTTATTTATTTTTTGTCCTTACAGATCAGTGAAGTTTCCTTTGCTGCGTTTGATCTCCTCTTCCAAACTGAGAAAAATGGATATTGTTGACTATTGGTGAACATTTCATAATCTTTGTGATGGTGAAGTTGGATGAGAGTTGCCGAGAGGACCCATCAGAGGAGCAGGGTTGTTCTGATAGTTTAGGATTTTTTTTTTCGAGAGAAATTTTTTTGTATATAATGTTAAATAGTTTTTGCCATTTCATTTTGAGTCCAGTTTATATTTTTTTATTTGTTTTTATGTCATACTAATGAGTCCTCTTCCACTCAATATTTTTTAAAAATTGATACAAATCCATTATGCTAAAAAAAATCCTAGACTCCTCGTTATGCGCAAGATTATTTTTGTGGAAAAAATGTACCAAAATATCGAAAATGATACCAATTTTTTTTTTTAATATATTGTTCTAACAATATACTGTGCTGGAAGAAAATTTTAGTATATTGTTAAATAGTGTTTGCCGTTTCATTGTAAATCCAGTTTATGTTTTTAATTATTTTTCTTTAAGTAAATGATTTCTCTACCACTTGATTTTTTTTTTAAAAATTGATACAAATGCATTATGCTCAAACCAAACCCTAGGTTTTTGTTCAAACAAGGTACAAAAATATCGAAAAAGGTATCAAAATATGTTAAGGATCATTTTTATCATATCCTTTGATTTATCCCAATGTTTATTAGTGCAACTTAATCCATTTCTTCCAAAGTAAAAGTTGCGTAATAGAGTGCCAAAAAAACTGTTTCAATGAAACAAATAAACTATGAAATAAAGTGAGGCAACAAAGTGACAAAAAAACTATTTCAAGTAATAAAGTGACAAATAAACTATGAAATAATTTGACAATCTTTGAATTAATTGGATGCAACTTAAAATTAAATATGACTTATCTCTATCCATATAGACTTCACCGTGTTCCAACAATCAGGCCATTCGGATCTATGTTAAAGCTTCCTGAACCGGAATTTGTAGGTACTGAGCTCGTTCTTCCACGTCCAGAATTAACCCTACCACGCCTTTTTCTTGTACCTCTTCAACCTCAATTTGTTTCAGTAGCTGAAACATAATGATTGATCCTAGGCCTTTCACGAGGGCAACCAACTTTTGGATTCAATATTGTCATTCCTTCAATTAATTGATCCTCATGTCCTTGTTGATACACTAATATTGTCTTCCATGTTAAGCACATTTTTCTTTAGTTCAAACAACTATTCGTAAAATACATCTTTCCAACACTACCCATGGCAACATCAGTACACTCTTGAAAATATCGTTCAACTTCTTGGAACTTCTTGTACTCATATATCATATGTGGAATATCTTTCAACTTCTTGGAACTTCTTATACTCATCTATTATATGTGGATAACCTCCAGCAAAAAATACACTAGAATGACGTCTATACACGTCTTCCTCCATCTACCTAGCACATATCTTTCATTAATAAACTAGAAATATTTCTCGTCCATTACTCTTAAAATAAGACAATCGGATTCCCCTAAAATTAAATTTCTTGAAATTACAAAGAAGATATTCTCTAGTCGGCCTATACTCCACAATATTCATGAACTCTTTCACAAAGAAGGGGTAAAATGTGCCAAAGCTCCTTGTGGTTTCATAATCTTGCGCGACACCCCCTTATGATTTTAAAATTATATTAAACTCCTTTTTGGTTTCAATAATTTTGGACACACTTCCTTTTTTAAAAAGAAAACCCTAAAGGCGTTACTTTTTAGGTGTTTTCCTATTATATCCCCTCTCATTCTCTCCAGTCTCTAAGAGGGTCGTCGTCTTCTTCTCTCTTTCAAATTATTATACTTCAAGTTCTCTCTATCTTTCTCTCTCTCTCAAATTCTACCTTTGAGATTCTCCCTCTCTGCATTTCTATGTTTTATATCTTTTCTTATGTGTACACATCCAGTCATCCAATTTCTGATTTTTTAGCTCATAAGTCCCCCTAGCCCTCCGATTTTCATGCCAAAAGGGTCCATAAAATTATTGTATATTCAAGGAGGGTTCGTCGGGACAGAAGAAGGAGGAAGTCAACATCGAGGTGGAGGAAGATAATTTCTTCATGATAAGCGGCGAACACAGCCACAACAAGAAGGCGAAGAATGACACCTCACACCACATGGAAATGAGCTTTGGAAATTCTACCAAATTATTTGGGGCGGCACAGATGTTTCGAGTGCACTGAAGAAGATGAAGAAGAAATAAAAAAAGAAGACCCATCGGATTCGGGGCTTGGAGACGAAGATAGAGAACTAAAGTGTGGAGAACAAAGAAGGAGAACATGCGTCTTTCCCTTTCTTTTTCTTTCCTTTTTTCTATTTTCCAGTATATCTGTTTACTTTTTTTTTTCTTTTTTCCATTATATGTTTGCTCTTTTTTTTTTCTTAATTGTTAACGTATTTTTATTAGGAATATATTGCTATAAAGTTAAAGACGTGGTAAATTTTATTTGTAATTTGGCAAATAATTATTAATATAATGTGAATGATATAAAAATATTTAAATAATATTTTGAAAAAACTTATTTTAAAAAATTATTTATCTTTCATAAAAAAAAAAGAGAAAATAATATGGTTGAAAGAAAAAAGAGAAGATAAAAATAAAAGAAAATAAAATAAAGGAGAAATTGAAGGATTATTTTTAAAATAAAATAAAAAGAAACAAAATAAAATATAAAAGAAAAGAAAGAAAAAATATCATATTTGTAAAAGGTAAAGGGTAAAAGTTGAAAAAAAACATATTAATTCGCAGCAAAGCGATACATCCCAACTTCGTCAAAATTGATGGATTTGGGGATTTCATGTAAGATTAATGAAACCATGGAGGAGTTTCATACAATTTTAAAACCATAAGGAGGTCTCACGCAGAATTATGAAATCATGGGAGGGTTTGAGACATTTTACCCCACAACGAAATCATCTAATATGTTCCTCTCAAGCACCTTGCATTATTCAACTGCAGGATTTCTTCAATTTCTTCGTCCATAATATGGCAATATAACATATGTGTGATTTCATCTTGAATTTTCCTGAACATATTATTTGTGTATGCCTTTCAAAATTGTCTGTTCCAAGAAAATTGTGTCGAACACTTGATCACTTTGCTTTTTGATTCATAATCAACAATGAACTCCATATGAATCTTATTTGTCATTGCGTGTTCCACAAATTGCTTCAATGTTCACCTTAAGTGAATGTAATCATCAAAATAAGCGTGCATCTCCTCATTTTTTTGAGTGGACACCATACGAGTCCAGAAAATGTGATACAAATAAACAGGCACCCAACTTTCTTTTTCCTTGAACATATCTTGAACCAATAATTACTTTCAAGTAGATAATTTTCCAAGAATCAGCCCACTTCAACTCAAATATCTCAATCATAATACTATCATATACTATTTATTTGAATTCAATAATGGCTCTGTTAAATTTCGAAGACCCTTGAACTTTGGAGGTAACATAGACAAGATGTGCCACAAGCAATATCGATGGATCGTGTGAGGCAACAACGACCTAATGGCTATCTTTATGCTCTCAACATTGATCTGTAATTATACAAGGAAGATGAATCTCACCCATAGTTTCCAGCAAGTTCGAAAAAAGCCACTTGAAAGATTCAGTGTCTTCGTGTGTAACCAACACACATCCTAACAAGATTGATTGGCCATGATAATTTACACCAACCATTGTTGTGAAAGGCATCTTATATCTATTCATGAGATACGTTGTATCGAACCCTAAGACATTGTGAAACTCTTCATATGTTGCTTTGCTTCGAGGATGAATGCACAACACATTACATAACATGCCCTCGTCATCAATAGCCATCAAGAGGAAGAAGTTCGTGTCCTTTTATTGCAACCTTCATCAACTTACGAATAACTTCTGCATCTCCACATTCAAGTCTCAACCTCCTTCCACTCTCTATGTAATTTATATAGTCTTTAGGAAGACACCCTAAATTTCGAGGGCGACCAACTTGAACTTCGGCTAGTCTTAAGTTCTTACATGGCCTTAAACCTACAATGTCATTCGCTTCTAATTGTTGTTTCATGTTCAATGACATACTTATGTGAGTTGGCATTAAAACTGACATATGAGGACAAGGTTCGTGGTTGTGTTAAGCTACTATTTTTTAAACAATCCAAGTTCCATTCTCTTTCTTGATGGCATTAATCCGAGCAGGACAACCTATTCTTTTGGATTTTTTTGAGCTTTTGTTTGTGAGACCCTATCAGAAACCATAAATGAGTATTTGTGATCTAAATCATAAACTTTGCAAGGTTGTTCTCTTTGTAATACTAAAATATTTATACTTACCATATGCTTAGTAAACAGTGAACAACCTTTCAATGTTCGATAATATCATACCTCGTTGGGGCCCAAGCTCGATATTGTTCATCGATTGACCGAGGTTCAAAAGACCTTGACTGACCATGGGTGTTAATAATTTTAAAATCCACTATGTTCGTTTCATCTCTCGATATACTTTGTGTGTAGTTCAACGGATCGTCATGGTTGGATATACTTTGGTCAGTATCGGAACCAAAAGTTTCATGCATGAAAGATGATCTATTTCTTTTTGTATTTGGACTCTCCATTGAATTAAGTTCTAAATGAGCTTGGAATCAAATTTTGAGTATACAATTATCTTCTTCGTATAAATGAGTTTTATTTGAAAAGAATAATATTTGAATCTTCTTTCTATAATTGATGCATACATAATAATTATATCGTGGAATATGTAAGTGTAAGGTTCAAGAATCCTAGCGGGAAACTGAGAAATAAATAGGACTGAAATTACGGTACCGGATGAAAATAGATAAAAGATACCAGAATAAAATATTCACAAGTCAAGAATGACTTGTGAAGCCAACAGGGCGAAAATTATCCACTAATAAAAGTGAATTACAAAAAGGGATCGAATAATGTTTCCTACGATCCTTAACGTACTTGAAATCCAATATGAATTTCAAGTCGACTAAACTAGCTAAGAAAGTAAACTAAGAGAAACAAAGTATCACTCAAACTCTTAGTGTATGAATCGACAGCAACAGATTAGGAAAATTCGTCGCTGAACAGTGCAGGATGTTGGAGTCAGAATGACGACAACTTTCTTAGCAACAACGATCTGCTGTATCTGAATATTTGTATCGTGTTCAGTGTGTCTTCTTCCTTTCTTCTTCCGTTGTCTTTATAGAGTATTCCAGTTCTTCTTTTCCTTCCTTTTCCACTTAGCCACGTTCATGGAATGGCGTTCTCCACTTCTACTTTCTTTCCTCAACCATCTCTTCACCAGGATAAGGTTTTGACTCGGTCTTCAACTGTTTCCCTATTCTGTGGGGATATTACTTGATGCCTAAGCTTGTGAATCTTATCTGCATCTTTTACCAAGAAAGAAACCGGCAAAACATATCTACTAAAAAGGTTTGACTCATTCAAATCTTAACAATCTCCCCCTTTTTGCCTTTCTTCCCAATTCCCAATTTTCAACTAGAAGACATCAATTGTTAAAGCAATCAGTTTTGCACATGTTGTTATCTTCCCTTTTCTTCAAGACTCTCCTTTCCTGCAAGCTCCCCCTCAATGGTATACACTTTATCAGTACAGCAGCAGCAACATAGCAGCACGGTAGCAAATTCAGCACAGCAGCAGCAACATAGCAGCACGGTAGCAGGCAGCAAATTCAGCACAGCAGCAGCAACATAGCAGCACGGCAGCAAATTCAGCACAGCAGCAGTAACATAGCAGCACGACAGCAAATTCAGCACAGCAGCAACTCAGCATCATTTTCATCTCCACCTTTTTGCCTTTCTTCACAATTCCTCAATACTTGGGAATCCGAATTAGAACATGGGAAACTATACACAGAAAGTTTACCCAACAAATATATCAGCATTGCAAATCCTGCAAAACTCCCCCTTAATGCAAACTCCCCCTACATTCTTGACATTTAATATCATTGCAGCATATAGTAGTAATCCAGAATTATCCAATAAAAATCAAAGCCACATCAGACATCAAGATTGAGTTTAGCAGTACAAGGAGGACAGGCTGGAAGCTGGGAATGGAATTTTCCATTTCATGACCATCTGTCGGGAGATACTCTAGCGGCGGTGACCTGGGCGAGGAGCTCCAGAATTTGGGCGAGAATCCTTCAAGAAGCCTCGTCCGCCATTGAAGCCAAGTTGAACAGAGAACAGAGATTAGTGAGGAAAGTGATGATGTACAAAATGAAGAAGGAAGCATTTATTGAGTGCACAGTGACTGTGTGTTTAAAGGAGACATGAGCTTTCTTTTCTTGTGCAGTGTTGTGACAGTTAAGGAAGACGTGAAGTAGGGGATGCCTGGTGATAATCCAAGTCGCGAAAATCTCAACTATCACCAATTCAACTTACACCCACTAACACAAAGGCACACGAGCACTTATCCAAAAAAAATTAAAGAAGCAGAATCCTTTTCAAAAAAAATACACCAATACCGATTTTAAACAGCAGAATAGGATTTCTTTCAGAGGGTGTATTTGGGAGAATATTATTCATGGGATCAGATCAGGCTTTGAGTTACTACTCCCAACTTTGGCAATGGGAGAATATTATTCATGGGATCAGATCAGGCTTTGAGTTACGACTCCCAACTTTGGCAATTTTTTTTTTGTTTTTTTTTTTTTGCGAATAGTAGGTAAGAATTCCAGGTTCTCATCATATTTTTCAAGGTAGCATCGTCGCAGTGAACGTCGTGCCCCCCAAGGTACTTTATGATGTGAGGTTGGAAGAATAATTCGAAAACACTCTTTTGACGTAGAGAACATCATCGCAGCGAACGCCGTGCCCCTAGTTACTCAAGTATTTCATGAAGTATTCAACTCATCAGTATTTTACAAGGTAGCATCGTCGTAGCGAGCACCGTGCCCCCCAAGTTACTCTAGTTGATGAGTATTCTTAGCCTAAGATCCCTTTTTTTTTTTTTTTTTTTGCCAAGGGAGTCATAGAGGTAGAATGTATTTACAGATTTATGTACAGATTGGATGGAGTATTTTTCACATAACACATAGGCCAAGAGACTTTCTAAAATTGGAAAATCTCTCAAAATCAAGAGCTTTGGTAAATATATCTGATATTTGACTCTCAGTATTAACGTATTCTAATCGAATAAGATTTTTTTTCTACCAAATCTCGAATAAAGTGATGACGAATGTCTATGTGTTTAGTGCGTGAGTGTTGAACATGATTTTTTGAGATATTAATTGCACTAGAGTTGTCACAGAAAACAACAAGAGTATCATTAGGATAACCGTAGTCTTCTAGCATTTGTTTGAGCCACAATAATTGTGTGCAACACCCTCCTACTGCTACATATTCAGATTCAGCAGTAGAGAGGGAGACACAGTTCTGTTTTTGGCTGTGCCAGGAGACTAGGTTATTTCCTAGAAAGAAACATCCCCCACTAGTACTCTTCCGGTCATCAATATCCCCTGCCCAGTCAGAGTCACTAAATCCTACCAAGTTCGTGTTTGTGTGCTTAGAATACCAGATTCCTAAGTTAGAAGTTCCAGCAACATACCTGATTATTCTTTTAACAGCTTTTAGATGACTTTCTTAAGGGCACGCCTGGTAGCGAGCACAAACGCAGGTGTTGTACATGATATCTGGACGGCTTGCTGTCAAATACAGCAGACTGCCTATCATCGATCTGTATAATGTTGGATCAACATTTTGTCCAACATCGTCGATGCAGAGCTTCTGAGTCGATCCCATTGGCGTTTTCATGTGCTTGGCATTTTCCAGATCAAATCTTTGAACAAGGTTGCGAGCATATTTGCTTTGAGATATGAAAATGCCGTCAGAGCTCTGTTTCACCATATCTCTGTAATTGACAGATTCCTTCCGTCGAGTTGTAATTCCTTCATGGACATCTCCGATTACTTGTGTGATTAGGTGGTTTTTCCTTATCCTTCCTGGTGGATCTCTTCTTTCAATCTGCTGAGTGGTGGTGTCTTCTGATATGAGTGGCTCGATTTTTGTTTCTGGATCCGAAGGTAATGTTGGTTCCGAGTGTGGTTCAACATCCAGAATCGAAATCTGTTCAGTTTGTGCGACTTGTCTGGGTTCCAGATAAGTGTCAGAATTGTCTTCTTCTGTTTTTCCTGCCAGATCAGAAAAATCATCAAATACAACATTTACAAATTCCTGAATGGTTTTCGTTCTAAGATTAAACACTCGATAAGTGTGACTATTAAGACCATATCCGAGAAATAATCCTTTGTCGCTTTTAGAATCAAATTTTGTGAGTTTATCACGATCATTCAGAACATAGCAAAGACGTCCAAAAACATGAAAGTATTTCAAATTTGGCTTACGCCCATTTAATATTTCATGTGGAGTCATGTGTGTGCCGGGTCTTAGAAAAACGCAATTTGAGATGTGACAAGCAGTATTTAGGGCTTCAGCCCAAAATCTTTTAGACATGTTTTTTGAACTAATCATTACACGAGCCATTTCTTGCAAAGTTCTATTTTTCTTTTCAGGTACACCGTTCTGTTGAGGCGTCTTAGGGGCAGAAAATTCATGTATGATGCCTAGTTTATCACAAAAATTCGAAAATAATGAGTTTTTGAATTCTCTACCATGATCTAACCTTATACGTGATATGCAAGAACCATTCACATTTTTGAACCTAGCATGCAGTTTTCTAAACACATCAAACGTTTTAGATTTTTCTCTAAGAAAATTTATCCAAGTATATCGGGAAAAATCATCAACTAAAACATATGAATACCTTTTACCACCTAAACTTTCAATTTCAATTGGATCGAATAATGTTTCCTACGATCCTTAACGTACTTGAAATCCAATATGGATTTCAAGTCGACTAAACTAGCTAAGAAAGTAAACTAAGAGAAACAAAGTATCACTCAAACTCTCAGTGTATGAATCGACAGCAACAGATTAGGAAAATCCGTCGTTGAACAGTGCAGGATGTTGGAGTCAGAATGACGACAACTTTCTTAGCAACAACGATATGCTGTATCAGAATATGTGTATCGTGTTCAGTGTGTCTTCTTCCTTTCTTCTTCCGTTGTCTTTATAGAGTATTCCAGTTCTTCTTTTCCTTCCTTTTCCACTCAGCCACGTTCATGGAATGGCGTTCTCCACTTCTCCTTTATTTCCTCAACCATTTCTTCACCAGGATAAGGTTTTGACTCGGTCTTCAACCGTTTCCCTATTCTGTGGGGATATTACTTGATGCCTAAGCTTGTGAATCTTATCTGCATCTTTTACCAAGAAAGAAACCGGCAAAACATATCTACTAAAAAGGTTTGACTCATTCAAATCTTAACAAGGACAATGTTATGGCGCCAATGTGAAGGAGAATTGAGCCAATTTTACTTTAGGGTATTAATAAATATTTAATAAAAATAAATATAGATTCAGGCCGACCAAAATCTGGCCTTTTAGAGCGGTCTACGTTTATTTAGGGTGGTGGATGAGGATTGATGAGGATTGGACATCTCCTCCATCCACACCCTATTAACTATAACTGATGTGACATACTATTACTTTATATCTATCTATTGATGCGATATATACAATTCACATTCTACCATATTTCATCCTAATATAAACATAAGTTTTTATCATTCATATGAATGTGAATTTATTGAATATTGACATCCGAATATGTCACACACCTACATCCGACAAACATTCACTTATTGTTAATTATAACTGGATATGTAATTATACTAATAGTATTCTGTGAATCAAGTTACTGAATCATTATGAATCAGAGTACAATTATATATTATTAGAGATACGTATAAATAAAACTAATTAACTAAATTCAAGAAATATAAATATTTAATTAGAAATGACGAATATACTTAAATGTATATTTGCATTAATTTAAATAAAGATAACATTATCATTAATTGTACATAACAACCTAATTTGAGTATCATATTAGAAAAAATAAAATCTAGTATACCAAGATTACCACCACAATTTTTCAAAACAGAGATCTTTTCAATTTTGTGTGTTAAAATTAACTTAAAACACATAACTTTTCTATTTTTCAATTATACCAAGATTAAGGTAATTTTGAGAACTTTTTGTTTGTTTTCAAGATAATATTGAAAAAAGTTCAACAAAAAGTTTGATATTTCATGAAGTTATTCGAAATGTATAATCCTTTTATCATAATATTTTATTTTATTTTTTAAATAAACTCAGTTTTTATATAAACTTATAATTTTATAACTTTTAAGATTTACATATTTAATTTTGAGGATATATTTCATATATTTTTCTAATTTATGTAACTTCAGTCTATTAATTTTTTTTCTAAATTGTATATATTTTTAAATATATTCAAGTATGAACTTGAAATGAAAATATGTTATTTGCCAATTATAAAAAGTCATAAGGATTAGTAATTTTACATTTTTCTTATTTTCACAGGTAATAAAAAATTATTTTAAATTTTTATCTACTTTTAAAATTTCACATTAAATTATTTTAATATATATGTATATAAATATTAATTGATTATATTATATTAATATACATTAATATGCTTATTCAATTATAAATAAATACAATAATATTTTAATATAAATATATTTTATATTTTAATTAAAAACCAATAGTTATTTAATATTATATTAAAAATAATAATTTTTATATATTTGTACATTACAAATCATAAAACGAAGTGCAATACTAATATATATAATAAAAGAACACATCCCACTTAAGAAAATAACTATATTTTCCTATCTAAATGTGTAATTTCTTTAGCCTTATATATTATTGTGTAATCTTATCTAATATACTGATTATATTATTATATTAAATAACTAAATGACTACACTAATTTATGATAATTTATATCCAGATTAGAAGAAACTATAGGGAGATATATGGAGTAAAATCAGCCAGTGTAAACAGAGGATAAAACATATATTTTTTTATCCTATCTCTCACACCTGATACATCCTTATCATATATCTTAATTGATATAGCGTTAAAAATACATGTGGACCAAAAAAATCTATAAAATATTAGAAAACTCAACTAAATAACTGGATATTTACATATTTTGTTCAGTTGAAAAAAAAATAGAGTAAGTCTCTTGTACTATTTATACAATTTATAATATTATTTATTTATTTTGATAGTATTATATTTTTTTAAGGTAATATATCAGTAGTAATACTTTGCAAATAAACAAATAATCTGAGACGAGTTTTCAACAAACTGCTCGAGTTTTATCAAAAGCAGCTCTCCGAGGTCGAATCGATTGGTTGAACTTCGCTCTATACAGGTACGGGTGGTACAGTCTCCTTTCCGGATGCTCTCACCCTTTCCTAAATAATAGAAGCCACCAGGAAGATCTGCCCAAATTCCTCGTTTTAAGCCAGGTTTCCAAACCCGATAGGTGATCAGTCATGAGGGGCCTTGAAAAGGGCCTTTTGAAGCCCTATTTTGTTGAACGCGGCAGACGAGCATATTATTAGTTTATGCTCAATGACTCTGTTGATAGGAATCTTCCCCAGGGATCTCAAATGAAGGGCCCTGGGAGAGCCGCCGACTCCAAGCTCTTGGTCAAATAGGAATAGATTCACTAGCGACTACCTTTTCCTCTCTTAAGATATATCGTGGCATGGATGGCTATATTTCTGGGAGCGAACTCCGGGGGAGAGCTGGCTGGAGGAAAGAGTTGGTTACGCGTTCGTTAACTTAATGTGGCTCCCCATGATCCAAGAGAATGACCTCCGCTTCATGGTTGTAGCTGGTAGACCCGTCTACCCCGGGCGAAGTTCCGGAAGAGTTCTCCAGAGATCTATTATGAGACAAAGTTCGAGATTTCACCCCTCCTTCGCTATTTTTAAGTTAAACAAGTAATATTTTACATCGGGTTGCACAATGCACCCGCAGTACCGTCTCAAACAACTTTGAGGCCCTGTGCTAATTTTTAAAATTAAACCTCTATAAAAATTTAAGAAGGTATAATCACAAAAAAAAAAAAAATTATATATTATTATATAATTATATTGCGATAGTTTCTTACAAAATGAAGAATCAAACGGACTCTAAACTAGTAGTGATCTTTTATTTAAAAAGGGTCATCCTTAAATAGAAATTTATAAATAAAATAAACAACAAATAACAAACCAAAAAAACAAAAAAACAAAAAAATCTACAAAATATTAAGAATTGAATACACCTGAAAATTTCAATTCGGCAAGCCAAATTTCAGCATCTTTCCGCCCAAAAATAATCACTTCCTAATCTCCTTTAAATTTAAAGGTACTGGTTTTTTTATTTTTTGTTCCTAAAATTTGAAGACTAGAATTTTTGTTTTTATTTTATACTGCTGATGCATATAAAATAAAATAAATAAGATTAGTTTAGATTTGCTAATGAACTTTTTTTTAAGGCTGTGAGCTATATATATAACAGTTTTTTTTTTTTTTCGTGGGGCTCCTTAAATATGGGGACTTTGTGATGAATCTCATTTCGTACATGTGATTAGCCGCCAAAACTATGCACTTGATGCATAAAAATTTTTGCGATTTATATAAATCTTTGATGATTTTTTTGTAGCCCCGACAAACCAGCCCTAATCGCATTTAGAACATGTGTTTGTTTCAAGATTATTACATAAATAAAAATTGTTGTCCTACTATATTATATTATATATATATATATATGTATGTATAGACACGCACAAACATAGGTGTTGCTTTTCCAAAAATTCTTCTTAATTTTGAGTTATTTAGAAAGAAAATATTTATCTGAAAACACAAATACATAGGAACAATAAAACCATCAATCATAAAATTAAGTATTGTAAACCTACGGTCTTAGCTAGACCAAACTGTTTTGGAAGCTAAATTGAACAAAAGTTCTATAGGAGCTAATCAAAATATTAATACCTAAACTATATATAAAAGAAGAATAGTGAGATTTTTCTCTCTTTTTTATGATGAGAATATTTCCAAGATGTTTATTCAGAAATATACAAGGTGTATAAATACAAGGGGAGAGTGTAGGAGATTCTCAAACGTAAACAATGTGGGACAAGAATAAATACAAATATATATACTTCCAATACTCCTAATATCTCAAACGTAAACAATGTGGGACAAGAATAAATACAAATACACATATATGCTCCCAATACTCCTAATACACCCCCTCAAGATGGTGGGCGATTAACGACACCAATCTTGTCCAATAAGAAACAAAGGCGAGTCCTAGATAGCGGCTTGTTGAGTGCATCGGCAAGCTGATCAGCAGAGGAGACATGCGAGACACGAAGCTGAGCAGATTGAACTAACTCCCGAACAAAGTGATAACAATGTGCTTCATCCGAGAGTGAAATACCGGAATTGCTGTAGATGGACGCGAGAGTCTCCCATGCCCCACGAGAGGAAGTTGTGGCAGCAATGAAGGGAATAAGAGTGGGCGAGATGGACCCAATTATGGCTGAGAGTATCAATTGGTCTTGTCGAACCCATTGCTCATGAAGTGGATTCGACTCAGACTTTGTGCCAACAAGAACAGTAGATGATAGACAAGGGTACGTACTATCAACATAACGGTAGAGATCGTAACCGAAGAGGTTGGTAGAGGTAAGCTTTAGCGGCGCCTGGGCCGCGGTGTTGAAGGAGACGAGGGGCAGCGACGTGCCGTCGGCAGTAACAACGGAGAATGAAGACGACTGCATGGGGTCGGAAGGGAGGTATGAACCAGAGGAGCAGCGGCGTTGCAGTAGGTTCGTGGGAACCAAGACTGGAACCGAAAAAAAAAAGGATCAAGGAATTATGGCGGATGCCAAATTAGGCTCTGGTTACCATGATGAGAATATTTCCAAGATGTTTATTCTGAAATATACAAGGTGTATAAATACAAGGGGAGAGTGTAGGAGTCTCTCAAACGTAAACAATGTGGGACAAGAATAAATACAAATATATATGATCCCAATACTCCTAATATCTCAAACGTAAACAATGTGGGACAAGAATAAATACTAATACACATATATGCTCCCAACACTCCTAATACTTTAGACACGTATCTCACAATTAATTGACAAATATTTTCTACATTTTCACTTTTTTTTTTCACTCAAATTTTAAAATTTAAATAACTTTTTTGTTTTAAATTTATTTTTAACATATGATATATCAAATTAATATTTTTTTATGATCATTAATTTGACTTCAATATTATATATATTGAAATAAATAATTACATTTAAAGCATGTAATATAGTTTTATGGATGAAATATAATTTTATATATGAATTGAATTATAATTTTTTAAATTCTGATATATGTGTTGGATTTGAATAACTAATATATTAATTTTTATATAAATTTAATCTTACAAAATATACATAATTTTTTTATAAACATAAAAAAGTTATACTATTAACCTATATAATATTATATTTTTTTAGTTACCTTAATAGTTTTCAGTAAGTTAAACTATTTATATTTAGTTCGGGGATACTAAAAGATTTACTTCAAAATAGCATACTATTTATTATTTAATAAAGCTAACTGTAAAAATTTTAATTTAATATAAAAAACTATATTTCAAATTGAAATACAGTTATATATATATATAATTGATATAATATAATAAATTATATATTTTTATAATAAAATATATTACACCCCGCACATTGCTTGCACGGACGGACAACTAATTTATACTAAATAATAATAAAACCATCTGTATATGACAAAATTTCATCAATTTTCAATTTTAAATAACATACAAAAAATCAGTCACACTGAAGATCTACCGTCCACCCCTTTCTCTCTCTTTTTTCTTAAATGCTTTTCAATTTCTTAAAAAATGTAAGTAACTTTTTTTTTTTCTATCATAATGATTTTTCAGGTATAATAAATCAAAATTATCCGTATTTTATGATCATTAACTTGATACTCACATATATTTGTTGGTTGATTATTAAAATTATATTTAAATATTGATTGTATATTAAACTATTTGTATCGAACTTTAATTGTGTATAAATATCATTTAAATCAACTTTTTACGAAAAAATGAGAATAACTTGAATTTTTTACTCAAAAAGATAAAATTATTCAATTTATTTTATTTATTTAACTAACAACGCATGGTTATATTAATGTTGAAAATCAGATTTTGAAAAACACAACCATAAGGAAAATCATATCAACACATACAAATAAAAAAATATGAATATTACATTCAATATTGTTAAACAGAGTAAATGTCAAAACAGCTCCTATATGTTGCCTAACTCCTTTCCTAGTTTATTTTTAATTTAATAAATATAACAAATTTATATGACCCAACTACCAACAACAATCTTAATTCCATATTTCTAATAAATTTGCTCAAAAATGACTTGTCTGAAAGATAAATTGATGATACGCCGTTGTAATAAACACTCATATAAAACTACACAAATGCACCATCCATCCCAACAGACATACCGATTTGTGCTCACGCTCAACGTGAAATCAATTGAACACGCTTGTTGTGGCCATATTTATACTTTGATTGTTTAACAACAAATACACAGCTATTGATAAACCCCATCACTCAATAGAAACATAAATGTTTAAATCTGACAAGTGATCAATAACTGCTACATAAACTTATTACTCAATACAAATGACAACCATCTAATTTCTCACTAAAAACACTAACACAATAGCTATTGTTAAATATAGAAAAGGAAGCAGCTAAAGAAGGATTGATAAACACTAATTAAATTTATAAAATGCAAACATGGCGTTTGCATTGTGTCTTAACACCATAGGAATCAAAGATCTACGCTTTAAAAGACTATAAACAACAATAGAAATAATGATCTAATATAAATGAATTTTAATGGCAAAGCCCTTCATTTACAGTATCTCACCACCTACATAGATTGCCACATTAAGTTTGAATATACAAAAGACTGTAGAAGAAAGAGATTAGAAGCTCGATGGACATTCTTTTTATCTGGTGGGGACGAAGCAACTGTAAACTATAAGTACTGCAGAAAAGTGCCAGTTCAAAGAAAAGGGTATTTCAATAGAGGAACCTGGAATTGGATTTTTCACAAGCACAGGTCCCAAAACCTTATCATAAACAATACCCCGCCTAAACATTCAACCAGTATACAGCTCTCCAGTAGGTCTTCTACATGAAGTAGCTTAACGACTTTTTCTTTCTCGATCCTCCTTCTCCATAGAGCTCATTCCACTGGTTAAGCTCATTCATGTTCTGTGAGTCAGATGAAACACTTGCACACACCTACATTTTGGAAAAGGGGGTGGGGGGGTCTGAAAAACCTTCAGAAAAAATATAATCTTGACATGGGGGTGGGTTTGAAGAAAAAAGATGCAAATTATCTTCCAAACAAAAAGATCTTGCGAATATATTGGCAAATTGTGTGTGTGCGCGCGCGCATTAATACCATCTAAAGTTTTCCAGTTATCGTTCTTTTAAATTCCACAAATTCAGATAATGTTAAACATATATTTGTACATAAATAAGAACATATATTTTCAAAACACACAAATGAGGCTTCTTCTCAAGTTAGACAAGCGAAACAAACTTCCAACACAAAGAAGCATGATTTTATGCTTAATTACATTATTTGATATTGAAATTATGCTTAAAAATTTCTATATGAGTAAACCAGCTCACCTTATAACTAGAAAATACTAGAGGCCAAAACGACCGTATTAAACATAAACAAAAGCAATGGTATTTACTTCTTTGGTCAGTGTGGTAATCCATTTTTTGAATATAACGGGCAACATTACCAAAGGTGATTCAAAGATCAAGTCATGTGACAACCAGTGAATTTCTATTGACCAAAGAGAAGGAACAAACACCTAATCAGTTTTGAGTATATGAATGATACCAAAAAAGGATAAGAAAAAAGAAGAGAGATATGTATATACCTGTTCGTGTGCATATTTGAAATCATCCATATTCAAGGGACGGACATCGGCACTGCTATGCAATGCTGGCAGAGGTCTATTCTCCACAAGTGCCAAAGCTTTTTCCTACAATTTTACATGCAAGGTTTGCCACGTTAGCTGCTATACAAAACATGATAACACCACAGAAAGAGTGCTAAAAACAATGTCCAATAGCAAGGAAAGAAAGAGGAGGAAAGACGGCAGTGCTAAATATATAGAATCTCAATAATTGCCATTGAAGATCGGATGACAAAAAGTATACCTTCTTCTCCTTCTCCAAAATTTCTCTTATAGGGCAATGCGCAGCAGTCACACACAGATTCTGTACACCAAAATTTTCAAATGAGAAGTAGTACAACAATCAGTAGAAGCACAATGAAACCCACCACCTAAACTGCAAAAAAGAGACTATTTTTGGAACTGGTGCACAAGGGTTGCAGTGCACAAACCTTTAAATCACTTCCTGAATACCCTTCTGTCATGTTAGCAACTGCTTCAAGATCAACATTTGGAGCCAATTCTTCCTTGGCTAAAATCACTCTCAAAATTTTCTCCCTGTTTTGAACATCTGGCAGGTTCACCATGAGCCTACACATTTATTTAACATATACAGAGTTGTTGGTGAAGGTGCCTCTTAGTCTTTTGAAACCAAATTACCAAACCCTTCTTTTTTGTTCTAGTTCAAACAAGTACTAGATTGGACAATGAACAAACCTCCGAGGAAGCCTCCTGATTACAGCTTCATCAAGATCAAAAGGTCTATTTGTGGCTGCAAGTACCAACACACGTTCCTTATCCTTTGTACGCAAACCATCCCAATTCACCATAAATTCATTCTTCATTTTGCGCATTGCTTCATGCTCTCCCGGGTTTTCCCGTCTCCCTAACATGCTATCAACCTACAGCCATGAAGACAAAAAAGGTGAGGAGCACAAAATGATAACCAGACATTACCAGAACATCGGAACACTATACAAACCTCATCAACAAAAACAACACTAGGGGCTATTTTGCTGGCCAACGAGAAGACCGCTTTCACATATTTCTCTCCTTCACCGAACCACTGAACGAGAAAAAATTAATAAGTTGGACCTTGAAGGAAAAATAATATGGACAAGTGAGACTACAAATATTGAAGGTCTAAAAAGAACTGTACTTTCGACGTAATGCTGGACATAGATATGTTAATAAAGTTTGCACCAGCTTCAGTTGCTACAGCCTTCGCCAGCATAGTTTTACCAGTACCAGGAGGCCCAAAGAGCAATATTCCCTTACAAGGCTGCCAAGAACAACATAGTCAGCAAACAAGGTGAACTACTTCAGGACCAACAAAGATTGATTAAATTTTTAACATGCTCAATAAATACAATTATTAACCTTTGTTAGCTGCCCTTTGCTGAATAATTCAGGCCTTTGAAGAGGTAGCATCACCAATTCCTTCAATGTTTCTTTAACATTTTCCAATGCTCCAATGTCTTCAAAAGTGACTCCAATATCACCAGGAGGAATGACCTCAGCAAGGAGCTTTTTCTCAAACTCATTTTCAGTAACCACATCCTGAAACTCAAAACAGTTATTGTCCTATACGACATTATGTGAAATGATATGGAAAGGATCGACCACACTAAATAACGATAAACTTAATTACAGACTGCAAGCCTCACCTTAAGTGATTTCTTCAAACTCTTATTCTCATTCTGGATGCCCTGCAGAATGTTGAGCCCATAGTTGATACTGCAACATACAGCAAGAATAAGAAACATTAAGAACCGCTTTACTAGTAATCCTACATCTCCAATCATCTTCCTTTCTCATCACAGTGTCCTTGCTAAAGGAGAGAATTTTATCACAAAGAGTCACCTTTCGCTTGAAATGACAATTTTTGACTCCTTGAGTAAGCCTTCGGAAAAATGCATAAAATGATGGCTCAAACCCCAGCCAATAATTTTTTCAACGCCTATAAACATCAGAACAAGCATCTTAAGAAACATTAATTGAAGCTCGTAACACTAAGTTGACCGTCATCAAATTGCGTGAAACTCACTTTCATTACTCAAAGCTTGGTCTTTAATGCATAGCGATTCCAGCTCAGGACAATCAATCCCAATCCGATTTAAAACCTGAAGATGATGAGACGAGAGGAAAATAAAAGAAGGAAAACAAGAGGGGGGCAGTGGAGAGAGAAAATTAAGTCAAGATTCATGATAAACCAACACAACTAAGGTAAGACTGCATATGGTCAGCAATTTTACAACACCAAAGGTCCAAAACTATCCTTATAATAACAATAAAGTTGTAGTAATCTTCTCATGAAGACAACCAAATAGGCATATAATATCACACCCACATATGAAAATTAGAAGTTCCATATCAAAAGTCTCTGAGCTCCAGCAAATCATGTGGTTAAACAGAAGTTCAGGGAACGTCTGGGTGACTTCCCCAAACATTTTTCTTCTCGATTCCTTCTCTGAAAACACCACCAAACACATCCAAGTTTTCTAATGCATTTTCCTCTCTTGATGCATCACGAACTTTTATTTTCCAATACACACATTCTCTCAATTATCTCTCGAAACACCCTACAGTTGCAACACCCTCTCTGAAGATATTTAGAATCAGGTGTATCTAAGTGGTGTTTCTTGTCAGGTGAGCAACATGAAATAAATAAAAGCAATTAATCCATATTAATTTTATAGGTCACTATGCAAATCGAGGAGCATATATTTATGAAGTATCCGACACAGATGAAGCACCACAATGCTACCGAATGAAAATGTAGCATATTTTCTTAAGTCCTCATCCACACTTAGTACTTCTGTATCAATTTTCATGACAGGAAAAGAAACAGAAGAAGAAGCCGCAGTACAGCAAAATAAAGTGAAGGAATGTTGAAGTTACACACCGAGCGAATGCCGCCAATATTTGATTGTGATTTCATTGTTTCAATATCACGATCCAACTGTTGTTTCCAGTCAACTAGGACAGCCTCATCCTGAAATGTTTATTTAAGTTTCAAAGCTTGCTTCTAAAATTAATGATAAGCATCTTACACAAACCAAAATTTTATTACCTGGGGAATTTGTATGGTAACTTTGTTTGGAAAAAGGCGGCTGAGTTGCTTCAATATCTTTGGAGTTTCTTTACTTCTATCATGCAATCTACCAAAATTATCCTATAACAGAAACATGTGTCGGTTAGGCTTCAAAGAGGAGCATGTAATAAAGGAAGGATGAATAATCAGAGATGTCCTCTCGTAGCATTTGCTCAAGAGTAATAATAGTGAGGACAACAGAAAACACTAGATATGATATTACCCATGTAAAATGCAAAATATCAGGTAAACTAGAGCATATGACAACAAATGGATAAAACTACAAATTTCGTAAGTTCACTTAATTGGGCATACCGGGAATGCAAGGTCCAGCAATGCAGTTTGGTTGCTCCCAAATTTTGTGAAAAGCAGTCCGCCAGGATGAGACTGCATTCAACATATGGATTAGTTTCTGTTCTACAGAAATTATGTATCTGTGTGTGGTGTGTCAGGTGTGGGAAAAAGAAGTATTAAGAACACAACTGAACTCACTTTCTCCTTTCGGCTGTCTGTCTGAGTATGCGAAGCTATTACGACAATATTTTCTGGTAAAGTTTCAAGCTTAACTTTAAACGTTGCATAAGCCTCAGGATTTCCAACCATGGACTTCTCTATGTCTTTTAGAAACAAGATTAAAGGACTACTTTTACTTTCTTCAGAAGCAACCTAGAGAATTGATACATTTGCATGTCAACGGCAAGCACATAATATGCAATAAAAAAATAAACCAATCAACTTTACTAATTTTTATCATATGTACCATTTCAATAGAACTTACCTCAAAGAGTTCATTGATGGCAAGCTTATCAATATCATCTGCACTGGAGCTCTCAAGACGGAGTAAGTCAGCTGCGCAGAGGGAGAACCAGTTGCCATAAAAACAGTTTTGACTCACACACTATAAACTGAAGAGCAGAAGAAAGTACCTGCACAAAAGAAACCATGATCTTCTTCACAGAGGCCCCCAAGATCATTACCTTCTGGAACTGTTCTATCAAACCTGACCCCAATTTTCGAAGTGACATTATTCTCAAAGGGAAGTAACACCTTGCCTCTGTAACCATAGGCTGGACCCCTGCACATGACGTCATCCCACATGGAAATGTCACAATTTAAACTACTTTTAATCACACCCCACCGATCACCCGTCATTGCATTTCATTTTTTTTAAGTCAGTGCATTTCATAAACCCAGTACCTAAGCAACTTTTGTAGCTAACAAAATTTTAAGCAGATAAAGGATGCTATCGTTGAAATAATGAGAATAAAAAATCAGATCAGACCCAAATTGCAGCTTTCACTGGTAATTAGCTTGTTTCAATACTGATGACAGAAAATACACCATTCTAACATACTGGCAAATGCATTAGAACAATTCTGTAACATTGGATGTCACATATGAGGCACTTCAAAACACCAGACTTATACATGACAAATTGTATCATGGGGCCCAGGTTCCATGATGTAAGCAATTAAATATGCCGGGTTCCTCAGAATCCCAGGAATGCAGAGTAAGATGGGACCATAATCACCTAATAACCAAGCTTGCAAGTGCTAGAAGTTTCCAAATATTCATGAAGTGCAATGACACTGAGCAATAGTAACCATTTTCATTCAGTCACCTAATCAAGGCTAAACATTAGAGCGATCATATTCACAAGTTCCTGAAATCTTCAATAACACTATCAATAACATTCTCAGAGGATGCTCAAAATTGAAGTCATCAAACCATGTCCCAGAAAATACCTCATGGTAGAAAATAATGAAATATTATCTCCCAAAACTACAGGAAGTGTAATGGTAGAAATATTATCTTCCCAGAGCCTACAATAAGCAATTAAATCCTGAATCCTAAATTAATAGGAAAGCAACAGAATAGAACAGTACTTCTCTACTCCACCATAATATAACTCATGTTAGGGAATATTTATATCCTCAAGAGTCTACAGGACGTGACAGACTTCCTCATGGTAAAAAAATTAACTCCTCAAAGCCTACAATAAACAACTACGTCAAAAATTCCTGCAGTTGATGTACCATATAACGTATTCAATCAATATTCTATACGAGAACGCCGACCAACCCCAGTTCCCACAAATTTATTTAGAATGTCCCCACTTCCAGTTCCCATAAATCATTGCATTAGCAATTACCAGAAATTTAAGTGGTTCCTACAAGACCACAGTGCGCATAATAACTTCTTCAAGACTTGGAAGAAATACGATATAAAATAATCTGTAGATGTATAACCCTAAACATCTTCAGTAATGAACTATGAATTTAACTTTTTAAAAATATTAAAAAAGAAATGTGTCAGCTGTAACAGCCATGCACACAGTATCAGAGTAGGCACTTCTAAGACTAGCAAGCATGTGCATTGGATATTAAAAGAGGCTTGTACCCAACCAAAGTATTGCCTTATTGAAACATAATGATTCAAGACAAGCCTCTCGTTAATTCTTTCAGGCATCATTTAAGCACTTACAAAACAGGTCTCAAGGACATCCCAAAATGAGTAACAAGAAAGGAAAATTGGTATAAGTATCCAACAAGAAATGCAATTAAATGTATATCTAATGGTGAGGCCTAAAAAGTGCACAATAGACTTAGATTTGGAGAATTATTACCTAATTGGAGCTGGAGCTGGCGACAACCCAGATGGTAAAGAACCCACATACTTCACTCTGTCACCTGCCAAAACAACAAAACAATCAGTTAAAAGAAATATGTTTTGCAACCTAGACTAAAAGAAGGGTTTGAGCGTGCACCTTTTTTGAAAGTATAGTTTTTTGATGAAGCTGTAGACGCTTCGTGCTTGGGTTGAGCCTGAGAACTCACAGTAGAACCCCCAGTAATATCAGCCTCCACACTAGAGGCCGGTTTTTTAAGGTGTAGAGCAGCAGCATTCCGTCTAGAGTACACAATTGCCCTCTCATGCTTTGAACTTTCTTTTACTGGATCAGCTTCTTTTGTTGTTGGTCCCTAAATAATTTTTTTTAAGTAATACGTCAACAAAAACTGATATAGTTTATGAGACAGCTATGAATAAGACAGACATCCGAAAGCAGGTGGCACAGAAGCTTACACCGGGCAATAGAATAGTGTCAACAATAAGAAGCCCTACGCCAAAATACTTAGCAAGTGCCTTAGCCAATGTTTCTTGGTATATTTCTGAACCTATGAAGGAAAAGAGAAATGCAGACCATCAACATTAGGTAGGAACTGTAAGACAAATATCTGCACAAATAAAAAGAAAACACTGAGCTACATTACCTGCAGGACCTGACAGCAAGATTCTCGGGCACACAGTAGGAAGATCTGAAGTGAACTTCGCAAATTTATTGCATTTCAAGTGTATGTATGTCGAAGCAATAAGAACATTTTTTGTGGTTTCACTGTCAAAAAACACACAATTAATAAATGGAAAATCAGAAAACATGTTAAAAAAAGTACTGGAAGACTCTGCCTCAGGAAGTAAATATTGCATGCCCTTTTCTCATATAGATAATTTTTTAAGCCAAGATTGTACAAAAATTTTCAACATAATTATTGCTGTCCTTTTAGATTGAGGAAGGGATTTTGTACTTCAGTGGGAGAAAACAAATAGGTTCCCCAAAACCGCTATGATTTTTTATATAAAAATTATGGAAGATATCTATCAATAGCACTAAAAAAATTATTGTTGATGTATAAAAATAATCAAATAAAACAAATAAAAATATCATGTCAATTATGATACAGTTATGAGATAGTCATAAGCAATGTGCCCAATTGAAATCATTTGATGTTTTTGATTCAATCATTCTAGCTTATATCAAAAAAATTCCTCGCCATTCTGGTACAGACACCTCCAGCCTAATTCAAATACAACAATTTTACTATTCATTTAACTTCTCCAAGGATTTTTCCAACCTATCTACCGAAACAAACCAATTCATTCCAAACACAACCTAAAATAAACAAAATGCTAATTATATATTCAATGCTCTATAAGAAGGCAAATAAATTTAACGCATGCCATATACTTATGTGATTATTGTTGCAAAAAGGAAAATATCAAACAAGATTATTTTCTTTATTGCATAGAACTCATAACCAAGCAAGGACATAACAACACATTTAGCAAGTAGCTACAATATAGACCTGTTGGATGGAATTACATTTGAAAAGATCTTCCAACTTTATAAACAGGCACATGGAAGAGATGGAAAGTAACTGAACAAGAAAATGAACCTTTCCACAACACAGAAAAATGCATAAGCAGGACCATCGTTCATCAAAGCATAAGAAAAGAACAGATGAACAAATATAAATATCAATGTGCTTATCTCACTACAATACTAAATCTCAATTAATCATTAGTATCTAAGCAAAATTTCACACTTGTCCAGAAGCAGTTGTTAACTAACACAAGCACAACAAATGACTAACTGCTCAATTTTTCTACAAGCCAATGTTGCACAATCATAGATATGCATAACGTACGTTGAGAACCATGGCCTGTATCTATGATTACTATCGAGTGGGCTGGGAAGGATTGAAAATATGAAAGAGCTTTTACCTTAGATAATAAGGAAAATCCTGAAATGAAACCTCAATATTATCGCAATGTAGTAATCCTTGACGTAAAGCGTCTTTGTATGCCTCACGTCTCAATGATATGGAAATGGGAAGAACATCCTTGTTTTGATCTCTGATTGATGCCCTATAATCATCAAGAATTTTAGATCTACTACGGCTTATCTCAAACTTGGGAATTGTTGAACCACCTAGAATCTGCAGAAGTGGTCTCAAGTCACTATTTTTAGGAAGATTTTTGCCATCCTCGGAAGCAAAATTTGAGCTCTCATTGGCAACATCAGCCTTCTCAACAACAGACAAAGTCGTCCCATCCTTATCGTCCAAAGCATCCTTCGCATCTTTCTTTTCATTGTTTACACAAGTGTCTGAAACTTCACAAGAACGCGAAGATGGTAACACAGAACCATGTTGGACATCTACAACATCCTGAGACGAAGAAGGGGGTACAGATAATTCTTCAGGGTGGTTTGACAGTGATCCGAATGATGCTACAGGAAAAGCAGAAGGGTCTCCTGATCTTGCCTCAATATGCAAATCTTTTATGGATCCATCATGAGCTTCTAATATGCTGACCGGAGGAGGGACATCCGTTGCCGATGAACTTATATTGGTGAGCTGTTCGAAGATCTGAAAGTATGCTAAGGAATATGCAGGTGTACAAATGTGATTTATTAACACATATACTTTGTCCCATTCATCCATACTTAGCAAACTAGAATATACCAAACATTCTAGCAACTATTATAACTGGAACACATAGGATGAACAAAAGAAAGAACTAAAACATAATGATAAAAAAGGATACATAGACATAATTTTCGGACAGGCTAAACACCACTTCATCACCTCCTTTAATAGGAATGGTGGTATCTTTTGAGAAATTCTTGCCATTCACTTGTACAACTCCTTTTTTCCCAATGATTTCAAGCAGCGCAAGTGATTCCCCTCCCTAGATCAGGCATAAAATCAATGGAAGATGAACATGAATACTACTACCATGCTGAGAACCAGAAGATTCATATTTTCAACCAAAACTAACTTCAAAGTCACATACCTCAGACTCCATGAGCTTCAGTTTGCACAAGGATTTACTAATTGTTGAATCTTTCACCCACAAATCACATTGACGGCCTTGACCAACAGTGAAAGTCGGCCGATAAATGAAAACATGTGGATGCTGAGAAAAAGATGATTACATGAATAAAAACATGATTATTGACCATGATAGAGATAAGGGTTATAGTAGTTCACCAAACAAGCACATTCACAACACACAAGCACCAAGCCCCACACATAAAAGGTAAATTTTCAACCCCCATGCACAAAACCAATTAAGATATAAAACCAAAGACTTCTCCAAAGAATGATACCTCAGACGTCAACCATGGATCATATAACTCACTTATGTGTGTCACCAGTTACAGTGCATGTACCGGTCATGATTGTTATTAAGTTGAGTTCACGATTTTAAGGATGGTTAGGAGGAGGATACAAACCTCAAAAAAAATCTTGAGTCAAGAGTCATTTCCAAAATCATTACATAATGTGAACTCTTTCACCAAGTTAATTTCTTGCCACGAATCAAGTATCAGATACTACTTAAAACGTGACATGGAAGTGTTGATTGCTTCTCCCAAACTGGATCCCGCCTCCCTCAGCCAGTTAAAAAATGAGCGAAAATGTGCAAGGAAAGAATTACAGAACCGGTTCAAACATGGAGCTTGACAGAGCAGCACCAACAAATTTAAATCACAACCAAGCAAAGGATCCAGTCTAAAATCCCAGATCAACAAATAACCAAATCCCTATTATCTCAAAACCTAGACACGTAGCATCCACGCAAGCTACTTCATATGAGAGAATTAATGCTATTCTCAGCTTAATTTAAAATGACAGAAAAAGACTGCCTTCATCTTAAAAAAACATGCTCTTTAGAGATAAGTTTTGGGGACTTTTTTTTTTCTGAATTTAAAACAAGTGAAGAGACCAGTATAAGGCACTAAGTGGAATTTAAAAGTGCAGGAACTTGCTCATCCTGTCCTTCTAACCAAATTCGTGGAAGGACAGAAGCCACATACCGACATTACGAGTACCTGCCTCAATGATCCATTGGAGAATATAAACTAACATTTAATACTCTATCTTAATAGTTTAAAGTGATTTAATAAACTCAAACACAGCATTTAACAACAATTCAATGTCATAGACAGCAGAATTTTCTGTCACTTCAAGTCTTGAACTTTTAATTTATAAGAAGATGAAAGATATAGAATTGAGTAAGCCCACCAGTGGAAACTCGGAAATAAGTTTTCCCCATGCAACCCCAGAACTGGTTTTCAGTTGCCGTTTCTTTCCCCGACTCACAGATGGCCCACTAGTTTTCCCTTTCTCAGCATCAATAATAGAATCACCTGTATCCACCGCACCCATCAATCAAAAAAGCAAAAGGAAGAAGAAGAAGAAGAAGAAGAAGAAGAAAAAGAAAAAAAAAATCCTCCAAGAAAGTAAATTTGAAGAATGCTCTAAACATAAAATCAAAAAGAACAGCCAAATTCAATCAAGAAAAGGCACATGCAGAGCATGAGATCACATATACAGTCATGCGAAAAGCCAAAACCTCACCTGCCGCCACCGCCTCAGGCGCTTTCCCCAACACCGCGTCATCCGATTGCTTCTCATCGACACCTTTATCTAGATCAGCCGATCCAGCCTCCAATTCTTTTCCCACCACCGCGCCAACGACTTCTTCCGAAGACGGCGAATCATTCAAAGAAGAAGAAGACGCATCCGCAGCCTGCATGCAACAAAACCCCGAAATTCTAGAACCACCCAAATTCAAAAAAGTATAAAATCACTAAAAAAACAAAACCCTAACCTTGGATCGTTTTCGGCTGGGCTGGGAAGAGGAAGGGGATGGAAGGGGGCGCTTCGAGGAAGAAGAGCTCCGCGTTTCAACCATTTTTCCTGATCTAATAATCTGAAAATGAAAAACCTAAAATTTGATTTTCAAACTGAAAATCAAGAAAATGTTTCAAAGATATATCGATGTATACATGTATTTGTATTTATATATAAGATTTATAATACACAGCTATAGAGTGAGAGGGGGGAAGGAAGAGAGAGAGAGAGAGAGAGAGGAGAGAGAGGGGAAGAAGAAAAGTTGATGATTGCGGAGGATCAAGTTACATTATACCTTTGGCTTTATAAGGTCAATTTTAATTATTATCATAAAGCTAATTATATTGAAATTAGTAGTAATAATTACGTATAACTATGATCTCTCAAAATATATATAATATATAATATAGTTCTTGTAATTCATAATTAATTAGATCCTTAACACAAGATGCTTGTTACTTACTATAAATCTATAATCAAATTGAATTACACTAATATTCAACTTTATTTAGGGAGCCATTGCTTTTATTTTTTGAGATTTAATCAATGGCCACCGAGCCTATCTTATAAGGGTTTTATATTTTTTATTTATTATAAATATAATATCTTTTTATTATTTTTAAATAATAAAATAACTCATTTGTCGCAAAATAAGAAGTCATTTTGAGCCATATTAACAATATCATCATCAAATCTTTTTCTCAGAAAACATAAACAATTTAGTTAGCTGGTATTGTTTATATTTTATTTCAAACTCTATGAATAGAACCATTTTTGTAGAAAAAATTAAAATACTTTTAAAATAATAGAACTCGATCGAACTATTTATAAGATATATATATAAAAGATATATTGTAAATAAAAAATATATTATAGATAAACATATATATAGACACACACATATATGCTTTTAATAGGTTTTGATAGTACTATTTATTTTGAGTACTAATGAAAATTTTCGATCTATTGTTAAGACCTAAAACATAAATATTATGTATTTGTCAATCAAACTACTGAAGAAGCAATTAAAAAAAATAGAGTTTTTTGATTTATGAAATTAACGAGAAACTTAAACTTTTAAATGCATCCCTATAAAAAAGTATCATCGAGATATGCGAGTATTTTAAGTTAACTTTTATGGATGTGGTAGTCTTTTAAGGCAAAATGGTCCTTTTACTAATTAATGAACGGCGAAATTGGCATGAAATATTAATTTTTGTTGGATGGAAAAATATATCTTTTGCTATAGAGAAAAGAGCATTCATCGTGATTTTCACTTTAATTAATTTGGTTATATTTAGATTGAAAGATTTAAAATTAATGTATTTGGAATAAAATGATTCTAAATCCATCAAATGTGAGTCGATCAAATACCTTTGAAATATTAATAAAAAATTAAGGACATTCTAGTCAATCAACAAAAATTTTATTATGTATTATTATTTCATTCTCAAATTACTCAATTCATTGAAGCCATAGAATTTATGAAAAATTATTTTAATACTAAAGGAAATAATATTGATCCTTACTTAATATAAAAAGAGAAACTCTGATAAAATAAGGAAAATATTTCACTAAATATTCTATATTTATTTATATTTATACTTAATATAAAAGAGGAAACCCCTTAAAATATGCTTAAAAAGACACATGCCACTTCAATAAAATATAAGTTAGAAAAAAGTATATGTAAAAAAATAGTAGTTTTTTTTTTAAAACTAAAATGCTAAACTTCAAATAACTTTTTTGTTGCAAATGCAATTTTGACATGTGATATATCAAATTAATGGTCTTTTCATGATATTTAATTTGATATCAATATAGTATATATTTAAAAAATATTGTATCTAAAATATAAAATAAATTGTTTATGAGTTTATTTGAAATATGTGTTAGGTTAAAATAAAAATGGATTAAATTCTTATGCTAATAAAAATAATAAATATTATTTATAGAATAAAATAATAAATATTATTTATAAACTAAAACATATTACATTATTCAAGTATTAATTAGTTATTTGATTTTAATATTTTTCCACTTATTTTAAATATTTCTATTGACTTTGATGAATTATAATGGGTTAGAATAAGTTTGAATTCTAAAACTTAATTCGTTGTGCAATTTATTATTTACTGGAGAATGTTTTAGAGAAAATGACAATGATTATACTTCAAATTGATTTAAGTGGAACCCTAAAATATTATTTAATATTTAATTTTGTTAATAAATATAAAGAAAAACAAACACACACACAATATATTTTAAAAATACAAGGGTTTTTCTTGTATCGTTTAAAACACTTGTCCATTACAAGATAAAAAGAAAAAAGACACATGTGTTAAACACACACTACAAATGTGTGTTAGTCACAATATATATATATATTATTTTATATTTCATAAGTATATTATTTTCACAATGGCCTCTTGCTTATGCAATTATATATTTTAAAAAAACTCATATGACATACATTTTATCATCATTATATAACAATAATATAATATCTTGATATATTACTAATATAATATAATATATATTCTATCCCGTGCATCGCATGGGCGAACACCTAGTTGTAATATAAAAGCAGAAGTTTGATGTTTGGTATATACAACGAAATTACGAAAAAGCCCTTGTTTAACAAGTGAAATAATATGGTTGTTATATATTAATGATATATATATATATATATTGGTGTATTTGTTATTTTATTTTTTATACATACATAGAATAAAATACATTATGTTATGCTATAATATCTTATGACATTTGTTATTATAGCTTAAAATATCATATATATGATACAGTTATATGCTATAGAATAATAACTAATAAACATTATGTGAAATGATAATTTAATCATCACTATCAAGATGGATCAAACAATTTTCATTTTGTTGCTCCAATCATGTGAATGTAATACTTATGTAAAAGAAAAGTATTAATAATGAATCAAATGATAAAAATAAATAAATAAATAAAAATCCGTATAAAATTGCATAGTGTTACAACTTACAACAAGACTATTACATTTTCAATTTAAGTGATACATTTTGGGGAAATATGACATTTTTTGACAAAAAAAAAAAAAAAAATTATATGATAAAAAATTGTTTATTTCATGAGTAATAGTTTTCACAACAATAATCCAATTTTTTTAAATGATACTTTTTCAATAATGTATAATATATTTTCAACTAAAATCATACTTTAGATTAAAACAAAAGTAATGTAATTTCAACCAAAATTTTTTTTTTTTTTAAACAAAAGGTAACATGTTTTGTGAAAAGTATTACTAATGAATTTAAAGATGAAAAATAGAACTTTTCATATTTGATTTAAACAATAAATAATTTCTTATAATCTCATTAAGTAATTTTGATTTAAGACAAAAATACGTGTTTAACAAAAGTAAGACTTTGTAAAATATTAATGCTAGTGCATTTAAAAGATAAAACTTTGAAAAAAATTCAGAAAAAAATAAAGTAAGAAAGTCTTATTTTAATAATGACTTTTTAGTTTCATTAGTAATATTTTTGAAAGAACAATATTTTCCCAAATATTTGGAACAATATAGTGATTAAGTCAATTCACACTATCATGCATCTATGATAATAGTTGGAACAAATAGAGAAACGTACATATGACATGTGTATAACTTCGTTTGAAATCGATATGGGTTTCTTTATTTTAAATTTGGCACGAAATATTTTGAATCACAAAATATCTCATCTTCATTTATTTTGAGTTGTAAAATTAAATTTTACAATCCAATAAAATTCTACTTTAATAGTACTATCTATACCTATTATGCACTTTATTATATATCTATATTCCTATTTTATTTTTATTTTTTAAAATTTTCTCTCTTTCTCTTTACTAAATTTTTATTTTCCAGGTCTAAATTTTCTGGCAAAAAAAAAAAAAAAGAGAAGAGTCTGCACGTGCTTTGTTGCACGCGCTAGGGATGTGGGTGAGATTCTGGCCTAAAGTAGTTGGCCAATCACCTTTTTTCTCTTTTTCTTTTTTTTTTCTTTTTTTAATTATTTTACCTCAAATTTCAAACGCTTATAATTTTACGTCTCAACTCATTTTTTCATCAAAAATAAAATAAATTAATTTTTTTTTCAAGATCTTTAATTTAATATCCATATTGCATATACAAAAATATTAAATATTTTCATTTTAATTGGAATATATTTTTATATTTAAAATAATTGAAACAAAATACACAATTTAATAAATAGATTACTATTAATTATAATTTATTATTATATTATTACACATATTACAAATCGTGCAACGGACGGAATAAATACTAATTAATCATTATCAATACAACATAATATTACAACAAATTTTTTTTTCAGCATTGATTTGATATCTACAATACAATCATACCCTATATAATCTCAAAACAAACAAGAATTATCTCTATTTAACTTTGTTTCACCATCTTAAGATTTAAAAGTAGAAATATAACATGAAGTACCAATATCAATATTGGTCGGACGAGGATCGCATGTGATTGTCATTTGCATTTGAACATCAGGGGACATTATTTTTATACAAGTGTTATTTATTAAAAAATCAACCTTTTATTTATTTATTTATTATACTTGTATTGCCAAACAATATTTACATAGTTTATTATATCAACCTTTTATTTATTTATTTATTATACTAGAGTTTTGATATAATTTAAACCATTTTTAAATGTTTTTACCAATAATATAAATATATCCATCAATATTTTGTAAAATTAAGAAATCGTTAGTCCCATTGTAGTTGTTGATATGCATCGGATTGTTCATGATTCCTTTCAGTCCTCAATCAAAAATCAATTGTGAATATTTATATCAGATTGAGTCAGATCTCAAGTAGAAGCAAGAAATACATCCTTGTGGAGATATTTTTCAAAAAAAAATTATACAATTTTTTTTTTTTAATTTAATTTATTCAAACATACGTTTCTTACGATAAATGTATACATTATAAAGTTAACTCCAACTAATATGACAGGGAATTTAACTTGTAAAACATAGGTTATGAATGACAATGGAACAAGGTGGGGCAGCCTGATATAGGTAATGGGATAGGGTGTAGTGATCCATTTTAAATTGATTTTTTTTAAATTTTAATATTCATACATAATAATATTTTTTGAAAATATATAAATTTAAGATTTAAATAAAAAATAAATAAACAACTTGAAAACGTGTTTATAAAAAAATTAAATTCACCTTTTAAAGATATTTAAAACAATTAAAATTTTAATTATAATATGATATTGTTTCTTATATTATATTATTGCAATAAAAGTTGACTTAACATTTTATTCATAAAGTTGATTCATCATTATTTATGTTAGGGTGAAAAAACAAAAATTATGGATCATTTGACACTTTGCTATATCATTTTTTAAAGTTTTCACTGATTTTGTACTTTGGTATATTTTCGGCTACTACATCATTTTTCTGGATAACATTTAACCACGTGCTTGTCATTTGCAAACTTTAAGGACAAAACAGTCAATTTGATCCTAAAAATAAAAAAATTGCACATAATTATAATTTAAATAATATCCGTTCTTACAAAGAATTAAACAAGCCATAAAAAATTTGAAATACATGAATTCTCAAAAATATTACCAAAACTTACTAAATTTTTTTAACAAGAAATCCTTAGAAAATACTAAAACAAAATGAATTTTCTAGATTTAACTATTTTCTTTATATTTATTTTTATGCTATTATTCTCAAATAAACTATTTAATTTTATAATATTTATTTGGGGTATTCATATCATCTCTATTTCTACTTTATTTACAAACATTTTAATGTTGTCTTCATCTTATTTTCTATGTTTTTGTTTAATATTTGGTATTTTTTGTCTATTGTTTTTTTGTTTTTCTATTTATTATATTATTTTTGAATTTTTATTTTTCTAAAGTTCTCTTTAATGTTATGGTTTTCCTCTCTCCATCTATGATTTTTTCTTTGTTTTTTTTACATTTAATGTATACTTTATTTTATTTTACCTGAAATTTTCTTTTAATTATTTTCAAATTTTATAGTTTTTTTTTTAATCCAAAATAACTGTTTTATCTCTAAAATATGCACATACCAAATTCATTCTTAAATGTTGATTGGAAAAGTGGTGTGATAGTAAAAAATATGCCAAAATACAAAATACTATACTTTGTATGTTAAAATATAAATATTAAAAGATAATACAATAAAGTGCTAAATCACTCATTTTGGAAGAAGTTTTTGTTTATTACCCTTTATGTTATATATGATAAATATTATAAATACTCTATATATGCATGTTAAAGTACTATATATATTTATATATATATATAAAAAAAAAGATAACTATATATAATCAACTTGAATAGAACAATCATGAATGAAGTGGTGCCCAAGCCTCCACTATGGGCTTGAGGCGTTCTATGTATATCTATATCAAAGGAGAAATATTCTGCCTAAACTATTTTTTAATTATGATATTTATTTTTCTATATAAATTTTTATATCAATATATATCTATATATTTGATTGAGAAAGTTATAAATTTTTATGTTAAAATCACACTTATTATTTTGCAAGTTTTTATCTACAAAATATGTTAATCTGATTAACTTTTTTATTATTTTTATTTTTCACTAAAATTTTAGAAGCTTATAACTTTTTTTGTTTCAACTCCATTTAAAAAAAAATCTAATTGAATTATTTTTCACGATTTTTAATTTAACATCCATATTGCACATATATATACACATATACATAAATTAAAATTTAATTATTAAATATAATTTTTTTAAAGTTAATTGTGATATATATATATATATATATATATGAAAAGAAGTGTCATCTTAAATAGAAAAAAATCAAAATTTTCTGCCTAAATTATTATTAATTATGATAATTTTTTTATACAAATTTTTATCAATATTTATCTATAAGACATAATAAAATAATTTGACTCAAAGAGTCATGATTTAATGGTTACTAAAAATTGCAATAAAATATTATTATATTATTATTATTTTCTTAAAATTATTTTATTATATGAGTATATAAAAACAAACTTCCAAATATTCTGTAAATATAAATTGTAATTCAATTTTGATCATATAATTTCATAAATTATGGGATATAAATAGCCAATATATCCGTGTATATAAGTTTGATTGCAATAAATTGATTTGATTTAAAAATAAAAATAATTTATATTTAAATAACTTAGTAATGGCAGTAGTATGCCTTTGATGAAAATTGAAGTTGGTGGTGGAAAATAATATATGAGGAACTCATTATATTTGCATTTAATGTTTGTTTGTGAATATTAAGTAACAATTTGGTGCAAATGTTGATTATGTTTGTAGGTTTATATATGTGTTTTTTCTTCATTTCTTTATTCTACGGGATTACTTTTTCTTTCAGTAGTTATATTGAAGCATATGTAATACATTTATTTTAATTTTTATATTGTAACTCCTCGAAAAATTCTCATCTTTGTCTGCGTAGAATAACATTCACTTTAAAAAACAAAAAAAATTAAAATAAATACTAGCAAAATCAAGAAAAAAAACAAGTTTCATAAAATAGTAATGTTCAAATATCCATCAAATTTTAATAAATTTGTTTAATATCTTAGTGGTTTTATTTTAAATTTTTTTATAAGTCAAAACACGTTTATCACTAGATGCGCCATTAGTTAATATGTAAAACAAAAATATGTTTTTAAAATAAAATTTTATTTTTGACAAATTTAGCACTTCATATTTTTTTTTAAATATAATTTTTTAACAAACAATAAAAAATTATTTGAATAGGGACCAAAGAATTTTTAGTTGAGATGCCTAATCATGTTTATTTAATTTATTTTATTTAATTTGAAATTTAAAAACTCAAAATTCTATAAATTAATAAAATAATAAAAAATTTAAAAATAAATAACACTGCAACTAACGGGAGAAACTACTAGTTAGCTATCGTCCTATAAAATTGTTATCCTAATTCTTGTTTTAAAATAAAAATACAATTAAAAGAAAAAAGAAAAAAGAAAAAAAGAACAACTATGAGTTCAATTGTGGGCCTGAGAGAGAGAGAGAGAACAATTCTATGAACATAGTACACGATGAGCCACCATATTGAGTTCATCGAGTTGAGTGTAGCTAGGGACAGCTAATTATGTGTCAAGTCGGCAAAATAAATAAGACCGCTCAATTAAATTTATATAATATTCATCATTTATTTGTAACTGAAAAATGAATATTCTGGAGTCTTTCCTATATTATACTTTTATTTTTAAATCTCAAGTGTCAGTGTGGTTTATTGATTACTATTAGAAACAATTTCGAGCACTTTTTATTTCTTAAAATAGAAAGAACGTGAATAAATAAATAAATAAATAAAATGGGTTGATAGAAAGGGATTTTGAGACATAATTACAATCTTAAACTTTGTCTGTTTGCACATAATTCAGTTCAAAATTATGAAATGCCAAAATTTGTCCAATTTCTTTCCTTTTAATTTTCTCCAGAAAAAAATGTGGCCATTCATTAAAGATAAAAAATGAGAGGGGTGAATAAATACACACATTAATGTCGTAGAGCAAAATTTTAAGAAAACAAACAAAATATAACCCAATCCATACATTATCGTCAACACACAACCAAACAAAAACTTTTCACTCACACTCCAAATCTGCTTTTTTCCCCCTTCTCTTTTTTAACTGAAAATTCGAGACTAAGAATCGAACCTCTAACCCTTATCAAATAATAGAGAGACGGTATATATAAAAAAAAAAGAAATTAATATAATTTTTCTGTTTCTTTTTAATTTTAAAAAATATTTTTGAAAAATAATAACTTAACTTTTGATTTGCTGAATTATTTTAATTGTATTTTAAGAATTGTGAAGTTTTGATTCATAACTACAAGAATAGCATTTCTAATCCTATGTCTTTCAAGCATTACACACACACGTATATATTATTTAAAGGATTAATTAAAATTTATGAATTATATATTAATCTTGATTACACCATAAAATTTAAAAATTAACATATGGAATTACTAACTATGCAGTTTTTATTACTTTTCAATTCTACATCCGCCACATTTTCCAACATCATATTGGATGCCACCGCAATCATTAGGCATGAAATAACAAGATCCATCATCTATTTTATCATCACCGCAACAATTATAAATCAAAGGTGAAATATACGATCAACTTTAATTATCATATTTATTTTACAATATGAGTAACAACAAGTGACAAAATATACATTCGGTTTAAGATGATTCGTAAATTTATATATAGCTTAAAAAATAACCTATAATTTATATTTTTTATGTAATTAATCATATTTTATATGTAATGCGATATACATAATGAATATTTAGATGCCTTATTTTGTAATGTCAATATTCTTTTACACTACATTCATTTAATGTTAGTGCAAATCCTACATGGGTTCTTATAATTTTTTAAGGGATAATAAAATGTGAGAGTTTTAAGAAAATTAAATCATTATCCCAATAAATCTCAATATATTTGTTCTGAACTCACGTTTTTTTTTTATTATAAGAATTGATTTCTAATAATGTTCTTTAATATTGATAGCAAATAATGTAAATTATATAAAATAAATTAACTTATAAATTTATTAAAATATTGTTGTCCATTTGATATGCGACACAAATCGCTTCTTTTTAATACTTCTTCGGTGAAATTAATATAAGTTATATTTTAAAAGTTAATATTTTATTTTTATTAGTTAAAACAATTTTTTTTTATTTCATTCAAAAATATATAATTAAATCAATTGAATAAAAAATTATCTAAGTGCAAAATTATAACTTTTATATTATTATACTATCATTGAATTAACAAAAAAAAGTTATATTTTTGAAAAAATATTTTTTTTTTTCCTTTGTTATTTGGTGGTACGCATTGGTCAGCTGCACCATCAAAATTTCACTGGGCGCAGTACATACTACATAATTCATCTGGCGAAATTACCTTTTAGTCCCCTCGTACAAGTACAGCAGCTGAGCTAATAAGGGAAGTTCGCTAAGCATAAAAAATCACCAAAAAATAGATTATTATTATTATTTTTTAAATAAAGATATTAATTTGCAATATATATATATATATATAGATAGATAGATATAGTGTTCCAGAAATTCAAAGGGAAAAATCTTCACAAGAGCAGGCGCAGCACTCCTCCAGCGGCTGCAAAACTCAGCAACCCAATATACCAAAAAACCTTATCACAATTCACATCTCTCACTACTATTCCTTCCCCTCTCTCATCTTTCCAAACTCCTTATCCATAAACCCTCAAAACCCTTTTCTCCGAATTCTTTATCCCATTTTTTCTCATTTGGAGTACTTCAATGGACTCGAAGGAAGCGGCATCGAATCCTATCTCCGAAGTTACATCAGGTTCTAACGCATCTTCTTCTTCTCCATATGATAATGAAGCCTTATTGAGTAAAGCAATTGCTTTGAACGAAAATAGTGACGATAACAATAGGGATGATAGTAAGGGCACCTTATCCGAGGATGAGGGTTATGTGAGCGGTTACGAGGAGTTCGACACGGAGGCCGTTGTGGAGGGGAATTCTGATGCCTCGGCAAAGGTTGAATCCTTGCCAATTTCAGGGGTTGTTGGAAATGATGATGACGACGTTTTAAAAGGGGATAGGGCTATTGAGGGAGATGCAGATGTGGTTGGCAAGGATTTTGTGGGTGGAATTGCTGTAGATGATAATGATGGAGAGGGAAGGGTTGGTGGGGTTGAGGGTTTAGATAGGAAGAGTGAAATTCCTGATTCTGTTGTGAAATTGGGCGTGAATCTCGATGAGGGGGTGGCAGAAAGTGGCACTGAGATTCCGGAGGTCGAAGATGGAAAAGTGGTTGTTGAAGAAGTTGAGATGAAAGGGGAGGAGTCGGAGAAGGAGGAAAATATTGGATCTCTGACCCTTGGGGATGAGGTGAGTGAGCCTGTAATGAAAGAAGTTTCACAATTGGCGGCTGTTAAACCAGAAGAATCCGAGTTGATTGATGCAGGTGATGTCAAACCCATGCCTGAAGAGGATTCTATAGTCGATTCTATTCAGGTTGATGTGGCTGGTCCTGGGGTTGCTGTTGTTGGAGAGACAGAAGAAAATGGAGATATGGTGACTAAACCGGAGGAGGAAGTGGTCAAGGAAGTGGCTTTGGCTGAGCCAGAAAAACCAGATGTGGTTGGTCTTGGTGATGTGAGCCTTACAAGTAAAGCTGCTTCTGATGTTTCTGGTGGTGGGGCAGCTGTTGTCGTGGAGAAGGAAGAAAATGGAGCTGAGGAGAATATATTAGAGCCAAAGGAGGATGTGAGAATCACACCTGAAGGGGATTCTGTTGTTGATGCCATTCAGGTTGATTTAGTGGAGCCTGGGGTAGCTGTTGTTGGGGAGTCTGAAGAGAATGGAGGTGAAAAGATTGATGGAGTGGAGGTTCCACTTCAATCAATTGGTGGTGCTGCTGAAAATGGCAATGGTGTCAGTGATCGTGATGTTGGACTGGATTTCCAAAATTCTGAAGCTGCAGCTGATAATACAGGTGATGATGATGTTGAGTCAGAGTCACTTAAATCCGAGAAATATGTGGTGGGCTGTGAAAAGATTGAAAATTTAGATGAAGAGGATGTTGTCCATTTGGTGAATGGAGTTCAGACATCCATGACCAGTAGTGATTCTATTGATGGCAGTGAAACTCTGGAGAATGGCATTACAAAGACTCACACCGATAGGGAGGTCAGGATCGAGGATAAAATAGTAGGGTTGGATGAGCATCCCGATGTTCATGCTCAGAATAATGGATTAGCAGATGGTTTATCTGAGGAATCAAAAGGGACCACATCTGTCGAATCAAAAGCTGTAGGTGATCCCCAAGAAATTAGAGAAGTGGAGGATGAGGAGGTTCACCCTGAAGGTTCTATCTCAGATGGGGACACTGATGGTATGATCTTTGGTAGCTCTGAATCGGCCAAAAAGTTCATTGAGGAGTTGGAACGAGAATCTGGCGGGGATTCTCATACGGGTCTTGACCGTTCATTTGACCATTCTCAGAGAATTGATGGTCAGATTGTAACAGATTCTGAAGAAGAAGAAGGTGAAACTGACGAGGAGGGAGATGGTAAGGAGTTGTTTGATTCTGCTGCACTTGCAGCTCTTCTGAAGGCTGCAACAGGTGCTGATTCAGGTGGTGGCAATATCACTATCACCTCTCAAGATGGATCCAGGCTTTTCTCGGTGGAGCGACCTGCTGGTCTTGGATCCTCTCTTCAGTCCTTGAGACCTGCTCCTCGACAAAACCGCCCAAGCCTTTTTAGCACTTTGACTCCTGCTGGTGGTGGAGAGTCTGAGGAGAACTTGACTGAAGAGGAGAAGAAGAAACTGGAGAAATTGCAACAGATAAGGGTGAAGTTTCTGAGGCTTGTTCACAGATTAGGCCTCTCTCCTGAAGAATCTGTGGCATCACAGGTTCTATACAGGCTGGCACTTCTTGGTGGAAGGCAAGGCACTCAAACTTTCAGCTTGGATGCTGCCAAGAGGACAGCACTGCAGCTTGAAGCAGAGGATAAAGATGATTTAGACTTCTCAGTGAACATTCTGGCTCTTGGAAAATCTGGGGTGGGGAAAAGTGCCACCATAAATTCATTATTTGGAGAAGAGAAGGCTGCAATTGATGCATTCGAAACTGGGACAGCTTCTGTTAAGGAAATCTCTGGGATTGTTGATGGGGTGAAGATTCGGGTTGTGGACACGCCTGGTCTAAAATCTTCTGTGATGGAGCAGGGTTTCAACCGTAGCGTCTTGTCTTCTGCAAAGAAGTTCACAAAGAAAAACCCCCCTGATGTTGTTCTTTATGTGGATCGGTTGGATGCACAATCTAGAGATCTTAATGATCTTCCGCTCTTGAAGACTGTTACTGGCGTTCTTGGCTCTTCCATCTGGAGAAGTGCGATAGTCACCCTTACTCATGGTATGTCTGCACCCCCAGATGGACCTTCTGGTACCCCTCTGAGCTATGAGGTGTTTGTTTCTCAGAGGTCGCATGTTGTTCAGCAGTCGATTGGCCACGCTGTGGGTGATTTACGAATGATGAGCCCAAGTTTGATGAATCCCGTTTCTCTTGTGGAAAACCACCCAGCTTGTAGGAAGAACAGGGAGGGCCAGAAAATACTTCCTAATGGTCAGATATGGAGGCCTCAGTTACTGCTCCTATGTTATTCAATGAAGATTTTATCAGAAGCCAGTTCGATCTCAAAGCCTCAAGACCCGTTTGATCACAGGAAGCTCTTTGGTTTTCGGGCCCGCTCACCACCTCTTCCATACATGTTATCCTCAATGTTGCAGTCCCGTCCACACCCGAAGCTTCCATCCGATCAAGGTGGTGACAGTGTTGATTCTGATATTGATTTGGACGAGTTTTCGGATTCTGATCAAGAAGAGGAGGATGAGTATGACCAGCTTCCCCCATTCAAGCCTCTCAGAAAAGCTCAGCTAGGCAAGCTCAGTAAAGAACAGAGGAGGGCATATTTTGAAGAGTATGATTACAGGGTGAAGCTTCTCCAGAAAAAGCAGTGGAGAGAGGAGTTGAGAAGGATGAGGGAGATTAAAAAGAAAGGCAAGGATGCTGCAATTGATTACGGTTTTCCAGAGGACGATTCGGACCCTGGAGCTGCAGCTCCTGTGGCGGTTCCCCTACCCGACATGGCTCTCCCACCCTCTTTCGATGGCGACAACCCTGCATATCGGTACCGATTCTTGGAGCCCACTTCACAGTTTCTTGCACGGCCCGTTCTAGATACCCATGGGTGGGACCATGACTGTGGCTATGATGGTGTCAACCTCGAACACAGCCTTGCTATTGCGAGTCGATTCCCAGCATCTTACACTGTCCAAATCACAAAAGACAAGAAGGACTTCACCATCAGTTTGGATTCCTCAATTTCAGCTAAGCAAGGGGACAACATCTCCACCATGGCTGGATTTGACATCCAGAGCATCGGAAAGCAACTCGCATACATTGTTAGAGGCGAGACCAAGATCAAGAACCTGAAGAAAAACAAGGCCACGGGTGGAATATCTTTCACATTCTTAGGCGAAAACATCGTCCCTGGTGTGAAGGTCGAAGATCAAATCACATTTGGAAGGCAATATGCGTTGGTGGGCAGCGCTGGTGCTGTTCGATCTCAGAATGATACAGCTTATGGGGCCAACTTTGAGCTGCAGAGGAGGGAGCTCGACTACCCAATTGGCCAGGTCCAGTCCACATTCAGCATGTCCATAATTAAATGGAGAGGGGATTTAGCACTCGGGTTCAATAGCTTGGCCCAGTTTGCTATCGGGCGTAACTCAAAGGTGGCCGTTCGTGCTGGAATCAATAACAAGCTCAGTGGTCAGGTGACGGTGAGGACAAGCAGCTCGGAGCATCTTTCGCTGGCACTTACTGCGGTTATTCCGGTGTTTCTTTCTGTCTACAAGAAACTCTACCCTGGTGCAGCGGAGAAGTACTCGATTTACTAGTTTTTTGTTTGCCTTTATTGATGCGTTTGTTTTTCTACTTTTAAGCAGAGCATGCATGATTCGAGACAGTGATGGCCTTTTATTTTGGCTGCTTTTTTGAATAATAGTAATTTTGCTATATTTCATTTATGTTTCTTGATGGTATCTGAGATATGAGCGATGAGTTATCCTTGCTTGAGTATAAATTATTGATGGTTTTATGTTTTTCTTACAAATGCTTGCTGGCCTATTTGAAAGCACGCGCACGTGGAACTTGATCTTATATACGAGGTTCAAACAGTTGAGCTTTACTTGATTAATAGGGTATGTTTGTTTTAAGCCTCTCATTCAAAAATTCATTTTTGAATGTAAAAATATTCTATTCCCCTTTACATTATAGTCAAGTTTAGTTTCAGCATTTCTTCATAATTTACATTATTAAATTTTTATCTACAACTCCAACAATTTTATAAATTTTCGCGTGAATTTTGCTCTTTTTTATAATTTTTCCCCAACATTTGTGAATTTAGTAATTATTTTTATAATTATATACTATATATATTTTTTATATACAAAATACTTATTTGGATGCGGCTGTGCTCCGAATCCTCTAATTACATCTTAATCTATTTTGAATAAAATTAGACATTATTAAAACTGACAATTTATATTTGACAATATAACAATATTTTTATAACTGGATTGGATCAGCCGGTTCCGTCAACCAAATCGGGAATTGATGCCTGGACCGGTCAAAACTATTAATAAAACTGTTTTAACGGTTGAATCGGTTAAAATCTATCCAACCGACCAACCGATTTTTTTATATATTTTTTAAAAATTTTAAATGAAAACTTTAAAAAATTAAAAAAAAACTATTTTATAGAGTGTTAATATCGTGTTTTTAAGTTATGTATTTATAAACATTATTATTTGTGGATGTTAATACATAGTATATGTTGTAACATCATAAAATAAATAAAAATAGGCTATTTTTATTTTTCGGTTGGACCGATGGTCCGACTGGTTGAACAGGCACCCGATGGCTCAACCGGTTCGATTATGAAAACACTTGAATATAGTTCGAACATCTCAATTAATGTTCAAATATATGTGCCGAATGAAAAATGATTGTTCAATCTGCCTAAGACTCATTCAGAATATTCAACCGAATAAATGAAAGTTGTGTTTAACAAATTTTTACCGCACACTACTGTAACTGTTTGGCAGGATATTTTGAATAAGACTTAGGCCAACATGCTCGTCCTTATTTGACAGATAAAGTTCCATCACAAACAAATGTGTTCGATCAATTTTGTTGAACACGAATATATGTGTTTGATATATCAGATTCGAACACATATGAGCAGACGTGCAATAAAACACTGACAAAACGAACAAAATACGAATATTCTAAATCGAATCATTTTCCAATGTATATTTTTGGCAAAAACATTTATATAACATGGTGTTCGATTGAAAAATACAAACTTTTGAAGATGTTCGATTTATTTATACAACAAGTTTCTTTTTCTCTTCATCCTGTTATTTTCTTCTTCTTTTTTTATTTTTTTATTTTTAAATTAAAAAGAAATAATTGTTATAAATATGACGTATTTAGTAAATTTTTTTTTAAATAAGATATATTTAATTTATCAGATATATTTAGCGGATTTGGAAGTCCAAATAACCAGACCCCCTACTGTTCTTTTTTTTCTTTTCTAGTTTTAGTTTTAATTTTACTAATTAATAATAGAAGTACGAGCCCCAAATTCTTGATCCGTTTGTAACCTTGAAAGTGAAATTGTTAATGGGTGAGGTTATTCATACCTCCAAAATCTCTAAATATACCCTCAAAATTTCTAAATATACCCCATAATAATTATGACAAAATTAGATATAAATAAATTTACTAAAATTCTCCTATATATTTATATTTTTTTATTTTGTTTATATTCTCAACTGCAGAAATCACGCATTATCTTCTTCTTCTCCATGATTCTTCAATACAGAAAAGTTGGAATTGCAGATTTATGGCTTTCTTGAGATTCGGCTCCAAAGCTGAACCCTTTCACCGCGAAGGCCAAACTTGATAAGGAATATACACTTAACACTAATAATTTTTTTCCAAACTTGATTTTGTTAAGAATTTTATGTATAAGGGTTCATATATATATATATATGTTAAATCAGAATTCGTGCGCGTGTGTTGTGTTCAGTACTAATTCAAACTATAATTGAACTATGTGGAAGCCAAATAGTAGTTACAACAATTTCGAGGAAGAATCCCTTCTTCCTCAAGTATTTTTATTAGATAGAGTGTTTGTTCCCACAATTACATAGTTTGGACTTACACGTCATTAGACTTCCTCTAATACTAGCCAACTCTATACCACTCTCTTCTAACAACTTACTTGACTATCGAGTCCCCTAGATGGATTTGGCTGCCGACTTCCGTACGGTAGAAATCTGAACTCTTCAGAGCCCAGTAGGCTGTACTCTCCCGAGCACAGTGGAAACCAACGAGTGGTTCACTATCACAATATCCTGCAAGAATAGGCTTAGTATCACAATCACTATCACAATATCCTGTAAGAATAGGCCTAGTATCGAAAGAATATTTTAGTCCATAGTTAGTAGTACCTGCCACATAACATATAATTCTTTTTACTGCCTTGAGGTGTGATTCATTTGCATTGGATTGATATCTATCACACAATCCCACACTAAAACTTATGTCAGGTCTACTTGCAGTAAGGTACAAGAGGCTCCCTATCATGCTTCCACTTTCATCTTTAGACAACTTGGTATTGGTTCCCATCGGTGTTTTAGCAATCATGCAGCCTTCAAGACCAAATTTATTTACCAAGTTTCTGGCATATTCCCCTTGATGTATCATGATTATATTTTTGCTTTGTTTAACCTTGAAAAAGTCGTTCACTTTATTTTTGGATGTAGAGCCGAACACAATGTCATCCACATAAATCTGTACAATGATAATGTCATTGTTCGACCACTGAGTGAACACGGTCTGGTAGACCCCTCCTCGCTTGTATCCTTGTGCAAGTAGAAACTTCGTCAGTCTCTCATACCAAGCTCTCGGGGCTTGCTTCAGTTCATACAATGCCTTTTTCAGTTTGTACACATAATTTGGGTAATGTGGATCTTCAAAACCTTTGGGTTGCTTTACATACGCTTCATCTTTTAAAAAACCATTTAAAAATACACTTTTCACATCCATTTGATAAAGTATGAATTTTTTAATACAAGCAAAGGATATAAGGATTCTTACAGACTCCAGTCGTGCAACTAGAGCAAAAGTTTCTTTGAAGTCAATTCCTTCAACTTGCGTGTAACCTTGAGCTACCAATCTGGCTTTGTTCCTTGTAATGTTTCCATGCTCATCAGTCTTGTTTTTGAAAATCCATTTAGTTCCAATGATGTTTGCATTGTCAGGTCGAGATACGAGTGTCCATACATCATTTTTAGCAAATTGTTCCAACTCTTCTTGCATGGCCAATATCCAGTTGTCATCTTTGAGTGCCTCTTTTATGTTCTTAGGTTCGATCATAGAGGTGTAACATGCATGATCTAAACCCTCCATTTTGCGGTAATCGGGTTTTGGTTTTCCACGTGTCTTTACACCTTCATTGAGATCTCCAATGATAAGTTCTTTCGGATGTTCCTTTTGAACTTTGGTGGAAGGTTCATGGTTTTCATGCTCTTCGCTCTTTGGAGTCTGATCAGTCTCTCCTGTGTCTTTACAATTTAGTTCACCTGTAGGTCGCACAGCAGATGAATCTACTTCATCCATATAAATATCCAGTCTTTCCAATGAGTCATCAAAGACAATGTTAGTACTTTAAATAAGTGTTTCAGTTATTAAAATACACGAAATACTCTATTGTTTGTAGAATAACCAAGAAACATACTTGTATTGCTTTTGGCATCGAACTTACCTAATTGTTCTCGGTCATTGTATACATAACATCTGCAGCCGAACACATAAAGATGACTGAGATTTGGAGTTTTGCCTTTCCAAATTTGATACGAGGTCATTCCCACTCATTTCCTTAAGTAGACACGGTTTGAAACATAACATGCAATATTTACCGCTTCAGCCCACCATTTTTAGCGACATTCTTGCCTAGCATCATAGCCCTGGCCATTTCCTGTAGAGTATGATTCTTTCTCTCAACTACTCCATTTTGTTGCGGTGTTTTAGGAGTTGAAAACTCATGAGTAATACCACGTGAGGTGCAAAAATAATAAAAGCATTATTTTCAAATTCTCTCCCATGGTCACTTCGTATTCAAACAACAGAATCCTGTTTTTCTTTTTCAAGTAATTTTCTCAAATTCTCCGAATGTTTCTGATTTTTCTTGAAGAAATCTTACCCAGGTATATCTTGAAAAGTCATCAACACACACAAAGATATACCTTTTACCTCCAGTACTTTTGGTCTGAACCGGTCCCATCAGGTCCATGTGTAATAGGGCCATAATCTGTTTTGTGCAAACATCGTGAGTTCCTTTGTGTGAGCTTTTTACCTGTTTGCCAAATTGGCAGGGACCACAGATTTTCTAATTCCTGTTTGAGAGTTTAGGTAACCCCCGAACACATTGGGATTTTGATAAGACAATGAGGTGGTTGTATCAAATGTGTCCTAATTTTTTATGCCATACTTCGGTTGCCCCGGTGTTTGCATTATGACAAACATAATTCTTGTCAAGAAGATAGCAGTTGTTAGTGGATCGGGTTCCAGTGAGTATACATTGATTATCAATGTTAATAACCATGCATTTGTCATGAGTAAAATTCACTCGTAGTCCTTGGTCACATATTTGACTAATGCTTAACATATTTGCTTTGAGATTTTCAACAAGAAATACATTAGACAATTTAGGTAAACCACGTATATTAAGAGTTCCTTTTTCAATGACACGTTCACTCTTACCATCACCGAAATTAACAGATTCTCCATTTATTGAAGTGATATCAGTTAGATATGTAGCATTACCGGTCATGTGATGGGAGCATCCGCTGTCAAAAAACCACGTTCCGGTGTTGTTCGCACCAAGTGAGACTATTGATGATGTAAGACACATGCTGTTCTTAGCAACCCATATTTTTTTTACATGTGACATTCTGTTTTTGACATTTCTTACTTTCACAGTTTTGATGATGTAGGATTTTTCATAGGAACACCGAACATATTCCAATTAGAGATGTTACCTGATCGGATGTCATGTTTCATTCTGTAGCACCTTGGTCGAATGTGTCTACGTGCTTCACAGTAGTGACATATATGAATGAATTTTTTCGTACCTTTGGTGTCCTGTTTTCCTAACTCACTTGTAGTACTTGGACCTTCTTGTTGGACCATCGAGGAGCTGGCTCGTACAAAGGTTGTTGTTCTAGATGGTCTTTCTTCAGTGTATCCAATTCCGATTTCGTTACTTTGTGACCTTCCGTACGCCAAAATCTCATCAAATTTAGCCTTTTCTTTATTCAGTCCTTGTATAGTTCGCACTGCTTTGTCTAGTTCAGTTCGTAGTTCTGTTATCTCATGGTCTTTATCCTGCAATATTGACATAGTCTCTGTCAGTTTATTAGATAATGATGTGCTTACCTGGAGGTTGTTGTGAACATATTACTCTGTTGTTTCTAGATTGATTTTGAGTGACTCAATTTCCATCTCTTGAAGTTGAACCTGATATTCCAGATTTCTCACATTCCTTTGGGATGCAGTCAGTTCATCGCTCAGTCGTTCATTGATCTCCCTTGTGATTTGTAGTTCATGTTTCACCTGACTTAGTTCTTGATGTTCCATGGCAATGGTACCTTTACTTTTATACTCTTTCACTTGATTCTCCAGTCTTTGAATAACTTCAGTAGCTGTTGTACATCTGGCTTTTACGTCCAGGTACATTCTCTCCAGATCCTCCAGAGTTGGATCGTCGAAATTTAGTTCTTCAGGAAGCTCCAGTTCTTCTTCAGTTCACACCGAGGATGTGAGGCACAACTGATCTTTCGATGTGTATGCAGCAAAGTTACTGGGATAAGTTGTTCTTTTCCGTCAGGTTCTTCATCTCCTTCTGACTCAGATTCTCTCCATGTGGCTTTTAGTGCTTTGTTCTTTCTCAAAAAAATTGGACATTCAGCTTGATAGTGTCCATATCCTCTGCATTCCCTGCATTGTTCAAGATCTTTTTTATTACCTTGTTTGAAGTTCGGAGTTTTGGATCCTCCTTTTCTGGCATTATCACCATAGTTCGAACTTTTGGTGAACTGTTGCCTCTGGTTGTACTTTTTGACGAACTTGCTGTAATTCTTTGTCAGTAGTGCCATTTTGTCAGCAATCTCAGTTACATCATTTTCAATCAACTGTGTAGTTGACTCAGACTTGAGTGTCATCCCTTTATTTTTGGGAACATCCATTCCATTGTTTATCTCAAAGGTCCTTAGTTCTCCCATCAGGTCATCCAACGACATTGGGGTTCAAAGGTCCTTAGTTCTCCCATCAGGTCATCCAACGACATTGGGGTGACCCTCATGAAAGATTTTAGAATTGTAATCTTCTCCCTGAATCTAGGAGCCAAGGTTATCATAATTTTCATAATTTGAATATTCTCTTGAATTGCATCCCCAAGGGTGTAGCATTGATTCACTATGTCACTAAACCTTGTATAATATATTTCGATATTTTGTTCTTCAGTCATTTGAATTCGGTCAAATTGTGTGGCCAATCTCTGCAGCTTTGATTTTCTCACCGATTCATTTCCTTCAAATTGTTTTTGTAGTGCATCCCATGCATCCTTAGCCGTTTGACAGTGTATGATCAATTTGTGTCTCATAGGGTCAACATAGGCCAGTATTGCATATAGTGCTATGTAGTTTGCATCTTCAGCACACTTTTTTTTCTTCGTCCATAGGGTTCTTTGTTTGTCAACAATCTTTGTTACGCCTTTCCCATCCTGTATTTTTGGCCATGTCCACTTCGTTTGAATTGTCTGTCCACACCGTTTGGATCTCAAATAGATGATCATCATGGATTTCCAGAATGGGTAGTTTTGTCCATCGAGACAAGGAGATCGTATCGATGTTCCTTCGTGAGTTCCCATGACCCTGTCCCTGGATCAACCTGTTAAAAAAAACTGGAACCTGCTCTGGTGCCAATTGTTAGATCAGAATTCGTGCGCGTTTGTTGTGTTTAGTACTAATTCGAACTATAATTGAACTATGCAAAAGCGAAATAGTAGTTACAACAATTTCGAGGAAGAATCCTTCTTCCTCTCAAGTATTTTTATTAGATATAATGTTTGTTCCCACAATTACATAGGTTGGACTTACACGTCATTAGACTCCCTCTAATACTAGTCAACCCTATACCACTCTCTTCTAACAACTTACTTGACCATCGAGTCCCCTAGATGCATTTGACTGATGACTCGTACGGCAGAAATCTGAACTCTCTCGAGCCCAGTAGGCTGTACTCTCCCGAGCACAGTGGAAACCAACGAGTGGTTTACTGACAGTTCGCCTTCTTGGTGGAACTGTACTACGATATAATTTCTCAAATAAAACCATCCCTCTCAAATAGGACGTCTCTTTCTCTGCATATAATAATGAATGTAATGTAACAGAGATGCTCTTCATCTTCTGGTCTTATTTATAATCGTGTATCTTGCATCTCAAGAGTCCTCCGGTATCTTTTGACAAATCTGTTTTGATATGCATATCTTCCTCCGATATCTTCATCAAATCAGCCTTGATATGCATATCTCAAGTTCTCCGATACCTTCATCATATCACCCTTGATATGCTTCGCAAATCTCCTTCAAGATTCTCTTATTTGTTCCAGCCGTTGTCTTGCTTCCTTGACTATCTCAAGAATATTTTTTTCTGGAAAAACAGAAATATTTTTAACTTTGATTTGTCAATTTGGGTTAGGAATTACGGAGGTTTGGACAGTCAGGTTGGGATGGTGATTTATTTTTTAGTGAGAAGAATATAAATGGTAAAAATTGGTATATTTAGTAAAAAAAGAGAATTATTAATTTTTAAAGAAATATATTTAGACTTTGGGGTATGTTTAGAGATTCCGGGGGTATGAATAGCCCCACCCTAGATCCCATAATAATTATGACAAAATTAGACATAAATAAGTTGACTAAAATATCCTTATATATTTAAAATATCCGCCTTATCTTCTTTTTTTCTATGTTTCTTCAATACAGACAAGTTGAAATTGCAGAGAAGTTGGAATTGCAGATTTATAACTTTCTTGATATTCAACTCCAAATTTGAAATCTTTCACCGAGAAATGTTACCCATATATAGGGAAGTTTCTGTGGTTGGGCTATTGTTGCTCCATCGGGTGCTACCATTCGCCACATTCCAGTGCTGAACCTAAATTTGTGCTATTTTTCAATTTCAACAAGAATCATTTTTCTCTCTAGAGGTTTTTTTTTTTTTTTTTTTTTTGTGTTTTATGGTAAATTGAGAAACTTTTGAGATAAAAAAAATTAAAAAAAATTTCTGAGAAGGCAGGAAACTTTTTAACTTTGCTTTTGAATTTATGTTAAAAGTTAGGAGGGTTGGACAATTAGGTTGTAATACAAATTTAATTTTTTATTTTTTAGTAAAAGGTATAAAGGATATAAATAATTTATATTTAATAAAAAAAGAAATTTATTAATTTTACATGCGTTGCGAAAGATAGCGAGAGAAAAATCAGCCGGAAATGGGGGACGAGGTGGAGGAGGAGCTGAAAGCGATTCTGAGGGATGCTTTCGGCGATTCATCGTCAGACAGCGATGGCGAATCGTCGTGTGATCGCCGGAGACAAGTTGAGGCCAGCGATTCAAGCGATGAAGTTGTGAGGCCTGAGTCCATCTTTGGGGATCGCCACATTTGGGAACCGGTCACTGAAATCGACGGCCTGTGGATTTGCAGGGACTTTTTGTCTGCCGATCAACAGTCGTCGTTGCTGTCTGCTCTTGAAAAAGGTGATCCAATGAGTGCACTTTTCTGTTGAAATCATCCAATTTGTAGTCCGGAATTATTTACGCTTCGATTTTATTGGATGCAGAGGGATATTTGAGTGAAGCCTCACACAATCAGGTTGATCTACATACGCTTTCTTAATTTAATCGGATGCAGAGGGATATCTGCAATTGAAGGAAATTTAATTGACTGTAGTTGCCTATGGGACGTCTCTAGTAAAAAATATACTCGTTCATTTCACAATATGTTGCAGCATTTAAGTAGTTGTTAAGGGCGATTCCTCTGTAGAACCCGGTACACTGGTTAAATATATGCACATTGAACTGTGATCAATCTATGTTGTGTGCATCTTTACTCCTCGGTTTTGAGACTAGCAAGTTATGTGCTTGTTTTATGATTCACTTGGGCACCTGCTAACTAATGAAAATTTGTATTGCAATTATCCTCAGGACGAGCGATTGGAAACTTTTAGTCTAAAGAATCTCTTTTTCTCAATGCAGGCTATGAGGTTTGGAGATCTTCCCCCCTGGGCCCTTGAACTTTCACAGATTATACGTGAGAATGTTCTGTTTAGCAATTCTTTTTCTGAATCAACGGATTTAATGACTAGTGAGAACAGTAAGGAAACAAGCATATTCCCATCGGAGTTATTATGGAGAGAACCGTTGTTTAACCAATTTATTGTGAACATATACCAGCCAGGTGAGGTGCGCTCTGGTCCTTGTATAATATGCTCACTGCTCTACAATGTCATTGTCGAAGAAGCAACCTCCCGAATGGGATTGCTTCTGTTGTTTTTGTTAGGAATTTTGTTCGAGTTATCCAATCACAGTAACATACTCTACATGCCGTACTTGCTTGCAATTCTGCAAATCCACTTCTTAGTGTTCCAAAAGGCCCTACCTAGAATCGAGGCCCCAGTCTGTGTGCCTTTTTTTCCCAAATTGGCCTCATCTAGCCCATCCTAATCCTGCCTAGGCCCCATCTAGATGCTTAGCGCACTGTTGCCTAGAACCATTTGAAAAATTGTTGTGTCAAGAAAGAACACTTAGTGATCTGGTGTAGTACAATTGCTTCTCACACTTTGAATTTGTGCCATCACTTCAAAAATTTAATCTGTTCTGTTTTTTCATAACATCTCGGTCAATCGATTGTGGGTAATTCGTGTGCCTGCTTCAAAATCATATACGCAAATTAAAAGGGAATGGTGAACATCTAAAGACTTGAAGATGAAATACTAAAAGAGACTTGTTGATAGTTAAAATACACAGAGAACAAGTGTGTCAGACATAATGAAAAATAGCAGGATAAAGGTCAATTTTATTTATTTTGTTGTTGTTGTTTTCTTCTTCCGGATCCATTTGTCTTGTCAAGTGTAGGGAATTCGTGCACATGTGGACCTGATGCGATTTGAAGATGGAATAGCAATAATCTCCCTGGAATCACCATGCATTATGCACTTCAGCTCCGTTGAAGCTGAAACTAGTGATATTCAAGAGGCAAGCAGAGAGTGTGTACCCTCTGCCAAGATTCCGGTACTACTAACCCCAGGATGTGTAGTGTTGATGTGGGGTGAGGCGCGCTATCTATGGAAGCATGAGATAAATCGCAAGCCCGGGTTTCAAATCTGGCAAGGCCAAGAAATCAACCAGAGGAGGAGAACCTCCGTGACCCTAAGAAGGCTACGTCCATCGGAATAGCACCAGTGGATATAACAGTGTCAGATACAATTCCTGCGCCAGAATTGCTGAATTGCCACATGTAATAAAAGACACTGTGGATTCTGCACACACAGCGTTAGGGAGCAAATACTCAGTCAGTTACCATTCTCTTTCTGTTGTGCTCCAAATATATATGGAACTTGTTTCGTGTATCATCTGAGAAGTGATCGGGAAATCCTTTAATCTATGTAACCTGACAAAATCCAACAATTTGCATATCCAATTTAATTCTGAACAGCAGATTCTAAATTCCTCTGTGCCGCTTTTTTTTTTTTTTGTTCTATTCGGTTCCCAGATTCTGAACAGTGAATTTCATAAAATAATTGATTAACGACAGTTGCAGCAGAAACCAGAATGACCCTGTTAGTCAGTCTGTCAAAAAGTGTTGAATGCAAAGGCAATGTTGTGGAATTATTTTCTTGCCAAAGATTGGCCCACTGAAACAGTTATCCGCTGCCTATAGACTGTAGTACAAACTGGTCCACATTCTTACAAACAAAAGAAATACACAATAGTTTCAGACTACTATCTCAATTTTTTTCCATAATCTACCATATGTTTACATACATACATACACATTTTGAGATCATCACAACCTGAACACATAAAAAACAACAAAATTAACACTAAAACTTGTCTCAGTCAGTTATACACAAGCCTGAAGTTGGCAACAGCAAGCAGCGCCGCCCAAGCCAAACACGGCTTAACCAAATCCCCAGCTATTGGATTCACATTCGTAAACACCCTCGCACACCCCATCAGAACCCCAAACAGGGCCCCACAAAGAATCAACCCGACTCGGATCGCACCCGCCCCGAACACAACCGGGTACCACACCAAGCTGATCACGAGCTGGCCCAAGTAAAGCCCAAGTGCCATCGGCTGCCGGTGGAACCCGCCTTCTGCCCAAACAAGCCAGGCCGACAGGCCCGACAGGAAGGCCGTGCTCAAGCAGGCTAAGTGTAGGGCCCAGAGCGGGGGGAAGTAGAAGGGTTTGTGGAGCGTGCGGTAGCGCGTGCTGGAACCGAATAGGAAAATGTCGAGAAGAGTGAGGGAGAAGGGGAATGCGACGGCGAGGCTGAGCGATCGGAGGCCCCGCCGCGCTGCGCCGGATTTCCTCGGTTTCCGGTGGTTCATGTCGCCGGAGATTGGGTTCTGTGGTTGGTCTGTTTGGTTCTCCTCTTGCTGGGTTGTCGATCGGTGTTTGAGGTCTTGGGAAGCCATGATTAGATTTCTGAGGCGGGTTTTCGGATTGGAGGTGGCCGAGGGGCGAGGATTATGTAGAGTGGAGCGTGTTTATCTGGTAGATATGCATGGACAAGGAAGCCACGCGGCGGAGAGAGGTGGCGGAAGGTGGAGAATGTGTGTACACGTGCCGGATTCGGTGTCGTGACTGGCTTGCTCTCGTTTCCGCTGACCATTAACCAACTTTTTTTTGTTGATTGTATCTCGGAGATTCTATTACCTCATATATATCTTTTTTTTTTTTGAGTTTTAATAAAATAACTAATATTTCTTCTAGTTATTTATAATGTGATAATATAATAAATATTATAAAAATAAAAATATATAATTTTTAAAATAAATATATAATTACATAAAATTTATTTAAAATAAAATATCTAACAATTAAAAATATACCACAATTAATACATAAAAAATATTTTATATTTAAAAATTAATATTTAATTTTTATGTATGCAATATGGATATAATTTGAAGATCATAAAAAACATGATTGAAGTTAAATTGAAATGAAAAAGTTATAAGTCTTTATAAATTGAAGTTAAAAAGGAAAGAAAAATAAAAAAATATGATTGGTTATCATAATTTTTAAAAATAGAAAGCTATTTTGGGTGGGAAAATATTGATTTCTATTTTTAGTTGTGGTTTCGTTATTACATATATACTAGTATTTCTCCCGTGCGTTGCACGATTTATAATATAATAATATAATAAAAAATAGTAATATAATATTTAAAATAAAATACATATAAAATATATTTTAATAAAAATATCTCACAATATAAAATAATTTGAATATTAAAATATATCACAATTTATCTATGAAAAAATTATATTTAAAATTAATATTTTATTTTTATATATACAATATGAATATCAAATTAAAAATATGAAAATATGATTAATTTGATATATATTTTTAAAAAATAAACTTGAGATTAAAAAATTATAAGCCTCTGAAAATTATGAGAAAAAAAACAAAAAATAAAAAATGAAAAAAATCTTACTGGACAATATATTTTCTAAAAAGAAAAAAAATTGGATGAAAAATAATAATATTGTAAATATTTTTAACTATTCTATATTATATAGATATACATAGATAATTATCTTTTTTGATGAAATTCTTTTGCCCCATGATAAATGTAGCACCATCACTCACCCACACAAAGTGCCTCACTATTACTTTCCTAATTTTACAGAATTAATTTTGCCAATGACATTAAATTTAAAAACCTAATTTGGTAATTAAATTTTTTTAATTAAAAATAACAATTCTTAAAATAATGTTGCAATTAAAGTTACCCATAATTTATAATTTTTTGGGATAGTTAATTAATTTTTTATATTAAAATCATCATAATCACATAAACAATAAAAATAGGATTTTCAAATGACGAAGAAGAAGAAAACTATATGAATTTTAATATTCACATCTAATAAAAATAAGAAACGAGTTGACAAGCTTATGTAATTTGAAAAAGAAAGAAATCCTTTTTGTTTCTTTTATACCATTTAACCTAACACTATTATTTGTTATTTAAAAAAATATTATTTTAAAATTATTACTAAATACATTATTTATTATTTAAAAAATATATTACTGATAATTTTAAAAAATATTATTATTTATTTATTTATTTATTTATTATAATATATTACTATTTACCTTAATATATACTATTGCTGTGGTGTGCACCCATTATGGAATATAGAAGAGACTCACTCAAAGTTAAGGGCTCTAATTGAACTTTAGAGAAGTTGAAGTACTCGATTGATATAAAGCGATAGTTGGAATGTATGATTTGTTTCTAAACGCTGCGTTTAAGATCGTCAACTTCAGTGTTAAAAGCCAGCAGCCAATTTGGTCAGGCTCCGCCGATCTCCTCGCTCCGATGCCGCAACAAGCCACCGTTACTCGATCATCCGCCGCCGGAGCCCAGGCCGCAAGAAAACATGAGTCTTTTATTCGAAGAATTTTAAAGAACCCCAAAATATCCTTTGCAGTTGCTGTCCTTCTCGCCGACGCCGTCCTGGTTTCTCTCATCGTCTTATACGTTCCATGTAACTACAAAACCGAAGCGAATTTTTCAAATTGCGTTATTTCTCACAATTCTCCTATTTTATAACCTTTATTCGTGCGTTTCAGACACAAAGATCGATTGGGATGCTTACATGTCTCAGGTTAGAACATCTTTGAATGTCTCTTCTTCTTTTTTGTTTGAATGCTTGATTTGATTTTGATACATTGTTAATTTCTACGCTCGTTAAAGCATTTGAAAGAAAGAAGATGAAATTTAGTCGTTAGTATAATTCAAAATTGGGATTTTGATTGTTTAGAAGTTGAAACGTGCTAATTGATTTTAATAGGTTACTGGTTTTCTGGGAGGAGAAAGAGATTACAGCAAATTGAAAGGAGATACGGGGCCTTTGGTATATCCAGCTGGGTTTCTGTATATCTACTCTGCTATTCAGTATGTTACCAGTGGTGAGGTTTACCCTGCCCAGGTATATTTACATTCTCCTGTTCTGTTTATTTTGAGAAAATTATCTTGTCTATGGGCTTGTGCAAATTGGAAGACTAGGAGTATTTCCAATTATAATTCTAAGGTTAAATTCCTTCCTGTCAAACAATGTGTGCTAGTTCCAACTTTTCCTCTTATACCATTGTTATTGTTGTCTAATAATGTTCCTGGACATTTATAAGGCAAAAACTGCAGATGCTCTTTTGACACACACACACACACACGCACCATTAAATTTCTGGCGAGGTATGAAATAAGGAGTCGTGAAATTGGGCTGTGAATAGTACTTTGAAAATCTAATTTCAGGATAAACCATCAAAAGACAATTTCTTGATCACCAAAAAGCTATGAGAAGTATCTCTATTGGATTATGCTTTTGTTTGCGGATGACTGATTTGGATTCTCGGGATTGAAACTTTCTTTTTCTGTTGCATTACTTGTTTCACAATAAATAGAATGCCAAGATTCTCAAGGCTAAGTGGAATAATCCCTTTTTTTTTTTTCATTGATTTTTGTATTACTTTAGCCAAAATTATCTAATAAAGCAATTTGGAACATTGTTATTTGTATTACTTTAGCCAAAATTATCTAATAAAGCAATTTGGAATCAGCAGAAAAGAACTAACCCTTTTTTTTTTCCTTCTTTGTGTTTTTCCCTACTAGAAAACTTAATAGCAAATGCTGGAGAATTCTAAATTCAAATGATATGTGAAATTATACAACGAAATACTTAGTTTAATTTAAGCAAAAATTATAGGGTACTTGCGGAAAATACTGGTGGAATCTACCCTAATGTCCTCTATGTATGAATCTTACCCTTATTTTTATCTGCAATATTATGAAACTCTAAGTAAATGCTAGTAAACAACATCATGATTTCATAAAACATGCAATTTAATTCATTCCGAAATGCACAAACATTATTATTGTTCTTTTACTTAAATAGATATAAAGAAAAATGAATGCTAATAGGTCGGGGTGTGATACCAATGCTTGCAACTCTGTAAGTATTGAGGCAGTGCAGGAGCCATTTGGGCGAACGCATGCCCTAATCTAATATGGGCTGTGCAGAAGATCAAAAACTCGTGTGGCTAATTTAGGACACAGTGGGTGGTCTGGGAGCCCAAAACTCATATGCAGCCTGTCTAGGAGGCCTGAGGGCGATTTTGGGGCCCCAGAAAACTCATGTGACTGATCTAGGAGCCAAAAATTCATAGGCAACCGGCCTAGGTGTTTAGTGGACGTTCTGTCTAAGAGCCCAAAAACTTATATGTTTGTGGTTTGTGGGCGATCTAGGATTAATAGCCCAACAAACTCATATGTTTGCTGGTCTGGGAGGCCATTAGACTATCTAGGAACCCTGTGGGCGTACTTTTCCATGAATTTATATGTGGGCTGTCTAGGAGCCTGATTTTAGCCTATATATAATTATCTAATATATCTATAAAATTAAATAAATCTTTGAAAATTGTTCTTGCTCATAAAACTATCTTACAATATGAAACAAGAGTAACTCCATATCTTTGTCATACTTTACTCGTACAAAAACTGAAAAACATATAACTTCAATTGATTTTTTTTTTTTTTTGCAATGTCTGAATGAAGCTTCCGTGACAACTTGATCAACGAATTTTCGCACTTCTTTTATGCTTATTGAGTCACCTTATGCAGTTGATCATCAGGCCACTATGTAGTCGATAAAATAATTTTTTAGTTCTTGAGGAACATACCTTTGTGGCTATGTTACAAACTGCCTGAACTACATATTATAGGCCTGGAAGTTATATCCTCTTGTTTCTTCATATCAAGCTGCCTCGTTTTTGTTGATTTATATACTGAGTGATCATAATTTCTTTCTGTGATTGCAGGTTTTGTTTGGCATACTCTACATCCTAAATCTCGCGATGGTTCTCTTAATTTATTTGAAGACTGATGTGGTATGGAACTTAATTCTTAACATATGATTTTCCAGAGAATTGTGAAATATTTGATCATATTTCTTGCGGTTTTTATGGTAGTATGTGGATTTCTTATAATAATAGAATAGTGAAAATGGATTTCATGTTAGGCACTGGCACTGCCATTTGGTAGCTTGGCTTGACAAGTGGAGCTAAAACTACTCCTGGTCTGAGGATAATCATGCATTTCTACTGACCCTCATAATGCTGAAAATGAAAATTAGATTAATCATTTTTTGCTTTCAATCATCTATCAAACAAACAACAAACTGCATTAGGTTTTGATTTCAGATGACCTGTCTTGCAGGTTCCTTGGTGGGCTCTTTGCTTAGTTTCTCTGTCTAAAAGAGCCCACTCAATCTTCGTGCTTCGCTTGTTCAATGACTGTTTTGCCACAACTCTCTTTCACGCTTCTCTGGTTTCATTTCTTTATCAGAAGTGGCATCTGGGTTTAATTATTTTCAGGTAGCATACCAGATTTAATTAATTGTTTGTCACATAAATTCTGGTAGAACTATCATTGTTTATTGGTGTTTATTTATTGACTAAAGGTGTTCTAGACATTCTTCCTGTTAGGACAGTGGAGCTGTCTCAGTGAAGATGAATGTTCTTCTTTATGCGCCTCCCTTGTTAATCCTCTTGCTTAAGGTAAGATAGATTTTGGTTGCTTACATTTATACAAGTCTGAAAATGGATATTCCTACCTGAAGCAACTTCTGACACTCTGCCTTCAAAAAACTTGAATTACAGGCGATGGATATTTTTGGAGTTATATCTGCTGGTGCAGGTGCAGCTGTTGTACAGGTGCTTTTTCTTTATTAATCCAGTTTGATTGTGGTTCGCTCTTGCTAGATAAGTCCTATCTCTTCCTATAATCTAAAGTGCTTCTTACAGTGCCATTTATTACATCTTGAGCAGCTAAGTACTTTTATTGCTTAATCTGTGGTGTTTTTGCTCTGTTTACTTTCTCTCCGTATATATAAATGGCTTGATACGATTTATTTGTTACTGGCAATCAATAAATCACTGATTGTAACTAATACTTGCAGTCGGCGTTAGCTGATTGAAATCTTTATTTCTATCACCACCATTGGTGGATGATTCTGCAGATTCTCCTAGGTTTGCCTTTCATATTATCATACCCAGTTGCATATATCTCAAGAGCCTTCAACCTGGGTCGTGTCTTCATTCATTTTTGGTACTCTCATTGATCCTGATAAGTTTACCATACATGACTTTTCACTGATTGATTGGCCGTACCTATGATAAAATTTTATCAGCACTCCTCAAGTTCTATGCCAGATTTTCTTTGAATTCTTGTGCATGTGGAATCATGGAAGCTTTCTTGTACTATTATGGTTACAAAGGACATTTTGAACTGTATTCTCCAGGTCCGTTAATTTTAAATTTGTCCCAGAGCCAATTTTTGTGTCCAGAGGATTTGCGCTGTTTCTACTGGCTGCTCATCTTATCCTCCTTGCAGTCTTTGCTCACTATAGATGGTGCAGGTAAGGATTATGACTACACAAAGTATCAGTAATGGCTCTTAAGCTGGCTCTTGCTGTTAATTTATGATTACGTTACAAATAATTCTCTACCTTGTCAACCATTATCACTCCTGGCAATGATAGTGCTAAGGATACATATAATTTTATTGAACGATATTTCTAGCTGGGATATTCCAATGCTTCAATCCTTTGACCATGAATTTTGCTCTTTACTCAACTCCTGTTACTTGTATGTCTTTTAATTCGACTTAAAGTAATGTTTCTCTATTTTTCATCGGGGTTGATGCAGGCATGAAGGAGGACTTTTCTCTCTCTTGCATACGAAACTTGTGCAAACGAGGCTCAAATTTTCTAATATGAGTTCTTTTGCGCTCAGAAAGTTCAATGGGCACAATTCAAATTTGAGGGTTCTTAGAGCAGAGCGTAAGTAAAAGCTAACTAATTTTCATCTCCTCTTCTGACGGCTAATATTGTTTCGTTCTAAACGTATTCTATTTCTTTTACTTGGGTTCAGATATCTCAACGACTTTGTTTGTTGGGAACTTCATCGGAATTGTTTGTGCTCGGTCTCTCCACTATCAGTTCTACTCTTGGTATGCAATCCTGAACATCCTTTAATTGTTGCGTGCTAATGTTATATCAATATAGATGCATATCTTTTAAATGGTCTTGGGTTTATATGCAACTAATCCAGCAAAATTTCCTGTTTGGGGGCTTATTGACAATCTTCCTGGACTATAAGCAACTAACGGGAGTTTATGCAGAATAAATTTATTCATGGATAGAGCTATTGATAAAAATAAGAGCAGATGGGTTTCAGAGACATTATCTGAATGAATAATGTTATAAATAAAGATTGAGATGGGCCTTCTCTTGTTGAGTAATTATGACACAATGTTGTTTATGCTTACAGGTATTTCTATAGCCTACCCTATTTATTGTGGCGAACCCCATTTCCTACCTGGTTACGGTAGGTTTCTTGATCATGGAACTTAATCCTCTAATCTATTAACAACCATTGTCCTTTTAATAATTAAAAAAATATTTTGTGCAGTTTAATCCTGTTCGTTACAGTGGAGGTCTGTTGGAATGTCTTCCCTTCTAATGTTTACTCATCGATGGTGCTGCTTGGAGCCCATTTAACCATCTTAGGCGGTCTATGGGTTGCACCACCCGAATATCCATACGCTGACAACACAAACGACAAATCAGCAGCTATAAAAAAGAAGGCAGGATGATGACTCTTGACATTTTCTGTCAATTAAAATTTTCGTGTTCTTCTGAAGCATGTTGGATGTAGAACTTGCAAATTTTCTAATCTAAAGCAAAGGTTGTCTGTATCTTGCTGTACCTTTTGTTTTCGGATTGAATTATAGCTAGTCTTAAGAGGCACTCTTAAATCTGTTGAACAATTCATTTAAAGATTGAGATAATCATACTGATCTCCTGTGGCTGTTGCTTGAATTTCTATACGTTCTTCCAGAACGTATGCGCCTCACTCGTTTGTTATCGTTGTATCCTTTTCCAGTTTATATTTGTACTTTGTAGATGCTCGATAATGTTAGTTCTGAGGAAAAAACTATTTCTTACGTGTGTATGTGATGGGCCAGACTCAATTATAAAATATTCGATCCAAAATGAGATCGGGCTGATCTGGGCCAACATTGTGTGTTGGCCAATGGGTTTGGTGAGCCGGCTCGAACTGCCAGCTATATGTTTCAATTGTATTTGCAAAGACTTTATTGGCTAGTTTTATTATGAAGAAGAGATTGATGACTCTTGGCAACAAGGGAAGGGGCACTCATCTTCCTTTGACTTAACTCCTGCCTTCCTTTGTCTTATTAATTTATTATTAATATTATTGTCTTCTGACAGAAAACCTTCTTGCTTGTTTCTACTGGTAGACCAGACCTGTGAGCACTGATTTTCTTACAGAGATGGGAATTTAAAAAAAAAGAAAAAAAGACAAAGTTGGGTTTATACTAGGTCTGAATTTAGAAATAATTTAAATGCTATTAGAAAAGTCAATTATAAAATTGATACAACTCAATTAATCAAAATTCATAATTAAATGAATGTTGGTAGAGGGATGCTTCTATCTTTCTAGAAGTGAGAATACAGTGAAAAAGGATTCTCCCCTTTTTTTTTTACCTTTTACCCCTTCCTACCAAACATTAAACACTGATTTCTTGTCTCTCAGACTATTTCCTTCTCAGATGCTTTCATTGGTTTTCGCAATTCACTTTCTTGTTTGAAAAAACTAAAAGTATGTTTTGAAAGTTATGGATTTGTTTTATTAATCAAACTAAAAATAAATAATTTTTTCACAAATAAATTATATATAATTGAATAAGTTAATCAACGGATAAATAAATGTGTTAGAAGTATGAATTGTGGTTGTTTCCACAAATTGATCAAAATTGTAGTCATGCGAAATTGAAAACTTGTTTGGAATGGAGGGATTAATTTCATTTCTTAAATTCATTAAATATTAATAATCATATATTCCACAAAAAGAGTTCCTAAAATTATAGTCTACTTTTCTTATCTAAGGTTTATTAGATGTTATATTTTTAATATCCGCTTTAGTGTTTCTTGGATTAACCATTTATGTTTATCATTTTCTGATTAATAATATTAAATAAGGATATAGTGAAAAATTTCAAGCATATAAATATATTTTGTAATTTGCGTAGAATTTGAAAATGGAGCAACTAAGTTTATATTTATTTGTTTATAGTGGGAAATCTGAAACATAGGCATTTTTTAGATTTTGTACCCTGGAACTGGATTATGATTGCAAATTTTGAGTTTTCATAATACGAATTATTCTGAATAGCTGCTATAACTCCATTTTAATAAAATTAATACAATTTAGAAAACTTGATTTTCTTGAGATTAATATTAATAAAATGATGTATGTTTTGATGGTATAGTCCAATATAGGAGGTACAAGAAAGAAGAGTAAAAATATTTATAAATTATTATTTGGACAAAAAAATTAAATTTAAATTATGCTTCATTTCTTTTTCTTGGACAAGTGACCTTAAAAAAGAATTTTGGAAGTTTGACAAGATTCAGAGAATATATATATATATGTATATATATATAACGTGAAGCTTGGCTAGCACTCGAATAGATTAAAGCTCATTTGACGATAAAAAATATTAGCAATTTAGTTTAACTTAAAACAAAATATATGTTCAGCTCGATTTTGTTTAATTGGTAGAGAAGGAGACATGAGAAGTGAACAAAATCAGATTAATGGCAACTTGAACAAACAAACCTCTTGCTTTCTTTCATAATCTGTGAAAGTAAACACAATCCAATCAGGCAGTCACCCATCTATTAGTATATCAGTGAAGAAAATGTAAGAAAAATCAGTGCACCTTATATGTAAGAAGAAGAAGATAAAGAAGAAGAAGAAGAAGAGCCGACACGAAAATAAACCAAAAGCAAAACTCGAGTGTGATCCAGATTTTTCAAAATGTGAAAAATCAATTATTTCGGCATTTTTACCTGCTATAAACACATATCTAGACACACAAATAAAAATAATAAACAAATTATAAATTAACTCCGGCACTGTGTAGCAGTGGTGCATGATCGTGTGTACGGATTAGCTTCGGCGCCTGGGCGGCAGTTGTAGTACGACGCGCCTCTCCGGGAGCACGGCACATTGTTCGCCTGAAGTGCACCGTAGCTGATGTACTTGGTGGTGGCTAATATGCGCCTATTGCTCTCCGAATCCATGTCAAACTCACCTGTACCATCAGCCATGCACTCCGCGATCGATCCTTGGCAAGTCGACGTCCTATTCATCGGAATCCAGGTGAATTCGCCGCTTGCTTCGGCGGTTCCGAGGATGACCGCGGCCACTGCTACGGCGGCGATTAGGAGGCGGAGAAGGTGAGATTTCGCCATTTTGTCAGTGGTTTCTGTTTTGTGGAATTTTCGCTTTATTTAATTAAGAAAGGAAACTGAGCGGGCTGGCAGGCCATTTTAAGTAGTTGGGGGATAAGGATTTGGTTCCAATACTCTCTATATTAACCAAATTGCCACTCCACTTGTTAAATAAATAAATAAATAAATAATATATAAGGCAGAAACTATATATATGTATAATTAATAATCCATAACTAATAAATTTGATTGGTTGAAAAAGAAAAAAAAACATACAAATCAATATCTCTAGCAAGTTAATAAATTTTACGTCGTCCCATAATAAATAACTTTAAATTTTATTAAAATTTGTAAAATGTAATATAATAAAAAAACAATCATTTTATGAAACCACAAAAATATTTATTTAAGCGTTAGAATTTCTATCTTACGCTACTATTTAATAAACAATATAATTAAATTATCATAGTTTAAAGCTACAAAAATATTTTTAACAAATATACAAATATATATATATATATATATATATATCCACAACAGAAAATAAAATATGAATAAATTGGTACAACCACATCACTAACTTTTGAAGTCGCTAATAACATTGATTTATAATTAATTCCTGAAATTTTCTAATACTAATTTTTTAATTTATTCTTCATATTTTTAATTTGAAAATATTTATTTCCTGGAAATAATTTTTAATAATAATTAAGTAATTTAAAAGGAAAAGTAACGAATTATTATATTAATTTTGAATTTGTCAATTAAAGTAATTAAAAAAAAGGCGGCGTGGGGTACACGATATTTGGTATACATACATATTATATAAGCAAATAAAAACAGCTGTTACAAGTTTCCTAAGTTGTTAAGAATATATGTTTTTCAAGTAATTGACTTCCCATACAACCCCACCCCTATTTTTGCATTATTTACTTTCTTACGTTTTTTAATTTCTACCAATTTTCATTTATATATATGACATAAATTGGTAAAATAAACTATGAAATTAAAATTCAATAACGAATTCATAATCTCATCACAGCTTTTTTATTCTTACAGGTAACCCTCTCTCTTGTGTATTTCATGTGTGAATTTTTTAAGTTTAGAATTTATAGAAAATGAAATGTCAAATTATGTATTAATGACCCAATATTTTAAAAATATTTAAGGTAGAATATAAGAAATAAACTCCAAAAAAAGTTTTACAAAAACAATTAAACAACGTGGCCACTTAGTCGACCCCCAGTTGGTTCAGGCTCGGCTACCAATTTTTAAATTTTACAGCTTTATTTTTTAAATAAACAAATAACAATTATACAAAATTTACAAGGATGCATATGAGTATACAATAACTTTTGCATTTTTTCTTTTTGTGCTTCTTCTAATATTTCCTAAAAAATAATGTAATTGCAATTGCCAGGTGCTAGCTGTTATTGATATTTAATTAGGTTAAATATTAGACCTAATTGAAAAGCAAGACTAGAAAACAAGAGAAAGATAACGACAAGAAAATAAAGGATTCCCTAATCCCATTTTAAATAAACTGCCACTAATGATCGATATCAGGCTTTTCTTTTAACTAATATAATAATAAAGAGACGATCATACGTTAATTTATTTGAGAATCATTGTAAAAGTTTTTTCTTTTCAAATTTTAATTGCATAATAATTGGTGCTCCTTTAGTAACTAATTTTATAAACTCAAAACAACTTTGAGTTCAATAATCTCGATCTAAAACTTCATTCAAACTCGATTCAATTATTAAAAGTATAAATAATAATATGTGCAACAAATAGCAATAATTTGTTAATAATCTTGAGCTAACCCTGATTAGTTAATTGTGGGGCCCAATTGGAACACTTAAAAGGATTGCACTTTGTCATATCCAATAACCATCATCACTTGAAATTGTCCTAATCTTCTCTGTAATAATCAATTAAATAATTGGAAATTTGAAACCTAACACAAACATTTAGATAATGATGATATAATAATATAATAATAAGTTGAAAAATAGGGAATGATTGTGATTGGCGGGCGGCAGAAGGGGTTTGAGCGGTTCAAGCGCGTCGGCATTGTTGGATCCCTCTATGAATGAATCTTTCAATACCTAACCCCATGGAAATTATATTTTTATATTCTTTCTCGAATTTCTTTTACTTTTTACTTTTCCAACTGCATACACACACAGAAAAATTAATATTTAATTTACAGTAAAAAAGAAAGTCAAAAAATATTGATTTACTATTTGATTGGTGGAGTAAAAAAGTTGTTTTCATCATTGCTCATTAGAATAGGTTAAATCTCATCTTTTACAAAATTGACGTGTCAGTTTTTAATAAGTTGATTTTTAATACAAATATATTTTTTAATTTGTTAACTATAAATAAATAATTTTTTAACATATAACATATTAAATTAATTATTTTTTCACAATTTTATTTTAATACTTACGTCACATATATTAAAATAAAATATTAAAATTTAAAAATAGAATTGTTTTTGATTGATTATTTAGAATGTATTTTAAATTATTTATTGTGTATTGTGCAAATAAATATTAGCCAATAATTATTTTTAAAAAATTGTTAAAAGTTTAATTTTTAATACAATAGAAAGAATTCTCTTATTCAGGATGGAGTATATATATATTTTTTACATATCTTTATAGGTCAAATACTTGGCAAATGAGACAAACATAACTAAGATGATTTTGGCATATGCTTCAAAAACCTCTACATAGTTGGGTATTCGTGCAGACATAGAGGCCCTTTAATTTGAATTAATAAGACACATTATACTTAAATATAAATGAAAATACGTATCTTAATTGAAAAACTACAACGTCAAGACAACACATTTTTCAAACACGATACTACACTAAAAACACTAAAAGTTCATCCCACAACGACAACAACAAACCCGAACTGAAAACATATTGTTATATGGTTCATGAGAAACGTGAGAAGCAGAAGAGTTCTTAGCTTTTCAAACTTCAGTTATTATTCAACCTTTTTATATAGGTAATTGTGTTTAGTTAATGTTTTATTTGTTATACTAGTTAACCACTAGTCTAATTATTATTTAAATATTGTAATTTGGATTACTTTGAGGTATTTAATATTATTCTAGATTTTCAGTCATTCTTGGCGTCGGCATAATTTACCTGATCATTATTTCTTTCTTTTGATGTATTCCTTCTTAATCCTAACAATTGGTCCAACCCGCCATCCACCCTCACTCGAAGACCCTTAAACGAAAATAATGAACCTTCAAATATCTATTTGAACAAAATTATATTCATCAAATTCAATCTTTCCTAAAAAATATTGCTTCCAGTTGAATTCTTAAATCTAGACGATTCCTTGTTCATACGCTATTATGAGGTCAAGATAGGCCGCTATGGTGAAATTGGTACACTCTTAGGAAGCAGTGCTAGAGCATCTCAGTTCGAGTCCGAGTGGCGGCATATGATCTCCTAAAAAGAAATTGATCCTATAATGAATTCAATTTCCAATTTTTATTTTATAATTTAAGAACTCCCCTTTTATTATATTTTAACTTTAGAACGCATATTTTAACTCATATTTCTTTTTTCGACCGTTTCAATTATAATTACAATTCAATTGATAACCTTTTTAATCGATGAAATCGTAAAACTATATGATTCGTCAAGAAAGGGCATGATAATGACTTTTTTCTTTATAACAAGATTATTAATTTCTTGTTGGATTTTTTCGGGACATTTTTCACCGAGCAATTTATATGGATTATTAATCTAGACTCGGGTGGACACCTTGGTTTCAACATCAGGAAAGTGAGTAGAAGCCTTGGAGATGCGAGTGGACAACATCACCACCTCTGTCGTTGTGCTGTCCAAGGGTTTCAAATCCAGGCAAAAATGACAAATTATGGCACTATTCAAAAAAATTTGCCAAAATATAGTAAAAATTTTTTTTTTTTAAAAGTATGCAAAGTCGCCCCTGCGAGGGGCGACATTCAATTTAAATTTTTTTTTTTTTAATGTCGCCCCTGGCAGGGGCGACTCTCTTTTTTTTTTTTTTTTTGTAATTGCTGGAGCCTTCACTCGGTCGGGCACTCGGTCGCGCGCCTTACTCGGCCGGTCGAGTGGTGATTCTTACTCGGCCGAGACACTCGGCCCCCGTATTACTCGGCCGACCGAGTACTGCCATCCACTCGGTCACGGCACTCGGTCGAGCACTTCACTCGGCTGGCCGAGTGCGAACGCGGATTTTGATTTTTAACATCCACTTCAATTTTTCTCATTTTTGTATTCTTCTCGTTTTCTCGTTCGTCCTCCTATTTTTGTACATTTTCTTATTTTTATTTTCTCGTGTTATAGTTAAATTAGATAATTTATTTAGTTTGGTAAAAATTCGATGAAATTGTTAAGTGAGATTGTTATAACATCTTGAAATGTATTGATTAATTGAATTTCCAACAAATAACTATAATTTTATTTTATAAGGAAAAATTATGTTTAATAAAGAAATAATGAATAAACGACAAAAAACAAATAACATGAATAAACAATAGTTCTCAAAATCATGAATGAACAACAAAAAACAACAAAGTCAAGAGTTTGAAATCAAAGCAATACATTCTAAAAAATTAGTCGGCGCCGGCTCACTGAGGGGGTCGGTAAGGTGTGTTCGATAGGCCGAATGGTTGATACGGTGGATATTCCCTTTCCTGAAAATGGCCTTGTTGCACATGTCACTCGTATTGTTGCCTTTGCATGTCAAGTAAAATTTGAGAGTTGTAAGCTTCACGATGGACATACTCTTTCATGTCGGCAACATCCCCTTCTATGTTGGCAAGACGTGCATCCAAGGTGGTTCTCCAATCCGACCAATCATTCCACCCCCCTTGATACTGGGGTGGATACTGTGGATGCTGTGAAGGTCCGGCCTGATCGTCCGAGGGCATTTGTGCTTCACCCATCATTTCATCGGTCTGTGCATGATCCACATCAAGTTCCATTGGCTTTGATCGAGCATCCGTAGTCCTTCTCCTCCTCTTTCTTCGTTCCTTCTTATTCCTCAATTCATTCTCGCTCTCTTCAATAGCTTCCGTATGAGCCGAGCCATTCAGTAGAAGATTATGGCCCTTTCCTCCAGCAATATTAGTCAGGCGAGAGTTGGGCAGTGCAAACCTCTTCTTGTCTGATAAAATCAGATACAATCATCTGGTACCGGGATGTAATTGGCACATCTTCATGTTGCACATCATTTCCAGGTTTATACTTGTCTCGCCTGGTGTCTCTTCCATCCCTTCCAAGTTCACCCCGAAGTGGCGAGCAATTGGAGTGATCAAACCTCCAATGTGGATAGCAACCTGGTTTTTGGTTCGAACGAATTGCCTTAACAACATTGGTGCCACATTGAATTTCTTCCCTTTCACTAAGCACCACAGCACAAACAACTCATCCACACTGACTGCTCCAGGCTCAGGTTTTACTAAAACTGTATTGGCGATGAACCTGTGAAAATATCGAAGGACCGGGCTTCGAATACTAGATGCTTTCGACCGACTAACTTGGTACTCTGATGGGTGAGCTCGATCAGACTCTGTAATGTCCTTCCAAAAAGTCATTGCATAGAACTCCGGAAAATTGACCCTCTCATTGGGCAGATTTGAGTACCTCTTCTTGGGAAATTCAAAAATCCCATTGAGCTCTTCGGCCGAAAGATAGTGAGACTCGTTCCCCACATGAAATATCACGGATTCGGGCACCATGTCATTATATCCAACCTGGAGCTGGGAGAAGAATTCAAGAACGAGAGGCTCATACGTCTTCTCGTGCATGCCAAAGAACTTAGTCCACCCGATAGCCTTGCACATTTTTTTTAAATCTTCGTAGATGCCCATTTCTTGCATGCACTCAACATCGGCCCATCGAGTGGCTCGTCTTCTCTTCTGTTGTACCTCAAACCACCTATCACTTTCTGTCTCCCAATTAGCAAAGTTTATGCCGTAGGCATCCGGCATGGTCGCTAAAATTCTTTCGTACTCAGCTTGTTGTTCTTCAATGGAGTGTTCGCTCCATTGGAAAGTAGAATTCACAACATCCATGCTATGCTCCATTGTGGGTACCTAGATGATAATGAATTAGTATTACATCCAATCCATGTGAATAAAAAATCAAGAGTCATATGATACAATTTTCATCTTAAGCAATTTCATAATTCAACATTGAAATTCATGGGGTATTAAGATCATTTCATTATGGTCTCACACTAAATCATGCCACATTCCCAATTTCTATGATGCATACCAATTGTTCGATAAAAAACTTCAATGAAAACTAACCAAAAATCTATATTCTTTCATGCCATAATACTCCAAATTAGTCTCTCATGAACATAATCAAACAACAACCTCAATGTAACATGAAAACATATCTATATAGAACAAAAAATCATGCACCTCAAGTGTTCGATAAAAAACTTCAATGAAAAATTGCAAGAAAACATATCAAGTTTCATGTCAAAATACTCCTAATAAGGCCCTCATCAACATATGTAATGAACAAAAGCAATGGTTAATGAAAATATACCTTTAGATTCAAAAAACGAAAGTTGGTGTTTTTGGTTGAATCCTTCAAATCTCCACCACCTTATAGGAAGATTGGAGCAATTTGTTGTTTGAAATAATGGGTACAATGATTTTGATGGAGAAATTGATGGCTTTGACGGAAAATTTTTGGATTGAAGATGAGAGATTGGAAGAGGCTAGGGTTTGGGTGTGTTTGTGTGTGAAAAGAATGAGGAAAAGAGGGGTTATAAAATGTTTCCGTGCTCTCGCACTCGGTCGGGCACTCGGTCGCGCGCCTTACTCGGCCGCCCGAGTGCGGTAGAAATACTCGGTCTCCTGCACTCGGTCCGCGCAGATACTCGGCCGCCCGAGTGCGAAGGAAATCCGAAATGCTTCGCACTCGGGCATCACGTTGTGTTACTCGGGCATCTTGCGGTACTCGGCCGACCGAGTGCGAACAAAATCCTGAACCCTTCGCACTCGGTCGACCCCGGTCGAGTACTCGGTCGGGGTTCGTACTTGGTCAGCCGAGTACGAACCAAAATCTTGTTTTTTTTGTGTGCTAATTTTCTTAATAATAAAAACAATAATAATAATAATTATAATTATAATTATAATAATAACAATAGTAAAGATTGTACGTCTAATTACATCGTAGGTAAAATTAAGTAATAATTGTACGTTTAATTACACAGCTTTCAAAAGACCGGCGTGTCTATCTGAAATCAGACACATTCCTTCTCTACCGCGAACAATGTGTTTCGATATCATACGAAGAAACCATGACCAAGAACCAAAACTTTCTTCGTCCACAAGTGCATACGCCAAAGGTAAAAGATGTTGATTTGCATCCATGGAAACAGCAATTAACATCTTGTGCTTGTATCTAGTGTAAAGATGAGTTCCATCAACACTAATTATTTTACGGCAATGCTGGAACCCATCTATACATGGCCTGAACGCCCAAAACACATATTTCAACATTTTTATACCATTTGTCTCTTCGGGCATGTGGCGCCACTCGACAACTGTGCCTGGATTCCATTTTTGTAAAACTCCCAAAAATTTGGGTAGTCTTGAAACTGAGCTCTCCCATGTACCATACACATTTTCTCTTGCCCGTTTCAAACCATGCCATGCCTTACCGTATGAGATTGTAAATTGAAATTTATCATACACTTGCTGTTGAACACACTTAATCTCATACCTGGGATCTGTCTGAACCATCCCAGTTAGCAGCGCAGCGATCATGTTTTTGCACAAGTTTTGATGGTCAACAGACACCGCGTTCATTAGACACGTATGAGGGCCTCCATACTTAGTGATTTCCCACATATCAATCCTTTTTTTGTAACCTGCACGCAACCACCAGTTGCAATGTGTAGTCTCACTATTATTTTTGCATTTGATTTTCCATATAAGAGGTGTGCTTTCATCTACTCGATATTCACGCCTCGCTATACGTATTGCAAAATCTTTAACTGCAGACTGCAAACTCTTCTTATCTTTGAATACCATGCCTTTTGTGAGCACTCTTTCAGTAGGATCATAGTATCTAAAATTTTTTGGAAGATCAAAGGAGTCCGCAAGCATTTCATGTGATGATGCATTGAAGAACGGGATATTCGGATGCATGGAGTATCTCTGAGCACTTGATGGAAATGATGGTTGTTGATTGGATGGTGATCTCTCTTGATTTGGGGAATACATAGTTTGAATATCACCAATATCCACCCCATCTTCATCTGATTCACTAGACAACTCGTCTTCATCGGGTTCAGAGTCTTCTAGTTCATTCACACCAAAAGTGTCAATCAATGGATCATCTGTTTGATCCTCGGTCTGAGCATTTTCTCTTTCACTTGGAATACCCTCATTATTGGACCTTGAGGTTCCAACTGTATGCTCTTGCTTGACGAGTGCCGGATTATTAATGTCATCCCCTCTTAAATAAGAAGCATATTGAAAATACTCATTGCTTGGCATAATATCTGGAAGAGCATTATCTTGCAGTTTCTCTGGATCAATATGAAATTCTACATATTGATTATCCGCATCCGGTGCAAAGAAAAACCATAGATTATCATCGTTGTTGATTGGTATACGATGATATCTGTTGTTTGCATGTAGTGAAGCGGATATGTTCAATTTATATTCATTGCTATCAATCCTTGTCAATTGAAAGAATTTTGATACCAAGCTGGAATATCCAATGTCGCGAGGTACCCTTGTTGCACAAACAGGTGGAACATCGCTGCAATCCCCAATATAAACAACAATACCGACGTTGTTTGAAGACCCCATATCTTAAATAATAAAGATGTATTAATGATCTTAAAATAGGGAATTAACTACTTTTTTGCAAAGTTTAATAAAACTAATTTAAACTAATACATTAGAAAAATTCAAACCTGAAATTGAAATGAATCAATATGTCAACGCAACGGCAACAATTTGAGGGTTGCGATAAATGCACAACAACAACAACAATTTCAACAGTCCCTACATCAAATAATGTATAACAGAAAAATATTAACGACAAATTTATAACAATATATATAGCAACAACCATACACCGACCGACATACACATATCCAAAACACGGCACACAACCATACACACGCACCCATCACACACAAAAATGCAAGCCATACACAACACACAAACACACACAGCAACACACACACAAGCATACACCACAACATACATCACACACACCACAACACACATCACAACACACATTTCATACCCACATTTCATACCCACATTCCATACATACATTCAATACATACATTTCATACATACACCACACCAACAACATACAATACAAGCAATGGAGAAAAAACCACTATCTACACACACACAACACAACACACAACACAAAGCAACACACACACACCATACACACACCAAAATACCACAAAAAAATCACATACACACCCACACAACAGTACACACACACACCACCCAAACACATACAAATTAAGATAAAAATTACCTTTGAGAAATGGAGAAAACCGAAACGTGAATATTGAAGAAAAATTGAAAGGAAATTGAAGGATAATTGAAAGGAGAAGTGAAGAATAAGTTAAGAAGAAGTGAAGAAAGTGATGAGGAAGAGAGAAATGTGTGGTGTGGGTGGGTGGTAATAGATATGATAGAGAGAGAAAAATTGAAGTGGATGTTAAAAATCAAAATCCGCGTTCGCACTCGGCCAGCCGAGTGAAGTGCTCGACCGAGTGCCGTGACCGAGTGGATGGCAGTACTCGATCGGCCGAGTAATACGGGGGCCGAGTGTCTCGGCCGAGTAAGAATCACCACTCGGCCGGCCGAGTAAGGCGCGCGACCGAGTGCCCGACCGAGTGAAGGCTCCAGCAATTAAAAAAAAACAAAAAAAATAAAAAAAGAGAGCAGGGGCGACATTAAAAAAAAATTAAAAAAAAAATTTAAATTGAATGTCGCCCCTCGCAGGGGCGACTTTGCATACTTTTAAATTTTTTTTTTTTTACTATATTTTGGCAAATTTTTTTGAATAGTGCCATAATTTGTCATTTTTGCCTCAAATCCATGGAAGCCTTGTTGCGCACGATAGCGCACGAAAAGGGCATCACCGTCGACTGTTGGCACCCAGACCCAAGCACTACCACAACGCCCCCATTCTTCTTCTGCCACGTCTTCTGTTGCTAAATTGGAATTACTAGGTTTTGGGGGTGACAACCTCTCAACTTGGATCACCCGCACAAATCAATTTTTCCGATTGGACAACACTCCAGACGACATGAACTTGGAATATGCGTTGATTGCCATGGAGGGCACGACCTTGCACTAGTTGCAATGGTTATTGAATGAATATCTGAATCACAATTGGAAGAAATTTACACTAGAGTTGCTCTGCCTCTACGATGATGAACCCCATGATAATCCGTGCTAGACTTTGGCTCTCACTCGCCAAACTAGCTCCGTGGACACGTATACCGATCTGTTTATCTCTCCCCTATCGGTTGTTCCATCCCGCATGAAGGTTGATGCCCTCGGGCTCTTTCTCGGTCTTTGCGAGGATATTCAGGTCCGCATCCGTCCCTGAGATGCGGAGGATATCTCTGTTGTTATACACACGACATGCGTATCGAACGCAAGTTGGCTGTCACCCGTCCAGTTGTCTCACGCTCCATACCAACCGTCCCATCCATTCCCTAATGTTCACTTGACATTTTTAAGTGGTTATCACCGTTCTTCGAGTGTGTTGGGACCTAAGGCAGCATCCTCTGGATCGTATTGTATGTCTGGTGCAGTGTGCGTTCCTGGGCCGTTCTTCGAGTGTGTTGGGACCTAAGGCAGCATCCTCTGGATCGTATTGTATGTCTGGTGCAGTGTGCGTTCCTGGGCCCTACGTCAGCTGCCACGCTCAACCGGATCAGTTGCTTCTTTGGTAGGCCATTACTCTCGTCCATCTCGTCAATTGTTGCAATCTGAATATTGTGATTTGCATTCCAAGGGACTGTGTTTTCGTTGTAAGGAGCCCTACACTTCTTTGCATGTGTGTGATAATCGTGCACTATGAGTTATGATTGTCATGGATGATGAGGACAAACCGGAACTGGGGACTTGCTTGATTTGCATGCTATTCAAGATATGGAGGTTGTCCAATGATGATACTACATGGGTCGATGAGGATATCTTCCGTTCGCAATCGCCTTCTTTCCGCCTTGCGGACAACGCGAGTTAGGAGGAGGAGGAAATTGTTACATATATGGTTCATGAGAAACGTGAGAAGCAGAAAGTGTCCTTAGCCTTCAAATTTCAGTTATTATTTTTGTTATTATTGTTCAACCTTCTGATATGGGTAATTGTGTTTAGTTAATGCTTTATTTATTATACTAGTTGACCACTAGTCTAAGTATTATTTAAATATTGTGATTGGAATTACTTTGAGGTATTGAATTTTATTCTGAGATTTGCAGCCATTCTTGGCATGAGCAGGATTTACCTGATTATCATTTCTTTCCTTTGGATCTATTCCCTGTTAATCCTTACACATAACATGTTCTAACACAACTAACTATGCGAAGAAATCATGGTCGACACCAGGGTATACAAGAATATGGTTGCAATCAATCTAAACGTAACTGAATATATTAATCTGAGAAACAAATTTATGAGATTGTCATAAGACACTGCACATATACATTAACAATGGGAAAGAAACTGAAAATTAAGCACAGTGATCTTTTTTACCCCTCTTTGAATGTGCAAAAGAGAACACAGAAGTTGTACTATCTCTCTAGCTTGCTCAAGAAAGCTTCCATTGGGGGCACTTCCTTCACGATTTCTTGCCAATCAGGCGTCCCCTGAAAAAGGAATCACCGTAAGAGCCAAATGCATAAAGCTTGATGTTTGTCAGTTTAAACAGAAAATGAACGATGATGGCTCAATGTGATTATTAAAGTAGCAAGGCAATGTCTGTCAATACGATGATTTAAATCTACTGGTCTTAAATGGCTAAAATATTGTGTGTGGAGAAAGTTAGAAACCTTCGGTTATATGAGAATGAGAAACCAACCACCACTATGCTTTGGTTGATTTTATTGTTTTATAATCAGGAAAGAATCACTAACCCGTCCTGATTTCCGAACACGACCATCCAGACGGAGAATTATGTACACGTCTTCGCCAGGAGTTATGCCTTCAGCCTTCTGCTGATCCCTGATCCACCTAGAAGGAGAAAGACCATCTGTGTTTAGAGATTTAAATACATATCATATATAAGGTAAAAAACGTGGTAGAATTCATGAAGCAGATCAGAGATGCATTTAGTTCTGGTTATAGATGATGTTGTGTTCCATGAAACTGAAGTGCAATGAAATCCAGTCTACACGACTGTGCAAGTACCAACCTTTCCCATTCAACAGGTGATACCACTTCTGCTCGGAATCGAATCTCTGCTTTGATTTTGGATTTTGCAACTACTGATTGAGCGCGCTTATCAAATTCTTCCTACCAATGAATAAGAACGGGACAATCAATAAATATATTCACACACAATGAGAGTGTTTTTTTCTAGTTAAAATCTAGACTGAGACAATCATATGAAAATATATAACTTGATGAGAACTATGCATCAGTAGTTTTAGGACGATACCATTGCTATTAGGGCAAAACTATTCAAGCCATGTCTAATAAATCTCACCCCTATAGATGGAAGAGACGCAGATCCTTTGGAAGAAAGACCGAAGCCTTTCTTCTCGGCTTGTGGTTCTCTGCCTTCACCCCACACAACTGGAATCAGAATAACTCCTCTTCTGACAAGCTCCGTTCGGAACCTTTCGGCTTTCCGCATGGCTGAAGCAACAGTCTCTTTATCCCCAGCCAAAATAACCTAGAGCCACAGAAGCTATAATACCATCTTAAAAAGGACATAAAAAAAATGTGGTAGACATAAGGGTTTTACAACCTTCATAAGTTTCAGAAATAATCAAGAGACTCTTGAAATTAAGAGCTAAAAATCAAGAAATAATTGACATAATCTAATAAGAAGCGACAGTGTGAATCTCAAGATGCGAACAAGCTACATTATATAACATTGATGATATGCCAACAGAGAGTTAGCAGTGGACATCTCTTTGTATTTACAACTTACTCCCCCAATAAGTGGGAACCGTTATATTGCAAAGGATAAGAGGAGAAGGGTCACTAACAGGCCTTGCTGTGTCTCGTAGTTGCACAAGCTCGACAATCCTGTTAGTTGAAAGGCGCAGTGGAAGCCTTGACAGAGTTTCATTCCTTGTAATTTGGGCAAGTTGCTCTTCCTCTTTCTTGTTGTCCCACAAAAATAAAGCCACAAGAATAATAATACCTGCACCATACTGAGTCAAAAACTTAATTAATTTCTGTAACAAATGGTTTTCAATTCATGAGCACACACATTTACATCATGCATAATTGAAATAAAAGAATTTGAACCAAAATATCAAATGTGAAGCTTGTCATTATTTACCTCCAATATTTATTCCTGCATTTTGAGATGTCTCTAATAGGTCAGGAGCACCATCACCCCCTTTGATTGCACGAAGCAGCCGAGGTATGGTAAATAACAAAGAAATTCCTGCAGCAGCTGTAAAAGCCACATAGAAAAATCTGCGAATCCCACGGAATGGTGCTTGGACCTCACTAATGAGTTTTAGATCCCTCCGAAAGCCATAGCCTATATCTTCTCCACCAAGTCTAGCCTGTTGATGATACAAGGAAGATCTCATTTGTTTTTTAAAGTATTGGGTGCATTCTACCACATAGTGAATAATGAGAGTTAATATCAGCAAATGTTCACAAGCAGAAAAAACGGAAAAGATGGCCATCTTTAAACAGCTAACCTCTTCTTGCAACTCCTTGAATTCAGGTATTGCTCTAAATGAGGCCAAATCTGGATCATTTAGAATGGTACTAAACTTGAGGTTATATTCCCTCAAAGCAGTGCGCAGACAGTCAGCAGCTTTCTTTCCTTCCTCCCTTCCTCATCGAGCAAAAAAGGAAAATAAGATTCCTTATAGATGCACATTGATCAAAGGTACACATAGTTGAATGAGTGACCAATGCTGCTTGGCTTAGATATGGGTATCCCATACGGGTACAGATCAAGGAGTCAGACTTCTAAATTTTATGAGCTTAGACGAGGATATGGCTAAAAGGGATCCAAAAGTAGGATAAAGGATGGAAATATATCTATTAATATACATACAAAACTTGTGTATACACATATACTAACTGGCCTTGAAGATGAGTAAAAAGTATAAACATTTAAATGAAAGTTCAATCAAACTTCAAGTTTAAGAGTCCAAACAACTAACAAAACAAGAAAATGACATCATTTAACTTAAAACCTTCAGCAAAAACTTTAGCAGACGACACCTTGAAATTGATGCAAATTATATCCTATGACATATTATACAACTCCTGATTAAGGATATAATTCTAGCTCCATCGTGAGAACTGGTACATTCTAACTTTATCCAAGATGGTGAAGTGCAACAAATTATAGTCACATTGCGTTTCGTAGAACATCGTTCAAGTGCTGACAAGAATATGCCCCTCACTACATCAGGCATTGTATATCAACCTTTAAATTGCCAAATAGGAATAGAGTCCTTCTAATAGATTGAATTTGTCTAAATCCTCCAAGATCCAGACAGGAATCCAACAAAGACTTCAAATCTTACCTATAGGCATGGCAGCAGGCTTTGTTATACAGAGCAGCTTGAGCCTCCACAGGGTTAGGATCCAAAGTAAGAGCCGTGTCAAACTGTGCAAGAGCATCTTTCACCTGGAAATAACAGTGAGGTCATTAATACTGAAAATAAGATTTCTCCCTCCAAATGCAGAATACAGATATTGGATCTTCATTATTTCAAAGAGAGAAGCAAAAAGCTGAAGGGCTAGGAAATTTATATCAGAAACACTTAAACTAAAAGTTCGATTATATTGTGCAGTGTGCACCATATATGTATATGGGTGCAGGCTACTTGAGCCGTACTAAAGAAATAACTTTCATATATAATCTGAATTTCTAAATAAGTTTGAAACTTCATTCGACTTAGAGAGTGTGTGGCTGAGCTTACAAGATGTTTTAAAGAGCTTATAAGTTCTTAAAAGTATTGGTAAGGGTGGGTTTTCTATAAAAAAAGATCTCATTTCATCCCAAACAAAGATGTTCGGAGCTTGTTAGAATTTTTTGAATAGGAAGGAAACCCCATCTTATTTTCTGATGTACGATCTTATTTTGACAAACACTGGTAAATTTTATCATTTTAATTACACAGTTTTCATTACTACATCTTAAAGGCTCCATCGTCTTATTTTATTCAAACACTTCAGCAATGTATTTTTAAGATAGATTTAAGAGCTTATAAGATGTTTTACATAAGCTTAGCTAAACACCCTCCAAGTTGAATCGTAGAACTAACGTAGCATAAACAATCTCTAATCCAATTGAAATGACTTAGTCAAGCTTTCTATTTCATCTAGCTAATCAGCAGAGTCTCAGATTTATCGATAGATTAAGCTGTTGCTTTTTAGTTCCATATCGAAGCCTTGCAGGAAAACGAGCTTCAAATGAATGATCATAAGATTGATTCGATTAGCAAGCTTAATCCACTTGACAATACCATAAACTTGGAGCGTCACTATCATCTACAGTAAACTAATTATAAGGATGGCTTACGGAATCCATCGCAATATAATATTTCAAAATTAAGAACTTAAAGCTATTAATCAATCTAAAAAAAAAAAAAAAACTGAAAATGCAAGTTGAAATAAATAGGATAAATACCCGTCCTTTGGCAAATAAGGAAAGGCCTAAGTTAATACACGACTCAGCTGTGGCGGCACTAACTTCCGGCGAAGTAGACGACGAAGAGCATTTAGCTAATTGGCCATGAGCGGTTTTACCGTGCTCTATTAAGGCCCAGAAAGAAGACGAAGGCGATAAATCTCTGCGGAGAAACCATGTTTTTGTTATCAACAGTGATCTTAAATTTGGGAGCGAGCAATGAGATACGTAGCGGCGGTGGCGGTGGGCGAGCTGGTGGTGATGTGGTGGTGCAAGAGTTGCCGCGGCCATTGAGAATTCATGGGCAAGATTGATCAGTTTATCCAAATGGTAACGGTTGCCAACTTCCCATCCGATTTTCTATCTCTTCCTATTTTTTTTATTGGGTCAACTTGCCGGGCTAGAACTATTTAATTTGGGCCTTCTTTCAGATAGCCCATCACAACATGTAAGCCACTACACAATAGCCCGATAACGATGGGCCTAATGTCTTCAAGACCAAGGCGGATATTAGACCGGTCTAGAAGATAATTTAAAATTAAGATATTTTATACATATTTACTATATATATATATATATACACACTAGTATCTCACCCGTGCTGTGCCGTGCACGAAAAAAAAAACTACATATATAATTTTACCAAAAAAAAGAAGCACAAAAACTAATATTATATTATCAATAGTGAATTGTATTTTAGTAATTTTATATTCTAAGGTATAATACAAAATATTAACATATATATACATGAATTTTAAAAAGAAACATTCACGCATTGTTATTGTATAAAAGGATAAAAAAACACAAGATGGAAACAATGTGGAAATTCCAAAATAGTTAAACATCAATATTACAAATACTGAAATTACAAATTTTGAAAAACTTCCTTATACACAATATTTCTAGTTGAAGTAGTGTTCTGATTATCTTTATCAAAAATTAAAATCTTCAATCCACTACGATTTGTAACTCTTGAAACAGTCACATACAATTGTCCATGACTGAAAACTGATTTTTTCAACAAAAGTCCAACATGCAAGAGTGATTGACACTGACTCGTATTTATTGTCATGGCGTATGACACAATAAGAGGATATTGTCTTCTTTGAAATTTAAAAGGCAACCTTGAATCAGACAGTATTAAAGACAATCTTGGGATTAACACTTTATGCCCTTCATTAGCTCCATTTAGAATCCGCGCTTCCAAAACATGATTTTCAAGCTTTGTAATAACTAACCGAGTACCATTACATAAACCAACTGTATGATCAATATTCTGCAATAACATTACATGAGTACCCACCTTTAATTGTGATTGATGATTTGGAACACCTGAACATCTAATACCATTCAAAAATTCAATTGTGTGTACATCGGCAAAAAAATCAACATTTGAATCAGACTTGTACGCACTATCTGAACTCAAATATATTTTTGCATCACCTGAATTCAGTGAAGTTATGTATTCATTTACATATTCAACAACATCAAGAGTGGGTGCCGGTATGGCACAATTTTTAAAAAGGTGGGTTCATCAACAAAATTTGACATTGATGCATAAGTACTCTGCATAATACTCGCAATTGGATTAGAAGAATATGGCACCAAAATATCGTGAGGAATTTCTACATCTGAATACCCATCATGATGAATGCCAACCGTTCCATCCCTAATTCTTGCAATCCAATCAGAGAAATCTTTCAACTCAATCAATCCCGACTCAGAAGTAGATGGATATTGAAGCCTCATATTTTTAGTTAATCTCAACACCTTACATTGTTGCCAAATCGGAGATGAATTAATGGTTGCATGAACATTGTCTTGACGTGTACCTTTTGGTATGACTGTCAAAATTTGTCTAAAATCTCCACCAAAAACTACCGTTTTACCGCCAAATGGTTTATGCTTGTTCCTTGGATTGGATAATTGCTTGATATCCTTCAAAGTGTTGTTTACCGCTTCAAAACAATGTCTATGAATCATTGAAGCTTCACCCCATATTATGAGCTTCGCCCTTACCAAAAGTTTTGCTAATTTGCTTCCTTGAGTTATAGAACATGTGCCGTTCTCAATGGGATTAAATGGAATTGCAAATCTTGAGTGAGCCATTCTACCACCTGGCAACAGAAGTGATGCAATGCCACTGGAAGCCACGTTCAAAACGATATCTTCCTTTAATCTAAGTGCTGTAGGCAAAGTCCTCTAGACATACGTTTTACCAGTACCACCATAACCATAAACAAAATAACACCACCTTGTCTGAGGCCATTACAGTCAAACAATATTATAGACATTTCGTTGCTCATCTGTGAAATTTGCTATCAGAATGGAGTGTTCATCAGCTAAAGCAGCACGATTGTACCGTAGCTCTATATAGACTAATTTATTTTGCGCACTCGAAAAATTATTCATATATGGATAGGACATTCTATCAAATTCTCTCAAACTCGTACCAAGTACTCGCATTATTTTCTCGATCTCCACCAGAGTAAGATTTTTTATTTCAACCTCAGACATATTCAGGTCTAAAAAATGAAAAAAAAAAAAAAGTAAGCCACTAAGTCAATATATTAAATTAAGACATTAATTAATTGTCAAATTGAAATAAAGGACCACGCACAAATATAACGTAGTCTACCTTGATGATTAAGAATGCGATACTGTCTGTATAGTATGTTGTCTGACAAATATGGCCAACACTGATCCCAAACATCTTCTGGTTTTTTTAAATTATTAGATGAAAGCAAAGTTGCAAACAAATATCTCAACGAATGTGGTGATTACCATTTACTTGCTTCAACTATGCCATCAATGTATTCCTTGTCATCGTCCAATAACCCATGGCTATAACACGCTTCTCGAAATATTTTATATGTAACATTTCCTACTGTTCTTAGGTCTTCAAAACATGTTGGACCTTTAATGATATTAAGTAGACATCTTAAATAATACATTTCTCTGCTGCCAGGAGGCACATAAAATATTCGACCTAATGAGAATCCGTGCTTTCTTTTTGTCCATACCCGCTTGTCCCTTTTCCAAACAAATTTTTGGTGGAAATTTAGCGTAAGTAAGCTGCTGTGCCTCTTCATATAATTTATTGGCCTCAAACCATGCCAAAAACATGCTTTGGTTAACCGTCGGATGGTCCATAACACTATCTATCGGATCTACATTCGAAAAATAATTGATTGTTAATCAGGTAAATGGAAACTCAAACGTTCCACGGATGGATTCTTAAATTAAATTCCAAAACCAAGGATCCTCCACATAGCTTCACATGGAGACACATATCTGCAATCATAGTAAATGCTAACCTCATCAACATTTTCTGCTGCTTCCTTATCAACTGCGCTTTTATAGAAAGAAGTTGTAACGCGGTCAAGTCCTTTATTCACATATTTAAATAAATACTTAATCGATCGAGATTGATTATACCATTCAACATTCATATGTGCTCCATACTTAAATAATAAATATTTGTTGTGAGGGACAACATATCTATTGTCAAGCTCCACTCCACTCTTCACGACAGTCCTACCATTATCCCTACGACAATAAACTGGATAACCATCTTCGTCAACAATTGTATTATCAACAAACTTTTTTTGAAAAATATTTACTACACCCATCAGATGACATGCATGGAGACTTTGGTCTATCCGCACCACACGGACCATGTATCATGAACTCACGAACTGCATTGTAGTAATTAGGATCTTTGTTTGCATCGAGAATCTAAGCTGAGATTATCCTATAAATGCCGTTGGGTGTAGGATACTTATCTTGTTGATCCATAAATAATAATATATGCGCATGCGGTAGACCGCATTTTTGAAATTCAATTGTGTAGATCACAGAAAAAAATTATATAAGTGAGAAACAAATTATTGTAATAATTTGTTAATGATAATAAACATTACAAATGTAGGCCAAAACACTTAATATATTTTATAATAGTTTAAATTAAACTACGTACGTGAACGAACTGCACCAAATATTTTGTTTTTCGTAAATCCTTTATAAGACCATCTAACTTCATTTTGAAAACACGACACACCACATCTGGGCGATCTTCAGCCTTCAAACCTAGTTTTTCCAGAAAACGTGCTATTTCTGGCCACTTTGGATTACACGTGAATGTTATAAATAGATCTGGATAGCCAACCCATCTGCATATTGCCATCGCATCCTGATCATTTTGAATCATATATCGAGCTCCACCAGTAAAAGTTAATGGTAGTATAATCCTCCTTCCTAGAGCACATGGATCAACTTCACTACGGAGCAACGCTTCAACTAGACCTTTATACATTTCACAACGTAGCTACTTTTGGTGTGTTCAAATATAAGTCAACCCACCTGATTCAACCATGGTGTATGCATCTACAACAAACTGTTGTGTTAATCATTTTGCACAAAGAATGGATGGAGGTTGTTGTTCTCTGTCATGCAGTCGATACGGAAACCATTCTTTCATAATGACTTTCTTTCTTCCTCCACCATTAGTATTTGTAGAATCCGAGAAAGATATGTCCTCTCTATAACCGTCTTCACCATAAGAAAATAACAAAGGGTATTGTAGCGCAAGATACGCAACATTCAATTCATTAACCCGTTTGAGTTTTCTGAATTTGGTTTCAACAATTATATCTCTATCCCCCAACGACTCATCAAAATCACCCACTAAAAGAGCAGCAACTTCAGATGCCAAAGATAAATTATACCTCCTTGCATCTTGTCCCCTCCTACCGATCAATCTCAGCTTCACATTTGAATTACTTCCATCATACATGTTATCTCTCGCCATTCTAAAAGATTTTACCAATACATTATGTTCATCAAGCATTTATTTCAAATCCGAAACAACTTCTGAGTGTAGATTATTAATAGTCTCATTATTCCTACACATTTCAAATTTATATTTTTTAAAATATTGAATAAAATTAAGGAATCTTGTAAATTAATTGCCATGTAAAAATAAAAAATTAATGTTTATATAATAATAGAAAAATAACAAACCTAACACAATGGATTCGGTTGTTGATTTTATTTTTCAGTGTCATATATATATAGTTGCGGGAACTTTGGTGTACATCCTTCAGTGGGCAATAAACTACCCATCAAATGGTAATTCTGTCCATGTAATTTAAAGATAGGTGGAGAATTGCTTTGATTAGATGAATGATCAATTTTACTGCCCATTGAGGTAAAAGAAAACATGTTATTATATGTTCTAATATTATCCATAAAATGTCTGCTCTTATCAGTCATTCCACGAGAAAGATCGTTTAAAAGATTCAGTGGCTCTTTTAGTGGATGTAGTTGGACCTTCCCTTGACTACAACACCCTGAGTACTTTGGTTGACTTGCCTTAAAATATGACCGCAATCGTTCTCGTACCAGAAATACGCACAGCAATATTGACACTTATAAGTTGGATCACCATAATCACAATATTCTTAAATATTAAACGAACGTTAGTCTTATAAAAATTATCGAATTGGAGAATTCTCTATATAAGCTGAAAGAGTAATGAGTAAGTACCAGTGGCTACAACATTATCTTCATTATCCATACAGCTATTAACTGAAAAATTCAAGGCATATTTAATGGCTATAAATATATAAATATGAATTAAAAAAAAATCACAAATTTCACTACAAAATGGATTTCATACCATCATCTTATAAATGATTTCTTGGACCTTAAAGAAAATCTGAAAACTCCGTTGTTAGAGGAATTGTTGAGGATGTACGATTGTTAGAAAAATCATCATGATGAGTTAAGTTAAGAAACATAAAAATCATTAATACCATCGATTATAGATGATTTAGTAGTTTCATTCATTCCTATGTTTAAATTTGAAGCAATCGTCTGCCCAACCCTGCTGCTTGAACAAACTTTAAAAAAAACGTACATCACTAAAATTGACATAGACAAAATGTACATAATTTTATCACCTCAATTTATTAAAAATATTTTACCATTTATAAGATCAGTTAAAGGGGTAAGTGACTATGAGAATGTGTTCGTCGAAGTAGTTTGAATTCCTCCAATTGTATAAATATTTGAGCTGGGAGAATGATTTTTTGCTTAAAAGATTAAATAAGCTAAGATAACAATTCAATAAAAATTAACAATCTTTAAAAAGAAAATAAAACATTATATTATATTAGAAGATAAAAAGTAGAGTTGTGAAATAATAACCAAGATACTATAATAAGCAAATTTTTTTGGTTAAGTTAGATAATTTTTTTATAAATGCAATTCAACAATAATTAGTATATTATTAGCTAGGATTGAAATATAGTGTAATTAGATCTAATTAATATAACTTTAGAAATATTTTATATTACTTTACAACTATTCAATTTTAGAGTTTTACAATTACGAATACAATTTTAAAATAGTTTAATATTTCATAAAATGAAGAAATATGAAAAAGGATATAATATTTTAAATGAATTATTATCATTATGATTGAAACAATTTTTTTTATTAATATGACAGTGTACAATATTCAACATTTAAAAACTATTTATATATAAAATGAAATATATAATATGAAATATGTCATTTACAAAATTAAAAAGAATTATATAAATGTACATATAAAAATTTTAGCTAAGAAAAAATATAGGGTAAAAGTTATGTAGAAAAATATAATAAATAATTTGGAGAGTGAAATAATATAAGAAATAGTTATATTTATAAAATAATAAAAACATTAAGCAGTACAACACACAACCTACCCCGACATTGTTGTTTCATAAAGTTCTTAAAAATATGCAGCACTAAAATTAACATAAAAAAGATGTACATATTATTGTAACCTCATTTATTGTAAAGTATTATACCATTTGTAAGATCAGTTAAAAGGGTAACTGACTGTTCGAATGTGTTCTTCAAAGTATTTTCAATTCCATCCCGTACCAAAATGTCTGAGCATGGAGAACGATTTTCTGCTACAACAATTAAATAAGTAAAGCATATCAATTCAATAAAAAAAGACATTGTAATGTAAGATGACATTAATTAAAATATTTTAAGTTTTGACTTGAAAAATGTTAAACGATATGAAAATGATTTAAATAGAGGAATAATGTTTATTAGTGTACATGAATTGAATTAGTCACCTTTTCAATTATGAATATAATTTAGAAATCATCAAATATTAAAAAATTCATTAAATATCTTTATATATATAACTATATATAAATAATAATATAAATGTAATATTATGCTAGAATAAAAGAAATTAATTTTAATATGACAATGGGCAATATAATTACTTTATATGAATTTGGAAATTAAATTAATGAATATAACAATTTTCAAAAAAAGAATAATAAGTAATTAATATAGTGAAAGTATGCATAAAAATATTAACTTACTTTGAAACTTTAATAATAAGCAATAAGCAATAGATATTTGACATGAATAATATAATCTTTTGCATTTCAGGCATAAAATAGAAAAATCGAATTTAATTAGTTAGTTACCATACAATAAGAGTAATTATGCATTGCTATAAAATTAATTTAATATAATTATATGTTGATAAATTTACAAACACCTCAACAACTACAATATAAAAATGAGAAAGTATAATTTTTGAAATATAGAAATTAATTAAATTGCTTTGAAAATAAAACATATTATTTTTAATTTAAAATTGTTATTTAATATATTGTTTTAAATTAATATAGGTCCGCCCTATGGCCCAACAGAATGTATAATTCAATATTAGTTGGGCCATATTTTAATTTTTTTCTAATATTTTATGGCCCTTAAAAAAAAAAAAAGGCCTATTTCCAGAATAGGCACATAAGCCTTTTTACTTAATAAAAAAATAAAAGATAAACACAAAAGGAAAAGGGAGAAGGAAGGCGGCCTCAGAACCCAAAATGACAATTGCCTGAAACCCTAATTTCTAACCTAATTTTCGTTCTTCAGATTGAAAGTCTGTGCGACTTTACACCTATCATCTTCTTTCTGATTTGGAAGAAAAGAATGAGGACTAAATTTCCTTCGTTCAATATATTCTGAATCGGAATCAGACTTTCAGACTATTCCAAAAGGTTTGTACTTTAATCTATCCTTCAGATTAGAATTATGTTTTTTTTTGCTTCAAACCCTAATTTCTAACCTATTTTGTGTATTAATCAAAGTCTGTGTTCACAGACTTTTGACCATTCGTATTCTTTCAATTTGAGAACATAAATCGGAGGATTTCTAAGTTCTGCATTCAATTGATGGGTATCTGAATCGGGTTAGGAGTTTCCGACTCTTCAAAAAACTAAGTATTGTATTCTACGCTTATACTTCGAATTTTGTTCTCGTTGATGGATGCCTTACTCTTGTAAGCTGTTTTGGGTTTGAGATTGGTATAAAACCTAAGTGTTGAGAAATATGCTTAAGGTTCAATTCGTAGATTTATTCCTATGCGAACATAAATAGATGAAGTATTATTTTATCAGACAATTTTGTTCAACAAAAATAAAGAGAATGACATTCCTCTAATTTTGTTAAACTTTCCTATAATTTGTATATAGTTTTGACTTTTCACCATTTGTATTCTTTCGATTGCAGAACATAAATCGGAGGGTTTCTAAGTTATGCATTCAAATGATGGGTATCTGAATGAGGTTAGGATTTTCCGCCTGTTCAAAAAGCTAAGTATTCTATTCTACGCTTATCCTACGATTTTTGTTCTCGTTGATGGATGGGTTACTCTTGTATGCTGTTTTGGGTTCGTGATTGGTATAAAACCTAAGGGTTGAGAAATATGCTTAAGCTTCAATTTGTAGATTTATTCCTACGACAACAGAAATAGATGGAGTATTCTTTCATCGGACAATTTTGTTCAACGAAATTTTTGAACCTTCGTTTGTTACTTGAATTTCCACGGATTGATATATAGTATTAAGAACTCACTTAACTTTGTTTATATTTGTTAGGTTATTTTTGATGCTTATTATCTCTTTAGCATAATATATTTAAAAAAATTAATTGCTCTGCTGAATTTGGTAAAATCTAATAAATAGTTGCATAATTGAGCAATTTTTTGGGGTCAGTGCATGTGTTTCTGATGAAGTTCAACTTTTCAATACTAATTTTTTAAGAAAAGTTTCTTTAGGTATGATGTATGCAATTAGATAAGTATATACAAAGTTACTATTGGATTGAATGGATTTCTGCATTGTTTTCATAGATTATTGTATTATTTTAATTATTTAATACTTATTTTTCTAGCACTAATTGGCCTGTTATGAAATCCATTTACCCTTGCTGGTTTCCTACTCTTTTTTAAACAACATTAATGTACACAAAGTACCTGCTCGTAGATGAAGTATTCAAAGGAGAAGGGCATTCTGGAAATCTGGTAGCTTAAATTATATTGAGGTACGTTCTGATTTTTGTTTAGACGTATAATATTCATGATTATTCATTTTGTAAAAAGCTATAGAAGTTAAGTAGTCTTTCTTTTCAATAAAAACTGCTTTTATGAAGAAATGTACAGAGTATCTGAATGCATTACCTTAAATAAGTGTGTTAATATTTTTTGTTAAACTTAGACTACTTGTAGGACTTTAAGTTGTATACAAGGTTGATGATCATGAATCTGATAATAGAGGTTTGGAAAATATAAATAATAGGGATAACTTATAACATTTCATGCATTTATAAACTGTTAAAATTCAACTATTTCAAACTTTGTGACATATATATAGTTAGAAATGTAGTATATGTGATCTGTATATGCTTCTCAAAACTTAAACAATCTGCACACTAACCTTCATGAAGGTGTAAATCTATTTTACGTTTCTTATTTATAACTGTAGAACGTGTTATCTTTCTCATCAGTGTAGGTATAGTGTGATATCTTTATTTGGGAGTCTTGCAAAAAAATGAGAACATGTGAAGTATGGATTGAGAAGAATATAGGCCTTCTTATAGTGATTTTAATGTGTGAATATAACTTTATAAATTATTACAGAACATAGAGTAATAGAGTAATAGAGTAATAGAGTAATATAATAATATTAGTTTTTTTGGAAAGTCTGAAAACAATTCAATGTAATTGGTGCTTACAAAAAAAGTTTTCTGACATGCTGCTAAGTTGGTCTTTGTTCCTTTTTTCAAATAAAATAGGTTAAACTAATGCATATAACAAATGAGTGATAAGTATATAATAATAATTTAATAAAGGAATATAATAATCACCTAATTACACTTCAATGATATTCTTGTTGAGAAAGAAACTTTTTTGCCATTCTGATAACTTGTGCATAATGTTTTTGTGTTGACAACAAATATTGAATATCAAATAAATGAAAAAAAAAATCATTGATAAGTTGACCTCTTTGACATCATTATTATGTTTTAAGTTCTATGAGCAGAAACTAAAGTTGTGTTATTTATCATGGTTTAATTTCTTACAGAATCCTCTGCTACTGAATCATATTTCCCTTTTAATGAATCAACCGAAAGCTATGAAGAAGTTTGCAAAAGATACGTGTTTCACTTTCTGTACTATTTTATAAAATCCCCATTTATCATTTTTTAGATTTTTTTAATACTGAATTCATAGATTTATTATGGCTTTGTAAGGCTTGTATATTGAATATTGTTTGTTTGTTTGCTTCTTAATTCATGACTATGTTTTTTCATGACTCTGTTATTTGCTTCTTAATCAACAACTTAATTCATGACTCTATTTTTTCCAATAGTGTATTTGTCTAAATTAATATATATATATATATATATATATTTAAAAGATTGAGGAACTGCTAATTGATGTTTCTGAATACTAAGGTATCATGCAAATAAGTCAATTTTTTTTATTACATAACCAATGGTAACAGATAAAAATATTTTCATTTCAATAGTCCATTGAAAGTTATTGAGAATCCTGAAAAAGATAAATTATTATCTTACTTACTATTATCCTAATTACTATTGTATAGTATACATTAATTTTTTAGATATTGTTTATATATATAGAAAACCAGTAAAGAATTAGCATCTTTGTCTTTATTCTTATGTTTTAAGTTAAATGTGATTAAATTTTTACTGCCTAATTTACACAGCTTATTTTCGTACAGAATTATCTGCTACTCAATCATATTTCAATTTCATCTTACTCAAGTGCAATCTTTAAAGAAGTCTACAAATGATAAGTGTATTCCTTTCTATACTGTTATATAAAATCTCCATTTATGTGTTTATTACAATTGGTCATAAACTGAGTTCATAGATTTTATATGACTTGCAGAGATTGGAATATTGGATATTGTTTCTTTTCATGCTTGTTACAATGGCTATATTTTTATGCATGTAATAAGTAAATTCATCAACTTATATTATCTTATTGATAGATTATTATGCATTTCTTAGATCCTTAACTCTTCACTATAGTTACTATGAACAGATGAACTAAATTCACTAAATTAGATAACATGATTCAGTAACTAAAATAATGTATTACTTGTATTGCAGTTTAAGGAGTTAAAACAGAAGTTACAAATAATAAATTTCTGTTATTTATCTATGTCTGAGAACTAATGTAAGTGAGTATATAGAAAATTAATATAAATAACAATTAATTAAAAATACAGACAATAGATTGAAAATACTTAAAAGGACTAATACTATCATAACATCCTAAGTAGAACATCGTTCAAAATATCAAAACGATTTAAAAGTCATAATCCCTAGTTCCTTATAGTCCTGAAGGAACATAAACATACTTAAACTTTAGAATCAAAAACACATTATACCGGGCAAAATACTCTGTTGTTTCAATCTTACAGTTCATTCAAAATCTATAGTTTCAATTCAGACTTACGTTTCCTTCACTTCTCTTGCCTAATGAAAACTTTTTTTTTTGTCACTTGCATTTGTGGAGAACTCATCAAACAGCTTACGCTTCACAGAGTTTTCTTCAAGTTTTTCTTTTTCTTTATCCACTTTAGATACACTTTTAAATGGTGTGGATACCTCACTTTCTGAACCAACAACCTGCAACAAAATAAACTAATATAATTAAGGAAATCAAAGTGATAAATTTTGTAAAACAGTCATTTCAAAATTTACCTCATAACAGTCCAGTACATCCCCTTCACTCTTGCCCACAATATTGGACCCCTAGTTTTACAACACATTGAGAAAATACTGCATTAATTAAATCTTGAAAAATCCTAAATATATATAGTTTTTAATAATGTATGTATATTTTGTCTAACTACCTGACTTCCTACCAAAGTAGTAACAGTGTTAGAGATAACACTATTCTCCTTACTCATCTTCTTTATACTATAAGCTCCATAGAAATTAGATATCTGCTCAGGTGCCACTTGAATCTTCAAATATACCTACTAGTCTAGGAGATTGTACATGTCCTCGGGATATAAGTCAGAGTCACCCAACTAAAAAAACAAAAACAACAATTTGTTTATATAATATGAAGTAAATTATTATTTTTAGTAGAAGAAATTAATAGTAGGATTAAAAATATGAGAACCTCCAAGTTATGTTCAAGCAAGTCCAAAGCAGTTTTGCCAATTAACTCAGTGCAATGCTGATCCCATAGTAAATCAAATGCATTGTCCGTGTCATCTTGAATCAAAACTTGCATTTTATACCTTTGAAAAAATATATATATATATATATATATAATTAAATTAAAGACGAACAATTTAGTGTTTATGAAAATAATAGAAGTCCTATTTCATGAAATACATCAAACCTTGGCATCCCTGTAGAATCAAACAGGTCACAATCCACGCAATAAAATTTGTGTTCAGTTTTACTTATCTTTCGATAGCACTTGGGGCAGGATAGATACCACCACTGTCCAGTAGTTTCAATTGCCATTATTCGGGCAAGGACCCAAAAACTACCAACCTAGATGAAAAATGTAGAAATGACAATTATTACTTACTATTTATATCATCATATTAATAAAAGACCATTTTAAATGTAAATAGAAGCAACACATACCTCTCCTAAGGTTCTGATCCGTTCTATAGTGCGTACAATACCTGCTCCATTTACTAAATCATCAGTTTCTAGAGTGAGAGAAGGAAACGACCTTGTGCTTACTGCAGATTGTCCATTACTTTCCACTGAAAACCTGCATCAAATAATTTCATTATAATTTAAGTTAAAATCTTAGAATCCTAAAGTAATAATAATTTAAATAAGAATGAATAATATTTTTAATCTTGTCTTAAATTATGAAATTTCACCTATGTCACCATCCAGTATTCACTTGCTTGCATAGTAGGTAGTAGGGATATATACTATATCTGTTAAGGGGATATAAAAAAGAAATTAAAGTGAGTTTAAGGTACTGTCATAGTTGTTATGTATAAAAGTTTGCTCAAAATTTTAGATATAAATAATATTAGACCTCTATAAAGTTTCCCCCGATAGAACTGCAAAACCATAATCGGAACCTCACCACCAGCTCTTACACGATCCATCATCTGATCAACATATTCCCTCCAAAGTGTACAATACAATCAATTTTGTCTGCACATGAAGTATTAATTCTTCAGTTGCATATTACATCAAAACTAATGAAGTAATCAAGTTAAGTCTGAATAATAAAAATAATATAAGAATATTATATAAATATTAACTGAGGATCCTCCAAAACTACTACTATCCATGTAGTTGTTTCTTGCTCATTGCGCACACGGTTCTGACACGGACCAACATTACAAACCCTACCAATGACATCTGCCAAAGAAATGTAACATAAATGAGAAAACACTATGTAACTGTATAGAAATAATATTAAAGAAAATAGTCATTTTGAGGTAATAATACCAAACATCTCATTTTCTTTCATTTCATCAACATTGCAAATTTCCAGGAATGGTTTGAAATTAAATAGCTGCAAAGGAAATGCTGCATCAAGTATTTCACTGATTTTTGTATCATGAATCATTATTAGCATGTAACAGTGGTTAGTTGTCTTGTAACGCATTTTATTGTTGGTTACAACAAAGTTTTTGACTGCAAAAACGCTTCCTTCTGTCAAGGTGACATTGTATCTCCGTGTTAGATTAGTTCCAATAGTAGCATGGATTCTTTCACCCTACATTATAAGAAAGATATTGATTAGTAGAAATAAATAAAATTAGAGGGAATGCAATTACTGAATCTAGAACAACTTCTATTCAGTACCTCATAGTCATGAAATATACAGTTTGTGCTCTGAATTCTCATAGGATTTCCATAAACAGGGAGCTGGTAGGATCGAATAAGTCGAAACTTCACTGCCCACTTCGTACTGGAAGGACAAACATCTTTCAGGAGACTGAACAATGGAGCCATTTTCCTACACTATGATATGATGAAGAAAGCCACGTGAATAAAATGTGAGTTACCGAATCTGAAAGTAAATATATATAGAGGGAAACTCGAATTTGAAAAGGCACTGATCTTTGAAAAAAAAACTGTTAAAAAGAGCCAATAACTGCTTTCTTGTTCTTGGATAAAGACACTCAATTTTTGTCTGCAATCTATTTTATTTGATAACTTGACTATGTGTATAATCTGTTGGTATTCTGAAATCAAAAAGATCTTACAAAATATTGACTTCAAGTTTAAATAGAAAAAATCACTCATTGACTGCCTTGTTAAATGCACCAATATTTGGATGAAAAATATTGTGTAAATATTAATAACTGTTTTTTTAATCTTCTTGGTTATAAAAACAAATTGATTTTACTTATTAAATTTGTTATTTTAGATTTGACTAAAGCAAAGGTGAGTTTCAAGAGTCCAAAAAAAGGTCTGATTTTTTAAGTAGTGATTGCCTTCTTACACATACCAATGTTTTTCTGAAAACGTGATCTGGTATGTTATCATTACTTTTATTTTGTTTGTTATTGCTGAAGTTGAACAATCACTAAGGATTTTCGAAAAGCACATACTACTTCATATTTAGATAATTATAGTTTGATTTCTTTCTGCAGAATATATGAAAGTTGAGTTTAAGTCTAATTGCACCAATATTTGTTTGTGAAAATAATGTGTAAATATGAAGAACTGTTTTTTTAATCTTCTTGGTTATAAAAACAAATTCAGTGTTACTTATTAAATAGGATATTTTATATTTTACTAAAGCAAAGGTGAATTTCAAGAGTCCAATACAGGTCTGCATTTTTAATTAGTGATTGTCTTCTTACACATACCAATGTTTTTTTTTCTTCTTCTGAAAAACGTGATATTTTATGTTATCATTACTTTCATTTTGTTTGTTCTTGCTGAAGGTGAACAATCACTAAGGAATTTGATAGAACACATAATACTTCATTTTTAGATAATTATAGTTTGAGTTGTTTCTGCAGAATATATAACAGGTGAGTTTAAGCCGGAAATTGAATGTGAAGTGTTTGATTCTTCAAGTTTCCAGTTTTGTATTATCATAAATTTATATTAGGTGTTTCCCTACTAATTGACTAATGCATTATTTTATTTCTTGTTTTTTATAGGAACTATTTTAAGGAATCTATAAATAAATGTTGGTCATTTTATGTCTCGGCTGCGAATCTGCAGAAATACTTAGTGCTGATTGATGCTATATATTATTTCAACATTTGGCATGTCTAGTATTTATTTCAGGGGTTGAAAATTGTTATGTTTTTTTAATGTCAAATTATACTTCAATTGTAAAAATAGTACAGGTCATTTTTATTAATAAGGTTTTTGTACTACAAAATTTATGTTAAACATGACTGCTAAAATAGATTTTTGTATATACAATTTAAATTTTTTTTTGGGCGGTTTTCATAGCTATTATTATGCTTGTGAATCAGGTTTTCTGATACCTATTGATATTTCAACTTTTAACAAAATACATATACATACAAACAAAACAGATTCAAAACTACATGGAAAAGTAGATTGTTGAGGTGTAACAGAATCATAAATTTTGTTTAATCATTTTCGTCTTATAATAATTCAATTCAAGTAATGGCACATCAGATAATATCTTTTTTACATATTCAAGAAAGATTACCATTTCAGGATTGCAAGAATTCTCCTAGAAGTCACTATTTTCTGTATTAGTAAATAGTAGGACAGTTTTGGCGGAAAAATGACATTTCTGTAATTTGGCCAAACTATTTTTTTTATATAGATATAGATATATTTATTTATTTATAAAAGTGTTTTATATATTTTTATATACATTCACAATAGAATATACTCATGTAAAATAATATCAAATAAATTTAACCATAATAATATCGTAAGTTCAAGATATAGGAAATTTAAATTTCAAACAACACTGCATCGACATCATCATTGTAAGTTAAACAAATATATGGAAACTATTATTATAATTAATAAGTTCATAATTCAATTCCTAATAATAGCATTTAAAGTAGGCAATGAACAAAAAAAAAAAGACAAAAAAAAAAAAAGGAGAAAATGATGTTGTTTTAAATGTCCAGAGTTGAAAAAAAAGGGTATCTATAGACAACTTAAAATAATCTAGATGAAGATTAATCAATTTTGGGCAGGCGGAGATTAATGGATCACAACACAAAAAATGACCAATGAAAATTATTGTTACTTAATATAAAAGTAGGAATACTAGAAAGTAGGAATTATTTTGTGTCTTTTCTTGATATGTGTCTCCAGAAATAATTTACACACTTTCTTTTTTTTTTTTTTTCTCTCTCTTTTCCATTTGTATTTTTCATTAAAATTAAAAAGTTAAAATATCTTTTTCGTTTTAAATTCATATTTAACGTATATATGAAATTAATCTTCTTTTTTTTTTATCTTCAATTTGATATCAATATTGTATATATTGAAATAAATAATTTTATTTAAAATATAAAATATTGAATATTATTTCATAAATTATATCATTTGATATATATGATGATTTGAATAAATTGTATATCAAATTCTTAAATGGATTTAGGCTAAATGAAATTTATATTATTTTTTTATAAAATTAAAAATATTATAATATTAATATATAATATATAATACTATTATTTATTGTTTAATTTCATTAGTCTTTAGTAGATTAAAATATTTATTTTTAATTAAGGAATAATTCAAAATTCATTTTAAATTATCGTACAATTTTTTATTTAATAAAATTAATTTTAAATAAATAAAAATACAATAAAATATAACAAACTCTATTCTAAGTTGACTAATATTTATATAATTGATATAAATAACAAGTTATGAATTTTTTATAATAATAAATATAATGTTTTATAAAATTTTAATATATTAAAATTTATAACATCCCGTGCATTTGCACGGACGAACATCTAACTTAATATAATAGAAGAGCTCCTAAAAGTTAGTAAATGTGCACGTGTCATCTCCACAAAGTTTTGTAAATATTAAACACATAAATTACTATAAAAAAAACTGATTTCAAATGATGGAAGGCATTTTTAATTTTTTTACACGTGAATAACCATGTGGCTTGCTTATAATTTTTAATAAATTTTTATTTTTATTTTTTATGAAAATTATAAATCCAAATAAATTTTCATTTCAAATTCCTTTTTATTATGGTATATCAAATTAATTTTTTTGTGATCTTTAATTTGACACAAATATTGCATATATTATGACAAAATAGTAATATCTAACACATAGAATATTTTTTTTATAGGTTGAAGTATTTGTTTTGATTTTGATATATGTGTTGAATTTGAATAAATGGTGAAATAAATTTATATATGTATGTAATATACAAATAAAAAGATATTATATAATTTTTTTATAAAGAGAAAAATATTATATAATTTGATACATATAATCTATTGTTTCACTATAATATATTTTCATTATTTAATTGAAATAATTGTAGTAAGTTTAAGAATTATAAGATCAACAATTTATGTTGGATTTAGACTAAAAAATCAATTTGAAAATTTACACAATTTTATTAATATAATTCATCACATATTTTTATATAATAAAATATATTATAGTTAGTGAAAAAAAGGGAACAAAATTTGTAGAGATTGTTATAAGGAAAAGAGAAAGCCCACTTTCCATTTGTAATTGGACTAGCTTTGTATGTTGATTAGCTTTATAATCCCAAATTAAAGATCTCAAAAAAAGGATTATTTGATATATGATACGTCAAACAGATTTAAAACGAAAAAATTATTTGAGTTTTTAAATTTGACTAAAATTTAAAAACTCAAATAACTTTTTCGTTTTAAATCTATTTTTACGTATGATAAATAAAATAAATCATCCTTTTGTGATCTTTAATTTGGCATCAATATTGCATATTTAAAAAAAATATTTTCAAATTATTATGTATATTTTTTATGGATATAATATAGTTTTTTATGAATTTAATTCTTTTTATATATGTATTGAATTTGAATATATAATATTAATTTTTTATTTGAATTTGATCTAAAAGTATAAATAATTTTTTTATAAATAAAAAATATTATATGATTTAATTTATATTATAATTTATTGTTCCACCATAATAAGTTGTAGTTAGTTGAAGACTTTGTATTGAATTGGCAACACTCTAAAATTGACTTAAAAAACTCGTGCAATTTATTATTTAATAAAGATAATTTTAAAGAGAATGATAATGCAATATAATATAATAAAAAAATCAAATCATATTATATATAAATATAATTGACATTATAATAATTATGCAAAATTTTATAATAATAATAATATAATATAATATAATAAAATATATTACGTCCCGTGGATTGCATGAGCAACCATCTAGTGTTTTAAAAGAGAAGAATTCTCATAATTCTTATGCTATTCTTCTTTTATTTAAGGACTACAATTTAATTTTTTAATTTATTTATTAACTGTACAAATTTTATGAAATAACACGTGGCAAGAGACTATTCTTCTTTTATATTAAGTATGGATAAATAGAGATATAGATGTTAAATATATCTCAAAAGACTTGTAATATATAATATTTTCTTCTTTTTGTGACATTTTTTTTGTCAAGAAAGAATCTTAATTTTTATAGTCGTCCAAAATTTCAAAAGTGAAAAATCAAATTCTGTTTTTTTAAAGAGTAAAGTTGATGAAAACTAAATCACACAAATTAATATTACTTCGTTATGTAAATATTAATTATTTTTATTTTTAGATCAAACTGATTTATTGTAATCTAACTTATATATACATATTTATTGCTTATTTATATCCCAAAATTTGTAGAATTATAAAATATAAATTAAACTATAATTTATATTTACATAATATTTAGAAGTTTGTTTTTATATACTCTTATAATAAAAAATAAAATAAAATATTACCTGAAATAATTTTTTATTGCGACTTTTAGTAACCATAAAATTGTGGCTCTATCAATTAAATTAGTTTATTATATCTTATATATAAATAGATATTGATATAGATATGTATAAAAAAATAGATATCATAATTAAAGGTAATTTAGGCAGAATAATTAATTTTTTTTCTATTTATGAACATACTTCTGTCTCTCTCTCTCTCTCTCTATATATATATATATATATATATATCTCACAATTAACTTAAGAAATAATATTTTATATTTAATAATTAAATTCTAATACATGTATATGTACAATATGGATGTCAAATTAAAGATCGTGAAAATAAAATTAATTAGATATATTTTTTTAAAGAAATGGAGTAGAAACAAAAAAGTTATAAGCTTTCAAATTTTTTAGTAAAAAATAAAATAAAAAAATAATCAAATAGATAATCAAATAAACATATTTTGATAGATAAAAACTTGAAAAATCATAAGTGTAATTTTAACACAAAAAACACACCTTTATAAATCAAATATATATAGATAGATATTGATATAAATTTATATAGAAAAATAGATATCATAATTAGAAAGTAGTTTAGGAGGAAAAAAATTAATACTCTCTATTTAAGGCGCTACTTCTCAGTATATATATGTGTGTGTGAAAGTTACTTAGATTTAATTGAAATTTTCGGTTATTTAAATGTAGATTATCTAAAATCTCTCAACTAATAAAAAATACTCTCATAAAATTTAAATAAAATTGTCTGCATATTAATTACAAATGACCAAAAATCTCTCAAACTTCTTGCTAAAATCTCATTCAATTAAGCTAATATATTTCTTAATTTAAGTGAAATTTTATAAATTTCTAATTACTTAATTTTCTATATACATAATTCTACAAATTAAACATTCTTTGTTAAATTATTTAGGATTCGACCTTATGATTTCACTAAAAGATAGATGTCCAAGATAGACTTGAATGCACCATACGTTTCCTTTTTTTTTTTTTTTTTTAATTTTTAATGTGAGGGTAAATTGAGTGTTGATTTAGTTAATATAGTGGTAGATATTATTTTGCACAGGGTTGAGGATTTTTTTATATATTATTTTTATTGAAATAAAACAATCTATTATCATGTCCTACACTAGATATTTTATTTTCTGTATCTCTTCTTTCGAGGTCATTTACGAAATACAAAAGTTTTTTGGCATGAATCAACATTAATTTACGTTTTTCTCAACGTTTCATCTTATATATTTTACATATTTATTGTATTAATCTTTTCTAAGATGATATTTTCCAAATTTAGATCTACATGAATAATCTTTTTTAAATTAAAAATAATAAGTACAATATATTACACATTTATATATAAATTTTAAAATTAGATATAACTAATCATTAAAGTTTTGGGGGGTTGATACTAATCTCAAATCTGAAAGAACTGGAGTAGGGCCATTTCTTTTTGTTGGATTCTGGCAGTGATGCATCTAGAAAAATGTGGAAAGCACGTGACCAATTCTTTTCATTTAATTAATATATATAAGAAAATAGTTAATCCAAAATTAATACAAGAATTGGCCCACGTACTAACCCATATTTAATGTGGGATATATATTATTTGATGAATATTATTTATGGATGATTGAATTTTTCTACGTTTTTTTTTTCTTCTCTGTTCATGTATTCTTATTTTTGCTAAAGTTTCATTATTTGGTTAGATCTTTTATGATTGTCAAATCTAAAATTTGAAAGGTGATAATTTGATATAAATCGTGAAATATATAATATAATTAACTGCTTAATCGAGAGATTGATGATTATTGTGAAAGCATTATTAATCATGTATGCCTTTTGGAACTAATTGTGTGTGAAATATATATATATATATATATATTGATATAAGTAATTAATCTACAAAATATTATTTTTGAAAGAAGGTAAGGTTTAGTTTTGTGATTGCTCTGGTAAAGAATAGACAAAAGAAGTTAGAAAATCATTATCAAATCGATAATTGAAATCAACTGAAAGCAATTATAGGATCCTTGTTTCTAACTTGATTGAATCTTAAATATTTTCTTGGTTGGTAATATATTGTTTTGTTTATTTAATTTTACTCATCTTCTTAAAATTTTAATTGTTTAGATAAAAATAAAATTAATATATCACAATACTTATTGAATTAGCCTCCGATCCTTATGGAATATGACCTTACTCACGGTGTCTACATACATTGTAAGCTTGCAATTTAGTGGAAAGTTTCCTAGCAAACAATCAAATAGTGAATAATATAATATATAAATTAAATTAAACAAATTTTACTCACATTTTTTTAGCTAAAACAAAAAATCGTTACTTTATAATTTTAGAAATAACAACTAATAGTAAAAAAACTATAAGAAACCCAATGTAAAAGAATAATTTATGAAATTGTAAGTAACAATTTTTTCTCTAAATATTTCTTAATCTTAACTTTATGGTATGTATTTACCAAAGCCATTGTTTTGAATAATTTTCATAGAAATCTCCCTTATTTCTTATATATAATTAATTTACATTTTTAGATATATATATATATATATATATATTAATAATTATAGAAGCTGAATATGAATATCACAGTAATTAAACATCAAATAAGATAAGAGTAAATTGGTTTTTCTCAAATAACAAACTCAAAACATAACTTAATTTCTTTAAAAACAATTTTGAGATTGGATAAAATTATTTAAATAATTCTTAAAGTAAATATTTATAAAATTATTAAAACATCCGTAGAAACTATTAAATTTCGAGGGTGTCTAATTGCCCCATTAACCCCTCTGCATCCGTCATTGATTGCAACGTTTCAAAGTCATCACATATCCCACTCGAACACAACTTACATCATCAATTACAAAATATTGACAATACTAGACATTATAAAGAAATCGACATTGAATTGAAGATGAATGGATAGGTGAATATGAACCCTAAATGGTAGGTAGGTTGAGGATAATGGAGGACAACATGATTTAGGGAAGGGCACGCGAATATTGTCTGAATCTAGTCATGGAGAACAAGGTAAGCAAAAAGATTGCTTTTTTATTGCATTATGAGAAAGCTTACCTATAGAGTGAAGAAAGAAGAGCTCATGCACTAAACTTACTGTTCTGTCTGCAAAGGTAAACCCATCCCCAATACATTGTGTCTCTTACTTGTTCTCTTTAAAGGATAATATTTTTCCAACATGGGCTTATGTCATTTTATGAAAAAAGAAGATGACAAAGGAACTACTTTTCTTTTTCTTTTTTTTCTCCCACCTTTTTTTGTTCTTTTGTTACTGATCACACCGAGTTTAATTTATATAGATACGCAAACATATGGACAGAGATGATTTTTACTTTTTTTTTTTTTTTTGGATTAAGGGTTGGAAAATTGGATCTCGAAAACTAGATTCTTGATCAATTCTTTTCAAGATGAAAAATGGAGGTAATCACTAGAATTTTGTTATTTATTGTTATGTTATACCAAATAAATTAATATATAAATATATGTTTGTATTTATATTTTTATCATTCGACCAAAGATATCAAAAAATAGATCATAAATTGATTGGAATGATGATGCAAGTATCAATGATGCGTTAAACTTTCAGATCATTGGACTTTAATAACTGAAACACTTACAAGAAAAATCATGAAAGTTGATTTCTTGATCAAGCTTTCAAGATTTTGACTTGATGGGATTAATAATAAATATTTCATTAAATTCTTTAATTCAGCAAAAATAATTATTTTTACATACATGTCAACTACTTTGCAAACAAAAATAAACGTAAAAATTGTGAAATTGATGATGAAGAACTATGTGATTTAAAGTATATAAGTCCTTCTCGCATACACTACATGTATTGATACATTTGAGTAAATAGATAGATTCGGACTTCAACAGTAATACTTTTAAACACAAATAATATTTTTAAAAACAAGCTGTAACAACTTTAGGTTAAAAATAATATTTTTGCGTTAATAATAAGTGATTGATGGTAGTTTAAATAGTATTGCATTTTACCTCTAATAGTATTATTTATTTATTTAAAATGTATTAATGATTTACCAAAAAATATTATTTAGTTACATAAAAAGTAATAACATTACTTGTTTATATAAAATGTAATATTAGTTTTTACCTATAACTTATTAATATTTAGCTAAAAGATGTCACTCGTATTCAGCAAAAAATAAAGTTATAATCATTTATAAATACTTGTTTCATTAAAAAATATTGACCATTTAACCAAAACGTATAACTTACACCAAACGAAAAATTCATAATCGTTGAGAACGTGAGCTAAACAAAAATCGATATTTTAATTAAACGTTGCTTTTAAGATCCAATCTAATTAAATGGAGCTGCACATATAGAGTTACTCAAAAATTAAAATAGAATAAGAACATTAATGTGGATAGGAGTTTGAAGTGGTAGTTGACGCAATACCTACAGAACAAAATGTCTTTGAAACAAAGTACTTTTGATACCAAGAAACATGGGTCTTTCGATTTATTCTCTTTTCTTGCAATGTTTGTTGCACATAGGCCACAGAGGTTGCAATCACACAAAATAAATATGAAACATAAAAAAATAATATTGGAATATTGTCTTTATGTAATACACGTCAGCCATCACTCACTGTTACTCATAATGAGAGAGAAGTAGAACTGATACCCTAAACCACATAAACTATGTCTGATTGATTCACTTGTCTTTTCTCATGCATTCCCTCGTTTCATATGTTGGGATGAGAGAGAGAGAGAGAGAGAGAGTGAGAATTTTATGTGGCGAACCAAAACCTCAACCTCACCCTTATTTTTACTTTTTATCTTTTTCTTGCTATTCTAAACCCTTATTTTTACTTTTTATCTTTTTCTTGCTATCCTAACTTTATCCATTTAATTTTTTTTTTCTTTTAATTTAATGTCTCTATCCAAGAAACTTAACGGCTCAGATCTAATTTTTCAAGAAACTTCATTGAGTAGTATATATATGTTGTAAAATATTTTTTTTTTCAAAAATAAAACTGATTCATTAGGGTATAGATATATATTTATAATATCATTTAGGTACATATGGTATGTGATAATAAATTAATTTTGAAAAAAATAAAAAATATTTTATTGAACAAATCTAACCTAAACGTGTCATGATATATAGATTGAGTCACTACGAATTACACTAAATTGCTATTTTTATATGTCCTTGTACGTGGTCGATCTTTTTATTTGAATTTGCTGAACAACCTACAACCTATTATCAAGTGGATCGGTCTAGGATAATCAAATTGAAAAACAACTTGAATGCTTGATTAAAAAAAAAAAAAAAACCAATAAAACATAGAAAATGCATATTAAGAACTTTTACATGACACTTTTTCATTGTTTCGAAATATTTTGTAATATTTTCATAGTTTAGATGCTTGTTAACTTAAATAAACTTAAAATATATTTTACCAAATATATTATATATAATATAATGCATATGAGGGTGAAAGCTAAATCCCACTTTGTTGTAAGGAGACGCCGGCCCTCTTATTATGGCATACTCTTGGATATTGAAAATATACATTTTATATTACCTGAAATAATTCAATCTATTAATAAATGAAAATACATTTGCTTGATGAATGTTACACCATCGTAAAAAAATGTTTTTAAATATTACGTCTTTGAAAAAAAATTATATGAAGATACAAGCTTCTAAAAATCATAAATTTATTTTTACTTATTTAATGATAAATAACTTATTTGTGGAATAAATTTATAACTTTTTATCTTGACTAATAAAATGAGACATTGACTTTTAAAGTAGAACTATTTTTGTGGAACAATTTTTTATTATAAATATTTTAAAAAAAATAAAATTGGTCACATTAAGTAAGCTGGCATGGTGCAGGCTTAATTGAATTTAGTTGTGTGATTGAGGTTTTGTGTATCTTTTTCTAAATTGTTGGAGAATGATGTAACTTTTCCTTTTTTGAAATGAAAGAATGTCTTTTCTTATAAGTGTCCCTCCCTACATACTATTATAATAAAATATAAAATAGTGCTTGATTATAGACACAATATAGATATAGTTCAAGCAATAAATAGTCAAGTAATGATTTTAGAATTGTCAATAATGTCTTTTGAGAAAGATCATTGACAAAAAAACATGAATAATATTAGAATGGTATTTGTGCAGTTGTAAAATTTAATTTTAATATTATATATATATATATATATATATATATATCAATGTGAAACTATGAATAAAATAATTCAGTTTATGTTTCAAATCTAACTCTAGTCAATATTTGAATATATATATATATATATATATATATATATATATCAATGTGAAACCGTGAATAAAATAATTCAGTTCATGTTTCAAATCTAACTCTAGTCAATATTTGAATATATATATATATATATATATATTATATCAAAACATTAAGGCCAAATATACTAAATCACATGAACTTCAAGAATGGGTGAAGTTTAGTTGGTTGGGTTCGTTGTAACTTAAATGAACAGGTAATATGTCTCTATCCTTTCAGGATTTGTTTAAAAAAAAACTAAAAACCCATTATTACATAAAATTATGGATTAATGACGATTATAGTGTGATGTAGAATTGAAAGCAGCATATTAAAGGTATTGAAAAGAGATACGTTTTTTGTAATAAAAATACGTATGCATCCGATGCTGTCTGCCTTAATCACTTGTATCTTTAAAGTGGGAAGATAGTAAGAATCCATGTCTTCTCCCAAGCTTTCCACAACATATATTTTACATCACTGTAAAGTTTAAAAAAATTAAAAAATTATTGATAATAATTTATTTTTAAATATTTGTTGAAAAATCTTCTTACATGATCAAACAAACTTACTTGTTTTTATTGGGGCTTTGTCCATTCAAATCTTGGGTATGTGTTATACAGTTACACTCAAATTCTTACAGTAAAGTTTGAGAGCTAAACTCGTACAATCAAAGTTAGAAACATGTACGATAAGAGTAATTTTTCATGTTTTTGTTGTTTATATTATGTATGTATTTAAGTGGATTAAAGTCTCAAGAGCTTTTATAAATCAGTGTGTTCAATCCCTCGTTGTTTTGACTCCTAATTCTTATAAGAGCATACTATATAAATAATGTGCCTAAATTAAATAAAACGAAATAATAAAATAATTAGTGAATCAAAGTAGTTGGTAGTTTATAAAGGTGCTCCCAAAAGTAAATTTCGTGTCACCAAAAGAAATATTGTTCACTATGTCGGGTGGTCTCTAAATCTACATATTGGTGCCAGCCTAGTTTCTCCTTCGAAGAATTCGTTCTCCAGAGTTTTGGTAAAACCATCAAACTAATAAGAAACTTGGGAACTAAATGGTGAAAGTTGAACTACAATAACTAGACCAAAAACTAAGGATAATGACAGCTTGCAAGAAAGGACCAAACAGTGATGTCATCTAGAATCTTCTTCTTACCCCCCACCCCCAATTCGGTAACCATGAATAGAAGAAGAATGAGGGCTTCTCAAAATAGGGCTTATAATCAATGCAATACTCATATTTGACTTGAGATTAATTATTAAAAGTTCGAAATTGTGATAAGTATTAGTATATACGTATACACACACACATTGACAAATGACATGAATTGTTGACTTTTTGAAATAAAACTCTTACTTTAGACAAATATTTACTTTTGAATCCACCAATCAATTGATTTTGGTTACAAAATTTTTATTTTTGGTCCCTAGTTTTTTTTTTGTTCTATTGAGTTTTAGTCTCAATCGCTAATGATTGACTAGTTATCCGTCAGATGACCAAGTAATATGTTAATACAAATTTAGTTCATTCGATAGACCATCGTTTGTTGGTAGGAGTAAAATTGAAATGGTAAGACCACAAGTATACTTGGAATTGAGTTAATCATAATTAATCTAGTAACACTAAACACAAACCTTTTCTTCGGATTTTTTTGTTTATAAAAAAAACACATGGAGTATAAGATGCGACGGGACGGGAGGGTGTTTGCAGGTTGGGTGGGTAGGGCAAGTGGTGGATAGGGATAGAGACGACAAGGTGCAACCAGCAACCACATCATCATATCCAAAAAAGAAACCACATTTCAGATTAGATTTTTATTCCACGACATTGCTTCTTATATATAGATCCACTCAACTCCCATACTATTCACACATCAACAAATTACATTTTCAAGCATAACACACCAACTTTTATCATCCAAAACATTTTGTTTTTGTTTCTATTTTTATTTTAATTTTGGATCAAAATGGATGGCAAGAAATTGGAGTACAAAGGGCCGGAAGCATTGAAAGAGCTCGATCGGCTTACAAAAAAACCAGGCGAAGTTCAGGAAGAAATCTTGAGGAAAATATTGGAGCAAAATTGGAATACCGAGTATCTAAATAAATACTTGGGGGGCTCGTTCTCCTCAAAAAGCGTACCTCAATTCAAGAGTCGTGTTTCTACTATTGCATATAAGGATATTCTCCCTTACATTGTGAGGATTGCTAAAGGAGAAGACTCGAGCCTCATTACTGGTCACCCCATCACCGAGATGCTTTGCAGGTAAGAAATTTGAACGTCGTTTTCTTCTTCCGATGCTCGGGTTTGAGTTTTATTGAAATCCACATGTTCTTTCCTCTTCTTGCAGCTCAGGAACCTCGGCTGGAGAGCCGAAGCTGATGCCATCCATCGCGACTGATCTTGATCGTCGTACTTTCTTGTACAACCTCATCATGCCTATAGTGAACCAGTTAAGAACTGATTACATACATTTCTTGTCTTTGTTTACCCAATAATTTTATATAATCTTTTCATATTCTCTATCAAAATGCTTTCCAGATCATGATATGTACTGCATAGTCCAGATTCCTACAGCGTTGAGAATATTCTAGAAATGATGATTTAAATTTACTTCAGTCCCACATAAATCACTATCATAAATCTTGGGAAATGACATAAATAATTAGTAGTTACCATTTCCCTTCAACATTGATCAAGAATCGTGGCAAATTTCTTATTATTTCACTTTTTGCTTATTTGTAAGCTTTGATCATCAATAATATATTTCAAAATTTGATTATAATATTCATATGGCCGACCCCATAAATAGCGGGAATAGAATGGTAATGAATTGACAATGTGTGTATCAGGTATGTACCTGGGCTGGACCATGGTAAGGCCATGTACCTGTATTTCGTTAAAGCCGAGATGTCGACTCCATGCGGCTTACCGGCTCGGACTGTGCTAACCAGCTACTACAAGAGCTCTCACTTCAAGCGCCGCCCCCACGACCCCTTCAACGACTTCACCAGCCCCGACGCTGCCATCCTCTGCTACGACAGCGATCAAAGCATGTACTGTCAACTACTCGCCGGGCTCATCCACCGCCGTCGCGTCCTCCGACTCGGCGCCGTCTTCGCCTCCGCCCTCCTCCGCGCCATCTCCTTCCTCGAGCGCCACTGGCGCGATTTCTGCCGCGACATCCGCACGGGAGTGCTCAACGACGGCATCACCGACGCCGGATGCAGGTCTGCGATGCTGGATCTGATCGGACCGCCGGATCCGAATTCGGCGCAGGAGATCGAGGAGATCTGCAGCCAAACGACGTCGTGGAAGGGGATCGTATGCCGGCTGTGGCCGCATGCCAAGTACATAGAGGCGGTGGTGACGGGGTCGATGTCGCAGTACGTGCCGGCGTTGAAGTATTACAGCGACGAGAAATTTCCACTGGTTTGTCCGATGTACGCCTCGTCGGAGTGCTACTTCGGCGTGAACATGAAGCCGTTGTGCGACCCGTCGGAGGTTTCTTTTACGCTGTTGCCGAATATGGGTTACTTCGAATTTATACCGCTGGGGCAAAACGGGTCGCTGTCGATGGATTTTGAGGAAGAAGATGATGAAAAAGGTGTGGATCAGCGTAATCTGGTGGATCTGGTGCATGTCAAAGTGGGCTGTTATTATGAGCTCGTCGTCACTACATTTTCCGGTGAGTACGTTAAGTTCTCATTTTTAGTCAAGTAATTCAATTTAACCATCTTCTTTCATGAAGGAGAAAAAAAAAAAAAAAACTTTGCGAACACAATAGAATATTATACAGTGATTTTTTTTTTGTATGTTCCATTTGTATACTATTATTTACTTAACTAGAAAAATATTATTTATTTATTTAAAAAAATAAAATATTTTTTAACTAAATAAGTAATAATTTTTAATTAAAAAAGTAATACTATAGATTGAATTTGTATGTTGTACCAATATATGAAAGTTTTATAAATATAATACTTACATAACACAAAAATCAATGTGAAACGATTGTACGTATGACACAATTTAACATATTATTTGTTTAACTATAAAGTATTACTATTTTTTAAATTAAATAAAAATAATAATATTTTATAATTACACAATTAATACCTTAAATCGTGCCGAACGTGCAATTATTTAACATAAAACTCATTTTTTGCATAATATAAAATTGTGATGATGGGCATAAAAGGAACTAGGTTATGTAGTAAATAAATATTTAGGGTTTATGTAAAATATAAGAAATGATTATATAAATAGAGGAAACACAACACTGATTAGATGATTCGTAGTACTATAGTACGGCCGCTACCAACATTATAAAATGTATTTTCTTTTCTTTCTTTATTAAATACACACGTTTCTCTTGTTTTATTCTCCTACTTTAATAAATGAAAATGCCCTAGGTTTTATAGCCCACCTATTTTTGGAAAATATATTTTTCGAATATATTAAACATGATTTTTGAAAATATTTAAATTTCGTAAGAGTTAACAATCAAGTCAGTTAAAGGACGTATGGTTCAAATGTCTATATCACTTAACACAATGTTCACGTGTTGTTTATTGAGTAGTTTATGTTAGGAAAGCTGAGAAGTATATTTGGACAAACATCATTAACATTATTATATAAATTAGAAGATGATAAAATTATTGTAGATTATGAGCTTCAACTTTTGAAGGAAATGGTTGATGGATGAGAGGATAAGAAGACCAAGTCTCAGCTTCATAAAATTCCCATAATTGCTTAAAATATTTTCTACTAAATCACTTGTGACATTTATATTTTGATAAATAAATAATGTTGCATTGCATGGATGAATCTTATCAGGACTATACCGGTATCGCATCGGCGACGTTCTCCAAGTCACCGGATTCCACAACCAAGCGCCGCAGTTCAAGTTCATCTGCCGCCGCAACGTCGTCCTCAGCATCGACAACGATAAGACGAACGAAGAGGATCTCCACCGCAGCATCACCGCCGCCGCCAAGCGCCTCCTCGAGCCGCGCCACGCGCTCCTTGTCGAGTACACCAGCTACGCCGATACCTCCTCGATCCCCGGCCACTACGTCATCTACTGGGAAATCAACAACGCAATCCAGCCCCACGCGCCGCCGATCTCCGCCGAGGTGGTGCGGGAGTGCTGCATCGCCGTGGAGGAGGGGCTGGACTACGTGTACCGTCGGTGCCGGACGAACGATAAGTCGGTGGGGCCGCTGGAGATCAGGTTGGTGAAAGCGGGAACTTTCGAGAAGCTTATGGATTTGTTCATCGCTCAAGGCGGCGCGTCGATTAACCAGTACAAGACACCGAGGTGCGTCAAGTCGAAATCTGCTTTGAAGCTGCTGAATGCTAACGTGAGCGAGTGTTATTTTAGCCCCAGGGATCCTGCCTGGAATCCTTGAAATTGGAGTGGAGAAAGGAAATAAAATTAGGGTGATTATGGTTGTAGTTATCGAGGGCGAGCCTGTTTGCATACATAATCAAGCCATCGTGATCTTGTAAGACTCCAACACTCCATTTCGTATCACAAAAAATAACAATTTTGAATGATACTCTTCTTCTTACAAAATGTCTGTGATTTTCACTTAAATTTGGCTTTCAATTATGTTCCACATAATTTTTGTCGTAAAAAAATATATAAATTTTTTGTATTTAATACAAATATAATCAGGATCAAATTTATTATTATTTGGCCCGAGTTAAGTTTTTAAAATTGACTTTAATTTTTTATTTACAATACACTTTAAAAAAAATATATTTATAATATTTATATTATTATATAAAATAAAAAAAAACAAACAAGTTATAAATGTTACTTAAATATAATTTATGATTTTTGGTGGTAAAAATATTAATTAATAAATTAGTAAAAAAATTATATGTATTAATTAAAAATACTTGGAAGTATGATGATTAGGGTTTTGAAATCTGAAAAATACTAGAATTTGATCTCCGACATTTTTGATAGGAACAAGAGAGTCTATTGTATAGCTATGCCAGTTACCAAAAATAATTATGCACCCTTAAAAAATATAATGGCTAAAGGCATGGACTCTTTCAACAAAATACAAGTCCGGCCCTACATATAATATAATATGATATTTAAAATATAACCCCAAAATCATTGAAGAAAGTTGCGCTATTATTTTTCATACAAAGAAAAAGGAAATTCAATCGAGCAGTTTTATGGTTTTAGTATTGTTTATCTTTTTCTTTTGTTAGTTAATTAAGCTCGAGTTTAACTGAAAACTTTAAATTATCTCAAATTTAAAATTATATTAATATTTATTTTAAACACTTACCAAATAAATAGGATTTGGAACCGATGGTTTGATTTGAATTTTGAAGCTTAATTAGCATAAACTTCTGGAATTTAAAAGTTACGGTACACAATTCGGTGAAATTTATAGATCGCTGTGGCGAGAAGAACCTGGGCTTTTGCTTTAGCAAATAAATATCGTCTTCCTTTTATCAGATAAGGCCCAAATATAATTGGAGGCCCACTAAATATAAACGAGTTGCTCCCAAAGTTGGCCCACTTAATAATAATAATAATAATAATAATAATAATAATAATAATAATAATAATAATAATAATAATAATAATAATAATTGTTATGCCCCTTACCCAAATCCAATGGGCGCGATCCACTGGCCCAGATCTCATGAAGGTCGGTTGTCCAAATTGGACGAGTTCACCTAAAAAACACAATATTTGAGAAATTATTGATTAATTATAACTCACTTCTTTAATTTCTTGATGATTACATTTATATCTCTTCATGAGAAAGCACAATTGACCTAGTTAGAAAAGCAGATGTACAACAAAGTTGATCAAGTGTGGCTCCAAGAACCCAAGAACATTATAGTTCTCATAGGATCTTCAACCCCACTTCTCTTGTTTCGTCTATCGATCTCTCTAGATATAAAATTAATCCTTTGGCCACCTTCATTCGACACACATGTTTTTCTGAATCTCTCCCACCAATATTGTCGTTCAGACTCGTGAAAGAAAGAGTTGCATCCACACGAACTCTGAGGCTTCATATAAACCTCAATTCTAGAGAGAGAACCTAGCTAGGATATTGGAAGCTTTGATAACATTGTGTGAGCAAATTTATAGGAAATGTTTTGCTTGTAAGAGAATAATATGTTAGGGTTAGATTCTTTTGCAATTTGATATGGATAGTGTGGTAGATTATGTATTTATGTTCCCTTTGTCTCTCTTGGTGGACATGTAGTGAGAAGAATCCAAGTGCCAACTAGGTTTTGAAGTTGATACGACATAGCATCACTTTCAAACTAGAGATCATGTCCGTCATTCTGCAGTTCAAATTGTTTATTATATGTTGTGTTTTATCTCATGTTTAGAAACTTTATCGATATGTGTTAATTGATTGTGACATTCCATGCACATGATTTGTATTAGTTAAGTGTTGGAATACGAGAAAATGAAATAAAGAATTTTGTAAGTAGAGATGTCAAGTGATCTTAATTCAATAGTTTTAGATCTTATTTTAATATTCGGTGCACCATGAATCAAGTGATACTTATAATTAAGAACACTCGATGCATCAAAGCAGCATTTTAGTTATTTTTGTATTCACACACATCAATACCAAAGGTATATTTTGTGTGTAATCGAATATTATGTAAATTGGTTTATATTCTTAAAAATCAAAAAATAAAAAGCATATTACGGAATAATGAAAGAATAATAAGAAAAGAAGAAGATAATATTAAGAATAATCCAATTAATGGGAAGGAAGGTACATAATTCTAAATTAAAGGACGAATGAGATGCTATCCACTCTTCTATAACTTATCATGATTCCATGTAAGTATGTCTGTATATCAATTCTCTCTCTCTCTCACACACACACACACACACACACACACACACACACATATATATATATATATATATAACTTCATTTTCATTCGCCTCTTATTTATTTATATTTATAGTTTTGGTAAAAATCTTTTGAGTGCTGAGTCGTTTAATTCAATTTTTTGTTTTATATATTTAAAACGTATTTTATAGATAAAGGCAGCCCAATATATTTGCAACCCAGAAAAAGGGATTTTCAGTTTTCTTAAAACCAGATGCAATACATTGTTCCTTTAAAGGTTTGGGCTTCCACAAGGTAGAACCCTATTGGGCCTCTGCTGAAGCCCAAAGAAAGTTCTTAATTTTTGGAAATTTAAATACAGAAAAAGTCCACAAGTGATTCCCATATGAATACTTTAATATATTACCGAAATGTCCCTTCATCCCATTCTTCAATTATATATATATATATATATATTATATATATATATAAATTCTGCATGAAATGCATTTTTCAGAAAATCTTTTTAGAAGGAAAGAAAGCAAAAGAAAAGAAGGAATTATTTTTTACAAACAAAGTAAGAATAATTTCCGAGTTGGCATAATTATGAGCTGAAAATAGGGTTCCTTCTTTGATTCTGTCTTCAAAACCCATTTTTCATTTTTATCTATGCAAGAAATGAAATATGTTTATAGTCAAATTATCTTTTTCCAACTCAATTGCTGCATCTAAAAATAAATATTTAAAATGTTCCACCTATATTAATTCATATAATATAATATAGTAATTTTCAACCATTATTTATTTAATGTGACCCACCACTCGTATATACTATTCATATTAAATATTACATTCAAATAGATACGGACATGGTTCCAGAAGCGTGGGAGTTGAAACTCGCATTGAATCAATATATAGCCAGTTTTGAAACAGGCGGTTCTATAATTTTGATTCTCAATTCTTTTTTTTTTTAAACTTTAAATTTCACAATTGGAACAGTCAGTTTAGAATTGAAATCAATTCAAATTGGTGTTCGCAACCGGCTACCCTAGAATCAAAATCAAATCGATCAGTTTTCGATTTTAGTTCCGATTCAAAATTGGATCAACGATTAAACCAAATTATTTATTGGCGATTCTAATTCGAAATCAAAACTGTACCCATATCTACATTTAACCAGAATATTCAAAATATAAATCAACAGCTATTAATTTATCTAATATAATACAATACAATTATCATTATTCAATGAGATCCATCAACTCACAATTCAATGTTACAATTTGATTTTCTTTATTTATTTTCTGCAAAAGGGTATTACTGAAACAAAAACAGAAAATGAGAGAAAATAGGGCATTGCACAACAAAGGTATTGTTGCATGGTAAAAGAGTTGAACGGCAATGACTTCTTTTTTAAAAAAAAGTGGTTGGTAGCGACCTTATTTCCAGATTCCAGAAATTAATTCGAACAAATCAGAACCAGAAATTATATATATTATATTTCTGTTGGGTAGGTCAGAAATTACGGACGATTCTTGAATATTGTTTGTTCAAACTTATAAATTCAATATGCGTAATTTGATAAAAGAATAGTTTCGATTCAACTTCAAATAAAACATTAATCAAATAGTAATTTCAACTATGAATACGTAATATGTAGCATGAATTCAAACACATGATCTCACTTGACTGATAATGATATTTTCTTTTTATCAGTTGATAAATCTCATTTGTACATAAAAAATTCCCAATTCATTTTGACGACCACTTATCTTTACAACTTTAAAAGGCCTTTTTGTGCTTCACCTAAACAATGTCTTCTTATTTCACTAATGGACCACATCTCACCTCCACGACTTTACGATCTTCTTGTAGAGGAAAATAATTCTCACATAGCACTCCCCAACATATACGTACACCCACATATGTATATATTACTTTCCTTTTAGAGATTCTGAGAATGCCATAATGTACCAAAGTGAAATGAATATTCCAAATGGATAGAAGGTGAAACAGTGGCATAGTTACCACTGAATATTCATCCACTTGTCCTCTTTTTTGGCTTTATGCGGCAAAAGGAAAAAGATATTCAATACATGATTCGATTTTAATTTGATAAACTTATCTTGTCTAATCCACTTATTCAGTAATCACGAGCCACAACCAAAATGATTAGTGTTATGAAGATTATCTCATTAGTAAAAAGTAAATGGACTATCGTAAAAATATCTATCTAACTCTGTCATAGTTATGCTTTAAATTGTCTACAGATTGAGCTCCATCTACCCTTGCTCAAACTTCACCTAAGATTGCAGCTCTCGTCTGCAACTCACTTAGTGCTTGGCGCTTTTTTTCATGTCTAACCCACTTATTCAGTAATCACGAGCCACAACTAAAATGATTAAGTGTTATGAAGATTATCTCATTAGTGCAAAGTAAATGGACTATCGTAAAAATATCTGTCTAACTTTGTCATAGTTATGCCTTAAATTGTCTACAGATTGAGCCCCATCTAGCCTTGCTCAAACTTCACCTAAGACTGCAGCTCTCGTCTGCAACTCACTTAGTGCTTGGCGCTTTTTTATAACACCAAACATCTTCTTTACAAGGACCATTCAAATTGCAAAGTGCAAGCTTTAATGTCTTTAAAGTAAGATGAAGCTTTTGATCCTCTCATGTCTTCAAAGTAAGATCCTCAAGATCTCAACACGCCTTTGGAGTACAGCTACTTGGGTCCATTCCGTTCAAGACCGAAAGCAAAACGTTTCAGTCCGATCATTCCCAGCATTCTTGTGTTCTATTGTATTGGTGTATGCCAAGCGTGCTGCCCAAAATCTTGCGTTGTATTTATCAGTATTTTTCCAACAACTTAAGGTTTTAGATGAGATTGTTAGGGCAAGTGAAAAGGTCATGTATTCTAATCTGAAGTAATAATAATTTAAAACACGAGCGATTTTAGTTGGCCCACCTATACATATCCATATAAGAATTAAGTGGCTTTGTCCAACTTTATGTAGGATAGTGTGTTAAAAGTATATACACTAACAACTTAAGCTTTTAGATTATGTAGTTACTTAACACAGTATTAAGGTCAGACGAAGTGTTCAAATCTCACCACCACTCACTTAAAACGTGAGGCTTTAAGTGAGTGTGGTTGAGACACTAAGTGTATTTGTTTGGCTTCATGTAAGGAGGCGTGTAGAAGATGTTAAAATAATACTCGTCTCTAGCAACTTAAGCTCTGAAAAAGCGGTCATTTGACATGGTATCATGGTCACGGCAAGTCAAATTTCACAGCCACGCATTTAAAACATAAAGACTTTAAGTGACCTACCTACATATATTCAAGTGAGGCATTAAGTGATTTCTCCTGCTTTCATAAAATATAGTAATATCCCATGATATAAACTAATTAAACAATATACAAGAAACCACCAATTTGCAGTGAAGGATCGTACAGCCAATGTAACTCAAACAAGCTTAAAGTGGCTGTCTACCTGCATACTTAAAGCAAAAGACACTAAAAAAAGGTTTCAACAAAAGAATGAAATCTCTTTTCCCCACAGAATTTCTATCTTTTGTCATTTTCTGTCAAGTAATTGAGCTTCATCAGCAAAAATCTCCTTTATACACAAAAGAAACAGAGAGAGAGAGAGAGAGAGAGAGAGGTTTTGAGGCCCCACAAGCATATGTGCATTGGCACAGAAACATCAATAATTCGAGGGCAGATTTAGTGAAACCCAGGACAAGAAGCAACCCATATGAAACCATTTCCTCTCTTACACAAAACATATATCTAAATGCAGAGCACCTATTCCACTTCCAAAATAAATGCTTGTTTTTTCTACTGTATAGACTATGAATTTTCGACTAAAATATATACTAAGAATATTTCACTGTTAATTACTACAACATTACAAACCCAACTCTCACACTTAATCTATATTATACATAAGCAAACTGTTCTATAACACACAAAAGCTATCTCACACAATCTCTAGCCTAGTCAGATACACCAAAAGGTTGGATGTAACACAGGAATAACAGATTATTACAACATATTACCGTACTCTTGTATATACTACACAGTAAAAAGTGCATCACATGATTGAGCAAATTTCATCATCACCACGATAATCATCGGATCGCTTCATATCTATGGCAGGATCGAATGATGGAGGTGGCGGATAATAATGTGGACGAAAGTATGTATAAGAATGCAAGGGGAAGGTATAATATGAAGAAGTCATACTTGCAGTCGGTGGTGCAGCATTGTAGCTCATCCCATATTCTGGAGCATAATAAAACTGTGGATATGAGAAGCTCTGCTGATGTGGAGGAGTCAGGTTAGTTTGATCAACAGGTGCGTCCATATTTCCTGCAGGCGGAGGAGAAGGTCCACCGGTTGCAGGTGCAGGTGCACCACCACCACTAGCATTTGCAGAAGCTGCATTTCCCTTTTTCTTTTTCTTTTTCTTCTTCTTACCTCCACCACCACCCCCTCCACCGCCACTCTGGGCAGCAACTTCCGGCGCACCGCCCTTTTCCTCCATATGATCATCACAGGAAGTGTCACCCCCTTCTGGTCCCTTTTGGATTTCCTTACCATTGCAGTTATCTTTTGCCAGGTTCTCAACTTGCTCGGTTCTCTTCTCATCAGCATCACTGGAATTTTCGGACCAAAGCTCTGCATTTTTCCCTGACTTCATCAGTTTCTTGATCAATTTTCCAGAATCCACATTCCCCGTGACTGTAACCTTGTGTTGTTTGGAGTCTATGTCTATCTTATAAACTCCTGATATATACAGATATTCAGAAATGCAAGGAGAACTTTAAGCATAACGAAGAGAGATGGATTTTTAAGATACATGCACACACACAATTATTGCGTAATATTAGATTACCTTCAACACCTTGAAGGACTTTCTTTACTTTCTTCTTGCAACCTCCACAATGAATCGACACTCTCAAGATCCATGTCTGCATAAAAACATATAATTAACAACTGAATTAGAGAGCCAATAACAGGCAAAAAAGATTACCAAATGCATACAAAGATTGCACAATCACCTTGTATGTTAGGGGTTCGGAGCTGTCACCGCCAGCCGGATCTTTTTCCATTCACTGTTTGTTTGAGGGGGGAAAATGGCAGGTTTATCAGTGAGTGGAAGGAAAAAAAGGAGATTCCTCTAGGTATTCGGTGAAGGAGAGGAACAAAATGGAGAGCCTAATATAAAGAAATAAAAGAGCAAATGAAAAGACCATTCTGCCCCTCGACTGTGGAAGCCACATCAGAACAAAAAAGAAAAGGGCCACTATGCCATTACTTACTCAAGCTGCAGTTATTACTAATAGCAGTTGATCTAGTTATCCAGTGAGGGATAAAATAGGAAATAATAATAACAGCAGGAAGAGCCCCTTTTCAAAAACATGCTTGTGATAAAGGAAAATGGTAAAAATTCAGAACAGGTGCCAATATAAGTTGCTAGTGAGTGCAAGCTATACTTGCATACATATCTGTAAATATGTATCAATATGCAACTCATTTTAAAGTAAAAATTAATGGCTGCTGAGTAGGAAATCAAAATTTCAAGCTCTCATCTTGATAGGCTGCTTAGTGTCTAGTGCAGCTATTAATGCTATCCAACAGGTAAAGCTATTTGGAGTAAGACACAGCCTTTATTTATTTATTTATTTTGGGAAGGGGGGGGGGGGGTTCCTGATGAACCAGTGATCATAGCAAACTCATCAAAGATCCAATAACAGTGCAAGCAAAAAAATTTGAAGGCCTGTTGCATATTTAGAATAAATAAAATGATAAGAAATAGCAATTAGGACAAAGGTATACGATGCAAAATCAGTATCTTAAAAGCAAATGGAAGGGTCATCTCACAAATAGTTGAGTAGAACATGGGAAGTAAAAGCTAAGCCATAAGTAAATGGAGTGCTTTTCAGCATGCAAGTATTTAATATCAAGATAGAAAGCAAGAACAGACAAAAGCATATAAAAAAGAAAAAAAGAAAAACTCACTTCTGCATTATAGATCAACATCAAGCAAGAGCTAATATTAAAAGGTGGACTAACCAGAAAATTGACACACACACACACACATACATATATCGAGCCCTCTTATGCATCCTCCAGTTTTAAAGCAACGTCCAGTTCACATTTTTAGCCAGATTCCAATAAAGTAGCATTTATTAGAGCGACTAACTAATGTGATGGCCAATGGGCCATGTATTGAAAATAAAACTTCATTAGTCAGTGTCACATGGTTTATGATCCCAAGTCATCTTAAACACCTAAATTGCCAAAAGAAGCCACATTGAATAGCCTTACTAGAATATTTCGGATGAAGACACTTCGATGTAGAAAGACTTGTTTTAATGTATTCACTGCAATGATTTTAGATAGTCTAAACTAGAATCATAATTACCAAGGACAGAGAAAGGAAATGTCAAAGAAATGTCTAAGCAAGAATAGGTGTTGATTCTAAGCTAACTAAAGCACTTATGTAACATTCCCACACAATACAGCATTCCCAGTAGATTAACATGTCAAAAAACAGAATCCCAATTTAAATTCAATAAAATTGTTGTACAGACTAAAAGAAAATGAATAACAGTTGCAGATTTGCACAATTGATACCTGTGCGGACTAGAGGAAGAAAAGGAAAATGCCATTAACAAGACTTACTTTTCTTCTCACTCCTTTCCTCAAATGTAATCAATGCATATGGAACCACATCTCTCATTGCCATTTCACCAAAAAGTTCCCTGCACAGTTCCATTTCCCCGCTTGCAGATATTCTGGACAATTAGCTGCACTAGAATTTGGTGGATGTGCATGCAATTGAATTTTGCAGCATGAAGTTGAGAGGGGGAGGATTCTTGCAGCCGTAGAGCTCAGAATTTTTGGATTGCCAATCGGTCAAATTTCTTTGACATATATTATCACATATAACTCCAAAAATACCATAAAATCCCAATATGATGAAACAAATGAGCCATCTCCATACCAGATCAATCATGCCAACAAATATAAAATTCTTGCTGAAACTTAAGAAAATGTAAAAACTTTACAGGTGAGGTTTTCACCACATGTAAGTGCATTGTGCAGTATTCCAATCACACCCAAAGGCCAAAGCACTCGACATTTTTACAGTTTCTAGATTAGATACATGCTTCCTGTGAATCAGTAGCGCATAAGAATGTAACAGAAAGCCAAATTTGACTATCAGAAGCATAAAAAACTATCATGGTCTAGGCAAAGTCAATCAAAATGCTTTGCGACATATGATAACACCAAAAAGAATTGAAACAAAAGCCACGAAAGCTCCATCTCTAGAAAGCCCAAACTCAGTCCATGTCAGTGGTTTCCTGACTTGGGCTAATACCTCCCGGAAGCGTTCATTCAGATGATCCAGCGATCCTGAGTTATCAATCAAAATATCTGCCTTGGCCCTCTTCAAATCCAGAGGCATCTGAGAATTGATCCTACTCTTGGCCTCTTCAGTTGTTGCTCCATCTCGTACCATAAGTCGCTGAAGTTGAGTCTCAGGATCAACCCAGACCACAATAATGGGATTAGTCCACTTGTCTATTTTGGCCTCGAACAACAGAGGCACATCAAGAACAATAATTTTACAACCCTTCATCCATAGCTTGAACACTTCCCGGAGAATCCCAGACGAAATATAAGGGGCCAGCAACCTGAAGAGCAGAATAATTTAAAAGCTCAATACATAAAGGATATTTATAAATATTTAGTACCATCTTAATAAACCTTTCATGCAACACTCTAAATGCTGGCCATGGGAAAGACTGAAAACACAAACCTTAAATATTTTATTTAGTTACATTGCAGGAGTTCTTTTAGAATTATTAGAGAGAGAGATTAGAAAGAGACTTTATCAATCATTCAAGTTACAAAAAAATCCAAGTAATTTCTCAGATATGACAGTCACAGAAGCATTTTCACTCATTTTTTTTCTATTCCTCGGTAAGCAGACCGTGGGTACTTTTTTTCTCCTTGAAGAGCAAGATCTTCAGCTGTGGTTAGCTTTTATATCATGGTTTAGTGCCAGTTCTCGAGCACAGACCACGTAAACACTACAAAAATACTCATTAAGTTAACTTAAAGTTGAAATATATTTCTACACAAACAAAGCCCTTCACTTTGACAAACAAGCATAAAAATCAGCATAGTTTAAGATAATCTCAAAGACTATAACCAGCATGCTGAGTTGACAAATTTGAACCAACAAAACTATTAGGTTAAGCTTACCAAATGGTAACTGGGAAGCGAGAAGGCATGTCTTCGAATTTCATGTCTCTTTACAAATTGAAAACAGATTAACTAAGCATATAAGGCCTCAAGGCCCTTAACATAATTGCCATCAGTATGAGAGGGTCACTTTCCATGGAGCTACAAGAGAAAACGTACTTGGATTCAAATATTTCTCTATATTGATTTTTTTATTATTCCCTGAAAGGCTTAAATCCATAAGAGTGTAATTTTACATGGTCGAGCTACCACAAAGATCATGTCCAACTACCCCTCCTTCATCTGTCAACTCATACAATCCTAGGAAGTTCCTACACAGAAACTAAACCAGAAGACGGTTGACAATTTCAATACGGAATTAGAGGAAATAAAATGAAACTCAGCCACCAATTTAATCCAGAGAAAAAAAAAAAAAAAAAGAATTCCAAGTCAGTTCTTTTATTTTTTACTCGAATAAACAAAGTATGTCCCTTTTGTACAAGTAGAGGTAGTACCTATTAAGAAGCTGACGCTTATCAGGATCGTTGAATACGATTTGCCCCAGCTTCGGTCGATCCACTTCTCCACTAGGCAGCAAAATTTCGTCCCCAAATGCAGCCACCACTTTTCTCCATCCACCGGTGCCTTTCTTCAACACATTCTACAATTCCACACAAACGCAAACGTGAAACCGCATAGAAAAATTTTATTTTTAAAATGGGAAAAAGGAGGAACAATATATGAAGTGGAAAGAGAAGGGGAATACCCGAGCAACGACGTCAGCATCAACGACAGGAATACCATGAACTCTAAAGAGATTGGAGACGGTGCTCTTTCCGGAGCCTATGCCACCGGTCAATCCAACTATCCTCATATGAAACTTCGCCTCCGGGAAATTGAATTCCGGTTGAATTCGCCGGCGAATGGCAAGAAGAAATCAGCTTCAGTTTTGGAAGTTCTCACTGGAGAAATGATTTGTCGGCTCCAATTCATAAATTAATCGCTGGGCTTAAATGAAAGCATCAGAATTGGGCCCATAAAATAAATATACGAGTCCAATCAAGTCTCTTCTGTCATCGGGCTTGCATAGATATATTGCACTAAACCCAATGGCCCAGCCCATTCCCAATTTTGGCAATATTTGTTACTAATTCATCCAAAAAGGAGCCATATTTTAGGATATTTTTTTTTAAATATTGTAAATTCGTATTTATATAATTTTTTATTCATCAATTTGTCTAACTCAATTATATGTAACTTATTTGTAAAATAAAAAAGATTTTTTTTATTTTTTATTTTTTACTTCGACTAGTAATATAAGACATGGACTTTCAAACATGATTTTTTAATTTTTTAAATAAAGAAGTATTCTTAAGACATGACCAATTTATTTTATTTTATTGGTTGGGGAGAGATAAAACATTCAATAAAAATGGTTTTAGGATCCCCAACACTTTCTGCAAGGATCCGACAATATTTATATATATTTATTTAATAAGAATAAATTCATGTATATTAAATTTTTATTATTGAATTATTAAAAAACTTTAAAACTAATCTATTTAAATGTATGCAGTTAACTTTATGAATTATAAGTTCACTATTTATTTATTCTAAATAAATGTGAATTTTCCATTTTCCAAATTAAAAAGAGACATACATAGATGTGATGTAACATCCGCGCATCTGGTGTAGTGGTATCATAGTACCCTCCCACGGTACTGACCGGGGTTCGATTCCCCGGATGCGCACATATAAATTGTTAATTTTTATTTTTTCTGCCATTTCTTTTTCCCTGTTTCCGGCAAGTTTTATCACGGCCTGATTAAAAGAAGGGATGCCGGTGCATTCTCCAATAATCAAACTGGGTTTTATGAATGGTGAATATTTTGGGAATTCATTTTTGAATTGCATGCTGCGAATGGCGTTGTGAGGGAAAGTGTTTGACGAAATGCCTATCAGAGATTGATGTCGTGTCTTTGATTGGAGTGTTTCATGCTTGTGTCCATCCTGATTTCTTGGGACAGACATTTTATTCATTACTTGATGGAAATCTTTTTTGGGATAGATGTATGGTTGATGTTTTCGCGCGTTGCCAGCGTACAGATGATGCGTATAAGTTGATCAAAGAGATTCCATTTGGACCTCCTGTGTGTTTGGGCAGCCCTGCTCGCTGGCTGCAGAGCTTATGGAAACTCTGAATTAAGTGAAGTCGCTGCTTCAAAACGCATGGAATCGGAGGCACAGAATAGGTCACATTATGAAATGCTGTCTAATTTGTATGCAGAAAAGAAAAGATGGATTCATGTGGAGAAAGTCCAAAATTCCATGAAAGACAGAGGACTTGAAAATATGGAACGTCCCATTCGCAGTGTGAATGATGAATACCAAAGAGCTTCAGGTTAGCGGCAACTGTCGTGTCTTGTTTGCGACGCTGCCTGCCTGTAATACATCTGTCAAAGGCAAATAGCCAAGATTCATTCTATTCCAACAATGTGATATCTTGTTTAGATTCAATAACTAAAGTTGAAGTATGCGTTTGATCATGGGGTTTTTCAGAATTTCATTGGCTAACAAGTTCACAGATTCTTGTTATATTTCTATTTAATTATTGAAAAATGAGGAACCAAAGCACAAGTTCGTTATAGCTATATAGAGTTGATCCATCGTAGAAATTATTTGTTTTTTACTCTTGGACCTAGTCCATGAAATATTCTGTATTAGCTGCAAATGTTGGCTTCATTATATTCATGATTTTTTATGCATTTGCTTCTTCTCTATATATTTTCTGGAAAAATGAAGAAAGAAACTAGTGTTCTGTCCTTCTGATTCTAGCCATTGATTTAATGTATATTTTTCTCGTTAAGTGTTCGATTCTCCACTCGAAAATTTAATAACTTTTATGCTGTGGTATGCTATAAAACAAATCTTTCTCATCTGAGTTTTCAACTCAAACCATATTTTTATATTATCCATAGCAAATCAGAGATGGAAGATAAAATTTCAACATCAGACATATTTCACTAGTACAATTTTATTTCAGGAAATTGCTGGCAAAACACAGAGCCAGAGACGAAGCTGATACTGTGAATAACAACGACTTAGAAAGTTTCTTAATTGCTTTTCATGGCAATAACCTTTCCCCAAGCTGGCCTCGCCATGATATCCGCACACCAAGCGCTCACATGAGGCCTTGAATCGAAAACTGCCTTAACTCGTGTTCCCATCAGATAGTGCATTGTTGGGAGGTGATGGAGATCTGCTAGAGTGAAGCAGTCACATCCCAAGTACTTGGACTGGGACAGTCGAGCTTCGTATATATCAAGAACCTTAGCCAGCACTGCTTCCTGTTCTTCAACAACAGCATCGTCTGTAACCAGCCCCAGTAATGGCTTGATCCCTAGTTCCCAGGTCAACTTTGCAGCTGGAGGATCGTACCTCAGAGCCTCCACCTCCGACCAAACAGAGACGATGGCCATCTTCTTCGGTTCGTTGCATATCAGTGGAGTTCCACTGTTGGTGTAAGAATGTGCAATGTATTGATTGATGGCCCTTGATTCTGCATACAAGTTGCTACTAAGTCAGTTGAACTGTATTCGAAAACTTTGAATGTAGGAACATAGAGAGGGGGCAATTTGAGCCCAGTCCGGACAGCAAGTGATGATGCAATTACAAATTCAAGAAAACATGAGTTACCAAAGAGCTTGAGGTCTCCATCTTCAAAAGCCGGTACCTGACCGAATGGCTGCACAAGGTATGCAAAGTTCGTCATTAATGACTTGCTACATTTGCAGAGATAAAATGACACGATAAACACGAGACACAGCACTGATGACTGATCCAAAACATAAATATTCAAATAAAGTTCAAATCTTTTCGACAAAATGAGAACATGATAGCAAGAATGATTATCTTTATCTAGAGCTGAGTTATGCTTACATTGAGGGAAAGGTAAGGCTCCTTCTTGTGCTCACCAGTGCGCATGTCAACAGGAACAAACTCATAGTCGAGGCCTTTCTCATTGAGGCAAGCAAAAACTCTCATTGCCGCAGTTGAGAAGACAGAGCCGTGGACCTTGATTGCCATTTTCGGAAGGTACAGTAAACAGAAGGAAAGAGGATGAAAAAAATGCTTATATGGAGCACGTATTTATAGTACTGTACAGACCTCCAAGAATCCCCACTCTCTCTCTCTCACACACACACACACACACACACACACACATGTTTACTGCACATACAATCCTATTTCTTTAATGGGTGCTATTATATAAGTGCATACGTCACCCAATAAAATACATGCAGAATTATGTAAGTGATGAGGTGTGGCTGGGTCGCAGGTTCAAATACTTTATTCATTTACGTGCAAATCGAAAATGCGGATCCCAAGTGCTGGATATTCATAGGAGCGGACTTTTTATGTCCATTTTACTATGGGTGGGGTGATAATTTATCTGAACTCAGTATTAATAATAGTTTAATATATTTTAAACTTATTAAAATATATAAAAATATTATGAAAACAAAATCTGAAATTTATTTTATAAATATAAAACTGCCAAATAAAATAATATATAAAAAATGAATTATAATAAGTATATACAAAATTGTTTTTGGATTTCACTTGTTTACACAAACACAAAATTATTTCAAAATATCCAAAAAAAAAATGTTAAATTTAATAAAAAGATTTATAAATAGAAATTAAAACTTCCTTAATTAATATAACAATTAAAAATATAAAATCAATATATACAATTTTATTAATCCGAAACAATATAAATAAAATTAAAATAAGTTAAAAACTTAATCTTCAATTATTACTTACAAAAAACTCGCTGATGAGGTAAGAATTGTCATATATTCGAAGAATCTAACATGCAGGATATTGAGGGAGATACTCAAATCAAGGAAAATAAGTCAGAAGTTGGGGAAAATAAAGGTATGAAGATCATCATCCAAGGAAAGACAAATAAGGAAGAGATACACTAGAAAAAGGAGATTGGCTGACTTGAAGAAAGAAGGAAAATACTAAGAAAACAGATTAGCTAAAATCCAGGAAATAAGATGACAGAAATTCAGACGCAAAAGATATTCTTCAATCGGATATCCAAGAGGAGCGTGTCTTTAAATAAGAAGACACAAGAAAACGAAGTGTACCTCTATTACATTCAATTAACTCCATAATAACAGAGAGTTGTGAAGTGACTGGTGGAAAAGCTATCAGATTCGGGAGAATACGATAGCACAAGAAGTACTCAAAGGCGAACTAAAAGTGAACTACGTAGAGACCAAACCATGTCATTGTCCCACCACTGACTGGACTCGGGAGAGTTCAACTATTTGTAAATGGAAGTTTGCAACAAAATCCATCTACGGAACTGGATGGTCAAGTAAGGTATTAGAAGATGTGGTTACAAGAGTATACTAGTATTTATGAGGAAATCCATCTAGGGGACTAGATGGTCAAGTAAGGTATTAGATGATGTGATTACAAGAGTATACTAGTATTTATGAGGAGCCTGGTACGAGTAAGTTCTATCTGTAACATTTGTGGGAACAAGTTTAAGAGGAAGAAGGGATTCTTCCTCGTAAAAACTACAATTTTTCATTTAGCTTCCGCAAATTTAATTACTGTTCGAACTACTACTGAACTATTACATACGCGCACAAATTCTGATCTAACACTCGCAAAAAATTCCCATAAAAAAATTCTTCCCTTCATCTTCGTCCTCCTCCATTATCATCATTTTTTTTTCTTCTTGCCTCTTAAACTAATGATAAGAGTTCTAAATGATAAGAGTTCTAACTTCAAAATATGTTTTTATTCCTAAAACAAGATTAATGTTTCGATATTTATTGTCTTGTCATATTAATCAAAGTAAAAATTTGAAAATTTTAATTTCATAGATAAATGTCACGTGATTGAATAAATCAAATTAACTGAATTCTATAAGTGAGAACTAACAGTTTTAAAATGTATTAGCATGAATAAAATGTTTACTCTTGATAAATACAACTTTTGTTCTAGGACAAAGAAGTAACTTTTATGATGTGATATTCTAAAATAAAAAAAAAAAAAAATTTAGTTTCCAACATCAATCAAAATTTGATAGAAATTTCAACACCATACATATTTCACAAGTAGGACTTTATTTCAGAAAGCATAGATATTCGATTACAAGCGTAGAACGACGTCGTCCCTTTAAGTTCAGTGATTGTTCCTCATGGCTAGAACCTTCTGCCAAGCTGGTCTGGCCATGATATTTGCACACCAAGCACTCACATGAGGCCTTGCATCAAAAACTACCTTAACTCGTGTCCCCATCAGATACTGCATTGTAGGGAGGTGATGGAGATCTGCTAGGGTGAAGCAGGCGCAGCCCAAGTACTTGGATTTGGCCAAGCGGGCTTCGTACACGTCAAGAACCGTAGCCAGCACTGGTTCTTGCTCTTCAACAACTGCGTCGTCTGTAACCAGCCCTTTTAATGGCTTAATGCAGAGTTCCCAGGTTAAGTTTGAGGCGGGGGATTCATAGTGTTGACCCTCCACCTCTGACCAGACGCCGCTTATGGCCGTCTGTATTGGATCTTTGCAGATCAGTGGAGTTCCGTTCTCACTGTAAGTATGTGCTATGTATTTGTTGATGGCCCTTGATTCTGCGTATGCAAGTTAATACCAAGTTGGTTAGATTGTTTGATGAGATCTTTCTTGTATGATTTGAAAAGAATCCCATAAAGGTGGCAATTTGTGGCTTGACCCGAGAGCTTGAGAAAAAAATAGATTAGGATTTGGCCAAAAATTAATATTATGTGAAGATTTTTATTTATTCTCATTAAGATTGACTCTATCAATATACGCAATTTAATTTTATTGATTTTTTAGCTTCTAACTTTCGGTTTTCTGTAATTAATTATGTTTAATTTCAGCAAATTTTTTGCTCAAAATTGTTGATGTGGTGCCGTTAAAGTGCATACATTGGTAGAAATTTCCCATAAATCGATGTAACTATAACAAATCAAAATTACACGTGATGATAGAAGTCAAATATTAGACAAAAGTCAAAATTAACGAGTATACAAAAATTCTAATATTTTCATTTTCTTTTCTTTGTTTTGCTATTCATTTATTTAAAGATGTATACATTAATTAGGTAAAGAGTGGTTCTCTTGATGCATATAAGTTATTTGTGTTAGGTAAAAGTTTAATATTGTGCCCTCATTATCCGATTGTTGTTGATATAATATATATGTGTGTGTGTATATATATATTGCATTTATTTGTGCCCCTCTGTCGTGAAAATATTACCAAAGAGCTTGAGGTCGCCATCTTCAAAGGCCGGGACCTGACCAAATGGCTGCACAAAGTTTTGGAAAGTTTTTTCATCAATAAATGACGCAATCCATTTGGTAGTCGTGAAAAATCAAACATATTGTAATTTATTTAGTATTCTAGTTTTATCAAAATATATGTATAGATACTGACATCAACAGATTATGTAATGATACAAAACTAAAATATGAAATGAAATATAAAATAAAATAAAATTGTGTTAAAATTAAACTAATATTATAGTTAATGCTTACATTGAGGGAAAGGTAAGGCTCCTTCTTGTGCTCACCGGCGCTCATGTCGACGGGAATGAACTCGAACTCGAGCTCTTTCTCGTAGAGGCAAGCGAGTACTCTCATCGTTGCAGTTGAATACACACTGCCGTGGACCTTAATTGCCATTTCTAATTTGCTTGTTGTAGATGATATGGAAAGAGAGAGATATGGTGCATATATTTATAGTGATGTTTTCTCTACTAAATTGGAACGTAGATCTCCACTACAACAACTTTCTCCCTCTCTCTATCTAAATTAAATGAAAAAGTTTCAACGATTGGATGGAAGAATAGGTTTTAAGAAACTAATGGATCATTACATGTGTACAAATTTCATTGTCACCATATAATTTATATATATATATATATATATATAAATATGAGTGAGTTTCTTGTGTATTGGGTGCACCGTACATTTAATATACATTATTATCTTATTTAACTAAAAAATATTGTTTATTGATTTAAAAAATGTTACTACTTATTTGTTATCATAAAAAAGTAGTAATTTTTTTACGTAAACAAGTAATAATTTTAATAAAATAAGTGATATTATAAATTGAGTTGTACAATACATATTACACGCATATTTTTGCATATATATATATATATTTCTTGCATGGATACTATTATATAAGTACACACGCCATCCAAATATTTGACATAGTTGATGGAAATTGGGGAAAAAGATAGTAGTAAAATAAGTGGTTTGGTAATTTGGTATGGTTATAGGTGGAACTACTCTACTTGTGCAAATCGAAAATGTGATCCAGCTTTGATTCTTCATATATAATAAGATTTTAAGCAATTGCAAAATAGTACTTATAATTCAAATAATCCAATAATTGATTAAATTTATATTTTGCAATCCCTTTTTCTCGTACTGACATGCTTCTGCGTGGCTCGACGCAGTCACACTCCTGGCCCTTTTTCTTTTCTAAATTAGACAAGTATGTTTTCAGCGGAAAAACAACCCTCTTGTCATTTTGAGAAGATATCTAGCTTTTACAAATATTAATGACTAATAATAATTAGTAATTAGTAATTACTAATACGCCCATGCAATGCATGATACACAAATATAGTATCATATATAGGGAATGTTAAAAGAACCATGACCCGACAGGTCTGTTCATTTAGTTCGAAAAATTATAGGGTTAGAACTTTGTTTTATTAACCCATTCAAATTTAGCTCGTTTAGCCATAACCCGATTAGCCCGAAGCCCTATAGGGCTAGTCCAACAGTTCGCTTCCTAGTATCAAAATAATAAGATACACCATTTTGAATTAATTTTCATATAACATAATTGTTTTTTAGTAGAAGATATTAAAATTTATGTTTATTAGAAGATTCAAAATATTATCATTTAAATTTAGAACTTAAATGTAACATGATTTTAAATTTTATAACGTAAATACTTTTAAAGCAAAATTGAGAGCATGAAATAGTAGTATATATCACTTCAATGTTTGAATCTTTAAATTTTGTATAGTGATATAAAAATTATAAAATATATAATTTTTAATGTTATCTAAAATTGTATTTTAAATAAATATTATATGCATTTATTTTAAATTTTAAATTTAAATATGTAATTTGACTATTTCGACTCAAAGCCCGATAGTGATCGGATTAGCCCGAAAATCAGTAGGGTTAGGGTTAGGTTCACCATATTACGCACCCGTTTAAAATGACCCGATTAAATCGAAACCCGATTAACTCAAAACCCATTAGAACTAGCCTGAAACCGACAAAATTAGCGTGTTTAGCATCTCTAATATATATAATAAGAGTTGAAACTATTAAAATTTTATAATTAAAAATTTTAAAAATGTAAATCAATACATAAAATGAAATGTAAATTATTTAAATAATAAACATATTTTCTATGATTAAGAACACAATAGTATATGACAAATTATATAGGGTTTATTGCAAAAAATAATACTAAAATTAGAAGTACCTAAAACAATTATAAAATCACAAATTCTCAATTTTCTTCGATCGACAATTATTATTAAACCTAATCCTAACAAATTTTTTGACTTCATTTTTTATAAACAAAACAAAAATTTAAAATTACTTTCGTATGTTCGTTCTTATTCACATATATATTACAACGTTTGAAGATATTAGGTAGAAACATATATAACATTTTTGTCTACATCTCTGTTTTTTTTTTTTACTAAAACAAATTCATTAAATATCATAATTGTAGCTTATATCTACTACAAATACTCAAATCCAATACAAATATTTTTAACCACAAAAAATATTAAGAAAGATAATTAAAATAAACGAAATAATCTTTATTTTTAAAATATTAATCTTATTTTCTAATAATATAATTATTTTTATGAAAAAATTTCAAAATCCATATATAAATTAATCAAACCCACAAAAAAATGTATCATATATTTCGATTAAATTAAAAATCGTAAAAAGAAGTTTACTTCAAAATTTTATTCATAAAAATGATTAGAACTGAAAATTTTATAAACTTTTGAGATTTTATAATCCATACTGTCTATTCCACCTTCTTCATTTCTCACTCGTGTTATACTAAAAAATTAAAGCCTACAAATTAAACAATTAAATTTTGAGCTCATGAACCATGCGCGAAGTCTGAATCTTAAAATCGTAAACCATGAATACAATTATGCCTTAGTTCATAAAATTTACACCCCACTAAATTATGAATTTGAGCATGAACTGATAAAGTAAGTGTATTGGCATATATCGGAAATCATAATTTAAATATGTGTGATAATTTATACAGGCTGTAAAAGAAAAAATTATGATAAATTCATAATCAAGATAGAAGATATGCATAATTTAACTAAATCAAGAATCAACAACTACAGAAATATTCAAGGAGGGAAGATAAACAAATAAGTGATAAGGTAAAAATTATTGTCAAATTATTCGAAAATTCTAATTAATATATTCTTGTCTGCAGATATAAAAGATATTGTGGAGATATTTTTGGAAGAAGATCACGGCTGAACAAGAAGAGAAACAAAAGAAAAGTCACGGCTGAACATAAGGAGAATCAAGAGGAAATCTGGAAACATATCTTTGAAAGATATGGTAAAGATATGAGATATGCATATCAAGACCATTTATGCAAAGATATGCATATCACAACCGAAAAAGAAGAAGATACCGGCAGATTTCTTGAAGGGGAAGGCGTGACTATAAATACAACCTCAAGCCATATATGAAGATCTCTCTGATACATTTTAATTGCCTTCATAAGGGCAGAGAAAAACAGAGAGGTTGGTGAAAGAGGCTGTTATATTCGGGAGAATACAATAGCCTGCCAAGAACTCAAGGGCGACCTGACAGAGAACCCCGCAGAGTCTGGATTACATTGAAAATTTACCACACGTTGATTTCGGGAGATTTCAACATTGTACAAACGGGAGTTTGTATTCAAATCCATCTAGGGGACTAGATGGTCAAGTAAGTGTTTAGAAGATCAAGTTACACAGATAGACTAGTATTTAGGGGGAGCCAAATACGTGTAAGTTCTACTGTAACATTTGTGGGAACAAATATGTCTTCTAATAAGATTACTTGAGAGGAAGAAGGGATTTCTTCCCCATTTAAAATCAAAGTTTGTTTTAAGCTTCCGCAAGTTCATTTACAGTTCGAACTACTGTTGAACTATTACACATGCGCACAGATTCTGATCTAACAATTGGCACCAGAGCAGGTTCCAGTTTTTTTTTAATTCTTAAACAGGTAGATCCAGGGACAGACACATGGGATCATATGAAGGGACCTCACTACGTCCACCCTCACTTGATGGATAAAATTATCCGTTCTGGAAATCAATGATGATTATCTATCTAAGATCCAAACGATGTGGAGAAGCAATCCAAACAAAGTGGATGTGGCCTAGGATGCAGGATGGGACGGACCTAACGAAGGTCGTAGACAAACCAAGGACACTATGGACGGAAGACGAAAAGTGTGCCGAAGATGTAAATTACATAGCATTATATGCTATTCTTGCTTCGGTCGATGCAATGAGACACAAGTTGATTATACACTGCCAAACCGCCAAAGATGCTTAGGATGCACTACAAAAATAATTTGAAGGAAACGAGTCCGTAAGAAAATCAAAGCTATAAAGATTGGCCACACTGTTCGATGGAATACAAATGATTGAAGATGAAAACATTGAGATGTACTATGCTAGGTTCAGCGATATAGTAAATCAATGTTACACCCTCGGTGACGCTATCAAGGAATATATTCAAATCATGAAAATCATGAGAACACTAGCTCCTAGATTCAAAGAAAAAATCACAGTTCTAGAATCATTCATGAGAGTCACACCGATGACATTAGATGATTTGATGGGAGAATTAAGGACTTTTGAAATAAACAATCGCATGGACACACCAAAGAACAAAGGGATAGCCCTGAAAACGGAGACAACAACTAAACAATTCGAGAATGATGTAACTGTAATTGCTGACAAAATGGCACTTATCACAAAAAATTACAGCAAGTTTGTAAAAAAATACAATCAGAAGCAGTAGTTCAGCAAGAGTCCGAACTCTGGAGAGAACATCAGAAAATGTGGAAATAAACCTTCGAATACTAGGCTGGTAAATCGAAAGGACTCTGACCAGTGCAGAGAGTGAAGAGGATATGGACACTATCAAGCAGAATGCCCAAATTTTCTAAGAAAAAACAAAGCACTAAAAGCCACCTGGAGTGAATCTGAATCTGAAGGAGAAGAAGAAACTGACGAACAAGAGACAGAATACCCCAGTAACTTTGCCATCTATACATCATCAAAGGACCTGGTATGTCTCACATCTATTGTTCGAACTGATGAGGGACTAGAGTACGCTGAGGAACTTGATTTTGATGATCCAACTCTGGAAGATCTGGAGAGAATGTATCTAGACGTATCTGCCAGATGTATTGCAGCTATATATACTATTCGAAGGTTGGAGGATCAAGTAAAGGAATACAAAAGTAAAGGCGCACTCAACATGGAGAATCAGGAACTCAGTCAAGTGAAACGAGAACTGCAAATCATAAGGGAAATAAATGAAAGATTGAGTGATGAACTGACTATGTCCCAAAAGAACGTGAGGAATCTCGAACATCAGGTCCAACTTTACGAAATGGAAATTGAGTCACTCAAAGTCAACTCAGAAACAACACGGACAACTACAACAAGCAATCACCAGGTAAACTCCTCATGGACCAAAAAACTAACATATTCTCTCTCAAAATTACAGGATAAGGATCATGAGTTAACTGAACTACGAGCTGAGCTGAATAAAGCAGTGTGAACCATACAAGGACTAAATAAAGGAAAAACCAAATTCGACGAAATCTTGGCGTATGGAAGGCCACAAAGCAATAAAACAGGAATAGGATACACTGCAGAAAGAACATCAGGATCAACAGTCTTTGTACCAGCGACACTCCCTACATTCGACCATGAAGGACATAATACTACAAGACAACCTAGGAAACAAGACACAAAAGGTATGAAAAAAATTATTCCTATTTGCCATTATTGTAATGCACCTGGGCACATCCGACCAAGATGCTACAGGATGAAACGTGACCTACAATCAGGTAATGTCTCAACTTGGAATATATATGGTGTTCCTGTAAAGAATCATAGGCCACTGTACTATTCGAAAGTAAGAAAATTTAAAAATAGAAAACCAAATGTAAAAAGGATTTGGGTTGCCAAGAACAACATGTGTCTTATTTTGTCAGTAGTCTTACTCGGGGCGAACAATACTGGAACATGGTTCTTTGACAGTGGATGCTCACGACATATGACTGGTAATGCAGCATATCTATCAGATCTCATCCCAATAAAAGGAGAGTCAGTGACCTTTGGAGATGGTAAGAGTGAGCGTGCCATTGGGGAAGGGACCCTCAATATAAACGGCAAGCCCAAATTATCTAATGTGTTTCTTGTTGAAAATCTTAAGGCTAATTTGTTGAGCATTAGCCAAATTTGTGATCAAGGACTCCAAGTAAATTTCACTCATGACAAATGCTTGGTGGTAAACAAAAACAATGAATGCATACTTACTGGAACACGATCGACTAACAATTGTTATCTTCTTGACAGGAGTCATGAATGCTACAATGTCAGCTCGGGAGCAACAGAAATATGGCATAAAAAATTAGGACATATAGGATACAATCACCTCATTGCCTTGTCAAATTCACAATGTGTAAGAGGACTGCCTAAACTCCCAAGCAAAAATCAGGGTATATGTGGACCATGCCAACTTGGCAAACAGGTAAAGAGCTCATACAAGGTAACATAAGACGTTTGCACAAAACAAATCATGGCTTTGCTACATATGGATTTGATGGGTCCGGTTCAAACCGAGAGTGTTGGAGGTAAGAGGTATATTTTTGTTTGTGTTGATGATTTCTCAAGATATACCTGGGTAAGATTTCTTCGTAATAAATCAGATACTTTTGATGAATTTGAAAAATTAATACGACTGATAGAAAATGAGAAACATGATTCTGTTGTTCGAATACGAATTGACCATGGTAGAGAATTTGAAAATACTGCATTCACTGATTTTTGTGCCGCTCGAGGTATTGCTCATGAATTCTTTGCACCTAAAACACCTCAACAAAATAGAGTAGTAGAAAGGAAAAATCGCACATTGCAAGAAATGGCTAGAGCTATGATGATAGGCAAGGATGTAGCCCAAAAATGGTGGGCTGAAGCCATAAATACAGCACGCTATATTACGAACAGGGTATACCTTAGAAAAGGAATGAGAATGACCTCTTATCAAATCTGGAAAGGGAAAACTCCTAATTTGAGTCACTTCCATGTGTTTGGTTGTAAGTGTTATGTATACAATGATAGACAACAATTAGGTAAATTTGATGCCAAAAGTGATGTAAGTATGTTTTTAGGATATTCGATCAACAGTAGAGCCTATCGTGTCTATAATCAAAGAACTCAAATACTCATTGAAAGCAATAACATTGTATTTGATGATTTTTTGGTAAGACATGAAGTCTACTTGGAAGAAACAGGTTCTTCAGCTGGACGACCATTGGGAAATCAGAATGGTGAGGACATCATAGAAACCAGTCAAGAACCATAAAATGAAAACTGTGGTAAAACCGAACCCTCAACGAAGATTCAGAAAGAACATCCCAAGGAACTCATCATTGGAGAACTTAATGAGGGGATAAAGACACGATGCAAACAAAAACCTGACTATCGAAAAATGGAGGGATTGGTTCACCATGCTTGCTACACCTCTGTGGTCGAACCTAAAAATGTCAAAGAGGCACTCAAGGACGACAACTAGATACTAGCAATGCAGGAAGAATTGGAGCAGTTTGCTAGAAATAACGTTTGGACACTTGTACCAAGACCAGACAGTGCGAACATCACCAGAACCAAATGGATTTTCAAGAACAAAACTGATGAATAAGGTAACATCATCCGAAATAAAGCACGACTCGTGGCCCAAGGATACACACAGTTAGAAGGAATTGACTTTGAGGAAACATTCGCTCTAGTTGCACGACTGGAGTCAGTAAGAATGCTTCTCTCTTTTACATGTCTTAAGAAATTTATTCTTTATCAAATGGATGTAAAAAGTGCATTCTTGAATGGGTTCTTGAAAGATGAAGCGTATGTTGAACAATCAAAAGGGTTTGAAGACCCACACTTTAAAAACCATGTCTACAAACTGAAGAAAGCTCTGTATGGGTTAAAGCAAGCTCCAAGAGCATGGTATGAAAGATTGACAAAGTTTCTGGTCGGACAAGGATACAAACGGGGAAGATTCAATCAGACTCTGTTCATCCAATGGTCGAACAATGATATCATTATTGCACAAATCTATGTAGATGATATTGCGTTTAGATCTACATCCAAACATAAAGTGAATGACTTCGTCCAGGTAATGTCTCGAGAATATGAAATGAGCATGGGTGGTGAAATTTCCTACTTTCTTGGTCTATAGTTCAAACAAAGCCAAAGTGGAATTATGATACATCAAGAAAAGTATGCCAAGAACCTGGTAAAGAAATTTGAACTTGAAGGGTGCAAAGTAGCACACACATCCATGGGTACAAATACCAAATTATCCAAGGACGAAGGTGGAATAAGTGTTGACCCAACTCTCTACAGAAGCATGATTGGAAGTCTCCTGTACCTCACTGCTAGTCAACCTGACATAAGTTTTAGTGTTGGATTGTGCGCTAGATATCAATCGAATGCTAAGGAGTCTCATTTTAAGGCCGTGAAAAGAATCATATGATATATGGCAGGTATTACTAACTACGATTTAAAATACTCCTTTGAGACTAAATCTTTTCTTGCAGGATACTGTGATGCCGACTGGGCCTGCGATATGGATGATAGAAAGAACACTTCAGGAGGATGCTTCTTTATTGGAAATAATCTTGTATCCTGGATAAGCAAAAAGCAAAACATCATTTCACTCTCAACAGCAGAAGCTGAATACATAGCTGCAGGAAGCTCATGCTCTCAACTGGTATGGATGATGCACATGTTGTGCGACTATGGTATGAATTTGACTTCTATGACTCTATTCTGTGACAATCTTAGTGCAATTAATATGTCTAAAAACCATGTGCAACACTCCAGAACTAAACATATAGACATTAGACACCATTAAATCCGAGAGTTGGTTGAAGATGGAGTCATTACCTTTGAACATGTTCCTACCATAATTCAACTGGCTGATATTTTCACAAAGGCCCTAGATGCTCAAAAATTCATATCCCTGAGAAAATCTCTAGGGATCTGTTGTGCTATGTAAATATTGTAAAAAAATGGAGGATGAAAGTCTCGGATTGCCTAGAATAACAAAAAGTCTCGCACAGGTTTAAAATTTTGTTTGTCTTGAACTTTGACTCCATTATTTTTTCTCCCAGTATAAGAAAAATAGCTACGACCTTGAAATGATGCTGTGGAATGTTGTCACCAATGTGATAGAGCACCAAGCACAGAAAATGACTGGTCCGTGAAAGCTTCCTTAATAATGTTCACCTCTAAGTTGCACCAAATATAGGGGTTACAAGGTTCTGAGCTCGTCACAAAGGGTATTCCTAGTGTGGTACTTTATTGTGTGGTTTGCGAGCTACTACACAAGGATTCTGCAGAAGGAGCAATAAGAAAAAATCATATAACTCACTTAGCAATAAAAAGGGGGTGAACATATACTGGAATAGAGGATTTGCGGATCTTTCTTAGTGTATTTTCAAACCAAATTGCCTGACTGAGACTTATGTTTAAGTGATGATCTGTGATTTCACTCCTCTGATGAAAAAAAAAAACAGTCTCTCTCATTTTTTTTCTTAGGATTATATGAATCTTTGACGCAAAAAAAGGGCCTGGATAATTATCTGGTCGTGACTTGGCTACGGAACACGTGTCAGTAGGAACATGGTCTTTCTCTCTTCAACCACCCGGATGTGTGATCGTGGTTTAATGCTCTTGTGAACTGTAGCGAGTGAGAGCCGAGAAAGGGTATAAATGACCCACATAAAATCTCGAGATAATGACAGGAATCGAGGCGTCAGCCGCCCTACTTCAAATCATTGTTAGTTTTTGAATGACCGTGACTGACCTCTTTCAAGTTCACCTCCACTACTTTCGTTTTCGTGTGTTAGTTTCCCAACAGTTTCCTACAGATCTTCCATGGCAGACCAAGGCAGTTCTCCAAGCGGACGACGCCTGAGCTGGATTTTGGTCCTGTTTTTGGACCCCGAACCGTTGGAGATAATTCCTCCGCTTGACTTCCATGAGCAGCCGCCGATCAACCAGTGTGAAGACCTGCAGTCTCTCAGTCCTCTGTTGCCGTCTTATACCGATGCCCAGCAGACTACAACCGCTCCACAAGATATTCCGCGACCAGCCACAACCACTCTGCCTCCCGATGCCTCTGTTCCACGAGAGGGGGAACCCTCCCCTATGGAGGAATCTCCACTTCCCCCTCATGATCTTCCCCCCAAGACGATTTCACGCCCATCCTCGAGGTCCAAGGCCCAGCCCAGGGTAAAATCTATAGAGAAGACCACCATCCCTACACCCCGAAGACGTCATCTCATTGATGAGTAGTCTTCCAAAGAGAATGTGGCGAGATCTCCACCCCGAAATTTCCATCATCGCAAAAGGCCTTCCCTTGCCGCCTTTTTTGGGTCTTCCCCGGGGCGACTCCATAATGAAAATGATACGATGGTTCGAGGTAAGGCCTTCTCCAAGTCGTTCTACACGAAGGCAGCATCCGATCGATGCCTATTGTTTTCTGGTATGAATTTCTGGCCCGAAGGTAATCTTGATCTTAAACATTTCGCTAAAACACCTGTTATGGATCTTATAAAAAAATCCGGTTTAGTGGTCACCGTGATGAACTTTACTGGCATTCAGGATCCTGAATCACCTCGATTTGGGAAAGTTTTTGTCCGAAATAAGATTGTTAATTTCAGTGTTGATACTATAAATGATTACTTGGAGTTGATCGGACTAGACGAAGAGGAGGATGTGGAAGTCGACCTCGGGGAGGTGGTCGAGTTCTTGAGTGACGGGAAGCTGACCAGTTGGACTAAGCCTGACATTTCTCCCTCCATAATGACGCATGAGGCCAACTGGCTTCACAAAATAGAGAGACAAAATTGGACACCTACGTCCAAAATGTCTCACCTGACATCGGCCCAATGTCAGTTCATTTTCAAAATCATGAAGACCATTCCAATCGATTGGGCCGATTAAGTCTGGGATGATTCATTTGAACAATTTTTTTTACTGGCATGTAATATGTTAAAACAATGTTTATGATTGATGCACTAGTAGCTATAATCTTAGATTAGTATTATATTGACTGGTTATGACTGAATATGATGGATGGTATTTTGCTGGTATTTTACTGCTAAATGTGAGCATTTTCTCTTAGTGTATAGTTCTCTTACATGTTTCTTTTTGCAGGTAGCAGCTTGCAGATGGTCCTGGAATTTTTGAACAACATGCCAAAGGGGGAGATTGATAAGGTAAAAATTATTGTCAAATTATTCAAAAATTCTAACTAATATATTCTTGTTTGCAGATATAAAAGATATTGTGGAGATATTTTTGGAAGAAGATCACGGCTGAACAAGAAGAGAAACAAAAGGAAAGTCATGGCTGAACATAAAGAGAATCAAGAGGAAATATGGGAACATATCTTTGAAAGATATGAGATATGCATATCAAGACCACTTATGCAAAGATATGCATATCACAACCGAAAAAGAAGAAGATACCGGCAGATTTCTTGAAGGGGAAGGCATGACTATAAATACAACCTCAAGCCATAGATGAAGATCTCTCTAATACATTTTAATTACCAGGGCAGAGAAAAACAGAGAGGTTGGTGAAAGAGGCTGTTATATTTGGGAGAATACAACAGCCTGGCATGAACTCAAGGGCGACCTGACGGAGAACCTCGCAGAGTCTGGATTACATTGAAAATTCACCACACGTTGATTTTGGGTGATTTCAACATTTTACAAATGAGAGTTTGTATTCAAATCCATCTAGGGGACTAGATGGTTAAGTAAGTGTTTAGAAGATCAAGTTACACAGGTAGACTAGTATTTAGGGGGAGCCAAATACGTGTAAGTTCTACTATAACATTTGTGGGAACAAATATTGCTTCTAATAAGATTACTTGAGAGGAAGAAGGGATTTCTTCCTCGTTTAAAATCAAAGTTTGTTTTAAGCTTCCGTTAGTTCATTTACTGTTCGAACTACTGTTGAACTATTACATATGCGCACGGATTCTGATCTAACAATAAGGAATTAAAGATCACGAAAATTTGAGATCGAATGAGTAAGGATATGCAAATCAAAAGATCAACAACCAAGGAGATTTTCAAGGAATGAAGATGAACAAATAGAAGATAATTAAGGAAGGAAGATCTCATGGATAAGGACGGAGAGGCTGATTGGAGCTGGCACCAAAATAGGAACACGATTGAGAAAATCATGGACGAAGATTTGTAGAGATTTGATGTGAAAGTCAAACTCTATAAGAAGCTGAGGTCGAGATAAAAGAAGATCATCTCTATTATATTATATTCAATATTATATGCAGAGAAAGAGATGTCTTATTTGAGAGAGAAATTTTTATGTTAGAGCTTATATTATAGTACAGTTCCAGTGAATGAATAACTAACCACTCGTTGGTTTCCAGTGTGCTCGGGAGAGTACAGCCTGTTGGGCTCGAGAGAGTTCAGATTTTTTTCGTACGGGAATCGGCAGCCAAATCTATGTAGGGGGCTAGATGGTCAAGTAAGTTGTTAGAAGAGAGTTGTACATGATTGACTTGTATTTGAGGGAGTCTAATGATGTGTAAGTCCAAACTGTACAATTGTGGGATTAAACACTTTTTCTTATAAAGATATTTGAGAGGATGAATGGATTCTTCCTTGCATTTGTGTAATTTCTATTTCGCTTCCGCATATTTCAATTATAGTTCGAATTAGAACTGAACATAACACACGTGTACAAATTCTGATCTAACAATTGGTAGCAGAGCAGGTTCCAGTTTTTTGTTTAAAAATGTTGATCCAGGGACAGGGACATGGGATCTAACAAATGAGCAACACTGCGACCTCCTTGTCTTGATAGACAAAACTATCCATTCTAAAAATTCATGATGACAATCTACCTCAGATTCAAACGATGTGGAGATGCTATTTTGACAAAGTGGACTTCCCACAAATGAAAAGTATGTTGAAGATACAAATTATACGTCATTATATGCAATACTTGCATCGGTAGATCCAATGAGACACAAATTAATTATTCACTGTCAAATAATAAAAGACGTATGGAACACTCTTCAAAAATAGTTAGAAGGAAATGAATCAGTAAGAAAGTCAAAACTTCAAAAATTGGCCACATAGTTTGATGGAATACAAATGAATGAAGAAAAAAACATTGAACTTTACTATGCAAGGTTCAGTGATATTGTGAACCAGTGCTATATCCTTGGAGAGGCAATTGAAGAGAAAGTCCAAATCATGAAGATTATGAGAACACTTACTCCCAAATTTAGGGAAAAAATTGTTGTCTTGGAATTATTCATTCAAGTGATACCTAAATCACTAGATTATCTGATGGGAGAACTCAAAACCTTTGAGATGAACAATGGACTCGATACAGTCAAGACTGAAGGAACTGCATTGAAGGCAGAATCATCCACTGAAGTTCAGAAAAATGATTTAGCAACCCTTGTTGACATGATGACACTACTCACCAAAAACTATCGCAGCCTTATGAAAAATGTCAATAATGAACCACCATTCACCAAAAGTTCGTACATAAGTGGAAAAGGAAAAAATCGAGGAAGTAAGTTACATTCATTCAAACAGGGCAGCCACAAGAATGAAACTAAACAGTGCAAAGAGTGCGAGGGTTATGGACACTATCAAGCTGAATACCCTAACTTCCTAAAGAAAAGCAAAGCTCTCAAAGTCACATGGAACAAATCTGAAACAGAAGACGAAGAGGAACAAGAAGAAATCAAATACTCAAACAAATTTGCTACTTATTCCTCTTCAATGGATCTGATGTGTCTCCCCTCCATAGTTCGAACAGAGGGTGAAGTTGAATCTTCATACATGCTGAATTTTGATGATCCAACCATTGAGGAATTTATGAAAATGTACGAACAAGTCATTACCAGATGTATGCAAACCGCTGAAGTAATCAGGAACTGGAAAACCAAGTGGAAGAATACAAGAAGAATGGATCCAGTTCCACACCTAACCAAAATGATATAGAACAACTGAAAGCTGAACTTCGAACAACCAGAGAAGTAAACGAAATTCTCAATGATGAACTGACCACATCTTAAAGAAAAGTTCAGGAACGTGAAGAACAAGGCCATACTTGTGCTTCACGGATCGTCTTTCTCGAAGCCAATTTCAAACTTGCCCACCAAACCATGTCAGAAAAGGAGCATGTAATCTCTATACTGAAAGATGAAGTAATTCATACCTTATTTGAATTGTAGGAAAAACTGAATGAAGTAACACCAATCAAACCTAAGTTGGACAACGCTGTTCAAACCTAAGTTGGACAAGGCTGAATAGTAGCAGAGCCAAATTTGATGAGATGTTGTATTATGGTCAACCACATGGTAGTATGACTGGTATTGGATACATAAAAAATGAGCAAATTGGAAACACCATTTTTGTACCAGCCAACACTGATAGAAAAAAATACCTCAAGAGAAAGGGCAACCCCAATGATTGCATTTAGGTATGTAAAGAACAAGCAACCGTCTAAAGGTACCAGCAAATTCATTCCCACATGTCACTACTGTGGCATTCTTGGCCACATTCGACCTAAATGCTACAGAATGAGACATGACCTACACTCTAGTAAAATTGTTAATTGGAACATAAATGGATTCCTCTTAGAAATACAAGAGCAGCAAGTCTAACCCCGAAGAAAAATTTTGATCTAAGAAGCAAAGGTTAGAAAAACGATATGGGTTGAGAAATGTAAGAATATATGCTTAGCATCCTTGGTCGCTCTTGGGGCGAACTGTACTGGAACATGGCACTTCGATATTAGTTGTTCTTGTCATATGACTAGGAATGCCACTTACCTAATTAACATTTTTGATATCGATGGGAAATTTGTTACGTTTGGTGATGGTGAGAGTGAACATGTCATTGGTCAAGGTACTCTTAACATGAATTGTCTTCCTGCTTTAACGAATGTCTTTCTGGTTGAAAATCTTAAAGTGAACTTGTTGAGTATTTGTCAAATATGTGACCAGGGAATGCGTGTGAACTTCACACATGATAAATGTAGGGTCCTTGATACTAATGAATGTTGTACACTTACAGGGGCTAGATTTACAAATCATTGCTACAAATCAAGACTTGTGGGAACCCTAAACCAGATTACAGGAAGATGGAAGAGCTTGTTCATCATACTTGTTACACGTCAATGATCGAACCAAAAAATGTCAAAGAAGCACTATAAGATGACAACTGGTTACTAGCCATGCAAGAAGAACTTGATCAGTTTTCCAGAAACGATGTTTGGACCCTGGTTCCATGATCTGATAGTTCGAACATCATTGGAACCAAGTGGATCTTCAAAAAACAAAATGGATGAGCAAGGAAATAACACAAGAAATAAGGAAAGATTGGTTGCTAAAGGATACACTCGAGTGGAGGGAATTGATTTTGAAAAAAACATTTGCACCAGTCGCAAAACTGGAGTCTGTAGGAATCCTTCTATCCTTTGTATGCATTATGAAATTTATTCTACATCAAATGGATGGAAAAATACATTTTTGAATGTTTTTTGAAAGATGAAGCATACGTATAGCAACCCAAAGGATTTGAGGATCCTCATTACGCTAATCATGTTTACAAACTGAAAAAGGCTTTGTATGGTCTAAACTAAGCTACTAGAGCATGGTATGAATGACTAACAAAGTTCTTACTTGCACAAAGGGTACAAGCGAGGGGGAGTGGATCAGACCTTGTTCATCAACTGGTCGAACAATAACATAATTATTGCACAGATATATGTTGATGATATTGTGTTTGGATCAACATCAAAAGATAAAGTGAATAACTTTGTCACGATTATGTTGGAAGAATTTGAAATGAGCATGGTTGGTGAATTAACTTATTTTCTAGGCTTGCAGGTTAAACAAAGTAGGATTGGAATCATGGTTCATCAAGGCAAGTATGCAAGGAATCTGGTGAAAAAGTTTTGCCTAGAGAGATGTAAACCGCTCACACCCCCATGGGTACAAACCCTAAATTGTCCAAAGATGGTAGAACTGCTATTGACCCAACCTTATATAGAAATATGATAGGAAGCCTCCTATACCTAACTGTAAGCAGACGAGACATCAGCTTTAGTGTTGGATTGTATGTAAGATATCAATCCAATGCGAAGGAATCACACCTCAAGGCCGTGAAACGGATCATTTGTTATATTGCAGGTACGAAAAATTATGGTTTGAAATATTCATTCGATACTAAGCTATTCTTGAAAGATACTGTGATGCTGATTGGGCCGGTGATATGGATGATCAGAAAAGCACTTCGGGAGGATGTTTTTTTATTAGAAACAATCTAGTGTCATGGCTCAGCATAAAAAAGAACAACATATCCTTATCTACAGCAGAAACTGAATACATTGCGGCAGGGAGTTCATGCTCACAGTTGGTATGGATGATGCACAAGTTGTGCGACTACGGTATGAACTTGGACTCAATGACTCTTTTTTGTGATAATATAAGTGCTATAAATATGTCTAAAAATCCTATGCAACACTCCCGAACCAAGTACATTGACTTCAGGTATCACTACATTAGAGAATTGGTTGAGGAATGTGCTATTGTACTTGAACATGTTCCTTTTCCAAGCCAACTTGCTGATATATTTACCAAGGCCCTGGATTCCCAACGGTTCATCTCTCTTAGGAAATCCTTGGGCATTTGCTGTGCTCAATAATAAATAAATAAAATTACAAAAAAAAAAGAGAAAGAAAAGAAAAAAAAAAGTATATAAATGAGAAAAGGGGTTGTAGAAAATATGACATAAATTCTTTATCTACACAGGTTTAAAATTCAGTTTGTCTTGAACTTTGAATCTAATATATCTCAATTTATTGTTTTCTTGGAAAGAGTTATGACCTTGAAATTATGTAGTGACAAGCTATCAGCCATATGATTGAACATCATGCACAAAAAATGATAGGTTTGTGAAAGCTACCAAAGCGTTCTCCTTTAGTTTGCACAAAGGGGTTATAAGGGACTGTTGGGCTCGTCATACAGGGTTTTCCCAGTGTGGTTCTTACTTATGTGGTTCGCAAGCTACTACACAAAGTTTCGATAGAAGGAGTGATAATGAATATACTTTTAATACTATGTTCTTAAAAATAAAAAAATGAACCCAAGACATCTATGAATTGAGATCTTGGATTTATCTTAATGTATCTTCAAACTGTATTGTCTACTAAAAGGGGAATAATGTCTGAATTGAACCCTCCCTTTTATTCATTATATCTTTCTTTTGTAGTAAATCGTTATTATTTTATTTTAGTATCTCTCTCTCTCCCTCTCTCTCTCTCTCTCTCTCTCTCTACAAACCGATGGGTAAACCATGGAAAAATTGGGATATATGAGTAAGTGGGCTTGGTGGCTAGTAATATGAGACTAATGGCAATTACCCTCTCTCTCATGATCTCTTATGATGTGAACATGTGGTAGAATTTGCATGGAAAATGAAGTGTTTGAGCGGTGTATCTGAACCATAATCAGAAACACTTATTTTGTCACTGATAGGGTGTTGGTCCTTGTTCGATCTCCAGGCAAACATGATAATGAAAATTTGAATCCAATCCTTGTGATATTCTTGAGCAGTCCGCACCACGACTGAAAATGGCTTCTATGGTAGCTGAAGTAGTTGCTGAAAAACTGTATTTCACTAACATTTGTAAATCTCTTGATATTCCCTTGAATTCAGGTCCTTCTATGTTCACCAATTCTTTGTCAAATGGCTCGAAAAAGGGGGAGACAAAGACACTAATGAATGAAGGCAGTGAATAGTATAATAATGAAGAAAGCTCAAATTAAGAAAGTGAATAGTACATCAGTGAAGAAAGCTCAAATTAAGGGGGAGTTGCTTGTCAGGGGGAGATAATGCATATTTTTTAAACTCTATGTGTGATTTTCTTGTGGTTACTGACTAATTGTGCTATATGTATGATCTGATTGACTCTGCATTATGTTATATTCATTATTTTATCTATATCTGATAAAACTGCATATTGGGAGTCTTGAGTTCACTGTCTGGTCAAACTGTGATCAGATTGATGTGTTTAAAAATATTTGCAGGACAGGAGTTTTTCGATCTAAATGTTAAAGGGAGAGATTGATAAAGTAAGTGTGTTGACATATATTGAAAATTATAATTTAAATACGTGTGATAATCTATACAAGTTGCAAAAGAAAATATTATGAGAGATATTCAGAATCAAAATAGAAGATATGCATAATCTAACCAAATCAAGAATCAACAATTACAGAGATATTCAAGGAGGGAAGATCAACAAATAAGAGATAAATAAGGAATGAAAGATCACGAAAATTTGAGATCGAATGAGTAAGGATATGCAAATCAAAGAATCAACAACCAAAGAGATTTTCATGGAATGAAGATCAACAAGTAGAAGATAAATAAGGAAGGAAGATCTCGTGGATAAGGACGGAGAGGCTGATTGGAGCTGGCATCAAAATAGGCACACGGTTGAGAAAATCATGGACGAAGATTTGTAGAGATTTGATGTGAAATTCATACTCTATAAGAAGCTGAAGTCGAGAAAAAAGAAGATCATCTCTGTTACATTATATTCAATATTATATGCAGAGAAATAGACATCTTATTTGAGAGATATATTTTTATTTAAGAGCTTACATTGTAGCTCAATTTTAGTAAAGGGAGAACTATCAGTGAACCACCCGTTGGTTTCCACTGTGCTCGACAGCCTGCTGGGCTCAGGAGAGTTCAAATTTCTGTCGTACTAGAGTCGGCAGCCAAATCCATCTAGGGGACAAGATGGTCAAGTAAGTTGTTAGAAGAGAATGGTATATGATTTGCTAGTATTGGAGGGAGTCTATGACGTGTAAGTCCAAACTGTACAATTGTGGGAACAAATACTCTTTCTAGTAAAGATACTTGAGAGGAAGAAGAGATTCTTCCATGCATTTGTGTACTATTTCGCTTCCGTTTATTTCAATTATAGTTTGAATTAGAACTGAACAAAACACACTCGCATGAATCCTGATCTAACATAAACCCCAAACCTAAATCAAGAATCTTAAATTTTATTTTTCTCATTTCTTAATATATTTAAATATATTTCTAATTTGATTAGTTAGTTTTTATTTTTGTTAAATTTATTTTGTTATTTTGATATTTAATTGGATTCTTTTATTTAACAAGTTCAAAAGTATTTTCTGTAAAACAATAAAATTGTTTAGAAGCTAATTTGAACTTAAATGTTAATTTAGGAACTAATTTATATATAAGAGAAAAGTTGAAAACTCAGTTTGAAAGTGATATTTCTCGCAAATAATTCATATTTTGAACACAAAGTGTAATATAAGTAATTAAAGGTATGGAAGCTATATGTAAAAGAAATGTATTGTGTAAACATCACTTTTATCTTGATTTCATTTTTCCTACCAACTTAGAATTCTGTAATAAAATATTGATTTAAAGAAAATACACGGTTGGCAACATTTCAGGGCACTTCTTTCGTAAATGGATAATTTTTCCTATTAAATTCAAGAAAACATACAACCACATGGTCCGGGTCTTGTCTGGATTGATCATAAGGAGAATTATATCATCTAAATATTTAAAGGATTCTATATTATGATTAATCTTATTTACCATAATTATATATACATGTATATATATATATATTTATTCGATGAATATACAAGATTGTCTAAATATGGTACATGTGATCTTGTCTCCCCTCCTGCTGGGTCAAATGTCATTTGATGCAAATGGGTATTTGTAATTAAACGTCTTTCGGATGGCTCTATTGATCGTTTCAAGGCTCGACTAGTGGCAAAGGGATTCCATCAACGTCTTGGTGTCGCCTATCAGGAAACATTCAGTCATGTGGTTAAACCTAGTACTATACGAACAATTCTTACATTGGCTCCGTATCTCCGTTGGGATCTTCGCCAACTTGATATCAGCAATGCATTCCTACATGGGCATCTCCTCACTCCTGTTTATATGGTTCAACCTCCGGGGTTCATTGATAAATCTCACCCTGATCATATATGTCATCTCCAGAAGTCATTATATGGTCTCCGACAGGCCCCTCTTGCCTGGTACCAGACAATGAGTGATGCTCTTATCTCCTTTGGTTTCAAACAATCTTTAGTTGATACTTCTCTATTTTTGTATCCCCGTGCTAATGAGTGCTTGATTGTTCTTGTTTATGTAGATCATGGTTTTGACAAAATCTAGCTCTTCCCTCCTTGGGAACCTTGTCTCTTATATTGGATTTAAATCTGCTGTGAAAAATATTGGTACTCTCACCTATTTTCTTGGGTCGAGATAGTTCGTTGTCGTGATGAATTACTTCTCTCCCAACATAAATACATGGTTGATCTACTTTGCCGATTTCAGATGGATGGATCCAAACCAGGTACCAGTCCAATGTCCACTAGTTCTGCACTCTCGGTTTTCGGGGCTGTTGACACTTTCGAATATCGAAGTGCAATTGGGGGCCTCCAATATGTCACCCTCACTCGTCTTGATATTGCTTTCACCGTGAACCGCTTAGCTCAGTCTATGTCTTCTTCCACGTATGATGATTGGCTTGCAGTTAAACGCCTCTTTCATTACTTGAAAGGAACTTTACTATACGGTCTCTTATTACAACGATCATCATCTCTTCATCTCACGGCGTATTTAGATTCTGATTTTGGTGGGGATCTTACAAACGGTAAATCCACGTCCACTTACATAATTTTTCTTGGGCAAACCCGATCTCTTGGTGGACTCGCAAACAAAAAGGTATTGCTCGTTCCTCCATTGAGGCCGAATATCGAGCTTTGGCGTCCATTGCTTATGAGATTTGCTGGATTTCACACCTGTTCAAGGAGCTTGGCCTTTCTTTACATTCGCCGCCATGCCTCTTACGTGACAACTTGGGAGCTACTCATCTTGCACTTCATTCGGTCATGCACTCTCGGATGAAACATATAGCATTAAATTTGCATTTTGTACATGATCTTTTAGCCAAAGGCATGTTCATTGCCGCTCATGTCAATACCCTCGACCAACTTGCGGATGTTCTCACTAAGCCTCTTGTTCGCATACAATTTTGATTACTTCAATCCAAAATTTATGTGGCTAATGGCACGTCAATTTTGCGGGGGCATATTAAGTAGAATTATATCATGTAAATATTTTAGAAGATTTTAGACTAGAATTAGTCTTACTTACCATTATTGTATATACGTGTATATATATGGGGGTATGCCCTTTTAATGAATGTAAGATACATTCTTCAATAACATATACATCTCTTATAGATCAAAGCCGAACCAAAACCAGAATCGAGGACCAAAGGCCAATGCCAAGCCCAAACCCAAGTCCATTCCCAAGGGCCAGTAGCTGGCCACGACCTCATGCATGCCAAGTCGTGAAAGTCGGCATGCGTACTAGTAAGCGATTAAACTCACAATTATACTGAGTAGCAAATAAATTAGCACCTTCAATGTAAAGTGATCAAGTAGCACAATTGTGAGTTGCTAAAAGAACAAGAATTTCTGATCTGAGTATTCAACTTACACCAAGAATAGAGTTATTAATCTGAATAAGGATAATTAATCCAACAAATCACCCACTACTTCAACCGACTAAAAAGAAATTTTAATCACAAGTTCCGGAATAAACACAAAATTTGAGACATTTTATGTTGTTTAACACATCAATTCCCTACCCTTCCCAATAATTTATTCAATTTTATTCTATCCATTCTTATCATATTTAATACCCTAATCCCTTACCTCCAAATAAACGAAGCTATAATGGAATATAGCATCTCTTGCACCATACATCTCCTCTACTTTACATTAATTTGCTCAGATGCTTTCTGGCTTTACCAACTTGCAATAAAGTCACTCCAACTATTGAATAAAATAATACAAAAAGGAACCCAAAAATGTGCTTATGGAATATATATGTTTTTAATATTATCTGAGAACATGGAACAATAAGACTACACAATGATCAACACAAAAAGTAAAAAAAAAAAAAAAAAAAAAAAAAAAGGAAAGGGAGATAATGCACTACCACAGTTCATTAAGGCAAAGCTCACCAGATCAGAACTAGGCTGCTGCAAGAACCTTCTGCCAAGCGGGCCGGGCCTGGAGATCAGCAGCCCAAGCGCTGACGCGAGGTCGTGCATCGAACAAGGCTTTAACTTTGGTCTTAAACAAGTTGGTGATAGTAGGGACATGGTGCAAATCAGCCAAAGAGAATTCATCTCCTCCCAAGTACTTGGATTCTGCCAAACGGGCCTCATATATGTCAAGCACTGCGGCTAACTGGCCCTGCAGCTCCTCAACTAGGGCCTCGTCGGCTTGCAAGCCCTTCATCGGCTTAACCAGAATCTCCCAAGTCAGTTTATGACCAGCAGCATCAAATCTCTGCGCTTCAACTTCCAACCAAACTTCTATAATGGCCATTTTCTTTGGATCTTCAGATGTTAGTGGAGTTCCCTTGTGAGAATATGCATGTGCAATGTACTTAGTTATGGCCCTTGATTCTGAAGTTGGAAAGTGGACGGAAAAAAAACTCGTTCATATTGCATCAAAATATGTCCGGAAAATGCTGACAGGATTCTCTATTCTGGAATTGTGTTTCACTTGCTATTCCACTAGTTACGTAATTTAAAGACCTCATTTCTAAAATGCATGAAGGGGTAATCAAACACTTGAATACGAGATGAAAAACAGTTAAGAAAATTGTAAGACCAGTCCTATAATTTTTAGGCGGTTTTGAAAACTATTTATGTACCGTTTTGTATTTACAATTACATTATTCCTTTCTTTCTTTTTTCTATTACGCAAATTTAGTCCAAAGTAATGGGCAAAAAAATTAAGAATTTGGAAATTTTCGGCACTTTAAGTGATGTGGGGGGTTTTTCCCTGCCGGATGTGATTTGGTATTACTATAAAGGTGGTAAAAGGTGTTACATTGGCCACCACCACATAACTTAAATTGCCAGAAGTTCAAAATCCCCAATCTTTCTGGCCATAAATTTGAATTTTGATGAAATTAGAGCTGAATTTACATAATTGAAATGATAAATAATGTAATTGTAAAAGCGAAAAGATACCTAACTAGTTTCGGAACCACCCAAAAGTTACATGATTAAGCTTACAATTTTCCCACACACAGTTCATCAAATATTTTTTTGTTGGCAGACTAGTATAGAAACTTTACCAAAGAGTTTCAAGTCATCATCTTCAAAACCTGGTATCTGACCAAATGGCTGAACAAAACAACACGTGTTAAACAAACAGAAAAATTCAGAAACAAATAGCAAAAACTAAGGTTGAATGACTCTGGGAGAAATTGCCTACATTGATTGAAATGAAAGGCTCCTTCTTATGCTGACCAGTCGATAAATCTACAAGAACAAATTCGTATTCGAGATCTTTCTCTGCTAAACAGAGAAGAACTCTCCTTACTGCAGGAGAATTAGGGTGTCCATGGACCTTGATTGCCATACCTAATATTCCACAATAAGAATAAAGCAAGAGTATGTAAGAAAGGTTATGGAAGATGACTTGCAGGTTATTTACTCTTAACAAAATTCATCTTCAGCTCCCAAGACTATTAACTTTTGTTTGGAAATTGCATATTTTACTGCAAACAGTGCAATGTTATTATTGCAATAGCTCCGTTGCACGATACACGATTAGTATTGAGGTATTAGTCATGATAAGTATTGGTTTAATTGCAATAGAAGATGTTGCACCACTTGCTGTAGTAAATATGATTTTACTGAAAATCAATTTAATATGAAGAACATGATGTGCAGCTAATTTGTGGAGTCAATTGTGATTCAGGGTACAATCATATGAATCAGGATCATTAACAATGCATTTAACTTCTAGAACTAACTAACAAGACTAATGATTAATTAAAATTGAAATGAGCTAAATACGACTTGAACAAACTCAATAACTGAGCTTTATCCAATGTTCATTGTTTCTTCGAACTAACTGAAACATAGCAAACCTATTCCCAAAAACGAGACAGATGTAGATAAAAGCAAAACTCGAACCACAGGCCAAAGATAATTCAACATACACAGCATAAGAACGATGTAATTGATTCGAAAAATGCAATCATGAGCTCAGGAATAGATTGAAGATAAACCGAGAAAAGTAACAGACCTGGAGTTTCCTCGACGGAGGCGCTGCGGAGGATGCCGGACTCTCGGAGAGCGAGAGAGAGAGAGGGAGGGAGAGGAGAATATTTCAAAAAGATAAGGGAAATAGCGATCGCTGGTGACCACACGTTCCAAAAATTATATTCGCAATGAAATTTTTTAGTTCAAACTTTTTTACAATCGAAATTGTAGACACAGGAATTTTGCCACCGATAAAATGATAACGTGTGAAAAATATTATCTAAAATATTAATTCATATTATTTATTGATAAATAATTTATATTTTAATATATAAATATTTTTTGATGAATTAAATATTTTTAAGTGTTCAAATCTTATTCTTCTTACAATCTAAATTTTAGTAATAAAATAAAATCAATTATATATTCTTATTGAAAACAAGAAGTGTCATTAAAGTTTGAATGACCAATCAAATGGTGTAATTTCATCAAATACATATAAAAATAGTTTATACTCTATATATATAAATTGTGGTATATTATCCACCACAATTCACATAACAACCGAAGTTCAAGAATTCCAAAGTAAAAGTTGAAATTATTTCCAACATTCAAGTAGCTCTACAAAGTCATTCAAGGCTTCTGTCATTTTTCGAAAAAATTCCATCCAAAACAACATTTGATCCATAGAAGTTCATCAGAAATAGTGTTTGATTTAAGATTAATGTGTTAAGCTCCTTTGATTGACGTTTTCCCCAAGTCAAAAATCCATCAAATTAAACAATATTCTTTGTAGATTCAAAGACGTTCTTTGTATAAATCACCATAAATGTCGCTCAATTCAAAATCAACTTATCAAAATTTTGAAATAACGTTAATCATATCCGATTGAAGAGGAGAATGTAATCAACAAATTTTTATTTGGTCCAATAAATTTGAATTGCATAAATTTTTTGTCCGTTATTTCTGCAAATAAGGAATTTGTCATTACATGATAGGAAAGGATGAATACAAATTTTTATTTGGTCCAATAAATTTGAATTGCATAAATTTTTTGTTCGTTATTTCTGCAAATAAGGAATTTGTCATTACATGATAGGAAAGGATGAATGCTCGACTTATATTTTAGTAGAGAATGCCAAGTACAAATCTATTTAAAAAAATCTCTTATAAAATATAATGGAAAAAAGCATTCAGGAGACTTTCTAATATATTGTGAATTAGGGGCAGAGGAAGGGTAGATAATTTGTGTTGTATTTTCTGACAATTTGTTGGACAAAATCGATTTTATTGACAATTATTGCAGTTCACAAAATATAATTTTAAAAAATACTATCCTTTTATAACGATAAAGTTTAATAAATAAGTTTCTTTTAAAATTTTAATAAATTAATGCGTTTATATCAAATAAATAGATAATAAATAATACAAATGTTGTCTAACATTTTGAAACTTTCAACTTAAAAAAGAATTTTATGGAATGTTTGTTTGTAGATGAATGGAACCTTCTAACTTCTTCAAAAAGTCTAAAAATATGACGTCAGCAAAACTTCTTCAATAAAGCTCTTAACCAACATTCATGTGTTCTATTATTGAGCTTCTTGTGCTCTTGTCCGGAGCTAATCCTAGGGTACCCTACCCTATGGATTAGGAATGTTAACTATGTTTGTTTTAGTTGTTTGGATTAGCATTTTAAACGAATCAGCATCGGGGCTATTGACATATTTTGAACGGTCTCATAACGTTATGAATTTAATTTTAATTATATCAAAATTTGAGCTAATTGAATTATTATTGAGTTATGAAAAAAAAATAGTTAAATTAACAAATTTAATTTAAAATTTTAGTCAAAGATATAATATTCTGTTTAAAATTCAATTTTGATTATATTAAAAAATTATATATTTTATAACTTTTATATTTATAAAATAATTTTAATATTTAAATAGTCAAGTGATATATATTATAGTATTTAAAATCATATTAAATATTATTTAATAATTCATTCTTTCATTTCTCATGTTTTATTAATTAAATAATGATATTTATATTTTTCTAGTAATTAAAATTAATTTATAATTTATTCTATTAAAAAATAACTATGTTATATGAATTCAAAATGTTGTATGGTATTATTTTGATATTAAAAAAAGACAAAAAAGAAGAAAAGTATGGGCTACTAAGCGAGCCGTAGCTCTAAGTGGAGTCTTGTAGGGCTTCGGACTAATCGAGACAGTTAAAAAGGACTAATAACACCAAGTTCTAACCCTGTAATATTTAGAACTAATAAAATCAAGCCATAACCCTATAATTTTTTTAGTTAAACATACAACCTTATCCCGTCATGACCTTTTTAACATTCTTACTATCAATGCAGTGATCATGTATTCGAATAAATTTTTTCTATGCCACTCATGTAAAAATCATCCAAATGATAAATGAGCTATAAAATTAATATATAGATATAATTTTTTTATGTCTACATTTTCCATTCAACGGTGAATATCCCTTATCCAAGTGGGCACTTTCGGGGCTTGCAACAATAAATCCAAAAAAAAACAACTTTTACATGTTATATTACTTCCATATCATCGCTACATCAAAAGTTAATAATAACCCACTACTTTTATAAATTTCTCTACAATTATAAACTGAACTTCTAACTTTTTTATGAGTCTCACTCATTTACACTTTTATTTTTATATTTTTCATATATTATCTTTATTTACATTTTATACTTATATATTAATTAAATATATATTTATAAATCATCTTATTTAATAATTTTTTAATTTGAATATTATGCATTACTCTAATTAATACATAATTAATATATTTTTATCCAATAAAACGCCATTGATACTACATTCATAATGAATCATCATGTCATATATCTAAACATATGAAAATAAAGTATTATTAAAAATGCATTAATTTAATTATAAGGGATACATGATTAATCAATACAATATTACAACCGAACTACAAAATAAAATACTATATATTTAAACTTCTTAGAATTAATAATAATATTATTGATCATAATTTATTCTTCAATTATCACTTCCGTAATGTGTCCAAATATGTTGAACTAGGTTCGCTCGAAGTTGGTGATATGTTTCTCTATTATGTATTCCACTAAAGTTCTAAAGATAGGCGTAATATTCTTTGGTAGAGCATATGACTATTTTAATCGGAAGAGGTGAGTCTTCATCTGACCAAATGACTGTTTCATCCCTCTTCATCCTCAATAATCACATTGTGTAAAATAATATATGCATACATGATATCTCTGAAGTCAGTCTCATAATAAGATCGTGCAAGGTCTCTAACTATCGCTCAACGAGCTTGGAGTACTCTAAATGCCCACTGGACACTTTTCTTGTAACTTATTATCTGTCCTTGAATTTCTTTTGTTTTGGATCCGTAGGATATGGAAAGCTCTTGACAAACGAAGTTCACTCTGGGTAGATTCATATGTCAAATAATATCTTTTTGTATATGATGTGTTATTTATTGTGACATTGATTTTTGGAGCTTTTACTTGTAGGACAACATCGATTAATAGTGATTCGTTAAGTTAGCATGAGAAGCATATGGTAACTGACATACAACCGTTGTGCACTTTTAAAGGGGCGATAATGTTTTCCTTCCAGTTGGATCTTGCCTCCACTTGAAATAATTGGTGATTTTTCAGGACATCGACTATGCTAAAAAAGAACTCTCTTTGCATTCAAAATCGAACGAAATATATTCGATTTTACATGTCTGATCGTTAGAGAAGTAATCATGGACAACAAGATGATCATATTCGTCTTCACGATTTGGGTCCACGTACCATATCCAATTTGTGCTTCTTGAAGAATTTTGAGTTTGTTGAAGCCTCCACTCTTTTTTCTTAAGTATTGAAATCATCTCTCAATCAACATCGTTTTCTGCAACTTCTCGTAATTTTTTCTCTAGAAATCACGAAAGATATCTTCTCTTAGATCCTCATATATTTTAACGTGAAATAAGAAATTTACTAGAATGTGAATAGAATGGAGAATTGTAACTTCATTGTTCTTATTTATAGACAAAGTTATAACAGCTAGTTTGTAATTGCTAGTTTTTAATGTCTAAGTTTTAACATCTACTTTTTTAACAACTAAATTTTAACGACTACCTTTTTAACAGCAATAACTAATGGCTACCTTTTTAACACTATATATTAACGGATAATTTGCAATAACTAATTTTATAAGTTGAATTTCAAACAACATAATTAACATTACTAACTAAGAATCGAATTACATATATTAGACATCCACTACACCCTAAACAACATAGAATAAAAAATACAAAATTAAAAGATAAGGATCAATGGGAGCATTACAACTACTTTAGGCCACATCTCTTTACACTTTTATCAACTATTTTCAAATGATATTGAAGTTGGGTTTCCATCATTCCAATCGTATCCTTCATAATGACGTCATAATCCCTTTGCTTGCTCGTTATTTATTTGATCTCAACTTCTTTCAAGGCCAACTTTTATACTTGATATTGTTGCATTTGTTTCCATTTTTCCTCAACATCTTCAACTTCTATAGCTTTTCATTTTTCTTGTCTTTTGTATTTCATTATCGACATCTGCATCTGGATTTGTTGAAGAAGTATATCCTCTTGATTCAGATGTCCTAGCCTTCTTGTTAGCTTTATGACCCATTGGTTGGGGAGCCCATTTTCCAAACTCTTTCACATCTTCCATGTGTACAAGTAGTTGAACTTCCTTTTTTGTACAAAATTCCATTGATTTATTGTATCAGTTAGAACGTCATCATCACTTTGACCACTAGCCCGATTATTGTAAAATTTGTTGTACCATCCTAAAAGAAATTTAACATCGGACTTTACCTTGCTTAATGTTATAGGAGGTATGCCCGCAGGTCAATTCTTTTTATAATATTCATAAGTTTTTTTTCCCCAAAACTCCTTAGTTTTTGTGCATTGCCAACCTTTGAGAGATTGCTAATGGTTGTTCAAGCTTTTTCAAGATACTTCTCTTCCTTGGCAGACCATGTCTCCATAACCTTGTTACCATGCTAACTGAAGGAATATGTTTTGTGATTCTATTACCTTCAAACTCTCAATTATATACAAGGTTGTCATCATAATTCAAGGCTACATATTAGCTCTAAATAAGGCTAATTGACTAAGGATAATGACTAACTTAATATAACAATATAAATAATATTTACAAAGTCTATCACACCCCCGTAGTCGAAGCAGGAGGTTCTCATACGTTGAGAATGACTCGAAAATCATCAAGGAGTATACGCTGAAGTCCTTTAGTGAAAATTTAGGAATTTGATAGCGAGAGGGAACATGAAGGACACAAACATGTCCACTAGCAACTATTTCACGTACAAAATGTATATCCATATCAATGTGTTTAGTTTTCTGATGTTGAACGGGGTTACTAGAGAGATATATCCCACTCACATTGTCACATTACACCAATGTAGCTTTGTGGATCGGATAATGAAGTTCCAGAAGAAGATTACGAATCCAACAAGACTTAAAAACAACATTTGCTACTTCTCTATACTCAGTTTTAATTCTTGACCAAGACAAAGTGGATTATCATTTCAAGGACCAGAAGATCAAATTATTGTCGAGAAAAATGCAATAACTAGAAGTGGACCATCTAGAGTCGGGGGCATCCACCCTAATCAGCATCAGTGTATGACACAAGACCAGAAATTGATGATTTGTACAAATACAGTCCAAAGTCTAGGGTGCCTTGTACATAACGTAATATTCGTTTAAGAGCATTCATATGTTCAGTATTTGGATCATGCATGTGTAGACATTTATGTTGGACATCATATGATATATTAGGTCTCGTAAAAGTAAGATATTGCAATGCTCCCGCTAAACTACGATAATGAGTTGGATTCTCATATGGAAACCTGAGAAGACACTGAGCTTTGCATTAGTGTCCACTGGTGTTGAAATAGTTTTATAAGAGGTCATGCCGACTCTATCTATGATCTTCTCAGTATGTTTTCGCTGGCAAAGAAATAAACGACCTGCATGTTGTGTTACTGCAATGCCCAAAAACTAACTTAGAGAGCCCAAATCTTTCATGGCAAATTCTGAAGCAAGGAGTGACATAATAGGTATACAAAGATCATCATAAGAGGCAGTAAGGATAATATCAACATAAAGAGAATGTATGCCATGTTAGTACCCTTGCGATAGATAAATAATGAATGATCGGATTTGTTATGGTAGAAACCAATGGTGGATTAAAAATCAGCAAACCATTGATACGAGGCATGAGGGGTCTATTTTAGATCATAAAGAGATTTATTTAAGAGACATACATAATCTGGATGAAACAGATCCCTAAATCCCATAGGTTGATGCATATAAATGGTCTTATCTAACTTACTATGCGGAAATGCATTTTGGACATCCAATTGATGAATGGGCCATGATTTTGATAACGCAATACTAAGAACATACCGAATTGTTGCTAGTTTCACCACAAGACTGAAAGTTTAATCACAGTCTACTCCATCTTTTTTAGACCTGCCATCACCAACAAGACGGGCCTTATGCTACTCAAAAGAACCATCAGATTTCTTTTTATGCCGAAAAATCCACATAGAATGAATAATATTAATAGCAGAAGGTCGTGGTACTAAATCCCACGTCCTATTTTTAATAAGAGCATCATATTCGTCTGGCATAGCAGATTTCCAATTCATGTCGGACAAGGTTAGATTTGAATTTTTAGAAAGAGGAGATGGGTGAAGTCGGGTAGGTGAAGCAGTCAGATTGTATGGACGTTTTGCTTTAAAACTTCCATGCATGCTTCTAGTGGCCATGGTCCGTTTTAGTTTTAGGGTGGCGTTCGTAACTAGGCCTTGGAGGTGTTGTTTGTGCAGGTTGGGTTTGCTTGGGAATGAACTGCAGTAGGCATAGTTGGTTGTTGTGGCTTTATAGTTTGATTTTGCCATTGATGTATTAAAATAGGATTTAATTCATCATTCAAAAAATCATAGACAGTAGAAGAGGTTGTACGCAGCTTGGCAAATGGAAATTGGGACTCATAAAAATGGCATGCCTTGAAATGATTATTTTTCGGCTTGACAAATCGTAACATTTATATCCTCTATGATTAGATGGGTATCCCAAAAACACGCACGGGGTAGAATGAGGTTGTAAGTTATTTATGGTAGTGGACGGGAAGAGAGGGTAGCATATGCAACCAAAAACCCTTAAATGTGTATAAGTAGGATCCTGGTGATATAAAATTTGAGTTGGGGATTTGTTTTTAAGTGATTTGTTTGGAAGAATGTTCAAGAGATATGTTGTCATTTCAAGCGCATGATGCCAAAAACATGGGCATGAAAGCAAGAGCAAGGAGGGTGCAAATTATGTTATTTATGGTTCGTAGTTTTCGTTCGCTTTTCCATTTTGTGGAGAAGTGTGAGGGCATGAAAAACGAAGAATTAAACCATTTTTATTGTAAAAATTTTTGAAGGGTTCATTGAACTCTCTCCCATTCTCACATTGAAAGCACCTAATATTATTTTCAAATTGTGTCTTAATAAGAGCACTAAGGGATGAAAACATCGAATATGCTTGGGATCTTTAGCTGATGGGATAAGTCCATAAGAAATTAAAATAATCATCCAAAAAAGAATATAATATTTATGCCCCGCAGTGCTTAAGATAGGAGAGGTCCATAAGTCAATATGCATAATTTCAATGGCATCAAAGTATTAGAAGATGAAGCATAGAATAACAATTTGACATGTTTCCCAAAAACAGAAGACTCACAAACAATTGAGGATGATAAATGTTCACAAAAAATAAATTAATTTTTGCAAACGAAGCGCAAAATAGATGGTCCCGGGTGTCCCAATCTATTATGCCATAAGCTGGGAGTAATAGCTGCAAAAGTGGATGGACAGTAAGGCCTGATAACTGTTGGTGGAGGTGCTGGGATATAGATCCCCAATGCTATCACATCTCATTGTTGCCACCCCCGTCTGAAGGTCCTTCACAAAGAACCCAAAAGGATCAAATTCAATGGAAACATTATTGTCATTTGTGAGACGACGCACATAAATCAAAATTTTGATAAGTTTGTTCATGTAGGACATTTTTTAAAAGTTTACGGTGGATGTGGTGGGGAAAGAGATGATTGTCCATAACCTTGAATTAGAATTTCGTGTCCACTACCAACAATAATATTACAACTTAAATTCCTCATATTAAAATAAGACGAGAGAGTACCTTTAGATGTTGTCACATGAGATGTTGCTCCAATATCCATATACCAATTTTCATCAAGAATGTTGAGCGACATTGTATGCATAGTCGCCTAAAAAATTGTAGGTGCACACGAAGGGCGGTGGGCAACATAGGCTTGTGAACGTTGGCCCAAAATTCCTTGTTGTCCTGTCGGGCTATTTGGACGACCCCATTGGGAAGATGGATATGGGCAATGGGGGACAACCCAAGGTTGCATCCACCCCCAACTAGGAAACATACATTGTTGCTGCTGCCAAGGGGCTGTGAACTGCTGCTGCTATTATTGGCCACCGCGACCACCACTGCCACCATTATGGTGGTTTTTGTCCTTGTTGTTCCTATTTCCACTCTTTTCCCACCGATATTGTGTGAGTTATCATAATAATATCTCGCATCAAAATTCTTAGATGTGGCTGCAGCCATGGCTGTATTAGTTCCCGTGGTTGCCATCTTAATCTAACCCCGCCTCTTCTAGTGTGAGCACGAAACGAGCTTGATATAAAGGAGGAAGAGGATTGCTTTGTCGGATTAATGTACCGACCTCCTTATATGCATCAGTGAGTCTGGACACCATTTGAAGAATGAGCCGCTAATTTAAAATTGGTGTCTACATTTTTCAATTGATCTGAAAGCATCTTGAATCGTTGGCAATATGCCGATGCATTTGAAAAATCTTCTATTCGAGTGGTGGAGAATTCTTACTCGAGCATGACCGCACGTGAGTTTTGGTTATCTTGAAAGACGTCTCGTAACTGATCCCATGCCCCATTGCAAAGGAGTCGGGCTCAAGGATGGTGGTCAAAAGATCATTCGAAACAGTGGAATAAATCCACAGGAGAATCGTGACATCAAGAGTCGACTACAATTCTTTTTACTCATCGATTTCAAACGCCTTCTGTTCTTTGCCTTTTTTTGGTGGAATGATCCGATGAATGACCCTATGAGATCGGGCATGAATTTTGAAAAGTTCAGCCCACATTCCATATTGAACGTTTTCCATTTCAAGAACGATGGAGATATTCTTGTATTGGATATGGCGAGAGTCGGATGGAAGGAGTTCTTTGAGGCAGACATGGCTGATGAGAAACAAAGAGAAGAAAGAAGAAGATTGTTGATGATTAGAAGGTTAAGACAGGAAAGTTTCCTTGGTCTTTCGATACCATAAAGGAATATATTATGTGATTCTATTACTTTCAAAGAGTCAATTATATACAAGGTTGTTATCATAATTCAAGGCTGCAGAATAGCTCTAAATAAGGCTAATTGACTAAGGATATTGACTAACCTAATATAACAATATAACAATATAAAATACATTTACAAAGTCTATCATTGACCACCCCATTAAGGTTAATATTTTGTACTACACGTAAAGTGTGGTGGAAATTGAGAGCAACCCAAGAAAATGGTGTTGTTGGCTCCTTATTGGATCCAGGCCCTTCCACTCTTGTTCATCTTGATGAATTCGATGATACTATTTATGGCGGTGGAAGAGAAACCACTTGAGAAGGTAGTGACATCATAAACTAGACATCCATTGTAGCATAATAATCGGCGCATGCATAAAGTACGGAGCATTAGGAAAAACATTGGAACTACTGGGGAAATTTTGTAGAAATTGTGGCACATGAAAAAAATTGATAAGATAAAGGGGTTTGGATGAATACGAGTTTGAGAATTTTGAAATATTGAATTTTCTTAAAATTTTGGAAAAACGATCCACCATAATTTTCTGCCATTTCAGCTGTTGATTTTGAAGATGATGCAAATTTACTACATGAAAAAAGATTTAAAAATATATACATATATATATATATATAGAAAAAATGTTTGTAATGAGGAGTGGAGTACAATACATATTTATAGAGAAACTTATTCCCTGCAAAAAAAAAAAAAAAATCAACTTGATCGTCATTGCATGCAACGACCACATTGAAGAAAAAGAAAAATAAATTACATTTAATATTTCAAATTCAGAAAAAGAAAAGAAAAAAAGAAGCCCTCACTTGAAGAAAAAGAAAAAAACAAATTGTTTATTAATTTAAAAGAAAATCATCCGAAAAAAATTTAAAATATTAAAGAAAAGCAATAGAAAATGGAAAGAAAAAGAAAAAAATAAATATTCAAATGTTGTCGGAGACAAAAGGATCGCTACAGGGTGGGCCCCATTGGCCACGTTCCAATGAGGGCTTCGCATGCTACGGACCCTGCAATCGCATGCCCTCATTTTTTCTCCTCCTCTTCTTTCAAGCCAGCTCCATTTTAAAAGAAATTAAGTTGGTATTATGACACCACCCAACTTCCTTGTAATGGTGGTGGGATTGGCTCAACCTTTTAACCCATTTCCATTCACCACCCTTGCAACACCCTTAGATAGAATTAGTGATTTGGAGAAATGTGACGCGACTAGGTTGCCCCACGTCTAATATGGTTTAATATATATAAAAAAAAAAAAAAAAATGTGACGCGACTAGGTTGCTCCACGTCTAACATGTCTATTTTGGCATATATATAAAATACACACACTGATGTGTCAGTAGATAAAACAATACTTATATATGTAGTTAGCTCCTGCACATAGATTGAGATCTCCATGAATACTTTGCTCAATTATTTGGTGTTTAGTTTTCTTCTCTGTTATTTTGAAGTACCCAGTAGCATATACATAAACAAGATTCAATTACAGAACTATGAAACTTCAAAACCAACAAAGAAATCAAATTCCAAACACGAAAATTATATTTTCCAAAAAATTTATTTGGGAAAGTGGAACAATAGGAATTCACCTACGCGAATAGGTCTGAAGTCTTATCTATATCATTGACGATTAGATGACACCTGACCCAAACTAGAAAATAGAAAGCAACTAAAAAGAAAACAAAGACAACACACCACCACAATCCATTACAGATAACCTCAGATCAAAACTAAGCACCTGCAAGAACCTTCTGCCAAGCGGGCCGGGCCAAGAGGGCAGCCGCCCAGGCCGAGACGCGCGGCCGTGCATCGAACACGGCCTTAACCTTCGTCTTCATCAAGTTACTTATGATAGGGACATGAAGAAGATCAGCCAAAGAATAGTCATCTCCTCCCAAGTACTTGGATTCCCCCAAACGGGCCTCGTACACATCAAGAACTGAGGCTAATTGGGCCTGCAGGCTTTCCACTGCGGCCTCGTCGGTTTGCAGGCCCTTCATGGGCTTGATCAGAATTTCGAAGCTCAGTTTCTGACCAGCAGCATCGAATTTCTGGGCTTCAACTTCCGACCAAACTCCAATGATCGCCATTTTCTTAGGATCGTTGGATACTAGTGGGGTTCCCTTGTCGGCGTATGCATGTGCGATGTATCCGGCTATGGCCCTCGATTCTAAAGTTGGAACATGATAAAAAAAAATTGTTTAAAGTTAAATCAAAAGAAGCTCATCGAATCGTTTTTCTAAGAGAAAATTCATTTTGTTGTATAACTTTGACCTCTTCACATAATTATAATATATTTTGGGACTAAATCCTAGATCCGTCCGGTTTATCCAAGTATTCCGTATAAGGAACCTTACCAAAGAGTTTCAAGTCACCATCTTCAAAACCTGGTACCTGACCAAATGGCTAAACCAGACAACATATGTATGTTAAAACAAAAATGAATATATATATATATATATATATATATATAGAGAGAGAGAGAGAGAGAGGAGAGATAATCTGTGGAAGTATGCATGCTTACATTGATTGAAATGAAGGGTTCCTTCTTATGCTGACCAGTTGATAAATCGACAAGAACAAATTGATAGTCGAGATCCTTCTCTGCTAAGCAGAGAAGAACTCTCCTTGCTGCTGGAGAAAGAGGGTGTCCATGGACCTTGATTGCCATAGCTAATGGAGAGATTGTTGGTTAGGAATTAGAAAGGTTTATGGAAGATGAGTTGCAGTGGCAGGGATATATATAATAGAGGAAAAATATTATTCCTGGTATTAATTAGTTAGTCCTTTTAACATATTTGTATTCAAGATATAATATTAAATTTCCACCTACTACTGCAAGGGTCAGGTGCGTGAATTAAGGGGTTGAATTTTATTGTTCATATTGGAGGTCTTGGCAAGTGGCATTATTTTTATGTTTGTTTATGAACTCTATTCATGATATATGAGACCACCAGATCTGCAATGCGTTGCTATTATTTGTTTATTTATAATATCACCAGATATGTATTATTATTATTATTATATCGGTATGCGAATGAAATTGTATATTTCATTTTCTAACAGTTTTGAAGATACTTCAGAATTATTATTTTATGAAACGTTATTCAGTCAAAAATTAAAGTTGACCATTATTTATAACCAAGTCTAGAAGTTTCAAGGATGGTGAGTTAGGCAAATAGAATATTGCGATTTGGCGTTCATATCATCCCACCCACATTTTCAATGCATCAGGAAGCTTCACATTGAAAAGTCAAACAGAGTGATTCAGGCCTCCTACTATCTTTTTTCTCACATAGATGGGGCTACATTGATTTGAGTTTTAATTGTTCGGATCCCTATATTTTCATTTATAAACATTCAATTTCATATTTTTATTTGTATTAGACTAATTATAGTATGTTTCTCATACAAAAAAATCAATATATTTACTTTTATTTTTGGTCTCAATATAAAATACGACAAGTATTTGCATTAAGACCCTAGAAACTAATTTTAATCAATCAAATTTCAACTAAGGGTATGTTTGGATTGAAATTGACTTTTCCATGGAAGATAACCGTATCTCATCTCAAATCATTATTCTACTTAATTTGAATCCTAGTCCTCTAAGAAATAAAAAGCTATTAATTTCACATTTACAATCTCATTTTATTCTTACTTTGTTCCAATGCAAATATAATATTTTTAATTATTCATTTGAGTGTAAACATTGTTTAATTTTCATTCAGACATGCCAAGGACACCCTACAGTTCAACACCAACATACCCTTAATTTTTATGCACCAAAACTACAAAAACATAATTTGTATACGTTTAAAAGTAATGAACCTATATTAATAACACTCATTGGATATATAGTATCACCCTATAACCTGCAAGAAATTTATAGGACAAGAAATTGAAGAGTTATTGTTAGGTGTGGGAGAGAGAAATGTGGAGTACAGAGCATACTAATTTAATTATCACCCTCCCTCCAGAAATACGGAAAACGGAGCTTATGAAGAAATATGAAGCAGAGCAATAATAGAAGTATATTTGTACACGCGGAATTTGTTTTGCCCATTTCCACAACAGTAAAGCCGTTCAAGATTAAGCAAGTGTTTGAAGGTGTGGGTTGCATCATTTACACTTCAATATTTACATGATGGTGAAATTAGCAGGGAAAGCAGATCACATATGAAATGCATCCTACGCTAAAAAGCTTCCTCCGGCTTCAGAAAATTGTGATACTCCAACTGTGTCATCTCCCCACCACTCCCTGGGTCATACTTGCACCGGTAGAAACTGCACAATAGTTTCAGTTGCATATGAATAATTATTTAGAACAAGAGAAAACCTAAAGCCAGAGCCAACTAAAGATCTGCTCAAACTTGACACAATGTCAATCAAATCAACCTTGAGCTCAACAAGACCCAACTAACTGATAAGAGCCTAATCATCAAGCCTAGGGTACTATATCTAAATTTAGACATATAAGTATATTATTATATAATAACCAAACGAGCCCTATCAAGTTTTTGATTGAATTACAAATTTACAACAATATTATGAATATTAAAATAAGTATTCGGGCCAGGCGGAATTGAGCTTCCAGTTTTCAATCAAGCTCGTCTTCGAGCCTGACAATATATCAACTCGAAGCTCAATCACACCCCCAGGCTACACGCATTTCCATTAATAAAAAATTCTGACTCATCATAACAGAGAGGAAGACATGAAACAAGAAGCCTAGCAGCTATATATAAACTAGATAACGGTAAACTTTTCAAGTGACAGACGGTCCTCATGGAATTAAGTGAAACTGACCTTCCATCCAAGCCAAGAATTACCACTGTATTCTTCTGATGACCGAAAGCAACAATATATTGATACCCTTCGGGCAAACGGAACTGAGCCACTGACCATTCTGAGCTGAAATATTTGGGAAGCACTCCTGCCAACACAAAGAAATTAATGTAGACCCAGAAGTCTTCTAAGAGAGAAAGCAGTACTCATTTTCATTTACTCATAATAATTAATTGTCACCGCACTGGATAAGAGAAGGGGAACCATGCAAGTTTATTCACTTGGTGATATCCATCAAAAGAAAATCAAAGAAAAAGAAGCCAAACAGAACGTATTACAGCCTAAAAGACAGCATTCCAATACATAGCAGACCAAAGGAAAACAAGCCGTATAAGGGATTTCACCACAACACATGGGTGATCAAAGGTTATGTCAGACAGACATCTCCCCTGTTTGGTTCATCTCCAATCTTCAATTTCTTTCTCCACAGGCAAAATCGTGTTTAATACTATTTCTCAGGAATTGCATATTTGATCTCCCAGAATAACAGATTACTTACTTATAATCCAATAATTCTATATTATATCTACTCCACCAACAATAAATAACAACACTGGAACATGGACTTCCACAGTTTAAAAAGTCCCTGAAAAAATTATCACCTACTTTTTTGTAACTAACTATCCAAACAAAACTTCATTCTTAACACTTCACCCAGAACCACCGCCCTGAGATTACCAAAAAATAAAACCAAATGCAGCAGATCAAATGATCAATGCAGTACTCATTTTCATTTACTCATAATAATTAATTACCCATTGTCACCGCACTGGATAAGAGAAGGGGAACCATGCAAGTTTATTCACTTGGTGATATCCATCAAAAGAAAATCAAAGAAAAAGAAGCCAAACAGAACGTATTACAACCTAAAAGACAGCATTCCAATACATAGCAGACCAAAGGAAAACAAGCCGTATAAGGGATTTCACCACAACACATGGGTGATCAAAGGTTATGTCAGACAGATATCTCCCCTGTTTGGTTCATCTCCAATCTTCATTTTCTTTCTCCACAGGCAAAATCGTGTTTAATACTATTTCTCAGGAATTGCATATTCGATCTCCCAGAATAACAGATTACTTACTTATAATCCAATAATTCTATATTATATCTACTCCACCAACAATAAATAACAACACTGGAACATGGACTTCCACAGTTTAATAAGTCCCTGAAAAAATTATCACCTACTTTTTTGTAACCAACTATCCAAACAAAACTTCATTCTTAACACTTCACCCAGAACCACCGCCCTGAGATTACCAAAAAATAAAACCAAATGCAGCAGATCAAATGATCAATGCTCGAGTAATGCTCAAGTACAGGATGCTAAGAGTGATGCATTAACTCGATGCAGGAAGACGAAAAAGTTATATGCACATTTTTAGTTGTGGACAGACTGCATAGACAAAATAACAGGATAATTTACTGTGTGGTATTCTCTCCGTCAGTAGAAGCCACACAATCAAATTCCCTCCCAAAGACAGGTAAATCTAAAGCAACCAACTCTCAGACTCCCCCCAATTTGTCACAAGAGCAACACAATCTAAATTGGATTTTAGAGTTCTCTACGCAAAGCATTACACTTGTCATATGTTCATTGATGAAGTGTTCAAAATATCATTGAACAGAAAAGAGAACTGCAACAAAACTATACCCTTAATGAAAGACAGTGAAGAACTCGGAGTCACAGCAGAAGGATTTGGCTCAGGACTATTTGATCTCTCACTTCCAACATTTCCAGAATTGACCTTAAGGCAGAAAACATGAACAGTGCCTTTATCACTTGAGACTGCCAGCCACTGGGCTGTGGGTGAGAATGCCAGGCTATATATTTCTGCCCTATCTGCACCCCTGCGTACCTGCAACATATATTAGGAAGGTTTTTTACAGGTCATTCTTCATAGATTCACAGATTGAGCAAAAGATGCAGACTAAACAACAAAGGAACAACCCATAGAAATAAGATAAAAAACCATAGTAGAGCTTTCTTCCACACCTCAGACCAGTGGTTAAAAAGGCGCGCCTAGGCGCGAGGCGCCAACATTCCGAACACATCTCCTTACATGGATGAGGCAAAGCGACCTTTGGCGAGGCGCTGCCTAGGCGCTCGCCTCAGGCGCCTCACGGTGAGGCGCAGGCGGCGCTTAGGCGCGCCTCGCCCCCATCTGTTTTTTTATTTTTTATTTTTTTTTTTTAAATTAAATATGTTCCCACCGAACCCTAACCCTAACCTAACGCACCATAACCCATAATTGAGCAAAAGAGAGCAGCAGCCGAGTCCCCCCTGCACCCATAACCCATTCTATTTCTTCCTCGCCGGCGACCGCAACCCCCCCAACCGGCGACCGCTCCCTCCGGCGACCCCTCCCTCCGGCGACCCTCCCGCCGGCGACCGGAAACCGGCAGCAGAAGCTCCGGCTCAGCAGAAACATGTTGATGAGGAAGATGAATGGGAAGATATGGGAGGGAATTCAGAATGAGGCAGAAAAAGAAGATGTGGATGGATACAAATCCGATGATAATCCACAATTTGACATGAACTATAATGATGATGAATGATGATAGTGCCTTGCCTTAGTGATTATGCTTAATTATTATGTCTTGAACTCCTATATTTAATGTTTTGGATCATGTTTTGATGAATGTATTATGTTTTTATTATGGTTAAATGTGTTTATATATATGTACATGTTTTTTTTTATGTTGGGCGCCTCGCTTGAGTGAGGCGAGCGCTTCGCCTCACGCCTCGCGCCTAGGCAGTGAAAGGGGTCTGGCGCCTCGGGGCGCCTTACGCCTTTTCAAGCACTGCCTCAGACATAACTTCACCATGTTTGTCGTTTCCATGTTTAATGTTTTCTGATTTTCAAGTACTCCTTTTGGTGTGTTTGAATAAACAATTATAAAATAAAACCAGGCCAAAGAGGACATAGTATATGATGGTTGTTCATGCTAACAAAGACAACGTTCTTTATTGACAGAAGATTAGAAACATAGCATTTACCATCAAAAAAAGAAAAACCAATAATATATGAGGGTTCAGGGCTTGATAACAATGATTAAGCTAAAGAAAGAGTACGAACGGTTAGGTTCTGCTACACTTGTAATTTAATATGCAAACATTTAATGTTAGCTTGTAATGGGAACACACTGATTAGATTAGCAAAATCTCCCATACTTTCCAGTAGCAATATCATCCATACATAACTTACAGCACTTCATCATGACCAAGATGTTTGGACCCAAGCAGACTCAGTCATTCCTTCTCCAACAATATCATATTGTCTTTGATGCAAGTACCCGAATCAGTGCCAATACACAACACTAAGTGCACAATAGAGCCTGAGAGGCATCAAAACTCTGGTTCGTGCTGTCATCAACCACAACAGGCCATTCAAACTTGACTCATGTTTAGACAAGTTTTTCATTGAAACTCAAAGTTGCACTAAAAGCTATACAAGAATCGAGCCAACATTACTTCAATAAGTACATAACTACCATACGCAATTTGATAAAGCCAAGGTGGGCACATAAATAATATTGTCATTGCAAGTATCTGCATAGTTGCACCCTAGCTAATTGAAATTTGAAAGGTGAGTACACATGATACTTTTCAAGTACTTTTCATGTATACTAAGTAATAGTTTTCTCCACTACTAAGAACACACTCAACCCAAGACAAACATCTAGTAACCAAGAAAACAAGATTAGTAGAAGTACAAACAATTTACCTCCTGCATCAAACTCCCATCCTGTGTATTGTATATCCGAACCAGCGTACCCTTACTGCTGGCAGTTGCAAGAAGATTACCATCCTGAGAGAGTGTAAAACACGCAATTCTGGAATCATGAGCCATGATGAATTTAGTCCTCTTTGATGCATAATGCTCCACCCTAACCTGCCCCTTCTGCAGCCCTGGACAAACCAATACAAATGACCCGGTAGCCTGCGACACCGCACAGAGTCCTTTAGGGTTTGCAATCGTCTCAATCTGATGCAAAAGCTTCAAGTCCGCGAAATTGTACACAAAAATTTTCTGCTCGAGAACAACAACAATCCGATCCCTTCGTAACCGAACCCCACGCACTTCAGACCTAAAGGATAGTTCCCCAATGCATCGGCTTTGATGATCGTCCCAAATCATGACCTTATTCAAAGGATACTGCGGCGAATCGCCACCGCCGACTAAAGCAAGGATGTTGCATCGGAAAAGCATCTCTACTGCTCCAACCCCTCCGCCGTTTCCATCAAAATCGCGGCGGAAGATCTCGCGGAATGGATCACAGTTGTAGATTCGGAATCCGCGGTCGGTGCCTGTTGCGAAGCAACCGTAATCTTGATTGAACGAGACGTGGAGCAGCTTGATTGGGTTTGGGTTAGGGTTTGGGCTCGGGTTCGAGACAGTGGAATTATTGTTCGCAGTATTGGACGAATCGCGGCCGTCGTTGTCGGAGGCGGTGTCGTAGGGAACCCCGTCATCGGGAGGCGGGTCAGGTTGAACTCGCTCCTGCTGCTGTTCGAGGTAGGGCTGGAGCATGGGGGAGATGAAATTGGGGTTCTGGTTAGGGGTTGGGTGGGAAGAGAGGCTGGAGATGGTGGCCATGGCAGGGATAGAGATGGAATTACGGGAAAGGGGAGGAGTGGATTGAATTAGGGAGTTGAAACGATGAGGAGAAGGTGAGGGAGAGGAAAACAGCCGAATTGACGGTTGTAACCTTTCGCTGCGTCATTGATTGAGGGACAGAATGGGCAATTCGGGAGGGGCAAGAACACTGAAGTGTCCTCGTGTATGATTCGTTAATTGGAGAACACGTAACGTAGAAATTCAGACAAAAACTGGGTGACGTGGCGTTGCCCCCACCCACTTATGCTTTTTTTTTCCAGCTAATTTTATAGGTGTATGAATAGGTCGGATTGCAGGTTTATAAATTGAGTTAAAATATAATTATTACAAATTTTGCATGAGCCTAAATTCAATTTATATAGTTAATTATATTAAGAATTATAATTTGAAAATGATCCATTTATTTTGTGAATTGACACAATTAACTTGATTGGACTATATCAAAATCAAATTATAAAATAAAAATATGTTGAATTCATCAAAAAACAGCTATAATAGCTGTCTGGTATTTATAGAAGAGATTGGAGGCTCAAAACTACAAGTTGTAATTACCATGCAATTGGCATAACCATCTAACAAATTCCTAACTTATGAACAAATTGTAACTACCACGCAAGTGATATAATCGTCTAACTAATTTTCTAACTACCATACAAGTGCCACATATATCTAATATGCTCCCTTGTAAACTCATCCGGGTTCAGAATAGACAGATAACTTCGAACTTAGGAACTGAAATCAAGTACAGGACAAAGTCTTTGATTAGTATGTCTCCTATTTAATCTTTAGACGAAACAAATCTGATATTCAGGTCCTTGCTTGGCACATTCCCTCTAAAAAATGAACATCAACCTCAATATGTCAAGTTCGAGCACGGAAAGCCTGACTAAAGGCCAATTTGACTGCTCCCAAGTTATCACACCATAAAGCTGAAGGTTTAACAATAGGCAGACTAAGTTCGACAAAAAGACTACGAATCTAGACCATTTTAGTGGTAGCCATGACAAGAGCCCGATACTTAGCTTGGGTGCTCCTCCTTACCACAGTATGCTGCTTCCTAGAAGACCAGGATATAGGATTAGATCCTAAAATATACAGAAACCACTAGTGGTCCTCCTATCATCAACACAACTCGCAAAATTGGCATTTGTAAAACCTTCAAGCACCATTTGGAATCAGGTTTAAAGAACAACCCAGTGGAAATAGTGCCTTGTAAAAATTGCAATACCCGTTTTCCAGCTTTTCAATGATTGACAATAGGAGCATGAAGAAATTGGCTCAGTTTATTCACAATATAAGAAATATCTAGTCTCATTATAATAAGATATTGCAATGCACCAACAAGACTTATGTATTTGGATGATTGATTAAAAGAAAGACTTCTCGTAAATGTAATTTAATCCCAGAACAACAAGGAGTATGCAGAGTATTACATTTTTTCATATCATGTTGATGTAGAAGATCCCTAATGTACTTTGACTGAGTACGATGAATGCCTTGAACAGTCCTATAAACTTTTAGACCAAGAAAATAACTCACTTTCTCTAAGTGTTTTAAGGAGAATTTCTTGTCGAGGTCAGAGATAAGCTGTTGAATCTGAGAGGGATCATCACCAGTGACCAAAATATCATCAATATACACAAGTACAATTAGCATTTTACCATTGACATGAATATGAAAAAGAGAATGATTCAGAGACATACATTTTGAGGCCTTTAGAATGTAAGAAACCTTTGAGCTTGTTATACCATGCTTTCGGAGCTTGTTTCAAGCCATAAAGAGACCTCATTAACCTGCAAATATAATCTGGTTTAGAAGAATCTTCATATCCTTCAGGCTGCTTCATGAAAACAACCTCTCTGAAGTCTTCATTTAAGAAAGCATTGTTCACATCGAGTTGTTGTATTTTCCAACCCATAGTGACAGCCATGGTGAAAATAAGTCTGATTGTAATCAGTTTAACAACCGGACTAGAAGTATCAAAGTAATCCACTCCTCCATTTTGTTGAAAACCCCTAGCAACTAACATGGCCTTGCATTTATCAACAGTGCCATCATGTTTTCTCTTAATTCTGAAAATCCACTTGTTAGTGATAAGATTCATGTAAGGATGAGAAGGAATAAGAGTCCACGTATTATTCTTCATAAAAGTTGAGTATTCAGAATCCATAGCAGATTTCCACTTAGGAGAAGATAAAGCTTGTTGGATAGTAACGAGTTGAACATTTGAGAGATATAAGGCCATATTGTATACTTTGGATTTGAATATTCCATTTTTGGATCTAGTCACCATACTATGACTAGACATGTGAGGTTGTGGTAAAGGAAAGGCAGCTGGCTGAGAGGAAGTGGACGAACTAGATGTAGATAAGTACTGAGGCAATAGATGTGGAACATCTTGATTGGTAAGTGGAATAGGTGTGATAATCGGAAAAATGAGAAGTATAAAGTTGGTGTGTGTGGATGAGGGAAAAGGAACGATTTTAGGAAAAAATGATTGATATGAAAAAATCAAGATCATTAAATTCCACAGTTCTAGCAACATATATCGTTCCCGTTGAACTCAAACACTTATAACATTTATGTGAAGCACTATAACCAAGAAAAAATCATTTGATACTTCTGAACTGTAATTTGAGGAATTATAGGGTCTAAGAAATGGAAAGTAAGCGCACCCAAATGTCTTGAGGAATGTGTAATCAGGACTCTTTTTAAGAAGAACCTGAAACAAAGAAGAATTGTGAAGAACAAGGGTAGAGAGTCTATTTATAGTATATACGACAATAAGAAAATAATCCCACTAAAATTTAGGTTGCATGGAAGCTTGAACAAGTAAGGATAAGCCAACCTCAGTAATATGTTGATGTTTCTTTTCAACTAAGTCATTTTAAGGGTGTGTGTAGGGACAAGAATGTCTAGAAATAATACCTTAGTTTCGAGGATATTTGATAATTATTGAAATTCACCCCATATCATATTGAAATATTTTAAGGGATTTGAGAATTGTCTTTCAACCATGGTAAGGAAGATAGGAAAGACTTTTGCAACATTAGATTTTTGAACTAAAAGATAAATCCATGTAAAACGAGTGAAATCATCCACAAAGATAACATAGTATATATAATCATCTGTAGATAAGGTGGACGCAGGTCCCCAAACATCACTATCTATTATTTCAAGAGGAGAAGTAGTAGTATGAATGACCGAAGGAAATGCATTTGATGAAATTTTCCAAGTTTACATGCTTCACAAAAAAAGAAAAAAAGAAAAAAAAAAAAGAGTGAATGAGTACATGATATCTTCAAATGTTTAAGTACTTTATTTAGAGTTCTACTACAACCCAGACGTTTATGCCTAAGAGTTGTTGTAGTTGTTGTTTTAGAATCTGTGAAATGATGTATAGAAGCTATATGAGTGCTTGGAGAAGATATGGTATAGTGCGAGATAGAAGGATTGAAGTGTTTTCGCCTATGAGAGAGATCAAGTTGGTATAGCCCGTCCATAAGCAGTCCTCTCAATAAAATTTTGTGTGTTTTCAGATCCTTGACAAAACAACAATCAGCATGAAATTTAACATATATTGAATTGTCTTGTATGAATTGAGAAATGCTGAGAAGGTTTTTAGTAATGTGCGGAACATAAAGAACATGATTAAGATCAATAAAGTAGAAGAATATAGGCTAGGTAAAATAGAGGAACTAACATGAGAAATAGAAATTGAACTTCCATTACCAACAACAAGCCGTTTCTTACCATGATATGGAGTATGCACATGTAGATTTTGAGGACTTGAGGTTATGTGATGAGTTGCCCAACTATCAACAATCCAATCAGAGGCTGATTCATACCCAGAAGGAGAGGAAGAAAAGTCGCAGCCATACACATCAAATTCGGACTCACCAGAAGGTGTAACGGATGTGGAATTCTAACTTTCATTAGGATGAAAATTTCTTAGTTGATGTGAAAAAGTAGCAGTAGGCTCAGAAGTAAAGCTTTGTTGAGCAGAAACCATATTTGCTCATGGAGAAGAATAATAGTCTTGTCCTGAACCTGAATTCTCTAGACCTTTATAGTTCACATCAAACCTTTTATAACATTTGATCACTACATGATTATTTCGGCCACAAATTTGACAAACCATTCGAGAGCCTTGAAAAAATCGACCTCTTCCTCTATTTCGACCAAAGTTTCCATCTGTCATAACTTGACCAGCTGCTTAAATATTGTCAGCTATTCCTTGCATCTTAAGGATATATTCCTCTATAGATATATCACATTTCTTCAATGTCTATAGTTGAAAACGAAGATTCATAACTTTAGCTTTAGACTAAGACCGAAACAACGCTATAAAATCTCCCAAACTTTAAAAGAATAAACGCATCTGGTAACATGACCAAGCATTGTTTCACTTATTAAATTCAAAAGCCAGCTTAATAAGAACTGATCATTTCTATCCAGATAACATATTCTGGATTAGGAACCACAATATCATCGCCATCATTTGCAGAACTAAACTGAGACGGAACACTTTTTGAATTACAAAAAAGAAAATCCTTGAAACCATGAGCATGCATAGTAGAAAGAACTTGAGACCTCCGATACACAAAATTGGTACGATCTAGCCGAATCATTAATGTATGAAGTGTAGGAAGAACAATTTGTGCTATGAGATATACATGAGATGATGATACTAGCTCAGGATACCATATCAAAACCAAATTATAAAATGAAAATATGTTGAATTTATCAAAGAACAACTATAACAGTTGTCACGTATTTATACAAGAGATTGGAGGCTCAAAACTAACTTATGAAACAAGTTGTAACTATCATGTAAGTAGCATAACCATCTAACAAATTCCTAACTAATTTCCTAACTTATGAAACAAATTGTAACTACCATGCAAGTGACATAACCATCTAACAAATTTCTACTAATTTCCTAACTTATGAAACAAGTTGTAACTGCCACGCAAGTGGCATAACCGTCTAATTAATTTCCTAACTACCGTGCAAGTAGCACATATATCTAATAGACCCGACTAATAAAATATTATTACAAAAATCTATGAAAATTTATAAAAATGAACAATTCTATAATTTAACAAAATAATAATTGACATTAACAATATAATAGCACGTGAAAAAATACTATATTTACGTGATTTTTTTAATTTTTGCATTTATACTCTATGAAATCACAATAAAATATATATATATAATATATTTAAAAAGTAATAATTATACGGGTCAGCGTGTTGATCCGATCTGAACTTTTTTTATTCGAGTTACTAGAGTTTGACCTGTTTTTGACTTGAACCCGTTAAGGATCACCTCTAACCTGCTATATTTGTGTTCGGTTCATATCGAATTGTCAGGTCGTGCCATAACTTATCACCCCTATACCTCCATACTACTGGCGACTCATTCATACATGTTTTTATTCATTTGGGTTATGATTCATAGGGTGTTCGTCTATACTTGTAAATTAACTTTTGAAAACATAAGGTAACCATCTTAATAATCTTTTTTTTTTAATGCTAATAACAGGGCAATATAGTCATTTAGTTAATGACTATTTATATTCAAAATTAAAATGTGATGTCCTGCCAAGGTTTTGGTACTTTATTTTAATTATACAATTATCAAGGCTTATTTTATAAATTTCATGGTATTATTTTATTCAAACACTTCAACAACTTATTTTCAAAATAAAAACACACCTTATAAATTCTAAAACATTTTGCTTAACAATTTACAAGTTCTTAATATTTTATTTAGAATGAAATAAAATTCTAATTTTTAAAATTTACCAAACACTTCTATAAAAACTTATAAAACTATTATATTTTTTCATAAAATATATCTTCTATCTTGAGCTAAAATGGGGTGATATGATAGAATAATCTTTGTTAATCCAACAACTACTTTGGGTGATATAATGATACTACTATACCTATGCATGGACTTATTTTTTGAAAAAGCTTATAAATTGATTGATTCTTATCCCCTTTCTTAAGGAGGGACACAAGCAACCACTTTTATTGTAGCATAATTTATACCAAAAATATCCCCAAATTTTCTCTCATTCCCCTACCTAAATCATATCCTCTCGCTTGTCTCCCGTATTCCAACCATCAATGAGATAAAACTTATGAAACAATAGCTGCCCTACTGAATTATTTTGTTGAACTTCTCTTTACTACAATGTCCTTTCATTCGAAGAGGAAATAGAGATGTTGAATCCTAGCAGCCCATTCACATTTTTTTTTCTCAACTTCCCTTTACTACAGATCGAGCCCAAACACGAAGGTTACCTTTCTTTGGTATTATAGATATCTTTTGCTTTGTTATGTTATCTCAAACTTTGTTGGCATTTATATTGTATTTTCCACTTGAAAAGAACAATGTTGTTTTCAATGTTTTTGCATATATTGTTATTTGTGTACAATATTTATTTTTATTTAACAAATTGGCACTGCTAATATTTAGAATAGTTGTAGTTTGTGCATAAATTTCATAGTAGCTATACTCGAAAAAGAGAACAAAATCTACAATTTTTGATACAACTTTTCACGGGGCGCTTGTAGTGTGTAATAGTAATTAGCGCATCATGCGGCTAGCAATCGACACATTCGACTACTTCCGTCTTGTCAACACAAAATTGCTCTTGAGCTTGTTCTGTTTGAGCTCTCTCAATGCCCAGCGGGCAATGTATTCAACATTCTCCGGGAAGAATAGTTGTCTAATGGCATCCTGCAGTTGAGCCCATGTCTTGAGCTCCACCTGGTGATCTTAGATCTCTTTATATTTGGTCCGCTACCAGAGCTTTGCATCCCCCGTCAAATACATGGTTGTAATGGAAACTCTTCGACCCTCATCTACGATATTGGCGACCAAGAAATACTGTTCCATATTGAAGAGAAAGGTTTCTACTTCTTTGGCATCTCTAGCACCACCGTATGCTCTCGGCTCTGGCACCCGATGCCTGGTTATTGGATTAATAGCAGCAGGGGTGTTGCTCACCGCCCATTGTAGTAGGCCAATTTGGGTTTTAATTTCCTCCAATTGCCGATGCGTGTCAATCGTATGTTTGCCCACATGGCCTCAGTTAATGCATTGCATGTCTGCCGACTCTCATCAAGCTTGGCTTTTAGATCGGCCACCATTGATTTAAGCTCCACAATTATCTCCTCATGAGGCTCACAGTTTTCTCTAGGGCACCCAATCTTTGGTTTGTATTTGGGGGTCTCCTCGTAAATGACTCGTCATTAGCCATCCTACCTCGGCCTAGTAGATCATGAGCCAAGGCTCTGATACGATCTATCACGGGGTGCTTGTAGTGAGTAATAGTAATAGGCGCACCATGTGGCTAGCAGTCGACACCTTCGACTACTTCCACATTGCCAACACGAACTCCCTCTTGAGCATGTGCTATTGCGACGCAATCACATCCGGATGTGATAAGTGGCACAGCGAAATAAAAGAATCAATTGCAAGAAGCTTGATCTGTATTGAAATGTAGGCAACGATTACAATATGCAAATTACAATTGATAGCAATGGTGGAGAGGAGGAATAGGGCATTCAAAGAAAGCTGAGCATTGACTGGAGGCCTCCCTCTACACCATTGCTATCAATTATAATCTGCATATTATAATCGTTGCCTATATTTCAAAACAAAGCAAGCTTCTTGCAATTGGTTCTTTTATTTTGTTGTGCCACCAAAGCACCTCCGGGTGTGATTGCATCGCAACAGCACTAGCTCAAGAGTGAGTTCGTCTTGGCAAGACAAAAGTAGTCGAAGACGTTGACTGTTAGCCGCACGCTAAGCTAATTACTATTACTCACTACAAGCGCCATGTCACTACACCAATGATCCATGACGTTATAGAACAAATGGAACAATTTGCATGATGGTTTACTTATGATAAAACAAATGGATATGAGTTTGTTGATGAATAAATATTATGATATTATATTCAAGAATATATTAACGTTTTAGAGTTGCAATGTTCTGTTTTCCAATTATTTATATCATATTTTAAATATTGATTTGTAATGACATTCCATGACAAGGGACAGACATGTTTGTGTAGGGTGGCATGGTACGGTAGTGTATATAAAAATTTTTTATGTTTTATCGCATATTGTACAAAAAATTTTGGTATATGAAAAATTCATACCGATATTGCACCAAAACTTTTAGTATAAAGAAATATCGATATACCAAAATTTTGGAATGACATACTACTCATACCATACCGTACCAAAATTTTGTTATATCATTTCATAATGGCATTTCGATATACCATTTCATATCAAATTTTTTGGTTACGTTTCATACCAAAATTTTCAGTATACTATGTCATGCCGAATTACCACTGTAGCAAAAATATTCTAATATTTTAATATATTAGTATTTTGATATATATCAAAATACTAGTATACCAAATATCGTTCGGTATACTGATATATAGAAAAACTAGTATACCAAATACCGTGCGATATACTGATATACCAAAATAACTTTCGGTATAATGGTACACCATTTTATTTTTTCATACCGTTTCCAAATTTTCGGTTACTATACCATACTGAAAATCTTAGTATACCAAAATTTTTGATATTATTGGTATTTTTTGGTACGATAAGTGCGAGATACCGATATTTTTTGTATTTTTCCCACCACCCCTATATTTGTGGTTGTTCAAGCACTTGCTTCTCTTTCTTAAAAATTATGAATCTGAAATTTTGAAGTAATTATGTGGAATTGTGTTTCATCGGCTAAACAAGAGGATTTTATCATAATTAACAAGACGAGAAAGACTAAATTTCCATAGAGAAAGGGGTTTCTCTAATGCATCAAAATATGAAGTTAAGGAAATATAAGAAAATGTCTAATAACAATTTCATTTTCCCAATTATTATGGTGTAGACAATGTCAAGCTACACATAAAAGAGGACTCAAGCCTTTGCTCATAGAAATTAGTGCAACAAAACTCGAGAGTTAGTCTCTATTTCCATTTAATTGTTTATGTGCAATTCTCAATTTCTGTTTATTTTATCATAGGTGTTATTGTTGGAATATATAAGTCATAAATCATATGAAATACGCTGCAGAAAATTATAATTAAAATTATTTCTACAATCTATGCCTATACTTGCGCAACTCCATATACGTAATTAAAAATGAGTTTAACAATTATACAAATCAATTCACATTCTTAGTGAGAATCCTTCGGATGACCTGATTGCATGTTTGATCAAGGATGTTTATGAGCTCTTCTCCAAGTTTATCCACGTCCAACCTTGATTTGTAGATACACGGTGTAGCTTGATTCCCTAAACATAGAACGAGACCAATAATTTAGAACTAAAATATAACTGATAATCTCAACATATGAGAGGAGAGAGAAGACAGATAGAACGAGAAGAACACGATGTGATGTGCTTCTTTAATTTAATCTTTCTTTGGGGATCAATTTATATTGATCCTCTAATCTCTCCTTATGGGCATAGGAGTCCTACTCTTTGTAAGCTTATGAGTTCTACTCTTATGTTTGGGTCTATCTCCAAGATAAGGCCTTAAGTAGTCTTCTTGGGCTTAATTAATTTATAAGCCCAAAAGATTACTCTCACATTAATTTATTTAATTTTAACATTATTTGGACCTAATTAATTATTTGTCCAATAATTAATTCTCTTCATGATTAATTAATCACTTGGGCTCAAATAATTAATTAGTACAACAAATATAATTAAGCCCAATAATTAATTAATTAATTATGTTTGTTCCAACGCACTATAATCTGGTTATGCGTGTGACCACTTAAGTTCATCACTTCACCTAATCCAAGAGCAAGCAATCCAATTGCAAGATTAATTAACCCAACTAATTAATCAACTTTAGATATCTCAATCATTAGGTATTCAATACATCATTTCGTTCATGTCCAACAAACACTACTAGAAGGACTCATAGGTAAAAGATGAATTCAACGTGCGGACATTTCATCCGTAGTTACCATGGAGACATGGTCTCTTTGCTCAATTCTTTGATTAATACCTAGGGTTTGGTCATTTAATATGGACCCATGATTGACATTATTAACTATAATGATCTTCACAAACTCTTGTCGATCTGTTGGCCCATAACGAGATCTCATCTTTTATGTTCTGGCTGGGAGCCTTGCGTAAGGTATTCATTGGATACAACAAGTGTAGAAAATATAGAGAAACAATCACAATAGATTACTCAATAGGCCAATGAATTTTGTCTTGCTAATACATCTTAAACTTAGTTCCATCATAACTAGTGAGTCACTGGTTGGCCTCTCAAAAGAGGTTTGAGGAACATGTCAAATATATGACTTTCTTTATGTAGAACCATATGTATACATACAGTCTAAGGTGATAAACATAGGTTTTGAGTGCTATTCAAAGTTTTTATGCATAATTTTTAGGGAATCGTATATACCTAAGTGCCGAGTTTAATATGATTTTGTTAGATTTTGTTACATCACGGTTTTGTTGAAGGTTTGACAAGAAAATTGGCACTTGAGGTCACACGGACCGCACCACAAAAAACACAAACCATGCACTTAAACAGAACGAGCAAATTTTGGCCATTAGAAGCATGGACCGTGCATGTAGGAGCACTAGCTGTGCGAGCAAACAAAGCACTCAAATTTTGGGTCATGCATTGCATGGAACATGCTTAGCCAAGCACAGACCATGCTTCTTTGTTCAACACGGACCGTGCTTCTTTATTAAGCACGGACATGCCTCTTCATTAAGCACATACTGTGTGTCCCTTTGCAAGGTCCATGCGCTAGTTCATGATATGTGTTTATCCTCTCGTTTCATAGAAGATTCTTGAGGGATTTGAGTCTTAAATGACCCTTATAAAAAGAGGAATATGGAACAAAGAAAGATCATCAGTTTTTAGAGCTAGAAATGAGTATTCAAACAGGAAACTAGTAACTGAGTCATTAGAGAGAAGAGGGATAAAGATCATTAGGCATAAGTTGTAGTTTTTATATTTTCTCTTTTTAGATTGATGTTAGCTCTATTTGTCAATGAATTGTGAGTTGATGATGAGTGGCTAATTGATTATTAATTCTAGGGTTTATACGAATATGAATTCATGTGATTTTGATATATGATATTATCATTTCCTTTATTCGTTTATGTTTCCTTGGTATAATTGTCTTGTGGAATTATTTGGCCAACAATTACATATGTTTAGTTAATTAGTTATCACCCAAGAGAGGTTAATAGATCAACAGATTAGGAATGCATAACACGAATTTTCTAGATTGGTAGGTTATCGTGAGGAGAATAACTCCTACGAACTATTGGGAGTTAGACAATATTTTAAGAATAATCAGTGTTGTCTAATCCATCTTTAGATCTAATTCGATAGAGAAGGTCTAGATATATTACTGATTCTCCTACAAATTTTAGAATTAAAAGAAGTTATATGAACCATAAGAGTATTTATTTCTAGAATTCAATAAACCTTTAAAGTCTTATTTTGCTTGAATCTGAATTGTTTATTTATTTCTATCTTTTGCTTTAGTTCTTTTAATTAAATAATTAATCATTAAATTATGAGTCTTTAGATAAAGTAGGATACTATAGACGAGTATTTAGTCGGAATTACATAGACAGTGCTTTGGATATGATACATGTTCTCACCAAAATTTTACTATAATGAACCTCGTACTTGCGAGTTGTTTTTAAGTTAAATAAAAAAGCAAACACAAGAACTAATTAAAGTACCTACATAAATTAGAACCACAATTTTTTCGTTGCCACTATAGCTATCAAATTGTTTTAGTTTTGATGCAGGATCCGTTTAATGTACTCATTTGGAATGAACATCAAATCCACTAGCCTACGTGGTGTTTCAGCATTGTATTCATAGAACGTAATATCCACTCCCCAAGTGACATACCGCTTAGTGCAAACCTATCTAAATCATACAATATCATTTCTCGTAGATTCTTTAACTTGGAACATTTATGATCTCAACCGCCAAGACTTATTCCATAACCATCAATATGTGTGTGACCAAGTCTCCTAGTTATCGAGATAATGGGATTTCAATATCATATAAAATATAAAAACAAATAAATACAATTATGAAGAAATGCCTTAAATTTTTATGTATATTCATAAAGATTGTAATTGAAATATATCTTTTAGGCTAGCCTAACAATTCGCTACCAGGGCACATATTTCTACAGTTATAACGAGATTCAAGAAAGAATAGAAAATTGAAGTAAAGAATGAATATAGATATTTATGTGGTGTACTAACAATGTGTTGGTTACATCCACTGAGGAGAGGAATGTTTTATTGCTTTAAGGATGGTTAGAGTAACGACTGCCACTAGGTTACAGAGTAAGTAGTATTATATATACTACTATCGCTAACGAGAGATGTGATGATCTAGGTATTCACCCAAAATATACTCCTTCACCTAATAACATAGTCCTAGAACAAACTATTTATCCAATATAGTATTGGCGCAAGATAAACTCCTTCAATGAAGGGGGTCTTATCATATTCAAGGCATATTTTAACAAATCTCCACCTTGACTTGAATCCTATCACAAAAACAAATGTACCAGATGCACCATAACAAGCTTCTAACATTTAACCATAGAGCAACCACATTTTCCTCTTATGCGACCTCACTAATGATACTTCTGTAAGAGAGAACATTATCGTTGAGTATGTCTTCTACTCCAGGCTGGCCATCTCAGTAGTTTCAAGTCTAATGCCTTCTTAGTCAATGACCCACATCACTTGGTGCTTCAACAAGGCCCGTATCTTGATCTACCTTACACTAAAACTATTCCTCCTTGTAAACTTGTTGATCTTAACATTCAATGCAGACATCTTTCTTGCCAAAATACTAGAGTGGCTTTGATACCAGTTTATTATAACTAAATGCAAGAAAGAACAAAAAATTGAAGTAAAGAATGAACACAGAGATTTATGTGGTTCACCAACAATATGTTGGTTACATCCACGGGTAGAAGAGAGAAATTATTTTATTGCTTTGAGGATATTCACATTACAAACTACCACTAGGTTATAGAGTAAGTAGTACTATATATACAACTACCGAGAAGGAGAGGCATGAATGACCTAGACATTCACCCAAAATATACTCCTTCAACCAATATAACATTAGTTCAGGATAGACTCCTTCAACGAAAGTGGGTCTTATCAGATTGAAGGAATATTCTAAATTGAGTGTGCCTTCTCCTCCAATCTGGCCATTCAGAGGTTTCGATATTCGATGTCTTCTTGGTCAACGATGCCCACATCACTTGCTACTTCAACAAGTCCCGCATCTTAACTTACCATAAACTAAAACTATTACTTCTTTAAACTTGTCGATCTTCACATTCAATGTAGACATCTTTCTCACCAGAATACCAACGTGGCTCCAATACCAGTTCGTTATAACCAGATGCAAGAAAGAATTATTAATTGAAGTAAAAAAAAAAATCGAACAAATTGATTTATGTGGTTCACCAAGAATGTGGTGGTTACATCCGTAGGCAGATGAGAGGAAAAGTTTTATTTCATTGAGGATATTCATAGTGCAGACTGTTTATATATAGTACTAATTGATTCTAGGCTATAGAGCAAGTAGTATATATAGAGGGAGAGATGAGCTCAGAATAAATTCCTTCACTCAATATAATATTCACCTAGGATAAACTCATTCACCTAATATAACATTGGCCCAAAACAGACTTCTTTATCCGATATAACATTGACTCAGGACAGACTCTTTTACCCAATATAATATTGGCCTAAGACAGACTCTTTCAGTGAAGGGAGTCTTATCAGATTCACACCATATTTTAAAAAATCTCTACCTTGACTTGAATCATCTCACAAACAGATGTACCAGATGCACCACAACAATCCTAGACCTACAACAACTCATTTGCCTCATATTTGCCCCAAAGGGTAATTACCAACTTCTAATATTTAAGCACATATCAGCAGTAGTTTCCTTTTCCATGACCTTAGTGATGATATCATTTGCAAGACACAACATTATCGTTAAGTGTACATTATTCTCTAGAATGGTCATCTCATCAATTTTGGTATCTGATGGCTTCTTAGTCAATGGTATCCACAACCCTTGCTACTTTAACAAGGCTCGCATCTTGATCTGCCATAAACTGAAACTATTCCTCCCCGTAAACTTGTCTATCTTCACATTCAATGTAGAAAATTTTCTGTTCAGAATACGAATGTGGTTTTTGATATCAATTGGTTATAACCAGATGTAAGAAAAAATAGAAAATTAAAGCAAAGAACGAACACAGAGTTTTACGTGGTTCACTAACAATGTTGTTACATCTACGAACAAAGGATATGAAAACTTTTATTGCTTAGAGGATTTTCAGAGTACAAATTGTCACTAGATTATAGAGTAAGCGGTTCTATATATACTACTATCGAGAAGGAAAGACTTGAATGACCTAGACATTCATCCAAAATAGACTCATTCACCCAATATAATATTGGTGCATAACAGACTCCTTTACACAACATAACATTGGTCCAAGACTGACATTCCAATGAAGGGGGTCTTATCCGGTTTAATGCATATTCAAACAATAGGTTTTCAGTTTTCGTTTGGTAAGATAGTTTTCATTTCGACCATGGATGTTGATGCTTGGGAAGAAGAGTCATTACTAATTTTTCATGAGATCATGAATGAATGTGTTACATTTTTCTGTTTTGTTTTGCTTTATCTTGTCCACTGTAGACAACTAAGGTCAAATGCATTAGTGAGGTTGCATCAAATAAAACATAGTCTAATTAGTAAGATACCAAAAAAAAAAAATTAGAGCATTTAGAAGATATCATTTGTGTTGAAGATGATGCATGTAAGGATTACGTGAGAATGAGTATGGCTGAATTTGAGCAATTTAATGCTACAACAATTTGGTGGTCTTATAAATAATCAAAATGTTAGTGTGCGTGAACAATTGGCTATGATCCTAGAAATCATAGCGCACCATGAAAATTTTGATTTGTAAAATGAGAGTATAAAATATCAGTACGATAACAAAATACTCTCATGGGGTACTGAATGCCATCATTAAATTTCACAAATTGCTCCTTGCAAAGCCAGACCCAATACTAGAAAATTACATTGATCATCGTTGGAAGTCATTTAAGCTATTGAATTTTGCTCCTTTTCTCAAAGCAATTTGTAGATAGTAGATTTTTCATTATGAAAATAATCGACCACATTCAAAAAACATTGCGTGGTTTCTTTTATGGTACATACATCATGGTTAGAGTTGGGAAAGTGGATCGAGATGCTATAAAAATCATAAGGGTGACATTTCAGTTCATGTTTTGGGAGTATGTAATTGGCAAATGAACTTTACATATGTGTTGACTGGATGGGAAGGAAGTGTGACAGATTCTAGGGTCTTGAAAGATGTGGTAAATAAGACAAATGACTTGAAAATCCCCGAAGTACATATACATTAATAATGTGTGTATGTATATACTATATACTGTAAGTGCAGACATGTCACTAATTTCTTTATATATCTTTCCTAATAGAGTTCAAAGATCTCCTAACCTGAAATATGAAATTTAGTTACACATTATGAATCTAACAATTAGGAACATCAAAATGAAAGACATCAAAATCAAAACAAGAAGAAAAGAGTTAACCAAAAGATTTTCTCTCCTCATTTCTTCAATTTCCTTATCTCTCGAGAGTTGCTGCCAAGTTCTCCAAATGATTCTCTCTCCAAGTTGCTACCAATTTCTCCAAAATGATTTTCCCCCCAACGTGGCTGTTGTCTTCCTCCTGGATCAATGTGGCTGCTATTTGTTTTTTTTGTGAAAATTTATCAGGCTCGTATGCATGCCACACCTTTTCTGCCCTAATTCAGTTCTCATGGTTATGGGCTTAATTATGTTTTTGGGCTTAATTAATTAATTAAGCCCTTATTTATTTTCAGACCACAAACTTCTCTGTAGTCTTCCTTGCTTGGGTGGGCCAAGGGTGGCCAACTGCTTATGTGGATAATTGCATGAAATTATTCATAAAATGCTGCAAATAACCACAAAAAACAAAAAGAAAGTGCTTCTCGTCGAAATATTAAATAAGTAGGAAATAGAGGGTGCACAAGAATTAATTGTATTAAAAATACAATTTTATCAATTAAAAATACACACAATTTTCTACTTATCAGTATGCAATTGTCAAATGAACTTTACATATGTGTTGACTAGATGGGAAGGAAGTGCGACAGATTCTAGGGTCTTGAAAGATGCGGTAAACAGGACAAAAGACTTGAAAATCCCCCAAGTACATATACATTAATAATGTGTGTATGTAAAAGACTTGAAAATCCCCCAAGTACATATACATTAATAATGTGTGTATGTATATGTTATATATTGTAAGTGCAAACATGTCAATTATTTTTTTTAAATATCTTTCATTTCAAGTTTCTTTTTTTTTTTCATTTATATTTTTCCTATCTAATATTTCTTTAGCGCAATGAATATGATTTTTGTTTTATGTTCCTACATAAGGATTTATATTATACGACTCTTTGCAAGTGACATCTTTTATTGGTGAAGAACTATAAGTTATTTGTGAAAAAACTATAATTCATATTTATTACTACTTATCTCCATGCAGAGTATTACTATTTGTGTGATAATAGATACATAATTGGTCCATAATTTCTTACGCCATATAGAAGATGTCGGTACCATTTGGACGAATGGGGTCGTAGGAGATCATCTCCCCAAAATAAAGAAGAACACATCAATATGAAGCACTCCAAGACTTGAGAATTCATTGAAAAAGCATTTAGTCTCCTTAACATATGGTGGGCTACAATGTGAAGTCCTTCTTTCTATCCAATCCAACTCCACACACACCATCATGGCTTGTTGTTTGCTTCATAATTATACTAAGACAACTATGACAGAAGATCATTTGGAACATGAACTAAATAATTTGGAATTTATGCATGATGATGACACGGAAAATATTATTGATGCAGTAGGACCTACCCATAATGGACTACTTCGAGAACGAACCTAGCCAAATCAATGTTTGATAGTTGGAGAGAAAATATGTAGTTGTTTTCATTGCATTGTTAGAGGACTTATGTGTTATTTTAATTAAGATGAACAATGACTTGTTTGTTTTTCCTCATATCTATTTCACACATTAATCTTTGGGGTTGAAAAATTGCATTAGATATCTTTGTAATAATATATTGGTTCATTAATATTTTTTCAACCTAAAAATGTGCAACTTCCAATTCTGTTTTAGCATGTACTCAATGGTTTTGTGCATTTACGTAAATTGGTTCTTTTTTTCTTTAGGACACATGGAGGCCAAGGCGAGCAATGGGACGGAGCGAAAGTCAGAAACAAACACATCATGTACGATCTACATGGGAGGAAGAGGCATTGAACAACACACTGAAGGAAATTGTTGTCACTTATTGGAAGTGTGAGAATAGATTTTGGACATGTTATATTATGGTATTGGAAAGGGAAATGAAAAGGTTTTCCTAGATACTGATATTTATGCACAACCGCATATTGACTCTAAGGTCCACGTGTGGAGAAAGAATCACACATCCATTACTACTATGTTCAGCCATTTGGGATTTGGATAGAAAAGTGACACAAATATGATACAAGTGGAAACTAATTCATTATGGGATGATTATTTTCGAGTACTAGATTGGCCAATTCTTTCATCTTATATTTTAATGTATTTTGCTTATGTTATCTTGTTAACATTTGACTATTGTACTGATACCAACGCTAAGGGCATGCACTACAAATCGTATTCATACTTTACAACTTGACAAAAAAAAATTGGAAAGAAAATGGCAACTAAGGAGCATGTAGAGGACCTTCAAGATACTTAAAATCATCCAATCAACATGCCAACAAATGATCTCAATGATGAAATGAATACTTTCTACTAAAGATGTATCCCTCCCCCTATAAATTATTTTTGGTATTATTTTCTATTTCAAAAAATATGTGTTCTTGTAATATGTGGTTTAGATTGTACTGTTGATATTTTTTTTTTAAGTCATATTCTAATCACCATTCAGAAGTTCTATAAAACACTTCCAAATAGATACACTTTGTTCCCATTCAGGACTTTGTAGAACCTATATCTAACCATGCCCATAATTTGTAATTCTTTTGTTAAGGGATTGTTGTGCCTAACAAAATGTACATAAGCCTGTAAAATTGACATTTTTTAACAACCAACAATGTCCAATAATCTGATAAATGACTGAAAGGTCATGTAGTATGATTTATATAGTAGTATTGTTTATTTAGTACTATTTCCTTGCCTATTGGTCTATGTAAGTGTCTTCTATAGAATCTACAGTATATATTATGGGTCCTCATTTGAACTCCTTCTAACACTTCCACAAAATATATGCTCGTAATTAATACGAGTTCCCTTATATCATCATTCTTGACCCTTTATTTCAAGTAGTCACGGCGCATGACATGCTGTTTTTTTTTTATCATACTCTTTCATTTCCCGATAACAAGCTCAATTTTGAAAATACTATGTTTAAGGTTGTGAGTAGGGGATGGGTGAGGGATAAGGGATTTAAGATCATGCACAAGTTGAATAGATCAATGAAGGATAAAAGTACTCAAGAGGTGATGGACAGCTTGGATATAGTGGATTTGGAATTAAAAAAAAAATTAGCAACTTTGTTGATCATAAGTTTCAAGAACTCAACATTGACTGTGACGGTAGCTCTCTGTCAAATTTGCAACCAGTTGTCCAAGATATAGGTGCTGTTATAGGCTTGCCAGCTCAGGGCACTTCTCCACTAATCATATTTGTACTCAGGTTTTTTCGCTACCAGTTTTCATTTTTATTTTTATTTTTCCACATATTTTCTAGATTTATTTTTGGGCACACATAAGTGTGTGTGGTTGCATATTTACATGTTTGGATTATGTTTAAATTGTTGGCTTGCTAAGATTTAAAGAATTTATCAAATGTAATTGCAACTTTCTTTGTGTGGGTGTTGCAATTCTGCTCTCTCTCTATCTCTCTCTCTCCCTCCCCTCTCTCTCCCTCTCACTCTCCCCCTCTCCAGTGGTGTTTTAAGTGGTAATTGTGTAATGAAGACAAAATGATGACATATTATTTTTTTTTCTTTTTTACAAAATACACTTCATTCATGGCAAGTTTAACCTTTTAATAAAGAAAAAAAACTTCGCCTCGCCACACTCAAAAACAACAAATGGAAGAAAGAAACCAAAGTACGTCCAATTCAATTGAACAAGTTTGAAAGTTCATATTTTTCAATTGAATATCATGGATAGGTTGAAGAACTTTTGTATATATTATGAAATATAATGATATTTTTTAATTTTTTGTGTTTAGTAAGTATTTGAGATGAAAATATAATTTAGGGTAAGGATTTGATTTAGAATATTTGTGTTTGATTTACTTTTCATGTTACTTTTCATGTTACTTTTCATGTTATCGCGTTGCTAATTGCTCGGTTGTGTTCGGGCCTAATCATCCAAACACATTATTTTGTGTTCGAAGGATAGGTCGAACAGGAAGTATTCGATGCAGATAAAGGTTTCTTCGAAACATAGAGTCGAACATATGAAGCGGTGTTTGGTAGATACTTTCGAACATTTACTTAACTGTTTGACTATAAGTTTCGAATAGGACTTAAGATTGAACAATTTTTTTGTTTGGCTGTTACTTTTTAATAGTCACTAAAATATTGAAAAGTTAGACCAGAACGAAATAATACTAGAAGAATATGTCAGTCATTTTCATAAGATCTAATTTTGGCAATTTTTATGGCGCGTGTTTAGATGATTTGGGAGTACGAATAGTTGCACTCTTAAAAAATTTAAATAGAAAACATAAATTAATGATTAGTTTTGTAACACCTCAAAATTCTAGATAAAATTTTCTTTTATTTATATATATGGGTTTATTAAATTATAAAACTTGATTTAACGTAATAATTCAAACTTTGAGTGAGTCTCGTATACATTGGGTGCACTGTGCCACCCAATTTCTAATATTTTATTTTTTGAACTTAAAAAATATTATGGTGCACAATGTCTCGATGCACATAAGCTTTTGCGTCACACTTTAAACAATAGATTATGGTATCAATCCATTTAAAGAGATTGCCCTATTTTCTTAATTTTATAAATCTAGTTACTCACTCTTCAACTTTATTTACTATGACCGAGTCAAATTATCTTAACCCATGTTTCATTCATTACAAGAATTAAGCCCTTCAATTTTAAATTACCCCAATATATATAATAGATAAATCCCTCCAATTCGTTAAACCAACAAAATATAATGGCCCAAATTGTATTTATGTAATTCCAACCCATCGTAAATAATTGTGTTGGCCCATACAAGGACCATTACAAAACCCAGAATTCACCCGCCTTAATAAATTCCCGCCAACAAATGTCTATGCATGATTTGTATATGTGTGTGAGAAAGTTGATGAAAAAAAAGAGAATTGTGTACTTGGTGTTTGTGCAGTTAATCAGGTTTTAGGTTGCTCATATCAACTATATTGGTAGCCGATGTAACTTATAAAATATTCATTCAATTGGCCAAGAAAAGATGGGTGATGGGTGATGGGTGATTGGTGATGGGCGATGGATGACTGGAGCCCCTAATATGACAACTCTTTCTTCTCATGTTTTCTCTAAATTTCATCTAACAATTAGAGGGACTTCATCATTGGTTAATCCATTTGGTTGATTGGCAACTGTTCGAAAAAATGCTTGATAGAAACATGAAGAGCTATTGTTGTCGAACAAAATTTCTTGTAAGTTTCTGCGGAGAGGAGAGACTTCGGGGGGGAAAACTCTTGAGTTAGGATCAAGAGAGAAAACTGAATAATAAGAGGTCCAGATGGTTAATGGATTGTTGGGTTGGATTTCCAACTTGTGGAGATTGCAATACCAAATTTAATTGAGTTCCATGTGTTGGCCCAAATACTAAAAAAAGGAAAAGTCCATCTAGCCTAAATTTACTAAATATGGGAGAAGATCAACCTAAATGAACAAGACAATTTTGAAGAAAAAACAAGAGAGAGAGAGAATAGAGTTTTCGGATGGAGATCGAGTTTTGATTCTCCTAGATTCGGCAATCGACAACGGATTGTGGGGCAATTTTGGTGAGATCTTTCCAACGCTTGTTTTATATCAAGATTAGATTATCTTGAATCTTGAATCTTGTGATCAAATATATGTTGTGATAGATTGTAAACTTTGTATATTTGATTATAGAGGAGATTTTAGGTGGACTCCGGTCCCGTGGTTTTTAATCCTCACGTTGGAGAGGTTTTCCACGTTAAAATTGCTCGTGTCTATTTTTTTGGTTTTATTTGTTCTTTGGTTTTGCATCTTGGTATTGGTTATCCAATTTGATATTGATTCCTTACAGATTCACACAAGAGAGGGATAATTATTGTTTCCGCTGTGTAGTCAATTGATTTTTTTGGATTAGTTGAGTGTATTTATCCCAAAAAAGTGGTATCAGAGCGCCAGGTGGTGCTCTGTTCCTTGTGGTTAATATGAAAACAAATACAAATAGAATGGTGAATTTGAATGGTTCAAATTATCACATATGGAAGTGGGAAATGGAGGATTGTTTATATGTGAGATTTTTATCTACCCATTTTTTAAAGTATAAAGCCTGATGATAAAACTAATGCTCAATGGAACATTTGCATCGTCAAGTATGTGGTTATATCAAGCAGTGGGTGGACGATAATGTGTTGAATCATGTTAGTGAAGAAACTGATGCACGAGCTTTGTGGGAAAAACTTGAGCAAATGTATGCTAGAAAAACTAGAAACAAAAAGTTGTTTTTAATCAAGCAATTGATGAACTAGAAATATAAAGATGGATCTCCTATAACTGATCACTTGAATTCATTTCAGGGAATTATTAACCAATTGGCAGGAATGAATATCAAGTTTGAAGATGAAGTACAGGGCTTATGGCTTCTTGGTACATTACCGAATTCATGGGAGACTTTCAGAACATCTTTGTCTAATTCTGCTCCAGACAACACCATTACCATGGATTTGGCAAAGGGTAGTATTCTGAATGAGAAGATGAGACGAAAGTCACATGGCTCATTTCAACAATCAGATGTTTTAGTTACAGAGAAGAGGGCGAGAGGTACAAGCAAAGGTCCGAAGGGTAAAAACATAGACTAAAGCAAATCAAATAGATATGCAAAAGTCGAGTGTTGGAATTGTGGTACTTCAGGACATATAATGAAGTATTGTCAAAGACCCAAGAGAGATGATAAGAAAGAAAAGGAAAAACAAGGCAAGAAAGACAAAGAAGGAAAATGCGATGATCGTGTGTCTGTTGCAACAGGTGACTTCCTTCTTATTCGTGATCTTGATATTGTTAATCTTTCTTATCAAGAGACTAGTTGGGTAGTTGGCAGTGGTGCATCCATACATGCTACATCTCAGAGAGATATGTTTGCATCCTATACATCTGGTGATTTTGGGAATGTTAGGATGGGTGATAATGGTTTAGCTAAAGTCATTGGTATGAGAGATGTATGCTTGAAGACTAGTAATGGTACTGTATTGATTTTGAAAAATGTCAAGCATGTACCTGATCTTCGATTAAATTTGATATATATTGGAAAACTTGATGATGAGGGCTTTTGTAGTACGTTTTGTGATGGACGCTGGAAGCTCACAAAAGGTTCTTTGATTGTGGCGAAAGAAAACAAGTATTTCTCCTTGTACTTGATGCAAGGGAAGTTTCTTGATCGCTAAATAAATGTAATGGAAAATGATGTAAAAATTAAGTTGTGGCATAGCAGGCTTAATCACATCAGTGAGAAGGGGTTGATGGTCTTAGCCAAGAAAAATGTCATTCTGGAAATGAAAATGTATCCTTGAAGAAATGTGCTCACTGCATGGCAGGAAAGCAAACAAGAGTTGCTTTCAAAACAACTCCTCCTTCAAGAAAAATAGGTATTCTTGATTTAATATATTCTGATGTATGTGGTCCTATAAAAACAAAAACACTTAGTGGTGCTTTCTATTTTGTGACTTTTATAGATGATCACTCAAGAAAGACATTGGCTTATACATTGAAGATGAAGGACCAAATGTTTGATGTGTTCAAGCAGTTTCATGCCTTAGTTGAGAGGCAAAGTGGAAAAGTGTTGAAGTGCATTAGAACAGATAATGGGGGAGTATTGCAAGCAACAAGACATTCAACACCAAAAGACACCTCCCAAGACTCCTCAGTTGAATGGGCTTGTAGCAACGATGAACAGAACACAGATTGAAATCGTAAGATGTATTCTTTCAGAAGCAGGTTTGCCTACATCATTTCGGGTGAAGCTTTGAGTATTGTTGTACATATTTTAAATCTAACACCATGTGTTCCTTTAGACTTTGATGTTCCAGACATGGTTTGGTCAAGAAAGGATATTTCTTATAATCACTTGCATGTCTTTGGATATAATGCCTTCGTTCAAGATCTAAGCTTGATATGAAAACTCAACACTGTTTATGTATTGGTTATGGGCAGGATAAGTTTGGTTATAGATTTTATGACCCAGTTCAAAAGAAACTTGTTAGAAGTCGAGATGTTGTGTTTGTAAAGAATAAAACCTTGAAGGATATTCAGGAGGCACACACAACAACCTCTACACCAAGGGATGACCTAGTTGAGCCAAGAATAAGTCATCCTTATCATGATCCATCACTAGAAGTTCCAAAAGCACAGGTTGAGAGGCCACCTAGAAGCAGACATCCACCAGATGAATATGAGTTGGTCGCTGATGGGGGAGAACCTGAATGCTATGAAGAAGTAATGGAAGATGCTTACAAAAATGAGTGGTTAGATGAAATGCAAATGGAGATGACATCTTTGTATGAGAATGACACATTTGAATTGGTGAGACTACCAAAGGGAAAAAGAGTTTTGAAGAATAAGTGGATGTATAGGATAAAATAAAAAGAGCACACCTCACGACCACGGTTCAAAGCTAGATTGGTGGTCAAGGGTTTCAGTCAGAAGAAAGGCATTGACTTTGATGAGATATTATCTCTAGTTGTCAAGATGTCCTCTATTCGTATTGTGCTTGGTTTAGCAGCTAGCCTCGACCTAGAGATTGAGCAGATGGATGTCAAAACTGCCTTTCTTCATGGTACAGCAGGTAAGGAGATCTACATGGAGTAACCTGAAGGTTTTGGGATAAAAGGAAAAGAAGACTATATATGCAATCTGCAGAAAAGTTTGTACGAGTTAAAGTAAGCACCTAAATTGTGGTATCAAAAGTTTGAGTCCATTATAATAGAGCAGACTAGCAAAGAAAATTCTTGGGATTAGAATTTGTCGAGACAAATCGAACAAGATGTTGCACTTGTCATAAGAGCATTATATTGAGAAAGTGCTTGAGAGATTTAATATGAGCAAAACTAAAGTGGTTAGTTCTCCTCTTGCTACTCACTTTAAGCTTGGTGCTCATCTCAATCCTATTACCGACAATGAGAAGGAAGAAATGAAGAGAGTTCCATATGCCTCAGTCGTAGAAAGTTTGATGTATGCAATGGTGTGTACGAGGCCTGACATAGCTCATGCAGTTGGTGTTGTTAGCCGTTACTTATCCAATCCTGGAAAGGAGCATTGGGATGCAGTGAAGTGGATATTGAGATATCTACGAGGTACTTTGGGTTTGAGACTCACCTTTGGTGGTGGGAAGCCGGAGCTAGTTGGCTACACTGACTCAAATATGGCATCGGATGTGGATACAAGAAAATCCATCTCAGGTTACGTGATAACATTTTCTGGTGGTGCCGTGTCGTGGCAATCTAGATTGCAAAAGTGTGTTGCATTTTCTACGACCAAAGTAGATTATATTGCAGCAACAGAAGCATTCAAGGAGATGTTGTGGTTTAAGAAGTTTATGGAGGAGATTGGGCTCAAGCAAGAGAGGTATATAGTATTTTGTGACAATCAAAGTACTATCCATCTCAGTAAGAATTTCACTCCATTCAAGGTCGAAGCATATAGACGTGAGATATCATTGGATAAGAGACGTCATAAATGATAAGTTGCTTGAACTTGAAAAGATTCACACAAATGATAATGGTGCAGACATGATGACAAAAGCAATGTCTAGAGATAAGCTCGAGGTTTGTCGTGTGATAGAAGGGATGATTAATCTCTCCACATAGTCGGAAATGGGGAGATTTGTTGGGTTGGATTTCCAACTTGTAGATATTGCAATACCAAACTTAATTGAGATCCATATGTTGGCCCAAATACTAAAAGAAGGGAAAATTCATCTAGCCTAAATTCACTATATATATATATGGGAGAAGATCAACCTAAATGAATAGGCCAAGTTTGAAGAAAAAACAAGAGAGAGAGAGAAAAGAGTTTTTGGATGGAGATCGGGTTTTGATTCTCCTAGAGTCGGGAATCGATGACGGATCGTGAGCGGTTTTGGTGAGATATTTTCAACTCTTGTTTGATATCAAGATTAGATTATCTTGAATCTTGTGATTGAATATTTGTTGTGACGGATTGTAAACTTGGTGTACTCCTATATCTAATTATAGTAGAGATTTTGGGTGGACTCCGGTCTCATGGTTTTTACTCCTCACGTTGGGGAGATTTTCCACGTTAAAATTGCTCGTGCCTATTTGTTTGGTTTTATTTGTTCTTGCTTCCTAACAGATTCACACCAGAAAGGATAACTACTGTTTCCGCTGTGTAGTCAATTGATTGTTTTTTTATTAATTGAGTGTGTTTATCCCAACTGAATTTCTAAAATTTCCAATATTATTAAACGGTGCCATGCATGAAATGCCAAAAGTGTGTGTGTGCATGGTGATTTCACGAAAGAAAGCATTGATATAGCAGTTGCATCTGCCCCTTCTGTTGGATGCTTTTTTCGATTTTTATTTTATTTTTTAGGAAGCTAGAAATCACATTATTTTGCTTTTAGATTCTCCGAAATTTACCAAAATTAAGTTATTTCTTGATATTTAAATTTAGTAATCAGTGCATCAACTTGTTAAAGTCAAGAAACTAATAATTACTGTTATTTCTGGGTAATTGATTAATTTGTCCTAATAGACTGCACCTGTCGAGTTTGTGAGCATATTGGTTTCGAAAATAAATAGGGCACGTTGAAGTCTAGATCCAAAAATTCTCGAGTGGAACAGCATTTGAATTTGATATAATTAAAGGAGTTGACATGTTCTAATGTACCAGCTAAATAACATCGTTGTTCGTGAATATTAAATAAACAAACATTCCCTAAAACTCCATACCAACAAACAAAAAACTCCTTTTATATTTAGGATTATTACTAACGTGGATATATTAGAAGAGGCTTAAATGGTCACTTTGAAATATATGTTAATACAACGAACTTAAATTATTATAAACTATCATTACAATTATTATTATTACTATTATTATTATTATTATTATTATTATTAACCGAGCGCTAAGAAACTGTTCACAGGTATTCATGCACAATTTATTTAATAAACAAACATAAACGAACTCAAAAATGTGTCTGAAGCTTCTTTCTTCTACTAAATATAACCAAACTGACAATCTGTTCATTAACAAGCATACGCAAGAGAGCTATGAGCAGTACCCAGAATTGTTTCTGAGCACCAAGCGCAGATAAGAGCTCTATCATTTCTTTGTTATGATAATATGTTTTTGCAGCATCGACCTCAGGACAACAGAAAGTATGTTAACATGGTAAGAACCATATGAATATGTCACATACACACACAAATCAAAACAAAAATAAAGACTATCTCAATAAATATATGTTTGCAACTCATATAATTTTATAACTTCTGCTAAAAAATGGAAGCTGGGTACAATTTATAGAATTGGGATCATCTACAACAATAACTTTGTTCCGCAGAATTTGTCAAGGCTGAACCTGGGAAAAGTATGAGCATAAATAGATGACTTCATCATTCACCTGCACCTCCTTCCTGTTTCAAAGCAAACAACAGCTTGAGAGCATTCATAACCGAAATATAAACACTGAAGAGAAGGGTGCGTAGATTAAGCACATCAAAATGTGCCTATATAGATATAATAGCTATGTACACTCTAGCTGAAAAAGTGCGAAGAACAATGTGGTGTTAGTGGTACCATTATGGGGAATAAGCATAATGAAAGGAGGCAACACTGTGTTGCGTTTTAACTTGAGCTGGAATGGAAATGAATTCAGATGATGCATTCGTCTTCCGTGTGAATTACAAAGAAAAGAAACAAGAAATATACATCTTTTAGGGTTGGGTGGGATTGAAGGATTGAGGGTGGATCTGGAATCCGCAATAGCAAATCAACTGATGTTGTTTGGGTGGAAGGATTTGAAGAATGAAACTGAATTCCATCAGCGTCAGTTTGATTTTTTTTATTTTGGGGGGGGGGGGGATGTATTTGGGTCATTGTGTGAATTTTAAATGACTCCTCAATCCAAACACAACCTAAGTGATCTCTTACACAATCCTCATACATGCAAAGAAGATCTAATTTAAAATTAGTAAATACAATTTATATTATGCCACTGCTTTTGCTTACTACACTTGTAAGTTAAAATCCGGAATGCAAATTACCACCAACTAGTTGATCAGAAAGTGACCTGAAGCAAGCTAAAGCTCTTCAAAATTAAAGGTTAAAAGAGGCGTCCATTATTAGGCATTTCTCAAAAGAAGGTTGGCAAATTAAATTTTGAAATTTAAGCTAGCGTAAAAGCTTGTGCAAGTCATACCAAGGTGGGCGTATGCAGATCAGGTTGCCAACTTCAAGATCAACATCGCTGCACAATCTGGGGTTGAAGATGATACTCAGAGTCCTCTCTGTGCCTTTCATTTTTGTTCCCAAGTTATTCTCCCAATACGAGTTCTGAAGAGGCAAACAAACAAAATTATTTAATATGAAGGAGAGCTGTGTGATATCTTGTGATCTGTTCATGCTGTAATGCAGTTACAACGTCACAGCACCGTATTTCTCCTTGTTTCATGTTGCAATCAGATACATGATAAATCTAAATCTTTTTTAATTATTATTATATTTTTTATTTTTTTTATTTTGTAAGAACTTCTTGGAGGAGTTCTCCATGAAAGCGCACCAACAAAAGGATGAGGAACTAACTTTGGAAAAGAATCCAGCAGATGCAACTGCCTGTTAATATGCTAAGAGTATATTTATCATTTTTTTATATTCTAGCAGAAGCAAACCTTTCCATTACGAACGGAGGTGCAAGAACATACAATTAGCTTTGCCTCCAGAGATTTTGACAAAATTCTGACCAAAATTGACATTCCATCGTCTGAAAGCAAAAGAAATTCAGATTCAAGAAGATCAACATGCATACAATTGCTATTATGCTGTCAAGGTTTGCTTGGTACCCTTGAAACCGGATTTTGCACTTGCATTCTTTAGGGAATGCATCTCTCTTTCTTTATCACTCTGCATTAATTGCTGCAACTTTGTATGTAGTCCACTGCTGCACGATTTATTAGACAAAGTGGGGGGAAATGGAACAGGATTATAGCTGCCTCTTAAAATCATGTTATATAACCAAATTAAAAGCATTAGTACCATACCCACCACAAGGGTGGTTTTGGAAAAGCTACATGGAGCCCGACATCAATGAAAGAGGTTGTTCCAAAAGCTTCATCAAATTGATCTGCCATAGTCCTAGGGATAATTGACTTTACACTTTGAGCGTTCCCCTGAGACAACCAGTTTAACAGTCAAGCAGGTAAATTATCATATGCATCAATTGACAATTCTCACAACTCTGATAGCCATTCACCAATAAACTACCTCATCATCCTCACTTTGAAAAGGAGATCCACTATCCAAAGCCTCAGGTAGGTCATTGTCATCATCTACGATGACATCATGCAATGGAGACATATTTCTTTCTGACATCTTATGCACTCTTCTTCTCTTTTTCTGGATCTCCTGCATTCCTAATAGATTAGAGCCAAAAATGCAGATCTAGGAAAGCGAAACAGTCAACACAAACGAGACTAACCACTTCCGAATTTCCTTGCTGATCACTTCTCTCTAAGAAGCAATTCAGAAACTCAGCCATTGAATGCCCTTTGGTATCATGTTTATGGGCCAACTCAAATGGAACTATGTGGTTTCCTGACTGTTCGGTCTCGTTAGCATGGAAATTCAGCTGCAGCTCAGCCATATCATTGTCCATGTCATCATCAGCTGCAGCACCAATTTCATCTTCTACAGGGATATGATCAGATGAAGTCCTTCCATTGCTATCACTGACAACTGATGATTGATCTTTTTTATGTGAATGGAGAGGGAATGAAAATTTGGGCTTAGCTTTTTTCCTGCCACATCCACCTAACATATTGCAGATTAAGTACAATAAATGTCCGTAAATCCACAAACCCAAAAGCAAATTTTGACGAACTGTGAGAGAATCAAGTGATATGTAAACATAGATACATATTATTCGCAGATGCATGTTTGCTTTAGGGATTCTCTATCAAATGAGTGATGAACATAGGAGGCAACTAATATTTTTTCTTCTTTATTGCTTTGTGAAAAAAATGATGCTTAGTACCTCTAGAGGATTTCCTTTCGTTCATGAAGACATCGTGTGAGGAACAGCTAGCCTTCTCATTTGATCTAGCTAGTGCCTCCACTTCGCGACTTGCTTCAGACCATGTGCCACCTATATTCTTTTTTGCACTTCTAAGGGCAGGAGGGTCAATTTTCTGGATGTGACACCATTCAACGTTAAGAAACAGTGATTATCACAAAATAGGACAGCCTTTGATGGTTTACGACACACGACATTTCTTTAAAATAGAACACAAAAATGGCAGTGATGTTTCAACAAACACACCTCATCATCAGATATAATTTCTTCATCAGAATACGAGATTGAAGCAACCGCTGGTAAGTAGATCATCCCTTCATTGGAGCGAGGAAGGGTAGCAGTGGCAGCCCTGTGGAGGTGACTTGGACCATCCCCATGATTGAAAATAGGAATTTCAACTTCATCTTCAATATGATAAACTCCTTTTTTCTGTTAACGAATAAGATTCTGAGACAGAAACAACAACTATTGAACTTCCATTGAAATGTCACTCCTGTATTGTTAATCATATCCTCATCATTATACTTCAAACCATAATAGCACCACAAGAGAGAAGATTCAGAGCATACAACACCTGAAGAATAGCATTACTTCTTTGCAATGAGAACTTTTATTTTACATGTAGTAAAAGCAAGCTTCTTCGCTACCATCTTTTCCAGCACATCACATTATCAAATATATTCAGTACAGTGGAACCACATAGTTTGTGTAGTGCTAAAAATTATGGATCTCAGATTTTTTGAGAAAATACCGCATGGGATGCGCTGGACTCCTCAGTGGATTGAAGCTCACAAGACTCTGCAGAAATGCATCAGAATCCAACTAAATTTCAGAACGTTACTCTATACAATGCATCAATATAACTCAATTGTATAAACAAAAAAGAAATCACAGAAACTACCTCTGAGTATCTCAAGCTGTGAGAGAACCTGCATTGTGCCCTGCCAAAAAAAAACACATCGAATATCATAGCGAGGTAAAGCAATAGAAGAAAAAACATTAAATGTCCGTACATGGTCACGTGTTTCAATATCATCAATGCACAAAAAATCTCAAGTACCAATTTACTACTTCCATAAATGAACTTGCTTCACCTCACCTTAATTTTCAACAACAGTAGCTCAAAAGATGCATAAGAAGACCAGAGTCAACATTTGATTATGCATGGTTGATCAGAGAATTTACCTTGTTATTCTCTCCTCTACACAAGGAAATACTGTCCAAACCTTCCTCCTCTTCTGCCAGAGATCATCAGGATGAATACATGAAAAGATAATGAAATCCGATGTTAAATCAAGCAAAAAACTGCATGCCACTTACAACTTAATCAATACAAACGAAGAAACATAGCTAGCATAATCATAACCCTTATTGATCATCATACTTGATCACCTAAAATATTTCACAACATGTAGCAAAACCAAACACCCACCCACCCCCACCCATCATCAAATTTAGTAACGCAGCCAAAATAAAATAGTTACAACTTAAGCACAACATAACAGAATAAAATCCAAACTCTACAACAGCTTAAACAACACATGTACAAAGTAAAGCAGCATTGTTATTAATAAATAAATTGATAAATCATCTGAGCCTCACACTTACCGGAGATGCTCTGATCAGAATCATTACTTTCTACCGCATTATTTCCGAACTATAAATCAGCAAACAATCATTGTTAAATAACGGAAGCAATTTCAAGCAGAATGAAAAAATTACAGCTAAAATTACGACGATGTTACGTACTCTGACATCATTTCTCCTCCACATCTTTCTAGAACAAGTCAATGAAGATTGATGTAATGAAATTTCGCGCCCAATGATTGAAACCTTTTTTTCGACTGGGAAATGAAGTTTGCAGAGAGGAGGAACTCGGAGATGGCTAAAGTTGTTAGCAATACGTTGTAATACAGATGAAGAGGAGTGAGAAACAGCAATTATAGTTGTAAAAATTGGTCTGGTCAGAAAGTGTGTGTGTGTGTGTTTTTTTTTTTTTCTTTTTCAGGTAAATGGGCTGAAAGTTCGGCCCAGAATATAATATGTCTCTACCAATTATCCAATATATAAACTGTTCGGCCCGAAAATGATTAAAGTTTCACTATATTGAAAAATTTTAATATCTACAAATAGTAAAATTCTGTTAAATTTTTATTTCAAATTATGGAAAAAATTGGACATTTCTTTTTTTTTTTTAAGCCTTTTTTTCAAATATTTAGAACATAAAAAACTCTTTTCATTTTTTTAAGATTTGGACATTTAATATATCAAATTAATTTTCAAGATCTTTAATTTAATGCTCATATTACATATTTTAAAATAAGATATTAGATTGAAAAATGCAATTTTTTATCGATTATTTAGGCTAGATTTGAATATTAAGGGCCCGTTTACTTTGGTTGTTAGGATTAGATGGGATAGGATAGGAATTGGGACAAAACGTGGGATAGGGATAATTTATTAATTTTTATCCCGTGTTTACTTTGCAGGATAACTGTAGGATTTCGGAAGTGATTTATATCCTATCACCCGTTTACATTGTGGGATAAAGGTGGATAACTGTGAAATTACTGAATTGCCCTTAATATAGGGTATATATATGAGGACAGTTTTGTAAATATCGAATTTTAACAGGGGTAAAATAGTCATTTCCTATTCCTATCCCACGGGATAATTTTTATCCTGGGGTAACTGGCCGGATTACAATCCGCCATTTTATCCCAAGATTAGTCTTTTATCCCGGGTCGACTAGATTGACCCGGGATATAATCCTACGAAGTAAACGCCGGATAAACCATGACTAATTCCAGTAATCCAGGTTTATCCGGCCAAGTAAACGGGTCCTAAGGGTATGTTTGGTTGGACACTTTAGGAAGGAAGGAATGGGAATGATATGAAAAATAATTGCTTGATATAGAAGAGGGAATGTAATGAAACCCCACTTTTGGGGAATCAATCATTCCTCTCCTAAATGGGTGGAATGAAACTCATTCCCCACACCAATCATATTCATATTCATTTACATTTCTTCATATACCATCAAGCAGCCCATAATTAGTAATATTGGACTAATTATGTTTTAGATTACATACAAAAAATAAAGCAAATATTTTTATAATAAATACAAAATTATTGAATAATAAAATAATTCTTTATTTATTGAAAACACGATAAAAATTCTACTTTTATTAATTTTAACAAGTTGAATTGTGTCTAAAAGTTTGAAGTCCATTGGATTTTGGAGAAACACTAGAAACTTATTGTTGTTGGTGGTGGGGGTATTATTATTATTATTATTTTTATTATTATTATTATTATTATTATTATTATTATTATTATTATTATTATTATTATTATTATATACATGCATATTTCTCTTTTTTGCTGTCAATTTCTGCCATGGATATATAAATACTAATAATTTTCCCAAAATGCACAATTGATGAGTCATCCAAAGATGTGGGAAGAAGGTCTTAATCCAGTCCAGTTTGTTTTAATTCATAAATAGTAAGGTGACAGGGACCTAGCCAATAATTAAATTTCTGGAAAACCAGCATTTTGGGAGCAAAACAAGATGTGGTCCCTTGGCATCTAGGGTTCCTACAAGGACATTGCCATAGCTAATATATACTTCTTAATCATCTTGTATAATGCTACCCATTATATTCAACAAAGTTTAGTATTATATAGTCCCTCGATTCGTAGATTCTCTGCATATATATATATATATATATGTATATATCAAAATATTTTAACGCATACTGATGTAAATTGTGTATTAAGTTACTGTATTCATAATTAAATATTACGATTTCTGTACATCGAACAGTTACATGACTTTACCAATCAAAAATGTATATTTAAATGGATAAACTCACACATGATGTTTACTATATGCTATCAAAATCTTGAAACTCGGAGTTGGGATAGCAAAATTTGGGGTATTTACCAAGAAACCTCATAATTATAAAGTAATTACAGAACCATACAACTAGTTAATAAATTATATATATTTGGTCATCTATAATGGAACAAAGAACCTTAAAACACATTTTGTTTTTGAAGAAACTCAGATTGAAACAGTAAGAATTTGTATCCTTTGACGACCAAAGTTGAACCAGTCCTCAGTCTTGTTTGCTTTGACATGGATCCGATTCAAACAGTCCTTACTGAAGTGTACTAACCTACCTGATATATACATATATAATTATAAGAAACAAAAATTATAACCCTAAATCCACAAGTATAAATTATCACAAGAAAAGTTTAAAAAAAAAAAAAAAAAAGCCATAAGTAAACAGACAATTATCTGTAACTCGCAAGCTTTTTACTGTATTCAGTTTTACAAGTTCCAACATCCTCTTCACAAAATCAAGAAACTCCAAAAGAAAAAAGAAAAAAAAAAGTCAAATAATTAGTAAGCAAATCAGAAACTTGTAGATTCATACAACAGAAAACCCCAACTGATCTTCACAATCAGAACCCGAAGAAGTTGAAAAAGAAGTGAAAAATCACAGTAATTTGCATCAAGATTCATCCCAGAAATCAGCACCAAAAGAAAGAAAAAAACTATAATCAAACTTTTTTTAATTTTAAACAGCCCTAAAATCTTCTTTTCTCCATGAGATCGAACCTAAACGGCGCCGGAGCATTCCTCCCCGATTCCTCATCCCGTTGATCCTCAGAGCTAGCAGAAGCCTTATTCTGATTAGCCCTCTCCCCCTCAGCCTCTCTATACTTGCTCAGATACCTCTTCAACGGCTCGGCGTAATCGTCGAACCCCAAACTCCCCAAAGCCCAGCAAATATCATCCCCATTAACAGTTTTCCTCTTCTCTTTATGGCACTTATCAGAAGCCTCGCCAGTGACAAAGCTGATGAACTCTGAAACACATTCCTGCATGGTTTCCTTAGCTTCTTTGGAGATTTTCGCGTTGGCGGGTAGGATCTGCTTCATGATCCGCCCCACATTGGCTATCGGAAGGAGCCGATCCTGCTCCTTGACGCCGCCTTCGTCGTCGCCGCTCGAAACGGCAGCGCCATAACTGATGGTATATCTGAAGGCTCTTTGTTTGTCTGGGTTATTAGGGCCGATGTTGTCAACCATGTTTCTATATAGAGAAAGCTATGGATCCTCTAAGACACAGACACGTTGCGTTTCACATGTCTCTTGCTTGACTTTATATAGACGACGTGAGCAAATCTTGGATGTATATATATGTGTGTGTGTTTTGTGTGTATAGGTTAGGTTTCTTAAAATTATTAATATAGAGGTAAATAGTGTTGTATCTTGTATTATTATTTTTAATTTTTTAAATTATTTATGATTTAAAAATAAAGAAAATCTCTCTCCTTCTACAGAGTCACTGGTTGAATGAATCAAAATACATTGTGATACAAAGTATTTGATATGGCGTTATAATATTAAATTTTCAAAGTCTGAAAGGCCATAACCCTTCTAAGAACTAAGCTATGTAGTATTTGGCATGAAGCTGGCATTCATTGAATTACAATTGAATGCCTCTACATGAGAATACAAGCACGAGCTTGTTGGACGAGGTTGAAGCTATGACGGGAACCCGAGTCGTAGAGGCAAGAACCATACACTAATTGGTACGAGGGCACAATGGTTGTTCTTCCAATTTTCCAGACAAATTTTCAAATATTTGGAATAGACGATGTAATGCAATTCGTATATAAAAGAATTCCATCTCTCACAGATTTTAAATAGGATCAGGTTTATTTATATGGTGGACTTATAGGAGTAATTCTTTGCTCATACGTTAAATGTAAATTAATAGTGAATTTAACAAATAGGTATTACTTGCATTTTACTAAGTATAGAAATCATAAATCTTTATAAAACATAGAAATCGATAGCACACAAATTTATATTTTGTTGATGAGAGTTCTTGGAGTGGTTAGTTTGTAATTCGATAACATAGAGTTATCAATCACTTGAATAGGAGATCCTCTACTATATTTTGTATTTTATTTCATATTTCAATTTTATCTCTCTTTTTCGCCAAAGAAAATGATTTTATTTCAATAATAATACAATATAAAACATTAGAATTCTCTCAATCTTAAACTATGAAATAAATCAAGATGCCAAGGGTGTATAGTCAGCATCCTTTAAGGGGGCACAGTGGCAGGCAAGTTTTCAATGAATTGTACTGAGTTAGGTCACCTTTCTTAGCATTATTTTAATCAAATGTTGTCCAATTTAAAATCTCTAAATGTAGACTTAAATATTAAAAGATAAAAGGGCTTTGGGAATTTATAATTAATTATAGTACTTGTATATGGTCCCCTCCTTAATTTGGACTCAATTAGTTTAATTAATTAAATAATTAGCAGATTGATTATGGTTAGCTTTGGCGCACAAGCACCAGTGGCAGAGTGCAAGCTACCAAACAAAACCTAAAAAGAACCAAATTTTGAGGATTATAATCCAAACCCTAGCTAATTAATGTTGGGTTACCAGTCACCTGTGCTACTATTTAGGTCTAAGCTGCACAAATTACTATATATGTACATACATCTCTATCTTTCTCTCTCCCCCAGCTGTCAGTAGTGTACGTATCTCTTTATCCATTCCAAGAAATCTGGTATAATACTGCACATAAACAGAAATTAACTCTCTCAACAACAAAAATATAGTTAGATTGAGGGATTTCTTTGAATATATTTCTTTTATGCTTCTTAACTTTCATTATATTTAATATATGATATTTTACAGGTTTTTTATATTAATATTTAATTTTTTTACTAAAAAATACTAAAATTTAAAAGCTCATAAAAAATTATTGGTGTGACATTTCTAATTTTACTTACCACAAAAGAAGTTCAAATATTTTTCAGTAATTTCTAACGAGTTTCTTTAAATTCTAGCATATAAATTAAGCAAAATAAATATAAAAGTTCATTAAAAAAAGTCAAACATGTAAAATTAGAGAAGGTTAAAGTTAACAAACATAAATTGAATTTTTTCTATATGAATATAGTAAAATCTATAAATTAACATATTAATCTGTGCGTTTTTATCTTATTTACTTTATATAAATAGGTGCAAAATACATAAGGTGAAAGAAGCGTAAGAATACACGAATATCTATTATGTTATATACGTTTGATTTTGTGTGAAATTTTATCACACATATGCATCAATGATTTTAGTAAAATCCAAAACATATTATTTTCTATAATAAAAAATGACAATAATTTTTTTTGTTTTTTTAAATATAGATATAGGGAAAGATGAAATTATATTTTTGTAGTTTGGGCTTCTAGATATGGAAGGCACAAGATATATGAAAATAAGTAGTGGTCGACTATAGTACGTAAATTAGGCAAGTCAATTATTGGTGCAACTTATATATATATTGGATGTCACAATCTTAATGATGTAGGGTAAACCTTATTCACATGAAAACTCAGCATAATGAGAAAATGACCTAGTGATATATATATATATATATATATTAAATTTAAATAAGACAATATATAATTGAAGTGAATGTCCTTTGAACAGGGAACCGTAATTAATTGGACGTGTCAACCATACAAACTTAGGATACTACTAAATTCGTCTTAAAATAAATACTGTTTCAAAAAAATGTGTTCCAAAATATTTTTTATTTTAAGAATTTAAGATATAATTATTTTCTATTAATTTTCCAATTTTGCCCATCCTATAAATAATAACAGAAATTTGAAAAAATAGTCATTCTCTTGTATATCAAGTGCACGTGCAACACGATTTAAATTATTATTTGGTTAACTATAAAGTTTTACTTATTTAACAATCTCTAACAGTGTTCATTCATTACTCTAGTGCAAATTATGCACCACTTTAGCGTAAAATTTACATACTCTTTCCAACAGTTTGCACTACTTTCTCCAATAAAAAATAATATTATACAATAATCTTTATTTTTTTATTTTTAATATTTATTTTTATTACTAAATATTTGTTAAAAACATTATATATGTAATTTTATTTAACATTAAATTTTGAGATAATATTTATTTTACTTATATTCTTAAACTATCATATTCAAAAAATATATATATAATTGAATGTCAGGTAATGTTATGCAATTATATTTAAATTTGTATATAATATTTAAAATCTCATATACTTATTTAAATTATATTTTTATTATTATTTAAATTACACATCATATGATTTTAAAAAACTTGATTTAATTTTAGTTTGGATAATTGAGATAAAAAAATTACAATATTAAATATTAAAAAAATATAATCATATAAAAAAGAAAAGAAAAAAAAAGGAGCGCAATAAAAAATTTACGTTAAAAGTAGTGCAAAATTTTCAAAAACTTCAAACTGGTGCAGAGAATGGAGTACTGCTGGAAGGTGAAAATTGACGCCAAATGCCAAAGTAGCTTCTTGTTGGAGAAGCTCAACTATAAAGTATCACTATTTTTTAAGATAACTAATAAAAAATAATACATTTTAAATAACAAGCAATATTTTATAGTTAAACAAATAATACTTTAAATCATGTTGTACGTGCACCTGATGCACATAAGTTTTTGCGTTGAAAAAATTGTTAAGACCTAAGAAAATAGAGAAAGACACAATTTCTTAAAACTTATGCATATTAATTATACTTATATATATACATATGAGTTATTTATGAGCTTTTTAATGTATATGATTTTCTTAAACAAATATATATATATATATATATATATATATATATATCAATTTTGTATGATTTAATCGGTACATACAAGATATAATGTTGTCATATAATTTATTTGCATATTACCCAAATAAAAAGGAATATTTATTTAGGGTAGATAAGCAGAAAATGGAAAATGTAGGAAACGGGTTAGGTACGTACTTATAGCATATGAAACTAATTACTTTTGATGACATGCTCCTCTCATTTCTCCAATAAAATCTTGAAAGCTTAATTATTAATTAGATTAATAAAATACTATTATTAATTAGTGATCATATCTTGGTGCAGCTTTAATCAATTAATTTGCATCTTCAGGATAAATAAATACATGACCAAATTTATCTACACCCAATCTCAAATGAAATACTTTAATTGCTTTTTCTTTTTCTTTTTTTTTTGACATATTTTACTCTTTCCGACCTTTAAAAAAAAAGTCATATTTCTAATGACTATTTTATTTTTATTTTTTCATTATATTAAGTTACAAATTTTCAAAAAATATAAATTCATATTTATAAAACTTCTTTTGTTCAATGATTTAACATATAGTAAGTATCATATATAATTTGTTCGAATAATGAAACAATACCATAACTTTGATAACAAGACTTTTTTTTGCGGACAAAATATTTTATCAAACATAACTCTTTTTAGACGGAAAGAGTAGGTACTTTCAAAATATTACTCGAACACTTATTTAGTTGATTTTCTTTTTTTATTTTCAAATCATAATTTAGTTACAAAGAAAGATGGTTCAAATTCAGGAGTGTTGAATCTAGGTGGTGGTTGTTTATATTACTTGAACTTATATATCCCACTTTATCTAGTAAAATTGGGGTTTTAAAGGGGTCTAATATGAGAGTTTCGTGAGGAGATCGCTCATCCTAGAACTTCTTTCACTTAAAACTGTTAGATCAGAATTCGTGCGCGTATGTTGTGTTCAGTACTAATTCGAACTATAATTGAACTATGCAGAAGCGAAATAGTAGTTACAACAATTTCGATGAAGAATCCCTTCTTCCTCTTATGTATTTTTATTAGATAGAGTGTTTGTTCCCACAATTACATAGTTTGGACTTACACGTCATTAGACTCCCTCTAATACTAGCCAACCCTATACCACTCTCTTCTAACAACTTACTTGACCATCGAGTCCCCTAGATGGATTTGGCTACCAACTTCCGTACGGCAGAAATCTGAACTCTCCCGAGCCTAGTAGGCTGTACTCTCCCAAACCCAGCAGGCTGTACTCTCCCGAGCACAGTGGAAACCAGCGAGTGGTTCACTGACAGTTCGCCTTCTTGCTGGAACTGTACTGCGATATAAACTCTCAAATAAAACCGTCCCTCTCAAATAGGACGTCTCTTTCTATACATATGATAATGAATGTAATGTAACAGATATACTCTTCATCTTCAGCCCATGATATTATTTATAATCGTGTATCTTGCATCTCAAGAGTCCTCCGGTATCTTTTAACAAATCTATTTTGATATGCATATCTTCCTCCGATATCTTCGTCAAATCAGCCTTGATATGCATATCTCAAGTCCTCCGGTATCTTCATCATATCACCCTTGATATGCTTCGCAAATCTCCTTCAAGATTCTCTTCTTTGTTCCAGCCATGGTCTTACTTCCTTAAGTATCTCAAGATGGTTGACAAATGTATCTTTCATATCTTGTGTGTATCTTTGTATATCTTGTCCTTTCTTTGTTTTCCTTCCTTACAATATCTTGTTCTATATTTTTTAGATTATGCATATCTTCTTGTTCTTCATTCCTTCAATATCTCCAACCAACCAATCTTTCCTTCCTTGATTCATGATCTTTGCCATATCCTGCATGTAATTAATCTCATTAGATTTTCGATATATATGCCAACACACTTACTTTATCAATCTCCCCCTTTGGCATTTGGATCGAAAATCTCCTGTCAAGTTTCAAAATATGCATTATCTCCCCCTGACAACCAACTCCCCCTTGATTTGAGCTTTTTTACTATTGTATTATTCATTATCTTCGTCTCCCCCTTTTTCGAGCCATTTGGCTAAGGATTGGTGAACATAAAAAGACCATAAAATCCATTTTCAGTGTTGGTGCGGACTGCTCAAGAATATCAGAAGGACTAATTTGCCTAGAGATTGAACTGAGACCAATCGCCCTGTTCATTTCATATGTTCCTGCGAAAGAGAATGAAAAAGAGAAATTACAGAAAGACTAGGTCTTTAACACAAGGTGAATGTGAGAGATATCTTTAATAACAACGAACATGAACTGAACAACAGATATGAATTAATGGTGAGGGCAGAAAAAAGATTCAAGTCTCTTTGTAATATGTGACAAAATAAGTGCTGCTAGATATGGTTCAAATACACTGCTCAAACACTTCCCTTTCCATGCAGATTTTACCACGCGTTCACATCATAAGAGATCATACGAGAGAGGTTAATTGCCACTAGTCTCATATTCCTAGCCACCAGGCTCACTTACTCATATATTCCAATTTTCCATGGTTTACCCGTCGGTTTGTAGAGAGAGAGAGATCTAGATAGAGATACTAAAATAAAATAATGAGAAATTACTACACAAAGAGGATATAATGAATAAAAAGTAGGATTCAGTTCAAACTTTTACTCTCCTTTCAGCAGGCAATCCAATTTGAGGATACACTAAGACAAATCTAGGTTCTCAATTCATAGGTGCCTCTTTGGTTCTTTTTTTCTTTTTAAGAACATAGTTTTAAGAGTAGATTCCTTATCACTCCTTCTGCAGAAACCTTTTGTAATAGCTCGCAAACCACACAAGTAAGAACCACACTGGGAAAACCCTGTGTGACGAGCTCAACTATCCCTTATAACCCCTTTATGCGAACCAGAGGAGAATACTTTGGTAGCTTTCACAGACCTATCATTTTCTGTGCATGATGCTCAATCATACAGCTGATAGCTTGTCACTACATCATTTCAAGGTCGTAGCTCTTTCCAAGAAAAAATAAATTCAGACATATTGGATCCAAAGTTCAAGACAAACTGAATTTTAAACCTGTGTAGAGAGAATTTATGTCATATTTCCTCCAACCCCCTTTTTTCTCATTTATCTACTTAAGATAATTCAAGGTTCTTCCCTTTTTCTTTTTCATCTTTTTTTTTTTTTTTGTATTATTGAGCACAACAAATGCCCAGTGATTTCCTAAGAGAGATGAACCATTGGGAATTCAAGGCCTTGGTAAATATATCAGTAAGTTAGCTTAGAGTAGGAACATGTTCAAGTACAATAACACCTCCTCCACCAAGTCTCTAATGTAGTGATACCTGATGTCAATGTGCTTGGTTCAAGAGTGTTGCACAGGATTTTTAAACATATTTATAGCACTCATATTATCACAAAAAAAAAGTCATTGAGTCCAAGTTCATACCATAGTTGCACAACATGTGCATCATCCATACCAACTATGAACATGAACTCCCTACTGCAATGTAATCAGCTTCTGATGTGGATAAGGATATGCTATTATGTTTCTTGCTGAGCCATGACACCATATTGTTTCCAATAAAGAAGCATCCTCCCGAAGTACTTTTCCGATCGTCTATATCACCAGTCCAATCACTATCACAGTATGCTGCAAGAATAGGTTTAGTATCGAAAGAATATTTTAGTCTATAGTCAATAGTACCTGCCACATAGCGTATAATTCTTTTTACTGCCTTGAGGCCTGATTCATTTGCATTGGATTGAAATCTAGCACACAATCTCATACTAAAACTTATGTCAGGTCTACTTGCAGTAAGGTATAAGAGACTCTCTATCATGCTTCTATACAGTATTGGGTCAACGCTTGTTCCACTTTCATCTTTAGACAATTTGGTATTAATTCCCATCGGTGCTTGAGCAATCTTGCAGCCTTCAAGACCAAATTTCTTTACCAAGTTTCTGGCATATTTTTCTTGATGTATCATGATTCCATTGTTGTTTTGTTTAACCTGCAATCTAAGAAAATAGGATAGCTCACCAACAATACTCATTTCAAATTCTTGTGACATTACCTTAACAAAGTCGTTCACTTTGTTTTTGGATGTAGAGCCGAACACAATGTCATCCACATAAATCTGTACAAAGATAATGTCATTGTTCGACCACTAGGTGAACAGGGTCTGGTCTACCCCTCCTCGCTTGTATCCTTGTGCAAGTAGAAACTTCGTCAGTCTCTCATATCAAGCTCTTGGGGCTTGCTTCAGTCCATACAATGCCTTCTTCAGTTTGTACACATGATTTGGGTAATGTGGATCTTCAAAGCCTTTAGGTTGCTCTACATACGCTTCATCTTTTAAAAAAACCATTTAAAAATGCATTTTTCACATCTATTTGATAAAGTATGAATTTTTTAATACAAGCAAAGGATAGAAGGATTCTTACAGACTCCAATCGTGCAACTGGAGCAAAAGCTTCTTCGAAGTCAATTCCTTCAAGTTGCATGTATCCTTGAGCTACCAATTTGGCTTTGTTCCTTGTAATGTTTCCATGCTCATCAGTCTTGTTTTTTAAAATCCATTTAGTTCCAATGATGTTTGCATTGTTCGGTCGTGCTACGAGTGTCCATACACTATTTCTAGCAAATTGTTCCAACTCCTCTTGCATGGCCAATATCCAGCTGTCATCTTTGAGAGCCTCTTTTATGTTCTTAGGTTCGATCATAGAGGTATAACATGCATGATGTACTAAACCCTCCATTTTGCAGTAATCGAGTTTTGGTTTTCCACGTGTCTTTACACCTTCATTGAGATCTCTAATGATAAGTTCTTTCGGATGTTCCTTTTGAACTCTGGTGGAAGGTTCATGGTTCACCCGGCTTAGTTCTTGATGTTCCATGGCAATGGTACCTTTACTTTTATACTCTTTCACTTGATTCTCCAGTCTTTGAATAACTTCAGTGTCTGCTGTAGATCTGGCTTTTACGTCCAGGTGCATTCTCTCCAGATCCTCCAGAGTTGGATCATCGAAACTTAGTTCTTCAGGAAGCTCCAGTTCTTCTTCAGTTCGACCGAGTATGTGAGGCACAACTGATCTTTCGATGTATATGCAGCAAAGTTACTGGGATAGGTTGTTTCTTTTTCGTCAGGTTCTTCATCTCCTTCTGACTCAGATTCACTCCATGTGGTTTTTAGTGCTTTGTTCTTTCTCAAAAAATTTGGACATTCAGCTTGATGGTGTCCATATCCTCTGCATTCCCTGCATTGGTCAGAATCTTTTTGATTACCTTGTCTGAAGTTCGGAGTTTTGGATCCTCCTTTTCTGGCATTATCACCATAGTTTGAACTTTTGGTGAACTGTTGCCTCTGGTTGTACTTTTTGACGAACTTGTTGTAATTCTTTGTCAGTAGTGCCATTTTTGTAGTGCATCCCATGCATCCTTAGCCGTTTGACAGTGTATGATCAATTTGTGTCTCATCGGGTCAACAGAGGCCAGTATTGCATATAGTGCTATGTAGTTTGCATTTTCAGCACACTTTTCATCCTCCGTCCATAGGGTTCTTAGTTTGTCAACAATCTTTATTAGGTCTTTCCCATTCTGCATTTTTGGCCATGTCCACTTCGTTTGAATTGCCTCTCCACACCGTTTGGATCTCAAATAGATGATCATCATGGATTTCCAGAATGGGTAGTTTTGTCCATCGAGACAAGGAGGTCGCATTGATGTTCCTTTGTGAGTTCTCGTGTCTCTGTCCCTGGATCAACTTGTTTAAAAAAAAAAGAAAAAGAAAAAAAAACCTGCTCTGGTGCCAATTGTTAGATCAGAATTCATGCGCGTATGTTGTGTTTAGTACTAATTCGAACTATAATTGAACTATGCGAAAGCGAAATATTAGTTACAACAATTTCGCAGGAGAATCCCTTCTTCCTCTCAAGTATTTTTATTAGATAGAGTGTTTGTTCCCACAATTACATAGTTTGGACTTACACGTCATTAGACTCCCTCTAATACTAGCCAACCCTATACCACTCTCTTCTAACAACTTACTTGACTATCGAGTACCCTAGATGGATTTGGTAGCCGACTCTCGTACGGTAGAAATCTGAACTCTCCCGAGCCCAGTAGGCTATACTCTCCCGAGCCCAGCAGGTTGTACTCTCCCAAGCACAGTGGAAACCAGCGAGTGATTCACTGACAGCTCGCCTTCTTACTGGAACTGTACTACGATATAAGCTCTCAAATAAAACCGTCCCTCTCAAATAGGACGTCTCTTTCTCTGCATATGATAATGAATGTAATGTAACAGAGATACTCTTCATCTTCAGCCCATGGTCTTATTTATAATCATGTATCTTGTATCTCAAGAGTCCTCCGGTATCTTTTAACAAATCTGTTTTGATATGCATATCTTCCTCCAATATCTTCGTCAAATCAGCCTTGATATGCATATCTCAAGTCCTCCGGTATCTTCATCATATCACCCTTGATATGCTTCGCAAATCTCCTTCAAGATTCTCTTCTTTGTTCCAGCCATAGTATTGCTTCCTTGAATATCTCAAGATGGTTGACAAATGTATCTTTCATATCTTGTGTGTATCTTTGCATATCTTGTCCTTTGTTTGTTTTCCTTCCTTTCAATATCTTGTACTATATTTTTAAGATTATGCATATCTTCTTGATTTTCATTCCTTCAATATCTCCAACCAACCAATTTTTCCTTCCTTGATTCATGATCTTTGCCATATCCTGCATGTAATTCAAATCTCATTAGATTTTCGATATATATGCCAACACACTTACTTTATCAAAAACAATTTTAGGTTTAGATTCGGAGTAGAACTCTGTGTATTAATTAAAATTGGTTATTAGTAATACATTGCGTGGTTACTTAAATTGAGAAATGATGAAAATTCGAAACATTAGAGATTTATCAACATTTAGTTGTAAAAGATTTTAAAATAAATAATATAAATCTCTAATTTGTAAATCTATGATAATATAATACTAAAACAGTCTAAATATAGTTTTTTCGTTATATTTTTCAATTTGTTAAAAATATAAATAATTCTACCCCTTTTTTTACGTATGATATATTAAATTATTTTTCTTTTTCACGATCTTTAATTTTACACCCATATTACAAATTTAAAATGAGATATTAGATGCAAAAAATATAATTATTTTTGGTTGATTAATCGTGTAAGATTTTAATACTTGCTATGTATCACATTATTTGAATTGAATTGAATTTCAACTGCAAATAAATATTAACAAATATTTTTCTTATAAAAAGTATTACATAATTTAATTTTTATACATTAAAATTTATATACAAATAAGATTTATTTTGGAACGAATAACACATATATTTTAATATAAAATTATCTTTTTTAATATGTTTTTTCCAGTAAAATAATAAAATATTTTTTATATTATTAAATATTGATTAACTCAAAAGTATAATAAAAAGATATTTTATTTTATCTTTAAATATAATAGTATGTTCTCTCATGCAATGCACGAACATATTATTATAGTATAATATTATGAAATTTCAGAAAACATAAAATTAATATTTTTAAAAAATATATAATTATGTTCAATAATTTATATATGTAGCATGATTATAATAAGGATATAAATATTATATATAAAATCATATGTGAACATTAATTAATTTTATTTATAAAATACAATCATCAAATTACCAAATATATAGTATTTTCTTTTGAGAAAATTAAATAAAATTTGATATATCAATGTGACATTTTTTATGATTATATATAGCATAAAATCAGCTACAAATTCATAATTGATTTGTTAAAATCAAATAATTATGAAGATATATGATTTTTTTGTATTAGTCTTGATAAAATCAGTAACATTATCAATATTAACAAATAAAAATATAAAAATTTAAAATGAATGCCTATTGGTTAGAAATATAATAACATTTTCTAAAAATTCAAAAGAAAAATGGATGAAAAAAAATGATAATAACAAATATAGAAACAATCAGTTTATTATTATTATTATTATTATTATTATTATTATTATTATTATTATTATTATTATTACAAGTTGGGGATCACATGAGCAGTACTAGTATACATAATAAGAGGACCACCCAAAAAAAACAGAATATATATATATATATATATAATATTAATTTTAAATATAAAATATTCTTTCTTAAGTAATTGTGGTCATGGTATTTAAAGTAGTTTTATGCCGAACAAAATTGTGAGATAGTATTATTCAAAACAAAATATTATATAAAATATAATATATTATATTTTTATCTGAATTTTTTTTATATAAATATTATTATCGGATTATTAACTTATAATATAGAAGTGCTAATTTTTCTCACCGCATGATAAAGTATCACAAAACAGGATGAAATGATAATAAAATATTATTCAATAATTATATTATTACAAATATTAGAAATGATGGAAGGGGAAGGGGGAGGCACGTCACAAAATTCTAATTCGCATGGAAAATAAAGAATTGGATTGAAGATGGGTTAGCTAAGAAGGTGAGGTTGTAAAGGCAATGGTAAAGCAATCCGGATACCTCTTCACTCTTTATTGAATTCCTCCAATTTGGTTAAATAAATATTCATGGTTTTAGAATATAATTATTATTTTTTGCCCACTATCTACATAAATATTAATTTCTTATTTGGGTTTAACCAATAATCGTATTCCAACAGTACTGTGGCCAGGAATATGGAATATGGTTCAAAAATGAATTTGATTAAAAAAATAATAGGAGACTTTTGCTCTTATCAAGTAGGAAAAGCATTAGGACCACAAACTAAAGTAGGGATCTGGTTCAAGTTTTACTTCATTTTTTTAACTTCTTCTAAATCACCTCATCACTCTAAAGTTTTCCCAGTTTTATTTTTAAACCCAGATATTTTCTTCTATCCCCCACGTAATCATTCCCATCTTTATAGATTATGCCTGCTTTATACCTTTGCGTCCTCCAACCCAAGAAGCTCGCTCTTATAATATTGTCGTCGTTGATTTGATGTTGTATGTTTTTTTGTCGAGTTTTTTTTTTTTTTTTCTAAAATATTTCGTAATGATAGAGATTTATGTTTGCTCTTTCTTTTGATGATTGTTCCTTTATATTTCTAATTTGATTATTTCAATATAGACCACTGATCTAACCTACGAAAAACTCAATTAAGTAACTTCGCTCAATTCCTAAAAAAGTTGAGTTTGAGAACATTCATGTGATATTTTTCTTTTCTTTTATTTCTGCAGCACAAAACGATAACTATGTTGATATTGTATTTCAAAGTATTGAATGAAAGATATAAAATAATTTTAAATAATTATCACCAAAAAATTACATGAAATAAATCTAAACACAAGAAAAGTACAAATATTATATATATATATATATATAAGATAGATAGATACATAACAAATTGGAATCTGGATCGTAGATGGGACGGTGTGAATCAAACATTATATCCTAAGACGTAGTCGACTGAGTCTGAGTGGATGCAGGCATTGAATTCTTGAAAGTGACACAAAAAGGATTAGGCTTTTGTGGAACTCAACAAAATTTCACATTCTCTTCCCTCAAAAGTTCTCTGACATTCCTAAATACCCTTCATATGGCCCCTTCAAATTGTTCTTTTTTTTTACTTACATACAATATCAATATAATTAATTTATTGGTTTCAAATTAATAATTAAAGCCACATAATAATTAAACATAAAGTGTTTAATATATATGCTTGTCAAAAGGCAGATCTACTTGTCATTAGGCCCATTAGACTTGTGTGCCCTTTATTATCCTCTTTGATGGGCTTAAATACCCAACAACTTAATCTACTGGGCCTTTTTGTTCTCCCCTATAAAAATTGATTGGGCTTTCTGTTATGATAATGATTCCAGAAAAGCCCAATTCAAAATTTTACCGACTCATTTCCTGAATGAGCCGCCAGTTTTGAGCCTAGTTGGCTGCTTCCTAATGACTAAGTCTGATCGATACATTGCCATTTGCCAAGATCAAACTTAACAGAAGTTTGAACCCGATTCCATTATAATCGATAAACTCTGAACTCGACTCCACTCATCGACCCAATTTAATCATTTATAAAAATATTTTAAAATTTGTCATAATCTAATTTTAAAAGTTCGATATTAAAATATGACTCAAATCAAGCCGTTCATACACGTAAAGTTCGATATTGAAATATGACTCAAATCAAGCCGCTCCACACTTACGTGTGTGAACGAAAAATGGTTTGCAGTTGAAAAATAGTTTGATAATATACAAGCTCTTTGCTGTTATCTAGTAGGAAAAGCATTAGGACCACGAACTAAAGTAAAGATCAGGTTTTTAAGATTAAGTTTTTATGAGAAAAAGCTTTTTTTGGGAAAATTAATTTTAAAAAGGAAGGTATCATACCAATTCGTCTCTTGATCTTAAATTATTGTGTAAATTTTAATGATGCAAAAATCAGCTTGAACAGTGTCCAGTAGATCTGATTTTATTTGCATTTGTATTTATTTAGGCGGGTGATTAATCGATCTAGGTGGACACCAAGCACCAAAACATAATTTCTTTTTCATTTTTTGTTATGTAGAGAGGGAGAGAGAGAGATCTTAATCTTTGTTTTCATGTTTTTATCTTAAAATTAAATTATATAATAAAATGTTAAATTATGTATTAATAGAACAATATTTAAAAAATATTATAAACATGATATGAAAAAATATAAAAATAACAAATTTAGAAAATATTTACAAAAATAAACAAATGAGCTTGTCTAGAACCCTAAAATAACCGACTATCAATTTTTAAATTTTGCAACTCTAATGAATTTAGAAGTTTTGTGCTTGATTTAATAAATTAATTACAAAGTAGATTGGTGCTGGTTTGGTCAATACATGTGTTCACGTCTCATTGCTATCAAATAAAAATTGCTTCGACTTTTCAGAAAACTCTCCGTATGTACATAAAATCATGCCAATGTTAAATTATTAATTGAAAATAAAACTTTTTATTATTACATTCCTGAATCAATCACATGTTCCAGAATTTTAGGAACATATCCATATATATTTGTGTAACAAACTTTATTTTAAATTAAAAAAAAATTATGTTAATAAAATTAGGTCATCAATTTTCAAATCACACATGACTGGATTTAATAAAATATATTTTCTATTTTATGGCTAACAATAATATCACTGAAAACAGTGACAGATTAATTGTCATAAATATTAATTTTGTCACATATTAATTTGGATTAATTATCGTAACTATTGAGAGTATAATGGTTAAATTTTATTGGAATGTGACACTACAGAATTTCTCATATATTAATTGTACGCATTTTGATCATAAATATATTATATTTATATTGAAAAAATTAAACAATACATAAATATATAATATGTAAATTAAAATATTTGTATTCTTATATATTAGTAATTTATTACACATATACATTGTACATATATATATATATATGTTTATATTAATTACTATAAATACATTTTGCAAATTCTTTGATATATATTTATATATACATCTGTTCCCGAAAACAGAAAATCAATTTGGTCCGTAAAATGATGCATCTGAGTTTTGATTTTGATTTTAAAAATGATTGTGGTGGCGTTGGGGACAGCCATTGATATTTGAAACAAGGCACGGCCCACATCATACAAGGGCGGTGATGATAAGACAACCAATATGCATCCACAGTTTCTGTACCTCTTTTCAAACGTGCTTTACGGCATTGTACATTTGAAGCAGAGAAAAAACCAAGGGCAGCAATTGACCTAAATGTACAACCAAATATAGCTGAGGGGACAATGCATGAGTAATGATTTGTGGATGGTTGCTTTTAGAGTGAAATATTGTTTAAATATTCTCACCTTTTCTGATAATCTTTTATCAAGTCAAAAAGGTCTAAGATTGGGAGAAAGAAAGCCACCCCCACCCCCCACCCCCCACCCCCCACCGAACTATTATCAATGTCACTTTGAAAGATAGATTTTATTTTTCTTTTTTAAATAAATTTACGAGTTACTCTCTTGTTCATCGGCTCTATTATATAATTTAATTTACAGTATTACTCATTTAATTAAAATATATTATTTAAAAAGTATTACTGTTGGGTAGTTATAATTTTCAAGTAAACACATAATATTTTTTAGCTAAATAAATAATATTTTAAATTAACTTGCACGGTACACCAGATACACATAAGTTTTTGCGATTGTATAAATATGTTTAGTTGCATAGTTTCGTTATTAATCGATTAATATTAGGGTTCAATCTCCAATTTTAAAAATTCTCACTCAAATAAAAAGGGGATACTAAAGATTTTAACAACCTTAAAGTGAAATGATAAAAGAGCTATAAAGATGATTAACTTTATGCTAAGTTGAATAGGATTTTGCAATAATTAGATATGGGGAGCATGATTTTCAAATTTTACTATATTTTTAATCCCGTTTTAAATAAATCAAGGGATCAAAACAGGCCAATTATGAGAATATAGGAAGGACTTTTGGTGGAAATTTTATTTCTCAAATAAATTTCTTATATGTATATATATATATATATATATTTGACTTTTTCCTCATAAACGTTTTATTACTTTTTTTCCCCTTTTTCAACTTCAAAAAAAAGTGTAAATCCAAAGGACTAACTTTGAAAAAATAATGAAGTTGCTAAAGCCAAAAATGTACAAATGAAAGTGCAGGGATTAAAAAAAAAACACACACACACACACACACACAAAACAGAAAACCTAAGAAAAGAAAAAAATTAAAATTATGGGAATAGATGAGGCAAAAATAGAATAAAATGAAACTATAGGGGATAAAATGTGTTTTCCTAGATCGTAACGTCCGTCCACCAAAAGTACAAAAAGAGTAATTAAAAGTTGAAATTGGCACGTCTACAATATTAATTAGATTTATGAGAGGTTACTTATAAAATTCCATTTAAATATGGCTTAATGGCAATATATATATATATATATGCATATGTATATGTATATATTGTAAATGATGTTTACAAAAATTTCAAATTAAGCCTTATTTTTTCAAATTGGCAAAAGAAAAAAAATCAAAATATCGTAAAAATTACAATTAATCTTGATTCTTTGCATTTCGAATCACTGACACATTGTTTAGTGATTGAAATCCACGTGTTTTGACAAAATAACAACATGAGACATTCACTCCAACATTAAAAATACATCCTTGATCTATATTGCAATTATATGTGAAACTAGAATTATTTTTTCCTAACTTTAAAAAGTTACTTTTTTTACCAATATTGTAATTATGTTTTGGCCAAATTAATAGAAAAAAAAAAAAGCATCAATTTTGAATTTCACAAAGAACTAAATTTTTGCAAATTAAATCTTTCAATAACCACTAAACACATTAAATTTTTCAAATAGACCGACACATTTATAAGTTCTTTTGAAATTAAAAAAATTTCAGAAAAAATATTGTATCAATTAAAATATATATAATTTTTTAAGAAAAAAATTAATAAATATAATTATTCATATCTGAAAAAAAAAATCAAATTAGAACTTCGGTGATGAAACACCATTTAAAAAGAAATATTTCTACCCACAAACTTATATATTCTAAGTTCTAACATCAAATAAATATATTTTATTTCAATCAAGAATAATAATCTTGTTAGGTTTCTTTGTCAAGGTGGGCCCACAGGGTTACAATCAAACTGAATACAAATAATAGAGCTGATCCGTCTTTGGTTTTTGTTTCTTACATTGTGGAGTGCCTTTTTTTCATTTAGAAAATCAATTATTTTTAATATTATATATTAATAATTAAATACCAAATTGACTAAGTTGCTCCTATGCTAGTCTGCAAGAATCTTAATTGCTCTTTCAGCTATCAAATTTTATTCAATTAATGTCAAAATCAAAGAAATTAAAGTAATAAATAAGTCCATTGTCGCTTTCATTAGTTAAAATTATGGAATAGGAAGAATAAATAAGAGTTCGATCTTTTATTTCATTTCACATTTCTTACCATATTACAATTTAGCTAACACAAATCATTAAAGCCAATTCATATTGTCTAACCTAGTCCAAGCCGATTGGCCAATAATTAAAATCAGGTTAGGATAAAATTTCATCGAACTACTAAATATTGATTTCAATTTTCCAACACTTTTAAAATATATTGAATTTTTCTAGGTTTGCTGGTCTCGGAACTAATATACTACAACTCATCTAAAATATAGGAGTAGGTCGGACTGGTCCATTGTGTTGGGTTGATTTTTTCAGTTGTACGTGTTATGTATTTATTAATAATATTAATTTACATAAATAATTTATACTAGTAAAATTAACGTGAAATGAAACACAAAGTAAAACTGAAGTTCCCGTGTGAATAATTAGCAGCGTGATAATCCGACTAATTTTGCTGGTTTAAGTGTATATGTTTGTTTAATTGTCCATTTAATCTGTATTTATGAAATACTTAACTGTGGAATTTTGTTGGATCATGGGTGTCATTACATGTATGTGCAGCTAATGCTGATTCATTAATTGTATCGAATTTCATCGATGAATCCCACGTACAATTTTTGTTCCTATTAGTGATGCTAGTGTTTGTAATATGCATCAAATTCTACTTTCTGTCTTCTTCTTGCTTCTGGTTTCAACTCGCTGGAATGCTTGCTTGTATTTTAGCAGACCTGTGGACGAAGTGGGACGACTCAAATGATAAAAACACACACCATATATAGATAAAAATAATACTTTATTTTTTAATTTTTTACTTTAAAGTTGAATTATTTTACATTTTTTTGTTTGGATCAATTACTTTCTCATCTTTTATTTTGAAATAGAATAGTCCTTCAACCATTATTATTATGTAAAATGATGATGATAAGAAGAGTTTGTATTCCAAATTAATAACTATTTAAACTAATTAAGTTTATTTTCAGGAACATAAAGTTTTTTTATTAGTGTTTTCACTGCATAATAAATTAAGGTGGAATTAACCCTGAAATAAATACTTCAAGGGGGCTTAATTTGATTAATAATTAAAAAAAAAAAAAAAGGGTAGATGGGTAATTACCACACCTCAGAGCAAAGGCTAGGTAGCAACAATAAGCTAGTTTTGCCATAATTAATATAAGCAGAATAATTGGCATTTAGCTATTTTGTTTTTCTTATTCATGTATATATGTGTGTGTGTGTAAAATGAATTAATTTTATGTCACTTATTTTATATTGTATTTCATATTTTATTTTATTATTTTAAATATATATCATGTGTTAATAGCAATATTATTATATACTCGTGTTGTATGATAATTGACAAAATTCAGTAATTCACTTTTGGAACTTATATATACAAACCATGAGTACTACAAATTTGAGAATAATAGAACTTCCAAAGGACAGTTCTTGTCTCCAGTATTAATTTAAAGGAGTAAAAATCTTGTTTTTTATTTTCTCCTCAAAATGCTATATTGAAAGAAACAAATACCAGCTTGTTTGGTTTCATCAATTTCTTAATTCAAATAAATTATAAATAAAATCTTATAATGTTACATCTACTGTACTATTTTAATCGATCAATTTGAAATTAAATCAATTGTAGCATCCATAATAAAAATCGATACATGTACATTCATGATATGCATATAAAGTAATTAAAGGTAGAGAGTAACAAAATATAATTTACTTATTTTAGCAACATTGAGAGAAAATGCAGTATCTTGCTTGCGGGGGGGGGGGGGGGGTCCAATTATTGGTTGTGAGGGGAACAAGAAATCTCTGTAACAACCCTTAATATATCTTTATTAATCATTACCTCCAATTATTTAATTTAAAACCTTCCATTTTTATATACTTTCTTAACGAGTTAATTTAAATGTGACCTATAATATTTCTCAGTAACTAATCTATGAAAAAAAAATACTGAAATTAATTTTATTTTTTTTAATTTATAAATAAATTTCCACTCACGTGCATGTGCATGTCTCTTTTATTCTTCTTTTCTTTTCCTTTTTTCAGAATTTTTTTTTGTAATGACTGGAAACAAAGTTGGGGGGTGGGATGGGGGGGGGGGGTATTGTCTGTTTATCACATAGTATAAGTATATAAATAGCATATAAGCCAAATAAGACCAAATTCATATGTTGATATCCCTATGCCAAACAACAGCTCTCTCTTCAACCTGAAAAACAGCAGAATTCTCTGCTCTTTTTTTGTCTTCCTCATTTTCATCTTCACCTCTTTGAAACAGTTAATTCAAGATTGATTCACCAAAAAAAGACACAAGTTTTTGTTTTTTTTAGAAAAAAAGCCTTTTCTATATATATTTTACTAAATCTTTCTAGATAATATATAATGTCAAATATTACAGGTGATGAAGGGAGCTTCTCTTCTGGTGAAGTCCAACAGCAGCAAGAAAAGCAGCTGCTTCTGAAACAGTCGAACCCCGATTCAACGAACAGCAATGGATCCTCCAGCTCGCAGCAGCAGAAACAACAGCAGCCTGCTAAGAAGAAGAGAAATTTACCAGGAACTCCAGGCAACGACTCTTTATCTTTTTCATTAATTTATGTTTGTAGATGATGATAATTACTTAGCCTATTCTCAAAACGCCTAAAATTTCAATAACTTTTCTGTTATTTTACTGTGTATCGTCTATAAAGATGAAACCATGAATCACAACTGTGTTGAATATATATTCATAGAAATTTCCAGTAATTCTGTATTGGAAGACTGTGTTGAATACATATATATATATATATGTATATATATAGATAGATTCATTAAGGTAGACTTAACACAAACTTTTAAAAGTGTTGTTGTAGATAAATTAATAGTTAACCAAAACTAGTGATTATTATTATTTAAAAAGAGTCCAATAATTGGCTTCAATATTACAATAATTGGTAGAGCTCCACACTATTGTTGATTGCACCTTTTTCTCCCCCTTTTGTATCCAAATGTATTCCATCTCTTGTTCTTGTTTTCAGACGAACAATCGAAGTCCCACGCCGGTTAGATAAGGGGATGGTCATGTGTTTATAAATATAGACATATCTCTTTCGGTATAAAACATTATGAAATGAACATAAAAGCCAAATCATATCAGTAAAACCCAAAATTGATAATATTATACCGATGATTGGGTTGTCTCATTTAATTAATTTGCACATGCATATGATCTTCATTATCATTTTAATGAGAAACCATCAATATTAATTCTTGTTCTAATTAATTAATCATAAATTAATGTTCTTTCAAATATGTGTTTTGATGTAAGAGAAGATTCGACAACATTTATAAGTGTCGATATATTTCTATCTATACAGACTCATGAGACTCAAAACGGACAATTATCATACAGATGGAGTAAACCATCTCATATTAAACTTTCACATGCATGTAATCTTCATTAGCATTTCAACGTGAAACTACGAATATTAATTCTTGTTCTAATTTACTAATTATATATGTGTGTGTGTGTGTGTGTGTTTCTATGTAAATGAAGACCCGACAGCAGAAGTTGTTGCCCTCTCCCCGACAACCCTAATGGCAACAAACAGATTCGTGTGCGAAATCTGCAACAAAGGGTTTCAGAGAGACCAGAATCTGCAGTTACACAGAAGGGGTCATAATCTGCCATGGAAGCTTCGGCAAAGGAGTAGTAGTGAGGTGAAGAAGCGGGTCTACATATGCCCTGAACCGACGTGTGTTCATCACAACCCAGCTCGGGCGCTGGGCGATCTCACCGGAATCAAGAAGCATTACAGCCGGAAACATGGAGAGAAGAAGTGGAAGTGTGACAAGTGTTCCAAGAAGTACGCCGTGCAGTCGGATTGGAAGGCTCATCACAAGACTTGTGGTACCAGGGAATACAAGTGTGATTGTGGAACTATCTTCTCCAGGTAATATATATGCTTGTTATTTTGGTGTCGATTACACACTTATTTGTGCCGTTTTCTCTAACTTCTATTATGTATTTCTAACCAAATTTTCATAAGTTCAAATATTTTTAACCACATCATGAAAATACAGGTTTTTTAGTTACTTTTCAAAAATAGTAGCATATTTCGAGGATTATGAACTTCGAGATATTTTTGAGAATATATTTTTTGAACAAATTTTGAGAATTATTGGATGAACTTTCAGATATAAAAACTCATGACTTTCTATATATTGTTATTTTGATGTGAATTACATATTAATATGCATTTTCTTTTTTGGCAAAAGTGAAAATAGTCATTTCAATGCTCGTATATAGTTCAAAGCTTAACAACATATCTTAAAGCTTTCCAAATATGTTAATTGAAACTTATAAGTCAAATAATCAACAATCACAGGGTTTTGCAACATATTTTAAAGTTTATGATTTTCGAGAGCTATTGGATGGGTTTTGAGAGGTTGAGGAGCTCATCCAATAGTTTTGTTATGAGATATTTTGAGGAGATTCTCGATATTTTAAAACTCAATAATTTTGAAATATGTGATATATTTGAGATATATTACAATTTTTTATAAATAAAAAAAAAAAAGTAGCTAAAATATATTATCATGAAAATTTTGATTAGAATGATGAAATACATTTTTTTTCTTCTAAATGTTGGACTGACTATATATTCTCTTGATCCATAGGAGAGACAGCTTCATCACTCATAGAGCATTTTGTGATGCACTGGCTGAAGAGAACAGCAAGGTGAACCATGGCATGATGGGCTCTCTCGGCCCGAATCTCTCTGCCCAACTTCCCGATCTCATGTCCACGATGCCCATACCCACCAATGCAAACACATCAATGGGCTTATCCGAATTCTGCAATCCATTGAAATCACTCCCCCAAGAACTTGTCCCAATCCCATTCAAGCCCATGAACATGGCCGCGGCAGCCGGGATGTTCTCCACCACCTCCGGCAACCTATTCGGCAGCCCGAGAAGCATGCCTTCGTCGTCATCCGGGCTTCAGCTGAGCTCGAGCTCAAGTCCATCGGGCTACAACTACCACCAAGACGGCAAGAATCTGGGCCCGATTATTGGATCACCCCAAATGTCCGCTACCGCCTTGCTGCAAAAAGCAGCCCAAATGGGCGCAACAGCTACTAATTCCATGAACTCACCCATGATGCAGAAGACCTTCGTCAGCACCATGGCCGGCCCGGATCACATAGCCGGGCCCAGGCCCCACGTGCATTCATACGACAACTTCCCGAGCCAAAACGAACAACCATCGCCTTTCAACGGAGGGTTCGCGGCTCAGTTGATGCATAAGAGCCCACATGAGGTGGCGCAGCTCTTTGACGGCGGATCCACCGTCGGTGACATGGTGATGTACGGCGGAATGCTGATGGGCGGAGATCAGAACCCGGGCGCCGGATTCTTGAAAAACGTGATGGAAGTGCAGGAGGGGAGTGATCAGAGTTGTGGGGTTGTGCAGGGGAGGAACGGGAATATTCCGGCGAGAAGTCAGACGAGATTCGGGTGCGAAAACGACATGACAACCGTGGATTTCTTGGGGGTGGGAGGATCGAATCAGAGATTGGAGATGAATCAAGAGAGGATGCAGGTAATGCAGAACAACCCATTTCATCATGGAGATTCAGACGTGGAAAAGCCACTCTACAACACGTTCTGATCTGATGGATGATGAAAGAGGTAGGGTTAGTTGTTAATTCTAAGCTCCTTATTATTATAAGAATGTTCATGAAATCAATTAATGAGATATATTATAAACATATTTACTGCTGTGTTTTAATGCTATTATTATCCTATATTTATTATATTCCACCAAATCATATATTAAATCTTTACCACCCGTTCAAAACATGTTAGTGTGTGTGTGTGTGTATATAAGTTATAATAGTTAGGGGCGTGCATCTTCTGTTCTTTCAATTGAATCGGCCGAACTATCAAAATCAAAATAACTTATTTTTTAAAAATAAAAATCGAACCGATTACTTAAAATTGAATCTTAATCAAACTGAAATATTTGGTTGATTTTTTTATTAACTCAAATATCCCAATTTTAACCAAAAAGTCTAATTATTTTAATTTTTTGAAATATAAACAATATTTTTTTTATTATGTGAAGAATAAAGTACAATTAATAAAAATCAAATAAATTGAGTCAAATTTTAAAAACAATATCAAATAAATTAAGAGTTCTCATGTAGAATATGCAATCATTTGATCGGTTCGATTAATTTCTAAAAATTAAAAACCAAAACTGAAATTTAAAATCGAACCAAATTTAAAAATTAATCAATTTCGGTGGATTAATTCGGTTTTGACTGAAATTTGGGCACAGTTCCAGAAAAAAACTTAATTTGAGTTGCAATATATAATTATGTGTGAAGATATAAGAATACTGATGAATTGGGACAAAGAGACCCGGCCCATTGACCCAATTTAAATGGGCTGCCTTCCAACAAAAGAGAGAACAAATTAAGCTCTGAAGCATGCATGATCTGTTTAACATGTATCTTCTCTCTTGACATGTATCCCTAAATAAATTATTAAAAGAAGAAACAAAAAATGGCTCAGACTGATTGCAATGACACCCAAAAGCTATATAGGTGATAATAGCAGAAATTATCTTTCGCCTCAAAATTGTTTTTTTTCAAAATTAAATTTTTTTTTATTTTTACTTATTCATTTATTTATAAAATAGGACCCTCATTTTGAAACAAAAATATTTTAAACATAAATTTTATTTTTAAATTAAGAAAACTCTCTCTCTCTCTCTCCTCAAACTAACACTACACTTACAATTATTTCATCCGCAATATTATGTAGAACATATTTTGGTAAAAAAGAAAAAAAGAATACGAAATAAAATACAATTATTTTTGTCCCGGCACCACTATTAAATGATGCATTCGAAGAAAGAAAAAAGAACACCATCACCACCAACACCAACACCAACACCAACAAATTTCTCGTCTTATTGTAACAAAAGCATCAGCCTTTGTTTATCGCCTCATAATAGACTATGAAAGACTTCATAACAAAATAATCTCTACAAATTAAATCAACTTATTTTGGGAGAGACTAGAGAGTAACATCTCTTATTTTTGTTTTTTTCATAAAGCTAAATCTACGCAAGTATTGTACGAGTCAGTAGTCAGCTCCAAAATTTACCTATCACGCCCGTTTGTAGTCCACCCCTCGACTCACCGAGTCACTGTTGGAACTCAGGCATCGGCCGCCCAAGCCGCAGCTGGATGGACACATGTAAGATGTTTGGCACAGCCTGTAAAATCTTCTTCTCAGCTTCTTTTGCAACCTCTACAGCATCCCTGGTTTTGCATCATTCAAAATAAGATGAGCATGGCGGAAAACTGGAACAAGAGGGAAGATTTCATCGTACTTTACCTCATCAAAGTGTCGGGGGGCATGGAAACCTCAATTTCAAGAAGAATCTGCCCTTGTAATGAGTGGCGAGTGATGCGCTGGACAGTCATTTTCTGAAAGCAATTTATTTTAAACAGGGGTGTGATCAAGCAATGGAAGGATGAATAAAGATGTCCTTTCTTCAATTTGAAGATTCCAATTGCATTCCAACACGAAATGATGAAAACAGCAAACTCATACCTCTGAGAAATCAGAGGATAAAATGTCGGAAACTGTTTCCTCAACATCAGTTTGCTCCAATAACGCGCTATTGCTCTGATGATCTGAGCTTTTGCAGGCTATTTGGGGGTTGATTACACTTTCCGAAATATGTGAAGTTGCCGGTTCTACAAGAAAATCAAGAAGGGATGTTTTCATCACATTGAGCAAACACCAAAGTATGATCTGATCATGTTTCAAGTTTGAATCTTCAAAATTTTGTTTGAATTAAGTTCTTAATACTTCCCACTTGTAAACATTTGGTCTTGTTCTCTCATTCAAACAAAATTAGAAGTATCGGGACCTGATGCTTACAAATGGAAGTACAGGGACCCAGAAAAAAGGTCCCGGTGAGTGTAGCAACTTGCTTACCTATGTGTATGAAGACTTCCGCTACTTCAGGATGGGACTGCTGAAGTTGGTGGCGAACATTTTCCCCGACATCATGTGCAGCACTGACGCTAGAAAAAGGATCTACCTACACAAGTAAATATTTGATAATATTGACTCTAAAATGTATATAAATGGATACCAACCAAGAAACTAATATGTTAGTACTACAAGTCTATTGTGCACACAATAATTAAAATTAGGAAATCTAACGAACCTCAACATCTACATCAAGATACAGATATGATCCTGCTCGCCTTCCTCTGAGGCGATTATATCCCTGAGTTTGCAACAGAGATATTAGACAGGGGAGTTGGATAATTGAAATATATGCATGATTATATGCATACCACATGGGCCCACATACTTTTCGAATATCATTTCTTATTCTTGCACCAAAGGTGACATGACATGTATAAAATCTTCACATACTACCACACTCCATGTGTTCAATAAAGCTTTTTCCTGGAAAAAGCTTTTAAACTCCCAAAAGAGAATGTGAGGCTCTTGCAAACTTTTATTGAAGTATGAAGACCCAAATTTAGTTTAAAAATAAGGTCTCATTTAACAAACTCAATTCGGTTTTGTATCACTCTGGCTACTAGAATATTAAAAACTCTTATCATCTTACGTCTAGATACCCCAACAACTTATGTTGATACCAGATGTAACATCTTATAAGCCTCCAACGCATCTTTATAAGATACAAGATCTCATAATAAGCCTGAGCAAACACCTTCTAAATCATGAGCTTAGAGAAAGTCCGGCAACCAGCCATGCATTGTATAGATATGATATGACACATAAGACACATCAATGCCAAGTCTTATGGTACCAAAGAACCCATAAGGGTATACAAAGCTGGCGAGCTCAGAACGAATCTAAATATGAAAAAAAAAAAAAAAAAAAAAAAAAAAAAAAAGAAGAAGAAGATGTGATTTTGCTTGGAATTTGAAATTTACTTGCCTTGACTCCCTCAACCCCAAGTATTGTGCGTTTATAAGGTTCCAGCTGTTGCGATGGAATAGCAGCATCCACCAATTCCAAGATACTATATATGTCCAGATGGAATTAGACAATGTCAGAACTCTTACTTTAGTCAACAAGTAATTATTTTCTCAAAAAACAAAGCTGAGAGATTATGTTGGAAGTTATGGAATTTAAGAATCAAGATGTTACAGATTTCTCGAGTGACCTCTTCAGACACTCACTAGGTATTGAGCACTTATCTAGATTGAAGTTGTAATAGCTAATGATAAGAAAGAAAATATATATTCATACTGTACCTCTGGTAACCACTTTCAAGTCCAGCCTTTAAAATCATTCCAGAAACAAGAAGTCCAGCAAGAGGATCAAGGTATCTAACCCCAAGAATAGATCCACCTAATAATGCAAGTTACAATAAACATCATTAGTAATTGTAAATGGCGGTGCAGGTAATTGATTAAATGATGTCAATTACATAATAGTTCTGGAGAATTCGTGAATAAAAAACAGAGCGATCGCTAAATAACAACAGGAATAAACTACGATGTGTATTTAAGCTTAAAGTCAAGAAGGATGCTTGCATAGAACCCACTTTGATACCCCTTAGTCAGCCAAAAATGGCAAACAATTATTAACTTTTACAGCCATAGTCAAACATAAAAGAATTTGGAAGAGAAATATTTACCAACCCCAACAAGAGCAACTACTGATGAAATTGCATCCGCACGATGATGCCAAGCATTGGCTTTCATGAGTCCACTGCCTGTCTTTTCGCCTGCCCTTTTTGTTATCCAGTATAACCTTGTTAAGATTTAAAAAAAAAAAATGCGAAGTTATCAACACAGAAATAAGAGGTAAATACATTATTTAAAAAATGGTTTCGTAGATTACGGAAAAAATCAACCGCAAGATAAAAGAAAGTGAATATTCTTGCAGATAAATAAACAAACAAATGACTTGTACCCTTCTTTAATAGCTATAGAAACTATAGTCATGTTCAATGCTAGAATTGGGTGGCCCATGTCAATCCCATGGTGATGTCCGCTTTGCTGGTTACTATGTGCATGGTCATGAACAACAGACTGATTAAATATCTCTGGAGCAACTGACGATATATCCTACACAAGCAAAATATTGGGAAAATAAGATACATAACAATGTAAAATGCAGAATCTTCAGTTTTCAACAATTCACATATGAGCTATTCGAGTTTCACACAGCAGAAAGTAATGTTTCCTCTCCACTTAAGATATAGTATAGATATATACCGCCAAGACATCCAAAGCATGCCAAGCAATGCCACCAGCAGTAGCCAAAAGCACACTGGATATTCCAAGGGCTCCTAACGTCTCAAACTTGCCGTGCCCTGAAATATGATGCATACAATAGATTGTCAAATAAGGTCAGTTTAATGAATACACAAAAAAATTTAAGAATGCTACATTTAGAACCAAAATACTCGTTAATCACTATCTTGATCTGCCAGTAAGCTTCTTGGTCAGAAACTACCAATTAAGTTTCACATTATGGGCTTGAACATCCAAGACAATTGAAGTTTGCATCATGATCGAAAATGATTGAAAGAAAGATGATGAAAACAAAAAGAGGATCCTTGAATTTAACATTAAAGCTAAGGCATAATCATTGAATGACAGATAAGTCTAGAGGTATTATATATTTAACAAGACTGACTCCTCAAACAACCCTGCAAGAATACTAGTGAATACACAGTGGCGTTTAGGCTAGCATTACAACTGTTATCACAATAAGCCACAATTGATAGGACTTAGCGTGTTATGGTTTTCATTAAAGGAGACAGTACAATAAGAACTTACAAATTTCACAATGTACCTAAACAGAATATGCATATGAGCAAACGCTATGATAATTTGAGCATGTTAAAATGTTGAAATAAACAAGTCAGAAGAAAACTGGAGACACAGTAAAACTCTTGCTAGCCACCCTGTAGGGGTTTTCAGTCAAAGCTTAAAACCATCAAACTATCTCTCTTTCGCAAAGCGTTCTTTTCAAACACCACTAATGGGTTTTCTTAAATCAAACAAATGATCCATTAAAGATTCTGAGACACACCTATTCATAGCTGGTGGTAACATTATTCTACAAATTACCATTCTGTGTAGCTGTGTCTGTTCAGTACTTGGAAGTCAATGTAATATATGAAAAAACTTCCATTGCAGAGGATATCGAAAAGTATATGAATGAAGACATATCGACATGCTGATGAGATGAACTCTTAACAACATGCAGCTGATTTTTCTAACATTAGAAACTAGTCACAGATCACTAAAACAAGGCAAATTTCAAGCTACAAACACATGGAATTAACCGAGAGTGCGTAGATACAGATCAAAGGTGACCATATGGATGTTCTTTATCCTTCGGAGCCTTTGCAGCTTTAAAGGACAACAATGCTACTCCACTCAATACCTAAGCCATTAGAGACGAGCACAATTAACTAAAAGAAAAACAAAAGTGAGAAAACAATTAAACAACATTATGTAAATGGCATCCAAAAAGGAACAAAAGTTGACCAAAATTCTTAAACTTTACCACATCAGAAACCGAATGAGCAGCATCAGCAATAATCGCGGTGCTGCCGGAGAGATATCCCGTAAAGGCTTTTCCGGCGGCCAATCCAATATCCGCCGCCAGGCCTAGACGGAAAATCTTCTCACCCTCTTTCCCCGATTGAAAATCATGGTGGTCATGATGGTGGTGGGAGTGACCGACATGCCACCGCCTGCAAATTTTAAAATTTGGGTTTTCAGAGTAAAGGGTTGAGTGATCATACAAGCTGGAATCCAGCGCAGCACAAGAAGTTCCGATGATCTTGGGATAAGAGCATGAAGAAGATGTGATTCTTGAGATGCAAGATTTGTTAATAGGGTTTAGATTTCTCAGGAATCTAAATCCCATTTTCTTCAAAAAAACCAATCAGCTAGCAGAATTTGAAATTGGGAGACCAAGGAGACAAGTACAAGCGTCTGATATAAGCAAGTTTATATGCCTGCACAAGGAAGCATTGCCCATGTCACAAAACAGGGGAATAAATATGTACCACACTTCTATTTGTATCTAAACTTTTAATAAAGTAACTTGATTGACTCTGTTCTTATTTCTAATGCTACATTCCATTGCTCGACTGCTTTGTTTGTATTTTAATAGTATTAAAAGCATACATTCTAATATAAATATTTGATCATTTTTATTTATAAAAAATATAAAAATAATTATATATTTATAAAATGTATCAACTTTTAATTAAAATGATTTGTCGACTATTCCACCAAATATAATAAGCCATTTAAGAAGTAACTTATTCTATCTATTATCATGATACATCAATTTTGCTTCTTATATTTCACATGTATTGTCAATAATAACTCAATTTATCAGAACGTGAATAATAATAACTCCATTCATTGAAGCTCAAGTAGGACATTTTAATAGCACCGTCTCACCATTACACCCACCTATAGTAGTGTATTAATGCAATTTCATCCGACATTTTATTTGATGCAGCATATATAAAATAGAATAAAATTTGTGGAGTCACTAAACCATTACAGAGAAACAATAAAGCAAATTTGACCTCAAATGCTTTAAAGCCCTTAACCAATGATCAAGAATGTCCGCATATTTCACCAAAAATATTTTTAAAAAATTAAATTACAGAAGCAAAACTACTCTAATTCCACCTTTCCACAAATGCCTATTTCCCATCCTGCATCCCTAAATTCAACAAAGATCCATCTCTGTATCAGAGCATCATAGAGAAAAAAGAATTACTGCTATCTTCTATGATCTTGCCACCTTTTATTACTGGCTTCTCGAAAACCAGAATGTTGAAGATTTTGCTGCATTGTCTTTCCATGCCTGTATCCATTCCTCAAATTCGCATTCGGGTCATCTTGGTGTCGGCCAGGTAAATACTCAGGGCGTCTAGACGGACTATTTTCCGGGCTCCACAACTCATATTCAGGCCTCTCTGCAAGGCTGTTTCTACCACCCCTGGTACCCCCTGAGCAAGCAGTGTAGTTGTTATTCACAGTTTGATTGTTTTGGTAAGGATAATTTGATTCAAAACTCTGCCTTGCTCTCATTGAATTGGAAACTGCAAGTTCCTGCATGTAGAGGGGCTGTGGTGGTGTAACCGAACGAGTCGGGTCGGCCTGAATTGTGGGGGATGATGCACTGGTTATATTAGATGGAGCCCCATTAAAGTTAGTCACTGTGTTTGGATTTAGCATCATTTCTGTGGTTAAGTGTAGTGTGTTTGAATAATTGGGCCGACTACTTTGGTGGTGCATTTGCCACTGTTGAGGCAACTGGAGAGAAGTTTGTAGAGATGGTACCGGCGGCACCGCCACCTGAGAATACTGTTGGGCGGTGGCTGATGGCTGAGCAGCCACCAATGCGGTGGTCGGAATCTGAGACTGATATACTCCGTTTGCCGGACCATGCTGCCTCGAAAATGGATTTCTCGAGAAGTCAGGCTTCAATCCATTCTGCATTGAAATTTTCCAAAACGAGAAAGAAATGAACATTATTCAGCAAAATCCCCAGCAAGAAAAAGGTGAAAGCATAAGCAGTTGGAAACTAGATATTCATTTTTATTATCTAACGATGAATTTGTGCTTTTCCTTCTCCATTATTTTATTATTTCAAATGAAACGACGTACTGCATTCTCGTTTTGAGTTTGGAAATCATCTTTGAAGTTCAAGAAAATTATCACTTGCTTCATAGTTTTATATAAACGCTGAAGTTACCATTTTATTTTCTCTTTCGTTCTTATTTTTCATCCGAAATGACCAAACGAAAAGGAAAGTGCAACACTAAGTTCACATTACGATCAAACAGTAGATTTGAAAAAAGTTTTAAGTAATTTTGCAGGAATTTCTCGACTCGAATACACAGTGTGCTATAATTACGCACCGGAACAGGGTCGCTCGAAGGTGTTGGAGATGGCAACGAAACCTCAACCATACTGTTAGCATTTCCAGCTAAATTTCCCAACGAGCTCACCCCGTTGGCTTTGATCATATCAAGCAGTTTCACTGTCTCATTGCTCGACAAATTACCAGCTTGCCCTGAAGTCAAAGCGAAAACCAGTTCCGGATTTTTCAACAATTCTGCAAGCAGTTCAAAGTCTGGTGCAGACACACTCTCGGATGAAGTAGAGGCGACAGGAGCTACAACCTCGTTGCAAGGGTTTGGATCACCGGGGGGTGTTTCCAACAGTTCAAAATCGGGCAACTGTTCGATGGGTATTTTGGGGGTTAAAGAATCGTCACAGTCCATTTCGCGGTCCCACGGTTCCCTTGGGTCCCGTGGAATTTCTTGTATTGTCCGGTAAATTACTTCTCTCTCTCGCCTAATTCGGTTTCTCTGAACTTCGACTTCTTTGCTACTGGCACCTTTACCAACACTCCATTCCTCATTGATTTCCACTTCTGCATGAAAGAGAAATTATTGGGGCATAAATAAAGACGAGCAATGAGCTAAACCAGCTCGAAACCTACACACACAAACTGTGTTTTGTGGGGATAAAAGTGTCCTTAGGAACCAGTTACGTTGAAGATGTTACATAGGATGTTCTTCATCAGTATAGTTGGAGGTTACAGAAGAAGACGAAATAAGGAGCCCACACACATGTGGACAAACGAAGGCTAAACTTCTTGAACAATTTTGCATTACATATTTGAATATTACAAGAAAGAATCAGATATCAATCACATATAGGGACTAAGAATCAAATAGAAACTATCTTATTACAACCCCTTAAATGCATATCACCAGAACTAGTTATGAAACGAAATACATGTTTCAACAGTAAAGCTACACTCAGAAAGGCTACTTAAAACAGCGTTTCTTCTTATTGTTACTTTTTTTCTGAGCACACGTTTGTTTTAATGTATTTTCTTGCAGTAACGTCGTCGCCATTTCCAAATTCAATCAAAATATTTATCGTTTTCATAAAAGAATGTTTAAGCACTATTACTGGAGCTTATTCAGGGAGACTGGCAAGTCATCGATTAATTGGATTGCACGGTGTGAAAGAGTACATAATATCCCCCAAGCAAACTTATTTATTAGTTTAGTTTCAGTTGTTCTATAAATTTCACTTTTAACACCTTACTAAAATTATCATGTAATAATATTGAATCGAATTCACATTCAGTTACTTGCCAAAGCTAACAATATATCCAATGTGCGAATCTAAAAAAATGCAGCAGTGGGTCAAGGATTCATTATCAGGGAAGCCCCATAATGATTTGATCGTTATACCATATTATGGATTTGGCTTACATATTAAGTGGCAGTAGAGACAAAGTTCAACCCCTATTATAGTGTGTGTGTGTGTGTGTGTTAAGGAACACCACCTGAGAAGATGGGGAGATTAAGGCGGAATCCCCAACACGAGTTAAAACAGCGGAATCATGTAAGTGCATCAAGAAGGGTGAAAAAATACCCGACCCGGGAAATCAGAACAATAAAACTATTTATTTTGTATGTTTTGGGATTCATAATTTGGTACTTTTTTAGATGGATTAAGAACAAAAAAAGAAATTGTAGCATTTGATTTTGTTTTGTTAGCGCCTTAGCAGACGAAAATTACAATGGATATCGATCTTTTTTTTGTTTTCGAGGGGGTTAGTGGATTAAAATTAATATAATACATTTTTATCCAATATGCTTAAAATTATATATTATAATTGCTGCATCGTAAACCAAAATAAAAATTGGGAAACAATAAAGTCTTGTTTTAGTGAAAGAAAAAGTTGATGTCGATCCCCAAATCAAGTATTTTAGTTGGACAAATGGGTTGCTGTTAAGTTCTTTTATCTTATTTTGTTTTTTTTCTAAATATAAATAGATATACGAAATCAAATGAGTGCAACGCAGGTCGTAAACAAATGTCAAAAAACGAAGAAAAAGTTTTGATGAGGTGGAAAAAAATTACATAAGATTAATAGCAAGTCTTGTTACACAAGGGCGGATACAGGATTTCCTATTAGGGGGGCCAAGACACACACACATATATTCACAAGATTATATGTACGTAATTAAGACGATATGCATGAAAACATATATATTCACAATTTTCTAGGGATCACTCCCCCCACTTTGCCCCCTTGAAAATATCTCCCAGGCGCTTCCTTCAGTTCCCTAAATGTATCTATTAATATATATTAGAAAGCAGCAAAATCACACAAGAAATAAATCTCTTCAAAAGAACAGGAAGTTACTTAATGGTAGAATTTGTCTTTCACAGATACAAAAATCAAAATACAATAATGTTATTTCACCTTAAACTTATATATTAATATGTTACTGAACAGGAAACTTTATGACAACAGGACAAGCAACTCTATACAGCTCAATAAATACTCAGCAACAATCCCCACAATGGAAAGGGGAAGAAAAAAAAGAGTTCACAAAAGAGACGGCGTCCATGGAAAGCTTCAATTGACGTTTCCAATAAATATTTATGAAAAAGAAACAAAATGCGGCGTTAATAAAGGTACAACATCCCAAGAACAAGTCCAGCAATTGAGTGAGGGTTACAAAATCCAATGATACTATCCATTCACCCATTGTTGGTTGTTTGGATTGATACGTATTTGAAATCCATCACTTTCATTTAAAATTTAATTTTTACGGACTTTGGGAAATTTGAAACCCACTGATTCAGAGGGATTTGAAATCCACAAATCATTGCATTTCAAATCCCTCAATTCAAACACAACCTAAGGAGAAAGCAATTCTAATTGAGGTGTTGTTACTATGAATTCATTAATTTCTCAACTTCATCACCTTATAGTATATAAATCTCAACAGCAAACCCTCCACTCGATTAAGAACAAAGCAGAGAGGCGAGTTTTATAGTTAATATTGAAAAGGAAAACCCACACTTGACAAAGCAACATTAAGCATATTTCAAATTGAGCTAAATAAAAAGGGGTCTACTTACTTTATTATCTAGAAAACTGTAGACTGCAACCAGAAAAGCACTAAGAGACCAATCAGAACAGCATGAAGAGGTAAAGAAAAATGCACCTGGAGGGGTCCGCCACGGGATCTGGATTCTCTTGCACTTTTTCCACAGGGGCTCCTCTAGATTCACAAGAGGGGTTTCAGGTGGACTAGCAATTTTGGAGAAAGAATCATCATGTTTCCTTTTTTCCTCATGTTCATTCTGATCATTAGATTTAGGGACCAATGGTGTGAAACTGGCATGCGAACCGGCACCTTTGTTCTCACTTTCAGATTTTATCTTTTCATCTGAACATGTAATTGTCTTTCCATGTTTATTCTGCATGAATTGAGCACGCATCTTCGCTTTCTGTATATCATCGGCAGATAGTGGGCGGCTTTGAGTTGCAGATGTTGATCTTGAAACCTGTGGAGTCCTAATAGCTACTCTCTGACTTGGATGATCCACCATCTGAACTTTTCGGCGCTCTCGTGTATCTATTGCTTGTTAAGACATACTAGTTCAAGAACCAAGAGAACTTAAGGGGAAAAATAAACTATTTCTAGAAGATTGTTAAAATCCCAAGTAATTAAAAAATAAAATATATACATATATGTAGCTCTTTCATCTTTACATGAATGTATCAGTTTGGGACTAAGGCATAAATATTCATTTTGCATTTTGGCTGGATTAGTTAAAGTTAAAACAAATAGAGAACCAAACTCTCCTCAAAAAAAAAGAAACAAAAACAAAATAAAAAAAATTAAAAAAAAATAATAATAAAAACAACAACAACAACAACAACAACAACAAGACAGTAACATATTTCCAAGGTTTGAGCAATGTTGAAATGTATCTATATCGATTCCAAACTCTACTAATGGCTAATCTTAAAGAATATCGATGTTTAATCTTGCTTCGAGTCTTAGCCTTCCTCTCCCATTAAATTTTCACAGGAGAGAAAAAAAAGACAAATTTATGTAATTTGCAGTGTAGAGGCTATATAATTAATTCACCAGCTCATTAGTTTAATGAGAATTCAAGCTTTTCAATAGTGTGTCACCATGATCTGTCAAAATAGTCCAACCCCACCCAAAAAACAGAGAACTTTCTACACTCTGGCAATTATAAATTGATACTATAAGCACTAATAACTGCAAGTAGAAACAAATTAATTTAGTCTGGTTAAATGAGCAGGAAAAGTGCAACACTAAATGCACCTGTTGACTAAAGGAAGAAGTCACGCATGCATCCATATTTTTTGAAAAAGCCAATGTATTAATGAGCAGCCTGTACACGCATTTCCCATATATTCTTCAGAGTGTAAACATCTCCACACCAACTAACAGACATGGATTCTTTGCTAGGGTCTTCGAAGTGCAATCCAGCTCTATTAACCTCTCATTTTCACACTTCATAGGCACTTATATTGTCAAAATTACAAACAAAAAAGAAAAACATCTTTTGAAGGTGGATTTTTAATAGGCTACTACCAACTTTTTATAAGAACTTAAAAATAGTTCGTAGAAAGATCAATCTTTTCGTAACTTGTATCCAAACAAATGGTAGGTACTTCCATTACTATTAAAAGTATAATATCCATTTACTTGTTAATAGCATGGCTGAAAAAATAAACATTTCAAACATAAATTCCACTTCACCACATCAGCATTCAAATTTCAAACTAATATAAAGCCTGACAAAAATACAAACTCCAAAATCTGATTTTGCTGCTTCACTACATGCAAATCAGCTAACCATTGTGTGAGGGTATTGAGGAGAGAGGAGAAGCCCCGATTCCTCCAAGACATTTTTAGTCAAAACTAACAGCAAAAGGCTACTTTAAGGGCCTAAAAGTTGGGTTATGCTTAGAAGCGACATCAGAAGCTAGTTTGTTCCATAAACAGCCCAAAAGCAACAACTATGCACGGGTCCATTCATTGGTCCCACAGCATCAATCATGTTATCTGTCTAATATGAAATCCAACTTGATATTTCATTTTTTTCCCCTTATATGTAAAAGATCTTATTAGCTTGTTGCATCATTTCAGTAATTTTATAACCTTGGGAATTCTAACTTGCACATTACAGGATACAGGCTCCTAGGTCAAATTTTCTTCACAATAACAATAAATATATAAATGTGTGTGTGTGTGTTTTGTATATCCTTGTCGTGTTTTTCTTCAAATGATGCTGTGTTTGGGTAGCTATCTCTCAGTAGCAATTTATCAATGATTTAGCTTTCCTCCTTGCTCTGTAGCCAGATGATTCACTCAAACATGGGGAATAGACTGAAGTCATTGGACAACTAAAAAAAATTCAAATAAAAAAGAGAAAATTTAGCCGAAGAAAACAAAAGAATGCAGATTCTTGTTGGCTATATAGTAGAATATTGTTATGTGTGGATGCATAAGAAAGGCTCCATTAAGTTATCATTAGTTTGAAAAGGTCGGCATCTCACTTCTCAACCAGCAGCTCCCACTACATTCCGAATAGAACTCCACATATAATTCTCTTATTATTCATAAACAACAGAAGGATACGTGATGGCAAAACACCTCGCTTTTTATTAGAGTCATCCCCTGGTGCTGTAAGCATTTTTAGAGACTGAGCAGCATCCAGCTTCCTGTGAAAGAAATCCTGGCTTAAAATTCATTGAATTTAATCATATCTGATGGCAACAGACTGATGGAAGCCACATACCTAGGGTAATCAGGATTGTCGCACAAAAACTTCAGAGCTTCTTCCTGAAGTTTTAAGAATAAAGTTAGCACTAATAGCAACACATTCTGAAAATAAATATTTTGTTAAGTCAACAAAAACTTACAGTGTTGCCATCTTTTAAGTCCCATGATTCATTGCCCATAACTTCACTAATGCTGCACATGAAATTACACTAACTCTCAAACAAAGTGAACAGAGCATTTTCCACATATATGTGTTAAAGGAATGAACTTGCCTCTGTTTCAACAGCATCTCATCCTGTAAATCAGTGGGTGATTTTATCCCATTGCTTTTCTTCAAAGATAGTTTCTTCCCAATCCACTTAGATAATAGAATTCTTGCCCTGTGGGAGATATCTGATTTTTCAAATCAGAAAAATGAGCCAACTAGGAAAGGAATTTCAAGCAATGTAGCTTGTGAATAGTAACCACAATCAAAAGTGAACTATGTCCTGAAACTGACATGTAATTTTATTTTACAACTGCATTAAGAGCATAGGAAAGCTGCATTCAATAATATGCTCTGTCGCAGAAGAGATGGAGCTAATATCCATATTCTAAAATGTATCCGAGTTTAATCAGTCAGTCACCAGAAATGTAGACAGATTTGTCAGCACATTAAGAACCAATTGTTGGCTTAAGCATTCTCAAGAAAAGCATAGAATTCGCTTATGCATGAAAGGAAGGGGGTAGCCATGGAGCTTATACTAGTATAAGAACACACCTGATGACCTGTAAAACCGCAGCCTATTAACGCTTTGCAATATGGCAGACATGTGCACAGGGAGTGCCTTGCTCATTGGCAAATAATCAAGCAACTGAAAATGCCACATTATCATTTAAAGCAATTGGGTGGTAGGCGGTAACTATTATAAATCAAGCAACAAACAAAATACATTTAGAAATACCTTAAGAATAACAAACAGAAAACTTGTTTGTTCTTCTTGAGCTGCTTCACATAACCATGTTGCTAATATCATTAGTCCACCTTCAGTTAAAAACCTGCAAGTACATAAGAATCAGATTGTAGTAAAACACAATTCATTCTATTTAATCATCACATCCATGAATAGAAATAGAAAGTACCAATTTAACACTGAAGGATTTTTCATACGTAAAATCCACCGCAACAATTTAACCTGTCCAGAGAACGATTCTTCTTTTCTCATTAAGTCAAATATATTTTCAATAAAATGGAGATCCGAATCAGTCGCGCCAGATAAACCCTCATGCCCTTTCGAGCAAGAAGGGCCTTCATCAGTATTTGTTGGAGTTGGAGGTATTGTGTCTAAAGGTGTTGGGCCTGTCAGCTCAGCGGTCATATTAGGATTTGAAGTGGATGTGATCCCATCATGCACCAAATCACAGGCAGAAGATCTAGTTGCCTTCTCTCTAGATAATCTGACAAATTTCCTCACTCTTGATCGCTGACCAGTAAAAAAATCCCGAACCTATATATAATAAACATTCAAATATCACTAATTTTATTACTAGTATCACTGAAGGGAATTTTTGTCCTGCAGTTTCCAGTATACTGACCAATCTACATTGACCGGCTTTTTCTTTTTTACAGAGGTTCCATCTCACAATCAACAAACTCGACCAATAAACATCAAACAGAGGTTTACGAGGAAGGTTTGGTCGCCATTGTTAAAAGAAAAGGAGTGGAGATTAAAACCTGAGTAACTGTAACTCCAAATTGAGCACTGATCTCCCGAGTTTCTCGCTTGCTAATTACATCTTTCATCGAGAACACAAGTTGCATGTACCTGACAGCCTTGGGGTTCAACAAATCTCTAGGTCTCTTTCCTGCATAAACAAATGCCAGTTAAGTACCACCAATAGTAAACCCAACACGTCCAAGTACATTGAACAACAAATTAACAAATAACCAAGAAGTCATACCCCCCCCCCCCCCACAAACCCCCAACCCACACCCACACCCAAAAAAGAAGGAAAATTATACAAATGGACTGAATCAACACAGTTACAAAAGCTATGCAGTCGATCAAGCATAATTTTTGTTAAGCTTATTATAGACATAAGTCCATGGTATTGATTGAGCATCAGTTAAAGTTTAATCTTGCGATGCAAGTTCTTGTGGAATCATAAACTGTTCACAGCAACAAGTTTCTCCAGCGGCAAATAGAACCCCATCATAACCAAGAATTCACCAATAATTCTATCAAAATAACTACATACAGACAGCAATCAAATAAGAGAACTAACTTCAAACATATGAATGAAACATGGAGAAGAAACAAACACACGGGATGAATACTCACCAATTTTGATTGACAAAGCTCCAGCGGCCTGCATTATATTTTCAATTAATCAGGGCGATCAATCAATAAACCAAATGCACAAAATTCAAAAGAGTTTAATGGAGTTGAAACCATCTCTTGAGAAAGGGGGTTGACGCCGGTTAATTTGCATTGTGTGGCGACTATCTCTTGCAGCTTCTCGATCTGATTCTCGAAAATATTCTTCTGTTCGTCCAACAATTCCTGATACGACGTAGTCGTCGACACCGCGAGTTCCATCAGTTGAGTATCTTTCGAAAACTCCATTCCTTACCAATTACCTGATCCAGAAAACACGCGCATTTCGGGTAAATTAATGCTAAAAGAACCGTAGAACATGCAAACAAATTGGGGCTCAATTTTCCTATGGGTTGGTGTTTCTGAAATTGGAAAGAGCTCAGATTAAAATCAGGAAAAGGGGAGCTGAAATAAAAAATTAGGGTTGCGAGCAATTCAACTAACTCTTTTCTTGTTACAGGACCGAAGTTCACTGACTCTGGAGTTAGCGGGCCACGCGCTCTACTTTCTTACCACAATGAAAATTATAAATTATGGGAAATTATTAGTCTATTAGTAAATATATTTTGGATGTTATTAAAAAATGACTTTTTTGTAGTTTAATATTTGCATTAATATTACTACCTTTTATAGCTTAAATTTGCTTTAGAAAAAACCAATATTTCATATTTTTTGTTTAAATATTCGGTGAGCTTTTAAAATTGGGAAAATAAACACTTGAACTTAGAACAAGTAGAATTCTTTCTAAGTATCAATTGATTTTTTTACTAAATAGAAAAGTTAACAAATTATATCATAATGTTTTAGGAAATTTAAAAATAATTAAATGGTCATGTTCAATTCGGGGGGCTTGGTATGGTTCCACACATTGAAGCGTACCCAATGAAGAAGGAGACTAACCACACCTCTAGCGAGATTTCATTCTAAAACCAATTAGGAATGGAAGAAGTGGCTCACTAGACATATACTGAGCCTTCCTTCTTTCAATGTTTCAATGTGGGATAACTCAAATGTAAAATCAATATATATTTCATCAGGTCATTTAATATTTTTAAAGAAAAAAATATAATTTGGGGATGGTGTTAATATTTTTAAGCTTTGGATTTGTTATTCTCTTAATAGAACTTATTTTTTTATTCTTTACTCTATTTAAACAATTTTAGAGTATTTTGTGATTTTATCTATTAAATTGAAAAGGGTCAAATTTTATAAATATTTTTGTCCTAAAAATAGTATGTTCAAAAGTAAAGATCTCGTTTTATCACAAAGTAAAATACTAGAAAATTTTCTACGTTACAGGTCTTTTAGGATAGATATAACATATATATATATATATTATAAAGAAAAGTTACCATAAAATTTTAGAAGCTAACAATTTTTTTTTAAGTAGTTTTCTAAGGATTTGAATATATCTTTTTTTAAACCATATATAATATATTTTTAATTGTTGAATAATGATAATATTATTTAGTAGTAGTAGTAAATAACTACTCCACCGTGTAATTTGGGGAATGTGAAGCTAATTAAAATAAATTTCAAGGATATGAAACTAATTAACATTAATTCTAGAATATATCGAAAGCTTATGTCTCAATTATTATGATTTTTTTAATTTCCTCCAAAGATAAGATATTATAGTAATATATTAAAATAAAATAAAAAAATAAAATTTCTTCTCTTATTTTCTACTCAAAAAAATTAAAAGATCACCATTTTGGGCTTCGGTTATAGCAAGATGATAAGAAAAAAATTAAGTGGATTAGCACAAATTGTGTTAAATCTATATTTCTTCTTTACCTTCATCATTTTCTCCATACTTAAAATTTATTATTCCTAAACATATATATATATATATAATATTTTTGTTATATACTATAATATTGTAAATATAAAATATGTTTGATCGGATCTTAAGCTGACGGTAGATATTTATAATCTATTTTTTATTTTTTTATTTCTTCAAAATCTATTTAAAATAAAAATTATTTTTAAAATAATACATAGATGTATTCTAAAATTAAGGAGATATTGTGCTTAGTCAACACTTAATAAATAACACATCACCAATTATATGTGGAGTATCACATTTGATAGAAAATATAACACTTATCTATAATTTGATTTTGTTATTAATCCCAAAAAATTCATCCAATTATCTTTCCATGATGCAAAGTTTTCCATTTTAACATTATTAAATAAAATAGATTAGTTAGGGTAAATAATGCAAATTATGAGAATCATATTATATTGGAATATGACACTATAAAACTTTTTGTGTTGATCAATAATAAAAAGGTATGCCTTAACGCTTTTTTTTGCCATTAATATTTATTTGACTAATATTTATATATAGAATTTATGTGGTTTTGAGGTTAGTTTTTATAGCTTTTTGCCTTATATATACACACACATATATAGTTTATGGCTTATAACAATTTTCTTTTTAATAATTTATTATGAATCATTATAAATAATTATAATTTGTTTAAATTAGATATAAGTTATATTGTAACTCCTGAATTTTTTTTCATCTTCGTTCGCTTAGAATTACATTCACTTTTTAAAAATAAAAATAAAAATAAATACTAGCAAAATCAAGAAAAAATTAACAAACAAGTTCAATAAAATAGTAATGTTCAAATATCCATCATATTTTGATAAATTTGTTTACTATTTAAGTGGTTTTATTTTATTTTTTATAAGTCAAACTATATCTATCATTGAGCGCGTCATTAGTTAATATGTCAAAGAAAAATATGTCTTTCAAATAAAGTTTTGCTTTTTCAACAAATTTAGCATTTCATTTTTTTTAAATATAAATTTTCAACTTAAACCATAAAAAAAATATTTGGATTAGGACCAAGAGTCTCAAGTTGAGACTCATAATCGTGTTTGTTTAATACCTTATAATTTAAAATTTAAAAACTCAAAATTCTCTAAATTAATAAAGTCATAAAAATTAAATAAATAACTAATAAAAAATAAATAGTCGTGCATCGCACGGGATAAGTTGCTAGTCCTTACTTAATATAAAAACAACGACGCTTAAAATAATGAATCTGCCACATGTCATTACCACAATAAATTGACAAAAAAATTATATCTATTTATTTTAATATATACTAAATATAAAAAAGAAATCCTAAAAATATGCTAAAAGGACACATGTCAATTCAAGAAATTTTCTACATTTTTTACTTAAAAATATATATTAGAAAAAACTATATATATATAAAAAGTAGTTTTTTAAACTTCAAATAACTTTTTTGTTGCAAATTTAATTTTACCATGTAACATATCAAATTGATCGTCTTTTCACGATCTTTAATTTAATATCAATATTGTATATATTACAATAAAATATTGTATTTAAAATATAAAATAAATATCTTATGAGTTTATTTGAAATGTTTTAGGTTTGAATAAAATTGGATTAAATTCTTAAACTAATAAAAAAAGTTAATTTTTATAGAATTAAATAATAAAATATTTCTTATAAAATAAAAATGTTATTTTATTAAGTATTAATCAGTTCATTCATTTGAATTTTTTTTATTGATTTTAAATATTTATATTGACTTTGAGGAATTATAATGGATTAGATTGAGTTTGAATTCTACAATTCAATTTATTGTACAATTTATTATTTATTAGATAACATTTTTGGGAAAATAACAATGCAGTATACATATGAATTTATACTTCAAATTAATTTGAATGGAACACTAAAATTTCTAAATTCTTGTATCTATTACATATTGAAATTATTATTTAATATTTGATTTTATGAATATATATATATATATGTATATATATATATATGTGTGTGTGTGTGTGTTTATATTTTGATAATTTTATTACTCGACAAAAGAAATGTACAAACAATATTTAAGGAAACCTAAATTTAGGTAATCCCAAAAATATATGTGTGTGTGTGTGTGTATATAAAGAAAAATAAAAACAAACAAAATATATTTAAAAAATGCATGATTTTTTTATTTTTTTAATCATTTAAAAAATGGTCTACTAGAAGATAAAAAGGAAAAAGACATGCCTTTTAAACACTAAAAATGTATGTCACTCACAACAATTTTTTTTTTTTTTTTTTGTATTTCATAACTAGTATGTTCTCCCGTGCGATGCACGGACATATTATTATAGTATAATATTATTAACTTTCATAAATATATAATATAATATTTTTTAAAAATATATAATTATATTCAATAATTTATATATGTACCGTGAGTATAATAAGTTTATAAATATTATATATAAAATCATATGTGAACATTAATTAATTTTATTTATAAAATACAACATCAAATTACTAAATATATATATATATATATGTAGTATTTTCTTTTAAAATCAAGAAAATTGAATAAAATCTGATATATCAATGTTAACATTTTTTTTATTATTATACATAGCATCGAATGTGCCACAATAATTAATATATTATATATTATATTATATAATCTAGAAAATTTAAAATACATTTTATCTTCAAGAGTCATCTCCATGAGCCGAAGCCTCTTTGGGCCATCATTCGGCATGCATCTAGGTAGCTTCATCCCATAAACTTGACCAATAACATCTTCTAAATCAGCACAAAAAATTAATATATCTGATTAGAATATCATATAGAAAAATTATAAATATTTAAAACTATAATAAATAAAAAATAGAGTACCAAACAAAAAGATTTCATCTTTCTTCTCTATACCAAATATCCAATCGAATGATTTGAAATTGAATATGTTCATAATGTGTGAACTTCTTGCTTGACTACAAATAGTATCACCCTACAAAAATAATGAAATTAAAATATGTTAAATATTGCATGTTACATACTACCAATTTTATCATATTTATTATAAAATTTAATTTTTGACGATACTTATTCATCCTTAAAAACGTTCAAAGTTGAAGATCTGATTTTTGCCTACAAATGTAGGTACATCGTAAGTGCGAACCAGATGAAGTCTATGAGTCCCTTTTTTTCAGATGAAAATCTTTCAAAAAGTTAAAAATAGTCAACATTACAGATCGATAAAGTAAGGTAAAAAAGTATATGAATAATGAGAGTACACAATGTAGACGACATAAAATAATACACTATTTATAATAAAAATTCAATGCAATAGACAGGTAGTGCTGAAAAATCTAGGAATCAGTTTAATAGATCAGTAGATATGATCATTCTATGGTGCAAATTATTTAGATATGAGATATATTATATATACGAACAGTTAGTTTAATAGATATGTATTGCTGAAATATGTAGGAATCAGTTTAACAGATCTGTAATAAAGCAAATCACGAAATTCTGTTAATTTTTTTTAAGAAACAACAATCATTCTTAATATTATAAAAATATAGAAATTAACAAAATCAAAAAAATTAATATTACTATTCTTGTGAATAAAAAAAGCGGAAAAATATGTGTTATTATAAATAGATGGACTTCTGCTATTATATATATATATATATATTGATACAAGTCTTTTATTTATTATATATATTATATGTCAGATTTACTATAAAGCAAATCATGAAATTTCCTAAAAAATCTGAACAACTATATTATAGTAAATCATGGAATTCTATATAAAATTTTAACAAACAACAGTCATTCTTAATATTATAATAAATATAAAAATTAATAAAATCAAAAATAATAATATTACTATTTTTCTGAATAAAAAAGGTGAGAAAACTATTTGTTACTATAAATAGATGAACTTCTACTATTATATATATAGATAGATATTTGTATACATCATAAACTCTTGCTTATACAGTTTTATATTTAAAAAATTCATATCGCTTATACATTTTATATTTTTTATAACAATAATATAATTTTATAAGAAATTATTAATATAATAAAATATATTATGTATTCCGTGCCGGACGAACATCCAGAGTGATCAAAAATTGAATCTACCAATGCTAACTTCATCAATTATGTAACACAAATACTACAAAAAGATATAAAATCTCAACTTTTAAGGGAAAATCAGACCAGGAGAAATGCAATCATCTCCTGAACTGACCCTGGTTGGGCTAAGCCCATATACATGACTTCCTCTATTGGGCCTTTGAGAATGGATTGACAGCCCAGTAGTAGCTTGAATGGATCAGATTTCGGCAAAGTCCATTTATTACGGACACATCATAGTACGTAGCTTATAAAGTCAAGCAAACTACTCAAGCCTAGTTTAGTTTAACCATAATAAATATTACAATGATTAAATGCTATAAATTCGAATAATTTGGATCCGCTGTAAAGAATTAAAACAGCAGATCCAAATTATTTGAATTTAAAATCATTCTAATAATTTCGAGTTGAGCCAGGCTTGTTTTCATCAAGCTTTTTGGAATTGCCTTTGATCATCCAACTTTTGTCTGTTTTACTTTTGATAGAGACTACAACTACAAATTGACTGAAAAAACAAAATGAAATTTTTAGCACTATAATAATAATTATATTATTATTACCCTGTGGAGAATATTTTACAGCTAGAATGTGAATACATCTTACAAGATTTACTAGAAAATAGATGCAAAATTTCCCACAAATGTGTTCCAAAAACAACAAGACGAGACATCCCAAAATTTTCAGAATCGACTTCTGACATATTCTTCAGAAGCTTGAAATACAATCTCCTGTTACATACCCCCACCTGCGCCAAAGAAGCAATGGTTACAATAATCTCATACTTCATGAGAGACGGGAGAGACAGAAAGTGAAGGGGTGGGAAAGTATATGAGCTCTCGATCCCAACCTCCTTTCTAACAGAGGAGGCCAGGTAACACTGAACCTAGCACAAGTTAGTGTGCATAAAGTATAAGCAAACAAATATTTTCTTTGATGATAAGAAGAAAATGAGAAGTTTTCTATAACATTTTGGGTGGGGGGAAGGGGTCACATGAATTGCAAGATACTTCAGCAAGGAAAAGAGACCGGTAAAGTACCTGGCAATGGTGGATGGTTGCAGAGTGATTATATCCAGAATGCCATTGGAAAACAAAGACCCTATCTGTATTTCCTTGAGAATCAGCTCCACATAAAACGCACATATACACCTTTCAGGGATAAACTTCCAGCCCATTCATTGATAAGAAACATAAATAACTTCCGCATTATTTTTCACTCCAGGTGAAACTTGTTTCACCAAATTATTCTACTCGTCTAGATGAATAAAAGGGGCAAACTAAGTCTGGCAAGAGTCCAAATGTATGAGCAGACCTGCAGGCATCATATGACACAATGTAAATGCCAGAAAAGAAGGCAAAATATAATCTCAGATTGCGTAATGGTGAAAGGAAATTTACCTGAGGATGCAATCCACTTTCTTTACTTAAATTTTCCCAGATCCGAGCAGGTCAGCAGGCCCAATGTTTTTATTATAAGCTTGGGAGATTACAAGAACCTCATCCTCTTAGGATCAATTTGTATATGAAATTGGGTCAGGATCAATCATAACAGCCATCAATGAAATGATTGAACGAAATGTTTTGATGTTCCACCATCTTAAAATTATCAAACAGTCCTTCATCAACCAATCGTGGGTCAGTTCATCATTCATACACTTGACACTATGCAGAAGTCACCATAATCATCAACCCAACTTGAAGAAAAAATTGAGGCCCTTATTATCGTTCAGAAGCAGGCATTAAAGAACTAAACAGGCAGTGAACTCAAATAGAACTGTACAGATTTGCAAGGGTGATATTCTGATTGAACTCATGATTCGAAGCACCGCATATTACTTGGTGAGGAGGAGGGACCCAAATTTGCATGATAGATTACAAGTATTTAACGACTGATGACTTCCATTGCAATACGCACAAGTCGCAATAAACACTCAACATCTTGGAAGTTGAAATCAAGGGCCTTTTTTAGTGGATGGATACTCTCTTTATGAGAGGCTTCTCCAAGTCTTGAAGTAGCAGCTGTGAAAGCAATTCTTGATTTCCTTGAGGCTTCCATTGCAAAGTTAGCGTCCTGTGCCTGTAAAAAGTAACATTAAGTGTGTATAAGTTTTAACACATGCAAATACGCAGACTGATTGGTGTTACAGAAATCAGAATTACAAGGCAACCTTATGTTACATCTCTCTGGATAAAGGAATTATAGATTGATGTCTATCCAAATACTATGGTGTGTATATTGATATGGTCAGTCAACAATCTAATAATACTTACAAAGTGCAGAACACGCAAGAGACCAGCCCGATTCTTTGAAGAGATGGTATGACTCCCAGAAACATGAGGAGACCCTACAACTTTGGCAGAGGCAGCCTTGTCTGCAGTTGCTTGGTGATTCAGATTGTCAACGTCAGAGGCAGAGGAGGAAGGAGATTCGCCTAAACAATAGTAATTAGGATGTCAAATTTGATGCACATTATCGAAATAAATAATTTAGGAAAAATAACTACAAAAACAGAGACTGTGTCTCATTAGTTCACTGTGTCAATCAATTACCAAATGGAGTCGGTGGAAGACAAGAAAAGTAATAACTTTCTGATATAGCTCTCTTAATATAAGGGGACGTAGCACTATTAAAGTTCTAACTGAATAGCAAAATGTCTGATGATGGTGCAATCATCCAAAGCCCAGCCCTTTCACAAGCAGATTATTATCCTAACCTTAGCCTCATCACGATATTAAGAGAACAGTAGAAGAACCAGCAGCAACAGTGATTTTGTTCCAAACCATATTAAAAACATTTTTGCATCTCAAATTACCAGGGGGGGCAATTTGCAGAGCATTTTGCAACTCAAGTCGGTCCCTGCTTGCACTGACATGTGAAGAATAGACCACTCGCATGTAAGCAACTTCCACACATTTATAGGCCAAAGCAGCAGCAGCCATGTCTTTTGCCTTTTCATATTCATGGGCACAAAACCTACCAAAAAGCAACTTATCAAACAACCAGAAATGATATGCAGTCGCTCCACGTCCATTACAGGATTAAACACATCAGATGGGGGAGAAATTGATATACATTGGATTCTCCTAAGGGATTGACCATAAAAAACACAAGAATATATCACACAGGTTAACCACTCCACAAGAATTTGCGAGTTCCAAACATCAGAAGCACAATGCAGCAGCGAGGTGGTTTATAGATGGTGATTATAGTTAACTTACTCGCAGAGTTTTGCAGTGCTGCTATATATCTGTATTGAGTGCATCAATTCATTATGCTTTGTGGCTTCACTACTTCCAGACTCCAATAAAGATGCTCCATGGAGAAATTTGAGGGCTGCTTGGAAGTAAAGCCCAATACTTTCAGTGGATCCGGAATTCTGCAAAAACAGAGTCAGTTACAGAATATTGGGAATATACAGAAAAAATTTGTGTCCAAATCACCCAACGTGCACAACCTTAAGCCGATCAGCCATGTGTTTGAGGTCCTTCGCCTCCTTTAAAGCATTATTAGCAGCATGACTCGTGGAATCCCTTCGAAGAGGACTTGGAGCTTCAACATCCCGAACCTTGTGAGAATTGGGTGTTGGATGCCTTATAGGCTGACCATTTGGGTTCTCAGACTTCTTTCTCTGGTTTTGTGCCTTCGGTGCATCTCCATTATCAAATGCATCAACAGCCAAAGCCTTTACACCATTTTCCTTTTGAGATCCAGACACACTGGCAACAGTCTCAGTGTGTACTCTTGCTAAGGGTGGAAGCGAGTGTGACTTCCCATTCCCATGAATTTCTGCCTGGTTGCTTTTCTTGGTTAATTTATCATTGTCATGCTCCTCTTGAAGATTACGTTTCTTATCCTGGCTTCTAATAGCATCTTGTCCATCATGAACAAATTTCTTTTGACTTGGTCCTTTACTGCTTTCATTTGATGCTCCTCCAGCACTATAATTCTTGCTTGCAAACTTCTCACCCTTACTAGGAGTGCCAGATTTCTCATCAGACTTATTTCTTCTACTCTTTGGCTTCTCATCGTGTAAATGCACATGATCCATAGAATCATTTCTCGAATCAGAAGCCTTGTCTTTTGAATATGAAGACAACCCCTTTCCAGATTTCTTGGAGTGATATCCACTATTCTCAGACTGGTCATTATTTGTTTTTGCTTCAACTTTACCTTGCTCAGAAGAATGTTTATTACTAGTGTGGTAATTACTTTGACATAACTGATCATTGTAGACATCAGTAACATGATCATTGGCGGTTACAATTGCATCTTTTTTCACCAATCCTGCTTGGTTGTTCCCTCCATCTTCACCACCTGAAAGCCTTCTTGGACTAACAACAGCTAGAGAACCAGAATCGTGAAAATCATCTGATCCATTAAGGTTTTTCCTTGTAGATGTGACCTTATCAGGATTAGAAAATCTCAAAGGAGATGAAGAAACTGATTCAACCGGGGATCCTTTAACTTCCTGGCCATTGGTTTTGTTTTTGTGTGAGCCAGATACCTTGGAAGAGCTTGAATTGGCTGCTACTGAAGGATGTACTGAACCTAGATCAGTTTTCAGATAATCTGCTGCCTGAGTGTTGCCCAGATATTGGCCATCATGCTGGTCCTTTGTACTCCTGCTTTTTCTGTCAGTTCCTACAGAAGGTTTGCTTCCACTGCTAGCTTTTCCCCCAGACTTGGAAAGTCTAGCTTTCTTGTCTTTCCTGTAGTCATTTTCAGACAATTCTTCTATAATATCACCAGTATGAATTCGAGAACCATGATGTTCCTTCGCTTTCCTTTTCCTCAAATCTTCATCATCACATTTTCCAGAAAAGTGCAAAGCATCGGTTGAAGTAGGAACATGCATTTCTGCACTCATACTTATTACTGCACTTTTCTTTGCTTCACCACTCAAATCCCTGTGGTTATGATATTTGAGTCGATCATTTCCTGCTGTATTATTTGACAAACTGGAAGAGCGACGACCTGCTTTTGAGGAAGACCCACCATTATCAGAAGTCCAATTTTCATCATCAAGATGTAATTCTTCACTCTTAATTCTTTTACAGGCTCTAGAACCCTCCATATCAGACTCTCGTTTGCTCTTCATCTTTATGTTTGTACCTAAGCATGTCATTCAAAAGAAATAAATTTACAATTTTCACTAAGACAAGTCCAAAAAGCTTAAAGTAAAGAACTCAACATGCGTACTTGAGATCATTCACTCAATAAGAGTGAAAAGTACATGATAATATACCTTTATCACTGTTGACAAGGGATATTTTTTCTGTTTTAGCATCACTGGACTTCTCAATTGACATACTTGAATGTCGCATATGCTGATGTCCAGATACATCTACAGAAGGTGAGTTGTTTCCACTGTTCAATTTATTTGTTTTTCCTGATGTCCCAAGGCTCTTCCGTCGCGAGTTCGATGAGTGGGTCGAACCATCCAAATCACCAGAATTTGCTGCCTTTGCTGACCCATGTTTTTTCTTCCCACTGATTGTTGCAGTTGGGATTGCAGCATTTTGGTGTTCTTGAGCAGGACGTTTAGCATCAACTAAGGTCAATCCCACCTGAGTCACAGTTCGAGTGTCTTGATTCTCTGAAGCAGGGGCAGGAATAGTAGCAACAGGATGGTAAAGGGCTCTTAAAGCATTAGTTGTCTCCTCCTCTGGGACATTACAACGGTTCATTCCAGGCCTGCACAAATCAGAAAATAGTAAGCTGCCCATATAGAAGAACTTTTACCCAGACAACACACATACACACACTAACAGAGAGAGAGAGAGAGAGAAAGCTCTTGCCAACATAGAGCGCATGCCCATCAAGGCCTGTAGTTGATAATTTTCAATCAACTACAACCCTGATGATCAGACAGAAACTGACCAAAAATTTATGTCACTTAAAATAAATCCTGAAATAATACAAATTAAAATAACAGAACTTACAGCCAATCAAGCATCTTGCAAAGCCATTTGTCAGGAAGACTTTTAGGATTTGTACCAAGTGGAAGAAGTCTCCATTGTTTACACTTGTCGCATTCCACCCAATCTTCTTTTACCAGAGGAATCATTCCTATTAGAGCGTCAGAACTCTGACCGTTTTCATAGGGAGGAGCCAAATGAGAAGCAGGTCTATGATAATTTTCTGGGGGCAGCGGTTTTTCCAATGTTCTGTTGTTGTGCTTTTCTTTAGTCATGTTATGGTCTTTGCTTGAGCTTCTTTTTCCAACTAGTTGAGGACTTTTTAACCTTCCTGAGGATGTCATTTCCCCCGAAATCGATTCATTATCACCATCTTCAAATTCTACGTCTCCAAAGAAGTCTTTATACCTATCCCCTGGTTTTGTGTGGTCCTTTGGGAGATCAAGTGAATCATTTTTAGGTATGATACAATTAGTATGAGAGCCCTTCCCACGGTGAGGAGTCAGAGAAGACTCAACCATTAATTCATCTTTTGCTATATGTGCACCTTCAGAGCCTTTACTTCGGGATATTTTTGGTTTCCTCTTGCTTCCAGTATATGATTTCTCAAGTGCTGATTCTAAACCTTCCTCAATAACAGGTCCTTTCTGAACAACTAACTGCTTTGAGGGATCAGAGGGTTCAACAGAACTAAGAGCCTTTATTCCCTTAGAGGCATTTGACTCAGACTGGTCCAAAGTGTGACATTTCTCTGCCTTGGTTCCATCCTCCTGAGGACAAGCTGAAACAATGCTGACAAGATTTCCTTCTTTAGATTCAGAAACCTTGCCTGACGAACCCAATCTTCCACCCAATTTTTCAACTCTGCCAATACTTAAATCAGATTCATTATCCAAATGCCCCTTCTCAACAAATGGAGAGAAGGTTTCTCCCTTGACTCCATCTTTCAGAACAATTGTTGCAGTGGATGTGTCTTTTGTGGGATCAGCAACCATATGCTGAGAACTTGATAAAAGTGGAAGTTTCAAAGCATTGGAGACAAGCTCCTCACACCCTAACATGTCAATATCAGTTTCTTTTTCCTTCTTCAAGGGAGAAACATTGCTATCCACAGTACAGTTATTTTTTTGATACGTTAAATGTATTGAGAAATCATTATCCTTTTCAGATGGCATCAACTTTTTCTGCTCTAGAACTCTCTGATTGCTCCTATTAGAAAGAGATCCATTTACTAACATTCCAGAACTTTTGCTTGTTTTTTCGACTACTTTAGTTTCAGACTTTCCCTTGACCTTCCTTTTTTCAGGCAGATGAATCAGATCTTCCGACAAGGGGGATAAAAGCAGTTCCCCACTACAGGATGTTATAATCTGCTTGAGAACAGCAGTAATGAGAAGTATTAAACTTTATATAGAAAAGAAGAATCCATCATAGTTCTCATAAATCAATATAAATGATAAGTATCATAGTTTACCTGAAGAATACTGGTGGGTGATTCCTCTGGCACATCCAAGAGTTTACCACATTGCCCTTCACTGGTTGTGGGACTGTCATCCAACGAAGATGATGGTGAAACTACAAGACCGAGCCCACTGTAGATTTCAGCATTCTTCTGTGTTGACAAATTTTCAGAGCCAACTTTGATTCGAACCTTCAGACTTCTCTGATCGCTTACAGACTTCTTATTGATTCCACTTTTTAAGCTGGATTCGTCAGCATGTTTAGGTTGTAAGTAGCCACTGCCTTTCAAGGAACTTCCCGCTGATACAGCCTTTGCTGAAGCAGGTCGGGACCTTGTTGAAGGAGAAGCACTTGATGAAGCAAAGTTCTGTCTTTGGTCCTAAATTAAAGAAAACGTCAATTGCTCAAGTAAACACAAATTCATGTCAGGCTATACGTTCTAGTTTGCTTTTCCAGAGAAAGCTGAAAACAAGCTTCTACCTCTGTATGCAGCTTTCTTGGTGATCTTGGTGACTCATAGTTATGAAACTCTGCTGGACTCCTTGTATGAGACCCAGATGGACTACGCTGATAAGTAGGTAAAAAAGAACCATAGCCACCAAATTTGGCCCCTATAAAGTATTCAAATATATGATCAATACTTCACATTCTGAAACCAATTAACATGACCCTAATGTTACATAACAGTGGCACTCTTTTCAACTTACCCAAATTCTCAGCCGAAACACCGCCTTCAAAATCTTTCTGGAAATGACCTAAAACATTTTGCAGTTTCTCTTCCTTCAAAGGTACACAAGACGAGGAATATTAAGTCAAATTCATTAATGAAGAACAAGAATGAAAAGCCACGAAGCAGGTTTAATAACTTCAAGGGACTCAATTAATTTTAGCTATGCTACCCTTGTCAGGTTTTCTCAAAAATGGTAAGAAACCAACAAGCATAACAAAAAGCAATGTTCATATCATCTTTTTAACCACTTAGCTTTCCTCAAAAAAAATCATAGAATTTGGATTAGGTAAATCCACAAGGAGAGATATATGTTCTAGATTACGCAGAGCGCACGTAAAGAACACACAACTGCCTTTCCAATAATGGTAACCAATAATTCTCACTACAATTCAAATAGCATTTATGATCTACGACCATTTACCAAACCATGGATTCGTCTCTTACAACTGATAAAACCAATTTAAATATAGGCCTAGCTGATCCATCAACATGATACCCACCACCCAACATTACCGACTACAAACAAGATCAAAAGAATCCCACTACGTAATTGAAATTTACTAGCTGAAGAAGTGATATATGCAGAAAAATAAAGAGGATATAGTTTAAGATTCTTACAATGTATGAGAGAGCAATATCAGGGTCAATGGTTGAGTCTTCATTCTCCTCACGATAACTAAGAGCCTCTCCCTCTTCAAGCTCAGCTTCTTCCATCTCTAACCCCAAACCTATCCTCTTCCTCCCATCTCTAGATTCTCTACTACCCACAGATATCATCAGACAAAAAAATAGAAAAGGAATTACTAACAATAAAAACTCCCGTAAAAGTAGAACACTTTTTTTTTTTTTTTTTTTTTATCCCCCCTTTTACTTTTCCACAAAAATCTCAAAGACCTATTTACAAAATTAAGAACCCACACCCATATATGGTTTTCCCTGATCGAACTTCAACTTCGATTTCTTCACCTAACAACGAAAGAAAAGGATTTATTTCTTCGCAGTGGTATATATGCGCGTGTACCAATATACACTCAGAGAAAATTAGAAAAAAATTTGAATTTGTTTCGAATCTGAGAGCTCTCTGTGATTTACGTGTCGTGGAAATGGATCGTGTTTCTGCGATCTCCGAAGCTCAAAACTATGAGCAGAAATAAAGTAGAGAGAGAAAATATTTAGAGAGAGAAAATATTTAGAGAGAGAGAGCGCGAAGGAGAGAGAAAGGACTGGTTCAGCAGCCGCGTTTGTTTCTTACAATTATGTTTTTATCTCGGCAAAACGGAAAAAAATTATCTTTTTGAGAAAATACGAATATTCTGAATTGTTTTAAATTTTATTTATGGAAAATAACTGTTTTGTTGCTTTTAACAGCAGTGGAATTCTGTTTCAACTCAACGGCTTTTGTCTCTGAAGATAAACCCAACAGCTGGTTACACAAAATGCCACGCGCTCATAATGAGCGTGTCGCACGCGCCTGCTTAGATCGCATGTTCCTTTTGGGGATTAATTACAAACGTCACACCATCTGTATTTGTCGAATTAAATATAAATATATATTTAATTAGACTTCAATTAGACATGGGGATAATCACAAATTTATAAATATATATATATATATATATATGTGTATCTATCGGTATGCAGTAAGATAAGTGTACAAGTAAAACTGTATGAATTCATAAAAATCTTGAATGAGAATATTTTACTGACAAACTGATTTATTCATACGAGCTCAAAAAGTTCATCAATTCATTCGAAGTGAAATTGTTATTTATATCTAGCCACAAAAATATCATCAACCACTTTTTTTAAAATCCATTCCTAATAAACTAATAAACTAGAATTGTTTCAATCCGATGTGTGATTAGTAATATATTATTATTTTATTAAATTTATATTTAAAATTTATAATTTTATGTCAAAGAGATATATTTCTTCCATCATAAAATAATAGTTATGTTTTTCTACTAAATTGAATAGTCCTTTTAAAATATAAATTGTATTTATTATTTAATATTAAAAAGATAATTATAGTAAAAACTTATTAGTTAATTTTTATTGCAGTCCAGACCTTTACACAATCAATATTTAAACATAACCTAAATAAGCAATGAAAAAATAATGTCATGCTTTAATATATGTGATGTCTGTGTAAAATTAAAGATCATAAAAAAATATTGGTGTGATATATTAAACATAAAAAATAATAAAATATATATTTTAGCAAATAAGGAAAAGAACTGAAAAAAGAAGAAAAATAAAATATAAGTATTTAAAATCTAACATATTAATTTTTAAAAATAAATGGAAAATTACTATAACTAAGTTATTGTATTATCATATCTATATACTATGGCCAGAGTGAATAAATAATGCTATTTTCTTAATATTGATTTGGTAGCGCTATAAATAAAAGTTCATAAAAAGGGTAAAATCAATTCTGTTAAGTACAAATGTGCCAGTGGGCCCTGGTTGAAGGTAGGCTGAAAATGCTTTGACAAAGTTATCAATGCGTTGACTAAAATACCCCTACACCTATGTGGTCATTGTGTTGACAGCAATTAAATGCAACTATATATCCAGTGTTACATAAACGGTAATTTATACATTATTGAATTTGTAATTTAAATGATAATGAAAATGTATCATTTTCTCTATCGGTGGAAAAGATTAGTTGTAAATAAGATTATATAGGAAAGAGAACACTTTCACATTTTTACTAAATAAAGTGTTCTTTTAAAAAAAAAAAAAATTATAGATTCATAAATTTTGATAGATATGGCTATTCGCAACTCAAAATTTTTTAAATACTTCTGATTTAAAATTGATTTTTATATTTTATTATTAAATTTTTTATTTATAACAATTATACCCTTCTAACTCGTAATGTTTGACATATTTTGTTCGTTTAGAATACACAAAATTGAGGAATAATTTGATTTAAAACATTCATATTTTATTTGTTTTTACGTTTCGGTTTGAACGCGTCGCACGCCTACTCGAATGTATTCGAATATGATCTGTCGAATACATTAGTTCATGTTCGAAATTTATTTGTTGAAAAGAATAAGCCCGTTGACATAAGGCTTGTTTGAAACATCTTACCGAACAGCTGAAGTAGTGTTCGACAATATTTATCAAAGCGATTTTACTTGTTTGACTGAATGTTTTGAACAAATCTTAGTCAAATTCAATAATTATATTAGGTAGATTAAATATAGTGTATTTTAATTATTTAATATTTGAAGATATATTTACAGGATTTAGGGTGCAAATACCTAATTTATATATATATATGTGTATATATATATATATTCCACACTTTACACAAAATTTCGGATAGAGAAACAATGATAAACATTTTAATAAGCAAAGCACATGTGATGTGTCTAGCTTTCTGTTAGGTTTGACCATTATACTTAACACCTACCATGACGGAAGTGCTTTCTCTAAAAAAGAAAAAAAAATCTAAAAAAATATTTAAGCCCCCTCTTACATAAATACAATTTTTAAGAATTATGTGAGTTAAAATATATACGTCTATTTGTTATACATTGATTTAAATAGGCATACAATTTATGAATCAATTTGAATAATTTATTATTTATCAGTGATCGTCGTATAAATTAATTATATAATATAATTTTAATGATATCTTATTATCCACGTAATTTATATTGCTACCTCATAAATATTTTCGCCATAAACACATTATAAAACAATTAAATGAATTTTTAAATTGAGGTTTTAAAATATGATTTAGGAAAACACAAATAGATGTGTGAGGAGAAAAAAAGGGAGCGTAGCCTAATATGGTCAAAGTCAAAAGTAGGGCATTAATATTGTACCATATAATAAATAACTGATAACCGTTACTATGAAATAAAAGTCCTTTCCAATAAATTCGGATGGAAAAATATTTAAATGAAAATGTGCTCCTGATTTTATTTTTTTTCCATGTATGTCGTCTTTTACACCTATGATCCAACCTTGTATTTAAATTTAATGACCACATTTTTAGTAATAATTCTTTATTAATAGAACAATATCCTCCATTTTTATGACGAAGATTTTTTATATTTTAATAAAATTGTGATGCTTAAGGTAATGATTTATAGAATATAGTCCATTGCCATTTGGCTTAAAAAACTAAGAAACTTTAGAGTTCTCTCCAATATATATATAATTAATTTAGCATTTATTTTTTTTTGCAAAAAATTGATGTGCATCGAGTGTATTGTGTAACCCAATTTTCAATGTTATTTGTTCGACTAAAATGTATTATTTCAAAATATTAGTGTGATATGATAAAGTAAGTGTGTTGGCATATATCGAAAATTATAATTTAAATGTGTGTGATAATCTATGCAAGTTGCCAAATAAAAGATTATGAGAGATATGCATAATCTAACCAAATCAAGAACCAAACACTATGAAGATATTCAAGGAGAGAAGATCAACAAATAAGAGATAATAAGGAATGAATATCTTGAAGATTCACAAGAAGAATATATATGGATTTGCAAGATCAAGACAAAAAATAAAGGAGAGATTCCAAGGAAATATTCAAGGAGATCCAAGGAGAAATTTAATGAGATCCAAAGAGAGGTTCACAGAGATATTCAAGGAGAGATTCAAGGAATAATAGAGAAAATTAAAGAATGATGATCACGAAGATCTCGAGCCTTTGAGTCTATAAATAAGAATCATATGTGAAGGCTGTAGGGTATTCTGTTACATTACATTTATTATCATATGCAGAGAAATAAACGTCCTATTTGAGATGGACGATTTTAACTGAGAGCTTATTGTAGTACAGTTCCAGCGAAGGCAAACTGTCAGTGAACCACTCGTTGGTTTCCACTGTGCTTGGGAGAGTACAGCCTGCTGGGCTCGGGAGAGTTTAGATTTTTGCCGTAAAGGAGTCGGCAGCCAAATCAATCTAGGGGACTAGATGGTCAAGTATTGTCAAAAGAGAGTGGTATAAGTTTGGATAGTATTAGAGGGAGTCTAATGACGTGCAAGTCCAAACTATATAATTATGGGAATAAACACTCTATCTAATTAAAATACTTGAGAGGAGGAATGGATGCTTTCTCGAAATTGTTGTAACTACTATTTCGCTTCCGCATAGTTCAATTATAGTTCGAATTAGTGCTGAACACAACACATGCACACGAATTCTGATATAACAATTGGCACCAGAGCAGGTTCTAGTTTTTTGTTTAAACAGGTTGATCCAGGGACAGGTACATGGGATCTCACGAAGCAACATCAATGCGACCTCCTTGTCTCGATAGACAAAGCTACCCATTCTTGAATTCCATGATGACAACCTACATAAGATCTAAATGATGTGGAGATGCTATTTTGACAAAGTGGACTTGGCCACAAATGAAGGATGTAAAAGATTTAACAAAAAATATTGACAAGCCAAGAACGGACCAAAGATGAAAGATGTGCAGAAGATGCAAACCACACAGCATTGTATGAATACTCGCTTCTGTGGATTCAATGAGCCACTTGATCATCCACTGTCAAACTGCTAAAGATGCGTGGGATGTGCTTCAAAAATAGTTTGAAGGGAACGAATCAGTAAGGAAATCAAAACTACAAAGATTGGCCACATGATTTGATGGGATTCGAATGACTGAGGAAGAATACATCGCAATGTACTATGCGAGGTTCAATGATATTGTGAATTAATGTTATAGTCTTGGGGATGAAATTGAATAAAAAGTTCAAATTATGAAAATTATGAGAATACTTACTCCCAAATTAAGGAAAAAAATTACTGTCCTGGAATCATTCATGAGAGTGATACCTATGTCACTAGATGATCTAATGGGAGTACTCAGAACCTTTGAGATGAACAATGGACTTGATACAGTCAAGGCCGAAGGAATTACATTGAAGACAGAATCATCCACTAAAGCCGAGAAAAATGATGTAGCAAACATTGCTGACATGATGTCACTACTCACCAAGAACTATGGCAGCTTGATGAAAAATCTCAATAATGAACCACCATTCAGCAAAAGTTTGAACATACGTGAAAAGGTAAAAAATCGAGGAAGTAAATCACATTCATTTAAATAGGGCAACCATAAGAAGGAAAATGAATGGTGCAAGGAGTGCAAGGGTTTTGGACACTATTAAGCTGAATGCTCTAACTTCCTAAGGAAAAACAAAGCCCTGAAAGCCACATGAAACGATTCTGAAACAGAAGATGAAGAGAAACAAGAATAAACAAAATACTCAAGCAAATTTGCTACCTATTCCTCTTCCAAAGATCTGATGTGTCTTCCTACCATAGTTCAAACAGAGCATGAAGTCGGATCTTCATACATGCTAAACTTTGATGATCCAACCATTGAGGACTTTATGATAATGTACGAACAAATCAATGCCAAATGTATTCCGGCCATTGAAGTGATCAGGAAACTGGAAAACCAAGTGGAAGAATACAAGAAGAATGGATCTAGTTCCACACCTGACCAAACTAATATAAACTGACTGGAAGGTGAACTTCGAAAAACCAGAGAAGTAAACAAAAGACTCAATGATGAACTGACCACATCTCAAGGAAAAGTCCAGGAACTTGAAGAGCAAGCTCATACTTGTGCATCACAGATCGTCTCTCTCGAAGCCAATCTCAAACTTGCCCACCAAACCATGTTAGAAAAAGAGCAGGTAATATCTACACTAAAAGATGGCTTAACCCATACCTTATTTGAATTGCAGGAAAAACAGAGTGAAGTAACACCACTTAAAGCTAAGTTGGATAAGGCTGTTCGAACAATTTAAGAATTGAATAGTGGAAAAATTAAAATTGATGAGATGTTATCATATGGTCAACCACATGGTAGTAAAGCTGGCATTGTATACACTGGAAATGAATGAATTGGAGACGCAATTTTTGTACCAGCCAACACCTCCACTGATAGAACAAGTACCTCAAGAGAAAGGGCTACCCCATGGACTGCGTCTGGGTACGTAAAGAATAAGCAGCTATCAGAAGGTACCATTAAATTCATTCCCACATGTCACTACTGTGGAATTCTTGGTCACATTCGACCTAAATGCTACAGAATGAGACATGACTAAACTCAAGTAAAATTGCTAATTGGAATATAAATGGAATTCCACTTAGAAATATAGGAGCACAAAGTCCAACCACGAAGAAAAAATTTGATCTAAGTAAAAATATATGGGTTGAGAAGGTAAGATTATATGCTTAGCATCCGTGGTCGTCCTTGGTGCGTACAATACTAGAACATGGTACTTCGACAGTGGTTGTTCTCGCCACATGACTGGGAATTCCACTTACCTAACCAACATTTCTGAGATCCATGAGAAATTTGTTGCGTTTAGTGATGGTAAGAGTGAACGTGTCATTGGTCATAGCACTCTTAATGTGAATGGTCTTCCTGCTTTAACCAATGTTCTTCTAGTTGAAAATCTTAAAACTAACTTATTGAGTATTAGTCAAATATGCGATCAGGGAATGCATGTCAACTTTACACATGATAAATGTAGAGTCCTTGATAATAATGATCATTGTATACTTGCAGGAACTAGATCTATTAATAATTGCTATCTTCTTGATAGGAATAATGTGTGTCACAATGCAAACACCGGGGTGACCGAAGTATGGCAAAAAAATTTAGATCATATTGGATACAACCACCTCATTGCCTTATCAAATTCCAATGTGTTAGGGGTTTACCTAAACTCCCAAACAGAAATCAATGAATCTGTGGCCCCTGCCAATTTGACAAACAAGTGAAAAGCTTACACAAAGGAACTCAAGATGTCTGCACAAAATAGATTATGGCTTTATTACACATGGACTTGATGGGATCGGTTCAAACCAAAAGTACTGAAGGTAAATGATATATCTTTGTGTGTGTTGATGACTTTTCAAGATATACCTGGGTAAGATTATTCGAGAAAAATAAAAAACATTCGAAGAATTTGAGAAACTGATAAAATTATTTGAAAATGAAAAACAGGATTCTGTTGTTCGAATATAGAGTGACCATGGGAGATAATTTGAAATAATGCTTTTACTGATTTTTGCACCTCATGGGGTATTACTCATGAGTTTTTAGCTCCTAAAACACCACAAGAAAATAGAGTAGTCGAGAGAAATAATCGTACTCTGCAGGAAATGGCCAGGGCATGACGCTATACAAGAATGTCGCTAAAAATGGTGGGCTGAAGCGATAAACACTGCATGCTATGTTTCAAACCGTGTCTACTTAAGGAAAGGAGTGGGAATGACCTCGTATCAAATTTAGAAAGGCAAAACTCCATATCTCAGTCATCTTCATGTGTTCGGCTGCAGATGTTATGTATACAATGACCGAGAACAGTTAGGTAAGTTCGATGCCAAAAGCGATACATGGTATGTTTCTTGGTTATTCTACAAACAATAGAGCATTTCGTGTATACAATCTAAGAAATCAAACACTTATTGAAAGTATTAATGTTGTCTTTGATGACTCATTGGAAAGACTGAACATTTATCTGGATGAAGCAGGTTCATCTTCTGTGCCACCTACAGGTGACCTAAATTGTGAAAACACAGGAAAGACTGATCAGATTCCAAAGAGCGAAGATTATGAAAACGATGAACCTTCCACCAGAGTTCAAAAGGAACATCTCAAAGAACTTATCATTGGAGATCTCGATGAAGGTGTAAAGACACGTGGAAAACCAAAACCCAATTACCGCAAAATGGAGGGTTTAGTACATCATGCATGTTATACCTTTATGATCGAACCTAAGAACATTAAAGAGGCTCTCGAAGATGACAATTATATATTGGCCATGCAAGAGGAGTTGGAAAAATTTGCTAGAAATGATGTATGGACACTTGTATCACGACCGGACATTGCAAATATCATTGGAACTAAATGAATTTTCAAAAACAAAACTGATGAGCAGAGAAACATTATAAGGAATAAAGCCAGATTGGTAGCTCAAAGATACACGCAAGTAGAAGGAATTGACTTCGAAGAAACTTTTGCTCCAGTTGCACGATTAAAGTCTGTGAAAATCCTTCTTTCCTTTGCTTTTATTAAGAAATTCATACTTTATCAAATGGATGTGAAAAGTGCGTTTTTAAATAGTTTTTTAAAGATGAAGCATATGTAGAGCAACCTAAAGGCTTCGAAGATCCACATTACCCAAATCATGTGTACAAACTGAAGAAGACATTGTATGGACTGAAGCAAGCTCCGAGAGCTTGGTGTGAGAGACTGACGAAGTTTCTGATTGCCCAAGGATACATGCAAGGAGGGGTACACCAGACCTTGTTCATCAATTGATCGAACAAACACATAATCATTGCAAAGATTTATGTTGACGACATTGTGTTAGGCTCAACGTCCAAAAACAAAGTACACGACTTTGTCAAGGTAATGTCACAAGAATTTAAAATGAGCATGGTTGGTGAATTATCCTACTTTCTTGGTCTGTAGATCAAATAAAGCAAGAATGAAATTATGATACAACAAGGAAAATACGCCAGAAACCTAGTCAATAAATTTGGTCTTAAAGGTTGCAAGATTGGTCAAACACCTATGGGAACCAATACCAAATTGTCTAAAGATGAAAGTGGAACTAGCGTTGACCCAACACTATATAGAAGCATGATAGAGAGTCTCTTGTACCTTAATGCAAGTAGACCTGGCATAAATTTTAGTGTGGGATTTTGTTCTAGATATCAATCCAATGTAAAGGAATCACGCCTCAAGGCAGTAAAAAGAATTATACGCTATGTGGTAGGTACTACAGACTATGGACTAAAATATTCTTTCTATACTAAGTCTATTCTTGCAGGATACTGTGAGAATGATTGGGCCGGTGATATGGACGATCGAAAAAGCACTTCGGGAGGATGTTTCTTTATTGAAAACAATCTAGTGTCATGGCTTAGCAAGAAACAAAATATCATATCCTTATCCACATCAGAAGCTAAATATATTGAGGCAGGGAGTTCATGTTCATAGTTGGTATGGATGATGCACATGTTGTGCGACTATGGTATGAACTTGGACTTAATGATTTTTTTGCAATAATATAAGTGCTTTAAATATGTCAACACTCCCGAACCAAATATATTGACATCAAGTATCACTACATTAGAGAATTGGTTGAGGAATGTGTTATTGTACTTGAACATATTCCTATTCTAAGCCAACTTGCTGATATATTTACCAAGGCCCTGGATTCCCAACTGTTCATCTCTCTTAGGAAATCCTTGGGCATTTGCTGTGCTCAATAATATATATATATATATATAAACCTTGAATTCTCTCAAGTAGATAAATGAGAAAAAAAGGGGTTGGAGGAAATATGATATAAATTCTCTCTCTACGCAGGTTTAAAATTCAGTTTGTCTTGAACATTAAATCCAATATGTCTCAATTTATTATTTTCTTGGAAAGAGTTACGACCTTGAAATGATGCAATGACAAGTTATCAGCCGTATGATTGAGCATCATGCACAGAAAATGATAGGTCTATGAAAGCTACCAAAGTGTTCTCCTCTAGTTTGCACAAAAGGGGTTATAAAGGACAGTTGAGCTCGTCACACAGGGTTTTCTTAGTGTGGTTCTTACTTGTGTGGTTTGCGAGCTATTACACAAGGTTTCTGCAGAAGGAGTGATAATGAATCTACTCTTAAAACTGTGTTCTTGAAAAGAAAAAGTGAACCAAAGAGACACATGGGAATTGAGAACCTGGATTTGTCTTAGTTTATCCTCAAACTGTATTGCCTGCTGAAAGGAGAATAAATGTCTGAACTGAATCCTCATTTTTAATCATTATATCTTGTTTGTATAGTTATTCCTCATTATTTTATTTTAGTATCTCTCTTTATATCTCTCTCTCTACAAACCGACGGGTAAACCATGAAAAATTGGGATATATGAGTAAGTGGGCCTGGTGGCTAGTAATATGAGACTAGTGGCAATTAACCTCTCTACCATGATCTCTTATGATGAACACGTGGTAGAATCTGCATGGAAAGGGAAGTGTTTGAGCAGTGTATTTAAACCATATCTAGCAGCACTTATTTTGTCACACATTACAAAGAGACTTAAATCTTTTTTCTTCCATAACCATTAAGTCATATATGTTGTTCAATTCTTGTTCGTTATGATTAAAAATATCACTCACATTCACCTTATGTTAAAGACCTAGTCTTTCTGCAATTTCTCTCTTCTATTCTCTTTCGCAGGAACACATGACACGAACAGGGCGTTGGTCCCTGTTCGATCTCCAGGCGAACAGGATAATGAAATTTTGAATCCAGTTCTTCTGATATTCTTGAGCGGTCCACACCAACACTGAAAATGGCTTTTATGGTAGCTGAAGTTGTTGCTCAAAAACTGTATTTCACTAACATTTGTAAATCTCTAGATGTTCCCTTGAACTCATGTCCTTTTATGTTCACCAATTCTTTGTCAAATGGCTCGAAAAAGGGGAAGATGAAGACAGTGTATAGTACAACAATGTAAAAGCTCAAATTAAGGGGGAAACGAAGATAGTGAATAGTGCAACCGTGAAAAAGCTGAAACTAAGGGGGAGTTGGTTGTCAGGGGGAGATAATGCATATTTTGAAACTCTACGTGTTATTTTCTTGTGGTTACTGACTAACTGTGTTATATGCATGATCTGGTTGATTCTGCATTATGTAATATTCATAAATTTATCTCTATCTGATAAAACTGAATATTGGGAATCCTGAGTTCACTGTCTGTTCAAATTGTGATCAGATTGCTGTGTTTAAAAATGTTTATAGGACAGGAGATTTTTGATCCAAATGCCAAAGGGGGAGATTGATAAAGTAAGTGTGTTGGCATATATCAAAAATCATATTAAATGTGTGTGATAATCTATGCAAGTTGCAAAATAAAATATTATGAGAGATACACATAATTTAACCAAATCAAGAACCAATCACTATGGAGATATTCAAGGAGGGAAAATCAACAAATAAGAGATAAATAAGAAATGAAAGATCTTGAAGATTCACAAGAAGAATATATGTAGATTTGTTAGATCAAAATAACAAACAAATGAGAGATTCAAGGAGAAATTTAAGGAGATCCAAGGAGATATCTAAGGAGAAATTCACGAATATGATAGAAAATTAAGAAATGATCATCAAGAAGATCTTGGGCCTTTGAGTCTATAAATAAGAGTCATATGTGAAGGCTGCATAGTATTTCTATTACATTACATTTATTATCATATGTAGAGAAAGATACGTCCTATTTGAGAGGGACAATTTTAATTGAGAGCTTATTATAGTACAGTTCCAGCGAAGGCGAACTGTTAGTGAACCACTCGTTGTTTCCACCGTGCTCGGGAGAGTACAGTCTGCTGGGCTCGGGAGAGTTCAGATTTCTGCCGTACAGGAGTCGGTAGTCAAATCTATCTAGGGGACTTGATGGTCAAGTAAGTTGTTAGAAGAGAGTGATATAAGTTTGGATAGTATTAGAGGGAGTCTAATGACGTATAAGCCCAAACTATATAATTGTGGGAACAAATACTCTATCTAATAACAGTAGTCAAAATGGTTTTAATTCTTTATTAATAGGAAATACCCTGCATTTTTGTGATGAATTTTTTATTTTTTATTTTTTAAATCATGATGCTTAACACTACAAGAAAAATGATAATAGACAACACTATAATGACAACGGTTTTTAGTAATTTGTGTTGTCGTTTAATGTTTTACAACACTTTTTTATAAAAGCGTTGTCTTTTTGCTTAAGTATATGCACAACGACAACGGTTTATCCCTTAAAGACAACACTTTTATTTGCCTGTTGTCTTTATGCATTTTTTCGCACAACGACAACACTTTTGTTACAACAGTTATGTTTAATGTGTTGTCTATTAATGTGAGAAACGCTAATAGACAACACTTTTGTACAACACTTTTTTGTAGTGTTGTCTTTCACTTTTTATGTAAAGAAAGAACAACAATTTTTACAACACTTTTGTATACCGTTGTTATTTTTTAATAATTTTTTATTTTATTAATTTATATAATTTATTAAATATTATACATTTAGTAATATTTTAATTTTAATTAATTTTAGTATTTTATGAACTTCAATTAAAACAAACTTACTTGATTAATGAATTTTTGAATTATAATAAAATTTGTAAAAAAACACATCTAAAAAAAAAAATCAAAGCAAGCTCCTAAATTTTTGTTTAAAAAATTTCTCAATATTATTTCAATTTTCCACAAATTGAGACGTCTGAAAATGAATAAATTTTCTGCATTTTAGAATGAAAAAAGATAAAAATTTGTCTTGCCTAAGCCAGGATTCGGACCTGAGTTGCCTGTGAGGCCCATGCAAGACTTAAGCCATTTGTTCTAAGTCTTCATATTGAACATGGTTCAACATAATGTTTATAAATATAAATATTTTATCTTAATTTTATCCATTTAGCCACTTCTCTTTGACGAGAAAAATAAAGAGAGAGAGCGCAAAAATGATTATAAAGCAAAAATAATTAAAAACCGTAACACCAACACAAGGGTTTATGCCAGACTGCTCTGTTCCAAGTCGGGAGTTGTGAAATCATCCAACGGCTTCTCTGAGTTCTCTCCAGTAAATTTATCTCCAATTTGACCAAATTCCTCATAAAGTCGCAAGCAACCAACAGCATTCTCTTCAGTTCTAAAGGGGAAGCAACTACTGTTTAAGTGGTGCAACATCTGTTCGATTGCTATATTTTCGCTAATTGGAGGAAAAGGTCAGCTTTTCAATCTTCTTTCGTTATTTCGGTAGATGCTGTTTTTATTTGTACAAGTATCAGACAAGTCAAATACCTATTTGTTTGTATTGAATTATCTGATTCTGGAGCTTTTGTCCATCTGATTCGCCAAAATCTGACTTCTTAATGTGTGTCTGGTGCTTTATTTTAGTTAATGATTAATTTGTTGTTTTATTAGTTGATTGTAGATCAGTACTTAATGGAGTATTCAAATTTAAGCCTTATCAATTTTGATTATTAGCAATTATGTAATTACAATTATAACATTAGTGCATTAGCATTTGCACTTGAACACTGGAGAAGCATTCATAATACATTTTTTCTTGAGCTACTTCCAAGCCTCCCGTTCAAGTGAAGAATTCTAGTTTATATTTATTTTCCCGTAAAGAGTTCACTCGAATTGAGTCAGAATCTCAAATATTACTGATAATGACAAAAAGTAGCGCCTGAAAGGGAATGTTTATTCGCTCTTCAATGGGGAATGTTTATTTTCCATTAAAAGTACTGCCAGAGTCGTTTTAGCACCCATTGTTTTGTAACATGATTTGGGTTCTATGTAGCTATATTTAGACTTCTTAAGTTTAATATTTCTACACTTGACTATCAGCTTCCGTTATGGTTTCTTTTGTTTTGGGCTAAAATGTGTCTCTGTTGCGCCTTTTTTCGTTGATAGCCCAATCATTTGAACCCATTTGGAGGTTCTTAATAGTATAAAATTTTAAATGAGACACATTGACCCTTAGGGCCCATCAAAGCCCTCTGTTATTAACTGGCTATTAAGTAATTTGTGATTAGCTTTGTAAATGATGTCTTTGACGCTAATAATATAATTTTTGTGTTTTATAGTTTAGACGTTATGGTTAACACTTTCCTCTCTAAATTTTAAGATCCCACATTTTTACTAGCTTGTTGAGTATTGTTTCCTCGTTTTATTTCCCTAGAGATTTTACGTTTATCATTTTGACACCCAACTTGAATCATTTTCCAGTCTTTCATATTCTATTACGTCCTCTGTTTATCAGTAGACCCTGCACTACTAAAATCGACTCAACTAGCTGCACTACTAAAATCGACACAAGATGCTCACATTATCATTATATATATATATATACATACAAACATGCATTTTCATATATACAACACGCATTTTCATATATACAACACGCATTTTCATTAAAACATTATGAATGAAATAGAAAGTTTGTCTCCAAATTAATTCTCTCTTTGAATGTCGTAAAATATATTAACTATTATAAAATAGTCCCATTAGTCGAAAGAATTGTTTATAACACATGTTCAATACTGTTTTTAGTTATTGCAGTTATAACTTCCTAGCAAATTTTGCAATGGACAAACAGTGGATGTTAATGGATAGACTATCAAATGAATACAAGGCTGGAGTAGAGTCTTTCATGCATTTTGCAATGCAATATTCAGATGATATCAATTCGATGTCCTGTCCATGTTCTGCTTGTGGTAATCTTTGAAAATGGAAAGCTGTTATTGTTAGGTTGCATTTGTTATCAAAAGGGTTTGATAGAACATATCATACGTGGATATGGCATGGAGAAATATCTAAATTTGGTAGCTCAGTGAATGTCAGTGATCAGGTCGGGAAAGGTGAACATAATATCTAAATTTATCACTTTATGTTTTTAGAAGCCAAAAGAGAAGAAAATTGGGAACAACAGAAAAATGCCTACAATTGATCCATTAAGTGTGCCAAAGCCATTATATATGTTGTATTGCTATGTTAAGATAGCTCTTCAGCATAGAGGCAATGTCAGAGTAGATTTCAGTCATGATGTATTTGGCAGTGAATTCCAAATATTTGTTAACATTGAAGATATCACCCCGTTTTATCAGTTGGAGCCAATTTCGTACACATGTATTGTTGTCTACATATGGTAAGTATTTTAGCCACACTAAATTTTATTTATAGTTCATGCATTTTTATCTAACATTCTTTGTGTATTGAATATTATTTTAAATTGTGGTTAGGTATCTCTACAAAAGGTTAAAGAGAGAAAACAAGTATGAAAATTTTAGATTTGTGAATCCATATGACATTGGATATTTTCCATCAACAAAACAAGATGCAAACTTTCTAGACAATGAAATGGAAAGGAGGGCACGTGCATTGGCAAGTAGGCTAAATGGTACATTGGCTAATCAATTAGTTTTTGCACCATGTAATATAGGGTAAGTTGATATTCCTTTTAAATTGTATATTTTGTTGACTTGATTTGTATGCTCTAATTATTTGTTTTTTATAGTGCTCATTGGATTCTTACTGTCATTAACCTCCACAAGGAGATGGTCTATTTGTTGGATCCCCTTTATCAACGGTTGCATGATAAAACTTGGAAAAAAGTGTTGGATTTGTAAGTTTTAATTTTTTTTAATCTTTTATTTCCTTACATGATTGTCAACTTTTATGAATGAAGGGCCATAAGAATGTTCAATACTGAAATTCAAAAGAAAGGAGGAAAACAAGCAACATGGGAAGTACTCAAAGAGGTATAAAACCTTGTGACTAATAAGTGTTCCAACTTTTTTCTATTAACCATTAATTTTTTTGTATCCAATGTAGATCCCAATTCAACCTGATTCTAAACAATGTGGTTTTTATGTAATGCGGTATATGAGACAATTACTTAATGAAGATGCAAATGCAGATATGATTTCGCTCCGGCCAATTGTAATAATTTTCTATCTATTTACAAATTTTGATATTGCAGAATTAGTCATCAGTTTACTTATAATTAATATCTTTTGTCATACAGTTCGCACATACGAAGGGATACTCTCTAATTAATATTGATGAAGTCCGTACGGAATGGGCCGAATGTGTTCAAGAACATATATATGAGTAGTGACATTTATCTTTAATTAGTTTGTCTTTTAGAAGTGACTATTGTAATCATTAATTGGATACTTTGTTTTTATGTGTTAGGATTATGTTGATATTTTTTGTGGACTAAGTACATTTTGTAGCAATGTTTATTAGTTTATAAATTTGGATATATTAATTTTTTTTTAAATTTTGATATATAATAATTACAATAAAAAAGATTCAAAATAAAAAAAATATTGTAAAAAAAAAAAAGCAAACAACAACAATTCTGAAAGACAACAGTAACAAAAAACTATTGTTGTAACATTTTTACATAAATTGTAAAAGAAACCGTTGTCTTTACAGCGTTGTCTTTTTGAAAAAAGACAACGGTATAAAGACAACGGTTATAAATCGTTGTCTTTTTGTATAAAAGACAACGAAAAAAATTCGTTGTCTTTTAGCGTTGTCTTTTTAAAAAAAGACAAAGGTATAAAGACAATGGTTATAAACCGTTGTCTTTTATACTAAAAGACAACGGAGAAAATCCGTTGTCTTTTAGCGCCACCTTTAACAACGGTGGATTCAACAACAGTCATAAAGTTTAAAAGACAACGGAAAAAATCCGTTGTCTATTAGCATTTTTCTTGTAGTGTAAGGTAATGATTTATAGAATTTAGTCGATTGCAATTTGGAGTAAAAAACAAAGTAGCTTAAGAGGTCCGTCCAACATATTCTATATACACACACGTTAACTAATTTCCATTTTGAGTTTAATATATTAGATATAATAAGGTTTTATTTTTTTAGAGTTAATTATCAAAACATTCACGGATTTTTGAGTTAATTTTAAATTGCAATATAACTTTTAAAACTTAACAATGTTTGTTGCATCTTATAATTTCATTTGATTACATTCTTCTCAATCCAACAATTAATTGCATCTTTACTGCCGTCATGTTGAATGTTCTTGGATAGCTAATCGTAAATCCACCACCAATTTCATTATATATTGCTATCACTATGATGAATCAATATTTACAGTTACAATTGACATTCATTAGCTTTCGAAATACGATGATGGCGACAATAAATTACGAAATAGATAATGGATTTGAGACGATTTTATCAAGACACATTCAATAGTAGTTGTGGAAATGCATCTAGCATTGGATCGAGGAAACAATACTTTATTATTTTTTTGTTTGGTAATGACAAATGTAATATATTTTACTTATCAGTTTCAATGATCAAGTTGTTTTCATAAATTGTATTTATTGAGTCTTTTAATTCTTCTTATTTTTATTTTAAATTTTAAAATAAGGTGATTCTATTTGCACTACCATATCCTCTTTATTTACCACATAATTTTTTTATTATATTTAAATATAAAAAAATTGACATAAATGCCCTTAAACTTAAATTTCAAGTTTACAAACTTCTAAATCTCCCTTCTCGCAACCTCTGTGTCTCTGCCTTAGACCGCCGTCCACCATTTCTGTGCAAATCCTATCTTCAAATTCTTTGTTTTTTTCCCTCTCATTTTGGTTATTGAAGATTAGTTTGTGACTGCTTAAAGATGGTTGCTGGTTGTTCGGCCAACGTAGATCGCAACTCATTTATACTTATTCGAACAAGCAGCACCGAATGTAACTTAAATCATTCGAACAATTAAAACTGAATGAAGTTCGAATTATTTGAACGACCAGCACCGAATGACGCTCAAGTTTTGTTGTTCCTGCATTCAAGCTTCTTTCAAGCTTCTTTCAAGCTTCTTTTTTAAGAAGAATGCCTTGATGAAAGATAAAAAAGAAAAATAAAATTATTTTGTGATTTAATTCCATCCAGCTTGTGCCCACCATGAGATTTCAAGAAATTTAAGGTTGTTAGAGAAGCTGTTTGTTGGGAAAGACTGAAGCCTAATATCATCTCCAGTTTTATAGGTTGGCCGGCTAAGGAGATTGGGAAAGACAAAGATAGTTTAGGTTTCTTTGGGGTAGAATTGAAATATCACGTGGCGTTTTTAGCAACATCATGCATAACAAACTCAAATAATTTTTTAGCAAAGAAATTAAATAATAGACAACTTATTGTTTTCTAATTAATATGTACTCACCAATCATTTGGCTGCACATATTATAATAAGTATTATTTTTATTAGCAAACTCACAATCTATATATATATATATTTTAATGCAATATCTATAGATAATAGTAAATTGATTATTTTTATATTTGTTATTATTAGTTTTTCCGTCTATTTTTCTTTCCACGAATGAAAAAATTGTTTTTAAAAAATGTTGTTATATTGCTAACCAATAAACATTCATTTTATTTTTTTATATTTTTATTTATTAATATTGGTAATGTTTTTAATTTTATCAAAATTAATAATTATATATATATATATATATTCATAATTATTTAATTTTAACAGATTTGTAGCATTATGAATTTGTAGCAGATTTCGGGTATTACATCCTACCCTCGTTGAAAATAATTCATCCTCGAAATTCCATAACGTAAATCATAACTCATTGCATACCTTTGGAGTTGTCGTGCTGAACGAAAGAAGACTATGAAGCATATAATTGATATATATATATATATATAATTTTTTTTCAAACATTTCATCATAAATTCACAATTTAAACAAGTCTACAGAAACGAAAACCTGCTCTATACCACAATGTAACGACCCAAATATTTATTTAGATATATATTAATTTACTACATATTTTTAATAATAAAAAGTAAAATAGGTTACTAAATAAGTAAATAAATATTAAGAAATTTCATCCTAATAACTAGGTCGTTAAAGAACATACAAAAAGAATTAGGACCTTACTCTATTTATTACAAAATTTAAGTCCTCAATGTAAATCGCATATAAAAAAACGTGATTAAGTAACCCTACTACATTAAAATTTATAGCAGAGGAAAATATAATTAATATATAACATATAATTAAATAGTAAATTATAGTTATAAACAAGTAGACACATATTATAGGCTTTGGTAAAATTAAAAGAGAACCATATGGCATAAATTTTATTCAAGCACTACAATGAATTACTAGATTTCATAATACTACATTTTTGTATGTCGTAACCTCAAGTAATTATAACCAATAATATATTTTCGGAAACAAAATTAAATAATAAGTAGTAGCATAAAGACCTAAACGACAAGAAATTGATTTCTCATGCCCATCAACCCAACAAACAATTTAACCCATACGAATAAATAAATAATAGTATTCATTCTAAAATGAGTTCGTAATTAAAATCAACCTAGGCATGCCACTAATTAAATAATTATTCAATTTGGAAAACTCATAACTTCATATAATCACGAAAGTAGGCATAATCATTTGTTTTCTAAGATAGGTTTGAAGAAAAACATAACAAACCCTAATAAAATTTCAATCGTTTATGAATAAAACGTAACCCATAATTCAAAAAAGAGAATAATAAAAATATGCTTCATCCGCCTGCTCCCGTCGCCTTGACAAACTCCCTATCCTGAAAAGTAGGAAGAAAAAAGGGGGTGAGCTACACCCAGCTCGTGAGGTTCAGGCTTGTCAAAATTAAATACGGAGTAGTAAAAGCATAGAATGAAAGAAACATGAGCGTATCAAATTGTAACATTTCATAAATGGCCAACGTAGTAACATAGGTGGATCAAATTAATGATCCCGTATCAATTTGAATCAAATTATGATCCCGTATCAGCATATCAATTCATATAACAATCATACCATACTTAAACATACAACATATTTAATAATGACATGCCATAAAAGGAACCTCACCTCTTACGTGACTTCTCGTAATATAAGGAAAATCTCATGCAAGTGATATGTTTCTAATACGTGCCTTATCTCCTCGCCTGAAATTCTAAAATACCTAGATTATTCCTGTTGAAGGAATGCTAGGTTGTATTTATAGGTTTGACAAGATTTAAATCTAGATGTATCTTCTAAAGAGAATCTGTATCTAATCTTCTAACTAATTGAGAGAAAATATCTCTTTTTTCCTAGAAAAAGGCTAACCTCCGTACCTATAAGATTCTAAAAAAATATACCATATCTTGGTTGAAAATTCCATTATATATATATATATATATATATTTGGGCTTAGAGAAAAGTAACTTAAGGTCCAATAATTCTAATTGAAACAATAATAAGCCCACGAAAAAATAAAATAAAATAAATCAAGGAAATTAAATATTGTGTGAAATTAATCGGGTATTACATCCTACCCTCGTTGAAAATAATTTCGTCCTCGAAATTCCATAACGTAAATCATAACTCATTGCATACCTTTGGAGTTGTCGTGCTGAACGGAAGAAGACGATGAAGCATATAATTGATATATATATATATATAATTTTTTTTTCAAACATTTCATCATAAATTCACAATTTAAACAAGTCTACAGAAACGTAAACCTGCTCTGATACCACAATGTAACGACCCAAATATTTATTTAGATATATATTAATTTACTACATATTTTTAATAATAAAAAGTAAAATAGGTTACTAAATAACTAAATAAATATTAAGGAATTTCATCTTAATAACTAGGTTGTTAAAGAACATATAAAAAGAATTAGGACCTTACTCGATTTATTATAAAATTTAAGTCCTCAATGTAAATCGTATATAAAAAAACGTGATTAAGTAACATTACTACATTAAAATTTATAGCAGCGAAAAATATAATTAATTTATAACATATAATTAAATAGTAAATTATAGTTATAAACAAGTAGACACATAATATAGGCTTTGGTAAAATTAAAAGAGAACCATATGACATAAATTTTATCCAAGCACTACAATGAATTACTAGATTTCATAATACTACATTTTTGTATGTCGTAACCTCAAGTAATTATAACCAACAATATATTTTCGGAAACAAAATTAAATAATAAGTAGTAGCATAAAGACCTAAACAATAAGAAATTGATTTCTAATGCCCATCAACCCAACAAACAATTTCACCCATACGAATAAATAAATAATAGTATTCATTCTAAAATAAGTTCGTAATTAAAATCAGCCTAGTCATGCCACTAATTAAATAATTATTCGATGCTATATAAAATAATAAAAAATATTCACATTAATATACCAAATTTTATTCAATTTTTTTGATTGCAAAAGAAAATATTATATATTTGGTAATTTGATGATTGTATTTTATAAATAAAATTAATTAATGTTCCAAATGATTTTGTATATAATATTTATATTATTATTATAATCATGGTACATAGATAAATTATTGAACATAATTATATATATATCATTTAAAAATATTAATTTATAAATTTTTTAAATTTAATAATATTATATTATAATAATATATTCGTGCATCGAACGGGAAAACATAGTTGTTAAATATAAAGTGCATTTAACCCCTACCCTACATATATGTTGTGATTAATTCAATTAAGCGGGGTCATTCAAATGTAAGATCTCAATATCTTTTCATACTCATACGGTAACGCTCATTCATCCATCATTAGCTACGTTAATATGACTTTCATATGTGTTTAAATTCTACAACTTTCATAATTTACTAGTCCTAAATTACAAGCTCAGAAAGTATCTTTTATTTTTATTTTTATGATGATTAGACGAGTAAAGATACATTCTATTACCAGGTATGAGGTGTTCCATAAACAGACATACTAGTGGAGTTTTTTAATTTCAACTGATGAATTTTTGTTAGAAAATTGATTTATTAAATAGGTATTTCATTACTTTGTAGTGAAATATATGATTAAAAATAATATTAACAACCGACATTTATAAGTATAATAATTATACAATTATTATAATTGATTATTAATTATAATAATAATAAAATGCAAAAGTTAATAGATTAAATAGTAAATATATTTTGTGAGGATAAAATATGAATAAATTTTTTATTTCAGAATTGTATATACTGAAAATTGAATTTACTTCAAAACTTGAATATGAAATTGAATTAGAGGTGAATTTTGGGGTGGGCATAGGTGAAAGTGGGGTTGTCAGACAAGTTGCTTACATACATATAAAACTTCGCCCCCATCTCTATACTCCATTTAATTTAACTTTGGAACCCACTGGAAATCAAAATACCATAACACAACGTACAAACTACCTACCTCTCTCTCTCTCTCTCTCTCTATATATATATATATGTGTGTTACGTACAAACTACCTACGTCTCTCTCTCTCTCTCTATCTATATATATATATATATATATATATATATGCGCGGACACACATACACATGTTCGATTGCTGACTTTCTAGGATATACCAACAATTAATTAATGATCCTTGGTATTATTAAATGATAAAACAATATTGACAACAAATCATGAATTTTTAATGTCTTGCTTTGTCATAATGTATTAATATTTGACTGTGTCATTCATTGGGCATGCAGATTATGGTTGTCTCTCTCTAAGAATAGAGAACTGGTTAGATTCAATTTTGTATATACACTGAAATCTACTTTAAAATTTGGGTATTTGCAAAATCAGAATTTTAGCAGATTAATTGAGTTCTAGTAAAATTTATGAAAATAAAATTGATAAATCATGATTGGTAAGGATACATATTCCACAAGATCTTTTATACATTTCTGGGTTGATTTAATGTCATTAGAAGTATTTTCTTAATAGACTCTTCGGTTGATTTGTTCTCCTAATAACATTATAAGTTTTCTTTAATAAACTTTAATTCACAAGGTAATCTCCATCAACTCCTTAATCAAATAGGCATGCATATTCTTCATCTACAAATATATGGATCTTTGTAAATCTTTTAAGTAAATTGTTTTACAAATCTTGTTTATCTTCTGTACATGGACATAAGATTTTATTAAATCTTATATCATCTCGAATAGTGTCTTTTTTGTCCAATGTCAAATTATGAATCATGAAAATGTGTTTCTTCAATATTCTTTTAGCATAATTGTATTTAAGTTAAAAGAAAAAAAAATTCAAATTTAGGTATCTGCAAATTTAGAATCTGGATGGCGCAAAAGCTAGCTGACTGCCACTAGTTATCATCCTTCAAAATTTCCCTTAATTTCCATTTAATATTTGATGATGTTTGGGTAGATTGAATTCCTTTAATTGGGGAAAATGTTTTGGTACAAAAAAGGGTAAAAAACTGGTAGAGCATAAGTAAAGTTAGGGGAAGATGGAGAATATGCTGCCCAGATATCCCTTGAGAAAGCTTTTTGCACAAAGCCCATTACACAAAATAACTAAACCAAATAGTTTCTATATCTATCTTGGATTAGTTAACCCACCACTGCCTCTCTCTCTCTCTCTCTCTATATATATATATATATATATCTATATATATATATATGTGTGTGTGTGTGTGTGTCACCTTTTTGACTTCAACTTGTCTTTCCCTTCATTAGATAAGGAAAGAGATTCAAGATTTAGACAAAAGAAAATTCTGTCCGATTGAGAATAATCACATCCTATTTCTTAAATAAAGATAAAAGTAGAAAAGCAAAATCTTGAAAGGAACTGCTAAGAATATAGAGTTTCAAACAAGCAGCCAGAAAAAAAAAAAAAAAAAACACACACACACACACACAAAACAAAACAAAAGAAGAGTGCATATTTAACTATAATGTACTATATTGATATAGAAGGGTGTATTTATATTTCTACATTTTATTCAATAGTGCAAGTAATTGTATAGCAATTACAGATGTAGAAATTGATCGCACAGCATCTCATATGGCATCGGGTTGATCAGATGGGCCTGAATCTGAATCATCAACTGATACGTACAACAAAATTATGAAAACAGTGATGCAGCAAATGTAAGGAACAAACAAGTAAAAGAGAGAATGAGGACCCATAAAGAGAAGTAATTACATGCACCCAGACAGGCCACGATAGAAAGATTTTACATTTACGATTGGTCATTAGCATAATATGCAGAAGTTTGTGCAAAGTCCTAGGTCTATTGTCTTTTGCTATTATCTTCAACCGAATTGGGCTCCTGATAATGTTTAATTAAAAGATAATAATGGCATCCACCAAATTACAATATCGTAAACAAAACAAATATATAATTTGAGCACAAACCACCCAAATCATAAAAACATGCAATTATAATCCCAAACAATCTGCCAACAAAATCAATAACAAATAAATATAGAGCTCCCAGCAGAACCACTTCGTTTTCTTCAGTGTCCCAGAACAAAGATTTCCGGTCTGTCGTCATCGGGGTCGTCGTCTCCGTCGTCAACCTTGATGTTGCCGTCGCGGTCGTCGTCGTCATCATCATCGTCGGCCGGGTCGTGATAGGTGGCCGAAACCTCCGTCTTCGGGTTGGCTTCCTCGCTGCAGCTTTCCGGCGACAATGACTGGTCGCATTTGGTCTGCGCGTCAACTTGTTTAACCAGGATGAAGCAGACAAGAACCGCCATCAACAGAAACGCAACTCGTGGTCTCAACCCCGCCATTGCTGATGTCATCCAACTGCTTCTGCAAGAAAATGTTTGGTGCGTGCTTGTCTGAAGAAGACTGCAGGTTTAGTGTGGATTGAGGTTGTGGGAAGAAGGTGCTGGGTTTATATAGGGTACTACAGTGCTGGTAGTTTCTATTTTTGAGATTTTTCAGGTGGATCTTGGTTTTGTTGGTTGAATCTTGAATGTTTTTTATGGCTCCACTTCTTCTTGATTCTACTTTTACGGACAAGAAGTAGTTTTTTTTTTTTTTTTTTTTTTTTTTTTTTAATGTTCAGCTCCCTATTTTTTAGTAACTTCTATGCTGAATATAGAAATAGAATCTGAGTTGTTCGATATAATTATTTTTTTTATGTAAACAAAACTAATTAATTTTATCGTAATTATAAAGATAAAAAAATTAAATAAAGGAGGGTAGCCTAATATGGTCAAAGTCAAAAGTAGGGCATTAATATTGTACCATATAATAAATAACTGATTACCGTTACTATGATATAAAAGTCCTTTCCAATCAATTCGGATGGAAAAACAATTAAATGGAAATGTGCTACTGATTTTATTTTTTTCCATATATGTCGCCTTTTACACCTATGATCCAACCTTGTATTTAAATTTAATGACCACATTTTTAGTAATAATTCTTTATTAATAGACCAATTTCCTCCATTTTTATGATGAATATTTTTATTTATTTTAATAAAATTATGATGCTTAAGGTAATGATTTATAGAATATAGTCAACTGCAATTTGGATTAAAAAACCAAGAAACTTAAGAGGTCTGTCCAACATTATATATATATATATATTCTTTTCCATTTTGAGTTAGTATATTAGGTCTAATAAGATTTTAATTTTTAGGGTTGATAATTAACAAATTTATTAAACTTGGGTCGATTTTCAATTGCAATATAAAATTTAAAATTTATCAATATTTGTTATATTTTTATAATTTTTTTTAATTACAATATGTTATTTTCTACCCGATGTCTAATTGTGTTTTCACCATTACCATTAAATGTGCTTATTTGAATTTTACGTATGTCCACCACCAATTTTATTATTTATTGCTATAACTATGATGAATCAATGTGAATTTACAATTGACACTCTCCAACTTTTAATATACAATGATGGCGATAAAGGATTGACTGGCTTTTCAAGATATGTTCACAATATTGAATATATTAAGTCTTTTAATTTTAAATATGTATTATTTTTACCGCAAAATCACAATTTATATTTTATTAGCACACCATCATTGCATTAAGAAATATATATGACAAACTTTTACAAAATCGTTGCTCGGATCCAAGATTTATGCAATAGGGGCATAAGTCAAAATTTATTTATTCATTTTTCGCATCCCAACCTAGCCGTCGCCGCCACCACCACTCCGCACCCCAATCTCCCATCTTTTTTTTTTTTTTTCTTTTTTTTGCTGCTACCTCTCCCCCGCATCCCAACCTCCTTTCCAACCCTACCTCTCCTCTACTTCTCCATCCACGTATATACCTCTCCTTCATAAACATACTTGTAAGCGTCGATCTTTCATCCAAAAACTTGCGCAATTCACTCAAGAACCTACAGTTCAATGCCATATCACGCTCGTCGAATACCGTTAGGTGGATCTTCATAAGATGCTTCATATGGTTGCAATCCTCATACGTCCGCCGCACACCAACTAATGAGGTTGTGTATATATTTTCACTTTAGATAAGTAATTTTTTGTTGAGTGTTGCAATATAATTCAAGCTCTAAGGTCCACGTATTGAAGTTGAATAAGTCAAAGTGATTAGCTAATTTTTAGGAAGACTTTGTCAAATTCAGTTGCTGATTTTTTTTGCTACTGGTTAGGAGCACATTTGTGATTCCGTTTGAGTCAGTTTGTAAGCCACTAACTTAGGCCTTGTTAGACGTGGTTAGTGGAGGTTGTTAGTCATGTTTTATTATCCTATTTAAGCATTGTAATGTTCAGGTTTTCAATTAAGAAGCAGACGATTTGTCTCTGTAATCTTGCAATCTTCTTCCTCTGAAATCTAACATTTGGTATCAGAGCTAACATGTCCGGGTTCATATCCAGGGAATTTTGAGTGAGAAAGAGTGACTCAAAACACAAGGGTAAACAGGGGCTAGATAGTGAAAATGTTGTTCATAATGCAGAACAATGGATCAAGAAATACCACTCCTCAATTGCCTGTCTTCAAAGGCATAAACTATCAATTTTGGAGCTTGAAAATGACGACATTGTTCAAGTCTCAAGAACTGTGGGGTTTGGTTGAAGACGGCTTTGAAGATGCTCAACCTGAGGAGCCTAATCAACAATTTAGAGAGAAGAGAAAGAAGGATTCCAAAGCCTTGTTTATGATTCACCAGGTTTTGGATGATGAAATCTTCCTAAGGATTGCCTCAGCAACCATATCCAAGATGGGATGGGATACTCTAAACCAAGAGTATCTTGGCGACAAGAAGGTGATCACAGTGCGGTTGCAATCACTAAGGAGGGAGTTTGAAATAGCTCTTATGAAGTACAAAGAATCTGTCCAAGAGTACCTGTCACGTGTTTCCAGTGTGGTACAACAAATGAGGTCATATGGAGAAACTATGACCAATGAGCACGTGGTTGGGAAAGTTCTAAGAAGTCTCAACAAGCAAGTATGATCATGTAGTGGCTGTTATAGAAGAATTGAAGGACATGGCTGAATACACCTTTGATGAGCTCATGGGTGCAAGCTTATGAAGAAAGGCGTAACAAAAACAGTGAAAAGAAGGAAGAGGAGACATTCCAAGTGAAGGATGAATCCTCCAACAAGGAGAGATTAGGGCAATCCAGTGGAAGAGGTAGAGGAAGAGGTGGCTCAAGAGAGAGAGAGGCTGTGAAGAGGACATAATAATAAGGGAAGAGAACAATCTTCTCAATCTTACAAAGGTCTACTTAAGTGCTATTATTGTAAGAAGCTAGGCCACAAAGAAGCCAGTTGCTAGAAGAAGGAGGAAGATGAACAAAAAGGTGATCAAAAGTCCAACTTTGTGGAGCAAGAGCAAAAGCTTTTCCTGGCACAAAGTGCATAAAGCAATGATGCAGGAGGAGGCGTGTGGTATGTTGACAGTGGCTGCTCCAACCATATGTCAAGTACCAAGTCCATGTTCAGAGAATTAGATGAATTAATAAAGAGCAAGGTGTGACTTGGAGATGGATAACATATAGAAGTAGAAGGAAGAGGCACGATTGCAATCAAAACTGAGCATGGTAACACCAAGCTCTTATGTGATGTGCAGTATGTGCCAAATTTGGCTCACGATTTGCTAAGTGTGGGTCAATTGCATAACTCTGGATACTCTGTGTTGTTTGAGAATGATGCTTGTCTGATTTGTGATAAGAAGTCCAAGAAGATTGTAGTGAAGATCTCCATGGGAAGAAACATAATGTTCCCTCTATATTTGTCTGGCAGAGTGTGCAAAGCCTTGACAGTCAAGGGGGATGATGATGCTGAGTTATGGCATTTGAGGTATGGCCATCTGAATATGCAAGGTTTGAAGCTGCTAAACTCCAAAGACATGGTACAAGGGCTGCTTAAAACTAGTGAGTTCGAGTTGTGTGAAGGCTGCCTTTATGGAAAGCAATCAAGCAGATCATTTCTTAGTGGCAAAACCTGGAGAGCAAGTGAAAGTCTTGAACTTCTTCATGCTGATCTTTGTAGGCCAATGAAAACTGTATCTCTGGGTGGAAGTAAGTATTTCTTGACTACAATAGGATGATTGGGTCTACTTTCTTAAGGCTAAGTCTGAAGCCTTTGACAACTTTAAGATTTTCAAAACCATGGTTGAGAAACAATCTGGTTTAAGTGTAAAAGCTTTAAGAACAGATCGTGGTGGTGAATTTTTGTCAAATGAATGAATCATATTCTGTGAGGAGCAAGGAATAAGAAGAGAATTGACTATACCATATACTTAGAGAAAAATGAAGTAGTCGAGAGAAAGAATAGAATAGTGGTAGAGATGGCAAGAAGCATGCTCAAAGCTAGATGAGTGCTAAACAAGTTCTGGTGTGAAGCTATAGAAACATCAGTGTACATTCTCAACGTCTCTCCTACAAAAGCTGTCATGAACAAGACACCATTAGAAGCTTGGAGAGGAAAGAAACCTTCTGTAAGTCATCTAAGAATTTTTTGGTTGTACAAAATCTGTAAAATGTGTATTTATTGGCTATGCTACTCAATCTAAGGCATATAGACTGTATAACCCTCTCGCTGGCAAGATCATTGTCAGTAAAAATGTTGTATTTGATGAAGTTGTATGTTGGAATTGGGAGCAAAGAGAAAGTAAGGACAGTATTCAGTAGAAAATAGTTTGCTTTGATGGTTCAGGGGAGGATTCCAATGTGCTAGAAAAATCATCATGCTCCAAGTCCTCCTTCAACACCATCATCTCCTTCAAGCTCATCAAGTGATTCTGCACCAAGAAAATACAAGTCTTTAATTGAATTGTATGAAAACTGTGATTTTGCATTGATTGTTGCAGATCCAACTAGCTTTGATGAGGCTAGTAACGAGGTAGAATGACAAGATGCAATGAAGCAGAAAATCAAGTCCATTCAAAAGAATGAGACTTGGAGATTAGTGGATCTTCCTAAAGGGATGAATGTTATTGGACTTAAGTGGGTGTTCAGAACTAAGTTCAATACAGATGGAAGCATTCAAAAGTACAAAGCTAGGCTAGTGGCTAAGGGGTATGCACAGCAATAAGGGATTGATTTTGAGGAGACATTTTCACCTGTGGCAAGATTTGAAACTGTAAGAGTGGTGCTAGCCTTGGCTGCTCAATGGAAACTTGATGTGTTTCAGCTGGATGTAAATTTTGCATTTCTTAATGGAGACTTGCAAGAGGAAGTCTTTGTTGAGAAACCACTCGGCTTTGTTAAAGATGGTGAAGAAGGCAAAGTGTACAAGCTGCAAAAGATACTTTATGGGCTAAAACAGGCTCCACGAGCCTGGTACAACAAGATTAATTAATTTTTCCTTCAAAATGAGTTTGAAAGAAGTGAGAATGAACGAACACTTTATGTGAAGAAGCAAGGTATGAACGGATTCATTGTTGTCTGTCTTTATGTTGATGACATAATTTAGTTTAGCTCATCTCAAAAGTTGTTAGATGAGTTTAAAGTTGTAATGATGGAGCAATTTGAGATGACAGACCTAGGAATGCTTCAGTATTTCTTGGGTCTAGAAGGAAAGCAAGGAGAGGATGGGATATTTCTATGTCAGAGGAAGTATGCAGAAGATTTGTTGAAGAAGTTCTCAATGGAGATGCGATGCGACAAAAACTCCTATGAATGCAAATGAAAAGCTGCAAAGAGAGGATGGAAAAGAGAAGACAAATGAGAGGATTTTCAGAAGCTTAGTTGGAGGCTTGAACTACCTCACACACACAAGGCCAGACATAGCTCATTGTGTGAGTGTAGTGTCAGGATGCATGCATTCACCAACAAGGCAACATCTAAGAGCTGCAAGAAGAATTCTAAAAAATGTGGCAGGCTCGATCAATCTTGGAATTTTGTATGAATGTGTTGAAAATTTCAAGTTGATTGACTACACAGAAAGTGACTGAGCAGGTTGCTTAGATGATAGAAAGAGCGCTTCAGGATCATCGTTTAGTCTTGGATCAGGAGCAATCACTTGGAGCTCAAATAAGCAAGACACAGTGGCCCCTATCATCATCCGAAGTTGAGTATGTAGCTGTTGGCTCAGCAGCATGACAAGCTATTTGGCTAAGAAAGTTGCTAAAAGATTTGTGCTATGAACAAGAAGGAGCAACCAAGCTATGGTGTGATAACAAGTTGGCAATAGCTATGATAAGGAACCCAACGTTTCATGCAAGGACTAAGCATATTGAAGTTCAGCATCACTTCATAAGGAAGCTTATATCTGAGGAGAAAATAGCTCTTAGATTCTGTGGCACAGATGATCAGAATGCTGACCTGTTTACAAAGGCCTTAGCTCAAGCCAAACATCAGTTCTTTCTGGAGAAAATCGGTATGTATGAGCTTGAATTAAGGGGAGGTGTTGCAATATAATTCAAGCTCTAAGGTCCACATATTGAAGCTGAATAAGTCAGAGTGATTATCTAGTTTTTAGAAAGACTTTGTCAAATTCAGTTGCTGGTTTTTTTTGCTACTAGTTAGGAGCACATTTGAGATTCTGTTTGAGTCAGTTTGTAAGCCACTAGCGTAGGCCTTGTTAGACGTGGTTAGTAGAGGTTGTTAGTCAAGTTTTATTATCCTATTTAAGCATCGTAATGTTCAGGTTTTCAATTAAGAAGCAGACGGTTTCTCTCTCTGATCTTTCAATCTTCTTCCTCTGAAATCTACATTGAGTAATACACAATTGTTCATTCTCAATAGTAGAACCAAAATTAGTTGTTCTACAATACTGATTAAAAATTTAAAAGACAGTCATTTTCAACGCAGTGCAAATAATAATTTTGAAACTCAAGTGGGTATATTGTTAATGGTAGGCTCGACGCCAACAAAACGAATATGATGAGTCGCCGAGGCAAAGCTATGGCGAGAAATCGCAATCGTCTAAATTGCGTAGATTGCCGACGATGTTGACAATCAGCCCCATCTCGACCATTCTGACTATTGTGTGTAATTTGTAATGAATTTTGTGTTTTTGCTTTGTTGAATTCTTTCATATTTGATTTGGTGATAAATGCACCTCGGAGTAAAAATGTACAAATAGGATAACTTTATAAGTTGTGTTTGGATAGTTGTACTATAAAAAAAAATTGGTGCAGATTGGTATGAATACAAATTTCATGTTGGTGGTAGAAAGATAATTGTCAGTGTTAGAGTAATACTTTTATAGTTAAAAAATAAAAAAATTTCACACAAAAAATAATACATTTACAGTTAAATAGTATTACATTTCAAGAAATAGAATAATATTTTTACAATTAAGAAGTAATAACTTTCAATACAAAGAGATTGTAATACGTTTAGGGTAATCTAAATTATATTTAATATCTTTTAAGTTCTAGGATTTAAATTACAATTTTAGAAATATCATTATTATCATTGTTATTATTTTTATTATTATTATTATTATTATTATTATTATTATTATTATTATTATTAAAAATGTCATATTTTTATCTTTTTATGATGATTAGATGAGTACCCGAGAAGATCCATTCTATTTAAAAACAGCTATAAGGCCATCCCATGAATAAAGATACAAATAGAGTTTTTTTATTCCAACCAAACTACAAAAGAATTTCGATAAAAAAAAATTTCCTTGTTAGGAATGAAATGAATTAGAAAATTCGAGAATAATTTGGAGATGGAATGGAAAGGAGAATTTTCCATTTACACAATAGTAGGAATGAAAAAGGGACGTTATTTTTGCCCACCTCGTTCCCGTCACCAATTCTATCCCAATCAGTTAAAACGAAAAGAATTTCATTCTCCTTTTCTAATATTTATTTTCCTTGATACCTCAACATATTCCACAATCTTAATGATATTAATTTTTTTCTACTTCAAATTCTATCATGTGCTATTTTATTGATATTTGTACGTTTTATTTCTTTATTTTTAAGGTAGTTATTTGAATGTAGAAAATTTAGGATCCAAGTTTCTTACAGAAAATTTATTCTTCAAATCGAAAATCTCATCCCCATACTATAATCTCTAAATAGAGATAGTAACGAGGATGATGTTTAAGGTGGCATTTTGTGGAAATATGATCCCAAAATCCACTATTGTAATATCCCCAAACCAAACTCATTAGTCACTCCAATTTTTTAAAAGAAGCATGTAGCTCTTATTAATTTTTTTCATAATTCTTTTACCCTTTAATGTATACTGTATCAAAATTTTAATTTGCTTATTATATCAGGATTTTGCATAATTCAACTAATAACTTGAAAAGTTTATAATTCAACTATAAATTTTGAATTAGAGATGAATAAGTTGAAAAATAATAAATTAAAAGTTTTGGGTGGGCATAGCTTAGTTTGAAGAGGAGGGAGGATCACAATTCACAATTCACTATTCACAAACAAAGGTTGTCAGACAAGTTGCTAAGGTCTACATACACAAAACTTTGGCCCTTATCTCTCTACTCCATTTAATTTGGAATCCACTGGAAACCAAAAAACCAAAACACGCACCCGCCTACCCTGCTATTTCATACAACTACCTCTCTCTCTCTCTCTCTCTCTATATATATATATATATATATATTCACACACATACACATATTCGATTGTTGACTATTCTAGTCAATATGTGGATACACCAACCAAAAGCAGATTGGGTGCCGCTCAAAAAATTAAAAAATTAAGATTCTCAATTGCAAGTAATATAAAATTTTATTATAAGTAATACATAGGTATATACATATTAATTAATGGTCGTTATGTATATTAAATTATTAAATAATTAAACAATACTGGCAACAAATCACCAAACACAGCCTAATAATGAACTTCTAATATCTCACTTTGTCAATATATAAGATTTTATTGGTATAATTGGGCATGCAGAGAAAGTTTGTTTAGTATGAATAATGGACTATTTGTACTTAAATCTACTTTTTAAGTTGGGTATTATTTTAAAGCCTATTTGTAGATTAAGTCAAAAGAATAAACAAAGTGCTTCAATTCTAATAGTGACCATTTTCTGTTATTTTTAAGCAATAGTTCAAAGTAGTCCATGATTCTTCAAATACTCAAACTTCTGATTTTACGGTTGTTATTTCAAACACTATCAGTTTTTACTAGGGAATACTTTATACACCATTTTTGTATTTAATTATTTTAAAAAAAATAAAAGCAACAGCAAACACTCACTAAATCAAGGCCACAGACTAGTAAATCTGGATGGCGCAAAAGTTGGTTATCATCCTTCAAAAATTTCCTTCTTTTTGAAATAATATTCGATGATGTTTGGGTAGAATGAATCCCTTTAAATTGGGGTGGGGGATGTTTAGGTATAATGCGACTGTAGAGGCTAAGTAAAGTTAGGGGAAGATGGAGAATTTGCTGCCAGAATACCATAGCTTGAGAAAGCTTCATGCACAAAGCCCATTACACAGAATAACTAAACTAAATGGTTACTATAACTAATCTTGGATTAGTTAATCCACCACTCCCCCCCCCCCCTCTCTCTCTATATGTGAGTGTGTGTGTGTGTGTGTGTCACTTTTTTTACTTCCAACTTGTGATTCCCTTCATAGATAAGGTAAGAGATTCAAGATTTAGACAAAAGAAAATTCTGTCCGATTGAATAATCGCATCCTATTTCTGAATAAAGATAAAAGTAGAAAACCAAAACCTTGAAAGGAACCGCTAAGAATAATAATAATAAAAAAAAAGAAAGAAAGAGAACAGTGCATATTAAATTATGATGTACTATATTGATATAGAAGGATGTATTTATAAATCAATATTTATTTTTCTACAATGTATTCAATAATGCAAGTAATTGTATAGCGATCATAGATGTAGAAACCTGATGGTTCATCTCAATGGGCCTTGAAATTGATCGCGCAGCATCTCGTATTTCTTCAGCTCAGCCATTGATAGTGAAGGGGTCAACTCTCTTAGAACCTTCAAGGTATCAACATAATATTTCAGAAACCCAAATTCAGAGATGGGGGGTCACAACACTTAAATGATTTAAAGTTGAAGCCAAGTACACCAATTCTTGAGCAGTTACTATTTATGGTACATTATCATTATATCATATATCATCACATGTTTGAGAATCTCGGTATCATACCTCAACAAAATCTCCATATTCCACAACAATGGCATCGGGTTGATCAGGTTGGACAGAATCTGAATCATCAACTAATACCTGCAACAAAATTATGAAAAACAAAACTTGATTCTTTGTAAACAAAAGAGACAGTGATGCAGCAACAAAAAAAGCTGGCCTGTGCTGTGGAGCAACTTGAAATATTATACGAGTAAAAACATGAAAAATCAGATCCCGGAAAATCTAAGGCCATGATATTAGGTGAATAAACAAAAGTTTAAGGGGAATGCAATTTAATTATACTATGATAAGCTCAATCAATGGTTAAATTCTTTTTGGCCTGAAATTCTAAGATTAGAGAAGACTGTACTTACTTTGCGTTTTGCAGCATGAAACCAAGCATCTGCACAGAGGGCATACATATCGGCACCAGTAAAATTTGTAGGGCATTTCTGCGCTATCTCATATAGTGACACATCCTCGTGCAATTTAAACTTTCGAGTAAGTGCTTTGAGTACCCTGAAAAAGAAAAGGAAAAGAAAAAGAGAGAATGAGGACCCATAAAGATAAGTAATTACATGCACCCACACCACAATATAAAGATCCAAAGAGACAAACCTCTCCCTATAAGATGCTTCAGAATTGACACCAACATAGAGAAGCTTGTCAAATCTGCCAGGCCTCAGAAGTGCTGGGTCGATAAGATCAGGTCTGTTACTGGCTCCTATTATAAATAAGTCCTATTGAACACCACAGCAAAAATTTTAATGTAAAGGATGATGAAGTAAATAAAGAAGGTTTTGAGTTTTGACATCCAAAATGAGAGACCGAAAAAATGATAGAAGATTAAAAATATTACTGACAAGAATCATAACCTACCTGGCTTGAATCATTCAGACCATCAATCTCTGCAAGCATCTAGAGAGAAAAAGGAAAAGCACATTAGACATGCATAGGTATGCATATGTAGACACTACCATACACACAAATAAACACCACACATATGTAAAATATTGTTTTGTGTGTATCTGCTGTTTCTTTTGGAGTGGGAGGCAAGGAAATTCAGTCGTGCTACAAAAAAAAAGAAAAAAGACAGGAACAGACAATTGCACCTGAGAAACCACTCTGTCCATAACACCACCAGAATCTCCAGAGGCACCTCGGGCTGGGGCAAGTGAATCAAGTTCATCAAAAAATATAACACATGGGCGTGCAGCCCTGGCCTAAAATAATGCCAATCAGTATAGGTTGAAGAGCTCCAAGTACTTTGTGATTAATTGGAATTTACTTTATTTTATAATAATAATAAAGTTTGTTACCTTCTGAAAAATGTCTCTGATGTTTTTCTCCGACTCTCCTATGTACATGTTGATCAACTCAGGCCCTTTTACACTCAGAAAATTCAAGGAGCATTCTGTAGCAACAGCTTTTGCCAGTAATGTCTGAGGGTCAATGCAGTAATGACCAAAATTAGTGTTTGTTTGAAAGGATTGTCAGCATCAAATGTAGATAACCATGTCTTATAAAAAAAATGTAAACAACTATATGCAAAGTAGAACGGAATGGAAAAACAATGGAAAGCAATTGATGCCATGCACTTACTTTTCCAGTCCCTGGAGGACCATAAAGAAGAACCCCTGATCGCTTACGCAGTCCAGATGAAAATAAATCCTTGTGCATGAGAGGAAGCTGTTGACGTAATCACATAACACCAACTATCAATAAGGGTGTGTTTACTTTGGAAGAGAGTGATTAGGGTGTATAGGATAAAGGTATATTATGTTGTGGGATTGGATATAAATTTTTTCGTTTATCCCATGTTTACTTTGAGTGGTTGTAGTTATACATAGACATATAAACTATCCATATGCCTCATTTACTTGGTGGTTCTTATTGATAAGATAGTTCAATTTACTTAAATGCCCATGCCATCCACAAACAAAGATTTGGGAGCAAAAAACACTTCAATTGCATTCACGAATGTGAAACTGGAATTATTTAACATATCTAAGCAAGATATCAAGAATGTGTCAACTATCCGTTTTAACGGGTCGAAATCTCTCTGCATCAGAGCTCGGGTCGGGCAGGATATGGCGGCCCCATAACAGGATTCATCTGCTTTGATCTGGTTCCGTACCCTCTGCTCGTGATGAAGGGAGACAGACTTTCATCACCATTGATATATTTATAGTGTGAAGCCATAGGAGGAAATGTTCAAGAATTCTGAGCTTATTGAGCTCAAAGGTAATATTAGGAAAAATAAAAAATTATAAGAATAAAAAAAATCCTGAAAAAAAGTCTATCAACCATGAAAAACAACTCTTTTATAACAGTAAACTTACCACCATAATAATTCAAATTATATGTATTATAGAAATGCAGACGCACCAAATGGGTCCCCACCTTTTTTATGTTTGATGCATCGCTTGAAGAAGAGTGAAAATTCTTGCTGAAATGTAAAGTATAGAGGAATTGGAAGGTAGATTTTAATATTTCAGAGCAATTAATTCAGCTTCTGATAAATGAGCTGAGGAATTTCTTGATGAAACATCGCAAAGTGTCTTTCATCAACAATCACATGATGTTTGCTTGATCTGCAGTTGATATGGTAGATATCTTGGGGTGTGAAAGCCATTGAAGGAAGAAAAGTATAAAAAGTTTATAACAGAAAATTGAAGAAATTAAGCATCCATGAAATTTTTTTTTTTTCAATCTTGTGAGTTCTTAAGAGTAGGGATAATTTGGACATTACACATGCAATTTCACACCTGGGATAAATTATCACATGGGTGGAGGGATATTCTATCAGCTGAAATGCATCGATTTTCGTGATTATCCCGGGCCTTTGGATAAAAGTAACTTTTTGATCATGTGAAGTAAATGAAGGATTAGCTTCAATATTAAATCTTTATTCAGGTTTATCACTTGAAGTAAACACAGCCTAACAGAACAGTAGATGAAGTGAAGTGTAGTTGTCTGGATGAAAAATAAATGCCGACAGGTTTGAGAGTAATGTATTATGAACTGACACTATCTTTCCACGAAGATAAATGAACCATAACCCAGTAAATAAGTTAACTGTGGCACATGAAAGCTACACTCTTAATGTTTACTACTTTAAAAAATGAGGAGAACTTATATCTCTTCAGAAATTTATCTTGAAAAATGTTCACAACATGTTCTCAAAGTGGAGAGAAAAATAATGCTTACCTGCACAGTGTCCAGGATTGATTTTTTTACATCCTCAAGCCCACCAACATCTTCCCATTTGACATTAGGTACCTATAGCAGCAATATCACTTAAGAGTAAGGTTATAGCATTACAAAAGGGAAGAATGAAGATTATTTCTAACAGAGTACTACTATCAATCTTTTGACCATATTAACATCAGCTCCTATAGACAAAAATGACAACATCGGAGATGTTCAGAACAATTACTTATTTGTTTTACGATTTTTCATTAGCATAATTTCCAGAAAAGACCACATGCTAGGAAATCAGAAGTATGTGCTAAGTCCTAGGTACTTTACCTTAGGAGTACCAAGAGCTGATGCATTTCTTTTCTTTGATCTTTCTAATGCTTTGATTATATTTTCTTTACTAGGCTCCTGAGATGCACCATTTATTTTGCTATTAGCCTCAACCGAATAGGGCTCAGATGAGCTTGAATTTCCATGCTCCAGCTTCTCTATCTTTGATATCATATTTGCACCAGCATCAGCAACTAGAGCACGCAAATCCCTGGGCATGAAACCCGATGTCTGTCCAATTATATCCTTAACAAGATCCTCTACAGAAGTCTGCAATGAGAAATTTATTGATTGATCAAAATCAAAACCAATTCAGAAGACAGCCAGAATGCAGAAAAGAAAGTATAAAACAAAGATTTTCCTACGTATCATCTTTTTTGCCCCTGCGCCAATAGAATTTTTGGGCATATAAATAAACCTTACCCGTTGGCAACGTGTCCATGTATAGGATTCTGGAGTCGGTTAGTTTTACAAACATTGATTTTCATCAAAGGATGGGGGTTGCAATGGTACCATTTTCAGCAATGAAGAGGTATTGAAGAATTTACTCTTACAAGATGTACATTCAAAATCAAGGAGAGAAAGAAGTGATAACATACCCCTGGAAGTATTTCAGCGACATGCTGAAAAGACTGGGACAGCAAGTGAGACCTTTGATCTTCATTCAGGGGTCCCATTTTAATTTCATGACTGAAACAACGCCTAATAGTTGGAGGAAGACCTCCAGAGTTGTCAGCAGCTGCAACTAGCAGTACTGGGTGCTGGTTTATCATTTCAGTATCTTTTAACTGCTGCATCAGTAAAAGAAACAAGGAATATTAACCAACCATGTGACTTCCTATGAAAATCTTCCTAATCTAGGGGCACTTATCATAAAGATCTGTTCAGCCAGACTACTTATCTTCCTGAAGCAAAACATGTAACCTTATTCTGAATAGTGTATCACAGCAACCAAAGATTTTTTTGTCTTATTATATTATTATTTGTCTCAGAATAAATGGAGCAAGATGAATACAGTGAAAGAGACATGGAGCACTATCTTAGAGGATTATATCTGATTCAAACTAATAAATACGTTAGAAGTAGACACGAGAACTAGTTACATAAATCAACAACTTGTAAACTTACGGAATCACCATCTGAGTTTTCTTCAAAATGATCATCTCCATCTTTAGTAATTGGCTCGGTGAACTGCTTAATGACAGATGCAACTTCTGTGTTTACTCCAAGTTGCTCATGAGATGGTCCCTCTTGAGCAGCTAGATTGCGGAAAACCTCAAAATGACGGAGAAGAAGAATTGTCGGAGAATATCTAGAACATTCATAGCATATCAGATATAAGAAATTTCTCTATGACAATAAAATGACACATAAAAAACAATTAAATGAAATCTGCACCGTCTGCGTTATGCCAAAATCAATGAAGTTGATAGTTTTGAACAGAAAGCACAGCATAAATGGTTTTAAGCTACATGATTTATAAGATAATGGCTTCTTACTGCTTAATGTTAGCACCATAGAGGTGTCAGAATACCTGCGAGCTGCCTTGAAGGCTTCAGTTAGAGCACTAGATGTTTTCTTTTCAGATGATGTCATAAAATCATGACAACTATATTCCACCACATGCAACCCCAATTGACAAGCGACATATTTTACCACAGTCCTCTTCCCACAACCTAAAAATCACTTTGGGATCAGCAACTCCAGAGGAATACTCATCCAAAGTAGGAATGATATGTTTTCTCACATATATTATCAGACAAAGTTATAAAAACTTGAGGATCTTCATAAAATATAATACATAATTATCATACAGACCAGGAACACCATGTAATAGGATAGCAACCCTGAATTTTGATGACAATGCTGATGGACATAAAGTTGGTGTGAGTATGGAGGCTAGAGCCAGCACTGCATCATCTTGTACAGGTGAGACACTTTTTGGCCGTGGAATTAAAGGATCTGGAGGTATGGGTGATGGAACATTTCCTCCAAGAACAAGAGCAGTTTGATGGTGATTAACTCTCAGAACGGGTTCCTCTAATGGTTCCATAGCTGCAACCTGAAAACCAGCATGCCCTGGATGAGGCTGTTCAGCAAATCCACAAGCATGCAACAGACAAATGAAGCAAACACATATTTTGAATTTTGACCTTGAAGTATAATGTGTCATCCCCAGAATTTAGCATCTTTTGGTTGCAAGGGATGCACAACTCTGAATTACAGTTCCAAGTTACGCATACACTGAAAAGGTCACCCCTGGCAAGATATCTATCTACCGAAAAGTAATCATTTAATGCCATATCTATCAAGCCTTGGCGATCTATTGCTTCATCAGATGAACTGCTTTTAAGGCGTTCAAGGGTTCCACATTCTGGTATCTTAACAAAGGAGGCCCTCAAATGTGAGGCATACTTTGGCAACCCTGCCCAAGATTGAAGCCCTATAAAAACAGAAACAGGCTCATTTTCTTCCCCATTTATTTCATCATTTTCTTTCACTTCAAACAGGGAAGATAGCTTCTCTTTCCCTTGCTGCACGATATTTTTCAAGCATGACAGATGCAGATTCAGGTTAAATGCGAGGATTGGAGATAAGTAAGCCACTTCATGATCCAAGGTAGCAGACTGAGTTGGAGGATAAGCATATGATGGAAAGGCCAACATTGTCCTAGGAACATGCGAGATAACTGCATCATATTCCGAGGAGCTGTCATCTGGATTTGGAGGGTCCAGGACCATCACTTGTCCAATTCTATTTACATTAGCATCCACATTCTTGATGAGTACCTACAAATAAAATAAACGCGAAATTGGGGAGTCATAATTCACTTATACATTAGAATTCCTGTCTATACAGTGAAACATATGAGATGACATAGAAAATAAAAACTTTTTATCCGAATCCTACACTGATCCAGCACAGATACATATATATTTGGTCATGCTTTAGTTATATCAAAACGATCACCATATTGCTAAAAAAATATCATAAACCCCGGAGTAGTCATAATTCAGTTCACATGCAGCATTATGGGTTCTGTTTTAGATATGCTAAAGCTTAGCGTCAGACACATTGAGACATCTTCACTCATCAATTAAACATAACGTGGACACCAAAGGAGAGAAATTTGATGCGTAAAATAGATAAAAGGACATGTTTTAGCAATGTCTAAGCTTCCCTATTCGAGAAACCAAAAAATATAGATAGGAAATAAGATTCGTTACAAGGTATTTTCGAACTAAAATCATAGAAGAGCGTAGCATCATCAAGAAAAAAAGATCACACTGAAGAGCGGGGGTGGGGGGGGGGGGGTGTACCAGCGAGCCTGAAGTAATAGATAATCGTTTGAGAACAGAAGTGGACACCCCAACCAAGACAGAACCATCAACCGAATCTACAGTTGCCCCCTTAGCAACTCGGAGAATCCCAGCCGTAAATTGCGGAGGCTGAGTAGAGGGACTTGGGTCAATCTGGTCAATTCCATGAACATCTTCGGTGGTTTTGCCAGAATTAAGCAGAGAATCAACGAGGGCTTTAGTGGAACAAAGCACCAGCGGCTTCCTCTTCCTCCTTTCCACCATTACCACACAATTTACAAAACCCTAAACCCTCATAAATTGATCAGTATTAAGCATTAATCATCTAATAAATTTGAGAGAAGATACTTGTCGCAGGTTACGGATAGAGCTATGTGTGTGGGCATATAAAATGGATGTATGGTGAAAGCTGCTGTACATTGAGCAACTCAAGGCAGAGTCTGCAAATGGTCAATTCTGGGCTAACCGTTTCTAACTTCCAGTGTCACTTTCTTCATTTCCACAGATGCAAGGTTCATCTTTGAGGCTCAAGATTACGTTAATTTAAAAAAGTGGGTCAAATAATTATGTATTATCAAGCTAACTACAATTAATTATAGAGGATATTTCTTCTTAAATTATTAACTTTTGTTTTATTAAGTCTGCGTACAATTATATTAATAATATAAACTAAAAATATATTAATATTATTATTAAAAAAATACATAATAGTTATTTAGTCAATTATATTTATAGAAATATTATACGATTTGATTTTTTTGTAATGTTATATTGCATTATTATTCTCTTAAAAGTTATTTTTATTAAATGATAAATTGTTCCGGTGTTTTGAAGTCAATTTTAAAGTATTTTCAACTCAATATAAAATATTCAAATCACTATTATTTATAAAAGTGGAACAATAAATTATAATATTATATAAATTAAATAATATAATATTTGTATAAAAAATAAATATATTTATATCAAATCCATATAAAAATTAATATGTTATTTATTAAAATTCAACACATATATCATAATAAAAATAAATAATAAAGTTCATAAAAGTTTATATTCAATCCATACAAAATATATATTATACTTTAAGTAATTATTTATTTTAGATATGCAATATTGATATCATATTAAATATCACAAAAAAATAATTAATTTGATGTATCATACGTAAAAAGGAATTCAAAGGAGAATATACATGTCAATGTATAAAAGAAAAAAAGAAAAAATTTATTATTATAAATAACTGTGGCAGTGGCATAGTTTTTGCTATTCTTTTATATATATATATATATATATATAGGGAATGGTGTACTTTTATCTCATTATATTAAGCCCTTTATTTATTATTTATATTTTATATGAATTTTTTAAACATTTTTTATATTAACTCTTCAAAATATATTTGAAATATTGTTTTGTTATTTTTTAATATCCTAAAAATTAATTGAATTATATGGTTCTCCAAAATTTTAAAATTCAGTTGTTAAGATATCAACATATAAAAAGAGATTATATTCAAAATATAAGTAAAGTTATATTTTGAGGGCTTAAATGTCAAAAAATGTTAAAAATTTCAAATAGAATGTAAAATAAAAGTTCGAGGCTTAATGCAACTTAATAAAAGTACAAGGATTTTATCGAAGAAAATGTAATAGTTCAAGAATTTATCAATTGATTAGCTGTGTTAGCTCTCCAATTCTTGAAAACCATTGTTGAATTACCTGTGAAATTGTGAAGTATAGTTCAGTTTCACCCTTGACAGAAAAAATGAGTGCCTGAATCTTCTGTTGTTTCATTCTTGAGACATCCATTATTCCTGTGCTAGGCATTTACAACCATTTTCTGTGTCGGTCCAAAATGGCTTACGATAAGTCAGAAGGTACAGTCGCCTGCACGCCAAGTGTATGGTGAAATGTCTGGATCGACTCTAAAGCATAAGATGGACGTCTGTAGAGAAGCTGTGGCTTTAAAAACTTCCGTTTCTCGATGAAGCTCTTCTTCAAACGCCACTGCACATCTCTCGCCCGCACACTCTACACACAGTATCTCCCCACACCATCCCAACTCATACAGCTCTGCAAAGCAACGCCAGTCTCCGAAGCCGTCACACTCCTCAGTTCCATAAAATCTTCACCTCAACTACATACTGTCGTTTCGGAGCCAATCTTATACGCCACCATTGTACACAAGTGCACGAGATCACTTCACTTCACCGTCGGCCTGCAGCTCCATGGCCATCTCATTAAGTCTGGCTTGGAAACCGACCGTTTCGTGGGCAACAGCCTCTTGGCCCTTTACTTGAAATTGGGCTCAGATTTTGATGACACTAGGAAACTTTTTGACGGGTTGCATTATAAGGATGTTGTTTCTTGGAGCTCGGTGATATCTGGGTACATTCGCGTGGGAAAATCCCGGGATGCGATTGAGTTGTATTTAGAAATGTTGAATGTTGGCCTTGAGACAAATGCGTTTACTTTGTCTGCAGTGATCAAGGCATGTTCGGAGGTTAGAGGGTTGAAACTAGGGAAATGCTTACATGGGGTTGTCGTGAGATGTGGGTTTGAGGGTAATGAGGTGATTGTGGCTGCTTTGATTGATTTGTATGGGAGGAGTAGTGAAGCCTATAACAGTCTCCAGCTGTTCGATGAAATGCTCGAACCAGACGCCATTTGTTGTACCTCGGTGATTTCAGCCCTTACCAAGTGTGATTTGTATCTTGAGGCTCTGGTCATGTTCCATGTGATGGTCAAGAAATACGGATTCTTGCCAGATAGTTTCACTTTCGGGAGTGCTCTGACAGCATTAGGAAATTTAGAAAGGTTAAAGCAAGGTAAAGAAGTACACGCACACATAGTAACTGGAGGGTTTCATGGGAATGTATTCGTTGGTAGTAGTCTACTGGACATGTATGCCAAGTGTGGAATGGTAGAGGAGGCCCAGCGTGTGTTTGATAGAATGCCAACGAAGAATTCAGTTTCATGGAGTGCTTTGCTTGGAGGGTATTGTCGGAGTGGTAAATTTGAAATGGTTATAGAGTTATTTAGAGATACGGAGAAGGACCTCTATAGTTTCGGGACTATCCTACGTGCCTGTGCTGGTTTGACTGCTGAGAAGCTTGGGAAGGAGGTACATTGCCAATACTTAAAGAGAGGAGGTTGGAGAGATGTTGTGGTGGAATCAGCTTTGGTCGATTTATATGCCAAATGCGGCTGTATTGATTTTGGTTACAGGGTTTTCTTGAAGATGCCTGTTAGAAATTTGATTTCTTGGAACTCAATGATTGGTGGATTCGCTCAGAATGGAAGAGGCAGAGAAGCTGTTGGGATATTCAGTCAGATGATTCAAGAGGGAGTTAAGCCTGACTACATAAGCTTCGTTGAAGTTCTCTTTGCTTGCAGCCATAGCGGGTTGGTTGAAGAGGGGTGGAAGTATTTCATCTCAATGTACAAGGACTACGGGATTAAAGCTGGTATCGAACATTATAGTTGTATGGTTGATCTGTTAGGTCGGGCTGACAAGATAGGAGAAGCCGAAGATATAATTATGAACTCAGAATTCGGAAACAGTCCTTCTCTTTGGTCTGCTTTGCTTGGTGCTTGTGCTGCGACAACCAATCCATCTGTTGCAGAACGCGTTGCTAGGAAAATGATAGAATTGAAACCTGATTATCACTTAAGTTATGTACATCTAGCTAATGTGTATAGGTCGGTTGGGCGATGGAAAGATTCGCATGAGATTTGGAACCAAATGCAGAACAGAGGGGTAAAAAAGATTCCGGGAAAGAGCTGGATCGATAGCAGCGCACTATCATTATCACTTGGTGTAAATTTACCAGATGCTCCTCCAGAGATGTATGAATGGTGATAGAGCAGATTGATATAGCTTTTCATGGATTTGCTTTCTTTTTATCAGCGACTCAGTGTCTTAATCTTTTGTTTTTTCATAGTAACAGAATACGGAAACATGTAAGAGAATGACAATGTGGATATTATATTGACAAAAAATGATCAGATTCGATTCTTGATAAACTGTGTTGTTTTATAGTTATTTTGTTTTATAAGCATGGACAAGTTGATGATTTATGACAAGGAATTGATTGGAAAGAGAAGGGCAGTTGGTAGGTGAAACTTGTGGTGCTTAGCGGTCAGCATGAGGTATTAATACTACCCACCAACCTTCAACACCAATACTCACCAGCATTATTCACCACCAAGCGTGGAGAGAGAGAGAGAGAGAGAGAGAGAGTGCCGGCCGGTGTCTGTCCATCCATACCGAGAGCAAGAAAATGTCTTCAGCACCGTCTGTCACCCAAGTTCAAGTTGAATCCATAGTATTTCCGCCTGCGGTTAAACCACCGGGCTCCGACAAGACCTTATTCCTCGGCGGCGCAGGTTAGTTATTTATGTCGTTATCTGTCCGATTAATAATTTTACCATTCCACTAGCTCTGTACATTGTGGCTAATGTGCGCAGGGGTGAGAGGGATGGAGATCGAGGGGAATTTCGTCAAGTTTACGGCGATCGGTGTTTACTTGGAAGACAACGCCGTTCCGTCGCTCGCCCTTAAGTGGAAGGGCAAAACCGCCGATGAGTTGACGGATTCCGTTGATTTCTTTGGGGAAATTGTCACCGGTAATTACAGTTAATATTAATTGGAGCTTCAAAATTTCGTGGTTCCAAATTCTGGGTTAAATTATTCCTGATGATATTTTATGATTAGCCCAAGTAATTTTCATAGGATTAACACACATCAACATGTGTAAAAAATCCCAAAAATATTTGCAGGTCCGTTTGAGAAATTCACAAAGGTGACAACGATCCTGGCGTTGACGGGCAAACAATACTCAGAGAAGGTTTCGGAAAACTGCGTTGGCTACTGGAAATCAATAGGGAAATACACAGATGCAGAGTCTGAAGCAATCCAGAAGTTTGTAGAAGTGTTCAAGGATGAAACCTTCCCCCCTGGGGCCTCCATCCTCTTCACTCAATCACCTTCCGGCTCGTTAACAGTATGCTATGCATTTTAATTAGAAATCTCACTCATATCCGTGTGTGTGTATGTCACTCGGCTTAACTTACAAACTAGGAATCATAGAAACTACAAAACTTATTATTGAAAAATTCCCGTCTAAGTACTAGACCAATACCCGCGTAGGCCTCAACTGATTCTTTTAGTGCACCGGCTAACTTACCAATTAGGCATCACAAAAATTATCGCCCGTCTTTGTTTGGGCTCCGCGTAAGTATTAGACTGCCATTTGCGAGTACCCTGTGTAGACACCGGCTGGCCCTTTGACAACCAAATTGTAAAATACCATTGATTTCCAGGTCCATTGTTGCCCATACTTTGTGTTAATATGCAGATTAGCTTCTCGAAAGATGGTTCAATTCCAGAGCATGGGAAGGCAGTAATAGCGAACAAGCAACTTTCGGAAGCAGTGCTGGAGTCGATCATCGGGAAGCATGGAGTGTCCCCTAGTGCCAAGCAGAGTTTGGCTGTAAGACTATCGGAGTTGTTTAAGCAGAGTCGCTGAAGCATTATACACAAAAGGCTAATAGAATGGCAGTGTTGCTTCTTCGGCTTAAAAAAAGCTTTGCATTTGTGCTTACCAAGTACACTGGCTTCTCTTCTATTTCCAGTGTAATTGAATGGCTATTAATAATCAATAATCATGATTCCATTGACGTTTAATGGAACGAACAATCAAGGCAGAGTATGCCGTGACAAATGAGCATTTACAACTGCTCATAGTTTGGTCATAAAATTGACTTCGATATTATTTTAAAAATAAAAACCTAAATATAATATTGAAAATCTGTAAATTAAAGCCATAATTACAGGAATTAAAAGCATATGTTTTGAAATTAAATTTAGATTATAACAAGGAACTTCGACCAAAATAATTAATTTAGAAAATCCAAAAAAAAAAAAATGATAGAGATGTGATGCACCTAGAGAAAGTATGTCTCTAACTTATATATATTTTTTAAATTGTATTAAAATATAGAATCTCTTTGCCCCGAAGTTAGAGTATGGCTCCTATAATAAATTTATTAATAGTATAAAAAATAAAATATTTAAAAAGTTTTATAAAAAGTATTAGTTCATATTTCTTTTTGCATCCAAAGCAAATAAAATAATTAAATATACAATATATATTAAATTTTTACCCAAATCAACAAAAAATAATTATATATTTTGCATTTAATATCTATATTAATATATGAATTATAAGTGTAAAATTAAAAATTATGAAAAATTAGTAACTTAATACATTATATGTAAAAAAACGTTGTAGTAACAAAAATATTATGTTTATTTCAACATATTGGATTCACACACACACGCACAAAAATCAATTAATTAAAAGCTGACAAGTCAATTTTAAAACATATTTGAAGTTTCAAAAATTAAACATAAACAAAAAAATATATTTATAATATTTTATTATTATATTAGTATACATTTGTTTAAATGTACAGACATATTTATGAAGAAAAAATTTAGATTTTTCTAGAAGACTACTGCATTGAAACTTATATTGGATCTCTTACAAAATATCTTCTACTATATATCTAAAACATATTTGCGTAAATTTACCAGAAGAAGAATTTATATTGAAGGATGAGTTAAATCTGGCTCATTACCTAAAAGGCTGGTTGTATATAAAATGACTTATAATAAAATAAATTAAATAAAATGTTTTTCTAAACATAATAATGCTCTTTGTCAAGCTATCTTAAATCCGGTTTACTCACCATTTTTTGCACTATAATCATATAAGTTTACATTTGAATGCAAGATAATTTAATAGTAATTATGTTTATGGGAGAGTTGTAGATGTATTGCAAAACATCAAATATTTATTTCTATATTATAATACCTAGAATACCTAAAGATTTGGAAATATGTGCCACAAAATTTAGGTTTGAGTTTAGTGTGCTGGGTTCATTATATTCAATATATTCAATTCATAAAACCTATTTCCTTAATTATTTCGTATTAGGTACAAAAAGTTCAAATTTTAATCAAAATATTCAATCTTAATTAGATTATGATAAGTAGGATTTTAAAGCTGGTTAATTGAATGCATAAGTATGGGTCAATAGTTCTTTGTAATTAATTCCAAAAGAGATTAAATCCAAGTGGGATTATTTTCTAATATAGTTTTGATTTTTTTTTATTGGACAGCACGTTCAGGACACGTTAAGGTATATTTTGAATGGTAAAAATAGGGTTGAGAATAAAGTTTCGTATATTACTTATTCCATACTTGTTCCACTCCCTTTTTTTTTCCTTTGATTTTCTACTCCCTTCCTTTCTTAATGATATCCTTTAGCCAGAATGAGGTAGATAGTCTTTTGGGTAAATGAACATCATGAACACAAAGCATCTGAATGATGATGACTTCCTATTTCAACCGAATTAGTTAGATTTTTTTGATTGCTGGCTTCGGCTTTTTATATGGAAATGTTTACGATTTTTCCAGTTGAGTAGTAAAAACAACACAACGAGAACAACACTTAACTAATAGAGAAGGTGGAGATGAATTGGCTGGAGAGTAGTCACTTTCCATTTCAAACCCTGAAATTAAGAATTTGACCAACCAGAAATTATGAATGAATTTGACCATAAAGATTGAAATAAAAACCCTGAATGGATCCTACTCCCATATACCATCTAGTCCCCTGGATGGATTTGACTGCCTACTTCCGTACGACAGAAATCTGAACTCTCTCGAGCCCAGCATGTTGTACTCTTCGAGCACAGTGGAAACCAACGAGTGGTTCACTTACATTTCTCCTTCACTGGAACTGTACTACAATAAGCTCTCAATTAAAATCGTCACTCTCAAATATGACGTCTCTTTCTCTGTATATGATAATAAATGTAATGTAACAGAGATGCACTACAGCCTTCACATATGACTCTTATTTATAGACCTAAAGGATCAAGATTTCCTTAATTTTCACTCATATTCCTTGAATTTCTCCTTGGATCTCTCCTTGGATTTCCTTGAATTTCTCCTTAGATTTCTGCTTGAATCTCTCATTTGTTTCTTGTTTTGATCTTGCAAATCCTTATATATTCTTCTTGTGAATCTTCAAGATCTTCCCCTCCTTGAATATCTGCATAGTAGTTGGTTCTTGATTTGGTTAGATTATGTATCTCTCATAATCTTTTCTTTTGCAACCTGCATAGATTATCACACACATTTAAATTATGATTTTTGATATATGCCAACATACTTACTTTATCAATCTCCCCCTTTAGCATTTGGATCGAAAATCTCCTGTCCTGTTAACATTTTTTAAACACAGCAATCTGATCATAGTTTGACCAGACAATGAACTCGAGCTTAGAGTTGGAACATGTTCAACTATAATAACCAATTCTCTAATATAGTGATACCTGATGTCAATATGCTTGGTTCGGGAGTGTTGGACATGATTTTTAGACATATTTATAACACTCATATTATCGCAAAAAAAGAGTCATTGAGTCCAAGTTCATACTTTAGTCGCACAACATGTGCATCATCCATACCAACTGTGAACATGAACTCCCTGCCGCAATGTATTAAGCTTTTGCTATGGATTGAGCCATGACACTAGATTGTTTCCAATAAAGAAACATCCTCCCGAAGTGCTTTTCCGATCGTCCATATCACCAGCCCAATCACTATCACAGTATCCTGCAAGAATAAGCTTAGTATCGAAAGAATATTTTAGTCCATAGTCTGTAGTACCTGCCACATATCGTATAATTTTTTTTACTGCCTTGAGGTGTGGTTCCTTTGCATTGGATTGATATCCAGCACACAATCCCACACTAAAACTTATGTCAGGTCTACTTGCAGTAAGGTACAAGAGACTTCCTATCATGCTTCTATACAATGTTGAGTCAACGCTAGCTCCACTTTCATCTTTATACAATTTGGTATTGTTCCCATAGGTATTTGAGCAATCTTGAAACCTTCAAGACCAAATTTCTTTCCCAGATTTCCGGGGTATTTTCCTTGATCTATCATAATTTCATTCTTGCTTTGTTTGATCTGCAGACCAATTCTTATGACATTACCTTGACAAAGTCGTTCACTTTCTTTTTGGACGTTGAGCTAAACACCATGTCATCAACATAAATCTGTGCAATGATTATATCTTTGTTCGACCAATTGATGAACAAGGTCTGGTCTACTCCTCCTCGCTTGTATCCTCGAGCAAGCAGAAACTTCGTCAGTCTCTCATACCAACAATGATTATGTCTTTGTTCGACCAATTGATGAACAAGGTATGTTCTACTCCTCCTCGCTTGTATCCTCGGGCAAGCAGAAACTTTGTCAGTCTCTCATACCAAGCTTGCGGACATTGCTTCAGTCTATACAATGTCTTCTTCAGTTTGTACACATGATTTTGGGTAATATGGATCTTCAAAGCTTTGGGTTGCTCTGTGTACGCTTCATCTTTTAAAAAACCATTTGAAAACGTACTTTTTACATCCATTTGATAAAATATGAATTTCTTAATACAATCAAAGGAAATAAGATTCTCACAGACTCTAGTCGTACAACTGGAACAAAAGTTTCTTCGAAGTCAACTCCTTCTACTTGCGTGTATCCTTGAGCTACCAATCTGGCTTTATTCCTTGTAATGTTTCCCTGCTCATCAGTTTTGTTTTTAAAAATCCATTTAGTTCCAATGATGTTTGCACTATCCAGTCGTGATACAAGTGTCCATACATCATTTCTAGCAAATTGTTCCAACTCCTCTTGCATGGCCAATATCCAGTTGTCTTCTTTGAGAGCCTCTTTAATGTTCTTAGGTTCGATCATAGAGGTATAACATGCATGATGTACTAAACCCTCCATTTTTGGTAATCGGGTTTTGGTTTTTCACGTGTCTTTACACCTTCATCAAGATCTCCAATGATAAGTTCTTTGGGATGTTCCTTTTGAACTCTGGTGGAAGGTCCATGTTTTCAGGTTCTTTGTCTTGGAGTTTGATCAGTCTCTTCTGTATTTTCACAATTTAGGTCACCTGTTGGTCGCACAGCAGATGAACCTGCTTCATCCAGATAAATGTCCAGTCTTTCCAATGAGTCATCAAAGACAACATCAGTACTTTCAATAAGTGTTTGAGTTCTTAGATTGTATACATAAAATGCTCTACTATTTGTAGAATAACCAAGAAACATACCTGTATACTTTTGGCATCGAACTTACCTAATTGTTCTCGGTCATTGTATACATAACATCTGCAGCCGAACATATGAAGATGACTGAGATTCGGAGTATTGCCTTTCCAAATTTGATACGAGGTCGTTCCCACTCCTTTCCTTAAGTAGACATGGTTTGAAACATAGCATGCAGTGTTTACCACTTCAGCCCACCATTTTTAGCGACATTCTTACCTAGTATCATAGCCCTGGACATTTTCTGTAGAGTACGATTCTTTCTCTCGACCACTCCATTTTGTTGCGGTGTTTTAGGAGCTGAATATCCATGAATAATACCGCGTGAGGTGCAAAAATCAATAAAAACATTATTTTCAAATTCTCTCCCATGGTCACTCCGTATTCGAACAACAGAATCTTATTTTTCATTTTCAAGTAATTTTATCAATTTCTCAAATTCCTCGAATGTTTCTGATTTTTCTTGAAGAAAGCTTACCCAGGTATATCTTGAAAAATCATCAACACACAAAAATATATACCTTTTACCTCTAGCACTTTCGGTCTGAACCGGTCCCATCAAGTCCATGTGTAATAGAGCCATAATATATTTTGTGCAGACATCTTGAATTCCTTTGTGTGAGTTTTTCACTTGTTTGCCAAATTGGCAGGGGCTACAGATTCCTTGATTCCTGTTTGGGTGTTTAGGTAAACCCCTAACACATTGGGATTTTAATAAGGCAGTGAGCTGGTTGTATCCAATGTGTCCTAATTTTTTATGTCATACTTCGGTTGCTCCGGTGTTTGCATTTTGACACACATGATTCCTGTCAAGAAGATAACAGTTGTTAGTAGACCTAGTTCCGGTAAGTATGCATCGATCATTAATGTCAATAACTATGCATTTATCATGAATAAAATTCACTCGTAGTCCTTGATCACATATTTGACTAATACTTAACAGATTTACCTTAAAATCCTCAACAAGAAACATATTAGACAATTTAGGTAAACCAAGTATATTAAGAGTCTCTTGTCCAATGACACGTTCACTCTTATCATCACCAAACGTCACAGATTCCCCACTTATTGAAATGATATCAGTTAGATAAGAGGCATTTACAGTCATGTGTCGTGAACATCCGCTGTCAAAGAACCAAGTTCCAGTGTTGTTCGCACCAAGAGAGACTATCGAAGATGCAAGACACATGTTGTTCTTGATTACCCATATTTTTTTGTGATATTTTGCGATTGTTTCTATTCAACTTCGCAGTTTTTGGTGAGGCAGAACTTTTCACAGGAACACCGAACATAATCCAATTTGAGATGTTACCTGATCGTAGGTCATGTTTCATTCTGTAGCACTTAGGTCAAATGTGTCCAGGTGCTTCACAGTAGTAACATATAGGAATGAATTTTTTCGTACCTTTGGTCTCATATTTTCCTAACTCACTTGTAGTATTTGAATCTTCTTGTTGGACCATCGAGGAGCTGGCTGGTACAAAGATTGTTGTTCCAGATAATCTTTCTTCAGTGTATCCAATTTCGGTTTTGTTACTTTGTGATCTTCTATATGCCAGAATCTCATCAAATTTAGTCTTTTCTTTGTTCAGTTCTTGTATAGTTCGCACTGCTTTGTCTAACTCAAACCGCAGTTTTGTCATCTCATAATCCTTGTCCTGCAATTTAGTTACAGTTTCAGTTAGTTTATCAGTTAATGATGTACTTACCTTGTGGTTGTCTTGAACCGATTTCTATGTTGTTTCTAGATTGATTTTGAGTGACTCAATTTCTGTTGTTTGAAGTTGAACCTGATGTCCAGATTTCTCACATTTCTTTTAGATGCAATCAGTTCATCGCTCAGTCGTTCATTGATCTCCCTTGTGATTTGTAGTTCATGTTTCACCCGGCTTAGTTCTTGATGTTCCATGGCAATGGTACCTTTACTTTTATATTCTTTCACTTGATTCTCTAGTCTTTGAATTACCTCAGTAGCTGTTGTACATCAGGTACATTCTCTCCAGATCCTCCAAAGTTGGATCATCAAAATCTGGTTCTTCAGTATTTTCCAGTTCCTCTTCAGTTCGTACTAAGGATGTGAGACATAACAGATCTTTTGATCATGTGTATGTAGCAAAATTACTAGGATATGTCGTTTCTTTTTCATTAGGCTCTTCTTCTCCTTTTGACTCAAATTCACTCCAAGTGGCTTTTCGTGCTTTGTTCTTTCTAAAAAAATTTGGACATTCAGTTTGATAGTGTCTGTATCCTCTGCATTGGTCAGAATCTTATTAATTATCTTGTTTGAAGTTCGGAGTTTTGGATCCTCCTTTTCTGGCATTATCACCATAGTTCGAACTTTTGGTGAACTGCTCTGATTGTATTTTTTGACGAACTTGCAGTAATTCTTTGTCAGTAGTGTCATTTTGTCAGCAATCTCTGTTACATCATTCTCAGTTTAGTTGACTTGGACTTTAGTGTCATCCCTTTGTTTTTGGGAACATCCATTCCATTGTTTATCTTAAAGGTCCTTAGTTCTCCCATCAAGTCATCCAACGGCATTGGGGTGACCCTCATGAAAGATTCTAGAATTACATGTTCTTATAATTTTCATAATTTGAACATTCTACATGAAACCCTTTAAAGGTACGGGTACATTTTGAGAACAGAAAGCGCAAGAAACGGGCTTTATTTTTTAAGCTTCTTGAATTGCATCCTCAAGGGTGTAACATTGATTCACTATGTCACTGAACCTTACAAAATACATTTTGATGTTTTCTTCTTCAGTCATTTAAATCCCGTCAAATTATGTGGCCAGTCTCTGTAGTTTTGATTTCTTCACCGATTCATTCCCTTCAAACTGTTTTTGTAGTGCATCCCATGCATCCTTAGACGTTGGACAGTGTATGATCAATTTGTGTCTCATTGGGTCAAAAAAGGCCAGTATTGCATATAGTGCGATGTAATTTGCATCTTCTGCACACTTTTCATCCTCGGTCCACAATGTTCTAGGTTTCTCAACGATCTTTGTTATGTCTTTATCATCATTCATTTTCGGCCATGTCCACTTAGTTTGAATTTCCTCTCCACACCGTTTATATCTCAAGTAGATGATCATCATGGATTTCCAGAATGAGTAGTTTTGTCCATCGAGACAAGGAGATCGCATCGGTGTTCCTTCGTGAATTCCCATGTCCCTATCCCTGGATCGACATGTTTAAAAAAAAAAATTGGAACCTGCTCTGATACCAATTGTTAGATCAGAATTCGTGAGCGTGTGTTGTGTTCAGTAATAATTCTATAATTGAACAATGCGGAAGCGAAATAGTAGTTACAACAATTTCGAGGAAGAATCCCTTCTTCCTCTCAAGTATTTTTATTAGATAGAGTGTTTGTTCCCACAATTATATAATTTGGACTTACACGTCATTAGACTCCCTCTAATACTAGCCAAACTTATACCACTCTCTTCTAACAACTTACTTGACCATCTAGTCCCCTGGATGGATTTGGCTGCCTACTGTCGTACGGTAGAAATCTGAACTCTCTCGAGCCCAGCAGGCTATACTCTCCCGAGCACAGTGGAAACCAACGAGTAGTTCACTGACAGTTCGCCTTCGCTGGAACTGTACTACAATAAGCTCTCAATTAAAATCATCCCTCTCAAATAGGACGTCTCTTTCTCTGCATATGCAGCCTTCACATATGACTCTTATTTGTAGGCCTAAAGGCTCAAGATCTTCGTGATCATCATTCCTTAATTTTCTCTCATATTCCTTGAATCTTTTCTTGAATTTCTCCTTGATATCTCCTTGGATCTCCTTGAATTTCTCCTTGATATCTCCTTGGATCTCCTTGAATTTCTCCTTGAATCTCCTTGAATTTCTCCTTGGATTTCTCCTTGAATCTCTCATTTGTTTCTTGTTTTGATCTTGCAAATCCTTATATATTTCTTCTTCTGAATCTTCAAGATCTTCATTCCTTATTTATTTCTTATTTGTTAATCTTCCCTCCTTGAATATTTGCATAGTGGTTGGTTTTTTATTTGGTTAGATTATGCATATCTCTCATAATCTTTTCTTTTGCAATATACATAGATTATCACACACATTTAAATTATAATTTTCGATATATACCAACACACTTATTTTATCATTATCGTATGGTCTATGCAAACTCACTTACTTTATTATTATGGTATGGTCTAATGATGTGCCCCATGAAGGTTATAGAACTAACGCATATCCAGGATCAGCTGCATTTTTGTTGTTGTTTGGTGGATCAAATCAATTCATTTACACAGATTTTAAATCAAAAAAAATTATCATTTTTTTATCACCTATTTATATTACTTGATAGATCGGGTGGACACAGTTGGACAGATCTTATTTCCATGCAATCAATACATAATTTTTTTCCTCAATCCAACATCGGCAACCTAAACACCAAGCACTGTTTCACATTGAAAATCGTATACCTACGCCAACAATCCTTACCCTCATTACACGTGAAGTTGAAACAAGTTTTAACATTCACTCCAATTGTAACGAGAGATTCTGACAACCGGATTTTTTTAATCTAATTTTAAGCCTCAAGACCATTTCATTCTTTATATCGCTCATCTGTTTCACATTAATAGAGCTGCTCTTATGGTCGTATAAGTTGTTTCTAAGATTGGCAAAAGCTCAATGATCTGTTGCTCCTTTCAAACCATAATCCAACTCGGATCAAACTCCATTCGATATCTCTTCAACAGTTCAGATGTTTTCTCACGTCCCTGCTTGCTCACCCTCCATCTTGCAACTTCCTCTTACATCTGGAGAGATGAACTGATGATTCGGGAGTTGTAAGAATCGTCGAATATCACTAAATTTTCAACCGTACATAATGGACTTCCTCAGCAATATACAATAAGCACATACAAGAATCTAGGACACACCAAGTGTGTATTTTATTACATCACATAGCCAACTTATTGCATATATCAACTATAATCAGTGAGGAGCTCACTTCGAGAGAAGAGATTCAAGAGCTGTCTGGTTGTAAACAGGGGGACTGCACGTGAAATTCTGACAGACGAGGGCAACAACTTTGTCAGACGAAAAGTTGTTCTTGGCCATGACTGCAATCTTGTCATTATTTTCCTCCCAAAAGCTCATTTCTTCTACATCAGTAGGGTCTATGTGAATGACCTATTTCCAAATTACAGAACCATAGCCAAAAAGTGTCAATAATGTCAAAAAGGGACAAAAGCAAGACGAGGAATATATATACATATATATATATGTGTGTGTGTGTGTGTGTGTGTGTTCGAGGGCTTACAGTTTTATTAGTATCGTACGATGAGTGAGCAGCAGCTAACATGCTGTCAAAGTCGGGAGAAGACTTGTGCCCGACGAGGACAACTTGCTTTCTTGATGGAACAGCAAGCATATCTGAAGCACAGCACATCAGAGGCACTGCCATCGCACTTTCTTTGAGCCTCTTCTCAAAGCAAGCCTATAATGAACAAAGGTCAGAGACAGGATGGGGGGCCTAAAACATCTGAGAATTCAATTTGGAGAAAGCAAGAGCATACGTACCAGCAGATGTTCTGCATTTTGCCTGTACCGATCAGAACCTGTAGCAACCAATGAAGCTAATCTCACCAAATTGATAGCTGAAACAGAGTTCCCCGAAGGTTCCGCACCATCATGATCTTCTTTCACACGTAGGAGAACCGAGGGATCCTTTCCTGTCGTATTAAAATATCCTCCCCCTTCTTTGTCAAGAAACAGCTCATCCTAACAAAAAAATATCGTTCTTACCAGATTCAAGAACCAATAAAGATCGTGGAATGACCTGTTGAGAGTATAAATTGTCACCTAGCTACCTGTATCTGCTGCAGTTCAATAGCCCAAGCTAGCCAAAATAACGCACTGCCACACTCGTACATATCCAGAAGACCAGATATCAGGAACGCATAATCATCCAAAAATCCAGGAGCCTTAGAAGGGCCATTCCTAAAGCTGTGCTGCAGTCTTCTCGTTTGTTGGTCATAAAGATGTTTCCTGATAAAAGTTGCTGCCTTTTCTGCAACTTCCATGTACTCTTTCCGCTGCATTTTCACCAGCTCAAAGTAAGGACATTAAACTGGTGAAGGTTTAATAATTGAGACACCTCTCCTAGATGCATATGAATAAGCATTTGTGCAAATTTCAAGGCTACAGAGATATGCAGGTATTTTCCCACCCCACACCACCAAAAACGAATTGCCCCTAATGTGGCAGAAAAGAGAAGTTTTGGTTTTTAACAAAATGAGGACCCAAAATCCATGGGACATTTAAAAATCTAATCCAAGAGATTTCTGATCATTTTTTAAAAAGCATAAGCATGCTTGGACCAAGCATTTGATAAAGCTAAAGATAGCTGCACATCTTACATCAGTTCCAACAACGGGGAAGTAGAACTTGGTTCCTTCTGGTTCACTCTTCAGAATTTTTGATGCTCTGGCAAATGAGGAAATTGCAAGTCCATTCCAGGAAACAATTACCTGACAAGTGCATGGCAACCAGCATTATGCTGTCCATCATAAAGTAGAGATCAAGAACTATAGTACAGATTCATGCATATAAGTGATGCTACCTTATCATCCAAATGTGGCCTAGGGCGTTTTGATCTCACATCAAACAGCTTCTTTCTACATATCCCCAAGATCTTCAGATACTCATCCAGGGGCATACCAAATTTTGAAGCCATTGCAGAAGTACTATTTCTTTCTATAAGCACATTCTTACCCTTGAACTCATTGTGGGGATCACTCATTCTCGATAGATCACAGTTACCTGATGGTTTAACGTAGTAGTGTTCTATAAACAGAGTGGCGTGTTCTCCAAGTATGTCTTCAATCTGTCCACACCAGAGTCAAAGAGTACAATAAAATTTTGAAAGATCAATACATACAGATCTTTGGTGAGGGAACAACAAATGAAGACAACAGTGCTCTTAAAGGCTTAAATATGAAGATTCGTAAATGAGCCCAATCAAAATACCAAAGCAGCATATAAAGCCAAAATAGTGCTCGAAATGTAAGATAGTCATTCAGAAGCTAGCAGCCTAGGAGCTTAAGGAAGAACCAATCGAATTGTGAACTTTTCTCAAGTAAAGTAAAAACCATAGAAAACAAATTACATACTTCCTGGCTGGTCCAAACATAGAAGGCCCCTTCCTTTTTCCCCAAGGCACCTTCAGATTCCGCACTGTCAGCATCCTCAGCTGAATATATCTCCCCACTAGGCCCAATCATATCTCTTCGCAAGTAATCAAGAATGTCACGGGCCACACTTGAATAGAGAACATCTTTCGTAATTGAGAAAACATCCAAGTAAACATTGACGAGTTGCCCTTGATCATATAACATCTTCTCAAAGTGTGGTACTGCAAGGAGACGAAGACAAGGACTAATTCATAATGAGAAAACTCCATTAACTAACAACATATGCAGTTCAAAGGCAAACCAACCATGCCAGCATTCATCCACACTATATCTGTGAAAACCACCTCCGATATGGTCATGTATACCGCCCCTTGCCATGCACTGCAAGGTCAGCGCCACCATATTCAGGTCAAACTTTGCTTCACCTTGCATTTCATTCTCCTTTAACTTCTTTTTATGATAAAGCATCAGCTGAATTTCAACTGGTCTAGGGAATTTTGGTGCTGAACCAAATCCACCAAATGTTGAATCATAGTTGTCCGCAAGCTGTGAGAAAAGGAGCTAGTGAACTATCCACCACGAGTAAAGGTTCAATCAAGATTATAAACTAAAAATTGATATATTTATTTCTCTGCAGGCATATAGAATGCATCGATTTATCATCAGTAACATTGGCATGTACGAATCATTAAACTTTCCAGGGAATAATCTTGTTAAAATCGGATAGTGCCATTGGTTCATTATGATTACCAGAAGATTATGAATAAGAAGAAAAACAACATTACATGGCTAAAGAATATATACAAGCTGGAACTTCAAGCAGAAGAATCGTTGCAGACTAAATCAAAACTATTACGAGTAAAATGACAAATGAAAAAGAACTTTGACAAGTTCAATACACACACAAAAATCCAATGCGCACACACACGCATTTTACCTGTTCAGCACATTTTTGCAATGCCCTCTCTGGAAGTCCTTCCTGAAGTTTTTTTGATCTTGCAGTAGCAGATAATGCTTCTGAGAGCTGCTCTATTGCAAAATCCCCACTCTTGACTAAGGCTTGCTTCTTGGTGTCCCAAGCTTCTTTGACCTTCCTATTAGATATAATGTTTCTTCAATTATAGAATCAAGAACTTTCCGGCAAAGAAAACTAAGAAATAAATTTCATAGCAAGTCATATCTACCTCAACCTACTAGGAATTGAGAGGACACAGATGTTACCTAAGTACAGTTTTGAAGCCCGGCCTGCCATATTTATCATCTGGTGGAAAATAAGTGCCACCCATTAAAGGCTTTAGATCAGGTGAAAGGAAGGCACTTAATGGCCAACCACCACCACCATACAATGCCTGTACATATGTCATGTATACCTGGAGAAATAATGGAGAACACCAAACAACACACACAAACAGTTAAAAAGAACTGTCTGCCCCAAGTTAGAAAATAGTGTTCTATGTATGTGAATTACCAAAGAAGATTCCAACTCATGAATTTTAAACATCTGTGCTTACTTCTAGTTTTACAAGTTCTCAGAAACATCAGAGTCTAGGTAAATTGAGAATGTGTCAGACATAACTAAGATGAACAACTACCTCGCCACAATGCTGGGGAGAGGCGGAAAGATTCAATTTAAAGGAAACATAACAGGATATCATCACATATATATTTTCAGAACTTTCTAAAGCGCACCGCTAAATTCTTGAGCAACTGATGGGCGCTTTTTAGTCTTTTGATTTACCAAAGCATATGCTGCCTAAAGCACATTCATAATTCATACATTACAGCAGAAGCTTGCTTCATTTTCATATATTAATATATGTAGACTAGGTATTAAAATAAAATGTGAAGTTTCCATTCTAACATCATCTGAATGGAAGAAACCGGTTCCACGATTATGCTAAAACAGAATCAGATGCAGTACCTTATCAACGTCTGGTCTTTCTTCACGATCCACCTGAAGAAGAAGAAGACTGTCTTTAGCTGCAGATACTAAAATCGAAAAGAAGGAGAAACACATCCCTCTAATCAGCTGAGAAGCACACCTTAATACTGACAAACCAATCATTGAGCAATTTTGCAACCTCTTCATCCTCGAAAGATTCAACTTCCATCACATGACACCTTAATCAAAAAAAGCAATCATGCACTCAAAATAATTAGTCTCTAGACATTTTATGCATATTCAGCTCCCAGAGGAATAGCAAGAAACACAATTGAGTGGAAACCATACCAGTGACAGGTGCTGTAACCAACTTCAAATGCAAGACCACCGGAATCCCAACAATGCAAAACAGTCCCCCATGAATCATATATTAATATAATGACAACACAAGTTTTAAGTAATTTTCAATTAAAGGAAAACATGCCGTACTTGACAGGAAGATGGGGACATCTCTTCTACGAGCTTCGGCAAATGCCTCTTCGCCCCATGGATACCAATCAACCTATTCACAGGAACACAGACGAAAACGGATCACCAAATTTCTATAAATCCACCATAAATTAGGGAACAATAGGGAGGGAGAAGTCTTTATGATATCGTAGCTGCATAGCCCTCTAACCAAAAATGATTTCTCATCAATTTCACAAAATTCAGACGAAAAATTACAGGATTATGGGCGTGTTGAAGAAGGTATGGACTGTGCTCCGCCGCAAGCCGGTTAGTGTGTTTGTGCGCCTTCGACGTCGCCGATTTTGAGGTCCCATTATCAGCCATGGCTAATACTCTCGAAAATTTGAAGGGTCGGTGAAAAACAACCGAAAACGATGAGGAGGCCGAGTTGTCGAGTTTTTTCGCCGATTTATAAGAGGGTTTGTAATGAAAAATGAAGCGGCGTGAGGACAGCGAAGAAAAGAGCAGTCTTTGGAGCATATTCCCAATAAATAGAAAGCTGAGTTGGAGAATTATTAATAGTGGTGTTCCTTGTGGAACTGGAGAGAGAAATTTGGGCAGAGAAGGAGCTTGATATTCGCCATTTGCTAGTGATGAGGCTGATCTTCACACGTGGCAGAGAATTAAACAGATAGATGAGTGAGTACGATGAAGCAGCAAGCAGGAAGGATGCTTTTCTTGGATAAATCTCACATGTTCCAGATTTTCTTCAAAAGCATAGTTAATGCAAGCCACCTTACGTGCTTCAATTCTGTTAATAGATTTTTTGTTCTGGTATAAAGATGTTCGTAGAACATTTAAATACGTATGTTTAAAAAATTTATATTAAATAAATAATAAAAAATTATGTTTATACTAAGATGAAGAAAAAAAAATATTCCATCTTCTATTTACACTTCAAAGTAAACATATATTTAAATTAAACTAATCTATGTCCCAATGGACCCAACTTAAACTAAGAACCCTTACTTACAAATAAATCTTGTATCAAAAAATATTATTATTTTAAGAATAAGAATTATCTTCTAAATTCAATCTCATGCTTACTAATTCAGTTTATTCTTAATAAAAGGTTCAATAAGTAAATTTATAAAATGAAATATACTAATTAAATTTATAATTTTTATAAGATCGTAAATTGAATTGATTGAAATTTAAAAAATTATATTCTTAAAAAAAAATTATTTTCTTGAGACTGATGGAGGAAGTAATATTTTAAAGTTTTAAAAGATAATTATTCTCAATCTTCAAAAAATTATACATATTTAAATTAAAGATTGAAATTTAGGAGTAGAGTGAAAATTACGACAATAATATTACTAGGGTCAAATCCACCAACAATCCATTGACCCTGTAACCTCATGTCAAAGCTCCAAACATATACATACATGCATATATATATATATATTCCCCCTTTCTAAAATCTCTTATATATATATATATATTCCCCCTTTCTAAAATCTCTTACATATAATACAATTAGTAGAAATCCTCACATGATGCACAACAACTTCACGGTGTACTTTATTGCTCTTTACAAGTTTCTCAGAGCATAAGGTACTGTTCCAGATCTTCACATTTTACTGTAATTGTAGACACCATAACCTGCTTTCCGACCAAGGCGACCGGCATCAACATAGCGGACAAGCAGAGGGCAAGGTGCGTATTTGGCAGTGTCCCCGAGGCCAGCCTGGAGAACTTTCATTATTGACAAGCAGACATCGAGCCCAATATGGTCAGCAAGTTGTAAAGGACCCATTGGATGGTTTGTTCCAAGCTTCATTCCTGCATCGATGTCTTCCTTCGTTGCCACTCCCGTGTAGAGCGCATAAAATGCTTCATTAATCATCGGCATCAGAATCCGATTTACTATGAAGCCTGAGAAATCATGGGAGCAAATCACCTGCTTGCCAAACCTGCAAACCCCAACTAAAGTAAAACAACTGCATTTTCTAATCCCTTACGTTGTGTTTGAATAAGGGCATTTGAAATGCAACGATTTAAGATTTCCAACTCATTCAAATATAGTTGATTCCAAATCACTCAGAAGATGGTCCAAAACAAGAATGATGGATTTCAAATTCATATCAATCCAAACAGCCACTAATGAATTTGATATTATGGATTTCAAATTAATTTTGACGTCCTTCAATCCGCACACAACCTTAGTGATTAATCACAACACCAAATGCATCTGTAGAAAAATAAAAGCAACAATTATTTGTAAAATGAGTGTGCTAAATTCTTAGAACTTCTAGTTTGACAATGAAATGTCCTTCAAGGACATTGTTCACACAGCCGACTCTACATAAAATTGAGTACATAAACCGTGTTAAGGCTTCAACAAGTTAGTACTCAGATTCCTCGTCTTCATTACTACCACCTCCCCCTCGTCATCTCCCCACCCCCATGAAACTCATCGCTCTCACAGAGATACCCCTGTATTTTCTTCCATTGCACTTAAGTATCATGCTTTTTGAGCTACAAACAACATGAGATAATAAAAGTTGGCATCTATGGCAATGATGCCAATATATTAACTGGAAACAACAGAATCAGAGTGCTTCTTTCAGTACCTCTCTGCCAAGAGTTTCGTGGCGTTGAATGTATCATCTGATGTAGCAGCTCCTCGGATAATCTCAACCAGTTTCATAACAGGTGGAGGATTCATAAAATGCATCCCTATAACCTGCAGACAGTAAAAGAACTTTAACTGAAATCAGAACCAAACTGCAAAGACTAGAATAACCAACAAAGCTGAATTCGACATTGATTTCTTATTTATAAAACTCCTTTCCTAGCTTCCGCCCGATCCCTTGGGCTTCTGATATGCATAGATTAGATTGCAAAATGTAGTTTTCTACGAAAAACAAGGTGCTGATGTCAAGTAAAGAATGTGAAACCTGGCTTGGCCGGCTGGTTGCAGAAGCTATTCGAGTTATTGAAATCGAACTGGTATTAGATGCCAAGATTGCACAACTTTTAACAATGTTATCTAATTGAGCAAACAGCTTCTTTTTCACCTCCTCAGACTCCACAATCGCCTCAATCACCATATCCAAAGAACGAAAATCTTCTAAACTTGAACTACACCTTAAATTACTTACAGCTTCAGCGCCTTTCACCTGTGAGAACATGAACTTCCTAAATTAACCAACACTGCCAAACAGAAGGAGGGGAAAAGTTGTTAAAACTGTACAAACTAATCAAGTACCCCGGCAAAGTTAAGAAATTTCAGAGATTTGCAACCCACAATACGCATGGTAATCGATTAGAATCCCCAGCGGTGGCACAAATGAATAACATACAGAAGAAGAAATACCTTAGTGAGATGGCCTTTGGCGACGAGGGTTTGGATTCTAGAAGAGATAGATTGATGGGCTTTGGAGAGAGCCGTGGAGTCGGCGTCGTGAATCCAGACCTCAAGGCCGCTGACGGCGGCAAGCTGTGCTATTCCGGAACCCATTTGGCCGCATCCGACCACACCAACGCTCCTAATCTCCGACATAAATCCAGACAGCTTATCCGACCACGCTTGGAACAATCAAAAAGTTCAGTTTAGACTGTAGAGGCTTGTTGAGGTTTGGAGGAAGTTATTTCCAACTGAATTGACTAGGGATGATTCGATTGAGGTTGCCTCCTATTTGACTTAATCACGCTTAATTACTTCAAAATTTATGATCTTTTACGATGTGACATGATGATTGCATCATTACGTCAATTTCAAATATTGAATTTTAAAACAATTTTATTTTTCTATTCATAGCAAAATAAGTTGAACTTGGTGTCCAATATGTGAAATAAATAATTCTCGTCCTCAATTTTTGTGGTTTATTTTTTCTTCATACATGTTAACAACATATCTTTGAATTTTTTAGCTTCATATAATATTATTGTTTGTATTAATACTAAATTCATACATATTAAATGATATTATTTTATATTTGATGGCAATTTAATTTCAATAAAATATAAAATATTTTAAGGATGTCTAGGGCGACTAAAAACAAATAACAAAAATTTATGGCGGTGGTTGCTTATATCATAAAATAAAAGCAAAATTGTTCTCATCTTTCAATTAAAAAAGATATTTTAATTAGTTCGAATTTTTTAACTTTAAATATAAATCAACTTATTTAATCTGTTTAGAAGGGGTTCCAAAAAAAATTTGGAATTAATATAAGCTTTGAAGTTCAAAATTGGCCGACGATGCATAGACTTGTAATAAATCAGAAGTTGGTGTATCTCTATATTATTTTTAAGAAAATCTATATATATAAATAGTAGAAGACGTACACTTTTGGCAACCATTGTATTTTTACCCCCAAAATACAATACAAATTTTAGAAATATATATGGCATCGTCTTATTTTATATTATTTAAAAGAAATAACTTGTTTCTATTTTATAGGAAACTTTCCATATATTTAGGTTATATAAAATCTAGCTGGATTTTACATCTCAATTATGAATAATTATTTTGCTTGTTCAATATCTCAGGATATGTTCCAAAAGTTTAGGAACATCTCAATTGATATATATATATATATATATAACAACTTTATGATATATAAAAATTAAAAAAAATTAAAAAACTCTAATAATTCTAATTTTTTATTTCTTAATCTCATTGTGCATAGTAATTAATGTTGAGTTATTGAATTTTTCTTATTTATTGTTACATTACATATTATTTTTCTCCAAAATTATGATATAAATTGGTTAGTGGCAATCTTTTAGGGTACTACATTCCAATTCCAAACTAAATTATCTATAATAAGTATAACATTTATATATTTTTTATATATAATAATAACAGAATTATTAACAATTCTAAAAATAATTGTTCTTCCTGCGGAAAGTACCATGCTAAATCGAATAATTTTTTAAAATCTTGACCTTTGATATTTTTTTTTCATATTTTTGTAATTTTAATTAAATTATGTCAGAAATTTAATTGTATGGCCAATAATTCCATGATTCAAGGAATTTTTAATTACTGATTTAATTGTTATTGACGTTGAAACAAGATCTTTTAATAGCAAAATCATGTCAAATGCAACATATTCTTTAATCATCGTTAATCAAGTAAAAATCAAAGTTATAATCTTTTCTTTTTGTGTTAACACAACAACATTAGTGGCTTCAATTACAATGGAACAACCAAAGAGAAAAGGAAGATCCTTTTAATTTATTTTTCCCTCTAATAATGGGAAAAACTATAATTTCCAAACTCAAAATTCAAATATAAATTTTTGGTTAGATATTTTTTGAATTTTGATATATTCATTCGGCGAATTTGACTAAATATAGTGAATAAAAAAAATTAATAAAATATAGTGTAACTGAAAAATTTTAAAAACTAAGTAGAGTTGCCCGGGCGAGAGGCGACTTCAATCAAAGTCGTCCATGCCAGGGGCGACAAGTAATTTTTTTTTTTTAAAGTCGCCCATGCAATGGGCGACTGTGCATATATATATATATATATATATATATATATATATATATATATATATATATATATATATGTTTTATTCAAAAAATAGAAGAAAAAGCAGCCACTCGGTCGTGTCACTAAGTCGGGTCACCACTCAGACAGCCGAGTGGTACCTGTAACTCGACCTAGCCACTCGGCCTGGAAAGAACTCGACCAACCGAGTTTGAGAAATTAACTCGGCCATGTCACTCAGTCGACCACTTAACTTGGCCGGCCGAGTGCGAAGGGAAAGTTTCTGGAATGTGCAAATCTCTCCACTCGGTCGAATCACTCGGTCCGAAATCCACTCGGCTGGCCGAGTGGAGTTTCTCATTTCTTCATCTTCTCGGTTTTTCGTTCGTTCTCCCGTTTTCGTACATTCTCTTGTTTCACCATTTTGATCCATAAGTTTGTATATATCACAACAATTGTTTGTTCTTTTTTATTTTTATTTTCTCGTGTCGTAGTTGAATTTATTAATTTATTGAGTTTGGTAAAAAGTCCATGAGATTGTTAAAAAGATCAAATGTGTTGATGAATTGCTTAATTTATTGAGCTCCAACAAATAACAAGAATTATGTTTTATAAGGAAAAATTTCAAATCAAATTTTATACTACTCAAAATCATCAATAAACAACAAAGTCAAGAGGTTCAAATCAAAACAATACATTCTTAACAAGTAGTCGGTACGGTGTGTTGGATGGGTTGAATGGTTGATAAACTGGTATTCACTCTCTTCAAAATGGCCTTGTTGCACATGCCACTAATATTGTTGTCTTTGCATGTCAAGTGCAATTTGAGAATTGTATGTTTGACGATGCACATACTCTTCTAGGTTGGCAACACGCGCATCCAAAGCGTTTCTCCAATCCGACCAATCGTTCCACCCCCTTTGATACTGAGGTGGATGGTGTGGTTGCTGTGAAGTTCCGGCTTGATCGTATGAGGGCAGTTGCGGTTCCCCCATCATTTCATCCCCTTGTAGTTCTTCAATATCAAGCTCCATAGGCTCTGTTCGGGTATCCGTAGTTCTTCTCCTCCTTTTCCTTCGTTCCTCCTCATTCTTCAATTCATTTTCACTCTCCTCGATTGCTTTTATGTGAACCGAGTCATTCAGTAAAATATTTTGGACCTTCCCTCCAGCAACATTTGTGAGGCGAGAATTGGGCAGTGCAAACCTCTTTTTATCTAATAAAATCAAATACAACTTTCTGGTGCCGAGATGTAATAGACACATCTTCATGTGGCAAAGCAATTCGAGGTTTATAGTGGTCTTGCATGGCGTCTCTTCCATCTCTTTCAAGTTCACCCCGTAGTGTCGAGCAATTGGAGTGATCAAACCTCCAATATGATTAGCTACCTGATTTTTTGTTCGCACAAATTGCCTTAAGAGCATTGGTGCTATATTGAACTTCTGACCTTTCACCGAACACCATAATATGAACAGCTCATCCAAGGTGACCACCCTAGGCTCAGATTTAGTCAAAATTATACTGGAGATGAACCTCGAAAAATATCGGATGACCGGGCTTCGAATACTCGATGCTTTCGATCTACTAGGGTTGTAGGCCGATGGCTTATCTGGAAAAGGCTCTGTTATTTCCTTCCAAAAAGTTATTACGTTGAATTCGGGAAAATTGAACCTGTAATCGGGTAGGTTCGAGTACTTCTTCTTGGGAAATCCATAAATCTAATTGAGTTCTTTGGCCGAAAGATGGTGGCACTCGTTTCCCACATAAAATATCATGGATTCCAGCACCGTATCATTGTATCCTACCTGAAGTTGTGAGAAGAATTTGAGGACCAATGGTTCATACGTCTTCTCATGCATGACAAAGAATTTACTCCACCCGATATTCTTGCACATTTTTTTTTCAGATCCTCATAGATGCCAATTTCCTTCATGCATTCTAAATTGGCGAAACGAGTGGGTTGTCTTTTCTTCCTTTGGATTTCAAACCACCTTTCACTTTCATTCTCCCAATTAGCAAACTGTGTTTCGTAGGCATCCGACATGGTGGATAGAATTCTTTCGTACTCCTGTTGTTGTTCTTTGATGGAGTGTTGACTCCATTCGAAGGTAGTATTGACAACATCCATACTATGATTCATTGTTGGTACCTAGATGACATGAAATTAGAATTACATTCATGTCAACAAGTTCAAAAGTCATATCTTCAATACAATAAGCATATATACAATACAATATTCATTCTCAATTACATCTCAAGTAATTTCATCATTCAACATTGAAATGCATGGGATATTAACATCATTTGATCAGTGTTCTAGACAAAATCATGCCATATTCCCAATTTATATGATGCATACCAAGTGTTCGATAAAAAACTTCAATGAAAAGTTGCAAAAAAACATAACATATTTTATGCCATAATACTCCAAATTAGCCCCTCATCAATATATTCAAATAAGAACCTCAATGGTAAATGAAAACATACCTAAATAGAGGACAATATGATGCATACCAAGTGTTCGATAAAAAACTTCAATGAAAAATTGCAAGAAAACATAACAAGTTTCATGTCATAATACTCAAAATAAGTACATCATCAACATATTCAATCAACAAAAAGCAATGGTAAATGAAAACATACCTTAGGAGTGGAAAATGAAAATTGTTGTTCTTACTTGAATTCTTCTTCCTTTAAAGACTTCAAAGTCCAACGACTTGCAGCTATTTCTGAGGGCGAATGGAAGAGAAAGATTTGTCTCAAGATAGTTAAACGAATAGAGAAAGACTTCTGCTTTGGCTTATGATCATCAAGTTTGGGAATCCATCAAATCTTCACCACTTTTGTGGAAAATTGGAATGATTTGTTGTTCAAAATGATTTCTTGAATGATTTCAACGGAAAAATTGAGTTGTACGATGATAATATTTCGAATTGAAGAGGAGAAAATGGAAGAGGCTAGGATTTTGGAAGTGAATGAATGAGAGACAAGAGGAAGAAAAACGTTTAAAAAGGTTCCCTGGCTTCGCATTCGATCGGTCCACTCGGTCGGGCACTTCACTCGGCCAGCTGAGTGCAAAGGACTTCCTGGAATATGACCACTCGATCAGCTCGATTGTGCCACTCAGTCAGGCACTTCACTCGGCCAGCCGAGTGCGAAGGACTTCCTGGAATATGACCACTCAGTCAGCTTGGTTGTGCCACTCGGTCTAGCACGACACTCGGCTAGCCGAGTAGGGTTCAGTCTTTGTAATTTTTTTATTTTTTTTAATCTTACCTTGTAAACCACTATAAATTTTTTATAATAATAATAATAATAATAATAATAATAATAGTAATAAGTTAACATCATCACTAAGTAATGGAACGTTTAATTACATAGAGAACAAATTAAGTAATGGAACGTTTAATTACATAGAGAACAAATTAATAATCATAATGTAATCCTGTAAAACAACGACGTCTGGTTTTTTTCCTTTTGCCTCTACCTCGATCTTCTTGTGGATCAGGTTCGCCATCTGATTCATTATCATCTGTTGTAATATTCAAACTAAAAGTTGGACGACCCGATGATGATGATGATGTAGTCCTCGAAGTCACATAATCATGCATTATATTTGAAGTCGTGCCAGCTTGAGGATATGAAATTGGGGATGAATTGAATTGTGGCCAAAAAACTTCCATAAGTGCATGATGGTGGAGGCGGAGGTGTATAATGTCCGGATTCTGATAGGGAAGTGAACGACTGAACATGTGCCGTAAAATCCCAATTAGGAGTGGTGAAAGGAAGTTGAAATTCTTGTGGGGGCACATAAGTGTCAGTCTGCATGGCCATACCAGTAGAGACAAAAGGTTCTGGGCTATTGTGCGACGTAGGTTGTGGTTCAGGATCATGTTGCGGTTTAGGCTCATACTGTGATTGATGGCGTTGGAATGATGGTCGACAATCATGGAAGTGAGCTCTAGCCTGTGCGTATATGTCTTCTACTGATCGTCTGAAGGGCTCCCTAAGATACGGTTGCTCGTCTATGACAAGTTTATTCAAATTTTTCCATAAACCTTCCTGTAGTTAATTGACAATACAAAACATAAAGATGAAAGACATAAATGCATAATAGAAGTTTGAATAACAAAATACAGCCACATACAAAAACTTCTATATATGCATTTGATTGCGGTTGGTACCCCACATGCATATTTAACCTTGGAGTTATTAGACGTCGTGTTATTCTTTCATACCAGCTGATATAACCATGGTCGACGTCTGACTCATTCCAACCAATTACAGGAGCTGAGACAATATGAATATCTCTGTTGAGCCACCATTCTACAAATGAAGCATGATTTTTAGCCCAATTTGTACTAGAGCGCCCTCTACGGCATATATTATGCAATGTATCGTGCACATCAGTAATCCCTTGTGGAATTCGTTGTCTCATCCCAAACTGTCTCAATATCCGATCGGGGTAATATAACTCAACAATTGAATAATGAATCATAAGGCATCTTGACATCCACATATTGGTGACTCTGATAATTCCAAGGTCAATATATGTCCTCACAGCAGTTGGGTATGGGTCATAAGATTGCCAATTGAATTGCATAAATATAAAGTTAATTAAAATTTAATAGAAAGATATCAACATCTTAATAATTAGATATCATACCTCTTGTGGAGTTTGTCTGTCTAAACTCTCCTGAATAGTTCTTAGGTCGCTCGTCAAACTAGTTGTAAAGTTGTGGTATTGTAAGCACTCAGCACCATACGGTGCAACAGGAAGAACTCCATCCACACCAACAATTGTCGTTGTATTAAGGCGTCTACCTCCCGACATTTGTGGCGTGAGAAAAGTAATTCTTGACCAAGCCCATATCTATTATGAAACAATAATATGTAAAATGTTTTTCACATTTTCTAGATAACATATTTAAATTTTCCAATAAAGAGACATATTTACCTGCAATAGTTGCATGTGCCCACCAATTTGCATACGACCTCTATGTGCTGCATTGCACAACTGATGGTACAAATAACCTAGTACCACTGAACCCTAACTTAAATTACAGCATTCATCAATATTTTCTAGCTTATTCAAATATACCAATGACCCCATATTCCCAAAAGTATCTGGGCACATTATGGATTCTAACAAAATCAAGGCACATCTACGTGCATATTGCACAACATGTTGTTGTGGGCTGTTATCAGTAACAGGGTGCATGCTTAGGTGTCTACATAATGCTAACAGTGAAAATCTTGACCCTTTTAAGTCTTCTGCATTAGGGTCCCATCTGAGAAGCACCTGACAACGTGTAGTCCAATATGACCTTCCGGTTGAATTATGTGAACTTATAACGGCCTCACCTTCAATTGGTAGGCCCCAAATAAATGCGACATCTTGTAATGTCACGGTCGCCTCTCCAACTCTAAAATGAAATGTATGAGTTTCGGGCTGCCACCTCTCAACCAGTGCAGTGATTAATGATTTATTAATTGTATAATCACCACATTTGTAAACACCATAGAATCTCATACGATACAACATGGATATGACTCGGTAATGCAACCTCTGTGTACGTCTGAGTATTTTCCTGCCATCATCGTCTGGGTCTTCCTCATAAGGATCATGGTCATCAAGTCTCCAAAAGATACCACTTCCGTGTCTGCACTTCAATTTTTCGTCAACTTCTCCTGCAAATACATCCTCAGATCGGTGTAGATGTTGTTCCCTTAAAAGTTCACCACTAATAGGTCCATATTCTCCAAAGTGCTCCATACTGCAATAAGATTAAATCTATTAGAAGAACTCAAAATAAAAACTCAAACATTGCACAACTTCAATATAAAATGGAAAAACTAATAAAAATTTGAAAATGTATAAATTGATATTGTTGCCTAGCGCGTGTTTGTATAAAAAACAGTGAAAACTAATAAGTGTTAATTCAAACTTGAATACACATTATATTAAACAAACCAAAAATTGATTACAACTAAAACAAACAACATTACAACATTCTATACACAACAATCTCATCTATGGTCATATGGAGTTCCTGTCTGGGTAGCAGCTTGATCTTGTGCACGACAAATCTATAACAATTTATATATAATAGAAAAAAATTCAACAAAATCTATTACAAATTATACGAATTAAACCGACGGACATACACATACCCAAAACACAGTACACATGCACACATCACACAACCACACACACGCACACATCACACACAACACACACAAGCACACACACAACACACACACAAGCACACACATCACACACACCAGCACACACACCACACACACCACAACACACATCACACACATACATTTCATACACCACACACACAACATACAATACAAGCACACAACACACACACTCCATCACACACAAAACACCATACACACACACACAACACTACACACACACACCATACACACACACAAAACACTACACACACACACACACCATACACACACAAAACACCACACACACAAAAAAAAAAAGAACTATGAAAAGAATTACCTAAAAAAATTTTGGAGAAACGAAGAAGAAAGAACCGTGAAATTTGAAGAAAAATTGAAAGAGAATTGAAGGAGAATTGAAGAAGAAGTGAAGAAGAAGTGAAGAAAGAAATGAGGAAGAGAGAAGTGTGTGGTGTGGGTGGGTGATACATATGATAGAAAGAGGAATGTGTGGTGTGGATATATTTGAAAAATAAAAAAAATTAAAAAATTAAAAAACCGCCGGACTTAGTAATCCAGAAACTTTACGTGACTCGGCCGGCCGAGTTAAGTAGCCGACCGAGTGCCCTAGCCGAGTTCATTCCTCGAACTCGATCGGCCGAGTATTGTTCAGGCCGAGTGGCTGGACCGAGTTACAGGTACCACTCGGCTGTCCAAGTGGTGACTCGACCGAGTGGCTGCTTCTTCCTTTATTTTTTGAATAAAACAATATATATATATATGTATATATATATATAAATGCATAGTCGCCCATTGCATGGGCGACTTAAAAAAATAAAAAAATAAAAATTCAGTTGTCGCCCATGGCAGGGGCGACTTTGATTAAAGTCGCCTCCGGCGGGAGGCGACTTTACCTATATTTTTAAAAAAATTTAACTATACTATATTTTATTAAATTTATTTTTTTATTCACTATATTTAGTTAAATTGACCTATTCATTCCTCTACGCTGTCAAGCCCTAGTATTGCATTCTTGATTCTTGGCTCATATCCTCCAAGTCCACCCTCACTATTCTTCTCTCACTCTGACTCACAATTCTCTTAGATTTTGTTACACCGAGGTTGTGGAGGAGGTGCAACACTGTGGCGAGCAAATCCCATCGAAGTGTCAATCCGGAGGACACCTATTTTACACCCATCTGAAATGGTAATTTTTTTCTTTTTTTCTTTTTGTCCTTTTCTTTTGGAAGTTTTTCATTGAATTTCCCTGGGAAAAGGATATTGATGAATTTGGATATCTCCATTCTTGGTTGTTTTATCATGAATTTTGCAATACTTTGGTAATTAATGGAGAGAGAGAGAAAAAAAAAGTTCAATTCTTTAAATCTTCTTGATTGATGCTTTGTCGAAAATATTTTTGAAGTCTTATCATCGAGGACGTTGTAAAAAGAAAGGGTCTTATACCTTTTGTTGTAGACATCAAGATTTTGGAGAACAAAACAAGAAAAAGGTAACATTTGAAATTTTGTAATAAGAGTATTATTTTTTCCATTAGTTTCCATTTATACTATTGTTTAGGTTTTGAAAAAATTCATATTATTTTTTCTAACCAATGATTGTGTTGTTGCCGGCTTGCCGCTTACTAATATTGATATTTTTAGTTTTTTTAAATTACCTATTAATTATGAAATCATGTAAGATAATTTTTTCCTTTGTATTTATTATTGTTATGGTTTGGAAGGATCTTTTGGTGTTGTTGTTTCTATGACTTCTACATTTCCTTTATAGTGTACATTTAGTGATTCTTTATATTTTTTAGTACTGATTATTGGAGATGTGTTTATGTGTCTTAAACCTAATTATTATTGTACGTTTAGCAATTTTTGTGTGTATTGATGTTGTTCGTTGATTTCTCTGCATCAAACAATTTTTTTAATCTTCCTAAATTTGCAAGTATGCATGTATAAATATTGCATGTGTAGATGGGTTCAAAATTCACTGGTATTGCAAACATTGATCCTTTGTTGCAAACATTGATCCTTTGAAGGAGTTGTGGAAGACTAAAGTCGAGTCTTCTGGGATATTATGATTTCTATCCAATTACAACAACGAATATAAGCATAACTTTATTAAGATAATACATATGTACAGTGAGGTATGTTACTATGTATCGATCGGTGTTTTAGTATGCTTGAATTGTTAAGGAACTTTCGTGCACGTGTATTTTGTTTTCTTTATTTATATAATTTGTAAGTGTTTTTTGTATGTATTAATTTTTTCATGTTATGTGTGTAATGCAGATGAAATAGTAGTCCTCAATTCTATGATTTATTGATTGATTTTTTATTTTTTATTTTTATATTAGGTCTTTTGAAAAGGTTTGTCCATGGAGGTTCGTAGAGCTTATTTATGTGAAGAAAGTAGTCGCTAAGCCTATTGTTGCCGCTTAAGCCTACTCCTTACACTATTGTCATTGTCGGATTTTCTTGTGCATTCCAATTTGTTTCTTATTTCTTTGCCATAATATTTTCAAATTGATTGATTTCCAATTCACATTGACCTTGCTATGATAAATTCGTGATTTAAGATTGTATTGCTTTATTGATATAAAATTGTAGTTCTCATGCTGGTGATACCTCTTCTTTTGTAGAATTTGATTCTTTTCCTTCGCAATGCCAATTATATGGATCCATTATTTATGTAGAAATGTCAATCTTATTGATGTTAGAAAATAATTTGAACGTGTAAATATTGTAGTTCCATTAGATTGTTAATTTGTGAATTTGTGGAAATTATAGGTAAAGATTATGTACATTTGGTGATTTACACTCTTTGTGAAAATTTTAAATATTTGGCGGGCTGTGGGAATAGTTGAAATGAATTGATACATTATACTAAAAGCCGGCAAAAATGCCATATTATTGCACTATTCAAAAAAAATTTCAAAAATATAGTAAAAAAAAAAAAAAATTTTAAAACTAAGTAAAGTCGCCCCTGCGAGGGGCGACATTCAATTTAAAATTTTTTTTTATTATTTTTTTTTAATGTCGCCCCTGCCAGGGGCGACTTCTCCATTTTTTTTTTTTTGGTTTTTTTTTTTATTGCTGGAGCCTTCACTCGGTCGGGCACTCGGTCGCGCGCCTTACTCGGCCGGCCGAGTGGTCATTCTTACTCGGCCGAGACACTCAGCCCCCGTATTACTCGGCCGACCGAGTACTGCCATCCACTCGGTCACGGCACTCGGTCGAGCACTTCACTCGGCTGGCCGAGTGCGAACGCGGATTCTGATTTTTAACATCCACTTCAAATTTTCTCTCTATATCATATCTATTACCACCCACCCACACCACACATTTCTCTCTTCCTCATCACTTTCTTCACTTCTTCTTCACTTCTCCTTTCAATTATCCTTCAATTTCCTTTCAATTTTTCTTCAATATTCACGTTTCGGTTTTCTCCATTTCTCAAAGGTAATTTTTATCTTAATTTTTATGTGTTTGGGTGGTGTGTGTGTGTACTGTTGTGTGGGTGTGTATGTGATTTTTTTGTGGTATTTTGGTGTGTGTATGGTGTGTGTGTGTTGCTTTGTGTTGTGTGTTGTGTTGTGTGTGTGTAGATAGTGGTTTTTTCTCCATTGCTTGTATTGTATGTTGTTGGTGTGGTGTATGTATGAAATGTATGTATTGAATGTATGTATGGAATGTGGGTATGAAATGTGGTATGAAATGTGTGTTGTGGTGTGTGTGATGATGTATGTTGTGGTGTATGCTTGTGTGTGTGTTGCTGTGTGTGTTTGTGTGTTGTGTGTGGCTTGCATTTTAGTGTGTGATGGGTGCGTGTGTATGGTTGTGTGCCGTGTTTTGGATATGTGTATGTCGGTCGGTGTATGGTTGTTGCTATATATATTGTTATAAATTTGTCGTTAATATTTTTCTGTTATACATTATTTGATGTAGGGACTGTTGAAATTGTTGCTGTTGTTGTGCATTTATCGTAACCCTCAAATTGTTGCCGTTGCGTTGACATATTGATTCATTTCAATTTCAGGTTTGAATTTTTCTAATGTATTAGTTTAAATTAGTTTTATTAAACTTTGCAAAAAAGTAATTAATTCCCTATTTTAAGATCATTAACACATCTTTATTATTTAAGATATGGGGTCTTCAAACAACGTCGGTATTGTTGTTTATATTGGGGATTGTAGCGATGTTCCACCTGTTTGTGCAACTAGGGTACCTCGCGACATTGGATATTCCGGCTTGGTATCAAAATTCTTTCAATTGACAAGGATTGATAGCAATGAATATAAATTGAACATATCCGCTTCACTACATGCAAACAACAGATATCATCGTATACCAATCAACAACGATGATAATCTATGGTTTTTCTTTGCACCGGATGCGGATAATCAATATGTAGAATTTCATATTGATCCAGAGAAACTGCAAGATAATGCTCTTCCAGATATTATGCCAAGCAATGAGTATTTTCAATATGCTTCTTATTTAAGAGGGGATGACATTAATAATCCGGCACTCGTCAGGCAAGAGCATACAGTTGGAACCTCAAGGTCCAATAATGAGGGTATTCCAAGTGAAAGAGAAAATGCTCAGACCGAGGATCAAACAGATGATCAATTGATTGACACTTTTGGTGTGAATGAACTAGAAGACTCTGAACCTGATGAAGACGAGTTGTCTAGTGAATCAGATGAAGATGGGGTGGATATTGGTGATATTCAAACTATGTATTCCCCAAATCAAGAGAGATCACCATCCAATCAACAACCATCATTTCCATCAAGTGCTCAGAGATACTCCATGCATCCGAATATCCCGTTCTTCAATGCATCATCACATGAAATGCTTGCGGACTCCTTTGATCTTCCAAAAAATTTTAGATACTATGATCCTACTGAAGGAGTGCTCACAAAAGGCATGGTATTCAAAGATAAGAAGAGTTTGCAGTCTGCAGTTAAAGATTTTGCAATACGTATAGCGAGGCGTGAATATCGAGTAGATGAAAGCACACCTCTTATATGGAAAATCAAATGCAAAAATAATAGTGAGACTACACGTTGCAACTGGTGGTTGCGTGCAGGTTACAAAAAAAGGATTGATATGTGGGAAATCACTAAGTATGGAGGCCCTCATACGTGTCTAATGAACGCGGTGTCTGTTGACCATCAAAACTTGTGCAAAAACATGATCGCTGCGCTGCTAACTGGGATGGTTCAGACAGATCCCGGGTATGAGATTAAGTGTGTTCAACAGCTAGTGTATGATAAATTTCAATTTACAATCTCATACGGTAAGGCATGGCATGGTTTGAAACGGGCAAGAGAAAATGTGTATGGTACATGGGAGAGCTCAGTTTCAAGACTACCCAAATTTTTGGGAGCTTTACAAAAATGGAATCCAGGCACAGTTGTCGAGTGGCGCCACATGCCCGAAGAGACAAATGGTATAAAAATGTTGAAATATGTGTTTTGGGCGTTCAGGCCATGTATAGATGGGTTCCAGCATTGCCGTAAAATAATTAGTGTTGATGGAACTCATCTTTACACTAGATACAAGCACAAGATGTTAATTGCTGTTTCCATGGATGCAAATCAACATCTTTTACCTTTGGCGTATGCACTTGTGGACGAAGAAAGTTTTGGTTCTTGGTCATGGTTTCTTCGTATGATATCGAAACACATTGTTCGCGGTAGAGAAGGAATGTGTCTGATTTCAGATAGACACGCCGGTCTTTTGAAAGCTGTGGAAAGAATTCCAGATTTTCAGCCACCTCTTGGAGTCCATCGTTTCTGTTTGAGACATGTGTGTTCGAATTTCAATAGCAAGGTCAAGAATGTGAAGTTAAAGGACATGTGTTGGCAAGCCGGCTCAGCGTTCACAACCAGAGAGTTTGAAAATATAATGGATCAAATTAAGGTGTTGAATGAGAGGGCATATGACTACCTATGGAAAATTGAAAAGGAACAATGGACTCTTGCCCATGACGGAGGATGGAGAAATGGAATTTTGACAACAAATCTGTCAGAGTGCATGAATGGCGTGTTAAAAGGTGCACGACGGCTCCCAATCTGTGCCATTGTGCAGGCTACATTTTATCGGTCGATAAAATATTTTCTTGACCGGTTGACACTGGGCCGTGAGATGCAGCAAAGGAACCAACCATGGCCTGATGAGGTGTACAAGAAGTATGATCAACGACAACGAAAGGCAATGGAACATCAAGTCTATAAGGTCGATTTCACTGATCAAACAGCTTCAGTGAAGACATTCGTGCCAGGAACAACGAGGTGCTATACCCACATTGTCAAGTTGATGCTAAGAGAGTGTAGCTGTGGAGACTGGAGGCAAAACGGCATACCATGTTCCCATGCAATGCAGACTTGTCGACATTTTGGAGTAAATCCGATGATTTACATGAACTCAGTTTTCAATACAAGTACGTATGTGGACACCTATAGTGGTAAGTTTGAGCCATTGCCTGATGAATATTATTGGGATGAGGCTTCCTTCCAACTGTGTCACAATCCGGCCTTGCGTGAGAAGAGGACTAAAGGAAGAGGCAAGACGACTAGAATTGAAAATGAAATGGATTGGGCACAAACACGCGCTAGACAACAATATCGGGCACAGGATCAAGCTGCTTCCCAGGCCGGAACTTCATCTGCCCGTAGATGAGATTGTTGTGTCTAAAATATTGTAATGGTGCTTGTTTTAGATATTTGACATGTATTTTGATAATGTGTATTGAAATTTGGTTTAGCGTTGATGTTAGCTTTGCACTGTTTTTTTTACTGAGATGGGTTTCAGATTTTGTGTAATTTGAGGATTTTATGTAATTTTCCGATTTTATGTAATTTGTTCCATTTTCACTAATTTATTGTTCATCTTATTGATTTAATCTTATTGCAGTATGGAGTACTACGGAGAATATGGCCCTATTAGTGGGGAAATCTTAAAGCAACAGCACATGCACCGATCTGAGGATGTATTTGCAGGAGAAATTGACCAAAAATTAAAGTGCAGACACGGAAGTGGTATCTTTTGGAGACTCGATGACCATGATCCTTATGAGGTTGACCCAGACGATGATGGTAGGGAAATACTCAGACGTACACAAAGGTTGCATTATCGAGTCATATCGATGTTGTATCGTATGGGATTTTATGGTGTCTACCGATGTGGTGATTATGTGATTAATAAATCATTAATCACTGCACTGGTTGAGAGGTGGCGGCCTGAAATGCATACATTTCATTTTAGAGTTGGAGAGGCGACCGTGACATTACAAGATGTCGCATTTATTTGGGGACTGCCAATTGAAGGTGGGCCGGTTATAAGTTCAGATAATTCAACCGGTCGGGCATATTGGACTGCACGTTGTGAAGTCCAACTGGGATGGGAACCCAATGCAGAAGACATAAAAGGGTCACGATTTTCACTTTTAGCCTTGGGTACACACCTAAGCATGCACCCTGTTACCGATAACAGCTCACAACAACATGTTGTGCAATATGCACGTGCATGTGCCTTGATTTTGTTAGGATCCATAATGTGCCCGGATACTTCTGGGAATATGGGGTCATTGGTATATTTGAATCAACTAGAGGATATTGATGAATGCAGAAATTTGAGTTGGGGTTCAGCGGTACTAGGTTATTTGTACCATCAGCTGTGCAACGCATCACATAGGGGTCGTACACAAATTGGTGGACCCATGCAACTACTGCAGATATGGGCTTGGTCAAGAATTACCTTTCTCACTCCGCAAATGACGGGAGGCAGACGCCTAAATACAGCGGCAATTGTTGGTGTGGATGGAATTCTACCGGTTGCACCGTACGGTGCTGAGTGGTTACAATACCACAACTTTACAACTAGCTTGACGAACAACTTAAGGGCTATTCGGGAGAGCTTGGACAGGCAAACTCAACAAGAGGTACGATTGGTACTTGATCAGATTGTGTTATATTTCGATTAAATGTTAGCTAACACGATTTTTATCCAGTTTAATTGGAAACCTTACGACCCATACCCAGCTGCTGTGAGGGCATATATTGACCTTGGCATTATTACAGTCACGGATATGTGGATGTCAAGATGCCCTATGATCCATCATTCAATTGTTGAGTTATATTACCCCGATCGGGTATTGCGACAATTTGGGATGAGACAACGAATTCCAGAAAGCATTACGGATGTGCACGATACATTGCATAATATATGCCGTAGAGGCCGCTCCACTACAAACTGGGCTGAAACACATGCTTTTTTTGTGGAATGATGGTTTGACAGAAATTGGAATATTGTCTCCGCTCCTGCAATTGGTTGGAATGAGTCAGACGTCAAAGATGGTTATACCAGATGGTATGAAAGAATAACACGTCGTCTAATTACTCCAGGGTTAAATATGCAAGTGGGATATCAACCGCAACCGAATGAACCCATAGAAAAAATGGTATGTGGCAGTATTTTAGTATTCAAATTTCTATGTGTGATGAATATGTAACTCATGTTTTTGCTGTGTATTGTCAATTTACTGCAGGAAAGTTTATGGGAAGATTTAAATAAACTTGTCATAGATGAGGAACCGTATCTTAGGGAGCCCTTCAGACGATCAATAGACGAAATATACACGCAAGCTAGAGCTCACTTTCATGATCGTCGCCCATCATTCCAACGTCTACAGTCACATTATGAGCCCGAACCGCAACATACATCACAATATAGCCCAGAACCACCCATTTCTACCGGTATCGACATGCAAAGTGACAGTTATTACGCCGCCACCCCAGACTGGGATTTTACGGCACACGGTCAGTCGTTCACTTCTCTCTTAGAATCTGGCCGTTATACATCTCCGCCTCCAGCATCATGCACTTATGGAAATTTTCGGCCACAGTTCAATACATCCCCGATCTCATATCCCCATTCTAGCACGACAGCGAATATAGTACATGATCATGTGACTTCGAGGACTGCATCATCATCATCATCAGGTCGTCCATCTTTTATTTTGAATATTACGACAGATGATAATGATTCGGATAGCGAACCTGTGCCAGAAGAAGATCGAGGTAGGGGCAAAAGGAAAAAAATAAGGCGTCGTTGTTTTACAGGATCACATTTTGATTATTAATTTGTTATCTATGTAATTAAACGTACAATTGTTACTTAATTTTACCTACGATGTAATTAGACGTACAATCTTTACTATTGTTATTATTATAATTATAATTATAATTATTATTATTATTGTTTTTATTATTAAGAAAATCAGCACAAAAAAAAACAAGATTTTGGTTCGTACTCGGCTGACTGAGTACGAACCCCGACCGAGTACCCGACCGGGGTCGACCGAGTGCGAAGGGTTCAGGATTTTGTTCGCACTCGGTCGGCCGAGTACCGCAAGATGCCCGAGTAACACAACGTGATGCCCGAGTGCGAAGCATTTCGGATTTCCTTCGCACTCGGGCGGCCGAGTATCTGCGCGGACCGAGTGCAGGAGACCGAGTATTTCTACCGCACTCGGGCGGCCGAGTAAGGCGCGCGACCGAGTGCCCGACCGAGTGCGAGAGCACGAAAACATTTTATAACCCCTCTTTTCCTCATTCTTTTCACACACAAACACACCCAAACCCTAGCCTCTTCCAATCTCTCATCTTCAATCCAAAAATTTTCATTCAAAGCCATCAATTTCTCCATCAAAATCATTGTACCCATTATTTCAAACAACAAATTGCTCCAATCTTGGGATAAGGTGGTGGAGATTTGAAGGATTCAACCAAAAACACCAACTTTCGTTTTTTCAATCTAAAGGTATATTTTCATTAACCATTGCTTTTGTTCATTACATATGTTGATGAGGGCCTTATTAGGAGTATTTTGACATGAAACTTGATATGTTTTCTTGCAATTTTTCATTGAAGTTTTTTATCGAACACTTGATGTGCATGATTTTTTGTTCTATATAGATATGTTTTCATGTTACATTGAGGTTGTTGTTTGATTATGTTCATGAGAGACTAATTTGGAGTATTATGGCATGAAAGAATATAGATTTTTGGTTAGTTTTCATTGAAGTTTTTTATCGAACAATTGGTATGCATCATAGAAATTGGGAATGTGGCATGATTTAGTGTGAGACCATGATGAAATGATCTTAATACCCCATGAATTTCAATGTTGAATTATGAAATTGCTTAAGATTTAAAATTGTATCATATGACTCTTGATTTTTTGTTCACATGGATTGGATGTAATACTAATTCATTATCATCTAGGTACCCACAATGGAGCATAGCATGGATGTTGTGAATTCTACTTTCCAATGGAGCGAACACTCCATTGAAGAACAACAAGCTGAGTACGAAAGAATTTTAGCGACCATGCCGGATGCCTACGGCATAAACTTTGCTAATTGGGAGACAGAAAGTCATAGGTGGTTTGAGGTACAACAGAAAAGAAGGCGAGCCACTCGATGGGCCGATGTTGAGTGCATGCAAGAAATGGGCATCTACGAAGATTTAAAAAAAAATGTGCAAGGCTATCGGGTGGACTAAGTTCTTTGGCATGCACGAGAAGACGTATGAGCCTCTCGTTCTTGAATTCTTCTCCCAGCTTCAGGTTGGATACAATGACACGGTGCCCGAATCCGTGATATTTCATGTGGGGAACGAGTCTCGCTATCTTTCGGCCGAAGACCTCAATGGGATTTTTGGATTTCCCAAGAAGAGGTACTCAAATCTGCCCAATGAGAGGGTCAATTTTCCGGAGTTCAATGTTGTGACTTTTTGGAAGGACATTACAGAGTCTGATCGAGCTCACCCATCGGAGTACCAAGTTAGTCGGTCGAAAGCATCTAGTATTCGAAGCCCGGTCCTTCGATATTTTCACAGGTTCATCGCCAATACAGTTTTAGCAAAACCTGAGCCTGGAGCGGTCAGTGTGGATGAGTTGTTTGTGCTGTGGTGCTTGGTGAAAGGGAAGAAATTCAATGTGGCACCAATGCTGTTAAGGCAATTCGTTCGAACCAAAAACCAGGTTGCTATCCACATTGGAGGTTTGATCACTCCAATTGCTCGCCACTTCGGGGTGAACTTGGAAGGGATGGGAGAGACACCAGGCGAGACAAGTATAAACCTGGAAATGCTGTGCAACATGAAGATGTGCAAATTACATCCCGGCACCAGACGATTGTATCTGATTTTATCAGACAAGAAGAGGTTTGCACTGCCCAACTCTCGCCTGACTAATATTGCTGGAGGGAAGGGCCATAATCTTCTACTGAATGGCTCGGCTCATACGGAAGCTATTGAAGAGAGCGAGAATGAATTGAGGAATGAGGAGGAACGAAGGAAGAGGAGGAGAAGGACTACGGATGCCCGATCAGAGCCAATGGAACTTGATGTGGATCATGCACAGGCCGATGAAATGATGGGTGAAGCACAAATGCCCTCGGACGATCAGGCCGGACCTTCACAGCATCCACAGTATCCACCCCAGTATCAAGGGGGGTGGAATGATTGGTCGGATTGGAGAACCGCCTTGGATGCACGTCTTGCCAACATAGAAGGGGATGTTGCCGACATGAAAGAGTATATCCATCGTGAAGCTTACAACTCTCAAATTTTACTTGACATGCAAAGGCAACAATACGAGTGGCATGTGCAACAAGGCCATTTCCAGGAAAGGGAATATCCACCGTATCAACCATTCGGCCCATCGAACACACCTTACCGACCCCCTCAGTGAGCCGGCGCCGACTAATTTTTTGTTGTTTTTTGTTGTTTTGATTTCAAACTCTTGACTTTGTTGTTTTTTGTTGTTCATTCATGATTTTGAGAACTATTGTTTATTCATGTTATTTTTTTTTTTTTTTGTTTATTCATTATTTCTTTATTAAACATAATTTTTACTTATAAAACAAAATTATAGTTATTCGTTGGAAATTCAATTAATCAATACATTTCAAGATGTTATAACAATCTCACTTAACAATTTCATCGAATTTTTACCAAACTAAATAAATTATCTAATTTAACTATAACACGATAAAAAATAATAAGAAAATGTACAAAAACAGGAGGACGAATGAGAAAACGAGAAGAATACAAAAATGAGAAAATTTGAAGTGGATGTTAAAAATCAGAATCCGCGTTCGCACTCGGCCAGCAAAGTGAAGTGCTCGACCGAGTGCCGTGACCGAGTGGATGGCAGTACTCGGTCGGCCGAGTAATACGGGGGCCGAGTGTCTCGGCCGAGTAAGAATGACCACTCGGCCGGCCGAGTAAGGCGCGCGACCGAGTGCCCGACCGAGTGAAGGCTCCAACAATTAAAAAAAAATTCAAAAAAAAAAAAAAAAAAAAGGAGAAGTCGCCCCTGCCAGGGGCGACATTAAAAATAAAAAATAAAAAAAAATTTAAATTGAATGTCGCCCCTCGCAGGGGCGACTTTACTTAGTTTTAAAATTTTTTTTTTTTTTACTATATTTTTGAAATTTTTTTTGAATAGTGCAATAATATGGCATTTTTGCCCTAAAAGCCCATACATTACCTAATATACAAAGATTTTGTGATGAAAAATGGGAAAATAAAGTACTTGATCGATATAATTTTTTTTTTCTAAAAATATTTTTGTTATAATTAAAACTCTAAATTATGAAAATGGGGTATTCATTTTCCTTCATTCTTTTATGGTTTCTATTGTAATTTTTATATCTAGATATTGGATGTGTTTTCTTTCAAAGCTTTATATATATATATATATATATATATATATATGTATACATACAATAACATAAGCCACATATTTCTATAAAACACAAATTTTTCTGCCTAAAATAATTACTAAATTAACTAATACTTTTGCAAGCATGTAATTGGATATTATCGTACCAATTTATTTTATTTTATTTCTTATGATTTATTGCTTCCAATAGCAATATATTCAGAGAATAAAACTGAAAATGTCCCTAATTATTAGGATTAGGATATGTATACACAAAATTTTATTTATCCAGAAAATATATGTATCTTATTATTAGGTCAATCTTTCTTTCTATGTAAAAAGTTGAATATATATTTAAATTTATAATTAGTATTAGGAGAATTAGATACCTTAGCACACCTTTTCTCTCTAATATTGTTTGCATGCAATCTATATCATTTTTTTAATATAGGGATATATTTTTTTTAATTAGGATTATAATTAGTACTGTAACAACGTATTACTAATTTATATTTATAATTAGGATTATATTATAATGCGTAAATAGGATTATAATTATATTACTAATTTTTTATTCATAAATCACGTATTAGACCCTTTGAATTTTAAAACTGATAGCTGTTATTATAATGTATTATTATTTGTAATTATATTTTAATAATAGTTAGTTAGGTCATAATTATATTAATAATTTATGGTACATTAATATAGTAATTATAATTAATATGATCGTTTAAGTTTATTTAAATTTTTGTATAATAAATACATTTGAATAGATAAATTGGTTAAGTCAAATTGTCATACATCAAATAAAAATCATAAATCTCATAAATATTTTGTAAATATAATCTTTTGTTGAGGGTAATAAGCATACACTACATACAAACCAACTTCATTTCCTCAAGATTTTCTCTCCTAAGGAAAATTTGTGAAGTTAGTTTTATATGCTTTTAATACTTTTGTAAAAAAAATTGTATGTTATATTGGGTTTTATATTTTGTATTTATTGATTTCTACTAAGTTGATTTTTTTATAATTCTTGAAAATCCAAATGTTTGAAGGTATGTTTTTTTTTTTTTTGTTTATTGTTTATTTATGCATGTAGTTTGTAATTTTTTGAGTAATTAGTAGTGATTCAAATTATTTAATTTATTTTATTGTTGGGTAATATATTTTTTCAACATTTGGGCCTCAACATTGTACATATAATTTATGTTTTATTTGTCCTTATTATTCATATTAATTTGACTTTTTTTGTTACTCAATTGCATTCATATCTTCAAAGGTCTATTATTTTTTATTTTTTGTTTTCTTATTTCTGCATATGATTTGTATTTTTTTAAATGATTAGTAGTGATATAAATTATTTAATTTATTTGATTATTGTGTAATATATTTTTTCAACATTTGGGCCGCAACACTATACATGTAATTTGTGTTTTATTTGTATTTTATATTTTGTATTTATTGATTCATATTAATCTGAATCTCTTTTTTTTTTCATTCTACTTAGCATTCTTGAAAATCCAGATATTTAAAGATATGTTATCTTTTATTTATTTTTTCCGTTATTATTTATGCATATAATTTGTATTTTTCTAAATATGTAGTAGTGAATTTTTATTTTTTTTGGTTTAAGTTGTTTTTTTAATATTTGTGCCTTAATACATAAATTTAATATGCAATATGTCATGTTTTATTTGTATCTAATTTTACAAATAAAATACTTTTTTACTTTTGATTTGTGTTAGTGGTTCAATTTTATTTTTGTTACAATAAAGTTAAATGTGTTCTTTCGTAAATATTCATCCATGTTCTCTCATGAATTTTTATCTTTATTTTTGTATTCAAATGTATTTCGATATTGTGTATTTATATTTGTAATTTATATCATTTATTATTGAATAAAAAATATTGTAATTTAACCCATCTATGTCATGTTTATTAAGAAAAAAATACAGTATACATATTTTATTTTATATTTAATCAATTAAATATAATCTCAATTGGATCAATATAGTATATTAATATTAAAAAGTACAAAATATTTATACAGCACATAAATCTTAGTAATTTTATTTCAACACAAATCATATAACTAATCAATATACAGATAACTTCATTTATTGTTTATTTAATTCCTAAACATCAAATAGTTATGCTCTATGTTTCAAATATATATTTCATCCTTCAAAAATATATAATGAACCATGTTATATAAATAATAATATATTAAATTTATTGCATATAACAACCTTTTCATTAAAAAAAGAGTTTCTACAGTTTAAAAAAATAATTTTCACGTATTATAAAGTCAAAAAAATATTACTTAGGTATTGTGTTACAATTTTTTCATATAAGTAATACAATAATTTTGTTAAATATCCTCAGTTTAGGGGGTAATATGGAAGATGCAATTCATTGAATAAATATTTAGTCGAACATATCCATACTAATTAGTAAATTACATTTATAAATCAATTTTATAAATTAAGTTCATATTTCCCATAATATTCTAATCCAAACTTTAGGGGATCCCTATATATATTTGAAACAAAATTATTTAGTATTTATATAATTAATGACAAATTTTTAATTAAATTAATTTATAATATTTAATATATGATAATTCAATTCACTCTGTGGTTTGAAAACATATATCTGCAAGAGTCTCACCATGATTTTATGTTTTATAAATCAAAATAAAATTTTACTTTTTAGAGTATTTAGGAAATCTTCTGAATGTTTTGTAGAATTATCATCGTATTATTATTATTATTATTATTATTATTATTATTATTATTATTATTATTATTATTGTTAATTTTTTAATTAGATTTGTATTATGAATAAAAAGAATACAATACAGTTTCAAAGTTGTAGGAGATTTACCGTAAGACTTATTATACCAATAATATTTTGATATCCCTTAATCTATCCGGATTTCCCTTCTTGAAAATTACATATATATTCCTAATGTTTGGAAAATCTCCATAGATTTGTGTAATAAACTTATTGAACTAATTAAATTAAGAAGTTTCACAAATTAAGGTTACATGTTTTAATACACAATACACCCATATTTTTTTTCGTAAAATAACAGGCTTTTTTTTTTTTTTTTTGCTATAAAAATGTCCATTTTTAGAGTAATCATCAATATGAGAAAGTTTCAAGTTTCTACCATTATCAATAAGAAACATTCTAGAGTCAAGACCTTAATCAAATTCCAAAGGTATATTAACTTCTTTTTTATATTTCAAATTCTTTTTTTTTTTTTTTTTTTGTATGTTATGGAACATATTCACATTATGTTCTTTTTTGTAAAATCATATTTTTTCTGTAAATAGTAATCATTACGATTTATAAATTTCAATGTATAACAATTGCTATTTTTTTAAAATTTATGCACAAATCATCTATTTTATATTTTTGCATAATTCATTTATGATAATTCAAGCAACACTATTGTTTTTTATGAACAATTTATTTATAAATATAATCATTAGTTATTCTTTTATGTAAATTATTTTCAGTCAATATTTTATCAATAATTTTGATATAAATTTGAATGATATGCAAGTTCTTTATATTCATTATTCCATAAAATATAATAAAAATCGGTATTATTTATTTATTTATTAAAGAATATACATATTGGTAATATTTAATATTAAATAAATTTCTATTTAAAATTTTCAGTAAATATTAATCATTCAATTTATAAATTTCAATGTATAATAATTATTGTTTTTTAATTTATTTACAAAAATAAATTATCTGTGATATATTTTTGCGTAATTCATGTTTGAAAATTCAAGTAGTGTCACTATTTTTTTGTACAATTTATTTATAAATATAATTATTTTTTATTTATTTATGTAAATTATTTATAATCAATTTGTTATGAGTATTTTTTTCATAAATTTGAATGATGTGAAGGATCATTATATTCATTATTTTACAAGATATAGTAAAATGATAAGTATTACTGATTTCATATTCTTTTTAATTCAAAGGTAAATATGAATTTTTATAAATTTGTCTATTTTTAAAATATAATGTTAAATTATTTGAATGTATTTATGTATATAAATATCTATTTGACTATATTATATTAAAAATATAAATTAATAAGCTTATTCAGTTATAAATAAATATAATAATATTTTAATATAGTATATTATTTATATTTTGATTTTTAAAAACAATTATATAATATTCGATTAAAAAATTTAATTGTTTTAACATTAATATCGTTCAATGCACGAGTGCAATAATAGTAGTTGTAAATGATAATTGACGCAAACGTCGTGAATTTTACATAATTAAAAAAATCAACTTTTGTCACGTGTATAGCAGTAGTGGACCCAAAATATAAATTTTGGCTACATATCAGCAATTAGAACCTGAAATTGGCCCGCATACATCGAAATAAAAATTATAAAGGTGATGTATTTTTTTATTATATCTGAAAGATTATGCTGCAACTGATAATTGATAAAAAAAATAATTAACTTTTGTATAATTAAACCTAAAATTATTATGTTTGACCTAGTAAAATAAAATAAATGAAAAGAAAAAAAATAAGAAAACAAACATTTTGAGGGGGCGTACTTGCCACTAGACTAACCTTCTTTTATAAAGTTTTAACGATAGTTTATAATAAATAATAATGTTAATATTGAAATAATAAAATAGATATGTATCAAAATTTAATTGATTAATTTGTCAAATTAATTTTCTAATCAATTTAATTATTTTTGTAATCCTTTACAATTATTTTACAATATAGGCAAATATAGATAAGAAAATAGGTGAATTTTGGTTATTATCATATGTAAAACTTGAACGTGAAACTTGTTATGTTTGAAGACCCATATATTCACAAGTTCAAACGAATGCAATAACTTCCTATTATAATGAATTGAAGATTGATATGAATATGAGTTTTTTTGTTGGTGGTAAAAAGACAATAATTGATTTTAGAGAAATATTTTTACAGATAAGAAATGATAAATTTAAATACATAAATAATTAAATAGTATTATATTTTAATACAAAGAATAATACATTAAGACCCTTTTACTTTGATGGATTAGGTTTGATAGGATTGATATCCAATGTAATCCTGCGTTTACTTACTCAAATGTGCCACCTCAGGCTATCCAAAAAATTCAGGATAAAACACGAATTTGAGATCAAATGTGGGAGTATTAATCTCACTCTCCCCTGTGAATTAATAATCCATATTTATTATTCACATTGCAATCCCTCATTTGCCCTTTGCCAATTTTAAAAATACATTTAAATTCTAAATAGTTATATATATATATTGATATTTATATAAATGTTTATATCAATATATATTTTTAAAAATTAAATGCTTATTTTATAAATAAAAAAATATTTATATCATATCAGTATACTTATAAATACTTATATACTTCCTTATAATTATTTATATATTTTAGATTTCTTTATTTATATACCATTACTTTTACGTAAACAAAAATATACATTTAATAATAGTTTTAAATTAGAAATATGTTAATATAAGTTTTATAAATATAAATATATTATAAATAGTTATATTTATACGTGTATATATACCAAGAAATATTTTTACATATATGAATAGTAATATATAAACATTAATACATAAGATATTAATATGTGTCTATATACAAAGTTAATACATATATTTATACAGCAAAGTTTATTTATATGAAAATATTTTTTCTTAATTAAATTACACCATATAAATATTTTGAATTAATATTTTTTATAAAATATAATACAATATATTTATGTATATATAAATATAAATATTTATATCTAACATTATACTTAAATATATTTTAAGAAAATATAAATATTCATTTTGTAAATATAAAAAAATATTCTATCACATAAATATGTTTATAAATACTAATATATTTTTCAAATAAAATATTTATATATCTATATTTCTTTATTATATAAAAAGACATATTTATATAAACAAAAATATAGATTCAATAACAATAGAAATTATACATATCTCAATACCAGTTTTATAAATATAAATATATTATATATAAGTTATATTTTTATGTTTATTGTTGGTATTAAATACGCAAGTGTACGTAATCCACAAGTAATACAATGGTAAGTAGATCGTCTCCTCAGGGATTGAAATTAAAATAATTTCCAACTACCAATTACTCACAATTTGTAATAAAAGAAAATGAATAATAAGTGGAGTGGATGGTTTGATTTTACGTCTATTAATTAAACAAGAATTAAAGAAACTATTTCTAACACTTTGTTGATCAAATCACACTAAATGGCAGCACGAAATACACAAGATGGATGTATTAGACTTGAATTACTACTTGTCAATTGAATCGAATTTTATTGATCAATGTTAAACGGCATTGTTTTTAAGTGAAACGTGCTAAAGTTAACATGAATTCTCTTTCGGTACATAGGATCTTTTCCTAATACTATGTCTTACATTCCTCTTTCTAATTGAACATATTCCTATGCCTAATTGAAATTGGAACATCGATGCAAAAATCAATTCATACAGTTATGCAAGGCGAATAATATATCCCTATACTATTCACGACAACAACCTATAATCGGTCATTCACTTGCATCATTCAAGCAATTTCCACTAGACCTAACCCTTCCGGTATTAAAATCTAGCTTGTAAATTCATCATTGCTGACCAAACAACAACAAACATTAATCATCTTCCTACTTGAATGAACAGTAACACCAATCACCCAACAATGCAATAAAGTCTCAATAATTCGATTCAAAATCCATTAGCAATTCAAGTCTAATTGATGTTTAGCTCATGCTTAATTCTGAAAATACAGTCCACAAAGCTAACATATCATCCATACAAAATCCGAAATATAATTTCAAGAGAAACAAGGAAATGAAGGGAGTTAAAGAGAGGAGAGATAAGCTGTTCGGATGACTGATTTTCGAGCTCCTTTCCTCCTCTTTATCTTTGAGTTGATTCCTTCTTCTCCCCTTGAAATCTCCGTAAAACACTGGTGAGAATGGTGGAATTTCGTCCTCCTCCAGCACCTCCTCCTTGCTGCCCTGCGTGCTGTCCTGTTTCTTTCTCCTGCTGCTGCCAAATTCTCCTGGGGCTCCCTTTTCCTTGCCCTAGTTTTTGTTTTCTTTGTGGGACTGCCCTCTCTCAAGGCCCACGACCCTCTTCTTCTTTTGGCAGCCCAGCCAATTTGTCCATGTTGACTTCCCAGCTGAGTCATTATTCCTTGCCAGCTGGGTAAATTTAAGTTGTCCAGTCAGCAAGTCAATTTTGCATTTTTTGGTTAGGGAACTTGGCTTCCAGCATGCTGCAGCATCTCGTACAGCAACTGGGGACTTTCCAGACTTTCTGCATTTTTAGCTTTAATTCCTCAATTTCAACTCCATTCCTATTTTTTTACACAAAATCAAAGAAAAATTACACATTTAATTTACATGATCTACAAAATAAAATAAAGATCTAATTATGTCACATTATACTAAAATTCACCAAATTCATCACTATTTCCTACATGATTTCAAATAAAAGGGTATAAAAATAACTCTATTATATAGAGTTATCACACCCCCAAACTTAAGTCATTGCTCGTCCTCGAGTGATGAATCTAGATATACCAAAACAAAGAAAAATGAGTATCTACAAACACTACACAACGAGAACATAAGTGAGTCCAAATCATAGCTTGACAATGGTGCATGTTCTCAGAAAGTTATTTCAAAATGATGAGAATGATGCCTTCATGCATTTACTGTCAACTTAGTTCCTCAAGTGCTAATGGAATGATAAAATCACAATGCATGTGTCTCTCCACATTATGTTCATAGCTCTTCCCAAAATAGCCTCGATTTCCCTAGAACAGATAGACCTCCATCCTAAAGCCTAATATTGTGTCTCCATCAGTCAACTTGATGAACCTTTTTCCACTTAAGTAGAACTACACCCAAACGAGGATCAATAGGACTTCATTAAGCTTGTAATGTTAGGCTTAGGTGAGGGTAGGGTAATGGAGGAAATTTTTGGCTCAAAATACCTTCACATCTCGACTTTCTAGGACCCACACTAACTCTTTCAAGCACTCCCCTTATTTTTACACGTGCACCCCACAAATTATTGAAGTATACTCTTGCCACTTTAAGAATTCGAGACCAGCTTTTTTTTTTTTTTTTGGTTTGATTGCCCAATTGCTATACGTATTGCTGCAGCAAACTGGGCGATTTTTTTTTTTTTTTTGCAATACGCTGGCTCTACGAATGTAAAACATTCACCCCCAAACTTAGGAACACATTGTCCCCAATGTGGTATATAAAAAAGCAATCGAACATATGATGTTCTTCTAAATATAATGTATACCACAACATGAGAACGTGTCACTTCCCCTCGGAATGCAGCCTTCAATATAAGTACAAAGAAAGTCGAGATGCAGAAGGGGGGTAAATCGGAGGATTATTTTTAAGGGCAAAGCTAATTAGTGCCTAAGAAAAAAAAATGGCAATTAAGCTCAAATGGGGTGACTAGGGAAAAATATGTACGGTAGGCTAGAAAGGCTCAAACGATCCAAAGATGGCCTAAATCATATCCTCGAATAAGTGTCATCTACAATTCGTTTCAAAGGGAACACTAAGCAACATTTTTGAGGACTTAGGCTCTCCAAAGGATCTAAGCGGTTCATAGGGATTCAATCCTCATTGGTCAAGCTATGCACATATGATAGGAAATGATACTCTTATTGCAATATTTCTCAATCCAACAGCACAAGAAACAACTAAGTGTAGTGCAAGCATAATAGGCTAATTCTCACAACCAACACAGAATATTTTAAACATCATCATCGAGCAACACACATAGATTAGCCATGTTAGGGAAACACATAGACTTCTTAACATCACATCGAAAAACAAAGACATATCAGAAGACAATACTCCACACAGATATCTACTACTAATAACAGCATGACCAAATACTATCACTATGACTCAAAAACAAATTGCATGGCACAAAATGAAAATACTAAACGACACAAGAGCTGGAATTGAAGAACTCCCTGATGGTCTAGTCGGAGTCCTGCTCCTCAGGTTCCTCATCTTGGTTCGGGTCAGATGTCCATGGTTCGAGAATGCTGTCTGGGAATGCAGGGAATGGGGGTGCTATCCTTGGCAGGTTCCGCTGGAGTGCTCGATGCAGTATCTCGTCTCTTTGCTGCTCATATGCCCAGTATTCATGGAGGCGGTCGCATAATTGGTTATGCCTAGCTTCCTGCCGATCAAGTCGTTCGATGACATTGGTAATGTTGACGGAGGATGATGCTGCCTGCTGATGGGTCGAATCGCGAGTGGGTAGCACACCTTTGTTGAGAAGAACGTCCTCGTTTTCGGCTGTGGGCACCCCTGAGATGCACAAAGTCGTGTAATGAGCGAAGGAAAGAACAACTTCCCGCTGATTTTTGCAGCACAATCTCGAATTTCCTTGGAAATTATTTGGCCCACATTGATTACTTTTCCCACCATAATGCAGTAGACGAGGATCAGACGTTCCCGATTGACCGAATAATCATGAGATGTGGGCATGATGCTTGTCTTTACAAAACTGTACCAGATTCGGGCTTGGGGCTGCAAATTTGTCCGCTGAAAAGTGAAAGCGCCCGAACTGATATTCCATGTAGCTCCTTCCCGAGCCACGGTTCGTACAATTTCCTCTAGCTGCTCATCAGTGGTGCTTTCAACCATGGCAGCATACTGACAGTGACTGTTTGGCAGCTTGAGGAACCTGTTGATGGCAGCGGCTGAGAACATGATTTTTCTCTCCCGAACATGAACATGCTCCACTTCAAAATCGGTAATATTGGAGTAGAACTCCCTGACCAGAGTGCTGGTAGCTTCTTTGGAGTGAAGGCAGAGGGTGTCCATTTCCGTTGCTTGATGTTATCGGCTAGCCACTGCGGGATACCGATATATGAATTTGGTTGGGCGAGGAACCCTCGGTCGGGGAAGATGTCCTTCTTGGAGATGAATTTGTCATATCTCTCCTGGGCTTCGTCTGATGGAAATGGGTTGATGGTGTTAAGTTTCTTCGCACTTTGCTTGATCCTCGGCATGATGATTGGAATGGAGGACTTACCGAAAATTGATATTGATGACGAGGAATGGCAGACCAGCAGGCGGGCGTGGCTGACTAGAGGGAAGAGGCGACAGGGTCGCTCTTGGGCGTTAGCTGGAGTAGCGCGACAGGGTCATGCGAAGAGGAGCGGTGACGCGGCTGGAGTAGCGCAACAGGGTCGCGCGAAGCTGCTGGGGTCGCGGGGAGAGGAGTGGCGCAACGCTGCTGGAGTAGCGCGACAAGGTCGCGCGAAGCTGCTGGGGTCGCGGGGAGAAGAGTGCCGCGACGCTGCTGGGGCGCGGGTGGGTGAGGGGGCGCGCCTGGAGTGGCGCGACCGGGCTGGGTGTGGGGCGAAGGGGTGACGCGGCGCAAGTGAGGCCGCGTGTGTGGAGAGTGAAGAGGGGGGGTGGGGACTATGTGGGGACTCATGTGGGGCTAGGGTTTCTGTAGAGAAAGGGAAATCCCCATTTTGCCCTTCCATTTCTGAAATAAAATAATTTTTTTTCCACTTCCAATTGCTGCGAAATATGCTGCAGCAAACTGCGCGGAAATATATATATATATATATTTTTTTTTTTTACAGAATCACAAATTATGCCCAGTTGCTACGAGATATGCTGCAGCAAACTGGGCGAAATTTTAATTGCTGCGAAGCAGTCCCTTCCACCACCATACTTAGGTTGCTCCCCTTTTTCCAATCAGCACTGCTATAATACCAAAATGGCAGTTTTTCCTTCAAAATCCATGCTTCATTTCCTCAAGCACACCTTGTGACAAATGGAATGAGAGTGGGGGTTAGTGATTTAAAACTTAATAATCTATCAAGTAAAAGCAATACTATTTACATACGATATCTATATATATTTACATATATATGTACATATATACAAAAATATATTTTTGGATTGCTAACAACAGATATTTAAATCATTGTAATATCATAAGCAACCCAAAATCACCTCCCTTGTCATAGTTCTTCCAAAGTGATAGAGGTCTTCATTCGATCGACCTCTCCTCCCCAATAATGCTTGATTCGCTACCCGTTCACTTTCAATTCCCTTCCCGAGTGCTCTTCCTTTAAATCAACAGCTCCATAAGGGTGCACCTTGGTCACAAGAAATGGTCCGGACCATCTAGACTTCAATTTTTCGGGAAACAACTTGAGACGGGAATTAAAAAGTAGAACTCGCTGCCCCTTCTCAAAAACTCTAGGTTGAATCCTCTTATCATGCCACTTCTTTGTTTTTTCTTTGTAGAGTTTAGCATTTTCATATGAAAACAACCTCATTTCATCCAGGTCATTTAATTGCAATTTTCGGAGTGTACCGGCAACTTAAAGGTCCATGTTGAGCTTCTTGATGGCCCAATATGCTTTATGTTCTAACTCCACGGGTAAGTGACATGCTTTCCCGAACACCAACCGATATGGAGACATGCCTAAAGGTGTCTTGAAAGTTGTCCTATATGCCCATAAAGCATCCTCCAATCTTTGGGACCAATCTTTTCAATTAAGATTCACCACCTTCTCAAGTATGCTTTTGATTTCTCTATTGGAGAGCTCGGCTTGGCCATTTGTTTGAGGATGATAAGCCGTAGCAATCTTGTGTCTCACATCATACTTAGCTAAAAATGTAGCCAAGAGTTTGTTCACGAAGTGGGTGTCTTCATCACTTATAAGGGATCTTGGAGTACCGAATCGAGTGAACACATGCTTGTGTAAAAATTTCATAACCACCTTGGCATCATTCTTAGGACTTGCCACAGCTTCAACCCATTTGGATACGTAATCGACAGCCACCAATATGTATAAATTTCCAAAAGAAGGAGGAAAAGGCCCCATGAAATCAATTCCCCACACATCAAAAAGTTCCACTTCAAGGATATTGTTCAAAGGCATCTCATTCCTTGCTGAAATATTTCCTACCCGTTGACACCTATCACAATTCTTTGCAAATTTGTGAGCATCTTTGAAAATAGAAGGCCAAAAATATCCTGATTGAAAGACCTTAGCTGTTGTCCTTTGTCCCCCAAAATGACCTCCATATGCATAAGAATGGCAATGATCCAAAATGCTTGGTATTTCCTCCTCGGGTACACATTGTCTCAACATATGATCGGGGCATTTCTTGTAAAGATAAGGATCATCCCAATAATATGACTTTACATCATGGAAAAATTTCTTACGTTGCTGGCTATTTAAATCGGGAGGAATCAACCCACTCACTAAATAATTCACAAAATCAGCATACCATGGTGTTGAAACTTGACTAACCTTCAAGATTTGCTCATCGGGAAATATCTCCTTAATAGGCCCTTCACTCTTCTTTTCACTTCCACCTTCAAGCCGAGATAAATGATCGGCCACTTGGTTCTCGGTTCCTCTCCTATCTCTAATTTCCAAGTCAAACTCTTGAAGAAGTAACACCCATCGAATAAGTCTTGGTTTGGTATCCTTCTTGGAAACAAGATACTTTATGGCCGAATGATCCGTGTACACTACCACCTTGTTTCCCACCAAATAAGCTCGGAACTTGTCAAATGCAAAGACTACAGCCAAAAGTTCTTTTTCGGTGGTTGTGTAGTTCAATTGGGCATCCGTCAAAGTCTTGCTAGCATAATAAATAGAGTGGAATACCTTATTTCTTCTTTGCCCGAGCACAGCACCAATTGCAAAATCACTAGCATCACACATTAGTTCAAAAGGAAGAGACCAATCCGGTGGAACAATAATCGGGGTGTACACAAGTGCTTTCTTCAATGTCGAAAATGCTTCATGACACTCCTTTATGAATTCGAAGGACCGGTTGTGCTCAAGTAGAGAACAAAGAGGCTTGGATATTTTCGAAAAATCTTTGATAAACCTCCGGTAGAACCCCGCATACCCCAAAAAGCTTCGAATACCCTTAACTGTGGTAGGAGGTGGTAGCTTCTCAATTATCTCAATTTTTGCTCTATCCACTTCAATTCCATGATGAGAAATCCGATGTCCCAAGACAATTCCCTCTTGTACCATGAAATGGTATTTTTCCCAATTTAGGACTAAGTTGGTTTCTTCACATCTCTCAAGTACCTGTTCCAAGTTAGCCAAACAAGCATCAAAAGTTTCACCAAATACCGAAAAATCATCCATAAATACCTCAAGAGATTTCTCCACCATGTCGGAAAAAATGGCCATCATACATCGTTGAAAGGTGGCAGGGGCATTGCACAATCCAAATGGCATTCTCCGAAAAGCAAATATACCATAAGGGCATGTGAAAGTGGTCTTCTCTTGATCTTCCGGAGCAATAGAGATTTGGTTGTAACCCGAATACCCATCAAGAAAACAATAGTATTCCTTCCCTGCTAATCTGTCCAACATTTGATCAATAAATGGCAGCGGAAAATGATCTTTTCTTGTGGCCTTATTTAGCTTTCGGTAATCCATACACACTCGCCATCCTGTCACTGTTCTTGTGGGAATTAACTCATTGTTTTCATTTGCCACCACAGTGACTCACCTTTCTTTGGAACACATTGAACCGGGCTGACCCAAGAGCTATCTGAGATTGGGTAAATAATACCGGCATCGAGCCATTTGATCACTTCCTTTTTCACAACTTCCTTCATGATAGGATTGAGCCTTCTTTGATGTTCGACAGATTTGTTGCATCTCTCTTCTAGCAAAATTTTATGCATACAAAGGGAGGGGCTTATTCCCTTGATATCCGCCATTGTCCACCCTATTGCCTTTTTGTATTTTCTCAACACATTGAGTAGCAAACTTTCTTTTTTTAGACTCAAAGATGCAGAAATTATCACAGGTAGAGTCTCTTCTTTTCTCAAGTAAGCATACTTCAAAAGATTAGGCAAAATTTTTAATTCTAACCTTGGTGGTTCTTCAATGGATGGTTTGGATGGTGTGAAGTTCCTTTCCGATAAATCCAAAGATTCAAAATATCTTCCAAATTTGGTGTATGGTTGCTTAGGCTCCACCCATTTGACTTGTGCTTCTTCATCATCATCACTTGTCTCGTCATTTTCATCAAGAGTGGTCATCCCCACAATATCTTCACATATTTCGTTTTGCACTTTTTCAGCCACAAGAGTGTCAATAACATTCACAAATGAGCACTCTTCTATTTCATCCGGGAACCTCATAGCATTGAGCACATTAAATGTCACTTGTTGGTCATTGACCCTCATTGTAAGCTCTCCATTTTGAACATCAATCAACGTTCTCCCGGTGGCGAGAAATGGTCTCCCCAAAATAATTGGAACCTCATGATCCGCTTCATAATCAAGAATAATATAATCCGCCGGAAAGATAAACTTGTCCACTTGCACCAAGACATCTTCAATCTTACCCTCCGGATGTACCATGGATCGATCGGCCAATTGCAATGTTACGGTGGTTGGTCTAGCTTCTCCAATTCCGAGTTTCCTAAAAATAGACATAGGCATCAAAATCATACTTGCCCCTAAATCACATAAAGCTCTACCAACATCTCTACCACCAATAGAACAACGGATAGTAAAACTCCCTGGATCCTTTAATTTTGGAGGAATCTTATTTTTGAAAATTGCAGTGGATCCATCGGTTAAAGCAACCGTTTCAAACTCTCCAAGCCGTCTTTTTTTTGTCAAAATGTCCTTCAAGAATTTCACATAATTGGGCATTTGTTCCAAAGCCTCCACCAATGGAATGTTGATATGGAGCTGCTTTAAAACATCTAAAAATCTCCGAAATTGGACATCTTGTTGCTGCTTTTGAAAACGTTGAGGAAATGGAGGTGGCAGTTTTTGGGCAGCTTGCTGTTCTGCAGTTTGCTGAATTGATGATGTAGCTTTCTGGGCAGGTTCTGTGGAAATTAATTTCGAATTTCCAGCTTCTTTGTCTGTTTTGGCATTCTTTTGGATTGAAGTGGGCTCTTTTTTCTGCTTATCTTCCTCAGTATTCAGCTCTAAATCCTTACCATTCCTCAATGTGACGGCCTTGCAATGTTCCTTGCCCTCTCTTCTTGGATTTTCGGTGTCACTTGGTAAGGCACCTTGAGGTCGATTTCTCAACTCATTTGCTAATTGCCCCACTTGAACCTCAAGATTTCTCAACGAAGTTGCTTGACTTTGAATCATTGCATCGTTCTTAGCCATGTACTCCTTCATCAAATTTTCAAGAGAGTTAGTTTGGGTGGCTTGTGGAGGAAATCTTTGTTGTTGTTGATTGGAGAATCCCGGTGGGAAGTTAGGCTTGCTTTGTAATGGTGCATTGTTGAGTTGTTGCCTTGACTTCCCCAAGAGAAATTTGGATGTTGCCTCCACCCCAGATTGTAAGAATTGGAATATGGATTGTTGCGGTTGGAGTTTTGATTTCCCATATAGCAAACCGAGGCTGGATTGGAAGGACAACAATCAAATGTGTGGCCATCTCCACAATAAACACATGAAATAGCCGCTGCTTGTTCCACAGGGGCTGTTGGTGCCATTCCCCCCAAACTTAAATTCTTCAAAATGTTGCTCATGGAAGAAACTTGGGCTGTCAAAGCTGTCAATGCATCTACTTCATAAACTCCGGCTGTTTTCTTACCGGATGGTGCTCTTGAATTGTACCATTGGTAGTTGTTGTTGGCAATCATTTCCAATATCTCATAGGCATCATTATATGATTTAGAAATAATAGCTCCATTTGCCGAAGCATCCAACACCATGCGGGTAGAGGCATTAAGACCATTGTAGAAGGTCTCCATTTGGATACAATGAGGGATACCATGGTGGGGGCATTTTCTCAACAACTCATTGAATCTCTCCCAAGCTTCACACACAGATTCATCTTCCGATTGTTGGAAAGAAATAATCTCATTCCGGTACTTGGCATATTTTGTAGGAGGGAAGTACTTCATCAAAAATTTCTCGGCAAGATCATTCCAAGAAGCAATAGAATCCGGTGGAAGAGTGTTAAGCCATGCTCTAGCTCGATCCCTCAATGAGAAAGGAAATAATTTCAGCCTCAAGGCCTCCTCCGTAACACCTTGGAGCTTGAAAGAGTCACTCACCTCTAAAAATGATCGAAGATGAAGGTGAGGATCTTCAGTGGCTAGCCCGCTAAATTGACCCATAGTTTGCAACATTTGGAACATCACCGGCTTCAACTCGAATTGAGGTGCTTGAATTTCAGGCCGAATGATGCCCGGATTAAGGTCATTGAACATTGGGGCAGCATACTCTCTTATTGCTCTCTCTCGGTCATCGGCCATCACAATTACATTAGCAGCCACATTTAATTCCTCTTCGGCCATGTTACCTTGATGTTGAGTCCGCTGTCCTCTTTGTTCCCTTCTTCCTCTTCTAAATGTGCGTTCAATCTCGGGGTCAAAAGGAGCTAATACAAACTCTTGTTGCTCGTTCATACACGAAATCAACCTATTAAAGCACAAGAACAACAATCAAGATTAGACAAAATAAAAGAAATAAATTGCAAGGTTATCGATATCACAAAAATTTTAATTTACAATCCCCGGCAACGGCGCCAAAAACTTGTTGGTATTAAATACGCAAGTGTACGTAATCCACAAGTAATACAATGATAAGTAGATCGTCTTCTCAGGGATTGAAATTAAAATAATTTGCAACTACCAATTACTCACAATTTGTAATAAAAGAAAATGAATAATAAGTGGAGTGGATGGTTTGATTTTACGTCTATTAATTAAACAAGAATTAAAGAAACTATTTCTAACACTTTGTTGATCAAATCACACTAAATGGTAGCACGAAATTCACAAGATGGATGTATTAGACTTGAATTACTAATTGTCAATTGAATCGAATTTTATTGATCAATGTTAAACGGCATTGTTTTTAAGTGAAACGTGCTAAAGTTAACATGAATTCTCTTTCGGTACATAGGATTTTTTCCAAATACTATGTCTTACATTCCTCTTTCTAATTGAACATATTCCTATGCCTAATTGAAATTGGAACATCGATGCAAAAATCAATTCATACAGTTATGTAAGGCGAATAATATATCCCTATACTATTCATGACAACAACCTATAATCGGTCATTCACTTGCATCATTCAAGCAATTTCCACTAGACCTAACCCTTTCGGTATTAAAATCTAGCTTGTAAATTCATCATTGCTGACCAAACAACAACAAACATTAATCATCTTCCTACTTGAATGAACAGTAACACCAATCACCCAACAATGCAATAAAGTCTCAATAATTCGATTCAAAATCCATTAGCAATTCAAGTCTAATTGATGTTTAGCTCATGCTTGATTCTGAAAATACAGTCCACAAAGCTAACATATCATCCATACAAAATCCGAAATATAATTTCAAGAGAAACAAGGAAATGAAGGGAGTTAAAGAGAGAAGGGATAAGCTGTTCGGATGACTGATTTTCGAGCTCCTTTCCTCCTCTTTTTCTTTGAGTTGATTCCTTTTTTCTCCCCTTGAAATCTCCGTGTAAAAATGGTGAGAATGGTGGAATTTCGTCCTCCTTCAACACCTCCTCCTTGCTGCCCTGCGTGCTGTCCTGTTTCTTTCTCCTGCTGCTGCCAAATTCTCCTGGGGCTCCCTTTTCCTTGCCCTAGTTTTTGTTTTCTTTGTGGGACTGCCCTCTCTCAAGGCCCACGACCCACTTCTTCTTTTGGCAGCCCAGTCAATTTGTCCATGTTGACTTCCCAGCTGAGTTATTATTCCTTGCCAGCTGGGTAAATTTAAGTTGTCCAGTCAGCAAGTCAATTTCGCATTTTCTGGTTAGGGAACTTGGCTTCCAGCATGTTGCAGCATCTCGTACAGCAACTGGGGACTTTCCAGACTTTCTGCATTTTTAGCTTTAATTCCTCAATTTCAGCTCCATTCCTATTTTTTTACACAAAATCAAAGAAAAATTACACATTTAATTTACATGATCTACAAAATAAAATAAAGATCTAATTATGTCACATTATACTAAAATTCACCAAATTCATCACTATTTCCTACATGATTACAAATAAAAGGGTATAAAAATAACTCTATTATATAGAGTTATCATTTATACATACTAACAAATATGTATTCATAAATTAATAGTAATATATTAATTTATAGATATATTTATATATATATATATATCTATTTTTTAGAGATAATAAAATATTTATATAACATATATTTATTTATATGAAATAAATCTTTTAAAAGAAGGAAAATCTAGTGCTAGGTATCCCTATGGTATTAATTTCCATCTTATCTATATATATATATATATATATATATATATAATAGTAGAAGTAGAATATTTTTAAAAACTTTCATATTTTCCTGCCTATTATTCTTACTATTTTTGGTGTGCCATGTGGCTTCGTTTTATTGGTCATTATATTTAATTATAGGATTTTAATGAGATCTATTTCGTGGAAATTTTTGGTGGTTTATTATGAATTGAATTATTTAGAATCATTAATACATAAATAAGTCAAACTTGCATCTTGTTTTAATTAATTGTAAATCTTCACTTAATTGCAATTTATCTCATATTTTCAGTTTCATATACTCATTAAATAATTAATAAAGTAAAAGTTGCAGTTTGTTCTTGGAAGATTAGTGGGTAAAATTTGTAACATTACTCTTAAACAAATTTTAAAAGATCCCTACTTTTTTTGGAACATATATTCCATGTTAGTTTTTTCTATTTTTGATATTTTAATAATTTATAATACATATATATATATATAATAACAGAAGCCGCAGATTTTTTGAAATCACGAAATTTTCCTACCCAAACATATATACTATATTCAGTAGTACGTGTTAACATATTATCCGATCTTCAATAAAAAAATTTATTTATGTATTAAAATTAAATAATGATAAGGTAATTTAAGAAGAAAATCAAAAGTCGTTCAACTACATGTGTCATTATCTGATAAAATCTATATATATGTGTCTTCAAAATAATTTTTTTGGAATCTTTTTCTCTATTATAATAAAATCTTCCATTAATACATTTATAATTAATAGGTCGTTCCTAAAGTTTAGAGAACTATCCATATATGTGTGTAATAAAGATAATTTGTGAAATTTAGTCATGGCAAATTATAGCCCAATCAAAGAAAAAATGTATTTTCTCTCTGGTTTTAATTGTACCGTTAATTATGTTTTATACAGCTACATGTGTTTTCATATGGTTTTTAAATTAATTTATTTTGTTTATTTATAAATCAAATGAAAAATTAGTTTATGTATTTTGTGAAAGGTAATGTAAATTTATTGTACATATAATAATTTTAGATTTTTTTATTATATTTGGAATTAAAACATACTTTGATAAATTTATTCAAAAATAAATTTAATTAAAAAAATATTAACTTATAATTTATAATCCTTTAATTCTATAATTAATAGTTTTAATTGATACGATAAATATTTTAATTAGTGTGTCATGCAAGTTTTTTATGATTGATTATGTTTTCTTAATTAAAAACATCAATCACTCTTTGTATTATTATTATTTCTCATATATATATATATATATAATTTTTCTAAAATGTTTCTAATCTATTATTATTAGCTGATACAATAATGTTCAATATTTTCCTAAAATGTGTATGAAATTAATGAATATTATCAAAATATAATAGATTTTTTTTTCGTTTCTAAGATATTATAGTGAATATTATTTTGGTTTCAAGAATAAATAAAAATAGAAATAATAATAAAATATGTATTATCTTAAATTTATTTTGTATTCAAATAAAAGAACCAAAAAAAATACTAAATGAATTAAATTTAAGTAATCATATCATATATAAAATATATATATATATATTATTGAAATAATCAATATTTTAAATAATATGACTATTATATTTTAGTACTATTTTTTTTTTCAAATATTGGTCATCAAAATTATTTTTAGTCAAGTTAAACACATCATGGGTGAAGTTGTAAGAGATTGACTTTTCTTTTGAATTTCAATATTTAATTATGGAATTAAGCAATAATTTCAAAATTAGGGGGAATAGTGGTAGGTTATGAATTGACTCCTTTTTTTTTTCTTTTGTATATAAATAGATGTGAAGTCCCAAATATTCAAACCTATACTTGTGAGTTTTGTATTATTTTGTGTGTTTATCGGTTCTTTTTTTTTTTTTTTTTTTTGTTAAATACAGTATTTATGTTGTTTATTTTTGTGTAGATTTTCTTAGACACTACTTTATTTAAAGGTATAGATTTCAGGTATGTTTTTTTCATATTATTATATTTTAATAATTATGTTTATTAAAATTAATTTGTTTACTTAATAGTACTTTATGAATTTGGTTTTTTTTTTTTTGTTGTGAATTTGAATTTTTATTTATTATTATTATTATTATTATATATATATATATTTTATTTTTTTTATGCAACTTCCCCATCAATTTTTATTGGAGTTAGAAATCATATCTTGTAGATGAATTTGGGTTAGGATGTAGCATTTTGTAGATGTGCCTCTGTTGTAATTAGTGGGTGCTTGAACGTGCCAATGTAAGTACCATATATGTGTTTGCTTGTGTGTGTTTGTATTTCCATAATAATTAAAAAGTGCTATTGATTGTTAGTTATGAAACCAATTGTTTGCAATGAAAATTATATGATATTAATGCATTTCTATTAGATATCCATTTAGGCCAAATAATTTGTCTTAATTTTTTGTTTAGACATTTGTGTATATTTTTTACGTTTTCTTGGCGAATATACAAAACACTGCAATAAAATATTAAACAATAACGTCTTGAATGATACCCTACAAAACATTGCAATAAAATATTAAATAACAATGTCTCAAATGACATCATTTTTTCTTATTTTCAAACAGAATATAAACCATTTCTTGAAATCTCATGATTTTTCTGACAAGAATTATTGCTATTTTTGACAATTTTTATAACACGTTATAAATATATATTGATTTATTAATTAATTTAAACAATCAGTTAACAGCTTAATCAGTTACACTATATATTCAATATGTATATGGTGCGGTTTGGTATAAATCATATAGTCAATTACTTTATTAAGCATTAATTTAAGATTATTTAATATTTTAACATTAGGATTTATTATGTATTCATTAGGCAATATGTAATTCTATATTATATATATATACACACACATAACATTTTAAAATTAAGTCTGATTTAAATATTATCCATTCAACATTATGTAAATAAATAATGTATGTCATTGAATATGTATTAGTTAACATATAATTTTAATAAGTAAATAAAATAAGTATTCAATTCATTTTAAATGGAGTAAGTTTAAATATATTTGTATTAAAATTTGTGTAAGGATTATATGAATATATATATATATATATATCAATAAGGTAGAAAGAAATATGATATATTATTGTTTTCATTTTGGTGATTAACATTTTATTGAAAATCAGATTTTTAAATACTCTCCCGTCCAAAATACTATACTAATTTTAAAAATACATATGACATCATCTCATTCGGCCATTAATAAATTTTATATTTTATATTAATTAAAAAATTAATTATTTCAATTTTATAGAAAAATATCTGTATATTTGGAATATATAAAATCCAACTGGATATGTGTTTTCAACAAAAAATAATTATCTTCATTATTAGATTCATGAGTTTAGATTATGGGCCGAAATTTAGAAAAAAAACACCATAAATATGTATAACCTTATTAACTAATAAAACATAATAATTTAAAATTTGAGTTTCCTTGACCTCATATGCATAATAAGTATTTTTTGTTATTCATCTTTTTTTTCTTTTTTTCTTTTTTTTACTTTTTATTGTGACATTACATATATTTATTTTCTCCAAATTGCTAATTCTATTTATTAATGGGGATTTTTCTAAATCTATTTTTTAATTCAAAAGTTAATTATCAGCTCTAAGTAAACACATATATAATAAAAACTAAAAATTCCTATGCATAATAATAAAATAAATCAAATACAAAATTGAAAACAAAAAATAAGTTAATGTATTAATTTTTATTTCCAAGATATGGATATATTTAACAATCTGTTTTTTTGCCATAATTTGTGGTCTTACACATAATCATGAATATGAAACAAATATTTAGAATATCTATCAAATTATTTTTTTAATCAATATCTGCACACAAAATTTTTTAATTGCTATTATTTTTCTCACGAAGTTCCTTTTATAATCAATCTCCATCAAATTTTCTTAATTCTTTATTAGCAAAGATAAATAACTATAATATGTAAATAATATAATCTTTTCTTGAATTAAAATAAACATTATTAATTTGGTCAAATTCACCTTATATATCATTTTTTAGTAATTTTATTGCATGTTATATATATATATATATATATATATACATATATATACACACACATATATAAAATAACAGAAGTCGGACACTTCTAGCAACTATAATATTTTTTCTGCCCGAATTCAAATACACATATGAAATTATACTTAATAATTTCTAACATAGTATGTACAAATTTAATTAATGGTGTGTGAATCGTTGAAATATTGATTGTCATCATCTATATTATTATTTTATAAACCAAATATGATTATATATCGATAGTATAGTATATAATTTTAGTAATATGCCAAAACCACGAAAATATTTTGTATGTTATCAAGATGAAAACCAAATAATTTATTCAATAATATATTATTTCTTAAATTAGAAAAAACCATATATAACGGGATTTAATATCCTTCAAGGATATTGCAAGTGTCCCCCTTTTTTTTAATCTTTTGAAATATTTTATATCATTTCTCACATATCATTATATTTTATGTTCGTTTGTTTTATTTTTAGTATTATGATGTGGATCGATTGTTAGTAATAAAAATTTTTCTAGATATACATTTTATCCAACTTATTTTTAGAAATTAATAATGCCTATCATCATTGTTCTAAATAGGTTTTTTTTTCTAGAAACTCTGTGCATATATATGATAATAGATAAGATAATATAGATTTAAAAATAAAATATTTTTATATAAACTATTATTAAATAATTGTATTATTTTTATTTATTAGAAATATATATGTATCTAATTATTAGATCAGTCTTTCTTTCTATGTGAAAGTTGGATATATATTTTTTTTAATTAGGTTTATAATTAGTATTGACAGAATTTGATACATTAGGACAATGTTTTTCTCTAATATTGTTTGCGTACAATTTATGTCATTTTTTTATATTATGGATATATTTTTTTAATTAGGATTATAATTAGCATTGTTCAAACTTATTACTTATTTATAATTAGGATTAGGATTATAATTATCTTACTAATTTATGATTCCAAATTCACGTATTAGGCCTTTTGAATTTTAAAACTAATACATAGTTGTTATTTAATGTATTAATATTTGTAGTTATATTTTAATAATAGTTACTTAGGTCATAATTATATTACTAATTTATGGTACATTAACATAGTAATTATAAGTAATATGATTATTTAAGTTTATTTAAATTTACATATAATAAATATATTTGAATAGTTAAATTGGTTAAGTCAAATTGTTCATATATCAAACAAAAGTCATAAATCTCACATATATTTTGGTAATATTATTATCTATTGGGAGTAACAATTCAACATTGGAAAAGTAAAAATATTAAAAAATTAATAGTTTTTTATTTGTAATAATATATTAAAACAATTATAAATGTCACTATTAATATAAGCACACTCCACATACAATTTTATTTTTTTAACCGGCTTCATCTCCTAAAGATTTTCTCTCCCAAAGAAAATTTGTTGTAGCTCAGTTTTATATGCTTTTAATAATTTGAAAAAAAACATTTGTATGTTATGTAAGGTTTTAGATTTTGTATTTTTTGATTCCTACTAATCTGATTTTTTATAATTATTGAAAAATTAGATGTTTAAAGGTATTTTATTTTTAATTTATTATTTATATATATGGTTTGTATTTATCTAAGTATTTAGTAGTGATTCAAATTATTTAATTTATTTGATTGTTGTGTAATATGTTTTTTCCATATTTGTGCCTCAATATTGTACATGTAATTTATGTTTTATATATATTTTATATTTTGTATTTATTGATTCATATTAATATTATTATTTTGTTCTACACAGCATTCTCGAAAATCATGTCTTCAAAGGTATATTATCTTTTATTTTTTGCTTTATTATTTATGTATGTAATTTATATTTTCCTAAATAAATAGTAGTGATTCAAATTATTTAATTTATTTGATTATTGTGTAATATATTTCTTCAATGTTTGTGCATCAACACTATTAATGTAAATGTGTTTTATTAGTATTTTGTAACTATGATTCATATTAATTTGAAATTTTTTTTTTCGATTCAACTTAGCATTCTCAAAAATTCATATATTTAAAAGTATGTTATCTTTTATTTTTTGCTTTATTATTTATGCATGTAATATGTATTTTTCAAAATAATTAGTAGTGATTCAAATTATTTATTTATTTGTATATATAAATGATTGGTATATCATATACTGGTAATTGAATATGCATGATGAACATATTTATTCATAATCTCAAATAAAGAAATTATTTTATCTTTATTAAAGTCAATCAAAATGAAAATAATTACTTGCATAGTAACAGCATATTATTGATTGAAAACATAAGATATTAATCAATTAAATTATCTTGAAAAGAAGAAAAGTTTTATGTCACTGTGTTGTTATGGTATTAGTTCCCACCTTCTTCTATATAAAAGAAGGAAAGTCTGATACCGCATTCTATATAGAATTCGTTTATATTTGTGACACGTGTCAATAGGACATTCTTCTCTATATTTAAATATTTTATGTTGCCATGTATTTCTATATTAATTTTTTAATTGAATAGTTCATTGACACATGTCACTACCAAATTATTTTAGTAATAAGCCATTATTTTTCTCCATTTTTGACAAATATCCCAATTATTTATTGGTATTAATTCTCACCTTCCTCAATATAAAAATGATAAGGCTCTGCGAGGCCTCAATTGAGAAAGTACGAGATCATAGACCACTTGTCTCTGGAAGGAAAGTCTGGTGTTACATGTTGCTATGGAATTAATTTCCAATATTGAATTCTTTTATAATGGTGACACATGTTGCTAGGACATTCTTTTCTATATTTAATTATTTTATGTTTCCATGAATTTCTATATTGATTTTTTTTATCGGACAGTCCATTGCCATATGTCACTACCAATTTATTTTTAATAAAAAGCCTTTACTTTTTCTCATTTCTTAATACATGTCCCAATTAATTATTAACATTTGTATTTCTCTCTATTCTTTTTTTTATTTTAAATATATTTTTTACGTATGATATATCAAATTAATTACCTTTTTGTGATATTTAATTTGACACCAATATTACATATTTTAAAATAACACAAAATTATTTAAAGTGTGATATAAAAAAATTTATGGATAAAATATAATATTTTTTATGAATTGAATTTGATATATGTATTAAATTTGTATAAAAATAATAATTTTTATATGGATTTGATCTAAATGTATAAATTTTTTTAAAATAAAAATATAATATAATTTAATTTAATTTACATAATATTATAATTTATTGTTCCACCATAATATGTTTTAGTGAGTTGAATATTTTGTATTGATTTGAAAACACTCTAAAATTAACTTTAAAAAATTGTACAATAGAATATTTAATAAATATAATTTTAAGAGGATGATAATGCAATATAACAAAATAAAAGAACCAAATCGCATAATATATATTAAAATATAATTGACATAAATAATTCTATGTAATTTTTTATAATAATAATAATAATAATATAATTTTAGCATATATTATTAATATAATAAAATAAATTATGTCACGTGCAATGCATAGAAAGTCATCTAGTATACTTAATAATAATACACATTATAAATATTTTGAAATAAAATATTTTTCATTAAATACAATATGATATAGTTATGTATATATATATATATCACAAAATATATTTAAAAATTATAAATATCCTTTTATATATATATATATATATATAAGTATTTCTATCACATGACTATGCTTATAAATACTTATATTTTCAAATATATTTTTTGAAAAATGTAAATGTATATATATAATTATAAAAATTAATATTATATTTGTATTTATATTTTCTTATTTGTCAAAATTATTGATTATATATAATATTTTATTTTATATTGATATTTATAATTAAAAATATAATGGTTTAAAAATGTCTAAAGATATATATATATATATATATATATTGATATTACTAATGTGGGTTTTTTTTTTTTTTTTCTTCATGAAAATAAGAAATGGAGAACTTTTTTATAACCAAGGACAGCTTAACCCTTTTATATCAACAACAAAATTGGGCAAATGGTAATGTAATATCAATTACAATCAATATCTTTCAAAGTAAACAACGAATAGAGATATACATTGCTTCTTATTCTTACATAATAATTCAATGTAAACATGGGATAAGGTATATGAACTTATTCTTTTATATCATATTTTTATCAATACAACTTAATCTCATATTTTAAAGTAAATGCACCATTATAGTCAAGAAGTAATAAATCTTAACTCAAAGAGATTGCAATACATTTAGGATTAAAAATTAATAACTTTTAACACCTTTCAACATAAAGAGTGCTATATTTAAGGTTAAAGGATGATATGTTCCAAAATATTAATTAATACATTGCAACACAAATGGTAATACCTTTACGGTTAAACAATAATATGTATGTTAAAAACCTGAACAAAAAAATTACTCAACATTTACTAATTTAATTGAACAAGATAATATTTATTTATATAAAAAGTACAATTGGTTTAACTAAAAAGCATTACATGCTACTGAAGGTATTATTTGTTTATCTTAAAACTATTACTGATTTAACTAAAAATATTATGTACTCGGTGAAAAATCTAAAATCATTCCGCCCGTGCGTCCTCTGCTAAATGCGCGCCAGACGCAATTTTTTTATTTATTTAAGTTTGGCATGTTTTTTTGGGTCCGACCAAAAATAATAATTAATGAATCCAAATCACGACACGGTTGCAATTGATTCACAAGAGACTTACTCAGATTTTCATTTTATCAACTACTTTGAATGTTGTTTCAAAGCGGAACCAATAGTCTTTAATAAAGTTAATTTAAGATTTTTATAGTGGTCGATATAGATTTTCACTTGATATAAAATTTAAAATTGATCATGTAGTAGGACAACGGTGGTAGTGGCAATGAGAGTTTTTTATTTTAGTTGCTTCAAAATCAATTTCCACACGGGCACACAAATTGAGTCGAGTTGCTTAAAAAAATGGATACGATCAGTTCAGGAAAAATTTTACATGATTTTTTACCCGTATGAAAATTACAAAAGTTAATATATTTATATTACTAATAAAGCCATCAAATATGTCAGATAACACAAAATTGAAGCAAATCAATTCTATTGTGTAACAAAAAAGCTACAAAAATTATGTGTCATCCTTAAGTTTTATGTTATTATTTATATATAAATAAATCAATTTAATTTTACATATGTAAATAGTAATTCATATTAATATTGATACCTTATTTACGTTAAAAATCTTCTTATATTTATTTAATTCATGCACAATATAAATAAGTGATATTCATAGTCTCACAATTTACACACTTACATCATCTTTTTGTATTTTTAACATAGTGTTATGTCTAACTGTAAGTACAAACTATACGAAAATAAAGTTGAAGAGAGTGCTGCTAATGAGTTAGAATATTTATTAACTCAATTATAATATCATAGAAAGTTACATTTTGTTATAATTCTTTTAATATCCCATAAAGTTCCCGAATTCTAAGCAAGTTAATTTTATGACAAAATTGTCAATTTTTAAGCTTTGTGCGAAAATTTACAAAGTGGCCTAAAGTTTGTAGTTTTCTTGAAAATAATCCTATTTTAAAACTCTTTCAAATAAATTCGCATATTTACTTCGTATTAAGTTCTCCCGCAATACCAAATGTAGGGGAAGAACAAATCTTTTTCTCAGGAAAAATAAAATATACGAGTGTCCCCTACAGTCTACTACCCGCAGGAGAATACAAATTCCAGATCGAACACAATAACACACTTTATTTAAGTATCTATTTTCCAGATTGAACACACGATAACCATCTCCGGCCACGAGAAAAACATAATTCAATCAGTGATTATATCAATTACAACATTGACCATTTTTTGCACATAAATGCTTGCATATTTGTACACAATAAACAGTACAACGCTAACCCTGATATGCTGCAGGAGTACATGTAAGGGAATCATGCTAATGTGAGAGGAGACTAATAAGACAATTGAATCTGTATGTGTGTGTGTAAGCGTGCATAAAACTGAGTTTGGGGACTGGCAACCTCACAATCTGCACCATTCATCTGAGGTACGCTGCATTAAGTCTGAAGCAAGATGGCGATCAATTAGCCATGGCACTTACAGACTCAGCAAGCTCCTCAAGTAATTCCTTCTGCTCCATAGTTGAACAAGACTGCAAATTATAAAGCATTAAGCATGGGAGAAATTTTTTCAACACAAGGATCAAGAATAATTTTCATGATCCATATAGGATAGATATTTGAACTGGGGACGAGAGGACAAGAAGTTATAAGAGAATAGGCAAGCTAAAAAATTAATGTTAATGTACCTGAACAGCTGTCTCGATGTCCCCATCCAGAAATGAAGTGAGCTCAAAATTCATTTTTAGTCTGTGATCCGTAACCCGATTGTCCTGGAATTTAGTTGGATACAAGAAAATTTAATCTGTTTGGTTCTATTTCCAAATTCCAATTTCATTCTCAGCGGGCAAAAATGTGTTCTCATTTCATTCCCCCAAAATATCAATTATATTAAGCGCACATAACTACATCAAGTTACTAAACATCACATTCTAGATATATAGGAGATTGTTTCCAAAATAAATCCTGACAGACTGTCGAATCAACAAATGCAACCAGGCTCCGGTGTGCCATGCATCAAGAGCTCTATTGTTACTAGACATTACGCTCAAGAAATATTTTGGGGATTTTCCATTTGTCATTGTATTTTTAGGTTCCTAAAATTTCTGAGGGAGCATTTATGCAGTTCAAATACAAGGTGTCAGACGGTGGGAATACCTTATAGTTGTATGTTCTGATCTTTTCTACACGAGCACCGGTACCCACCTGCCATATTTCTAATGTCAGTGTAGTTTGGGTCTATCGCAAGAGAAAATGCACAAAATAGCACATAATAGTTGCATTTATAGCATCTGCATGGGCAAGAAAGTGAAAAAAGATTTTGCTTTATTAGCATATGCACACCAGATGTGGCATCAGTTAGTTACGCACTTATACACAGGTGAAGGCACAATTAATCTACATTGGGTTAATTGATCACATGAAAGAAGAAAACATTCCATTATGTACCGGTATTCTAATATGCACGGCCGTTAACATCACTCCTTACCGTTTTTATTTTTTTACTGCATACAGTTAAAATCAAGAAAACAAATTAACAGGACACAAGGTTCACAAAGGGGACTGCTGTAGAAGGACTGAACCAAATATTGTAGAAGATGGTTTATTCTCTTGTGGAAGTGCACACAAGGCAGTTGGTCCTGCACTAGAAGCATTTCCTGTAGGGACCAACTATTGAGGGCTGAAACTTAACAATGAAAATACATACACACACACACACAATTAGTTGTAATGCACAGTACATCTTATGACCGGTTGACCAATTTCTGAGCCCCCTGCTGGGTTGTGCCTTAGCAAAGCAACATTTGCTAAAGAAAACAAGCACAAATTAGATGACGTTAACAAACTGTTCAAACTTCCTTCCTCTTTCAAATGGAAGTGAGAGAATGAGCGCAACTAAACCTGTATTTTTCGTTGATTTCTCAGCATCTCCTGTTGTTCTCTTACTTTGATCTCATACCTGATAAAATGTTACACAGTAAGAGGTTGAATTCAGCTGTGGGTCAACAGTCAATCCGATATATGTACATATATACATATATACATACATACATATAGAACAAATTTTCAAATTAGACAACTGATCCGTAAAAGCAAAGGTCCATCTAGAATGAATCAGAATCACCAAATAGGCTGAAAAATATATGAATGTAAGAATACTGATTCTTACAATTTTGCCCGCAATAGTTGGAGAGCTCGATTCTTGTTTTTAAGCTGAGTTCTTTCTTCTGTGCAAAAGATTCTTATCCCAGTTGGTTTATGGAAGAGATCAACAGCTGTCTCCACCTTGTTGACATTTTGCCCTACAACAGGAATATGCATGAGGAGGGGCAAAAGAAGACCGATACAGAATGGGAAAATTGTTGGAGGAGAAGGCTTTGAATTGATAAATAGTTTATTATAAAGATTTGGGAAGCTAAGTTCCTCAACAACCAATTCATGGAGCATACCTCCGGCACCACCAGATCTTGCTGTTGTAAGCTCAATATCCTTTGGGTCAATTTCCACATCAACATCATCAGCCTGACACCAAATGTAGCATAAGAATGGCATCAATGTAAAATGAATATATTTATCAAAATTGGAATAAGGACAGCAAATCAAAATCAAGATGCTGACAATCTCATCAGATAACTGAATATTCTGCACTGGAATAGGTGAATAGCCATAGATGGAATTTAGCTACTGCATATTTATGATATATAATAGTAACTGGATCACCCCAGAGTTGGGTCACCACGGTCGTGATAAAGACAATTTCAAATATTTAAGAAAATGAGTAGAGTTGCTTATTATTGCAATCATGAAGTCTTAGGATAAGTGATATTAGTGAGTGATTGAATAAATTGCGTGAAATTTAATGAAGTTATTGGTATAGAAATGAACGTGAAAAGAAATGCCATGGCAGATAAAATAGCTTAGTGACATTATGAGATTACCTCTGGCATGATTGCAACAGTTGCTGTAGATGTGTGAACACGGCCTTGGGCTTCTGTTTTGGGGACTCGTTGAACTCGATGAACACCTGACTCATACTTCAGTTTGCTATAAACACGTTTTCCTTTTATCTCCATTACATATGTCTTATATCCTCCTTTTTCAGCCTTGAATGGAGAAGACCATTAAGCTATCTACAAAGATAGTCTCATACATCTTAATCATAAAGGAATATATTACCTCAGAGCTGGAGACAGCAGCATATTTCCATGAATTACGTTCACTATACTTCTGATACATGCGTACCTAGCAAATATTGAGAAGGAAGAACAAACAATTTAATTTTTATTTTCATGATAGTGGACGTTCTAGAGAAGACATACACGTCCTGAAGAACAAAGACAAACATGTACCTACAAGATCACCTGCCCAAATTCCAGCCTCATCCCCACCAGTACCAGCCCTCACTGTAAATTAGAAACATCAAGCACATTAGTAACTCACACCAAATAAGTCAATTGAAACATAAGAACTAGTTTATAACTAAAGAATGCCACTAAAGGCTATTAAAACTTTATATTATTAATCACAGGATCATAAACAAATATGACCTTCCTAATACAAAACACTTATGATCAGAAATGATGAAGATATGCAATACTACCCAATTATCCTGAGGAAGAATTTGTTACAGGCTCTCACTCACTACTTCTTCATGTAGGGTAAATTGTTTAGGAACTAAAATAGGCTTGAATTGATATTTCTTCACTAGATTAATGTGAGAGAGATTTCAGCTTACCTTCCGTTGGCATGTTAATTTCACAGAATAAATTAAAGTAGATATACACTCTGACCAAAAATTAACTTAAAGCAAAACAGTATAGCACCTTCAAGCATTATATTTCTTGCATCAAGAGGATCTGTTGGAAGCAGCAACAACTGTTGTTATGACACAAAGAGTGGAGAGGCTTAGAACGATGCCTGTGAAAGTGGACGAAGTTTTATAAATAACTAAACAGCTACCAAAGAGATTAAAAAACCTTTAGCCCCTCCTCAAGCTCTTTCATTTGATTGGTTAAGCTTTCAATTTCTGAATTAATCATCTCAGCCATGTCTTCATCATTACCAGCCTCTTTTGCCAGAACTGAATTTTAAAGTTAGAAAAGTCAGCAAATACCTACGAAATGTAAAGAAAGGGGGTTCTCAATTTTCACTTCCCCATTTTTCCAAAGAGAAAAAGAAAATAACATAAACCTTTTGTTTCCTCCAACTGCTTTTGACAATCCTTGAAGCTTCTATATGTTGACACGACCTACTAGTTCAAAGAATTTTCCTTCAATGTCTTAAAGAACATAATAGTTTATAAGTAATAGAATGCATAACTTATGCTTGGAAAATAGATCCAGTGGATTTTCAAAGGGCAGTACCTCATCCAGCTCCGACAAAGACTGTGCTAATTTCTGATATTCACTGGGATTTGAGGTAACGTCTGGATCAGCCAGTTTAACCTAAAGTTCGGTTTTGGAAAATAAATAAACTATCTTTTAATTTTAAAGTGAGTCACAAATAATTGGTAAAGAAAATTGGAAAAATGATCACTTGGAAATACATGATCTGACATCAATCATGCAGACATTGCCATTGGAACATTAGTCACATATAAGAACAATTTTTTGGTGATTAGAAGATATTTTCACATAGCAATAACAGAAATGAACATAAATATTAAAGTATCTACTTCGCCGCATCAGTTGAGGCTGCACAGGTTATACCTCTTGGTCTCAAGGATATGCAAAATCTAAAAATACATTTTTCAATAATATGGTCTGATACACCAGTGCTCTATAGCAGGCGTAAGAAGAAGACGGGATTAGCCCATTAATCAATATTTCTAGTATTCTCCTTCTAGCATTAGACTTCTATTAGTAGTTAATCTCTAGTTATAGATGTCTCCTTATAGCATTAGACTTCTATTAGTAGTTAATCTCTAGTTATAGATGGCCCGTGGGCCTTAAAAGAAAACTATAAGTATCAGCTGTTCTAGGGACTGGATTTATGTTTTTTCTGCTAGTAAATTGATTTCAGCCTATTTGGCGTGGGACGTAATTTGTTGAATGTGAGACTGACAACGGTTCATCTCCTTAACTCTAACATGAGCTCTGCTTGGGAATTTCATCCTGATTTGATCACCAAATTTTACCCACGAACTGCCCTATTTCTAGCATAAAATTAAATGTATCCAAATCTTCCCAATGTACAGTCTAATAATTACAGTGTATTTAATACAGGGCTCTAAAAAATAGGAAAAAGACCTAAATCATACCTAAATCATACGTCATCCGAGAAAGCAAAGCCAGATAATATTTAAAATACTAGGAAAAAATCAACTCATACTGTGTTTCTCAATACACTTGCAGCCTACTCTGATGATACTGTTGGCATTTTTTTCTCATATGTCACCCATGCTACGCTTTGATCACTCACGAAAAAATCAAAGAGTGTTACAAAACAGCAAAAATCCCATAGATACTAATAATCCATCGTCCGTAGATAATTGATGAGATTCAGAAACCTTTCCGCGTCCTCCAATAAACATCCAACTAATCAATATAATTTGCAAAGTGAGTGGTCTCAGCTAATAAACAAAATCAAGAAATTACTTAGCTCGAGTTTTATTTATACATTAAAATTCACCCCACGAGCGCTAACTAACTCATACACTTATCGAATACTCATACATAATGTTTTACGGTGAAAATAGAAAAATAGACTAAATAAAAGGAAAATTTCAACTCAAAAATGAAAATCAATATCATAAGTCGATCAAAATCAGAAGCAACAAATTCTAGTAGCACACTCCAATTAGTTTAAATACAGTCCAGTTCATACCGATAATTCTTTCCACGTCTTCTCTGCGGACTCTAGTTTCGTAATTAAATACGGTTCCTAAATATAATAAAATTAAAAAACATCATCAGTAACACAATGACAACAATAATCCCCAAAAAAAAAGGTGACAGAGAAGAAAAAATAGAAAATATCTCTGTTCTCCATCCCCATCTCCTTCACACGGACTAAATTAATGACTTGATTTTAAGAACTAGTAATTACCGCCATGCATACTAATCTTCTCGAACGCCAGCGGCGAACAGTGGGTTGAACGAGAAACGAACGCCGTAAACACCCACCTCCGGCTGGAAAATAGGCGGCGGAGGAGGAGGAGAATCGAGCAGTGAAGGTCGTGGTTAAACTGCCCATCGTGCTAGCGGCTGAGTTTGGAAGATTTGGATAAACGCGCGAATGGGTGATATTTTACCTGACCTCGCTGCCTGCTATTCTCATTTTTCTCTTTAAGGGAATCGTGCTACAAATTTAGCGATTTTAGAGTGTGGCTGCTATGCATAGAGGTGAAAATAAGCTATAGGCTATGCGAAGCTTTTTGGTCAACGGTTTGGGCTGATTTAAAAATGTGAGGCAGCAGCAGAATGCAGATGATTGGTTTGTTGCACTGTTAAATATAATAGGCATTTTAGTCAATTTAAGTTTGACATATTTCAAAAAATAAGTCTGAAATTAAATCTACTTAAACACTTATATACTATCATATTTCTCTGGTCTTCATCAATAATAATGTTGTAAACTATATAAACGTTAGGGTTATGTTTAATATGTATGAATGATTGCTATAAAATATATTATTGTAGTTGTTATTATTACTGGATGATCGTTGGTGTAATGCACGAAATATAATATATTTTATTATATTAATAATATATAATAAAATTGTATTATTATTACAAAAATTTATATAATAATTATTTATGTCTATTATATATTATGCAATTTAATTTTTTTATGTTATATTGTATGTCATTCTCTTAAAAATTATATTTACTAAATAATAAATTGCATTATTTTTTGAAGTCAATTATATAGTGTTTTTACTCAATGCAAAATATTCAACTCACTTAAACCGAACAATAAATTATAATATTATATAAATTAAATAATATAATATTATTATTTTCATAAAAAATTATTTTTAGAAAAATTAATATATTATTTATTCAAAGCCAACACATAAATCAAAATAAAAATAAATAATTAAATTTATGAAAAACTATATTTTATCCATAAATATATATATATATATATATCATACTTTAAATATAATTATTTATTTTAAAATATGCAATATTGGTATCAAAGTAAACATCATGAAAAGAAGATTAATTTGATATATCATACGTCAAAAATTTATTTAAAAAGAAAAAAGTTATTCAAATCTTTAAATTTTATTAAAAAATAAAAAATAGAAGAGAGAGGAAAATACATATATCGAAAAATAATGGAGACATGTTGTGACACCCCATCCTTATAAATCACAAAACATAGATTACTTCTAACCTGGTTAAACATGTACGTTTTTTTATTTCATTTACCTGTGAACACCTGTAACATATTTACGAGGTATAATTTATCTCCCAAACAACGGCTCAAATACACCCATAGGCAAAGACCCACAATAGACGCAAAAGTATCCACCACAATCACTTCAATATTTACATGTCAAAATCAAGTAATAATATTCAAGCCCAAACAACACAACAAAATAGAACCCAAAAGCATAGTAAACTCATGGTTTAGCTCCAAAGGTCTTCATCCATGTACACCGATCCCAAAAGCTTGTTGAAGCACAAAGAGCATGTCTGGTAAGCCGTAAGCTTACACATCATCATCACACTCACCTACAATGCACAAACTAGGTGAGCTACAGCCAGTAAGCAGAAATCATGCGTGTACGATAAATTAAATGCTTGCAGAAACTTTAAATGGGATGTGAAATGCATTCTACTAAAACCCTAATCAATGTTTTAGAATATTTTATCTTTATAGGGTCCATGACCCACTTACTGCGCACCGGAAAGAGCTAGCTCAATAAATAATCATAATCATAGAGTCTATCTATGTCTCACATGCCACCGGCCCGACAAATCGAGCATATTCATGTCTCACATGCCACCGACTCAATATATCATAAAGGTTATCCATGTCTCACATGCCACCGGCCTGACGAATCAAGCATATCCATGTCTCACATGCCGGCCTCCGTACACTAGTAGTGGTCAATATTACATTTTCGTTTCTTTTATCATACAGTTCATGAAGGCAGGCTATGTACAACTTATGCATGCACATGTCCATACTCGTGAAGTCGTGAATATTATATTTATACAATACCAAATCAATCATTCACACCATGAAATTCACATCTATTAATATCAAGAGGCACAAGTCATAAATATTTCATAAACTAATACAAACAAGTATCATGTCTATGCATTATAGGTGCAAATGGATTTCTACTTACCTCTTTTCTGATAATAAGTATTCGAGACTCCCTACACATACTTCAATGTGGTTAAGCTAGTAATTTTCCCAAAAACAAAGGCTTGCTATCACAAATTCCTCTCTTTCTCTCCCTCCTCTCATCCCGCTGAACTCCTTCTCCCCGTAACCTCTCTTCTCCTTCCCCACTCTCTTCTTTTCTTTTTTTTTTTCTTTTACTCACGCTGGACTTCTTCGCACACCCTCCAAAAATGGAGCTCCTCCCTTTTTTTTTCTTCCCTCGTATGGCAGTCGTCTTAACTAATTATATATATATATATATGCGCACACACACACCCACATTAATTACAAGCACACACCTAATCATGATTAGTATAATCTTATTATTACTTATTTATGTATCTTCACTAATTATACATATATATATATACACCATCAGCACATAGATTATTACTATTATCTATTATTAGTATTTTTTAATAATAATAATAATATTATTATTATTATTATTATTATTATTATTATTATTATTATTCCAAACTTGCCGCGTGTAACTTTACTTTATTAATATTTGACACCTAATTTCTCCTTCAACATTTAGCCTAGGGGTTCCAACCTACAATGTAAATCCTAAATAAAAGCATTAACTCTACACAAAAATAATCAATCAGGACTGCAATATAAATACAAATATAATTTCAATAGGACTTAAAATTATAAAATGTAATATTATTTTATTAGTACTTGGCACCTAGTTTATTCCTCGGTATTTGGCCCAAAGGGTTACAACCTATACAGTAAACCCTTAAAATTTAATGGTAACATTCCGAACATAATTAAATTCGAGCCACAATACAAATAAAAATGCAATTTAAATAGCAAATAAAATTATAAAAGGAAGGCAATGCATGAATTATATTGACCAGTGATTAGTGAGAGACTTGGGGTATCACACATGTATCAAGAAAGAAAAAATTTAAAAATATATTATTGTGAGTAAATATAATAGTGATACGTGAAGAAGGTTTATTATTATAACATTGCATTGAGCACTAAATAATCAATCTAATAGTTTTAAAAGATTTTTCCAATAATCCAATTTTACTTTATAAAATTAAATAGACATTTAAAATAGTCTAAATATAACTATTTATTATGTAGACGAAGCAAAGTAGGTTCAGTTAATAGGTCCATTGGATAACCTTTGCTTATACTCACCTAGTATTTTTCCCTTTCTAAATAAGATGTATTTTTACAATTTTATGTTACGTTTTAAAAGATATTGCAAATAAAATTAATTCAATAATTATAAGTTTTTTGTGTATAGTTAAGTCTCTTTTAATTTTGTTTTTCCGACTGAAGATGGGAAATTATTGCAAAGTCAAATGTCGTTGTAGCCTATTCAACTCGTTTACTTTTTCCGTTTTTCATGATCTTTTTTAAACACAAATAAATTTTTGAAAATATTATATTTTATATATGATATGCAAAATTAATTATCTTTTAATAATCTTTAATTTTTTATTTATATTGTGTATATTAAAAAAAATATTATATTTAAGATATGAAAATATATTTTTATTGGATGTATTAATTGGGGTCTGATTTTGATTTGTGTTGGATATGAAATTTGGTAACTTAAATTACTTGTGATTGATTTGATTAACAAACATAAAATTATTAAATATTCTTTTATAAAATAGCTATTGTTTCAACATAATATTACTTGCCTTAACTTTTCCCTGCAAAACCAATAATCAGTTGACATATTTTCTTAATCCTAACACATGAATATAATATATTTATATAAATCATAAATTATGTAGCAATATTTATATTTATTTTATAAATTGTTTGTAATGCTAATTAATTTTGTACCCTACTTTTAAAATAATAAATTTTAATGATATTATTCTCAAAATTATTTTGATAAATTTGTATTGCATGAAATTATCATTTACGTGGCACTGAACAAGTTGAAACAAAGTATAACAGAAATAAAGATATTAGGCTAAATATACTGTATCTGTTTAGATAATAATCGCAGATAAATGGCTATCTAAAAATATCTTAATTAATTTCGGCATCCGTCAATGTTTTGTTGAAATCTTGCATATTTTTATTAGCCAAAACACACACACACACACACACACTAAATCAAAATAAAGACTAAAATTGTAAAATATTAATTTTTTAATTGATTTTTGTGCTCAATTGTGTATCTGAATATTTTGTGTGTTAGTCGTAATTCTATTGATTTTTTTTCTTTAATCAATTTTTTCTATTTTTTTAAAATACAAAAAACTTTTTTATGTTTAATCCATTTTACGTATAATATATCAAATTAATAATCTTTTCAAGATATTTAATTTAACATTTATATTGCATATATTAAAAACAAAATATTAGATTAAAAATCAAAGTATTTATTACTATATTATTTATGTTAGATTTAAATTATATATTGTGAGTTGTACTATTTATATTGAGTTTGAGATGTAAATGAAAAAATATTTATATAATTGTTTTTAATAATATTATTAGATACTTTTTAAATACAATTAATAAATTTAATTTATCTGATTTTTTAAATCTTAAATTTAGTCGATAAGTAAATCTATAATTTACACCAATATAAATATGAACAAACTATTCATGTAATTATTTTATTATAAATTATGAGATTATTTAAATTAAAAAATTAATTTTCTAAGAAGATTATTGTAGAGACTTTTATTAGTGGTGTGTTATTTAGATATTTATATTGATTCAAATATTTCTAAGTTATTAAACTATTGTGGTTATTTACATATATGAAGAAGGATAGAAATTAACCACCGGCACATTTGAGTATCATATAAGAGTTAAATAATTTTAAAATTAGATATTATTTTATTTTTTATAATTAATATTGTATTTTATTTTAATTTATAATTTATTTATAAGAAAATAAATATATATTTCAATTTGTGTATTGGACGGAAAGAATACTTGTATAAACAACAAACTTCAATCAGTCCACAAAGCTGCATAGAATGGTGTAAAACTAATACAGAACATTGATATAGAATAACCATTTAAATTAACATAAACTAACAGCACGAGAGCTATTAGAGCGGATGCAGTTTCTTTTATACAATATTCTTTTTTTATTTTAACTACTGTTTGTGCAGTGAACGGGACATAATATATTTTATTATATTAACAATATATAATAAAGTTATATTATTATTAAAAAAATTATATAAGAATTATTTATATCAACGTATTTATATAAATATTATGCAATTTTTTTATTGTGTTATATTGCATTGTTATTCTCTTAATAATTATTTTTATTAAATAATAAATTGCACGACTTTTTAAAGTCAATTTCAAAATGTTATCAACTCAATACAAAATATTCAACTCACTAAAACCTATTAAGTGGAGCAATATATTATAATATTATAGAAATTAAATTATATAATATTTTTATTTTTTAAAAACATATTTATATTTTTAAATCAAAATCCAAAAAAAAAATTAATATTATCTAGTTAATTCAATATATATATATATATATCAAAATAAAAATAAATAATTAAATTCAGATACTGTTGCCAAAATATTATCATTATCTGAATTATTCATAGAAAAAGAAACTCATATCAAGTTGATTATTAATACAAAACGAAATAGAAAACAAATGTTACAATTAATTCCAACAGTCCTACAAAATAAATATGAACCAAAAAGAAATTAAAATCTACATCATAACAGATATATATAAAAAAAAAAACACATTCCATTATACCAAAAATTTTAATATATGAAAAAATTTGATTTACTTAATAATTTCCAATACAATACCATTAATATACCAAAATTTTCGATATTTTTCTACACAAGTAGTTATATTTATATATATAAATAGAGAATTAATATTTTGAAGAAATAAGTTCTAGTTCTAGTAAAGGAGCATTTGTGAGCATTGTACAACTTAATTAATAATAATACTTATTTAATTAAAAAAATATTATTATTAAATTATGAATTACTTAAAGAAATAACAAATTGTTTTAACTAAATAAATAATAATGTAAAGAAGTAGACGATGTACCAACTACAGAGTAGGCTCACCTTTATGAACACCCCTAGCATTGCACCACTGTTTTGTCCTTTAAAGGGTGAGGCAGAGAAGGAGAGAGGGGAGACAAAAGTAGTTTGTAGCGGACAACGAAAGAATTTCTTATAATCATTCACTCGTCGATGGTATGTTGTCGGAAGAAAAAGAACTGAAATTGGAGAGTTGGCTCCAAAAGGGTCGAAGTAATGTGACACTTGCTCACACCTCTTCCTACTTTAACTCATTTATTTTGTACTAAAGGGTTACCTGAAGAGGTCGGATTTTTTAATTGATGAAATCAAATACCAAAAATATATTGATTAATTGTAAACACGAATATAATATTTCTGATATGAGATGGTAAGCGGACTCCGAATTTCACTTAGGATGTGATAATAATATTTAGAAAATAACTTATGAAATGTTTGTGTTGACCTTGATCCAAATATATTTATTTTAATTTTATATTTGTATTAAAAATTTAGGATTTACTTTTTGAATCAGATGGATCCGACTTTATAAGATACCCTCTACTAGATCTTCTTACAAATTTAAATTACTTCGTATGATTATTTAATTATTTAATTATTATTCTTAGGATTTTAGTGTTATAATCCTGAATATTTTAATCTTTTTATTTTCCTAAATTCATAAAATCGTAATATACAATCGTCCTATTCTTTAGGGATGCAGATGGATAAATAGAAGTGGACTTCGTCCATCAATTAATTGTGAGATAGGCGGTTGAATTAATGAGGAGCAAGCAACCCTACGGCTATAAAAGGAAAAGGAAGATATCGGTTGTATGAGAGAATATTTCGTTATGAGTTGTTTAGTATAGGGACAATCTCAGCAAGTGTTTAATCTTGAGACATTGGAATTTGCTAAGTGAAACAACTCGAGTTAGAGTGAATCCTTAGTTGTAATAATTTATGTATTCACAATATTTATAGTGAATCTTTTTTTTATATATTTTTATATTTTTATTAAGCAAATGTTAATCTTTTTTTATATATTTTTATTTTCGCTGTATTTTTCGTAATGTTGTTCACTTTATTGACAACATTATACTCTCTTTGTCGCACACATTATCTTTCAATTATAAAACTATAGAATTCATGTCTATAAAAATATGGAATTCATGTCTAAAAATTCTCGAGATTAACCATTATAAATATATAGAAAACTAGGTAAACTCATATTGCTCAATATTGTTCTTGGATTATCTTTTATTTTATTTTTTTATTTAGCTTTTATCTTTGTTTATAGTATGTAGATGTAGATTACCGCCGTTCCAATTTCATCGATGAACCGTTTTAATTTTATAAAGATTTATCATTTCAATTTAATTAAATTGATAATTATGCAGACAAGGTTAATGTATCCAATATCTTCGGTGTGTCAAAGACGATACATGATAGATTCAAGGATATAGAAAAAGGTAAACTTAATGGTTATTTTCATTTCATACATAGATTTTTTTTCTTTCAAATAACTGTTTTGTATTATTTATTTTCATATGTAGAGTTTTTTTATTGGATTCTTTTTGAAAAATACAACTATCGGACCAAATAATGTTAGCACAATTTCTGAATACTCTGCTACAAATGAATTTTCAAATGAGAGAATGGCTTTTAGGATGCTATAGGAATATGTAGAAAATGAAGAGGTAATTACCATAATAATATCTCTTAAAAAGTATAGCCGTCAAGATGGGTTGACGGCAAGACAGGCCAAAACCTACCAAAATCATCATTTAACGGGGCGGTATAGGCAAAAAAAAAAAAAGCGGGCTGCTAAAACCCCAACCCACCAGAGGATTACGAGCTTGACAGATCAACCCACGAGCCGTCGGAATTCGGGATGGAGGGCGGGGGGCAGTGTTGGACAATGCCAATGGCCGTTGGAATCGGGGGTGGGGGAATGTGGGGGGTGGGGGAGGGTGGTTGTGGGCTGTGGCAGTGTCGTGGTCACGAGTCTCATGACTTGGATTTGGACACTAGGGATATTAAAATTAGGGGAGATAATAAATTATTACCGAATTAAGGGTTTAGACTTTCAGTCATCACTTTTGTAAGGTGGGTGGGACCTGAGGTTTTATAATTAATTATATTTTAAATAAAAATTAACTTAATAAATATTACAAAAAAATATTAAAAAATAAATAAAAACCTGCGGGTTGGCCTGGCCCAACCCGCCCCCAACCCATTTCAACTCGCGGCCCGAGTGGGCCAGCTCACTACGGCCCGTTAGTTGGCGGGCTGTTGAATTCCTAGTCCAACCAACCTATTTTGTGGAGCGGGATGGACTAGGCCGACGAGTCTGACCTATTTTAACAACTCTACTTAAAAGTCATCTTTAATTTTACAAAAAAAAAATCATTTTTCATAATATAAGATAGTAAAAAATAACTCAAATTCAATTATTACAACATAATCTCTATACTTATATAAAAAAAACTAATTATAAAAAGATATCACATTTCTTTTACAAAGCAAATCACATATATTCAAATCCATACAATATATAAAATTGTGCATATATTTTCATAATTTTTGAGCAATTAACCACATTCCATAAAATCAAATATCATTCATTTAAATCTCATATGTACAAACATGTTCAATTTTTAAAGACAATAAGTAATCATATCCAACGAAGATCACACATCAACATCAAATATAATTTCTCTATCTTCAATGGTTTCAATAGTATAAATAAAAAAGAAAAAATATAAAGGAATTTTATTATTGGTATATATCATATATGTTTTTAATCCCACATAACATATACTCATATCCAATTGACATATTATAAATTTTGATCCGTAAATATAAATACAATTTTACTTTATTATAGAATGTTAAGCAAATGAAATAAATTCAAGACCAATATATTAATATATCTATGAGAAGGAAAAAGAAGAAGGAAAAATTATTTGTGTTTTAACTCGTTATTCTAAAATATTCATACACCCACCTTCTACGCTACACCATATAAATTAAGTATAATTTTATATTACAAAACATGAGAAAAATTAATCTTCTGTATCGCGCATGTCTTATACTAATTCTAAAAATGATAAAACCTCTTTTAAAACATATAACACACTATAAATAATGACAATAACACAAATAAATTTTCAATTCTTTTCCCCTAAACTCTATCATTATAAAAAAAGTTCAGTCCATGCAAATAAAGAACAATCACGTTTTTTTCCCAAATATGTATTATATGTATCTAGAATTCGACACATTAGGAAATTAATTAAATGTATTATTTTTATGGAGAGAGAAAATATTTCCTTAATTGTTACAATAACTCAAAAGAAAATACATTTATAATTTAAATCCAAATAAAATATTTCTTTTTTTTTTTAGAGTGGAACATTTCCTTAAGTGTTACAATATTAAAAACAAACTAAATTTTATACAATAATTAATTTATTTTGTATTTTCGCAATGTCCGTTAGAAAAAATAAGAACAAATTTAGCAGGTGAATAATATGTGGCTCGAAGAATATGCGCGTGCTTTGCACGCCAACATAAGGGCTAAGAAAATATAGAGATCTGTTTTGTTTTTTAAGCATTTTCTATCTATTTTTTTATTTTTTGAAAAGTTTTTTTCTAATATCGTAAGTATCTTTTTTTTTTGTTTGTAATTAACTTTTAACGAATAAATTATCAAAATGATCGCCTTTAACTTTAATATTTCCTATAAAATTAAAATTTACTAGATTTGTTATTTAGTTTTCAAAATACATAAATTCAATTTATTTTATTTGATTATAAATTTATTTTATAAATAAATATATTACAAGAATTGGAAAATTACAGTGTATAAGAAGAGCTTAAATTTTTAAAAGAGTGCTGTTATTTGCACACCCGAATTTTTTAAATATACCCATTTAATAAATATATTTTATTTATAACAATTATACTTTTTTAATTAAAAAACAAAAATAAAACAAAAAAAAGAACACATATGTATTGAGCACTATTTGAACTGTTTAGTAAGACATCTTCTACGAGTCTGAGCCAACATATTTGTCTTTAATAAAAAAATAAATTTTGAACATGAATATTTGAGGCAGAATTGTCAAAGTATGGCAAAAAAATTTTTTTTTAATAAAATATAGTGAAAAAAAATTTAAAAAAATGAGCAAAGTCGCCCCTGCGAGAGGCGACTTTGCTTACTCGGTCGGGCACTCGGTCGAGTCACCATTCGGCCGGCCGAGTGGTACCTGACACTCGGCCCAGGCACTCGGTCTGCCACTTTACTCGGCTGGCCGAGTGACGCAAAGGATTTGGATTTCTAAATCCGTCGGTTTTTTTTTTTTTTTTTTTTAAATTTCCACTTCAATATTTCTCTCTCTATCACATCTATTACCACCCACCCACACCACACCACACATTTCTCTCTTCCTCATCTCTTTCTTCACTTCCCTTTCAATTTTTCTTCAATATTCATGGTTCGCTTATCTCCATTTCTCAAATATTTGTTGAGGTAATTTTTTTCTACATTTTTATGTGTGTGTGTTGTTTTGTGTGTGGGTGGTGTGTGTGTGTGTGTGTGTGTGTATGGTGTGTGTGTGTGGTGCTTTGTGTGTGCTGGAGTGTGTGTGTTGTGTGCTTGTATTGTATGTTGTGTGTGGTGTATGAAATATATGTGTGTGGTGTGTGTTGTTGTGTGTGTGATGTGTGTTGTGGTGTGTGCTTGTTCTTGTGCTTGTGATTGTGTGTTGTGTTGTGGTGTGTGCTTGTGCTTGTGTGTGTGCTGGTGTGTGTGTTTGTGTGTTTGTGTGTTGTGTGTGGCTTGCATTTGTGTGTGTGATGGGTGCTTGTGTGTGGTTGTGTGATGTGTGCGTGTGTGCCGTATTTTGGGTATGTGTATGTCGGTCGGTATTATAATGAATAATTTGTAATAAATTTTGTTTAATTTTTTGCTATATAAATTGTTATAGATTTACCGTTAATAATTTTATTTTTTAAATTATCTGATGTAGGAACTGTTGAAATTGTTGCTGTTGTTGTGCATTTATCGCAACCCGCAAATTATTGCCGTTGCATTCAGATATTGCTTCATTTCAATATCAGGTTTGGATTTTACTAATTTATTAGTTGAAATTAATTTCATTATACTTTGTAATTATATAGCTTAATAATACCTCCTGCATGCAAAAAAATAGTTAATGCCATATTTTAAGTTCATTAATACATCTTTATTATTTAAGATATGGAGTCTTCAAACAATGTCGGTATTGTTGTTTATATTGGGGATAGTAGCGATGTTCCACCTGTTTGTGCAACAAGGGTACCTCGCGACATCGGATATTCTGGCTTGGTGTCAAAATTCTTTCAACTGACAAGGATTGATAGCAATGAATATAAATTCAACATATCCGCTTCACTATATGCAAACAACAGATATCATCGTATACCAATCAACAACGATGATAATCTATGGTTTTTCTTTGCACCGGAAGCGGATAATCAATATGTAGAATTTCATATTGATCCGAAAAAACGGCAAGATAATGCTCTTCCAGATATTCTCCCAAGCAATGAGTATTTTCAATATGCTTCTTACTTAAGAGGTGATGACATTAATAATTCAGCACTCGTCAGGCAAGAGCATACTGTTGGAACCTCAAGGTCCAATAATGAGGGTATTCCAAGTGAAAGAGAAAATGCTCATACAGAGGATCAAACACATGATCCATTGATTGACACTTTTGGTGTGAATGAACTAGAAGACTCTGAACCTGACGAAGACGAGTTGTCAAGTGAATCAGACGAAGATGGGGTGGATATTGGTGATATTCAAACTTTGTATTCCCCAAATCAACAGAGATCACCATCCAATCAACAACCACCATTTCCATCAAGTGCTCAGAGATATTCCATGGATCCGAATATCCCGTTCTTCAATGCATCGTCACATGAAATGCTTGTGGACTCATTTGATCTTCCAAAAAATTTTAGATATTATGATGCTTCTGAAGGAGTGCTCACAAAAGACATGGTATTCAAAGATAAAAAGAATTTGCAGTCTGCAGTTAAAGACTTTTCAATTCGTATAGCGAGGCGTGAATATCGAGTAGAGGAAAGCACACCTCGTATATGGAAAATCAAATGCAAAAATAATAGTGAGACTACACATTGCAACTAGTGGTTGCACGCAGGTTACAAACAAAAGATTGATATGTGGGAAATCACTAAGTATGGAGGCCCTCATACGTGCCTAATGAACGCGGTGTCTGTTGACCATCAAAACTTGTGCAAAAATATGATTGCTGCGTTGCTAACTGGAATGGTTCAGACAGATCCCGGATATGAGATTAAGTGTGTTCAACAACAAGTGTATGATAAATTTCAATATAAAATCTCATATCATAAGGCATGGCATGGTTTGAAACGAGCAAGAGAAAATGTGTATGGTACATGGGAGAGCTCAGTTTCAAAACTACCCAAATTTTTGGGAGCTTTACAAAAATGGAATCCAGGCACAGTTGTCGAGCGGCGCCACATGCCCGAAGAGAGAAATGGTGTAAAAATGTTGAAATATGTGTTTTGGGCGTTCAAGCCATGTATAGATGGGTTCCAGCATTGCCGTAAAATTATTAGTGTTGATGGAACTCATCTTTACACTAGATACAAGCACAAGATGTTAATTGCTGTTTCCATGGATGCAAATCAACATCTTTTACCTTTGGCTTATGCACTTGTGGACGAAGAAAGTTTTGCTTCTTGGACATGATTTCTTCGTATGATATCGAAACATATTGTTCGCGGTAGAGAAGGAATGTGTCTGATTTCAGATAGACATGCTGGTCTTTTGAAAGCAGTGGAAAGAATTGCAGATTTTCAGCCACCTCTTGGAGTCCATCGTTTCTGTTTAAGACATGTCTGTTCGAATTTCAATAGCAAGGTCAAGAATGTGAAGTTAAAGGACATGTGTTGGCAAGCCGGCTCAGCGTTCACAATCAGAGAGTTTGAAAATGTAATGGATCAGATAAAGGCGTTGAATGAGAGGGCATATGATTACCTCTCGAAAATCGAAAAGGATCAATGGACTCTTGCATATGACGGAGGCTGGAGAAATGGAATTTTGACAACAAATTTGTCTGAGTGCATGAATGGCGTGTTGAAAGGTGCACGACGGCTCCCAATATGTGCGATTGTGCAGGCTACGTTTTATCGATCGATAAAATAATTTCTTGACCGATTGACACTGGGCCGTGAAATGCAACAAATGAACCAACCATGGCCTGATGAGGTGTTTAAGAAGTATGATCAACGACAGCGGAAGGCAATGGAACATCAAGTCTATAAGGTTGATTTTACTGATCAAAGTGCTTCCGTGAAAACATTTGTGCCAGGAACAACGAGATGCTATACCCACATTGTCAAGTTGATGCTAAGAGAGTGTAGCTGTAGAGACTGGAAGCTAAACGGCATACCATGTTCACATGCAATACAAGCTTGTCGACATTTTGGAGTCAATCCGATGATTTACATGAACTCATTTTTCAATACAAGTGCATATGTGGACACCTATAGTGGTAAGTTTGAGTCATTGCCAGATGAATATTATTGGGATGAGGCTTCCTTCCAACTGTGTCATAATCCGGCATTGCGTGAGAAGAGGCATAAAGGAAGAGGCAAGACGACGAGAATTGAAAATGAAATGGATTGGGCACAAACACGCGCTAGGCAACAATATCGTGCACAAGATCAAGCTGCTTCCCAGACTGGAACTTCATATGGCCGTAGATGAGATTGTTGTGACCGTAGATGGTTATGTGAGATGGTATGAAAGAATAACACGACGTCTAATAACTCCAGGGTTAAATATGCAAGTAGGGTACCAACCGCAATCGAATGCATCTATAGAAGTTTTGGTATGTGGCTGTATTTTGGTATTCAAATTTCTATGTGCCTTGATTATGTAATTCATGTTTATGTTTTATATTGTGAATTTACTACAGGAAAGTCTATGGGAAAATTTGAATCAACTTGTCATAGACGAGCAACCGTATCTTAGGGAGCCCTTCAGACAATCAGTAGAAGACATATACTCGCAGGCTAGAGCTCACTTTCATGATCGTCGACCATCATTCCAACGCCATCACAATGATGAAATGATCTTAATATCCCATGAAATTGAATGTTGAATGATGAAATCCCATGAATTTCAATGTTGAATGATGAAATTGCTTGAGATGAATATTATATTATACGACTCTTCAACTTTTTGAATGATTAAGTATGAGAGATGAATATTGTATTATATGACTCTTGAACTTGTTGACATGAATGTAATATTAATTCCATGTCATCTAGGTACCAATAATGGATCATACTATGGATGTTGTCGATACTACCTTCGAATGGAGTCAACACTCCATTGAAGAACAACAGGAGGAGTACCAAAGAATTTTATCCACCATGCTGGATGCCTACGGCATACACTTTGCAAATTGGGAGAATGAAAGTGAAAGGTGATTTGAAGTGCAAAGGAAGAAAAGACGAGCCACTCGTTGGGCCGATGTAGAATGCATGCAGGAAATGGGCATATACGAAGATTTGAAAAAATTGTGCAAGAATATCGGGTGGTCTAAATTCTTTGCAATGCATGAGAAGACGTATGAGCCCCTAGTTCTCGAATTCTTCTCACAGCTTCAAGTAGGATACAATGAAACGGTGCCAGAATCAATGATATTTTATGTGGGAAACGAGTGCCACCATCTTACAACTGAAGAGCTCAATCATATTTATGGATTTCCCAAGAAGAAGTACTCCAATATACCCAATGAGAGGATCAACTTTCCCGAGTTCAATGCAGTGAGTTTTTGGAAGGAAATAACACAGTCTCATCCAGATACCCAATCGGTCTACCACTCTAGTAGATCGAAAGCATCCAGTATTCGAAGCTCGGTGATCCGATATTTTTAGAGGTTCGTCTCCAATACAATTTTGGCGAAACCTGAGCCTGGAGTGGTCACCTTGGATGAGTTGTTTGTGCTATGGTGCTTGATGAAATGTAAGAAGTTCAATGTGGCACCAATGCTCTTGAAGCAGTTTGTCCGAACAAAACATCAGGTGGCTAATCATATTGGAGGTTTGATCACTCCAATTGCTCGACACTACGGGGTCAACTTGGAAGGCATGGAAGAGACACCAGGCGAGACAAGTATAAACCTCGAATTGCTGTGTAACATGAAGATGTGCCAATTACATCCCGGCACCAGAAAATTGTATTTGATTTTATCAGATAAAAAGAGGTTTGCACTGCCCAATTCTCGCCTCACCAATATTGCTGGAGGGAAGGTCCCTAATATTTTACTGAATGGCTCGGTTCATATAGAAGCAATCGAGGAGAGTGAGAATGAATTAAAGAATGAGGAGGAACGGAGGAAGAGGAGGAGAAGAACTACGGATGCCAGAACAGAGCCAATGGACCTTGATATTGAACAACTACAGGCTGATGAAATGATGGGTGAAACACAACTGCCCTCATACGATCAGGCAGGAACTTCTTCACAGCATCCACAGTATCCACCTCAGTATCAAGGGGGGTGGAATGATTGGTCGGATTGGAGAAACGCTTTGGATGCGCGTCTTGCCAACATAGAAGGGGATGTTGCCAACATAAAAGAACATAAAAGAGTATGTGAATCGTGAAGCCTACAATTCTCAAATTTCACTTGACATACAAAGGCAACAATATGAGTGACATGTGCAACAAGACCATTTTCAAGAAAGAGAATATCCAGCTTATCGACCATTCGGCCCATCCAACACACCGTACCGACCCCCTCAGTGACTACTTTTTAAGAATGTATTGCTTTCATTTGAACCTTTTTAAGAATGTATTGTACATTTGATGTTTATTGATGATTTCGAGTAGTAGTATTAAATTTGATTTGAAATTTTTCCTTATAAAGCATAATTATTGTTATTTGTTGGAAAATCAATTCATCAACACATTTCAAGAAATTATAACAATCTCATTTAACAATTTCATCGACTTTTTATCAAACTAAATAAATTAATAAATTCGACTACAACACGATAAAATAAAAATAAGAGAATGTACAAAAATTGGAGAACGAACGAAAAATCGAGAAAATGAATAAATCAGAAAATCCACTCGGTCGGCCGAGTAAAATGAGAGACCGAGTAACCGAGTGCCCCGACCGAGTGCAAAGGTTTCAGGATTTCCTTCGCACTCGGCCAGCCGAGTAAAGTGGCAGACCGAGTGCCTGGGCCGAGTGTCAGGTACCACTCGGCCGGCCGAGTGGTGACTCGACCGAGTGCCCGACCGAGTAAGCAAAGTCGCCTCTCGCTGGGGCGACTTTGCTCATTTTTTTAATTTTTTTTTTCACTATAATTTATTAATTTTTTTTTTTTTGCCATATTTAATTAATTCTGCCAATATTTGAGGTATATTGAGAGAATTTAGGGTCCACTCTCTTTAAAAGGTCAAGTACATATATATGTATATATTTGAGGACTAAAATGTGAATTCATATGCGAAGCGAGTGTCGGTTACGGCAGTGATTCCTGAAATCCCGTTTTTAAGGAAAACACCGTTGAAAAAGAGATCTTAAAAAAGCCCATTCCCAGGAGCAACTTTTCATTTAATGCCACAACCCGCTTTCGTTTCACACTCTTTGGCGGGTACGCACACAAACAGACGAAACTCTAGAGAGAGGAACTCATGAGAGAGAAAGGGACAGACAGACAGAGCGAGAAAAAGTGAAAGAAGACTCGCTTTGACAAAGGAGTGTGGAGAGAGAGAGTGTGAGGGCGCTTAAATACCAGACCGTACAAACCATCAATATACTTACAATTCAAGAATCAGACACTGTACAAATACAAGCCAAAAAAAAAAAAAAGGAACTCACACTCAAATCTCACTGTAAGAGAATCCACTCTCGTACAAACCGAAAAAGGCTCAAGTGGAGCATAGTAAACCACCCCCTCGATCATTAAATTCTCCGATCGTTAGAAGGGGAAAGAAATAAACGTTGTGTACAGAAGTGGATTCTTTGGTATTTTGCTCTTTTATGCTGTGTAGTAATAGTGAGGCCACACTCGAATGGCGTTGTACGGGGATCAGCAGCAGGTCGAATGGACTCCGGAAACGGGTTTGGAAGGTGGGTTCGAATTTGAATTTCGGTTTTTTAGTGAAATTTATGTGGTGTATGCATTGTGAGTTTTTAGGGTTTTAGTCATTTTGAATGTTTCTTAATAATGCTATTTGTGACGTAGAATCTATGCGGAGGTTTAATTTATGGGACAGAGAAGTTTACCCGGAGAGGCCTGGTTTACCCGACTGCGCGTACTATATGCGGACCGGGACGTGTGGATACGGCGCCAAGTGCCGGTACAATCACCCTCGGGATCGTAGCAGCTCAGTGAGTCTCAGACCATGAAATATAGCTTCTTACATCGGTTTATGGACTTCAATAGTGCACATTGTTGAGCTTTAGATTTTCTAAAGTTTTGACCTTATGATCCCACACTCAGTATGCTTTCCACCTCACTGTATATAGATATGTGTAACAATTGCTCTCATTAGGCTACATTGGTTACTGCTCTGTATTTGTTCATCTATTTTGTCGGTTGTTGCAACAATTTGGGGTTGTCCCGTCTTACATTTTTGAGGGGTTGGGGCCGGGATTGAGCATTCTTGATGTTGATTTTAGCTATTTCTCTGTCTATAGATCCTTGATTGTTATTAAGGTCGGATTGTTGTTGAGGACCTTATTTTGATTTAGGACTTTTGTCTAACAAAATCTTTGCAAAAGTGGGCTGTTTTAAATTCATTCTAAATGATACGGATCTTGCATCTGTCTCGATCCAATTGCGGGTGTTGGTTTGATTTATTCACCATATTGGTATTGTTGTGCAGTTGGGAGGGGGAGAGTATCCGGAGCGAGTAGGGGAGCCTGCATGTCAGGTACTCAGCTCTCTGTTTCTGAGCAAATCATCATATTTTGCATACTTCAGTTATTTAACTTATAGTTTTGTTAGTATGATTTTCGATCGCTTTAATAACTAATTAATGTGTGATCAGAAGAGTTGCTATCTTATTTATCATTGATTAAAGTTCCCTAAATGTGCAGTACTATTTGAGAACAGGAACCTGTAAATTTGGTGCATCTTGCAAGTTTAACCACCCAAAAAATGCTGGTGGCTCATTGACCAATGCACCTCTAAATATTTATGGATATCCATTAAGACCGGTAATCATCATCAGAGTTCCATATGCATTTAGTCAATGCTCTTAGTGTTTGTACATTTCTTGCAAGTTTGTGTTCATGCTACCATGCTTTGCAACAGGGTGAGAATGAGTGCTCCTATTATTTGAAAACGGGGCAATGCAAATTCGGTATAACCTGTAAATTCGATCATCCTCAACCAGATGGTACATCTGTGTCAGCATCTGCACGTCCATTTTATCCGACAGTGCAGCCTTTTTCGTCTCCTTCTCCCGAGCAATATGACAGCACAACAAACAGCTACAGGGTTGCAAGGCCTCCATTGTTGCCTGGCTCGTACGTGGCTGGTGCATATGGTCCCATGCTGCTCCCAGGAGTTGTTCCTGTTCAGAATTGGAATCCATACTCAGTAGGCCGTCTTGTCCCCCTCCCCCTTCTCTCTTAATGTTATTTGTTTATATTGTTGGTTCTTGTGATGCAGGGGCCAGTTAGTCCAGCACCATCACCAGGCGCTCAAGCCTCAGCTGGAGGTTCTTCTGTATATGGAGTGTCACAGCTAGGTTCTTCCATCCCAGCCTTTACAGGAAATTATTCCCAGTTACCCTCATCTGGTGTGACTTCAGCTAGTACAGCGAAGGAACAAAAGTTTCCGGAAAGACCTGGATTTCCTGATTGCAAATACTATATGAGAACTGGAGACTGTAAATACGGATTGTCTTGTAGGTATAACCATCCTCCAGATTGGGCTGTATCCAAGTCAAATTGTGCTCTTAGCCCCTTGGGGCTGCCTCTACGTCCGGTATGCCTTTCATCCTTGTTTTATCTGAATAGCTAGCCCAATATTGTTTTCATTTGATGTTATTTATCTGTTATTATTATTTTCAAATTTCCCTTACTTGGGGCAGGGACCGACTTTATACTGGCTGATAATTCCATCTTTTAGTCATGCTTGTAATGATTTTTCCATGGCCTTGTTACACTTTAAGATGTGTATACTATTCAAATTTTTAGAAATTATGGAATGAATGAACTTATATATATCCACTCTAATTTTAGATTTTAGCATGTCCGTTCTAATCATAAATGTATTTTTATTGGGTGGGATGAGCTGGGTTCCTATATGATTCTCCAACTGTGGGCACTTAGGGCTATTTCTTCAACTCAAGTCATCCTAAATGAGTGTAATTTGTATGTGTTAGACTGAAACATGATTTAATTTTAAGATCTGGCCTTACTGTTATGAAATAAGTGATGCAAAAATCAGCCTAGGCGCTAGGCGGTGCATGTCCGACCCAATTATGTGAAAACAACACTGTTAGGCTTTTTCTGTGTCTTGGCGGGCGGCTAGGCGGGTTATTAGTCGGCCTAGGTGGGGATCTAGGCGTCCCAAACATAGTTTTTTTAATATTTTTCATTTTTTAAAATTTTTAATAATTTTTAGTCTAAAATTTATACATAATTATATGTTAAAAATTATGTATGAATGGTACAATATTTAAAAATATTAGAGATAGGATACAAGGGAAACATTGCTTAAAAGAAAAAAATTAAATCTAGGCGGCAGCTTAGGTGGTGCCTAGTCGGCCTAGGCGCTAGGCGGTCCTCAAACACTTGACTACCGATTTCTGACTTCTGCAACCTTGTATGAAATATAAAATAGAATTTAGCCATTAATTGCTTACCTGAAATCATCAACTGGCTGTGACATAACATCTTAGGTGAAAGCATGTATCCGTTGCTGGAAGTTTTCGGCCAGATTGGTTGTTCTTTTTTGGCCTTGTTTGTCTTAAGCTTCCCTGCGCTCTGTTTTTCCTGTGTAGCACTCGTAACTCTGTTACATACTTCTTTATACTTCCATCCATATTCTCGTAGTTTAAGAAAATGGAGGGTGGCTTGCTAACTTTCTACTCAAATCTATTATTCTAAAATGTTGCTAATGTTGTAGCATTTGTTAGTTGCGGATGTAACATAATTATCGCTTATGTTTGTGATTTTTCTCTAAGGTTGGAATTCATATATCTTCTTCTCAGGGATTTTATATCTTCTTTTTTATACTTTTGGCATTGCCGTTTTCTTAATGTTGGATTGTTATATTTGTGTTTCTGTTATTGTTTATGATGCTAATGTGTTATTTCTAGAGGTCGTTACAACTAAATTAAATATAAGTTACGTTTGAAGTAGACTAAGTAGAAATTACCCAGATCAGAAAATAAAGGCAATGACAGTTGTGCTCTGAGGTTGGTCAGATTATAGTATTTCCAAGGTTAGTGTGTTATAAGTGGATATATAAATTAAGTGGAAGTAAATAAAAAGAAAAAAACGAGTACATGATTTTGTGCATTGAATCTCATCATATTATAGTACTCTCTGGGCTGGTTTGATTTGCTTTAGTGTTTATTAAGTTAAATATAAACAATTTTTTGATCACATATTTTGATCCCAGAGGTGATTGCAAAAGTTAAAAAAAGGTTTTATTAAGAAAACAATATATGAAATTAGTACAAATAACTGTGAAGACAAAAAATAATTCATCACTAAGTAGTTGTATTTCAGTAAATCTGTTTTATGTGAAGGAGCCTTACAATTTCAGACTTTACTATCAGATAAATTTTTTTCTTTAACTAATTGTTTGTAATATCCAGCTTCTACTTCTGCAATTTGTATAACAACTGTGAAGATGGGATTTTTATAGTCTTTGCATTGAGAATGAATATTCATAACTTTTTGGCCCCCAGGCTGTATATTTTAAATGCTTTTTATAATTTTCTCCCCGAAGGCTGTAATGTTGTTGAATCTTCTTTTTGTCAATCTTCAAAAGACATTTTGTTGAAATCTAAAGTTTTTAACACACACTTTACCTTATTGCTTATGAACAGGGGATGCAGACCTGCTCTTTTTACCTCCAGAGAGGTCACTGCAAGTTCGGACGGTCATGCAAATTTGATCACCCAATAGCAACTCTGAAATACAGTCCGGCTTCATCTTATACTGAAATGCCAGGTTCCAGCTCTCTCTCTCTGTCTCTCTCTGTCTCTCCTGCTGCTACAACTTTGTTACCGACTTATTGATTTCAAGAGCTGCAGGGTGAACAATATTACAGGATCTCAAGCCGATCCTTGTAGAAACAGGGTGCAGCATTCTGGAAACGCTTCCTTTGATTCCGTTGGGCCAATGTTTTCGCACAGGGTCTCCGTTTCATTGAAAGAGGTCTGGAAATTGAGTTGAAATTCACCTTCAAATATGAATACAATCAAGAATAAAAGATGGTGAAGTTCAGTGTTTCATGTGGTGTATATATGTGATCCTATTTATTGCCTTATCAACATTTATCTAGACACGAGACTTTTCTGTGAACCTCCTTAGCGATGATGCGTTTTTCTGGCGTCTTCATTGTCTATACACTCTTGATATGGTATGTTGTAATTCACATTTATAGTTACTCAAGTGCTTGATTTACCTCTCTTTCTTCTACATTTAAAAAAGAAGAAGAAAAAGTTAGTCATTTATAAATGTTTTGCCGAGATGGTACTGGGGTGGGTTCATACTATGACTAAGGCTGTAAATGAATCGAGTTGAGCCGAGCGTATTATTTTGAAGTTTGTTTGAAATGCTATCGGACTTTGAATGCGTTTTGAGTTTGTTTTATTATTATTTGAGTGGACCTTGAACGAGTTTTGATGAAGTCGAACATGTCAAAGCTTGAAATGCTATCGAAGTTTTAATATGTTTGTTTTGTTTGATTATTAATCGAACGAGCTTAAATAAGTTTTGGTCAAGTTGAACATGAGGTGAGTGAGTGGGTCCGTTTAAGGCATGTTTTAAAGGAAATACATTTAGTTGGTTCCTGTATTTTCATTTTGTTATTAATTGGTTTGTAATACTTTTTGCAGGCTCAAAAGTAGGAACTATTATTGTTTCCCAAAGAAGTATAGGGGCTTATTTTATCTGAATAATGCAAAAAATATTTTTTTTTTTTGTAAAATAGGTTAGTTTTGAAAAGCGTTTTAAAAGTAGGGTAAAACGTTAGGTTCGGTGATGTTTTTTTCAAAAAAATCACAGGGCCTGACGTTTTTAATTTTAAATTATATATATATTATGTTTACTGTACCATATATATACACACACATGCATTATGGTTCATGTTTCCAGCAACCATTCATCTATACACACACACACACATACTACCGCATATATATATGTGCAAGTATATATATGTATATATATATAAGCACTTATATATTGTATATAAAGATATATATATATATGTGTATATATATATATATTTGTTATTTGTATTATAATTATTTATATTATTAAAAATCATATTTTTTTATATTTACTGAACATAAATTAAATATAATATTAAATATATAATATGTACTTATTTCAATACTATATAAAATAATAATATATTGATAAATTAATAAAAATTGTAAATATAAATAAATTATAATATAAAAAAATATATTCATAAATGATGTAATTTAAAGAATTTTTTTTAATAATTATATTTAGAATTTGAATTTCAGAAACGAAATAATATATATATACATAAATATATACAATTATACATTTAAATAAAAAAAGAAAAAAAATTATATATCGTCAGGCCCACTGACGTTTTAAAGAAACGTCAGTGGGCCTGACGTTTCTTTTAAATATTTTTATTTTTTTATTTTTTAATATGTATATAATATATAATATATATTATATTTATGTATATTATTTCTTATATACTCTAAATAAATTAAATATAAGTATCGTTTATATTTTTTTTGTTAAGTAAATATATATATATATATATATATATAGAAATTTATGTATATATATTTTATAGAAATATATATTATATTATATAATTTTTAAAAGTAAAATATTATATTATTATTTAAGATAATAAAAAAATTATCTAATTTAAAGAATATTTTTTAATTATTATTATTTATAATTTGAATTTAAAAAAATAATAATATATATATATATTAATAATACATATATATATATATATAATTAAAAAAATTAAAAATCGTCAGGCCCACTGACGTTTCTAATAGAAATATATATTATATTATATAATTGTAAAAAGTTAAATTTTATATTATTATTTAAGATAATAAATAAATTATGTAATATAAAGAATAATTTTTAATAATTATTATTTATAATTTGAGTTTCAGAAAAAATATAATATATATATATTTATTAATACATAAATATATACATATATATATTTAATAAAAAGAAAAAAAATTAAAAATCGTCAGGCCACTGACATTTCAAAGAAACGTCAATGAGCCTGACGTTTCTTTTAAAATAATTTTTTTAATATGCATATAATATATATTATAAATATATATATTATTTCTTAATCAATTCTGAATAAATTAAATATAATTATCTTTTATGTGTGTGTATATATATATATAGAAATTGATGAATGTATATTTTATAGAAATATATATTATATTATATAATTTTAAAAAGTAAAATATTATATTTATATTTAAGATAATAAAAAATAATATAATTATTATATATATATATTATTGATTATAATTATCATTTATTTAATTTTTTATGTTATATAAATAAATATATATAAAAATATATGTATATATATTTTATAAAATAAAGAATATTTATTAATAATTATAATAATTTTCAAGTATAATTATAATATTTTATATATTATTATATATAAAATATATATATATATATATATATTTGATTAAATTAAATAATAATCCCCGCAACGAATAAATGAATTATCTTTGAATGTCAATTGAATATCTTCCTACTTTTCAGAGAATTGTCAATCACCAGTTGTATATTTGTTTTTTAGAAACTCGTGAATTGAGGTCAATTTTTATAGCGTGCACGTCTTCTCAAATCCTATTGAAATGTGCACCGCATCGTGTAGTCAATTCAGTAATAATGTCTATTGCTGAAGTAATATAAATAGAAATGTCTTAGGATAATACATAAATGCATAAAGAGAATGAGTAAGGAAAAATGGCTTGCTTTCACGAGTGATGAAGTATACACCGATGTCTCGCCAATTCTAGATGAAAATAAGCCTTATTTCGATATTACATTGTCGAAATCACATGTTGCCCCGCACTATCTACTGGTAAATTTTCTTTTAGAAGAACTATAGTAATTTGTGTATATTTTTTATTTAAAATTTTATTTGTTTTTTTTTTTTTTAAATTTTCATGCAGTCAATGCCTAAGGAGATGATTAAACTCTTTCCTAACACTTAAGTCCCAGTTATTTTATATTGTTTGGGAAAATCATGGACAATGTGATACCATGGAAACCACAAAAAAACCGAAATTTGATAATGTAAGTTGGGGGCGCTTTGTGGAGGACACGAAATTGAATTTGGGTGATTTATGTATTTTCTCATTGGTTGAAAATACTGAAACGAAAGTCACTTTTAAAATTGGTGTGGTCAGACTGAGCGCTTCATTATTATCTCGAGACGTATCCGATACAAGTAGTGGTTCATGTGGTTAATTGTGTCCATGAAAAATTGCTAATAAGGATTTTATTTTATTTGTTGTGTTTTTTTAGGAAAACTTTATTTGGTGTAATAGTTTATTATTGTTTTATATATATGTTATTGTATAATAATAAAATTAATTTATTATATTTTTTCATAATATTGTTATTTAAATATAATTCTTTGTCTTGAACAAGATGAAGAAATAAATAATATATATAAAGCGAAGGTGAATTAACGGCGATTACAACAACTAGCAACTTAAACAATACATATACTATAACACTCAATAAATAATACCCTAATAGTATTACAATACTCATGAAAATTCAACATTTGAAACGGCAATCGTAGCTATACCAAATCATTTTTTCTTTGTCTTGGATCTCTCCATACTTGAGGAAGATGGTCCACTGACGACATCATTATCTTCAAACTTGAAAAGCTTCTTTAGTTGGTCGAAGAATGGCTCCTCATCCTTAAGTATGCAATTATATTTGTCATTTTGGGATCACGACCCTATAAATGTAAGAGTAATTAATATAAGTGTAAATTAGATATTTACAATCAAGAAAATGAATGCTTGCTTAAATTTTAGAGAAAATTACCCATAAACGCCAATGATCCGGTGTAGCGTTTATATATTGTCGTTCACCAAACATACAAACTCTAGCCGTAGTTACCATTTTTTTGAACGTGTAGTGACGGGATTGTAGCAAATCAACGCGGCTTTTCACGTCAGCATAAGAGAACTTACGCTCCTTGAATTGGTTCTTCAAAATATTTCTTACGTTCAATAAGCAGTTGCTATTATGGTTACCGATTTCTCAATCACCTACTTCGAAGTCCTTCACAAGAGTATTCACAAACACGATCTCCATCTCCTTTGTCCAGTCGGTGTTCGAGTAGAACTCAGCTTCAAATAAGTTATAGCATTTTGATTGTGGAGGAAGATGACTGAATTCCAATGAGTGATCCATATTTGTATGTAAGTAAAATGAATGTCACCACACACGTATTTATAATGCTAACATCTTGCTGGGTCCGTACAAATTTTTATTGTTCATTGACTATTTATAAAATAGTTGACAGGACGTTTGATTTCATATGATATTAATATATTAAAACAAATAAATATACAAACCAATTTTAAATGAGAGCATATATAATTATTATTATAAGTAAACATAGTCAAGCACATTTGCTATCATTTTAACAAGAGTAATGAATAAGAGTTTAGAAGCAAAACAAGAAGAACACTTTGACCACCTACTTCTGGATAGAATAAATTCATGATCGATACGGAGTGTTTGATGGGTTGAAAGGTTGATATGCAGGATATTCACACTCTTCAAAATGGCCTTGTTGCACATGCCACTCGTACTGTTGTCTCTGCATATCAAGTGCAATTTGAGAATTATATGCCTGACAATGCATATATTCTTCAATGTTGGCAACTCGTGTATCCAAGATATTTCTCCATTTTGATCAATCGTTCCAACCTGTATGGTGTTGATGTGAAGGGTGGAGCTGCTGGGAAGTCCTGGCCTCATACTGTGGGAGATTTTCCCTTCTTCTTCCATGTGCATATCCAAGTAGTTTTGCTTCCCCCCATCATCTCATCTTCATTTTGTTCTTCGTTATCGACATCCATAGGTTGTGTTCTTGTATTTGTACTTTTTCTTCTCCTCTTCCTTCTATTCTCTTCATTACTCAGTTCTCTTTCGCTGAGCTCGATGGCTTCAGTGTGGATTGAGCCATTAAGCAGAATATTCGTTACTTTTCCACCGGAGACATTTGTCAGACGAGAGTTGGGCAGAGCAAGTCTTTTCTTATCAGATAAAATGAGATACAATTTTCTCGTGCCGATGTGCAACATATACATCTTCATGTTGATTAGAAGTTCGAGGTTGATGGTTATTTCGCCTGAAGTTTCTTCCAACCCTTCCAAATTAACCCCGACATATCGAGCAATTGGAGTAATCAACCCTCCAATATGGTTTGCTACTTGCTGTTTTGTTCGAACAAACTGTCTTAATAGCATCGGTGCTACATTAAATTTTTTTCTGTTCAACTGGTCCACCGTGATTTTCTTTAGCATTCAAGGCGCCATCGCACAAGTGACGGTACAGGAAAGATAGGTTGGCACTGCCCCAACTGAACTCATTAACTGATTTTACATCTTGCAAGCATTGTAAATATACTAGTGGTATTAAATTTCCACAAGCTTCAGGGCACATCACGCCGCATAACAGGAATAAAGTGCATGCCTGTGCATATTTGCTCAACATGTTCAACCGTGCTATCATTCGCCACCGGATGCGATCGCATATGAGCTGTTAAAGAGCTCGCTCTAATCTTTCCACTTTTCGTGTGTGATACTTCTGGCATGTAACCTAACATCACCTGACAGTAACCAACCCACTCATTAGGAGACATCGTAGGATCCTCTCCACATACCGATTTTCCTTCAATAGGCAAACCCCAAATTAAGGCGACATCCAACAAAGTTATAGTTGCTTCACCAACAGGCAAGTGAAATGTGTGCGTTTCTAGACGCCACCTCTCCACCAAAGCGGTTATTAAGTGGTTATCTGTGTAAAGCCTTCCGCACCTATATACACCGTAAAAATCCATTTCAAATAACAAGTCCAATGCGTGTGTGTGGGGCTGAGATAGTTCATCTTCAAATAATTCCCAAAATTCATTGTCGCACTGCCTAAAGCGAAAGAAAAAGTTCAAATCTGCGTGGGGCTTTAGTAGGCCCTCGAAAATGAGCTGATATTGAAGTGTGAGAACTGTCGGGTCTCTAGGGCCATAGTGGTTTCATGAATTCATATCCATCGATCACCGCAAATGAAAAACAACATTAATTAATGTAGGATTATTAAATTGAAAACGCTTGGGTCACCACAAAAAATTATAAAATTAAATTACAGACATATATCAATACATATATACACACATAACCCTTTTTCCCTATCACAGAAGTATGTACATTACACAAATTTCAAAAGGTTTCAAGATGATCTCAGAAATCTTCAGATTGTGAGTATGCTTGTTAAGTTTCATGTCTTTGCAAGGTTTGAGAATTTGTGCGACGATCTTAACTGGTTTCTTCTCCTTGTCGATGAGCCTGTCGTCTTCTAACATGTTGCCTAGCTCGTGCTTCAGGCCAATCCATCTTATTCGGAATTCGCGATGATCGATTTCTTCTTGGGCGATACATAGTTCTTAAAGTGGTGTCATGATATAACTGAAAATCAGGCTCATCCCAATATTCCTCCCCTAAATATGGCTGGAATGCAGCAACATATGTTCGCTTGTAGTTTACCAAGTGATAATACGATTGCACAAATGAAGCAGCATTAATCCGTAAATCAGCGTATACACTCATCACGTGCGAACATGAAATACCATATAAGGTCCACTTGCCGCAAGAACATTCTCTCGTGGTAAGTCTAACAACATGTATGTGAACCCCTTTGCCTGGTCGTGGTTTGGTGACCACCATAGCAGATTACTCATGGTAATCGATCTGGGTAACTACATGACCCACACACAGTTGTGAACAATACTGATATTTTGAATGAGCATAGTCAGTATATGATTGTGCATTACTCTGCATTCTTCTAACAACTTTTTTCCGTTCTCTAAAATATGTAACACATCGCTTGAACGTGATCTACACTATAGATGATAAAGGGAGACGTCGAGCACCCTTTAAGACATCGTTAAATGATTCTGACACATTGGTGGTTAGAATACCATGTCGCCAGCCACCATCATGCGCAAATGCCCATTTTTCTTTATTGATTTGATTGAGATACAAGTACGTTGCCGGATTTAGATTTTTTATTTCATTCATAACGCTGTTATGCTTAATGATTTGGTGTTCATATCCAGTCCGCCAACACAGATCTTTCAATTGCACATCTTTAAAATGCGAATTGAATTTTGAACGAACATGTCTCAAACAAAAACAACTTACTCCATGTGGGGCATTAAATGTTGGTATAGTCTGTACTGCATTTAAAAGACCTGCATTTCCATCCGAAATTATGCACATCTGATCCCTCCCACATATGACGTACTTGCAAATCAATTCCAAAAACCACTTCCAAGATTCAAAATTCTCTTTGTCCACAATAGCAAATGCTAGGGGAAATATCTGTTTGTTTCCGTCTGCTGCAACAGCTATCAACATTTTATGTCTGTATTTTGTGTATAGATATGTCCCATCAACACTGATAATCGGTCGACAGTACTTGAAACCAGTGTACCAAGGCTCGAACGACCAAAAAACATATTTGATAATCTTTTTATGTGGGGCATTGGTGTCATAGTGTTTCCATTCAACAATGGTGCCCGTGTTCCACTTTTGTAGTGCACCCAGAAACTTAGGTAGCTTTCTTACGGAGCTCTCTCATGTTCCATAAGTGTTTTCAATTGCCCGTTTAATGCCATGCCATGCTTTTTGATATGAAATCGAGTAAGCAGTTGTGTTTTTAACGTCTGCTTGTGCCTCAGAGACGCTGATTGTAGGATTGACTCGAACATTTTCTTTAATCAAGAAAGCTACGAATTTTTTGTCCAGATTTCGATGATCAGAAGATATGTCATTCATATAACATCTATGATCTCCACCATATTTTGTTATTTTGAACATTCCCAATCTTTGCTTAAATGTTGCTCTAACATACCAAGGACACTCTTGAAAAGGTGTACTGCGAGAAATCCTTAATCGCTGCAATCAAAGCCTTCTTATCCCTGAATACCTTGTCCTTCTCAATTATACCTCGACTAGGATCGTAAAACTTTCCCCATGAAGACGAAGGATTATGCATTGAGTCATCAACAACTTCGGGGATAATTGTTGTGTAAAACGGGATGTTTGTGTCCGAATCGATATAGATTGTTGCTTCGACACCGTCGAGGTCTACATTGGTTGCATCAACATCTTCTTCATCTACTATTGCTTCTATGTCATCCAAATTTTCATTTTCCGATTCACATGGGGAAATTGGACCTAAAGAATCTACACAAGGGTCAGTGTCTTCTGTATTGTCCGTATTACTAGGACCAATTATATCTTCAGGTTCATTCCTAGTATTACTAGGACTAATTATATTTTGGACACGACATGACCTGAAACCACTGCAAATATTTTTTCTTAAAGCAAGGTTCTCCAAGCCCTGAGTGATTTTGGGCACATAATCACAAGAGTTACTTAAATCTTGGACTGATGTGATGGGTACATTTTGTTGGGACAGCAACGACATATAATATCCCACTCTTGGCTAAGATTTTCATGTTCGCTAAGATTTTGACATGGTTCTTTCTCAACAAAAATGTCCATAGAGTTTAATCCATCATTAGGATCTAGGAAGAACCTAAGATTTTCGCCAGTCTCAATCTGAACTACAAACTCTGTCACATTATTGTGACCGTAAACTTTTCCCCATTTTGTGAAAAGTTTTAGATGAAACTGGTCTTTAGGCGCACCAAGAAATTGGTAAATTTGATCTTTCAATCAGATAAGTCTGTATTTCGATTAATTCGTGTGTAATCATTGGGCGCAAACTATACAATACTTTTCTGTTTTCCTGTATAATTTCACCTCCGCTATAAACTCTAATTGCAACTCAACGGTGACTCGCCCTAGCTTCAAAGTGATATTTATAATTTGTTTCACTGCGAAATATATGAATTTCATACAAACATGAAGAATAAATAAATTAGAATGAGTAAGTGTGAACCACATAGTACGTATGAAAAACATGATAAATAATGCATTACACTTCACTACAAAGATACAATTACATGGAATATACATCACTCTGTGAATGATCATTAGCGGGTAAATTTTCTACAACATTATTATCATCCACGACTTCTATATCAACATTTTTGTTCTTTACTGGATCATGTCACATATTTAAGCCAGGGGTGACACATAAAACAATACACCCATATAATTAAAATTTAGAAATCTTATGAGATAAATGTATATACAAAACCAAATAAACATTCACATAAATAAATGATAGTAAAATAAATGATGTATATGTATACTAACCCTATTCTAAGTTACAGAGATGTTTGTGCAAGTTGAAGTTTTTCTTGTTCAACCCAATTTACACAATAAAGCATAAAAAATAAAACAATTGATGATTAGTGTTTAAGAAAAAAATTATGTCATATCATGTCAAAAATTTAGAAGATATAAGGTTAATTGGTGATAAATAAAAATAATTGGTCACAATTATATAACAAAAACAAATTAATATATGTGAAAGGAAAAATAAATGAAGTAATGATATATTATAAACATAATTATAATTAAAGTATATAATGCATACTTTTTTAAAAGAAGAGATGAAGGAAAGATGAAGACACAACAGCATCAACAAGAAATCGAGCAGCAACAAGATTAACAACAACAACAAAAGCAAGGAGAAAGCAAGAAGAACAAAAAAGAAGAATGAAGGAGAAGGAAGGAAGGGAAGGTGAATCCATTAAGAGAAGAGAGAGTGATTGAATTAGTGAAGAGAGAGACATTCAATTTGTTAAACCTACCTCTGCCAATTCACATGAATTGCATGTGATACTGTAAAAGTATACTGCAAAAGTTGGCTGCATGAATGACAAATATGATGGAGTGGCAGTATGAATGATGTATCATTTTATCAGATTTTATTTTATTAATGTAGTGTATTTATTTTTTAGAGTGTGATATTATTTTGTTGTAAGATATATTTTTTTTATAAAAGTATATAATATGATATTATGGTGTTGTAAAATTATATAAAGTGATAATATGTATTTTTTTAAATATATATATATATATAAGATAATGTCAAAAATTTAATTAGTTTATTTTGGGAATTATTTTCATTTAATAAATTGTTTCTGTATTATGTATATAATTTTTGTTAGTTTTGATTATTTATAATTAATTTAATAATAAAAATATATCATGTATTATTAGACATAAACGTATATATTTGTAAAAGATTATTCAAATAATAATCAAATTAATTTTTTAAAATAATACTTAAAATAAAAATGTAATAATATTAAAACATATTCTTATAATTTTAAATAGATAATATATATAATAAATTTTACCAAATATATATATTATATTTATGTATATATGTATATATTTATGTATTAATATGTATATAGTTATGTATTAATATATATTTACATAATTTATAATATATTTATGCATTAATATATACATATATATATATTTTTCAAAAATTCAAATTATACTTAATAAAATTATATAATAATTCTTAAAAATTATTCTTTACATTATATAAATTTATTATAATATTAAATAATAATATCAAATTTTATTATCTTAAATAATAATATCAATTTTTATAATATACAATTATGTAATATATTTCTATAAAATATATATACATACATTTATATATATATATATTTATGTAACAAAAATAAATTAAATAAATGATAATTAAATAATATAATATTAATATATAATATATAATATTTACAAATTAAAGAAAAATTCAAATAAACGTCAGGCCCACTGACATTTCTTTAAAACGTCAGTGGGCCTGACGATATTTAATTTTTTTTACTTTTTTAAATCTATATATGTATATATATATATATATATATATATTTATGGATTAATATATATATATATATATATATATGATTTTTTCTAAATTTAAATTAAAAATAATAATTTTTAAAAAATATTCTTTAAATTACCTTATTTATTTATTATCTTAAATAAGAATATAATATTTTAATTCTTAAAATTATTTACAAATTATGTAATATATTTCTATAATATATATATGCATAAATTTATATATATATATTTACATAACAAAATAAATATAAACGATACTTATATTTAATTTATTCAAAATATATAAGAAATATATATATATATATATATATATTCATAATATATATTATATACATATTAAAAATATTTAAAAGAAACGTCAGGCCCACTGACGTTTCTTTAAAATGTTAGTGGGCCTGACGATATTTAATTTTTAAAAAAAAAAATATATATATATATGTATATATTTATGTATTAATAAATATATATATATATATTATATTTTTTCTGAAACTCAAATTATAAATAATAATTATTAGAAAATATTCTTTATATTACATAATTTATTTATTATCTTAAATAATAATATAAAATTTAACTTCTTACAATTATATAATATAATATATATTTCTATAAAATATATATACATAAATTTCTATATATATATTTATATAAAAATATAAACGATACTTATATTTAATTATTTTAGAATATATAAGAAATAATATATATATATATATACATATATATTTATAATATATATTATATACATATTACAAAATAACAATTTTTTTTTAAAAAATAAACGTCAGACTCACTGACGTTTCTTTAAAATTTCTGTGGGCCTGACGATATAATTTTTTTCTTTTTTTATTTAAATGTATATATTTATGTATATATATATTATTTCTTTTCTGAAATTAAATAATAATTATTAAAAAAATATTCTTTAAATTACATCATTTCTGAATATATTTTTTTATATTATAATTTTTTTATATCTAGAATGTTTATTAATTTACCAATATATTATTATTTATATAGTATTGAAATAAGTACATATTTATATAATTAAAAAATGAAAATATATTTAATTTATGTTTAGTAAATATAAAAAAATATAATTTTTAATAATATAAATAATTATAAGACAAATAACAAATATATATATATATACACATATATATTTATATACAATATATAAGTGCTTATATATATATATACTTGCACATATATATATATATATATGCGGTAGTATGTGTGTGTATATGTATATATTGATGGATGGTTGCTGGAAACATAAACCATAATGCATGTGTGTGTATATATGTATGGCAGATTAAACATAATGCATATATATATAATTTGAAATTAAAAACGTTAGGGGTCTGACGTTTTTAATTTCAAATTTAAAACTTCAGGCTCGGTTTACCCTACTTTTAAAACACTTTTCAAAACTAACCTATTATACAAAATGTTTTTTTTTTTTTTTTTTTTTTTTTTTTTTTTTTTTGCATTATTCAAGTAAAAGACCCAAGTATAGGAGCTAAATTGAAACAAAATTGAAATTGGACTATAGGGATTTAATTCAATTAAATTGTTTTCCTCCCTATTTTAGAAATAAGAGACCAAAAGAAAAAGGAAAAGGTTTAGGCCGGGCCTTTCCCTGTAAGTGTTAGTGTAGCCCGACAGGTTGGGTCATATTTTTGGCCCAAAATAAAATGATTTATATTCAAAATGCAGGTGCAACTTATTTGATTACATGTTGAGACCATAGGAATTGTGTCTCAGTTTACCTTAATTTGATTGTGGAGATACAAGGTCCTTAAAATATGTATTTGGAATTGGTAAGAACAGTTTGAAGAAGATTTGACAAGATCTGAATGGATTAGTTGCATAGGTATTGTTTGACAGTGTGTGCTTGTTGTGTTCATATCGAAATACTGTTGTATTGTGGTGTGGACGGTGCACTGTTGCTTTTGTTGATTTTGGATGCACATCACTAAATAATGCTTATGTAGAGTATGTATGTTGTAAGAAAATAAAATTATCACTACAATAAACATCTTGTAATCCTTTATGTGTGTGGCAATCTAGCATCCAAGCTTTATCCGGAGCAACAATTATTGGGCAGGCGATTTGATGTTATTTTTAAGAAAAAAATTATCTTTTTTTAAACGATTAAATGGTATTATTGAAAAATTATTAGGTTTCAACTATATCTTTTGTAGGTACTCAAATAAAAAGTAATAATTTTAATAAAATTTATGGTGAACAATTAATACCTTTTAAATTGTTCAGAAAATATTAGTTTTTATCGAAAAATTATTACGTTTTACTAAAACAATATTAAGTTCTTGGTGTGCACGCACGACACAATTACTGATGTGTACATCTCCAACAAGAACTTGCATACCTTTACACATCTATATCGAATAACCTGGTAAGGCAAGTTGAGGGCCAACAAATTAATTTGTAAATAAATTTAAAAATAGAAGCTCTTAGTCCCCAATCAATAAGTTGTTACTTATTAAGATATATATGCACAAAATTTAAAAATAAATAGTTTTAATTTTAAAAAAAATAAGGAAATGTTAGCCTATCATAATTCATGAAAGACATATACTAGATTTCAATAACATAAAAATTTAATTATTTTATTTATATTATCATAAAACCCCCTATTGGAGAATATTTGTTACCATAATGTGTAGTGCGTGAAAGTATGATGCGATACAACATTTCACTAGGAAAAAAGAGGTGGGGTCCCATGTCTATGGCACATCATTAAAGAGGCCCCACCCCAATATTTACCATTTTCACAAGTGACTTTCTATCTTTATTTATTTATTTACAATTCAGTATGTTCTCTTGCAAATTTTAGAAAGAGTGAAAAGAAAAGAAGAGTCAATAAAATGGGAAAAAGTGGATGGGGTATTATAGTTTCTTAACTTAGAAAAATAGGTTTAAAAAAGTTTACACGTTTTAAAAAGGAAATGTGTGCTCTTTTAAATGGGTATTTTCAAATAAAAAATAAAAATAAAAAAAATTCAAAATTTTGCAAAATTTTGTTATTTTGATCAATACTTTGAAGCTGTTTATTTACTTATTATTTTATCAAGTCTATGGATTTTGGTCAATTATTGAGATAATTGAAAAAAAAATCATTGTCAGTACATCTAATTCTAAGGGTCATCATACCATATCATCTAAAATTATTTTTAAAATTTGATATATATATATAGATACATATATATTATTCACTTCATGGCACATATCAACTTATCATTCATTTTGCAAGCTAAAATTGTACCCAATTGATAAAACTATGGACAGATAATTTTATTTTTAAAATAAAATATCTCTATAAAAAAATTCAATAAAATATGATTGTTTATATCTCTATATATAAGAAATTATATAAAGTTGAGGCCCTAAGCGGTCGCCCTTGGTAGGTCGACCCTAATTTTACTATTTTTGTTCTAAAATAAGAGCATGTTCCTACAATATTTTTTATTACAAAATTATATTTTGGATGTCAACATCTAAATTTATAAATTAAAGTTAAAGTTAAATTTAAAAAGTTGATTTTCACTATATGTTAAATAAGCAAAGTCATATACATACACGTGAGAATTGAATGTGCATAGAAGATTGTACCTTCCAACAACTCTAAAAAAAACACGAAGACAACTCAATTTAGGGGACTAAATATGGAAGAATAAACTAAAGTATGGTCTTAGAAGAAGTGATGATACACTTTTGCGGAGAAAGCCTGCAAATGTGGTCCAAAACACACACACACACACACACATCTCACATGATTCCATCCACTCATCTCACACTACCGAGTTTGCCTCTCAAACAAATCACAAACTATTGATACATCATTACAACCTCACTGTTACAAATTCAAACTTGCTTCAATCATCATTACTCCAATAGTTTTTAACTCCACAAAACCTCACAAAATATCTTGTCAAACATTTTACTAAACCATTCCCCTCTCTCTCCCCCTCACACACACACACACACACACACACACAATTAGATATATATCAAGTATATGGTATAACATGATCTACATTGCTACTTGTTTAACTAAAAATATTACACATTTAAAAAAAAATACTACTATTGATTTATTATCAAAAAAAATATTTTTATAGTTTTAGCTAAATAAATAATACAGTAGATCAGATGTACGGTATATTCGATATATATGAAACTCAATGTATATACAAACATATTCCTAACTTATTCACACTTGATGATATATACTTAGGATAAGTTTGGTTTTATTTTTATAATATATTTGAAAGGAATAATAATCCTTGATTATTCTCATTAACAAAATGATTATATATATAAAAGATATGAAGCCTAACTGTAGGCATAAATCTAGACTAATCATTAGGAAATTAATTATTTACATTAATCACTAAATATATTGTATATAATCAATATGCTAATAATTAGGAAACTATCTATTTAGATTGACCACTAAATATATACAATATATTTAACACACCCCGCAGTCGAAGCGGGAGGTTTACAGACACTAAGACTGTCCAGAAAATCCTCAAACAATACTAGCAGAAGACCCTTTGGTGAATATATCCGCAATCTAATATCGTGATGGCACATGAAGAACCGAACCTGTCCACGGGCAACCTTCTTTCTAACAAAATGAATATCCATTTCAATATCTTTGGTACGTTGATGTTGAACTGAATTTTTCAAAAAATAAATAGCACTTACATTGTCACAATAAACAAGAGTAGCCTTTATGCAACTACAAGAGATGATTTTGAAGCCAACGCGACTTGGAGACAACATTTACTACCCCACGATACTCAGCCTCGACACTAGAATGAGACAAAATGGGCTGTCTCTTAGACGACCATGAGATCAAGTTGTTGCCCAAAAATACACAAAAACCTGACGTAGATCTCTTCGTGTCAGGGCACCCACCCCAATTTGCATCAATATAAGAGACAAGTGTACAGAAAGAAGATGCATACAGATGAAGCCCGTGATCCAAAGTACCCTTAAAATGCTAAATAACCCGCTTGAGAGCAGACATATGATCAACTCTCAGATCATGCATATGTAGGTAAACCTGTTGGACCACATAAAAGATATCCGACCGGGTGAAACTGAGCTATTGTAGAGCCCCTGCAAAACCCTAATAAAGAGTGAGATCGTCAAATGTGGAACCAGAAGTAGCACTAGCCTTTGACTTGGCGTCAACCGGAGGGGAACACGATTTACAAGATGACATTCCGGCATGCTCAATTATTTCTTCGGCATATTTGTGTTGTGAAAGAAACATACCACCTTTATTTCAAGTCACACCAATACCAAGAAAATAATTTAAGGGACCAAAATCCTTCATAGCAAATTCAAAACTAAGAAGATCCATAATAGAGCATCGGAGAGTATCAGAAGAGGCAGTGAGAATGATATCATCAACATACAATAAAATGTAAGCCATATATGTCCCCTTGATGTAAATGAACAATAAGTTGTCACATTTGCTGTTAGTGAAACCAATAGACATAAAAAATCAACAAATCACATATACCAAGCCCGAGGAGCTTGCTTAAGCCCATATAAAGACTTACGCAAAAGACACACATAATCAGGATGAGTACGATCCCGGTACCCCAAACATTGATGCATATATACTGTCTCATTAAGCTTACCATGAAGAAAAATATTTTTAACATCCAACTGATGAATTAACCAAGCTTGTGAGAGAGAAAGACTAAGCACAGTCCGAATCGTTGCCGGTTTCAAAACATGACTAAATGTCTCGCCACAATCAATACTAACCTGCTGAGTTTCTCTATCACCTACAAGCCGCTTTATGCCTCTCAAACACACTATTAAAATTTTCTTTATTAGTAAAAATCCACATAGACCGAATCACATTCACATTAGGTGGATGGGGCACCAACTCACATGTCTTATTTTAATAGGAGTATCATATTCATCATCCATAGCCATTTTCCAATTCGGGTCACGAAGAGCCGCCACCAGATTACGAGGAAAATGTGACATTGTAACTGTAGCCTGCAAAGTATGATATTTTTTATTGGGTTTAAAAATTCCATTTTGGCTCCAAATCACCATTTGGGGCTGCTGGATGGGATGAATGGAGAATGGAGGTGATTGAGGGTTGGTTTGTGTTTGGGCTGTGGGTGGGAGGGAAGTAGAAGGAGAAATATGGACATTTGATGAGAGAAGTGCGCCGTGAGGAGAAAAGCCAACAGAAGCAGCCGGTGGGCTTGCTGTGGGCTAGGAGGATGATAAACATGTTGTGGGTTGGCTGGAATTGGGCTAGCAGGTGGCAAAGTCATGGTCACAGTTGGAGGGACGTGCTGTGAGGACAAATTTGTGACAGGGAATTGCGATGTAGGTTGATTTTGCAAATGGTGAATAGTATATGGTGATAAATCATCATTTAGAAAATCATAAGTATGAGAAGACGATGTATACAATTTAGCAAACAGAAAAACATGCTCATAAAAATAACATGGCGACAAATGATAGTTCTATTGGAAGATAAATCATAACATTTATAGCCACGATGATTCAGAGGATATCCCAAAAAGACAGAGGGAGTAGATCGAGAATGCAACTTTTTAATGGTAGTGGAAGGAATAAGGGGATAACACAAGCAACTGAAAACCCAAATGTGAGAGTAAAAGGGATGTCGTTGGTAAAATATTTGAAGAGGAGAAGAATTACTTAATTTCTTGTGCGGAAGAATATTAAGAAGATAAGTGGCTATTTGCAAAGCATGATGCCAAAAAGAAGGAGGAAGAGATGCATGAGCAAGAAGAGTACGAGTCATATTATTTATAGTTTGAATTTTTCTTTCGGCTTTATCATTTTGAGATGAGGTATGAGGGAAAGAAAGACGGAAAAACATACTATTTTATTTACAAAACTCCTAAAAAGGACCATTATCAAATTCCCTCCCATTGTCACATTGAACATTTTTTATATTTCGCTCAAATTGGGTGAAAATATGAGTCTTGAAAATTAAGAACTTGTCAAGCACATCTGACTTTCTAGCCAACGAAAAAGTCCATAAAAAATTCGAATAATCATCTAACAACAACATATATTATTTGTGTCCTGCAGAACTCAAAACAGGAGATGACCAAATATCACTATGAATAAATACAAAAGGCATAGTAGTACTAGAAGTCGAAGGCGCAAATGACAATTTAATATGTTTTCCAAAAACACAAGAATGAAAAATACTTGAACTAGAGAGTCAATTAAAATCAATGCTTTTATTGACCTTAAGAGTATCTAGAATAGGAACACCTGGGTGACCTAGTCGATCATGCCAAAGTGTAGGAGAGATAGCTGCAAAAGTGGAATGGGTAGTTTGATTGTTGATAGAAGAAGAAACAGGATAAAGGTCGCCTCGGTTCACACATCTCATTATTGGCATCCCCGCATAAAAATCCTTCAGAGAAAACCTAAAATGATCAAACTCAACTGTCACATAATTATCAGTAGTAAACGTTCTGATAGATATGAGATTTTTAATAAGTTTGGGGGCATGAAGGACATTATTTAAGGACACAGGTGGATTAGAGGAAGGCAAACACAAGTGACCATAACCATGAATTGAAATTGAATGACCATTTTCGACAATAATAGCATTATTATGACTGCTTAAATTGAAATAAGATGAGAAACTATCCGGTGAGGATGTCATGTGAGAAGTAGCCTCGGTGTCCATGTACTAAGACTGATCCGGTTGATTGAGAGTATGCATTACCGACTCAATATCTTACTGAGTATATGAATCAGGCTGTCCGAAGGAAGTCATATGAGCTTGCTGTGGTCAAGGCCCCAAAATCCCTTGCCATGGACATTGGCCTTGAGCTGGACGAACCCACCCCTATATAGGAAAGGGATAAGGAGGGCGGCCCACTGAGGTGATATCCAACCCCAATTGGAATATGGCTGTTGCTGCCAATGCGGATATAGAGACCAACTCGCATATTGTTGCTACATCTGTCACTGACCGAAATTTCCACGGTCACGGCCAGCCTTGCCGCTGCCACCGCCGCTGTTGTTCCGGTTACCACCCCGATTGTTCTTCCAGCCACCATAATTCTTGTGCTGATCTTTACCCTAGCGTTCCCCGACTAGACAGAATGTGGGATAGAGTCATCAAATTCAGCAAAGGAAGCGTCCATCATAGCAAATTCAGATCCAATTGCTGCCTCCTTGGCCATTCCATCCTCTTCCAAGGTGAGCATGGAACGAGCTTTGTAGAATGGAGGTAGTGGATCACTTTGACGAATAAATATACCCACATCCTTATAAGTACTGGTGAGACCCGAAACTAATTGGAGAACAAGTCAGCTATCCGACACCGGTGCACCAACCTTCTTCAACTGGTCAGCAAGAGACTTAAGCGTCTAACAATAAGCCAAAATGTTAGGAATATCTCCATTTTGAGAGTGGAAAAATCATGTTCCAGAGTAACGACTCGAGAATGTTTGTTGTCTTGAAAAATGTCACGCAAACGATTCCAAATCCTCCATTGCAGTAGCATCGGGTTCAAGAATTGTGTGCAAGAGGTTATTATAAATTATGACATGAATCCACGAAAGGAGCTTTGCATTAAGGGTCGACCATTGTTCGTGATCATCCTCGATCGACGAAGAAACCTTCTCTTTCCCTTTGATAGAGCGAATAATGTAGTGCAAGACCTTAAGAGATCGTGCGGTAATCTTGAATAGTTCTACCCACGTAGAATATTGAACATTCTCCATTTCAAGGGTAATGTAGATATGATTTTTGATGTTAGACACTGCAAGAGTAGGGTGAAAAGAGTTCTTGAAAGCCAACAAGAAAGGGCCGCCGGAGAAAGAAAGACAAAAGAAATAAGAAAGTGGGTGCCGAGTGATAAGGTATAGTGGAAGAAGAACATAAAACCCTAAACTCGTGATACCATGAAAAAAATCATAATCCTTGATTATTCTTAGTAATTATTAAGAAACTGATTATTCACATTCACCACTAAATATATACAGTATGTATAAACACATTTCATAGTTTTCTTCTACCCTAGCATAAAATCATGTTTTACAAATACATATTTTAATTCTATCAATAAGTATTTGAATACGTTTTAATATTATTAATTCGTATAATATAATACAAGAAGTTTCAATCATCATTGTTTAATAAATTAACCAACTTATATACACTATTATAATAAAATGTTGGAAAAATATACGATTTAACCCTAACAATTTTTAGACTTTAGCACAACGTTTAAATAACAGATTATTAAATTATAATCTATTAAAAATTTACAATTGCATCATCTATTAATATTTTCGTGTAATTTGTCCTATGTAGCCTAACATAATTCCATATGAACTCCATGATGTCATATGTACTTTTATAATATATATATATACATATATATATATATATATATATATATATATATCTATATATATAATATAATTTAATCCCAACATTTTAACATTCTTACAATTATATTCCATTTATTAAAAATGAGCTTTAAAATAATTAAAATTATAATTAAATTATGGAAGCAACAATAGAAAATTTCGAAAGTTGTACAGAATATTGAAAACTCTATGAAATAAAATATGACAAATATTCAAGTAAAAAAATTACAATAAAAATCAAACCCGTTATTTTATAAATATGAGATTACAAAAAATTCTAAAAAACAAAAAATATTATTTATTAAAAAAATGAAATAAAACATAAGGAATGTTCAAATGAAAGTTGATAAAAATATTCCGATACTATTTTAAAAATTAATAATTAGTAAAGCTTAATTTTAGTCAATAATTTTATCATGGTTATTTAAATATAATATTTTCAATTTTTTTGTTATTTTTTATTTTTATTAAAAAAAATTATTGATTGTGATTGTAAACATTTTGTTTTTATATTTCTCATGTTTTATTTCACAAATATTTAATATTTAAAATTACTCTTGGACCTTTTTACAATTATTTTCAAACTTTATTTATAATATTTTTTATTAATTTTAAGACAAAATTTTGATGAACAAAATATAAGTGTAAAATAGCAAAAGATTGGACTTGAACGGTATATGTTTATGACAAAATTTCAGAAATCGACAATTAATAGTCGAGCGCTTGAGGGCCACCTAGCGCCTAAACCGACTAGGCAACTGCCTATTTTTTTTAATTTTAACATTTTTTTATTATATCATATCTCTAATATTTTCAAAATATTATATTATTTATACGTATTTTAACATTAAATTATTTATAAATTTTAACCTAAAAAAATTAAGACAATTTTAAAAAGATATATATAAAAATTAGAAAATATATATGTTTGGGCCGAGTAGGTGCCCACCTAACTTGACTAATCTTTTGCCTATAATGACGGAGTGTCCACGTGATATTCTGTCCTGCTACGTTCGTTCGCCTATAATGATAGAGAGTCCACGTGGTATTTCCTCCAGCTACGTTCGTTCGCCTATAATGATAGAGAGTCCACGTGGTATTCCGTCCAGCTATATCAAGCATATTGGACGAAATATTAATAATAGATACAATTGTAAATATTTTAAAAGAATGTGATTTAATTAATTATTTTTTAAATGTAATACTAGATTTGTAAAAAACATAAAACATTGAGATTAAATTGTACTTTTTACCAAAAATATTACTTTTAATATATGATTCCGGGTGGATTATAATAGATCCAATACTATAAAATAAATTTCACTTGTACTTATTTAATGCGACCAATAAATTACAACATTTTAGTTTAATTATAAACAAAAACCAATATTACTTCAACTTGGAGGCTAATAAAGAATTGTCTATTTTGGATACCAAAATATAATTTGACCATTGAAGCCACTTGTATTTGATGTTAGGGTCGTTTGTTTTGGGTTGAATTGGGTCAGGCCTATTCTTATGGAAGGTGGTGTTAATCCAAATATATATTTATTTTAGAATGTTAATATTTTCTATTAAAATTATATTAATTGTGACTCATGTGATGTTTCATTACTTTAAATTTCTATAATGATGTAACATCTACAGTTCTTATTTTATCATACTTAATTTTAATATAAATATAACTTTTTATTATTTATTTAAATTCAAATTTATTTGAGTATGCCAGAGACATCTAAAAAAAAAAAATACTGTCTAAGTTCATTATATTTAATGTGTTTTTACTCTACATGTATAGAAATAGTGTGGGTAAGAAATATCCAAATTTATGAGCCATTACCACCCCAATCCTGTTTCGACCGAAGTATTAATCATTACGGTGTCGCATTAGGACAAAAGAGTTCTGCTAAGTGCTACCACCACTTCCAAATTCTTGTGGTTTTGCAACTATTTCTTGACTAGGGAATATCCTCGTTGTTTCGGATTTGACTAGGGTAAATGCTACAAATATTGAATTAATGCTAAGTACATCTATATTACTCCTTTTATTTCAAAATATAAGAAAAATTATATTCAAAATATAATGAGAATTATTTGTTGAGGGTTTAAATATTAAAAAGTTCTTAATAAAACGCAAAATAAACATTTAAGGGTCTAATGAGACAGAATAAAAGTTGAATGACTTAATAGAAGGAAAGTAATAGTTGAGGAAATTAAAAACTACTTATTCCTTTAAAGATCATAAACCTTTCATTATTTGATAATGTCTCTAATTAATCTCTCATACTCTCTTACCATAAATTATCTTGATAAGAAATTTTAAAAGATCATTTAATTTACAATGAACTTGAGCCACTAATAACTTATCATTATTTCAATTATTTTGGAATATCTAAACTTAAAGCTAGCTCGTGGCTTGATCTAAAATACAACTGAACATGAGTCTCAAAGATAATCGAACCAAAATGAAAATCAAACAAAAAAAACCCCAAATCAAAAGTTAACTGTTGGCCATTTGACTTTTCAAAATCGAATTGTACCAAAAAAAATTTGGTTGTCTTGAGTTATCCTAAATTGAAAAACTAAGATTGTAATTGAGTAGAATCAGTTTTATTTTTAAATATATATATATATATATATATATATTTTTGTATGCTAATATTGAATTGCTTGCATGGTTAAATATACTGTTATTTTAGTACTATTCAACATATTTGAGAGGATAATCTTGTCTATTTTAAGAACTTATTAATGTGTCAGTTTTCTGAAAAAATCTTCATGTCACTTTTTATTTCTATTTGAAAGTTTTTCTAAAAGTTTTTTAACAAGTAAAAAAACACAAATGACAAAATTAAAAATAAATTCATACTGAAGTTGAGTTGGGTACGGGCCAAGGGTAGGGTAGGGTAGATCCGGATTCGAAAAACTGTTAGACTAAAGAAGGGAGGTGTGGTTAGAGTTTAAATACTTGTTTAGACAATGATTAGAGGGGGAATTAGTTGTCCAAATCAGGATTAAATACATGCATCCATTTGCCTGTTATCATTAGCTCAGCTGCTATTCATCTTTTTTAGCTTTCTTCTGGTCTAAAGAATCATCATGTGTCCTTTATTATGAATGAAGCATGCTCTTATCCATGGCCCATCTGCTTCATATATTTATATATATGTCACATATATACACTTATTTAGTTTTATTATTATGATTATTATTATTATTTTTTCATATGACTTGTGCTGACAATCAAGATTCTTGCACCCAGGTTTGTTGAATTATGGGCAGAACTCAAGTGCATTCAGAGAGAGATGCTGCACAATAAAAGACATCATAGGCCACTGACTTCAAGGAATTGAATTCAATACTTAGGGTTAACAAATTTGCATAAAATAAAATCATTTGTTATAGTCTAGTACTTACTTTATTCGATTGAAATTTGTGTGTGTGTGTGTTTTAAATCTTAGGAAATTAATTAAATTAAATTCAGATTTTGGGAAAAAGATTAAATGGGTGATAATTTAACCCACGCTTCCCTCTGAAATAACTTATTCTATATTTTGTCAAACCAATTCAAGAAAATGGCTTTTATTAATTATTTTTTCAGCTGATCCAAGAAAATGGCTTAATTATTGTGTGATTTATTTTAATTAATTTAATTTATTATGGTCCCCTTTTAAGTGCATTGATCCTAGGATGTTGGATGAACAAATAAAAGTATCATTGTCACCAGAGGACATACGGAGGTTATAAATAGAGTAAAAAAAAAAAGAGTTAATCTGATGACATGTAAAAATGGTTATAAATTCACATTTTCTCTTTATAATTCTTGATTAATTTAAGGTTTTAATTTTCAATACCCCCCCCCCCCCATCAATTAATTTGGATATTCTTTTATAAAACTGTTTCATAATATATGTTGTTGTACTCATAACATGTATTGATTTTATTATTATTCTTATTATTTTATTTTTAAAATATTTTTTTAATAATAGATAGTTCACGTTTGCATCAAGAATTCTTGAGAGTTTTCTTAAAAAAAATCCTAGAGCAATTGGCAAGAAGTGTCACCATTCTTTTGTTAATTTTTAATTTCCTTGTGAATTTAGCCAATGTCATGGCGCCACAAAAATTACGAAAAAGAGTCGCACAAAGATCATGTTGTGCCTCTGCGCACACTTTTTGTTACATTTTTCAAAAAAATTAAGAGATCAAACTTTTTCAAAAGAGAAATGGCACAAATGGGGAAAAAAAAAGAAATAATTCATGCACGACTTTTGTGGTATTTTTCAGAAAATTTATATGATTAAATATTTTCCATATCTCTATCTCTATAAGGGCATTTGTCCAAATATATATTTTTCCAAATTAGTCACTTTTTTATACAATTTTTGAATAACTCTACCATGGATTAGATATAACACGATCTACTTAAATAAGAGAACAATGACTCAGAATATGAAAGTTTATAGATTAAATATATTTGTTTTACCACAAGGGGAATAAGGGTGGGATTTGAATTTCTGACCTTTAACCTTTAACTATAATTCAAAAACAATATCATTAAATTATATGATTCTGGCATAAATTAAATATGTATGAAAGAGCCGAACATATGTATAAAAAAATTGATCATGTAATAATCAACTCTAACTATTTATTTAAACTAACATAATTAAAATTATTCAACAATTTCGGATCAAATAAATAGATCTTTTAACATGACACAAAGAAAAATGAAACTCTAATTATAAAATATATATAGATCACTATGACTTGAGCAAGGAATGTTTATAAATACGAAAGCCCTAGGCACAAAAGATGAGTTCTTTTCATGTTATGCCTTATTTTTACAGGTTATAATAATCATGTTATTATACTCAAATTATTTTGGTATAACTAAAGCATCAGTGGGGTGGAGCTTCCCATGATATATTCTTTCGTAGATTTCATAAATTGAACTCGAACATTAACATATCCATTCATTTGTATTAGACATCTCAATATAATTATATATTTTTAACCAATAAAATAAAATAAAATCCTTTTGAGGTCCCATTTGCCAAGTCAAAAAAAGAGAAAGAAAAGAAAAAATTGCATGAAAGAATCAAAATTTATTTAAGAAAAAAAGGTGATGTTTGGCAATGGTCCCGACAAATTAGCATAATTTAATGAAATTGTTATAATTATTATGTAATCCAACTCATCTTTGCCTTCCACTTTAACTAGCTTTACACACTATCTCTGCATTTTATTTAAATTAATTAATCTTTACAAGTGGTATCTTTCACCCACCATCATTACAAACCCCAAAAGCTCCACACACTCCTCTGAAATATTTTAAGAGCAGGAAAAAATTAAATAGAAAATATAAAAAAAAAATAATAATAACCTCCATGGATGCATTACAATGATAAATCAATTTAGGAGTTTCTTTTTCTACGGTACATATTCTGCCAAGTAAATTAGTTTAGATTATAAGAAATTTTAACTATTTGAACTTTAATCGATTTTTATTTCAATCAAATTTATTTGAACTATATGTTATTAGTCGGACGAAATTTGAATAATTGAAAGTTTTAAGAAGATATTAAGAAAAAAAAAAAAAACAACCGAAAAAAAAAGTCAGTCACTCCCCACCTTTCACCGAAAAGTCGACACCAATGCAAAAACATTCTTGACTTTTTTTTTTTTTTTTAATAAATTCAGACCCTCTTTTATATTAATGAAAGTGGCTTTGGGAAATCTTTAATCTTGCATGAGTTCGTGTGTGCGACTGATAAAAACTATCTCCTCGCTCCCGGACTATTCTTTCCTTTTCTCTCCAAGAAACACGCAGTTTACACACATTGAGTGTGTGATGAGCCATGCCAGACCTGCTCTGTCTGCATACAGCTTAAAGGGGTAGTTTGTCTCAACATTATTCGTATTCAGTGGCTTCAGGAGGAGGATTTTCAACTTCCCAAAGCTAAAAATTGAATCTTTTTCTGGACATGGGTGTTGTCACTGTTGCTGAACTGAAACCAAGCATCTCAGGAAAGAGGTCTTTTCGTCCCAGTTCAAGTGCAAGACACGTTACTGAATGGTAATAATTTCCTCTGTTTTTATAACATTTAGCACCTCCAATTTCATAAAGCTACAATTTTTATGTTTAATTGGGAAATGGATTGATATGCCCAATATATTTTATACAGTATCCAGTATCCAGTATCCAGTGTCATACATATATGTATGTATACATACATACATATGTATATATATTATAAAAAATATGAAACCTGAATGTAGATTCCCATTTTGCCGATCTTGAAATTTTGAGTCTGTGGAAAAAAAAGTTGGATTTCTTGGTTTTTGGTGGGATTTTCATTGAAGCTGAATTGGGCCACCAATCAAGAAAGTTGGTAGGGTACTTATTTTTCGGGTAAATTGCAATATGCTCGTATGTGGTTTTTAATTATCGCCAACCTGACGTGATTTTAGAATTATATGAAACTCTTCACTAGTTTTAATAATTAAGCATCCACATTTTCAAGCAAAAATATTAACACCATTGATTTTCTTACTGTAATTTTTTTCACTGTCAGCTGACTTTAGCAAAGGTTTATCGAACTTGAGGGTTTGACAGGAAAACGGGAAAAAATTAACAGCATTAAAGGGCCCATTCACGTGCTTCATATTTCTACGGATAGTCGATAATCGACTTAGCTTCTTCAATTCTATTACAGAAACACAATCTGTTATGAATTCTTGCATTAGTTATGGGAGATCAACAATGGATTTGGCAAGATTTAGGTATCAGTAGTCAGATGACAGTTCTGTGAAGCAGTTGTAGGATTGTAATGTTTTTATTACAGACATGTGCATATGTCTTGAAAAAATGATACCTATCAGTGACCAATAATGCATGTTTCCTCTGTTTGCACGGGATGATAAGCCGGTTGAGGCCCCAGGCCCTTGGTTCCCTGCTAAACAGGACAAAAGAAACACAATACAATTCAGTTGACATAAGTTAAATATAGTAACTTTTCATGTTACACTCATTGCCTTGCATTCTTGCTTGTCTATTTTCGGTTTACCAAGTTAACCTTGCGACACGGGCCTTATCATTAAAGCTGTATAGATTGAGCTGAGGTTGCTGTCTTTGTGTCTTATGTTTAGTTCTGGGCCATCTATATTATGGCTACAGATTCTTTAAGGCAAAAGATGAGCAACACAGTCCACAGATATCAAGATTTCGCTGAGTAAATTGTCCATATATGTGCTCCAGAATCATCGTCTGATTCCAGCATGGGGATGGATGTGTAGGAAGAAGATGCAATTTTTTTGTTTTCCTCGTTCTGGATTTGTTTTGTGAATTGTTATTTGATAAATAGCAAATTGTTGTATTTTGTTATGCAGGCCAATATCTGATGTTTCTAGTGATCTGACGATTGAAGTAGGAACAGCAAGCTTTGCTCTTCACAAAGTAAGAACAGTCTTCGATTTCTTGATGGGATTTTCGCACTCAAAATTACATAATTTGATCAAGGCCAGAAATGTTTTGTTTGAATCTGAGTAGAGAAGATTGTGTAGCTATACCCATCAAATGATTTACAAGCCTGTGTTTAAAAATTTACTTGCAATTATCTCATGGATTTGAACTGTAGACACCAAGAAAAGATGATGCTATAACTACTGATGTTTAATGATTGAACTAATTAGAATTGATTCTTAGATGATAACATAATATGGATTTCTCCTGCAGTTCCCTCTAGTTTCTCGAAGTGGAAGAATACGAAAACTGCTGCTAGAAGCAAAGGATTCCAAAATAACGAGGCTGAATCTCTCCGCCATTCCTGGTGGATCCCAGGCGTTCGAGCAGGCAGCCAAGTTCTGTTATGGGGTGAACATCGAGATTACAATGTCAAACGTGGCGATGCTTCGATGCGCAGCCCATTTTCTTGAAATGACCGAAGAATTTTCTGATAAGAACCTTGAATCCAGGACCGAGTTTTACCTCAAGGACTCTGTCCTAACGAGCATACCTAACTCAATATCGGTTCTTCATCACTGCGAAAGTTTATTGCCAGTTTCTGAGGAAATCAACCTAGTGAGCCGTATAATTAATGCAATTGCAAATAATGCATGCAAAGAGCAGCTAACCTCAGGTTTGTCCAAGCTGGAGCATAACTTCCCCTTAAAACCTGGGGCGGAGGCTGACATGGCCTCGGATTGGTGGGGAAAGTCGCTCACTCAGCTGAATCTTGATTTCTTCAAAAGGGTTCTATCAGCAGTGAAGACGAAGGGGTTGAAGCAGGATTTCATCAGCCGAATTCTGATAAACTACGCGCAAAACTCGCTTCAAGGTCTCGTGGTAAGAGATCACCATTTGGTGAAAGGAAGTGTATCAGATCTCGATTTTCAGAAGAAACAAAGAATCACAGTCGAAACAATTGCTGGTTTGTTACCCACACAATCGAGAAAAAGCACAGTCCCAATGGCGTTTCTTTCGAGCCTGCTGAAATCTGCAATATCTGCATCAGCATCAACGTCTTGCCGGTCCGACCTTGAGCGTCGGATTGGCCTGCAGTTGGATCAAGCCATTCTCGAAGATATTCTGATTCCGGCTAATTCGCATGGGAATAACCACAGCCCTTTGTATGACACAGATTCGGTTTTGAGGATTTTCTCCATGTTCTTGAATCTTGATGAAGATGATGATGAGGACAATCAACTGAGAGACGAAGCCGAGATGATGTACGACTTTGACAGCCCGGGTTCTCCGAAACAAAGCTCAATCATCAAGGTCTCCAAATTGTTGGACAACTATCTTGCAGAAGTTGCATTGGATTCAAACTTGAGCCCATCAAAATTTACAGCACTTGCAGAGTTACTGCCTGATCATGCTCGTATGGTTGACGATGGATTATACCGAGCGGTAGATATCTTTCTCAAGGTGAGCCACCGTTGAATCCTCAAACTCTATGCATATATATATATGTATGTATGTACATTTGATGATCACCTTTTTCTGACAGGTTCATCCCAACATGAAGGAGTCGGAACGTTACCGTCTATGCAAAACGATAGACTGCCAAAAGCTCTCACAAGAAGCATGCAGCCATGCGGCTCAAAATGAAAGGCTACCTGTTCAAATGGCAGTTCAAGTGCTCTACTTTGAACAGATCAGGTTGAGGAATGCCATGAACGGAGTAGGAGGTCAAAATCAGTTCTTATTTGGCTCGATGAACGGGCAGTTCCCACACCGTTCAGGCAGCGGGGCAGGAAGCGGATGCATCTCACCACGGGATAACTACGCATCAGTTAGAAGGGAAAACAGGGAACTAAAGCTGGAAGTTGCACGAATGAGGATGCGGCTGACTGATCTTGAAAAAGACCACGTCTCTATGAAACAGGAGCTCGTGAAAACACACCCTGCGAACAGGCTATTCAAATCCTTTACAAAGAAACTAAGCAAGCTCAATTCGTTGTTTCGCATTAGAGATATGAAGCCTATGGGGGGCAAGGCTAGTTCGGAGAGCCGGTTTCTCTTTCAAAGGAGACGGCGCCATTCGGTTTCTTGATCATCTTCACTTGTAAATAGATAAGAGTGTATAGGTTCAATATTGTGTTTTTGTTTGGTTTTGAGGTTTATAGTGCTGAATTTTTTCTATGTTTTCAAGTGAAATATGAAATGCTTGTCTGTGTATTTTTGATGAGTTCTTCAAAAACAGAAGTGTAAACTTGTTTTTCCAGTTGTGTCTTCAGGAAATTATTATGAGATTCATTCCTTTTGCACAACATTTTCTGACATCTTTCCTACCTTGTATATCTTCCCCACATGTATGGATCCAGGTCCTTAGCTTTGGGGTATCACAACGTGTTGTGTTGTGCTCTCCACACATTTTCGTTTTGATCACAGACCAAATCAACATGTTTGGGTTTAACAGTGTGTTTTGGCGGCACAACGGAGCATGTGGTGCTGAGGATCCATGTCCCATAATCTGGTCAGGTTGCAGATTTTATCAATTACTTTCCAAAATCAAGAAAATGTCCAAAATGAACTTTCTGCAGAACTTAGTCAAATTTCTGATAAGTCATTTCATTTTATTACTGATTAAGAATAATTATAATAGGCTTGTTTAGCAGCCCAGCCCAGCCCAGTCCAGTCCAGGTATCATGGGGAGCTACAAGTGACTAATAGTAATTAGTGCACCGTGCGGCTAGCAGTCGACACTTTCAATGCTTCGGCCTTACCAACACGAACTCGCTTTTAAACTTGTGCTGTTGCAATGCAATTACACTCGGAGGTGTTTTAGTGGCAAAAAAAAAAATAAAAGAACCAATTGCAAAAAAACTTACTTTGTATTAAAATATAGACAACAATTACAATATGCAGATTACAATTGATAGCAATGATGAAGAGGGGGCCTCATGTTCACCTCTCTTCGAATACCATATCCCCTTATAGTAGTGAAAAATTAAAAAAGACTAGTGACAACACTAGACATTAGAAAACTGAAGAACGCGACACAATTCCAAGTAAGAATAAAACTATATATATGATACAAAAAGTCCTACATCTAAAGATTTGGACTTCAAAAGAGTGCAGGAGAGCTGCAGGCGTTGGTGGCCTTCCTACGAAGTCGGACATCCATTGGTGAAGAGTGTGGAACGGGCGTTGGACGACCTCAAGTATAAGATTAATCACAAATAATAAGATTATTGTGAGGGTTTGAAATATGCAAGGATGAAATCCTGTAGCACAAAGGAGGTATAGGTCCAATTTCACAGGTGAGAAGTTGTAGAAATAAAAGATATAGGCTGAATTTCATTTCATGAGTATATTGCTCGGCCCAGGGGCAAAATTTCATCCGGCCCAGTCTTGTTGCAAGAGTTTTTTGTAAGTCCAATAAATACAAGGCCCAGCAGGCTATTAGCCCATTTATCCAGGTAATAGAAATTTCCCGTTATGTCCCTGCAGAACAGTGTCGTAGGATTTGGACAGACCAATTTCCTTCTGCCGAACAGTTTCTCTGAAAATCTGAAAATTGGTGCCAATTTTTTTGTCAACAGTTTGTATGAACATGTCGTTTTCTCTATCAAGGCTCCCCCTTTCAAGATTCTTCAGGTTTTCTTCACTCAATTTGTTTATTTATTCATATATTTTTTAAAATTTGATGTATTACATCTACACTGCGTGTGCGAGTGCCGATTTCGTTGCTTTTGTTACGTATTGTTCTTTCTAGATGATGTTTTCCCCTTGGGTTGTGTACATTTTATGGTGCGTTAATACTTATGAGTTGAGAAAAGGAATTTTCTTCTTGATTTGTTTGGTAGTTTACAGTTATTTTTATTTGATAGTTTATGTTAGTTGTTGCGATGAATTTTATTGATTAGGTATTGAGAATCGCATAAGATTTTATTTCTTATTGTTGAATTGGAATTATGTGTTGAATCCCATGAAACCGATCATTATTGTTGTGGAACCATCACTGTTTGTGAAGTCTTGTTATCGTGCATTTGGAGCAAAGATTGGGTTTAAGATTTTGATAGGAGAAAGATGAGCGTTCATAGTATTAGCTTCTGCATAAGGTGATTATTAACAGTATTATCCAGTTATTTCTTCTTTTAGACGTTTATCGGTTAAAGATGTCTTGCGCCTGGTATTACTAGCATTGGTTCAAACCATACTCTCAAAGGTTGCTCTGTTTTCATTCTTGATTGAGTAGTACCCCGTTGATCCAAGTACAAAATCAAAATTATTTTCTTAATAGTGGTTCAAACCAAATGGCTCTTCGTCTCAAAGGTTGCTCACTCTTGATTGAGTGGTACCTCGTTGATCCTAGTACAAATCAAAATATTAATTCCTTGATCTGATGTGATAGTTGTGCCACAAATAAGGCTTTTGTTGTTTCTTTCTTTTCACAGGAGGCTGGAGCAGGACATGGAAACTGTTGTCAAGGTACTGCAACCGGGACCACTGGGGATAATAGAACACAAGTTTACTGATGAGGAGATAAAAAGAGCAAATGCAACTGTAAAGATAGCAGTACAGAATTGGCGAAGGACTGCTTACAATGAACGGGATAATCCTATCTTGAAAGATTTCATAGACGTCGAGGCATTTACAAGATGATCGGTCCAATTCATAAGCTGTCTGGTCTTACATGCTTCAACAGGTCTACCGTTTGCCTCTTTCATGGATGGGTTCTTTTCTTTAATCCATAGATCGAATGTGAGTTATGTTTCTTGTGGTCTGTCTGCTGCCTAACTCAGTTATTGTTTAAAACCATGAGTAATCTGTAAAATTTCTTTGAAATCAATGGTTAAACATTCACTTGTGAGGCATTCTATTTGAATATATTTTTGAATTTACTGCACCGAGGATGTACAATAATTTTTTGCCAATACTGAATCAATGAGATATTGGAACTGATTTATTTTTGAGACATTTGAACTAAATAGAATATATAGTAAGATCACTATGTATGCCTTCTTTCCTTTGAATCAATTTCCATGTACACAGGGGGGAGGATAAGCTTTAGCTTCCAACTAATAAGGTTCTTTGAAGAAGGCAACATATATTATACAACATATAGAGAATATTATTACCAAAATATCGAAAGTGAGAGCTTGCTTTGCCTGATCATTAAGCTCCATGTTTCTCCCTCCCAACCTATCCACCATATCTGGAACTGATTCCCAGTTCTCTAACTCTTTCATGTATGGGTCTTCTAGCTTCATCCTCATTTTCTCTGCTTCTCGACTTGCCGCCTCCTGAGCCAGTGACCAATCGTAAAACCTGCGGGTCTCTTCATCGCTCAGGACATCATAAATTTCTCTTAATTTCATGAACTTCTCTGATGCTGCTCTTAGAGGAAGTACAGTTGTGTCTGGATGATACTCCTTTGACAATCTTCTATAGGCCGCTTTAATTTCTTCTAGATCAGCATTTGTAGGTACTCCTAGAAACCTTATTAGGATCATAAACACAGAAAATGATTACTCAGGAAACCAATCAATTCTGGAAACTAAAAAAAATTGAATAAGATTTGAGGCTAGTTAGTACTGATAATGTGAATCAGATGAACTGTTGAGCAATTCTGAGAATTTTTCCCCAAACAAATCATTGTCCTCTTTAGCCTGCTCTTCTGTTGATTCTGAGCTAGTTCCCCCTATCCAGCCCTCATCCTCATTCTCCCAATGGATTCGTGTATCGACTTCGGGAGGGGCCGGCTGCCTCTGCCCGCCACTTGAACCTTGCACTGCCAGGACAGTTAAGCCGCCACGGCCACTGTTGTGCCTGATTTTTGTTATCCTCTGTGTTAGAAGCTCAATTCTGGGTTTGCTGGTTTGGGTTATGAGTGAAGGTGAGAATGAAGCAGATGGAGTTGGTGTTGGTGTGGCCATGGGGATAGGAGGGAAAGTCTGGTACTGTTCTGAAGTTTGGATTCAGAACAGGACCAGGTGGGGTTTCAACATCTCATCTTTCTGTGTGGCTCAGGTTCTTGCTGGACAATTGATTTTTTAACTTTTTTATTTTTTTTATTTTTATAATTATAGCTCAAAATAATAGAGAGAGAGAGAGAGAGAGAGAGAGAGTCCATCTGAGGTTGACAGTGTAAAGAAATTATGGAATGAACTATCATTATCCAGGAATTCATTACGAAGGAATTAAAAAAAAAAAGGACATAACTTGGATTTCTGTGATAACAAAATAAGCAAAATATATTCATGTCAATATTGTATTGGAGTCCGATACTCCTGCAAATATTTTGATTTTGGTAATAATTTTTCTTTTCCTAGTTTTGTTAAATTCTCTCTCTCTCTCTCTCTCTCTCTCTCTCTCAAAATAATGTACGACGGAAGCATGTCAGTATTTGCAGTGTTTTTGGTCCATATTACTCTGTCCGTACTTGAATATTGCAAAATTTGCAATTTCAGCCCCCAACACATATCTTCTCCACAATGACAATACTCGTATATTTGATTTAATGTGCACAAATAATATAGAGTAAAAACTTCTTAAGTTAATAAATTTGGGATGAGTCAAAACCTATTAATTTATAAAATATTAATTTAGTCTATAATCCAAATAAAATTATTAAATTCAAGTAATTATTAATTTATCGAATTTCAATTTAATAATTTCTTCTGTATAATACATTATCCATCATGGGCTAGGTGTCATTAAAGGAGGGAGTCTATTTTTCCCCTTTTCTTTTAAAAGTTAATATGATTTAGGCGAAAAGAAATTAGAAATAGACAGAATGTTTTAAGATAAAGTTGGGGGACAAAATGATAGATGACATAATTTTTAATCCCGTTAAAGTTAGGGATACAATATAGGAAATTCAAAATGAATTTATAAAATTTTTAATGGTTTTAGGAGTAAACTTACGTAATTATAAATCACATATTATGTATCTTGGTAAAGAAGTTATATATATACACTCTAAACTACTCAAAAAAGAAAAAAAAGAAAAAAGATAACAAGAAGAAGATGATTAAGGCCCCAATGCTATTCAAGTAAGCTTGCGCAATATAGACGTACAAGTACAATTATTTGGAGAGTAACAAACTTCTATATTATTAACATGTTTGTTATCTATGTGTACACATATTGCATAAATCGAGACAATGAATAATTTTACTATTAGACGATAATACCACTTATTTTTCGATAAGCAAACTCTTCTATCTCCATCGTGTCCATCAATTTTTGATAATCTTTATGTATACTGAAGAGTGATTTAGTAGTTTAAATTATAAATTGTTGGGAATAAAAAGAGCGAAAACATTCCTATAGCTATGGTAAACTCGTAGTAATGTGTCCAATATTCATATATTAAAGGTCACAAATGCAGAATTTATATAAGAAAATTAGTTTAATTATACATCAGTTGAGGTTTGTATTAATAGGTGATTGGTAGAAAGAGATACAAAAGGAAGATTACATCGAAAGTCAAGTCATTAAAGCATATGCATAAAAGTTAATGACCGACTATTCATATATAAAGCTTTCTCTACTACTCTTAGAGATTTATTTTCTTGAAAATGCTATACCCATATAGCTTTAGCCTTCTTGAGTAGTGGGACCAGCTCTCCTTTCACATGAAGGCTCATCACCTCATCGGCACCGCCCACCAGTTCCTGGTCGATGAACACCACCGGAAAGGTCGGCCTCCGCCCCGACGCTGCCACGAGTGCCCTCTCAAGCTGCTGCCCGTTGGGCAGCTCGTCGAGCTCATAAACAGCATGATTTGCTCCAAAGCTGCATATCAGTGTCTTGATGGTGTGAGACATGCAGCAGGTGCTCTTGCTGAATATCACCACCGGTTTGTCCGCTGCAAGACTCCTGATTGCCTCCATGTTTGTGGCGGAACCCTAGTTATGTGCCGGAGAATGATGTGTAGGCTAATGTAGGTGGGATTTGAATGTATGTATATGTATATGGAAGTGATTAGGGTTTTCTTTGAAGGATTGGAGATGACTTTGTAGTTGGAGAAAACTTGTTCCCTTGTGGAGTATAAATAGGAGGGTGAGGAGTATCTTCATTTCATATTTATTTTATCAGTACATATCATGTATGAGGTGAGCTAGTGAAAAAAATACAGATACATTAAATATGTACGGAAGAAATGAGAATATGAAGTGGGAGGAGGTATTCATCCATTCAAATATTTTTGCCCTTTTCTTCCCTTAAAGGGCAAAAACGGTGGAAAGCTAAAGGACTTGTTCTGAAAGATATTTGGTAGATTCTTACAATATTTTAGGATTTGTGAAAGAACAATGCTCAAACGCGATTGTCATTTTAGCATGTCTATCTCCTTACGGGAAACCAAGTTGTACTTGTGAAAGAAGTCAAGTTGCAGATCAAGAAAATCAATTTGGCATATTTGATATATATATATATATGTGTGTGTGTGTGTGTGTGTTTATTAAATAATTGTATACATCGTATATCTAAAGGGTGTATGTTATCTTGCATCCTCATGTGAGCTTGTCATGTCACAAACAAACACATAACAAAGTTCGTATAATATCAGCAAATGAACATCCATTGGTGTGTAGGGTAATATTTTTCTATATATTTATATATACACAAACACTACCTAATTATCGAAATTTTGTAGTTTGGTCATTGTTTGTTATAATTATAATTTAACCTTGTTTGTACAATTAGATGTAAGTTGGGTCAATTTGTGAGATGCGTATGAAATTCACTTGATGAATGAAAGATTTATTTTAGATCTAATTTTAATAGCTCTAATTATACACCATGTAGAAAAAAAAAAGTCTAAATTAGTTAAATTATAATTTTTTTTTCATTCCTCAAAAATAGTATTTTTTTTTCAAGACATTGGACATATAGCACTTAGTTCAAAAATTGATTTAAATTGTATCCTGCTCATAATTGATAACTTTAATTAGATTGAAATTTCAAAATATCAAAACCAAACAAAAATGATTCCGTATTAATAACGTTAATTATACACACAAATATATATATATATATATATGTGTATACATATTTACAATATACAGATATATGTGTCTGTGTGTATGTATATGCGTGAATAAATCCATCAGAACACATGTTGGATGGTATGATTGAAGAATCAGCTAGGTGGAACGACATTTGGTATTATCCATTTACTGTTTATTTTCTTCTTTATATCATGAGAATATTCCCATTTCTTTCTATTCAAGGGAAATATAGAGCTTTTTTTTTTTTTTAATAAATATAATAGCCTAATAGATCAATTTATTCCATAGAAGCTACAATTCTCAACTCCTTATTTGAAGATTTGTTGGGATTTTTATAACAACATAAAATCTAAAATAAATAATAAAAGTTTATAACAAAACATTTTCCTCTAGTTAGTTAAAGATAAGGACAACCCAACATTTTCCACATAATTACCTAATTTATATATTTATATAAGTGAATCTCTTGTGTATCGGGTGCACTGTTTACTTTAGAAATATTAGTACTGATTGTTATTACTACTTTTTAAAGATAAATTAGTAGTAATATTTTTCAAATAAATAAGTAATACTGTAGATTGGGTAGCGTGATGCACCCGATGCATATAAGCTTTTGCATCTATTTTTAATTTTAAAGAAGAAGTTATTTGTTCCACGTGTCAAATGGAAAAAAAAATATTTTTTTTAAAGATTTCTATATAAAAAAAGTATTTACCATAAATATTAAAGGATATAAAAAAAAAATGATTAGTATGAGAAAAAAGGCAGGTCAAGCACAAATCATATTTCATTCTCTTAAAGATTTTTGGATAACCTATGTAGTATACAAAATTTACTCTAGACAAGTTTAGGGGTGCAAAAATGACTCGAAATAAAGAAATTGAACCAAATCGAATGATTCAATTCGGCTTGAACCAGTTATATATGTTTAAATGGTTCGATTTGGTTACAAATATTGTAACTGAATTAAAAATCAGTTCGATTGAATTTTTATTTTAGAAAATCGGTCAAACGAACTGAATTATGTAAACCTATATTTTTTAAATATTCATTTTAGTTTATATTATTTTTATTTCTTGAAAATTGTTTCTGCCCTATTCAGTATATATGTATATAAATTTGTATATATGTGTGCAGACATTTAGAAAATACATAAATGCATACAAATTCTATAATTTTAATTTAAAAGTAAAAAAATAAAAATAGACCGGGTCAAATACAAATCAACTAAATTGACCGGATGCTCGATCCTAGTCAAGTATATAAGTCTTTTACACTAGAAAATCTTACTGGGTAAAAAGAAAAGGCATAAATCATTTTAGTTTGATGTGATATATCACAAAATAAATAGGGTTAGGGTGAAATAAAAGAAAAAGACATTCTTAAACTTTCCTTCTTTCCCTATTGGCCCATTGCACATATGAATTGAATTGTCACCAATTAAAAATATTCTCCACTTGTTGCAAAATAATTAGTGTAATAAAAATGTGAGAAATGCTAGGTATCCTTATCATCATGTGATTCTTAGTGAAAAAGGACACATTTTGTCCATTAAGGATTAGTTTGGTCGGTCGTATAGTAAAGAAGTTATACTTTTGCATAATTAAATAATATTAAAAGGGTAATTAGCCAATTTAATCAAGATTCTTTGCCTCTGAAGGAGGCTAATTATAGATAGATGAGATGCATGTGGGGAATTTCTTTTTGGGTCTAATAAGTGGTTAGTGGAGAATTTTAATGGTGGGTAATTAGAGATTAAGTAGAATACTTAACCTCCATTATGTGAGGAGAAGGATTAAAGACACAATCTTTCATGTATTTAAGAAGTTGTGGTTTAAAGGCAACCTTTAGTTACTTTCTTAAAGTTGCTGATGTGTCACTTGATGTGTCACTTGACTTGTCAAGTTTCTTTACTTCCATACCGACATCAGCTTTATAATTTCTTATTGACAATAGTTTATACTTTTTTCGTTTAAAAAAAAAAAAAGAGTTATTTCTTTAAAGAGTATAAATTTATATTTATTAGATTTTTTAATTCGTTGATTTGACTTTTTTTGAATATGGAGGAAATATAATATAGCACAAAGAATTACTCCATTCGTCCCAAAAAAAAAAAAAAAAAAAAAAAGAGTTCGATTTGAGTGATGTATTATTTTATTTTTAGGCAAATTAAAGCGAACCATGTTATAACCATCAATTTCACTTGTGCACCTTCGATTATTTGGTAATTTGAAAATTTTAGCTATTAAAAATATCATTGTCATAAATATAAAGTAGAAAACTCAATTAATAAAAATACTAAAGTGAATCTCTTGTGCATCAGGTGCAAACCGTGCAATTCAACAAATAATATTTTTATAGGTAAAATAAGTAATACATTATAGTTAAAAAAATAATACGATTAAAAAATTAACATTAATATTTTTTAAATAATAAATAAATACCTTTTGAAGGTAACAAATAATACATTTCAATAGTAATATTCTCAAGTAACTAAATATATTTTTTATTTAAACAAATAATATTATTACATTAGTTTGTACAGAACATCTAATGCACATAAAATTTTGCTTATCGATCTTTGATTTTCAAGCACAATTTTGATTTTTTTAGGGATGAAATATATTTTAGAAACATGATCACTTTTAATTTAAAGAGAGGGAGGATTATATAATATACTACAACTAATGTACACATGTATATTATTGAAATGAAATATGACTTTACACTACTCTCAACTAAGATAAAGCCCCTATATTCCAGGCAAAATATGGAGATATTATAAAAGTATAATTAACTTTATCTTTTAGAATCTTTATGGAGACACTTCGAAAATGCAAATGCAAATACAAAATATGTGTTCATGTATTAAAATTAAAATGTAATTTAATCGAGACATTTTCAAAATCCCTAATTAGGAATACCACCCCACCTCCACCCTCCACCCTCCACCCTCCACCCTCACAATATATATATATATATATATATATATATATATATATATATATTTGTATGTGCAGCAGTAGCATCAAAATTGAGAGTAGCAGTAATAATGAGTTTTTAATTTACCAGAAAGAAAAACAAAATAGAAATAAAAACTTGGAGTAGGTAAGAAGTCTCACTTCCAAAAGATCTAATTCTTACCACTAAATTAAAGCAGCGGTTATAATTCAAAATTGATGTCCCAACAGAAACTTAATTGATCCCACCTAGATAGCTAGCCCTTTAGGTTGCGTTCGCTTGATTTGGGCATGGCTTTTCAATTTCGGTTCTGAAATCATTGGCTTTTCATTCAATTCGGTTTTTTTATTTTTTATTTCATATTTTTGGCCTACCATCCAAAAAAAAAAAAAAAAAAAAAAAAAAAACTTGGAACCAATAAATTTGAGAAAAGTAATATTTGAACCTTTGGTCTCCTTAAAAAAAAAAAAGTCCCTTACCACCGAGCAAGATTGAGTTTTTATATTAGTTTTAAACATATATTATTTTATATCAATATTTTGGAATGATTTCAAAAAATATTAGAAGTGAAATAAGTGGATATGAATCAATATGTTTTATAAAAGTAGATCCTAGGTTTTCTATCCTTTACCAATAAGCCGATGGAATTTTCTTAATTTTCAAATTTTTTTATATTATATCATATGTTAGAAATAATTAAATTTAACAAAATTTATATATTTATAATTCTTATCGTAATTGAAAAAGTTGAAGAAGAAGATATAATTTGTCTAATATTGTGTGAGTGGTGAAAGGTTGACATTCAAAATTTAAATTAATTTCATCATTTGTCTAATATTATCCGTCATTTGCTTCTTGTTCAGACTTTATCATTATTTTGAATTTAATTACATTAAAATTAAAGAATAAATGTTGAGAATAATATGTTTTTAATTGCTTTTTTGGTTTTGATGTTGAGACTTTATTTTGGTAATTTCTTTTATAAAAATTTTACGTCACTCGTTATTAAATGAATTTTTTAATTAAACAAACAATGCTATTATATTTCAAATGAACAAGTATCATAGTTAGGGTTGTTGTCGCTGGGCATGACTAATACTTTTTTAGTTTACCCAATAATATTTTTTAGCTAAGCAAATAATTTTTTTAGTTAACCAAGTATTATTGAATTTTTGTGTGTTTAATTTGAATTAAATCTATACTAATATAATAACAAAGTAGTATAAGAGAAGAATTTATCATTTATTTGCAGTCAATAAATAAATATTACGAGTAATACTTTTTAGTTAACCAAATAATAGTTTTTAGCTAAACAAATAATACTTTTAAGTTAAATAAGTAAAATTGAACAATTTTTTTGTTTAATTTGAATTGAATCTATACTACTATAATAACAAAGTAGTCTAAAAGAATAATTTATCATCTATTTACAGTCAATAAATAAATATTATGAGTAATACTTTTTAGTTAACCCAAAAATATTATTTAGCTAAACAAATAATACATTTTAGTTAAACAGGTACTATTGAACATTTTTTTTGTTTCATTTGAATTGAATCTATATTAATATAATAACAAAGTAGTCTAAAAAAAGAATTTATTATTTATTTACAGTGAATAAATAAGCATACGAGTAATACCTTTTAGTTAACCTAATAATACTTTTTAGTTAAACAAATAATACCTTTTAATTAAACAATTAATATAGATCAATGTTTTTATTTAATTTGAATTGAATCTATACTAATATAATAACAAAGTAGTTTAAAAGAAGAATTTATGATCTATTTATAGTCAATAAATAAATATTACGAGTAATATTTTTTAGTTAACCCAATAATACTTTTTAGCTAAACAAATAATATCTTTTAGTCAAACAAGTAATATAGAACAATTTTTTTTTTTTTTAAATTTGAATTGAATCTATACTAATATAATAACAAAGTAGTGTAAGAGAAGAATTTATCAGTTATTTACAGTCAATAAATAAAAATTACGAGTAATATTTTTTAGTTAACCCAATAATACTTTTTAGCTAACAAATAATACATTCAGTTAAACAAGTAATATTGAACAATGTTTATGTTTAGTTCGAATTGAATCTATACTTATATAATAACAAAGTAGTCTAAAGGAAGAATTTATCATTTATTTATAGTAAAAAATAAATATTATTAGTAATACTTTTTAATTAACCCAATAATATTTTTTTCTAAACAAATAAGATCTTTTAGTTAAACAAGTATTATTGAACAATTTTTTTATTTAATTTGAATTGAATCTATACTAATATAATAACAAAATAGTTTAAAGAAGAATTTATTATCTATTTAAAATTAATAAATAAAATATTATGAGTAATACTTTTTAATTATTCCAATAATAATTTTTAGCTAAACAAATAATACATTTAAGATAAACAAGTAATATTTAACAACTTTTTGTTTAATTTAAATTGAATCTATACTAATATCATAACAAAGTAGGATAAAAGCAAAATTTACCATTTATTTACAGTCAATAAACAATATGAGTAATATTTTTTAGTTAACCTTAATAATATTTTTTAGCTAAATAAATAATATCTTTCAGTTAAACAAGTAATATTGAACAACTTTTTTGTTTAATTTTTTGAATCTATACCAATATAATAACATAATAGTTTAAAAGAAGAATTTATCATCTGTTTACAGTCAATAAATAAATATTACGAGTAATACTTTTTAGTTAACCTAATAATACTTTTAGCTAAACACATAATACCTTTTAATTAAAAAAGTAATATTGAACAAAGTTTTTGTTTAATTTGAGTTGAATCTATACTAATATAATAACAAAGTAATATAAAAGAAGAATTTATCATCTATTTGCAATCAATAAATAAAAAAATTACAAGTAATGCTTTTTAACCCAATAATACTTTCTACCTAAACAAATAATACCTTTTAGTTAAACAAGTAATATTGAACAATTTTTTTGTTTAATTTGAATTGTATCTATACTAATATAATAACAAAGTTGTCTAAAAGAAGAATTTATCATCTCTTTACAGTCAATAAATAAATATTACCTAATACTTTCTAAGAAAACTTACTAAAATTTAATTTTTAACACAATTAATCATTTTATATTTTAATATTAATTTCAAATTAATATATATTAAGAAAATGAGTAATATTGTTAAAACATAAAGTAATTTCATTTAATTAAACTAGTAATACCGTTTAGTAAAATAAGTAAGATTGAACAATTTTTTTGGTTCCATTTCTAAATACATATATATTATTTCGAAACCGTAAATGTAATAATATTATTTGTTTAATTAAAAAAATTATAACAAAGTGTGAAGTTTAGAATTTTAAGGGATAATAATTTATAAAAATGAATTTTTATACCTATCAACAAAATATATAAATAAATTCACAACCTAATAAGTATATTAATATTTTTTATGTAATTAATTTTATTTTTTAATTAAATTGAATTAAAAAAATATATAAAATTTTATTTCAATTAGTGATTACAACTGAGTAATATACTTATATTGTACAGTAATTGTAAATGATTCAAAACATTAAATAGTTGAGTTGTATTTTAATATTTTTGTAAGTCTTCCTAATTTATTGATATAAGATAATAGTGTTTCGAAATTTGTATAAATGGTTAGTCTAGCCTGATGGTAAGATGATTGTAGGTTTGTACAATATAATAGCATAAAAAAGAACAAAAACTTACTCGCGACCCGGAACCGTGCAACCGTTTCAACAAGTATTTGTACACAAATAATCCTAGAAGACCCAATTGGTTTGAACTAGATATAAGGATTTAGAAATTATTTAAGTAAATCTAAAAATTACCAAACATATATACATATATATATATATATATATAAGTAAAACGACTTTTCTAAATATGTTTTCCCGCCTAAATTTACTGACTTAAAATGTATTCATTCTATACTTATTATATTTTTGAATTCCTAAATTATTTGTATATTGTATCAATCAACTATTAATTACTCTATAAAATTTAGTCAAACGAAATCTACTAACGATTTCCTATTTTATAGCAGTTATCAAGATTTTCTAGAAATATATGCTTAAAACAATGATTTATGCAGATAATAAATATATATATAAGTAAAATGTTTGTTTTTCAATTTATTTTCTCAACTAAATGTTATTTCTAAAAATGTAAAATAGACTAAGTAGTCACATATTATTTATTTGTTAATATTTTGATTAAAGATATTACATTATTTTAACCATTAATATTGGATTTACAAAAGATTAGGAACGTTTTCAAATCCATATTCAGATTCTCTAAAAAAACAAAATTAATATTCAAATTTAGAGTAGATTTGGTGCATTAAAACCCAAATAATGAAAAATTAAAATAATTTCACTTTATTTCAAATTTTTTGTTACAATTTAATTTTCAAATATGCTATGAAAGTTCGTAAATACCTTCATATAATTATAAAATTTATTTTTAGCATAAATTATAATTATTTTTGTAATATTACAGTTATATTTTAATTTCTTTATATGAAACAATTTAGATATATAATTATTTGATTTTTAAATTATGATATTTGGCTTGAATTTTTGAAATATCTTCATAATCAAATATGGAAATTAGTAACTTAGTATAATTATTATTTTCTTTTACTAATATTTTTATTAATAGATAACATATTTTTTTACTAATAAAAACATACAAAAATAATTTTCGTGCATCGCATATGGTCTCATTCTTGTATATATAATAGTAAAATGAATGATTTTACTTTTATTATTCTATCTAAAGGTTTTCATTTTTCCATATATATATATATAATAAATTTATTAACTTTATTCAATAAAATATAGGTTTGCACTAGATATGCTTGGAATATCTGAACTTTTCAAATTATAAAATAATATTATATTTTGAGCAGATTTATTGGTATATAAATAAAAGTATATTAATATCTTCATTAAAATCTATTAACATTAGTGACATAAAACTTGTGTATAGCAAAATATATTAATTATTTAAATTCGATGATATTCTACGAGCAATGAAAATTCAAATTTTGTGCAAATTTAATATTATAATTATAATGTAACATATATATATATAATAATAAAATTTTATTGTTTTTATTTTTAATTTTTTCGTTCAATGGCACTTCCCGAATATATATATATTTATTATTTATTGTAAGCTATAATATTGTAGATATGGAATGTGTTTGACTAAATTTTAGAATAGTTGCATATATTTATAACAATTGTTTTTTAATATTTGCATAGCATGTTTATAATTTTTAAATAAATTTAATATTTTTAAAAAATATGTCACCAATATTGTTGTGCAGTATTTGATTTGAGTGATTATTAAAAAAAAAGTGCTATTTGATTTTTTTAATAATACGAAAAAATATTCTAAATTAACAAAAATCACCCATTCTATTATTTTTAAAAAATACATTAATTTGGATAATGGAGATTGAAAAATAGTGCAAATTATTTTTTTGATTTTTATTCAATTTATATTTAATTAAAAATAGTGCAAAATATTTGCTTATTCCGTACCTTATTTATTTACTTTTAAATTAATTTAGTGCATACCTATGTGAAATTCATGGGTTGTGTTAAACATGAAATTTATGTGCAATTCGGGGTTACTATGCATAGTTTTTAGAAAATTGCATGTACCTAAGTGATGAGTTTATAATAATTTTACTATATTTTGTCACGTCACATGTTTGTTAAAGTTTTGACAGAAAAAGAGCATTTAAAGTTGCACAAACCGCACCACAAGTCGTATAAATCATACATGCAAACTGAGGAATGGGCCCAAGAAGCACTGACCGCGCAACGTGAAGGGTCGTGCTCCATTCCAAAATGGTCGATTTTTGGAGTTTTGAAGCACGGATCGTGTTCCTTGATGCATGGACCGTGCTTGGTCATTTTGCATGGATCGTGCACCATTGCAAGATACACTCTTAGCCATCACGATTCATGTTTATCCTCTTGTCTATAATATATTTTCGACTGCACTTAAAATTCAATAAATTGTTATAAAAGGAGGAGAGTGGGAACAATAAAAATTATTTCTTAGAGCTAGAAATGAGTATACAAAGTAGAATTGAGTAACCAGTCATCAAAGAAGAGAAACGAAGATCGTTTCGCATAAGTCGTAGTTTTATTTATTTTCTTTTTTTCATAGATGTTAGCTATGATTGTCAATTCGTTTCCTAAAGATTACGAGTTGAGAATGACTAGCTAAACACTTAGTGATTCTAGGGCTAACACAATTATGGATTCATATGATTTGCTTTAATGATATTATTCCTTTTCTATATTCGTTTATACTTCCTTGATTTAATTGTCGTATGAAATTATGTGGCAAATAATTGCATATGTATGGTTAATCCATTATCACACAATAGGGAATAATTGATCAACGGATTAGGAATGCATAACATGAACTTTAGATTAAGCGGTTGGTAAGTATTATGAGGAGAATAAATCCTAGGAACTATTGGAAGTTAGATAACACGTTGATATTGATAAATGATCAGTGGAGTGTAATCTACTTTTGGATCTAACTCGAGAGAGAGGGTCTAATTATATTAATGATTCTCGTACAAATATAAGAATTAAATATAATTTGATACATTAAAAGAACTAGTAAGTTCTCTCATGCGATGCACAAATATATTAATTTCTTTATGAATTATTTTCATATAATTTTATAGTACAATATTATTAAAATTAAAATACATAAAATTGATATTTTTAAATATTCAATAATTTATATATGTAGCATGATTATAATAAGAGTAATAAATTTTATATATTAATCATATAACTATATAATGGGTAAAATAGAATAAATTCAATTTGGAGATTAAGGAAGTAATTATATATAGTTCAGCTAAAAGTAATAGATCAATAGATGAATAAGAATAAAACTATAAATATAAGCAAAATTATATAAAATTTATAATATTTTAAGGTTGCATATGAACAAACTTATATAATATTTTCCAGTTATAGTAACCATGTTTCAGTTGGAAAATATGGCAACTACAATAAATAGCTGATACTTCTCTTTATATATATATATATATATTAATAAATTATTATATTATATTGCTTTTGGAAGAATTAAAAAAATCTGAATAATTGAGGCATCACTTTTTGAAATATTCTAGAATTAATGTTAATTTATAATCCCAAAATTTAATTAACTTCATAATTGCAAAACCACTTTCAAATTTTTAGTGTGAGATTAACTTTCTTAATTTACAGATGAATTAGTTATTTAATAAAATTAATAATATTTTTCAATAATTAAAAAGATATTATATATAGTTTAAAAAAAAGTATATGCAAATTTACAAAGCTACTTTATCTAGTACTTCTTTTTATATATATTCATATAGATTGGTACAACACTTTTATATATTATGTATTATATATATTATATGCCATATTTACTATAAAGCATATGACGGAATTTTCTAAAAAATCTGAACAACAATATTGATTCTTAATATTAATAATGATAATTTATATACAACTAACATTATATTTATTTGAAATATGGACCAATTTTATATGTTTCACAATATGAATTAAGAATATAAATTTATTGATATTAATAGAAAATTTTCATAATAGTAATAAAAAACTATAATACTCATGGAGAATAGATTGCAACTTAATACTTATATTTATTTCGTAGTTGGGGTTTATTAGTATTTCTACTTTAGTTTGCTTTTATGGGCCTTGATACCCAAAGGACCCTATTAGTATTTATATTTCATATATGCATCATTGAACGAGAGTTTTTTAATATTATAAAACAGGATATTACCACATCTTTTCTTCTATTCATTATGTTTCTTGCTACGTCAGTTGGTATCCAGAGTCAGTCCCTGGACCACACGATGTTGCCCAAGTGCGATCATCATCAAGAACTTAACTTGCTTCATGAGCAAGTTACTATTGTAACATAGGCCCTTGCTGAGATACACACCCGACAACAAGGTTTTTTGCGCAGTTCACTCGTGATGTCAATCGCGCGCCGTCGGTTTCACCATCATGCGATGAAGACTCTGACAACACCCCTCCACAGATAATGACTCGACATTCACCATGGACAATCCTTTCACTCCACTCAAACGACAAGGCTTCCTTGCCCCTCTTGTAGATAACCGTTGGGAGAATGGTTTCCGTCTTGATATCCCATAATTCACGGGTGATAGGTCTCCCGATGACTACGTCGACTAGATTCTCACCATTACGGACCTTATGGATTTTAGGGGCATTCCCGCTAATAAATGCGACACCCTAGTTGCGACTCACTTTCGGTCGTGTGTTGCTACGTGGTGGCGGAATATGAAGCAGACTCGCCAGCGCTCAAGTAAATCTAAACTTGTGTCCTTAGATTAATTCTTGAAACATATGGACTATGCTTTCTTGCCCATGAATTATGAGAGGCTGTAATACCATCGTTTGCAAAATTTGCGTCAGGATCCACGCTTTGTGGATGCCTATACTAGTGATTTCTACGAGTTTCCTTCTCATGTAGATAATTGTGAGACTTCATTACAAATCATTTCTCGTTATATTGGCGGGTTGCATCTCCAAGTTCAAGATATGCTTAATGTATTTTGTACATTTAGTGTATTTGAGGCACATCAGCTGGCCAATGCATTGGAAACCCAATTCAACTGCTAAGATGGACCACCCCTACTATTAATGATCGATGTCCTCTGCCTCAACTGGCCTCTTCTCTTTTTACGCACTCAAGGCCCAAAATAACCCGTGTGTCCTCCGCCTACCCTCGCAGTTGGACCTCAACTCGTCTTCTCAGGTCGTTGTTTTAACTGTGGGGACCTGGGGCATTGCATGCATGCTTTCCTACATCCACAAAGTTCTTGTTGCTTACTACTAGAGAGCGATCACATTGTCTAGTATGTTGGGCATTCTATTCTTGGCTAGGAGGTTGTGGATGATTAAGTTGATACTCATTTGGAGGGCTACGTTGGCCCTTTACTAGTCTTTCATCGTGTTTTTTATTCTCTCAAGAAAGAGGGTCCTCATGATCAGCATAATTGCATTTTTCAGTCTACATGTTTGATCAATGGGAAAGTATGTAAGTTCATTATTGATTCTGGTACCTGTGAGAATGTTATTTATGATGTTGTCATCATCTCACCCTCACCCTTATAATCTTGGTTGGCTAAGTCGTGATATTTTGGTATCTGTAATTGCTCGAGTGCAAGTCTTTTCTCTATTGGTGGGCGATATTTTGATACTATTTGTTATGATGTGGTACTGATGGGTGATTATTTGGTACATCTTTTTGGAGAGTTTTGGTGTAATTTTGATGATCAATATCCCTTCACCACATGTATTTTCGAGTTAATTCCAGTTGGTAAATAATTGTGGGTGAATACTCAATTTTGGAGGAAAAGGAGCAGAATTTCTGGAAGAATCGAGCAGGGTATTTACTGGGTAGACGGGCAGTATGACCATACCAGCCAGTCGGGCCTGAACATATTATTTCTCAGCGGCCTAAGATCAATTTAAAGGCCCAATTCCACTACACATATGGACTCCCCACGGGATTAAACAACATAATATTTGTGCCTTCTGATATTGAGAAATATGAATATTATCTTATGGAATAATTGTGATATGTGCCTCTGGATATTGATGGATAAGAATTACGTGATGTGAATGATTGATTTGATATTGTATAAATATAATATTCACGAACACGGGCATGTGCATTGCATAAGTTGTACATAGTCTGTTTTGGCAGGATTGATTGATTTGGTATTGTATAAACATAACATTCACGTGCATTGACATGTGTACGCAAGGGTCGTATATTGCCTGCTTTGCATTCATTGTGTGGTGAAAAGAAATGAAAAATGTAATGTTGACCACTACTAGTGTACCGAGGCAGGTGGCATGTGAGACATAGATAGGCTTGATTTGTCAAGCCGGTGGCATGTGAGACATGGATAGGCTTTATGGTATATTGAGTCGGTGGCATGTGAGACATGGATAGGCTGGATTTGTCGGGCCGGTGGCATGTGAGACATGGATAGACTCTATGATTATGATTATTTATTGAGCTAGCTCTTTCCGGTGCACAGTAGGTGGGTCACGGGCCCTATAAAGATATAATATCCAGTACATTGGTTAGGGTTTTAGTAGTATGCATTTCACATCTCTTATAATGTTTCTTCAAGCATTTAATTTATCATACATGGATGATTTCTGCTTACTGGGCTATAGCTCACCTAGTTTGTGCATTGTAGGTGAGCATGTTGATGATGTGTAAGCTTATGGCTTACCGGGCATGTTGTTCGTGCTTCAACAAGTTTTTGGGATCGATGTACATGGATGACGACCTTTGGTGCTAAACCATGGGCGTACTATGATTTTGGCCTTCTATTTTGTTATTTAGTTTGAGTTTGTATAATGTTAATCGATTTTTGGGCGTGTATATATTTGTGTGGTTGGGATGGATACGTTTGTATGTATTGTGGATGTTTCTTGAATGTGAAAGAGCTGTGGTTTCGGGGATAAATTATATATCGTAAATATGTTACAGGTTAATGAAAAAAAAATGTACAAGTTTAAACAGGTTAGAAGTAACCTTTGTTTTGTGGGTTTTATAAGGGTGGAGGTGTCACAGAGTGGTATCAGAGCCTGATTTATGTCCTGTAGACTGTCCATGTACACGAGCTCAAACTTGTGGAGCACAACCATGCCGGTAAGTTTTATTTATCTTTGTTGTACATTATATATTTTATGAATTATATTGGCCTGTGATCTAGGATTGAGTGCAGTTGGTGGTACAATGGTGAGAACTAGACGTGAATGTAATGGGGAAAATAGAGCTCCAGAACAAAGTTCACAAGCTGCAGGCACTGGTCGCGATGCACTTATCGAAAGATTGACAGGATTAGTGGAGCGACAGTCACAACAAATTCAGAATCTAATCGAACAAAGAAATGCTGGTGGACAACAAAGGAATGAGATGAACCTACCACAGCCTCGGGTAGAACAAATGGAGCTGATTGGGGAAAGGTTCAGAAGGCTTAACCCGCCAACATTTGAAAATGCAGTGGATCCCACAGCTGCAGAGGATTGACTGAGAACCATCGAAAACATGTTTCTGGACAGCAGAGTACCATATGAGGAAAAGGTATTATGTGCATCTTTTATGTTACGGGGGAGTACAGGATACTGGTGGGACACAATGAAGGCCATCGAAAATGTAGCCACTATGACTTGGAATAGGTTCAAGGAATTTTTCAGAAACAAATATTTTACTGCTCCAGTCCGTACGATGAAAATGAATAAGTTTATACAGTTGAGACAAGGACCTATGACTGTTACGGACTATATCTCCAAATTTGAGCAGTTGTCAATGTTTGCTGAGCACATGCTTAGAACAGATGCACTGAAAGTGGAAAGGTTTGTTGAAGGGCTGAGACCGGAACTTTATAGGGATTTTTGTATGGCTGGTATGCAAAGAGTTACATACTCCCAAGTTGCTGAGAGGGCCTTGGTAGCAGAGCAAGCTGAACAGAGGATACGTCAGGCAGAGGAGATTCGACGTCAGTTCACACAAAGGTAGGGACAGCGTTGGGTAGGAAATGAAAGGAAGAGGCCACAACAGTTTCAGGGCCCAAGACCTAGTTTCCAGCTTAGACAGGGATAGGGGCAGGAACAAGGAGATTCAAGCAAGCGTCTGAGAACTGTTCAGGGTAAATCACCAGGACCACTACCCCTTTGCTCTAAATGTGGGAAACAACACAGTGGTGTCTGTCTTGTGGGTACCAGAACTTGCTATTCGTGTGGACAATCGGGACATATCTCTACCACGTGCCCAAACAAATCGAGCCCCATGACACAAGGGAGAGTACCAGCTAGAGTCTTCACCATGACCAGAGAAGATGTTGAAGCAAACCCATCTGTAGTAACAGGTAAATTTTCTATCTTTAGTACTTCATCATTTGTATTATTTGATTCTGGAGCTACGCATTCATTTGCATCCACTGAGTATGTGAGAAGGCTAGGCAGAGAACCTGATATAGCAGAGAATGATTACAATGTAGTGATTCCATCTGGAGAGTCAAAACAAACAAATCAAATATTACGAGCATGTCTTATCCTGATTGATGGTAGAGAACTTTATGCTAATTTGATTGTACTTGATATGAATGATTATGATCTAATTTTGGGTATGGACTGGCTATCGAAATATTATGCATCCATAGACTGTCAGAAAAAGATAATTACATTTCAGCCACCTGGGGAGGAACCTTTTATCTTTGTTGGAGTAAAGAAGAACTTCATATTCCCACTGATATCTGCAGTTAGAGCACACTGGTTGTTAGAAAGTGGTTGTGAGGGCTATTTGATGAGTGTTGTAACTACTGAAGAACAACATTGTCTATCTGTGGATGAAGTGCCGATAGTTAATGAATATCGGGAGGTATTTCCAGAGGATCTTCCAGGCTTACCACCTGATCGAGAGATAGAATTTGTAATTGATATACACCCAGGGACCGCCCCGATATCAAAGTCCCCTTATCGAATGGAACCAACTGAATTGAAAGAATTGAAGATACAACTGCATGATTTCCTAGACAAAAGGTTTTATCAGGCCCAACTTTTCACCTTGGGGTGCACTGATTTTGTTTGTTCGGAAGAAGGATGGCAGTATGAGAATGTGTATAGATTACAGAGAACTAAACAAAGTTACAATCAAGAACAAGTATCCTTTGCCTAGAATTGATGATTTACTTGACCAGCTTCAGGGTGCAGCAATATTTTTGAAGATTGATCTGCGATCGGGTTATCATCAGCTGAGAATTAAAGAGGGAGACATTCCAAAGACAGCATTCAGTACCAGGTATGGACATTATGAGTTTCTAGTAATGCCATTTGGTTTAACAAATGCCCCAGCTGCCTTTATGGATCTAATGAATCGAGTATTTAAAGATCTCCTAGATAAGTTCGTTATTGTGTTTATTGATGATATTTTGATCTATTCAAAGACCAAAGAAGAGCATGCTATCCACTTGAGAAAAGTGTTAGAAATTTTGAAAGAGAAATAGTTGTATGCTAAGTTCAAGAAATGCGAATTCTGGATAAATCGAGTAGTATTTCTGGGATATGTTGTGTCAGGAGAAGGAATTTCAGTTGATTCAAGTAAAGTTGAAGCAATTAACAATTGGCCACAGCCTACTACTCCTTCCTAGATACGTAGCTTTCTGGATCTAGCCGGGTATTATCGCAGATTTGTAGAAGGATTTTCAAAAATTGTATCTCCACTGACACAGTTGACTAGAAAGAATGTAACCTTCCGATGGACAGAAGCCTGTGAGCAAAGTTATCAAGAACTAAAGAGGAGGTTGACATCAGCACCCATCCTTGTAATTCCATCAGGCAATGAAGGTTTTGTGGTTTACAGCGATGCGTCGAAGAATGGTTTGGGTTGTGTATTAATGCAGAATGGAAAGGTTATATCGTATGCATCCAGACAGCTGAAAGAATATGAAAAGAATTACCCTACTCATGATTTAGAGCTTGCTGCAGTAGTATTTGCACTTAAAATTTGGAGACATTATCTATACAGAGAACGATGCAAGATATATACTGACCATAAAAGCTTAAAGTACTTCTTCACACAGAAAGAGTTGAACATGCGGCAACGACGATGGTTGGAACTAGTGAAAGATTATGATTGTGTTATCAACTATCACCCTGGTAAAACGAATGTTGTAGCAGATGCATTAAGCAAAAAGTCAACTCATAACACTATTGCGATGGCTATAATTCAGAAACAGGAGTTCTTGGACCTACAGAGAATGAACGTCGAAGTTGTATTGCATGGATTAGTGGAAGCAAAATTAGCAGCGTTAACTCTTTGACCTACCTTACTTGATCGAATTGAGCAGGGACAACTCACAGATGAGTATTTGGCTAAAGTAAAGGAAGAAGTTGCTTCCGGGAAAGCATCAAATTGTCGAACATCAAAAAAAGGGGTCGTTCGATTCCAAAATCGATTATGTGTACCTAATGTGGATGACTTACGTGAAAATATTATGGCAGAAGCACATCACCGTATTCAGTACATCCAGGAGCTACTAAAATGTACAGAGACTTGAAATTGCATTATTGGTGGTCAGGTATGAAGAGAGATGTTGCTCAGTACGTGGAACAATGTTTGACATGTCAACAAGTAAAGGCAGAATATCAAAGGCCGGCAGGAACCTTGCAGCCCTTACAGATTCCAAAATGGAAATGGGAGAACATTACTATGGATTTTTTTCGTGGGATTACCAAAAACAGTCAAAGGTCATAATGCTATCTGGGTTATTGTGGATCGACTTACAATGGATTTTCTTGCTATTTGTTCTACTTATTCAATGGATCGATATGCTCAACTATACATACAAGAGATAGTCCGACTTCATGGAGTTCCACTGTCCATTGTTTCTGATAGGGATTCAAGATTTCTTTCTACCTTTTGGAAGAGTCTACACAAGGCATTGGGGACACAGTTATCCTTCAGTACTGCATATCATCCTCAGTCAGATGGGCAGTCGGAGCGAATAATACAAATATTGGAGGACATGCTCAGAGCCTGCGTGTTAGACTTTCAGGGACAATGGAGCAAGTTTTTACCTTTGATAGAGTTTTCCTATAATAACAGCTATCAGTCGACTATTGGAATGGCTCCATATGAAGCACTGTACGGTAGAAAATGTTGATCACCGGTACATTGGGATCAGGTTGGTGAACGAAGGCTTTTGGGTCCAGATATGATCATAGAAATGTCAGAAGTTGTAGCACAGATTCAGGAAAGAATGAAAACTGCTCAGAGTCGACAGAAAAGTTATACAGATAAAAGGAGGAGAACGTTAGAATTTGCAGTAGGAGATCGATGTTTTTGAAAGTTTCTTCGATGAAAGGAATAATGCGGTTTGGTAAAAAGGGAAAGTTTAGTTCGAGGTATATTGGTCCCTTTCCTATCATTGAGAGAATTGGTGATGTTGCCTACAGACTTGACCTGCCTGGATCAATGACTCAGATTCACAATGTGTTCCATGTGTCTGTGTTGAGGAAGTATGTAGCGAATCCAGCTCATATTCTGAACGATGAACCCGCAAAGTTAAAAACAGACTTAACCTATGAAGAAATGCCTGTGGAAATTTTACTACGAGAAGTGAAACAACTGAGAAATAAGGAAATTCCACTAGTCAAAGTCCTATGGAGAAATCAGTCAGTAGAAGAAGCTACTTAGGAAAGAGAAGATGAAATGAAGTCGAAATACCCAGAACTCTTCAGGTAAGTAAATTTCGAGGACGAAATGTTTATAAGGAGGGGAGGATGTGATACCCCAAGCCTCTCACTACTCACTGGTCAATATAGTTCATGCATTGCATTCATTTTATAATTTTATTTGCTATTTAAATTGCATTTTATTGGCATCGTATCTCATAGTTAATTATGCTTGGTTTATTGATGTTAAATTTTGTAGGGTTTACATTATAGGGTGAAACACTTTAGGCTGAAAGAGATAACGTGTCAAGTTCTAATAAAATATGATTACACGGGGTGAACTAATAATAATAATAATAATAATAATAATAATAATAATAAAAAAAATAATAATAATAATAAGTAAAAAAAAAAAAAAAAACTTCAGAGGCGGTGCGGCTCTCCTACGAGATAAATACATGTCCTTAAGCAAATGATTAAAGGGATTGTGGGTGTGTGTGTGCTGGCGACTAATTAAGTGACATTTTTTATTAATTATACATGAAAAGAGTATTAGAAGATCTAGGAATTAAAGTTTAAGTAAAATTAGTGCATGATTATACAATATTAAACTTGTGCTAGGATTAATGTATTCTTTCTGTAATGATTATTGTAATTAATTAAGACGTGCATGGAATTTATCCTTGTTAATATAGAAAATGGTCTATCTCGTTGAATACTTTAATTTGCGACACATGAATGTAATGTTTTAGTAATTCTTAACCAACTTTAATAATTAAATGAGGTGATTTAGGATGAATTAAAGTTTTAATTGGGAAACTGGTTATTGCTAATAAATAGTAATAATTCAAATGGGTGATATTAGTTTATTAGATTTTTATTGTTTTTATTATTTTAAAGGTTAATATAGATCAACCGCATTGGTGTACGGGTAGGAACTATCAGATAACTACTCTTGAGGAAGAGGTAAGTAGAAATCCATGTGCACCTACAATGCACAAATATAATACTTGTTCGTATTATCTTACAGAATATTTGTGAACTATGCCTTTTGATATTGTTATATAAGAATATTAACTTATGTAATATGTGTGATTTGTGCCTTTTGATATTGAGAAATATGAATATTATCTTATGGAATAATTGTGATATGTGCCTCTGGATATTGATGGATAAGAATTACGTGAAGTGAATGATTGATTTGATATTGTATAAATATGATATTCACGAACACGGGCATGTGCATTGCATAGGTTGTACATAGTCTGTTTTGGCATGATTGATTGATTTGGTATTGTATAAACATAACATTCACGAGCATTGGCATGTGTACGCAAGGTTCGTATATTGCCTGCTTTGCATTCATTGTGTGGTGAAAAGAAATAAAAAATGTAATGTTGACCACTACTAGTGTACCGAGGCCGGTGGCATGTGAGATATGGATAGGCTTGATTTGTCAAGCCGGTGGCATGTGAGACATGGATAGGCTTTATGGTATATTGAGTTGGTGGCATGTGAGACATGGATAGGCTGGATTTGTCGGGCCGGTGGCATGTGAGACATGGATAGACTCTATGATTATAATTATTTATTGAGCTAGCTCTTTCCGGTGCACAGTAGGTGGGTCATGGGCCCTATAAAGATATAATATCCAGAACATTGGTTAGGGTTTTAGTAGTATGCATTTCACATCTCTTATAATGTTTCTGCAAGCATTTAATTTATTGTACATGCATGATTTCTGCTTACTGGGCTATAGCTCACGTAGTTTGTGCATTTTAGGTGAGCATGTTGATGATGTGTAAGCTTACGGCTTACCGAGCATGTTGTTCGTGCTTCAACAAGTTTTTGGGATCGGTGTACATGGATGACGACCTTTGGGGCTAAACCATGGGCGTACTATGCTTTTGGCTTTCTATTTTGTCATTTAGTTTGAGTTTGTATAATGTTAATCGATTTTTGGGCGTGTATATATTTGTATGGTTGGGATGGATATGTTTGTATGTATTATGGATGTTTCATGAATGTGAAAGAGCTGTGGTTTTGGGGATAAATAATATATCGTAAATATGTTACAGGTTAATGAAAAAAAATGTACAAGTTTAAACAGGTTAGAAGTAACCTTTGTTTTGTGGGTTTTATAAGGGTGGGGGTGTCACATTTACTAATAGGGTGCTAGAGCCCTTAGTCGTCGTCATGGATTGCTTGTAGACATGTGGGTTTCTGTCCCGTGGTTTGATAACTTTTCCCAACTATATGCCTACGATCCTTATTTTTCTAAGGTATTATTGCAATTATCTTCCAAGGAGCTTTCTTACTTTATCCTAGTGGAGGGATTTATATTCTTAGGTGCTCATTTATGCATCCCTCCTTGCAGTTTACGATTACAACTCATCTCAAAGTTACATAGTGTCGGTCATGTGGGTCGTGATCGTACTTTGGCGCTCCTTCTGCAATGATAGTTTTGACCTTCTATACAACATGACATGTCTCGTTATGTGGATTGTTGTTGCACTTGCAAGTTATCAATGGGTACAACGATAAATAATGGTCTCTATCTCCCCCTCCTAGTTCCGGATGCTCCATTGCTTGGTGTGAGCATTGACTTTGTTCTTGGTCTCCCTTGTACTCATTGTAGGTTTGATTCCATCTTTGTTATCGTTGATCGGTTTAGTAAGATGGTGCACTTCACCTCGAGTAAACGGACCTTCGATGCCCTTCATATTGCTCAACTCTATTTTCATGATGGTTATTGCATGTATGGGCTCCCTTCGACCATTGTCTTAAACTATGATACTCGGTTCTTAGGTCATTTTTGGTGTAGCCTTTGGCGTATGGCCAATACCGAGCTTTATTTCAACAGTGCTTACCATCCTCACATCGATGGGTAGACTGAGGTGGTCAACCACTCTCTAGGTAACTTACTTTGTTGCTTGGTTGGGGATCACTTGAAGACTTGGGATATTAAGTTAAGCCAGGCTGAGTGTGCACATAACTCGGCTATTAATCGTAACACCAGGTTTTGCCCTTTTTGGATTATGTACGATCGTGTGCCACGTGGTCCGATGGATTCAATGACCCTCTTGTCAGGCTCAGCATGGATGCCTGGGAAACAACTTATTGGGATGAGTTGATGACTATTCATGATACAACCTATGCCCGCATACTCGAGAGTAATGCCCGCTACAAACAAGCAGCAGGGGTGAAGTGGCAATACCTTGAGTTAGATGTAGGTGACTTGGTTTGGGTTGTCCTTACTCAGGATTGTTTTTCTGCTCATGACTACAACAAGTTGGCATCACAAAAGATCGGTCCCATTGAGATACTTGAAAAGATCAACCCCAATGCCTATTGTCTACGCCTTCCTCCTAACATGCGCTCGTTAGATGTCTTCAATGTGAAGCACTCAACTCCTTTTGTTCATGCAGAAGATATCCATTCTGATTCAAAGGTGAATCGTTCCGCTAGGGGAGGAATAATGTCAAAGGTGAATCGTTCCGCTAGGGGAGGGAATTATGGAGAAGAGATTGCAACTTAATTCTTATATTTATTTCATAGTTGAGCTTTATTAATATTTTTTGTGTTTACTTTTATGGGTTTTGATACCCAAAGAATTCTAGTAGTATTTATATTTCATATCTGTATTATTGAACGAGAATTTTTTATATTATAAAACAGGATATTCCAAAAAAAAAAAAAAATTCTTGTGTTCATTATGTTTCTTGTTGTGTTATCTTCTCTCACACCAATTTGAATAATATGAAGAAATATTAAACATATTATCAATTACATATAAATAGTGTAAAAAAAATCATATTATAAAATAATATTGTACTATTAATAAAGGTTTTATTATAAATCTCACAAAAAATTAAATATATAAACATTAATAAATCATGATTAGCGACATTAAATGTTGACAGACTCTGAACTAAATTGTAATGCCTGATTGATATTGTTCATTAATTTATAGCATATTTATGTTCAAAAATACCATATTACCAGTAACTTTCCCTATAAATCCTCCAATGAAAACATAGAACATGGAACTAATAATATCCGATTCAGAATTTAAGGAAAAATAAAAAAATAGTTTCTTACTATTGGGTATCAACGTCGCCATATGTAGGATATACAAGGGCTCAGAGGGTGCCTGGGCTCGCCCCGATTTGAACACATAAGACAATTAGCAGTGAACAGGAAGTTACACAAGACTTTCTTCCCTATAGAGCACCGAACCCTTCCCCGGCAACACTTCTCTCCCAACTCCTTACCCACTCAAGAACCCACAACCCTATATACTGTATATCTTACAAAAGAGATTGAACACTCAGTATAGACGAATAAGAAAGTGGAAGGAAGAACAAAGTGAAACATATAATCGCGATGCCTTCATCAGAACGAATGAAATCGTTCTTATAGGCAAGCCATCATAGGAAAACCACACAAGGTCACGTAGTTTCAAACTCTGCCATTAAGAGAGAAGACTGCCTTGGGAAGAGATTGAACTCGTCGAACATGAAGAGACGAGAGGGGAATGGAGAAGAGGGGGAAAGGTGTGCAGAAGAAGGGGAAGCAACTGCGGGGATCAATTTAGAATGTGGGCTAAGGTTTAAGTGGACAAACAATGGGTTGGGCCCATTGTCCTTTGGCCTGGGCCCGACATAAACCAGCCCACCAACAAATAGTTGGGCCAATATCCAAATATATTAACATTCTCCACCTTATTAGACCAACTCACACAAAACTGATTGTCAAGTTATCCGGGGCGCAGATGTTTCATCATAGCCCTACACACACACGCACACACTTACCCACACACTTGCACAAATAAGAGATAGCAAGTGAAAAAAACTAAGGCCAGGTCATATATACACACACACGCACACACTTACCCACACACTTACACATTTTTAATCCAAAGAATCATAATTCAAAGTATTCATGCAATCATTAGTTTTCTTAACAGATAAACATTTTGTTCCCATATCAGTAGGATTAAATTGTGAGGGTATTTTCTCAAGTTTTACAGTCCCTTTTTCAATGATATCTCAAATAAAGTGATACCTAACGTCTATGTGCTTAGTTCGATCATGAAAGACATGATTTTTACAAAGCTGAATTTCAGATTGACTATCAGAATATACAACTGTATCAGCTTCTAAATATCCAATTTCAGATAACAGGCCTTTTAATAATATAACTTCCTTTAGAGCGTCAATTGTAGCAATGTATTCAGATTAAGTGGTGAATAAAGCAACAACATGCTGAAGTTGAGATTTCCAACTAATACAAGAACGACATAGAATGAACACATATGAAGTAGATGACTTACTATTATCTCTATCATTGGCATAATTAGAATCGGTATATACAATCAAATTCACACCTTGAGCACATTTAGAAAATGTACGGCAAGTATTAATAGATCCTTTTAAATACCTTAAAAGCCATTTCAATGTATCCCAATGAGGCATACCAGGGTTACACATGTATGTACTTAAGCAACTTACCAAGTATGCGATATTCAGTCGAGTGCTTACCATAAGATACATAACCGAGCCTATAGCATTAACATATGACACCTTAGACATTTCATCAATTTTAGAATCAGTCTTGGGAGACTGATCCTTACTTAGCATAAAATGAGTAGCAAGGGGAACACTTGTAGATTTAGCATTAGACATAGAAAATTTACTCAAAATCTTATTTACATAAGAAATCTGATTCAAATGCAAGGTATGATTTTTTCTATCTCTAACAATGACCATGCCTAGTATTTGTTTAGCATCTCCTAGATATTTCATTTCAAAATTTTCACTTTAGAAATTCTGCACATATTTGATAGATTTTATGCAGGGACTCATAAGTAACATATCATCGACATATATCGGCAGAAAAGTAGTAACATGAGCATCATTCATAAAGTAAAGATAATGATCATCTTAAAGTAAAGATAATGATCATGAATACTTCTTTTAAACTTAAGGTTTTTCATGCAAGAGTCAATTTTTTTGTTCCATTGACTAGGAGATTGTTTTAAACCATATAAGGACTTTTTAAGCAAGCATACATGGTAAGGTTTTTGAGGATCAATGAAACCATCAGGTTGACTTATGTATATCTGTTTGTCAAGTTCACCATGTAGGAATACAGTTTTAACATCAAGCTGTTTTAATTCCCAATTAAAATGAGCAACTAATGCAAGCGGTATGCGCACAGTGACAAACTTAACAACAAGAGCAAAGATTTATGTATAATCTATCCCCTCTTTTTGAGTAAAACCTTTCGCTACAGGTCTAGCTTTAAACCTAATGCTGTTACTTTCTTCTTTTACCTTATACAGCCATTTACAACCATTTACATGCAACAACAGAGCAATTATTAGGCTTAGGTACTAGAGTCCAAGTTTGGTTAACATGCAGGGAGTTCATTTCATCATTCATAGCATTTAACCAATCAATAGAATTTCTAGAGTTCATAGCTTCCTTATAGGACTTTGGTTCAAGTTCAGTTGGGGATTCATACACATTCAAAGCATGCATATCCATTTGATAATTATTAAGTCTAGATGGCTGCCTAATGTTTCTTCTAGGTCTATCCCCAGCAAATTGATAATCATCGTTTTCAATATTTTCAGCATCACTTAAATTATCAGTATTATCATGCAAGCTATCAGAATCAGAATTAGGCAAAACATGCAAATTAGGTGTATGTTCTACCTCACTTAGAGTCGTGTCTTGAGCAATAATAGGCACAGAGATAGACAGGCAAGGAAATTCAGTTTCATTAAAAATAACATCTCTGTTGATAGTTACTTTAAAACAAGGTTCACTCTTTAGCCATAATCTATAGCCTTTTACACCTTCAGGATAGCCAAGGAAAACACATTTTTTAAACCTTGATTCTAATTTGTCAAGTTTTGATGCACAAAAGCAGTACAGCCAAAGATTCTCAAATTTGAAAAATCAACAGTTTTACCAGACCACATAAGTTCTGGGTATTTTCCATTTAAAGACACAAATGAGGGCCTATTAATTACATAGGCAACAATAACAACTGCTGCACCCCAGAACTTTTTGGAAAGTCCAGAAGCAGCCAACATGCTTCTTACTTTCTCTAGTAAAGTTCTATTCATCCGTTCTGCAACACCATTTTGTTGTGGTTTGTAAGGAACGGTTTTGTGTCTTTGGATTTCAGACTCATCACACAAATTATCAAGCAAATTATTACAGAATTCTAATCCATTATCAGTTCTTAATTTCTTGATTTTATTGCCAGTTTGATCCACAATTAAAGATTTCCAATTTTTTAAAGTTTCAAAAACATCAGATTTATCTTTCAATAGCATAACCCAAAATTTTCAAGAAAAATCATCATCAATGGACATAAACCATCTTTTATTTCCATATGTAGGGGTACTGGCATGTCCCCACACATCAGCATGCAGATAATCAAGTATGCCAGTGCTTTTTGATAGATTAGGGGCAGAGAAAATAAGGAAACTTATCCTATGTCGCTTACCCACAAGACTCACAGAAAGGCATGCATGAAAGTTTATCATTTCCAAATGATCCAACTTTTTGCAATAATTCAAGGCCTTTACTAATCATGTGTCCTAGTCTACAATGCCAAAGTGCAGTTTTATCATCTTTAACTACATTTGCATGCAAGACAGTTTAGTAAATCACGTATACATGTTGTTATGTTTTTCAGCTTTAAGGAGCACATAAGTCCCCTTCATAATAGATATAACACCCTTTCCCCATTTACCCCCATAACCCTCATCTTCTAATGCAGCACAAGATATGAGGTTACTAATTAAAGCAGGCACATATCTTACATTTTTCAGATTAAAAACATGTCCAAATTCACACACAAGTAAAATATTACCTATACCTAAGATAGGGCATTTTTATACATTAGCCATGGATACAAAACCATCAATTGTTTATTTAAAGGAGCAAAATGGATTTTTAAATGGTGTTAAGTGAAACGTGCAACTAGAATCAATAAGCCATTCATTTTCACATAAAAAAGATGAATTCACAGAATTTTCCACAAAAGTTTCACAAAAGTCAATTACCATAAAGATATCCTCATGCATTTTCTTTTCAGAAACATTATTAGCTTTAGGCCTTTTTGGGTGAGGACAAATATTAGCAAAATGATCAGGTTCTCCACAATTAAAACACTTTTTGTTTTTTTTTTTGAAGAATTATTCACTTTTGCATTTTTATCCTTTGATTTTTTTTCTTGCCCAGTTTTGTTTTCAAGATTCTTTTTCTTTTTCTTAAAATTCTTTCCCTTAACAAATATAGCCTCGGCATGATTTTGATGCTTTATACTCAGGTTTCCTTTTAAACCGATTTCTTTACTCTTAAGATCATTTATCATAGTTCCAAGAATAACCTGATATGTACCATACTTAATAACATATTTAACATCACCAAATGAATCAGGTATATGATTTAAAAACATAATAGCACTATATTCATCAATTGATTTATCACCAGTTTTCTTAATTTCTTGCACAAGTTTTTGAAAATTATCCATATTTTCATCAATATTTATAGACATATCAAGTTTTAACTGGAAAAATCTTTCAAGTAAGAACATTTTATAAGGCAGTGATGTTTTAGTGAATAATTCTTCTAATTTATCCCATAATTCTTTGGCACCTTTTTGTTCTCCAAATTTTCGGATGACAGAGTCTGAGAGGTGTAGGATAATGGATGAGAGTGCACTCTCATCCATTTATTCTTGTTTCTCATCAGAGGTGGCATCTGAAAATGCAAGGGTGATACTTTTGAATACACGTTGCTGTATCAAAATGCCCTTTATTTTTTGTTGCCAAATGCCAAATCAGTGCAATCATCAAATGGTGCAAGGTTATAGGAACCCATAGAGGATATATTGCACACAAAAGCACAAATATAATTCACACAAATCGGAAGGCTGAGGATTTCCGAGTTCACACACCAATTTATCGGTTGCGCAGGGGGTCACTTCGGTCCATTTTAACAAAAATGTTCAAGTGGACAAAATATTACACACAAGTTATATTGCAAACAAATCACAGTCAGGTAATCAGATTTCAGAGATATTTATATATATTCCAGGATAAACAGAATATCAGGCAATATATATAATCAAATATCAGAAACTCAAAACCAATAGATTATAGCATCAACAGCAACCCAAACCTATCCGGTACAACCGACAACTACATAAAGGGTTAAGCTTTTTACCAGATCAAGGTTTTTGGAAGAACCTCAGGTTTTAACCTCCTGTCTGTGAAACGGCGCACATCGAGCAAAGACGTAATGGGCGGGGATGAAGAGCGGATGACCTACCAGCCTTGATTTAATAATCGAGGGCAAGATCCACCGGTGGCAAGTAGGGGGTTTCGAATGCAGTGGATAGAAGAGTCACACAAAAGCGACGGCGGAGCAGACAACAGAGTTGCACGAAAGCGACGACAAAGTAGGGATGCTAAGTTGTGGGTTGCGATGATGACGGTAGCAGAGGGAGACGGCAGTGCAACCGTGGCTCTGATATGACTATTGGGTATCAACGTCACTGTCTGTAGGATATACAAGGGCTCAATAACTGAGCGGTAGATACACCATCAGCAAGTAGGGGTTTTGAATGTGACAGAAAGAAGAGTCACAGAAAAGCGATGGCGTAGTGGACAATAGAGTCGCCCAAAAGCGACAGCAGAGCAGCGATGCCAAGTCGCGGGTTGCGACGGCGACGGTAACAGAGGGAGACGGTGGTGCAACCATGGCTCTGATATCACTATTGGGTATCAACGTCACTGTCTGTAGGATATACAAGAGCTCAGAGGGTGCCTGGGCTTGCCCCTATTCGAACACACAAGATAATCAGTAGTGAACAGAAAGTCACACAAGACTTTCTTCCCCATAGAGCACCGAACCCTTCCCCGATAACACTTCTCTCCCAACTCCTTACCTACTCAAGAACCCACAACCCTATACATTATACATCTCATGAAAGAGATTGAACACTCAGTATAGATGAAGAAGGAAGTAGAAGGAAGAACAGAGTGAAATGTATAATCGCGATGCCTTTATCAGAACGAATGTAATCATTCTTATAGGCAAGTCATCATCAGAAATTGACACAAGGTCACGCAATTTCAAACTCTGCCATTAAGAGAAAAGACAGCCTTAGGAAGGGATTGGACTCGTTGAACACGAAGAGATGAGAGGGGAACAGAGAAGAGGGGGAAAGTTACACAAAAGAAGGTGGAGCAACTGCGGGGATCAATTCAGCATATGGGCTAGCGTTTAAGTGGAGGAACAATGGGTTGGACCCATTGGCCTTTGGCCTGGGCCCGGTAGAAACCAGCCCACCAACAAATAGTTGGGCCAATACCCAAATATATTAACACTTACATCTATGAATATACCTACACAGATAATATGTTTCGAATGAAAATGAAATTGAATCTGGATAAGGCCAATAGATAGATTGTGACAATAAAGGTTGGTCGGCTTTCTCAAAATTTTCATTTTTCATTTTTATTTTTTTATTCAGGAACTTGTTATTGCATTATATGTTATTTTTTTTTGGGTGCGGCTGTTTGTACCCCTGAAAACACAATTAAAATAACCTTATATTTAATTTTTTCAATTGAATTGTCCAATCTGTTCAAGGCTTGTTTGAAACATCTCGTCGAAGAAGTGATGTAGCGTTCGAACTACTTCAGTTGTTCGACAGGATATTCTGAACGAACTTTAAGCCAACATATTCGTCCTTATTCCACCAATAAATTTTGAAAACGAATATTTGTGTTCAAATAGATACGAACAGGCATGCGATGGGTTCAAAATAAATTGTTGAAAAAATGAATAAAATACGTATGTTCTAAACCAAATCTTTCTATAGTGTATATTTTCATTTAAAACACTTCTAAAAAAAAAGCAAGAACCCTAAGCTCGTTCTAATATTCTTTCTCTTTTTTCTTGATCTTCTTACTTTTAATTAAAAATATATAATTATCCAAAATAAAATATTTTATAAAAGAATCATTATGTGCAAATAGCTCCACCCTATTTTTTTAATCCAAGTCAAACCGCCAAGTTAGATTTTTGGGTTCTAATGATTTTAAGTCAACAAAAATCACCATAGATTTGAGGGTCATTGCTTTAGCTGGTGCTCGAACATTAGCCTGAGACATTTTCTCTATTTTTTCTATCCTTAGTAAGGGGGACCATCTTACTTTCTTATTTTTATATTTGTTAACTCAACGGCTAGATTTAGCTATTTATGATATTGTGTGATTTGGGCATCTCTAACTACAAAAAACGAAAGAAGATAGTTTGAAAACTTAGGAGAAAAAAAACGGAAATGCCCTAATGGTGAAACATGGTTCAACATCATGAATAAAGTTGTATTTGATTTATGTAACAGAGAACATAGGAGATGGGTTGAAAGGCTATGTTTTATTGTTATTCTCGTTATTTTCACAAAGATTTACATACTCTCTTATTATAGGGTTAGAAACAAATTTGTACAAGAAAAGAGGATAATCATACCTTGACTAATTCTAATTGGTGTGATTGATCCTTAATTCCTGTTTAATTGATCTTCTTTCCTTTCTTCCAACACTCCCCTCTAGTTGAGTACGTAATCTCCGATACTCAACTTGCCGAGAACTTCTGCAAAACTTTTGGAGTTTATGGCTTTGGTCAGGATGTTGGCGAGCTGGTCTTTAGATCGTAAAAAAGGTAGCACCACAATTCCACCCTCGATGTTCTCTTTGATAAAGTGTTTATTAACCTCGACATGTTTCGTTCTATCATGTTGCACTGGATTCTCTTAGATAATGATGGCTACCTTGTTATCACAAAACATCTGGCATGTCTTTGCTGAATGAAGATCTAGTTCCATCAATAATTTCCTTAACCAAAGGACCTCAGTTAGACCACTCTTGATTCCTCTAAACTCTGCTTCGGCACTTGAGAGGGCCACTACTTTTTACTTTTTGCTTTTCTAAGAGACGAGATTTTCTCCAACGAAAGTAAAGTATCCAGTTGTAGATCTTCTATCTATTGAATTTCTAGCCCAGTCTGCATCTGTGTACGCTTGTATCTCTAGATGTGCAGGTTTTTTAAACAGCAGTTCATAGCTAAAGGTCCCCTTTAGATACCTTATAATTCTTAGTGCAGCTTCTAAGTGATCAGCTTGAGGTTGGTGCATAAAATAACTTACAACACCAATAACATAGGCAATATCAGGTCTGGTATGAGAAAGATAAATACGTTTCTCTACCAGACGCTGATATCGCCCTCGATCTGCTAATTTTGCCCTCTCCACAATTTGTAGCCCATGATTCATAGCAATGGGTGTATTTGATGGTTTGCAATCCAGCGTTCCTGTTTCAGCTAGAAGATCTAGAGTATACTTCTTCTAGTTAATAAAAATTCCCTTCTTTGATCTAAGCACTTCAATCCCAAGGAAATACTTTAGATTTCCTAAATCCTTCATCTAAAATTCTTTAAACATATTTTCTTTCAACTTCTTGATCTCTTCTGAGTCATAACCTGTTATGATCATATCATCCACATAAAAAATCAAATAGGTAATAAGGTTACCTCGTTTCTTCATAAATAAGGTGTGGTCTGAATTGCTCTGCTGATACCCATACTTCTTCACAGCTGTGGTAAACCTCCCAAACCAAGCCCTCGAGGACTGTTTAAGTCCATATAAGGTCTTCTTCAATCTACAAACCTCGCGACCTTCAAAATACTCTAAGAGACCCTGGAGTGCTTTCATGTAAACCTCCCTTTTTAATTCCCCATGAAGAAATGCATTTGTAACATCAAACTGATGAAGTATCCAATCATTGTTGGTAGCAATAGAGAGTATAACTATAACAGTGTTCATTTTTGCCACCAGTGAGAAAGTCTCTGCATAATCTATCACATACATTTGGGGGGAACCTTTTTCAACTAGCCGAGCTTTATATTGTTCAGTAGACCCATCGGGTTTTTGTTTAATTGTGAAAACCCATTTGCATCCCACATGCCTTTTTCCTTCTGGCAACTGACATTTCTTCCACGTATGATTCTGGGCTAACGCATCCATATCCTTCTTCATATCGTTTCTCCAATGTTCGAACTTGAGGGCCCGTTCTACTATTTGTGGGATCTTTTCTTTATATAAAGCTGCTTCATAGGCTGTACCAATTTTGGATAGATTTCCCTTTGCGAAATTCCCAACTGAATATCGAGTATTTCACGTAGTCTTTTCTGGGGTATATTGTTTGGGAGGAATACCCTGATTACTCATGGGTGGCAACACATATAGCCCAGTATCACCATCTACTGTTTTCTCTTCCCGTACTTCTTCAACTGCTCCAGAAATATTATCAGAAAACTAAAAAATAATAGTGGTAGATCCAGCATCCCTTACCTCAGATATATTAGTGGCAGAGGAGACATGGGCTCTGGCAGTAGATCTGCAGATTGTGCTTGAGTGTTTGAGACCGGTTTAGCGGCAATGTTAACTCTCTTTGTTGGATCCACTTTCGAACCTGGCATTGGCAGCCAACTTAATAGTTCAACCTCACCTTCCCTCTCACTCTCCCCCGGACTGCTAAGGTGGTTGGCATAAAAGAACTTTGTTTCAAGAAAATTGCAGTGCATGGAAGTTAAGACTTGACGAGTTTTTGGATTGTAACATCTATATCCCTTTTGGTTAATGCCATAACCAGCAAACACACACTTAACAACTTAAGGAGAGAGTTTGGTTCATTCATGTTTGGGAATATGAACAAATACGGAGCAACCAAAGACTCGAGGCTGAAATGTAAGGACGAGAGGTATTTTGGCCAGGGTGGATAATTTTTGTAACGGGGTTTTAAGCTGGAGTATCTTGGTAGGAAGGCGATTCAGAAGGTAGACTGAAGTGGCAACAACTTCAGGCCAAAAAAATGTGGGTACACAAGACTCAATCATCATGGCATGGGTCATTTCAAGAATAATTCGATTCTTCTATTTGGTAACACCATTTTGTTCTGGAGTATGGGGACAAGTGGTTTGGTGGACTATCCCCTTTTGCTGGCACAAAGTTATTATAGAATTATTGACCCCCTTCCCATTATCGGATCTATGAATATGTTTCTAAAATGGAGTTTGAACCATGGTATAAAAATGAGTGAATTTCTCAAAAACCTGAGATTTATGTTTTAAAAAATACACCCATGTCATTCTAGTGCAATCATCAATAAATAAATAAAATATTTAAAACCTTGTCCTCCCACAACAGGTGAAGGACCCCAAACATCAGAGTGCACCAAAGAAAAAATAGAGTTAACTTGTGTATTATTTGGTTTAAAAGATTGTCTGTGGCTTTTAGGCAAAACACAAGTTTCACAAGACAATGTCTCAGTTTGCTTTAATTTAGGGAATAAAAGCTTAAGATAACCCGTGGAAGGATGCCCCAACTGTTGATGCCAAAGCCAGGCTTCCCGGTCTGTAGTTCCATGAGCGAGCATCACTTTGCCTTGTTGAGCTATCTCATCCACATAGTACAATCCGTTCTGCTCAGTGCCACACCCAATAATCTCCTCCGTCCTGATATCCTGTAGAAAACAGAAGTGAAGATGCATCAGCATGGTACAATTAAGTTCTTTTGTAATATGACTAATCGACATTAGTTTATGAGAACGTAACGGAATATAGACAATTTGAAAGTCGTAAAGTGGGAGAAATTTCTATAGGTCCGGCTCCCTCCACTCGAGTTAAGTCACCACTAGCGGTTTGAGCATGTGTTTGGAATGGTTTCGATGACTCAAGAACATCAGATTTGTTAAAGGTCATTGTATCTGTGGCCCCACAATAAAAAATCTATCCCCTATCCCTATCTTTTTTATCACATAATGTTTGGGCTTGGCATAAAGTGGAATATTCAAGGGATTTTACATAATATAGAGTCAATTTTAGTATTATGCAAAAATTGTGGGCGGTTCTGCAAAATATGGGGCCGGTTCAGCATTTTCTTAGACGCTGGGGAATTAAGTTGCAAATTAGAGGATAAGGAAAGAGTTAGTGGCAAACCACCAACCCTGATACATGTCTTCTCCTTCCTCTCGTGGTAGTCCACCGCACTCTCCTGTTCATCTGCCTTGGGGCTACTTATCGCTACCGCTGCTCCAGCCACCTCTTGGCCATCTACTCAAATCGCCAATTTCCCTTTTGCCTGTGGGACTTTGTGGTTATCTTCCCACCAGTCGGGATAACTAACGAGTTGGAAGCATGTCTCCTTGGTATGTTTCTGTATCCCAAGCAAATTTGAGGCCCTTTGGTCGGCTATCGATGTTCTTCTGGCCGTGATGCGGTATAACGAGCTCCGAATCTAGCTCCTACCCTTCCAATGATGTGATGCCCGAGTATGTAGGGTTGGTTGCTGGTTACAGAATCTGTAGCCTAGCGGCCTCCCTTCTCACTCAATGGTAAGCCGAATCGGTTGAGGGAATCGGTGTCTCCTTGAGGACATCTCGCCGAATACCATCATACTTGTGATAAGTAGGAAATTGTGCATAATTTTAATTGATAAAATTGTATTTTAAATACAATTAATTCTTGTGCACTTTCTATTTTATACTTATTTAATGTATCAAAAAGAATTACTTCCTTTTTGTTTTTGTGGATATTTGCAGCATTTTTGGATAATTTTATACAATAATCCACATAAGCACTTGGCCATCTTTAGTCCATCCAAGAAATGAAGATTACAAAGAAGTTTATGGGCTGAAATAGTTTTGGACTCAATTAATTAATTAAGCCCAAAACTTAATTAAAGCCCATAAAGGGAATTAGGGCAAAATGTCAAGGATAAAAGGGAGATTGAAGGCAAACAGCAGATTCATTCTAGGATTGAGGGTGTGAACAAAGAAACAAAGGGAAAGACGCCAGGAGATAGGGAGAGAGAGCAACATCAAGCCTCCATGGTGTGAACGCAGCAAGGGAACAGATTCACGGAGGAACTCATCTTTTGTGGATTTGGGTTTATTCCTCCTTTTTTATCTTTGTTTTAATGTCTTTCATTTGGATGATTTTAATTTTTAGACACGTGATGTGTCACTAAATTTTATATTCCGGTTTAGGAAATGTTTGAACCCTATGTCAATATTATGTGATTTATATTTTCTTGACACCATATTGTTTTAATATGTGCGAATTTATTATGTTGATGGGTTGAATTGATTTATAATATATATATTGTTAATTGGGACTGATCAACCTAATTGATAGTTTATATATTTAGGGCTAGGGTTTAAATTGTAATCCGTAATTATTGTGATCTTGAACCCGTCTGTAGCAACTAATAATTTATATTATTAGAATCAACATAATTCAGGATTAATTGAATCAAGCATGTGAATTCAATAACCTGCCTACCCTATTATTCTAATTGATAATGTATTTAATGAATGAAATCCAAATAGCGTATTTTGGACTATTCGATTAAATAGGTTAATTAGAGAGCTTATTCTAATTAATTACACTTAAGGGATAAATCGAATCAACAGAGCTTGTTGTTGGTTTAGGGATAGGAATTCCACAATTAAATAAAAAATGTGTCGCATAATCATATGATTTGGAATAGGGGGAAAACTGAACCATGAACCGGAATTGAGTCCTATTACTGTTTACCTTCAGTTTATTTGCTTGATTTTTATTTATTAGAGTAGATTTTATTTTATTAGTTTAGTAGACAAAATTCATCAACACCCCCCCCCCTTTTTATTTACATTCGTAAATTAACATAAAAAGATATACAAATAGTTCAACCGTTCTCTGTGGGATCGACCCTTACTTCTCACTACTACAAAATAGTAGAGGAAAGTGAGGTAAAATAATATAATTAATTTTGACGTGCCCCGACAACACGATCAAAATTTTGGTGCCGTTGCAGGGGAGCGGTGTGAATTTATTTGTGATATTTATTTTTGTTAATTTTTGTGTGTTTTTTTATTTCTAACAAAAAATTTAAGCTGCCAGCAGATTTTACACTGGGTGACCTAGTGTGAACTGTACGAGTTTATTTTCCAGCGAATTTTTTTCTTTTTTTTTGTGGAGTTCATCTTTTTTTTTTTCATTCTTGTTGATTGCTTGCAGTGGTGAATGATCACATGGTCCAATAGGAAAAAATAATTGTTGTTTGATCCTAAGATTACAATAGGAGATCGAGTTCGCTGACGACAAGCAAAAGAAGCTAGGGAATCATCTAGTCGATCACATTCCCCTAGAAGGCTTGATTTTGGTGTGTTGGAGGAATCCGTGGCCCCATTATTGAACTCTCCCGCACCTGATTTTATTGATTTTGAATATGAAATTAGAGAATGAACAATGGAAGAACCCCAACGCAAGCTGAAAGAACTTGCAAACCCCGAGCTAACTCAACAACCCATATGCATTACACTCCCTAATATTGAAGCTAATAATACCTTTGAGCTTAAATCTGGACTAATTCATTTGTTACTATCTTTTCATGGCCTTGCAGGTGAGGATCCCCATAAGCACTTAAAGGAATTCCATGTCGTGTGTTCCAGCATGAAACCGGTGGGGGTAACCGTGGAACAAACAAAATTACATGTGTTTCCTTTCTCTTTGAAGGATACTGCGAATGACTGGCTTTACTATCTTCCATCAGGTTCTATCACCACATGGGCCAGCATGGAACGTACATTCCTCCAAAGATATTTTCCAGCATCTAGGGTTACCAATCTAAGAAAAAAGATATGTAGTGTACGACAGCTACATGGAGAGACGCTTTATGAATATCGGGAACGGTTCAAGAGGTTGGCTGCAAGCTGCCCACAACACCAAATTAGTGAGCAACTCCTAATCCAATACTTTTATGAGGGCCTGGCAATGATGGACATGAACATGATTGATGCAGCCAGTGGTGGAGCACTTGTGGATAAGACCCCTGCAGCAGCAAAAGAGTTAATTTCAAACATGGCAGCTAACTCACAACAGTTTGGCTATCGTGATACATCATATAGAATAGTGAAAGAGGTAAATGATTCGTCACTTCAAAATCAATTAAATGAACTTACATCTTTTGTTAGACAGATTGCTACAGAAAAACCATGTAAAATATGTGAGACTGCTGATCATACCACCAACGATTGTAAGATCCTTAATGAGGAAATAAATGCACATGCCAATGCCGTCGGTACTGGGAATTTCCAAGGGAGAAGAAACGACCCCAATTCGAATACTTACAACCCGGGGTGGAGAGATCATCCAAATTTTCGGTGGGAAAATTCATACAATGGACCACAACCTGAAAAAACTCGTCCACCATCACAACAAAGAGGCCAATACTTTCAAAAACAGCAATCAGAACAGAGCTCTACTGCAACCTTGGAGGAAATGATGAAAACTCTAACCTCCAACATGGTGCAATTTCAACAAAACATGCGACAATTCCAGCAAGAAACTCAATCTTGCATCAAAAATCTTGAAACGCAAATGAGCCAGCTAGCCACAACCGTAAGTCACCTGGAGAATCAGAATAGTGGAAAATTGCCTTCTCAGCCTAAGATAAATCCAAGAAATGTAAGTGTTGTTACCCTGAGGAATGGAAAACAACTTGGAGAGCTTAACAAGCCCTGGTTTGTTATGAAAGATGCAAAGGAAAAGAAAGTTAACGCTAAAGGCACTGACACTGGGTCAACCAGTGTGGAACCTGCCGTACAACTGGACACTAGGTCGCCCAGTGTGGAACCTACTGTACAACTAGACACTGGGTCACCCAGTGTGGACTGTCTGCCCACGGGAATAACGTAAATCAACCTACTTCTTCTCTTATTAAGACTAATGTATTGCCTTTTCCATCTAGAATTCACAGGGGTACAAATGAGGATAAGGAGAAACAAGTTCTTGATATTTTTCGGAAGGCGGAGATCAACATACCATTAATTGACGTTGATAAGCAAATCCCGAGATATGTAAAATTCCTTAAAAACTTGTGCACAAACAAGCGTAAATTAAAGGGGAACGAGAAGGTACTCATGGGAGGAAATGTCTCGGCAATTTTTCAAAGGAAACTTCCCCAAAAGCGCAAGGACCCAGGTATGTCTGTGATCCCTTGTAGAATTGGAAATATTAGAATTGAAAAAGCCATGTTGGATTTGGGGGTCTCAATAAATGTTATGCCACGTTCAATATATAATTCTTTGAATTTGGGAATATTGAAAAATATGGGGGTAGTTATTCAATTGGCTGACCGTAGCAGTGCCTATCCAGATGGAGTAATTGAGGATGTTCTGGTACAAGTTGGTGAACTTGCATTCCCTGCTGATTTTTATGTCCTTGATATAGAGGGTGGCCCTTCCATTGCTACACCTATATTGTTGGGGAGACCGTTTTTGAACACCTCCCAAACAAAGATTGATGTTCATGAAGGCACCGTCACTATGGAATTTGATGGTCAAACGATTAAATTTAATATTTATGATGCCATGAAATTTCCAGATGATGCTGGGGCTGTATTTGTTGTTAGTATTATTGATCTTCTTGTGCAGGAAGTGTTTGAGTTAAATTGCAGGGACGAATTGAAGGTTGTATTGACTAAGAGCTTGGATGGCGACAAGGATGAGACTTTTAAGTTACATTGTGGATTGATCAAAATTGTAACCACATTCCAAATAGCTCGCTCACTTTCACCCAGGTATGAGGTAAGCTTCATCAAGTTACCTGAATCTAATCCGAAGATTTTACCCTCTATTTTGCAGGCACCTGAATTAGAATTGAAACCTCTTCCCGATCACTTGAAGTATGTTTCCCTTGGGGAGAATGATACTTTGCATGTTATTGTCTCAACAAAATTAAGTAGAATTCAGGAGAAGGCGCTAGTGGATGTGCTAAAGAAGAATAAAGAAGCTATTGGATGGACCATAGCCGATATACGTGGAATCAGCCCATCCCTATGTATGCATCGGATTCTCCTAGAAGATGAATCCAAACCCACCAGAGACGCACAACGCCGGTTAAATCCTCCAATGATGGAAGTGGTCAAGAAGGAGATTCTTAAGCTTTTAGATGTTGGAATAATTTATCCAATTTCAGATAGTAAGTGGGTGAGCCCCACTCAGGTGGTACCAAAAAAATGTGGAGTAACCGTGGTCGAAAATAAAGAAGGTGAGGTAGTACCAACGCGAATACAGACTGGTTGGAGGGTTTGTATTGATTATCGTAAGTTGAATGTAATGACCCGAAAGGATCATTTTCCCCTCCACTTTATAGATCAAATGCTTGAAAGACTTGCTGGTCACTCTTACTACTGCTTTTTAGATGCATTTTCAAGATATTTTCATATTGCAATTGCCCCAGAAGATCAGGAGAAGACAATATTCACATGTCCTTTTGGAACATTTGCTTATCGAAGGATGCCCTTTGGTCTTTGCAATGCTCCCGCGACATTTCAAAAGTGTATGCTGAGTATATTTTCTGAATTTTTCGGTAATATTATAGAAGTCTTCATGGATGATTTTAGCGTTTATGGTGATTCGTTTGAAATTTTTCTTGATAACATCACTCTAATTTTAAAAAGAAGTGTAGAAACTAATCTTGTGCTTAATTGAGAAAAGTGTCATTTCATGGTAGAACAAGGTATAGTTTTAGGACATATCGTCTCATTGAAGGAATTGAAGTTGATAAATAAAAAATTGACCTTATTACTACTGTATCTTACCCTGTGAGTGTCCGAGAAGTTCATGCTTTTCTTGGACATGCAGGGTTTTATCGAAGATTTATCAAGGATTTTTCCAAGATTACTGCGCCCTTATGCAAATTGCTGCAAAAGGATATGGAATTCCAGCTGAATGACAAAAGCAAGGCAACATTTGACAAACTGAAAGAGCTTCTAACAACACCACCCATAATTCAACCACTAAATTGGGAGTTACCATTTGAGATCATGTGCGATGCAAGCGATTATGCAGTTGGGGCAGTATTGGGGTAAAGAATAGGAAGAGCAGCACATGTGATATATTGTGCATCAAAAACTTTGAACCCAGCACAAGCAAATTACACTACAACTAAAAAAGGAGCTTCTAGCTATAGTTTTTGCTTTGAAAAAATTTCGTTCTTATTTATTAGGTACTAAAGTTATTATTTTCTCTGACCATGCAGCTCTCAAATTCTTACTATCTAAAAAGGAGGTAAAACCAAGACTCATCAGGTGGATTTTGTTACTCCAAGAGTTCGATTTGGAAATAAGGGACAAGAAGGGAACCGAGAATTTGGTGGCTGACCACCTAAGCCGTTTAGTACTTGAGGAAGAAGATGGACCCCTATCAGAAAGTTTTCCTGGGGAGCAATTGCTTGCAGTATCGAATTTTAGACAGCAACAGGCCACACTGGGTCATCCAGTGTCAGATTCCGTGTTGAATTCGGAACAGCAGCAGTTCACACTGGGTCATCCAGTGTCAGGTTCTGTGCCGAATTCGGAATAGCAGAAGATCACACTGGGTCATCCAGTGTCTGATTCTGCAACTCCTTGGTATGCTAATTTAGTCAATTTTCTTGTAGCTAACGTTTTTCCTGTAGGTTGGAATAGGGCACAAAGGAACAAACTCAAGAGTGATGCAAAGTTTTTTGCATGGGATGACCCATATTTATGGAAACACTGCTCTGATCAAGTCGTCAGAAGGTGCGTGCCTCAAACTGAATTTCATTCGATATTAATGTTTTGCCATTCACATGCATGTGGAGGCCATTTTGGAGCAAAAAGAACAGGACACAAGGTATTGGAGAGTGGATTTTATTGGCCTTCTTTGTTTAAAGATGCTTATAATTTTTTACAAGACTTGTGATTGATGTCAAATGACAGGTAACATTTCCAAGAGGAATGAAATGCCCCAGCAATTAATCATGGTTTATGAAATTTTTTATGTTTGGGGAATGGATTACATGGGGCCATTTTCTTCTTCCTATGGAAACATTTACATTTTACTTGCTGTCGATTATGTATCCAAATGGGTGGAGGTTAAGGCCACCCGGACTAATGACTCCAGAGTAGTTACAGGCTTTGTGAAAGCTAACATTTTTGCAAGATTTGGAATTCCAAGGGCCATAATAGGTGATAGAGGGACACATTTTTGCAACAGGACCATCGAAGCTCTACTGAAGAAGTATAGAGTATTACACAAAATGTCTACACCCTACCATCCTCAAACTAATGGCCAAGCTGAGACATCTAACCGAGAAATTAAAGCTATTCTAGAGAAAACAGTTCAACCAAACTGTAAGGATTGGAGTTTAAGGCTCGACGATGCTCTTTGGGCATATCGAACAACGTATAAAACGCCAATTGGAATGTCTCCCTACAGACAAATATATGGGAAGACATGTCATCTACCAGTGGAATTGGAGCATAGAGCCTACTGGGCAATCAAGAAATGTAATATGGGCCATGATGAAGCAGGAGTGCACAGGAAATTGCAACCAGAACTTGAAGAATTACGAAATGAGGCCTTTGAAAACACACTAATCTACAAAGAAAGAACAAAAGCTCTCCATGACGCAAAAATTTCTAGAAATTTTCTTTTTGTCAGTGACAATGTTTTGCTTTATCATTCTCGACTCAAATTATTCCCAGGTAAATTAAGTTCACGATGGGTTGGACCTTTTGTCATTACTAATGTGTTTTTTAATGGTGCAGTAGACATTCAGAGCTCGGAAACTGGAAAAAATTTCAGAGTTAATGGACATCAACTTAAGCCTTACTTTGAAGGGTTTTGTGTCATGAATTTAGACGAGCAAACACTTGAAGACCCGGTACAATCCTAAGAGGGAAGTATGTCGAGCCAACAATATTAAACAATGGCGCTACATGGGAGGCAACCCATACTTGTGTACATATATATCTGTTCCTCAAAAAAAAAATAAAAAATTTAACCACTTGGTCGTCCAAAAAAAATAAAAAAAATTAAGAAATTGAAATGGATCAGCCCTAATTCTTCCAACTTTCCACAGACACAGAAGAACTCTATCATGCAGCTGCCCTGCATCACAGTCGCAACTGCGAGCCACCCCGAATCGCAGTCGCAGCCGCAAGCTGCCCCGCGTCGCAGTCGTAGCCGCCCCACATCGCAGTTGCAGTCGCCTTGCCTCACGTTGCTGTTGCCCGACTTCATTGTCGCAGGTTGCGCTATCACCACCTCTGTCACGCCATCGCTGCCAGTCTCCCCACCATCACAGTCGCCAAGCCATCACTGTTCCTCCCTCTATTTTTATCACCACTGCTGATGGACAGAACGTGTGGTAAGGATACTGTCCCACCGCCCCGACGTTCCAATCGTCTGTTGTGGCTCCGACGCCCCAAATTGAGTCCAGGTACAATCATTGAAATAGAGGATGAGCCGACACCGCCGTCATTCCCCACTGCCGAAGCAGGCCCATCTGGTCGGGCCCAAGTATCTCCCCCCAATGAAGAACTAGTGCCAGCTTAATTCCCGAACAACCATAACATCCAATTTTCAGACCTGCAGTAGTTTGAGAGGTACTGTAAGCTTATCAAACGACCCATAAAAACCACTGTGTATTTGGATGAACTTATTTTGCAGTAGTTAGGCCTATATGATGATGTTATTCGCCTACTAGATGTTGTGGGTTTCCGTCATATTGTAATGGGGAATTGGGAAGTGTATGAATATTTAACTTATGAATTTTTTTCTTCACTAATGTTGGTAGATCCGGAGGATCGAGATAGTGCATTGATATTCCGGTTGGATGGATGAGATTTTGTATGGCCATTTGAGACATTAGCATGATGTTGGGTTTATTAGATGATATTGTGGGTGGAGGTTTGTTTGATGTTGATACCTTTTGGAATCTGATTACACATGATGCTACACCGTACACCGCTGGCGCTTCAAAGGCAAGTTTTATTCATAACCCAGTGCTTCGCTACATTCAGTAATTTTATCTTACACTGTTACAGGGCACTACACAAATCGTAATGTAGTTGAGGTACTAGAGCTGATGATACTTGATTCTATGATTACGGGGTATCGCCGTTGTTTTGATGGGAATTTTCAGGACAGATTATTAGCGGTTAAGTCGACAAAAGACCCAATTGTTATTGGAGGATTGGTCACTGCTATAGCCGAACATGAGGGAATTGATCTTAGTACATACTTTTCTATAGGGCGTGTTGAGCGATTGGATCGAGAACTTTTCGAGAAGATGGAAGCTTTATTCTAAATGGAGGGACAATTTATGTGGAAGATATCAGAGTCCGAATTTCTGGCATTACCCAATCCGGCCTACACGACTCCCGTCGGGACGAATTTGAGAATGGACTTCGAATCTTTTCCCCAAGCACCCGCTGAGCAGCCACCAGAGAATATAGTTTATCATGATCGAGACGTACATGCTGGAACAGGAGCTCGCTGCCATCTCACGTCGGATGACCTCACGACGACCCTCTTCCTCATCCCGGTGACCGGTGTTTCCTCTCCCACACTATATTTTATGTTTCGTTTTTTATTGTTTATCATTTATGGTTTTGTAGCATGTTAAGGATGCTAGTGTGAGGGAGGAAAGAAATGCATACATATGGTTAATAGGGGACGCTTGCAATGATTCCTAAGTTCAAATTGACTCTATCTGGCAAGTGTGATTGACTGATATAGTTTTATAAAGCTGTCTCTTTAAGCCTACGGTTGAGTCACCTTTTGCATGTTTGATTTGATACACAACCCGATTATTGAAGTGAGTTTTGAGCCTGTGAGCATGACTTATATACATGATGCTCTTTTCCTTCATGTGGAATTATTACACTTAGTTGTTCATTCTAGAACTTGCTCGGTTATGCTTTGTGGAATTACTGTCTTGAGTTATTACATGTTAGATGATAAGGGCATTTAGGACACCATATTTGAGACTTTTGCATGAACCTCCCCAATAATTGATCTTTTAGGATACCCCATTGAGCCTTGGATACTTTCTCTTACTAAACCATCCCTAATCATATCTTGTCATGTGCCTCACCTTTATAACTGTTTTGAATATTTGTGGAATGCACTCCTAACAAATTAAGTGAGGATACATGTAACATGTATACCACCTATCTCAGGAGGGCCTATTTACTGGTTGTTGATGATTGCCATGAATCTACTATTGTTGTGTACATTCCATTTTACTATGCTCTGTTGCTGCCCAAAAAAAAAACAAAAGAGTGTGGTTGCTGGGATACGAGTTCAGGTATTGCACTCGGTACTTCTGCCAACACAAAAAAAACAAAAAAAATCGTGGGGGCAGAACAGTACATAATACCAGTCTTGGTATTACTGTAAACACGACACCAAAAAAAAATGCAGCGATACCATAGTTCAATCATGGATACACGACAAGGTTGAGTTGGAAAAATGTATACTAGCACCTATAAGGGGATATTCGTTAGAGTGCTTTAAAATCCATAAATATTCATGACAAGTTTAGCCTAACTTTCCTCAAACTTTCACCTCTTTGACTTTACCTTGAACTACAACCACATTATACCCCGAGAAGACCCTTTGATTTCATGAAAACTCAATTGATAAGTAGTAAAACTTAGATATCCAAGCAAGCTTATGGTAAATGTCATACTTTGTGTTGATATGAGTGACTCGAAATATATCATCCTGTTATACACTTGAGTGAAATGAGTTATCCTGTTGTGAGGGTATTAAATCATTGCATGTGTGAGGTTAACTTAATTATTAGGTGATGATGAGACACTTTAGAATCAATATATGTTATGAAACACTCACCGGTTGAGTTAAATTTGTCATGTGGAAGTACATGAGTAGAGATATCTTGAGACTAAGCATAGCTCTCCCTGTTCAACTATATGCCGGCTTTTGTTCTATGTTTGCTTGAGGACAAGCAAATGTTTGAGTTTGGGAATATTTGATAAGTAGTAAATTGTGCATAATTTTAATTGATAAAATTTTATTTTTAATACAATTAATTCTTGTACACTCTCTATTTCATACTTATTTAATGTTTCAACGAGAATTACTTCCTTTTTGTTTTTGTGGATATTTGCAGCATTTTTGGATAATTTTATACAATAATCCACATAAGCACTTGGCCATCTTTAGTCCATCCAAGAAATGAAGATTACAAAGAAGTTTATGGGCTGAAATAATTTTGGACTTAATTAATTAATTAAGCTCAAAACTTAATTAAAGCCCATAAAGGGAATTATGGCAAAATGGCAAGGATAAAAGAAAGATTGAAGGCAAGCAGCAGATTCATTATGGGATTGAGGGTGTGAACAAAGAAACAAAGGGAGAGAGAGCAACATCAAGCCTCCATGGTGTGAACGCATCAAGGGAACAGAGTCACGGAAGAACTCATCTTTTGTGGATTTGGGTTTATTCCTCCCTTCCTATCTTTGTTTTAATGTCTTTCATTTGGATGATTTTAATTTTTAGACACGTGATGTGTCACTAAATTTTATATTCTGGTTTAGGAAATGTTTGAACCCTATTTCAATATTATGTGATTTATATTTTCGTGACACCATATTGATTTAATATGTGCGAAGTTATTATGTTGATGGGTTGAATTGATTTATAATATATATATATATATATTGTTAATTGTGACTGATCACTCCAATTGATAGTTTATATATTTAGGATTAGGGTTTAAATTGCAATCCGTAATTGTTGTGATCTTAAACTCGTCTGTAGCAACTAATAATTTATATTATTAGAATCAACATAATTCAGGATTAATTGAATCATGCGTGTGAATTCAATAACCTGCCTACCCTATTATCCTAATTGATAATGCATTTAACAAATTAAATCCAAAGAGCGTATTTTGGATTGTTCGATTAAATAGGTTAATTAGAGAGCTTATTCTAATTAATTACACTTAAGGGATAAAGCGAATCAACAGAGCTTGTTGATGGTTTAGGGGTAGAAATTCCACAATTAAATTTATAATGTGTCGCATGATCATATGATTTGGAATAGGGGGAAAACTGAACCATGAACCGGAATTGAGTCCTATTACTGTTTACCTTCAGTTTATTTGCATGATTTTTATTTATTAGAGTAGATTTTATTTTATTAGTTTAGTGGACAAAATTCATCAACATCCCCCCTTTTTATTTGCATTCGTAAATTAGCATAAAAAGATATACAAATAATTCAACCGTTCTCTGTGGGATCGACCCTTACTTCCCACTACTACAAAATAGTAGAGGAAAGCGAGGTAAAATAATATAATTAATTTTGATGTGCCCCGACAGCACGGTCGACTTGGTATCTAATCCGGAGAGAAATTGGTATAGCTGGCGGTTTGCGATTAATTTATGGTATTTGTTGATTCCTTCTTCATAGCAGTTGAGAGGGTTCGGCTCTCTTCGGTAAATGGTAAGCCATATGGCTTTTAGTACGTTCCAGTAATCTTCCAGTGTAAGTTGCCCTTGATTGACTTTGTTGGCTTTTACCTCCAAATCATAGATTTGGAACGAGTTTGCTCCACTCCCGTATGTGATTGCCAGGCTATCCCACACAGCCTTGGCGGTTTGATGTTGAGCGAAATTTGTTACTAATCTCCCTTCCATATTCTGTATGAGCCATGAGAAAACAGATAGATTTGTTTCCTCCCATTGGTAGTAAGTTGGATCTATTTCGTTTGGTGGTGGTGGTTGTCCAGTAATGTGGCTGGACTTGCCCCTGCTCCCTATGGCTACCCTCATGAGGTGAGCCCACAGTGGGTAGTTGTTCCCATCCAAATTGAATCCGAGTGTAAAATTGTCGGAATTTCGCACTAGATTTTCAATCTGTTGAGTTACTCATTCTGTACTGTTGGATTTGGGTTGGTTGTCTTTATCTCGTCTGATATTTTGTATTTTGTCTCTTCTGTCTTGATCAGTTTCAGATTGGGTCGAGAAAGGTATTGGAACGATGATGATCTAGTTCCAAGTTCCTAGATTCATCACCTGCTCTAATACCATGTTGAAACATGGTTCAGCATCATAAATAAAGTTGTATTTGATTTCTGTAATAGAGAAAAAGATATATTTTATTGCTGCCCCTTTCTTATAGGGTTAGAAACAGATTTGTACAAAAAAAAAAAAGGATAATCATATTTTGACTAATTCTAATTGATGTAATTGATCCTTAATTCCTGTGTAATTGATCATATTTCCTTTCTTCCAACACCTAATGTTACATGGCAATCTTAGTTCGATCTTGTTAATTAATTTCTGTTAAATCTTTTGTGCAAGAATTTTTCAGAAATCTTTGTCAGATTCTAAAGTGGGAATGCAAAGGATAAGTTCGTATCCGTTTGTCAGTTTTTTTACACGTCAGCTGAGGATTCCACAACAGATTAAACCATAGGAAAGAATAAAGTACACAAAATCTTGAGATTTCTTTCAAGTCTTAGATAAGCATTTATTCAGACATCAAATAATTGCAACAAGATTCATCAGAGTGGAAAGCAATTAATAATATATATATATATATATATATATATATATAATAGGGATGCTGCATTATCCATTTCCAGAGGTTGACATTATAAAGGCCCAGGTGAAATTAAAGTTTTTGTTCCATCAATTTGGGGAATATAATTATCATAAAATATCTTCTTTAATCTGTCGAAACCACACACAATATCTGCAGATTCTTTGCGGATTTAGTACCCCATTTGTAGCAGTAATACGCCTTTATGCAACCCCATTTGCACCATAACTATTACATTTTCCGCCTCCCACAAGATTCTTTCTACCCCTTCGATAAAATTGTAAAATACATCCCGCAACTTCTTGGAGGTTTCTAAGTTAAGCTCGTATTTTTTTTTTCACTTTTACAATTCTATAATTTATCTATTTGACTGCATGATTCAAATCTCATTTCACCTAAAACATGAATTTGTGAGGGTGGAGATAGTTTCTCGTGATCCCTTATTTTGCAAATTTCCTAAACAAGAATATGAGGGTGGAAATGAGTCCTCCATGCACAACTATACGACTTTTATGTTGATTAAACATTTAAAAAATGATGGAAATAGAACATGAATTATCCAGTAAGGATTGCATTTTTAAGATGAAATAGAACAAACTTTGCATAATTAAAAAGATAAAAGATATATAACAGTAAAAAATTAAACCGTCCAAATATTATTGAACGAATTTGACAATTTTGGGCGAGAGAATATATCCCTAGGTGGCTGCCCCTTCAACTCCTGCAAATGCTATTTTTCCATCACATAATTGGGTCTGACTGTACGGCAAAGTTGTGCGAATCAAAATGTGATTGTTACTATGTGTCAACTTGTTTGCACTTGCAGCACCCGTTTCTAATATATCCAAACAAATATATCTACTTGATTAAATTCTTTTCCCTTTTTCAAGATATACCCTCTATAAATAACAACATTCATATCATATAACCTCCAACCCCCTAACGACAAGCAAAAACCTCAGTAATAATTAGTAATTTGGTTCCATTCAATGGACATAATAAGAGATTTGGCATCCAAGAAAGCTGCAGTGATCTTCACCAAAAGCTCATGCTGCATGTGCCACAGCATCAAGGCCTTGTTCTACAACTTAGGCGCCAGCCCGGCTGTGCACGAGCTTGATCAAGACGCAAGGGGGAAGGACATGGAACGGGCCTTACGAGCACTGGGGTGCAACCCGACTGTGCCGGCTGTGTTCATCGGCGGGGAGTTTGTGGGCTCCGCCAAAGATGTCATCTCCCTTCATGTTGATGGTTCCTTAAAGCAAAGGCTCATTAGTGCTAATGCCATTTGGTTCTAGCAACTAACTTTGAGCAGTGATGATATATTTGAACTGCAATAGCATAGTATGGTGCAAGTGAAGCTAGCTTGTTAAGGTGTAAGTAAGGGCTTCATCATGATTTTGTCTACTTTTGGTGACTTAATCATGAAAAATTATGACTTAATCAAAATAGTTGAGTTAGAAATTAATCCTTCCTTGTTATTATTATAAGTTTTTCTTCAGTAGATTTTACTTCCGCGCTTCAACGATTTATAACTCATGATCCCACATAATCGAACGAACCCACTTTTAAGGAAAAATTAGATGTCCGCAATACATAAAATATAATATATTTAATATATTATTTTAGTGGTACAAATAATTATAATATATAAGTCATGTGATATGTGCAAAAAAAAGAATTTAAATTTGTTACAATCTAACAAAGTAAAAAGTCGTAGTGCAAATAAAATACAAAACTCAAAGATATAAAATAAATTATGTAGACAGATTTATAATTTTCAAGACATGTATGATTTTCTAATTTATTTTTATTATGTGAGCGTGTTTTCTTTTGTTTATATTTTTATCTTTTATCAGTTTATAAAATTAAATGTCAAATAATATTTTAAATATGTAGTAAATCTACAAAGTTGAAAATTAACCTTAAGGTTTCAATAAATTGATTTAAAGTATAGTCACTTTAGGTTAGATTGTGTTGTTATTTCAAAAGTTATCTCCTACAAATAATGAATTGCATCATATTTCTAAATGAATGTCTTAGTCTAAATCTAATACAAATTATCCAACTAATTATAATTCTCAAATTCAATATAAATATTTCAACGAACTAAAATATACTAAGAAGAATTTATAAATTATGTGCTTTAAAATAATATAACTTACTTATTTTATATAAAAATATTTAATATCTTTTATAATTGTAGAAAAAATTTAATTTATTATTTATTAAAATCCGACATATATCAAAATAAAAATATATTCCAACCATTAAAATTATTTCATATTTTGGGTATAATATTTTATTTTAATATATGTAATATTGGTATTGAATTAATAATCATGAAAGTATAATAATTTTAAATATCACTTATAAAAAATATATTTGAAGCAAAAAAAGCTCATTTAAATTTTAAAAGAACATCTAACTTGTAGGCTCAAAGATTTCCACCCATTTAAACTACTAAAGATGAAACAATACGTGCATAAATAATCTAATAATTTTATATAAAGTTTATTTTGTTTTTATATTTGTACCTCAATTCAATTATAAAATAATTTAATCTACTACTTATTCAAATCCAACAAATATATTAATTTTAAACAAATAATTCAGCTAATAAAATTATATACCAATTTTTAATTTAATATTTTATTTTAATATGTATAATATAAATATCAAATTAAATTTTTTTAATTAGTATATGATACATACAAAATAAATTTAAAATAAAAGGTTATTTATATTTTAAAATATTAGTTGAAAGAATAAAAAAGAAGAAGAGGGAGATAATTGGCAGCCCACTTGCAAGTTGCAAGCAGTGGCCTTCCATTATTCATACAGGAAGGAGTTTCGTTTTTCCTTTTTTTTTAATTTTTTCGTTAGCTTTTATAGTATATTTTATATTTAGTAATTTAAGAAAAATTGTGGGGGAAGATGTATTATTTTTAGCATAATTATGGAGGTTCTTTTATTTATATTTAAGAATGATAATTTAACTCGTTGCGTAGTTGATCTATCTTGTCTTATCTAAGTGGGGTGAGTCAACATGTAATTTGTGGTTGTTCTATATTTTTGTACTTTACTATATATACATATATTGTGTTTAACGTATATTTATGTATAAATATAATATATAAACTACTTTTTAAAACTTACTATATATAACCTAAGTAATAATAATTCAACTTTATACCTATTTTTTAAGCAAAAATTATGTTGTTAACATATAATATAAATATAATATCATATTGCAACTAAAACTTTTAATTGATATCAACATTTTCAAAAGATAAATATAAATTTTTAAACATAATTCTAATATAGAAGTTATTTTAATGATGGGTTTTAATTTTATTTCAATTTCACTTACATTACATTTTCTAGCATTACCCTCAAAATACCACTAAACACATAATCAAATTTTATTTTTTATTTTTCTCGGAGCCTTCAGTAAAGGAAGTCAGTCGGAGACAGAAGACAAAGTATTCTTAGAACTCATTGAGGAAATTCTTTAGGGTATGTTTGTTCTAATTTTGATACGAAAGGATTTTAGATCTTAAAATATCATATTTTAATTTATTTTAAGTTGTATAATTGAATTTTACATTTCATAAAATTCTACAATAATACTATTAACTACTGTACTCTATTATATACCTATATCTCTATTTTTTTTTCTTTTTAAAGTTTTTTGTCTACCTCTCTATTAAATATACAATTTTTAATATAACTAGCTAATCATTTTATAATGATTCACTAATCATCAACACAATATAATCTTATAATAAATTATATTTTGATTTGATATTTACAATAAAATCGAACGAAATATAATCTCAAAATAAACAAAAAATATAATATTCAATTTTATTTTACAATCTCAAAATTTTAAAATAAAAACTTTGAACGACCCATGTTAACTTAAATCAAAGACCAATAGAAGTTGGAATGGCCTTTTGAATAATTCCTAAGTTGCACAACTTCAGAATTCCTATACCCAATCGAAAGCCCACCAAACTTGTACGAGGTCGTAGAAACTCTTTCATTGGCATTGAGGCCATCTCCAGCAGTCAGCACAACTCTAGTGCATATTTTGCACTATTTTAGTGCAAAATCTGATTTCCATTTCCAGCAGTCTACACTACTTTCTGCGCTGAAAAAGAATATTTCAATAATATTCCTCATAATTTATTTATTCTTAATCTATATTTTAAAAACTTCATATTTGTTAAATACATAATACGTAATATATTAAAAATAATTTTTTTATATGTAACATTTTAATTTTTTATTTCTAAAAGTAATTATATATAGCAAATGCATATAATATCAAGCAATAATAATGCAAAATTAAAATTGAACTTCATAATAATAGTACAATAAAAGTACATGTTTACAAGATTAAATTTTCAAATTAGAATATTCAACCCACAAATACTCAGTTAATGCATTTCGAAGTGCGAAATTAGCTTCCGCATCTCTTATTTGTTTAAATCAAGCTAGAAAATTTTGAAAATACGTGTTTTTATTTTCTAGAAGTTCGACTTCCGAAGCTGGCACTACTCTTGCTTCTTCGATTGGAGCATCAAGTTCTCGTTCATCCTCAATTATCATATTATATATTATTATGCACGCAATTATAATATCTTTCAAATCAATTTTACTCCAAAAATGTGCTGGATTTGCCACTATTGCAAATTAACTTTGGAGGACTACAAATGCACATTCTATATCCTTTCTACACGTTTCTTGTTTCTTTGCAAAAATTTTTTTTTTTTGGATCATTTGGTGTATGAATCGTTTGCACAAGAGTTGCCCATTTAGGATATATACTATCAGCCAAATAATACCCCATGTTGTACTCCTTTCCTTGAATAACATAATATGCATGAGGAGCAATACCTTTAGCAAGGTTAGAGAAAAGGTGGGACGTCTCCAACACATTAATATCATTGTTAGATCCTGGCATCCCGAAATAAGCATGTCAGATCCACAAATCATAAATAGCCACAGCTTCAAGAATAATTGTTGGAGATCCACTTCGACCATCATATCGTCCTGCCCATGCCGTTGGACAATTTTTTCACTTCCAATGCATATAATCCAAACTTCCCAACATTATTGGAAATCCACGTTGCTGACCAATAAGAAGTAACCTTGCAACATCATTAGCAGTAGGAGATCTTAGATATTCTCCTCCAAATATCTCCACAATAGCACTACAAATGTTTTTGACACATTCAATTGTAGTAGACTCTCCAAGTTTGATATACTCGTCGGTTGCATCCACTAGAATTGCATATGCTAGCATTCGAAATGCTACAGTTACCTTTTGGAGTGTAGACAAAGCAACCTGCCCAGCTGCACAAAGTATCCATCATGATTCTTTACAGCATGAACAATACGGAGAAATAGATTTCGTGACATTTGATATTGTCGACGAAACTGATCTTCATTAAACCTTAGAGTTTCAGAAAATTAGTTTCTGAAAAGGTTTTGAGCTGCTGTTTCATGATCATGATATATTGTCCTGCGATCCGGAACTGAGCTTCCATGAATGGGTTCAACCCTTCGACGCCGATATCCAGCTAACATATGATTGTTATTATATATCTGTTGAACAATCGCCTGTTGCACCACATCAGAACAATCACTATCAATCAATTACTGATGTTCATCATCTGATGAACTTGAAGGAATAGAAGAAATAACAGAAGGACCAGCAGAGTGAAAATTCATTTTTTTTTAGAGACAAGTAGAGCATAATAGAAAAAATATTATTCATGGAGAAAATGACTAAACGAATTGAGGATAAAAAAAATTAATTTGAAGAAAATTGGTGGAGTATGTACTCATTATATAATGATCTGTATGTTATTCCAAAAAAAAACACAATCTTTGTGCTAACAATAGCCATTGATATCCTACTACAACTTTTAATCTCAACCCTCCTCTTAAGTCTTAAAAGCTACAAAAAACACAATCCTCGTATTTTCAACTACGACCGTTAGACTCTTATCATCTTTAAATTTCAACCATTCACCACTTGTCTGAATTAAAATCATAGTTGTAGAAAACACAATCTTTATGCTTTCAATATTAGTCGTTGATAACCCATAATAACTTTTAATCTGAGTCTTTTATTCAAAATCTTAAAACATAGAGAGTTGCAACAAACACAATCCGTGTGTATTCAACTCCGACCGTTAGATTATTTTGATCTTTAAATCTCAACCCTACACCAATTTTCTGAATTGGAAAGAGAGTTGCAGAAAGCACAATCTGTGTGCTTTCAATGATAACCGTTGGATTATTATATGCTTTTCTACGAATTTCTATAAATAGGCGTCATACCACATAACATTTCTCACAAACTTCTCAAACTCCTTTTTATCTACAACATCTTTTGTTTTTTTCTCTCAAATGTCTAACCCATGCACCACTAACTACACTTCAGCTGAAAATCGACACCTTGCTAGTGTCTATCTTGAAATCTCACAAGATCCAATTGTCGGAATAAACCAGTCAAAAGATCTATTTTGGAGTCGTGTTACAGAAAAATACAACTTCGATAAACCAAGCACCAGGATGCAAGATCGTAACAAACGATCATTACAATGTCACATGCAGACCATTCTCAAACATGTGAGAAAATTCAACAAGGGTCTGCAACAAATTGAGTTGTTGAATCCTAGTGGTGCAAGCGAACAAACAATTGTAAGTTGTTATTTATACTTTTTTTTTTTCATTTGTCAAATAGAATATTTTGATTTCAATATTGTTTCTAAATTATGTAGTTGGAGCGTGCAAATGAGACTATGAGGTCGGTGAGAGGATATGAGGCTGGGTTCAAATTCGACCATGTGTGGCCGATTTAAAACCATTTGTGCAAGCTGAAGAGCTAACTGCAGAATTTTTTCAGAGTCCCTCTTTCCCCTAATCCTTCTTTGTCTTCGTTTTCAATTGATTTAAATGACGAAAACATTAGCAGTACTGATGGTTCTTCCCCAAAAAGACCCGAGGGGGTGAAAAACTCAAAATTTAAAAAGAAACAAAAAGAAGATGATGATGATTTTGTACGAATGATAAAACAAGAAAATACCTCATTCAGAGAACTATTAGCAAGTGTAGCCTCAAGAAGATCGTGAGAATAAGTTAAAAGCTCATGAAATTGAGTTGAGAGATCATGAGATAGCAATGCACAATGAAAGAAATGAATGGGAAATGATCAAAGAAGAGCACGGAACTTTAAGGATGAATTTAGATACTGTTGTTGATCCTACACTACATGAATACTTGAGGTTGGAGCAACAAAAAATTCTGTAGAGAATGACACAAACCGAGCCAGCAAATCCACTTTCGAATACATTTAATGTGTTTGGAATTTTTTTTCCAAACATTGGAGGGTATGGAGGTGATCTTTCTGATTATGAGAAATTATGTTATTAATTTGGTATCATGTGTATTTTTTATTAAGTAATTGTATTTTTAATTATGTTGTGTAATTTTATATATTGTTTGTAATTTTATAATCTTTAGTTGTAATTGTATGTTTTGTCTATTTGTATTTTTATATTATTTTTTTAATTTTATGTGTAGTATTTAAAATTTTATTGTATTATTTTTATTTATAATTAAAATTACACTTTTTTATTATTTTTTTATCATATTAATTAAAATAATCTTAAAATTAATTTAACTAAATTAATTATAAAACAAACAATGTATTATTAAACATAAATATTAAGAAACATATAAATAAAACCTTAAAAAAATAATAAATATTAAAAATATATATAATATTAAAAAAAGAACAGTAGGTCTGCGCCAATATTATAACTAATAAAATAAGAAATAAATATTGCTTGACACTAACACAGGCTCGAGCGTATGCTGGAGCCTGTAATTCCTTAATTAACGCCACTCAAATGCACTGCAGGAGTTGGTCTAATACTAAATAGGCTATGAGACTGAAATAGAGCCCATTGCAGAAAGTTATGATCTTGGGCTGGGCCTTTGACCCATTGAGAATGGGCTGCAAATCATTCACTATTTATCTCTTAGAAAACTTAAAATTTCTTACCATAGCTATCAATTTTTAAAAAATTTATTGTCGATCTCTTTCATAATGAATCTATCTGATTCAGGATGGAAGAACTTGTATCATTATTTCAATTCAAACTTGAGTTTGATTCACACCCCATGTTTTAAGAAATATTTACCACCCAAAAAAAAGAAAAAATGGATAAATAAATGCTTGATAGACTCCGTGGATACGCTGGGAAAAGGCCATGGCCGATTCCACAACCGACCAGCAGTCGGACCTTAATTATATAAATTGATATGTGATAATTTAAATTTAAAAAAATTGTATACAATATAAAATAGTAAATATTTTTAAATGCATCATGAAAATATCTTTCGATCACTATACTGTATAATCTCTTATTAATTTATTGTAACTAGTTGTTTAGTACATTTATTATAAATTTAAACAGAGTGAATAAATATTAAAAATATTTGTATTCATACAAAATAATCATCAAGTAAAGTGATTTAATGTGTAATGTATAAAGCTATACGTTATATATATATATAGTGATAAAAATGATATTAATATATAATATAGAAGTGGTGTAATATTTTCATATTAATTTATTATATTGTGCATAAAACGTAACCCATTTTTCAAAAAAAAGTTATTAAAAAAGAAAAGTGAAAAAAAGAGCCCATGAATTTGTCCATCTATTAGCCCACGAGCTTGTCCGCCCATCCAGATTATATAATCTGGCCTAGCACGAGACCGATCCACTATTTACAACCCATAGCTCGAGTTGGGTTCACATTTTTTTCAATCAAGCCCAGCCCAAACCAACCCACTTTACTGGTAAGTTATGAGCCAATTCGTCCACTTAGTAGACGGGCTCACACGGGCCTGGATTGATGGGCCAGACCTCAGCTTGTAAAGTTGGGCTTCTCCTTTTTCACGTGGTCTTAAGTTGATAAAATATTGTTAGGCTCTGAAAAATTATGCAAAAATACGTACATATACATGTACACACACACACACACACAAAATTGACATGTCACTAAATACAAAATCAAAATATTTTTTTACATTTCACTATATATAGAGAGATGGAAAGAAACTTGAAAATAAAAATACACTCATTATAAAATAAAAATAAATAAAAAAGACAACAACACAATCCATCTATATTCTATATTATTAAATTCTGAATAAAATTAAAAAGAAAAAGAGATTGGCGTTGTTATTGAATTTGGAGATGTACCATTGTGCATAAATGATTGACCAATTCATTTTTTTACTTTTCTTTTTATTTTATCTTACTTTTTCATCTCAAATTTTAAACGTTTATAACTTCTATTTTTTCATGAAAAGTACATAAAATAGATTATTTTTTTAAGATCTTTAATTTAATATCCATATTTTATATATAAAAATAATTTTTTAAAAATATAAAATATTTTTAGATTAATTGTAATATAATTTGATATTGAAAATATTTTTAAATGAATAAAATTATGAGATATTTTTATAAAAAATAAAATTATATTAAAAAATATATTTTGTATTTTATGAATTTTTATTTTAGAAAAATATTTTACTGCTTTATAAAATTATTTATTTATTAAATAAAAATAACAAAATCTCAAACGATATGATAATGCGATACAAAATAAAATACAAAATTTAATAATTAAATTACCATTAATTATAGTTTACTAACTATTATATTATTACAAATATTACAAATCATACATGGTACGGGAGAAATACTAGTAAATTGAAAACAAAGATGCTGTAACGAAAAAGACACGCGGAATTAATTGCCCGGAACCTTTTCTCTCATTGGCAAGCCAAACAAATAAGCTTAAAATTATTTCAGAAAAAATAATAATTTAAAAGTGTTTGAAAATTCTAATTTTGATTTTGAGAACCAATTAAAATTCAGTTTTTGAGAAGCCCCTCTTAGCTTCTCCAAACTGATCCAGGTATTTTGACTATTTTAAATTTTAATTTTTTTTTGTGAATGAATTAAAATCATTTTATTTTTAAACACTACATAATTCTAATTTTTCTACAAAATTCATTTTAAATTACTTCTTTAAAATCACATTTACTTGCAAACACCTCAGCTAAGTGGCCGGGTCAGAAATTTTAGGGGACCAATTACAACACTTAATACTAAAATTGAAATCTATAACTATATAAAAGTAGGATACTTGAAATTTTTTATATAAATATTATTTTCTGTCTATATCACCTTTTTATTTTTAAAAAGCATGATATTCAATCAAAAAAAGTTTCTTTGTTTTCTCACTTTAATTTTTAAAAATTTATAACTTTTTCATCTCAATTTTGTTTATGAAAAATATATTAAATTAACCATCTTTTCATAACCTTCAATTTGATATTCATATTTCATATATAAAAATAAAATATTAATTTTAAATATAAAATATTCTTCATATATTAATTATGTTATATTTTTAATATTTAATATATTTGTATATTGTACGGTATTTTTATTTTAACTTTTTTTATTAAAACTATAATTTATATAATTATGTATTTTATTTTACAAAATTATATTACTATTTTTATAATAACTTATTATATTATCATATTATAAATCGTGCATCACACAGAAAGAATAATAATTATAATTTAGTAGTCCCAATAAAGTTAATAAATTAATTTAATTACATTCTTTACATTGAAAAATAATACAAATAATATTTATAATTCGAAAACGCTGTATTATTGCTAATTTTAATATTTAAGAATGCATCCACATGGATGTATTAAAAAAAATCATTCAACATATAAAAAAAAGGTCTTAATTATCTTATTTTATTAAATAAAATCTTAATTTACTAAAAGAACCTTACGGAACACATAAATTCCATGGAACCAGAGGGGGCCACGGGCCACCGCCCCCTTGAGCTATGAAATAGAGAGGGATCGGCATGAGAGTGAAATAGGAGATTCGGACAGTAAAAATAGGGTCAGCCAATTAAAATTAGACTAGTAAGTTCCATTTTATCGTTATATATACATATATATATATGTATATGTGTGTGTGTGTGTGTGTGTGTGAAATTGACATAGTATATATATTCCGTTGGACGAAAGAAATGACTGCAGGAATTCAAAATTGTCTCCTCTTAGCAGTGCATATAATTCTTTTATTTCAACATCAAAGTTAGACGAGATATTCGTGCATATCAAGCTTATCATAATCCTACCTTTTCGGCTAAGTTTGGTGTCACCCCTCATGCATCCTCATTAATCTTAATTTATATTATATTATTATTAATTTTTTAATTATATTTCGATGATTATGGAATAAATAAAGCATAATCCTGGTCCATTAACCACAGAAAATTCCACAGGAAGAATAATGCCCAAACCCATGTGCAAGCCATAGAGTCCATACACATATGATGAGTTTATGTCCCCACTAAATTCCTCCGCATCCAACAACCCTGGAACTACTTGTCTTAAATTGTCATCCAAAAAGTATATAGACACACACCCACTCACACACACATACAACAAAATATGCATTCCATTCCGTAACATCAAATAATCAAACAACACATTATTTTTGTTTTTAATCTACGGTAATCACATAGTTGAGATAAATATTATGTCCCCACAATATTTGATTCTAAATTTTGAGACACATTTTTTTCCATCTCTAAACTTAGTAATTGGATTTCTGTCTTCAATACAGCCTAATGAAAAGAAGGAAAATAATAATTGTCTATAATATTTGATTGATAATTCACCGATAATGATATAAACGGCCTTTATACCAGTTTCTGTTTCTATATTATTTTTATTTAATTGTATATGTTATCTGTCGCCAAATTCTGCCTTCAATATACAAATTTCCATTCTAATTTGAGCTGGCACGAGGTATTAGCTTCAATATTCCACCTTCCCCAACTCAGCTTTTTAAGATTTTTATATATTTCATCGATCTATAGATAATAAAAAAAAATTATATTTTCATATAAATTTGTAATAAAATACTAGATGCAATAATGAATATTTTGATTGAAGAATCTAGTTCGAGTATTTTACCTAAATCCATATCTATATAAATACATTGAAACAAATTAAAATCTTAGCTAGAGGCATGCATGAATATTTTTTAACATATGTTGAAGACAGGACGAGTGTAAAGCATGCATCTTTTATTTATTTTTTATATTGCAATGATGTATATATAGAAAAGATTCCATACGTCCTAGTATGTAACATCAAATATTTGAAATGACGAAAGTGTTTATTCAAGAATTCTTGAGGTCCATGCTAGAGAGACACACACATATATATATAGTTTGTGTGTGTATATTTATTAAGTAATATAATGGGACGACTTGTAATGATTCTCATTGTTTATAAGAAAATCATCTTTTTTAAATATATATATATATATATATATATAATAGATTATTTATTTATTTCTTATCATAAATCACAATTTGGATTCCAACATGTCTTAAAGCTTGAATTAATTAGATTGTCTAGATTGTATCAGTAGGGATCATCAAGATTAATAAATCTTTTTTGTCGATTAAAATAAGTTAAAAAACAAAACTTTATTTGAACTAAAATACAGATATTTTTTTAGATTAGCAATTGATCTTGACTTTTTGGGTCCATTACCCTCAATAAATAGCTTGTACGATGGATGCATGGGAGTAGAGCAAGTTGGTGGTCGCAACATCAAGATTCACCACCGAAAGCCTTGTAATTATATTCGTGATCTTTCTTTCGAAGACAGAATATATTTTCCTTTCACAAAAGAATGATTGCAAGAATCATCATGAGCAAGACCACATGTCTCTCTCTCTCTCTCTCTCTCTCAAACCTGCAATTTTCTTACATGATTTGCAATTTTCTTACCGATACAAAAAACGTGCAGCTTGTAATGGTCAGTGGGCGATCAACGTGTGTTCAAGATTACCCATCTTTCAACTTCTTGAACTTATTCTTGAATTTGATCAGCAAAGGAATAAAACTTGCACTAATTATAACCAACGATTCTGCTATCTATGTGTCATCAACAGTCAAAATTGTTCCCATTTCCACAGAATATATTCAAAAGTGAGATGAGGAAGAGAAAGATCTGTTTGCGATATGGTTATTTTTGTGACCCACTCAAAAATTTTGGATCGTCTATTTTATTTTATGTTTTCTCTTATATTTTATTATTTTTATACATGTCATGTGTTACTTAGTGATGTTATTAGATAAACAAAATGTATAACAATTATTTTTAAATTAAAAAATAGAACATAAAATAAAATACAAGACCTAAATTTTACTTAGGGTGTGGCCCAATACCAAAATTTCCCCAATCAAGCCCAACCAATGGTGGTAGCTCTAGACTATTGATATTTATGTGACCCTTGATTTTTCTTTGGTCTCCTATATCTAAGAGTTTCTCACGCAAATATTCCTCAAACCCTAGAAAATAATTCATGTCTTTCTTCTTCTTTTTCCTTATTGTAAGTGTCTATGTACTCTCTGAGGTTCTTACTGGGAAACACTTGTGTGTGTGAGATTGATTGAATAGTTATTGGGTTTAAGTGTAGATTTTGATTGTCCACATTAACATTACTAACTGTAGACAGAGAGAACCGAACCATAGGTTCTCTAAGCCAGATGAAGGTCTCGATGTCGATACCCAATAGTGGTATTAGAGTCATCGTTGAGCCCAAGGCTAAACCTAGTTATATTTGGGCTTGAGTCGAATGTATAAAACAAGCCCCTAAATTATATTTTTTCCAATGTACAAACTTAAAAAAATATATATATTAAAGCATTTGAAATACTTTAGACATTAAATATATCATTGTAAAAATAAAAGACAAATAAGTATAAAATAATTACTTAAATACAACTCGCCTCATAGTTTTGGTGGCAAAAGTATTAATCAAGTTATTGAATAGTGTCTTCTGTTGTAGATAATTTTTTCTTGAACTATTTCACATTATGTTGAATTTTTTATTTATTTTTATTTTTATATATATTAAGAATCTCAAATTATTTACTTTGATTTTCTTTGGATTCCAAGTTGTAGTTGTTGTTTTGCAAATAGCATTTTTTTGTGCTTGGGGATTCAACGCTCCTGCACTACCATTGCCCGAAAATGAACTATCCCGCCTTGTGCACATATCCTACTTCTCACTCGTGAGCCACTGTTCTAATGTGTACTTGAATCGACAATCTGTCACATACCAATGCATGAAAACTGCTGCCCTTCCTACAATCGTGTAGACAGGGGGGACTTCGCATCAATCCACTCTTGCACCCGTGCTTGCTTTGCCCTTTGGTGTTGTTGGTTCGAAAATCATCATCTAGTGGTAGCTTGAGGCTCTTACCTAGAGTCTCACGTAGGTTCAATAGTTTAATCCTCTTTTTTTTTTTTTATTACTTTTGAGCAGTAATGGCCGTCATTTGGCTTTAGGATTGGTATTTTGTTGCTCGTAGAATCCAAGATTATTTGACCAGCTTGTTTGATAATTTACTGTCCTGTGTGATATTAGTTAATATATATATATATGTATGTGTGATACGACCACATTGTCTATTTTTTGTGTCTCTTTGTTCAAATGGAAAATTAAATTTTAGTATCTCGCAACATGAAATGAAGGACTTTCTTGTACAACAAAAGGTGTAAAACAGAGTGACCTTGAAATGTTTTGGAAATGAAATAGAGGAGAGATAAATGAAAATGAATGAACTAGCATAGTCCTTGATTATGTTGAATTTGTATGATTTTGTCATTAGGAAAATAGGGAAGTTAGTTTCCACGAAAGAACTATAGGAGTAATTAGAAAAACAATTAAGAGACAAGATTTTTCCATGTAAATTATTCGTCCTAAAAAATTCTTCCCATTCAAATATGACCTTAATAAAGATATGGATGAAAATTTGAATATTTTCACTATGTTAATTCAAGATGTGAAACAAATTGGGGATAAAATATTGAAATTTATTCACCTATTATACTGTTAAATTTCATCCATGATACTTATGGAGATGTCAAGTCTACCATTTAGTAAGGTAGAGATGAAATCTCGCTCGAGATCGTAAAAAAATCTTAAGAGCGAGGAGATAGATTTAAAGTGAAATTCGAGTGTGAAGAATGAGTCAATAATGTTTGTTAGAGGGAGACACAAGAAAAAGAGTACTCCCAACAACCAAACTCAAGACAAGAACTATGATAAAGAGGAGAATAACAATAAAACTCCTTATCTTTAAGGGCTGCGTTTACTATGATGGATTAGGCTGTATTTGGACGCGGTATCCATGCTTATCACCCATATATTTTGATAGATTGAAAGTTTGCAATAATCCAATGTCTCGGGATAGACACGGTTTCCCATGGAAAAATGTGGGATAACCATCCGTCCAACATAGGTGGGATAAGTTATCCCATCACTTTCGGGAACGCGAATTTCCTAATTTTCCCTTTGGGCAATTGAAGTCATTTTTCAAATTTCATTTTAGTAGGGTTTCTTCGTCACAGTCATTACGCGAGAGGACCAGAAACCAGTCGCCCCCGCCGTTGTCGTTTCATTTTCAGATACAATCCACCGTTTGTTCTCACATTTCCTCTTCTTCTTCATTTTGTACTTGTATTTTTTGACATCTATTATCTATACATATTTCACAGGGGTCCCCGATGTCCAACGACCAGAGTAGCCATTGCTGGAAGAGTTATTTAAGTTAAATCATCGCCGGTCAAAACATCAAACATGGCATTCCGAAGGCGATTCTTCTCCATATGTGTATGAAATTTCTGCTATTTGATATTATTAATTTTTTTAATAAATTTTATTTGGGGAAACATACAATTTAACTTTTTCTCGTTTGTTTGTTTTAGGAATAAGTGTTCTCATCATAGAAAGGGGTGACTAGGTCTTCTTGTTCAGTATTCTCAATAGGTGTAAAGGTTGGTTATTTAAATCTTAGCTTTCAAGTCTATTGATCTTATATATGGCCTGTTTTGTTTATCTCTATACATTTAATATACATGTGCTTCATCCATATGCATTATTTCATATTAAAAGAATGCATGTGATGCATATTTATCCATCAAAGTGCTTATTTCTCCGAAAATTTTCTTTATGTTTTTTGTAGTCCGACCTTGATGTATGGAGTAGAATGACTATCGCTGAATTGGTTTATGAGTTTTACATTGTAGACTTGTATCTATTTTTTCATGTCTATTGAATTCTGATGATGTTGTTGTGTGTGAATGTTATTATTTTATGATATGTATATGTGGATGTTGGATTAGTTTATATATAACGAAGTTTTGCTAAATCTGTATTTATTTATCCCTGTGCTTGATCTATATATATTCTTTCAAAATGTATGTGCTACATATATGTCAATAAATCTGGTGAATACTAGTGGTCTGACATAAGATTGAATTAGAATGTTTCTTATGTGAAAAAGGTTTTCGGTTTTTTCTGCGAATGATGTCTGCATTACAATTTCTTATGTTGATTTGGTTCTTGTTCTTTAGATTCTAGAGATGAATTCAATTGTTTTATGTCCCATTGCGTATTTAACTTAGTGCCCTGGGTTGAATGTTTTCGATGTTGACAATGGAACGTGCTGAATTTTTAAAGTTCATTAAGTTTTGCCATAAGAATTTCATTTTCTCCTCCAATGGGCTGGTAAATATGTTTTGTACTTGGTAATACTAAATGAGTAAATTATTATGCACAATTCATTGCAATTCGGGAACTAATATCTCGAGTTCCTACAACGAATTCCATCCAAATTCTTTAGGAAATGTGGGGGTAGTTTACTCTCTTCACAATGACTTTGGCATGCAATGGAGTGTAACAACCAAGAAATGCGATGATGGCTTCATCTACCTGACGGAAGGGTGGCCCGAGTTTTGGGATGCGAACAACATCGAACATCAGGACATGTGCTTGTTTTACTATGATGGAGGTTGTATTTTCCACGTGTTTGTCTTCATGAAAAATGCATGCCAGAAACCACACCCAGCACAACAAGGTAATAAATTCCTTATTACATCATACATTACTAACCTCCCCCTCAATTCATTCATTTCTCATCTAATGCTCATGTCTTGTAATGTGCAAAAATTCTCATAATTTTATATGTTGGATATGTTTAATTGTGAAGGGTGTTTAATTATATGTTCATACATTGATGCAAATATATGTGTATTATACCTATATTTTGTTTCCAATGCTGTTGAATTTTAATCTGTGTTTTCGGATCTTTCCCCTAAGTTCACCCTGAACGTTATTGAAAATCCCCCCCCCCCCCAACAGGCTCACTTTGGTTAACAAGTACGGTGTTAGGTTGAATATGAAGTCGGAGATTCTCGACACAGGTCGAATTAGATTGATTTATGGGTGGCAGGAATTTGTGCACGAGAATAAGATAAGACTTGGGGAGTTTATATTTTTCAATCTGCTCGTGGATGGCTGCGTCTGGGTTGAGATATTTGAGTTTATCATTTTTGAGAAATTGGATACTATGCGGCGTGTTCTAGCATTGTTCTACCAAGTAAGGCAAGTGATAGTGAACCAAGAGAGGATGGATCGATTCACATGATGGATATTCAATGGAGTGACTTAATAGACCTTTCAAGTGAAATGAGTGATGACGACGGGATTGATGTCATGATGCCGGGTTTTCCTCACGTAAAGACGGAGGTGGTGAGCCCTACGGAGGCCGAACAAGATGATTGCCCCTGATACAAACTTCTTATCCGCAAGTCGTATTTTGATACACCTCGATTGGTACGTGTACTAGTTGTATATCAATTAAGTTTGTTGTTTAAAATGATAATTGACTTGCCTATTGTATTAACGGGATATCTGTTTATACATGCAGTCTATTCCTATGAATTTTGGAATTCATACATTCTTGGGAAAAAGCTTGTGGGTAAGCGTGTCAACGTGATGATGAATGGATGAACTTGGTCTTTCGAGCATAACAAGCAAGCATCTCGTATTGCGATGAGGCACAAATTACCTATTTTCCTAAGTGAGAATGGCATAGTGGTGGGAAACAATGCATAATTGAGTTGGCCCGTACCAATGAATTGGGTTTTAGTAACAAAATAATCTCTATCTAAGTTGTAATTAATTTATATAATTTTACTTAATTTTATAATATTTTCCTTTTGTAATCATATGCGAATATGCTGCAATAGTGGTTGAACACTATATGTCAATGGTTGTTGCATTTAACTGTCGAACCCTTCTTTTCTTATTTTGGTTTTGGTTTCCGTGGATTGTCTTCCTCTTTTAAACACATGTATTGATGTTCAATTTATATGTTGCTATTCTAGGTTGCATCCGTAAAATCACACTTATTCAACAACATCTTCAACAACATTTCATATGTTGCTATTCTGAAATACATAGCATAGGTTATCAACAACAATACAGATTGGATATAGGACAACTGCAAAACAAACAAAAAATCACTACATGTTGTTACGGTGTACTAAAAATGATTAAATAAACACTAACTACTTGTACACATTTATATCCGATTCCACTAGTAGACATTTTATTGTAGGATGCAAATCGTGTGTTGGGGAACACGACTTATCCATCGCCATAGTTTACATAATAAGTTACCAATTGCCACCTTTAAAATAAAACCATTTAACAGGGCTTGAAGAAGCACAGGAGCTCTCGCCGATTTGGTTTTTTGAATTATCATCTCTGACGATAGGCCTCGACGGATAAAAGTTCTATTGAGGAAAACTTCTAGTACTTCCACCTTTGTCATTTCTTATATCCGAGAGATTATTTGTTGATGAATCTTCGTTACAGATCTGAACAACATGGACCTTATGAAAGAGCTTCCTTCAAGGTGGACGTACAGAAGCAACCAATGGAGATATAACCTCATCATCGTCATCAGATACCACAATCACCATTCCAGTTGCTAGTGCATGATGTTCTTTCGATTGCACGCTTTTGCCTGAGATGTTGATGATTTTGTTTTGTTGCATAGGACGGGAATTTCGGCCTTTGAATAGTACTTCAAGCTTCTCATATTGTGGTTCTCCAATGTGGAAATATGCCCCAGCAAATGCATTTTTCTATCGCGTAATAGATGTATTTGAAAGATTAAATAAATTTTATATTATAAATATTAAATAAACAAGATGTATTACGTAGTCGTTTCCTAAAAATAAAGTACAAAGATTTTTTTTGAATTAAATTGGAAAAAATTATACCCGATGTATTACCTTAATCAATTTCTTCCAGGTAGATCGAGTTGCATGTATTTTGCTTAAGGAACGATCCCACCATGTGCCGTCCATCTCAATGATCATTTGAAAGGTATCGTACCAATTCTTTAACATAGACTGACGTTCAAAAATTTCTTCCCAAATAATATTTTTCCAATGATCTTCATTTATTACGCCTTGTGCGATGAGAAGGGCGTGAAAGTTTCCTTGTAACTATGGATTCCAAGTGTCAAATTGTCGCTGCTCTATAAGACAGTAATAAAACAAGCATCAATCTCTTCATTCCTACCATTATTATATAAGGACTCTTCCTGGGAAGGGATATTTCTTAGAGACATTGTTCATGTAATTTATCAATCTTCATTTTCCAACAAGTAGTGGGTACCCATTTATACACAAGCATGCAGTATGATCGGCACCATGTGAACCTAAAGGAGACCAACCAATGTGACTTGTCAATAAATATCATGTTCACAAAAGTGCAACAATGTTTTCCATCCCATTATATAAAATTTTGGTTTTAAAAATATTACAAAACAAAATAATGTCAAAAATTGTATCAAGTTAAGATAACAGTTTAGAAGACAATGCTCCAAAATACTGTTGTGAACATAACTTTTTAGGAACATGTACTTATTTTATGGAATTTAAGTTAAATACATTATTCAGAAAAATATATAAATAAGAAAAATGTTTGTGCATGAAATCCGTCTAGTTCAATGTTCATGACTATATATGCAATAATTATGAAAACTATTTGGCATGTGAACCAAGGACACCAAACTCTGTAGGAAAGCATTGAAAACTTGTTGAATGACATCTCTTATTTATTGCAAGTTGTCATCATCCGTGAAAAATTGTTGTCATATATTGCTATTTCTAATAAAGCCAAAAAACAAATATATATATATATATATTATAATTCATATAATAATACTTTTATATTATTAAATTTATATATAAATTCATGATATTCACAAATTTGCTTGAAATTTAAAAATAATATTCAATAATAAGGGTCGTCTGATTTTTGATTTACGACATAATTTTTTATTTAAAATATAGTTTTATGAATATGTTACTGGCATTATAAATACACTTTAGATTTCATTTCAAACCGAGTCTATCAAGTAAAAATTATATTGTTCTAAAAACATAAATGTTGGAAACTAGAGTGAACAAATATATATATATATATATATATTTTACATATGTCATTTTTTTTTAATCTTCACATGAATTATAGGAAGAACGTGGGTCAACATTGGAGTCAATCTATTTGCAACATCAGTAGAAGAATTGTGAAATAAGCGTGTTTCAGGTAACACGCTTTCATTACATTTCCTCAACAACCAAAATTAATCAGGAACCCTAGCTCAGTTGTTCAGTCCGTCTGCTGTTGCTGTTATCAACAATGAAGATCTGACCACCATTGCGAGCAAAACCCTACTCCGCCTTTGTAATCAAGGTAATTCAGCATAACCCTATGTCTATTTCATATCGGTCAATCATAGTTGCTAGAAAACCAAAATCCACCTCAACATCCATGAGGTTATCTGTTTCTTATTATATATTGTGTAATGTTGAATAAGATGCTGCTTACTACCTGAGTTGTCTCCTTTTTAAATTATCCGATGCCAAATACCTGATTGTCTAATTACCCTCTGCCGACATGGATTTTAACAACACCGACCTCGCGTGAAATGGGTTGTTGTCTCCCACATTTAAATTTTTACTTCTTCATATATTCTTTTGTTTTTATTGGATACGATGGAGGTGGGTGTGTTTAACTATATTATGTTGGGTCTAATATTTAAATTTTATTGGATACGATGGACAATGGTAATGTTATGTTAGAAAAGGGGATGACTGAGAAGGAGTTGTTGGCTATGTTACATGGCATAATGAATGCATGCATTTTCTTTTTTAACATGTTTTGCATATTGTTCGATCACAATCGATATATTCATATCTCACGATTTACACCACATATCCAAGCACAATATAGTCTACTTAGTAGGGTCCCTAAGCAGCTAAGATACGTGCATCACGTCATTGGTTGTTCGGATGACGAGTGTTTAGATCACTTAAGATTGACTAGAGTAGCATTCTCTTCATGGTATCACATGCTTGAGACGTATTAGGGGTTACCAGCGCCCTTGAGCAATTGGCCATGTCTCTATCCATAATCGCGCATCACACAAAGAACCGAATTCTGAAGTAAAATTATGAACACTCGGGTAGAACTGTTAGCAAACACTTCCATCGGGTATTGAACTTGATTATTCGGTTGCACCCTCTACTGTTAGTTAAACCGAATGCAATTGACGAAACCTGTGTGAATGATAGGTGGAGTTCTTTTAAGGTATTTCTTATTTAAATAACATAAATTTTCATTGGATTGGAATTTTAATTTTCTATAACCCATTCAAACACATTTCTGGCTATGCAGGGATGTTTGGTGCACTGGATGGAACATATATTGATGCCACTATTCCGAAGGTGTTTCGAGGCCATTACCGAAATAGGAAAGGTCATGTTTCCATTAATGTGTTGGCAATGTGCAACGTCAATATGAATTACATATACGTGTTGAGTGGATAGGAAGGTAGCGCCGCTGACTGTCGTGTATTGTGGGACGTTATCACCAGGAACAATGGTTTAAAAGTACCTCAAGGTAACCAATTTTTAGATAAGTGAAGCAAGGTTTTATAGTCGTTCATTATCGTGACTCACATTTGTTGCACTATTTATGATGTTACAGGAAAATATTATTTGTGCGATAATGGATACACCAACGGGTCTGGTTTCTTGACACCGTATCGTAGGATATGCTACCATCTGGATGAATGGGGTGCTGGTACCTCTGCCTCGCAGAAAAAAGAAGAATTCTTCAATATGAAGCACGCAAAGGCGCAAAATGTAATTGAGAGGTCATTTGGAATTTTGAAAAAAAGATGGGCAATATCGTACTACCCCATACAAGTGTGTAACCGCCTATGTTATGATGCAGAATAAAAATTCAAGTTAGGTTGCATTTAGCAAGATTATAGATTCAATCAGCATCATACATGTTTCCAAAATAGAAGAACTAAACCATAAAAATAGTTTGAATAACAGGAAAAGAACTTCAAGGTCATAGAATTACTTGCAGATTAATGAAGTACAAAGCAATGAAAACAAGCTCATGGTAAGGACACAAAACGCTACTTCAAACAAGGCACTTTATCATTAAAATATAATTAACACATGTCCAATTCAAAAAATTAATTAAGTTCAAGGTATGAACCTTTAAATACAACGGAACCATGACTATTGAAATGAGCGGTTGATGATACGATATAACCCCAAAATACATGTTCATATATTACCCTAACACATACAATACAGTCTTGATGTACGAAATAGATTGTACAGGATTTACCATTCGAGACGGAGCCCTTAGAGGAACTTGTCAACATCTTGTGAACCAATTAGTAATTCAACTACAAACTCCCTGAAAAAGACCCCATTTCACATGGATTAGGGCTTGATTCCACCATTAGGAAAAAAAAAATAAGAACAAAAAATATATTCAAGATTCGAACCTGAAATTAACCACGCATTAGATGGCAGCAAATTGTTCGGACAATGGATGTTCTAGTTAAAATCCCGGCAGCGTATATCGTCAAAAGAGGGGCGGATGATCAGTCGACCGACGGTCCGGGCAAAATATATTTTTTGTGCGAGACTGGAAAGGTCGGGAGAAATGAAAAGAAAATGGCCCTAATTCAGACGACGTTGTTTTCACCAGAATGATGAGGAGATAAAAATAAGTTTCAGAGGTATGCATGATAAATCAATCCAAATCATCAACATAATACATGTACGTAAATAAAGGATAGGATAATGAATCCTAAATAACAAACAATGTAAACAAGGGATACGATTGGAAAATATTCACAATTATGCACCTTATATCCAACCCAATCCTATATACCCTAATCCCCATCTACCATAGTAAATGCAGTCAAGGTGTTTAAAGGTGTTTTAATTGTAATGAAACTAACCACTTTGCAAGAGATTGTCCTAAATCGAAAAGGAAATGGGAAAATAACAAAGCTAATAAAATGGTGATTTTTTTTTTGTCAGACATGATGAATAAAATGTGCATTCTAATGAAAATGAATGGTTTAAAGATTTTGGCTATATATTTTATACGTCCTCATAGAAAATTATGTTTTTCGTAGTTTTGTTTGTATGACCAGTGGAAAAATATTTCTTGTAGTTGGTTTTAGTGAGATATCATTGCTGTGTAGACTTGGATATGTGCTTGAATTACAAAATGTTATTCCTGATTTAAGTAACATCATAATGTCTTATACCACTCTAGAGGGTGATGGTTTGGAGAAGAGGTGTGGAAATGGTGTGATTAAAATTATGAGGGAAAGTTCCATGATTTTTTAATCAAAAAAAAAATTGTATGTATTTGTTGCCAAATCCAAGTCCTTTGTGAATGATGTTAAAGAAAATAAAAACTGAATTATGACATAAAGGGCTTGGGCACATGAGCAAAAAAGGAGTTGGAAATATTGCATAGGGGGAGTTCTCTTAGGAATGATAAACTATCTTCCATGCCTTTTTGTGACTCATGTGTGCTTGGTAAACAATATAAAGATAATTTTTTGGCTTAACCTTACCCTAAGACAATGATGTGTATTGACGTTCTTGAGTATTTGCATGCAAATATGTGGGGCCTTTCTAGTAAGCTCATTCATGGTGGATGTACTTAAGTTTTATTTGCGATAGATGATTACTCGAAAAAAGTATGAGTGTTTCTAATGTAAAACAAGTCTTACGGATTTGATAAGTTTAAAGATTGTATGAGTGTTTCTAATGTAAAACAAGTCTTACGGATTTGATAAGTTTAAAGATTGAATAGCACTCATTGAGAATCAAACTGGTAAGAAGATGAAATATCTGAGGACCGATAACGTTCTTGAATTTTGCACTAATTTTTTGGATATATTATGTGCAAACTTAGGTATAAAAAGACATAAGTTTGTTCCTTACACACCCCTGTAGAATGGTGTAACTTAAAGGATGAATGAGATATTAATGGAAACGATGAAGAGCATGCTTAAATGTTCGAGCCGTTCTAAGAAATTCTAGGGCAAAGCAGTTTGTACTGCCATATCTAATCAATAGATCATCTTATGTGTCTTTGAATGGTCATTATCTTGATAAAATCTTATCTTATAAAAGTATTGATTTTCTTTGTATTTGGTTGCGCAGTGTTTGTGTATTAAAATGACAATAATTAGATTTTAGATTTAGAAATGCATTTTCTTATGATATCCTAAAAGAGTATAGGGCTATGATTTTATTCTATCAGTGAATCAGGTCACAAGATAGTAATTAAGAAGTCGATATGTCATTTTTAATGAGTATGATTTTCCTTGCTTTCCTGATTTTGTGTCTTTATCTACTTCTGATATAACTTTGTTTGAGGTGGAGCATTTACCCTGTGATAATGAACTTGAGAATGTGCAAAGTGAAATTAATTTGCTTGAAAATGTTGAAGATGATAATGGGAAAGATGAATTGTTAGAAGACTACGAGTTAACTCGAGATAGGACTAGGCGATAAACTAGGATCACATCCAAGCTAAATGATTTCACATTGATAATTAGACTTTCAACACATTTGAGACTGATGAAAATGAATCTAAGTCATATAAAGAAGTCTTAAAATCCAAAGAAGCAGTAAAATGCTTAAATGTTATAAAAAAAAAAAAAGATAAAGTATTTCCATGTTAACCAAACTTGAACACTTGTACCTAGGCTAGAAGGTTGCTCCTTAGTGGACTGTAGTTGACTATTCAAGTTTAAGAATGAAACTTATGGGATAAGGCTAAATTAGTAGCTAAAGTCTTTACTTAAAAAGAGGGATATATTATAGAGACATCTTTGCTCCTATTCTCAAATTTAACATTGCCCATATTATGCTTGCTCTAGTTGCTCATCATAATTGAAAATCAAAACAAATGGATGTGAAAAAAACATTCTTGCTAGGTGATATTGACAAAAATATTTACATGCATTAACTTGATGGTTATGTGGATCCTAAAAAGGTCCGACTATATATATATAAGTTAAAGAAATATTTATATGGTTTAAAGCAATCATCTCGGTAATGGAATATGAAATTTGATGATTGCATGTCATTATTGGAATTTGACAGATTTGTGCATGATCACTGTCTATTTTTCAAAAAGGATGCATATGCTCCTACTTTATTCCTTTATATGTGAATGACATGTTGGTGAGTCCTTATATGCAGTCTATTAAGCATATGAAAATGTCTTAGTGATAATTTTAACATAAACCCTTAGGGAATGTTAAAAAAAATGAAAGGCATGAACATGGTGAGAGATAGGGAAAATCATATTCTTTGGTTGACCTAGATTTCGTATGTGGAGAAAGTTTGAATAAATTCAATGTTCTCTGCTAAATCCATCAATGTGCCTCTACCTTCTCATTTTGTTTTAAGTAAGGATCAATGTTCCAAAACTAATTTTGAAATTGTTTACATGCCAAAAGTATCATATTCAAATATTATTGGTTCTATCATGTAATTTATGGGAAGCACTAGGCTAGATATTGCATATTCGGTTAGTTTCTTAAGTAGGTACATGTCAAACCCAAATTTGCCCCATTGGAAAATTTTGAAATAATTACTTAAATATTTGAAAGGTTCTAAAAATATATGCTTAACATTTTGAAAAATGTATACAATAGGTGAAATTAATTGACTATGTGGATTCAAAATATGCTAATGATAGGGACAGTAGAAAGTCTATAGCTTCTAATGCATTTACCTTGTGTGGTTCTTGCATAAGTTGAAAATCCCAATGTCAATCAATTGTAACACTCTCAACTATGGAGTTAGAGCATATTGCTACAACTAAGGCCTTAAAGGAGGCTAGTTGGCTATAGGAGATCATTTCTGAAATTTAATTTTTGTAAGAAAGTGTGGTTTTGTACTCTGATAGTCAATCTAGCATACAATTGTGTAAGAAAACAGTATTCATGATCAGACTAAGTATATAGATGTTAGGCATCATTTCATAAGTGAGATTGTCTAGAAAAACATAATTGATTTGAAAAAGATAACATTTGAAGTTAATTATACTGATATGGGTACTAAATATTTATTTTGCAGAAAAATTTAGATCTTACATCCAGACTTTGAATTGATTTCAACAGATTGATTTACTTGTGTCTGTGTTCCTCATGGTGAGAGACTTTGTGTCCCAACCTAAATTTTTTGCCCTTTTATTTCCTCGTGTTTTGTGTTCACATGACTTTCTATGTTGATTTTGTGTTGTATAGAAGGAAGTCTAGCAATGATGATTTCTGTGGTTTTCTTCTGTAATCAGTGATGTGATGTGTGCCTTATAAGTAGGAAATTGTGCGTAATTTTAATTGAAAAAGTTGTATATTTAATACAATTTATTCTTGTGCACCCTATATTTTCTACTTATATAATCTTTAGATGAAAACTACTCCTTTTGTGTTTTTGTGGTACTTTGCAGCTTGGATTAATAAGATATTACGGTGGAGGTGTTGAACTTGACACTAGCTGACCCAATGTCAAACCCAACCCAGTGGCCTATATGAGAGATGGTCCACTCCTTGGCCCACCAAAACAAAGACAAGACAACTGCTCCATTAAGGAAGAATTCATGGACTGAAGATTAAGGGCTTAATTAATTAATAATTAAGCCCATAAGGGGATTAGGGTAAAATCATAGACAAAAGGGCATGTCATCATTATTCAATTAGATGACAATCAGGCAACTAGGGGAGATTGGAGAAGTGTCAATTGGCGTGGAGAGAGAAGAGAGATCAACGGCAATTTCGAGACTTGGCAAGATAATTATCGCCGGCTTTTCGGTTCTCTGATCCATTTTATCTTCCATGCTATTGTTAACTTATGATTATATATTCTGAATTGATGATGTGTAACTAAGTTTTCTATTCCGATTTTAGGGGATGTTTAAACTCTATGTTGATATTATGTGATTTAATTTTTGTGACACCGTATCGACTTAATATGTGTGAATTTATTACGTTGATTGTTTGAATTGGATAATGATATATAGATTGTTAGTTGTGATTGATCAACTCAATTGATAATTTGTGTATTTAGTGTTGGGGTTTAAATTGCAATCCGTAATTGTAGTGATATTGACCCCATTAGTAGCAACTAATAATAAGAATGATTAGAATTAACGTAATTCAGGATTAATTGAATCGAGCGTGTGAATTCAATAACCTGTATGCCCAATTATCCTAATTGATAATGTGTTTAACAAATTAAATCCAAAGAGCATATTTTGGATTGTTCGGTTAAATAGGTTAATTAGAGAGCATATTCTAATTAATTACACTTAAGGGATAAAACGAATGAACGTGTTATTGGTTTAGGGTAGGGTTTCTACAATTCGATTGATAAGGTGTTACATAATCACAAAATTTTGAATAGGAGGAAAACTGAGTCGTAAACCAAAATTGTCTATTATATAATAATGTATGTTATTCAATTGCTTGATTAGTTTCATTTTATTAGATTATCTTAAAATTATATTAAAATTTTATTATTTTAGTAAACAAATCAACCAAACCACCCTTTTTTATTTGTACTCATGAATTAACATAGAAAGGCACACAAGTAATTCGACCGTTCTTTTGGGATCGACCCTTACTTCCCACTACTAAAAAATAGTAGAGGAAAGCGAGGAAAATAAATTAATCAATTTTGATGTGTCCCGATAGAACGGTCAGGGTCAATGTGAAAATTCTTATTTTCGTGGCCGACTTAGAGTGCAGCCAAATACCAATTGTTTTTCCAATTAAGTCCAACCCACGATGGTATGTTGGAAAAATATGTTTATTGTTCTTTGTTTTGTGTTGACCAAGTTATTAGTTGTGGTAATGGGTAGTGTAATAGTTATCCTATTTTATAGGAAGTAGTGCAGTAGTGATCAAAATTGTAAGTGGTCAATAATGGATTGTTTAGTGGTCCTAATTTTTAGGTTTAGCAGTTAGTTTACAACTCTATATAAAGAGCTTCATATGTACTTATTTGATGTAAAAGAAGCAATATAAAGTTTATCAAGTTTTTTTAACTCTTCTGTCTTCTAAATATGACATATATAAGCACATATATATACAAAAAAACTATTAGTGGTATTAGAGCCACTAAGTAAAAAAAAAAAAAAAAAGTGATACGTGAGCAGCATCTGGTTGACAACTTTGTTCAACCGATAATTCCCTACTTTGATGGGCACTGAGATCATTGGAGCATGTTGATGGAGAATTTTCTGAGATCCAAGGAGTACTGGCAAGTTGTCTCCGAAGGAATTATTGAACCAGCAGCCAGCACAGCAATGACAAATGGACAAAGAGCAGAATTAGAAGCAGAACGATTGAAAGGTCTCATGGTAGAGAATTATCTTTTCCAAGCTATCGATCACTTGATCTTGGAGACCATTCATTGCAAGGACACTTTCAAGGATATTTGAGATTCTATGAAGAAGAAGTATCAAGGTTCAACAAAAGGCAAAGAGATCACAAGTTCAATCACTTCATACGGAGTTTGAAAATCTTCGAATAAAGACGGGTGAATTGGTGTCGATAGTCTAGCTCAGACAATGGCCATTGTTAACAAGGTGCGGATCCATGGTGATAAGATAACGAACGTCACAATAGTTGAGAAAATTCTTCGAACCATGACACCAAAATTTAACTATGTGATTTGTTATATTACAGAAGCTAACGATATTGATGAGCTTTTAGTTGATGAAGGTGGCTTGTCATTCTCCCATGATATTGGTAATTGCAAAGTTCTTTGTTACTCCATGAGCACAAACTTAATCAATAGGAAAAGGAGAAGGAGGACAAAGCCTTAAAAGCCTCAGCAGAAAATAATTCAAAGCCAAGAGGAGACAGAGGACGAGATGGAAGTAGAGGTCGAGAAAGAGGCAGAGGCAGCAATGATCGTAGAACCCAACAACAATTTCAAGATTAAGATAATGATTCTCATGACTCTCGTGGAGGAGGATAAAGAGGCAACCACTCATATAGACGAAGTCAGCAGACAAGTCAAATATCAAATGTTCTAGATGTCATAGGTATGGACATTATAAATCTGAATGTTGTACTAATTTGAATAGATATGGTGGAGAAAGATCGAAATATGCAGAAAAAGTAAAAGAAGAAGAGGTATCAATTTTTATGGTGTGTCATGTCAAAGAAGAAACTCAACAAAATATGTGGTATTTGGATACTGGTTGTAGTAATCACATTTGTGGAGATAAGAAAGCATTTTCTGAGATGGACGACTCATTTCGCACCACCGTTAAGTTTGACGACAACTTCACAATTTCTATCATGGGAAAAAAATGGGTAACTATCCAAACCAAAGAAAATTATGCCTATAATATTTCTAATATTCTCTATGTTCCAGATTTGAAAACCAATTTGCTTAGTGTGGGAAAACTACAAGAAAAAGGGTACAAAATTTCTATTATATCAAGTATGTCGAATTAAAGATTCAAAGTTGGGCTTAATTGCTCAAGTTAACATGATGGAAAATCGAATGTTCATGCTTTATCTCCACAATACCACTCATTCATGTTTATCTGCAAAACTGAAGGATGAATTATGGTTATGACATTTTTGCTATGGTCACTTGAATTTTGGTGGATTGAAGACTCTGCTGCAAAAAAATACGGTGACATGTCTTCCCTCAATAACAGCTTCCTCTGAAGTATGTGAAGAATGTGTTGTTGGCAAACAACATCACAATACATTCTCGCATGGAAAATAATGGAGATCAAACAGACCATTGGAGTTGATTCACTCAAACATGTGTGGGCCAATAAATCCATCTTCTAATGGCGGTAAACGATACATAATTACCTTCATTGATAATTTTAGTCGGAGGATATGGGTTTATTTTTTGCAGGAAAAATCTGAATCTTTTACAAATTTTAAAAGTTTTGAAAGCACTTGTTGAGAAAGAAGTCTACAGTCCTATTAGAGTCCTGCACACCGATTGTGGTGGAGAATACAACTCACATGAATTTACAATTTTTTGTGAGACTCATGGAATTAGAAGGCAAACTTACAACAGCCTACACACCGCAACAAAATGGAGTTTGCGAGAGAAGAAATCACACTATCATTAATATGAAGTGTAGTGTTATATTGAGGAGTGAAACTTCAAAGAGAATTTGGCCAGGAGCTGTCAATTGAAGTATTCAAGTTTTGAGCAAAATTCCTACTTTTGTTGTTCAAAATATGACACTAGAAGAAGCTTGGAGTGGACAAAGACCAGCGGTAGATCATTTCAGAATTTTTGCGTGTATTGCTTATACCCATATTCCAGATGAGAAGAGGAAAAAGCTAGATGACAAAGGAGAAAAATGTATATTTCTTGGTGTTGGTGATCAATCAAAAGCTTATAAGCTATACAATCCTATCATCAAGAAAATCATTATTAGTTGTGATGTAGTTTTTCATGAAGAAAGAACATGGGCATGGAACGAGAACAATGTTCAACAACATATTCCAGTAAATTTTAATGGTGATAAAGAGACAAGACAGCAACAACAACAACCTATGGAGATAGTCCACCAACCAACAACAATCACTCAAAGTCTACCTACAAATGTAGCACCTACTAAGCAAAGGCCTCAACAAGAGAGGAAATGGCCTGCATGGATGTTGGATTATGAGGTATCTGATCATTCTGAAGAAGACCCCCACATCCATTTTGCTTTATTTTCATATTGTGATCCAGTAGCCTACGAAAATGCTGCAAAAGAATGAAAATGGAGAAAGGCGATGGATGAAGAAATTGCAGTCATGAAAAAAATAATACTTGGGAGTTGATAGAGCTTCTGAAAGGGCAAAAGACTATTGGTGTATGTGGGTATACAAGATGAAGCTAAAAGAAAATAGTGAAACTGACAAGTAAAAAGTGCAATTAGTGGCTAAAGGCTATAAGCAAGAGTTTGGTGTGGACTACAAAGAAGTTTTTGCACCAGTAGCGTGGCATCATACAATCAGATTGGTGATCGCATTAGCTGCTTCAAACTCATAACCTATCTTTTAGTTGGATGTAAAATCAACATTCTTAAATAGAGACCTAGAGGAACATGTATTTAATGATCAACCACCTAGTTCTGTTAAGAATAGTGATGAACATTAAGTGTACAAATTAAAAAGGCTCTTTATGGACTAAAATAAGCTCCACGGGCTTGGTATGGTCGCATTGAAGATTATTTTTTAAGGGAAGGTTTCCATAAATGTCCATATAAGCATATACTTTTTTATTAAATTTGGAGATGGAGCTAATATGCTCATTATTTGCTTATATGTGGCTGATATGATTTATACTAAAAATGATAGAGCCATGTACGGAAAATTTAAGCAATCAATGATGCTTGAATTTGATATGAGTGAGCTTGGCATAGAATTGGTGCAAACACATGATGATATTTTGTTTCTCAAAAGAAATATGCCCAAGAAATTTTAGACAGATCCAAATGAAGAAATTCAATTATGTGGGCTCACCAACTGAAGTCGGTTTAAGGATTTTCAAAGATCCTAAAGGAATAAAGGTTGGCAGTACTTTGTATAAGAAAATGGTTGGATGCTTGATGTATTTGACAGCCAAAATGCTCCATATAATGTATGATATAAGTCTTATTAGCAGGCACATGGAATATCCAAGGGAGATACATCTACTTTCTGTAAAGCGAATTTTTCGGTACTTATGTGGCATAACTGATTTTAGGTTGTTCTACTATAAGAGAGAAAAAGCAAATTTAGTTGGATTTACTAACAATGATATGCTAGAGATATAGATGATAGAAGAAGTACATCAAGCTATGTTTTTATGATGAGCTTAGGTGTTATTTCATGGTCTTCAAAGAAGCAAGCAATTGTTACTTTGTCAACAACTTGTTGGGTTGGATTTCCAACTTGTGCAGATCGCAATGCCTAACTTAATTGAGGTCATTGTATTGGCCCAAATACTGGAAGAAGGGAGAGTTCATCTAGTGTATTAGATTTAACCTAAATAAACTATATGTATATATGTTAGAAAGGAAAGAATTACAGGGATCAGTCAATACATCATTTCCCTAATTAGAAGATTGCCACCATCAATTTCGGATCAAATTTGTAGCCATGAACCTTGTCATCTTTTCTATCTTTAACTCATTATTTCTTGTATAAATAGGGCCTTGGTTTTACAATGTAAATTATCAATTTAATAGAAAAACAAAACAATTGCTCAAACCTTTGTAAACATGGTATCAGAGCACGTTCCGATCTTATCATCTACCAACTAACTATCATTCTTTTAGCCTCATTAACCATTGACAAACCTTAAGCCACCATGTCCGAAGACGGCGGCTCTGGATCTGATCTTGCTATTCAATTAGCAAACCTCCTGAAAACTAATATCAACCAACAATCACAAAATCCAAAACTATCCGATAACCTTCAGATCAATCTCAAACTAAACAGCCAAAATTACGCTTTATGGACTCGGATGATCCGAGTTGCCATTGGAGGAAAATTAAAAACACTGTTGTTCCACCTAACCAAAGAACCTCCAGCAAAAACAAGTGAAACCTATGAGATATGGGAACAAGAAGATTTAATCGTGTTCTCATGGCTCATTGAAAATATCGAACCTGTGATAGCTGGCAACCTTACCGAGTATCCCACTGCAAAAGCGTTATGGGATGCCCTGGTAATCACATATAGCAGTGGAAAAGATAAGCTGCAGACTTTCAATCTCCATGTTAAAGCCAATGAACTCAAACAAAATGAGAAATCTCTTGAATATCTCTGGATTGCTCTTCAAGGGGTATGGGGAAAAATCGACAGAATCGATCCAAACCCCATGACATGCTCAGAAGATATCAAAACGTATTCAAAAGTCAGATCTGAACAAAACCTTTTCCAATTTCTAAATGGACTGGATCGAAAATTCGATCCGATTAAATGAGAAATACTCCGGCTTGATCCTCTTCCGTCCGTCGAGACTGCTTATGCCATCATTCGCAAAGAAGCTGCTCACCAAAATATTCTGGGAGCAACTAGCAATGAATCTCAGGGCATAGCCACCGGACTTATCGTCGGCCCCGATGAGACGGAAGGTGTCGGTCTAGCAACTAAAGGCTACCGCCGGAATGATAGGAAGAAACCAATCACCAAAGAAGATAAATCTCATCTTAAATGTGACGAGTGTGGCATGACGAAGCACACCAAAGAACAATGTTTTCGGATTGTTGGGTATCCGGATTGGTGGACCGATAGTCACAAGAAAGGGACTAAGAACATCAAATCAGAAAGAGAGAAGCCTCCCGCCACTCCTTCCACTCATACTAGCACCGGCGGAAGTGATGGCCGGCGGTCGAACATTGGATTCGGAGGGCTAGCGGCGAGTGAAGAGGAGGGGAGTTTTTCGGTGACAGGTAAAGGGGATAAGGGAAATATCCCAAATGCCCCTTTTTATTCCCAAAAATTTTTTGTGATACAAAATCTCAAAGTTATAAAAAAACCCCCGAAAATAAATGGATGTGGAAATTTGACCGAAAATTACTTAGAAAAAACAAAGGGTCCCTGGATTTTCGACTGTGGAGCAACTAACACAATGTCATATGAATTGTCAGATTTTACATCAATTTCAAAACCTAGAAAAACACACATCCAAGCTGCAAATAGAGAAAAAATGGTTGTAAAAACTGGTGGAACAATTGAAGTTTATCCAAGTATTAAACTTCCTAATTGTTTATATGTTCCTTCTTTGTCACACAAATTGTTATCAGTCAGCCATGTGACAAAGGAACTAAACTGTTCTGTTCTCATGCATCCAACTTTCTGTCTTTTACAGCATATCAGGACGGGACGGATTATTGGGCGTGGCACTGAAAAACATGGACTATATTATGTTGATGAAGTGACTCAAAGTGGTACTGTGATGTTAGCTCATGGAACAACAGAAAGAGAAGTATGGTTATGGCATAGAAGGTTGGGTCACACATCTGCTAGTTATTTGCATACTTTATTTCCTGATCTTTTCCCTTTGAATAAATCAATTCCTTGTGAAACTTGCATGTTAGCTAAAAGTCACCGACAAACTTTTAAACATAATAATACTCGGGTTGAAGTACCTTTCTCATTGATTCATTCAGATGTTTGGGGTCCCGCTCCTGTAATTGGGGGACAAAATTTTCGATTTTATGTAATTTTTGTTGATGATTGTACACGAATGACGTGGATTTATTTTTTTAAAAATAAGACTGAAGTATTTGATAGATTCACTTCATTTTATGCCATGATTCAAACCCAATTCCAAAAAACAATCAAAATTGTCCGATCAGATAATGGTGGAGAATATGTGAACTCACAGATGAAACTGTTTTTTCAATCCAAAGGAATAGTACACCAACCACATGTCCTCACACTCCTGAACAAAATGGCGTCGCAGAATGGAAAAATCGCATTTTACTAGAAATGACTAGGGCGCTCATAATCGAGTCACATGTTCCTAAAATGTTTTGGCCAGAAGCCCTAGCCACAGCCACCTATCTTCTTAACCGACTCCCAACAAAAATCCTTAAACTAAAAACCCCACTAGCAACACTTGAAGAATACACCAAAATTCCTCCGGCCCTCACCCTCCAACCCAAAGTGTTTGGATGCACTACTTTTGTCCACATACCTAAATCATACTGAGATAAACTTGATCCATGTGCAGAAAAGTGTGTCTTTGTAGGTTATGGAATAAATAAAAAAGGTTACAGGTGTTATAATCCAAAAACACGTCACATGTTCACCACAATGAACTGTGATTTTCTTACCAAATATTACTACTCTTCCCAACATAGTGGTCAGGGGGAGGAATCATGTGACACACTGGATTGGTTGAGATATGTTACAGCCTCAGAAGAAAACTGTCCAGCTCACAGTAGCACGTCACCTAAAGTTCATGTTCAATCGAGTCTGAATTTCAGTGCTGCCGAAGATATACCCCCCAACCTGATATCCGAGGTAAGTAATTATCAAACAAGTAATTCTCAAACTAATGAGTCTCATGAGTTGGTTGAAACCAGCAATGACACAGAGTCAGAACAACAAGAATCCACAAATGAAGAGGCTCAGAAACAGGGAGAACCTATACTTGAAGAAGTGTCAAACAGATATGTTCTCCCAGCAAGAGCGAACCGAGGAATCCCAGCAAAGCGGTACTCTCCAGAAAGAATCTCTAAAGGTTCTCAGTATCCTATGGCTAACATAGAAAATGGATACTTGTCCGAAGAAGCAAAGGCATTCAGTGCAAGTCTCTACTCAGAAGAAACTCCCTCAAGTGTAGAACAAGCTTTAAAATCAGAAAAATGGAAGGATGATATGGATGCTGAAATGTGTTCTACCACACGGAAAGAAACATGTAGGATGTCGTTGGATCTTCACAGTGAAATATAAACCAGATAGAGCAATTGATAAATATAAAGCCCGGTTAGTCACCAAAGGCTACACCCAAAAATATGGAATTGATTACTCTGAAACTTTCTCCCCGGTTGCGAAGATTGACACAATAAGGGTTTTATTCTCAATAGCAGCAAATCAAGGCTGGCCACTTCACCAGTTCGATGTAAAGAATGCATTCCTCTATGGAGATTTAAAAAATGAAGTGTATATGGAAGCACACCCGGGTTTCTTACACAATTTCAGGATTGGAGAGGTCTGTCGTCTGAAAAAGACTCTGTATGGGTTAAAGCGATCTCCCAGAGTTTGGTTTGGCAAATTTACTCTAGCAATGAAGAAATACGGGTTCAAACAAAGCAACTCATATCATACCCTGTTCCTTAAACATAGAGAAAGACATGTGACATGTCTCATAATCTATGTCGATGATATGATTATTACAGGAAATGATGAAGGAGAAATAAAGAAACTAAATGAGGGATTATTCACGGAATTCGAAATGAAAGATTTGGGGAGATTGAAATATTTTCTCGGAATTGAAGTGCTGAGATCACAACACGGCATCTTCATTTGTCAGAAAAAATATATCCTAGACTTGCTCGCAGAAACAGGGATGATTGATTGCAAACCAGCTGAAACACCTATGATTGTCAATCAGAAATTATACATGGAAACCGAAGCCAAACTTGCTGATAAAGACAGGTATCAATGAATGGTAGGGAAGCTGATATATCTTTCACATACTCGTCCAGATATTGCATATGCTGTTGGAATAGTGAGTCAATTCATGCACCAACCCCAAGTGGCACACATGGATGTATTTTTTAGAATTATCAGATATCTCAAGGAACTACTGACGTTGGGGTTATGTTTAGGCCAAATGGTCATCTGAACATTCAGATATATACAGATGCAGACTGGGCTGGAGACAAAGGAAATAGAAGATCAATTTCCGGATATTTTTCTTTGGTGGGAGGTAACCTTGTTACATGGAGGAGCAAAAAGTAAAAGGTAGTTGCATTGTCAAGTGCTGAAGCTGAATTTAGAGGAATAGCCAGGGGAGTGGCAGAAGTATTATGGATAAGAAAACTCTTGTCAGAAGTAGGGTTCTCTCCAAAAGAAGTTACTCGTGTCATGTGTGACAATGAAACTGCAATCAAAATCTCAAAAAATCCTGTACAACATGACAGGACCAAACATGTAGAAATCGATAGACATTTCATTAAAGAAAAACTTGAAGCAGGAATTATTGAACTACCATTTGTCAAGTCTCAAGACCAACTGGCCGATATCTTAACAAAAGCAGTGGGTGCAGGAACTCTACACGAATGTTTGAGCAAGTTGAATGTCGGCAATCCCACCATTCAACTTGAGGGGGAGTGTTAGAAAGGAAAGAATTACAGGGATCAGTCAATACATCATTTCCCTAATTAGAAGATTGCCACCATCAATTCCGGATCAAATTTGCAGCCATGAACCTTGTCATCTTTTCTATCTTTAATTCATTATTTCTTGTATAAATAGGGCCTTGGTTTTACAATGTAAATTAATCAATTTAATAGAAAAACAAAACAATTGCTCAAACCTTTGTAAACAATATATATGGTAGATGATCAGCTAAAACAATAAGATAAGTTTGTAAAAAACAAGAGAGAAAAGAGAATTTTCGGATCTTGAAGGTGTGCACAATCCAGTTTTTCTGTAAACTCAATTGCTGGAGAATCAACTGTTGGATGGAGCTGAAATTTGGACAACACGTTCATAACACATTGAGGTATGTTTTGAACATTGACAGTGGGGCATTTTTGGTGAGATGTTTACAACTTTTGTTTGATATCAAGTTCAGATTATCTTGAATCTTGTCATTAAATATCTGTTGTGACGGATTGTAAATTTGGTGTGCTCCTATATTTGATTATAGTGGATTTTTGGATGGACTCCAGTCCCATAGTCTTTACTCCCCACATTGGGAAGGTTTTTCACGTTAAAATTACTCGTGCCTATTGTGTTATTGCTTATTCGTTTTATTTGTTCTTTTGGTTGTGCATCGTTGGTATTGGTTATCCTATTTGATATTAATTCCTAACAGATTCACATAAGAGAGGGATACTTATTGTTTCTGAAGTGTAGTCAATTGATTGTTTTTGAATTAGTTGAGTGTGTTTTTCCCAATAAAGTGCGGGTTGGATTTCCAACTTGTAGAGATCGCAATACCCAACTTAATTGAGACCCGTGTGTTGGCCCAAATACTGGAGGAAGAGAGAGCCCATCTAGTGTATTAGATTTGACCTAAATACACTATATATATGGTAGAAGATCAGCCAAAATAAAAAGCCAAGTTTGGAGAAAAACAAGAGAGAAAAGAGAATTTTTGGATCTTGAAGGTGTGCCCAATCCATTTTTTTTTGTAAATGCAATTTTCGGAGAACCAACCATGGGACTGAGCTGAAACTTGGAAATCACATTTAGGAAACATGGATGTATATTCTGAACGGTGGAGATCGGGTTTTGATTCTTCTAGAGTGGGGAATTGGCGATGGACAGTGGGGCATTTTTTGTGAGATCTTTCCAACTCTTGTTTGATATTAAGATTAGATTATCTTGAATCTTATCATTGAATATATGGTGTGACAGATTGTAAACTTGGTGTACTCCTATATTTGATTATAGTGGAGATTTTGGATGGACTCCGGTCCCGTGATTTTTACTCCTTAAATTGGGAAGATTTTCCACGTTAAAATTACTCGTGCCTATTGTGTTACTGCTGATTGGTTTTATTTGTACTTTTGGTTGTGCATCGTTGGTATTGGTTATCCTATTTGATATTACTTTCTAACAGATTCACACAAGAGAGGAATAATTATTGTTTCCGATGTATAGTCAATTGATTGTTTTTGGATTAATTAAGTGTATTTATCCCAACACAACTAAAGCAGAGTTTGTAGCTGTAACAACCTGTGCTGCTCAAGCTATTTGGTAGAGAAAAAATCTTGAAGATATTCATTGCAAGCAAGAGAGGGCTTCTACAATTTATTGTGACAACAGTTCAGCTATAAAGCTCTCCAAAAATCCAATTCTACATGGAAGAAGCAAGCACAAAGATGTGAAGTTTCATTTGTTAAGGGATCTCACAAAGAAAGGGACCATTGATCTCATTTATTGCAAAAGTGAAGAGCAAGTTGCTGATATATTTACAAAGTGTCTAAATTTTCCTACATTTCTGTATATAAGAAACCTGCTTGGTGTATGTGCATTTGGTGGTCAAGTTTAAGAGAGGGTTCTAAACTAATGTGTTTGCACACTTCAGTTCAAGAGAGGGAATGTTGGAAAAATATGTTTATTGTTCTTTGTTTTGTATTGATCGAGTTATCAATTGTGGTAATGGGTAGTGATAACAGTTATCTTATTCTATAGGAGGTAGTGAAACAGTGATCAAAATGTTTAGTGGTCAGTAGTGGCTTTTTTAGTAGTCCTAATTTTTAGGTTTATCAGTTAGTTTACAACTTTATATAAAGAGTTTCATCTATACTTACGTGATGTAAAAAAAAAAAAAACAATATAAAGTTTATCAAGTTTTTTTATCTCTTTTGTCTTCTAAGTGTGATATATACTTATAAGATTGATTTCTTGCTTCGATATTTAGAGAATGATATGTTCAATATCGACTTAGTTATTTTAGGTAAATATAAAAATATATAACAATTAACTGAGGGAAAAATATTATATATTTAATAATTAATTTGTTATGTATTTAAATGTATATATGCAATATGGATGTGTACTAAAAGATTTTTAAAATATAATTAACTACATATATTTTTCATAAAAATAGTGTGGAACCAAAAAAAATTATAAGCCTTAACAATTTTTAGTGAAAATAAAATAAAATAAAAAAGATAATCAAATAAATATATTTTGGTAGATAATAATAATACAACATAATTTTAGTATATTTTGAAAATAATATATCTTACATACAGATAGATATTAATATAGACATATAGAAAAATAAATACTATAATTAGAAAGTAGTTTGTGTGGGAAAATTTAATGTAATTCTAAGCGATACTTCTCTTTTTATATGTATACATTCAGATAGTGGTAGTCTACAGGCTACTTCAAATTAATTATATAATTTATTATACATAAAAAATAAAAGCAACCAAATTTAGTAAGAAAGTTGCGACGGAAAAATGCTAAAAAGTTTATTTACAAAGGTACTGATATATATATATATATATATATTTGTATATTATAATCAATAAATAATAATAAATACAATTATGTCAAGAAATATATGAAGATCATGATTCAAAGAATATCAAACTTTTAATATTAAAAGATTGTGATTCTATGTAGAAGTTTGGCGAATTTTTTGTATTATAATCTTCATAATTTATTATTTATGGAAATGTTTATTTGGTTTAATAGATGTAAAATGAATATTATTTTATAACATTATTATTGTGCTTACTTTTTGTTTCTTCAAATTTAGACATTTTTCCAATTTAGAAATCAATTTATACGGAAAAAATTATTGCTCTTATTTTTAAAATAACTTCTGTTTATGTATATATATATACACACACAAATACACAAAGCTATCATGGTACCCCTATACTATTGATGACAATCATTGGATCCTTGGTTTTTTTTCCGTGGTCTCCTATATATAAGAGTCTCTCCTTCAGATTTTCCACAACCCTAAAATTTCCTATATCTAAGAGCCTCTCCTTCAGATTTTCCACAACCCCAAAAAAAATAAAATGTTTGTGTACTCTTTGAGGTTCTTATTGAAAAATAAATGTGCTTAAAATTGATTGAGTGGTTATGAAGATTGAGTTTTTGTTGGGATTGATTCAAATCAACATCGCTGACTATAAATGGAGAGAATCGAACCAAAAGTTCTCTAAACCAAACAAGGTCTATGGTGATACCCAACCACGGTTTTCAACTTGTGTGAACAACAAATTGATCGAAGATATGAAAATCAATATATATCTCATTGGTGTTTCATCACAAAATAACAGATGGGCAACACGATTTTCTGGACTTCATATCTATCATTTTTAAACCTAATTTATTTCTAAAACTATTAAAATCCTTAATTTTTATGATTACCCCCACAACCCTGGCTCGTCCACCATAACTCACATGCCTTTTAAAAATCTAATTTTCATATTTATATTCATTTCTTATATTTAAAAATTTTCAGAATTATTAACATGATTATTAATTTCTTTCATATTTTATTTATTTTTTCATATTTAAAGAAATATTTCTTATATTCACTTTTATAATATTATTCAGAAATTTGCAAAAAAAAAAAAGTATAATTTTAATATTTCTAAGGAATTTTAACAATTCATAATTTTTGGAAATTTTAAGTAAATTTTAGGTTTTAACCAATTTTTTTTAAAATTACTATTTATTGATTTTCTTATTTTACTTTCAAATTATGTTTTTATATATTTTTATTGACTTTTTACAATGTAAAAATAATTTAAATTTTTAAAAATGATTTCCATCCATTATATAATATGTAATTTCTAGATTTCTTAAAATGTTTTGTGTATCTTATTTTGCACTTTCTTTTTTTTTTTTTAGTAATTAAAATTTGAATTTGAATCCATGTTTTCATTAAGGCCTCAATTAATAAGCCAATTGAGGAGTTTCATTAACGTCTCAGTTAATAAGCCAATTTTCAAATCGTTGGTTACACGTTAGTCGTTGGGACTTTAACTTATAAATATAAGACCAAAATGTGAAAAAAAAAAAAAAAAAGTAATAAATAAATAAAAATCTATGACCAAAGATGCAAACCTTGAGACCAAAATAGAGAATCTGATGTGTCAAAGAATTGTAAAGGCCACCAACTTTTCAATATGTTCTTGAAAGATAGAAAAAAATGACAGTCCTCACTTTGCTGCTATTATTTTTTTATAAATAGAGCCAAAAAACAGCTCAAATTTTCAGGCAAGCTTTTCTTGTCATCACTCTCACAGTTTCCAGCTAGGAAATTGTCTGATCAAACCCTAAAAGGAAAACCATAGTACCATCACTCCCTATTTCTTTCTTGAAAAATATAAAATGGAGAAGATAGCAAAACTTGCATCAGAAAATGGAATCTTGATCTTCAGCAAGAGCACCTGCTGCTTGTGCTACGCAGTCCAGATTCTGTTCCGCGACCTCGGCGTGAACCCTTTGGTTCACGAAATAGACAACGATCCTGAGGGTAAGGAAATCGAGAAGGCGTTAATGAGGATGGGTTGCAGTGGCCCGGTTCCGGCGGTGTTCATCGGCGGCGATCTGGTGGGGTCTACCAATGAGGTGATGTCCCGCCACCTCAGTGGGTCCCTCCTCCCGCTGCTCAGGCCATACCAGCCTAATATGAACCATGAATAAATATGATCGATCATCGATAAAGGAGAAATGGACGGCTGGGGTTTGTTGTTATGCATGCATGTGATGTAATATTAGAAGAATAAGAATAGCTCAGTTATCAGTGAGCTTAGAAGAAGAAGAAGAAGAAATTGCAATGTAGCTATGTATTAATCTTGTAATCTTGATTAGGGTATTGTGCTGGTTACTTTTTAGGAGCTTTAATTTGGATTTAGCTGATTAAGTACCTATCTGTCAAGCATTATCATTGGCTAGTGAAAGAATATTGTTCTATTTGCTTTCCCTTATTACATTTAGTTTTACACCCACCCCCACCCAGGTAAAAGAAATATTTAATGGTTAAATAAAAAATAAAATCGTGTTTCATCTCGTATCTTCTCAAAATTAGTTAATGGTTTTCTCAGTGTTTTGCCCTCTAATTCATTTTATTCATATGTATTACTTCTTCGTCCTAAAAAGATAGTCTTATCTTAATATTTTTGCCCAATAAAAGAATCTTGCTTCGAAAGTCAGTGTCTCGTTTTATCAATCAAAGTACAAAACTTTTTTTTTTTCTTACACAAGTTACATATGATTGAATATGTGATCAAATTAATAAATAAAAAAAGTCATCATAGTGCAACTTTATAATTGTTGAAAGGTTGTACTTTTATTTAATTGGACAAATATAAAGAATTGTATTATTTAAAAAACAAGGTTTTTTTTTTTTTTTTTTTTTTGTTTAGAGGGAGCGAATCATTTATAATTGTGGCAAATTGTATGCGGTTCCATTCTTCTAATGAATCATCCTCTTAAACTAGCTTATAATCATTATATAACCTATATCATGACCAAGCTAATTAATTTATTTAGGTATTTTATAAATTGGATATACGTTGATGAGCTAAAATATAAGATTAAAAGATATTAATAATATATAAAAGATATTGTGTGGACTTAAAAATATAAAAAAATAGAAAGAAAGAAAAATCAACTTGCTATTGAGTGATAAGAAACAATTCCAACATGATTTTTTTTGCCAGGAAAGAAAGGGACACAGGGAATGCTTTCACTTTATTAAAATTCCTTGTGCATTTGCATAAAGTTGAAACAAAGAACCAAAAAAATGCTCCACTTGTGTAGTATAAGAATCCATGGATTCAACTACTTTATCATAGATAAGGAAAGTCGTGAAATTCCTTTACAAGGAGGGATGTAATTATGGATTTAAAGACTGAATTTTAAATTCATAATAAAATATATTTAACTTATAAATCTATCTTGCATGCTCGAATCTTGCATGTGCAAATTCATGGTTCACGATTAAAAAAAAAAAGCAAATTAAAAACAGTTATTGAGGTCGTTGTGTTGTTGAGCCTACTTTTGTGAATTTAGTATATTTTTTAACTTTTAAATATATAATTTTAGAATTTTTGCATGTAAGGATTTGTATTTTAGGATGAGAAAACTTAATTTTGGAAACTACTAGGGTCGGCCAAATGTCGGCTTTGGGATTGACATGTGGTAGGGCACATGTAAGAAGATGTATTCAATTCCAAATTATTTTCTTTTCAAACATTATTTTATTTTCCTTTAAATTAGTTCTTATAAAGTATCACTTGTTTAAAAATAAAAACAACTGCAAATCCTTCGTTAATATTGCAATTCAACTAAAGTAATAAAAAAAAAAGTTTAATCAAAACAAGAACATCAAACTAGAGGAAAATGACGACAAGTAAAGTGGAGACGAAGAAGACAAGGATTAAGGAAAAAATGTATGCTTATATAGCATGCATAATCTATACTAATATATTAACGAAATAATTTAAATATAGTTTTTTGTTCCTTTTTATTATTTAAAGTAAATATTTTTAAAGAAAATGATTTGTCATCATTTGATTAATCATTTTTTAAAAATATTTTTCCAATTTGTTAATGTATGGTATCTTTTTTGTTTCTAATGTATTTTAAAGTATAATATATCAAACTAATCCAATTTTCACAATCTTTAATTCTACACATATATTGTATATATTAAAATAGGATATGCATAAAAATATTAATTATTTTTTGGTTAATTATTTGGATAATATTAAAATATGTATAGTGTATTAGACTATTTGTAGCTACAAATTAATATTACTAATATCTTTTTTAAAAAAAATTTATTAAAAAAATTTAATTTAGTACAATTAATCAGTTTATTTTAGAAGAAAAACTATTATTTAGGACAAAAAATATATATATTTTTATTAATAAAATAATAAAAACTTTCTTAAATATTTATTTATTCAAAATTATATTATATATATGTATATATATATATATATATTCTTTAAATATATTAAAAGTTGTGCACGGCAGTAACGCTAGCAATATTAACAATATTAACTATTACATAATTGAATCTTTTTTATAATTTGTAATAAGAATAATTTTAGAAACACAAAAACTTATATGCATCATGTGCACTGTGCAACCCAATGTAAAATATTACTTGTTTAACTAAAAATTATTATTTGTTTATTTGAAAAATATTACTACTAATTTGTTATCTTAAAAAAAGTAGTAAGAGTTTTCAAGTGAACAAGTAATATTGTTTAATTAAACTGGATGTAGGTCCGTGCTATGCACGGGATAAAATATATTTTATTATATTAATAATATATTATAAAATTATATTATTGTTATATAAGATTATAAAATATATAAGTGGTATGAAAAAAAATTAAAATATACAATTATACAACCAAGTAAGAGATCATAATGCAAACAAAATACTTATAAAATATAATATACAAAGAAAAAATAATAAATTTTGCGTGTAACTTATGCATATTTGTAGGTACTTTTTTTACATGTAGATATAAGAACTTAGAAATTTTAAATTTTCACTCAAATCAATTTGAATTATAGTTTCATATGTATAATGCATTGTCATTCTCTCAAAATATTTCTCTAATAAATAAAAAATAAAAAATTATATAATGAAGTGAATATTAGAATTCAAACTCAATCCAACTTACTATAATTTCTTAAAGTCAATACAAATATTTAAAATTAGTAAAAAAAATAAAAATTAAACAGTTAAATATATACTTGAATAATATAATATTTTTAATTTATAAAAATATTTAATATTATTTACAAAAAAATAAAAAATAAAAGTATTTTTCATTTTTTATTTGTCTCAAACTCATATAAGAATTTAACCCTTTTTTATTCAAACTTAACACATATTTGAAATAAAATTAAATAATTTAACTCATAAAAATATTATTTCATATTTTAAATATAATATTTTATTTTAATATATGCAATATAGGTATCAAATTAAAAATGGTAAAAAGACGATTATTTTGATGTATCACATGTTTAAAATGAATTTGTAACAAAATGATTATTTGAATTTTTTTAGTAAAAAAACTACTTTTTATTTACATAAAACTACTTTTTTTCAACATGTAATTTTTTTTTTTATTATATGTTTTAAGTGAAAAATGTAAAACCTTTCTAAAAGTAACATGTGTCTTGTTAGCATATTTTAAGGATTTTTATATTTATATTTAGTATAATTTTTTTATGGTGATGACACATGACAGATTCCTACTTACCAGTGTTCTTATATTATATTAAAAAAATGATAAAAATAAGAATACTAAGTAAGGATGAGTAATATTAAGTAATATTGTGCACGATGTACAACATACTCACTCTTTTAAAAATATATAATATTATTAGCTATATATATATTAATATATATGTTATATCTACATACATGTATATACTTCATATGCAAACCAATGTAGTTTTATTAGAAAGGCTTTTTTATATGTGTGTGTATATATTATAATATTTATCATAAATAAGGCTTTTTTATTTATTCCATATATGTGTGTGTATATATTATAGTATTTATCATAAATCTCGCCTATTTGTACATACACTTTCCTTCATTTGTATTTGTTATCGATTATTTTAAGATATAATTATATTTAATTCAAAAAATTTATTATTTTTCGGGGGTCACACAAGGAAGGGCACTACACTAGTTTCTGTAAAATAATAATAATCTAATAGACGGCCAAAGCGTTACCCAGTCCTCTCAGAACTGTATTTCACATATTACAATCTCGGCGATTTCCCAGAAAGCCGGGGACTTTTACCCGGTGGTTCTGCACCGTCAACCGGACTGAATTCTTTTTCCGGCGCTCTCCGATCATGCATTGTTCTATTCTTACGGCGTCTTGATCAGGTTACTGTTCACAGTTCTCCTATCTGTTTAAACTTCCCCTAGGTATTAGTTCTTCTACTGGTACTTGTTATTTTATGCGGTCATAATGAGAGAGAATGGGACAAAGAAAAAAAAAAAAAAAGTACTTCTCGTGCATATTTATATTTTGATTGTGATCCATCGTTTTTATTATTCAAAATTCTAGTATAAAATTTTGTCCATAGCCTCTGAAGGAGTGCAAGGTTTTCCATGTTTCGTGGGACGTGATGTGATTCGAGGAAATTAATTTGGGGGATCCAATTTTGATGAAGTTAAAAACCTTTACTAATACAATCCCTCGATAGATTTCATAGTTATAGTCATTTTAATTTTCTTAAAATATTTCAACTGTTTTTTTTTTTCAATATATAAATGTATTGAATTTCTCTTTATAAGTTTCTTGGATAATTACTTGATGCAAACCAGTGTACCAATGAAGGATTACACTTTCTTTTATTTAATGGGTTTTGATGCAGGTATTTCTTTCCGGTTTTCTGTGATAGGAGAAGGTTTGGATCATATGAAGTGGTTAGTCAGTTCTCTGGGTGATGATTCTAATGTACAGTTTTTGTTGTGTTTTCTTGAAGTTTTGTCTGGATTGAGGAAGGTTTGTGAAGTATGGTGTTCTCTTTTTAGTTTGGAGATATCCAGTTTCTTTTGTTCTTACTTGCGAGAGGTGAATCTTTTATTTGTCTGTCTGAAATTGTCATGGCAGGTGAGTCTTGGAAACTTGATTGCTGTACTAGTAGGCGTGTTGTGCTGCATTCGACTTGGTAGAGCACTACTATGGCTGGCCGAAACAAGACTCTTGAACTTAAGTTCAGAATGTTATGGGACAGATATAGGTCATGGCACATACTCTTCATCTGTTGCTACTGCTACTCTTAAGCAAAGGCTTCTTTCTCAGTGGCCTCAAGGTTGTGATTCTGTCGCTCTGTGTGTCTGGTTGTGTGTGTGTGAGAGAGAGAGAGAGAGAGAGAGAGAGAGAGAGAAACTTAGTCTTGATTAGTTGTGATGTTGGCAAGATCTCATGTTTCACGAAATCGTGATCCTTTGAACCTTGCTATCATGCTTCAATTGTCTTTGGCAGACATATATTCCTGAATTATAATCTGCACTGAGTAAAATGTGCATAACTTGTGATTGATTCATTGGACAAATTTACATCAGTAGTTGGACTTTGTTTGTTGGACTGTAAGAAAGACAGTTCATTGAGTTCAAGAAGTTTCTCTGGAAGAGGTAGAATGCAAGAACATATATTTGGTTTATCTCTTTTTTAAATATTACTATAATGTATTTTTTGGGAATACTTTCTGAACTTGTGTTAAAGCGCAGACTGAGCTCTGGCCCTCTACATTTTCAGATAAATCAGTTGTACCAAAGTCGACGAGTGATGAAATTAATACATGCTGGAAAAGTTTTGGATAATGGAAAAACACTCGCTCAGTCTGGGCTACATGCTGGTGACCTGCCTGGTGAAGCTATTACTATGCACGTCGTTGTACAGCCTTCTGTTGCTAAATCAAAAATAGGTATCCTTTTCTAAAATTAAATTAAATAATGTGCTCTAACGATTTTTCATTAAGTGTGTGTGTTATCAGTGCCGTCCCTCTGTTGCTTAATTATCCAATACTAAATGCAGCTTGTTGATAAAGTAAATGCTAATTTATCATCATTGCTCTATTTTAATGTGTGTAGTTGCAATAAGTAGCATGTGCAGCAATGTTTGCTCCTTTTTTTTTTTCTTGGTGTGTAATGCAGGTAAGAAGCAGGCAGAGAAGCTTAACCAGAGCTCGTGTTCTTGCTCTATCCTTTAGAATCCACCCACCTATGAGTCTTAAGTGTCCATTGGACCAAGCCAACTCTTTACTTCCCTCTTTCATCTTAAGGAATGGATCGATATCAAGAATTGAAGATCATCTTCATGCCCGTAATCTATTTTTGTTCGTCTTGTGATTGTTTTACAGCATCAAAATGTGATGACTGCGAATGGTGTTTTCTCTCCTCTCAGCTTCATTTGTTGATGAATGAGTTTGAGATGATGCTGAGATGTATGGCCTCTATAAGTTAGTGTCATTAGCAGGAAGGGGCTTTTGTTCCAAGGCTGATTCTGGAGTTTTGGATTTGAATTTTAGTTGAGAAGTTCAGACTTGAATTCAAGTTTGATTCATGAAATTTATTTATTTTTTATTATTATTGATTTGTATTTGGGTTGGTTGAAGTTTAACTGTGTTTGTTCAAATTACTTTCTTACAGAAAAGAAAAAATAATAAAAATAATTGAAGTACGATCATGATGGGAGGATCATCTACATTTCTCTGTTATGAATTTTTTGAACTTTGAAGACTTTGACCCATGATTATAACAAGTATAATGACTCAAATTTCTATTTTAATTTATATAGGGGTTTTTGGTTTAGACTTACGTAATTCGTAAGAAATTGTAAGATTATGAAATAAATTTTAACAGAGATAATTTTTATTTGTTTCGAAATAAGATAAAATTTTACTATAATAAGGTATGATTTTATAAGATTATGAAGTTCAAAATTTACATTCCAAAATGAAAATTGAATAAGCGAGCCAAATTTACACATTTCTTTTGTGTATTTCTCTCTTCAAAATTCATAAAAAAAAAAAAAAATGTGACGAATCCAATGTCTTGCTAAACATTCCTCCATCCAAAAATATAAAATTAAACTTATTTATGAAAATCTCTTAATTATTGGTTATAGATTACTGATAATTGAAAACCACATACATTAGCTTATGCGGTCTTCAGGATATGCACATGTGATTTGTTAAAGAAATTATAATCTATTTCGTATAAATTATTTCGGTAATTAAGCACATTCCATTAGATCAGGCAAGTATCTTTAGATATTGGATCAATTTCTGATAACAAATCTTTAACAATATCTTATTGAAAACTCTTGCAGGATTATGTGTGAGAATATGATTCATTCTTGATTTTTTTTTTATAAAAATCGAAGATTTAGCAATATATATTTATCTATGTTATTACTCTGGTTATTCTTATAGAATACCAACTGTTTTTTTTTTTTTTTTTTTATAGAAAATTGCTCTTGAATTGTTGAGTACAAATTCAACAATATGAAGTTTATATCTTATATTTTGTATTTCAAATATGTTACCATAAAATAGATGAAAATTAATTATGAAAAACAATAATATATACAAAATTTGATTACATATTGTTACAATCTATAACTATGTTTGGGGCGATACGATGTTAGGTGTTTTTTTTTTTTTTTTTTTTTTTTTGGGCTGTTCTGCTATAGATTTAGAATGATTTGATACAATTACAACTATCCTGATTTGTAGCACATATGTCCATGTGGTTCACTTGGCCCATGTGGCTACTTCATAACCCAGTAATCTCCCACGTGGAGACAGACTTCCAATGCAATCATAATTAAGGACAGTGCGGCAACACTATCCTTCATCTTTAAATTCTACGGCAGGTTGAAGTCTTGCATAGCTTCAACCTCTCTAAGGTCACAACCATATTTAGTATGTCAGTGGGATTCTTACTTCTTAGAATCTTTAAAAGCTGCACAATCTTCTTTTTACAAAGATAACATACGTAGTGATATGTTAGCTTGATGTGCTTCATCCCTGATCATTATTGTAGAGAGTATTATCGTTTTGCTTCCTGCCAAATTCTCTCAAGAAATTATGCAACCATACCATTTATTTGCTAGCCTTTGTCACTGCTACATAATCCACTTCTTTAGTATATTATGATAATGAACTTCTGCAACTTAAGCTCAAGAGATTGTTGTACCACTTAATAAAAAAACATATCCCGTAATACTTCTCCTTCTATCAAGATAATTTGATGCTAAGTCTGTATTAAAAATCCAGCCAACTCAATGCTCGTGCCTTCGAAACATAAGGCACACTCCGTAGTGCATTGTAAGTACCTAAGGATCGACTTCACTGCTTCCCAGTGTTGTTCGATTGGATTGCTCATAAACCTGTTAACTACTCCCACCGCGTGCACATTGTCTGGTCTTGTATACACCATTGCATACAATATACTACCATTTGTTGAAGCATATGGAACCTTCTGCATATAAGTGGCTACCTAGCAGAATATTCACCGTTTTAGCTTCCTGCATGTTGGAACTTTTGAGAACCTTCTTAATGTACTCAGTCTGTGAAAGATACAACTTTCCTACTACCTAATTGATGGTGGTTATTTGATACATCTTTTTGGAGAGTTTTTGGTGTAATTTTAATGATCATTATCCCTTCAACACCTATATTTTCGAGCTAATTCAGTTTGTTGCATAATTGTAGGAGAATATTCAACTTTGGAGAAAAAAGGGGCAAAATATCCGAAAAAATCAAACAGGGATTTACTGGAGGACGGTCGGTATGGGCATACCGACCAGTTGGGCCTGAACAGAATTTTTTTAGCGGCCCATGATCAATTTAAAGGCCCAATTCCACCACACATATGGGTTCCTACGGGATTTGACAGCAAGATACGAGATAAACTTGTAACCATGGGCTTCATGAACATTAGATTTGTATATATAGTTGAATTAGGGTTCCATTAGGAAAGACTTTACATTATCAGATTTAATCTACTTCAAGAAACCAAGAAGGCAGCCGTTCTTCTCTCCAAGAAAGCAGCCCGGTTCTATCTTTCTATCTTTTATTTTGGTTTCTTGATTTTATGGGTTGTAGCTAAACTCTTTTATTCCGGTAACAATTAAGAAAACTTTAGCTATTCTATTTTATGAGATCAAATCTGTTCGTATACTTTATTTTATGCAAGTATCTGTGATTCTCTGTTTTACTGTGGTTAATTGTTTCGGATCTATTGGGTAGTTCAAAATATTCATTAGACCGGAATTAATTAGTAGCCAATTAAATCGGCCATCCGTAATTGTGGTTTAGATTTAATTAGTGGTACATTGATTCTTCAGAATCAAGGGAAGATCAGTCTTAATTCGGTAATCCTGCGTCAGAGTTTATCGATTTTGAATTGGGTCTCTCTAATTATTAATGCTGTCGGCTCATTAAATCCATAGAGCGTCTCTAGGGTTGTCAGTCGATTAGGGAAATAATTGGTGAAGCGTCTTCCTGATTATCAAGAAATTAAGGAGAGATAAGACCGCGTCAGAAGCATCTTCGGTTGTTATAACTAATTTATTTGCATGAATTAAAGTCAATTTTGCATCAATGATTGAAATAGTTAGCTAGAGTGGAATTAATTGGAACCCGGAATATTTTACATATCTGATACAAGTCATTTTCTTAATTTTCGTTATTCAATTTCATTCTGAAAATACAAATCTTTGCTACTGATTTTCGTGATTATTGGCAAATCAAAAGATTAAAAAAATCCTTGCCAGTCCTTTGGGAGACGATCTTGCTTGCTGCTGTTCTGGTCAATGTGGGCATACCGACCGCTGGTCGGATTATTTTTGATGGAGAAACGACGCTACCAAATTTTGGCGCCCTTGCCGGGGACTGGTTTTAAGCAGTGATTATTCTAATCTACTGGTTTGACAATTTTTTTTATTTTTTTTTTTCAATTTTATGCCCCGTTCTTCACGTACAGGAAAATTGATTTTTGATCCGGAAGTGGAGAAAACTGCCAAAAGCTTGAGGAAAAAAGCCAAGCAAGCTGTTATTTCAGAAAATATGGCTAATAATGAAGAACGTGGACTCTTACCAAGAGAAGAAGTTGAACCTCTTATAAAGGAATTGGGTCGTCACCGCAATAATCTACCGATTTGCATTGTGCTACCACATATTGCACAAAACGCTGAAATTAGACCTGGTTTTATCCAAGTGCTGCCCAAATTCGGTGATCTACCCGGAGAGAGTGCACACAAACATCTTGCTGAATTTGACTTAGTTTGCTCCACTCTACGCCCCCAAGGTTTTTCTGAAAATAATTTGAGATTACTAACTTTTTCTCATACATTGGAGGGAAAGGCTAGAGACTGGCTGTTTGACCTTCCATCGGGCTCCATTCAGACTTGGAATGAATTGGAGGAGCAGTTCTTGCGAAAATTCTTTCCAGAATCAAGGGCTGCCAATTTAAGAATGGCTATCAGCAGCATTAAGCAAAAATCAAGAGAGAGCCTTGCTGATTATTGGGAGAGATTTCAGCAGCTATGTCGGAAATGTCCCGACCACGGATTTTCTGAATATCAATTGCTAACTAATTATTTTTATCGTGGTACGTGTTCATTTGACAGGAAAATAATTGATGCTGCTTGTGGAGGATCCTTAACCAACAAGACATTAGCCGAAGCAAAACAACTCATTGTGGATATGGTTTCTAATGGCCAACAATATGAAGATAAGGATGATGATAGATACCGGCCTGTAAGAGGAGCCGAAGGAATAGAGAGTTCAAGTGTCAATGATAAGATTGATGCTCTCACCTCTTTAGTTAGAGGACTTGCTGTTACTCAAACTCAAAAAATTATATGTGATATTTGTTTGGAAAATAATCATACTAGTGATTTTTGTCCTATTTTGCAGAATTCCCAACCCGATCAAGTATGCTATGGATCGGGGGACGCCCAATACGATGCACAAAGGAATAAGAGGAGTGATCCATTCTCAAACACATATAACCCGGGCTGGAGAAATCACCCAAATTTTAGTTGGAAACAACAAAACCCGAAGGTACCTGGGAATCTGCCGTTCAGACAGCAGGACGGGCAGTATGGGCATACTGACCGATCAGAACCCAGCATGAACGATATTTTGAAAACTCTTGCACACAGCAGCAAAATTGTTAAAAATATGGTGCAAAGTTAGCAAGCTTTCCAGCAGGAGACACAAGCTGCCTTGGGCAGTATGGGCACACAGATCACCCAACTCGCCGCTCAAATGAACAAAATGCAAGCAAATCAAGGCAGACTACCGTCCCAAACTGAGATAAACCCTAAGGAGAATGTTAGTGCTGTAACTTTGAGGAATGGAAAGGAGCTGGTGGAGCAAGAGGTTAGGAAGAAAGAGAAGGAGCCAAAAGATAAGAATGAAAATCAAACGAAGGAGGTCGTTGAGGAGGCACAACAACCGGATCAACCTCTTCCCCCTAAGGTAATTGTTAATTCTAAAATTGCTAATTCTCAATCTATTTTGGTAGCCCCTTTTCCTTCCAGGTTGGTTCGGAATAAAAAAGAGGACGATGAGAAAGAAATTCTTGAGATGTCCAAAAAGGTAGAAATTAACTTGCCCTTGATTGATGCCATTAAGCAAGTGCCAGGTACGCAAAATTCTTGAAAGAATTATGTGCTAAAAAGATGAGATATGGGAAAGATGCAAAAATCAAGGTTAGTGAAAATCTTTCAGCAGTTATTCAAAGAAAATTAACGAAAAAATGTAGGGATCCTGGCATGTTTACTATTCCTTGCATCATTGGTAGTAAGAAAGTTGAGAGAGCTATGCTAGATTTAGGTGCTTCCATCAATGTTATGCCACTCTCTATGTATAAGGAACTACAGTTAGGAGAAATGAAGGAAACTCGTGTGATAATTCAATTAGCTGATAGGTCTAATACATATCCTAAAGGTGTGGTGGAAGATGTTTTGGTTAAAGTTAATGATTTAATTTTTTCGGTGGATTTTTACATTGTAGATATGGATGATACCTTTGCTGCACATAGACCTTTAATTCTTTTAGGAAGGCCATTCATGAAAACTGCTAGAACTAAAATTGATGTTGATAAGGGCATTCTTAGCTTTGAATTTGATGGTGATATTGTTACATTTAATATTTTTGACGCTATGAAGCATGTTGAGGATCGTGAAGGTTTGTATATGGTTGATGTTGTTGATTCCTTAATTGACGATTTTGTTGAAAATAATTTTAGGGAAGACAAATTGGAGCAGGTACTGCTCAATGGGACAGCTGGAACATTAGCAGCACCTGAAGAAGATGAGGAAATTCGTGCTGTCATGATGCAGTTGTGTTCCACCAGCGAATTTCCCACTCGGCATCTGTCGAGCAGAATGCCCATACCGACCAGTGCAGAACCTATTTTACCATCTGTAGCGAAATCTCCAGTGCTGGAACTGAAGGTACTGCCCCAGCATCTGAAATACGCATTCTTAGGTGAGAAGGAGTCGCTGCCTGTCATCATTAGCAATGAGCTTTCCAAGGAACAAGAGGGAAGGTTGGTCGAGCTCTTAAAGAAGCATAAAATGGCAATTGGGTGGACTTTAGCCGACATAAAAGGTATCAGCCCCTCTATATGCATGCATCGAATTTTACTTGAACCAAATTGTAAACCTTCTTGAGACCCACAAAGAAAATTGAATCCTGTCATGAAAGAGGTTGTGCTTAAAGAAATTCTTAAATTGTTAGAGTTAGGAATTATTTATCCAATTTCTGATAGTGCTTGGGTTAGTCCTGTTCATGTGGTCCCTAAAAAGTCTGGATTTCAGTTGGTAAAAAATGAAAATAATGAATTAATCCCAATGAGACTTCAAACTGGCTGGCGTATGTGCATAGACTTTAGGAAGTTGAATGATGCTACTAGGAAAGATCATTTTCCATGGCCTTTTATTGATGAGATGCTTGAATGATTGGCTGGAAAATCATTCTTTTGTTTTCTTGATGGTTATTCGGGATATTTTCAAATTTTTGTGGCGCAAGAGGATCAAGAAAAAACAACTTTCACTTGTCCATTTGGAACTTTTGCTTGCCGTCGTATGCCTTTTGGTTTATGTAATGCTCCTGGCACTTTCCAAAGATGTATGATGAGTATTTTTTCTGATTTGATCGAAAATTGCATCGAGATTTTTATGGATGATTTTACTGTTCATGGTGCAAATTTTGATCATTGTTTGAATAATTTGGAACAAGTTTTGGAGAGGTGTGTTGAAACTAACCTTGTGTTAAATTTTGAAAAATGTCATTTCATGGTAAAACAAGGTATAGTACTTGGACATGTTATATCTGAAAATGGGATAGAAGTGGATAAGGCAAAAATTGATATGATTGTGAAATTACCTTACCCATCTAATGAAAAAGATATTCGAGCTTTCTTAGGCCATGCAGGTTTCTATAGACGTTTCATTAAAGATTTTTCAAAGATTGCACAACCCCTAACCAAGTTGTTGCAAAAAGAGGTGCCATTTGCCTTTGATGAAAAGTGCAAGGAAGCTTTCGATCTCTTGAAGAGCAAGTTGACTTCTACTCCCATAATACAACCACCAAAATGGGGAATTCCGTTTGAGATCATGTGTGATGCAAGTGATTTCGCCGTTGGAGCGGTGCTTGGGCAAAAGAACGGGAAAGAAAGCCATGTGATATATTATGCTTCAAAGACACTCAACCCTGCCCAATGCAATTACACGACGACAGAAAAGGAGCTACTTGCTGTTGTTTTTGCTTGTGAAAAATTTAGATTTTATCTTATTGGTTCTAAAGTTATTGTTTATTCCGACCATGCAGCTTTAAAGTATTTGCTCTCCAAGAAGGAATCCAAGCCACGTCTCACCCGCTGGATACTGCTGCTACAAGAATTTGACTTGGAGATCAAAGATAAAAAATGGGGCGGAAAATAACGTTGCTGACCATTTGAGCAGGCTGAAAACAGAGTCGGACAGTATGCCCATACCGGACGATTTTCCTGATGAGCTGCTACTAGCAGCTAAAGGTACGATCCCTTGGTACGCCGATTTAGTTAATTATTTAACCACTGGAATTTTTCCAAAAGGGACTGAAACAGCTAGAAAGAAAAAGTTGAAGAGCCAAGCAAAATATTTCATATGGGACGACCCTTATTTGTGGAAGACTTGTGCCGATCAAGTGATACGGAGATACGTTCCTGAAAATGAAATCCCACCCATTCTTTATTTTTGTCATGCCCATGCGTGTGGTGGTCATTTTGGACCAAAAAGGACAACCCGTAAGGTTCTTGATTCTGGTTTTTATTGGGAAACTATTTTTAGGGATGCTTATTTTTCTGCAAAAATTGTGATCACTGCCAACGAACAGGTAACATCTCATCCCGCAATGAAATGCCCCAAACCCTTATTTTGGAGTGTGAAATTTTTTATGTGTGGGGGATGGACTTTATGGGTCCATTCCCAAGTTCGTTTGGAAATTCTTACATCTTATTGGCAGTTGATTATGTGTCCCAGTGGATTGAGGTAAAGGCTACTTACACCAATGATTCTAAGGTGGTTGCAGGTTTTCTTAAGACTAACATTTTTAATAGGTTCGGTGTGCCACGTGCCATTATAAGCGATCAAGGAACATATTTTCGCAATCGAACATTAGAGGCTCTTTTTAAGAAATACGGGGTTCACCACCGAGTTGCAACCGTTTATCACCCATAATCGAATGGACAAGCTGAGGTGTCCAACCGGGAGATTAAAAATATTCTGGAAAAAACAGTAAATCCAAACCGAAAAGACTGGAGTCTTCGACTGGATGATGCGGTATGGGCATACCGCACGGCTTACAAGTCACCCATCGGAATGTCCCCTTACCGTCTGATTTTTGGGAAGCAGTGCCATTTACCAGTCGAATTGCAGCATAAGGCATTTTGGGCAGTAAAACAATGTTGTCTTGACCAAGAGCTTGTTGGGCAAGAAAGGAAACTTCAATTGCAAGAGTTAGAGGAGATTCGATTGGAAGCCTACGATAGTGCTAGCCTCTACAAGGAACGCACCAAATTCCTCCATGAAAAATATATTCGAAGAAAATCCTTTGAAGTTGGACAAAAAGTTCTCTTAATCAATTCCCGACTTTGAATCATGCCGGGTAAACTAAAATCCCTTTGGATGGGACCCTTTGAAGTAATAAATGTAAGCCCTCATGGAGCCGTCGAGATTCAAAGTTTGAGTACTTCCAAGGTGTTGAAGGTGAATGGACAATTGTTGAAACCTTACCACGGGGGAATGAAAATAGCTACCATCGATGGAATGACCTTGGCAGCCCCCGAGATACTTTCATGATCAACCACTTGATACGTCGAGCCTAAGACGTTAAACAAGGGCGCTTCTTGGGAGGCAACCCAAGCCCTTTTATTTCATTTTCTTCTTAATTTTTTTTTATGATAGTTTAGCTATTAAAAAAAAAAAAAAAAAGCTGTGCAAAGTTATAAGCCTATAGTATTAATTTCATTTCATTTTGGTATGGTTGGCAGAGTAGTTACAGCTGTGAACAAGCAGGCCACCGGATGTCCCGTTCCTCGAAGCCTTGACACTTTATCCAGAGGAGTTTTCGTTCTTTTGCCCTTTTTGTTAGTTCTTATTTGGTTTTAATTTTTGTCATATATTTCCCTTTTCCACAGTGAGGACACTGTCGTTTCCAAGTGTGGGGGGGGGGGGAGTATACGTACCTTGCAAAAAAAAAAAAAAAAGAAAAAAAAAGAGAGAGGGTATCTTGATCGAGTCGTTGGCAGCATGGATATGGTCAATATGTAAAGTTTGTCTGTTGGATTGTTTGGTTGTTGTCTTTTATGGTAAAATTGTGTTTATGCTCGTATGTATTCTAGGATGACAAAATTTGCATAGTCGATCACATGATTACAACTTTATATATTGTGAGAATTGAGCCTGATGAGCATTATTTTATATCTGAAAATTGCTCGATTTATTCTGAATGAGTGTATCAAACTTGTATGCTGGATTTCCTGTTTGCCCGATTGCCATAGTTGAAACCCTTTTGAGATTCTTGTATGAAAGTGATTAAGGCATTTAGGATTAACCCAGTTTTGGCCTCAATATATTATCCAAACCCTACATATCCACTAGTGAGCCTGTTGTGCCTTAGCCATTTTTATTGATTACAGCCACTCCATTAAGCCATAACCCGTTTTAGCCTGCTTTTGTCACATGAAAGTATGCGAGCATGTTAGAATGTGCTAGAAATGAAAACTCCTATACTTAGAAGATGTTATGTGCTTAAATGTTGATTCTTGTGAATATATGTATCTTACTGTTTTGAGAATAGAACACTGTCGACCTGTTGAAAATATTTCGACATCCAACCCCTATTTTGAAAAAAAAATCGAAAAAAAAAATAAAAAAAAATCGACAAAAAAAATCGAAAAAAAAAGCGAAGAGTTCAGTTTTTGTAGTAACAGTACTCATGTTACTGTTCTGCAAAAAAAAAAAAAAAAAGAAAGAATAAAGGGGTTGTGGATGTTAATTGTTTGATGTTGGTCATGTCTTGTTCGATTGAAAATCAGTTTGTTTTTTAGGAGTGCCGCAAATATTTTGATATGCTCGTATATTTCCATAATTTAACCGTTCTATCCTTCCATCCTACCTTTTTCCCCTAGCCCCATTACAACCCTGCAAAGACCTTTTGATTTGTGCTTTTATCTCATATTCCGGGTAGAGACGGTAACATAAGGGCAAACATGTGTTTGATAGTATCAAGTTGTGATTTGAGTAATTGAAATTATCCCTATTTCTTATTTGAGAGAATTTGAGTGAAACTTGGAAGGGCAGGATTGACTATGCATAATTTTGACTTGAATAAAGAGCTAATGCACATTTTTGCCACAAGAGAAGGGTTGGTGGTTTGTGGATGATCATGCTTTGATTATTGTCTGTTGAAATATTGCCAATGATTGTTTTGCCTTTGGAGTATCAAGTCCAATTTTCTTTCTTTGAGTTATGCTCGAGGGCGAGCATTGTTTAAGTGTGGGGGGATTTGATACATCTTTTTGGAGAGTTTTTGGTGTAATTTTAATGATCATTATCCCTTCAACACCTATATTTTCGATCTAATTCAGTTTGTTGCATAATTGTAGGAGAATATTCAACTTTGGAGAAAAAAGGGGTAAAATATCCGGAAAAATCAAGCAGGGATTTACTGGAGGACGGTCGGTATGGGCATACCGACCAGTTGGGCCTGAACAGAATATTTTTTAGTGGCCCATGATCAATTTAAAGGCCCAATTCCACCACACATATGGGTTCCTACGGGATTTGACAGCAAGATACGAGATAAACTTGTAACCATGGGCTTCATGAACATTAGATTTGTATATATAGTTGAACTAGGGTTCCATTAGGAAAGACTTTACATTATCAGATTTAACCTACTTCAAGAAACCAAGAAGGCAGCCGTTCTTCTCTCCAAGAAAGCAGCCCGGTTCTATCTTTCTATCTTTTATTTTGGTTTCTTGATTTTATGGGTTGTAGCTAAACTCTTTTATTCCGGTAACAATTAAGGAAACTTTAGCTATTCTATTTTATGAGATCAAATCTGTTCGTATACTTTATTTTATGCAAGTATCTGTGATTCTCTGTGTTTACTGTGGTTAATTGTTTCGGATCTATTAGGTAGTTCGAAATATTCATTAGACCGGAATTAATTAGTAGCCAATTAAATCGGCCATCCGTAATTGTGGTTTAGATTTAATTAGTGGTACATTGATTCTTCAAAATCAAGGGAAGGTCAGTCTTAATTCGGTAATCCTGCGTCAGAGTTTATCGGTTTTGAATTGGGTCTCTCTAATTATTAATGCTGTCGGCTCATTAAATCCATAGAGCGTCTCTAGGGTTGTCAGTTGATTAGAGAAATAATTGGTTAAGCGTCTTCCTGATTATCAAGAAATTAAGGAGAGATAAGACCGCGTCAGAAGCGTCTTCGGTGGTTATAACTAATTTATTTGCATGAATTAAAGTCAATTTTGCATCAATGATTGAAATAGTTAGCTAGAGTGGAATTAATTGAAACCCGGAATATTTTACATATCTGATACAAGTCCTTTTCTTAATTTTCGTTATTCAATTTCATTCTGAAAATACAAATCTTTGCTATTGATTTTTGTGATTATTGGCAAATCAAAAGATTAGAAAAATCCTCGCCAGTCCTTTGGGAGACGATCTTGCTTGCTGCTGTTCTGGTCAGTGTGGGCATACCGACCGCTGGTCGAATTATTTTTGGTGGAGAAACGACGCTACCACTAATCTTGAGTAATCTTCATACGCAAAATCTGGTTGGCCTCTCTAGATCCTTAATGCAAACTGTCCAAACAATAGCTCTTTTTTTTTTTTTTTTTTTTTAACTTGGGCACTTCTCTCGCATTAGCATCTGCAATCAAGATGTCATTAACATATATCAACAATATAATATAGTTATTGTCAAAGATAATATAGTTATACCTCTTGAAGTAACAACAATGATCAATATTGCATTTGACAAATTCAGTGTCGTGCATTAATCCATCAAACTTCTTGTACCACTGTTTAGGAGCTTGTTTCATTCCATACAGACTCTTCTTTAGCTTACACACAAGCTCGTTTCCACTATCTTACAATTAAATCTTTGGTTGCTTCATGTATATTTGTTCCACCAATTCACCTAAAATATAGGTTGTCTTTACGTCCACCTTCTATAACAACAAATTATTTGTTGCAACAATACTCAAAACAATTCGAATTGTGATTGGCTTCACAACAGGAGTAAAAACATATATATAGTAAGTACGGTGTTTTTACTTAAACCCTTTCATAACCAGGCATGCCTTGTAGTGCTTGCTTCCATCAGTCTCTTCTTTAATTCTATTAACCTACTCATTATTTAACGCCTTTTTACCCTGTGGGGGTTCAACTAGTTCCCAAATATCATTGGACATGAGAAAATATCTCTTGTTGTTTGTTGCAAGTTTCCCCTTGTTCCTCTCATCAACCTGCATTGTCTGTTCATAATACTCAGGTTTGCCCCTATTAGTCAATAAAAGAAAAAATGTAGAGGGCAAATACCTATTTTGTGATATGTACTCTATGATATATTCATTGCGAAATTGCTCTTGGTGGTGTACATGGTTCTCCCTCATGAACTAGTTTTTCACTTTGAGCAACCTTGCTCCCAACTAAGTTTGAAACATTTAACTCGATAGTTGTGTTTGCATTATTGTTCGCCTAAACCTATATGTTATTTTGTAAGTGTACGGGTAGTTATAAATCGTGTTGAGTAAGGTCGTATCCACAAGGACCGATGGAGATTATCGAGTATTATAATTTTTACTTTATACTCCATCTAAATTATTGAAATACAAGGGTTAATTAATTGTTTACTACTAATAATGTAATACAGATATCAAGAGAAGAATTAGACAATCAATGAATCTTAGGGTCATGCTTTCAACTATCGAGAGAAGAATTAGATTATTTACTAATAATAATTATAATATAAGCATGAAAAGATATGAGTAGATACGAAAAAAAGAAATGAATCTTAGGGTCATGCTTTCAACTATCAATAATTATAGTATCAAATTAATTCAATCCACATTCACTCTTTTACGTTCTTAGAGGACAATAATAATATTAAATTACCCTTCCTCTTGAAATGCATATAATTTGTTGATTAATTACTCATATCAATATCCCTATTTTACATGAATAATTAACTCTCAAAAGAAAGAAGACTCATAATTTCTCACAACTATCATAGACAAACAATCATTTAAATATTTATATCATATAATATGAGATTTATTTGGAGTCTCATCTACTGAATCTTGACTCAATATAGATCATATATGCTTAATTACAAGCCTTATAATTAAATAAGGAACACAAAAAATATATATATATATATTTATATATATATATAAGAAATCTTAAGAAGAACTGGAACATAAACTATTTTATTTTAATACAATCATTAAATAGTATGAAACACGCCATAAGATTATGAAGGTTTAGCCGGACATAGTTTAATTAATAATTAGAAGAAAAATAATTTTGACTGCTCCTCGTACAACACAAAAATAAAGAGAAAAAGAAGCACTGAATCTTTGAAGGAGATCTAGCGATACGTCCCTTGAAGCACGTGGAGTGGATGAGGAATTGCCTCTTTATTGCTAACCCTTAGTTGTATCTCGTGTTATGTATGTCTCGATATATATTTTCTGGGTTTAGATGCCGACTATTTATAGAAAATTGACCCAGGGTTCGTCTCTATCTTCAAATCCATCAAAATCTAAAAGATACGCACAAATCTTAGCAATTGGCGTTTGATTGAGAGGGGATCCGCTTGTTCAAACGCCTTATCGCTCGAACTCATCCATAAACTACTCTTTTGGTTTTGTTACTCTTGCTCATTCGGGTGCTTGGTCGCTCGATCGAGCAGTTGGGTGCTTGATCCAGCGCATGTCCGGTTGACCCCATCCAGAAGGTGCTCACTAAAGCTGCGTTCTCGCTCGATAGAGCAGAAAATGGCATAATCATGTACTAAGTTTGCTCAACCCTATTTAGAATTAAGATGATGCTTCTGCTCGATCGAGTAACACCTTCTCGGTCAAGCATCATCCGTAAGTTGTCATTTTATGCATTTTTTTATCTTTAAAACTCGTGGTTCAAACCCTTTTGCCTTCAATTCATTCATCTTCATTCGTTCTTTGTTGTCTTACTTCAAAATGGAGCACATTGACTACAAAATGGACACACATGTAATATCCATTTGATATGATAAAAATGAGTTAAAATGAAGCAATTATACTCATTTTGGTACACAACATGCATCTCAAATCACCCAAATATACATGTATAAACTACATTTATCATACCCCCAAACTTAAACTATTGTTTGTCCTCAAACAATGAAAATAAGAAAATGCATGATTGAGACGATTTGATATTGATTAAAGCTTCAGGCATGAAACTACTAAATAGACATTCAGAAATTTTTTAACACATGATAAGAATGCTTTCGAAATAGATGCATTGAATTACACATCCTCATATGGTAAGTGTTTTCTCTCTGATTATCAAGTATACATGAATGTTTCTGCTCAAAGCTAATTAATACATGCAATCTACCAAATGCTTGCATCTCTTCTTATATTTATATTGCTCATTCGTATGCTCAACATATGAATACAAAAGGTTTTCTTTTTTTTCTTTTTTTTCTTTTTTTTGTAATGTGAGCTCTTTAGTTGCAGTGGGAAAGTCAAGCTAAGCTAAGTAACTCAGTTGTGGACTATTTCCTGAATTCTCTTTCTTAGTCCAATGACTCATGGTCATCAATAACCACTATTTTGGTTCTCAGTAAGGTATCACATGTACCTTTTTCACCATATTTCTTTCGGGACTCATTCCCACACTTTTTCACATAACTACTTTATTCAATAACAAAGTTTAAAAAATACTTTTTCGAACATATATATGTATGTATATGTATCTACATTTATATACAATTTTTTAAAGATATAATTTGAGACTAACCTCGTTCATTCTACTTTTGATTTCCTAACCAACCAATTTCTCCTCAATTGTTCTCTAAATTTTTCACGAAATTTTATTTCAAAAATAGTTTATTTACACAAATTGAGATAATCAAAATTTTAAAATATTGAGAGATCATATTAGCCTCACAAAAGAAATTTATTAGGGTCAAAATTTGGGTGACAAGGGAAACAATTTATTTGGTAGGACAATTTGATTAAATAGGTAACAATGATGGCCTTAAGTCATTTTCAATTCTATTGCATATATGAGCAAAATTGAGAAAGAAACCAATGAAAGTTCTAGAGATGCATAATTGCATAATTGCTACTCGCAAAGAATGAATTACTCATGTTTTAGACTCAATTCTCACGAGCATGTAACATAATTCAAATGAATACTTTCAATTTCATCTCCACATGCAGTAAAAATCATATACCATGCCTACTTATATTAAAATTCAAATAATTCATCACTAGCTTCAAACATTAATCACTAATTCATACATGTAATGTTTCATTGTACATATCATTTCTACGGTTCAGATTTTTCATTACTCTAAAAATTCCTACTCCAAGAACCAAATGAAACACACTTCCCCCTTCCTCACAAAAATAACTTGTTCAAAGACATATGGTTTTATGAACAAATTTGAAAAGAAAGTGAGGTTTATCTTGGAGTGCCTTCTTCATGCTCATTAGGGAGGTGGGAGTGGAGGATAGTGGGTATAATGTCTGGCACTCATATGTCAATCATTCATGTGTTGAATCATCTCATTAATGTATGTGTTTCTACTTGTCTGTGGTTGTATACTGTACAACCATCATGATGTGATCCCTATTAGGTTCCCACGATGGATTTCTTTGATGTTTAAGTTCACTATTTATTGTTCTTTCTTTATTAATTTATGTGTACCTTAAGGACACATTTTTTGTTATCATAGTTTTCCTTCTCTTTTTCCCACCTATTCCAACTTCCAACTTGTTGGGAGTTTTTTATAACTTTGTTTTTTTTTTATTGCTTTCTTGCAACTTACCTCATCGTGGCAATGCACTGTTAGTCGAAACTAAATATGGCTATTGGTGGGTGGGCATTTACTTTCTATGGATCTTCAACTTGTGACTAGGACTTGGACATAAATGATAGAGAAGATGGACATTTAGTATTGTGGATAAATGATAGGACTTAGATAGGCACTATGGCTAACAGTTTGTCAACATTTCTTAATTTCTTTTTTACACACACACACACACACACACACACACATATATATTAAATTTTCTTGTCTTGTTGTGAAGGGTATAAATATTGGTCTTTGAGTTATTTTTCAAATCTCGTCTCTTATAGACAAGAGACTGGAAAATGTTAAAAAATGTTTAGGATTTCTTCACGTAAATATAAGTTCAATTTTTGGGGTAAAATAAGAGTGACTGAGGTTCATGATTCATCCTTCCATTGAATATTTTTTATTAAACTTTTTTTAATGAGTTTTTGTACAAAGGAAGGAACATGACACAATTTTATTTGGTTAGTAAGTATTTTGAATTATTGAGAATCAGACCTCATGCAAACCATGCAGACGTGGACAACATGAAAACAAGATGGAAAAACAAAATGCAGGAAATCTGGGAAATAAGCTGTAATTCTTTGGTGTTTGTTTTACTATTCTGTCGTTTTTTGTAATCCAACAATATATGAGCACGTGTATTTATTCTAGATGATTCCTAGGATTTGTATCATGTATAAAACTAAATTTGGTTGTCTTATACAGATAACAAAAAATATCAATGATATAGTAATTGCAAAAATACACTTTCAGCTTCTTTTTTCTTCCTTTCTCTTTTTAGCTATATTTTATATCCTCTTTTTAACATGGTATCAAAGCAGGTTGAGCGCTTAACTCTAAGCCATATACACGTTAATATATATGTGTATATATATATATATTCCATTTTACTCATCTATGGCAACATATATAATAGGCGCAAGCAAATCTTGTAACTCTAACCAGATTTAAGTTATTCAACCTCTGGGTCAAATCATTACTATAAAATTGGGAGAATCCCAACTATTTGGTATGGAAACATTAAGTTATTGCAGTTTTTAGAGGCTACGGGTTAGAAGGATTCATCATCGGAGAATACAAGAAACCGGATCCCCTCATATACTTGATACTATAGTTGGTTTAAAAACATCAAAAGATATCTGGGATGTTCTTGAGTCTGGATTTACAAGCCAATCAGTAGCAAAGGTGATGCAATGCAAGTTGCAGCTTAACAATCTAAAGAAGGGAAACATGTCCATGAGAGAGTACTTGAATAAGATAAAAGGATGTTGTGATGTTATGAAAGTTTCAGGACAAAACGTGAGTGATGTTGATCACATAATGCATATTTTGAGTGGATTAGGAGGAGAATACAACCCTGTCACAAAAATTGGAGGATGTACACTCAGAGATGTTTGCGCCTTGCTTTTAAGTTTTGAAAGTAGAATAGAAGGACTGGAATCCATCAATGGTGATGGTGCATCACAAGTAGCCAATTTTGCTGCTCAAAACATCAACAGTAACTTCAACTCCCAACCCTGGAGAGGAAGAGGAAGTCCACATAATCGAAGTTACAGAGGTCATAGAGGGAGATTTGGATCATATAGAGGAAGAGGAGGCAGATTTGGTAACAACAGACCAATGTGTCAAGTTTGCCATTTGACAAATGTTTTCACAAAAGCAGGTATCATTCACAAGTTATCATGTCCATACACTCCTCAACAAAATGGCTTGTCTAAGAGAAAGTATAGACATATAGTGGAAACTGGTTTGTCTCTTCTAGCCAAGTCAAATCTCCGAATATCTCACTGGGATGAAGCCTTTTCTACTGCTGTCCACATAATAAATAGAATTCCATCCAAATCCTTGAGTTACAAAATACCTTTTGAAGCCCTCATAGGAAAGAAACCAGATTATTCCTACCTTAGAGTTTTTGGTTGTCAGTGTTTTCCCCATCTAAGACCTTATAACAAACACAAATTGCAATACATGAGTAAAGAAAGAGTATTTTTAGGATACTCTCATCAACATAAGAGATACAAGGTTTTACTTCCAAAGAAAAAAAAAGAATCATTGTATGCAGAGATGTAGTCTTTAATGAAGATAATTTTCCTTATCTCTTTTGCAATTCACACCAAAATAATGATCATGCTGGTTTTTTCAAATCCAAATCAGCCATATGCCTCTACTGAAAACAGAATCTTAATCCAGATTCTAAACTTTGAAGCTACACATTCCAGCTCAAACATTCATCATTTTTCCTCTTCATCTTCCTTACCTCATTCTCCTTCATCACAAACATGAGATGAATATGTTATTGAAACACCAAATCAGGAAATATATATGTCTGACAACATTGGCAATATTATGATTGATGCTTCTATCGAGAATGTGAATAACAGGGTTGCAGGTACTCACCATATGATAACAAGGTCCAAGGCAGGAATTTATAAACTAAAGGTTTTCTTGGCAACAAATCTAGATGCAGCAGAAGAGCCAAAAATATAAAACATATTTGGAAGCAGTGAAAAGACCAGAATGGGAGAAATCTATGCAAGAAGAATATATAGCCTTAATGAAAAATAAAACTTGGACATTGAGCTCATGTCCTTCCAACAGGGATGTCATAGGTTGTAAATGGGTCTTTAAATTGAAGAGGAATGCAGATGGAACAATATCTCGTTATAAAGCAAGGTTGGTGGCTAAATGATATAATTAAGTGGTTGGTTTTGACTATTTTGACCACATTCAGTTCAAAGGTCAAACCAGTGACCATAACAATTATATTATTTGTTGCAGCAACTAGACATTTGGAAATAAGACAACTTGATGCTAACAATGCATTCCTCAATGAAGACCTTGATGTAGAAATTTACATGATGCAGCCACCAGGTTTTGAAAAAAGACCCAATCTGGTACGTAAGCTAGAAAGATTATTATATGGTCTTAAACAAGCTTCTAGGTCTTGGTCCATTAAGCATGCACATATTCTGATATCTCTTAGATTTACTCAGTCTAAAGCTGATGCATCATTGTTTATGAAGGTGAAAGAGTCTTACATTATAATTGTATTGGCTTACGTGGATGATATTTTGGTGACAGGAAGTGAAAGAGCAATAATTCAGGAATTCATTACAAAACTTGGGCAAAATTTTTCTATAAAGGATTTGGGGAAACTCAATTTTTTCCTTGGAGTTGAAGTAAATTACACTTATGATGGAATGCATCTCAGTCAAAGAAAATATGTTCAAAGCTTGATAGAGAAAGTAAAGATGGAGAATGCAAACGGCCATAATTCTCCCATGATTAGCAAACTAGGCTTATCCAAGTTTCAAGGAAATCCAATAGTTGATGGAAAGCTTTATAGGTCAATTGTGGGTCCTCTTCAGTATGCTACATTGACAAGACCTAATATCTTATTTAGTGTTAATAAAGTTAGTTAGTATATGCAAGCTCCCCTAGATACACATTGGAAGGCTGTCAAAAGAATTTTGAGGAATCTTGCTGCCACAAGGGATTATGGACTACACATTTCAGGATCTTTTAATTCTTTAAATCTTATAGCTTTTTGTGATTCAGACTGGGCTTCTAATTTGGATGAAAGAAGATTTACATCTGGATTATGTGTATATTTGGGAAAGAATTTGATCTCATGGGGCTCTATGAAGCAACACACAGTTTCAAGGTCGAGTATAGTAGTTGAATATCGAAGTCTGGCCAATGTGGTATGTGACATTGTGTGGATTAGAAACTTGATGCAAGAGTTGAGGCTAAGTCAGGATGAACCTACAGTTGTTTAGGTGGATAATATGGGAGCTGTTTCCTTATCAGTAAATCCTATTTTTCATTCCAGAACATAGCACCTAGAGTTAGATCTACATTTTATTAGGGACAAGGTCTTGGATAGAATAGTAGTTGTGCAACATATACCTTCTTTAAGTTCAGATAGCAGATTGTATGACTAAGCCTCTCAATGGTTAATTCCTCAGTCGGATTATAAATCAACTCACAGTCATTAGAAAATCCTCACGCAAACCATGCAGATGTTGAAACATGACAAACAAGATGCAAAAATAGAATGCATGCAATCTAGGAAATGAGTTGTAATTCTGTGGTGTTTGTTTTACTATTCTGTCGTTTTCTGTAATCCAACAATATGTGAGCATTTATATTTATTCTAGATAATTCCTAGGGTTCGTAGCCTGTATAAAACTAAAGTTGGTTATCTTTTACAGATAACAAAAAATATCAATGAAACAGTAATTGTAGAAATAATCTTGAGGAAGAGATGAATGTGATAGAATTCAATAGTACACAAAGTGAAAGTGCACTTTCAACATCAACATGAAAGAGAAAGCGTGATTGACACTTGCCAAATTATTTTGCTCCTAGAACCACTCCCGATGCCAACCATCTATCAAAACCACCCTTGTAAGTAAAGAAATTGTGCATAATGCAGATTTGTCAGTTGCTAGATTTGTCTACAATGATTGTCTCCCAATAAATGCTGTGAATTCTTCTTATTTTCAAAGAATGGTGGATGCTATTACCGCAGTTGGTCCCGATTATAAACTACCAAAATATAACCAAGTGTGGACAAGATTAATGGGGGATGTGAAAAGGGAGGTCCAGGTTTTGTTTGATGACTACCGAAGGGTTTGGAATGAAAATGGTTGCACTATTATGGATGATGGTTGGCTACAAAGATCAAATAGGAAGCTTATAAATTTCATGGTGTATTATAAGAGAGGGACAATTTTGGTGAAATCGGTTGATGCTTCTGATATTGTGAAAGATGCGAGGACACTTTGCAATTTATTTGTTGAGTTAGTTTAGTAGGTTGGAGCAAAAAAATTTGTTCATTTTGTGACTGATAATGGGGCTAACTATAAAGCTGCTGGGGTCTTACTTAATGATCAAGTGATCAACTTGTGTTGCACATTGCTTGAATTTGTTACTTGGAGATATTAGAAAAATGGAGCTTGTTTTCGGTCTTGCAAAAGGGGCATCTCTAGTAACAAAATTTGTTTATAATCATGGTTTTTTGCTTGCTTGGTTGAGGAAAAAGAAGGATGGACTGAAATTATACACCCAGGACCAACTCGCTTTGCTACAACTTTCATCGCATTGAAGAGTATCCTCGAACATCAACATGATTTGCAAGCTTTTTTCACAAGCAAGCTCTTCAAGGATTCTCGATACTACAAAGATAGAAAAGCAAGTGTAGTGATGGTTGTAGTTCTTGATTCAAAATTTTGGAATGATTGTGCGATTGTTATAGGTGTTGTTGCTCCACTTGTACGTGTGTTGCGTATAATGGATACTGAGAGAAGGCCTTCTATTGGATATGTTTATGATAGAATGTATCACGCCAAGAAGGCAATAAATGATGTCTTTAGAAATAGAAAAAAATTGTACAAGCCATTCACAAGTATTATCAAGGCAAGATGGGACAAATTACTCCGTCGAGACATTCATGCTGCAGTTTATCTTCGGAACCCTTCCTTTGCATATGACAAGGAAAATATGTCTTAAAAAGAAAGAAGTAATTGATGGGTTTGTTGAGATGGTCATGACCTTGGTTGCCGACAAGACGATTCAAAGAAAGTGTATTGATGAAGTGAGCGCATATCAAGGTAGAATAAGAAGCTTTAGTCGCAATATTGCTCTTGATTCATCAAAAACAATGCAACCCGATAAATGTTATATTGTTATAATTCAAACTTACATTCTTAAACCTTAATTATTATTTTGATTAGTGCTCATATTTTTTACTTACTAATTTATTTATTGTCTCTTATAGATGAATGGTGGAGAATCTTTGGATATCTAGTGCTCCAAACTTGTAAAACTTGGCCATTAGAATTTTAAGTCAAACTGCTTCGTCTTCTGGATGTGAAACAAATTGGTCCGTATTTGAAATAATACATACAAAAAAAGAGAAATAAACTGGAACATCCTAGGTTGAATGATCTTGTGTTTATCCATACAACTTACGGTTGCAAGAAAGGTACTAGTTCTTTTTTTTCTTTTTAAATGTTATTATTCTTAGTTTCCTGTAATGAGTTTCTTACAAATTATGAGTTTTATTTTTTCTTTTTCTTGTTAATACATAAGGCTTGAACAAAAAGCGATTTGTTATGATTCTATTGACTATGAAAGCATCGAGAAAACTGAATTTTGGGTTGTAGAAGAAGAAGAAAATCCCTCACCTATTGTAGATGTTGATGAGTTGAATAACATATTTTATGGTGACGAGGACATTCCAATAAATGCTCCTGAAGAAGGTACCCATGTATTTTATGAAAACCTTTGATAAGTTACAAATTATGTTTTTTTCTTTTTACTTAATTAGTTGTTAAATACATTTGGAATATTAAATCTGCTTTTTTTTTTTTTTGCTAAATCAACTTATCTCCTTTTATAGATTTGGATAAATTTGAAAGTGAATTGCAAACTCCATTGGAAGAACTTGAAGAAAGGTGATGATGAGGATAGTATTGTGGCAAGAATGGTTCAAGAATTTCATGTTGTTACAAGATGATCATATATAATATTTTAGTAGTTTTTTTATATTTTTTCTACCTATTTTAAAACTTCATTACTTTTTATTTAGTATTGAAATTTGAGACTTATGGATTATCGATTTTGGATTTATATATAAATTATGGACTATTATGTATTAAGTTATATGTAGTAACAAAAAAAATGTTATTATTGTTTTCCGGTTGAACTGCCGGTTCGACCAATTCCAACTGGCATTTGATGGCTCGACCGGTTCGACCTCCAGTCCGGTTATAAAACACTGATTGATTAGTAAAAAATCATGTCCAAAATTTCGGCTGTCATCTTAATTATTCATATAATATGCATCTTTACAATTTTATAATTAATTATAATGACCAATAAAATAATGCCACATGACACACCAAAAGTAGTAAGAAATTTAGACGGGAAAATAGAAGAGTTACTAAGAATGTACTACTAGTATTATTATTATTATTATTATTATTATTATTACTATTTTTATTATTATTATTATTATTATTATTATTATATATTAATACAAAGTTATATGCATTTTGACAACTTTCCTCAAATAATTTATCATCTTGATTGGTACTCACCTTGATTATATAAGGCTCTTTTTTTTTTTTATAAAATAAAATTAAATTCAAACATAATTTACAAGTCTTCTCTTTCCATTGGTCCGAGTTGATTTCTTTTTTCACGACACACGTTTTCATAATCTGCATCTCATAATAATCAAACTTCAAAAGCACGATTTTAGCACAAATCTGAAATCTCTAAGCTAAACAAAACCAGAGCGGTTCCTCTTCCCCGCTAAAGTGCCGGAGCCGCCGCGAAGCTTCAATCTTCGCAACTCTCGTGAAAATTGAGATTTGATTTTTCAGTGTTGACATAACTCTCCCTGCCTATTATCACTTCTTTCAATTTGCTTAGCAATCCGTCGATGGAAGCCAAAGGCGCCAATACTGCTTTTGAACAATCTCAGAATCATGACGAATGTAATGTTCCGAGAGAAGATTTTGGAAAATTGCTTCATGGGTTTGTTCCTTTCTTTAAATTTCTAATCATTTCTTTGTGGGGTGTTTTTTCCCTTCTTTATTTCTGAATTATTGAGAGAAATTGTTATTTTTCTTGTCTGGATGTGGTGTGTAAGGTGCACGCATTATAGGAGAAGATGCAAACTAAGAGCTCCTTGTTGCGACCGGATTTTCACCTGCCGTCACTGCCACAACGAAGTCACGGTTAGTTTTTTCTCCTGTTGTGTTTGTGTGTGCGCGCTTTCTGGTTGATTGACTTTAATTGTGTGTGAATTTTATGGGGTTCTTATTGTGAGTTCATATGTAACTTTACAGAGCACTTTGATCAATCCCAAAGAGAGGCACGAAATTGTTCGCCAAGATGTTAAGCGAGTAAATCACTTCCCTTAAATATTTTTATCATGACTTTTGGATATATTTACTCTTCTCCTGTTATCATGGTTGACTAATATAGACCGATTTTCGTTTCTTGTTAGGTTGTCTGTGTTATATGCGATACTGAGCAACAGGTTTTATCTATCATATGAATCTCTTGGGTTTCTGCTGTCAGTTGAAGCACTTCTTGATGATTTCATTGCTGTGATTTCGGGGTGTTTCCTTTTTGCTTAGGTTTCCAATCTCTGTTCAAACTGTGGCGTCAAATTTGGAGAATATTTCTGCAATATTTGCAAATTCTATGACGATGATGTAATACTTTGTCCTCATTATTATAATATCCATTTTATTTTTTATTTTTGGTTAACACAATTCAAATTCAATCAAGAGAAAAGAAACTAAAAACAAAGTGAAGCAGATATGGTTCAAGCTAAATGGTGACATAGCATCTTTTCTATTATTGTTTGTTTGGTGACGATTGTAACTTCTTGATGTGACAGATCACTAAAGAGCAGTTTCATTGTAATGACTGCGGCATTTGTAGGTACAGGATTTATATCAATTAACCATTTTCAGCAATTTGTAATTCCTTACATAGTGGTCAGTAGATGTGATTTCTGATTCAATTTCTGATTACAGAGTTGGTGGTCGAGAAAATTTCTTTCACTGCCCAAAGTGCGGTAAGTAATTTAAATTTATTTTGGTCTGGTATGTTCTTATAATGTGTAGTCTTTAGTGATTGTTTTGTGCTCCCACCTTAATAACATTAAATGTGATTTCACAGTTCCAAAGGACTCAAACATGAGATAGTTCTCCAATTAAATTGGAGAACATTAACATCTACATTATCTCCTTATTCCCACCGGAAAAGTAAAAAGCTATGATATCCCCTATCAACCGCTCCCTCTTGAGTTTGCCTGCTGCATCTGTATCTGACATTTTTCTTTGGTGTCGATTATTTATATGACTGTGATCCCATTGCGCTTTGTGGGCACAGGATCTTGCTATTCAATAGGTCTCCGCAATAATCACCTGTGTGTAGAGGACTCAATGAAAGGCCACTGTCCCATTTGTTATGAGGTTTAGTAATTTACACTGTAAATTTTTATAAAAAAGGTTGTATGCCCTTGCAATAAATCATCTTGTCTCCTGTGGAATGCAGTTTCTTTTTGACTCAACCATGCAAACAACAATTCTAAAGTGTGGGCACACAATGCATTTAGATTGTTACGAGGAGATGTTCAGCCAAAAGCAGTACGTGTGATATTTTCTATGTTTCTTTTCTTTCCTTCCAGCCAAATCAGTTGGCTGATTTTCCCTCTTTTTATGTTTATATTGTTTTTTATTTTTCTGTAATAATGGTTAAACTTTTCTCTTAAATATGTTATAGGTACCGCTGTCCAATCTGCTCCAAGTCAGTGATGAATATGTCTACAACCTGGGAAAGAGTAGACCAGGAGGTAATTTGTAATTTGCTTTTTCTGCTTGTTGGGTGCATGCATCGTCTCCTGCATTTGTATTCCTTCTTTGTTGTTAAGATTTCATCTTTTCTTGTATGAATGATCCTGACCTTGCTCTTCTTCATTCGTTTCTGTTTTTTCTTCCTTTAAGTTTCATGATTTGTGTCGAACTTAATAGCTGATTTGTGATTCCTGTTGAAAAATTTGTAGATTCTATGTGATTTTATCTGAAGGATACTTCTCCAAGCATGTATTACCAGGCAAATTAGATCACTTTTGGTTCATGTTTTCCTTTATCAATTTTCACTATTCTAGTATTATGGTTAGCAGTCACGTCTTTTTTCTTGAGCATGTCTGGCTGATATGCATCAATTAGCACTCATTGACCGTGAAAAGTACCTTGTATCTTGCCCCACCAAATTTAACTAGACTTTTTTTTATTGGACTCCCGGATACGGCTTCAATTTGGAAAATGTGGCTCTCTCAACTAGTATATTGAAAGAAACATGGTACAAGTTCATGTTTCTTATTGTTTTAATGTCCCAACCTTATGCGTATTGACTTCTGGTGTTTCAGAAGACATACACCTAAATATATCATAAGACCTTAATCTGTAGCTGCTAAGAATATTGGCTATTACATGTCTCCATCATATTGCTACAATTCTTCCACTCTGGTTTGATCATATCTAATTTGAGTCGAGCATCATGATGAAATCTACTTGGATCACACCAGAACCCGAATTAAGTGAGGTTCTGTTTTATTTCCTTTTTTGCTTTTTCTTTTTTCTCATTTCGACGATTGCCTGTGCTAGTTATTTGGGATTATGAAACCTGATTGCACAAACAACACGCAGTTAACCCTTTTATCCCAATATGTTTGTCCAGCTATATAGATCATATCTCTTGCTCGGGTTCAAAACCCTTTTATCCCAATATGTTTGTCTGGCTATATAGATCATATCTCTCGCTCTGGTTCAAACATAAATTTATGTTTATATTCAAGTATAACATGTCTTTTTTTGAGCAGTCTCTTTCCAAGTCTTTCTGTGCATAAAATGGTGAAACTAATATTGATATTTGAATTACTTTTTTGATAGATTGAAGCAACTCCAATGCCTGAGGAATACCATTATGAAGTAAGTTCATTATCCAGTTCTTTTCCTCATTGTTCCATTCCGTTGCCATTGCTTACAAGTTACAGCTACATTTAATTATATTCATGAAATTGCAGGTCGAAATACTCTGCAACGATTGCAATATTACGAGCAAGACATTTTTTCACATTCTTGGCCACAAGTGCCAACACTGTAATTCGTACAATACCCGTGTGATAACAAGCTCGGATAGTCATCAAAGATAGCTACCAGAAAACAGTAATTGTGAGCGCATATTCTTGAGACTGTGTAGGGCCACGATCTGTCTCTTTGAGTTCTGCTCGTGCTGAAAACGGATTCAATTCAAGCTTTTTTGAGAATTGGGTTGGAGATTGATTAGTTATTAAGTTAGACGAGTAATTCGGGTTTGGTTTGTAAATTGCTCGTTATCGTGGGGCAAACAAGCCTGTGGTGTGTGTTGAGCTCAAGTTCGTTACAAATAGTCTTGAGTTCTAATTCCAGTTTGTTAGGCACATTTTAAGTTTCATGTTTATGTTCATGTATTTTTAGATCGAAGCAACTATTGAATACGCTAATCATAATGCATTCTGTTACAAAATTTATAATGGATTAGAGGTTTTTATTTTATTGTTTTATATTTTGTTTCTCCTACTGCTGCTGCTACTACTATTTATAAATGACTTTATTACCATACAATTAAGAATTAGGTTCTCCAATTACATTTTTATTGTTAGTACTATTCATACAATATTTTATAAGCCTAATTGTGCAAAAAAATATCACGATTTTTGCAAAATTTGTAATTAAAATTCAGAAAAAATAAATTTAAATAATAGATTTGCAAAGCTGGCACTATTCTACAATTAGGCTTATTTTAAAATATAATAAAAATAATTAGAGAGAGATTGTGAAAATGGGAGGAGTCAAGAAACAAGATAAAAGTAGATTGGCATTTCATTGTCTATAAATTTATGATAAATATGAATTACTAATTTACCATTGAATATTATATTTCAAGGACAAAAAAGCTTGAAAATACAATATTCGGTGGCTGATATAAAATATAGTGAAAGTTGAATGGGTAAATTCCTTTTGCTATTGATGCATTTATTGTTCTATTATTAAATCCGGGAGTACGAACCCACTACCTTAATTTAGCAGTAAACTCATTCTTAATTTTTATAAAATCATAGACTATCTCTTCTTTTTTCAATCCAAAATACATCAAAGGTATATTTGATTTTCATCCCAAACCCCTTTTTTCAGTTTTATATTATGTTATAACCCTATTAATTGTTTGTTTTATCAACTTTTTTAGCATCTTTTTTCAAATTAATCATTTAACTAAAATTAGAATATTTAAGTGGGTCCACCACTATAAACTTATTTAGTATAACATAATAAATTTCAAATATAATTATTAAATCAAACCAACTATTTTTGATCTTATATAAAAGAAAATTATTATATTTAACCACAATATTCAAAATAAGAGTGTCAATGTCAATTAATATCACCCATCATTTACTTTTTATCATAACAAAATACAATACTTATTCATAATATCCTATTTATTCAATTTTCAAACATATTAATTCAATCATAACAAATATAATATCTTATATGATATCATAAATAAATACTGAAAACTAAAAATTAAACATAAAATAAATGCTTATATAATTTTTGAAATACACATATATATATATGTATGCGCACGCGTGAGTATAAATATTTCAATATTTATAAATTCTAAAATATTAAAATCTTAATTTCCCTCGTCCAAATAATTCCAAAATAAATATATCATTAGGCCTCCAATCTCTTTAAACTTTTTTAGATTTATATTTACACTCTATTTGACGTAACTTTTTATTAAGATAGTATAAAATTCTTAGTTATTAAAATTGCTATTTTAAGCTCATTAATGTGTTGATTTGTTGGTTGAATTATTTATACACACAGATACATACATATAGACGTACAAACCATGGCTTGTTATATGTTTCGCCTCTGCCATAGATTCTCTTGATCCAGTTGAAAGGTAGATTCTACTTAAGATGGAATCCTAGTCGTGTAATTATTTGATTCCCTTCTGTCGTAAAATATTATATAAAAAACATAAACAAGTTAAACTCACTTACGGGTTTTTTTCAGAATAATGCGATTTTTTTTTTTTTTTTTACGAAATTGGCATATTTTGGAACAGTTTTTAAAAATAGGTAAAACGTTATCGGCGGTGACGTTTTATCAAAAAAACGTCACCCAAGATGACGATTTTAAAGTGTAAAACTAAGAACGTCAACTTAGTTGACGTTCTTAATATTATGTTATATATATATATACACACTACATGCATACATGCATACATGCATATAAATGATTATATATATATACACACTTGCGCACATATATATATATATATATACTCGCACAAACACACACATATATATATAATCATTTATATATATAATATATATGTATATATATTTATTTTTATATTATAATTATTTATATTATTATTAGAATTTTTTTATATATTTATCAAAATTATAATATTATTAATTAATATATATTTAGGAATATATGTATATATATTTTAAAAAAATAAATTAATTAAATATTTGAAATTGTAAAATATTATAATGGTATATTTATAAATATAGATATATATATTTATATATTTATATATTTATAATCTAAATATATATTTTGAATATATATATATATATATTTTAATTATTAAGTAAATATATAAAAATATATATTAAATTATAATTTTAATTATTAATTCATATTCGAAAAAAATATATATATATTAATAATATATAAATGATATAATGAAATAACGTCACCTAAATTGACGTTTTAAAAAAACGTCAATTAAGGTGACGTTTCTTTAATTTTTTTTCTTTTTATACAATATATATTATATATAGATATATATATATATATTTATATATTTATATATTTATAAATATAGATATATATATATATTTATATACTTATAATCTAAATATATATTTTGAATATATATATATACATATATATTTTTATTTATTAAGTAAATATATAAAAAAAATATATTAAATTATAATTTTAAAAAGTAAAATGTTATAATTTTATTTAAGATAATAAAAAAATTAATTAAATTAAAGAATAATTTTTAATTATTAATTCATATTTTGAAATTAAATAATATATATATATAATAATAATAATATATAAATATATATATATATATCCGAAAAAAAATGAATAAACGTCACCTTAAGTGACGTTTTAAAAAAACGTCACCTTTTTTATTTTATTTTTATAACATATATATTATATCTAGAGATATATATATATATATATATATTTATAAAATATATATTTATAATCTAAATATATATTTTGAATATGTATATATATATATTTTTTTTATTTATTTATTAAGTAAATATATAAAAATATATATTAAATTATAATTTTAAAAAGTAAAATGTTATAATTTTATTAAAGATAATAAAAAAAATTATTTAAATTAAAGAATAATTTTTAATTATTAATTCATATTCTGAAAATAAAATAATATATATAATAATAATAGATAAATATATATATATATATATATCCGAAAGAAAAAATGAATAAACGTCACCTTAAGTGACGTTTTAAAAAAACATCACCTAAGGTGACATTTTTTATTTTATTTTTATAATATATATTATATCTAGATATATATATATATTTATATTCTAAATATATATTTTCAATATGTATATATATATATATTTATTAAGAAAATATATAAAAATATATATTAAATTATAATTTTAAAAAATAAAATGTTATAATTTTATTTACAAAAAAAATTATATTTAAATTAAAAATAATTTTAAATTATTAATTCATGAAACTAAAAATATATATATATTAATAATATATAAATATATATATATATATATATATTTAAATAAACGTCACCTTAGTTGACGTTTTAAAAAAACGTTAGTTGCGCTGACGATATTTCTTTTATTTTAATTTATATTAATATATGTTATATATATTATAAATATATATTCTGAATGTATATATATATATTTTATTATTATATTATATTAGTTAAGTAAATATATATATACAAATTTATGTATATATATTTTATAAAAATTATTTAATTTAAATAAGATAATAAAAAAATTATTTAATAATACATAAATATATATATATATATACTCACAAATAATAAAAAAGGAAAAAACGGTATTATTTTGAAACTTAATTTTTACTATCATTTTAATAATTTTTTACAAAAATATATGTTTATGTTTAAAACTGATTAAAAATGTATTTTCAATAAAATAAAACGGATAAAAATTTTACTCGTATTTATTATTTATCTACAATTTCATATAATTTTGATATATCATATCATACTTTAAATATTTTTTTACAACTACACTTGTTCATCAACTCATTTTACACGTACACATTCATACATCAACTCAATTTATTTCTTAAAGACACCTACCTACACATCACATGCATTTGCAGAGATACATCAACTCAGTTTTTACTTTGCAACCTACCTACACATGCATTTGCAGAAATTTGGCATTTGCAGAGATTTGTCGTGGAGTAATAAAATACAAGCATGCATGCATCAAATCAAGTGGAGGAAGGTGTGAACATCTTTACACTTATTTAATGACACTCACTTCTTCTATCATAATCAATTTGAAGACTCTCTTCTCTTTCACTCTCAATTTCCTCTCTTCACTCACAATAATATTTTAAGACTCTCTCTTCTCTTTCACTCTCAACTTTCTCTCCCTTCTCTTCACATCTCCTTGCATTTTCCTCCTTCAACTTTCTCGTTCAACATTGTTTTTGCTGTTCTTATTTATTTGGAGAATTTGTTACTGCTGCTATCCTGTCTTGATTTTCTTTGTATAAAAAGGTATGTTTTTTGGAGCCAAGTATCACATTCTTTAATTTGTTTTTGTTCTACTTGTAACCTAATCTTTTTTTATTTATCACCAATAGATATATGTTCATAATTTTTGGCATGAGTTGATGTTTTTCTTAAACACTAGTCATCAATTTTTGTATTTTTTATGCTATATTATGTAGATTGTGTTGAAGAAGACAAACCCCAACTTCCACAAACATTTCCGTAAACTAAACTAAGGTTCGTATACATATACATCATATTTTTAACAGAATGTAGTACTATAAGTGAATGTTTATTTGGTTTCGTATATACATTCATATGTGCATAATTTTCAATAATATTTGTGTATTGATTTATATGTCATTTAATTATTTTATTGTATTTATTAATTTTATTTTATTATGATGAATATATTTTTATTATTGCATGTACTGTATGTTTGATTTGTTTTGATTTACGGACTGTTATGTTGACTAAATAAATCTTTTTAAAATATTTAATATATTATTATAGGATATTTAAAAAAATTAAATTTAATAACTATAATAACCCTTACAAATTATGTTTGATAGGTATGGCTTCAACATCAAGGTCATCAGCATCAACTTACACACGTGCCAATAAATATATCACATACAAAATTTATCGGTCTATCGTAAAAAAATCAACAAGTTTGGTGCAATTAAGAATACGTAATCAACAAGTAAAAGAAGAAATAGAGGGATTGAGGAGAAAAGATGTTGCTGCAAATGTTATTTCCAACATGCAAGACCAAGAAATACAGAAATTACGGCGACGTGTAAAGATGTGCCAAGTTGAATTGGAGTGGTCATCTAACCGTATTTCTGTTTTAGAAGGTCGTGCTCGGGAACAAGAAGAAGTCTTAGGGAATGAAATAAACTTACTACGTGGTACTATAAGTACTATGACAACGGAAAAAATAATATAATAGAGCAGCTTGGGGCTAGAGACGGGCATATAAACGCCCTAGAAAACGAGGTGAATGAGTTACGTGCTCAATTGGATAACGAGAGACACCAAAATGATATTATCCAACAAGAGAGTACGACTAACTTTCATCACGTGAATATGATGCGATCACGCATATTAGATCTTATAGATATCACCCCTGGCTTGAATATGTGGCAGGATCCAGTAGATAATGAAAAAGTTGATATAGAAGTCGTGGATGATAATAATGTTGTAGAAAATGTACCCGAAAATGATCATTCACAGAGTGATGTATATTCCTTGTAAATGTATATTGGTTGTGAAATTTAATGCATTATTTAACATATTTTTCATACGTATCTTGTTTGTTTGTTTAAATAATGTAATACATAATTTTATTTGTTCTTCATTTTTATTTTGAATTTATATATTTCACAGTGAAAAATTATATATATATATATATATCACTTTCGATCAATGGCAAGTCAACGAAGAGTTGCAATTAGAGTTTATTGCGGAGGCAAAATTATACAGGAAAGCGAAAAATTATTGTATAGTTCTGCGCCCATTGGTTACACACGAATTGATCGAAATACAGACTTATCTGCATTGAAAGATCTAATTTATCAATATGTTGGTGTGGCTAAAGACCAGTTTCATCAGAAACTTTTCACTAAGTGGGGGGGAATATACGGTCACAATAATATTATAGAGTCTGTAGTTCAGATTGAAACTGACGATAATCTTAGGTTCTTCCTAGATCCTAATGATGGATTAAACTCTATGGACATTTTTGTTGAGAAAGAAGCATGCCAAAATCTTAAGGAACAAGAAGGTATGCTTATGAGCCAAGAGTGGGGATATTATATGTCGTTGCTGTCCGAACAAGATGTGCCCACGACATCATTCCAATATTTAACTAACCCTTGTGATTATGTGCCCGAAATCACTCAGGGATTGGAGAACCTTGCTTTCACAAACACTTTATTAAGGGGAGAATGTAGTGTCCAAAATATAATTGGTCCCAGTAATATTAGGAATGAACATGAAGATGTAATTGGTCCTAGTAATACGGGCAATACAGAAGACACGGACCTTTGTACGGATTCTTTAGGTCCAATTTTCTCATCTGAAACCAAAGTTGAAAATTCGGATGAAAATTTGGATGTCAATGAAGCAGTAGTAGACGAAGAAGATGTTACTGCGGCTAATGTAAATTCCGACGGTGTCGAAGCAACAATCAATATCGACTGGGACACAAACATCCCATTTTGCACAATGAGTGGCCCCGAAGTTGCAGCTGACTCGATGCATAATCCTTCGTCTTCGTGGGGAAAGTTTTACGATCGTAGCCGAAGGATAATTGAGAAGGACATGTTATTTAGGGATAAGAACACTTTCGTTGCAGCGATTAAGGATTTCTCGATACAACATGCAAGAGGTCAGTTTCGAGTTGTCGAAAGTAAACCCCTCCTTTTAGTTCTCAAATGTCAACACAGTACTCCTTCTCAAGAGTGTCCTTGGTATGTTAGGGCATCATTTAAGCAAAAACTGGAGATGTTCAAAATAACCAAATATGGTGGAGATCATAGATGTTATATGAATGATATATTTTTTTATCATCGAAATCTGGACAAAAATTTCGTAGCTTTCTTGATTAATGAAAATGTTCGGGTCAATCCTGCAATCAGCGTGTCTGAGGCACAAGCAGACGTTGAAAACGCAACCAGATACTCGATTTCATATCATAAGGCATGGCATGGCATTAGACGGGCGATTGAGAACACTTACGGGACATGGGAGAGCTTCATAAGAAAGCAGCCTAAGTTTTTGGGTGCATTGTAAAAGTGGAACTCGGGCACCATTGTAGAGTGGAAACACCATGACACCAACGTCCCACATAAAAAGATTATCAAATATGTTTTTTGGGCGTTCAAGCCTTGTTACACTGGGTTCAAGTACTGTCCACCGATTATCAGTGTTGATGGGACACATCTATACACAAAATACAAACATAAAATGCTGATAGCCGTTGCGGTGGACGGAAACAAACAAATACTTCCCCTAGCATTTGCTATTGTAGACGAGGAGAATTTTGAATCTTGGAAGTGATTTTTGGATTTGATTTCATTTAACTTTCTTTCTAATTTAATAAATTCATATAATATTATTATGTATTGTATAATATTTGAAAAAAATTCTTCAATTAAAATATATTCAAGATAGTCTTAAATATACATAATGTAAATTAATATAATTATTAATGGAGCATGATGAATTTCAATCATCTTCCCCCCTCCAATCTCTCAAATATGCATTTATAAATTTATTTTATTTTAAAAGGGAAAAGGCACAAATTAATCAATGAATTAGGTCTCTAGGTAAAAATTGAACTCTAGAATTTTATTTTTTGTATAAATAGAACTATTAACCTTTAAAAGCCCATAAACTTATTATTTTCAAATAAATAGACCATTTTAATAAATTAAATTAACAAAATAAATCTAAAAAATATTTAATAAATAAAAAATTTAATAAAATAAAATAAAATAAAAAATTAAAAATAAAATGATAAAGTATAAGTTATTTAATACATAAAAAAATCAAAAGACCTTAAATGATTTAAATATAATATAAATTTTATATCTAAAAATCATAACAAATCTTCACATTTCAAACCCTTTTTTATATTTAAATTATTATTAAATTTTACTTTATTAATGTATTGATTCATTTAAGTATATTTATGATTTATTTTGCTGATTTTTAGATTTATTTAATATTTTAAAAATATGTTTAGTTAATTTAATAGTTAAGAGGGTTATATTTGTCATATATTAAAATTTAAGGGGCTTATTTAACCTATTTTAAAAGTTCATGGGTTTATTTGACATATTTTAAAAGTAAGAGGTCATATTTGTACAAAAACAGGGTTCAATTTAAACCTGAGATACTAATTTAAGGGATAATTTGTACATTTTCCCTCTTTTAAAAGTAAGTAAATATAATATTTTTCAATACAACATAAATATTTATATACTACAATAAGTGATAAAATATAGGAAAATAGTTTTTAAAATTGTTATAGTGTTAAAAAAATTAGTCGTAATCGTAGTAATTATATATTTTAAAATAAAAAGCAAAATAGCTATACATGTGTTTGCCTAATATTTAAAGCCTAAATCACAAGTGTACGATGTAGTTTGTAAATAGAGTGAGCAAGATCAAATCTACAAGGAACGAAGCAATGAATAAGTACTACAATTTTAATAATAATCTTTTTTTTTTTTTAGAAAACTACAGTTCATGATGGTTGATATTATCTAAATTTAATAAATTACTAAAATAACTAATCAAAAACTTCACACAAAATTTCATCAAATAACAAGATCGATTTCAGGATAATGTTTCACTTAGTCTATGAACTAAAGTCAATTTTTATCAAATTGTCCTTTGTAAGTCAATTATATAAAGATATCACGAATATAGATGAAACAACACTTTGAGATCGTTGAGAATTTCTCTCTCTAGAAATAATACTCCTACTTCTCTCTAGGCACATTTGCAACAATTCTCTTTCCTAAGGTTTCCCTAGCCGCCTTTCATGATTTACCACTCCCATTCCATTGATTTCGATTTGATTTCTTTAAGGATTAACATCGTATTATCACATTCACTACGAAGGAATTTCATTCCCTCGTTTGATTATTATTTTACTTCTTATTCGGTTGATTGATTCGAAGAACATATATATAATGGTTGTGAGTGGTGGTGTGTTCTACGGTATTTATTCCATCAAGGCAATCCCTTGTTCAACATATTACATATCACGATTTACAGTGTTCTTGGACAAGATTGAACGGACTCGTTCTTTGATTTGAGATCATTCTTGTGAGAGATTCGCCAACCGCGCAGGGCTTCAAAGAATAGTCAAGGCCTTCCTTATACAGGTTATTTCCATATTTGCGTGGGTGGCAGTGCCTACTGTAGATCTAGGGTTGGGGACGGTTTGTATGTGTGAGGATCCAGTTTGCAAGTATAATGACCCCTTGACATACGCTACTCACACAATGATTACAACAACCATTCCCATTATAGGACGGAATACATTCTTCGATTTGTGAATCTCATCGATTTAGAAATAGGCAGTAGATCTAAGGCAATCCTTTAGACAGGTTTTTCCCAAAAGATCGCACAAGATTGCAAGTAACTGGTGTGCATGTGATTGGGAGGCTTTCTTGTTGTACGTGTTCCTCTGTTGTGATCAAGGCTCTGAAACACTTTCATCTGGAGTGTTTCATTAGACTGTGTTTGGCTGAGCAATTCCTTGATTCGATGTTTCTCTAAGGCAATTGCTTAGAACGGCTTTCACATATCATCACAAAGGTTGACTGATCTGCCATCCCAGGATAGGTCGAGGTGTGGTCGCCCGAGTGAGGGTTCCAGCGATTCCAATTAATGTCTTGTCTTGCGGCCTACGATCAGCCCAGACAATTCCTTAGACAGACTTTCACATATCAGCGGAAGGGTTGACATGGTTTGCAATCCCAGGACAGGTCAGGGTGTGAGTGCATGAGTGAGGATTACATCGGATATTGGTATTACTGACGGATCTCTTCTCTTCCATCTCTTTTTTATATATCCTGTGGGATAGGTTCCCTGCTGTATAGGCTACGGAAGTATTCCACTTACTGTATCATTTTGTTGCTTGCAATGAGGCTAGGTATTCCTTAGTTTCATTTGTGCGCACAATACGAACTATAATTGATTGATCCATATTACGATGCCTTAGGGGTTCCAACTAAGGGTTGGTATATGTGATTGCTATATACAATTTTATGATACTTGGTGATTATAATTCGTAAATTGGTGTGAGATTGGTATTTAAAGAGGGTAATTCATTGAGCATAACACCCACACACGATATACAATTGATAGATTTATATTTATAAGGGATTTGTTTCCTATTTTACGAATTCATGATTGAATATTTTGGGATTGGAATTCAATTTGTGATACAGCGTGGTTCAACCTCCTCCTTATTGGATATTTATTTCATATCCGGTATTATGTTGTGGCACATAATTTATGTTAACAATATTATTGTATTATCCTTGGTGGGTGTGTGGTTTAAGTTTCTATTCCAGGAAAATTATCGGATTGTTTTGAGAATTCCTCTTGGATTCGAGGATTGGTTTGTGAATATAGCATCTATGAGGATTTCATTCGGGAGGGTGTTTGTAGCTTATATTTGGTGGTGGCATGGACCAAATGTCTTACAAGGAGGCGCTGGGGGTATCCCAGGGTTCGGATAATTTGGAAATTAACACTCCGGCGGGATCTTCGGAAGATAAGAAAGCTATAGAAAGATTGAGGTTCCGTAGTAGCCTACTTGAGGAGAACCTTTCGACCGACAACATAATTTCTCCTTGGCTCTCCAACAATGAAATTTTTTTAAAAAAAAAATGGTAGTCAAGTGCGCTGATTTGGAGCTGAAACATCATGAGGTTACATTAAAAGATAATATCTTAACACTTGATAAAACTAACTATACCCCTGTCTCCAAAGAATGGGGTTTTTCTTTGTTGGGACTTTTTGCAAGACATTTCCCGGGCAGAGAAGCAGTGGAGAAATTTTTCAAGGCCTGGACTCACACGATTAAAGTTTCTTATCATCTAACGGATGAGTTGTATTCAGGTTCGCTACTAAGGCTGAATTGGAAGCAATTCGTGTAAATGGGCCCTATTATATCTTTTGGAGGAAATTGATCCTCTACCATCTGCTTAAGGAATTTCGGTTTGATTCCTATTCTGAGTTTAAGTTCAAAGTGTGGGGATCACTTCCCAACTTACCACTGGAGCTTTGGATTTCCTTGGCTATAGGTAAAATTGCTTCTGTGTTTGGTTCCCCGATTGGGGTTGACTTTAGAACTCCTGCAAAGAACCATATTGATGGACCTCGGTTTGAAGTTCTAGTTGATGCCTTTGTGGAACCACTGGAAAGCATTCAATTACAACTCCATATTGGCAATTACCCAATTTGTTAAATTCGATTATTATTCAAAAATGTGTCTTACTTGTGGTAAGGTTGGCCATGGGAATACTAAATGCAGGATACCTCAGAAGAATGATGATATTTTATGAGCTGCTCGGAGAGCTGATTTGAGCGAATGGCAAATGGTTTAAACAAGGGGCAGTCAAGGTTCGGTAAATGGGAATACTCCTACAAGAAATGTATCTAAGAATAGACCGCGACATGGACTCCAGGAGCATTGGGAGCTTGGCCCCTCTAAGGTGGCAGAGGCGACCATACAAGATCAATTGCGGAATCACCTAGAAGGCTCCAATCAGGATAGGAGCATGACCAAGACCCCACACCCTACCAATTCTCATATCCGCTTTCCATCTCCAAAATCCAATGATAGGGAGATTGAGGCAGATGAGGACCCAATTGTGCTGAACATTTCTTTGATTTCAAGTTCTACTCAGCCGGGTGATAGGGACCTTGATCTCATCCGGGAGGAGGGATTCCAACAAGCACGGGAATATGTGGCAAATGAGGGACAGTCTACGCAGGATCAATCCACTCTCGAGCCGAGATTGGTGGAGAGGGTGCAGGAAAATACAGAGTATTCTAGTGATGCCCTCAGGAATCTTCTTAATTTGGAAAGACCATCTATGTCAGTCGAGTCTTCCTCCCTTAATCTGGTAAAACAAGCTCACCATACCACTTCTATATCTGAGTTGATAGGAAGATGGAAGAAAAGCCTTGCTGGGCAGAAACCTAGAAACAGGAGATCTGCCTCGGTTATAAAGCCGGGGTTTCAGGAAAATGAAACTCTATTCCCCGTCACCCTAATCATCTTAACATGGAAGGTATGGGGGTTCCACAAACCCCTCAAGCAAACAACGTTTGCTAATTTTGTGCTTATTCACAAATTAGATGTTATTGGTGTACTAGAAACTAAGTTTACTAGTAAATTCTTTCAATCCTTCTTGTTAAAACATGGTGCCAATTGGGAAGTGGCTGAAATTTTTGACTTGGTTAAAGGTGGCCGTATCCTTATGTTATGGAATCCATTGACTGTAGAATTGAATATTCTTCAAAAAGAAAAACAAGTTTTAGATGCTTCTGTTAAGTGCAAGATCTCTAATAAGTCTTTTCATTTTTCACTTGTTTATGGTTTATGACAAGTGATGGATAGATGAGAGTTATGGGATTCTTTGATTACCAATGTTCCACTAACACTTCCCTCGTTAGTTGCAGGTGATTTTAACAGTATTCTCGACCCAACGGAGAGGGTCGGTGGAAGAACCCCATTGGAAAGAAAATATAGGGACTTCGTGGATACTTCAGCATATCTAAGTTTAGAGGACATACTATCTATCGGCTGTCACTTTACGTGGATAGACTCTACTAAAATTATCCAAAATTGATAGAATACTTAATAATAATTCGTGGTGTGGGGCTAATTTTTATTGTAGGGTAAACTTCCTCCCCAGGGGTAGTCTATCTGATCACTCAGCGGTGCTCATCAGTTTATTTGAAGAAGTTATAAAATTTAGGAGGCCTTTCAAGTTCTTCAATATGTGGATATCGAACCCTAAGTTTAGTTCCTGCTTGGACAGGGTTTGAAATACGCAGGATAAACCTAAGGCCCAATTGCAGCTAGCACGTAAATTGAAGAGCCTTTAGATGGAGTTGATGAAGCTTAACCTTAAGGATTTTAACCAATTGGTCGAAAGGACCAAAGCTTCTCATTCTCTTCTGAGGTGGCACAAACCAGAGTGGATACCGATCCACTGAATCCATAGCTAGTAGAGGAGGAAATGGACTTGAGAAAGAAAACTATATTCCTAGAAGAGACTGAACGATTGTTCTTTCTGCAGAAAGTCAAGGGCCTTCGGTTACACCTTGGGGACAAGAATACTAGTTTCTTTCATTCTTTGGTCAGGAATAGAAATTCACGTAATGCTATTTTGTTTCTGTGCAGGGATAATGGTGAACCAAAATTTGACATGGAGGTCATCATTGAGTCGTTTGTCCAGTTTTACAAAGAGCTTTTTGTCATAGAAAAGGAGACTGGTGATTCGATCCCTGGGGATTTGCACAGGGGAGGTGTCTAGAACCAAATGATAGATGGAGGATGGTGCATAAAGTCATCAAAGAGGACATTAAGGAAGCAATATTTGATATTTCCAGTGACAAAGCTCCAGGACCTGATGGTTTTCCTTCTGCTTTCCTTATAGAAAATTGATATACTATAGGACAGGATGCCAGGCGAGCCATTATGGAATTCTTCAAATATGGCATCATTCTCCAAGAGTTGAACCACACAAATATCGCCCTCATACCATAAAAAAAATAAAAAAATCTGACAGTTGTTGACTTCAGGCCCATTGCATGCACAAACATGGTGTACAAAGCCATAACGAAGATATTAACTAAGCGAATACAGCCGTTTGTAAACTCTATTATGAATAGGGCACAGTAACCTCTTTCAAAAGTTCATAGTTTAACTCACAATATTTTTCTTGTGCAGAATAGTTTAACTGACAATATTTTTCTTGTGCAGAAACTCTTGAGAGGCTATTGAAGGAATCAAAGTTTGCCTAGATGCATTGTGAAGATAGATTTCCATAAGGCTTACGATTCCATCTCTTGGAAATTCCTCCATGATGTTCTTACAGGACTGAAGTTTCATCTATGTTTCATACATTGGGTGATAATGTGTGTGACCTCTCCCACTTACACATTGGCCATTAATGGGGGAAGTCACGGTTACATTGAAGGAAAGAGGGGTTAAGGAGACCCAATGTCTCCCATACTTCCTTCTTTGCATGGAATATTTGTCTCGCTTACTTGCATTGCAAACCAGGGAGTTTGATTTTTAGTTTTATCCTAAATGTGATTCAAATAAAATTACCCATTTACCATTTGCTGATGATCTGCTTTTGTTTGGCGAGGGGGGGTGTGGCCTCCATGAGAGTGTTGAATGATGCTCTTAAGGAATTTGCGAGAACATCAAGACTTAACATTAATAAAAGCAAATCTCAGCTATTTATGGCATGGGTCACCCCATAAGAGAAACAGTCTATAGTGGATATGTTCGAATTTCCCTTAGGGGAGTTCCCGGTGAAGTATTTGGGGATACCGCTGGCTGTGAAGAAATTACATACTAATGATTGCTCTCCATTAATAGAAGCTATATCTGGATTTATTAACAGATGGACTAACTTGAATATTTCCTTTGCAGGCAGAATTGAGTTAGTTCGATCAATTTTACAAGGTGTGGAGTGCTTTTGGATACAGGTGTTGTTGTTACCGGTGAATGTTATTGATAGAATTAACACTCTCGTTAAAAGATTTATAGGGAGCTAAAGTCTCCCAGTAGCATGGAGAGAGGTGTGTAAGCCTAAAACAGAAGAAGGCATGGGACTACATGATCTTAGTACATGGAACAAAGCCCTCCTAGCTAAAACCTTGTGGAATATACACAGTAAACATGACTCATTATGGATTAAATGGGTCCATGGTGAATATATAAAGGGCACAAGTATCTGGAAGGCAACAAATATGAGGGATTCGCCACTAATCAAGAATATACTCAAAATTCGAGATACAATTTTGGAGAGGTGTGGTGGGGTTGTCGAAGATTTGATTACTGCAATGGAGAAGTGGTTTGAATGAAATGGATTGACATAGGCGTATGAATACATTGGCATAGAGTCATCCGGAGGCCTTTCATACCGCCTAAGTTTTCTATGACGCTTTGGTTTGCACTTAAGGGTAGACTGAAGACAACATATAGATTGCAGTTTCTGAATATCTCTCAGGTATGTCCACTGTGTAACTCATCTGAAGAATCTAATGTACATTTGTTTTTCAAGTGGGGCGTGGTATTAGCTATGTGGAACAAAGTTAAAGGCTGGCTCAATATTGATAGGGTGTTATCATCCATTCCGAGCGCCATTAAATTCATAGGCAGGAGGAATAATAGAGGCTCACGGTGATTCATAAAGTTAGGAGCCTCTCTTTGGCAGCGACTGTGAATCATATATGATATGAACGGAATACGATAGTTTTTTTAGGATATACCATTTGAAGTGGATAAATTTTTCAAGACCATCCAGCGAGAAGTATACACTTGCTTATTTAGTGTCTACCCGATTGAACATATTATAAGTCACTTCAATAAACCTACGCATTAATGGTATAGCCTAAGTTAGGGTTAGGCTGATTTTGTAAAAGTGCCGTGAGCATCCTCATGTACTAAAGATCACGTAGAGTGGTCTTGTCTTGTTTGGACTTTACGTAATAAAATTAGATGAGTGCGTGTGTGGGGACTACTCAGCCTAGCCGTAGTAGTGCACCCGGGTGGTGTGTGTGTGTGTATCTCTTGCTTCTCCACGTAAAAATTTTGATCACATTACTACTTTGCATCATATTAAGGTGTTATTTTCCTCATTTGGTTGTGAGGTTTTTAATGAGGCCTGCCCTGTTTCCATTTGGGATATTTTTAAGCGGACTCTAACAACTCAGGTTTTTTACTTTGGCCTTTGTATTTTGAGGTACATTCCATACATAGACAGCTCCTTCGAAAAACATTGGTTCTCCCCACGCCAGGCAATTGTGCCTTGTGCTGTAATCCCCTCAAGTATGCTTGAGTATTGTGTAATTATATATTTTTTAATCTATCTAATTATGTGTTTTCAACAAATATATCTATATATATATATAGATGAATCTCCTTATTGTACACATAATACATTAGTTGATTAATTAATAATGATATTGCTATCATATTATTGATAACTAAATCCAAAAAAAAAATTCAAATTTGATCTCTTTCATATAATTATCAATTTATTACAACTTATAATTCGATTTTAATTTCTCAATACCAATCCAAGTAATGTAACATGTAGAATTGGGACCAACAATCTTATAAGAACAAGATATAAGAAATAATAAATATAATTAAAAACTATCAAAGTCTGAATTCTAAAAATATTATAAATTAATAAAACTAAATTACTATTATATCCCAATAATTTTCAGAATTAGTTAGTCATGACTGTTGTAACAGCAACAAGAAGATAAGAAAAAAGAACCGAAATTGAACTATCAGATATTCTCTTTCATCTTACTTCTACTTCTTCTCTTGCTCTGACTCTTTGCAAATTTGTTTTTTGTTCGTCTCTCACGGCTAAAATAATATTTTATATTGTTTCAGTCTGATTTTCGAATGCTAAGATCTAATATATATATATATATATATATATATATATATATAGAGAGAGAGAGAGGGGTAAGAGATTGATGGTTATCCAAAAAAGTCAAAACTCATTTCAATAAAAAAGGATTCTTCAAACCATCAACTTCATAGTGAATTTTGGGGGGTTTTGATCAAATATAGTTATTTTTTTTTAAAAATTTTATAAATTATAGTATTTGGTGGGGGTTTAAAAATATAAGCAAAGTCGTCCCAGTCGGGGGTGACTTTCAATTTTTATTGTCGTCCCTCCCAAGAGCGACTTACAAAATTTAATTCTTTTGAAGTCGCCCATAGTATGGGCGACATATGTTTTTTTTTAAACCCAGAAAAAAAGAGAAAAAATACACCGCTCAGACGTCTCACTCGGTCGAGTGACCACTTGGATGGTCGAGTGGTATCTGTAACTCGGCCGAATCACTCGGCCTGGACATAACTCGGCCAACCGAGTTCGAGATGTTCGCTCGGTTCACTCACTCGGTCGGCCACTTAACTCGGCCGATCGAGTAAAACAAAGTTTCTAGAATCCTTTGATATTTAAGTGCTTCGCTGGAATTTTTTTTTTTTTTCAAATAAATCTCAAATTTTCTGTGGTCAAAGGCTGCCATCCCCATTACTCTTCCTCTCTTCTACAATTTATATCATTATTACTCTTTCTCATTTCTCTCACTACTTTTCCTTATTTCTCTCACTATTATTCTTCAATTTATGTTCTCTCTTCACAGTACTTTCTTCTCTCTTTCTCCAGAAATTGTGTCAATTTGTTCAGGTAATTATTTTGCATGGTTCTTTGTATGTGTGTGTGTGGTGTTTTGTGTTTGCTGGTGTGTGTGTTGTACGTGGGTGGGTTTGTGTGCTGTTTTGTGTGTGTGGTGCTATGTGTGTGTTGTTTTTTGTGTATGTGTGGTGTGTGTGCTGTGTGTGTTGGTGTGTGCTGGTGTGTGTGTGTGTTGTGTGCTTGTGTGTGTGGTTGTGTGATGTGTGTGTGTTGTGTGTGATGTGTGCGTGTGTGTTCTGTGTGTATATGTACTGGTGTGTGTGTTGTGTATGTGGTTGTGTTATGTGTGTGTGCTTGCTTTGTTTTGGGTGTGTGTATATCGATCGGTTTTGTAATAGATTTTGTTGAATTTTCTGCTATTATATATATAAATTGTTATAGATTTGTCATTAATAATTTTATTTTCTCATTATTTGAAGTAGGAACTATGGAAATTGTTGCTGTTATCGAGCATTTATCATGACCCTCAAATTGTTACCATTGCATTGGGATATTGCTTCATTTCAATATCAAGTTTGAATTTTACTAATTTATTAGTTGAATTTAATTTCATTATACTTTGTAATTATATTTTTTAATAATACATTGTACGCAAAAAATTAGTTAACTCCATATATTAAGTTCATTAATGCATCTTTGTTATTTAAGATATGGAGTCTTCAAATAATGTCGGTATTGTTGTTTATGTTGGGGATAGTAGCTATGGTCCACATGTTTGTGCAACAAGAGTACCTCGCGACATTCGATATTCTGGGTTGGTATCAAAAAATTTTGAACTGACATGGATCGATAGCAATGAATATAAATTAAAAATATCTGCTTCACTATATGCAAACAACATATATCATCGTATACCAATCAACAACGATGATAATCTATGGTTTTTCTTTGCACCGGAGGATATTCTGGGTTGGTATAAAAAAAATTGAACTGACAAGGATCGATAGTAATGAATATAAATTAAACATATCTGCTTCACAATATGCAAATAATCGATATGTAGAATTTCATATTGATCAAGAAAAATTGCAAGATAATGCTCTCCCAGATATTCTCCCAAGCAATGAGTATTATCAATATGCTTCTTACTTAAGAGGTGATTACATCAATAATTCAGTACTTGTTATGCAAGACCTGACAAAAACCGGTGGAACGTCAAGGTCCAATAATGATAATATTCCAACTGAAAGAGAAAATGCTCATACAGAGGATCAACCACATGATCCATTGATTGACAATTTTGGTGTCAATGAACTAGAAGATTCTGAACCTGACGAAGACGAGTTGTCCAGTGAATCAGATGAAGATGGGATGGATATTGGTGATATTCAAACTATGTATTACCCAAATCAAGAGAGGCCAGCATCCAATCAAGAACCATCCGAATATCCCGTTCTTCAATGCATCGTCACATGAAATGTTTGTGGGCTCATTTGATATACTGAAAAAATTTAGATATTATGATGCTACTGAAGGAGTGCTCATAAAAGGGATGGTTTTCAAAGATAAGAAGAATTTGCAGTCTGCAGTGAAAGACTTTTCAATTCGTATAGCGAGGCGTGAGTATCAAGTAGAGGACAACAAACCTCGTATATGGAAAATTAAATGCAAAAATAGTTGTAAGACTACACATTGCAACTTGTGGCTGGGTGCAGGATATAAACAGAAGATTGATATGTGGGAAATCACTAAGTATGGAGGCCCTCACATATGCCTGATGAATGCAGTGTCTGTTGACCATCAAAACTTGTGCAAAAACATGATTGTTGCGTTGGTAACTGGAATGGTTCAGACAGATCCCGGGTATGAGATTAAGTGTGTTCAATAACAAGTTTATGATAAATTTCAATATACAATCTCATATTATAAGACATTGCATGGTTTGAAATGAGCAAGAGAAAATTTGTATGGTACATGGGAGAGCTTAGTTTCAAAACTACCCAAATTTTTGGAAGCTCTAAAAAAATGGAATCCAGACATAGTTGTCGAGTTGCGCCACATGCCCGAAGAAGAGACGAATGGCATAAAAATATTGAAATATATGTTTTGGGCATTCAAGCCATGTATAGATGGGTTCCAGCATTGTTGTAAAATTATTATTGTTGATGGAACCCATCTTTACACTAGATACAAGCACAAGATGTTAATTTTTATTTCCATGGATGCAAATCAACATCTTTTACGTTTGGCTTATGCACTTGTGGATGAAGAAAATTTTGCTTCTTGGACATGATTTCTTTGTATGATATCGAAACATGTTGTTCGCGATAGAGAAGGAATGTGTCTGATTTCAGATAGACACGTCGGTCTTTTGAAAGCAGTGGACATAATTCCAAATTTTCATCCCCCTCTTGGAGTCCATCGTTTCTGTCTGAGGTATGTTTGTTCAAATTTCAATAGCAAGGTGAAGAATGTGAAGTTAAAAGCTATGCGTTGGCAAGCTGGATCAGCTTTCACAATAAGAGAGTTTGAAAATGTGATGGAACAAATAAAGGTGTTGAACGAGAGGGCATATGATTACCTAGCGAAAATTGAAAAAGATCAATGGACTCTTGCACATGACGGAGGCTGGAGAAATGGAATATTGACAAAAATTTATCTGAATGCATTAATGGAGTGTTGAAAGGTGCACGATGGCTCCCAATTTGTGCGATTGTGCAAGCTACACTTTATCGATCTATCAAATATTTTTTTGACCAATTGACAATGGCCTGTGAAATGTAATAAAGGAACCAACCATGGCTTGATAAGGTGTAAAAGAAGTATGATCAACGGCAATGGAAGGCAATGGAACATCAAATATATAAGGTTGATTTTACTGATCAAACAGCTTTAGTAGGCCAACGCAACTATTGCAAGTAAATTTGTCTCTTTATGCATAATTTCAATATATTATTTTAAAAATGAGAAAAACATCTCTAATTTTTTTCCATAATAGATATGGGCTTGGTCGAGAATTACTTTTCTCACGCCACAAATGTCGGGAGGTAGACGTCTTAATACATCAGCAATTGTTGGTGTGGATGGAGTTCTTCCTATTGCACCATATGGTGATGAGTGGTTACAATACCACAACTTTACAAATAGTTTGACGAGCAACCTAAGGACTATACGGGAGAGTTTAGACAGACAAACTCCACTAGAGGTAAAATAACTGATTATTAAGATTTTGCTATCTTTCTTAAATTTTAATTAGCTTATTATTTATCCAGTTTGATTGGCAACCTTATGACCCATACCCAATTGCTGTGAACGCATATATTGACCTTGGAATTATCAGAGTCACCAATATGTGGATGTCAAAATGCCCTATGATTCATTATTCAATTGTTGAGTTATATTACCCAAATCGGATATTGAGACAGTTAGGTATGAGACAATGAATTCCACAGGCGATTCCTAATGTGCTTGATACATTGCATAATATATGCCGTAGAGGACACACCACTACAAATTGGGCTGAAACTCATGCTTTATTTGTAGAATGGTGGCTCAACAGAGATGGTCATATTGTCTTAGCTCTTATTATTGGTTGGAATGAGCCAGACGTCGACCATGGATATATGAGCTAGTATGAAAGAATAGCACGACGTCTAATAACTCCAGGGTTAAATATGCATGTGGGGTACCAACCGCAACCAAATGCATCTTTAGAAATTTTGGTATTTGTTTGTATTTTGTTATTTAGGTTTCTATTATGCATTTATTTTTTTAATCATATGATTTATATTGTCAATTAACTACAGGAAGAATTATGGGAAATTTTGAATAAACTCGTCATTGACAAGCAACCGTATCTTAGGAAGCCCTTTAGACGATCCATAGAAGATATATACGTAAATGCTAGAGCTCACTTCCATGATCGTCGACCATCATTCCAACGCCATCAATCACAATATGATCCTAAACCGCAACATGATCCTAAGCCACAACTTACATCGCATAATAGCCCAGAACCATTTGTCTCTACTGGTATGGACATGCAGACAGACTCTTATGTGCCCCAACAAGAATTTCAACAAAATTTCACAACTCCTAATTGGGATTTTACAGCATATGATTAGTCGTTCACTTCCATTTTAGAGTCCGGGCAATATATATCTCCGCCTCCCATATCATGAACTTATGAAAGTTATCGACCACAGTTCAATTCATCCCCGATTTCATATCCTCAATCTGGCACCACTTCAAGCATAATGCATGATAATGTGACCCATAGGTGTACATCATCATCATCATTGGGTCGTCCAACCTTTAGTTTGAATATTACGACAGATGATAATGAATCAGATGGTGAACCTGATCAACAAGAAGATCGAGGTAGAGGCAAAAGGAAAAAACTAGGTGTCGTTGTTTTACAGGATCACATTATGATTATTAATTTGTTCTTTATGTAATTAAACCAATTATTTGATTTCAAGAGTTTATTATTATTATTACTTTTGTCCGTTTCTACAAGGGATGCGAGAATGTAGTGATGGCCACAAACGACGCATTTCGGCAACTTAAATATAAAAAACTTGTAGTGGTTTAGAAGGTAAGATAAAAAAAACAATAAAAATATATACAAAGACTGAATCTCACTCGACCGGCTGAGTGAATAAAGAGTTGACAGAGTGGACAAATTTCAGAAAGTTTTTCGCACTCGGCCAGACCGAGTGGATAAAGAGCTGACCGAGTGGACAAATTTCAGAAAAATTTTTGCACTCGGCCAGCCGGTTGAAGTGCCAGACCAAGTGGATAAAGAGCTAACCGAGTGGACAAATTCTAGAAATTTTTTTGCTCGAGTGGCCTGCCAGACCGAGTGACTCGACCGAGTGAGGTCCAGGATAGTTTTAAACATTTTTTCTCTCTTTTTCTCTCATTCCTTCTATTCCAAGAACCCTACCCTCTCAATTTCTCCTCTCTTTTTCACAAAATCGAAAGATCAATATCATACAACTCACTTTTTCGTTCAACTCATTCAAGAAATCACATTGAATGACAAATTATTTCAATTTTTCACAAAAGTTGTGAAGATTTGAAGGATTGAAGCAAGAACACCAATTTTCATTTTTCCACTCCTAAGGTATGTTTTCATTTACCATTGCTTTTGTTGATTGAATATGTTAATGATGGGCTAATTTGGAGTATTATGACATTAAATATGTTATATTTTCTTGCAATTTTTCATTGAAGTTTTTTATCGAACACTTGGTATGCATCATATTTTCCTCTATTTAGGTATGTTTTCATTTACCATTGTTCTTGTTTATTAAATATGTTGATGAGGGGCTAATTTAGAGTATTATGGCATGAAACATGTTATGTTTTTTTGCAAGTTTATTGAAGTTTTTTATCGAACACTTGGTATGCATCATATAAATTGGGAATGTGGCATGATTTTGTCTAGAAATATGATCAAATGATGTTAATATTGTCAACATACCAAAAATAGCTCCGGAATTTATTCCTAAAATCATGGAAAATCAAATCAAAGATTAGTGTAAATTTATTTCCATATGTATTCTTTCTCCTTAGTATATGTAATGGTGAAATGTATTGTAAATAATATACGAAAAATATACAACAGAGTTCTTGATCCCAAAGTTTTCAATGTTTTTTATTCCTAGTTTTATCATGGTATCAGAGCAGTTGCGATCCTAACGGATCATTATTGTTCTGCATCATCATTTACCGATCCAATCCAACCTGAAATCACCATGGATGATGGAGAGGCAGCCTCACCAATACACAATTGGAGGATGATGCCTCAACCACATCACCGGTCATCCCCCTCCTCCCGATGTCACTGATCCAGCGTATACTAGATGGTACCAAAATGATCTCACAGTAATATCGTGGATCATACAGAATATGGAACCAGGGCTAGCAACTAATTATGTTCAGTACAAAACAGCCCAGAGCCTCTGGAAAGGGCTCGCAACAACCTATAGCATTGGAAGAGATTCAGCCCAAATTTTCGAGTTAACAGTTCAAGCTAATAGCATCAAACAAGGACAAGGCACAATCGAAAATTTCTATAGTACCCTGCAACGGATTTGGGCATAAATTGACGAAAGCCATCCAAATCTGATGGAGTACGAGAAAGACATAGGGACATACAGAAGATTACAATCGGAAACCCGATTATTCCAACTCCTCGCCGGAGTTAATGAGAAATACGAACCTGAACGACGAGATATTCTCAAAATGGATCCGTTACTGAACGTAGAGGCAGCGTATGCCCTAATCCAGAGAGGGGCTGCTCGGAGGGGCATCTGGGGTTCAGAGGCTGATAGCCTTGCAGATCGAGAGGTAGGGAGTGGGTTAGTGACCAACTCTAGTAATGAAGCCCTCGGATCTACAGCAAAAGGTTTCACGGTGGATCTACCCGGTCAAGCCAGCCGAGAGGTGGCAGTTCATCATCCTGGGAGAAGGAGAAGGTTGACAAATTGAAGCTCAAGTGCAGTCACTGTGGTATGTCGAAACATACCAAGGAAATGTACTTTCGATTGGTGGGACGATAACCACAAGCCATCGATGAAGGAGAACCGGGGCAAAGTGGCAGTAATGGCGGGTGACTCGGAGGTTGCTGACAACAAAGCTAATAACAGGGAAACTGGCCCGAGCAACAGAGGCGAGAATGGAAAAGTGCAGAGAGCCACAGCAGCGGCAGCTAGGCTCTTGCGGTTCGAAGAAGGAGGAGAAGACACCGAAGGTAAAGGATCAGAAGTAAATATATCCGACCCACCAAGCATCATCTCTTTATTTAATAGCCCAATTCCTCTATTTAATAATAAGTGTAGTATGTCCCATGTTTGTACTATTAAAAATGTGGGTGGAAATAATGTGAAAAATTGTGCTTGGATATTTGATTGCGGTGCTATAGACACAATGACCTATGACAGGTCAAATATTTGTACACCGTCTCAACCTCGAAAAACACTTGTTCAAATTGCTAGTGGAGAGGTTACACCGGTTGAAGGAGCTGGAACTGTGGAAATTTCCCCAACTTTAAGGATCTCGAACTGTGTACATGTTCCTGCTTTGTCTCATAAACTGTTGTCCATAAGTCATGTTACGAAGGAATTAAATTGTACAGTACTGATGCATCCTACTTTCTATTTGTTACAGGATATCAGGACGAGGGAGATTATTGGGCGTGGCACTGAGCGAGGAGGACTGTATTATGTGGATGAAATCGCTCAAAAAGGTACAGTGATGCTTGCTCATGGAACTGAATCTCAGGCTGCGTGGCTCTGGCATCGCCGACTTGGGCATCCTTCAGCAGGTTACCACAAACTTTTATTTTCTAAATTATTTAATTCTCAGCATTTGTCATGTGAAACTTGTGTTTTGGCCAAAAGCCATAGACAGACTTTGAAGCCGAGTCATAGTCGTAGTAAGACAATTTTGCCTTGATACATTCTGATGTTTGGGGCCCAGCACCTATTGTGGGGGGTCAAGGATTTAAATATTTTTTGTTATTTGTGGATTATCATACGCGTATGACTTGGGTATATTTCTTGCGTCACAAATCGGAAGTGTTTTCTAAATTTTGTCACTTCTATCATATGATCCAAACACAGTTTCAATCTAATATTCAGATTCTTAGATCTGATAACGGAGGGGAATTTGTCAATTCATCCATGACTAAATTCTTCCACGATAACGGATTAATCCACCAAACTACTTGTCCTCATACACCAGAACAAAATGGGGTAGCTGAGCGGAAAAATCGAATCCTTCTTGAAATAACCCGAGCTCTTCTCCTTGATTCCCATGTTCATACATTTTTTTTGCCTGAAGCAGTTGCTACTGCTGTATATATTCTTAACCGTCTCCCTACAAAAAGCCTTGTCTTACAATCTCCACTCAAATATCTATCCAAACAATCCAGCCTTCCCCCTTCCTTCACCCTTAAACCTCGGATTTTTGGTTGTTCTGTATTTGTCCATATTCCCAAACATGAACAGTCTAAATTCGATCCTTGTGCGGTGAAATGTGTTTTTGTCGGATATGGCGTTCACAAAAAAGGTTATCGATGCTATGATCCTAAGTCTCGTCGTATGTTCACTACCATGAACTGCGACTTTCTTGAGTCAGAGTTTTTTTATCGTCACCATCTTAGCAATCAGGGGGAGAGTAATAAGTTTGATTCGCTAAGTTGGTCGACGAGTACACAAATGCCAGAATCAGCTCCGACAGAGACAGTTAACTATACCGCTGAGAACTCTGAAACATCATTACAGTCCCCGATACTCGGCCCACCAACTCAAGACGCTCTTCCCAACCTGATCTCCGAGGTAAGAAATGAAAGTTTTGAGAATTCAGATCCTGTCGATTTTGTTTTCTCTAACCATGACTTAGCAGAAAATAGAGAACAAGTTACAAATACAGAGAGATATGTGTTGCCACTAAGAAGAAACAGAGGTATTCCTCCGAAAAGATACTCTCCCGAAAAAACAGCCAGAAGATCCAGATACCCAATAGGGAACACTACTCTAGAAAGCCTCACAGACATGGCAAGAGCCTTTCAGGCGGCCTTATATGGAGATGAAAGTATTCCAAGAACAGCTAAAGAGGCTTTTCGATCAGAACAGTGGGCAAATGCTATGAAGAAAGAAAAGGATGCCTTAGCCAGAAATAACACTTGGGAGATCTGTCAGTTACCACAAGGAAAGAAACCAGTAGGATGCAGATGGGTTTTTACAATTAATCGAAAACCAAATGGATCAATTGAAAGATACAAGGCCCGGCTAGTAGCAAAAGGATACACACAGACTTATGGAGTGGATTATCCAGAGACCTTCTCTTCAGTAGAAAAAATGAACACAGTTAGGGTACTCCTTTCTATTACAACAAATCAAGACTGGCCTCTACATCAGTTTGATGTCACAAACGCTTTCCTGCAAGGAGAGCTAAATTTGGAGAAAAGGCAGTATGCAAGTTGAAAAAGACGTTATATGGGCTTAACCAATCACCGAGAGCCTGGTTTGGGAGATTCACTGGGGCTATGAAGAGCTATGGATTCAGACAGAGCAATTCAGACCATACATTGTTCCTAAAGAGAAGAGGAAGTCTCGTTACCTGCTTGATCATCTATGTCGATGACATGATCATCACAGGTAGCGACATAATGGAGATTGAGAGCCCGAAGAAGAATTTATTCACTGAATTTGAGATGAAGGATTTGGGAAACCCCAAATATTTTCTTGGCATTGAAGTCCTCAGATCAAAAGGGGGGATTTTCATATGTCAGAAACAGTATATCCTAGACCTTCCGACAGAGACCAGAATGTTAGATTGTAAACCAGCTGATACCCCTATTGCAGTTAATCACAGATTATAAATCACAGAAGGGGCTGAAGTGGCAGATAGAGATCAATATCAATGATTGGTAGGTAAGCTAATCTATCTGTCTCACACCAGACCAGATATTGCATATGTTGTTGGGGTGGTTAGTCAGTTTATGCATAAACCATAGCCCGATCATTTAGAAGCAACTCTCAGAATTGTGAGGTATCTCAAAGGTACATTTGGATATGGGCTACTATTCAAAAAACATGGGCACTCTAAGATATACGGTTACACTGATGCTGATTGGGCTGGTAATCCTGTTGATAGACGATCCACGGCAGGATATCTCACCTTTGTTGGTGGAAATATAGTGACGTGGAGGAGCAAAAAGCAGAAAGTGGTGGCTCTTTCTATTGCTGAGGCAAAATTCAGGGGAATTAAAAGTGGATTAATAGAGTTACCGTGGCTTAGGAAACTCTTGAGGGAGATTGGTTGTTTATGAGAACAATCATGTCAACTATTTTGTGATAATAAGACGGCAATCAACATATCTGAAAACCCGATCCAACATGATCGAATAAAACATGTTGAAGTGGACCGACATTTCATCAAGGAGAAGATAGAAGCTGGAATTGTGGAGTTGCCATTTGTTCGATCAGAAGACCAATTAGCAGATATCTTAACCAAAGCAGTAAGTTCAAAAAGCTTCATCAGTGTGCTTGACAAGTTGAGTATGGGTGACCCCACTACTCAACTTTAGGGGGAGTGTCAACATACCAAAAATAGCTCCGAAATTTATTCCTAAAATCATGGAAAATCAAATCAAAGATTAGTGTAAATTTATTTCCATATGTATTCTTTCTCCTTAGTATATGTAATGGTGAGATGTATTGTAAATAATATAAAAAAAATATACAATAGAGTTCTTGATCCCAAAGTTTTCAATGTTTTTTATTCCTAGTTTTATCAAATATCCCATGAATTTCAATGTTGAATGATGAAATTACTTGAGAATGAATCTCGTATTGAAGATATACTTAAGAATGAATATCGTATTGAAGAATAGCTTGAGAATGAATATCGTATTGAAGATATACTTGAGAATGAATATTGTATTGAAGATATGCTTCAGAATGACTATTGTATTAAAGATATGACTTTTGAACTTGTTGATATGAATCTATTACTAACTTCATATCATCTAGGTACCAACAATGTATCCATATCCGTCGGGTCTCCAAAATCATACAATGGATGTTGTCAATACTGACTTCGAATGGGATCAACAATCCATCGAAGAACAACAAGAGGAGTACGAAAAAATTCTATCAACCATGCCGGATGCCTACGGAATACAGTTTTGAAATTGGGAGAATGAAAGTAAAAGATGGTTTGAAGTCCAAAGGAAGAAAAGACGAGCCACTCATTTCGCTGATGTAGAATGCATGAAAGAAATGGGCATCTATGAGAATCTAAAAAAATGTGCAAGAATATAGGGTGGAGTAAATTCTTTGGCATACATGAGAAGACGTATGAGCCATTGGTCCTGGAATTCTTCTCACAAGTTAATGTAGGATATAATGATACGGTGCCGGATTCCCTGACTTTTTATTTGGGAAACGAGTACCAATTTCTTTCAGCCAAAGATATCAATGAGATTTATGGATTTTCAAAGAAGAAGTACTCTAATCTACCCAATGTCAAGATCAATTTTCCCGAGTTCAACCTAATTACTTTTTGGAAGGAAATAACAGAGGCTTTCCCAGATATGACATCCGTATATAACCCTAGTATTTTGAAAGCATCGAGTATTAGAATCCTGATCATCCAATATTTTCAGAGGTTCATCTCCAGTACAATTTTGGCTAAACCTGAGCCTGGGATGGTTAACTTGGATGAATTGTTCATACTATGGTGCTTGATGAAAGGAAAGAAGTTCAATGTAGCGCCAATGCTCCTAAGGCAATTTGTGTGAACAAAACATCAAATAGCTAATCATATTGGAAGGTTGATCACTCCAATTGCTCGACACTTCAGGGTGAATTTGGAAGAGATGAAAGAGACGCCAAGAGAGACCACTATAAACCTCGAATTGCTTTGCAACATGAAGATGTGTCTGTTACATCCCGGAACTAGAAAGTTGTATTTGATTTTATCAGACAAAAAGAGGTTTGCACTACCCAATTCTCGCCTCACAAATGTTGTTGGGGGGAAGGTCCAAAATATTCTACTGAATGGCTCAGTTCACATAGAAACCATCAAGGAGAGTGAAACTGAATTGAAGAATGAGGAGGAACGAAGGAAATGGAGGAGAAGAAGTACGGATACCCAAACAGAGCCTATGGAGGTTGATATTGAAGAACAACATGGGGATGAAATGATGGGGGAAGCACAACTGATGTCATACGCTTAAGCTGGAACTTCACAACAACCACACCATCCACCTCAATTTCAAGGGGGGTGGAACGATTGGTCAGATTGGAAAAATATTTTGGATGCGCGTGTTGCCAACCTAGAAGAGTATATGCATTGTCAAACATACAATTCTCAAATTGCACTTGACATGCAAATGCAAATGCAACAAAATGAGTGGCATGTGCAGCAAGGCTATTTTGAGGAGCGTGAATACCTAGCTTATCAACCATTCAACCCATCCAACACACCGTACCGACCACCTCAATGAGCACGTTCCAATCCCGTTTGATAGGATAGTGCATGTACTTGTTAAGAATAAATTGTTTTGATTTGAAAGAAGTGCATGTTTGTGGAAAATATGGATGAATTGTTTGAGTTAGCTGCTTATTGTTGATTTTGAGTAATATAATACTTGATTTGAAATTTTCCCTTGTAAGCCGTAATTCTTGTTATTTATTGGAGCTCAATAAATTAAGCAATTCGTCAACTCATTATCTTTTTACCAAAAACTTGGACTACCACACGAGAAAATAAAAATTAAAAGAAGAAATAGTTGTTGTGATATATACAAACTCATGGATCAAACCGGTGAAACAAGAGAAGGGACGAAAACGAGAGAACAAACGAAAAATCGAGAAGATGAAGAATTCCAGAAAGTTTTCAACACTCGGCACCCCGAGTGGAGTGCCGACCGAGTGTTCTGGCCGAGTGGATATCAAAACTCGGTTAGCCGAGTGATGGCCACGTCGAATGACTCAGTCGAGTCACAGACACCACTCGTCCATCCGAGTGATTACTTGACCGAGTGAGACGTCCGAATGGCGCCTTTTTCTCTTTCTTTCGTGAGTTAAAAAAAATTTCAAATGTCGCCCATTCTATGGGCGACCTAAAAAAAAAAAAAATTTAAAACTAGAGTCGCCCACGCCGTGGGCGACTTTACTTAGTTTGTTAACTTTTTAAAAAACACTATAATTTATTAAATTTAAAAAAAAAAACTATATTTGGTCAAAACCCCCTGATTTTTGGAGGTTTTTGTGTCCGAAATAATCTGTGTGTTTTTTATGAAATTGTAGCCATATTTGTTAGCTTTTGAATTTAACAAGATTGTAAAAATATTATTAAATTGATGTAAAAAAAATATATAGAGAGAAAGAAGTTATAAATTTTTAAAATTTTGAAAAAAATAAAGTACGCAAATAAATTTGTTTTATGATAAATTTAATATTATTAGATCGTAACTACTTTTTTTGAACAATCGACATTTGAATTCTTCATTTAAATCATGTAAGGACGATAATCAAATCACTTAATTTCAATGCAAGCTCTTTCCAGATTCATTGATCCAAATTAATTAATAATATATAATTGTGGATCATAATTAAATAAGATTTCAAAGATTCCATTAGATCATTGGGATGACTTATTCTTGTCTTATTGTGCAGTTAGCCACTTGCATTCCCCATCACCTTCTACTTCTTTATATATTACAACTCTCTTGGTCCCCTTCAACATAAATATCCATCTAAGCTTGAAAATGACCGTTTGTTATTATTTTTATTATTTCTTTTTTCAAAATTATGATGTGGAAAATTCCGATATTTATAGGTTAGTACGTGTTCCCATGATACAAAAATATGTTTTTACAATTTAATTAATTCCACAAAATAATTTTAATAAAATATTTTTATAGGACTAAATATATTATACAGATGAAACAGTCTTGTTTGGCTGCTACCTATCCCCAGACAACATTAATTGAAAAACCCAACAAATATACGTCATTGTATAACACTCATAACATACTAAATCAATTCAATTTTTTCTTTTTGTCCTTTTCCATTTCTCTAATTAACTCCGGAAGCTTCCGATTCTCTCACATCATAACATCCTAAAATAATATTAAACTCAATATGTTTTTTTTAAAATATAGTGTTTCATAATAGTACAATTTTATATTTTTAGTTAATTTGATGACAATAAAAATTTAAATCTTGAACAAATTATTCAATTTGTTAATAACTTATTTAGTCATATCTAATTTATTGTGAAGAAATTATTTTTTTATTTCAATTAATAAAATGAACATTAAATTTTGAAATAAGATAATTTAAAAAATAGAAATATTTTGAAATATATATATATATGTTTGTTTAAATGAAGGAGGTGTAAGAGTGATGAATTTAAGGAAATTGAAAAACTTGTATTATTAGGTTGGAGAAGAAGAAAGATAGTTGTCCAAAGAAGATGTGTGATGAGTCATTATTTGTAGTAGTTTATGTGAGGTGGGAGGCAACACATAGTCACATGCTACGTGCAATTGCAAATCACCATTCGTTATTAAATCTGGTATTTTTTAGGTTTACATATTTCTCACCAACACTTGTCACCTAACATATGTCTTTGATAATTTTGTTTTGTTTTATTTTTTGATAATTTAAATGAATTTTGAAATTTGCAATTTAGTTTTTTCTTTCCTGATTTTCTTTATTTAAATTTTACGTTTCTATTTTAATATTAATATTGTATAAAATATTTTTTATTATTTATTAACTTCTTCAACATTAATTTAATATCTACATGAATAGTTACATTCTATATAATTTTAAAAGAGGCATACGTTCTTAGGTATGGTTTTTACATTTTTTAAATTTGAGAAGTATAAATGATGAGTTTTCTCACATTTTATTTATTACAATTCTCCTATTTCATATTTAAGACCATAAAGGCATCAATTTAATGATGATAATAATATTACATGCAACAAAGACAGAAGCCAAAACTTTAGTTATAAATATTGATCCAAATATATTGAAATCCCATATCAGATTCACTGTTGTCACTATATTTTAATCTTATATATTTTATTTAATTCGTAAAATTATATCACATGTATAATCTCAAAATATAATACTTCATTTATTGAAAAACATGTTTTTTCAATTATAAAAATAGGGATTTTTTAAAAATATTCAACAAAGGGAGTAGATATTATTCAAATAATTACTTTTGGAAAGGTCTGCTGATTTGGATCCAAAATATATTGTTATTCGACTTTTTCTTGGGCAAGTACACCAAAATATCTTAAATTTTATTATTTTTTTTATACGAGGGGAATCTTTAACTTCCAACAGTATAGCTGTAAAAATTTAATTGATCTAATAGTGAAAGAGATACTTTCAGTTTCAAATGTAAAAAAACTCACTGTTTCTTACCATATATGGACTAATCAGACCAACTAAATCAGATTTAAAAAATAAAAATTGACTAATTGTGGAAATTATATTTCCAGTATTACAGTTTTCTTGCACATTTGTATGTGTCAAGACACGTGAAAAGTGATAAGGTTGCTTTTCACTTTGGCTGCTGCCATCTCCCCACTCCCACAGAGCAACACACTGAATCAGATTTGATCTTTAGTTTCTGCAAGTCCGAACCCAGCTAATCATTTTGTAGCAGATTTCTGCAGTGCTTCGATATTTTCAAAATTTGTACTTTTGTAAAAGTTTATTGGAAGGGGGTAAAATAATCCAACACCATGAGTGTACCAGACCCAGAAAATAACACTTCCGGCGGCCGCCTTTGCGATTTCTGCAACGAGTCAAAAGCACTTCTTTACTGCCGAGCTGACTCGGCGAAACTCTGTTTCAACTGCGATCGTGAAGTGCACTCCACGAATCAGCTCTTCAAGAAACACAACCGGTCCCTTCTTTGCGATTCGTGCAATTCTTCTCCTTCTTCGATCTTTTGCTGTTCTGAATCGACTGTTCTTTGTCAGAATTGTGACTGGGAGATTCACAAGAAATCTGGGTCTGTTCATGATCGGCGACCAGTTGACGGGTTTACCGATTGCCCTTCCGTGAGTGAATTGTTGAATTTTCTTGGGTTGGAGGATTTGGGGAAGAAAAGTTTGGATTTTGGCACTGGGAATGATGACGGTTTCATGGATTATTTGGTTTGGGAGACACCTTCGATTGTGAGCCTTGATGATTTGATTGTTTCGGATGATTGTAAGGATTCTGGGCATAGTTTTCAGGCTATGGGGGTGCCCCCCTTGCCTAAGGTTCGTTTACTTTGTCTTCTTTGACAAAAAATATTTACTAATTTATGCATGTCTGTGTGTCTGTGTGTGTGTAGCTTTTTCAATTGCATTTGATGCCGCCTTTTCATTTTTGCTTGGTTGTTTGATTCATCTGATAATAGTTGAGGAGTTGTTTGATTCATCGTCTACTGTTTAGTGCACCAAACTTTGTAATTCCAATAAGCTGTCAAGTTTGTTGGTTTCGGCTTATGATTAATTGTCATAAAACTGATTGAAGTACCTTCAACCCTTTCCTATTTTTGCAATAACTATTAACATTAGCATGGTTCTTGATTGTCTACGCATGTTTGGCAATTCGTGTATTGTAATTTCTTCAATTGAGTGCAAACAGCATACTATGTGATCGATTTGTGAAGATATGTTTACTAAATTATGCAATATATATTTGACATGTGGTTTGTTCCTGATGGTTCATTTGGTAATCTTCTTGTGATTTTTTTACGTTTATCATATTTAAGATTATGTGTAACTTGGGTTTGGGACTCTTTTTGAGTTCCACAAATCGGCTCAACTTGTTTCGTGCTATAGAGTTGACAATAATACTGATATTATCTACTTATGTGCTTGTTTTTCTTTGTATATGCCTAATGTTAACCGCCTGAAAATTGCTTTTCCATCAGAACCGAAACGCGACCTGTGGTAAACACAAAGAAGAAATAATTTGCCAACTTCATGAGATGGCCAAAAAGGATCCCAACTTCAGTGGCTCCCTGGAAGACTTTGAAGCCCATGTTGAATTTCAATCCCACTTACCTGGGAAGTGTTCGTTGAGGGATAGTAGTCCAGGCCCAGAAAATAAAGCGGATCCATTGACAGTTCCTTCATATGAGGTAATATGAGTTAAAGCGGGTAACTAGTTCAATGTGGAAATATGTACATTTTTCTTGATAGTCTATTTGGACATTGTCATCTTATTGAGTTTGATCGATAGTTTATTTGGACAGAAACATTCTCTCATTGTGATCCTCGTTTCCCCAGGTAGTTAAACAGATTATAGTTTCTATTTGCAGGCAAATTCACTTGATTGGTGTTTCAATGGAGGGGTTCAAGATGAAGGCTATCCTTCTACCTATAATGGTAGTAGCTTCTCTGAGATGAACCATTTGGTTCCGGACAAGGATTTAGACGTTGGTGATAGCACAGGTTTTGCAAATCGTTTCCAAGAAGGTCAATCATGCGTTCCCGTGGATTCAAATACCTTTCAACCACTTCATAGAGCTGGAACACATGAATTGAACAGCCAGGAAAGAGAGACTGCAATTTCCCGATACAAAGAGAAAAAGAAAACGAGAAGGTAAACGTATCTATTCGTTGTGCATAACTAAATGAGAATTGAAAGCATTATGTCACTAACTTATGTAATTCTTTCCTTCACCATCCTCACAATCCTGGACCATGGGGATGTGCATTCTTACCCCGAAGTGTAATTCTGTCGTTGGAGAATTTTGTTGTTGCAGTAAAGATATTAACGGGGAATTTTTTGTCCAAATAATTAATAAACTTAAAATGCACAACGTTAACATACATAAAATGTACTTTTACTAAATAAATATTTATAAAAATATATATAAAGATATTTAAAATATTCTTAGACCCCCCAGAGGGAATATGTTCCCCATCCCCTCCCTCTCCATCCCTGCTCCCACGGGGAGTCAAATCGGGGAATCCCCACCCCTTTATTATACAAGAATTTAAAATAGTGGTGTAGCAGGTATGACAAGCACATAAGATATGAATCACGAAAAGCTAGGGCAGAAAGTCGGACGAGAATAAAGGGTCGTTTCGCGAAGATGGATCACTAGGGTCCACCGTGCAGCGATGGTTCAAAAAATTTTGGTACTGAACTGTGTGGCAGAGAGCAAGTTACAAGATTGCAAACATGCAGTGTTCTGATCAGCAGGTACTAACAGCAGCTGAGTAGCCAAATGTTAGTTTTTAGCCTTCCTAGCTGTTAGCAGCATATTTATTGTTCTTCCCCTGCTTTCTTTTAACGTGTGTATATATAGATACATATCTGTTGTATGTTTGTAGGATGTAAATGGGTGATCTGTATTGTAAATTACCCCATTTTATACGAGCTGAATGTATTCTGCAGAACTCTTTCTTACGACGTAATAAGATTCCATGTTTTCCCCAGGTTGGCTTTGCGTTCACACTTTAGTTTTTCTTTGCCTTTTTTCACTTCTGGATGTTCATACTCATGCATTTGAGAAGAAAAAAGGATTTCGGTTTTTTTGTCACAATATTTACTGCAGAATCCATCTGGCTTTGTGCTTTTGGCAGGATTTAAAATGCAGCAGTTTGAATTCTTCTTCTCCATCATATCCCAATATCGTATTTCATTTTATTAGTTGTATTAGAAACGCAAGATGGGAACCGATTGAATTGATCCGAACACCCTTGTTAGGATTGTCATCGAATTTTATAAAGAATTATGTTGAGCTTGTCTGGTTGTTTTTTTTGTTCAAGCAATAAAATGTCTGCTTTATTTTGAAATTGATCGCAAATCTTGATTATTATTTTTGGACTCAAGTCATGATTATAACTTAAATGTCAGCGTAATCTCTTACATTTCTTGAACCAATCTCTGGCATACTTTATTTGAATGCAATCCAAAACACACTGAAAAGAAGCAACAAGTGATAAGTTCATCATTAATGAATAAACCTGTACATAAATCTGGGCTCAACCAAACACATTTTCACATGTTCAGATCTGAAGAAACATGACAATATCTGGTAAACTTCTTTCTTCTTATCTTCTTGCAATTTTTCTCGAATTTCTTGTCATTCTTGAGGCTGCAAATGCCAGCGGGCTGAGTTTCAAGCTCATTCACAGGTTCTCCCTGGATTCACCATTCTACCCTGGAAACATCACCACAGATGAAAGAATCAGGCTCCAGATTCGTTCGGCATCATCGTATGCTAGCCGTCTGTCGAGTGGTATATCATCACGCATGCAAACAAAAGATTCAGACAACAACATAATTACGAATGCCATACGTCCTAAGATGGACAGTCAAGATGCTATGTACTTGATTCAAGTAGGAATTGGCACGTTTCGTCCGCCTCGTCCCCAGTCCATCAAGTACTTCCTGCATCTTGACACGGCCAGCGATCTTATGTGGACTCAATGCGAGGAATGCCGGAAAATGGGCCGTGACTCTTGTTTCCGTCAGCGTGCACCTCTTTTTCCGGCCAAAAGCTCCTCCACCTACCGCCCTCTCCCATGTGACAAACACTCGCTTTGTTTTCCGGGGGATTGTATCAACAAAACGTGCTCCTACTTCATTGAGTATGCAGATAACGCCATGTCAATGGGATATTTGGCTTCTGAATCTCTCACGTTTGATTCAGACAAGAACCAAACCGAAACTGTAAAAGATGTAGTCTTCGGTTGTGGGATTAAGAACAAAGGATTTGAAGAGTCCTCGAAGAATAATTTGGCGGCTGGCAACTTTGCCTTGGGATTTGGGGAGCATTCCTTTTTAAGGCAAAAACAGTCGCTTACTCTAGGCCGGTTTTCGTATTGTTTACCGCCATGGAAAGCAGCCCGTAATTTCACCATTTATCTCCGACTTGGAGCTGATATTCCACAAAGAGAAGGCCTTAAAGAGACACCATTGGTAACGCGGCGAGGCTTGCCCTTTTATTATGTAAATTTGAAAGGCATAAGCGTTGGAAACAAAAGTGTTGATCTTCCACAGAAGTTTTTTTCTCGGGCGAATAACAGTCAAGGCGGCTGCATCGTCGACTCAGGAAGTGCAATCACGTTGCTGCCTCCACTTGCTTATGGAAAGATGAAAGCAATGCTGATGAACAATCATTTTATGAAATACCGAAGAATAAGAAATCAAGAAGTTCTGGATCTGTGTTACATGTTCCCACGTAATACAACGCAGAAAGATCTGCCGACGATCACATTCCATCTTCAAGATGCTGATCTGGTGTTTCCTCCTGAAGTGGGATTTACGACCTTCAAGATCGGCTTCTGTCTGGCAATGTGGGGTCAAGACATGGATGGCATGACTGTAGTTGGAGCTCTCCAACAGGTTAACAGCCGTTTCATATTTGATACAGTGAAGCGTAAGCTATATTTTGGACATGAAGATTGCACTCGTGCTGCTTAGCTTGTCAGACTCTCCAATAAGAAGAAGATGGATAAGATTTTTTTTTTTTTTTAATCAATCTGATTCTAATCCATGAATAACTGAGCTGCATTTAACAAGAATATATCATATTAGAGAAGACAATCTGGTTCGTATTAATGCAGATATACTTGGCAAATACTTTTTATCTCTCTCATGGAATATTGTCTTAAACCTGAATCGCCTCCATACAAATTTGTACAAATTTCCCAATACCATTCCTTAAAAGATCTAGACTTTTCTTCATAAATATTCTGTAAAAGTGTGATCTAACAAACCTAAAAACTCTTTTTATTAATACATATGGTCTTATGTCGAGAAAATATTAATCACGTAATTAATTATATGTTGGAAAAAGATTTGAAGTAGGTGTAATATGATGACTAGGACATTAAATGACGAGGCATGATGATCAAAATAGGGTAGAGTGGAACGAGTGTTACACATTTTTTCATAAGATGATACTGCCTCATTTTGGTGCTTACGATTACATGACATCGTCTCCCATGATGCAACCATTAAACATCTTCCGATTGTACCATAATAAAACACAAGAAATTACAAGTATTCTAAACCCTCTTTTAGGACGGACCAAGAAATAAAAATGAATTTTCCAAATTTTCAATTTCATAAGAATGTCTATAAATTATATTCTTAGGTGTCATTTATAAACGAGTACATATTTTGAATGAACAACAACCATTGCATCATACTTTTTCATTAAAAATCACAATCATATGGTTTAACTGCATCCTTTACAAATGTTCTCAACCCTTTATTTTGCAACTATTCCATTTGAATAGGTGTAACCTTTTATAAACACATTTATCATATAATAGATACTTTTAGACTTACACCAAAATTCCAACATTTTAAATTTAAAAATATCAAAATATGTTATTTTTCATCCGCGGCCTTTAAAAATTAAAAATAATATAAATTCTTACATACATATGATCATGATACATTGTTAGAAAAATCTTATAAAATATATTCTATAAATAAATAATATATAGGCCTAATGAGAAAAAAGAAGAGCCGAATATTTGCATTTATGTGGACTTTTAGCCAAAATTTTCAATTAACCCTTGATTTTGAAAGTAGGCGGAATTATGACAAAATTCAGAATCTGGTAAAAAAGTAAATAAATACTAAGAACAAAGCAAACCTTTTAAAAATTCATCATAGACTTTTAAAATTAAAGCCAATGTTTTAATCATATTTAAAAAATCTAAAGTTACTTTTATTTACTAAATAAGATATTATTCTTTTTTAATAAATCTCAAAATCATTGAAATAATATAAAAATAAACAATTAAAACTGAAAACGTATTCAAATAATTCTAACTTGGCCAAATAAATACCAAGATAACATTTAAAATGTGAAAATCTAGTTATTTATGGATCTTAGTTTGTTGCAATCCATTTAAATGTTTTTTTAATCTTAATGGTTGACCAAAGGAATTGACAATCATACGTTCTCCTACGACTGACATGTTAAAATTGTTCGCTAAAAGATAGCCTCAATTTACTGTTTTAAGTTTTCCTCGACTTTCTCTGTTGTGGTTCGAGATAAATGTAATTTTTTTTAGGATTTTGACCTATTTTTTTCAGTTTATCTCCATGTTCGTTCTATTCTTTTTTTATTTTTTTCATTCAAATCTTTTAACTTTAAAATAGATCAAAATAACTATAAAATTTAAGTTAAAATAGACCAAAATAACTATAAAATTAACAAACATGTAATATCTATTTCATACAATAAAATTAAAATTAAGTTTAAGCATAACTATTATACATATTTTAGTACATAAAATATATGTCAAATAAACACAAAATACATGTATAAACTCCAAAACCTTAATTTTAACAGTTGGATTGCTAATGAAAGTACATTGAACCATGCATAAAACTGCATCGAAAGACATCTAGAACCCTCCATTGACAATTTGTGTTTCTCAAGCTTTTTAATTTTTAAGGTATAGCTCTGGAGATGAATAGTGCTGTCATGACTATCAGTTGAGTTATTCACATGCTTAACAATCTTAAAATAAACGACACTTGAGCTATATAGAAGCTCTAATCGACTTTTATTATAGAATTTTTATTGTTATATAAAATTTTATTCAAGAAATATTGGGGTATGTGGTCCATGCCAACTAAGAAAATAGAAAAAGGGTACACACAAGTCAATAAAGGAGGTCACCACAAATCAATTTTTGAAATTATTTAACATAGATCTCATGGGACCAACACAGGTCGAGAGCTTTGGCAGTAAAAAATATATTTGTGTGTAGATGATTTTTCTCATTTTATCGAGGTATATTTCTGATAAATATAGGATTTACGTGTTCGTAGTTATTATGTATAGTTTTTAGGAAATTGCATTATCTAATAATTTTGTTATATTTTGTTATGTCACGTATTTGTTGAAATTTTGATAGAAAAACATAAAATTAAGGCTGCACAGACCACGCCACGAGTCATACGAATTGTGCACGCAAACTAAGGATGGGCCCCGAAGGCACGACCTAACGCACGGCCCATGTGAGGCCATGCACGACCGTGCTCCAATACATATCGCCTCAATTTTGGGTCCTTGAAGCACGGACGTGCTCCCTTACACACGTACCGTGCTTTGTCTTATTGCACAAACCGTGCTTTGCTCATGATTTTCTCCTAGTCTTCATGATTTATCGTGATTCGTGCTTATCCCCTCATACCGAAATAGAGATTTGACTACTATAAAAATCCTAGTCATTGCCTATAAAAGGAGGAGCGTGAGAACAACAAAAGATCATTAGATTTTAGAGCTAGAAACAAGGATACAAAAGAGAATCAACCAACCAAGTCATCAGAGAGAAAGAGAGAAACAAAGATCGTTTGGATTCAGTAAATAGTCCTCTTTTCTTTTATTCATGTATGTTAGCTATGATTATCAATATGTTTCCTGTGGATTATGTATTGAGTATGAGCAGCTAAACACATAGTGATTCTGGGGCTTGCATAATTATGGACTCATATATTTTTTTTAATGATAGTATCTCCTTTTCTATATTCATTTATGCTTTCTTGATTCGAATGCCATATGAAATTATGTGGCGAATAATTGCATATGTGTAGTTAATCCATCATAACTCGAAAGGGAGGTAATTGATTAACGAATTAGGAATGCATAACATAAACTTGCTAGATGGAGAGATTGATATGTCTTATGATGAGAATAAATCCTATGAACAATTGGGAATTAGCTAACACTGTAATATTGAGAGATAATCAGTGGAGTCTAATCTATTTTTGAATTTCATTCGAGAGAGAGTATCCAATTATATTAGGGATTCTCTTACAAATATAGGAATTAAAGATGTTAATACATTAAAGGAACTCATATGAATAATATAAATGCATGTCCCTATAATCCATTTAATCTCTGAATCTCCTTACTTGTTTGACCTTGATTTCTGAAATTTATTTCTACTCCTTTTTTGTTTTATTTTAGTTTATAAAACCAATAACAAAAATTCGAATCTTTAGATAAAGTATAATACAATAGACGAGTAATTAGTTGATTTTATTATAAACAGTCTTTGTGGATACGATACATGTTCTCACCACTGTTTTACTATAAATTGCCTCATGCACTTACAAATTGATTTTTAGTGAAATAAAAGAGCGAATAATTTATTGAGAGAAAAAACTAAAACTTTTGAATATTTCGGTTCCTTGATTAAAAGATCTGAAAATGAAAAGAAATTAAGTGGTGTAAGAATTCGAAGGGACAACACTATGGAATTCGAGAACATACTATTTGCAAATTTTTGCTTTTCACATGGTATATTTCAAGGGTTTTCAGTGTTTAGAACTTCGGCATAGAACGGAGTTGCAAAGAGGAGGAATCAAATTTTGCAAGAAATGGCCAGAACAATGTCGATGAGTAAGAACTTACCTCAGAAATTGGGAGCAGAAGCTTTTAACACAACCAGTTGTGTCATAAACAGAGTATATCTTCGAAAAGGATTGGGAATGCCATCATATCAAATTTGGATAGGTAGAACACCAAATATAATCTATCTACACACCTTTGGATGCAAGCGTTATATATCAATGATTGAACCAAATAATGCAAAGGAGGCATTCGAGGATACTTCATGGATTCTAGCTATGTAAGAGGAACTCGAGCAATTTGCAAGGAATGTCGTCTGGACAATTGCTTCATGACCTGATAATGTTAACATTATTGGTAATAAGTGAATTTTAAAGAACAAGACTCACGAGCACAGGAACATCACAAGGAACAAAGCCCATCTGTAGCACAAGGGTACTCGCAGGTTGAAGGAATAGATTTTAAGAAAACATTTGCTATGATTGCTCGACTGGAGTCAGTACGAATTCTTCTCTTTTTTGCATGTATGAAAAAATTTGTTGTATATCAAATGGATGTGAAAAGTATTTTTCTAAATAGATTCTTGAAAGAAGAGGATTATGTTGAACAACCTAAAAGTTTTGAGACCCTCATTTTCCTAATGATGTATACATACTAAAAAAAGGCTTTATAAGGCCTTAAGTAAGAACCAAGAGCCTTGTATGAAAGCTCACCTATTTCGTACTAAATAAAGGATTCTGACGCGGAGGATTAGACAAGACTATATTCATACAACATTGTAACTCCAATATTATCATAACACAAATTTATGTGGATGATATTGTTTTTGGGTCTACCTCCAAAGTGAAAGTACTGAGTTCATACAGATGATGTCAGAAGAGTTTGCAATAAGTATGGTCAGTTATCTAACTTATTTTTTGGGTTTGTAGGTGAAACAATACAAGTCTGGAATTTTCATTCATCAAAAAAAATATGTTAGAAATCTAGTGAAAATGTTCAGGTTAGAAGGAAGTAAAAATCCGAACACCCCCATGAGAACTATAGTCAAGTTTTCAAGAGATGAGTACAGGAAACCAGTCGATCCCATAATATACGGAAGCATGATAGGCAACTTATTGTACCTAACGGTTAGCAGGCCTGATAGTTGTTAAAGTGTCAAGATGTGTGCTCGACTATAAAACAGATCATCAAATATGTACGAGGTACAAACAATTATGGAATAAAATACTATGTCAATACTAATTCGGTTCTTGTAAGGTACTGTGATGTAAATTGAGCTGGGAACATGGATGATCAAAATATTACAGCAGGCGACTACTTCTTCCTTGGTAATAATTTGGTATCCTAGTTAAGTAAAAAGCAAAATAGTATCTACTATTGAGGCAAGATAGAAGTCGGGTGTGCATGCTGAAAATAAGTGTAGATAATGAAATGTTATAGGATTATGAACTTGAGTTAGAATCGGTCAATTTCTTCTGTGACAATACAAGTGCTCTCAACATATCAAAAAAATATCATACAACATTCGACGGCTGAACATATTGACATCAATAATCAATTTTTAGAGAATTGGTAGAAGAAATAATTGTTTTTTTAGAACATGTTCTTACTAAGAGACATCTTGCTGACATATTTACCAATGCTCTAGATGTGCAACGATTCCCAAGTCTTTAGCATTAAAAAAAAAAAAAAACCTATTTTTCGGTGATAGAACTTTGTATAGAGTTATGTATCTAGATAAATGGTTTGATATTGTATTCCCTCATGTATTATGTTACTAAAGTACCCATTATATGGTCTGAATATGAGGGGGATTTTTTTTAAATGAACGGTTCCTTGTTTCATATAAGAAGATGAAAGTTATGTCTTACTTTCAATTCATAAAATTGTAATATATGTTTTTCTTATCCTCACTAACATCTCCTTCCTAAGTATTTGGTTTCCCACATAGACTTTGATAAGTAGAAAATTGTGCGTATTTTTTATTGATAAAATTATATTTTAATTCTTGTGCTCTCTTTATTTCCTATTTATTTAATGTTTCAACAAAAACTACTTCCTTTTTGTTTTTGTGGTTATTTGCAATATTTTTTTGGATAATTTCATACAATAATCCACATAAGCAGTTGGTCATCCTTAGCCCATCTGCGAAAGGAAAATAAAAGAGAAGTTTATGGGCTTAAAAAGTTAAGGACTTAATTAATTAATTAATTAATTAAGCACAAAATTTAATTAAGCTCATAACTTGAATTAAGGTAAATTGACAACAATAAAAGGAGGCAACTCACGTAGGGCAGCATACCCAAATTTTGACCCACCATAACAGCGTCATGCATTAAGAAGGAAGAATGGATTCCAACAGCAACACCCTTTGATGATGATTCCAGCTGCCACGCGAGGTAGAGAATAAATTGGAAGAAAGAAGACAAATCTTTTGGTTTATTCTTTTCTTCTAATTTTGATTTTTATGTCTTTCATTTTTATATTTCGACTATTAGACACGAGATGTGTAATTAAATTTTATATTTTGTTTAGGGAATGTTTTAACCCTATTTCAATATTATGTGATTTATATTTTTGTGACACTGTATTGATTTAATATGTGCGAATTTATTATGTTGGTTGTTTGAATTGATTTATAATATATATATATATATATATATATATATGTTAATTTTGATTGATCAACTCAATTGATAATTTATATATTTAGGGCTAGGGTTTAAATTGTAATCCGTAATTGTTGTGATGTTCAACCCGTTTATAGCGACTAATTATATTTATTATTAGAATCAACATAATTCAAGATTAATTGAACCGAGTGTGTGAATTCGATAACCTGCCCACCCTATTATTCTAATTGATAATGTGTTTAATGAATTAAATCCAAATAGCGTATTTTTGAATGTTCGATTAAATAGGTTAATTAGAGAGTTTGTTCAAATTAACTACACTTAAGGGATAAAACGAATCAACAGAGCTTGTTGTTGGTTTAGGGGTACGACTTCCACAATTAAATTGATAAAGTGTCACATAATTATATAATTTGGAATAGGGGAAAATTGAACCATGAAACGGAATTGCTTCTTATATATTACTGTTTTCCATTTGTTTATTTGATTGATTTTTATTTATTATAGTAGATTTAATTTTATTAGTTTAATAGACAAATCCATCAACCCCCTCCCCCTTCTATTTGAATTCATAAATTGACATAAAAAATATACAAATAATTCAACCATTTTCTATTGGATCGACCTTTACTTCCTAATAAACATAGGACGTACGTGCGATTCAAGGCTTTATGTATAGATTTTTAGGCAATTGCAAGTACTTAAGTGACGAGTTCATCATGATTTTGTTATATTTTGTTACGTCACGTGCTTGTTGAAGTATTGACAGAAAAACAAATAATTAAGGATGTATAGACTATGTCTCAAGTCACATGGACCGTGCTTATCCTCGTGACATGATCTTAACTATTGCGATTTGGTGTGATTCGGGCATATCTTATTGATTGGTGTGATTCGGGCATATCTTCTTGATTTGGTGTGATTTGAGCATATCTTCTAGATTTTGTGTGATTCGGGCATATATTTCCATTCCAATCAGAGATACGGAGGCTATCAAAACTCTAGTAATTGTCTATAAAAGAAGGAGAAACATTAGATTATAGACATCATGTAACACAATATACAATAGATTTTAGGATTAGAAACAAGGATACAAAGGAGGATCAAACAACCAAGTCATCAAAGAGAGAGAGAGAGAGAGAGAGAAACGAAGATCGTTTGGGCTTCAATAGTTTTTTTTTTTTTTGTTCTTTTTATGTTAGCCATGATTATCAATATGTTTTCCATCGATTATGTATTGAATATGTGTGGTTAAACATCTAGTGATTCTAGGGAGTGCATAATTATGGATTCATATGTTTTCTTTAATGATATTATTTCCCTTTCTATATTTCTTTATGCTTCCTTGATTTGAATGTCATATGAAATTATGTGACGACTAATTGCATATGTGTAAGTAATCCATTATTACCCAAGAGGAAGTAATTGGTTAACGGATTAGGAATGCATAACATAAAACTTGCTAGATCGAGAGATTGGTAAGTATTATGATGAGAATAAATCCTAAGCACGATTGGGAGTTAGATAATATTTTGAGAATGATCAGTGTTGTTTAATATACTTTTGGATCTAACTCGAGAGAGAGGATCCAAATATCTTAGTGATCCTCATACAAATATAGGAATTAAATATGATTTGCTACATTAAAAGGAACTCATATGAGCCATATGAATGCATGTCCGTGGAATCCATATAATCTCTAAATATCTTTAGTTGTTTGACTTGTTTTGTTATCTATTTCTTCTCTCTATTTGTTTTAGTTTCTTTTATAAAGCTCATTCCATTAATTGAATTCTTTGGATAAAGGAAAATATCATAAACAAATACTCAATTGATTTTACAGTATACACTCCATGTGGATACGATACTTGTTCTCATCATATTTTACTATAATTTACCTCATGCACTTGCGACTCGAATTTTAAGTGAAATAAAATAGCGAACAAGTTTATGGCACCGTTGCCAGGGACTGGCGTAATTTACAACTGATATTCGTTTTAGATATTAGACTTTAATTTAAAGTATATATTATAGTTTAGTATATATTTTTTATTTCTTTATTTGATTTGTGTTGTGTTTGCAGGTAGTTTATGAACACTCGATCCAAAGGTGCAAGGCATTTGATACCAATTGATCTATAGATCGAAGCAATTATCCAACACAGAATCACTTCAAGAATACAAGTAAACAGAATGTATGAAATATACGCACTGCGTAGAGAGATGGATGAGTTGCGAGCATTGATGAGACAACAACAACAGCAACAACCATCGAAGGATATGAATTATATGCAGGGACGAGTCCACAATAACAATTATAGATAAAATCATTTTGGACAAAGAGATAGACTCAACTATTCAAATCCGAACAATTTTGAGCCGCCACCACTTGATTTCTATATGATGAATGAAGTTATAAATGATGGAAAGAAACTGAATTTGGAGAATATACTTGCATCTTGTATGCAAATCACAAAGCAAATGCTAGATAAAGAGGCAACAAAGGTTGACAATTTAGCCATCATGGTAGACAAGATCACTACTACTATGGGAGCCCAAATTAAATCATTGGAGATGAAAGTGGACCAACTAGCTGAAGCAATAGAAAGTCAACAACAAAAATGCCAATTTCCTAGCAATATGGAAGTTAACCCAATAGAGCGGTGTCAAGCTATTGAGTTGAGAAACAAAAATCAATATAAGGGTCCTCCAATGCCTACAAGTGAAGAAGTTGAAGTAGACACTGATAAAGAAAAGAAATTGGAAAAACCACAAGAACTCCCAAAACATGCAGAAGAGAATGGGGGTGTGAAAACACCCAAATATGTGACACCGCCTGCATACGTCCCACCACTACCATTCCAACAAAGACAAAAGAAGCAAATGAAAGAAATTATAGCGAAGAAATGAGAACTGAAGACCATGAGACGGTCAATCTAACAGAGGAGTGTAGTGCAATTCTCCAAAGGAAGCTTCCACAAAAGTTTAAGGATCCAGGAAGCTATACAATACCATGTGAAATTGGCAACACTCACTTCAATAAAGTGTTGTATGATTTGGGGGCAAGCATAAATTTAATACCATTATCCATATTCAAGAAGTTGGGCTTAGGAATGGTAAAATCATCATCCATCACATTACAACTTACTGATAGGTCTATAAAGTTTCCAAAAAAAATCATAGAAAACATGCTTGTGAAAGTGGACAAGTTCATATTTTTCGTAGACTTTGTTGTGTAGGATATGGAAGAAGATCACGAGATGCCATTGATTTTGGGTAGACCATTCTTAGCCACCACGGGAGCCCCCATTGACATGAGAAAAGAAAATCTGACTCTAAGGGTAAATAATGAGAAAGTGGTGTATTCATTGTATGATGCAAAGAAGTTTGAAGGGACATTGAAGATTGCGAGGTTGCCGATATAGTCCAAAACACCATCGATCAAAAGAAGTTCAAAAGTTTGCCGGCAGAGTCTATTAAATCTTGCATAAGTCACACTATCCTTCCTTGCAAGTCTATTAATTTTTATAGAGTGAATTTAATTGACAATTTTAAAGTTATGCAGGATTCTTCTATAGAACCAAAGACGGAGGCATCTCATATGAGAAGCATAGAAGAGGAACTAAAGCGGGATCATTTTGGTGTAAGTTTAGAAGTAGGTCATGCCAAGGAGGCTGAAAATGATGGATGCCACCCTCGTGCAAAAGAGAAGGCATTAAAGAGTATCCTTGGGCATGCCGAGCTTCATAAGAATTTCATGGCTAATTTATTTTTAGAATTACACAACTTATGTGTCTATTGTTTAAAAAGGAAGCCCCTTTTAATCTTGATGAGTTGTGTTTGCAGAAATTGAGGAATGAGTTCATCCGCATGAACTCAACTGTCGAGAGAATTGATGCCAACATAGCAATCCTGCTGAACACGATGGAACAGTGGGGGTTTCAACTCCCACCGGACCCACCTTCTAAATAATACAATGGAGGTTAGTGATTAATGGCTTTCCCGCCTATCTTTTCTAACTTATTCTTCCCAAAGAATAAGTTTGGGGGGTGGATGGATGTCGTACCATGAATCCTTGTTCTTACTTGGAATTTTAAGTACATATTTTCTTTGTTTTTTTTAGTAGTATGTGCCTATGGATCGTTTTTGTTTCTCTATTTCAATAATTGTGGTATTGACTGATGCTAATGATGATAATATTTTATTTGATAATGATTATTGATGAATTGAGCATATTGTGAAAAAATGATATTTGTGCATGCAATGAAGGACTTGAATATCTTGAATCGTGATTAGCATGAGAGATTTTGAGCTTATTGATTCTTTATAGTGTGTTTAGTTGGATAAATGTTAGAATGTCTAAAACTTGCCTATGATTTGCTCAAGTTTAATAGAATAAAGTGGATTTTGGAAGTGATTTTAGGCCATCTTTTGTAGCCCTGTTATCCTTTCAATGTTGACCATTTACACAAAATTATCCAAGTAAGCCCCTTTGAGCCTTGAGCCTTGAGCCTTGAGCCATTCTTTGATAGCCAAGTTACACTATTCATATATGAAAGTAATATAAATAGAGTGGACTTGTCGAATAGAAAAGAATGTTGCATGTTATACGGCATTGGTAGGAATGAATTGAAAGATTGTGAAAATTGGTTATGAATTGGGAAATGAGTCACTTCCTTAAAAAAAACATCAAATAAATAAATAAAAAATCAAACAACAAAAGTTGTTAAAAATCGAAAGTGACTTTCCATAGCTAATAAAACTATTGAGTGAAATTCAGAGTTGATTAAATATTTGAAAAGAGTTGATGAAGGAGGAATAAAGTTAAACAAGAATCTAGTTGTGCTCATTGGCAATGAGTTGAATGTGAAAGCTCGTATAGAACAACGAATTCGATGAGTCCATTGTTGATTAAGTCACTTAGCCATACATTCTTTACCTTGACCAAAAAGTCTACATTACAATCAAATTAAAAGTCATTTATGACCCTTAATCCACCTATTGCATGTAAAAGAAAGATGAAATCATGGGCAAGCATATGGTTAATTCTACATTTATTTTAACTTTGAGTGGTGTTTATGTTTTCCTATGCACTTGAGTGTGAGAGATACACAAACCTGGAGAGAAATCAAGGATTCAAGATGTTAAATAAGTACTAGTTGCATTGCATGAAGTTATTTATTTACAATATGGTTGATTTTGATATAATCACAATGATTTTTGTGTTTGAAGCATTGTGTACTGTCAAAACACCCTTAATTCTGAAATAAAGACTCGTTATCATTATTCGAGGATGAACAATAGGTTAAGTTGGGAGGTTGATAAACATAGGATTTACGTGCGATTCGGGGCTATTATGTATAGGATTTTAGGCAATTGCATGTACTTAAGTGAAGAGTTCATCATGATTTTGTTATATTTTGTTACATCACGTGTTTGTTGAAGTTTTGACAAAGATGTATAGACTACGTCTCAAGTCACATGGATCGTACTTATCCTCGTGATATGATCTTAACTGTCGCGATTTGGTGTGATTCAAGCATATCTTCTTGATTTGGTGTGATTCGGACATATCTTTTTATTTGGTGTGATTCGAGCATATCTTCTAGATTTTTTGTGATTCGGGCATATTTTCCCATTCCAATCAAAGATACGGAGGCTATCTAAACCCTAGTAATTGTCTATAAAAGGAGGAGCTACATCAGATTATAGACATCATACAATATAATATACAACATATTTTAGAGTTAGAAACAAGAATACAGAGGAGGATCAACCAACCAAGTCATCGGAGAGAGAGAGAGAAAGAAACGAAGATCGTTTGGCTTCAAAAGTCTTCTTTTCTTTTGTTATTTTTATGTTAGCCATGATTATAAATGTGTTTCCCATGGATTATGTATTGAATTTGTGTGGGTAAACATCTAGTGATTCTAGGGAGTGCATAATTATGGATTCATATGTTTTTCTTTAATGATATTATTTCCCTTCCTATATTTATTTATGCTTCCTTTATTTGAATGTCTCATGGAATTATGTGACGACTAAATCCATATGTGTAGTTAATCTATTATACCCGAAAGGGAGTAATTGGTTAACAAATTAGAAATGCATAACATAAAACTGGCTAGATCGAGAGATTGGTAAGTATTATGATGGAAATAGATCCTAGGCACGATTGAGAGTTAGATAATGTCTTGAGAATGATCAGTGTTGTTTAATCTACTTTTTGATCTAACTTGAGATAGAGGGTCCAAATATCTTAGTGATACTCATACAAATATAGGAATTAAATGTGGTTTGATACTTTAAAAGGAACTCATATGAGCCATATGAATGCATATCTTTGGAATTCATATAATCTCTGAATATATTTAGTTAATTTGCTTTGTTATCTATTTCTTCTCTTTATTTATTTAAGTTTATTTTACAAAACTCATTCCATTAATTGAATTTTTTAGATAAAGGAAAATATCATAAACAAATACTCAGTTGATTTTACAATATACAGTCCTCATGGATACGATACCTGTTCTCACCATATTTTACTATAATTTACATCGTGCACTTGCAAGTCGTATTTTAAGTGAAGTAAAATAACGAAAGATTCCCACTACTACAAAATAGTAGAGAAAAGTAAAGTAAAATAAATATAATTAATTTTGACATGCTCCGACAGCACGGTCAAACTTCCTCCTCAAAATCCTCAAAATGTCGAGAACCAAGAAAGCAGTCGATCACCTTGATCAATCTGACGACACCGAATGCATGGCCCCTCAGCACAATTGCAAGAATGGGGAGTTTCGGCCTACAAACTCTGTGAGTCACTATAAACGAAAATGCGGGACATTGATCCTATAACGTATATAAGTTGTGGGGATGGAAACCAAGTCTTGGAAAGAGATAATGATGGAAAAGAATCAACCAATTACAGAATAACATGTTAAGGGTTTGCCAATAGTGATATTTATAAAAATATATATATATATATATGAACAATCCTACAAGAGAGAGAGAGAGAGAGAGAGAGAGAGAGAAGGGTTTGGCCAAACAAGCTATAATTTGGACGGCAGCAGATGAGAGAGAGAGGGGGAGGAAGAGGCATACATGGTAGATGCTCATTTGACTCTCGGTCTTCTTAAATTCTTGATTTAGTCTATTTTATTTATATTTTTAAGACAAGAATACGTGTTTTGGTATGATGATTTATGTAGCTAGACCTTCATAACTGTCAGTTTGAATTTATGCTTTCTTAATCGATAATATCATATGAATAGTTAGTATTATTTTCTTTTATTGTTTTATTGAGTTTTTCATATTACTGGACTCATCCCATATTGTATTTTAATGATTCGATTTAATATGGACAGTTAGTGATAAGTAGAAAATTGGGTGTAATTTTAATTGATAAAATTATATTTTTAATACAATTTATTGTTATACATCCTATATTTTCTACTTATTTAATATTTCGACGAGAGCTACTCTTTCTGTATTGTGATTATTTGCAATAAATTATTAACATTGTCGGATTAAAAAAATATTACGGCACAAAATTGAATTTGACATTGGCTAACCTAGTGTCAAACCCAACCCAATTAACCACATAAAAGATGGGCGAAGAGGCGGGCTACTTCTTGATCCACTACAGCAAAAAGGACACGGCTGTCGGTAATGAAGATGGGGTTAAAAGGAGAGAGAAAAGGGCATTGCATCAATCATTCATCCAAGGACATCAGGCGGCCAGCCAAGAAGAGGGGCGGCCGGTAGACCAATGGAGAGAGAAAAAGTGAATTGGCGGGAGAGAGAAAGAATTGTCATCAGCTTTTCGATTATTTGATTCAATTTCTCTTCCATGTTATTATTAATTAACGGTTATGAATTTTAAATTGATGATTTGCAACTAAGTTTTCTATTTCAGTTTTAGGAGATGTTTAAACATTATTTCAATATTATTTAATTTTCGTAACATTGTATTGATTTAATAGGTGTGAATTTTACGTTGATTGTTTAAATGGAATAATGATATATAGATTGTTAATCGTGATTAATCAACTCAATTGATAGTTTGTATATTTAGTGCTAGGATTTAAATTGCAATTTATAATTGTTGTTATATTAAACTCATTTGTAGCAACTAATAATAAGAATTATTAGAATTAACATAATTCAAGATTAATTGAACCGAGCGTGTGAATTCGATAATCTACCTACCATATTATTGTATTGATAATGTGTTTAACGAATTAAATTCAAACAGCATGTTTTGGACTATTCAATTAAATAGGTTAATTAGAGAATATATTCTAATTAATTACACTTAAGGGATAAAAATAATCAACTGAGCGTGTTGTTGGTTTATGGGTAGAAATTCTATAATTAAATTGATAAGGTATTACATACTCACAAAATTTGGAATAGGGGGAAAAACTGAACCGTAAACTAGAATTGTTTATTACATATTAATGTCGCTTAATTTCATTTTATTAGACTATATTGAAATCATATTGGTTGGTAGAAACAAATCAACCAAAAATTTTCTTTTTATTTACACTCGTGAATTTACATAAACAAAGCACACAAATAATTCACCGTTCGTTGTGGGATCTACCCTTACTTTCCACTGATACAAAATAGTAAAGGAAAGCGAGGAACATAAATTCAATTAATTTTGACATGCCCCAATAGCATATAGTCAGTTAGATTGAACTATTAATTAATCTATTACTAGAATATAAGTTTGTAATCTATAGTTGTTATAATTTTTTCGTTAATAGCAAATGGTGATTAATGTACTAGGGATAATATAAATCTAGATTTTGTGAATCGAGCTTGTGAATTTGGAGTCTTGTATATCTTATCATGTTGGTAATTAATGAATTTGGCAAACTAAATCTAGGGGTTTGTTAGAAAGTTGTTGGACTTAGTAGAGTTAATTAATAAGTTTGTTTTAATTAACTAAATTTGATAGATGATTTAGATTAACATAGTTTGTTGTTAGTCTAAGACCATCTCCAACAGTTTGCATTACTCTAGTGCAAATTATGCACCACTTTAGTGTAAAATTTACATATTCTCTTCAGCAGTTTGTTATACTTTCTCCACTAAAAAATAATATCACACAATAATCTTTATTTTCTTTATTTTTAATATTTATTTTTACTACTAAATATTTGTTAAAAATATTATATATGTAATTTTATTTAACATTAAATTTTGAGATAATATTTATTTTACTTATATTCTTAAACTATCATATTCAAAAAAAAAATGTAAAATTGAATGTCGGGTAATATTATGCACTTCTATTTAAATTTGTATATAATATTTAAAATCTCATATACTTATTTAAATTATATTTTTATTATTATTTAAATTCCACATCATATGATTTTAAAAAACTTGATTTAATTTCAGTTGGGATAATTGGGATAGACAAAATTACAGTATTAAATATTAAAAGAAAAAGATATAATCATGTAAAGAAGAAAAGATTAAAAAAAAAAAGTAGTACAATCAAAAATCGGCGGTAAAAATGGTGCAAAAATTTCAAAAACTTCAAAGTAGTGCAGAAAATAGAGCACTGCTGAAGGATGAAAATTGACGCCAAATGCCAAAGTACCTTCTTGTTGAAAAAGCTCTAAGGTAAAGATTTAAGAGATTGAAAGATACATTATTAACTAATTCATGTGAGGTAATGATTAAAGGAAATTAAATTGAGAATTGGTGAATTTTAATTACTTGTTTTTATTATATTTTTTATCTCGTTTATTTATGTTTTGGTGGTTCATTTTAATTAGAGTAATTCCAAATAAACCCTCCCCTCGTTACGTCTTTATTTAGCTGATTATACAAAAAGAGTTAAACTAATCAATCCACCAATAGTAGAGGAGAAAAGATTCATGCCATTACAATATGGTCAATTTTATTTTTGTTTAGACGGAACATGATTGTTAGAATATCTAAGCCATAGATCATACGAAATATGCAGCGAAAGGTAACAATTAAATTTATTTTTATGATCTATGACTATACTTGCACTGCCCCGGTTAGGTTATTAAAAGTGAATTTAACAATTATGCCAAGTGATTCATGTTCATAGCGGGAATCTTTGGATGATCGGATCGTACATTTGATTAAAGATGTTCGTGACCTCCTCTCTAAATTTATCTATGCACAGCCTTAATGCATTGACACACGGTGTAGCTTGATTCCTATATATATATGTATAGAATGAGACCAATAATCTAAAACAAAAATATAATTGAAAATTTCAGCACATTAAAGGAGAGAGAAGAGTGAATACAAGAAAGGAATAACCATCCCTCATGGTGCATGTGTTCATCTTTCTCACTTTAGTGATCAATTTATATAAATCACCTAAGGTCTCTTTATGGGCTTAGAAGTCCAACATCTTATGTGTCGGGCCTATCTCCAAGATGAGGCCTTAAGTTGTCTTCTTGGACTTAATTAATATCTAAGTCCAAAAGACTACTTTTAATTAATTATTAATTTTTTTAATATTTAGGTCTAATTAATCATCTGTTCAGGACCCAATAATTCATTCTCTCCTTGATTAATTAATTACTTGAGCTCAAATGATTAATTTGTACAATAAATATTCTTTAGCCTAATAATTAATTTATCCGTAATTAATTATTTATTTATCTTCATTCCAACTCACCAGAATCTGGTTATGTTTGCAACCCATTAGGTTCATCACTTCACCTAGTCCAAGAGCAAACAATCTAATTACAAAATTAATTAATCCAACTAATTAATCGTCTTTGGATATCCAATCCTTAGGCATTCAAGATATCATTTAGTACATGGCTAGCAAACACTACTAGAAGGACTCAAAGGTAAAAGATAATTCAATATGCAAACCTTTCAGTTACTATGCATATATAGTCCCTTCACTTAGTTCTCTGATTAATGTCCAGCACTTGGTTATTTAATACGGACCCATAATTATTGACCCTCACAAACTCAGTCGATAGGTTGACCCATAACGAGATCACATCTCTTATGTTCTGGCTTGCATAAGGTCTTTATTGGATAAGACGAATGTGGAAAATATAGAGAAACAATCCCAACAGATTACTCTGCGGGCCAATGAATTATTTTTGTCAATACAATAATCTTAAACATAGCTCAATCGTAACCAAACAACTCCCATTTTGCCTCTCAAGAGAGGTTTGAGGAACCCATCGAATATACGGCTTCACTCATGTGCAGTCTAAGGACTAATTAAAGTACCCACATAAATCATAACCCAATTTTTTTGTTGCCACTAAGGCTACCAAATGGTTCGAGTTATAATGCGAGATTAGCTCAATGTGGTTGTTTGGACAAACATCACATCCACTAGCCTACGTGGTGTCTCAACACCAATATCCATGGAATGGGATATGCACTCCTAGAGTAATGTACCGCTCAGTGCAAGCCTATCTAAATCCTACGATATCTCATCTCGTAATTCTATGATTTGAAGCATTTATAATCTCAACCACCGAGATTTATTCCATAACCACCAACCTATACGTGGTCAAGTCTCCTAGTTATCGAGATAATGGGATTTCAAGATCATATAAAATATAAACACAAATAAATACGATAAATAAAAAATATCTTAACTTTTATTTATATTCATAAAAATTGTACTTGAAATATATCTTTTAGATCAATTTAATAATTGACTGTTATGATAGATATTCCTACGATTGTTTTAATATTAAAACTTGGACACACATGTGATTCAACCCCTCTCATTCTTTCTTGGGTCAATGACTCAATAAGGCAGTTGATTCAGCCTTTAAATATTAGACTAAGGTGTATTAGTTCAAAATGAAATTAACACTATCTATTTATGAGAATTTACCTGTTTATTCATAAGTTAGATCCAAAATTTAATCACCATATTGATACAGAAAAAAACAACTTTAAGAACATAAAATAAATAAGACTATGTTAATAGTGAAATCAAAGTAACATTCATAACTTTACTTGGTTAATTATACATATATATTAAATTTAAAAAGTTATTTTATCTTATTAAAAAATGTACCCAAAAAAATTAATTAAAAATCAAAGTATCACTAGGTATTTTTCAGAAATATTTTTTTTATAAAGTAGCAGTTAGTCATTAATTATTTAAAATTATTAAAGAATGACGTAAAAATAGAATTATGATCTACTATATGTCTTTTGAGCCTTTCTATTTTCTAATAAAGATGCATATAGACACACACACACACGCACAATGATATATAATTTCATTTAATAACAATCAATTTTACACTACAACTACAACTAGGATATCGTATAAAATTATTCTACTAAAATGCAATAAAAATTCATATACAAGTAAAACCATCAAAATCTATCTTAAGAAAACAAAGCATATTTGCTAGACTGCATTATAACATGTCATTTTATTTTATTTCTAATTTTTTAAATTCAAATTCATAGAAATTGCTAGTTACTTTATTTAGTAGTTAAAACCACAAATGTAGGACGCAAAACATAAATTGAAAATAAAGCAAATAATTATCGTCATCTAACTTTATCTAAACAATCGAAATCGCGATATATATCTACTAAAAATGACAAGTTCAAGATACCTAAAACAAATTTACATGAAATAGGATTTAACAAATAATTAAGAAATGATTCTAGGGGTTTGAATTCAGTTGTATGTCATCTATGATTTTAATCCAATTAATGAAATCTTAACTCATTATATTTATTATAAGATAATCATAAAATTAGTTAATCCCCCCTTTCAAAGTGAATAAAACCGTAGATTTCATATAAAAATATTTGTTATGTCTAATCTACTGATTCTTTTGATATTGACAAATATACCACCCCAACCCCCAAATCTAGTTGTGACTACGCCCTTTTGTTTCTTTACGATCTATACTTTGTGTTGGGCGTCTAAGAAGTGTATGTCAATGGACAAAAAGTACCCTTTTGTATGAGCAAAGATGAATTTTACCCACCTTACAAACACATAAATTTTTAACATATTTCTTATAGTCGGTAACATATCTCAAAATATTCAATATATCTCAAAGTATATGTTGTACATTTCAAAATTTATGAGCTTCAAGAACTGTTGAAGAGTTTTGAGATATAACATCCAAAAACTCACCCAACAGTTCTGGAAGTTTTTGCCACTGCTAAATGTTTCACTATTTAAGTATCAAGAGCGTAATCTATCTCAAAGTTCATAAATTTCGAAATATATTTATAAGATTTCGAGATACATAAGGGTACTATTCAATAGGGTCATCTAAAAGTTTTGGATACTCATTCAATCATTTTTAAAGTTATTTTTATGATTTTATTGTCCTACTTTCTAATGCATTAATTGCTTATTCTTTATGAGATATTGAATGCTTAAGCTATTCGTTAATTTAGTGGCTTCTTATCTGCTAGTTTGTAAGAAAGTAAAGGATTTTTGTGTCATGAATTTATGTGCACTTTCTCAAAAAGAATCATATTGAAGCCTTCCACAATACCAGTGACATTTGTTTCAAGATTATCTACAGCTCAATCAACTTTGATTGCAAATCTCACCACCAAATTGAACACCTTTCTTTTTTTCTTTTTCTTTGGCAAATATATATGGCTGTGGACTAGTAAAAAGTGGTCTCTAACTTTCAAAATTATGTATAGTTTTAAGATTTAGTGTATCCATTTGGAGCTAAGCATCCATCTATGTCCATAATTTCTCCAGGGCTGTCATCAAATTATAGATAGAGATCTTGCATTAAAGCAATGTGTTCATGGAAAAACTCACTAAATACCCATTATCTCTACACAACTATAAAAGAACTCAAGACTGAGCAAAGATAGTTATGCAAACCAAACGCTTTGATTATCAATGGCGAAAATGCCAACATTGCTTTTACTATGTTGTCTTACCAACTTAATACTCGCCATACACAATGTTCTTGTGAACTCCAGTGCTTTAACATTCAGGTTGATCCATCCCCACTCTCCAGAATCGCCATTTTTTACGAGCAATATGACGAGTGAAGACAGAATCAGAAGTTCGATACTCCAGTCAAATGTACGCGCTCATTACCTAGCCAGGGCGTCACCCCCAGGTCTGCAAATGCAGATTAATATGCAGCTCTTTCTCTACATTGTCAAAGTTTCTATTGGAACATTCAAGACCCAACCACCATATAAAGAGTACTTCTTAGAAATGGACACCGGCAGCAGCCTAGTGTGGCTCCAATGTGAAGGCTGCACAAAATGTTTTAAACAAACACCAAAACCATTTCCCAAACAAGATTCCTCATCTTTTCACCCCCTTTTCATCAACAATAAATCGGCGTTCTACCAGTGTCTATATGCAGACGGCGACTCCACTCAGGGTATGCTCGCCACAGAAACGTTCTATCTCAAATCAAACACCGGTAGATTAGCAAGAGCTGAGAATGTGGAATTCGGCTGTGGCTTGCATAATGTTATGCGATATGGGAACTATAAAGACAACAAGATTGCGGGAATAATGGGACTAGGATCGGATGATCTTTCGTTTGTGAGGCAACTCGGTCCTCTGATCAAAGGCCGATTCTCCTACTGTCTTCCATTACTTTCAAGCAGAACACCATCCACATATCTAAGATTTGGTTATGATAGATTGCAGCCAAAGGATGCCAGAAGCACGCCAATGGACTCGAAGAAAGGAAAATTCGGTTATTTCATCGAGCTCCAAGGCATTAGCATTAACAAAACTAGGCTGAATATCAACCCGAAAGTGTTTGCATTCGCAAATAATGGTAGCTCAGAGGGCTGCATAATCGACACTGGGGCACCATATTCAAGGCTCGTATCACCTGCCTTTGACGTACTGAAACAAGAGCTGGAAAAGTACTTCTCCAAATTCAAGAATTTCAAGAGATTCAAAGGCAATTTGGGCGTTGAATTATGCTACATGTGGAACAAGTCTGAAGGATTCAGTAGACTACCTAGTATTACTTTCCATTTCCGGGGATCTCGCGCAGACTTCGTTATGAAGGCAGAGGCAGTGTTTGATGATAATCGGCTCCGCGGATGCTTTTGTCTGGCGATGCTTAGGGATGCAAAGATGTCTATTCTTGGCAGTCATCAGCAAACAAATCATAGGATCATTTATGATACAAGTAATAAGAAACTGGTCTTTTATCCTCAGGATTGTTCTAAGAATCCATAAGGTGATTAGACAGGCAGATTAATAAATTACTCTTGTTTGCATACATATCTCTGTTCATTCTGTAGTGTAAGAAACTCTTTTCCTTTTTCATGGAATATTGTCATAAATCTGAAAAAAATGGTTCTTTCTACTTTTAACCATAACTTCTTATTATCCCTAAGATTGTTATCAAATTACAAATGCAATAGGTCCATTAAATGTTATTTACTCAAAATAAGAAAACAAGTAATAACCATTATGTTGATGCAGCTACATATGTTCGCAGACACAGCACAACAAATCCAACACTTAGTACCAATGGAAAAACTATTACCATTGTTGTCACTATGTATTCTTGCTAACTCAATACCTACGGGAGGCAATACGACTCTGAACCCCGATAGTTTGACGTTGAGATTAATCCATCCACACTCATCAGAATCGCCTCTTTTCCGACATAATCTGTCATGTGAAGAAAGAATTAGAAGGTCAGTGTTACAATTCAACATACAACCTTCAAGTATGCAAACACACATTGATGTGCAGTTTTTCCATTACATCGTGAAAATTGGGATTGGAACATTCAACTCCAAACCACCATACAAAGAGTACTACTTAGAAATGGACACTGGTAGCAGCCTTGTCTGGATCCAATGTGAAGGTTGTACAAAATGCTTTAAGCAAACACCAAAGCTATTTCCCAAGCAAAACTCCTCGTCTTTTCGCCCTATACTAACTGATAACAAACCTTCATACTATGTGTGTGGGTACACAGATGGAGCTAGCACCCAAGGAGTGCTCGCCAAAGAAAAGTTTTATCTAAAATCAAACAATGGCGGATTAGCGAAAGTTGAAAATTTAAAGTTTGGGTGTGGATTGCAAAATGATATGCAATATGGGAAGTACAAAAACAACAAGATTGTTGGAATAATGGGGCTCGGATGGGACGATATATCGTTTGTGAAGCAACTCAGCCCTCAATTCAAAGGCAAATTCTCCTATTGCCTACCCGTTGTTTCAAGGAAAACTCCTAGCACATATCTAAGATTTGGAGATAATCTAATCCCCCATAAAAAATCTAGAAGTACGGCATTGTATAGAAACAAACAAAGTAGTTCTTACTATGTGGAACTGCAAGGCATTAGCCTGAATAAAACTAGGCTCCATATCAAGCAAGGTGTGTTCGCATTCAAGGACAAAGGAAGTTCAGGCGGCTGCATAATTGACTCGGGCACTCCATATTCAAGAATTGTCGCACCTGCATTTGACATATTGAAACTAGAATTAGAAAAGTACTTTTCAGGAATGAAGGACTTGAAGAAAACCAAAGGAGATTTGGGCCTAGAATTATGTTACGAGAGGAAGAAGCCACAAGGGTTCACTAAGCTTCCTGAAATCACTCTTCATTTGCAGGGGCCACAGGCGGATTTTGTTATGAAGGCTGAGGCAGCGTTTGAGGTTGTTGCTCGATTTTTTCCCATCCAGAGCCGTGAATACTTCTGTTTGGCCATGATTCGTGACAACGTGAAGTCCACTATTGGAGCACACCAACAAACTAATCATAGGATCATCTATGATACCAATAATAAGCAACTGGTTTTCTATCCAGAGGATTGTTCCAAGAATCCATGACATGCTATATACAAATGTACTATTATTTCTAAACAATGAATGATCTTGTGAACATTTAATGACTTGATGCTATTACTGGACCATCCACACTCACTAGAATCGCCTTTTTATCGAACTAATTTGTCCCAGTCAAATATATACATAAGCTAATTAATGGCCACAACATCATGCATGAAGATTGCACTCGTGGCGCATAGTTTGGCCAATACAACTTATTCCTATTTGCATTCATATATCAGTTGATTCTGTAGAGTAAGAAATTTTTGCAATTGTTCTTTTCGATCATATTTTAATTAATGAATATCAAAGAGCTGTGTTTGACTGGAATATATCGGTTTAGGAAGGGAAATCTAGCTCGTGATATTGTCAGATATGAGTATTTTGTTATGGAATATTATCATAAAGTTGAATTTCTCATGGTTAGAGGCCCTGCAGGTGCAAATTTTCTTATCAATTTCTATAAGAGCTTGCTAATGTTGAGAGATAGTCACAAAAGCTTTCAAAGAGAAATAAACTAACATCAACTTCCGATGTATCTTGCTCTCTATATTTTTGTCTTGCTATTGAAAGGGAACATATATGGACTGAAACTACCATTAATCCACCCGAAATCCCTTGAATCGTCAATTCTTGATAGCAGCCTAACCAACAATGAAGATAGTTATCAAAAAATCATACATCAATCCCATTTTCGAGATGTTGGCAAGATTAAGTCTTCGAACGTCACAAATCCAGAAATGATTCGTCCACAAATCAGTATACAATTTCCTTACTATTACATGGTAAAAGTCGGAATAGGGACTTTCAAAACCAAACCTTCCAATCAAACATACAAGTCATATTACTTGTACATGGACACTGGCAGTGATCTGCTATGGATGCAGTGTGAGGGGTGCAGGACTCCTGGTGGTAGATGTTTCCCACAGAACGAACCCGTATATCCAAATAGTGGGTCAAGCTCTTATCATGCTCTCCCTTGTAATAAACACAAATTGTGTGTTCATGATCAGTGCATCAACACTTCATGCTCGTATAACATTAGGTACTTAGACAACACCTCCTCTTATGGCCTTCTTGCTTCTGAAAAATTTGCTTTGAATTCAAACGTTGGACAAATCGAAATCTTGGAAAACTTGGCATTTGGTTGTGGGGTGGTTAACAAAAAGAGTTATGGTAATAGCAATAATCGAATTGCAGGGATAATGGGCCTCGGATGGGGTTCGTATTCCATTCTCAGTCAAGCTGACTCTCTAACCGAAGGTAAATTTTCTTATTGTCTTCCAGTGATCAACAAATACACTCAGAAATGGCCTAATACGTACCTGAGATTTGGTAGGGATGTAGCGAGACAGCCTAATTTAAGCATAACGTCATTACTGCAAAACAAAGACCAAACTGCTTATCATGTGATTTTACAAGGGATTAGCCTTAACAACAAAAGACTTAACATTTCTGATAAAGAATTCAAAATAAAAAATGATGGTTCAAGTGGCTGCATCATAGACTCTGGAACACCATTCTCAAGACTCATAGAACCGGCCTATATAGTATTGGAGAAAGCATTAAGAAGCTACTTTTCAGGCCAAAGAAACTTGAAGCCGTATAAAGGGCCTACAGGGTTCGATCTCTGCTACAAGCAAAACAAGCCCGGAGCATATAAAAACCTTCCTACGATGACCCTACATTTTCAAAGAGCAGATCTTGTGATTCAGCCAGAAGCAGTGTTTCTTGTTATGGATAGGATTGCAGCCAAAGGCGAATATTTCTGTTTGGCAATAATTCCGAATGATTTTATCACTGTAGTAGGATCATACCAACAAACCAACCACAGGTTTATATTTGATACGAAACATAAGCAATTGCTTTTTGGCTCTGAGGATTGCTCTAAAGATGCTTAAGTTCTACATTGTTATCAGGAAAGCACTTTCGTAAGAAAATTTTCAATTTGATTAATTAGTATGAAATATAAATAATTTAAACTTTCATTTTATCTTTTTGGCTGTAGTACAGCTTGAGAAGATGTAATTCTTGGCAACTCAAATTGCCTGAAGGGAAACACTAACATGGTTTAGTATGAGAATACTGTTTAGATGTGGAGACTGATCACCCTTCGACCCTTGGGGTCCCGCTTGGCAGCATTAGGTCTATTTCTTTATCAGTTTTAGACCTACAGACAGAGCAGTTTTGGGTCTGGCCCATTTGGCAGTATTAGGTCTTAGACAATTGTTATAAATACCTTCTTTGTATCTTGTAAACTTAAGTTGTAACAACAGGTCAATAAAATACCTCTTCCTTTCCGCCGTGGACATAGCACAATCACCCTAATTGTGTGAACCACGTAAATCTCTCTGTTGTTTATTATTTCGTGCGTTTTCTATTGTGTGTGTATTATCGATTTTACCTTAACAAGTGGTATCAGAGCTATGGCTGACGAAGGGAAGGTTAAAATCGATAAGTTTGAAGGCCAGGATTTTGCCTTCTGGAAGATGCAGATCGAAGACTATCTTTACCAGAAAAAGCTTCATCTACCTTTGGCTGAACAAAAACCAGAAAGGATGTCGGAGGCAGGTTGGAACCTGTTGGATCGACAGGCTCTTGGTGTGGTCAGATTGTCATTGGCGAAGAACGTTGCTTATAACATCGTCAACGAGAAGACAACGTTTGGACTGCTCAAGGCGTTATCCAATATGTACGAGAAACCCTCAGCGGCAAATAAGGTTTTCTTGATCAGGCAGTTGGTAAACACGAAAATGAAGGAGGGCGCATCCGTAACAGATCACATCAACGAATTTAATTCTATAATATCCAGGTTAGGATCGGTTGAAATTAAATTCGATGATGAAGTTCAAGCATTGTAGTTGTTATCTTCGTTGCCGGATAGTTGGTCTGGAACAGTCACAGCAGTTAGTAGTTCATCTGGAACCACTAAGCTTTCCTTTGAAGGGATTCGAGATCTGATCCTTGGAGAAGATATTCGGAGAAGGAGTGCAGGAGAAAGCCCTAGCAATTTACTGAGTACAGAGGAGAGGGGCAGAAAATCCAACAGAGGGGGTAATGGCAAAGGAAGACCGAAATCGAAATCAAGAAAGAGAGGTCAGTCTAAGACCAGGAAAGACATCACATGTTGGAATTGCAAAGAGAACGGACACTTCAGAAATCAGTGCCCAATACCAGCAATAGACAAAGGCAAGAAGGAGATGAATGTGGCAGAAGATTCTGATGATGCCTTGATTTGCAGTGTCGAATGCTCAATTGAATCTTGGATTATGGATTCAGGTGCTTCGTTTCATGCCTGTTATTGCAGAGAAGTGATGCAGAATTTCAGACCTTATAGTGGAAAGGTTCGGTTGGCAGATAATAAAAGCCTAGAGATCACAGGTATTGGGGATGTTTTCCTCAAGACTACTTTGGGTACAACCTGGAAACTGAAAAATGTGAGGTATATTCCATACATAAAGAAGATATTGATTTCGGTAGGACAGTTAGATGAAGAAGGTTACCACGTGAATTTTGGTAATCAGCAGTGGAAAGTATCAAAGGGAAACCTAGTTATTGGTCGTGGACACAAACAAAGTACTTTTTACATGGTTCAAGTGTCTGCAGATGGAGCAAATGCAGCAGTTGAAGATACAGGGGTTTCTACACTATGGCACCAAAGGCTTGGTCACATGAGTGAAAAGGGGATAAAGGTACTAGGTTCTAAAGGGAGAATTCCAGATCTTAAGAATGTGAAAGTTAATTTTTGTGAGACATGTGTTCTTGGCAAACAAAAGAAACTTTCTTTCGTCAAGACGGGACAACCACCCAAGTCTGGGAAGCTAGAGCTCATTCATTCTGATGTTTACGGACCCACAAAAGTTTCTTCAGTTGGAGGATCCCGGTTTTATGTTACCTTCATAAACGACTCCACGCAAAAGGTATGGGTTTATTTTCTTAAAAATAAATATGATGTTTTCTGCACATTTAAAAGGTTTAAAGCTGCTGTTGAGAACGAGACTAACTTGAAGATCAAGTGTTTAAAGTCAGATAATGGGGGTGAGTACAGCAAAACAGAGTTCATCGAATATTATGCTGAACATGGGATCAGAATGTTAAAGACAGTTCCAGAAACACCACAGCAGAATGGTGTTGCTGAAAGGATGAACAGAACACTGAATGAGAGGGCTAAGAGCATGAGATTGCATGCAGGTTTGCCAAAGATATTCTGGGCAGATGCAGTCAACACAGCAGCGTACTTGATCAACAGAGGACCTCAGCCCCCGTAGGGTTCAAGATTCCAGAGGAAGAATGGAAAGGTCGAGAGGTATCCCTTACTCACTTGAAAGTTTTTGGTTGTGTTTCTTATGTTCGTATTAAGGATGCAGATAGAGATAAACTTGAGGCAAAGGCAAAGAAGTGTACTTTTATCGGGTACGGGTTGGATGATATGGGCTACAGATTTTGGGATAACCACAGCAAGAAAGTTATCAGAAGCAGAGATGTTACATTCAATGAGAATGCCTTTTACAAAGATGATATTGCAGCAGGCTCAAGTAAAAGCAAACAACCTAAAAACAAACAACAGGTGGTGTTTGATGGGATAACAGAAGGCAACATAGCACAACCTGTCAGAACACTTGAGACAGGTGAAAGTTCAGGAAGCAGTGGGAGCTCAGTTTTTCCAGGAGGTTCTGATAATAGTGGGAGCATTGAAGACAGTGGGAGTTCAGAAACGGTAGTGCCAGAACCAGAAACTCCACATGTTAGATAGTCCACCAGAGTTCATAGACCTCCAGACAGGTATTCTCCATCAGTAAGTTATCTGTTGCTGACAGAGAATGGAGAGCCAGAGTCTTATCCAGAGGCGTTAAGAATGAAGGATTCCGTACAGTGGAAGAAGGCCATGGAAGATGAACTAGGCTCACTTGACAAGAACCAGACATGGTCCTTAGTCAAATTACCAGCGGGAAAGAAAGCACTATAGAACAAGGGGGTGTTCAGGGTTAAAGATGAGGCAGATGGCAGCAAGAGATACAAGGCCAGGTTAGTTGTCAAGGGGTTCCAACTGAAGAAGGGGGTTGATTAAAATGAGATCTTCTCACCAGTTGTGAAAATGACCACCATCAGATTGGTTCTTGGTATTGTAGCTGCTGAAGGTTTACATCTGGAGCAGTTGGATGTGAAGACAGCTTTTCTACATGGAGACCTTGAGAAAGACATCTACATGGCACAACCAGAAGGTTTTGTGGTGACTGATAAGAAGAACCTGGTGTGCAAACTGAAGAAAAGTCTGTATGGATTGAAGCAAGCTTCGAGGCAGTGGTACTTGAAGTTTGACAGCTTTATGCAGCGGAATGGGTACACCAGATGTGAGATGGACCATTGCTGCTACTTGAAGAATTTCAGGTCATCTTATATCATTCTCTTATTATATGTTGATGACATGTTGGTGGCTGGATCAGACATGGAGGAAGTTAAAAAATTGAAAGATCAGTTGTCCAGAGAGTTCGAGATGAAGGACTTGGGAGCTGCTAGACAGATTCTTGGCATGACCATAGTCAGAGAAAAAGGAGTTGGTACCTTAAAGCTTTCACAGCAGAAGTACATTCAGAGAGTTTTAGAGAAATTCAACATGACAGATGCTAAAGCCAGAAGCACGCCTTTGGGGAGTCATTTAAAATTCTCCAAGGAGCAATCTCCAAAGACAAATGAAGACAAGGAAGAGATGGCTAAAGTTCCTTATGCATCAGCAGTTGGTAGCTTGATGTATGTTATGGTATGCACCAGACCGGATATCGCTCATGCAGTGGGAGTTGTTAGCAGATTCATGTCTAATCCTGGTAAGGAGCATTGGGAAGGAGTCAAGTGGCTGTTACGCTACTTGAAAGGCACTTCTGAGGTTGCCTTGTGTTTCAAGAAGAAGAAGGTGGTCTTAGAAGGTTTCAGTGATGCTGATTTGGGAGGATGTACTGACTCGGGCAAAAGCACTACAGGTTATGTGTTCACTATTGGGGGTACGGCAATCAGCTGGATGTCCAGATTACAGAAGAGTGTTGCTCTTTCAACTACAGAAGCAGAGTATATGGCCATTGCTGAAGCGGCCAAGGAGCTGATCTGGTTGAAGAATTTTCTTTCAGAGTTGGGCATGGAACAGGAAGATTATGTCCTATATTGTGATAACCAGAGTGCAATTGATCTTGCGAAGAATCCAATGTTTCACAGCAGGACGAAACACATTAATTTGCGTTATCATTTCATTCGAGAGCAGATTTCTAATGGCACTCTAAATTTGAAGAAGATCCCTAGTACGAAGAATCCAGCAGATATGCTTACCAAGGCGGTGACAACAGAGAAGTTGAAGCTATGTATGGCTTCAACTGGGCTTCTAGAAACTTGAAGAGGAGGCGCGGAAAGGGAGAGAGAGAGTTAGTTTGGGTTTACAGAAGGTACATGGTTGTTTGGATGGCAGCAGAATGTTGATCGAGCCTCCAAGTGGGAGATTGTTAAGATGTGGAGACTGATCACCCTTCGACCCTTGGGGTCCCGCTTGGCAGCATTAGGTCTATTTCTTTATCAGTTTTAGACCTACAGACAGAGCAGTTTTGGGTCTGGCCCATTTGGCAGTATTAGGTCTTAGACAATTGTTATAAATACCTTCTTTGTATCTTGTAAACTCAAGTTGTAACAACAGGTCAATAAAATACCTCTTCCTTTCCGCCGTGGACGTAGCACAATCACCCTGATTGTGTGAACCACGTAAATCTCTGTGTTGTTTATTATTTCGTGCGTTTTCTATTGTGTGTGTATCATCGATTTTACCTTAACAAATACAACAACATATGGTTACTTATTGTTCTTCTTTTCATGTGAATGTACCATTCACCGAGCACATGAATACATAATTAATGACGATATCTTGAAGCAAAGAAGCATTCGTCTCTTTCCACTTGAGCTATCACACTTCGTCTATGAATACCTATCTGTTAAATTTATGAGGTAATGTTGCATTTAATGCTCCATATAAATGGAAAAGACCAGTAAATAACAATTATGTCATTGCAAGTATAAAAGAACTTGAGACATGACAAAGATAATCATGTAACTTCAGTACTCAAATTAGCAATGTCAAAATCACCAACCTTATTGTCACTATACTTCCTTTCCAACTTGGTCCTTGTACTAAACAATGTTTTTGTCAACTCTAATGGTCTGAAAATTAGATTGATCCATCCACACTCCTCCTTGTCACCTTTTTTCCAAGGTGATCTCTCCCATGAAAAAAGAGTTAGAATGCAAGCTACCCAATCCAATATACGTGCTAATTACCTGCCGAAAACTACATCTTCAACCATGCAAACAAGCCTTGATGCTCAAAATTTTCAGTACATTGTGAAAATAGGGATCGGGACATTCAAATCCGAACCACCCTACAAAGAATACTACTTAGAAATGGACACTGGTAGCAGCTTAGTATGGATTCAGTGTGACGGTTGCACAAAATGCTTCAAGCAAATAACAAAACCATTTCCTAAACAGAACTCCTCATCTTTTCGCCCTCTTCTCGTTAGCAACAAGCCTACATACTATGAGACTGAGTATGCAGATGGAGCAAGCACCAAGGGTATGCTCGCCCATGAAAGGTTTTATCTCAAATCAAACAAAGTCAAATCAACAAAAGTCGAAAACATAAAATTTGGGTGTGGTTTGCAGAATGATATGCAGTATGGGAGATATAATTACAACAAGATTGCTGGAATAATGGGACTTGGATGGGAGGAATTTTCATTCTTGAAACAACTTGGCCCTCAATTCAAAGGCATGTTCTCCTACTGTCTACCTGCCGTGTCAAGTAAAAAACCAAACACATATCTAAGATTTGGAGACGATACAATTCGCACAAAAAATTCAAAAAGTACCCCATTATTTAGAATGAATGGAACAAGCCCTTATTATGTTAAACTACTTGGTATTAGTGTTAACAACTCCAGGCTCAAAATCAAGCCAGAAGTGTTTGCATACAACAACAACGCTCATTCGGGCGGTTGCATAATCGACTCAGGAACTCCGTATTCAAGAATTGTGTCGCCTGCATATGATGCACTAAAACTGGAGCTAGAAAAGTACTTCTCCAAATTTAAAGACTTGAAGAAAATCAAAGGCAGCTTAGGCCTGGAAATATGCCACGAGAGGAGCAAGCCGATGGGGTATAATACGTTACCAGACATTACTTTTCATTTATCAGGATTACAAGCAGACTTTGTGATGAAGGCTGCCGCTGTGTTTGAGGTTTTTGGACGATCTATTCTTTTCAGGAATCGTGAATATTTTTGTTTGGCAATGCTTAGGGATGATAAGAGGTCCATTATAGGAACTTACCAACAAAAAAACCACAAAATCATCTATGATACTAAGAGTAAGAAATTAATATTCTATCCAGAGGATTGTTCTAAGAATCCCTGATCAGATGCTTTAGACAACATCTTTGTTGGAAGTTTCTAGAATAAATTCAGCAATGTAAGCTTCGAATGCATTCACATCTTATGTTATCTATTTAAGTATATCTATACATCCATCTCGACATTCCCCCCTTGGACTATCTCATTATTCCTTCATGTTCCCTATTATTGCTCCATAGTGTGTTTATATTTTAAAAAAACATAAATAAATTTATAATGTTATTTTTTATTAATAAATATTTTAAAATATAACTTTATTATTTATTGGTAAAGATAAGTAAAATATATAGTTTTGTATTAAAGTATATTTTCATTACGCTCCAAAATAAGAGTTTTGTATCTATAATAAATTTATTGATTTGAATTGAAAAACTTATTACTTAATCTTTATGTTGAGTCCAAATCCAATACAATTAATCGACACAATAAAATATTAAAATAATCACCTAAAAATGATTATATTTTTTGCATCTAATATTCATTTTAATACCTTCGATATGGATGTAAAATTTAAAATCATGAAAAGAAGATTAACTTAAAATATTATACGTAAAAACCTAATAGAAACGAAAAGTTGTTTTTGTTTCAAAAAATTTAAAAAATTCAAAACAAAAAGTTGACGCATCATTTTTTAAAAAATATTTTAATTTTTAGAAACTGGAAAATGAGAGAAAAAAGTTTGATTTGAACTATTTTATTATTATATAGTATAGATATTTAGTGGTTTCTTTTCCTTTTTATTATTTTTCATAAATTTGAAAATACTTATTTTTTGTCCGAAATAGCAAAAATAAAAATAAACAAGTGAGAGGAAAAATCTTAAGTTTTAAATAAATGGTCAGTAGAATCTTAAGTTGCTATTTGAGAGAGAGATTGATTCATGTAACTTTTGAAATACCATCATATTTATTCCCTCCAACTTGTTAATGAAAATTAGTGTTGTTATTATTATTAAAATATATATATATAATAGTGATCCCTGATTTTCGGATACTAAAACTCCTCTGCATTTGCTACTAGAGTAGACATGGGCACGATTCCAGTTCCAAACTGGAACTGCCGGTTTGAACCGTCAATCAACGGTTCGGTTCAACCGTTGATTCAGTTTCGGTTCCAAATCGGAACTGAAACCGTCGGAGTAACGGTTCGGTTTCGGTTTCGATTCGGTTCCAGTTCCGGTTCGAATTTGAAAATTATAGCCGTTGGAGATCAACGGCTGAGATTAAATAGTCGTTGATCTTCAACAGCCGAGATTGAAGAACCGTTGGGAACCAGTGGTTCCGGTTCGGAACCGGAACCGGTGGTTCCCAACGGATCTTTTGTTTTTTTTTCCTATAAATACCCCTTCCTACTCATTTTATTTCACAATATATAATCTCTCTCAAATCTTATGATCTCTCTCAATCTCTCTAAATGTCTCCCGACATCTTTCTCAATCTCTCTCAATTATCTTGTGATCTCCCTCAATCTCTCCCGATTATCTTGTTATCTTTCTTAATCTCTCTCAATCTCTCTCCCGATTATTTTGTCATTTTTCTCAATCTCTCTCAATTATCATTATCTTTATCTTCTTTCTCAATCTCTCTCAAAATGTCGAGCTCAAGCCAAAGAGGACGTGGAGGTAGATGATCATCTTTTTTATCTCGACAAGCAAAAGGAAAAGCACCTATGCCGACGAGTACAAGTGCCGGAACCGGATTACCACCACCATCTTCATTGGTTCCAAGGTATCTCAATCTTGATGGTGAAGATATTGAAATTCCGATCGAGTGGCAAGAAGATTTTGAAGCTCAATTAGGTTTGTGTTTATTTTATAAAATATCTCTCTTAAATATTATTTTATACTTTTTTATTTTAAATATCTCTCTCAACTATATATGGTTAATAATTTATTATGATTATCAATTTAGGTGCACAAAACGAATCTACCAAAGAAGAACGTCTTCCAACTCAAGAGAGTCAAAGTCAAAGTACGCGGCAAACTCAAAGTGGACGAGATGAGGCATTAAGATCGGATATATTTGCCGTTCACTTCAAAAGAGATATGCAAAATAATAAAGCAATTTGCAACTATTGCGGGATGGAATATGTTTATAAAAAAGGAGGAGGTTATGGCACGCTAAAAAAACATTTGCAACTTCACCATCCGAACAAAGTCAGAAACGATCGGCGTCAAACACAAATACCTCGTGGAGGATTCTCCGGATTCACCGATGAATCACAAGGTACATCTTCTTTATTTAAATATTCCGAACCAACAATGAGAAAATATTTATCAAAAATGGTTTGTGGCATGTCTTTATCTTTTAATTTTGTTGAGAATGATTTGTATAAAAATCTTGAATCATTATCAATGAACCCTCAAGTGTCCGGTGTTTCACGTATAACATTAGTTCGTGATATTGAAAAAATTGTAGGTGAATTTAAGTTGTCTTTAATTGATATGTTTAATTCTTTACAACAAAAAGTTTCAATTTGTGCGGATATATGGACAGATCATTGGAGAGAACATAGTTTTTTAGGACTTACTTGTCATTGGATAGATAATTCATGGACAATGCAAAAAAGATTAATTGCATATAGAGAATTTGATCAAACACACACAGCCGCAAATATTTCTCATAAAATTCATACTATTTTGCAAGAATATAATTTAGTTACAAAAATTTTTTCTATTTTATTTGACAATGCTAGTGCTGATACTGCTAGTTTGTCATTATTAATTCAGATTTGTCAACCATCATTTAAGGGTAGATTTTTTCACATTAGATGCATGTGTCATGTTTTGAATTTGTGTGTACAAGTTGGCATGAAACATTTTAAAGCATATATAGGTCCTATTAGATTAGCAATTGGACATTTAGCTAGACATGCAACTTTATGCAAAAAAATGGAGAAGATTTTGTAAAGCATTTGGTATGAGTGCACCCAAAAAAATCACTAAAGATGTGCCTAATCGTTGAAATTCAACATATAAAATGTTGAATTCTTCTTATGAGATTAGAAATGAATTATGTACATTTTTTTCACAAGAACAATTAGGCATTCATTTATTTCCAAGTTCATGGGATACATGTGTTGAATTAATATCTCTTTTGAAAGTTTTTAAAAATGCAACGGAAGAATTATCCAGATGTTACTATCCCACTTCTCCTTTAGTTATAGATCGTTGTGTTAAAATTGCACTTATTTTACCATCAAATTATTCGCATGACACTTTACAAAATTGCATTGCAAGCATGAAAAGTAAATGGTTAAAATATTATCAAGAAATTCCCGATTTATTTTTAGTTGCAAAACTTTTAAATACTAAAATTAGAGAAGATGGTTTAGAAGAATTACTAAGAATGTATTATGATGCATTATTTTCGGTTAAAGATGATGACACTCCTAATCCGCATATAATTGTAGGTAACACAAAACAATTACTTTATGATTATTTTAAAGAATATAAAATTTATTATGGTGATAGTTTAAATAGTGCAAGCGGTCACGGAAATGAAGATATTGGTGGAGGTAGTTCGGTTTCGGATCAACCCGATCATCATCAAGATCCAAACTTTGAACACCTTAATCAATATTATAGGTTTTATGATATTAGAAAATTAAAAAAAAACCTAGGAGTAATAGTCTTTATCAAGAATTAGATAATTATTTATCTACTACTTTTAAAGACTTTGGAATTGATACACCTAACGAGCTTTTGAAATGGTGGTCTCGAAGAGCAAAAAACTTTCCTATTTTATCACTAATGGTAAAGGAAATATTTGCGTACCCGGCATCCACCTTCTCGGTTGAACAAGCATTTAGCACCGGCGGTTACATTTTGGATCTTCGAAGATCCAATTTAAAGGTGGAAAATCTAGAAAATAAAGCTTTACTTCATGATTGGTCAAACGCCGAGGTAAGAAAACAAGAAGTAAATTTTGATGAAGAGGATGAGGATGAAGATGGAAACGAGTATTCGACCACATCCGGGAGTGGTTGAGTCACGCCACTTCTTACAAGAAGGTAAGAGAACTACGTCGACTTTGATTCCTCAACTATGAGGATATGTAGGCAACTTAATTCTAAATTAGAAATTAAATTTTAATTTCTAATTTATAGTTAAGCTCAAGTCCTTTTTTTTTCTCTCTACTATTTTTTTTTTAATATGTTGTAATTGAAAACTTATAAAGTTGTAATCTCTTGTTAAAAGAAGTAAATATTTTTAGGTAAGTTAATTTTTTTGTTGTAACTTTTCTATTTTTTTTTAATTTTATTATAAGTTGTAAAGTTAAGTTTTGATTGTTGTAATTTTTTTTTGTAAAATGTAATTATTTTAGTTAAGTTAACTATATATTCAATTCAATCTCTTGTGATAATCAAATTCAAAAGACCAAAATTATTTTTGAAAGTTATTAACAGAAAAAAAAATATCGTGGAACCGGAACCGAAACCGGGGGAACCGCCGGTTCCGGAACCGGAACCGAAACCGGAACCGTATATATAGCGGTTCGATTTCGATTCTGCCTTCCGCGGTTCCATAACCGAAACCGAAACCGTGGAACCGTGCTCATGTCTAGACTAGAGTTTACTATGTAATTGTGTTTGTTTGGCACAATATGATTTATTTAATTAAATATATTTATTTATTTAAAAAAAGTATTTATTGAATTTATTACCCTCTCCATTTTAGGAAAAAATAGTTTTATTTCAGGAATATTTTTTATTTTAAAAAAGAACTATATTTTAAAAAATAATGTCTCGTTTATTGACATGGAAATTTAATTTTTTTTTATTTTACAAATAAATAATATATGGTTGAATAAGTCAAATCAATAAATAAAAAATTATATAAATGCATATAATTTTTGAAAAATTGCATATTTATCAAATTGATTAAAAAAAATACTATTATAAAATCATAATATATTTTTTAGGAAAGAGAAAGTATCTGCTTATTTATTAATTTAAAAAATAAGACTTATAATATTTGCATTAAATTGAAGGTTGTTGAGCAGCTGGGTTATTTCCCCCGAATGAGGCAATCAAAGTAACGGCTACACGTGTGACCTATAAATTAATAAAGAAATAAGAAAAAAGCATTTGAACCCAAACAGGTCCACTGTATCAAATTGGAGGAAAGCAAGGACAAAAATAATACCATAATTAAATTGTTGGCTCACTTTTTATCGTACACTTGCACCAATAATTTAGGTTATTCTAACTAACCTATACACAATTAAACACGTCCACTCCACATCCCACCTCCTTAGTTACTAGTATATCTATAATATATATATATATATTGAAGATTATTTAAATAATTTTAAGCATTTTAGTATTTTATTAATAAAGAAACTTGAAAATTATAATTTTGTACAAATATACATATTCATGTTATTTATAAGAGTATTGCTTCTATAATAAATTGATTGATTGTATTAAACATTAAACTTTAAAAAAAAATCTAATATTTATTAGCTCAAATTCAATATAAATAATCAATAAACAATAAATATTAAAATTTAACCTAAATAATAAATTTAAAATCTTGAAAATATGTTTAAGAGGGTGTTCGGCTCAGCTTACTGAAAATTTATTATAAGCTTGTAAGCTCTTATAAGATGTCATTAAAGTTTATAAGATGTTTCATTTTATTTTGAAAATAAGTTAGTTGAACTGGATGGTTAAAATAAGATATGGAGATTATATAATGTTGGTAATGACAATTTTATAATTAAAATGATTAAATTTGAAGGAAGCAATTAAAATAAATTGGAGTCTCCTTAATATTTTTTTAAGCTACTAACATTTTATTTTGAGATGGAATATAATTTTATTTTGATTATTTTATCAAACATTTTTTAAGGAGCTTATCCGATAAATAAAAAAAAGTATATATATATATATATATATATTAATAGCTTACAAGCTTTAAAAAATAGTCTCTAAATTAATATATTATACATGAAAAATAGAGTACTAGCAAAATTCAGCCCACTTAACTCGATACAATTAATAGGCCGATCTTGGGCCAACCCATGATGAGCTAGGTTAGTGCTCAGTCGAATCGATTCAACTCGTTTAAAAACTTTAGTTGTTATACAATAATTTTTTTTTTTTTTTTGTAATTAATTTGAAATACATATATTAACATTGGAAAGCCTATAAAAAATAGTAAAATTGCTTTGACTTATATTTCTTTTCAAGTTTGGTTTAAAAAACGAGAGTAACACGAATAACACATAAAATAAATATATTAAATTATTGTATTTTGGGGTTAGATTGGAATAATTAAATGTATCGTGTCAAATTCATGTAGTTGGTGAATCATGTGTGTCTCCACTCCACCCAACGAATTATGTGACCTATTCATGGATCCATTTTCTAGAATGATGCTCGACCCAGTTTAATTATTATATGTCAAAATAAATGAATCAAATTTAAACTTAATAATATTTAGTTTGTTAGCTCATGAGCGAGCTCGTGAGTAGGCTTGTAAGAATAGTTTGAAATTTTATTTTATAATTCATACACAATTATTGATTAATTTAGAAATGTCTAATTAAAGTCATTTGTTGGAATAAAATTATTAAATCTTTGCCGGTCATAAAATAAAAGTTTTATTTATATAATTATTTTACATATAGTACAAAAATCAAGATATTTTTTTCCAAATAGAAGGGGTAAATTAAAGTAAATATACGTTATATTTTTCATAATATATAGCTTTTTAAAAAAAATGAATTAATGCATAATTTAATTTATATTTATCATGTTCCTATATGGTCAATAAAATCTATTTAAACTTTTAGCCATGAGTATATTTTAAATATTAAGTGTTTTTCAACTCAACTGATAAACGAGTTAAACTCAAAAATTTAAATCAGCTCGATCCAATTAGACCTTGTGAACTCTGAATCATCAAAACTCAAAAAGATGATACAGTTCATCTTATTCGTTTGTTCGATTTGAAAAACTTTATGGGAGTAATTAATTAGTCATCCTATACAGAGATTAATATAGCCAATCTTTCTTACAATAATGAATCTCAAACTAATGGTTCTTATGAGTTGTAGAGAAACATAGGACCACATTGTCAGCAATATTCTCTGCCCTAATCTTGACTAACCCTCAGATTGTTAGGATTATTTCAACAGCAAAATGTGATATGTTTGTGAGGTTAAGTATTTTCTTGTTTGACTGCCTCATCAACATCATTTCCTCATCTATGAAACATCATTTTAATGGTGATAATTTGAGTATGAGTTTGGATTTTTTATTTTCCAACACGTTTTGATTTACGACATGGACTGTGGTGTTTCTAGGTCATGTGTGTGGTACTTCTATCAATAAATTATGATATCATCTTTATTAACAAGGGGGTCGGAAAAAATCATTATTAATATATAATATATTGATAAAATAAAATATGAGGTTGCAATATGAGAAAAATAGACAATCAATATAACATATATACTAATAAGATAAAATATAAGAAATATCAAGTAGTTTTGCGCACCCAATGCTTGTTCTTTTTTCATGCAAATGAGTTCATCCGATCCATAAAAATCAAAATCTTGCAAATTTAGCACCCGAAATGGTTTTGCCCCACGTTCACATAAACTGATATTATTTTCGTTTAAAAGTAATATTTTTTAGATTATTAAAAGAGATTATTTTTTACGATAAAAATACTACTTTGATTTGACTAATTGCAAAAAGATTTAGTCAAAATCATAATATTTTTTCAAGAAAAATAATACTTTTATCATGAAAAAGTAATATTTTTTTAGTATACCTTTATTTCAAAAAAATATTAAGTCCAAAACACGTACACGCACGGTAGATGCCAAAATCGTACACTTTTATCATTTTTTATGAGATTAAATCTATTGTATATAAGAAGATCCATATATTTGTGCATTTAAGTTTTGGGTGTTGAAAAATAGGCAATCATGCAACTATGAATAGTATGAAGGGCAAATTAGGTATTATCATAAACCGAACAAATTGCCAAATATATACTCATCGTATAGAAGATAATTCCTAACCAAAAAAGGAAAGCATTATTCATTATTAATCCTTTAATATCTCAATGATTATTCCAAATTCTTAAAACTCCTTCCTAAAATAGCAATATAAATCTTTTTATCTAATACGGGTTAATCCGATTTGCATGCATTTAACTTTTAATAGATTGTCGTTATTCACATGCAAGAATGATAATCTATCATTGTACAATACCATATTAATTTTCTTATCACTCAGAAACTAATTCATTTTTTTTTACATTTCATAATTTTTTTTTCAATTGTAGTAATTAATTACAATCTGTTGAAAACACAGAATATATTATTTATCTAATGGAATAATTATATGTTTATACACAATAAAACCCATTTAAATTAATATCCCTGAGACCAAACAAAATCTATTAATTAAAAAAGGTATTAATTTATCAATAAATTAATACCTTTTTTAATTATTAGAGTGAATGCTTAAATTTTTTCTTAAATCAAACTAAATTCAATCATTATTATAATCTCCAAATAAAAATATTATTATAAGAAGGATATATTTTATATCTTACAATTGAGTCCTATTTTGATAGAATGCCTCAATATGTAGATTTTAATTGTAAATTTATTAGATTATTAATTGTATATTATCATTTGTTATTTATATAAATATTTAATTCAAAAGCTAGTATTTTATTATTTTATTAAAAAGTATTAATTACTTCTATAGAATTGGAACTAATAAAAATTATTATATTAAAAAATTATTAATTTATCGAGTATTAATTTAAAGATGATTTACTGATTTTTAGGCAAAGGGGTTAGAAAACGCCTGTCATATTATTTATTATAAGAGGGTTAAGTTAGTAAATATGAACCCCTATTATTTGCTTCAAAGTATAGACAAGCCACAAAAGTCGTTCTAGGTATAAATAGAATTTTAGTTGGCCAATACTCTCACATCATCTCATTCTCTCTCTACAATTTTTATTTTTTTTTATCAAATAATTAAAATTGTTTTTGCTTCTTTGGATTACAATTTGACATTGTGCCACATGCATTTGTGCTACCTATCTAACTCAATAAACCAAAATTTATAAAATATATATTTGTTACTATATTTGACAATATATAAAATTGAAAGACCTAAAATTGGTCCAAACATAAAGAGAAATTTGTAGGAATGTAAAGATTGACACAAATATCTTATATCAGAAAAAAAAAATCTTAAAATAAAAATTTATAAAAAATGAATAAAAACAATTTTAAAAACAAAAAGAATCAAATGTTAAAATAAGAAAAAGAAACATATAATTAATAATAAAAAATGGAAAAACAAATCATGAGAGACTTTTTAGAGAAATTGAAAATCCTGAAAAATGAATAACTTAATACAAAAACTTTAAAATAAACAGAAATAGAAAACCTCAGAAAAGATATGAGGATTAAATATTTTTAAAAAATTCTTTAAAATGGTCTCAAACAAATTTTTTTCGTTTGCATCTCTAGATACTAATAAATACGATCGAAAAAACTAAAATTTATGAAAAACGAGACAAAAAAATTATTTGAACGTGAGTATTGACGAATATTAATGTTGTATTCATAGTAAAGCGATATTATGCACTTTAAGAGGCCTTTCATCCTTATCTTCTTACCTCTAAAAAAAAGAAAAAATTATTTATTTATCTATTTTCCCTTTCTCTTGATTTAATGATTTTTCATAAAATTAGTGTGGGATGACGAAAATGGGCTGGAGTGCAGTGCATGAAGAAAAGTAGCCATATCAAAAGCGAAAGGCAATCCTTGTAAAAGTGGGAGTTAGTTTAAAAGAATACAAAGAAACGCAACGGAAGTGGGGCCCGCCTCAATCATTCTCGCAAACAACAGCCGTCCATTTTTTACTCTAGAAACAACCGTGACCGTTGTTCACCTCTATGTCTATTTCTTCACGGAATCAAACGGGTCAGCTGGGCCATCATGAAATATGAATCCGCCTCACTCAATTCTTTTACAAGTAAATTTTCCTACTAATTGTTTTCATTTAATTTGCTTTAACTTGTTCTAAAATTTACTTTATTTATACCACCAAACTTATTAATGACTTTTTTCAAAGAAAATATCAAAACATAATGTATAACTTTTTTTCCAAAAAAATAATCATGTTTAAAAAATATCTCGTTTTATTAGTTAAACTAAAAAAATTAACTTTTTTATTTCTCAAATTTTTTTATATAATTGAATAAATTAGATCAAAGAATAAAACAGATTTAATAAATACGAATTTAGAATTTTGGATGGTTGTACTTTCACTAGTTGATCAAAATAAAATATTATACTTTTAATTTTTTTTATTTTTAAGAGATAAGTGAGTTTCTTATGCATCGACTGCGTCTTGCATCGATCTATTGTATTACTTGTTTAGTTAAAATCATTACTAGTTATTTTAGGTATTAAATCAGTAGTAATATTTTTCAAGTAAAAAGTAATACCTTTTAATCAACCAGGTAACATTGTAGATCAGGTTAACAATACGTACAAAAAAGTATACATTAATTAATTTAAGAAAGACAAAGATGTAAGACTAATATCAATTGCACCAAGCAAAAGAATTAGTACCACAAAGTAGAGCATGAAACTGATCAAAATCTTATTCTTTGCAAGAACACAAATTTTGTCTCAAATTTATGAGATTTCCCTAATCCACACCATATTCACTCTTTCTCGAGTAATCGACATTACATAAAAATTGGTACCACCTCCCTGGTCCCTAGATACATAGTGGCGGTTTATTTACCCATACACGTATTATCGAGAGGCCAGACATCAAGCCACTCGAAATGGAAGGTCGTCCAAATATTACATAAAATCGAAAAATCTTTCTTTCGAACACTTATTCCAATTTTTCCTAACTTTCTAGGTTTTAACAAATAGGGCATGGACATACATAAAAATGATTTAAATGAATGCGAGCCTCAAATACAAGCTTTCCAGTTCAACCCTAACTAACTCCATAGCTTGCCTCTACTGATCAAGAATTTCAGAAATTTTGATCAACTCACTTTTCTGAGGGCTATATAAATCTCACCCAATTCGACAACTTTTCTCTCATCATCAAAACCAAACCTTGGACTCTGTAAACCAAGAACTTCACTATCAAGAATGGATTCCCGCATGGCCAATGTTTTTGGCATTCTTGGTACCAACTTCATCTCTTTCTTCCTTATATTTTCCGATAGTTTTAAGGATTTACGTTATCTACTACCCTCTTCATCATCTTAACTCACTTTGGTTTTTTTTCTTTTTGAAGGAAACATAGTGTCGTTCTTGGTTTACTTGGCTCCAGTGTATGTAAACGACCCATTATTTCTCTACTTTTTCATTTTTTACTCTGGCGCGACAAAAAAAATTGATAATTCTTTTTTTCTTTTTTTATTTGTTTCGTAATGTTTCAGGCCAACATTTTATAGGATATGTAAGAAGAAATCTACAGAGGGATTTCATTCAGTCCCTTATTCTGTCGCATTATTCAGTGCCATGCTCTATTTATACTATGCTCTTCTGAAGCAAAACGCGACCCTACTTTTGACGATCAACGGTACCGGATGTATCATTGAGCTTGTCTACTTGACAATCTACATGATCTATGCGACCAAAGAATCCCGAGTCAGTATACTCGATTCTTAACCACCTTCCTCACAATTTCATCAAAATTAAATGATAAAAATAACATAATTTGATCATCATAATCAATCAAAATATACATTTTGCTATTTTTGCAGGTCTTTACCACAATTCTTATCCTCTTATTTAACATTGTTGCGCTAGGACTTATCACATCACTAACACATTTCCTAGTGCACAAACACGAACAACGCCTCAAACTCGTCGGCTGGATCTGTGCTGTCTTCTCTGTCAGCGTCTTCGCCGCTCCTCTTAGCATCATGGTACCTTTCTATCCTACTATTTTATCAATTCCCTCATTTTTTTTCTAAGAAAAACAAAATTTCTTATATTCCAATTCCCATGTTCACGTCGTTGGTGTAGAGACAAGTCATAAAAACAAAGAGCGTCGAGTACATGCCGTTCACATTGTCCTTCTTTCTCACCATATGCGCGGTGGTATGGTTCTTCTACGGTTTTGTCATACATGATTACTACATCGCCGTGAGTGCTTATTCATCTCACAATTTTTTTCCTATTCTTTTTCTGGAAAACTATATTTTCTTAGAAAAAAATTGTTTTTCGTATTCAGGCACCAAACATCGTGGGATTCGCATTTGGGATAACACAGATGATCTTGTACATGGTGTACAAGAATAAGAACATGGGGCAGCTGCTAAAACAACAGAATCCACCTGGAGGAGCAGCTAAGGTTCATGACATTAACCATCATCCAACTGCAGATGGACATGTAACAATTGAACTTGTTTAACTGATTAGTAGATAAGGAAAAGACAATTGGGATTTCTAACAATATTTGTATGGATTAATTATATCCATACATATCTATAAATATATATATGTATTGTGTAATAAAGCCCAGATTGATGAGCATTGCATTTTAATATATATTCTTCAGTCTTGTATTTTTCTAGGTTTTGGTACAGAAGAAAACCGTTGTTTGATTCTTGTTAAATATATATATATATATATATATGTATGTATGCATGGTAGCATGTCGGTATTTCTTGGCATCATAATGATAAAGTTTTTGATCATATATTATGAAAAATTCCAAAAAATATAAAAATTTATTCATCACGAGACTATTTTCATTCATTCGTCGACTCTTTTATTTTCCCACAAACGGCGCCATTTGGAATTAGATGAAATTTTCCCCATGAGAGGCCTCCTATAAATGTTTTGCAATCATTTTCTTACAAAATTTGGTAAGAATATAAAGGAATAAGTTAAAACTTCACTGTCATATCATCAGTTGGGCTAAGTTGTACTGCAAGAATAATTTCACTCAATTTCCCTAGATATAAACTGCCCTTCAGGTGGTTACACTCAATTCTATGATTTTGCTTTCTTTTAATTAGTAAGATACTAAATTTGTTTAGGCGTCAGAATCCTCTATATATATATATATATATATATATATATATATATATATATATATATAACTAATTTATATTATTCATGTAAATATTTTTGTTGTTAAATCTTATTCTATCTTGATAAGATCATGCTATATAAAGTTAATTACTTTTCATTATTTCAATATCTCTATGGTATAGTTTTCTTTTATATATTGACATCATATTGATATTTTCGACCAAAATTTATATTTCACGGTTTAAAATAACTGACGCTTTAGATTTATTTATTTATTTTTACAGTTTTCAAGATAGGAAGTAATGTTTCTTCTTAATTTAATTTTAATTTTGTTTATAAATGTATTTTATAATGTGTCATTTTTTCAATAAATCATTAATGTTTCTTTCCTATTAATTAAGAGTGTTTAATTTGTTCTTAAAATGTTGTTGGTTTTTCTAAAATGAGAAATACTTTGCATTGGAAGGTGTAATGAGGTGTATTGTGATGCATTTGTATTATGCATCACATCTTATTTATTTGTAAGAGAATACTAACCATTTAGACTAAAAAATGCGTGAGATAGATGTGTTTTTATAAAACGGAGCCCAAATTTATTTATTTATTTATTTAAATTTAATTTTTCTTAAATTTGAATCCCAAGGGTTCCTTTTCTTTTTTTATTTTAGGGTTTTAAGACTTTTTTTTTTTTTTTCCAGTTTCTTAGGGGTTATGTTCTCTTTTCCATAATTTCTTAAGAAATTTGATCTCACCGTAAGTGTTAATTAGCCATATTATTATAGTTTAATATACATTAAAAAGCCAACGTTGAATTACAAGAGAAATATAGGCGGGAATGCATGCGTCTTGACTCTGACTTCCACATAAAGTAATGTTAAGATCAGGCCTTAAGCCCTACTCGCCCACCCATTTATTATTTTTCTATTTTCACAAAAAATATATTATAATGATGATGATGATGATGATATTTTAATTATTTTTTAGAAAAAGGAAATCCTATGAGGTTTTGAGCACATAAAAGATGAACTTTTTTTAAACAACATTACGGTTGAGTTATTCTAATACACCTGAGTATTTTTATGTAAATTAAGTATATCATTACTTAAGTTGAGTATATATTATGTATCTAAATATCCTTGTCAATGCCATTAAATGATCTCTATTTGGATTACTTGTAAATCGATTATGTTTGTTAACTAAGCATACAATGTCAATATGTGTACAATTCGTTAGGTATATCAAATTGTCAATTAGTCTTGCATGCTGAAGAAGGACAAGTACCTATTGAACATGCTCGACTAATTAATTATTTGTAGTAAATAAGGAAATACAATTTTAATATGATGCAATATTGTATGCATTTTCTCTGTATATATGGTATAACATGTCAAGATTGATGGGCATTGCATTTTCTCTTTATATAAAGTATAACATGTCAAGATTGATGGGCATTGCATTTTCATTGGTCATGTCTTGTATTTTTCTAGGTTTCGGGAAAGAAATAAAAATGGTGTGGTGATTATTGTTATGTTTGATTCTTATTATATATAGCAGTCTGAAGGTATTGTTTGTCATCCATTCAAAATAAGTTGAATCAATTGCGTGTTTTAAATACTTGATTTGGTAAACTCTTTAAATAGATTAAATGTGTGTAGTAAGTAGAGAGGAGCATTTTCGATAAATTTGTGGTATGAAATATTCAACGTAAAGTTTGATGAGATAGCAAAGGAAAAAGAAGTATGAATGAGACAAATCGAAAAAGGAAGTTTCAAAAATATGGCGAAGAATGCGTCTTCGAATCTGAAACTCCACAGATAAAAAGATAAGAGATCTTAACAACCTACTCACCTAACCATTTTTTTTTTTTTTTCATTTTTCTAAAGATTATCTTTTATAAAAAAAATTAAAAATAAAATTAAAAATAAAATTAAAAACAAAAACAAAACTGCTTTTTGATCCCATAATTTTTTGAAAAGTGTGAGTCCCTCATGTTTTGTGTTATAATGTTTTCTATGATCATCTCCAGCAGTGCCCTGGAGTGGTGAAAAAGTAAGAAATGCAGACTCCAATGCGCTAGAGCCTGTGTCATTGTGATATTTTTTTTATTAATTAAAATATGGCATAACTCTGTTTTTTTAATTATGTTTTGTTACTATATTTTATATATTTATTACTTTCTTGTATCTAATAATAAAAAAAAATTTACAATTAATTTAGTTTAGTTAATTTTAAAATTATTTTAATTAAAAATGATAAAAATAATAAAAATATGTAATTTTAATTATAAATAAAAATAATACAACAAATTTTTTGTTTTATAATTAATTTAGTTTAATTAATTTTAAGATTATTTTAATTAAATATGATAGAAAAAATAATAACAAGATGTAATTTCAATTATAAATAAAAATAATACAATAAATTTTTTGTTTTATAATTAATTTAGTTTAATTAATTTTAAGATTATTTTAATTAAATATGATAAAAAATAATAAAAAGATGTAATTTTAATTTTATATATAAATAATACAATAAAATTTTAAATACTACACATTAAATTATTATTCTACCATAAAAATTAAAAAATAGATAAAAATACAAATAGACAAAACATACAATTACAACTAAAAATTATAAAGTTACATACAAAATATAAAATTACACAACATAATTAAAAACACAATTACTTAATAGAAAATACACATGATACTAAATTAAGAACATAATTTCTAATAATCAGAAAGACCACCTCCAAACTCTCCAATGTCCTGAAAAAAATTTCCAAACACATTAAATATATTCGGAAGTGGATTTGTTGGCTCGGCTTGTGTCCTCCTCTGCAGACTTTTTTGTTGCTCCAACCTTAAGTATTCATGTAGTGCAGGATCAACAACAGTGTCTAAATTCATCATTAAAGTTGTATTCTCCTCTTTGATCCTTTCTCATTCATTTCTTTCATTGTACCTCGCTATCTCACAATCTATCAACTCAATTTCACGAGCTTTTAACTCATTCTCACAATCTTTTCTTGAGGCTGCGCTTGCAGTGAGACATTTTCTTGTTTTATCATTTGTACAAAATCATCATCATCATCATCTTCTTTTTGTTTCTTTTTAAGTTTTGACTTTTTCACCCGCTCGGGTCTTTTTGACGAAGAACCATCAGCACTGCTAATGTTTTCGTCATTTAAATCAATAGAAAATGAAAACAAAGAAGGATTAGGGAAAAGAGGGGACTTTGAAAAAATTTCTGCAGTTAGCTCTTCAGCTTGCACAAACGGTTTTAAAATCGGCCACACATGGTCGAATTTGAACCCAGCCTCATATCCTTTCACCGACCTCATAGTCTCATTTGCACGCTTCAACTATATAATTTAGAAACATAATTGAAATCAAAATATTCAATTTGATAAATGAAAAAATAAAATATAAATAACAACTTACAATTGTTTGTTCACTTGCACCACTAGGATTCAGCAACTCAATTTATTGCAGACACCCATTGAATTTTCTCACATGTTTGAGAATGGTCTGCATGCAACATTGCAATGATTGTTTGTTACGATCTTTCATCCGGTGCTTGGATTATCGAAGTTGTATTTTTCTGTAACACGACTCCAAAATAGATCTTTTGGCTAATTTATTCCCACAATTGGATCTTGTGAGATTTCGAGATAGACACCAGCAAGGTGTCAATCTTCAGCTGAAGTGTAGTTAGTGGTGCGTGGCTTAGACATTTAAGAGAAGAAAACAAAAAATGTGTAGATAAAAAGGAGTTGGAGAAGTTTATGAGAAATGTACTGTGGTATGACGCCTATTTATAGAAATTCATAGAAAAGCATATAATAATCCAACGGTTGTCATTAAAAGCACACAGCTTGTGCTTTCTGCAACTATTTTTCCAATTCAGAAAATTGGTGTAGGGTTGAGATTTAAAGATCAAAATAATCTAATGGTCGGAGTTGAATACACATGGATTGTGCTTGTTGCAACTCTCTGTGTTTTAAGACTTTGAATGAATGGCTCAGATTAAAAGTTGTTGTGAGTTGTCAACGACTAATATTGAAAGCACAAAGATTGTGCTTTCTGCAACTATGATTTCAATTCAGACAAGTGGTGAATGGTTGAGATTCAAAGATGACAAGAACCTAAAGGTCGTAGTTGAAAACACGAGGATTGTGCTTTTTGTGGCTTTTAAGACTTAAGTGGAGGGTTGAGATTAAAATTTGCAGTAGAATATCAATGGCTATTGTTCTGAACACAAAGATTGTGTTTTTTGGAATAACATACAGATCATTTTTATAATTAGCACATACTCCACCCATTTTCTTCACATCAATCTTTCTTATCCTCAATTCGTTTAGTCATTTTCTCCGTTAATAAAAAAAAATGTATGTTTTGCTCTACTTATCTCTAAAAAAAATAAATGTTCACCCTGCTGGTCCTTCTTATTCCACCAAGTTCATCTGATGATGAACATCAATAATTGATTGATAGTGATTGTTCCGATGTGGAGCAACAGACAATTGTTCAACAAATATATAATAACAATCGTATGTTAGCAGCATATCAGCGTCGAAGGATTGAACCCATTCATGGAAGCTCAGTTTCGGGTCGTAGGACAATATATCGTGATCGTGAAGCAACAGCTCAAAACCTTTTTAAAGACTACTTTTCTGAAACTCCAAGGTTTAATGAAGATCAGCTTCGTCGACGTTATCGAATGTCATGAAATCTATTTCTCCGTATTATTCATGCAGTAAAGATTCATGATGGATACTTTGTGCAGCGAAGAAATGCAGCTTGGTTTGTCTACACTCCAAAAAGTAACTGCAACATTCCGAATGCTAGCGGATGCAACTGACGAGTATATCAAAATTGGAGAGTCTACTGCAGTTGAATGTGTCAAAAATATTTGTAGTGCTATTGTTGAGATATTTGGGGGAGAATATCTAAAATCTCCTACTGCTAATGATGTTTCAAGGTTACTTTATATTGTCAGCAACGTGGCTTTCCAGGAATGTTTGGAAGTTTGGATTGTATGCATTGGAAGTGGAAAAAGTGTCCAACGGCAAGTGCAGGACGATATGCTGGTCAAAGTAGATCTCCAACAATTATTCTTGAAGCTGTGGCTGATTATGATTTGTGGATTTAGCATGCTTATTTTGGGATGCCAAGATCCAATAATAATGTTAATGTTTTGGAGACGTCTCACCTTTTCTCTAACCTTGCTAAAGGTATTGCTTCTCCTGCACGTTATGTTATTCAATGAAAGGAGTACAACATGGAGTATTATTTGGCTGATAGTATATATCTCAAATGGGCAACTCTTGTGCAAACGATTCACGCACAAAATGGTCCAAAAAAGAAATATTTTCCAAAGAAACAACAAGCGTGTAGAAAGGATGTGGAACATGCATTTGGAGTCCTCCAAAGTCGATTTGCAATAGTGGCAAATCCAGCACGTTTTTGGAGTAAAATTGATTTGAAAGATACTATGATTGCGTGCAAAATAATGCATAATATGATAATTGAGGATGAACGAGAACTTGATGCTCCAATCGAAGAAGCAAGAAAAGTGCCAGCTCCGTAAGTCGAACTTGTTGAAAATGAAACACGCAATTTCAGAATTTTCTAACTCGATTTAGACAAATTAGAGATGCGGAAGCTCATTTCACACTTCGAAATGCATTAATTGAGCATTTGTGGGCAAAATATTCTAATTCAAAAATTTAATCTTGTAAACGTGTATTTTTATTGTCCTATTATTATGAAGTTCAATTTTAATTTTGCATTATTATTGCTTGATATTATATGCATTTTTTATATAATTAATTTTATAAATAAAAAATTAAAATGTTACATATAAAAAATTATTTTTAATATATTACGTATTATGTATTTAACAAATATGAAGTTTTTAAAATAAAGATTAAAAATAAATAAATTATAAGAAATATTATTAAAATACTCTTTTTTAGTGCAGAAATTAGTGTAGCTGCTGGAGATGGAATGCGGATTTTGCACTAAAATAGTACAAAATCTGCACTAGAGTTGTGTTGACTGTTGGAGATGGCCTAACTAACATTATCTCTTCTCCGCAAGATTACAAGTGGAGTGTTTTTTTTTTTTTTTCGGAACGATTTTAGATCATTGATCTAAATTATAAGAGATTTAATTAACTGAGCTCTTACAGATGGCCTAAATTTAATTTTTTTAAAAAGAGTAAAATAAATTTTAATTTGTTTTAGTAGAACTTATGATGAAAGTAAATTTTTATTCTTAAGATTAAGGAAGTATTTTGGTTTGTTTTGTTTGAAGAAAAGGGATAAAAGTTGAGTTTGATGATATATTTTATTTTATATTTTACATTAATCATCACATGTCACACGTACTTAATGACATTAATAATTAATGCAATATGTATATTAAAAATAATAAAATATAAGATAAAGCACATAATAAAATGGAATATTTGACTCTCCATAAGTTAGGGTCCATTTATATTAGGAAAATAAAGTAGGTAAGTTTTGGAAATTGTATTTATTAGGGAAAAGGTTATTTTCCCCAAAATGTTTTGTTAAATTTATGATTCTATTCCAAAGGTTCTTCTCACTCAAATTTATCCCATTATAAATTAATTTGAACATTAAAACTGTGCCATTATCAGAAATTACTAATTTCATAACAGGAAAAATTACAATTTAAATCAACCTGAATTAGATACGAAAAGATTTCAAATGAAAGTTAAGTTTAAAAATTAGGGTAAATATTGGGTATTATAAAAATGATTTAGGACAAAAATTGATCATTGAACTAAACATTTGGGATAATCACAGCCTTTGTCCAATTTAATTTGAGCTTCTTTTTTTTTTCTTTTGAGTATTTTTCTTAAATTTAAATTAATAGTTAGGCCCGGCCCAATTCTCGTGGGCCTGGTTGAGTTGATGAGGTCCTGAATCAAGCGAAAGAAGAAAAGAAAACGGCAATCACATTGCTCTGTAAACCCTAAATTCCCCCTTCAATTAGGGTTTGCTTCTTCAATTGGGATTTAAGAAATTTGGTCAGCTGAATTAATCAAATTGCGATGAAGAAAGGTGGAGGAATTCCCGAGCATGATGAAAATGAGGAGAGGAAAATGGGCGGGCAGGATTTCATCAAGAACAAGAAAAAGATGAAAAAGAATATGCAGAGATTGGGGGGGAGAGGCGGCCTATCGCTGGAATCATTCGTGAATGCTAAGACTAGGAATGATAATTACAACCCGTCCTTGATCAGTATGTTCTCGATTTATTTTTTCTTTCATGTAGTAAATTTGACTTTCTTTGATTTGTTTCCAACCCGTCCGCAGTACACTGTTGGTAGCTAGAAGTTGACTTCTTTTACTGATCACCTTTATGCGATTTTGATTTATTATAGTGATGCTTTTAGATCATTTCTTTGATTTGTTAGTATTGTTTTGTTCAGTGTTCTGGAACGGGAAAAACATTGGGTGGTAAAATTGTTTGAATGCTGAATTTGTGCGAGCATTCAAGAACATGTTAAATATCTCTGGTGATAGTTGTAGAAATAAATTCGTGTCATAGTCTAATTATTTTCTACAACTTAATCTCGTCATCTAGAAATTTAGATAAGCCAGTTGGTATTTGTATTATGGGGGCAGTCTAGCATTGCTAGCTAGTTCGGTGTGTCACTGGTTAAGTGGGTCAAGCTTCATGCATACACTTGGAGTAAAATGGTTGACTGTTATTGATAGTACAGCCAAAAAATGGTCTATGGCTCAGAAGGCCAGTGGTTGTGGAAGGGAAAGTTTTTGGAATCTGTTGTTTTTTTGAGCTGGGAAGAAAGGGAAGTGCTGAAGCTCAGCATACAGGACTGTGTCAAACCAGATGTTTCAGTGAGAAACTGGTCGCGGGCAATGTGATGAGACCAAACAATGAGCAGTTACTGTAGTTTTTGGGCCTTGAATTCATTCATCTTGGGAATCAATTTGAATCTGGCTTAACTTTTGAGCATCATAACTATTCAATGAATCTGAACATATTGCTTTGCTGAGCTTCTGTTTGTCAATCCATCTCTTATTATGCTTCTGTGTTGCATAAAGTTCTATAGTTGGGAGCGGTTATATCTTAAATTATGATGCATAGCTCTTATGTAGGAAAATAGTTATGGCATCCTATGGCTGCTTACTAGTTGGTTTGTTTTGCAGAAAAGCAAAGAGAGTTCTACAAAAATGCTAAATATATTAAGAAATATAAGAAGACGATAAACCAACAACCCCACTCAAGCACTCCTACCACTTCCGAAAGGCCATTAGAGGTATGAATTTATACTTCGTCCTATCCATTTTTTTTTCTTTCTTGTTTCCTTTGGGGTTCATTGTGATTGGTGGGTGGTTTGGTTATAGAAATCTTCCTACGTTGCTCGTCTAGTCTTTCAGTATGAACCAAGATGCTATTTTGAGGATTATAGGATATGCACTGATATTTGGTGCTGCTCACCCTAATAAATTTGTGGAATTGTAACTGAATCCAATTTTGGTTAATTTCAGGGTGAAAATGAAACATTTGAACGTGATAATTTCGACTGGAAGAAGAAAGGCAAGAAGAACGCAAGAAGTCTTCAGGAGATGTACGAGAAGAAGCATGAGGAGGATGAGAAAGCAAGAAAGGAGAGGGAAACAATGATTCAGGCAAAGAAGGAAGAGAGAGAGAGAGCTGAAGCACGACGAAGAGCTCTCAAGGAGAAAATGTATAAGAAAACACGGTCTGGTCAACCCGTGATGAAATACAGAATTGAGCATCTGTTGGAAACAATTCAAGGCCCAACAAGTTAGTGTAATCACTCAGTAGCCCTCTTGCCTTTATATGTATAATTTATCTTCAAACTCATAATGTTGTGGCTTTGCTGCTGAAAATACAAGCCCCAGAAGACACACATTTTGGACTTGATAGAGCTTGAGATATCTCGTGTTATAATTTTGTTTCATAGTAAAATCTGTAGCTAAATCTGCATTCAAAATTTATCTTCATTTGTATTAGATGATCCATAAATTAAACTAGTGTATCACAAGCTTTTTACTTAGAAATACGATAATGAGATTTCGATTTCATGGAGCAGGAAGTGCAAAACAGAATGTGGTTATGAGGTTGTCTTCCTAAGTCCTTGATGGCTGATATCCAAAAAATTTGTTGGAATCCTTTTGAACGAGGATCTAGAGGTCGTCAACAAGACTTTTTTAAGACTTGCGAGCCGAACTCTCCAGGTAAGATTCAATAATACTGGGATCCTTACCACGCGCTTCCAGTGGGCATCTAGAAACCAACCAAGCTTACTTGCTCCACCCTGCTCGTTACATACCTCCCTTGCAAATGTGCTTGATTGTCTAACCTGATAGATGGAACTTCAGTGATCCTTACTGGCCCAATCGAGCAAGATAACTGTTTTGTTGGGAGAGTGCAAGGGAAATGATAAAAGCCGGCCGGATCAGTAATATGTGCGACTACCTTCATTATTTTAGTTTTGTCCAACTTCTGTTACTTAGAAAAGGGATGAATAGCGTGTGGTCGCAGGAAGATGACTCCATCTCCATCCCTAAATTTGGAGATGGAGTGACAGATTGAAGTTAGCCAAAGTAGGGTGATTTAGAATATTATATTTTTTATTTAAAAAATAAAACAGAATTTATTTAGTTATTATTATATGTTGTTTTTGAAGTCTATGAGTATTTGTTTTGTTCACACACCATCCTTGTTACGTTGTTCATAACTATATAAATAATGGATTTATGTACAAGGGTAAAAATATGCGTTTTTTCGTTGGGTCCCTCTTCTTTCTCCAGGAATATCTTAAGCTACAACACAACTAATTCCTTACAAAACTTGGTAGTGTAAGAAGTGAAAACACATATGCTCCTACTTGCTAGGTCTCCTCAAGAAACCTAAAAGGCATGGCACCCAGAGAGAGAGAGAGCCTAATAAATTAGGTTTCTTGATGATTAGATGGGCTATGGTGGTGTCCTAAGTAAACCATGAAGAGTGTTTTGGGGCCCATCAGATATTTTCGACCACAAATTTAACGAAAAGTAAGATTCAGACATTAATAACTCAAGCCCTAGTTTCAGGACTTCAACAGTGATCTGTGTCTAAAGCTATTTGACTTGTTCGGACAACATTATTACAGATCAAAAGAATCACGTTTTGTCAGAATCAAATGAAATCAGTGCTTTTGTTTATGTGACTTTTCCTTAAGCAAATCTATTTCCTGATGATGTTTTTTGTTCGTCTAGTAGCATTCATATCAGGCCTAAAGTACAACACCATAATGCGTGAGATTTCTACAATCTCTCCTTACCATCAAAATAAGAGACCTACTCTGCTCCAACACCAACTAGCTTCCTGGGATGGATATATTCCACAAAATCCAACTTTAAAAATTTCATATTGTTTACTTCCAACATTTTTATAAATCCAACATTATTCTTGATGACATCAAATGTGCTAATCGAGTACTCTTATGACTACAAAAAATACCAGAATGATACCAAAATTCACAAACTCGCATTCGTGATTGAATTCAGTCCAATCCATATAGAGGTTTCAATATTATTGATAATTGTGAAGGAATAATATTGTATTGTAAAAGCGTGTGTCATCCATCTTTCATACAATAAGCAGTGAGAGGGCGATCCCTCTTCTTAAACAATGAATTTGAGACTTGGAGTAGTATATAAGCAGAGGCACACAGTCCCCTTGAGACGTATTATAGAGAAAATAATACAGTACCACATGACTCAGCTCATCATTTGTTAACTTCTATGAGTTCCCCTTCATATGTTTAACTATTCCCAATTGTAGAATATAATTTTATATTTTATATAATAAAAATTATTCAACCATACAATCATAGAATTGTTATAATATTTTGTTGGCGGATTCACATGATAGGGTTTGAAGATATGATAAACTTTCCCATTTTATCCCTACCTTATTTCCATGTCGAGTCGAACCAAGCCAAGCCTCATCATGTGTCCGTGAATAAAGAATCCATTCCGAGTATTTAATTCATCTTTCTAAAGTGATTGCTCTTATATACTTAGCTTTCATTTATGAAAAGACACCTGATTGTAATACCTAGGAAAGCAGTAACTGAAAATCTTGAATCAAAAGATTGAGAAGAATAAATGGAAAATACTAACAAGGCAATGAACTGTTTGTTCACAAGAATGATGATCAGATATTTGCCCCCACTCCGCAGATGTCAGCCTTTCCTTTTTTGCTTTTTTTCCTCTTATTGTGGGGTGTTTCAGTGTTGTTACTATCTCTGCCCATTCTCTCTCCTCTCACATACAGTATCCTCTTTTTCTTTTATCTTTCTAAAAGAAAACTTAACGACCACAGAGTGTATGAACATGAACATTCAGATTCAATTTCAAATAAAAATCTAAAAACCCTCCCAACTTTTTACAACTTCAAAGGGTATGAATGGGCTTTGGCTGAATCGTATGGTAAGAATTGTTTCTGGATTCACCCACCTAATTTACGCATTAGAACAATAGTCCTTGAGAAAGATACAAGATTTATTGCCAATATCTGATGATAATAAGAAGCAGAGTAAAGATATTAGGCAGTCAATGCTTTCAAGACATGAATCAGCAAAACCTAATCCTCGCACAAGTCTGCGGATAGTATACATAAACACTAGGAAAAAATATAATAAATTGCAGTCATACAAGAGAGAATGCATCTTTTATTTGTAACTGATTGCATTGTATAGCTCAGCCAAGTGAAAAAAAAATGATGATGGCTTTCGAGCTCTCAATCCCTTCCCGTGGATACGTTTCACTTTCACCACCACTGCAATCACATAAAGCATTTCGCTCAAATAAAAGTACGAATGATTAGCGCAGACAGCGTGTACCTGCTTCATTTTGTAAGATCTGTATGTGGTGGTTTCACCTAGGAAAATCTCAATGCTGAGTCTCCATCCATAGTCCACACGAAATCGGGCAAGTCGTCCCTTCGTCCAGCAACAGTTCGGTAAACATAGAGCCTCTCGACGGGGCAGCTTTCGGGCCTTGATTCAGGCGGGCCTCTCTCATCTATAACTTCAACGTGGAGCTGGGGCATCTTCTGCGCGAGCAGCTTACATGCTCCGAAACTCACGGAGCAAGTGGACATCCAAAGGGATCGCATTGTCTCCAGCTTTGCAGCATTGGCCAAAAGGGCCTTGTCCCCAAACGGACAGTCCCTGATCTCCAGCTTCCGGAGGCTTTCACAGCCTGATAAGACATGATGGAGGCCCAAGTCGCTGTCCCCGGCGAAAGCTATAGAAAGCATCTCTAATTTCTTCGCATGGGTCCCAATATATTTGAAAACGCGGTCGGTAAGGAGGCCGGAGAGGGAAAGGCGCCGCAAGTTCTTGCAGTTCTCTACGATGGCTCCGAAACCGGTGTCAAGTGGTTCATGTGTTAAGTAATCAGGTGCTCTAGGCTCGATGATACAAAGTCGGAATCGGATGAAATTAGGCTGATTTTTCGCGATAGCGATAAGTGCAGCATTTGACATCTGGCGGCAAAAGTAAAGAACAGAATGGAGCTTAGGGCAGCCTTCAGAGACTGATATGAGCCCCTGTTCGGTCAAAGACACGTTTGGTTCAGCACCAAAAGGATCGGAAGGGAACACCCTGAGTTCCTGCAGATCCTTGCATGATGTGGCCAGGGCTTCAAGACCACTGTCTTCAATGTAATCCAGAACCTACAAGCAGTCGTGTGTTTGAACAGTTGATGAATAAAATACAATTCAATGGCAGCTAGTGAACAGAATTTTGAAATAATCATGTTGAATTAAAGCAATTGCTAGAATCTGCATACCCATAGGCGCTGTAAATTGCAGCACTGGCTAACAAGCTTGACAAGATCAGAACTTTGGATGGTAGCATAACTTAAGTTGAGGGAAGTGATTCCAGAGCAAACAGAATACATGGCTGGAAGATAAGCAGGAACAACATCCCAAAAACCGGACAAGCTCTTGAGTTGCTTACAGACTGAAAATGCATCAGCAAGGTTCGAGAATATGTCGGACCGAATTTCAGCAGAATAGGCACCGGTACCAAATTCAACCAACTGGGGTGCACGGCGAAGAAGGTTAGGAAGCTTCTCGAGCGGTACAGCACGGTTCAGTCGAAGAGTCCTCAGGTTAGGGGACCGTGCAACCAATCGCTCCAAGGCAGAAAAACTCACCTCAGAACCTAAACAGGACATGTTAAGTGAGACAAGTGAAGTACAGTTATCCGGAAAATGGCTAAGCCAATGCCCACTTAAGTCCTCCACTTCACTCTCCCTCAAATCTAGTTCCCTGAGATTCCTGCCGTAAAAAATTAGACAATTAACAAAACTGCAGTGTGTAAAAGTAAATTACCAAGCGTATAGAGAAGTAGCGTTCAACAAAACCAATAATTTGGTGATAATTGATACGCATAGCATAAACACTTATCCCGTAGAACAGTAAACAATTAAAGCCGCATCTAAAAATTGACGTATTGTATTTTCCATCACTAAATCATAATGCAAGCGTATTTTCTCTTACTTTAATAACTTAAACCAGTAGACTTTCCACTGAAGATACTCCAGATAATGAGAAAAACAAAAAAGAAAGAAAACAGAGTAAAGGTATAATTATTCAAAAGTACCCCCATAAGGCAGGAAAACATAGAATCTGGTCAATAATCAAAAAGCCAGACAGCCAACAAATATTCCACAAACTGAATACAGGCCAATATGATCCAAGGACAGCACCAAGAATCATCAAATCAGCATAAATACACACAGTAATTAAAATGGCTGCATGATCCATGAAGAAACCAGGTCTCTGCCCAGATTTTACACTTGCAATTAAGAATCCCGGGCAGCAGAAACAGAAGAACTCCACCAAAAATGCCAGAAACAATTAGATCTTTCTTTTCCAACCTTAAGTAGAGAGGAAAAAATATAACAGAAACGTCACTCTTGATCCTAAATTTTCCCAGAAAAGGAAGCACAATCGCAAATCTTAGCAATAAACTGGATCTTGCATCTACAACCTCGAGCAAAAAAGCTTAAACTTGTCGTAGGATCCACGTGAAGGTATGAACGATTAGTAGAAGTGCCTAGGCCGTCCATAAAACCTCACAAAAATAACGACATTGCCACTGGTTAACAAACTATATTCACTCCCCAGGAACAGAAACTGAGATTTATTCCTACTAGCTCAATAGTCAAAGTCATTTGGACATTTCCACTGAATCCTCATTCTAACAAACAAACACCTCACATAAATCAATCAGGAAGAAACAGTGAAATATACATCAGCAAACACTAGAAATACCATTTTCCAACCTGCAATTAGCCGCAACCGACGCGAGGCCATCCGTCGTAAAACCCTCGCAAGACGAGAGGACCAAAACTTTGAAGTTCTTAAACGACTTGGAGATCAGCTCCAAACTCTCGTCCGACACCACCATGCGCTTCAGCTTGATCTCCTCGAGAAACGGATACGCCTCCGACATCGCAACAATCCACGGGTAAACGTATGCGCCCCAACCCTCCGGCACGAGGTTGAAGTCCGCGAAATGCGGCTTCCCCTTCATCTCCACCGACCTCAGCTCCGGGAACCGCCGGATCACGATCTCCGGCGAAACAGAGTAGCAGTTTCCAACGAAAATACGGCGGCGGCACCACCTCTCAATCTCGTACCACGACTTGCACACCAGCGAGACGGCGTTTCGGTCTTTATCGGAGCTCAGGAACGAGAAGACGTGCTCGAGAACTTCCTCCGGAAACGAGTACGCCATGGGAGGGCTAAAATGGTAAATTGAAGCTTCGGATCTGAGCAATGGATGTAGAGGGGATGAGAGAGAAAGATACTGTGAGGTGGAATGAGAGGCCTATTGTAGAGAAAGATAAGGTTTTTTTTTTTGGAGTTTTTGTATTTGGTGTCACCTGTGGTGAGGTTAGGATTTAACCAGTGTCTGAAGTAACGAGTGGGAAGACGACATGTGTCCTCCATGTATTCTAGCCGTCCGATTGAACGGTGGGGGCCGTTATCTAATTGAAACGAAGGCAAACCGTAGAAAACTGTGTTGGCCTATACCATTATATGACGGAATAATCCGCCAATTTTAGTGTTTTTAAAACTTTAAATAAGCGTATGTTCCATTCACTATAAATCTATATATTTATATTATGACAATTTTGAAAAAATATTATTTTTTGCATTTACTTATTTAACTTTGTCTTAAATTTTTACAATTTTCAAAATATAAAATTATTTTCCGAAAAAAAAAACTACTATCTAAACAAACAATTCTTCTTTTCATAATAGTCAATATATAAATTTAATTTGTTTTAGGTAAATATTTATTTAAATTTGTTTTATGTAATAATAGAACAGTAAAAATTAGAGTATACCCCATGTAAACATTGTATTGTACGGGACGGGAGAACAAAGTAATTTAAATAAGACTAAACTTTTTAGGGTAAATTAGTAGTTTTTGAAAGATATAATTATTAATATTTAAAAAAAAACAATTTATGGCATAATAGGTGTGAGTCTTCCACAAATTGTTTTGAAGTTTCACAAATCTATTATAAAAGAAATATAAAACATATAAAAATCGCAAGAAAACTTACTCTCCTATTTTTCCACAGGACAGAATGTAAAAAGAGTGAGAAAAAAACTAAAGCTGGTTAGAAGTATAGGAAAAGAGCATTTAGGGCTTCTAGTGTGTTAGGTAATTACGAACAATATTAACTTATACATTCAAATATAATGACAACAACTAAATTGAAATAAAATAACTACATATATAAAAAACAAACTATGTCTTCAGTTTTAAAATCTAGGAGGGGCTTGTTTTCATAAAAAAAAATAACAATTGTACGGTAATTTCATATTTTAATTCTTTTGATAATGTTTTAAAGAGTTATTTAATTATTTATTTATAGAAATAAAATTAATTATTATCACCATTTTATTATTTAGAAATAATTTTGTATAACAATCAATTACAATACCATTAAAAATAAAAATCAACATTATTAATTGCACACAAATAAATAAATCAATTGAGTTTATTCACAATTATTGAATTATTGTAGTTGCCTCTATATCAATATTTGAATTATTTCATTGTAATTGCATGATTCACAGTAGTGGTGGACCCCACATAAGTTTTATTACACTAATGTAGATAAAATTTTGGATTTAACCATGTGGATTTACTGGCGGTAACATATATTATACCATGCGGGTGATCCTATAGTAGCAGTACAATTTAAAACATTGACTTTCCAAACAAATGTGAATAAATAATTGTGAGCGGAGGTTAAATAATGACTAGGGGAATCTCATGATATTGAATGCACGGCTGGATCTGACGGATGAGATTGTGGTGGGGACCACGTTGGAGAGTGAGAAATGATCTGATGCGAGAATGTGTTGGTCATGAAGCCCTGCACCGCCCAATCATCTTCTGCTACGTACTACTGTGAGCATACTATTATTTTCTGGTTTCGAGTTCAATTAAATGATTTTTAAATAATTGCAAATAAATTCAATTATTACTTGGTAAAAGATTTTAAACTCCATTTTCCATCTATTAACTCTTAATCTCTTGAATGAAAAGACACATAGAATAATTAAATTTAGAAAAAAAATAATTGTGTTTTGTAATGCCCTATGATGATTTTTCTTTTTTGTTTTTAATGAAAAAATGATGAAGATTAGTTGATAGGAGAATTATGGGAGGTGGGTGAATTATTGATACCATATAATGGCATATGTAGTAAAGAGGCTTAATTGGATATGTATTTAGATAAATTTCAAAGTGATGACAAGAAATTAATGCCAATAATTACCATCTAACATAATGGCACACCATAATTAACTTACCAATTGCATGCAAATCATTAAATATTATTCACTTATGTCAATAAAATTTAATGTCTTACTGCAAATATGCATTGCTGAAAATTTGAAAATACTACAAAAAAAAAAGACACAATATAAAAATAAAGCATGATTTTCTATTTTGTAAAATTAACACAATAATATAAATCAATAAATAAAAGCATAGTCATGCTAATAGTAATAGTCCAAAAACCCTAAAATTTTAGTGATTCCCTAATAGATAAAAATATATATTTCCTCTGTTTTTTTTTATAAAAAAATCTTTTGTTTTAAATAGGTTTTTAAAAAAACAAAAGAATTATATATAATTAAATAAGTCAAATGAACAAATAATGAAAATCGTATAATTGTGAATTTATAATTTTAAAAAATTGTACTTCTGAATTATACCATTTGTTAGATGGAAGGAGCCAAAAATAAAAAATAAATAATCAAAAGATATTCTATGGATATATAAATGGAACCAATCAAAAGATCTCTTAACAACTAAGTGATATGCTCTTTTGGACAATGTTATCTCCATCGATTTTTGTTTGAACTTGTTGGTTATCAATCAGATCAAATTTTATTTTTTAATATAAATTTTAAATTTTGATAAATACTTATTGATGCATAGTGTTGGTGTTGATAGTCTTCCATCGGCAGATTTTCCTCTATTTGAATGAAATCAAAGAGGACTTATGATGCACCAAATATTTTTTATCCTCATTTTCGTGTTGGTTATAACAAGAAAGAACATGTATATATTACTTATTATTATTTGTTATATTTTCCAATTTACCTATAGATCCTTTAAAATCAATGGAGTCGATGAGAAAAAATTAAAATCAATGGAGTATATTTGCACTCATAAATGAAATTAATGCAGGAGGAATTAATAATAGGTGTTGTGTATGATATGAATAATTAAATGATGCTATGAAAAGGATGTGTATTGAATTCTTGAAGGATAGTAGGACAGATTATTATTAAAAAAATTAAATGGGGTGGCAATAGGCCTAGGGGGTAAAATGGTAATATCAAGTGGGGATGTGTGATTGAAAATTGCGACGTGCATGAGATTTCAAATAATGTTAATCTACAAATTTCAAATCTTGTACTACCAACAACTCATTGCAAGCTGCAACCCGACCGACCAACTTAAAACTAAGATAAATATAAATACATTAAACATAAATTGAGTTTATATATAAATATAATAATTTGTATATTTTTGAAGAACTCCCGTTAAACACTTACTAGTTTACTTTCAATTTAACATATAAATTTAATTATTATATAATTAAATACTCATTATAAATATATATATATATATATAATTCTCACATATATTGTGTAACTAAATATTTAAAAATCGTACTTTTCTATAACTTAATAGGTAATTATTATTCTCAAAAATTCATGTGAAACTGTTGCACGTACAACACGATTTAAAGTATTAATTGTTACTAAAAAGTGTATTACTTTTAATTCATTACCTTAAAAAATAGTGATATCTTCAATAAATTATATTTTATAATTAAATAAATAATATTTTAAATCGTGTTGTACGTACAACTATTTCGTAGGACACCCACTTATCATTATATGGTAATGTTTACTTTAATATTATTATTAATTCGGTGCCAAATTCTCCTTATTTATCCGTGAACAATATATAATCAAAAGTAAAAAGAAAAATTGAAAAGAAGAAAACATAGAGGAGTGAGAGGGGCCCAGAACTGGACCGCTGCGCAAAATGTTAGTTGTACATGGCTGCTAATTCTTTGACGAGGTAATGACGAAATGACCCTCAGACAGATTTGGACAATGAATGGCCTCATTGGAGTAAATGAGGGGCAATATTGTCAGCGCATGAAAGGGACATGGTATAATGGGGGACACTGTCTCAGTATGGACTCCATAGACCTGTCCCTTTTTTTGTCCAAAAGCTGATTCTCCTCTGCCCACATCTTACTATTTTCAAATAAATTATCAAATTTTGAATTCTACGGCCCAGATGTATAGTTACTCCAAACATGATATCTCCGCCCTTCAGTTTTCATGTATTATTTTTAACTTATTTGTTTACAAATGAAATCGTTATCCCTTTTACAATTTAAAATTTTACAAAATCATTTATTTCATGAAACAATAATTTCCAAACATTAATTTTTTAAATTATTATAATATCGTGTGTGATAAATGTATTAATAATTTCATTTTCTTTATAAAAAAAAGTGTCACGAATGTATATTATATATTACATATTTATATAAAAATGTCATAACTTATATGTATATAAAAATAATATATATATTAAATTATTTTATCCTATGAGAAACAAAATTGACTCAAACATGTGATATTTTTTACCCATAAACATGATTAAATTAATTTCACTCTATAAATAACGAAAATGCAAAAAAATATTGATTGTATAGTTAAATATTGATTTATTTAGATATTCTTTACACAATATAAATTAAATAATTAAAAAACTAGAATCATTTGATATATATCAATAATTTTGTAACAATGAAAAATACAAAAATATATTTTATATTTTAAGATGGAGCGAGTAAAAATAATATGAATAATACGTTTGTTTTTAAATAATTATATGAATTTAAAAATAAAAATAAAAATAAAAAGAAGAAGATGATTGTGTGCTCAGAAATTAAGGTGCAAATCAGGTAATAATTGTTATTTAATTTCCAATCAAGTACGCAGAGGTGCTGAGTTGTAATGCACGTAAAGTCGATTGTATTGCAGTAAGATAATGGGATCATGACTTATTTAATTAATTAAATTATAAATAGGGATTTAATTAATTATAATTAAATAATAGGGATTTAATTATTAAGCCCACGCATGGCTCTCCGGGAATCTCTCTCCTCCCTCGAGTGGGATGGATTGGACTTTGCTGTATTTTTTTTATTATTTTTGGGAAATGAATTCTAGGGCTTTTAAGTTGAGCTATTTTAAATTTAAAATAAATTAAAAACATTTAATTAATTAGTTTTTTTCCTTTCCAATCTTCATTGTCACGTACTGTTTAATATTATTTTATTTATGGGTTTGGTTTTTTATAGGGTTTTGCCCCATTCTTCATGGTCCGATGTAGTATTTAAACATATGTGACTGCGTGTTACGATGATTTGTACTTATTTGTCGAACTATAATTTTATCGAACGTTGTAATATTTTTAATTAACATGGGTTATTAGGACTTTTGACAATTTTGGATGGATTATAGGATTTTGTGAACTTGCACATGAACAGACAATGACATGGGACTTTATAATCATATACATCTCCATCCAATTTCAACCATTGTTTGCTCGATTTTTTTATTTATTTATATTGAGTTTAAGGTATGATTAAATGTTAGTTTTTCTTTAATAAATAAATTACATATTTGAAAGTGTGTTGCAGCTTTGCAAATTTAAATATTGTGCACAATGTTTCGGGAATACTAGTCACAACAATAATAGTAATGCAATGAAAAAAAAAAACAGACTTAAAAGATAAATTATCCATAAGTTAAAAATAAATTGTAATTGTCAGGTAAAATAATTTCACTAATTTAATGAAGTGAATTACCAAAAAGAAAAAATAGAACTAATCTAACCTACCAACTCTTAACATTCTCGATTCAGAGAATAAATATAAGATCGCATAAACACAGCTGAGAATATGAACTTACAAATTAAAGATGACACTTTGAAAACAATATAAAATAGATTGGAGTAATATATTGTACAAAACTTTATGAAATATGTTATAGCATATGTGATGCTAAGCCTATCAACAACATATATCAATAATGAATTGGTTATGCTTCACTACACTCATAGCATTACTTGGTTGAATTTGTTAACCAAGTAATTGGATTTGATAACTTAGTCCATAGTATTCATTCATTTGCTATTAAAAGTCTTCCATACTCCTTCAAACTTGATATAATTCTACAAAATAAAAATTTAAAAGAAAATGACAAAATAAATGAAGAACTTGATTATCCGAATTCGTGTCCTACGATCGAACTCTAACATTGTTTGTGATAAGAGTTTGATGAGTGTGTTTGAGTTGAAGGGCTAGCAATTTACTAAAAAAATTGGCTAATGAAATCTTGAACTACACTAGAAAAAAACAATGTCAAGGTTGAGCTACTTGTTAAACATTGTATTCCCTCCCTACCAAGAAAGCAGGTCACTTTTTCCCCCTAACTTTCCGTGATGCATGTATGATTAAAATGTTTTGAGTTATATATCATTTTTAAAGAAACCCACAAATAAAGAGACAGGCGAAAACTCATGTTTGCCAATTACACGTTCCTTCACTTTGACTAAGAATAAAAAGTTATAAATTTTAAAAAATCAAGACTTTTATTACACGAATTCTTGTGGATGTATGCATACCAAATTAAACAGAATTGAGTTAAATTGTTGTTTATATTTTTTTTACTTTTTATATAATTATATGTAGAGATATTTGTTTATACTGAAAAGTAAAAGAAGTTGCAAATACAAAGATATCTAACCAACAAAAGAATAACATTTCCAACACAATCGTTAGAGAATGTAGATAGTATATAAAGACCAAAGAAAATTCCTAATTAAAGTGTTATAATTATCAAATTGTGTTAAATGAATCATTTTTTTCTTGTAAATATTACCGCTTGCATAACTACTAGTAAAATTAGATAAACTCAAAACAAAAACAAAAACAAAATAAATAAATAAAAAATCCAACGAACAATAAAGATGAAAGGCGACAGAAGGCCTGAAAACGCACAGGGCATGAAGGCCACGTAAGCTAATGAAGTCTCAGTACCCAGGCTTCCCAACGAGAGGAACATAAATAAATATAATAATAATAATAATAATAATAATAATAATAATAATAATAATAAGAAAACTATTTACCGATGGATGAGGAAAAAAGAAAAAAAAAGTAGTCTTGATTAAAGAAGATGGAGAGAGTGTGCAAGCTAAATTGAGTTTAGTTAAACTGAAATGCTGATTGCTCAAAACCGGCCCTTTACCTTTTCATTTCATTCATTTGTTCAAGTATTTCATGATTGGGTTCAATAGTAAAGAAAAGAACACCTAAATTAAATTACAATTATTTAATACTTGTTACAAGAATAAATTAAAAATAAATATTTATTTTTATAATTAAAACTTATTGAATATAATTTAATGATGGTTTATTTCAAATCAATCACAAAATGGCCGAACAAAATAAATCATAATAAACAAAAAATTAAAGTTCAAAGTAAAAATTAGTATAAGTCAGATAAAATAGAATAAACTCGATCATAATTTTCTAAAAATAAATACACTATATATGTTTGGAAATAAGGTAAAAGACATGTGTGGTAAGAATCCTATGTTGTATTGTAAAGAAGTTGGGGTGATTGGTAGGGTAATTGGAATATTGGATTTAAAGAGTCAACAAGGGTTAGTGGATTTGGAACAAAAAGTCATAATTATTTGTATAAGCCGTAAGCACCAATAGATGTGCATCTTTCTTCTTGTAATCTCCAATTATTTGTATCCCCAACCCAACCCAATTTTCCATCAATAATCATCATGCTTCCTTTTCCACCATTTATTGTGCATCAACTCTTTCTCTTTTTTAATTGGATGGTAATTACTTACACGCCCCCTCTAAATTTATACCCTAAAACATAAATAAATTATTTCTCAACTCAAAATTTATTATTAATTTAATTTAGTAGGATACAAACCAAATAAATGAAAGCTATCGTCTCACTTTTAGCAAAATGCTACTTAAGTACCAAACAATTTAATTTTTAAATTTGATCAAAGTTATTTTTAATCTTAGACATCGTGTCTTCGATTATAAGAAAATTCTATAATCTTTAATTTTAATTACGTTTTCTTTTTTTCTTTTTTCCAAAAATTGAAATAAGAGAAAACACCCCGAACTACAAATTTTTGAGGAAAATAATTCACTTATTTGAATCAAAACTTAAATCCAACTTAAAGAAATACCAAATTGCATTATGCAACATGAGCTCCATAAAAATTAAAATTGTGAAAAGAGAAAGGTATTAGATAAATGAGGGGTCCTTACAATGAGTGAACCAATAAATAAGAATAATAAATGAGGCACCGTTTGAGTAAATATTTTGGACCCACTAATCATGTGGAATTTTAAATATTTAAAGAATGTTACGATGAGTGTCACAATATCTTAGATAATATTTTTTTATAATGTTGTGAACAATACTTGTATTGTAGTTGATATGGAAAATATTTAATACGATATTTTTAGAATTATTATATATAATACAAAAAAATATAAAATACAAATAAACAGATTAAAATTTAAATACAAGGATGATTGAATGTGAGTTAACTAACACTTTATATGTATGATCAAGTTGTCCCGCAGAGTGCTCCCAGAAACAAACAATATGCCTCAATGATACAAAGACTTTATGAACATAGAGCAGAAGTTATTAGGATTGTAGGCTTTATCTATTAGTATAAATAATGATAACGATATTAGTTATTTTCGTGGAATTTTATGAAATAGAAACAAATTTTATTTTCAATTTGTATATTTTGTAATTACGGATTATTACCATTGCGTATTATTTTATTCTCAAGATTTTGTCAGTTAGTAATTAGAGATAAGTTGGTAATGGTTACGATCATCGATCGCCATGATTTTGTCCGCATCAATTGATAATTAGAGACGAGTTACAATCTTTGATGATTGTTTTGAGACGTCAACCAATTTATGATGTTATTCTCAATGAACAGCCTTACAAAAATGAGTTTATGTAGATCCGCCAACAAACTAATTTATTAACAATTGTTTCTAAATTTGATGAGGGTTATGATGGACTATCAATTTGTTATGAGGCGTAATGCCAATATTACTTTTCTTGATCATTTTGTTTTCTCATTTAATGTGTGTTAAGTTGATTGGGGATGAGATTGTTGATGGCGGACATGATGGCCAACCAATTTTTACGAGGAAAGTGTTGATAAGACTGTTGATAATGACTTTAATGGTCCACCGGTTTTTTACGAAGAGCATGTTGATAATTTTCTGAAAGTTGTGTATATTGGTTATGATAGATTATCATTTTTTATTCAACAAGATAATAATATGGTTGATCATCATCCATAGAACTTGAGATTTATGTCGATGTGTTCTAGTTTGATCCCTTGCCAAATAATTGGGACTAAAGAAGTTCGTCATAATATATTATGTCGATGTATAGAAAAATATAAATTTTATTTATCATAAATAAGATATTTTTTTTAATTGTGTGAGATGGTTGTTGATTTTTTTTTAACAAGGAAAAGAGCACAATTTATATCTCTTCCCAGGTATTATGAAAATCAACAAATTTGACACTGTATTATTTATGTTTGCCACACTCCTACCATCATCACTTGCTATTATTTGAAAGTGCATTTTGTTATTTTTTTCATGGTTCAACCTTCATCCCTATTGAATCAATGGTGGTAGAGAGTGATGTAACAATTTCATGACTTGTTGATTTCTCAATTTTAATCGTATTAAATTGATTAATTTGCGTTTACTTTTAATTTAAATTTAGTTAAGGTTGATTAAATCGAGTAGAGGTGATTGGATATGATATGAATGATTTGAGGTACGTAACAAGAATATAATTATTTAAAAGTAAAATAAAATAAAATAAAGCAACTTTATTATGTGTGGAGAATAACGCCAAGAAGGACGTCTGTGGAAAGTGGAAGGGTAAGAAAAATTAGTTGACTAAATAGTGGTCTGACAAAATTAATTGGGGGCCCAATTCTTGAGTGGGCCCATGGCCTTCTGCCTACTGCCGGCCTTGGACTGTCTTTTCAAGCTTTTAGGCCTAAAACCCGCCCCCACCCACCCCCCTCTATCATCCAAGCTGGATCATGCTTGTAATTGTAATAACTGTATTTTATATTAGAAAATTTTATTTTTTCAATATTTTTTGTATATATTTCTGTATCATATAAAGAGGATTTTCTTTTTAATTTTCTGTTTTAAGGGATTCAGGTAGTGGTTATGACCTGTTCAGTTTGGATAAGAGAATCTAAAATGAAAATTGAATATAAAATAAATAAATTAAATTGAATGCCTTCAATATTATATTGAATTGACAGTAAAAAGTCCAATTTAAATTGTGATAACAACTATGCTCCAATTTAATTTAATTTTTATTTTTAAAGATAATGTATTACTATTAAATTACATTAAAATATGTAACTAATTCAGTATAGCAGTATGAATAAAACATGCAAATAAAAAAATCCATGTAAAAACCTTCACTGTACTTTCGGTTGATTTAGTTGACTGCATTTTTTTATTATAAATAACCTCAAAATTTGTGTAAAAAAAATTCTTGAAATATTATAATACGACTTATATTAAAAATCAACACTTTACATTTGTTTCATATTCTATTTTAATCTTCGGAAAAACAAAAAACTAAAAATTCTGTCATACATTTAAAAGTTAAAACTTTTAACTTTTCCTTTACACAAAAAATAAAATAAAATCCTTAGGCTTAATATGATTTGATTATAGCAGACAAGCAAACAGGCCCTTATAGTTATAGTCTCAGAGTCGGCGTGCCTGTGCCTGTGCCTGTGCCTGTGCCTAATACCATGACTCTCTTCACCCTTGCCCGTCGTTTACCATTTTCAATAATTATTTAATATTTCTACATTTAACCTTTATCCAATTCAGTTTACATTAAAAATATTTTTGTTCTAAATTAGTAATTTTATTTTAAAAATCAATGTTCCATCTTATTGATCAAAGTAAAAAACTTATTTTTTATTTTATTTTATATATAAATTATCATTAATTAATTTAAATCAACAAATAACAAAAAATTATAATTAAGAATTTATGATTTTTAACAAAAGTTACCGTTATTCAATTAATTAAAAAAAAAAAGTTGTCCTCTTTCAAAATATATATATATTTTTTAAAAGGGAGGATATATATATATATATATAATACATATATTTTTATAGAATCTTAAAAAAAAAAAAAAGTTAACTTTACGTGCGTAACTAATCCCTAATCAACTTTAAGAATAAATAGATCCAATTGTTTGATGTGAAAGCTTAGTCCGGATTCTAATGAAGTTATACCTAACAAAATGACCATTAAAATAATTAACACATTATTATTATTATTATAATTATAATATGATATGATTAATCACGTTAAACTTGTTTTTTTTATATCAGATATTTCTGAATACAATTTTCATGCCACGCTATGTAGTTAGTGCGTGTCCCAATATAATATTTTTTGACCCAAATAAAGTTGAAAATGTTTGAATAATAATAGTAATAGTTATATATATATAATTATATTTTCTTTTTATTTTTTGGATTTGAACTGAAAAATTGAATGAAAAAAGGAACACAAAATGTCAAACTTAAACCAACTCTTTTCGGTGCTTCCAACTTATTTGATTCATCATTTGCCACTAGACAGATTTGGCCGTGGATTTAAAAGAAAAAACTCATCTAAGTTTTTAATTATTTTTTTTACAATTTTAAGTTTTTTATACAAATTAATTATTTGAAATATGTTGGCACTAAATATATATCGAGTATTGCAAAAATTCAAAATTAATTTATTTAAAGACCACCTACTTTGTCTATAGTAATTAGCTAATAAGGGATCATACTTTTATTAATTCATTTGAAATATGTACATCAACCCCTAAATTAGGAGAAATTATGCAATATTTGTAGGTAGTATTTGTTACAACATAAGTATATCGGATACATTTTTAAAAAATATATATTTAAATATGCTACATTATATACTCTGTATAGTACAGATACTATCCATATAAATGATATTAAACTTTTTGTATAATTAAATAATTTACGGTTTTTATACATTTAATATAAAAATAGTTGAGAGCTACCTTCAATAAAATTGTGCACGAATCTTAATAACTTAGTGTCATCGTCTTACAACTATTTTATTAATTTTTGAGTTCCATTCTAATTTGCTACTCAAAATAAATAAACAAAAAAAAGATAAAGTACAGGATAGTTGGTTTGCCTTTCAACTAAGGACTATGTAGTGATGGACGTAATCCTAATGTGGGATAATAACAATAACAATATCTAGGCCATTCTTATCCTAGTACCAAACGCCTTATCAAATCGAGACAAGATATTAATTGCATCAACTATCAATTTTGACAAAGAGGGGTTTTTAGTCAAACTGCGTAAGCAGGCCAATCAAATAAACACAAATAATTTACTGTTTAGAAGAATCGTGAACAAATTTTCCTTCTTTTCATTATTATGTTTTTTAATATATTTTACACAACTGAGTGCAAATTGATTATTGAGAAATTATCCACGAGGAAAATAGTATGCATGCTTTTTTCTTAGTTGTTTGGTCTTCGATTTAATTTTTTAATTTATGCATTAAATATAGAAATTTAAAATAATCATAATAATAATAATAATAATAATAATAATATTTTATTTACTTGATTAGTTATGAGCCCAGAAAAGATTATACATGTGGATCATTGACATTTGGTTGCATCTTGTCAAACCTAATCAATGCCAGGGTTTGCCCTATCAAGAGGCTTTTTTTTTTTTTACTTATTTAAATAAATATAGTTTTTACTTTATTAATTTCATAATAAACTTGGGCAACCAGAGAACTTGCGATTGGATATTTAACAAATAAAATCTTTGTTGTGGACCACCACAATATAAATGGCATTGTTTTGGATTAAATAATATTATTTTGATTTGTGATTCATATTTATATTTTTTGTTTGATTAGCGAAAATAACATTATCTTTTAAACACAACAGAGTATATTTTGATGCCTCATGTAAGGAAATTTGGATTTTATATATTTTTTTTGTTTTCAAATAAGTGTCTAGTTGTAGATTGGAGCACAAAAATAGATAAAATTTTATGTGTATTGGGTGATCATATAACTTGATCTAATGAAATAATTTGTTTAACTTAAAAATATTATTTCTTTACTTGAAAAATATAACTATTAAAACGTAATATTTGTGACCTTCAAAAGGTATTGCTCGTTACTGCAAAAAAATATTACAGTTAACTTTTTAATAGTATTACTTATTTATCGGTAATATATTACTAGCTTATATAAAAGTGTTAATCATTGTATTGCACAATATGAATTCGTTGTAGAGAAGACTCACTAAAAAAAAAGAACTTTTAGGTCCACCCTTTAATTCAAAACTAGTATTTTTTCCCTGCAATGCACAGTTTATAATATAATAAATTATTATAAAATATTAATATAATTTTTAAAATAAAACACATAATTATATAAAATATATTTTGATAAAAATTGTTTAAAATAAAAATATCTAACAATATAAAAATATATTAAATATTAACATATATCACAATTAATATATGAAAAAAATATTTTATATTTAAAAACTAAAATTTTGTTATTATATATGCAATATGAATATAAATTGAAGATCATAAAAAACAAAGTTGAATGAAAATTATAAGTCTTTAAAAATTAGAGTGAAAAAAAAATCTGATTGAATATGATAGTTTCTAAACATAGAAATCTGATTTTAGACGGAAAAATGAAATTTCTGTAATTTAGTTCAATTGTCCTATTTTTATATAGTTATAGATTTTTCGTATATGATGGTGTTGTTTTTGTAATTATGTGTCCTTTGTAGGTTTGCAAATATAGTATAAGTATACTTTAAAATGTAGTAATAAAAGAAAATTAGTATCTGATTTATTTCGTAAATCTAGCTCATTCAAAAGAATAGTTTTTTGGATAAAAACATTGAATTGAAAATGATATAAAACTAGTGTGCGACTTGTGCATTGTACAAAAGATATTTTTTTAATTATATTTTGTAATATGAGTATATACTCAAGTTAAATTGATATATTGTAGAATTTGATGTAAGTGAGTGGTAACAACAAACGTTGTTTTGAAGAGTGACGAAGGTGAATTTGAAGATCAGGAAAATAAAATAAATTTATTTTAAAGTTAATGTAATTTAATTTTTAAACTTAACCAATCTTACCAAATAACAAATATTATTCAAATTTCAATTTTTTTGACTAACATTAAGCAAGTAATAATTTATAGGTGATCCAATTGCTATATTTTTATATTCGGAAAAGACCAATTTAGCCCGTCAGCCCAAGTCCACCCGATTTAATTCGAGAATTGAACTTTCATTTTTGCTTTTTTTTTAAAAATGGACCACTCGTTCAAAATGGTCCAAAAAGTAACACAAAAATTGCTTCAACTTTTGTTCTAAAAAACATAAGAAAAGGCGTGAAATAGTATATGATTGTTTTAATGGGGACCTGTGCAACTACAAAGGTCCCCAAAATATCATTTTAGTGTGTGTTTGTGTGTGCAAAACGTGTGTGTTGATGAATTTTATTTATGTTTGGCTTTAATATTTAAACATAACTCCGATTAAAATTAAATTTGAAATATATATATATATATATATTAAGATGGAGGAATTATTTATTTTGGAACAACATAATTATCTAGTGAAGATTCTTGGTGGATGGGAGAGCCAACCACCATTTTCATAAGAAATTAATTTATGGAAAAGTACAAAATCTCATTATGAAATTTGTAAAAACTTTGTTGTACTATGTGCACCGTATAACTTGATTTACATTAATACTTGTTTAATTAAAAAATATTATTTATTTATTTTAAAAATATTATTGAATAATAAATAGATAATAATAACTTTTAAGTAAATAAATAATATTTTTTAACTAAACAAGTCTATACATATTGATAAAATATTATATTATGTTATATTATATAACACTAAAATAAAAGATGTAAAAGAATTGTAAAATAAACATATATAAGGCCATTTTAAAGTGGGCCACCAAATAGTACACACAATATAACTGGGTGGCTTTCAGCCCATTACAGATGCATATTGACTACTTCTCACTTCCCTCAATCATATCAAACGGGCTTTTGGCCCATTACAAATATATATATATATATATATATATACACACACACTCACACACACATAAATGCATAAGAGTCCTTGCAACGAAGCCCTAACCCCTAATTCGATGGTTGCAGCTTACGGAAGTTACCGGAACCCTAATATTCTACACAGTATGGAACAAACCAAGTAGATTATGCTTCAATGTCGAATATATATATACACACACACACGCGCGCGCACACACACACACATATATTTTTCCTTCAACTTTGTTTTATATGGATGGTTTGATCGAAACGCCGGTGATGACAAAAAATTGGCAAGAGCTGCAACAACAAAACTGCGCATACACGGTAGTTACCGTGAAGTTGTTGTTGCTATGATGAATGTGCCAATATGCTAATCTGAGGCGCCTTTTCGGTCTTTTTTTCTTCAATTAACTATCACTGATCGGAGTTTGTTTCCATTTATTTTATTTTATTCTTTTGGGTTTTGTCGTCGATTGAGGGAGTGATTGTTCGGAATGAATTGATGATTGAGAATTGCTCAGATTATATGAAGAAAAATGTAACAAGATTGTGATTTGAGGCTTTGGTTTTTTCCTTTTACCATTGTGCGTGTGTGTGTTTTTTTCATTTTCTATGATGGTAGTTTGTGTTATTTTACAAGGGATAACAAATGGTAATCAATTTATGAACGCCTCAAATTATTTTATTTAATGTTGCGGGACACCACAGTACCCCGTGTTATGCCGTCCAAACATATCATAATTTTATTTAAAATGTATAAATTTGATAAAAGTTAAATACCATTATTGTTTTGGTCATAAGTTGAAATGATATCATTTTGAAGGCTTCTAATGAAAAACAGACAGATTCAACTGCGAATTCCTGTCATATTAAGAATGCCAAATTAGATGACAACAAGAATCTGCAACCTAGCATTACGCGATATCCACTAAAAATTTCAGAACAGTGACAGAAAATCAACCAAAGGATTGTCTCACATGTTCAATATGTACAGAATACCAGCTAGCATAGCAATGACCTCCCGTCAGCTTACATTGTGAAGCTCTTGTTCGACTTCATCGAACAATCAAAGCTCAATCTTAACTCAACTTCATCAACCCTAAGATTTTTAGCTCGAGCTCAGATGGATAGCCCATTACAAAGCCTCGATCAAGCTAACTTCATTACTAATACATAAATAACTTTGTTTATTATGTACAAAGAGCATATATAAACAGACATTTCAAAACGAGTTCACAATGGTACTGACTGTTAAATGTTCATTCACAAGCAATTTTAGTGTCGAAGCTGCTAAGACAAATGGCGAATGCCTGGAAAGCAGAGATTGGGTACTGATAGTCCATGGTGAAGGTGTCCTTCCCAACTTTCCCAAACTGGAGAATAACATTCTCGTGCTCTTGTCCGTTCTCAAGAGACGCAACCAGCTGGAAGTTCTTCACTGAAGCAACGGTCACACGCCCGTTGAAATTCAGGCACCAGCACTGGAGCTGCTCATGCCATCTTGGAGCCTTGTTTTTCAAAACCAGCATTCCACCTTTGTCGGTGGAGGAAGTTCCAGAATGGAAACTATCTGTACGGGCTGATGATTTTGATCTGAAGAATGGGAGTGAAGGAAACGAATCCAAGTTCCCGGGCAAGAGTTCGGTTTGAGTAGGAGCCACACCTTCTGGTTCGATTGCAGAAGTGGGTATGCAATTCATGATGCAAAGCATCCGCCTTGGACCCCTGCTCAGGATATATTTTTACATTAGCATGTAAAGGCAATATACTGTGCCAATACACCACTTTGATACAATTGGAAGGAAAAAGCATATCTTATACTTTGCGTTTTTAAAGTGGCTCATTTCTTACGGAGATTAAGATAGGAATATACCAATACGATAAAGGAATAACTTCAACACAAAAAGCCTGTGAAGAGGAGTTAATATCTCTCACCTTGAACCCAAGACATTCAGCTCATACGATATGTGGGCCACAGGGTAGTTGCCAGCAGGGACCCTGGGAGAAACTTGTCTCGTTCCAATCATTCTGGTGGAACGAGATTTGGAAACTTTAGCTCCACCGTTTGGAGGCTGAGCATCAAAGATTGTGAACTTGGTCCCCATAAAATTAGACCTGTTGTGGCAAATGAAAAAAAAAAAAAAAAAAAAAATGAACCTGCAAGGTGTAGGAAGTACAACCTGTGCAGAAGAGGGAATTTACCTCAACTTCCCTATATAGTTACTGCTGCCCTTCGATACATCATCGGCATTTAGGGATATTATGTAGTCTGTATGAGCCGGTCGTCTACATCTTCGTGCAGCAAGAAGGAATTTGCCTTCATCATTCGAAGCTTTTGAAAAAGAAAGACTTACAAAATTAAAATTATAAAACAGGAATACAAGACAAAGATGAAATAAAAATTAAAAGCAAGGCCATTTTTTTTTATGAGTCAAAAAAAGATAAATTCAGGCATTGATTATGATTCCGTTTATGATTTACCTTGGCTTAAATTGAGGTAAAGGTGGTAGGTTTCCTTCTTACGGTTCCGCTTTATGAAACATTGAATCAAAGAGTTCCTCGGACCAGGCTGCATAAACAGCAAAAAGGTTGTTTCATCAAATGTTCAGATCCATACAGTCTATCTGTTACATCAATTAAAACATGCCACACAACGGTCTGCAAATCACAAATTCAAATATAGCGATTGCTATTGCAGAAAATTGGCAAGAGAAATATCTTCTAGTTTATCAAATTAATTTTCTCTGGAGAAAATAAATGCCCTCTTCAGGGACCTCTTACGACGTTCAACAATGGAAGATTCAACATGAGACAGGGTAGCACATCAGATCCCACCAACATATTTTCAACTTCAATTAGAAGGGGTGCTTTTCCATGCATACAAGTTAGTATTTTATGAATGCACCCTACATAATCTAAAAACTTAAATGAGCACGCATAAGGTACATATTCTGAAACTACGGTAATGTTTTAAAATGAATGCAAGAGCGAAAAGGCATAGAATATAAATCATTATGCGTTTATAAGCTTTAACCATTTCCCTCTTCTAGCCCGAAAACAATATATTTCTAGTCATAACCCTCTGAAGTCACCACTGTACAGCCATAACTAAAGATTCATCTTTCATCTGCTCTTGCAATGCATTCATTTTTTGGCACCAATATCGAATTTGATGGGAAAAAATTGCTCTAAACAGCCACAACTTTTGAAAGCTAGAAGTAGCCTTCTCATCGCGATATAGACGAACAAATATTTCTGAAAAGAAACACTTTAAAAAGTCATACACTTAACAACCACAGTCCCTATTTACACACACTCGCACCTAATTATTCAAAGCAATTCATTTGTTATTAGCTCATTCAGTTTCCTAAATAATTCACCTAAATACTCACAGCCACGGTCTAATGATGCTGGAGCTCTTCACCCTAACCTACACAACCATATGCATCCTTGTAAACTCTCATATGTAGTTACAAAAACAAAAACGAATTAGATGAACAAATAAACAAAATCTTAACATTGAGCAATGAATATACAAACCAAACAAAATCATAACATTGACAAACATTGAGCAAGACTACAAACCTGCTTCAGAGATACAGGAAATGTCAACTTCCCAGAGACCTCTAAAGTTCTAACAATCTCTTTCATGATTTCTCTCCAGCTCCTACAAACACCAGCACAAGAAACTACATTCTTTCTCGATCGCCACGTAGACTCAGATTCCTCGAGTCGCATTAACACATCCCTCAGGAGCTCTGGTGGCATATTTGCCCAGCAACTCTGCCTCAGAGCATCCACTACAGTCACCGGATAATCCTCAACCACATGATGAGACCTCGACCTCATCCCATAACCAAACCCCTTCCTAGATATGCTACCAATCTCACCTTTCATATCCTGTGTTCTACTCTTAAATGGAATAACACTACGTAAAAACCAAAAATAAAATCTTTCACCACCAATTGCAATCAAGAACAATAAATTAGCAAAACCCTCCTAATATAAAGCCGGAAAAATCTAAACTACTTAGATGGTATATCATTAAAAACCAAAAAAAAAAAACTATATATACATATTTTTATCTTAAAACCCCGACAAAAGCAAGCTTTCTAGATAACAAAGCAGTGCAAGAACAGCCGCTAACAGATGTATGTTTGACACACACTTACAAAAAAAAAAACCTATTATTCTAATTCCAGGAAAAACAAAAATCTAAACATCTAAATTGCGAATAACCCATAACATGAAGGAAAACTTTATAATTCCAAAAAAGAACCCTCCAAAGATCAAGAACACCACAGATCTACACAGAAACAACCCTTGGGGAAGAGGATTTTATACATGGTTGCTTGACAGGAACAGATGTCCTCGGCAATAAAGGTGAAGTCTTTTCAAGGCTACAATGAAAGGATATTGACGCCGATTTGACGACAGTTTAGAGTCGGGAAACTTGTGAAGATTTTGCAACAATTATTCTCAACGAATTTGATGACTATTATTTTGCTACTTTCTTTACTTTTGTTTTATTAAACAGGGGAGTAATAGTGTTTTCAAGTGCTTTATGTGGTGGCAGCAAGCAACTGGAGTGATACTTATGCTGTGTCCATCATAATATCTATTTTGCATTTTTTTTAAAAGTAAAAACCAGCAATTTAGTTATTGAACTCAGACAATTTTAGCTATATATATATATTTATGTATCTATTAGTATGAAGACGAATGGTACAATCACTGGAGTAAAAATGTTTGAATTAAGTAAAAATGTAAAAATATTGTTTTTTTTTATATACACAGAGAGAGAGAGACACATCAATGCTTGTTTCTTGGATTTCAGTTGGATTGATTTTCATTTAAATAAATTCCTATGTGATAGGATGCTGTATAGTTTGACCATTTCCTAGTTATTTAAGCCAAGCTTTGCTATTGAATATAATAAGTTATTCACTCTAGCTGTGTTGTGTTCTTATTTCTTGTTCTTGTTATTAAAAGTTCCAAACGCAAACAATAATAATAATAATAATAATAATAATAATAGATTAATATGAGCAGTAATGAATACTCACTTAATTTAAATTGTACCTTTCAATTTGGATGGTTTAGGCTAAAGAGTTTTATAAAATAATTGAGTGAAGGGAATGGTGGATTCCCTATTTTTAGGATATCAAAAGTATTTCCATATGGCCCATACTATCAAGCGCTACTTTTGATTATTCTTCCATCCCTTAAAGACTTAAATAAACAGATTGAAGATTTAAGTGAAGTATACTTAAAATCATTACTTGTTATTTGATTGAATCTTATTAGAGTTATTCTTTCTTTCTTTAATTTATTTTTTAGTTAAAATAATAATATAATAATCATCACATTGCTTGAGATATTTATCCTATGAAGTTAGTTAGCCTACAACCAATCTACAGAGCCAACCAACTACTTCAGATAGTTGATCCATTTAATTGACTAGCTTACCTTAGACTTCAAAGTCCACTCTTTTAAATTGGGCATTGTTCTGTCCTTACAGAGCAACTCGTTTTAACTTTGCTTAATATTATGAGGATCTCCAACATATTTTCATTCTAAAATTTTAGCTTCACTTTGACATTACTTTTTGGGTTCTTAATGGACTACACAATCTTTACATTGTTATAATATTATCTATTTTGGGTTGATTTTACATAAATTAATTTATTTTTTAAGCTTCCCAAAATGCGTAATGTCAATAAAGATTCATATCCGTCATTAATTAATATAGTTGACCTTATATTACATTTAAAAATATATCTTGACAGAACTAAAGTATTACTTAATATCTATAGTAATACTTTATTGGTGTCGTGTTTATCCATACCATATAAAATGAACAATTTTGATTGTCTATGATATCACTTTTAGCGGGTATGTTTATGTTGAAATTAAATATCTGTAACACATTTGAATGAAAATGATAAAATATTTACATTCAAATGAATAATAAAATATTATATTCGTTTGAAATATAGAAGAATATAATGAAAATTGTATATGTCAAATCAGTAAATTTAGTTGAATGTGTAAATGTTAAATCAATAATTGTGTTTGACGAGTAAATTTGGATGGATGAAATGGGATAACATGTGATGTATTTAGATGGCCCATCCAAATCAAATCAAACCCATGTAACAATATGTCATTATCACACTTTATAGTAACAACTAAAGAATGTGAGGGCTTTTTTTTTTTTTTTTTTTTTCAAAATAATGCAAAAAAAAAGAATTTTTTTACAAAATGGGTATAATTTAAAACAATTTTTCAAAACAGGTAAAACGTCACCCCGGGTGACGATTTAAGTTTGAAATAAAAAACGTCAGCCCAGCTGACGTTCTTAATTTCCAATATATATATATATATATATATATATGCATCTTCCATTTTACATGCATGCATACACACACATACACCACATGCATTCATATATATTAGTAAAAGTTTATTAAAATGTTTATATTTGTAAAAGTTTATTAAAATGTTTATATTTGTAAAAGTTTATTAAAATGATAATAAAATTAAGTTTCAAAATAATATTTTTTAATTTTTTAGATATATATATTTATAATATATATTATATATAAAGATATAAGAAAATAAAAAGAAAATCAATAAACGTCGGCCCCACTGACGTTTCTTTAAAACGTCAGTGTGGGTGGCGTTTTCTATGTGGTGTATGTGTGTGTATGCATGCATGTAAAATGGAAGATGCATATATACATATATACATATATATATATATATATTGGAAATTAAGAACGTCAACTGGGCTGATGTTTTTTATTTCCAACTTAAATCGTCACCCAGGCTAACGTTTTATCCAAAAAACGTCACCCTGGGTGACGTTTTACCTATTTTTAAAAACTGTTTTAAATTATACCCATTTTGTAATTTTTTTTTTGGCATTATTTTGAAAAAAAACCAAGAATGTGAGATATCATATTTTATGTAACAAATTTTCTTTTCATGTATAATACAAGAAGGGTTCGTTTGTTTTACTTGATAAGATAATATTTGATACATAATATTATAATTTGTTATCCAATATTATGTATCAATCTTATATGTGTTATGCAAAATTGCAACACATACTATCCCATATTAATATGTAATATGATATTTGGTTCAATATATTAATAATATGTAAAATATATATATATATATATATATATTCACTGTTATACGAACAAATATCTTCAATAATTTACACACTTAACTCATATCTCCATTTTCATAAAAATAAAAGTCTACAATTTGCTTCTACATTTTTTTTGTATCATATTTTTAAGAACTGAACAAACTCAACATAAATTTCAACATTTTCTTTGCAATCTTTAAATTTGATAATTTGTATATTTTTTTATCATGAGTTTCTTAGTTTTAAAATTTATTAGGACACCTTAAAAGTTAACTTGATAATTTGTATTTTTTTTTATAATCATGAGTTTCTTAGTTTTAAAATTTATTAGAACACCTTAAAAGTCAACTTTATACCATGAACGTAAATTGTTGCGTTCATATGGGTTTTTATTTTTATGAAAAATTAGTGAAGTTTTAACAAAAGCATTAATTTCTTCTTAATTCTATAACTTGCACTTAATCCAAAATGTCTTTTAGTTTTACAGTTTTTTCGTTTTCTAACTTTCAATTTTGTTTAGTTTTGGTTCAATTTTTACTAGAATTCAATTTTGTTGAGAATTTCTGAGATGACAGTCGATTAGATTATGACAGCTCACCCACTATTGAGAATTTTTTTAAATAGGTCGAAAAATGTGGGAGAAAAAAATTAAAGAAAATGTTTTTTTTTTTCTAAATTAAGAAAAATTAGAAATTAGGAAATTATATTTTGAAATCATAAAAAATATTACTAAAACACAAAATTCAGAAAATTATAAATGCATAATTTACAAAAACAAATGAAAATCTGAAATTATAATTTTCATGTTTACAATTTTTTTTTATAATGTTATGATTTTTAGGAAAATTATTTTGTATTTAAAAAATAATTTTCTTTTTTATTTCCAAAATTTCAATCTTTTAGATAATTAGTTGTTATTTTAAATTGTAATTTCCTAATTTTTATTTTCGTAATTTTCTAGTTTTTATTTTTCAATATAATTTCAGATTTTATATTAATATTAATTTTATATTTAAATAAAATTTTTAGAGTTTCATAGTTACTATAGTTTCTAAATTTTTAATTTTCAAAAAATTATTTAAAAATTTAAATTTTATTTTTTAGATTTCCAGTTTTTGTTTTTTTAGATTACTAAATCATTTTTTATTCAAATTATAGATTTTGCTATTTCATAATAATAATCTTTTTTTTATAAGTTTTATATTTTTAGACTTTCTAGAGTTAGTATTTGTAATTTAAAAATATATTTATAATAAGAGATATTTATATATTTGGACATGTCTTCCATACAAATTAATTTCATTTAATTGTTTGATTATTATAATATGTAATTGTTCTATATTTTTTTTTTCTTTCATAGTTTGAAATAATTAAATACAGATTTGGAATTTTTTATCTAATATAAATGATAGTTAGAAATTTTAGTAAGAAAGTCTGGATTTGGAGGTTTACGAATATGCATCTGATTTATTTCTCAAAATCTTAGACTATTAGGGACTTTGATTGATATTGTTCTGGAGCTGTGTGTCAATAGCTTGTGGGATATTTGAAAATTTTAAAGATGCTATATTATGTTTGGTAAATATAACGTAGAAGGTGAGTGCAATCTTTGTATAAAACCGCAGGAGACCCAACTGATGCAAGTCATTAATAATTATTGTCAAATTTAGTTATTGAAATTCCTTAATGCTATCGACATCCTAGTTTTCATTCAGTGCTGGTTTTTCGTTAATCTGGATCGTTTTCTTAAATACTTCTTTATATTATGCATAGGAGTGCAGAATTGTGTTGTTAAATTTTCATCTTTCTTGCTGCTATTTGCACTTGAATTTTCATTTCTAGCAATATATCAATTGAAACGTAGCAGCACTCTCTATGGTTGTCTCTTATCGAATATGCTCTGATATATCTACACATTAAAGATGTGTAGGCATATGCTCACTTAATACATTATTGTGTGTCTTTAAGCTATGCTAAGTTATGATCCAAGGTTCCAACATATTTTCTCTAAGTAACCATAACGTATTTGAAGAACTTTGTTATAAATCAAGGATTTACTGTATTGCACCCCACTATAGTCTACATTGCACTACACTAGGTTTTTATTATTGAATAATCTTTCATACTTTATTCAGTCAATTGTTGCATTATTTTCCTTTAATGGCTTCTTCAACTTACACTCCCATCTTTACATTTGGAGATACGATAGAGTTTTTGCTCTGAAAACACAACTCCATGTTTTGAGAGCACTATTTTTCTCCATTATTTAGGGAGGATACAGCTCTCCTCTATTTACTAAGAGTTCTTTATACTCTCCAATTTATCCTTCATGTTTTACCTATTTTTGCAACTTAATCAACAATCTTTAGTTAAATGGTAATTTAATACGTCAACGTTTTACTTTTTGGGATATATTCATTAATAGTATTTTGTTATGTGTAATGTATAAGAAATCACACACTACTAGTCAAAGAAAGGATAGTTCCTTTTTATTGTTCTTTCACAACTATTGCAACATTTAATAGCATGTTGAATGTGCCATTCTTCTTCATATATTTGCTTTCAGCATTATATTTCAGCTATTTAGTGACTATATTCTTTCCTAGGTTGTTCCTCTTATTGCTTCTTTATATATGTTTTTTCATTTTCTACTTTTCTAATATTCAAGTATCTATAAATGAATTTAAACTAATTAATTTTCAGCTTTTCTGATATTCAAGTATCTACTTTTCTGATATCCAGCAAACAAATATGTCTTAATTAATCTAAATAATTAAGCATAGGATGAATCTCGATACTAGAGTTGATGATGTGCTGAGAGTGAGGAGGAGTTGTTAGTTGTTTTATATGGGACAATTAATGCATATGTGACATTCTTAAATTTATTTGTTTCTTTTAAGACATAATTGAAGTTTAACAAGTATATATATTGGTGTACGTATTCATGAATGCTATAGTATCATAAGTAGAGTTCCGAAGCAAATGAAATAGTTGCATCAAGTTATAGGCATCTCTGATCAAAATTGTATCGATCATTTAAGAATAAATAGAGGTGTCTTTTCTCGTTTGTGTCACCTATTTGAGACCCATGGTAATCTGAAAGCTAGTTGTAAAATCATCACAACTGAGTAGCTAGTCATATTTCGATCAATCCTTACCCATTGCACAAAAATATGTATTGTTAAACGTAACTAGTATTTCTCCCGTGCGATGCACGATTTGTAATATAATAATACAATAAATTATTATAAAAATAGTAATATAGTTTTAAAATAAAATACATAATTATATTATATATATTTTGATAAAAAATTAAAATAAAAATATCCAACAATATAAAAATATATTAAATATTAAAATGTAACACAATTAATGTATGAAAATAGTATTTTATATGTAAAAATTAATATTTCATATTACATATACAATATGGTTATCAAATTGTAGATCATGAAAAAAATGATTAATTTGATATATTTTTCACAAAAAACGAAGTTGAGATGAAATATTTATAAACCTTTAAAAATTAGAGTAAAAAAGCAATACAAATAAATAAATCTGATTGGTTATCACAATTTTAAAAATAGAAAGCTAATTTTGAGCGAAAAAATAATATTTCTGTAAATTAGTCCAACTGTCCTACTTTTATACAGTTATAGATTATAGGCATTCTAGTCGAATGATTAGTAAACAATTACATCGAGTTTTGAACTCCATAATTAGGCTACACCCCTTACTTTTTGTACAACCTGAGCCAATTGACGAAGATTGCACCAATGATTGATGAAGATGTTTTAAGGTATGACAGCGTTACATTTTATTATTTGAAAATAATTCATTTATTAGTTTTTAAGTTGGTTAAGTGGATATTGAATCATTCACATGGGTGTTTGGGTGCAATGGATGGAAATATGTCAATGTTACAGTTCTAAAATCATATTATAATCGTTATCGCAATGGGAAATGTCACATTTTGGTGAACTTTTGGTTGTTTGTGATGTAAATATGAACTATATATATATATATATATATATATGTCTTGAGTGGTTGGAAAGGGAGTACATCATATTCCTAAGTCTTACAGAAGGAATTACAAGGAACAATGGGCTTAGGTTACCTCAAGATATAGACACAATAATCTTATTTTTTTAAGGATATAATATAAAATACGCTATGCATAATTATGTATATTAATTTAGTTTAGAATATTTAATCTGAACTAATTAAATGTTAACAAACTTATTTTCGTTAGGCTACTATTATTTGTGTGACAATGGCTACACCAACGAGAATGGTTTCTTAACCACATATTGTGGAATACGGTACCATGGTGATGACTGGAGGGTTGGTACTTCTGCCCCTCATATACTTCAACATAAAATACTCTAAAACACAAAATGTTATTGAGTTATTGAGAGGTCATTTGGAATTTTGAAAAAAGATGGATCATACTAAGAAGTCCTTCATTTTATCCAATTAAAGTTCAAAATCGTATCATCATGTCATGTTTTCTTATCTGCAACTTTATTTGAAAAACAATAATAGTAGACCCATGGAGGAAGAAGTATCAGAACATGTAGACAAATATGATGGTGATGAAGATAATTACATCAGTGTAGAGAATAGCTCTGAATGGACTGTTTGGCATGGTAATTTTGCTGCTAGTTTGAAAAATAAATGGTTGCATTATTATCTACTAATTTGTTGTGCTAGTTTGTAAAATAAATGGTTGCATTAGTATCTACTAATTTGTTGTTGTATTTTGGAACTATTGAATAATTACAATTTGACTTTGTTTAGTTTATAATATAAAATGTCTTGTTTTATATAATTGTGATACTTCAAAGTTGTTTTTATACATATGGTTGTGCTAATTTTTATTGATTTGATGACTATAACAAAAATCTTTTAATAGTTAAAGGATTATGTGTACGAGTTGATGGAAAATATGAGCTACTTTGGAGACTCTTGTCATGCTTCAAGGTCCACAACATCTAAACAATGTATTTGGAGCGGCAGGAAAGAACATGTGCTTATTCTAGCTTTAAAGAAAATAATTCATGAAGGGTTGAAGTGTGAGAACGACTTTCGCAGTAGATACTTGATGTCCCTAGAAAGAATAATGAAACGACATTTTCTAAATACAGATCTACGAGTGGAACCCTATATTGGAGATATGATCGATGTATGGAAGAAGAATCACGGGAGTCTGCAATGCATGCTTAGTAAATCTGGATTTGAATGAGACAATGAAAACAATACAATCGTGCTTTAAGATAAGAATTTGTGGCTTGAATGCATAAGGGTAAGTGATTTCAAAGTTTAACCTTTTGTGTGAGATTTTGGTTGTTCAAATTGCATTATCAATACATTTTGTAATAAATTTCAAACTGACAACCATGCAAAATAAATAAAAAAATACAAGTCATATCCGCTATACAACGTTTGGAGTGAGATTTTTGGCTAAGATAGGGTGACTGAGGAATTCGTTGATGAAAATGCAGACTTAAATAGGGCACTGATAGTATTTTTGGTGAGAATGAGATGTCATCACCCCCGTTCAAGTTGGGGGGATCAAGTTCCGAAAAAAAGAGCAAAGAAAAGAGGAGGCGAGTTTTTGATGGAATTAGAGAAAATGGTTAATTTGATGGGTAAGTTCTGTAAACAAACCAACCACAATTTATGGGTCATTGGTAAGTGTATCAAGTACGAGGTTATGATGTCTGAAAAGATAGAGAAATTGTTTGAAATCTTAGGAAGTTTGGGAGTGTTGTTCAACAACTAGGATCTTGAGCTTTTTTTTAGTCTCCCCAAAGAAGCGCAGACTCGTATGGTGTTGTTGACGGCTGTCGGGTGAATTTAATTGGGTTTCACCGATTCTTCTTACTTCTAAATCTTGATGATAGCTTCGTAATGTATATTGGGGCGTCATTTGCGGACATATAGTTTGATTTTTTAAGTAGGCTAGTATATGCACAATTTATGTGGGCGTGTATTGAAGTATGTATTAGTATTTAGAAAATAATTATCTATCTATATATATATAATAACAAAAGTACCACTACTTTTAGTAGTCCACTATTTTTCAGCTTATTTCTTTCTACTAATAGCTATTATATTTATTTATTATTTTAGTAGAATTTCAGTTAGATATTTTAGGACTTATATAATATCAAATAAGTTAAAAAATTAAGAGATTTGACTATAATATTATTTATAATAGATATATAATAATAATAATAAACTGATTGTTTCTATATTTGTTATTATCATTTTTCTATCCACAAATGAAAAGACATATTTTTAGTTATATTGCTAACCAATAAGCATTCATTTTAATTTTTTATATTTTTATTTGCTAATATTGGTAATGTTACTAATTTTATCAAAGCTAATAAAAAATTCATGTATCTTCATAATTACTTGATTTTAACAAATGAATTATAAATTTGTGTAGAGTCGATGCTATATATAATAAAAATTGTTGACATTGATATACCAACTTTTATTCAATTTTCTTGATTTCAAAAGAAAATACTATATATTTGGTAATTTGATGATTCTATTTTATAAATAAAATTAAGTAATGTTCATATATAATTTTATATCTTTATTATAATCATGGTACATATATAAATTATTGAACATAAATATACATATATATATATTAATTTTATGTATTTATAAACTTTACTAATATTATACGATAGGAGAACATACTAGTATATATATATATATAATAACATAACCATGACTAAATATAGAAAATAGGATTTTCCCATCCAAAATACCTTTTTATATTTAGAAGGTCTGGAGCCAATCATATTTTTTCTCTTTATTTCTTCATTTTTAAAGGTTTATAATTTTTTTCATCTCAACTCCTTTTTTATGAAAAATATATCAAATTAATCAGCTTTTCATTATCTTTAATTTGATATCCATATTGCATATATAAAAATATAATATTAAATTTTAAGTATAAAATATTTTTTCATAGGTTAATTGTTGTATATTTTAATATTGTGAGATATTTTTATTTTAAACAAGTTTTTATTACAAATATATTTTATATAATTATGTATTTATGTTAAAAAATTATATATTATTATATTTATAATAAACTATTATAAATCGTGCAACGCATGATAGAAATACTAGTATATCTATATATATAATAACGGAATCACAACTAAAAATAGAAAATAGGAATTTTCCACCCAAAATACCTTTCTATATTTAGAAAGTTTGGGAACCAATCAGATTTTTTCTCTTTTGTTTTTCACTTAAATGTTTTAAGGTTTATAAATTTTTCATCTCAACTCCATTTTTTATGAAAAATATATCAAATTAATCATCTTTTCATGATCTTTAATTTGATATCCATATTGCATATATAAAAATATAATATTAATTTTTAAATATAAAATATTTTTTCATAAGTTAATTGTGGTATATTTTAATATTATATATTTTTATATTGTGAGATATTTTATTTTAAACAAGTTTTTATTAAAAATATATTTGATATAATTTTGTATTTATATTAATAAATTATATATTATTATATTTATATAACTTATTATATTATCTTATTATAAATCGTGCAACGCACGGGAGAAATACTAGTATATAATAACATGACCACATCTAAAAATAGAAAGCAACATTTTCCTGCCCAAAACACCTTTCTATATTTAAAAAGTCTAATATATTTTTCTTTTTCTTTGTTTTTTAACTTCAATTTTTAGAAACTTATAACTTTTTCTTCTCAACTTCATTTTTATGAAAAATATATCAAATTAATATTTTTTTATAATGTTCAATTTGATATCCATATTGCATATTTAACAATAAAATTAATTTTTAAATATTTAAATTTTTTCATAGTTTAATTTTAATATATTTTTATATTTAAAAATATTTTTATATAGAATGATATATTATTATTTTAACCAAATTATTATTAAAAGTATATTTTATTTTTTATGTATTTTATTTTAAAAATTATATTGCTATTTTTATGATAACTTATTACATTATCATATTATAAACCATGCAACGCATGAGAGAAATACTAGTTTGTGTGAAAAGATTAAATTAGTTTTTTAATATCATATATCTTGGCTATATTTCAAATGGAAAAATATGTTATATTGCTCAGAATTTATAATTAAGTTCATTTCTTTTTTATTGATTTCACAGTCTTTTTCTTGTTTCTTGCGTGCAAAGAATTATAGGGGGTGACTATGATATAGCACCATCTTATGGAGATGATTTACAAACTATGCTTCATAATCTAGTGAATCATCTCATGAGGAGCTTTTCATCACATTGTAATCTTGGAGCTTGATAAACGCACCATTTTGGATGCAGTTGAGTGGGCAGACGCTCGGCTAGAATAAAATTCTGCTCGATCAGGCAAAATTTTTATAACGAATGACCTATGCTAGATGTGATCGAATTGGTGGGCGCTCGACCAGACCATTTTGCTCGATCTAGCAGAATTTACATGATAAGCAAACAAGGCCAAAATTTCGCTCGGCCTGGAAAAATTACCATAATGAGCAGTCCATTCTAGATGCGATCGAGTGGGAATTGCGCTCAACTAGGCAATTTTCCGCTCAACTATGCGAAATTTTCATGGCAAATGACCCATTTTGGATGTGGTCGAGTGGGAAAGGCGCTCGACCAAGCTAAAATTTTGCTCAACCAAGCCATTTTCTACTCGTCTAACGAGACCCGTGCTAACTCAACGAATGGGTCATTATCCAATTCAAGACATACAACAATAATATATAATTCACATGTGAAAATCATGCGTGGAATGGGGGAAATGGGGTTACTTTTTTTTGCCAAAAATGCCATGGTATATGAGGGAGTGTAAATGATTTGACTTATAAGGCATTTTTGTTACATTATATAATTTTTAAAGATATTAGGTAAAGTAAATAATAGATAAGAATAATTTATCTAACTTTTCTAATCTCAATCTTTCAAAGTAAACTTTGGATAAAATGTAGTTTGAGAAGACAATCACACCATTCTATTAAACCTAATCCCACTCCCCCCAAATAAACACACCCCTAAGGGCTTGTTTGTTTTATTTGATAGGATAATATAGGATAAATAATACTAGGATATGTAATCCAATATTATTTACGAATCTCATGTTTGTAATGTAGTATTACAATACATAATATTCCTTATTGATATATAATATAATGCTTGCTATAACATATTAAAACTGAGATAATGTGTATAATGACTTTTATACCTTCAAAATTTTTAAGTTATTTACAATTTTATCTTAATCCTTTTTTTTAATAACATACATTTCCCAAACTTTTTATTCCATTATTTTACTGATAATTGTTTTTCAGATTCTATAATTTTTTTCAAATTGATCAAATTATAAAATATTTAAGAATTATTTTGTTGATATATTTTTTTTTCAGACTCTATATTTTTTCATATTGATCTAATTATAATATATATAGGAATTCATACAAACTTGTCACAATTTCAGTTGAGCATTTGTCCATTCGTAATTCATATGCCAAAATGTATAATTGAATAGTATAGTGGTAAATTAGGGTAGTGAATAAGTATTAACAAATTTAAGTTCATATTTGTTAAGCATAATAAAATTAAATATAATATCAAAATATTCCTAAAAAATTGTGAATCCATTGATTTTAGTATAACTTTTTAGTACTTTCTCATAACACATATTGATAAACTTTTTAGTACATTCTCAGGGATTCGATATATAATGTTGTACCTTCTTCGTTGCCTATTTCTACAGTTCCTTCGTTGTCTTATTTCAAGTAGGAGAAGTAGTAGAGAAAGAACAACAATTGCTTGATGTATAATATCTTCTATAACCAAGAAAGTTTATGCATGTTTATGTGATATTGCTCGAATCATGATCCTAAAGTTCGGAAAAAAATTCAATAAGAACAGTCATTTAGAGAGTGAGTGAGAGAGAGAGAGATTTGTGCCGGTGGAATTACATTCCACAAATAATGCCAATCAATTTAATATATACTTGGTCACGTAATAAAGACACAAAAATAAAATGCAATTCCATCTCAAATATATGGGACTTATATATATATATATATATAAGGTACACATAGACACCTCAATTATATGCTTATGTACAACTTAACTCCTAAACTAATGTTTGGAACGATTGAAAACTTTATCTTTATAAATGTAGCAAATAAACACCTTATTTTTCCAATTGAAAACAAATAAACATTTATGTCCGAATTCTAGGGAAAGATGTTAAAATTGTTAATAATTCCAATTCGCTGTTTAACATTCAATTAAAATGATTATGCATCTCGTTTCTCAGCCTTATTAGATAGTTGAGCAGTTTCTTATGATCCATGAAACAAATTGATATCCATTACAGTTCTCCTTTCAAGCTATATAATAGAGAGAGAGAGAGAGATACAACTTCATTCTATCGTATAATGAATCTAAGAAGAGTGTGATCCGAAAAAAACAAAACCCGCCCAATCCAACAGAAAAAATCTTAACTAGTTCAAATTGAGCAAGATCAATGTTTTACAATTAATAGAAATACACAAAAATTTGAGATAAATATACTTATTATTCTTTTTTCTCTTTACTGCCTTAGTCTCTGTTATATGAAAAATAGTTTCAATGTTTGATGTAGACGAATGAGTTGTTATATGTAAGAGAGAATAATCAATTAGAGCTCATAATTAATAGAAATAGACAAAAATTTGAGATAAAACATACCTGTTACTTCTCAATTCGTGTCTGCTTTCTTTTCTCTCTTTACTGCGCTAGTCTCTGGTATACAGAGAATGGTCTTTGGAGATGGAAGAAGGAAGAAGAATATGGGTTAACTTGAAGTGGAAAAAGGGCATAAGGGTAATTTTGTTTTAATTCCAATAAAAAAATAGGGTAGGATAATATATCACACCCTATAGATGGGATCCAGTATCATATATTCTTGGGATTATGCATATAGGGCCCTCCTTTCTACCGAGCTGAATGATATCTTATTATTCAAAACAAACATCATGAAAGAGTGGTTCCAATGGAAATAGCAGCGGAAAAAAAAAAAACCAAGGGTAGATTTTACAAGTCAAGAATGACTTGTGATGTCATCAGGGCCAAATAAATTCACTAGTGATTGTGAATTACAAAAAGAATCGAATGAAAACACTACGATCCCTGTATGTAGGCGTTGAATTGGTCTTCTCTTGTCACTATTGTTCATGCAATGTGGTGAAGGAAGAAACTGGAAAGACAATAATTATATATAAGTTCGGTAATTCAAACCTCAACAATCTCCACCTTTTTGCCTTTCTTAACAATTCCTCAATACCAGAGAACACAAATTAGAATACAGGACACAATACAGAATACGATCATCTCGAAGAGAATAAGCAAGAATTTTGAGTATCTCATGTAACGTGTATGTTGACCAGAAAGTTTATCCAACATATAAATCAACATTGTAAATCCTGTAAAACTCCCCCTTAATGCAAACTCCCCTTAAGTACTTGATATTTAATACTAGTGCAACACATAGTGGTATCCATAAATTTTCAACAAAAATCAGAACCACACCAGAAATCAATGCCGAGTTAAACTTTACACAAATATCCCAAGATTATCTCCAAAATAAATTTGCAAGACAAATCAAAGCAGCATCAGACCTGCAAAATACAGATAAGCATGTGCTTCTTCTCCCCCTAAATATCTCCCCTTAAATAAATTAATCACATAACCAAAACAAAGCAATCATTGTTTCCAATCTATGTTGTGCTTCTTATCCCCCTAAATATCTCCCCCTAAATACAACAACATGTTCTCCCCCTAAACAAAAGAATCACAGATCCAGCTTCCAATCATACTTACAAATCTCCCCCTAATTATGAAGAAAGAGCATCATGAACAACAGATTCAACATATGTTATAGCAAAACATAACTTTCGACCATGGAAAATGTATCAATGTTTAATCGACGAAAGTTATATAAATCTATTTTCCGTTCATGGAAACACACAAGGTTCAAATTATCAACATCCCACTTTTTGAAATATCAACATTACAAAAATCATATCAACATCCCACTTTTTCGAAATATCAGCATTACAAAAATAATGAATAGGTAAATCGAATGATACCTGAGATTCCAAATGAAGTAGTGAGAGATGAGAGACAGAACCTGATGTTGGACTGAATATTTTTGAAACGTTCTGGCGAACAGTCTATATCAGCAGAATCATTTTCATTATTTTTGCGATTTTGAGCCAGATTCCAAAATGGGACATTCTCCCCCTTAGTTTTTCATACCCATTATCCCATTGAATTGAATCTTGATTACTCTCATCGTTATGGAAGTCATCAACAATTTTCTCAATATCGAAATCTTTATCCGCCAAGAGCAAATCGGGTGCGAAAAACTACAGATTTTCAGCTATGGGGAATAATGATGAGAAGGCAACAACTTTGATGAGCAGACTTGGGATATGTATGAAGATTCAGTGAAGGTCGTCAACCATAATAGATGTGAGGAGAGAGTGGTAGGCTGAATGATGGTTGACAAAGGAGGTGAATAAGTAGTAGCCATCAGAACTTCACCTGGAGTGGGAGACGTCGTTCCCGCCAGAGGATTTTTGTCTGGTCTTGAGGCGCTAACCATCAAATCAACCGGGACGGAGGTAGAAACACCTATGGGAGAGGTGGAGGCTGCAACTTGGGCGAGCAACTCAAGAATTTGGACGAGGATACGGCGAGACCCACGTCGGCCATGGTTGATGAGAAAAGAGAGAAAAACAAGTTAGAGATGTGAAAGGTTTACTAAGACAGCGTGAAAGATGAAGTGTGATAATTGAAAGTGAATGATCATCTAGAGATTTTGACAGATGAACGCCCCTGAGTGGAAGATATTCAGTGATATGTGAGTGACATGAATATCTCAACTGTCACCTATTCAATTTACTCCCACTATCCCGTAAAATACGTATCACAACCAACCAGAGAAAAGTTAGAAAAGGAAAATCTGGGTGAATATCAAATACTGATTTAAAATAGCAAATTTATCCTTATGACTCTTACCAGAATTTTCAGAGTGATAAGAAGAAGCTAGAAGATAATATATATTTATATATAATTAGATGAATTTTCATAAATGACTCTTACGATGGCATTTTTTTTTATAAATGCATATATACAGATTAAAATTTCAAGTAAGAATTTCGGTTTCTCATCATATTTTTCAAGGTAGCATCATCGCAGTAAACGTCGTGCCCCCCAAGGTACTCTATGATGTGAGGTAGGAAGAATAATTTTGAAACACCATTTTACATAGAGACCATCATTGCAGCGAACGTCATGTCCCTAGTTACTCAATTATTTAGTAAATTATTCAACTCATCAATATTTTACAAGGTAGGATTGTCGTAGCGAGCATCGTGCTCCCCAAGTTAGTTTAGTTGATAAGTATTCTTAGATTGAATCTTAAATTTCTCAGCTTGATTAACGTTTAACAAGGAAGCATCGTTGTAGCGAGCGTCGTGCCCCGAGTTACTAGTCGACCAACATCATCGATATATATGTACCTTTTTTATGCCAATCTAAGAGTTCATTTCGAAATATTCAGACTGATGGTGAAAACAGAAAAATAAGGAGATATATATACATATAAACACACAGTGAAATATTGCTTTTAATACCAGTGTGGCGTTAAAAGCAACATTTTAGGTTTCTTCACATGACACACAAACCGAGAGATTTCCTGAGACTGGAGAATCTCTCAAAATCAAGAGGTTTGGTGAATATATCTGCTATTTGATTTTCAGTATTTATGTATTCTAACCGGATAGTTCTTTCTCTACCAACTCTCGGATGAAGTGATGTCGTATATCTATGTGTTTAGTGCATGAGTGTTGAACAAGATTTTTTGAGATGCTAATGGCACTAGAGTTGTCACAAGAAACAACAAGAGTATCACTTGAATAACCGTAGTCTTCTAGCATCGGTTTCAACCACAATAATTGTGTGCAGCACCCTCCAACTGCTACATATTCTGATTTAGCAGTGTAGAGAGACACACAATTCTATTTTCGACAATGCGAGGAGACTAGGTTATTTCCTAAATAGAAACATCTTCTACTAGTGCTCTTTCTATCATCAGTGTCTCCTGCCCAATCAGAATCACTAATCCTACCAGATTTGTGTTTGTGTCTTTAGTGTACCAAATGCCTAAGCTGATTATTCCAGCAACATACCTGATAGTTCTTTTAACTGCTTTGAGATGAATGTCTTTTGGACATGTTTGATAGCGTGCACAAACACATGTGATGTACATTATGTTAGGTCGACTGGCTGTCAGATACATCAGGCTCCCAATCATTAATCTGTATAATGTTGGATCAACATTTTCTCCAACATTATCGCCGCAAAGTTTATGAGTTGAGCCCATAGGAGTCTTTATATGTTTTGCATTTTCCAGACTGAATCGTTGAATTAGGTTTTGTGCATACTTACTTTGAGAGATAAAAATTTCATCAGCACTCTTCTTTACATGCAAGCCTAGAAAGAAACATAATTCTCCAACCATACTCATTTCAAACGTAGATGACATGGCTTCCACGAATTTATTAAACATTGTTTTGGATGTGGATCCAAATACAGTGTCATCAATGTAAATCTGAGCTACACAAATATCACGGTTACTTCTTTTTATAAAGAGTGTACGATTGACTTAACCACGAGTGAAATCTAAATCCAAAAGAAACTCAGTTAACCTTCTATACCGTGCTCAGGTGCTTGTTTCAATCCATACAAAGATCTTTTTAGTCTATATACATGATTTGGTTTGGATGGATCATCAAAACCTTTTGGTTGTTCCACATAAACTTCTTCTTTTAGGTTTTCATTTATAAAAGCAGTTTTAACATCCATTTGGTGAAGTTTGATCTTTATGTGACATGCAAGTGCTATGAGCAACCTAATTGATTCAATTTTTCCCATAGGTGCCAATGTTTCATCAAAATCGACTCCTTCTACCGGTGTATAGCCTTGAGCAACTAACCTTGCTTTATTTATAATCATATTTCTAGATTCATCCGATTTATTCTTGAAAATCCATTTTGTTCCTATGACATTTATACTTTAGGCCTGGGAACTAAATACGAAACATCATTTCTGGTGAATTGATTTAATTCTTCATGCATTGCATCAATCCAGAAATTATCTCCTAATGCTTTAGAAATATTTTTTGGTTCAGTCAAGGACAAGAAACATGACGAATTTACTTCATTAAATATAGAGGATAAGCAAACAAACTTTACCGTATCTCTATAATTTACCAGTTCTTTTCATCTTGTTGTAATGCCTTCATGCACATTACCAATGACTTGAGTAATCAGGTGATTCTTTCTTATCCTTCCTGGTGGATCTCTTCTTTCTGTTTGCTGAACAATCGACTCTTCTGTAAATTCTGGATGAGTTTCTGGTTCTGTGTTAGAATGACATGTTGGTTCAACATTTGGTTCGGTATTTTGATCAACATCTGGAGTTCGACCTTTCTCAGGTGGTTCTACTTGCCTGGAATTCTGCATATCAATATAGGCTTCAACATTGTCTTCTTCAGTTTTTCTTGCCAGATCAGTGGGATCATCAAATACAACATTTGCAGATTCTTCAATACTCTTAACCCTAAGATTAAACACACGATATGTGTGACTATTTAAACCATATCCAAGAAATATTTCTTTGTCACTTTTTGAATCAATTTTTGTAAGAGCGTCTCGATCATTCAGAATATAACAAACATATCAAAACACATGAAAATATTTCAAATTTGGCTTACGTTTATTTAAAATTTCATATGAGTCATGTGTGTGCCAGGTCTTAAATAACACGTTTAGAAATGTGACAAGCTATATTTAAGGCTTCAGCCCAAAATCTCTTAGCCATTTCTTGTAAAGTTCGATTTTTTAGTTCAGCTACTCCATTCTGTTGTGGAGTTTTGGGTGCCGAAAATTCTTGGAATATGCCCTGTTTTTCACAAAAATCAGAGAATAAGGAATTCTCAAATTCTCTACCATGATCTGGTCTTATACGTGATACACATGAACCGTTCACATTTTTGAACCTAGCATGCAATTTCTTAAATACATCAAACGTATTTGATTTTTCTCTAAGAAAACCATAAGATCCATGTGGATTAATTCAAAGTTGCGAGTAGTTCCAATGTATTTCACATGTTCATGAGAAATTCGAGTTTGTTTATCTTTTTGACATTATCTACACACAATTTGTTTACTTTTATCCAGCTTGGGCAAACCTTTTACTGCATCCAATCTTATTAATATGTCTATATTTCTGAGATTTGCATGTCCCAACTTTTGAGGCCACATAATTGTTTCACTTATTTGGACAGCGTTGCATGACATATTCTTTACAACAAGATAACAATTGTCATTTGATCTTTTACCTGTCATTACACATACATTTGCAGAGTCAAATACCTCACATTTATCCTTATTGATTTTTACCTGAAGATTCGTCATCGCATAATTGACTTATACTAATCAAGTTAGCCATAAGTTCATCCACATGTAGGACATTTCGAAGCTTAGGAAATCCAGCAACACACAATGTTCCCTTTCCTATGATTTTTTCTTGTGTTCCTCCACCATATTTCACTGTACCTCCTTGGAAGGATTCATAGTTTGTGAGGTAGTTCTTTGTACCTGTCAGGTGTCTTGAACACCCACTATCAGGGTACTAAGACTTTGAATTGTTAGTTTTTAGAACAGTAAACACTGCATTACAGGTAATATTCGATTTACAGACCCACTTCAATTTTGGACAGAATGGTGTATTCTGATTCACGATGTTGTTAACAAATAAGTAATGATAGACAAATCTTCTTTTTCTTTTTGGTCACTTTTTCTATATCTGTTTTTAACAAATCTTTTCCACTTTCTTTAAATAAAAATAATAGGATTTTGTCCACAAGTTGAATTAGATGACAAAGTAGTGCTTTGATATCCTGTTCCATAATTATTTATATTTCTTACACCCAAAATTTCATCAAGCTTATAAGTACCTTTATTTAATTTCTTGAATGTTTCATTGGCTACTTGAAGTTTGATCTCGAGTTTGTTTAATTCAACATCCTTATTTTTAAGAGAAACTTCCAGCTTTGCAATCATCCTCTTGAATTCTTCATTTTCTTTGTTCAAGATTTTCGCTTCTCGAGTTTGCAGCTTCAATTTTTTTAGAAGTTCTTCTTGAATAGCCTGAATCTCCTCGATTATCTATCCATCATAGTCTCCATCCTCTGACTTTGTATCATTAGCAAACCCATTAAAACAATTAAAATCAGGAGAGTCAAGGAAATTATACTTATCAGAGGTTGTGCTGGAGGGCGTAAGTACTTCATCCACACTTTCTTCATAGGAATCTTCATAGATAGACGTTAACATGGTTGTTGATTCTTCTTCTTCAGGGTGCATTTCATCAATTTCTTCTTCGCTCAGTGACACCCAGATTAATTTTTCACGTCTACGAATGATGTTTGGACATTCATTAGTGTAGTGCCTAAATCCTCTACATGCTCGACATTAAACATCGTCAAAATTTTCTTTAGAAAGAACCGGAGAACGTGGAAGACTTATAATTTTCATTGCAACACCAAAACTCCAGAACCACACTTAGTGTATCAAGTGATGGCTCTGATACCACTTAAAAGAGTGGTTCCAATGGAAACAACAACAGAAAATAAAAATAACACGAAGGGTAAATTTTCACAAGTCAAGAATGACTTGTGAAGCCGTCATAGAGAAATGAATTTACTAATGATTGTGAATTACAAAAAGAATCGAATGAAAACACTACAATTCGTAACGTACTTGAAATTCAAGATGAATTCCAAAACTACTAAACACAACTGAGAAAGTAAACCTAGAGTAACAGTTTTCACTCACTAACACACTCACATAATCTAGTACATCATGATCATAAAAATCTGCTACCTAGAAATGTTGGAGTATGAGTGAACACAACTTTTTCAGTAACACTCGTTATTCTCGGCCAACATTTTTTCTTCTTCCAATCTTCTTCATATTTGTAAGATGATTCTGGCAGTTTTCTTCCATTCCTCACTCACGCACGTATTGGTAACTTCTACTATCATGATTCCATGTTTCATGTTAACCGCTTCCCACAAGGATAGATTTTGACTTGGTCTTCAATCTTTTTGTTATCTGTTCAACAACATTCCTTGTTTATGGGAATTGACCTGGTCTTTATTTTTTTAAAATTTGTAACTGCATCCTTATATGTAGGTGTTGAATTGGTCTTCTCTTCTCTCTATTGTTCCTCAATTTGATGAAGAAAGAACCGCCAAAACAATAATTATATGTAAGTATGGTAATTCAAACTTCAACACATCAAAATTCATGGAATAATGTATCTATCCAGCTCTTATCATGCAAAGCAAACTAGCCCTAAATATATATTTAAATGGATATGGGCAAAGAAGACAATTTGCAATTAAATGATAACTCTAAATTATTAATCCCTAGAGTGGGTGGGATCGATATAGTGCATTTAATCACGAGCCCCTAAAATATCTACCTGAAATCAATCTAACAAAGTAAACATGGGACTAGGTTAGAAATAATTCTTTATCCAACCAAATCATAGAAAGTATACGGGCCCTTATAATTAAGATCTTTGAGGCAACACTCTAACATTTCTCATCCAACTCAAATTTTAAGATATATAATTTAAACAATATGATCAATTCTAATAAAAAAAAAATGATCTTTAAGATATAATATTTATGTATGTAATTCTTAATTAGTATAAGTGCTGCCAAAAATGATAGTTATTTAAAAGTGTTAAAATAATACGTGATGTATCATAATTTATGTTTAAAATGTTATAATTGTATGTTATATAAGGTTCATTATATTATATACACCATATAATTCTTTCATATTTAATCAACGTACAAAATTATTTGAAGATTATAATAATTATATTCTAATTGAAACGGATAACTCAACTACTATACATAGGCTAATTTAATAGTATATAGTATTGTTTATTTTTTTTAAAATATAATATTTTCTAATTTATTAAAAAAATAAGTAAAGTCACCTATTTTATAGGCAAGTATTAGTGCTGACTATATACGCTGTGTTGTGTGTGTTCTGTGAGGGAGTGTGTATGCTGAATGAAATAATAATAATAATAATAATAATAATAATAATAATAATAATAGTGTTAATAATTAATAAACAATAATGAATACTTAAAATCAAATAACTTGTTTCATAATATTGAGAACAAATTAATAATTATAATGTGATCCAGTAAAACAATGAAATCTAATTTTCTTTCTTTTGCTTCTATCTCAATTGTCTTGAACATCATGTTCACCATCTCATTTAATTTAAATATTTCGACAGATGATGCTGAATCAGACGGTGAACCTAATGTACAAAAAAATTAGGTATTGTTTTACTAGATCACATTATAATTATTAATTTGTTTTCAATAATGAAACAAATCATTTGATTTTAAGTATTTATTATTGTTTATTAATTATTAACATTATTATTACTAAGATGATTATTAATTTTGTTATTATTATTATGATGATTATTATTAATTATTTTATTATTATGATGATGATTATTAATTATTTTTATTATTATTATGATGATGGTTATTATTATTATTATTATTATTATTATTATTATTATTATTATTATTATTTCATACACAACACAAACACCACACACACATTGCACATAATAATAAATAAATAAATAAAGAAGAGGAAAGTCGCTTGTGACAGACAACAATAGAAAAAGAGTTTTTAACTGTATGTCGTCTTTTCAATAGGCGACTTTACCTATTTAAAAAAAAAAATTGAAAGATGACATATTTTTAAAAAAAATTAAACAATATTATATACTGTCAAATTAGCCCTATACATATTATGTATATAATTTTCATATTCATATTCCTTGGGACAACTTTGGCCAAGGTCACTTTTAAACCACATGGTATCGAATTAACTCTTCTTTAATTTTATTTTTAATTTTAATCCATTACTCCATTCGATCTAGAAAAAAAATTTATTTTAAACTCTAAAATTATTATATTTCAAAATTTAATACCTTATTTTATTAGTTAAAGTAAAAAATAAATTATTTTATTTTATAAATAAATTATATATAATTGAATAAATTAAATCAATAAATATTAATAAAAATTTGTATTCTTAAGAAAGTATTTTATTTTATATTTTGGAAGGAAGGAATTTTTAAACTAATTCTTGTAAAGTAACAAATGAATACATGAAGGTAATGAAACGGACATTAATTATCAAATCAAAACATAAAATTATGCATTATATTATATTTCCATCAATTAATATATTTACACAGTTTATTTTCTAAAAATAGTAAAATATATGTGCAAAATCAATGTGTGGAATATAGAAATTATAATTATTAAATTTGTGTAATATTCTATTTTTCGACCGTTGGATAGCTTTTTTTTGGAATATGGTGGGACCGTGGAGACGCTCCTCCTACTTACTGTAATGACATAGGCAAAAATAAAAAATTTATATGGACATATTTACCCTTATCATACTTCGTCCTTGATTCAAATGGGCCAATTGCAAAAGCCACTTCCATCGGGGTATAATAGTCAATTAAACCGAAGATTTAAATTTTGCATGTGCTGGAAATTCCAATGTCAAAGGACACGTGGCAGTTACTTGTTGGACAAAAAGTGATTAATGAGAGTAAAAGACAAATATTGCGTACTCCGAGGCAGTGAGGTTTAAATGGTAGCGGAGTCTCTCTTCTGCTGGTACTCTTTTCTCACAGTTAAGATGGGATTTATGTGAGAGAGAGAGAGAGAGGGGAGTCGCAGCGACGGTTAGAAGATAGAAGAGGTTCATCTGTTCGAGGTAAAATCATCCGCGATCTGTTGTTTTCTCTCTCTGCACTTCTTAATAAGTCGGAAGAAAAACACCAGAGTGCTGCTTCTATCATGGTGTGTGTGTTCGTGTGTGTTTTGTAATTATATTTTTGGACATCAATCAAATTGAGATTTCGTTCAAACCTAGGATAGGAAAAACCAAACATAAATTTGGGTCTTTCCTAGATACGTATGTATTAATTAGTTTAGCTCAACTGATTTTATTTATTCATCGAGGTTTTTTTTTTTTTTTTTCCTGAAGAAATTTATTGAACTGAGGTTGTATTAATTACACATGTCTACCTAGTGAGTAATAATGGTGACTTTATGAGATATCATCAGAACAGTATAGAGTTGACTAAAACTCCCTCAATCGCATCTGCTATATGTAAAATATGTGTGTGTGTGTGTGTGTGTTGATTGTGAACTGCTACATGTTTTGAAGGTAAGAAGAAACAATGGTGGAGGTAAAGAACAAGGAATCATCACACTGGTGGTGGTTTGACAGTCACAACAAGGGAAATTCGAATCGGTCCCCATGGCTTCAGACAACACTTGCAGGTAACAATAAACCTCTTTTTTTCCCCCCCTTCTTTTAAGAATATCTTTTTATGATATTGTTTGTATCAATTTCTCTTGAAGTCCTTGTACACAAAAAGAACAAGTTGCCTCTACTTTTGAGGGGTAAATTTGAACATATTTGCTTTTTTTACTTTTCCACCTTTGAATGAGTATATGACCGTTGGAGATCTCCATATTTGAATTTTATGATGGTAGAAAATGAAAAGATTCTCTGTCGCATTTGCTTGTGCTTTTGCTCTGTATGTGTACTTTTGTGCCTTTTGGATTGTACCGTTGGATGAAAAATGGGTCCGATGCGTTAGAAAGAAAGTGGAATAGCCCTGAGAAAATTAGAGAAACGCGTTTAAGATGGTCTGGATATGATCTTTAAATGCTGCAGCACGAGCAGGAAGTATATTATAGCTAGAGGAAGGGGAAAATGTAAAGCGACTTGACAGGAAACTATTAAAACTATATGTTGCACTAAAATTTAATTAAGGATATCTTTATTTGACAATCTGCTGTTGTGTTTGGCTAAAAATCTGCTGGTATTCATCCAGACATTAACACTGAATACATGTTTCTTGAACTTATTGGTAGAGCTTGATGAGAAGACGAAAACAATGCTGAAGCTGATCGAGGAAGATGCGGATTCGTTCGCCCAACGTGCAGAAATGTACTACAAGAAGAGGCCTGAGCTCATAAGCATGGTCGAAGACTTCTATCGCACTCACCGCTCCTTAGCCGAGCGATGTGACCTAGCCAAATCTGAGCCCCCAACTCGCCACCTAACATCACCATGGTCTTCACCATTATCATTCACCAAATATCGGCTAGAGAAATCCATGAGCTTGAATGATAAAGCTTATGACAGCTACTCTGAGGCCTATGGGCCGGATGAGTCTGAGGAGTCTGAAGTCGATGATCCAGAAGAGGAAGAAGAAGAAAGTCGGGAAATTCCCCTCGTATCAGAGAGAGAAGAAGTGTGGAATGGTATTGGAAATGAGGAGCTCGCGAGGCTGAAGGAAGAAGTTGCGCGACTCAGAGAAGAAAACGAGGCTCAAAGACAGCAACTGAAGGAAAAGGATGAAGAGAAACGGGAAGTGATTCGGCAGCTAAGTATGGCCATGGATTTGCTCAGAGAAGAGAATGCGAAGTTGAGAGAGAGCCGTCTTGCCAAGAAAACTCCCAAGAAAGAAGATCATGTCGAGCACAATAAATCAAAGGGGAGTTTTCTGGGGAGATTGTTCGATGGATTCGGGAAAACGCCAGCTAATCTAGTTGCCATCTAAATATTATTACACAGTTATCATGATTTGTGTGTTCTTCAATTGCAAGATAGAACTCTATTATATATGTTAAGATCGGTAGGTATTCTCTTTAAACTAGCATCACCTATGGGTTGCATTATTTATTCATTCTTTTGTGTCTCTAGTTTTCCAATCCCATTTGTAATGTTATTGTAATTTTCTAGATGTATGGTTGTTCTGAATATCTTGAAATGTCCTTAATTAATGAAATATTTATATAGTTTCTTGAGTTATTAAAAAATGATTTGTGGGAATCCTTCATTATTAGGAAAATTAATATTTACATAAAGGAATGTCGCCAAAGCTGTTATATCCATCTATTCCGACATTGAAAACTCTTACATGCCAATACTTTTAAATTTTGAGTATTTGATCTAATCATGGATGCTATTTTCAAGTTTTTCATTTTTGCTTGATAAAAAGTCGGTAAGATCTTTATTCCTTTCTTTCTCCACAAATAAAAATCCTCAAGAACACCAAAATTAAATTTTAAAAAAATAAAAGAAAAGAAAAAACAAATACTAGAACTCCCAAAATCAACTTTTTATAATTAGACCTATACAAAATTTTCAAGAGCAGATGTGCTATGTATTAATATCTCTTTGAAATTGACATATGTAGAAATAGTGGGTGATGAATTTGTATAGGCTAAATACACCATAATGATATTTATCTTAAGGGGTATTATTTCCTTCACACTATGGTGCAAATGTCTATGGAGGAATTAATCTTTCAGGATACAAAATTTATTTCGTTAATAGAATTGCACCTTCAATTAAACATCAATTCACTCGCAACTTTATAAATTGTGTCTCATCTTCCAACTTTTTAATTTATTTTTATTTTGTTTCTCTCTTCCCCTCTATATTATATAAATATATTTTCTAAAAACATTATTTACTATAATGTATGATGCATTAAATTAGTTAGTAGACAATTGTTTTATGTAAATGCTATGCATACAATAAGATGAACCTTCCAAAATATTCCAGATAAAGGAAATACATTAGAATGTATTTTACCAGAAAAAAGTACATATATTGCTACAGAACAATGTAAAAATTTAGGAACATAATAATACGTGTCATATAAATTCATCATTATTCAACTTTCAAGCCATAAAAATGACAAAACACCTCAAATTCCCTCCAAACAATCTATACACACTACTACTCAACATCAAACCAACAAATAATTATAACAATCAAAGCATATTTCAGACACAGGAAAAAAGATTACCATACACAAACTAAATCTTGACGATTCACCCAAACCCCAGCAAAAACAACCGCCGCAGAACTCAAGAAAACCGCCACATTCGGCCCACCGGCAGAAGACTCCGGCAGCATCCCCTCCGGAGAAAACGCCATTCCGGGGCCGAAAGCAGCAACTGCATCAGGGTTTGGTGGGCTGGGACTTGAGGGGATTAATGGGACTGAGGATTCAGTAGGAGAAAGCTCAGAGCCACCTGGAGAAGGAAAAAGAGGAGCAATATCTGGGGATAATGCGGGTGATGGGGCTGCAGAATCTGGTAATGCTGCAGGTGCAGCAGAAATTGTAGAGGCTGGCAGAGATTCTTCTAAAGCAGATGAAGATGAAAATGCCATAAATGTTGCAACAAGAATGATGGAAAATGGGGTTATGGTTATGGATTGAGCCATTAATGATGGAGAAATGATGGCTTCCTTTTTTTTCTTGACAGAAAAATGCAATCTTTGTGTGGAATAAATGCTGCAGAGTGAGTGAGTGAGTGAATGATTGTGGAGGCTGGAGCAGTATCAGGATGTAGAGAGAGAAGGTGGTTGTGGGGCATGGATGACAGGTGGCAGGGGGTGAGTGGGGGGTGCACCTGAGAAAACAGCTAGGCATGTTGAGGAAGGAGACAAGATTGAATAAATGAGAACACATGAATGAAGGGTGGATGTTGTCCTGTTGCTAAATGGCAGTTTTCTGCACTTCACAAGTCTTGTGAAATTCTTGTGTCTGTTGGGAGCATATTGGGAGATAATGACAATTATATCCTTTCAATTTGTGGAATAATTTGGAGGGATTTGAGGCTCTTTTGGGCATGGAGGAATTTTAAAAGTTTAGCTAATTGTTGGTATTCGGAAAGATAACATTTTTTTTTTTAACAAAAAGAAGAAAAATGAAAATTTAGTGGGGTGAAGAGGACAAAAGTGAAATTAACTGTGGTGAAAAGAAGATTTTGTATTACTTCTGCTGAAAAAAGTACATTTATGAATTCTACAAATTAGGTTGGTAGATTAGTTTTGTCGTCCCATCAAATAATAGTGTATATCAAGATTAGGTTATAAAACTAAACATGAATATATAATCAAAGTACAAAGTTGAATATTTCTAAGTAATTACTTTAAGGAAAATGAGAAATAGTCCTGGTCAATATTCACTTGGGAATTTCCATTTTAGTACCACCTGATTCAGCAGAGGCAGACAACTCCTCTCTTGAGTTTCGTTCCCAGAAAAGGGGGGAAAAAAGAAGCCCCATTCCGTCTAGAAGCTGGGCTTAGAACAGATACGAACGTTAAACTAGCCCATCAGCTTACAGACTGCGGTTAGTGGCCCACTATACAAACTGGGCTAACTTAATTGTCTGAATATAAGCCCAACCATCAATGGGCCTAACTTGACGGACTTAACATCAACTTTTAGCTTGTAATGAAATTGAATAGAAAATTACTTCAAAATAATAATGAACACAATCTATATATATATATATATATATATAAACAAAATGATTTTTTTTCAATTTTGTTTTTCCACCTAAACTTCATTACTAATTTAGAATAATTATATTATTATTAAATTAAAATTACATGTTTTTATTCTGGAGATTTTGATTTAATTTCAAAATTTAAATTATTCCACAAATTTAGGCGTTTCAAAATTAGAGTATATCAAGATGAATATACTGCAATATTTGATACATAATTCGAAATCTAGATATTTTTAGAATATTAATCAAATCACAAAAATATGAAATTCAAAAAATATATAAAATCTAACAAATATACGACTTAAGTTTATCGATTCATTTTATCAAACAAAATATATATATATATATAATTAAAATGACTTTTTTAAATTTTATTTTTTTCGGCCTAAATTTCAACCATATAAATATAAAATTATATATATTTATGGAACTCTTTTAAGATACATTATTAAAATTTAATTGAAGAGATTAATATCAACAATCTTCGGGATTCGCTTAGTTTCTGTTGTTCAACATAAATAAATTTGAATTTTAAATTTTTTTAACTCATAATATATTTAAAATAAGAAATAAATTTGTTAGGGACATGAAATCATTGTAGTTTCATTATATTATGAAAAATCATTAATAATTTTCCTATAATTAAGCTATCAATTATTTAAAATCACCTAATCACATGGATAAAATCTGATTTGTCAAATATGAAATTAAAATTTCAACATTCTTACCATAATTCAAAATCATTTCTCAATTTTTTCCCTCTCTTCTTAATATATATTTAATCAAGATTATTACTAAATATTTTAATGTCTCTTTTTTGTTGTCCCTCCTTTGAAGCCTTTCGCCTTTCTTTTTTGAGAAAATAAATGGTAAGACAGGTATGATAATACGTGTCATATTTCAATAGTCACAAAAGAATACACTCTTCAAAATATTATTTTTAGGTTTATTTTATTTTTAGATTTTTTTATTCACCTGTTGCTTTCAATTTATCATAAACATATTTAATTTTCTTAACTATTTTTCTTTCTTATTTTTAAACAAAAAGTTCGTCCATCTCTTTCATGTTTCGTTTGATTATTCTTGTGATTTTCTGTTGAGATCTACTAATTATTTGGGCGTATAAGCACCGTGCGATTTTTCATTAACTTTCAAAGTATTTGTTTCTATCAAATTTCAAAATTTTGTAATATTATTACATTTAATTAGCAATTTGCAAAATATTTTTGTCCATAATTTGACTATGTAATTGACAAATTTTACGATATCTGTACAAATATTTATTTTCTTTAATCTGCTGATATCGCTATTTTTTTAATTTAATTTGATTCAACCTTCTATAAATCGTGGATATCATGTTGATCAATTTATGAACTAGGCTAATTCTGATAGAAGAAAAGACAAAACATAAATTTACAATAAATTTATACTCATTATACAAAAAAATAATCACTGAATTATAAATTTACACCTTTTACAATATACCATATAACTTGAATATATAAATATATTATAAAATATAAGAAAAAAATATTTTATGTGTATCGCACAGGTCCCAAAGTAGTACTAATAATAATAAAATAAATTGAGTGTATGTTTGTTTTTCCTTCTTCTAAGTCTTCATATTATTGAATTCATTTTTAACCTTGTAGAGTGGATAAAAAAAAGCTCCTAATATAGAAATCTTTATATATGTACCTTAAGGGTTAAATAAAAGTGAACCTTAATTAAAATAACCAATTGTATAACTTTATGTCATGCAATTTAAATGTGTCATATATTTGAGGTCAAATGTTGTCCACTCATAAATTTAAAATCAACAAAAAATAAATATAAAAAATTCAATTCTTAATAATTGGACAACTGGATTGCCAACTTGCAACAATAATTTAATCACATGAAGAATTTGTATGATTCATCTATCTGGTATCCAAATAACTCTATAGGCAGCTACATTTTTGCTAAATAATCTAAAGTAATTACATATTTGCTAAAAAAAAAAATCTCTTGCACGGCACACGCATTAATTAAACTTTATCTCTTTTTCCCTTTTTAATAACATTATAAAAAATAAAAAAAAATTCTTACCAGAAAAAGAATAGTTATCTCCTAGCTGTGAAGGTGGCCCACTTTTTAATAAATTAAGCCTATATACCAAAACAAGAAGAGAAAAATTGAGTTGTTAGATTTAGAAGCAAGCCCATGCAAATCATACGTTGACCTAAGTTGCACGCCAAGTAACATCAACATTTATGAATAAATATTTGTACGAATACTCTTTTTACTGTGTATTTTCATGAGATGAAGTTTAATTCATTTATGAGATTCTCCTCTAAGCTTTCTTATTATTTTTCACTTTTGATGTTTTTATAATGAGACGGCCTTATATAAATTCAGAATTCGTAGTTTCACATCATGAATATGTGAAAAAAATTCAATTTATTATGTTAACTAAAATTTTAGTCGATTCATTAGTTAAAATCAGTTCAATTTTATGTACATACTATATTTTTTTTGTTCAATTATCTTGATCGATCAATCTTTGAGAGAGAGTAAATAAAAAGAAAAAAGACGAAAACTTACATACAACAATATTTTTGGTTACTTGATAATTTTGTGAGTGAAGATATTGAAAAATAATAACTCAAAGTATAAATTATAAATGATCATTTGGACTCGTTTCGATGCAGTTAACCAAACTAAATATTTTTAAAAAATCACGAAAAAACTTAGGTAATATCAAAATTAAAATACCATGTTCGATTTTAAGACTCATTGTTTTCTCTCTCTTACAATCGATGAAATAATGTTTACATAATACGTTTTTATGCATAATATATATAAAGTTGTTAAAATTTCTTAACAGCTACCAAATTTAAGAATTATCATGCTAGTTAACACAAATTTAATAAGATTTATAGAATAAAACAATTAAAACTATCTCTCACTCAGATTGATAAAAACCTAAATCATTGAAAGTATTCTGGAAAGTATGTTACATCACTATTTTTTAATTAATAAAAGTTCCAAGCATTTTGTTTAATCCTTGTAATAAGATGCATATATCTTGATCTATGCACAAATTGTCATATTTACTCATCTTTTTTTATGTCTAATCATGCTTACCAATTGAATTTTAATTTGAAGGATTGTAGAATAAATTAGCGCAACTTGAGCATTGACTTGAAAGAATGAACGAACATCGAGATGTTTTTGTGTGAGACATGAATAAATTTTATAGATAAGACTTTGCATAAAGTGTGAGCACGTCTTAACTTACTAACAAGTTAACAAATACTACAAGAAAGTTTTAAATTAGAGGTGGAAATATTCTTCTCTAATAATAAGAAATGTGTCTCTAAACTAAAAATAGGGCATGTCTGAAATAAAATATTTCGTTACTAAAATGTTGGTTGTTAAAATTTGAAAACAAATGTTTCCATCTCTAAATTTGATGACTGAATATGAAATTAAATACCAAATTATCTACAATATTAGAAATGAATAATGTTCATCTTTAATATTCATTTGTTCATTCATTATCAATCGAACACTAAAAATTTGAAAAGTGTTTATTATATTTTTATTATTATTTTATTTATATTTTATTGTTATTTTGTAATTGATATTATTTTAAAATAATCATTTACATTACTAAAATAAAATATTTTGTAGTGAGAGATGACTTTTGTTAAGAAATGGCACACCTTAGCTGAAAATTACTTATTTAAGGATTATTAATAGCGGTGCCCCCAATTTATTTTCTCCAAAATATTTGTTTTAGCTATCTTATTTAAGGAGCTTTAATAGGATAGAGAATACCTAGATCTATATTTAAGACATATTTTGATGTATAACTTTTGCGACACAATCGGGTGTGTAAAATATTGTTGAGTACAATCAAATATTGATTAAAGAGTGGCATTTGTTTTGAGTTATGATATGATAGATTGTTGATAAATGAGAATTATAAATATATTTTGAATTGTGATATGGTGGATTGTTGATAAACGAGAATTATATATATATTTTAGGTTGATTTAATATATATTTAATATGTAAAAATATATATAAATTTGTTTAGTTCAAACTTATTATATTAAATAATATTACATATTTGCTCATTCTGTAACAATTTTTACGAATTTAAAATAATATTTGTAAATTGTTTGATTCTATCTGCATAATTCCAACACCACATTTTGTCAATTCTTGTGTTATACATACCCAATTTATAAGAATTTGGTTGCATTGAAAACCTAATTTATAGTACTACAAATTTATTTTTATTGTGTGACTTTTTTTTTTCTTTTCTGCAGGTTGTCTCTAAATTTGAAAGTCACGTCAGAAAAGTTTCAACGGAAAGAAAAAGCCACGTGCGACGCACATGTTAAATTCCGGAAAAATTCTCAATTTCCACCAAAATTAGGACTAAATTTGCAAAATTAAAATATTTATGGAATATAAATGCGAATTTACATTTGAAGAGGACTAAAATTACAAATGTCCTATAGTTTTGGGATTAATTTTACAATTTGTTCAATGATTAGATAATTTGTTACTCATTATAATTGTTGTTGGCAATTGTGGATCTAACAATTAGTGATAGATTATACGTGAGTGATGATATATATATTTTTTTTATTTATATCAATGGTTCAGAAGCCAAAAATCAATAGTCGTGCTCTAGTTGATCGCCTAGCCCCTAGGTAGACTAGAATATATGATAAATTAATACTACAACATAATTTTGCAGGAAATATTATTTATAGAACAAAGTGTTAATTTTTATAAAATAATGATCATAATATCTACAAATAGATAATTGTATTATCGATAATAAGAAAAATCATAGTAATGTTGCAACAGAAAAATTAAATTTTACAATCCAATCAAAACTTATCATAATACTACTATTTATACCTATTTGGCACTGTGTTATGTACTTATATCCCTATTATTCTTTTTTCTTTTTTAAATTCTCTTTCTTCCTCTTTATTAAATCTTTATTTCTCAATACAACTAATTAAGTATTTCACAATCATGCAATTATTACCAACACAACATAATATTACAACACATCATCTTTTCCAACATTTATTTGACATCTACACTACAATCCTTCCATACACAATCTCAAAACAAACAAATATTATCTATTTAATTTAATTTCACACTCCCACAATTTACAGTCAGAATTTTTGACGATGTATTTAAGTCTAAATCAAACATACCCTAAATGACTCATAAAACCATGTCTTATTTTCAATACTTTGGTGTCTTTTTCTTCCATTTTTTTCTACCAATAATTTTCTTCGAGCAAAGCAAGAAATGGCATCACTTTTTGAAATTGGATGCTCTTCCTTTCTTGGGTTTTACTACACTACTCTTATTTGATTGCAGGGGCGGAATCTATTTAATTTTCTTGAGATTCTATTTAAAGGCTTGTTTGAAATTCCTTATTTGATTCCAATATGAAATCTTGTTGCGCATAATTTTGCAAAAATATTATTTATAGAACAAAGTGTTAATTTTTATAAAAGAATGATAATAATATCTACAAATAGATAATTTTATTATTGATAGTATGAAACATCATAATAATGCTGCAATAGATAATTGTATTATCGAACTTGCTTTTTATTGCATATATAATAAATACGTTTGAATTAAATATTTTATTTATATATTGTATAAACATAATATTAGTGTGTAAGAGTTTTTATTTTTTCAGTTTTGTGAAAAGATATAATATTAATAGATTTTGAGAACAAAACTGATAGGATTAAACAACACAAGATATTAATAGATCAAATAAGAAAATCTCAATATAATTTATTTTTTTAAGATGGAAGAAATAGACCATCTCCAGCAGTTTGCATTACTCTATTGCAAATTATGCACCACTTTATCGTAAAATTTACATATTCTCTCCAAGAGTTTGCACTACATTCTCCACTAAAAGATAATATTACACAATAATATTTATAATTTCTTTATTTTAAATATTTATTTTTATTACTAAATATTTGTTAAAAATATTATATATGTAATTTTATTTAACATTAAATTTTGAGATAATATTTATTTTACTTTATATTCTAAAACTATCATATTCAAAAAAAATATATGCAAAATTGAATGTAGGGTAATATTATGCAATTCTATTTAAAGTTGTATGTAATATTTAAAATCTCATATACTTATTTAAATTATATTATTAGTATTATTTAAATTACACATCATGTGATTCTAAATAACTTTATTTAATTTTAGTTTGAATAATTGAGATAATAAAAAATTACAATATTAAATATTAAAAAATATATATAATCATATAAAGAAGAAAATGAAAAAAATAGTAGCACAATAAAAAAATCTGCAGTAAAAGTAGTGCAAAAATTTTAAAAAACTTAACTTCTTGTTGGAGAAGCTCTAGTATAAAAGAATTATATTCTCAATTAATACATTTCTCTTATACATTAACATTAACTAATAACGGACTAAAATAAAATTTGAGTCATATGAAGCAACATAATAAATAAAAATTAGATATAATATAATTATTTTTAAAAATATAAATAAATATGAAAATCTCACCCAAAAAAATTTAAAAAATATTTTGCCCGCCTAGCCTGTCTAGACAGCGACTTCTGAGAAAAAATGTATATTCAATCCGATTTAGTCAAAATTGAGTCCGGAGTAAGGCGTCTAGCTCGATTATTTATATATATATATATATTCCTAGTAATATATAAATAAACGTAAATAATGCATATAAAAATAAAAATTATATAAATATATTATCATTGTCATTCTTATTTATATAAAATATAAAAATAAGTAAATAATGCATAGAAAATGTAAATTCTAATATGTCATTATTATTACTTGTATTCATAATATATGGAATTTATATAAATAAATATATCCAATATATTTAAACCGTAAATTATATAAATATATGCAATATTGCAACATATATAAAAAAAGATGTAAATAACATATAATAATATATAAATATATAAAGCATAATTAGACATAAAAAATAAAAAAGCATAAAATCATTATTATTTATAATTTCATAATTATATGTTTATATAATAATTAAAAAAACATCTTTATTAATATATATAATATAAGTAAAATTTAAAATATATATTTTTAAAATGGTTTTTTAAAAAATAATTTTAAAAAATTGTTATATTAAAGCAAATTAAGTTATATTTAATAATAATGTATCATTAAAATTTAAAACAAAATGTGTTATGCATGTGTGAGGGGCGAGAGAATGGGGGAGTTTTGTGATGTGTGGTCTAAGAAAGAAGAGAGAGGAGGTTGTGCACATTCCTCCCACAACCTCTTACCCATATACATTGTGCTAAATCTATTTTCGAAGATTATAATTTATTATTTTTTATAAAACTTCTTTTAAAATGCTCACATTATTATTTATATATACATATATATTTAATCATAGAGAGAGAGAGAGAGAGGGAGAGAGGGAGAGAGGGAGGAGAGGATCAAATTTAATCATAGAGAGAGAGAGAGAGAGAGAGAGAGAGAGAGAGAGAGAGAGAGAGAGAGAGAGTGTAAGAGGGAGGAGAGGATCAAATTTAACCAAAAAAACAAAAACATTGCATTTCCAGCTGCAATGGCCCAACTTACAGAAGCAGCAGTAATCATCGTCGGCAGCGGTCCCTCAGGCCTCGCCACGGCGGCGTATCTCCGCCATCTCTCGATCCCGTACACCATTCTTGAGAGAGAAGACTGCTTCGCTTCTCTCTGGCAGAAGTACGCATACGATCGAGTCCACCTACACCTAGCCAAACAATTCTGCGAGCTGCCCTTCATGCCAATCCCATCCACTTACCCCACATATCTTTCCAGAAAAGAGTTCATACAGTACTTAAACGACTACGTTTCGAGCTTCGAGATCAATCCGACGTACCGGAGATCCGTGGAGATGGCCTCGTACGATAACACGGTCGGAAAATGGAAGATCAAAGCTAGAAATTTGTTCTCCGACGAAGTTGAAGATTATTCTTCGAGGTTTCTGGTCGTGGCTACTGGAGAAACCTGCGATCCGAGCATCCCTTGTATCGAAGGTTTGGAAAGCTTTAACGGGGAGACTTTGCATTCGACAAAGTACAGAAACGGCGATGAGTTTGGTCGGAAAAACGTTTTGGTAGTCGGAAGTGGGAATTCCGGCATGGAAATTGCACTCGATCTGGCAAACTCCGGCGCGAAGACCTCCATAGTTGTTCGAAGCCCGGTAAGAATCAACTCCATTCGATATGCCTTGTAACAAAAACGAACTAAATTGACTTTGTCACAAAAATATGGATAAATTTATGCCCAGATAATGAAAACTAATGAGATTAACCAAATGACTCAGATATTAATATAATGACCTAATATAAAAAAGTAAAATTCACTTCTTTATTTTTACTAATATTTTTTTCATCTGATGCATGGTTTTATTTACTCCATAAGTAGAAAAGGAAGTAAAAAAGAAAAACATGCAGATAAGTTGTGTACTGCAAGTAATTTCTAGAGAGAGAAGAGGAAACTTGAGATTTGTCATGTGTACATTTACGCATGTTCAAGTTTTTATATTCTTGAAAAGGATACGTGTAAGAAGCTTAAGCTATCCCATCGCAGATTCACATACTGTCGAGGGCGATGACGTATGCAGGACTGGTTCTTCTCAAGTATTTACCACCCAACTGGGTTGACTCAATGCTCGTAGTGATGAGTAGGGTTGTCTATGGCGATTTAACCCGGTATGGAATCCAAAGGCCCAAGGAGGGCCCATTTGCTCTCAAGGTTAAGTATGGAAAGTACCCTGTTATCGATGTTGGAACCTTGGACAAGATTAAGTCTGGCGAGATTCAGGTTGGTCAAATTTACTAGTATTACAAATTTAATTTGGTTTTATTTCTAATTGCATCTATTGTTACGCTTTATAATAATGTACTGCACATCACATATCCGGGTAATAAATTTCTTCCTTCATCATAAAAAAAGGAGTTATATTCGAAAAACTTAAAAATAAAGTTTCGTTGAAAAACTCATAAAGGGGTAAAAGTATTACGACTTGATTAATACAAATATATATATATAAACTCATAAAGGGGTAAAAGTATTACGACTTGATTAATATAAATATATATATATATATTATTTATTATTTTTTTATTTGAAATGAAAAAATTATGTTATCGACAAAGATTTATATTTCTTCACTTTCATTTTCTTATGTTTTGCACCTAAATTGCCATATTTATTATAGAATCATTTTGAAAGTCTAATGCGACAATATTATGATTTTGGTTTGAAGTTAATGTATGTATACTTACACATATTTATATGTAACACAGGTGTTGCCTGGAATAACAAGTATAAAGGGGAGTAGTGTGTTATTTGGGAATGGAAATGAATATCAATATGATGTGATTGTCTTTGCCACTGGCTTCAAAAGATCAACCAACCAATGGCTAAAGGTAATCTAAATTCTACTTATGTGTTTTTTCTAAAAACTGTATTTGATATTTCTTTTTCTACTCTATTTTAGATGTATGTGAAAGTTATAAATGTTATACCTATATGTAGATAAAGACTTATGTATCATTTTTCAACATAGGTTCTACAACTTTTTTGTTCACCACAACTGAATAAATTGGCATGGCCGCTTACAACAACAATAAAAATTAATGTTGTCATAATCAACACTTCCCTAAAATCTATTTCAACTGCCAGAAGTATCTGAAATGTAATCCAAGATAGGAATCATCTTATCCATATACAATACATCGTTTATCACATCTTTTTTACCATACTTACATATACTCATCCATACACATAGATGTGTGTTCATTGTAGTGAAAAATGCTCATAGGCCTTCAAGATATGTTCAAGATGCAAAATGCGGAATCTTGAAAGTGGTTGTTGAAGATTGATTTTATCGTCATATGTTAAATTTATAAATGTTGTGTGTGTGTGTGTGTGTGTGATGCCATGAAATGAGATCTATGGGCAAATAAAACATAATTGGGTCATGGTGCTTTATGCAGGGAGATGATTATTTGTTAAATGAAAATGGGCTTCCAAAGCCCAGTTTTCCAAACCATTGGAAGGGTAAAAAAGGGCTGTATTGTGCTGGGCTGGCCCGTAAAGGATTATATGGAGCTGCGTTGGATGCCCAAAACATTGCTCATGACATCAAGGCCCAATTACTCTGATTCTCTTGTTTTTCAATGAATTACAAGCATAGATTATGTTATGTGAATTTCTAGTTCGCATAAATAAATCCTTTAAAAAATGTTGGAAGGGAATTAATGGTGCTTCTATTTTGTTTACATTGTTCGTCTTGTGTCCTGCATAATGCCTACAGTTGATGCTTAATAAATTAGAAGTTTCTATTACATGAGATTTTTTAGATTACGAAGAATGCATTGACATCTTTGATGATTATTAATGAGTGTTTTTATAACCTAATCAGATCGACCCATTAAACCAGGAACTTTGTCTGGTTTGCTTAAGTTAAGTCTGACCAGGGTATTTGTATTTTTGTCGTTATTAGTTTTTTATGAACAAAGAATTCAGCAGGCGATCCCAACAATGAAAGCACTACCTCTCTGAAGAAAAGTTTCAACTTTCGAAGACAAAATCAGCTCTTTACTAAAAATTAGTTTCAAGATTACATGTTTTAACTTCTCAAAATTTAATCAGAAAGAATAGAACCACTAATCTACATCACCTGAGGTTACAATTTTACATTTACAGTCCCCTGGGAATACCTACATTCTCTATTGAATTAACCACAGCCCCAATAAATGCAAAAATTCTCTTGTGAATTATGTGTAACATTGGGGGGTAAAGAAAAGTATCAAAATTTTAGAATGAAAAGTGCTTACGCCCAAAGAAGACCATCATAACCAACCTCTGAGTTTGAAACAGGGGTGTCTCCAAACTCGTGTTGAGCAGTAGCTTCGTTTTGCCCGACAGAGTCAACATACGGCTCCAAAAGATCGTCTGATCTTTCAGATGGAATTCCGTAGCCTTTGAGTACGCTCTTTGAAGCGGCTAAAGCTGATTCCCTTTCCAGCACAACCAAAAAGTTGTCTTCGAATTCAAAGACCAAGTATTTGTCCTTGCAAGCTGACCAATATGTCCCAACTGTTGGTGCTGGACAAGTCTATGATCTAAGAAATAAAAAGACGGCAGTTTGGAGCACTTACAATCGATTAAATGAGCCAGGTGGTGAATATTTCTGATCCAAGTCCCATTTAGCTTCAAAACCTGCCATAGTTAAACTCTGTAAGTTCAAACTCAGAAAATGCACAACATGCATGAACGCAAGTAACACATATAAAAGTTTGCAGATTTTTAAGGGTAGTTAACTTGCCTGCTCATTGCTCATATCTTCATATCCGATGTTTTCTTCATTTGCCAAAACCTGTGCCAAAGCATACATGGTAAGGGGAGAGAGAGAGAGATGAATAAAGGTTCGTTATGAAAAGTATCTTGAAGGCCTAACCCTCTCTAGTGTATATGAGAAAATTTGTATGCGGAATCAGAAATTATTTATGTGTATATCAGAAATACTATGATTCGCCTGAGTAGGGAGGGTTAAGCCTTCAAACTTGTATGCACTAGGGAGGGTTAATTCAGGGATGCATATACATTTGATGTATGGTTCTGCCAGAATTCACTAGTTATATGATGCATGGTGTTGCTTGCAGAACTTATGTTTGACTACGAGAATTAATAAAAATGAGGAGAAATTCCATTTGGATACCTGAGATAGGATCACAATCTGTTCTCCCTTGAACCTTGGCATAGAGTATCGAGCTTTTGCCAACAATTTCAACTACACCAAGAAGCTACTTATTAACCAGAGAACTAAAGAACATGAATTATTCAGTATCAACGACTATCCAGGAAGGGAATACTGAAAAAATAATTAAAACTTACCCCAATGCTGTCCTCACATTCTTCCCTGTCAAAACAAAGAACAAATTAGATAATTAGTAGATGAGATTAGCGGCGTATAATGATTTATAGAATCGTCAGTTAAACAAGTCTAAAATCTCTGGCAAACTTACTCTATCAGAGGCTCTGAAAGAGGTGTAAACACCAAACCAGCAACAATTAGATAAGAAGGTTGATCTCCTTCAATATGATACGGAACCTTCAGGAGAACAAAATAGACCGTTTAATATAAGAAACTTTCCAAGTCTCACGATAAGAACTTTAAAAGTTTAATCCCAGTGGACATATATTTTAGTTACCAAATGCACTCGTGTATTCAAAACTGCTTGAACTTTCATAAATTCCCCTCGCCTAATAATGCCAATTTCTGCTACATCACCAGTATACCTGACGTTGAGCATCAGACATAGAAACCATAGTTCAACAGTTCAACTCCATGATGATTTCAATAGAAATTCAATATCAATATCCATTCAAAAGTAAATTTTACTTTAGACTGATAAGATAGCGAAATGCAATGCGCTCAGATGAACGATATGGCACTGTTCCTTCACACCCAACACGTACGTTGTCAAAGCTTACAATGACATCCCCCTGGAGGACAATTGAAGAATCAAGTGTTACTTGATGTGCTATATTCCCATCTTTTTCAATGTTCACCACTGGAAAACAAGTACGTACATTTTGTCTAGTTCAGCGTAATAGGGAAATCATGTAAGAGCCAGTATAAGTTGAATTATAAAGCACATTCATCACATTAGTTTTGTTACTCAGCGGAACAAAATTTTCCACCAGAAAAGCAAGCTTTTCCATGAACTAACCCCTCCCTACTGAATTTTAAATTTTAATTTTTTTTACCCAATGAGACCTTCACATGAATTTTGTGATAAGACATAGGAACATATTTCCAATGGCAGACCTGAAGAGGGGGGGGGGGTGTTATAGTTGAAATGGATCACAATCTAGAGTATAATAAACAGTAGAAGTGTGTTTTATTTCAAATTTATTGTTATATATACTTTCATTGGTGCAACTAAAAAGTACATGGAAAAAAAAAAACACAACATTTATTGTTATATATACTTTCCAAGCACATTTGAGAACATAGGGACCTAGAGTTTATCTATTTCAGTCATAATGACCAAAAAACACACACACACACACAAGCAAGAGCTACAAAAATGAGAACAAAAGGCTGTAGCAAAAGTTTATCGGTAGATTAAAAATTCAAGAATCTGATGTCACAAGGCATTGAGAGAATCACGAAAAAGATGGACAAACCAAAAACTAAGGTAAGGATACATCGAAGTAGCAAATAAATGAAGTTTAGAAGAGGAGAAAAGATAAATATAACTGTCAAAATCTTAGGAGGTGGGTATATACCTCCTTCAACACATCACTGGCATGCGAAGTTGGTTCAACCTTGCGTACAAGCACACCCTGCAGAGACAAAACGTTGGAAACTATAAAGAGGCTTAAGATAGTTCAACCAAATAGCACGAGAAAAGCAGCAATATAGCTGCTTAATAGTGATTCGAGAATTAAAATCTCCTTGTTCAAGCAGACTTAATCATTAAAGCTAAAATATACAAACTTAAGGATCTAATTTTACACTTCAATTTATCAATAAATAGAAAAATAAAATAATCCCCAAAGAACACCCAAACTCCACTTTAAATACTGCTCAATCAACCCTGAGAGAGCCCATGCCAATAAAAATAGGAATAGGAATATCATTATACACAAGAGAGGGGTCCGCTGAGCGAACAATGACAGAAGAAAGTGGATGAAGAGCTTAGTCAAGAGATGTGTTAGCAGTGCCGTCAGGAAAAATGGAGAATCTTTCAACAGGAGCAACAAGCTTCTTTTGACCAAATATCTTAACAGAGTGTAACTTTTATGAATGATGCTCTTAAGAGGTTAACTCCTGCAAATGACGCAAAAATTACTGGCTTCACCAGATCATACTCCGAAAGCAAGCCAGCCCATTATGGCAAGCGCAGACAAACTACTCTCACTATTCAAGATATCACTTCACAAGCCATGGAAGAAAAATATATGATTCTCGGTATAAAAGTACATGGAAGAAAAAACACAAGCCACGATACTACTCTAAACTTTCAAGAACACAAGTTCAGGAAACAGAGTAGAGTTACATGAAAAAGACTAGAAAAAAATACAGGTGCTAGATGCACAATACCACAAATCCTTCTAGTCCAGTTAATTAAAAGAGAAAGACCTCATTAGATGGCACATTTAGGCACGCTCGCAAAGCAGGATTCTCCAACTTTTGCAGCAATACTCCAAGAGAAGGAAAACCTGAGAATTTATGCCAAGGTTCCGTGAGTGGCAGAATATATTAACTTTGTGGCTTACCAAATGGTTACCATAGTCCAGAGAAAGCAAAAAAACTATAGAACAAAATATAATTAGACAGGAAAAAAGAATCCAAATGAATTTGCAACAGAAAGCATGCTTTCTCTGTAGCACATCTTAGCATCACTTTGTTAAGCCAGATCCTTTCCAAGAAAATTACACAAATTCTAGAAATAAATACTGGTCCAACTCCTAATCAATGTGAATTGGTGTATGACTGGGCTGGACAAAAAAAAAAAGAACGATGAAAGCTTTAAAATAAAGAGAAATTAACTGCATGAGAAACAGAATTAACACCTAGGATGTAGAATAGCTTTTTTTACAGTGAGAAATGCGAGAGAGGAATAAGAACCTGGATGTCACACATTAAAGCAAAGTAGCAATCTTTTATTGAAGAATGTGACACAAGTGAAAGATAACAAACATGCCAGAATGCTACAGTCACCCTGTCCATAATGGCAGCAGAGCCCGTGAACATTAGCCAACGTCAATAGCAAGCCAATTCTCACTGCCTGCAGAGTCACTAATTGGATCTTCATTCACCAAGTTATGCAATCTTCCCATATACCATCACTAAATCCAAGATCTAGGATGTCTTCATTAAACACTATCCAAGTTCTGAACAGCCTACCTATCCAGTGCCTAACACTAACCCGCCAATCTAGGATTTGGCAAACAGGAGTTTGTGTTAGGTATCCTTTGCACATGACCAAACCATCTTAGATGTCTCTCTAATCTTATCCTCTGTGGGGTCTATGCCAAAATAACTCCTAATCCTTTCATAATTCTGTCCATGCACATTTTTCCTCACATCCATGTTAAGATACACATCTATGCTACTGCCATCTTATGCATATGTTATCCTATAGTGGACCCAACACTCCAAGCCATAGAGCATATCTAGTAGAATAATAGTCTTTTCACTCTTCTTTTATAGGAATCCTTCTATCATGTGGAAACCAGACTTGTTAAAAGCTAAGAACATTGGTACTGATCAATGTCATGATCAAGTTATCATATCAGTTTTTACAACTCACAGATCGATAATTCAGTCATGAGAATGTCCTGCTGGGTTTCATATAGCATGAAGCTTTACTTAACAAATAGTAATTTATGTAATGCAATGTCCTAGCTCTCTAAAAGTTACTGCTCAGTACAAGCACAGGGCACTTGCTTGCCCCTGAGTTCCTCAAAGGAACTAATCTTCTCATCCAGACCATACTATGTCACTGCACACTATCTCCTTCCACTCTGCCATTTTGTTCCAAGTGACTCGTAGAATTTGAAGATATCATTTATAAGGGAAACACGAAGCTGTGAACTATACTTTTAAAATTATCACTCACAAAAAATCTGAGCCGAGCCGAGCCTCACTCTTGGATGCATAAAGCATGCTAGTACATAATGAAATAAGTGGCATTCTCTTAAAGAACATAAGTATATTCAGCAGAGATATGCAAAAATTAAGCACCTTCTGTTTCTGTTTATAGTATATGTAGATAGCTCGTTATGTATTGCCAAATTATGAAGGATTTCCACAGATTTTCTGCATTCATTATCTCAGATTTCCTTGTTTCTTTCTGAATATCTTACATGCTCGAAGAAAACCTCAATAAACTGTTCCACATTTCTATAATGCTCAAGCATAGAATGTCTAAAATAGTCAGTGTCCAGAACGGCCCCTTGGAGCCACGTGCACTAGGTGGCCCTTCCCTGCTCAGATTTAGCCAAATTAGGCCTCAGCCCACCAAGGGGGGATGAGACATGACCCTCAACCCAACCAGAAAGGTGTCCCTAGACTATTAATTGCCCAAAAACAAAATCCCAATCAAGCAAGTCACTAATCAGCAAACACTAACTGTCAATCCCTCAGTCGCCAATGGCAACCAAGACCTCATATCCTCGATTTCCAGCAACAAGACTCCCATATGGATCTTCTCATCAAGTTTTCTCTGTTAACTCTTGTATATGTATATATATATATGTATCTTCGTATATATGTTTACTTGTCTATCTGAACGCATAAACAATTTTCAATTTTAAGTTGAATCAGTGTGATTGCTATCAGTTGATTGTATTTGCAGAAAGGTGTATGCAATTAAAAGAATTAATGTATGTGCCCATTTGATAGATTTAAGGAAACATAAACCATTTGAAATCATAGAAACACAAAGAAAACAAGCACTTTTCATGCACGGGCATGCTTATCATTCTTTTTCTTATTTATTACATCTCCCATAATAAGAATCAGGTTTCAAAAACATTTTTGTCCCAAAATGAGGGACATGTTTCAAAAGTCAATGTCTCGTTTTATTAATCAAAGTAAAAAAATATAAAAAATTTACTCAAAGTCCAGTTCTACCTATGATTGAATAAGTCAAATAAAAAAATAAGCAAAGTCGTATAAGTGAGAATTATGGTTTTCAGAAGGTTGTACCTTCTTCTAATTCACCAAAAATAAATGTATGTACCTCAATGAAACAGAACTCTTTTTTTGGGATGGAGGGAGTGTAACATTGACAGAAATACAAAATCAATACATAATGGAACTCGAAGAGTTAAACACTGGAAATATACATAAAATGTCCTACAATTTCAAGTCCCCAAAATCCTGCGCAAGACCCAAGGCTCTAGGCCCCTGTCAGCACCTAGGGCCTTTTATAAAACTAAATATTAGTCACCAAAAAACTTTCATAAGCTTGAAAAATCCTAAAATTCTAGCATGAGCATATCATAGAGTTACCCAGGCCACAAGTACATGTTGGTTATGCATATGACATTTCTGAAATTAAAATGTCAAGAATGAAATTATTACTTCATAGGAGAAAGCAGATTAACCTGTGTATTTCCCATTCCTTTCGTAGTCTTCTAGAAAATGAGAGACAACCGTTGTTGGAATCACATATCCAATATTTTCCACATCATCAGATCTGTATACCTAAAGGAAAGGTCCTCTGAGTACGTACTAATGGGAAAAAGAAAAAGGGAATCTGATGATGCTCGACACATGTATGCCTAAAGGAAAGATCCACCGAGTATATTTTAATGAAAAAACTTTATATTCATGGTCAAGAAAGTAGAAACCATTGGGTCTCTGATACTGCAAGGGACACATTATACATGAAAGAATTCCTAAATGCAAAGTAATTGCAGCAGATTACAATATCACCAAAGCAAAGTGGAAAAATTAAATGAACATAAAACTAACTTCAAACTCATTCTGTAATGAAATACCTGGAATGCCACCCCAATGCACTCTCCTTGATCATTGAATGCAGGGCCACCACTATTACCTAAAACCTCCTTCGAATAAGCAATGGCACAACAGTATAGAAACAGAACATAACCATGGGAGAAAATGTGTACAGAAGCAAACTGAAATAGAAGGGATATCTAGCCAACAACAGTGTGGTACAACTCTACAGAGGACTTACTCATAGTTGCAACACATACTTACCAGGATTTATTGCAGCATCAATTTGAATACCAAGTAACTCAGAAGATCCATGGGCATATGATGTTACCTAGAAGTATATGATAAGCCAGTGTTGAACTTAATTGGATGCTGAGTTAGCTAGATACAAGAATTAGGACTAAATTTAGAGAGACAGTAAATGTTCTTGTGCAGTTGCTAACCAAATGGATTCAAAACATGGTGCATTATCAAAACATTAACTCATAAGCAGATGTAAGAAGAGTTTCTCTCTCTAGATGTGAGTGATTGGCATGAGCACATAGCATATACAGATTTCATAAAGCTACACAGAAGTGAGACCATAAAAGCATCAAGTAACAAGCAGAATAAGATGGGAGAAACGTAACAGCAATAGTAATACAAAATGCATTCATATTTTTCATTAAACAAACTTGATTGCTTTCTTCCATTACCAAAATACCAACTTGTATTATATCAAATACTCAGCAAGCAAATTGCTGACACCTTACTTCCCCTTAATTGTGTGTTGCACTTTACTTCTCCATATTTACTTGGTTGTTGTAAAACAACTGTCCAAAATGTAAATTATAATGACTCAACAAAGTAAGGATGTTATAGTCAAAGTTCAAGAGTTCAAAGCTTCATTATTTGACATAACAAAACGGATTTCATTTTTTAAGCAATGAAAAGGGAAAGCTTTTATAAAATCAAAACCCTGTGATCGTTTTTTCCTGTGCTGACCATTCAGCAGACATAAAAGAGCAAACATCTAACAACGCTTCCTCTGTTCCTCAAGATATTTTATTGAACAATCTCCAAGTCACGTGGAAACAGAATTACTCCAAGAACATTCTGATTTGGACTGGATGATCTTGCAGCAAAATATGGAATGATTCTAGACGATACTTTAACTACTAGTCCAGGTGGAGAACGGACAAAAATGCACCACAAATTCACGGGAGCAACAGCTACAGCACCCTAAATAGCACCACACATAAGTCTTCTAATCTATATTCATAATCGACAGGAGCTTCTTGCAAAAAAAAAAAAAAAACATTGTGCTTCACGTTGTCAAATTTTGCTTTTGCTGTAGTTCAATTTAACTTCTCATCAGAAAGTAAAGAACTCATACAAGTTGCCAGAACAGGAATCAAGGCTGCAAAGCAAAATAAGACCAAAAGCTAAATAAAGCACACAGATAAATGATAACTAACCACGATAAATACAAATGAACTGATCAAACGAGGCAAGTCAGGAAATCAGCTAGTCAAGGTACAACAGCTAATGTTCAGAACTAAATTACCAAAAATTCCATATTCCTTTTAACTCTGATTTTACATAATATACAATGTTTAATCACGATGAGTTCTAGGGTCATAAACTTTTACAGTACCTACACTGATTTTTTCCCACATCAAGAAAAGGACAAGACGTGTTTCTGAAAGGGCTAAAATTGTGGTCCATCAACAAAATAATGCATCTATGTCATATCCAAATTGAACCATCGAGAAAAGAGGGGGCTGTGGACAACAGAAAAAACTTGCAATTCACATCAGAATTTGCCATTGAAATACTCAATCATTGATGTGTATATGTATCTAATGAGCTTAATTGAGTGAACTAACCTCAATTCTTGAAACAACACCCTTAGATACAGATATGGTTTCCCCTCCAAGTGGATAACCTACAACAGTCACCGAATCCTGCAAATTTGAGGGGTTAACGTTTGATGGTCATCACTCAACTTAAATAGATAGGGTGCAATTTAAGAAAACACACATAACAATGTGCATGACTCTATGCAATAAACTTGGCAACAGGTTAGGTATATGAAAGAAGCTTTTGGCAGACCAAAAAAAAAAAAAAAAAAAGAAGTAAAAAAGTAGAATTCCAACCAATTTAAAATGAACACAGACTCACAGAGGAACACTCAAATCTGAATATTAGAAATAATTTTCATGTGAAAACAACTGGAAACAAAGCATGCTAAAGCATGCCATTTATTATCCCATCACACTTTGCTTCCATCTCAATAAGAAGTATCTGAAACAAAAACATCAATGGGTCCATGTTTCAAACCTGTAAATTAGGTAAGTGTCCCAAATGAAGAGGCTCGGTTCCCTCCCAGAATTCCTTGCTTTCAACAGAAAGCAGGGCTATATCACATTCTACACCCCTCGCTAGAACCTGTAGGACAGGATAAGTGCCACAATCAGACATCCAATATGAGTTTCTCCATTCCCTGCCCCAGGCCCCAAAAAACAAGATAATTATGGAAGAAATTAAAAGAAAAAGGACATCAGGCAATGGGAAAAATCCCAAGAACCAAGCTATTTACAATTATTAAAACTAATAGCACTTAGCTACTATATTGTAATGCAGTTTGGAAGAGATCAAGCAAGTCAGACACAAACATCTGAAACCAAATTACACGATTTAGAATCCATAAAAATTAGTTTTACCATACAATAGAAATTCAGGATGCTAATGCTGGAAAAGATGGAAAAGAACACATATTGAAGTCACCGGTAAAACAGTTGTAGCCTCACCCATGGTGGGGTGCAGATATAGTCTCTAGGACCATTCTTTTATTGTTCAATAATTAGAAACTCATGTCCTCGTATCTACCCTCTGCTTTTTTTTCTTTTCTTTTCTTTTTTCTTTTTTTTAATGTTCTCTCTTAGAGTTACATTTGACATGCATAGTAAAAATTAACTTCATTGTGTACATTCAAAACTTTAGTGCTTGGTTTAAAATATATATATAATAAAACCAAGGACTATATGTAAAATAAAATAGTTCAATCCTTCTTAGTATCAAATATTGCTAGAGCTCGGAGTATTTTCCTTTAGATTGTATGCTTGTATAGGGACCCTAATCCATTTGTACTTATCCTGTTTTAATCAATATAACTTTCTGTTTCATATATACATACATATATATATATCTATAAAGTTCTGTTTTCAAACTTAAACATGATTAGTTACCTAATGCATAGAAGGGTCAGCGTCAAAACATAAAATAGTATAGAAGATCAATTTGATGCATTGATTAGGCATTTGTTGTAAGTGAGTATATATGTATACCCCTTTTTAACAATCATCAAGGACTATTCAGGGGTATAGTGGAAAACTGAAAACGGTAGAAGAATTAGAGTAAAAGAGGTACATGATAGATGTGGTAATTCATTCTCAAAGAAGGCTACCTTGGCAACATATTTTGTATCATCGCCTCTTCGTTTTACTTTCACCTGCAATACAATAAAAGTTAAAACAAATGACTGAACCACACACATAGTGCAAAAGATGACATGGAACATAAGGAGGAAAGACAACTAGACTAGTATTAACATATTGGTTTCCAAAAGCAATTAGACAAACATTAGCTAAACCATAAATAGGTATCAAACCTAAGGTATATAGAAATTGAAATCAACAAAAAGGAATTATGTAATTGATTTATTTTCATATAGATTTAAAAGTTCCTTAAGACAACAAACTATTCAAAAGAAGTGATCCATATGCAACACTTTGACCACATCCATATAGGAGATCCTTTGATTGAATAGACGCTATACTAATAGAACCTTTCTAGTTCTAGGGACAAGAATGAACTTTAGCAGAAACAACAGGTTACATAACTTTCACTGCCATTTAATTATGATTTATTAAATAGGACTGTAAACGAGTAAGATTGCTCGTAACCTACTTAGGTCTTGCCACGAAATAAAATTGTATGAAATCGGTAGTTAACTATAATGGGTAGAGCTCAAGCTCGATCTCGAGCTTGAAACTTTTGTTGGTCGAGGTTGAACTTGATAGTAACTGATTCGTCATCTTGAGAGCCTGGTTGTTTATAGGCTAACAAGCTCAAGCTCAGCTTGTTTGGGAGTTCACAACTTCACAATACATACTTGTTAGGATTATGAGGTTCCAGCCGCTCCTAAGGGGATTCATTGTTACTTTGCAACAAACAGTTGTATGACGGCCCAATCTGCCAAAGTTCACGTCGAGACACGAGGATATCTCTATATTCTCTCGCGAAACCCCTTGTCCGCCTGTCACTTATAGTGGGACTCTGTGCTGCCACATAATAGGAAATAAAGTAGTGTATTGCTAGCAGCTATAGCTTTTTGGCTGTGGGTAAGGCTTAATCCTAACATCTGGTATCATAGCAAGGTTGTTGGTTGGAATCCCCTTCTAGGAGAGATTGTGGAATTATGCAGTTCCAGCAACTACATTGGTGATTCCTTGTTACTTTGCAACATTGATGTTGTCCCATGACGACCATGTGTTCTCTTGTGAAGCCCCTCATGTCCATCTACCGCTTAGTGTAGGGCTCTGTGCTGCAAAGTAATAATGGAATGAAGTCGTGCCTCTACTAATACCTTTAGCTTTTGGTCAGGTGGTAAGCTCATGGTCCTAACAGTTCTCGAGCAGCTAGTTTAGGAGTACAATAAATAGGTTCGCAAGCTTAGTTATAGCTTACAGCCCAATTACATGTTTGATGAGTGGGAGCTCCAGTATTAATGAGCCTGATTATCATTTAGCCAGCCGAGCCCAAACTAATCTCGCTTAACATGATAAACGAGTATTACAAGCCAGGCTTCAACTGCTCACGAGCTTAATAATTTTAAAACAAATCAAGTACGAGCTATGAAAATTTAAACAAATCAGGCCAAGCCTCAAGTATTTTACTTTTGGCTAAGATATTTTTGCTACCAGTAACATTTTTTTATTTAATGAATTACATACCACAATTTAAGCGGTTATGGATGACTCGAACACTGATAGACATGAACAAACAAATGAACTCAATAAAGTAATTGATATCATTATTAACTAAAACATAATAAGACAGGTGGAGGTCGAGGAGGAGACAAGAAATTCAGCATCTTTTGCATCTTTTTCACGAGAATGTGCACACCAAAATATATCTTAATTTTGATTCTGATTCTGATTCTTTGCTCATCATGTCATAATTGTATAGAATAATTTCCTGCCAGCTTCAATTCCATTATCAAGTCTAGCCCATGTTACCAGTGCTATGTCGCATAATATATTTGCCCGTTAACTGACATCTTTAATTTAATTTAGACCTCCAGATGCATTATATATGGTCCAATTATTGCTAAAGCTCTAAATTAAACAAGAAAATGACTCATCAAAGCGACTTGAAGATACCAATCTTATATATATAAATTATGTACCTTTGAAAGAAATACTAAACTAGCATACATGTCAATTGTTTGCATCAATCAGCAGCATAATCAATGTACATATGCATTGATGGAAACAAGAAAAGTCGAAGATAGAGCAAGATCACCATCAGATATATATGGCTCCTTACCAGATCCTTAAACAGGAGTATGATACAAAAGAAAGACCACTTCCCTCCACTTAACATCAAGATTATGTTAGGCAGCATGTGCATGATTAAGAATTTGAAGTCATGAGAGAACTTCAGAGGTTACCTGTGTATTATGCTCGACACAGTGTGCATTAGTCAGCAGCTTCCCATCCCCAATCATGAAAGCACTGCATCCCAATTCAAAAAATATCAGGCTGAATGTAGAAGAGTTCATTACATTTCAGATAAATATTCAGAACTTCTTCTCAACTAAAATTCTAGCAAAAAGAATATTTTCTTGATAAAATGACATGAGAAAATTGCAAAAAAGGTAGCTATTGGCATGCCTTCCAGTACTTGTATATTGTCTTTGCTTCTGCCACGGAAGGGAATAGTCTGGTGCTGTATGAGTGCAGTAAACCTGAAAGAAGGAAACAAGGAATGGTAAGAGTCCAGACCAGTTTGAACTATAAGACAAGGATATTTATGAACTTTCAGCATAAAGTCCAATCATGGGATCATCTGAGAGTTTAATACAAATACTGATGAGGGAATACACAGAAAACTCAATACTGACAAAGGAACTGAGCATCAATCATTTTCCATATGCAGATGAGAAAGAGAGTTTTACAAACATGTATGTATAGTTGCGGACTATTCTCACTAACTGATTAACACCATCAAACATTTAATGCTTGGAGGACATTTCTATTGTACATAAGAAAGAAAGTAATCAGACCTGGTCTTTAACAAATTCATCTTCATTAGAGTTAAAAAATAGAATCATGTGTTAACACTGTCAAGTGCCTTGATGTGTCAATCAATTAGATGTTTTTCCAATGCTAAAATCTTGATAGAAGCTAAAATATGGGTTCAAGCAATTAAATAAAGTTTATCGTTTCATCTAAGTATTCAAGGCATCAGGTTGGTGATGTAATTAACAGAATAACCATACAAGGAAAAGGTGACTAGTAAAAAGAAAAGCAAGTGAAAGATAATTTGAACATTAACAAAACTAGAATATTATAAAAGAACAGTTATTCACCTTAACAACAGCATTTAGTAAAGAAGCATTCTGAAGATTACCCGTCTCTACCTGGGAAAGATAAGTGATTAGGCTTGAGGAACTAAATCAGCCTGACTGCAGCTAAAAATAAACCAGATAATGCTGCTAATAACTATTACAAAAACAAAAATGTAACTAAATGCTATGAGACAAAAGAATGATAATAATAATTCTAATAATAATAATAACAATAACAATAATAATAATAATAATTATCATTATTATTGTTGTTATTGTTATTGTTGTTGTTATTATTATTATTATTATTATTATTATTATTATTGGCATGGAAAAGCTAAGAGATATAATATTAAAATGTCAAACAAAAGGATGAAAGTTTCATATTGCTATCGATTTGATAAATAGGTGATATGAAACAATACATAAACACCAGTTTTTTTTAGAAAATCCAGACAGTTGAATTATGCTACGGAGACAAGATAGCCATGATAGTTCATAAAACATCACTACATGACCATCAACAACCAGGATGGAACAGCATTGACCATAATATATATCTCCATATCAGGTTTTACAACCAGCAATTAATCCTCAAACTCCATTTATCTTCACATCTCCATCCCAATCAAATGGAAATAGAACACTTGCACAACAATATATAAAAAATAAACCAGCAGATCATATTGAGATTGATTAGCATACTTGTTGCTCCTTCAAATCAACCAGAATTTCATGGTTCCCTTTCTTCTGTACACCAGCTGATTTGGGAGCTGTTGATTGGGATTGGGATCGGGACCGCCCAGTTTTACTTCTACCACTTGCACCTTCAGCATTTGAAAAGGGACTTTCATCTCTTGCCCCCTGTTGAAACTTCTGCGTAATTACGTCTTTCTGCATTCAATAACAACACGCACATACACATCGACAAATATTTTTCTTTGAATAGAAAATACAAGGATAAACAGCCTTCCAAAACTTAAAACATCCCCCCATCCCCCAACACACACAGACTCCCAAGCTCTATAGCAAACAGCATGTCAGGACGTGTTATAAAAGGTATTCATAAGCTTACAGCTTGTTTCTTAAGTAAATTGTACTGGTACCAGCATCTATATAGCAAAGAATATTTAAGAACAAAAAACGGGAGTTCAAAAACAGTTTTTTTTCTTCCATTGCATATATTGTTATATCGCATTCAAATAGAACCACAACCCAAGAAATTACGGAATACTATACCTTAATGGCGGATTCGCAAGTTGATTTCTTGGGTTTTCCTTTAGCCGGAATTCGGATTTGATCGTCGGAGGGTTTACGAACACTGGATAAATAAATGGGTCTACCCCAATTGGAAAAGAGACGGTGGGTTGTTCGGCAGCCGGTGAATGTCACGGCGGAGAAACAACAGTTTGCGGCTGCGATTGCCATTTTAAAAAACCAGCAATGCAGATAGAGCGCGAACTAGGTCTGCTGTTTCCTTATCCTTTCGTAACGTAGTATAAAAATATCCAGTATGGCGCATAAAACTTGAGCTTTTCTATTTTTAGACCATAGCTTATCTCATCAAATCATTATTCAGATTTTTTAATAGTTAATATGATTTTTATTAATTAAAAACACTTATCATCTCAAAAACAAGATTCAACTTTAAAAGATAATCATGTCTTGCTAAAATAATTTTATAATTATACAAATTAAATTAACAAATAATTGATATACCTTTATTTAATTAATAAAAAGTGAGAAATTATTTTATATGACATGATTCTCATTTTAAACAAAGGGGGTAAAAAAACAAAATAATGGTCAAATAAAATCTGGCCAAGTCAAGTGAGTGATTATTTGCTCATTACAAAATTGTTCTTAAAGCAAAGTTTCTTGGTTCGAGACTCAATGCGTGAAAGAGAGTCTCTATGTAATTCATTCTTACAATTTTCTAAAGTAAAAGTATATTTTTTATTTTTATTTATGTTTTTAGTGTCCAATTAAACCTATAAACCACGGTAAATAAATAATATATTATTTTGTACCTTTTCTGAAGAAGAGACCTCCTCTTTTAAAAAATAAGTCCAACATACAAAATTTCACCAACAATTATAAAGTATAAACCTAGTTCCATTATCATAAATATAATATTTAACTCAAAATACTTATTAATATTTTGAAAAAAAATATCAAATTCAATATTTCGCGGCCAACGCGGGTTGCACATTAGGGAGGCACGCTATCCCTAGCACCTTAGCCCAGCCCCTACACGATAGAGAAATGATCCAAATTGATTATGAAAGGGGGTGCAGGAAGACAGGGATAATGAGTGGTTTTTTTAAGGTTAAGGGATGACGTGCATAAACCCATCCCATTCCCAAAAACAATGAAACACAAAATGTGTTCACAACCTTATTCTTCTATAACATTAAAAAAAATATATATATATATATATATATATCCCGAGTATTATTCTCTATTTTGTTCACATAAGTCTTCACACTTAATAGATATATGTCGTCCATTAACTATATATCTCTTCTATTTTTATTTTACTTAATTTTAAAAAATTCAAATAACTATTTTGTTTTAAATTGATATTTAGCGTATGGTATATCAAATTAATCATATTTTAATGGTCTTTAATTTGACATCAATATTGTATATATTAAAATAAATAATTACATTTAAAGTGTGGAATTGTATGAATGTAATATAGTTCTTATGGATTGAATTATTATTTTTTAATTTTGATATATTTGTTAGATTTGAATAAAAAGTATATTAATTTTTTATATAATTAGAGCTAAAAATATAATCTTTTATAATAATAAAATATTATATTATTAATTTATATAATATTATAATTTATTGCTTACCCTCCATAGGATTTAGTAAGTCAGAATATTGAAATGAGTTCGAGGTACTTCATAATGTCCTGCAATTTATTATTTACTAAAGATAAATTTAAAATATAAGTTTAAAAGATGATAATACAATATAATATAAAGGAATCTATTTCAAATCAAATAATATTTATATAAATATATTTAATAATTTGTGTATATTTTTATAGTAATAATAATATATTTCTATTATATAGTCTTAGTATAATAAAATATATTGTATCATATTTACGACAAGGACAAACATCTAGTTTTAAACTTAAAGAACAATATATAATTCTTTTTTCGCCCTAGAAAGTGATTAGAAAAATGTTTTTTGTTTTCTATAATAAATAAAATGCATACATTTGTTTCTTGCTTTACCGCCAAACTTGACTTAATGGATTGACCGATTGTTTAGGGAAAAAAACCTAAACTTTGGCAAGGGAAGGGCCAATTGATCTTACTTCCCTAAGGGATGCTCCAAAAGAAATGTTGCTTTTTATAGCCAAAGGAATTGATTATATATGGAGAATCGAGGCCAAATAAATAATAAAATATTTGTTCTAAAAATTTTGATAGTAATGAATAAGGATTGTATCCACATAATTGGTAGGATTTATTCTTTTGTGTAACTAAAATCAGAGGGGATTTTGAGATTTGGTGAATGACAATATTCTTATAATATTATAATTTATTTTTTACCCTCGATAGTTTTTAGTAAGTCAGAATATTGAAATGAATTCGGGGTACTTAAAAATGTCATGCAATTTATTATTTAATAAAGATAAGTTTAAAAGATGATAGTGCAATATAATATAAAGAAACTATATTTCAAATCGAATAATATTTATATAAATATAATAAATATATTTTAATAGTTTATGTATATTTTTATAGTAATAATAATATATTTATATTATATACTATTAGTATGATAAAATATATTCTATCATATTTACTGGACAGACAAACATCTAGTTTTAAACTTAAAGAACAATAACTAATTATTTTTCCCCCTAAAATGTGATTAGAAAAATGTTTTTGTTTTCTATAATAACTAAAACGCATACATTTTGTTGGGTGTCGAGGCCAACAAATAATAAAACATTTGTTCAAAAGATTCTGATAGTGATGAATAAGGATTGTATCCATAGAGATTGGTAGAATTTATTCTATTGTGTAATAAAATAAGGGGGTTTTGAGATTTGGTGAATGACAATATTCAATTAATGAAATCAATACGAAAATAAATATGTAGGTAGATCAGTGTATGTAACACCTCGCTATTTTCTACCTAATATTATAAGGATTAATTATTAATGGTAAAATTCCTTATTTGAAAGGTAAAGTCATTATTTTTGTTTCATTTATGTATGTTGAGAGTTTTTATGACAATAATAGGTTTTAAGATAACTCAATTTGTTGATTTAAGTTCAAGAATGCATTCGATAGAATCAATTATCGAATTAATTTCAAGTTACATGCCCAATTGATATTATTTAAGTCAAAGTATAATTCAATTTGTTGATTTAAGTTCAAGAATGCATTCGAGAGAATCAAGTCTCAAATTAATTTCAAGTTATATCCCCAACTGATGTTATTTAATTCAAAGTATAATTCAAGAAATTAAGTCCTGAATAATATCACAAGCCCAGCAAATATTATGTTATGATTAAGCTCAAGTCTCATTTTTAATTGATAAGTCATGTCATTCATTTCTAAATCATGCATTTTAAAGCTCAATTGCATTTGAGCCCAAATGTTATTTTCGGGCTTCAAGGTTATTGATAAGATTAAATATTTATCTTTTTTAATTCAATTATGATTGATTGGATAAAATCTTTATTTATCTCCATCCAATTAAAGTTGTAATCAAACTATGAAGATATGATGCAATGCATAGAAATAAGGGATCTCTTTATTGAATTATTCCATACAAAATCATAAGATATTATATTTTAATCATTCTCCACCCTATCTAGGGTTAGTCAGTTAAGTCGTTATCGTCATCTCAACCTCTTTCTTCATTTTTCTCAATATTAGGTATTCTTACTTTGAAAATTCAAAAGTCTTATTTATACATGTACAATCATGAAATTTTAGTATGTCGTTTGTTCAAATGATATAAATCACTTGTAAAATTTTAGCTCTATTGGATATCTATTGTATTTTATATGAATTTTCTATCTCTCATCATCGAGATTTACAAATTCCTATGTTTCTGATTTTAAAAGTCAGAATATATGGTTATAGTTATCTAAATCCCTTGAATTTTTAATATGTCATTCATTCCTATGATTTCGAATCACGTTTAAAATCTCACCCCAATCATATATTTATTTTATTTTATATGAATTTTATATCACACCAGATCCAAATTTATAAAGTCATACATTTATGATATGAAAATTCATAATATAGGTTTATAGTTATCCAAATCTCTTCAATTTTGAATATTTTGTTCTTATAAGTGTTATAAATTGCCCATAAAAGTTTCAAGTCATTCTAGTTTGTAATTTATGAGTTATGATATTCTTCCTTTGACTGTGCAGAAATTACAACTTCAACTATTTCGATTTCAAAAATCCAAAACCTATAGCAGTTCTTTTTAGAAAGCTCCAAAATTTGTATATGATAACTACATATGAGTCTAGTTTCTATAGTTCAAAATTTATATTTTTCCTACTTATATAATATGATTTATAAAATATTATTTCATTGTTGTTTGGTGAATAAACACATTGAAGTATTTCTTTTTCACTTTGAAATTTATCTCCAAACGTTTCAAAAATTCCTACCAAGTTCCACACTTTAAAAATATCAATATTCATATCCAAAAATGAACCCATATTCCTCAATTCTCAATATTAAACATTAAGGGGCACAAATCTCATGGTTGGAGTTAAACAAGGGCTAAGGACAATAGGAAATTTGCATATAAATATCATGTCAATTATTATTAGATGAGAGTTCTTACTTGTTACTATTAATTTTATTTGTTAATCGTGTTGTATGTTTACTGTTATATTCTCAAGTACAAGTTACAAGTTCAAGTTATAACTGTTTTACATGCTATGTTTTTAATTGCCTAATTAGTAGTGTGAGAGTTCATACTTTTCATTATTGAATATGTCTGTTAATTGTATGATTATGTTTACTGTTATATTTACAAGTTCAAGTTACAAGATCAAGTTATAACTATGTTACATGCTATGCTTTTAATTGCGTAATTATTGTAGACAAGTTGGACTCTCATGAGCTATATGTAGCTCACACCCATTATATTACAATATTCCGTGGTACAAGGAGCGAGTGTTGGAGTCGAGTCAGAGCCAAGAACATATGATATAACTAAGTTCCAAGATTTGTTATTATTTAGATTAATCTAGTATGAGATTATTTCATGATTTCGATGATTATTGTTAGTACATTTGAATAAGTGCTCATGTATAAGTTGCTTTTTCTGTATAATTTACCTTATTTAATACAAGTTGTTATTAACATAATTGAATATGTTAAGTCTTCTGTTGCTTGTGATATTAATTGTGAATGTGATGTCTATGTCTAAGTTAAGATATTTATTCTGTGGAAGCATATTTAGGTGTTATTTAAATTATAAATTGTTTATGTTGCTATTGAATAAAAGTATGTCAATGAATTATAATTAAAAATTTGCATGTTTGTAATTTAACTTGATTTCAGTTATTATTCAATTTCCATCATGTGATATTGATTTATGAAAACAAGATATAATTTATGTTTTCCAGTGCATAAGATTAAGGTTAAACTAAAACTCGTGTATTCCTTATGAGTTATGAAATATTTATATTTCAAGTGGTTCTTTCCACGGCTCGATTCTCGGATAATCTTGTTAATTAGTTAAATTGAATTTATTGGCAAGTTATATGTGATTAATTGCTTTCAAAATAAGTTATGAAAATCAGGTTAAGACAATTTAAGTAAAATCCAACCAAGTGATAACATTATTGGTTCATAGAATCGATCATGGATGCAAAAATTGTTCTTTCATTCAATCATTAAATTGATTATAGCTTCTGGTACGACCAAAACAACTTATCTTTCCTTAGTTGTTCGATAATGAGGGTATAACCTCTACTTATTTCTCTTATCAATAAATAAATTTAGATACAATCATAGAATTTAATTTACCAACAACATTAGGTTGAGAGAGACCACCAATTCTAGTCAACAAACGCACATGTAAGTTCATTAAGCTAGATCGTACATCTTCATAACAGATTGGTTCAAAAAATCATGTTATTGTACCACAAATATTAGAATCATTAAACAATTACGAATTTAACATTCTTATTGACAACATATTATTTTAATAGTCAAATGATTGGCCACATCATTAATCACCAAAACAATAAGATTCATCGAGCACAGAAGATTTATGAATAACGAATAATGAAAGAACAAATAAATATTAATTAGATCTCACAATTCTGACGAACAAAGTCTTCTGTAATTCCCCTAGTTGAAAAGATGAAGTTTAGGGGACAATTTTAGGAAATTCAAAAATTTAGAGAGAGTTGTGTGAAGTTCTAGATGTCTTTTCTACGTATCATTCTCTAATATATAAAGTCCCTCTTAATCCCCCCTGAAGAAAAATGGGCGGTTATGGTTATTTCCGTTGTTGGATGTTTCGGGTTAAGGTGTACCCACGCCTTATGCGATCTTTCTTTGACTACTTCACCTGAATATAAGGTGTGGCCACGCCATAAAATGTCCTTGCACATCTTTAAATCTATCATTTTATGCCCAAGATGCATCAATACATTCAATGGTCCTATAAAATGCAATCTTTATCAAAATCCAAGAATTAAGTATAAATTTATGTGATTTTTCTTATTTTTGGTACCTAATTATACTTAATTCTTGAATTTTAATTGAAAATTATATTTAATAGGGCAATTGAATGTACCGAGGCATCTTGGGCTATATATATATTATGAATCTTATCAACATTTTTGCTATTTCAATATGCAGTTCTTGCCTACACTCTGTTAAATATATCCCAAAATTAAATAGCGAAAATTATAAAACCAAGATACAAATATTTAGATTACGGACACTCAATATTTTTCCATAATTTTAGACAACGTATATTATATATATATATATTTTTTTTTTTTTTTTTTTTGGGCCAAACAATTTTGGTCAAATTTTTTTAATATTGGGCTAAATTGGTTGGGCTCTCACCTCATTTGGAGCCTGAGTATATATAAAAAAATAAAAATCATTTAGATATATGTGTCTCCATGCAATCCATATAAAAATTAAATGACTATCTATTTAAATTCAACATATATATCAAAATTAAAAAAATGATTTAAAATGAAAAAAATATTTAACTTTTTATATTTTTGTGAAAAAAAAAGGAGAGAAATAGTGTGGAAGTCACACTTCAATTAATTATCTAAATAAATTTAAAAATTTATTATACTATTAATTTATATAATATTATAAATTTTTTGTTTAACTTCAATAGTTTTTAGTTAATTAAAATATTTATATTTCATTATGTGGAAATAAATTATTTACTTTAAACCGCATAATTTATTATTTAATAAAACTAACTTAAAAATGCAATTATTTTTTAAATTGAAATATTTATATAAATATAAATTGATATAAAATAATAAGTCATGTACATTTTTATAATAATAATAATAATAATGATAATGATAATAATATAATGTTATCATAAATTATAAATATAATAAAATATATATATCGTGCATTGCATGAGCGAACATCTATATGTATATTAAAACAAAATGACTTTTTCTAATTCCGTTTTCCCGCCAAAACTTTATTACGTATTTAGAATAATTATATTATTATTAAATTAAAATTAGACATTTTTATTCTAAAAATTTTGATTCTTTTTTAAAATCTAAATTATTCCATAAATTTAGGTGTTTCAAAATTAGATGATATCAAAATGAATATAATGCAATATTTTATACATGATTTGAAATCTATATATTTTATTGAATATTAATCAAATCACTAAATTATGAAATTAAAAATATATATATGAAATCTAACAAATATATGACTCAATTTTCTCGATTCATTTTATCAAAAAAAATCTCTCTCTCTCTCTCTCTCTATATATATATATATAAGTAAAATTACTTTTTTAAATTTTGTTTTTTCGGGCTAAATTTCAACAATATAAATGTAAAACTTTATATATTTATGCAACTCTTTTAAGATTCATCAATTTAATTGAAGAGATTAATATCAACAATCTTCGGGATTTGCTTAGTTTCTGTTGTTCAACATAAATAAATTTGAATTTTAAAGAATTTTTGTTAACTCATAATATATTCAAAATAAGAAATAAATTTGTTAGGAACGTGAAATCATTATAGTTTCATTATATTATGGAAAATCATTAACAATTTTTCTATAATTAAACTATCAATTATTTAAAATCACCCAATCGCATGGATAAAATTTGATTTTGTCAAATATGAAATTAAATTTTCAACAATCTTAGCATAATTCAAAATCATTTCTCATTTTTTGTCTCTTTCTTCTTTCTATATATTTTATCAAAATTACTATTAAATATTTTAAGGTCTCTCATTTTTGTTATCCCTCCTCTTGAAGTGTTTTGCATTTCCTCTTTTGAGAAAATAAAAGGTAAGACATGTACGATAATATGTGTCATATTTCAATTGTCACAAAAACCTACACTCATCAAAATTTTATTTTTAGATTTATTTTATTTTTAAAAAAAATTTATTCACCTGTTGCTTTCAATTTATCATAAACATATTTAATTTTCTTAAATATTTTTCTTTCTTATTTTTAAACAAAAAGTTCGTCCATCTCTTTTATGTTTTGTTTGATTATTCTTGTGATTTTCTGTTGAGATCTGCCAATTATTTTGACGTATAAGCACCGTGCGATTTTTCATTAGCTTTCAAAGTTTTTGTTTCTATCAAATTTCAAATTTTTTAATATTATTATATTTAATTAGCAATTTGCAAAATATTTTTATCCTTAATTTGACTATGTAATTGGCAAATTTTACGAGATCTGTACAAATCTTTATTTTCTTTAATCTGCTTATATGACTTTTTTTTTTTAAATATTGATTCAACTTTCTTTAAATCGTGTATATCATGCTTATCAATTTGTGAACGAGGCTAATTCTAATAGAAAAAAAGACAAAACATAAAATTACAACAAATTTCTACTCATTATACAAAAAAATAATCACTCAATTATAAATTTACATCTTCTATAATATATTATTAAACTTAAATATATGATTATATTACAAAATATAAAAAAATATCTTTTGTGCATCGCACAGGTCTCACACTAATATAAATGATTACAAAATTACAGCATGTACAGAAGAATATCATAAAATAAATAAAATGACCAAAAAACTGAAATCCATAAAAATAAATAGAAACAAAAAATTAGAGAAAATAACCACGTTTCAAATCCTCACTTTATGAAGAACCCTGTTTTGGAATCTTCAATTCTCTCTCCCTCCCTCTCCCTCTCCCTCTCCCTCTCCCTCTCAACGCTCCATAGTGACAGTGTTCTCATTAGTATGAGCAAATCGGTGGCCACATATACTAATGATGAGACTGGAAAGGTGCAACTGTGGTTTCCAGAAGGTGTGCGAATTGAGGGTATTTTTGGAAAGGGTCGAGTAGATTTAAGGAAATTGTGATTTTGAAATTAGGAGATTTGAAAATCATAATAAATAATTAAAATATATGTTTGTATTAAGATTTTATAAAATATACTTACTTTTATTGTATATGTTAAATGATATATTTTAGTAACAATTAAATGAATGTGAAGTGATAACCTATGAAAAAATAAAAAGGTGCTGGGTGAGATTATTAGAAAATGAAAAAGTAGAGAAATAATGAACGATAAGTGTAATATTATGGTAGAATTGCATTAAATTTGAAATTAATTTATTAAGCTGGAAAGAAATGGGGTTTTAGAATTTGAGATCCCCAATTCGGGTTGAGAATACTGGAAACAAAGATACCCTAAGGATTTATGTTTTTTTTTTTTTGTTGTGATTCCGTTATGAATTTATTTGTCTCTGTTAATTTTATGTGGATTTTATTTTTTGTGTTTTTGGATTATTAAAATTTTAAATGGCTTTTTCTTTTTTAATTTATTTATATAATTTCCTTATTTAATTGTTTCCTTCTTTTTCTTTTTTGTGAATTTTATTTACCTTTTCGTGTATTTCACTTTATTATTTGATCTATTTTTTAATTTCTTTAACTTTTTTTATGATTTAAAAAAATTCTATGTAATTTTCATTTTCAATTTTCAAATTTTTCCTTTTTCTGTGGATTTTCTATATGGCTATAACTGGATGATAAGTTGTTATTGTTGTTATATTTTTTTAAATTCTATGTCTCATAAAAAAAAAGAAAAAAAAAAATAGTATCCACGTCAGTCCAAATTGTGTCACGTGCAAGTCAAGTTCAATTATTGTCTAAATCTATTGGTCCAGAAATTTAGCATGTGTTTGTTTACACCAAACCCAATTATTTAGTGCAGAAAATAACAATTTGTCCATAAGCTTTGTTTTACGGTGCAATTATCCCCATAACCTTTTATTTGGACCAATTACTCCCTATCCTCTTTATTTTTGTTCAAACCATTTATTTTGAAGTTAATTACATACTTATTATGTATAATAATGATAATAAAACGAGTTTGTTTTCTAAATTCACTATTTAAATAAATTAAATTTATTTTCAACAACATAAACTCTTTTTTATTAACATCCTTACTGCATGAGAAATGCATCATGACCCCCACAATAAATACTTAGTGCAATGTTTGATCTCAAAAGAAATAATGAGAGAATAATTAACCAAAATAAAAGAATCAGAATCATAATTTTATAATATATATATATATATATATTTTTTTTTTATATCATGCAAAAATAATTAATGGTCCAATTGACTGCGCTGATAAACAGCCTCCGAAGAAATACCGACAGCCAAATTTGTTGCAATCAAACATCATCAAATGTCAATTTTGTAATTACTTTGAAAAGGAAAAGGAAATAAAATCGCTATCACATATTGTGCCTCCTATTTTATCTCCGAATAACTCTCTCTCTCTCATGAAACACAGCTCCTAAATCACAGCCTTACAGATTCTGCAGTATCTTCAAACATTCCCACACTCATGGGGTTCAACACTGATCTGCTTGTCTGCGCACACTTAGAATGTGAAACTGCAGAAGAAATGCTGGCTTCCATGGATTTAGCCAAGGCAGAAGGAGCTGATATTGTGGAGCTCTGCTTTGCTTCTCTCTCTTTCTCTCACATCTCTGAAGTTGAAAACATTTTCAGCCTCAGAAACCTGCCTTCCATTGTCTCCTTTGGGTAATAACTTCATGACTTCTCATTCTTCTACCTTCCTAAGATGGCCCGATCTTCTATTGCAAATGATGTTTCGTTTGTTATTTTTAATACACAATGCGTATGATATCATTAATGTACATATTTATGTGGTTATGATGTTACTATAAAATAAGATACTTATTACATGAAACCTGAGAGGGATCTAGATTTCGTCTCAAAGGGGTAAAATTCTTTTAAATATATTACTTGCTATGTTCTAAAAAAAATATTATTTCATGGATAAGATCTCGTTTTATTATTTAAATAAAAAATAAAAAAATTATTTAACAAAATAAATTATATATTATTGAATAAATTAAAATATAAATTTATAATTTTTAAAATATTGCACCTTTATTAAATTGATTAATTAAAAAAATATGCAGTTTTAGGAAACACATTCTTTGGTTAAAACAAATGGAGCTAGTATGAAGTAAGAGTTTTTATCAAATATGGGAGAGTGGAGTGAGGAGCAACTAGAATGAACTTTTAAATATTTATAAATTAATAATTAATGAAGTTATTTTATAAATATATTATATGATAATTATTTTGAAATAAGAATAAAATATCGAATAACAGTCAACTCCTATCGTCCATACATGTGAGCATTAATTTTGAATAATATGTCATTTTATATGCTCACATTATATACCACTCTGTCATGTGTTTTTAATAAAAAAATAAAAGATATAAAAAATAATAAAATAATATTTCATTCTATCACGTTTGTATACATATGATAAGTTCACATATACCTAAAATATATTGTATAAAAAATTGGAAGAAAGAATCTTAATGATACTTGAAAAACTCCTACAATATTTGTCGGTTAGGTACTGTTCGTCGAATGATCTCCATCAATTATTCTGTTTTCATTTTCCTCTTTTTTTTTTTTAGTCTTTAAATTTAAATTTATGTACATCTTACGCCATCCATTCAAAAAAATAGATATATTTTTATTTTCATTTTTTGATCAATAGATAAAAATACAAAATTTTAAATATTATAAATTTACACTCATAATGTTAACTATTCGATCATATATTATTTATTAATTTAATAAAAATATAATTATTTAATAATAAAATAAAATAAAATATTAAATTTTAAAATATAAATATTTTACTAACAAATTTTTTTTAAATATACCTTTATTTTTTTATTATTTTCTTATAATTATTATAAATAAATAAACATTCATCCGACGCTAACTAGGTAGGGTATGGTATGCATATGGAGAGATAAGTGGTAACACGTGGAGCTTGTAGAAGAGAGGGGAACTGCAGATGGGGCCCACTGATAATTTTTGTATGTTTCTGGGCCCCCTAGATGTGGGCACAGTCCTTTGTTAACTTGAACCAATGATTTGAACTGTAATAAGTGAGTTTAATTACTAATTTAAAATTAAAATTTATTTGGCTTGATGTTGATTGTAGATAGTTGGTTCTGAAAATTAAGAATTCAAATTGCAGGTTTCAATTCTAAAGTAGCTGAATTTAATTTTGGTTATGATTTTAAATGTGAAATTAAAAAAAAATTGAAATCAAATATATATCAATTTAATTTCAATTTTACGGATTAGGATTCTGAAATTGATCCAACAGAACCATGTTCCGTTTGCCCCACATTAATTTGAGACCAATAATTCATTGAGTAATAGTATTCCAAAAAAGTTTTGTGGTCCATAATATTTTGACTAAATGAAAGGGAAAGTAATTAAAGGAGAAATATCTTGTTACATACTAATTGCTATATTCCACAATTTTGTCAATGATATATTTAGTGATATTTTATTATACTTATATATAATTATACATATTTAAAATGAACATAGCTATAATTTGTGGTAAGAATATTATCAAATACCCTAAATTCAGTGGAGCAGAGACAAAGTTTGGCCGACACTGCTATAGCATGTGAAGTAATTATTTATTAAGGTTAGTGTCTGTTGTCGGTTTTACATGCATGCATGTGCATGTGTGTGTACACTAATTAGTATGTCTAAATTAAATGCACATTTGAAATATCAGTTGCATTTCTTTGAGGTATGGTAAGTTGGTCGTTGAAAGTTTGTCGATCGGAAAAAAGAAAAAAAAATAAAAATTGAATGAGAATGTTTTATGAAATATATTATTGTGAGAAGAAACTTAAATTATCTTTTTAACCTTTTGTTTTTATTTTGAAGTTGTTTTATTTAAAAACATGTTTACGATGATATTAGAAGAGACCAACTCTTGACTATTTTATGATCCTTTCTATAATATGTAGAAAAACAACATTTAAAAATGAGAGTTTTTTTTTTTTATTCTTATTTTTAATGATGTTGCATATGTGTTTCTGTCAGGCACAATTATCGTACAAACTCACGCGGACGACATTGTGTGTCTATGACCAAGCAATTTCAAATCTTAAAACGAGCCGTTGCAATGGGTGTCGAATTTGTCGAAATTGACAATGAGGTCAGCCAACAATTTCTTTTTTAGTAGACCAAAATTTGTTATTCTAAATCATATTTTGACAATCCTACGTTATAATGCTCAAATTTCAGGTGTGTTCTGTTGAACTGATTTATGAACTAAAGAGACAAAGATCAGATACGAGGATTATTGTCTCAAGTTATGCTAAAACAGCAACTTCCAGTAGAGAAGAACTGGGCGAATTGATTGTCGATATGCAATCTACCAATGCAGATGTCATTAAACTTGTCATCACTGTGGATTATATTACAGATGTAGCTCCTCTTTTCCACATGCTTACACATTCTCAGGTACCATAATATTTGGGTAAATTATTAGACGGTTCAAAAAGATTAATTTTTACATAAAAGTAACATGTTCTGTATGGACTGGGCAAAATCAAACCAACTAGAATGTCTATCCAGTTCAAATCTAAACAGCTCTGATTGTGGCTATAAGATTGTCGCAAACAATGTTCCCTACAATCTATTGCAAAGTAGTGTTTCATCTCCTATTCCAACCTCCGCGTGTATAAAATGGTGTCAGCACCGTTTCTGCTTACTACTGATTCACATGCAGGTGCCACTGATTGCTAGAGCTGTGGGAGAAAGAGGATTAATCAGTCAACTGTTGGGACCAAAATATGGTGCATTTATGATATCAGGATCTTTAACAGGAAAATATGAACCTGGATTGCCACCTTTAAACAGCATCAGACAAGTATACAAACCAGAGTATGTTAATGGTGACACAAAGATATTTGGAGTAATCTCAAATCCTGTGGGCCATAGCAAAGGCCCTCTTCTGCATAATCCTGCATTCAGACATACTGGTTACAATGGGGTTTATGTCCCCCTCTTAGTTGATGATATCAAGGAATTCTTTAGAATTTACTCCTGCAATGACTTTGCTGGTTTCAGGTATAATCTTTAATATGGTTTTTCCTTTTTGCCCTTTGTTACAGAAAATCAATCATAGGACTTGTTACAAAGATACGCTTTTTAGTGAACTAAGTTTTTCAAGGCCTGTAGAAGCTCGAGCATATGCTCGGGAAATTCTGCAGGTCTTGGGACGCATGCAAAGAGGGCAAGTATTGAATAGCTCTAAAGCATGGAGTATTTGATGTTACAGTGTGGGAATACCTCACAAGGAGGAAGCTGTAAGCTGCTGTGATGAAGTGGATCCCCTTGCTCTGGTATGAATTTCTCCGGTCCAACGAGCTTCGTTTCAGTTGCTTATTGGACACTTTTTTTAATTTTTTTTCTAAAATTTGCGAGTTCAGTCCATAGGTGCAGTCAACACCATCATCCGGAGGCCTACCGATGGCCTTCTTGTTGGTTATAACACAGATTGTGAGGCTTGTATAGGTGCTATTGAAGATGCGTTACGAGGTAAAATGAGTTTGTAAGGTTTATCTCGAGCAAGAAATCTATTGTCTGTAAGGGGTTTGGCTAGGATGCATGATGAGATGACATAATTTTGTATTCCACAAAAAATATTGTAGTACTTTTAAATGCCAAAAAGCATATCCCATTTTCTCAGAACATGTAGCTTATCCCTTTCTGTCGTACCTTACATCAATATATTTTTTTTGCTCTCTTTCTTTATTTTCCTTTCTAAAATCCTACACGTTTCTTGGCTACTCAGAACATCATAATCTTGATGGACAAGAACTGAATGTATCACCCATTACCGGGAAACTTTTTGTCTTGGTTGGAGCTGGTGGAGCAGGACGAGCAATGGCATTTGGCGCGAGGAGCAGAGGGGCCCGAGTTGTCATTTTCAACCGTAATTTTGGTAAGAACTCGACTCAATATGAAGCCTTCAAACAAACTTTGCCTGTACTAAATAACTCCCCACCTTTCCTTTTAAAGAAAGAGCAAAGGCACTTGCAATGGCAGTCTCTGGTGAAGCTCTACCATACGAATGCTTAAGCGAATATCAGCCCGAAAGAGGAATGATTCTTGCAAATGCTTCTGCTGTGGGCATGGAGCCAAATATAGACCAAACTCCCGTTTCCAAGGTTTCCTATTCTTAACTCCTCGTACAAACAAGCCAAATTCTGGTACCTGCTATATCTAGAAAATGAATATCTGTTACCTTTCTTTGTTCTTAGGCTACTCTGGAATCATATGAACTGGTTTTTGATGCGGTTTACACACCACGAACCACTCGGCTCTTGCAAGAGGCTTCTGAGGTTGGCGCCATTGTTGTGAGTGGTGTGGAAATGTTCATCAGACAGGCTCTTGGTCAGTTTAAGCTCTTTACTGCTGGATTAGGTACTCGTCTCCTTTCGAACATAAGTTTACTAGGATAATCTGTATGCAAAAGATAAAGTTTTGTCTTCTCTACACGTGTCGTCAAGATTTATCAAGCATATGAAGCTCGAGTACACAAATCTCTAGAATCCACTGTCTCGAACACGTACGGCTTCACATGCTTGAGACATGCCAACTTCTGCAGATCTCCAAATGCGTGGAGAAAGACGGGAACTTTATACGTCTTTATTTTTTTATATGCCAAAATAACTATTTAATGGGAAAATTTTAATTTATGTCAATAACTTTGATTATGTTCAATTGGCACTTGTTAAAAAGAAAATGATGTTCGAGGTTCAAGACAAAAATACTCTTTCTTAAAAGATAAAATTTTGCCTTCTCTGCATGCAATTGCAAGATTAATCGAGCATATGAAGCTCGAGTATGCAAATCTCCAGAAATCCACTGTCTCAAGCACGTGCACCTTCACATGCTCGAGACATGCCAACTTCTGCAGGCCCCCAGACGCGTGGAGAAAGACGGCAACTTTATTCGTCTTTATCTTTTTATATGCCGAAATGCCTATATTTCATTTATTTTGCCTCATTCCAGCACCAGAGGACTTCATGCGCAAGATCGTTTTGGAGCAATTCTGATGCACCTTTTTCGACCAAGCTGAAAAGAGGAAACAAGACAAGAGGCGATGTTCTTTGTTCTACCACATTCGACCTTAGGGTACAATGCAAGAACTATTTGAACAGAAACATGAATTCTGTGTGACCTTTAAGGTCCAATTCAATTTGAATAAGATACAAAGATATCTGATGTACAGCACCACTGCTATTCTTAAAGGCCAGAATCTGTGCTTCTTTAAATACATATTCTGATTACTGTTTGCCTTTTTACACAGATCAAAAGGATATCATTCCTCGTACTCTTTAATATACTTGGTGTTTGTCTCAATCAGTTCAACATAATTGGGAGCTGCTTATTGGTCTCCTTTCTCTGTCATCCTAGAGAAGGAGAGAGAGAGAGAGAGCATTATCATGAGAGTTGCATTTGCAATATCAGCAGCCTCACAAACAGATCCTCTCAACTCGCTAAAATCATGCACCATCTACACCAGCCTCTGATGATCAATCCCCGGATAATACTTTTTCACTTTATCAATCACAAAGGGTGTCGGATAGCCACAATGATGATGATGATGATGATGATGATGATGATGATGTTTGTGCATAGATATATATTAGTGTTAAGATAATTATGTATATAATTATCTTAGTCAAGTGTATATATCGTTTCCTAGTTTTTAGGATATGTTTATTGTTTCCTAGTCTATTGCGTTAAGATAATAATGTATATAATTATCTTAGTCAAGTGTATATATCGTTTCCTAGTTTGTAGGATATGGTTATGTTAAGATAATTATGTATATAATTATCTTAGTCAAGTGTATATATCGTTTCCTAGTTTGTAGGATATGTTTATTGTTTCCTAGTCTATTGCCTAGTTTGTAGCATAGAATTATGGCTGAATTACTCCATGTAAATTGTATAAATATTGATGAGCAATGAAGGAAACGGACACGGAAAATATTATTTTATGGTATCAGAGCACTAGGGCGACTTTCTTCCGCTGCACCCTAGCTCTCGTTTCCGCCCATCTTTCTCTTTCTCTACCTCTTCTCTGCTTCTTTCAATGGGGGAATCAAAGTCCTCGTTTCACCCCGCACTCACTGTGACGAATATCAAGAACACCATCCCGATTGTTCTTGAATTCGAAAACGCACAATATTCTACTTGGGGGGAACTCTTCAAACTTCACGCTCGTTCTAAGGGGGTTCTGGATCATATTATTCCTCCTAAGTCTAAGGATAAGGGGAAGGAAAAGGCTCCTCTCACTGATGAGGAGAAGGAGTTCTGGTCTACTTTGGATGCAGCCGTGATCTCTTGGATTTATTCCACAATTTCCAACGATCTTTTGCAGACCATTATCGAACCCGACGCTACGGCCATGGAGGCTTGGGATAGGTTGCGTGACATCTTCCAAGACAACCAAAACTCTCGTGCCGTAACTCTAGAACAAGAATTCTCCACTACAAAAATGGAGGATTTTCCCAATGCATCGGCTTACTGTCAAAGGCTCAAGGGTCTTTCCGATCAATTGCGAAATGTTGGAGCACCGGTCGATAATAATCGATTGGTCCTTCAGTTGGTTTTGGGTCTCACCAAACCTTATAAGGGTGTTGGTACCCTTATCCGACAGAGTTCACCACTCCCTCTGTTTTAGCAGGCTCGATCAATGCTCACGCTTAAGAAGAGGCGGGGCTCGCTAAACAGGCAGCAACCAGTTCGGCGTCGGCAATGGTGGTTACTTCTCGGGATTCTGATGATGGGTATGACACGTCTGGTGGTTCTTGTGGCCGAAAAAACCCACAAAAGAATTCTGGTGGCCGAAAACAGGGCGGTGGTAAGGGAGGAAAATCCGGTGGCAAAGGTGGAAAATCCGGGGGCAGTAGTGGTGGCCGGGGTGGCTCTACCCAGCAGTAGCAGCCGCAGTGGCAGTCCCCGCCACCCAAATGGCAGCAACAGCCACAGTGGCCGCAGTTCCCTTGTTGGGGGTGGGGTCCTCAGTGGGCTGCTCTTCCATGCCCGTACCCTAACCAAGGGTGGGCTCGTCCTCAAGGCCCAGCAAGGCAGTCCGGTATTTTGGGTCCGCGTCCTCAACAAGCCTATGCCGCATCCAATCAGTCCGTACAGTACACTCCCACGGATATCGAGTCGGCAATGCATACTATGACTTTGAGCCAACCCGATCCTTCGTGGTACATGGACACCGGAGCCACTTCTCACATGACATCCTCCAAGGATAATCTCTCGTCTTATTTTAATTTGAGCAATCATCCTAATAATATTGTTGTTGGAAGTGGTCATACTATTCCTATTCTTGGTTGTGGTCGTACTACACTCTCATCCCCACATCTTCCTTTATCTCTCAATAATGTCCTTCATGCCCCCAAACTCATAAAAAATCTTATTTCAGTTCGCAAATTTACCTTAGATAATAATGTGACTGTTGAGTTCGACCCCTATGGTTTTTTTGTGAAGGATTATCGAACGGGGATGCCAATAATGAGATGTAATAGCACGGGGGATGTCTATCCTCTCACCAACACCACTTCCACCAATCTTTCTACTCCTTCGAGTTTTGCAGCTTTAGCTCCCTCTCTTTGGCATGATCGTTTGGGTCATCTCGGGTCATCTATTTTAGCTACTCTTCGTAGTAATAAAAGTATTGAATGTACTCGTACTTCAAGTTCTAGTATTTGTCGTTCTTGTGTATTTGGGAAACACATTAAGTTGTCATTTTATTCTTCTATGTCATCTACTTCTTTACCTTTTGATATAGTGCATAGTGATCTTTGGACTTCTCCCGTTTTAAGTTCTTCGGGACATCGTTATTATATGCTCATTTTGGATGATTTCTCGAAATTTGTGTGGACTTTTCCTTTAGCTAAAAAATCTGATGTCTTTGATACATTTTTAGCTTTTCAATCTCATATTCGAACACAATTTGAGCGACCAATTAAGAATGTCCAATGTGACAATGGGAGGGAGTATGATAATAGTTCTTTTTGGGCATTTTGTGAGTCTAATGGGTTGTCTTTCCGTCTCTCTTGTCCCTATACTTTATCACAAAATGGAAAAGCTGAGAGAAAACTACGATCTCTAAATAATATCACTCGCACTCTTCTTGCTCATGCATCTCTACCACCTTCCTTTTGGCATCATGCCTTACAAATGACCGCTTATTTGCATAACATTATTCCTAGCAAGCTGTTAGGGAACAAGTCTCCTGTTCATGTCCTCTATCGTCGCGAACCGTCATATTCTCACTTACGGGTTTTTGGGTGTCTTTGCTATCCTCTTATTCCTTCCACCACGATACATAAGCTCCAACCACGTTCCACCCCTTGTGTGTTTTTGGGATTCCCTCCTAATTATAGAGGATATAAGTGTTATAACTTGTCATCAAATAAAATAATCATATGCTGACATGTGCTTTTTGATGAAACTGTGTTTCCCTTTGCCAAGCTACATTCTCCTTCTTCTACTGCCTATGATTTTTTGGATGAAGGCCTCTCTTCTTCTCTCATTCATCATGTGCAGACTTCCACTCCATCTAGGCCCATTCCCACGGCCCAACCTCACATGGGTGAGGATGTTTCTTCCCCTCAACATCACTCTCCCTCTCCTGCTACTCCAACCCAGCTCAAGGACCCAACACCTGAGCATGGGCCGCCATCACCATCTCATCCATCACCCAGTTCGGTGACATCCACGGCCCAACAACATCCCCAGCCCACTATCTCACATCCTTCCCAGCCCACTCCTATTCCAAAAATGGCCACACGAAGCCAACATGGCATTTTTAAGCCAAATAAAAAATATTGCAATGTTGCTACAATTTCTAAAGTTACGAAATCTCCTATTCCTCGTAACCCAATTGATGCTCTTCGTGATCCAAATTGGAAAATGGCTATGGATGATGAATATAATGCTCTTATTAAAAATAAGACCTGGGAGTTGGTGGCCCGTCCACCTGATGTTAATGTCATTCGTTCTATGTGGATTTTTACTCATAAAGTGAAGTCTAACGGTGATTTTGAGAGGCATAAAGCCCGTCTTGTAGGTGATGGTAAAACTCAGCAGGTTGGCATAGATTGTGGAGAAACTTTTAGTCCGGTGGTCAAGCCAGCGACCATTCGAACTGTTCTTAGCCTTGCTTTATCTAAGGCTTGGCCGATTCATCAACTTGATGTCAAGAATGCATTCTTACATGGTGAGCTTAATGAGATAGTGTATATGCATCAACCTCTCGGTTTCCGTGATCACACTAAACCAGATTATGTGTGTTTGTTGCGTAAGTCATTATATGGTCTTAAGCAAGCACCCCGGGCATGGTACAACAGGTTTGCTAATTATGTGTTGTCCATTGGTTTTACTAACAGCAAGTCTGATAATTCTTTATTCATCTATCATTCGGGGTCACAAATGGCATATCTTTTATTGTATGTGGATGATATAATTTTGACAGCTTCGTCTCATACTCTCCAGTGTTCTATTATGTCTCTTCTTGGCTCCGAATTTGCAATGAAGGATTTAGGTCCTTTAAATTATTTCCTTGGCATCGCTGTGACTCGACACAAAGGGGGTCTCTTTCTTTCACAATGCAAGTATGCTAAGGACATAATTGAGAGAGCAGGTATGTCGGCTTGTAAACCATCAGCCACATCGGTTGATACCAAGCCGAAAGTAGGTGCGTCGGGCACTCCATATGCTAACCCGACTCACTACCGCAGCCTGGCAGGGGCATTGCAATATCTGACGTTCACGAGGCCCAACATATCATACGCAGTCCAGCAGGTATGTTTACATATGCACGACCCAAAGGACTGTCATATGGCTGCTCTTAAGCGAATAATTCGCTATGTTCAAGATACTAAGGATCATGGGTTGCATTTATATCCATCATCTACCTTGTCTCTTATCTCCTACACCGATGCGGATTGGGGAGGGTGCCCCAATACACGGCGTTCTACATCGGGATATTGTGTTTATTTAGGGGATAATTTGGTATCTTGGTCTTCAATACGCCAAGCTACACTCTCCAAGTCAAGTGCCGAAGCTGAATATAGGGGAGTAGCAAATGTGGTGTCTGAATCTTGCTGGCTTCGAAACTTGCTACTCGAGTTGCATTGTCCACTAAAGAAGGCGACTTTAGTGTACTGTGACAATGTAAGCGCCATCTATCTCTCGGGTAATCCAGTGCATCATCAACGAACCAAACACATCGAGATGAATATAAAGCATGAATGAAACAAGACAAACCATCTTAGTTCTTACCCCACAACTCCTACTACTGCAACAAACCAATCCACTAAAAAAGAAATATAGACACTATTTAATACACACCAAATCTTACATTCTAATAATATTTCATTATTAATATATATATATATATATATTCCATTTTTTATTTTTCACACTACAACACATTTTATGTGTAACTGTTAAGATAATTATGTATATAATTATCTTAGTCAAGTGTATATATCGTTTTCTAGTTTGTAGGATATGTTTATTGTTTCCTTGTCTATTGCGTTAAGATAATTATGTATATAATTATATTAGTCAAGTGTATATATCGTTTCCTAGTTTGTAGGATATGATTATGTTAAGATAATTATGTATATAATTATCTTAGTCAAGTGTATATATCGTTTCCTAGTTTGTAGGATATGTTTATTGTTTCCTAGTCTATTGCCTAGTTTGTAGCCTAGAATTATGGCTGAATTACTTCATGTAAATTGTATAAATATTGATGAGCAATGAAGGAAACGGACACAAAAAATATTCTTTTAATTAGGATAACATTGTTTAATTCACTAAAGAGGTATCTAGGTATGTATTTGAGAAAATGAAGTTGAAGCATGATTGTAGCGGCTTCATGGACAACATACAATATCCCTGTATAATCTATCTATAATTCTATAAAAGTAGGGCACTTTAGGATTAATTTTCATAAGTTTTTTTTTTTTACTATACATTTTAAAGTTTTTATAACTTTTTCATCTCAACTCCGTTATTTATAAAAAGATATATTAAAATAATCATTTTTTATGATCTACAATTTGATATATATATATTGCATATATAAGAATACAATTTTAAATTTTAAATATAAAATATTATTTTCATAGATTAATTGTTGTACATTTTAATATTTAATATATTTTTATATTATTGGATATTTTTAGTTTAAAATTTTTTTATCAAAATATATTTTATATAATTATGTATTATATTACTATTTTTATAATAATTTATTATATTGTTTCTCACTTGTGGTGAACCAAGTGAAGGTCAGTATTTGAACTAACTAGTGTTAAATCATTGAGGGCATTTGGTCTAATGGTATGATTCTCGCTTTGGGTGCGAGAGGTCCCGAGTTCGATTCTCGGAATGCCCCCTTCCCCCCAAACACTATTTGTTATTCGTTGTCCTAGCCTGGCCCATCAAACACTTGGGCTGTTCCTCCTTCCACAAATTTAATACATGATTCAAAATTTATATATTTTATCAAATATTATTCAAATCACTGAATTATGAAATTTAACAAATATATGACTTAATTTTCTCGATTCATTTTATCAAAAAAAAAAAAATATATATATATATAAGTAAATTATTTTTTAAAATTTTGTTTTTTCGGTCTAAATTTCAAACATATAAATGTAAAACTATATATATTTATGCTACACTTTTAAGATCAATTATTACAATTTAATTGAAGAGATTAATATCAATAATCTTCGAAATTTGCTTAGTTTCTGTTGTTCAATATAAATAAATTCGAATTTTAAAGAATTTTTGTTAACTCATAATCTATATATATATATATATATATATATATATATTAAAACAAAGTGACTTTTTTCAATTTCTTTTTCCCGCTTAAACTTTATTGCTTATTTAGAATAATTATATTATTATTAAATTAAAATTAGACATTTTTATTCTAGAAATTTTGATTTGATTTCAAAATCTAAATTATTCCACAAGTTTAGGTGTTTCAAAATTAGATGATATCAAGATGAATATACTGCAATATTTAATACATGATTCGAAATCTATATATTTTATCGAATATTAATCAAATCAATGAAGTATGAAATTAAAAAATATATGAAATCTAACAAATATATGACTCAATTTTCTCGATTCATTTTATCAAAAAAATCTATATATATATATAAGTAAAATTACTTTTTTAAATTATTTTTTCGGCTTAAATTTCAAACATATAAATGTAAAACTCTATATATTTATGCAACTCTTTTAAGATACATTATTACAATTTAATTAAAGAGATTAATATCAACAATCTTCGAAATTTGCTTAGTTTCTGTTGTTCAACATAAATAAATTTCAATTTTAAAGAATTTTTGTTAACTCATAATATATTCAAAATAAGAAATAAATTTTGTTAGGAACGTGAAATCATTGTAGTTTCATTATATTATGGAAAATTATTAACAATTTTTCTATAATTAAACTATCAATTATTTAAAATCACCCAATCGCGTGGATAAATTTGATTTTGTCAAATATGAAATTAAATTTTCAACAATCTTACCATAATTCAAAATTATTTTCCATTTTTGTCTCTCTCTTCTTTCTATATATTTTATCAAGATTATTACTAAATATTTTAAGGTCTCTCTTTTTTGTTCTCCCTCTTCTTGAAGTATTTTGCGTTTTCTGTTTTAAGAAAATAAATGGTTAGACATGTACGATAATAAGTGTCATATTTCAATTGTCACAAAAGCCTACACTCTTCAAAATATTATTTTTAAGTTTATTTTATTTAATTTTTTTTATTCACCTGTGCTTTCAATTTATCATAAACATATTTAATTTTCTTAACTATTTTTCTTTCTTATTTGTAAACAAAAAGTTCGTCCATCTCTTTCATGTTTCGTTTGATTATTCTTGTGATTTTCTGTTGAGATCTGCTAATTATTTCGACGTATAAGGACCGTGCGATTTTTCATTAACTGTCAAAGTATTTGTTTCTATCAAATTTTAAATTTTTGTAATATTATTACTTTTAATTAGCAATTTGCAAAATATTTTTGTCCTTAATTTGACTATGTAATTGGCAAATTTTACGAGACCTGTACAAATTTTTATTTTTTTAATCTACTGATATAGTTATTTTTTTAAATTAATTTGATTCAACCTACTATAAATCGTGGATATCATGCCTATCAATTTGTGAACCAGACTAATTCTAATAAAAGAAAAGATGAAACATAAAATTACAACAAATTTCTACTCATTATATAAAAAAATAATCATTGAATTAAAAATCTACAGCTTCTATAATATACTATTTAACTTGAATATATGATATATTACAAAATATAAAAAAAATATATTTTGTGCATCGCAAGAGTCTCATACTAGTATATATATAAAAATAAAATAACTTTTTTCAATTTCACCTAAACTTCATTACTTATTTAGAATAATTATATTATTATTAAATTAAAATTAGACGTTTTTATTCTAGAAATTTTGATTTGATTTCAAAATCTAAATTATTCCACAAATTTAGGTGTTTCAAAATTAGATGATATCAAGATGAATATAGCACAATATTTAATACATGATTTGAAATCTATATATTTTATCGAATATTAATCAAATCACTGAATTATAAAATTAAAAAAATATATGAAATCTAACAAATATATGACTCAATTTTCTGGATTCATTTTATCAAAAAAATCTATATATATGTATATATATATATAAGTAAATTACTTTTTTAAATTTTGTTTTTTCGGCCTAAATTTCAACCATATAAATGTAAAACTATATATATTCATGCAACTCTTTTAAAATAAATTATTACAATTTAATTGAAGAGATCAATATCAACAATCTTCGGGATTTACTTAGTTTCTGTTGTTCAACATAAATAAATTCAAATTGTAAAGAATTTTTGTTAACTCATAATATATTCAAAATAAGATATAAATTTGTTAAAAACGTGAAATTATTGTAGTTTCATTATATTACGAAAAATCATTAACAATTTTCCTAAAATTGAACTATCAATTATTTAAAATCACCCAATCACGTGGATAAAATCTGATTTTGTCAAACATGAAATTAAATTTTCAACAATCCTAGCATAATTGAAAATCATTTCTCATTTTTGTCTCTCTTTTCTTTCTATATATTATATCAAGAATATTACTAAATATTTTAAGGTCTCTCTTTTTCAAAATCATTTCTCATTTTTGTCTCTCTCTTTCAAAATCATTTCTCATTTTTGTCTCTCTCTTCTTTCTATATATTAAAGATTATTACTATATATTTTAAAATCTCTCTTCTTTTCTGTTTTGAGAAAATTGTCACAAAAGTCTACAGTCTTCAAAATATTATTTTTAGGTTTATTTTATTTTAAAAAAAATTATTCACCTGTTGCTTTCAATTTATCATAAACATATTTAATTTTCTTAACTATTTTTCTTTCTTATTTTTAAACAAAAAGTTCGTCCATCTCTTTCATGTTTTGTTTGATTATTCTTGTGATTTTCTGTTGAGATCTGTTAATTATTTCGACGTATAAGCACCGTGCAATTTTTCATTAGCTTTCAAAGTATTTGTTTCTATCAAATTTCAATTTTTTGTAATATTATTACATTTAATTAGCAATTTGCAAAATATTCTTGTCCTTAGTTTGACTATGTAATTGGCAAATTTTATGAGATATGTACAAATCTTTATTTTCTTTAATCTGTTGATATGGCTTTTTTTTTTAAATTTAATTGGATTCAACCTTTTTTAAATTGTGGATATCATGCTTATCAATTTGTGAACGAGGTTAATTCTAATAGAAGAAAAGAGGAAACATAAAATTACAATAAATTTCTACTCATTATACAAAAAAATAATCACTGAATTACAAATCTACACCTTCTATAATATACTATATAACTTGAATATATGATTATATTACAAAATATATAAAAAAATATCTTCAGTTCATCACACAGGTCTCACACTAGTTATCCTAGTTAGTATAAAACTAGTAACCAAGTAGGAATCTTATCATATATCATCATCACAAAATATTAATATTTAATATATAAATTTAAAAAATTCCTAAAAACATGTTAAAAAGGCATATGTCACTTTTAGATAATTTATTCAATTTTTATTTAAAAAATAATAATAAAAATTATATGTTAAAATAATAGTTTTTTTAACTAAAATTTTAAAATTCAAATAATTTTTTTTGTTAAGAATTCGTTTTTGACATGTGATAGATCAAATTGATCGTCTTTTTATGATTTTTAATTTGATACCAATATTGTATGTATTAAAATAAAATATTATATTTAAAATATGAAATAATTTTTTTATGAGTTAAATTATTTACTTTAATTTGAAAAAAGTATAAAGTTTGAATAAAAAATAGATTAAATTCTTATATGAATTTGAGAAAAATAAAAAATAAAAATATTTTTATATTATAGAATAGTAATAACAACTATATTCATAAATTAAAATATTATATTATTCAAGTATGTATTTAATTATTTTATTTTAATATTTTTTACTAATTTTAAATATTCGTATTAATTTTGAGAAATTACAGTCGGTTGGATTGAGTTTAAATATTAAAATTCACTTCGTTATATAATTTTCTATTTATTGGACAAACTTTTTTAAACAATGGACAATGCACTATAAGATGAAATTATATTTCAAAGATTTCAAATTTCTTACTGTAATTGTGAATGCTATTTGATTTTTTTTTATAAGCAGTAAAAAATTTAAATTAAAAATAAATACACAAAATATTTTTAGAAGATGTGATATTTTTTTATGATGTAAAAAAATAATCTACAAATATGTGTAAGTTACATGCAAAATTTATTAATTTTTTTTGTATTTTATATTTTATAACTATTTTGTTTGCATCATGATCTCTCGCTTTGTTATATAATTATATATTTTAATTTTTTTTATATTACTTATATATTTTTATAATCTTATAAAACAAAAATATAATGTTATAATATATTTTTAATATAATAAAATATATTTTATTCCGTATGTTGCACGGACGAACATGACGAATACTTGTTGTGTGCTTATACCCCTATGTAATAACTTAATTTTTTTTTCTAAAAACTGTAAATCCACCCACCTGCGCATCTGTCAGTTTGATTGTTTAATATAAGAGCTCGACAATTTCAATTTCCGTCTCAACTTTTGTATTTAAAACTTTATCTGTTTCCACATCACGATTAGAGCAAGGCATCCACATCGTGTTATTACTCAAAGTTTACAATATTATATAACTAATAATAAATTATTTTTGTAGAAGTATGTAAATATGTATTTTTATGAACTCACCTACGCATTATATCTTGTAAACTATTTATGTACACATAAATTGAATATTATAATATAACTACAAAATTTTATGTTTGTAAGCATTCTTGATAAGTATAAATAAAATAATTAATCATCGCATAATATTCTCCGGACGTCTAAAGATTCAATCATTTCTGTAAAATTTTTGATGCACTACCCCCTTTTAACGACTTTCGAAGAGAAAATTTTATTATTGACCCATAAATTAACATCGAGAAATCCATAAAATTAATTTGATTATTCTTTGTTACTAAGTATACACACTACGAATTGTCTTTCTTTTGACTTATTAATTAGATAAATAATATTTTCAAAGAACTTTTCGAGGAACAAGCAACCACTAGCAATCGAGCCTTAAATATCCTCCTTTCTTTGATTAACTAATTTTATTTGTAGTTATTCTTAGATGTTGTTCTTGAAAAAGAAATATGTCTTTAGGTTGTTCTAATTTCTACTAAACTATTCCATTTTCTTACAAAAAATATAAATATATTTGTAGAAACAATACAATAATTTAAATTGATTTAATATTAAAAATAATTTATAAATAATTTAAATAGTCTAATGATTCAATGGAAGGAATAAAACCATTTAAAAATAATTTGTTTATACTTCAAAATTATAAATAATTATCTTAAAACAACTAAAAATTACAATAAAATTTCTAACTTTTTCAAATTTCAATTATTTTAAATTAAAAATAAATTATTTTAATAATATACACACACACACACAATTAAACACATACGAATATCCAATCTACTTACAAATCACTTTTGGCAGTGTTTACTTCTTGTGATAGGGTCGGATAAGGATTACTTATCCACCCTTATCCGATGTTTACTTTGTATGTTGAAAAAGTACCACAAATTCCAGGGCCCCGGGATTGGTACGAAGACCGAGAGAAAAATGGGTGATATGGTATCCGCTCCATTGTGGTCGGATACTTAATCCCATGATGTAATAAGTGATGGAATTACATTTATACCCTTAAAAAAATAAAAATAAACCCTAAAGCCCATTTCGTCCCAATCCTTAAATCAGAAATTCTTCGGTGGAGCCGCAATTGACAACCCTAGTTCAAACGTCGTGGCTAGTTCAAAAGGTGTGGGTAGTGCGGCGGATCGGCTCCATTTCGGATTCTCCAGTTGAAACATTACTGCAGCATAGGAGGCATACATTCTCTCCGGTTGTATATTATTTGCGGGGTGCCGGTGCAAGGATTAGTTTTTTCTAATACTCGAATTCAGTTCTTGGTTTATGCTTATGTTGGTCTTTTATGAACTAGATGAAAAGAATAGAGTCCTGATTTTGCGGTGCTCGTGAAGATTTCCTGAAGGAATTGCAGCGCTTCCATTCCTCCGTGTAGATTCATCCGGACGTTGAGGTAAAACATATCTTAAATAACTTAGATTCACTTTGATATGGATTTGTCAGGTCTTTGAAGTTTGCATTCTAGCATATTTTTTGGGTGAAATTTGCTTCATTACATGTTTTTATCATTTTGGCAATCATGCATCTCCTAGAAGATTTTGTTTATTGTGTATCAGTTGCAGATATATAGGATGTAACTTTATTGAACATACTATTTGTGTAATTAGTTGTATATTATATTCTCCATGTATGTCCGCATCCTGTTGTGGAGTAGAATATGCGTATGCTGTGGTTGTGTTGTGATGATTTCTAATTCATGAATGTTTTGTTGTTAGTTGCCGATTGTCCGTAATTTTCTATGGTTTCTGATTTTTTTATATTGATTTTCAGGTCTTTGCAGTTTGCATTCTAAAATATTTTTTGGGACAAAATTGTTTCTTTCATGTTGTTAGGATTTTGCCCAGTATGCATCTCCCAGATATATAAGATGGAACTTTATTGAACATACTATTTGTGCAATTAGGTGTTTAAGATCTTCTCCCTGTATGTGCGTATGGTGTGGTTTCTGATTTTTGTTGAAGCATTTGTTTATGCTTCCTGTTCTCTGTCTGATACTTTTTTTTTTTTTTTATTTCATTATACAAATGTAATATATTTGATGTTGTTGTTTACACTATATTGAATTGATTGCTTGATTATGACTTTCCATTTACCTATGATTCATGAAACAGAGACCATGAAATGTATGAAAATTTGCGTGGATAAGTTCATTAATGCTCCGAAAGGCCTGGTAAGACAATCCACACCAAATTGTTCTTTGTAATCTTTGTTTTGATTCTTTAATAAGGTAGTACTTGTTGATGTTCGTATGATATTGACTTATAAAAACTTTATTCTTATGTAGCAATTACCCCCAAAGTTTACACGTGAAGTGGGTGGATGGTTCCCAAATCGTGTAGTACTACACAATTGTTTTGGTTCCAGTTGGACGGTTTTAACTGGTTTTGATTATGATGGCACCATTCTGCTGAAGAACGGTTGGGCTAAGGTCCGAGATGAAAATAGAGTTAGGCATCAAGATATTTGTCTGTTTTAGTATGACGGTGAAGGGAGTTTTCATGTTATCGTCTTTGGGAACAAGGTTATGTGTGTATTGATTATTTTAACTAACTGGTTTCATTATGTCTTTCAATATTTTGTAAAAGTCTGATGTCTGAATACATTGTGATCATGTAGGCCATTCCGATGGAGCTGTTAGCTGTAAGAGGTTCTTTAAAGTTTACTACCCAAAGAACTTAACCCACCATGTTGATGAAATGGTACGTCGTTTGCTCTGTTTTCTTCTGAAATATTGTGTTCCATTTTAATAATGGCCCTGTTGCAATTAATAGACCGTTTTCACTGTTGTTGTGAATTTTGTAATTGTATGTGTTTGACTGTTATTTGAACAAGCGGTACTTGAATAGCTGTTGTTGTGTAGTTGAGAAGGGTTTCTAAATTGTTGTCTTTATTTATTGAAATATTTTTTTTTATTAGTTTTCCCTTACTTTTTTTTTTTTTACAAAAAATTTCCAAACAAATTTCATAGTTTCTGGGACAGTGGTTCTTGTAAATATAAGGTGCAGAGCCTCAATACTTGTTAAGCTGGCTATGTTTTAACACATTCATCGAAGAATTTATTGAATTATTTGTGTTGCATTGATTTTTTTGCTTCATAAATGTTAAAATTTTACATGTTTCGTGTAGGCTTTGCCTCCAATGTGGAGGCACAATATGTTTACTCCATGTCCGGGGTCCGTGAATCTAGTTAACAAATTTGGTGTTCGGTGGGTTGTTGGGCTGAAAATGAACTCTACTGGATGTTTTGTGTTGTCGAATGGTTTCCAACAGTTCCTTGTGCATAATCGAATTACGGTTGGAGAATTCATGTTCTTCAATGTTTTGGGTGATGGGGTTTTGAGGGTTGATATATTTGAGACTAGCTGCTATGAAAAAAATGATATTATGCACGATTATATATCATATGATATAATTGAGATATCAGATATGGATGAAAGTGAAAGAGAAAAACCCACTAAATTTGTGAATGTGAAGTGTGAAAATGCGAGCTCGGATGAAGGGGGTCATTGTATGGATGTTGTGGACAGTGGTCGCATGAGAAATGTGGACCATACTGCAAATACTTCATTCGTTGAAGCCGAAGGACCTGAAGATGAGGCAATGGATGAGGACATTGAAATTCAAAGTGGCGGTGGCATGGTTGCCCAACCTGCATATGTGGAGGATGACGAAGAAAGTGATTACATTGAAGACGTAGCAGGTGAGAATGCTACTGAGTTCCTGGCTGGCAATGTTGTGCATGCTGATGCATTCCCGACATATACGCTTTTGATTAAGAAGTCATATTTCGATACTCCACGTTTGGTACGTTTTCTTTCTATTAAATGTAGATGGGTACATATGTTGATACATATTATTTAACGCATGCATTTACTGTACCTTTTGGATGTGTGGTTCACATTAACTCTAATCATCTAAGTTTAAAGTTGAATATATTCTATCTTTAATTGAGAATATGTTGATAGTGCAGCCAATTCCCATGCATTTCTGGACTACTCACATTTGTGGAAAGAAGGTCGTGGGGAAAATAGTTGATTTGATGATGAATGGGGAGACGTGGTCCATTGGCTTAAATAGACAAGCGTCTCGGATTGCAATGAGGCATCAGCTTTGCCCTTTTTTAGAAGACAATTCTATCGTCGTTGGAACCAACTGTGTTTTCGAATTGGCTCCGACAAACAAATTAAGTTTCAATGTTAGATTGTCTCAATGAATTGGGGTTCTGAATTTTATGAATTACATATTTTGTGAACATATTTGGCTGGGTGTTATATGTGTTTATGTTTGAATATATTAGTTAGTATGTTCTGTCAAATGAATTCTGGTGACATTGCTTTTGATGTAGTCAATTAGTTCCTTTATTATTATATATGGCAATATATTAGTTTTTGTGTCGGCCCTGTATTTGATCGCTATTACTGTGTATTATTTGATGGTTTTGTAACATATTTGTACATGATGTTAAGTTTCAGAGTCGGATTAGTAATTAATCTTACTACTTATTAAAATAAAATATATCAATTTACATCTTTTGCATACAATATTTTTTCTTTGTCATAACAAATGATTCTAGTTAATGGATGACATCATCGTAATTATGCTGATTATAAAGAGTGATCATTCAAAGCATCAACTATTATTCAAATTTGAATGACAATAAAAACCATCTCCCTTATTCATATTCATAAATTAACAAATGCTTCAAAAAATTTAAAAATTCGAAAAAAATTGAAATAGTTTATATCAGTATAAATTTTGCTATTTTATTTGAAATTAAAATTCAATTTATGTCTTATATTGGTGAAATACTATAATATATATATATATATGTACATACAGATATATAAACACACACACATATATATATATATTAATATGTTTGTATCCTCTGTACATCAATAATCCTACATAAATATATATATATTTATTTATGTACACACTTCAATATTAATATGCTTTTAACCTATGTTATATAAATATATTTCATATTTATACTTACTAAAATATATATTAGGGTTTATATATTATATATAAACATATAAATATATGTACATATAAAAATGCACACATAAAAGTCGCAAGGCCCGTGGAAATGCGATTTCAAGTAATGCCACTTCCTTGAATTTTCCTCATGCGCACACTTCCCCCAATCCTGGTACATTTTCCTCCTGCGCACACTTCTTCCGCACGATTCCGTTCGAAACCCTTCCTTCTTAAAAATCAAAATCCTACCTTCTTCAATATGTGGATTGGCGCAGCTTTACAATGGCCTCAATAATCAGGTTATCCTATCGTTTTAAAGTGTTGTTCTATCGTCGACGGGCTCCCCCTTTGCTACCCCATTTGTTGTAAGAAAAGGTACTCGACTTTTGAGTCGTGGATTTCCTGATTTGTATCCTATTTTGTTTATCTGTTATTATTATTTTTTTGGTTGTTTGTTTACCTTGAATCCTTGTGTATTACATATTATGCTTGGTAGTGGGTATTCAGTTTGAAAGTCCGTATAACTAATTTTGCAATTATTCCGAAGTTGTACGAAGCGGTCCATATTAACTTGCATCATTTCATCCACAGATCGTCCCTTCGGTTTAGTAAACTAATCGTCAGCTGAATAACCATTTCTACTCTCAAGACATCCAACAAGGTAATGCTATGGCTATAAGGTCTTGTGAACATAGTTATGACCCATTAATTGCATTACCTCTGTATCTCTTTCACTGTATGTTTAGCATACTGTCGAAAATCTTATTTAATCCTAAGCCTGTGCTGTATCTATTTATGGATTAGGATGGATCTATATAATATTATAGTACGTGGAGGGAGTACTGACGAGTAGATACTTGCTGTATTGCATAGCATACTGAATGCATGTATCACGTTCTGTAATTTTGTGTGTATCTTCTATTTTAACAAGAGACATATAGGTGCACGTAATGTTCCTGCGGGTATGTGTGCACGTTATAGTGTTGTAAGTAGGATTTCCAGGCAATTACAATATCTGCGGCAGATGATATGATTCTCAGATCAGGATTGAATAAATCATTTAAGAATGAATAGAGGTGCATTATATCACCTCCTTTACATGCTTGAGACGAATGGTGGTTTGAAACGTAGTCGCAATAGTAGCACAACCAAACAGTTGGCAATGTTCCTGTCTATTCTTGCCCATCACAAAAAAATTGAATTGTTAAGTCCAATTACAAATGTTTCGGTAGGACAGTTAGTAAACATTTCCATCGAGTCTTGAACTCAGTGATTCGATTGTACCCCTTACTATTGGTCAAGCCAACGCCGATTGACGATAGTTGCACCAACGAGAGGTGGAATTACTTTTAGGTACATCATGTTGTTAGATCACATCTCTTATGTAACTATAAACTCTTGCGTTTTGTTATGGAATTAAGATGCAGTATTTGAAATCAGGGATGTTAGGGGGCATTGGATGGAACATACATCAATGTTACTATTCTGAAGGAATGCCGGGGACGATATCGAAATAGGAAAGGACATATATCTGTTAATGTTTTGGGTGTTTGTGACTTCAATATGTTGGGAAGGCAGTGCTGCTGACTCAAGAGTACTTCGCGATGCCGTATCTAGGCCAACTGGTTTAAGAATACCTCAAGGTACTTCCCTTTATATACCTAATACGATTTTGTAAGTATCTTTGCACTTAAAATGCTAGAATCGATGCTAACGGCGCCTATTTTTTGGTTCCCTCAAATGTACGCTGGAAATTACTATTTGTGTGACAAAGGATACACGAATGGAAATGGTTTCTTGACAGCCAAATATTATTCCAGCAACCAGCCGTCCGGTTCTACGATGCAGGTTATGCACATTTTCAACCAACTGTAATGTAACCTGTTGCAAACGAACAATCTGCGACTCTGAATCCATGGCCTTACTCTTCAGCTCGTCAATGTTTTGGTAAGAATAATCTCACAACACTGAAGGACTTCAATTTCAACCTCATGCTTATGTATTGTCTCTTGCAACTCTTTGAAGACATTACTACCACGGCGATGATGGTTAACTGCATCTAGATGATGACAAGTGTAGCTGCTTTGTTAGTGGATGAGATAGTTGACAAACAGCCATGTTTATGTGATATACCGCAAAGTGACCCGGCATCTGAAACATAACTATTGGCGCTCGCTGAATGAAGATGTAGTCAAATGAATGTTAGCAAGACAACATTAAAAACTTTCAACACAGAGCAAGTAACCTATAAGATGTGCACATAGATTACGTGTGAACAATAAATGCATTACATATGTACATACTATTTACATCCTCCATTACAAAAAATAGACCTAATGTTCTACAACTTTGTCCTATTAATGCGGGACTGCTAAACTAGTTGATGTGTAAATGCACAAAAACACGAAACAGGCAGACCGCAATCAGCACATCACCAATATTGTATAATAATCATTGCACAGCAACCCCAAACATATATTCAGCGTGCATTTGATATTCAATTCGATAGACATTTCCAATTATGCATACAACGTCAATGAAAATGATAGACAACAACTTCGCACAGATGAACCATATAGGATTCAATATAATTAAACAAAAAATAGACTCAAAACTTCTATGTCCACCACATTTTGACATGATTTTGTGACTAAATATTAATTCCGTATTTACAAAACTGTATATTATACACATTGATCTTCAGGTATAATGGTAGGAAAGTATTCCATATATTCCTTAACAAACTATTGTTGGAATCCCACACATTTCCAGACTGTTTTACGGGTTCACCCAAACCAAATTAGTGCCCGTATTATGTATGATCAGAAATTGGGCTTCCTATTCTAAGCATCCTAATTTACATCAACAACAACATCATATTCCTCACAAGTGATTCTACATTCGGTGGTGTAAACGAAAGACGAGATGGCAGAGTATACAAACCTTCGTATTCTTCCATGTATGATGATGTTTTCTCCATGAATTTTGTGTTATAAATGTCTACCCAATGCAGAGAGATTCAAACAAAGCAATTCCAACAATAAACAAAAGTTAGGGTTACGCTTTTGAAGAAACAAAAATTACAAAAGTCATTTCATACACATAATTGGGGAAACAGAGCTACAATAACTTCATCCTACCGCACCCTGAAGTCGCAATGTTCCAGCCTTCATCCGGACGACGACTTTTACACCCTCAATCGAATGCCGACGCCGATTTAGTGGAATCGCCCAAATTCGCCAATGAGGGGAATGCTGAGGAGAGAAAATCTTGTCATTCGTTGCTTATGTATAATAAGGGCAATGTGGTCATTTTCAATATGGTGTTAGGGATAATCCCATCAAGTAAGCAAGAGTCCAGATTATTTATCCTACAAATCCCATGATGGAAATATGGGACAAGATTAATTATCCACCAGAATATTCTTTTTTTTTTTTTTTTATCACAACGCTATCCTTATACACCTTAATATATATATTTATAAAAGTAAACACTGCCCTATTCTTCAAAAGTAAAGACTGCCCTATTCTTCAATTATAGAAAAGTAGATGGGAGGTTATGCTTGCAAATTGCAAAGGAGTTATAAAATGCCAACTCGATAACCAAGCTTCTAAGATTTGAAGCTGGTTCAAAAAACAGCAACAACTCCAAAAATGAAGTATAGACTCGTGCGGTTCTATGAAAATAATTTACTTTTAAAATTGTGAGAATAACTGATTATTATTGAAGAATAAATTATTATTATTATTAATTATGAAAATTTTAAATATATTGTATTTTATTTTGTGGTTTGGTTGTTGTATTGTTTAATGTAATCCTTAAAAATAAATTAATACATTTTTAATAATATTTTCATAATTTTAATAGTATTTTATAATCACGTTTTATTTGAAAATTATATATTATATTATTTATTTATTAAATTAATACATAATATTAATATTTTAAATTTATTAAATAATATGATCATTATAAATATATATTTAGTTCAATATAAAAATGAAAAGTATAAATAAAGATAATATATGAAAAAATATAGAAATAATGTGTAAATGGGTGGGATCCATTACAAAGTTGGAAATTGGATTTATGACTATAGAGAGACGTAACATGCAGCAGTAGAAGTTGCTTTTTTTGGATTATGATAGAGGATACCCTTAATTATATAATTTTCAAAATTTCCCCATATTATGTTACTTGTATATTTTATACTTTTTATAACAATAATATAGTTCAATACATATTACCTATCTATATATTTATAAGTAAAATACATGTTTTCACTTTTATTTTTTGCCCAAATATTGTTGCCTTTTTTGCTTATATATTGTTATTGTAACATTTTTGGTATAATACAAAAACATAAAAAGATGTATTAAATTATTTTTGACAAATATTGTATCAAATTCCTATTAATTAATTTATGTGGTGGTTGGTACATCTAATCCAACAGCAATTTAACCATAAATACTACATGCTTAATTTTTGAATATAATTAAATATCACAATCAATCAAATAAATAATATCTAAAATTAGTTTATAGTATTTTGTTTTTAAAATTAAAATTAAAATCATGAATTTTCTCTCCTAATATTCTACTAATTCTCTTTCAAGAAATAACAAATATTAAAAGGTATTCTTCTACATTTTCAATTATACAATTTTACTACTAAATTTATTATAATTGTAAGAAAATAAACATACAATTCCAATTGAACGGAACAAAATAGAACTTATTGAATTTTTGTTTTACATAAAAATAAAATAAACAAAATGGGGCATTCCGAGAATTGAACTCGGGACCTCTCGCACCCTAAGCGAGAATCATGCCACTAGACCAAATGCCCAGATACGTATCAAGGTGATTATTCTATTTATATAAACCTTACTTTTTATTTCCCTCCAAAAATTGGAAATAACATTCTTTTCCAAAACTGGGTTTTTGTGTTTCCATTTCCATGAATTAATCTCCTCTACAGCGTATTTAAAATAAGCAGCAGCTAAGTGAAACCCTACCCGCTAAAATAATCTGGGCTACGCTTTCTCTCCCGCTTGAATTTTTTTTGGTGAATAATCTTTTTTTTTTTTTTTTAATAAATAATACGCATTCAGCGATTCTATGCAGCTTATTGTGTTGTTTTTGGCATTTACCTTTGATTCTGTTGTTTGATATATTTTGTGTCTCTTTCTTCTCGTGCATTTTCTGTTGTAGGTTAGATTTATATCAGTTATGATGTGGTGGTGGTGCTGATGATCGGTTAAAGAATGATCGGGTCAAATGCCCGATTGGAAGTCAAATTCATTATGCTGGAATGTAAGAAGTTATAAACGGTGTTATTATATCTGAATTTTTCTTCTTTTTATTTTATGTGAAAGCTGAAGCAATGAGAAACTTTTGTGGTTTGGAAACAGGATAAAAGGAGAAGCAAAGGAGAATGGAGGAAGAGTATGAGTACGCTGCCCCCTGTGATGACATTCAAAGCCCCCGTGATATTGTTACGAACACTGAGGTTTTGGATGTATGTGCATCTTCTCGACATTCAGGAGATCAGATTGAAGATTACTGCGAGAAAGAAGTAGTGCTTGATAGTGATGATGAAGAAGGAAACCAAAATGAGGCTGTAAATTGGGGGACTGGGCGTTTTCCTATAATTGGGAGGTTATCTGGTAGGAATGCTACAGGGTTACTGAGACGACAGCAAGTTCCTACTGGTAAACAATGCTATGAATTATCTGATTATGACAGAACAGGCTTGAAGCTCATAATCTTTTATGTAGCATTCTCCCTCCTATCACTTCCATTGAAGTTCCCAGAGTTTCATATGGTCCCATGCTCTTGTGTTACCTGTTAAAATGGCTTGAGGCACTAATACCAATCCTAAACTTGCTGACACACGTGTGTGTTTTTGTGTGAGTGTGTTTGTGAAGCTCCAACATAGTGACTGTAGTTGCTTGAAGTTTGATGATTTATGCAGATTTCAAGCACTAATCCTTGTCAGTTCATTGATTTGCTTGACTAATTCTCTTTTTGCACTAGGTTGTTTCCATAGGGTGGATAACAAGGTTGGTGAGCACGTGCTTCTTGATTCAGCTAGAGGGGAAAGGAGTGACGGAGAAACTAGTCATTATAATGACAATAGATTTCAAAAGAACCGTGTGGTTGCAGACTGTGTAGTACCCAGGTCACCACAACAAAATTCAATCCCTTTGTATCCAGTGGACCCAGATCTCTTGAATCCAGTAAGAGAGAGTTTTACAGTAGAATCACTTGATGAGAGGAATTTGTTTTCACACGAGTCCAAGTCCATGGATAGGGAGAAGGGTGCAAATTATGGCTGTAAGCTTGCAGAGTTGAATTATGCTCAGTCTCCAGGAGCTGCAGAATCACAAGATAAGGCCATCAGGTTTGTAGATCACTTCCTTTCAGTTAGTGATTTGGGGTCTTACAAAAACATTGAAACCAGAAAGACCAACATGACTAAATCACCTCCTTCTTTGAGATCAAAGGGCTCTCAAAGTTTGGCAATGAGAGTAAGCCTTGGATCCTCTGCTAGCAAGTTCAAGGCTTTTGATTGGGCTGAAAAGCAGATTGAGAAGGGTGAGTACACTTCAGTAAGAATGAATAATGACTCAATCTTCGGATTTAAAGATGACAAATCTGACTGTTTATTGGTTAATCAAGAATCTGATAATGGTAAGTTGCACAACAAGATATCCAATCTCCAGTCAAAAGAGGAGATTCCAGGGAATATCTCAAGCCTCTTTGATCTAAGTACAGATTCATTGAATTCCATTGACTCTGACAATATAGGTTCAAATTCTGGGATTCACGTTGTATATGATTCCATGGAGTTTGACAAACAGCATGAGGCAGGATTATCAAGGCAGACTTTGGAAAAAGTTGAGCAATTTAGTCTTGTGCCAGATGCATTAGATATTGGGCTGGACACTCAAATGGCTGTTGAAGCTATGGAAGAATTAATACATGCAGTTCCTCCTACGTTTGATGCGCGTTTCACTCATCAAGCTTTAGACAAGCCACTTTTGGATAACAAGTGTCAAGCAAATCATGTTGCTGATTATGAGGATACTTGTGTAAGTTGGAGGTCCAAAGGGAAACGCTCAAAATGTATAAAAATTTCTACTATTCAGGACAAAAGATCATCAAAAGATTTTCAGAAACATCATTATTTGTGTCGCAGAAGATCAAAGGAGACTGCTAATGGTGTCACATGTGGTCCCTCTTTGAAATTGAGAAACATGTGTAGCTTCCATGATGACATACACACATGCTTGAAATCGGATTGTTTATCTTTTCAATTGAAAAAAGGCAGAACAATAACCGAGAAGAATTCTAATATGAATGTGGCTGATAGGACTTTTTCAAATTTGAATCTGTGGGTCTATCCAAAAGGGAAAAGAACACGTCAACGCACGCCACACCATTCAGTTAGCGCAAGTAATGAGTGTTCTCCATCCTTGGCAATTGATCATAATGTGGAGAAATATATTACAGTGAATGAGGAAGCATACAAAGGGGCACCAAAGCTTTTAGTCTATAAGAGGCGGCGTAAAATTTCCTTAGGAAGAGATCAAACAGGTAGTTCCTTAGGACTGGCTGTTGATTTCAGTTCATCTGTCAATGATAGAACAGTTTCTGACAAACAAGTATCCATTGGATCTGATACGGGCAAATCATTGATACAATGTGCTTTGTCGGATGATTGGAAATCTTCCTCTCTTGATGCTTCAAGTAACATGAAGTCAAACTCAATCTCAGATGAGCATTCTATGACCGTGCAGGCATTAGAAGGCAGTGACAGAAGAAAGCAGCCATCGAACCCCTTTTCAAGATCTCCTCTAATGGCAGAGCTTACAAGATTGGGTTACACTGGATCACTACCTGATTTTCTGCCTAAAGGATCAAGAAGGCGAAGTACTATGAATAAGGTTTGCATTTTGTTCAGCCAGAACTTGGAGAAAGGCACACTCAAGCAGCAAAAAAAGGTATTCTTCTGCCATACAATCAGCAGTCATAGCTTAAATAAACCTGTATCACAGTCAGTTAAAGTTGCATCTTCCTAATAATCCTTCGTTGCAGATTGTGGTGCGATTAGGGTTATCAATAGCATCATCTTGCTCGAATGCAACACATTTTGTAGCTGATAGATTCGTTCGAACAAGGAATATGTTGGAAGCCATTGCTCTTGGCAAACCTGTGGTGACACATTTATGGCTTGAGAGCTGTGAACAAGCTGGCTGTATTATTAATGAAAAGAGTTTCATCCTGAGAGATGAGAAAAAGGAAAAAGAAATTGGATTCAATATGAGTGTTGCCCTCAGTCGTGCCAGCAAGCTTCCACTTTTAAAGGTGATATACAATTTACATCTTAAAATGAGGCTGCAATGCTCTAAAGATATGCGTTCTGAGTGTTCTCTCTGTTGATAAGCAGAGCCGTAGAGTCTTGATCACCCCTAATGTGAAACCTGGTATAGATGTGATAAGCACCTTGGTCAAGGCAGTTCAGGGAGAGGTATGCCTCTTCGTTTGCTGTCACTCTTAACATCTTTAAATGCCATTCATGGTGATTGGGCTTTACAGGCACATAAAGCCCATTAGAAGAGAGGAAATACAACTTTGAACTATCAGAAGTTTTTATCAGTTAGGACACGAAGAAGACACTGTTAAACACAATCTAACTGTTCCTCAATTATTATTATTTTCTGGAAAAAAAAAGAGTTTTATTATGTATAGGATTGAATTAAGACAGAAGCAACTTAATGAACTAAAATTGCCATAAAATGTTCCTCAGGTAGTTCAGAATATACCGACCACCAACACAAAGGATAAGTTGATTCCTGATGATTTTTTAGTTATCTCGTGTAAAGAAGATTATAAAATCTCCTTGCAGTTTCTTGAGAAAGGTACAATCTTGTCTTCTCTTGTCAGTACCCTTATTTGTTAGATTGAAGCTTGTTCTTGGATGCGACAGCAATCGCGTGGCATTAACTTTCAAACTGCAGGAGGTTCCATCTATGACTCGGAGCTTCTGCTGAATGGGATTTTAACACAAAAACTTGATTATTACAGGTCAGTAGCATGGAAAAACGTGTGATTTTCACATCATAATCTTCATATCTTTTCTGTCTCGATGTGTGCTTCAAACATAGCTTATGATGTAACAGTACAACTGACTTGGGAATGATAATGAATGTATGAAAATACTACCTTTGGATTATGATCTCAAGTGCCAAAAGATAGAATCTAATGGTCTAATTTGAGAAGATCTGAAGAATCCAATGTGGAAAACAATTGAAGAGAGAGAGAGATTGTTAAATCTTGATCCAGTCATCAACTATTTTGAATCTCTTCCAAGTCCTATGCACGTCACTCATGAACTGCTTGTTTTCTACAGGTATCAGCTTTGATGGAGAATGCATTAAGATGAGTTAAAACTGATGATAGCCTTCTGAAGGTAGGCGTAATATGAAGAATAATAATTGCCTGTATGTGAACCCTTTTTGGCATTTTTATTTGCTTTGTATGAAGTCCGGAAGCTGGAATATCTTTATGTTCTTGGATTGAAGTCTTGCACTTGGAATATATATATATATATATATATATAAAAGCTGGAATATCTTTATGTTCTTGGATTGAAGTCTTGCACTTGGAATATATATATATATATATATATATATATATATAAAAGAGAGAAGAACGTCTTAAATAGAAAGCATCAATTTTTATATTTAAAATACTTTCTAATTATGGTGTATATATATATATATGTATGTTTAATGTATATTTTTCTATGCAAATCTATATCAATATCTATCTATACATATTATGTATTTATTTTTCTATACAAATATATATATATATATATATATATAAATATCTATCTATATATATTTGATTGATAAAACTACACCATTTATTAATTTTCAAATTCCTATCCATCAAAATATGTTTCTTTGATTATTATTTTTTTCACTAAAAGATTTAAATGCATATAATTTGTTTGTTTCAACTCCAATTTTTGTGAAATAAGATATCTAATTAATTATTTTTCACGATCTATAATTTGACATTCATATTGCACATATACATATATTAAAATTTAATTATTAATTAAAAAATATTTTTTCTTAAATTAATTGTGATATATATATATATATTTATTTATATAAAGAGAAATATCGTCTTAAAATAAAAAAAAATCAATTTTTTGCTGCCTAAATTACTTTTAACTATGATATCTATTTTTTACACAAATGTTTATCAATATCTATTTATATATAAGATATAATAAAAATAAGATTCTTTTTTTATTTTTGAAATATTATGTATTGTATGTCTTTTGAAATATATTTAACATCTATGGAAATATATATATATATATATATATATATAAAGAGAGTACAAGCTAATATGTCATTCTATAAATATTCTTTTTTTTTATAAGTCAAAAAATGTCTATCATTAAGCGCTTTATTAGTTAATATGTTAAAAAATAATATGACTTTAAAATAAAATTTTATTTTTTTACTTAATAATTCTATCGGCCGTATTGATGTTCTCAACTTAAACCATAAAGAAATATCTGGCATCAAGTTGAGATTCATAATTCTATTTGTTTAATATCTTTTGATTTTAAATTTATAAATTTAAAATTATCTAAATTAATAAAATTATAAAAAAATAAATAATTAATTAATAAAAAATAAATAGTCATACCATATGCACGGGAGGAATTAGTAGTATTTTTATATGAAGATGTGATGGCGAGATTTGAACATATGACCTTTTGTTTTCGTTGGCTTTGGAAAATGAATTTTTTTTATCTATCTTCTATATTAAAATAAAAGCTTGTCAAAACAGGGAGAAAAAAAAAACTTGAATTTTCTCCCACCTAAAAGCTTGCCAAAATAGAAGAGACTTAAATTTACCTATCAAATGCACCTCCTAAATTGGGAAAGGAATTACTATTCATGCAAAAAAAAAAACATATAAAGCATGTAGAGCATTTTGTTACTAAATTCATTTTAAATATGTTTTTCACAAATAAAATTTAAAATTAATCTATTTTTACGATCTTTAATAATTGGCCTCAAATTACATATATAAGATTACAATATCATATCCAACATCTATATTATCTTTTGTGTGGGTGATTGTGTTACATTTGAATATTTGAAAACTGAATTAATGTTAAAGAAAAAAGAATATTCAGTGTATTGCAACATTTTTACAATATTAATAGTTTTTGTTGTTTGAAAATTTGTTGTTGGATTTGAGTAATTGTAGTGGATATAAGCTACACTTATAATATTTAATGAAATATTAATTTTTTTATTTATATTTCTATTAAATTGGAACATTTAGGATATTTTATTGATTATTTTATCTCAATATTTTCATATGTTATTATTTTTTTGTGGGAACTGTGTTGGATTTATATATAAAAAAAAAAGGTTTAGGTTCACCTGATTTAAATTATTTATGTAAGGTTTGAGATACAAATATAAATATAAATCTAATCAATAAGAATTTTAATTACACAATGATTTTATTTATAAAAACTAATGTTATTTAGAATATAAATTTTTTCTTTACTTTTTCTTTATTTTAACATATTTTGGTGTTGTGGAGAATTTATGGTGGATTTGATTTACACATGTAGAAATTATTTAATTAATATTTTAGAAGAAAATGAAAAACTATACTATAAAAAAGTATTGTTTATTGAATTTATCTTATTTATTTTTTACCTTAATGTTATTGGTGAGTTGGAGTTTTGTATTGAAATTAAATATTTATAGTGAATTGAGTATTTATTGTAAATTTGGTTTTTGTGACAACTTTGGGCTACATGATAAAATAAATCATATAAGTTTTGGGCCTGGGCTACCCACCACAATAATTTCAAAAATATATAATTGTAAAATAACTAATCAGCCCAGCCCATAGCTAAAGATCAGTGATAGCTCCTAAAATAGCCCGGAGATTCTCGTTAATTCAAATCCAGTCCTTTTTATTTTATCTACCCTCTCTTCTTTCTCGGCCATCATTCTGGCCATCGACGGCGTAACTTCAAGGTTAGTTCAAATATTGATTGTTAATAATTCTCTGTTATATCGTGTTTTTAGCGACTGAGGACTGGATAATTTAATGGTGAACGAAATTCTTCTTGTTGCCGGGCAATTTTTATCTGAATTGGGACTAATTTTGAGCTATTTTTGTAATGATTATGGCAATATGGCTGAAATTGATCGTTGTGATGGAATTAATGTGATAATTTAGGGTTGAAGAGTGATATATTGCTTAAAAAAAAAAAATGGCCATGTCATGCTTTTGGCCAATTGTGGAACTGGGCAAATGTAATGTTTTCCCGATTATAAGCCGCACGTCCCCCCCCCCCCCCCCCCCCCAAATTAACCAACAGTGATGAAAGAAAAGATACTAAGTAGCGTGGAATCCAGGTTTTCTTTTTGAATTGGATTTGATGATTGAATCGAATCTGGATGTGTAATTAGTGTGCAAGGGAAGTGAATGTGGAGTTGAATGATGATACATATTGAATGAGTAGGAAACTTATAATATATTGAATTTTAAAATGTATAGCTCTTGCTATCTTTTCTGCCAATATTGAAACTATGAATGTGCACTGGTTATTGAACATGGGAGCATTTCTGTAAGTAAAAATATTACCTGTACCAAACTGCAAAATATTGAAATTTGACAGTCTCAAATTATTTACTCCTTACAAGGTGCTGTGCTGTATTAGTATAACATTCTCCAAACTGCTTTTAGCTTTGTGGTCACACAGCTTATTGGTTGCATACATCATGCTTTTTTGGGTCGGCTGCGTTTACTTTAACCTGCAATAAAGTGTGTTTCTTAGATACTAACAAAATTGATACTTTTGGCAGTATTTAATTTGACTTTGAGGTACGTTTCATTACCCTGTAAGAATATGGCACCAAGGAAAAACAAGAGAAAAGGTAGTGGTACCTCCCAATCTGCATTTAAAGATGTTGTTTCGGGTATGAAACGGTGGAAAAAGGAGGGAGAAACTGGTGTTTCATCTAAATCTTCTTCAGAAGAGGTAGTTTCTGACATGAAAGTAATGGATCACGAAAAGGATGGGGATGCAGCCAAAGATGCTGTTCCAGCTCCCAGAGTTAAGAAGTCTTGTACATGGCTTAAGCTCGATAGGCTTAACCCTCCAGTTGGAAGCAAATCATCACTTGAAAGTAGTAAACAAGGCAAAGAAGCTAATATGAGTAAAGCCTCAAAAGTCAATAAGAGGAAAAGAGATGGAAAGGCTGAAGAAAAAGGTCATCACGATTCAAATCGTAAAAAGAAAATTGATTCATGTCCTGAAAGAAAGGAAAAGGGAATTAACAATGATAGGTTTGAAGACACAAAAAGGGACGAGGAATCTGAGAAAATTCTTGGTGGCTTGATCTTTATGTGCAATGCCAAAACTAAACCAGATTGTTTCCGATACCAAGTAATGGGAGTACCAGGGGGTAAGAAAGAGATTGTGATGAACATCAAGCCAGGTCTTAAAATTTTTCTCTATGATTATGATCTCAAGCTCATGTATGGGGTCTTTGAAACGTCATCTGCCGGTGGCATGAAACTTGAACCATCAGCTTTTGGTGGGGCCTTCCCAGCTCAGGTCCAATCTGCTCTTATTTGATTTATCTTCTTTTTCTTTTCTTCAATATGCAATGTGTCCAATTTTGGTATGTTGTTATGCAGGTCCGTTTCATTGTTCACAAGGACTGCCATCCCCTACCTGAAAGTGTGTTCAAGAAAGCAATTAAAGACAGCTACAATGAAAGGACGCGCAAGTTCAAAACAGAGTTGACTGTGAAGCAAGTAAGATAATTTATGGCTTCACATTTTGTTCTTGCTGTTTCAACATTTTTCAATAGTTCTTTATCTGAACTTTAACTTGGTTCTTTTCTGCAAATAACCATTCTTTCACTCTGCAGGTGAAAAATCTGATTGATTTATTCAGTCCTACTCCGTGGTTGCATCCAAATGGAGTACCAGAGGTTGAAGAATCTGTCATGAGACAAAAGTATATGAGTAATTCTGATATGCGAGGAAAGTTTATCCCTTTGCATCACGAGAACCAATTCTCCGTCTTTCATAACCAGGTTCCTCGTCAGGACCCGCTGTTTCTTACTGAGAATGAATATCGAAATAACGGTCTTCGACAAGGAAGGCCTCACTTGCCAACAACAGCAAATGATAATGTTGGCCACTCTTGGGAGCCGAACAAGCTTGATGTAGAACTAAAGCAACTACTAAGGAACCCAGATTCAAAGACTACTGGTCCAGCTGTACAGCAGAGAGAAGTCAATCGAACAGATCCATATTTTCATAGTGAAAAGGAATGCCATATTTCCGGCCTTAGAGGGCCCCACCAAGCACCAATAGTGCTTCCCACGGTGACAACTATTTCAGCTGTTAGGGACTGTGACATGGATACATGTGACCCTTATGATGAAAGCACCACCTTATTGGTAAACCGATATCTATCAATGCCACCAACACCAGGGGTTCCAGCAGAACCATATTCCCTGATTGGGAGGGAGCATTATATCAACGATCATCCTACAAGAATAACTCCTGATGGCAAAAGAGCTTCTGCCTCTTATAATTTGCGCGAACAACCCGTTTTCAACCAAATGTCGTATTCACTGAATGCTTCTCGTGAAGCATTGGAATTCAATCGAGGGGTCAGTCTCCTTCGTGAAACTGACATGACATCTGCACCAGTCTCAAACCGGTACTCTTTTGCAGGGCCTTCTCTATCACAGCACAGATGAAATCTAGCAGCACCGTACTTGTAAGTTCTTCAGAGACTTAAATTAACGTATTCACCTAATTGATTAGGAAGTCTTTTTGCTTTGAATATCAGTGTCTATTGAACTAGGCCATGTGTAGGTGGATCGAAATTTTATCATAAAAATTGTTGTTTACCCGTGTCTTTGTTGTAAATTACTATTTTTCTTTGTTAAATTTCAAAGAAATCTATCTTGTTTGGCTTATGAGAGGTGTGGTATTTCTGTACCGGAATAATATGCAGAAATATGTTGGATAAGAGTTAATTTGCAATCTTGCAATTTTGAAGTTTGAAATTGGAAAATGAAGCCATTGTTTGGCTGCTGATTTGGGAGTCACTTTGGAGATGGTTATTTGATTGAGGAAATTGAAATCCCAAGTGAATGAATTTGGTTTTTATTTTTATTTTGTAGTTGTGTTACGATTCATTTTTCACTGGTGGAATAAATTTGAGGTGAAATGTTTGAGCAGTAAAAATTTTGATTTTGGATTTCCTGATTTAAAATTCTTGGTGTGGATTTGTTGGAAAATCTTGAATTCAAAGATCCAGAGAAAGGAGGATAGGATAGGATAGGATAGGATATATTAAGGTCTAAAATTCAAGGAGTTTTAAGTTCTGATTGTTTCGAGTAACAAGTTTGATGAATAGAGAATCGATTGTCCAAGTTTAGTTGAATTCCTCATTCCAAACAAGTTGAATAGAATTGAGGCCCTCGATTTCAAACCACCCCCTGTCCAACTTTATACTTAAATTCATCATTTAAAACTAATTTTTCTTTTTTTCTTTTCTTAAAGGGAAAAATGAATTTTGTTTGTGGTTCCTGATTCACATAAATTCAGACATTTCATTTTATAAATAGATAAAATTTAAAACACACCCACACCCACAAGATTTAACTTAAAAGTGCAGGTTTTATTTATTTATTTTGTGCCTGTTGGTTTCTTTTAATTAAAAACCTTCTCTACTACAAACAAAAAGTTAAAGAACAAAACATACACGTGTTGAGTGCTAGTGTGATGCTGCTTTTTTTAGTAGTTTGAAGGAAAATCAATCCACTTCTATTTTATCTTTGATCTATTTTATTTTCTTTCACATTTTTAACAATTTTCTAGGATACCAATTTTTTTCTTATCCATTTTAATGCATAATATAACAATTTTTTTATTCATGACCCTTATTACATATATAAAAGATAAAATATTAATATTTTCTTAATCCTAACATAATATATATATATATATATTTATTATATTCTAGAAATTATTTGTGATGCTAAGTCATGTTGTACCCTTCTTCTGGACTAATAAAATTTTACTGATATTTTTATCAAATTATCTTTGTAAGTTTATATTTTTATCAAATCATCATATCTGTAAATAAAAAGTAAAAACTTGATATGCCGAAAGAATATATAAATACATATTATTAAATTAAACATAAGGGGCCAACTACATAAATAAAGTATATTTGTTTAGATAATTATCACATATTCATGGTTACTTTAAATAAGTGTGATAAATAAAACTATCAAATGAAGGAAAATGTATACAAAAAATATAAAAATATCCCAATTTTTGTATTATAGGACAATATTTCTTAAAATAAATATATGATTTACACAATAAAATAGAAAATAAGTTCAAGAAAAAATATAAACTGCGAGATCTTAGAAATAGATAATAAATTATTATTTGAAATATTCATAAATGTGTAACACAAATTTCTTTTATATAACATCAAAGTTGAAAATATTTGAATACTATAATTACAATTTATATAAATAAATAAAATGTAAATAGAAAGATGATAAGAGTGATTAAAATGTAAATAGAAATACAAGTCTTTAAATTCTAAAAACAAATATAATAATCTTGTCAGTACAAATAAAAATAAAAATACTAAATATATATGAAAAAACATAATGTAAATAAATATACAAATACTGAATAGAATTATCACCATATTTTCTTTTATATAATAGAATTTTTCTAATTATCTTTCTCATTTGTTTCGTTCGCTAGATCTGAAATTCAAATATGCATTCAATACCAACCCAAATCATAAAAGTGACTTTTATTCATTTTAATAAAAAAATCCGAAGAGTACTGAAGAATATGATATATATATATATATATATAGATACTTGTATTTAGCAGTATTTTTATATTTAAATTAAATATTTGTAATGCAAGTTTTGAATTGAAGATTGTAATATGCTCTGCATTAAAGCATAAATATAAAATAAATAAATTATTTATATTTTAAAATAAATAAATAAAAATATTATTTAATTCAATTTTTACCTACAATATATCAAATTATACTTCTTTTTAGAAACTTTAATTTGTCGCTCATATCATTTTAATATATATATATATATATATTGATTGTTTGTTTGAGTTAAATTTGAATATTTATTGGGTGCTTGATTATTTATATTGAATTTGAATTGTAAGTAAATAATAACTACTTTTTAATTATTTTTTTGTAGAATATAACAATTGATTATATAATCAAGTGATATATATTTATATGTTTTACATGTCATATAAATAAAATAATCAGAATAATTTAAATATTTTAAAATATTTATTTTTAAATATTAATGTACTCAAATTATTAATATATACATATATATTGTGAATATATTACTGCATCACACATAACAAAGAGGAAAAAAAGAAGGAAAAATGAAGAGCAAGCTTTTAGAAATAGAAAGAAAGAATAAAAATATTTGAAGGCATTCCAATACGGTGTCGTTTCTGCGTCCGATTTCTTCTGCAGAAAAAGCTTCAGAGAGCGAAGAGAGCTTACCTATCGAATTATTGATGGCCGGCGATTCCTCCTCCGGTAAATCTGAGTTTATGTTTTCACAAAAAAAATTATTGACTGCAAAAGTCTTCATTGCTTATTTTCTCCAAATAACTTGTCATATCAATCTGATTTTTCATTTTTAAATTTCTGTTGGTTGATTTGAAGATTCGCGGCAAATGCTTTTCTCTCATTTTCTTTTCGTCATTTTTTTGGTGCGGGATGTTTTTCGAGTTAATTTGATTGTAATTTTATCGTTTCTGATTCGTAGCTTGAATGATACTTGTAGGATCAATTAAAGCAAAATGGGGAGTTTCCCCATCCGATGTATTCTATCATTTTGGAACGAGCGGAATGTCTGTTGCTGCTGCAACCGGCATTACTCATCCTTTAGGTTATTTCTTTCTTCCTCTATTTATATCCTCTTTTTCTTGTATATATGAGCTTAATCTTCGTATATTATAAGAGCAGAATGAAGAATTGATTGTGTTTCTGCGCCGTGTCTCGCTTGTTGAGGATATTTTAGGATCTATAAACTTTTATTTTGTACTACGCAGTAGTAGTGGTGGGTAGAAAAAGAAGGGACTGGGTAATTCGAATTATCCATGCTTGACATGAAAGTGCTTGCCTTCAGTTTATGCCAGATGCATTCGTTAATAAGCCCCTCTCGGAAGTAGACTAGACATTGAGTGTTCAGATGAGATCATTTAACCAAATTTGGCTCACATTGATTGGATATCCAATTAGCTAGTTAAGTTTTAATTCTTTTTCAGTTTTTTTCTATCAAGTATGTGATTTTTTTTACATTGGATTACAGATGTGCTCAAGGTTAGGCTTCAGATGCAACTTGTCGGCCGGAGAGGCCCGTTGACTAGCATGGTGTGTATCTAGATTCAAGATTTAATTCCTTTCTCATCGGAAGAAGTTTATTAAGTAATGATGCAGATACTAAAGGAGAAGTTGAAGATAATCATGCTATTCTTTCTGGTGGCCTGCAGGGAAAACTTTCTATGCAAGTAGTCGAAAGTGAAGGACTTAGATCCTTGTATCTGGGATTGACGCCTGCATTAACGAGGTCAGTTCTTTATGGAGGTCTCCGTTTAGGCTTATACGAACCATCAAAATATGTCTGTGAATTGGCTTTTGAGTCCCCCAATGTCTTGATGAAGATTGCATCTGGAGCATTCTCTGGGGCTGTTGCAACTGCACTTACCAATCCAGTGGAAGTTCTGAAGGTACTGAATGTAATGGATCTTGAAGTCCTTTGAAAGATTCCAACTACCTTGATTTCTTCTCAGGTAAGGTTGCAGATGAAAACAAAAATCACTGGTGGACCAATTCGGGAATTGCAGAAGATTGCTTCAGAAGAAGGAGTGATAGCCCTTTGGAAGGGGGTTGGACCTGCAATGACCAGAGCTGCTGCATTGACCGCATCACAGCTTGCAACTTACGATGAATCTAAGCAGGTTAAGTCCTAACCACCCTATTTCTCAGTTTTGGTTGTCCATATTGCAATCTCTCATTGATTTATACTTTATTTCATGCTTTGACATAGTCTAACATTGTTCTCTTATAATTCCACCTTCTGGAATGCAGGCCTTGACTAGATGGACTTCTCTTCAGGAAGGATTTTATCTGCATCTCATGTAATTTGACTTCCCTTGGACACATCTTATGTGCTTATTATACCTTCTCGTGGGTGTTTCTTTATGTTGGTTTAGAAATAGGCAGCCGTATCCAAAAGCATGATCTAAATGAATATATTAGATACACAGCATAGGAATTCCATTGTTCTGTTAATAAAGTACAAATACCTCTTATCTATTGTCTTTTGATGTTGCTTGATTCTTAAATGGAGTCCCTCAATCCAGAGTAAAAATTCCACCTTATATAACCAAAATGGAGTTTTTGTGCTCTCGTTCTTTACTTGAATTGTGAACAAATATCTTTCTATAAACAAGACACTTTCTGGGAAAAATAAGCAATGTGGGATTTTCAAGTCGTGGAGGGTCCCTTGATTTTGCATCCTTATGTATTTCCTTAGCAGCAGTAGCATCATAATATGGTATTTGTTTTTTGCAGTGTGATGAAGAAGCACGACATTAAGGTTGAAGGGGCTAGGAGCTAAGAAAGTTAGAAAATATCTTAAGAATTATATTAGTTGCTGGTTGGTTAAAAATTATAATACCTCAATCTAAACTTACATATTCCTCTGGAAACGAATCCCATCATTGAAGAGGAGGCCGAAAGTCAAAATTATATGGTTTTTTATCAGTTCAATTTTTTTGTTCTAAGTTTTGGATTATGCTTCAATTCTAAAACATGTGCTTTATGAATGGGATTTTTCCTGCTGTTTCTAACCCTTACTTGTGATTTTACATAGTGCAAGTACCATAGCTGGAACAGTGAGTACCATCGTGACTGCACCAATTGATATGGTTAAAACGAGACTTATGCTGCAGCGAGAATCTAAAAGCATTGGAAGCTATAAAAACGGGCTACATTGTGTATACAAGGTTGTGGCTCATTCTGTTCTTCTTATTTAGCCTAAGGCTGACTGTATATTGCATTAACCTGTTCTTATTTTTGTAGTCCTTTTTGAACTTGCTGCTTGCATGCGTGTTGATAGTTTAGTCAGAATTGTTGTTTTGCTTGCGAACAAATTAGATTACTTCTTCAAGATATTGTGTATATGTGCTATACAGTACTTGTCTGATAACCATTTCCGAACATGATTCAGGTTCTGTTGACAGAAGGTCCTCGGGGTCTTTACAAAGGGTGAGTTGCACTTCCACTCACCAGCCCAATTTACAGCCCAATGTTTCATTTGACAACATCGTGAATTGATTGTTTGGTTAACTAACTATTTGTCGCTTGATTTAACCAGGGGATTTGCAATTTTTGCAAGATTGGCCCCACAAACAACAATTACCTTCATACTCTGTGAGAAGCTACGTCAGCTTGCAGGACTGAAGGCACTCTAAGCCATGCTTATTTCCCTCTTTTCCCAGAATTGCAAATTGGGATCATTTCTTTTTGTTTAGGCTTCCTGGAAGTAGCAAGGTAGGCATGATTCAAGAATTGAAGATGTATATCGAAAATTTTCAGGTTTCCCGTTTTTATTTTTGATCAGAAATCTGATCCTCACCTCACAGGTTTGAGTTACATATCTGGAGAATAGGTCATTTATTTTACAAGAATCACATGAAATGTATTATTGATTGCTGCCTCTTCTTTTAGGGGTCAGTCTGTAAATTGCATTTGGGGGACCAGTTTTAGTCATGTTGTTTTATTCATTGTAACAGTGATAATGACTTTCCCTGGATGATGGTTTTTTTTCCTTGTTTGGATGATAAACCTTTAGCCCAAGTACCTTTCCCTTTGACCTTTAGAAAAACCTGTTTCCAGATTGGGGGTAAGAATTGCTACGATGATAAAGTGCTTTTATTAATCACACGAGGAAAAAGAAAATCAGCAATGTCAAACAAAAAAAAAAAAAAAAAAAAAAATTCCTAAATCATGCTCCATTTTGACATGGGGTATGGTAAAATGTGTACTGTAAATATAAAATTAGATCAAATATATGAAAGAGTGTGGATGAATTTTAAATAGTTAGGTTGTAGAAAGATCCCAAATTCATAAAATTAACTTAATTTAGAAATGATTTAAAATTTATTAATTGAGTTTTTAGCCAAATGAGTTAATTAAATTTTATTATGAATTTCAAATACTTTCTTCATATTCATATTTAAATCCCTCCATTAAAATCAACCCTGGGCTTGCATTTGAATCAAAGCCTTCCAAAATCTTTAATTTTAAATGAACTACGTTGATTTCAAATTAAAATAAATTTAAACTTCACTCAAATTAAAATCATCTATTCTTCAAATTCGTCCATCCAAACAATTCGAGTGAATTTATTACAAATTTTAAATTTGTTCTCAAATCATTTAATCGAAACACTAATATTTTAACATTTGTTTTTTTTTTTTTTGCATTTAACATTATAAAACATGCTTGCAAATACTTGTTAACGTAATAAACTAAACTGAAACATGCTCTACTTATTTCCAAAGTTTAACTTTATTATTATTATTATTATTATTATCTGGAACAAAAAATAAAAAATAAAAAATTAATGACCTTTTCACAAGACATTGTCCTTCGATCTCTATTCACAATATGGTGTTGTTTGAATAGACCTGATTTGACATTATGTCATAATGGATTATTCAAATTAAGGTTGAATCGTTTTGAAAGATTAAGTAGCTTGAAAAAAAAAAAAAACTAATAATAGAAACACAAAAAATGCATACCGACAATTACCACAACTCTAGTAGACTTTTAATTTCCTAGTAACTTGATTTCATCTGATTAAAACTTCAAAAAACAATTAAATACACCCCATCAAATATATTTAAATCAATTAAAAAAACAAACATAAAATAATTTATTTGTTTTTTCTGTGGTAGTATCTATCATCCAAATAAATCACTTCACACCCATCCCAGTATCATAATTTATTTACGGACATTTTGTTTATCCATTAATAGATAAATCAATGTTAATGTGAAATATTGCCAAGTCGGAAAGGGGACAAGATAATGTTGGATCCACTGGAATTTCATTTATTTTTGCTATTTTATTTATTGGGAATGACTTGGCGTGACAACCTGGCATCTTTGACCATTTACCCCTTCTTTCTTCACCTATCTACAATTATGCCCCTGGGGGACAATTTTCTGTTCCCCAAAATTTCCTGACCATTCTGTCCTTTTCTTCTTTTCCATTTTTCTTTACACTACTCTTTTGGTCAAACTATACTTTTTATAATATTCGAATTGCTTAAAGATGGGAATGTTAGATTATTCAATTTTATTTTATCTATATTTGAAGTCCCATTTTATATTAATATAATAACATCAGGTTGAGTTAACCCTTTGAATTATTTTTTGTCAAAATACAACTTAAATTTTTTTAAATAGATCAAATAAGTTCCAAAATTTTTAAATTTCAGATGAGTCGATCTTTATACTTAACAAAATGGCTAAATTATCTATAAAATATTTGAAAAATCTAAAACTTAACAAATTAAATTGATAATATATATAAATAAATTAAAATAATTAACGACATACATTCTAAAAATTATTTAATAGTTTTAAAAACTAGAATCTAAAATATTTAATAGATCTCTAGAATAAAAAATAAAATCTATAGAAAAAATTAACAAATTCCCAAGTTAGTAAATATTTTTTCAGATTTGGTAAATAATATTTAGATTTTATTTTTTATTTTGAAGTTATTGAATAATTTTTAGAATACATGTTGTTATTTTATTGGTTTGTTTTAATATTTTTTATTTGATTCGTCGAATTCATATTTATTAAATGTTTTTCAAATGTAGTTAGTTTTTTTTAATATTTATCAGGTTTAATATTTCAGAGGCTTATCTTACCTATTTAAATAGTTTAAGTCTCTATTTAGATAATTTATGATCTAATTTGAACCTGAGGTATAATTTCAGAGCACAATTTTATCTTTCCCAATAAGAGAACAATTTTCTTTTAGTAAATTTCCACCAAATATCGATTTCCAAATCTGAAAATAATTTGACACCCACAAAATCTTTTGTGTTTAATCAATTTTTACCTATAATATATCAACTTAATATGATTTTTCATGATCTTTAATTTGACACCTATATTATATTATTAAAATGAGATATAAGATTAAAAATATAATTATTTGTTGGTTGATCACATGAGGAGTATATATTATTGGATGAATTATTTATATTGCATTTATGTTACTAACAAAAATTATTAACTATTTTTTATAAAAGAAATTAATATATAATTTAAATATTAAAAGAAAAAAGATAACTAATTTATTTCTTTTATTTGTTTATCTTAGTTTTTGGTGTCATAATGCTTTGGATTTAACTTTTGTGTCTAATATCCTTTCTCCCAATTTGATTAGAGACGTCCTAGAGCCTTTCATTGATTGTTGATATACCTATAAACTAACTACTAATGGTTTTTATTTATTAATTTATTCTGCATGGAACGCGTAAGGTTTCATAATTTGTTACAGATTTGAAAATTGATGATGTGGTCGAGATTTCTTCTTTAATCTCATGCCATGTTATTTTGTTTGAAAATTCATAATGTGACCGAGATCCCTACTTGATTCTCATGCCACATTTTTTTGAGATTATGTAACAAATTTTTTCCTTTTGATATTAATCTCATTTGAAAGAAATTTGAAGTTGTGTCTGCATGTCCAATTTGTTTCTCCCAATCGAAACATGTGGCTAACCTCTTTAAAAAAGGCATTAATTTTTTCTTACTTTATTTTTCAATTTAAAATTCCTACTAATTGTTCTTTGGCTCAACTGATAGTGTTGTGGTTCTACAAGGTCAAATAACACGATGATATTCAAACATTGTTGCCTATGTTGGTTATGTGGTTCATTTAGAAAAGCAATAAATGAAAGCAAGTTTGATAAATATTAAATGTAGTCCTATCAAAATCCAATTTCGACTTAGGACTATGACTTTGTCTAATATGTTGCTTGTTGGAATTTTGAGGAATTATTGACATATTGCTTGTAAATGAGGATTCTTGGTTCTTTATCGAAGACCACCAAATATAATTTGGGTTAAGTGATCATCCAAACATAATGAGTTCATTAAATTTAAACACTGATGGGGTATCAAAAGAAATTCAGGACCAGTGGAACTAATAGTTTGATCAGAGTTTTGTTCATGCTTTTTATTCTTTTATTTCTGTCTCGAATAATATGTTTGATGAACTGCTTGCTATTATTGATGGATTAAAATTATGTGTTAGACTTGGATCTCTTAGAGCCTGTTTGTTTAAACTTGACATAAAAAGATTTTGGATGTCAAAATACTTCATTCTCGTGTGTTTTGAGTTATAAAATTGAATTTTATGATTTAATAAAATTCTATCATAATACATATTTTGGACTCTATTATGTACTTATATCCCTATTTATTTTTTTACTTTTAACTTTTCTCTCTTTACCAACACAATATAATATTACAATAAATTTTTATACTATCATTGATTTGACATCCACAGTATAATTATACCCTATACAATCTCAAAACAATCAAAGATTATTACTATTCAACTTCATTTTACAATCTTAAGATTTTAAAGTCGGAATTTTTAACGATCGAGTTAACTTCAAACCAAACATACCCTTAATTTTTGATTGAAAATTGACGCTCACTCAGCCCTTGAGATTTTGGAGCGGAGTCAGTATTGGGTTTATTAACAACCTTTATTGAAATAAAAAAGAGGATGTAACTTGCGTATATCACACAGATACCGGAAAGAAAAATATGGATGCTGATTTCTTAGCTAATTAGGCGATTCAATTAGAAGCTAATATACAGTATATATATACAGATATATATATATATATATTAGCTAATTGTGTAGAGGTTTCCGAGGTTTCATATTAGTAGATGGTTGATGATTACCTAACCTTAGACTTCATTAGATTTTGATTTGCTGATTTGTATATTTGGTGATGTAAACTTCAGAATTTAGATATGCAATAAGATCATATTGTCTATCTTCATTCCTTGTAAGTAAATAAATGATAGATTGGTCGGCGCAGAATTCTAACCATATGGTCTGCTGTATTATTATTAATTAAAATGAAAAAGCTTTTAAAAGACCATTATTAATTATAATAATGCATTTGATTGTATAAATATAAGATGAAAATAAATAAATAATTTATTAGACTTGGTTGGCACTTGGAAAGTCAAATTTGTTAGTCTTTTTATAAACTCCCAACTACTAGTCCTAGGGTTGTATATCTCACTGCATATAAAAATCACACCTTCCACATTATATTATTTATTAAGTTGGAAGCACCCAATCTTGTCATGATTTTCACATATAAGAATTTGATCCTCTTATTTATTCACTATAAGTTAAACACAAATATCCAAACTATTATCATAATTAATTACTCTATAATCTAATTTTTCACAAGTTCATTAAAAGAAATGCAAAAAATGACGGCATCTAAATTGTATAAAAGTATGAAAAAGTAAAAAACAAAACAAAGATTGAAAACATGTGAGGATTGAGATTAATGGACGTCATAAAAAATAAAAATAAAAGATTTTCAATAGTGATGATTAATAAAAAGATATAAACGCCCAACTTCAGAAATATTTTATTATTTAGAAGTTGTTGGCTTCCCTTCAGATCAAATCCAAGATTTGTCTTGATTATCAATATCCATTATCGTTTACTTTTGAACAAAAATTTGTAATTCAATCTAATTACTTATTTAGTTTGCATGATCAAAAAGTAACATAAACTAGAAGCCACAAGATAAACACAACAATAAATGAGTTTTGGTTGATTCGGTATCCCCTCCCCTCCCCACCCCTCTGGATAAATTATTCTTCTTGGTTATATTAATATACATTTATCTTTTTTGACCCAAGTGTGCTTTAAAAGAAAATAGGAGACAAACTTTGAGGAGCTTTATCAACCCAAACTCTGGTGATTTTTTTTCAAGCTATGTTAATGGAGATTTAAAGTGGGACATCAAATCGTGCAATCGAATCTTGCAGCAAGGAAGGAAGTGAGTTCATTATTTTGTTTCAAACTTTATTTTATTTATTTTTGTATTTTTTAGTATATGAGCTCAACGTTCTTATTAAATTTAGTTGTCATTTTTTTTTGTTTTAAATTCCTGTGTATGTTGTGTTCTTGTTTTCTTCGAGATCCCATCTTTAATTTTTATTATGTGTTTGTAATCTATGCTTTTTTTTTTTTTTTTAAAGATTTTGATGGAGCAATTAATCTTGATTAATTGATTTTTGTGTTTAATGGATTGTAGTACCGGTGTAGCGGTCTGTTATGTCTGTTCGGTAGTTGTTTAAATGTATTCTTCTTCTAATGGAACTGAAAGCTCTATTTTGAGAGAAACTTTTCTACAATTTTTGTTATGTTAATTACATTGTAGGGACATTTAAGTCATTTTATATTATCTAATGCAACAAAAAAAATAAATTGTATATTATATGTTATGAAGCATCAAAATTCTTTCATATAAACTTAGTACAAGAGAAGAAAAATACATCCAATCCCCCATCCTAAAAGACCCTTAATCCTCCACACTAACGTGAACACACCTATATGCAGATTAGACACGTAGTTGTATAAATAAATTGCATGACATGAAACAAAATGTTACAATATAAATGAGGCCCGAGTGAAATAATTAATAAGAGGGTTATGTCAATTATTTGTATTATAAGTATTGTCTCAAATACCTGAGCCGTATATTATATTATAAAACTAACAAAATTTAATATATTCGCATACTAAGAATTTATAATTTTCGTTTCAACTCAACTTATAATAAATTATATCGACCAATATAGTTACTTTTGAAAATTCAAACCCCAAATCAATATTTTTGACCTAACCTAAGTTGAATATCTGAATTCAGTAGTAACTAGAGTTGCCTAATTATAGAGCATACCCATTTAGGTAGCATATGATTCGGTGAATGAGACATGATGGGGATGGGGTCACTTAATTAGCTAACGCTTTCTTTCAATATACCAATCTATTTCGCTGCATTTTCTCTCATTCTAATTATCCTATATTTACAATAATTATTATGTCACTAAACCTCCAAGGCCTGTTCATTTTGAATTTAAATAAATCCAGAAAAAAATAAATTATAATTTTATTTTTGTTGGAAAAATTATATAAATTAATATATTTTTATTATTATATAGGATATAATTATTTCTGTAGATATCAAATTAAAGTTAAAAGAATTAGTGTTTGTATATTATTATATTATGAGAGCGTTGTATAATTATTATTTTATAAAGAATAATAATATTGTTGTGTTTTGGTAGGATTGTAAAATTCCAACAAAAATATTATAAAAAAAGTATACTAAATTACAAAATTCAAAGTCCATTCGAATTGAAACCAAAGGAAAGAAAGCCTGTGTGTAGAAATGTGTACTTTTAAAATTTTCTAGTCATTTTATGAGCTTATTAAATTAGGCTTTAAAAGGAATATAATATTAATTAAAAAACACAAAAAATTATATGCATAAGATGTACTTTTTAATACAATATAGAACATTACATGTTTACCTAAATAATATTATTTGTTTATTTAAAAAACATCACTACTAATTTATTACATTAAAAATATTAACATTTTTTAATTAAATAAGTAATATTGTGGATCAAGTGTTTTGTGTAGCTATGCACTCATTAAAAAATATGTTAAAATATTATGAATTGCTATGTATAGATTTCAAATAAAATCACTATTGATTATGTTATGGAAAACTATAATTTCTTTAATTTTGAAGAAAATATATTTTTAGTTTATTTAATAGAAAAATTGTATAAAAAATATATGTTAGAACTAATTGAATCATAGTTTCTTTTCATTTTTCAAACTCATCACATCTCTATCTATTTAAAAAAATTCCTATTTGTTGTTGACCCACACTTGCGGGCCCACAAGGGGCAGTTCGGTCAATGCAGGGCGCGTCGCCTTAGATCTTTACTAGGACAACACCTCAAACCAGACCGATCTATTACGACAGTCAATCGCCGACTTTCACCGTTTCTTCTTTTTGCCTTAACCGAAGAAGAGTGGCAGTTTCCGTAAATATGAGCAGAAGTTGAGGGTGATTCTCTTTGACCCAATTATATAATAAATTAAATGCACGGAGAAGATCCCAACTTTGCCATCTAGAAAATTCCCAATTTTTTTACGAGCGAAGACTCGGCGCACAACAAGAAACCACTCTCACGGATCATCATTAAGCAGTTTCGTCAAGGAGAAGAGAAAGAGAGAGGGGCGTAATTGTAGAGAGAGAAAGTCGTTTTGTTGCTGTAATGGCGGAGGGGGAGAGCGTGAAATTGTTCGTGGGTCAAGTGCCCAAGCACATGACAGAACCGCAGCTGCTTGCAATGTTCACAGAGTTCGCGTTAGTGGACGAAGTCAACATTATCAAGGACAAGGCGACGCGTGCTTCTCGAGGTCTTGTTGTTGACTTCTCATTGCATGATTTGTTGAACTCTTTGTTGTTGATGGATCGCAATGTGCGATTTGGGTTTCTTGATTTTTATTTTATTTTTTTGAAATTTTATTTTTTGGAGATTCGGGGTCCTGAAATCCCTAATTTGTGGTAGGGTGTTGCTTTGTGATATGTCCGTCGAGAGAGGAAGCGGACAAGGTGATTAATGCGTGTCATAACAACAAGACGCTGCCCGGGGTTAGTGTAAATGTCATTTGTATACTTGGTTTGTTTCCCATTTAGGCAATGTGTCTAATGTACTTGGAATGCAAAGGAAATCTGGTTGGAAAAATTAGTTGTGCTGCATGAACTGTTTTACTTTCGTAGCCAGAGTTTAATTAACCTAATGTTGTTGAATCGTACACTGGGTTTTGCTTATATAATTAGTTCTGGTCTTTATGGTTTCATGAAATATATATGGTAGTAGATAAGTGCTGGGATTGCAGTTGAATTTGTGCACAATTGTCATGTGAGAATAGATGTTCTTCACAAATTCCATTAGGAAAATACTGCTAGGTTTTATCTGCATAATATGAGGTGTTATTTGGATTTAAGTCCACTTCTAGTTTTGGCTATATGTTTCTCCTTACAATTTTTAAGTATCCAATCTCACTGAACATAATTCTAGTTTGCATTTGATGTTCGTAAAGAATCAAGCAATAATTCCTAATTTACTGTAAGACATCTTTCTTTATTGTTATTTGTTGAGTGGAATGGGATAAACTGCCCTCTTTTTATCCAGAACATGAGTTGTTAATTCAAGTTTCACACTGTGGTGAAATCACCAGGTGTATAAGCGTCAATCTATTTTACCTCAACTTCAAGTCAGGAGCAAACATAATGCGGCCTTTATAGGTCAAATACACATTATCTTCTTCTCAAATGTCCTTTCCTTATGAGAATTTATGCATTATTTTCTTCTCAGATTTCCTTTCCTTATGAGAATTCATGCATTATTTTCTTCCCAGATTTCCTTTCCTTATGAGATTTTCAGTTGATCTATGTCTACAAATTAATGTGCTTATTTTTTATCAGTTAGATTTGAAGTGTCTAAGGAAATGGCTGGCTTCATCAAGTTAACAATGAAGCTATTCAAATAAATGTGTTTTAAGTTTCTCTTATTTTTATCCCATATCTTGTTCATTGGTTAGCTCTATATATATAATAACCCAACTAAGATGCGCACACGTCTTGGCAAACAAGTGAAATAGCACTGTTCTCCCCTCTTGTCCTGAGCGGTTTTTGATGTTCCACAAAAATGGTACACTTAAGTGATTGGCGTTAAAGGATGCTGTCTGACCGGACTGACTGAATAAGAACTTTGGTTATCCTAAAAGAATGGTCAAAAGTGATTTTTGTTTCTTGTAGATTCTCTAATCAAAACTGGAAAGAGTGAATGGTTGTGTGGTCACATTGATTATGGATTTCCACGCTGATTAAAGCGGGGCACATTCAATCATTAATATAATTCTTATGTATTGATGAGCTATCGTGGGATTCCTTTAGGCAGTACTCTAAGGAACTTCCTCTGTCCCTGTTGGCTAAGAAATTTGCTAAGTTTGGTACATGTTTTTGCGTGAGTCCTATCTGCCACTGACCTCTCTGGGGGTTCTCTATCTCAGTGCTTTAAAAGGCGTAAGGCGCCCCTAGGCACCAAACCCGTTTCACTGCCTAAGCGCAAGGCGTGAGGAGAGACGCTTGCCTCACTAAAGCGAGGCGCCCAAGCTAAAAAAAAAAAACATGTAGATATATATAAAACATTTACCATGATAAAAACATAATAGATTCATTAAAACACGATTTAATATAGAAGTCCAAAACATAATAACTAAGCATGATCACTCAGGCAAGGCACTAATAATCATCCTTATAGTTCATGTCAAATTTTGGATTCATTAAAACATGATTAACCACTGTTGCTGCCGGTTTCCGGTTGCCGGTGGAAGGGTCGCCGGCTGGAGGGTCGCCGGTGGGAGGGTCACCGGTGGGGGGGTGCAGCAAAGGGGTGGGACTTGGGAAGGGTTTCAACGAAAAAATGGTGCTTGGGGGCTTAGGGCTGGGTTGGCTGGGTTAGGATTTTTCTCCTTGTACATAATCTAAATATATTTAATTTAAAAAAAAAAAAATAAGACAAATTGGGGCGAGGCGCATGAGGCGAGCGCCTAGGCGGCGCCTCGCCTTGTACCCCCAAGGCGTTGCAGGCCAGAATATTGGCGCCTAGCACCTAGGCGCGCCTTTTTAAGCACTGCGCTATCTGGATTCATGGGGACATTCCTATGTGCTGATGACCTGTCTTTGTATTTGTCAGATGGTCTTCATGGGGCACTTCTCCTGCCCCTGGTGATAAGGAAAGTATCCAATAGCCTGCACAACTGGAAACAAATGATTTAAATTTGGGAAGAGTGATCAAAATTACTTTTTCTTAGTTTAGACGAACTTTCTGCAGTTTCACTATGCAGTTGGGGCAACTAATGGTGAAAATATTATAACATCCATGGTATGGCTGAAAGAGAATATTTGATAGGAACAATAACAAGAGACTACAAAATAGGAAACAATATTATGAACAGATATTCGGTTCTCTTGAATATATGCTCACATTATTTGAGCAAGGTCTCATTGTGGCTTTTGGTGAATTATTTTTTGAGTTCTGTATTGGACAGATAAGATTTGGGTGCAGCAGACGTATTGACCATGAAAGGAATACTCTATATGTATATGATGAACTTAATGCCATTTCATGTCATATTTATCTTTATGGTAGTTGGTTTTGTTTAGGGATATAATTTTTGAAAGTTGTATTGGATATCCTAAGGTTTGCATTCTTCTTGGGGTGGTGAAATCTGTAATCAAGTGAAAAAAATGTTGACACCTAAGTGGAAGTTGGTAATCTTGAACCAGTAATTGATTGTTTAGTCCAAGAGCTAGGCTATTGATCTGGGATTGCTCCATATCTTAATTGTGTTATACATGAAGACAAATTGTAGGATAGGAAGGTGTGATTTTGTGCAACTTAAATCAGCTAGTCTTTCATGTGAAAAACATACTGTACGGGTTTCTGCTTTGTAACTTTTGTAATTTTATGTGCTGTTCATTCCTGATATAAATGGCCATATGTTCTCTGTTTCCAATTCAGGCATCTAGTCCGTTGCAAGTGAAGTATGCTGATGGCGAGTTGGAAAGACTAGGTGTAATATAATTTTCAACTTTGTATTGAATGTTTTTTTCTTATGATGTGCCTTGTCAATTTTGACTCTTCTAATCCTAATTTGCTCTTTTCTTTCTTTCTTTCCTTGTCCCCCTTTTATTGGTGTTTCTCTTTTGTATTGACTTCACTCTTTTTTGTTTTTCACTTTTCTTTTTAAACAAAATGTCAGAGCACAAACTCTTTGTTGGCATGCTTCCTAAAAATATTACTGATGCTGAGGTCTCTGCCCTATTTTCGGAATATGGAAACATAAAAGACTTGCAACTTCTTAGAGGTTACCAGCAAACTAGCAAAGGTAAATGTTCCATTTTCTCACATTTTCCTATTGCTTGGTCCTTTGAGCTTGTTTTGCTATTATATACAAATACATGGGATATTTTACATTATTCTTGTTTAAAATTTTCTATTGTAGGTTGTGCGTTTCTGAAATTTGAGACAAAGGAACAGGCACTTGCAGCCATAGAAGGCCTCAATGGGAAGCATAAGATGGAGGTGTGTGCCAATTTATCTGTTAATATTCACGACCATGTAAAAGTTATCCTCTACCTTGGGTGAAAGGGGGGGGGGTATCAATCGTGTAGTATTGAATCTTGTGCAAGTAAGAAAAAGGCAAGAGTTGCTGCACTTGTTTGAGGTCATGTGCAGTACTGAAACATGCTTATGTTTTCTTTCCTTGCATCGAAGGTTGAAGTTAACAGGGCTTGTCTCAGTAGACACTAGAGACTTTTGGGTTGCTGAGTTTTTGTTGTGCTCCTGACCTAGGTTCCTTCTGCAATTTTTAGCCTTTGATGTCAGGACAACTGTAATAACCATTAATGCTACTTAATTTTATACATATCCCAAAGGCAAAAGGAGCACTGTGGGTAAGGGTTTGGCTGAAGATGGTTTGTCCATTATCTCTGATAACTCATCTAAGGGAAATAGCAATGTACTAGCACACTTTCATGAAGTCAAATAGTTTACACCACTTCTATATGAAGTTAATGTCTGTATCCCTATACTTATGCCGGAAGCAAATGAAAAAAAAACACATTTCTTGTTATTATGTAATTTGTACTTGCTATACATATTGTTTGCTTTATTGTGGTTTTAAGACTATTTCCGATATTATTTTAACTTTTGAGTAAAAGAAATTGTATCCCATTATTGTAGGTAGACTGAATTATTTAATACTGATGCCATTAGTGTCTGTAATAGGGTTCAACTGTTCCTTTGGTGGTAAAGTGGGCTGATACAGAAAAGGAAAGACAGGCAAGAAGGGCTCAAAAAGCTCTATCTTTGGCATCTAATGTGCCGAATGCTGACTCCAGGCAGCATTTATTTGGTGCTTTACCAATGGGTTATATGCCTCCGTATAATGGATATGGTTATCAGGTATGTTGACTGTTACAATCAGAAATGATGTTCAATGATAAGTATGATATGCTGTATGTTTTGGCAGCCTTCAATCTTACGCATTGCAATTTCATTTGTAATTGGAGTACTTTCTCCTATTGGTATTGCTAGTTGACGCTGAAGGTACTTTTATATCAATTTGTGCTGGCCTTTGTAGACTCCGGGGACTTATGGTCTCATGCATTATCGCATACCACCATTGCAGAATCAGCATGCCTTTCACAATCTGATTCCACCTTTAAACCAAGGAAATGCTATCCGTGGAGCAACACCCGATCTTTCATCTGGAATGGCTCCAAGAAATTATGCCGTGTCGCCTGCGAGTTACGTAGGATCTGCTTATCCAGCTGTGCCTGGGGTTCAATATCCCATGACTTATCCTGGAGGAATCATGAGTAACCGGCCTTTAGGGGGTTCCTCAGGCTCTCTCTCACCTTCTACTGCAAATAATCAGTCTGCAGCATCTTCAAGTGTCAGCACCAGTTCAGGAGGACAGATTGAAGGTTGTTGAAATTTTAATCCAGTAACTGTGTGCGCATATGTATAGTCCATGCCTTTAGTGTTGTAAATCTAATGCCTGAGCAATTCTCTTCAAAAGCAGGTCCACCTGGAGCTAATTTGTTTATTTACCACATTCCCCAAGAATTTGGTGACGACGAGCTTGCAAATGCCTTTCAGCGCTTTGGTAGGGTATTGAGTGCCAAGGTTTTCGTTGACAAAGCAACTGGGGCTAGCAAATGTTTTGGTATGATCATTTTGAGTTGTTATTTATCTGATGCAATTATAGCGTATGTTTACCATCTAATTGGCTTTTATATTCAGGATTCGTCAGCTTTGATTCACCAGTGGCAGCACAAAATGCTATTAACATGATGAATGGATTTCAATTAGGTGGTAAAAAATTGAAGGTTCAACTTAAAAGAGATAATAATAAGCAAAACAAACCTTACTAACTTCAAGGTAAGTTATGGAAGAGAGCAAAATTCTCTGGCATGAATGGTCACACGTGTTCTCAAATGTGGAAAATGCTGCAGTTTGAATGAATGGGGTGGATGTGAGATATTCAACAGTCACGTGCAATATTTTTCCATCCTTGTGAAGTCCAAGACACTTGTAATTCTTCATTTATTTCGTGACATTGTACTTTGTAGCTTGTAACATGAATATCAATTTGACTTTAATTATTGGTTTATTGATTTTTGTTTCAAGCATTTATTCTGTACAATTTCTCTGTGAATACCATTATAAAACCTCTCTCCCTATATTTTCCCCCCCTGAGAAGTGATTGTTTCCTTTACTGTTTGATCTTTTGGGATTTGTCTTTTGTATTGCTCAAGTTTTGAATATGTTCTATCCCAGACATCTTTAGAGCTTTCAGAATGGTCTGCCACACCTCTAAAGGTTGTAGATTTTCAGTCGCTGGTATGTATCTGATGATAATGGCTTTATTGAAGTCAATGTAGAATAATTCTTTGTTGCAAAGTTTTGTGTTTGTCTGAATGTGTTCACCTGCAATGAAACCTAGCACAAAATTGATTTACTTGTTAAATTCACTTGTGTTTTTCTCTCTTTGCCAACTGCCATTAGCGTGCCCCGAGTGGTTTCTTTCTGAGCTGTTATGTTTGATTACAGGACCTCAAAGGTGCCTCTTCTGGTGTCTCTCGTGAATCTGGTCCTGTTATGAAGTTCATTATTGACGTTTCAAACTTTTGGCTTGTGGCTTTCTATGTCTTTTCTATACCATTCTCCATGGACAGTACTGAAGCATGTGCTAAGCAAGGTATATACTGCCTGGATTAACCCATCTGTTTGCCATGTTTGTGTTGATTTTTTTAGTTTCAGTCTGTGTATGCTTGAACAGAATGTGATCAGTAGAATCAAGCTAGAACAGACTGTGATCGGTAGAATCATTATATCTGTGGAAGTGTTCTTCAGAGTGTATAAATTGGTCTTGAGGATATATTAACATACTACTTATTCCTTTCATATGGTACATCCTAAGAAAAAAGTTTTTACTATTTTAACTTATATATGTTCGTTATACTAGCCAAGGTAAAGCAAAAACCTTGAATGAAACTCAGATAATATCACCATGGTGCCCAACACTGGTCATCTACCAAACTTGGGCTTTAATGTTGAATCTTGAGTGTTAACTGCAATGTCCAAAGAGTAAGGTGCCGATGTCACATCTTTTGTTTATGACATAGGCAGATATACTTAAGGAGCAGGCTAATTATAAATGGGTTGGCATAGTCAAGTATTTGTGTGTATCGGTCACACTGTTTCTGTGATAGATCCTAAAGATTGACAACCATGAGGGATGCACACTGGCGCCTAAGGCAGAACCCACTTAGACCCTTGGATGCACATCACTTTGATAAGGCAAGCGCTTTAGAAGAGGGGCAAGAGGCAAAGAGGTGTGTAATTTTCAAAATCATCATAGGTTCCAATTCTCTTACTCACAATTTAAATTGTGGAAACTTATGTTTATCGTAAATAACAGCCTTATTTTAAGCCTTGTTAGTCTGATCCAAAGAAAAGAAAAGGTCCAATGGTTTATATACATGAAAAAGAATGAAATTTATGAAGAGAATGAGTAATTGGAAATTGGAAGTGGCAGTGAGGAAGTTGAAAGAATTTGATGAAGAAGAAGATGAGGATGTTTATGAGTGGTAAATGTAACAGAACATGCTTTCAGAATTATAAATTATGCAGTAGGACAAATAAGTCTTTTAAGTTATGGTTTCATGTCTCTAGAACGTATTTCTTTTCATTTCTTCTTCCTATGAACTTAGGAGTATGCCAAGTGAGCTATGTTTGTCATTTCTGGATGCATTTTATCTTCTCAAAACTATTTATATCTGAAGTATGAATTTATGCTTGTGTTCCATGACATGAGTTGTATTAACTGAATTATACGAAGCTTATTTTTGTTGTTATTAACTTATTATTATTACTACCACCTCAAACTTTTTTGTGCCTTACTTCTGGTCTGCACCTGCGCGCCTGGAGCCCCTTGTTCCTTGATGCGCCTCTGTGCCCTTAACATCTCTGTTGACACATCCTATATATAAGTGCGCACGTTGTATGCTTCGTTAATTATTATGCTCTGATACGATGGTTCTTCAGGGTAAAATTAAAGCGCTGCAGCTTATATATACTAGCCTTCAGGTAAAACTTTCTCTTTGTACAGCAGCTTTGTGACCGAGACCTTCTTTTAGGTTACTGTTATTTGCAGCATGTAAGAATGGTGGTTTGCAATAGTTACTTGTACCCATCATCGTCTCATTGCCTTTAGCAGGTTGTTGTGCTATCCTTCATGAACGTTGTCTGCTAATCATCTGTGTTGCGTTCAATAAGGATGGCAATGCTTCTTTAAAACAGTTAATGCCTTTATCAAAGATTTTAGATTCACAGAATTTTTTTTTTTTTTTTTTTTTTTTTTTTAACTCCTTGGAGCTAGTAATGAGAGAAATTGCTCTTCCTTTTAGCATGATGGCATTGATTTGATTTATATCTTGAGAATGGGGTTTGTGATGATTCTGTACTTGATATTTATGTATGTGTGCTAATCATAATTAAGTTTTTTTTTTTTTTTTTAGTTGATAGCTTTTGTTGCTTTGGATTTAAGGCATTAGGTAACCTTGTGCTGTCGTGAGGGGGTAGAGATTCTGACATGTCCTCTCGAGCAGGGGTTGTATGAATCTAGATATCTGATATAAAAAAGTTACCTTTTCCTACAATAATTATAAAAGAAATAGTTAAAAGTATATACATGAAAAATTAAAAATAAAAGCATTTTTTTTTATTTTTGGTTTGGGTGAAACTTAACATCTTCTTAACAATTTCCAAAATCATTATATTTGCATTTAAGTCCATCTTCTCTATATGCAAAACATTTCTTTTGTTCTCAAGGAAAAAGGCTTTGTAAAATATTGAAGATGCGAGGATGAGTGGTAGGTGACAAGCGTGTCATAAATTCAAGCTGACAAAAAGTGGTATGGAGAAAATGTTGGTTCATAATTTAAAGAGGTCTGATTTCACTCTTACAATTTGGATGACCATTTGTTACCTATTCACTTATTCGTGCTTTTCCTTATGTGTTCAATTTGTTTCTCATTCAAAATAAACCATGTTGAAAATTATACTTCATTCTTTTGAATCAATAAATTACTTTCTTTGTAACCTTCGATTTTTGTCAATGATTATCTATAAATATTATCTCTGCCACTTAATGATTTTGTTTTCCTTGTTGCCTCACTTCAATCTCTAAAATCACGTTACCTTACAAAAGTTTAGTCACTCGTGATATAATATATTTTATTATATAATAATTCATAACAATATTTTGTTATTATTATTAAAAAATATGCATTTATATAAATATTATTCAATTTAAAATATAATTTGTTATATTGTAATTTTTTAAAGTTAAATTTATTAAATAATAAATTATATAATATTTTGAAGTGAAGTTTGAATTGTTCTTGAACATAATATAAATATTTTAATTTACTAAAAATTATTGAAGTTCAAAAAATATATTATATATTATATAAATTAATAATATGATATTTTTATTTTATAAAAAGTTTATCAATATTTTTTAGCTTAAATTCATATAAAAATTTGGTATACTATTCATTCAAATTCGTCACATATATTAAAATTAATAATTGAATTATATTTTTTCATAAAAATTATATTTCATAATTTAAATATAATTATTTATTTCAATATATATACTATACTAGTTTTAAATTAAAGATCATGAAAAGAAATTAATCTGATATATCATATATTAAAAATGGATTTAAAATAAAAAAATTAATTGAAATTTTAGTGAGAAAGGAAAAAATGAAAGAAATAAGAGGGTGTGACACATGTCAATTAATTATAAGATACATATAAATAAATAAAAAACATTCAAAATATATTATTAAAAAAATTATATTTCACCAGATGGATAGAAAAATTTGTATTATTGGGCTTTATGATTGGAGTAACAAAGTCCGGTCATTGGCAACACTGTTAATGTCAGAATTTCATAAAATTTATAACGTGTAGCATTTAATAATGAAACGCACCCCCAAACATAAGTAATGATAAAAAAAAAAAAAGTGGACCCTGCCTGGCGGAACTTCTAGAATTTATCAAGAGCCATCAGCCCATTCCCATCAAGTGTGTTTGGATTCATTCTGTCCAGAATTAAAACGTGTTCTGTTGTTCTCTCTTTCTCTGAAAATCTCAATTATTCACTACATTATTTAATTTTTTTAAAATATATATTCTATCTTTATAAATGTCTTTCAATAACAACAAACATTAAATATCAGAGCTATTCAAATAAAATGATATGTTTCAATTTTACTCAGACAATTAATAATAAACTAAGTAATGACCACCTAATTCCTTGGCAATTAATCAAATTTGAGTCCACGTTCTTAATTCTTGTTAATGCTGCCCGTCGCACAAATTTGTTGACCTCAATCAATTACATAATCTTTTTTTTTTTTTTCGTAACATTTTTGAGAAGTCTTAATATAAAATTGACCGTCAGTTTTTTATGAAGTCAATTATAATATCACATTATTTATATAAACTCTGTATATAATACTCTCTGAATACTCGTACTTATTATATAAATTGCATATATCGAATTAATAGTTTTAAAACAATTTCAAAACTCCTATAGCATATATAAAATTAATAGAGTTTCTTTCATATAAATAGATTGGACATTAAGATTTTAAATTTTTTAGATAATTTATCTCACAACTAATTATTAAAATAAATCACATATTGTTATTTCCTGAGTAAACTTCCAAAAGTAACAAATTTATTTCTATCATGAAACAAATATTATCCAAGACTTTGTTGTGGAAATTGGGACCATAATTTTTGGGTGGGAAGGTTCATTAGGTCAAGAAAATTATAATTCTTTTTAGTAGAAGTATGGAACTTACCACAACAATCTCCCCTTTGTTTAATTCTTTCTCACCTCCCAACTCCCCCCACCAACAAATAAAATAATAATAAGTAATAATAATAATAATAATAATAATAATAATAATAATAATATATTATTATTATTATTATTATTATTTTACTATATATGTATTTCTTTTTTTTAATAGCTATTTTTTTAGTTAGATATCTTAAGACTTGATATCTATAATATATTTGAAATTATGATATCAAATAAGTTCAAAAAATTTAAGGGATTTGATTGATATTGAATCCATAATATTATTTATAATTGTATAAATAGAGAGATAAATTTGGTAGGGAAATTAGTTAGTTCATGATTTAGTGCGGAAATGTACCAAATGATTGATAATATTGTATGAATTTACTTATATGCAATTTTTCTTATTTTCTTAAAATAAGAATTTCTGCAAGTTGGGTAAATGTGGCGAAATTTATTTCATTTTATTCATTATATATGTATATGATTTTATATATAATAATATTTATATCCTTATAATAATCATGCTACATATACAAATTATTGAACATAGTTATACATATTTATATTAAAAATATTAATATTATGTATTTTTTTAAATTCAATAATATTATATTATAATAATATATTCATGCATCTCACGAAAAAACTTACTAATAATAATAATAATAAGAACAATGACAGCAACAATTCAGTTTCCATCTTCATCTTAAGTGACCTTTGCCCCCATCAATTTTTTTTATTAGAATTTAATTGCTTATTTTGAATTATTTACTTTTTTTTTAGCAAAAATTAGTAATTGCTGCCCACATCATGTATTGGCTATTGTTGTTATTTGTTCAATTTTAATTTTTTATTGGGAATTTGTGCTTCACTATGGAAGTTTGGTGCTTACATTACCTTTATTATGTTATATATTTTTTCATACTTGTTTCCTCTATTTTTATTTTTTATATTTGTTCTTTAGAATTTAGGATACCTACGCGTAGCATTCAATCTTTTTTCAAATTGGAACTGTTAGACTTAATTCGTCTTGAACAAGAGAAAGTGCCTTATGCCTCATGGGCTGAATTGTTCAAAAGTCATTATCGTGCCTATAACTTGTACGAGCACATCATCCCATCCACGCCATTAACGGAGAAGGAATTAGCACCAGATTTCGACAAGGATCTCTGGACTCGTCTCGATGCTATTGTCCTCACTTGGATATACGGCACGATTTCTCCTCAATTCCTCACCACGATCTTAGAGCCCAACTCTACCGCTCAGGCTCAATGGAATCGTCTCGCAAGCATTTTTCTTGACAATAAAAACGCTCCTACCTCTGCCTTGGAGAACAGATTCATTAATGTGTTTCTTGATAACTTTCCTAACATTTCCTCATATTGTCAAAAACTCAAAGATCTAGCCGATCAACTAGCCAACTTGGATGCTCCAGTGGAAAATAATTGGTTAGTACTCCATCTTATCAATACTTTGAATGATAATTACGATACAGTTGCTTCTAATATCTTGCAAATGGATCCGTTATCGAATTTTTTTTGCTCGTTCTCATTTAATCTTGGAGGAAAAGAGAAAGCTAAGACAAACTAATGATGTGGCCAAAGCAACATCTCAAGCGCTAGTTGTTCACTAAACCAGTGATAGCCCAAACTCGGGGACTGGCAACAATTCTCATTCCAACCAAAATCAGCAGTCTAAAAATCACACCAACTCCAATTGTAATCGGTCCTCTTATCGTGGAAAAGGCAAAGGACGTGGTTATGGGGGGTAGAAATAATGGTGTCAATCATACTGGTAATATTGGTGGTACTCAAGGTGAACATAATGGACATCCAGGGCGTAACCAACCCCCTACATGGCGGCAGTTTGCACCTCTACCTTGGTCGGCACCGTGGGGACATGCGTATCAATTTCCTCCTTGCCCTTACCCTACTGGATCATGGGCGCGTACTCCATCTCAATCCAGGCAGCCGGGAGTCTTGGAAAGTCGTCCTCAACAGGCTTATAATACGCAATTTAAGTTGAAAGACTTAGAACAAGCTTTTCAGACAATGAACCTTAACCAATATGCCACATGCGCGAAAATTGATTAAAAACCTTATTTCCGTACGTCGTTTCACATCTGATAATAATGTCACCATTGAATTTGATCCTCTTGGTTTTTCTGTCCAGGATATTAAGACTGGGAAGCCGATAATGAGGTGTAATAGCATTGGCGACCTCTATCCTATCACCACCGACACACGCCATCAAGCTTCTCAATCTTCTACATTTGTTGCTTTATCTCCCACTCTTTGGCGCTCTCGCTTAGGACATTCTGACAACTTTATTTTGAATTCCCTTAAAATAAAAAGGTTATTGATTGTAAATCTGTTTCCAAAATTGATATTTGTCAATCTTATGTTTTTGGCAAACAAGTAAAATCACCTTTCCATTCTTCTACATCTTGCACTTTATTACCTTTTGATATTGTGCATAGTGATTTGTGGACATCTCCCGTATTGAGTTCTGCACGACATAAATTTTATGTGTTCTTCCTTGATAATTATAGCGATTTCTTGTGGAGTTTCCCGATTGGCCAAAAGTCGCAAACCACTACCATTTTTAGAGTTTTTAGTGCCTATATCCAAACTCAATTCCACATGTCGATCAAAACATTCCAATGTGACAATGGAACATTATTTGCGAATAATGCCTTCAAATTGTTTTGCCAACAAAATAGTCTTGATTTTCGCTTTTCTTGCCCCTATATTTCTCCTAAAAATGGAAAAGGCAAATGCAAAATTTGAGCTATCAATAACATCATGCGAACTATCCTTGTCCATTCCTCTATAGCGCCACATTTTTGGCACCATGCCTTACAAATGTCCACCTACCTTCTCAACATTATTCCCCACAAATTACTTCAAAATTGTTCCCCAACTGAAATATTATATAATCAGGTCCCTAACTACACGCATTTACGAGTCTTTGGTTGCCTTAAGATTTTCAACAAGAAACACATTTAATAGTTTAGGTAACCTAGTTACATTAAGAGTACCTTGTCCTATGACACGTACACTCTTACCGTCACCAAAAGTAACAGACTCTCCCTCAGTTTGAGTGACATCAGATAGATAAGTAGCATTACCCGATGAGAACAACCACTGTCGAAGTACTAAGTTCCAGTATTGTTCGCACCAAGGGAGACTATTAAAAATGTAAAACACATGTTTTTCTTGACAACCCATATCCTTTTTTGTATTTATTTTTTAGGTTATTTTCGTCATCCTGAACAGTTCTTGATGAGGTAGAATTTTTTACTGGTACTCCATAGATGTTCCAACTAGAGATGTTACCTGACCGCAGGTCATGCTTCATCCGATAGCACCTAGGTCGAATGTGTCCAGGTGCTTCACAGTAGTGGCATATAGGAATGAATTTTTTCGTACCTTTGGTATCCCTTCACAGTAGTGTTTGAATTGGTTGTATGAATAGTTGAAGAACTAGCTGCCACAAATGTTGTCTTTCCAGGTGTATATTCAATTCCAGTCTTGTTGCACTGTGGTCTTCCATATACTAGTATTTCATCAAATTTTGCCATTTTTCTGTTCAGTCCTTGCATAGTTCGCACTGTTTTGTCCAACTCAGTCCGTAGTGAAGTTATTTCATACTCTTTGTCCTACAATGTTGACACAGTGTCAATTAGTTTGTCAGTTAATGAAGATATTACCTGGTGGTTGTCATAAATGGTCTCCTGTGCTCCTTTGAAATCGGTCTCGAGTGATGCCATTTCTATCTTTTGAACATGAACCTGGTGTTCCAGATTCCTCATATTTTTCTGGGATGTAGTCAGTTCATCATTCAATCGTTCATTGATTTCTCTTGTGATTTGAAGTTCCTTCTTCACCCGACTCAGATCTTGGTGTTCCGTGGTAATGGTTCCCATACTCTTGTATTCTCGAACTTGATTTTTTGGTCTTCAAATTACCTCAGTAGCTTTAGTGCATCTGGTTGTTACTTAAATGTATATTTTCTCCAGATCTTCCAGAGTTAGATCATCAAAATTGGGTTCTTCAGAGGATTCCAGTTCCTCTTTAGTTCGTACTATGGAGGTAAGACACATCAGGTCTTTTGATGAGGTGTATGCAGTTAAATTGCTAGGGTATTTTGTTTCTTCGTCATCAGGTTCTTCATCTCCTTCAGACTCAAATTCGCTCCAGGTGGCTTTTAGTGCTTTGTTTTTTCCTAAGGAAATTTGGGCATTCAACCTGATAATGTCCATAGCCTCTGCACTCCCTGTATTGATCTGATTTTTTTCGATTACCTTGTTTGAAGTTTTGTGTCATGGTGCCTCCTCTTCTGACATTTTCCCCTGAGTTGGAACCTTTGGTGAACGACTGTCTGTTGTTGTATTTTTTTAGAGCTTGCTGTAATTCTTTGTTAGTAGTGTCATTTTGTCAGCAAATTCAGTTACTTCATTCTCAATTACCTCCGTAGTCGACTTGGCATTGAGTGCCATCCCCTTGTTCTTGAGAACATCCATTCCGTTGTTTATTTCAAAAGTCCTAAGTTCTCCCATTAAATCATCCAAGGTCATTGGAGTAACTGCCATAAAGAATTCTAAAACAGTTATTTTCTCCTTGAATGAGCTAGGGTTCTCATAATTTTCCTGATTTGACCTTTTTCTTCAATTTCATCCCCGAGAGCATAACATTGATTCACAATGTCACTGAAGCTTACAAAGTATATTTCAATGTTTTCTTCCTCAGTCATTTGAATCCCATCAAATTGTGTGGCCAATCTTTGTAGTTTTGATTTTCTCACTGATTCGTTCCCTTCAAACTATTTTTGAAGCGCATCCCACGCATCTTTAGCAGTTTGACAGTGGATGATCAATTTGTGCCTCATTGAATTGACAGAGGCGGATATTGCATACAGTGCTGTGTAATTTGCATCTTCTGCACATCTTTCATCTTCGGTCCATAACGATCTGGGATTGTCAACAATTTTCATTAGATCTTTGCCATCAGTCATTTTCGGCCACATCCACTTAGTTTGAATTGACTCCCCACAAAGTTTGGGCCTCAAATAGATGATCATCATTGATTTTCAGAATGGATAATTCTGTCCATCAAGAGATGGGGGTCGTAGTGAAGATCCTTCATAAGATCCCATGTTTCTGTCCCTAGATCAACCTGTTTTTAGAAGAAAAAAAAACTGGTACCTGCTCTGGTGCCAATCGTTAGATCAGAATTCGTGCGTGTGTGTTGTGTTTATTTCTTGAAATATGTGAAAGAAAAACAATAATTACAAACACTTACAAGGAAAAATACCTTCTTCCTCTCAAGTATCTTTATTAGATAGAGTGTTTGTTCCCACAATTGTACAGTTTGGACTTACACATCATTAGACTCCCTCTAACGATAGCCAACTCTCTACCACTTTCTTCTAACAAATTACCTGACCATATAGTCCCCTAGATTGATTTAGCTGCCGACTCTTGTATGGTAGAAATCTGAACTCTTCCAAGCCCAGTAGGTTGTATTCTCCCGAGCACAGTGGAAACCAACCAATGATTCACTAATAGTTCCCCCTTTGCTGGAACTGTATTACAATATAAGGTCTTAAATAAAACGTCTCTCTCAAATAAGACATCTATTTCTCTGCATATGATATTGAATGCAATGTAAAAGAGATAATCTTCTTTTCTCTCGACCTCAGCTTCTTATAGAGTTTGACTTTCACATCAAATCTCTACAAATCTTCGTCCATGATTTTCTCAACCGTGTGCCTATTTTGGTGCCAGCGTCAATCAACCTCTCCATTCTTATCCACGAGATATTCCTTCCTTGTTTATCTTTGATTTGTTGACCTTCATTCCTTGAAAATCTCCTTTGTTGTTGATTCTTTGATTTACTTTGATTAGCATATCCTTACTCATCCGATCTCAAATTTTCATGATTTTCATTCCTTATTTATTTCTTATTTGTTGATCTTTCCTTCTTGAATATCTCCTTAGTTGTTGATTCTTGATTTGGTTAGATTATGCATATCTTCTATCTTGATTCTGAATATCTCTCATAATCTTTTTCTTTGCAACCTGCATACATTATCACACATATAAATTATGATTTTCGATATATGCCAACACACTTACTTTATCATGACATGTTGATTTTTTAAATCATGTCATTTATTTTATCAGAATAATACATATTCCATAACAATGATCGAATGTATCTACCCTATATCTAATTTTCTAATAAATTAAATCGTCATAGTGTTATGGTTAACGAATTGCTACCACACCTAATGTAACTTTATTGTGCTTAGCACAATCGATAAATATTGAACCCCATGAAATTATTATAAATAACATCCAACTTATAATGCATTTATGAAAAAAATGTGTTGTACCCTAGAAAAAGGAAACCCATTACCTCCTTAAGTCATGTTATCTAATGACATCATTATACTAAATAATAGCGTATGTTATTAGAGAATTGATTCCCAAATCATGAAAAAGAAACGGAGAAAAACCAGTTCCTTGTACCCATTATGTTGTGATGTATAACTGATAAGATATATTTTGTAAATATCATTATTTCTATTGATTTTTACACCTAATGGTGTTTCTCTTGGATTTTGATGATAATATGTATTTTGTAGGACATTTAAATAAAATGATGCATCTTGTACACAACATGAGTGGATTTGATGAAATGCAAGAATGCTCAATGAAATAGAGAACTTGGAGAAGTTTTTGCATAAAACATGGGCACATCTTACTTTCAGACAAGCTGACTGGAAAGACTTTCGCTTACGGTGTGAGCACACCTTAACCTGAAATGTCCAGCAATGAGAACAGACATAACCGCTTATTCGTCATCCTAGTTTATGAGAAGGCAGTTACTTTTGCTTTATGATACTAAATATTGATAGAACTACTGAGGGATTAAAAGAGACTATATATATATATATAAATCGTATGTAGAAAATGATATCCAATTATACACAACTTTCTTTCTAGTTTTTAATTTCTTGCAAACCTATCTGTAATGCTAAAACTTCATTCTCCAACTAAGGGATTATCGAAAATTTGGTTCTTCATAATTGTGAGATCTAATTATGTTTTATTTATTTTTTTTATTTCTTCGTTATTCTTATATCTTCTATGTGTGATGATAATATTATTTAGATGATTGAATTAATATGGTCAATCTTTCGATTGTTGAAACAATATATTGTCAATTAGAATGCTAAATCTTTAATCATTTAACTATACCAATGTAAGTGGTAAAATAGCATGATTAACTACATAGAAGTACTCAATTTATGTTATGGGGATATATGATCTTAGCTTAAATAAACCCACATGTATGCTTGTTGGTTAAAATTTGTGGTCTCTTATCTCAATGTTGTTGGTAAATTAAATTTTATGATCATATCTAGAATTGTTTATTGATAAGGGAAATGATCGACGAGCGTATCCTCACTATCGAACAAATAAGAGCAAACTATAAACAATTTAATATTGAATGAAAGAGCGACTATTGCATTTGTGATCAGTCCTACGAACCAATTTAAAGTTACCCTTTGGTTGGATTTTAATTACAATTTATTTACCCTTATATTTTCATATTGCTCTCGTTTAATTGATATTGTTCACCACCAAATCTCAAAACTCCCAATTTTAGTTATACAAAAGAATAAATCCTATCAATCTATGCGGATACTTTCCTTGTTTTTCTATTAAAAATTTTTTATATCAAATATTTTATTATTTATTGATCTCAACATCCAACAGTAAATATTCTAAACTTGGACATGGATACATTAGTGCCGCAACTTTGTTGAATATATTTAAATTTACAAATTTTAATTTAAAGAAATTGCACATAATCAATAAAATAAAAATGTGTGCGTATGCAAATATTAGAGTTGAAAGTGGGGACCAATATTTGGTTACAGCCAAGACCGAGTAATACGTCTCAAAAATAGTTCTTGGTGAATCAAATTTTAGTTGGACCTAGACTTTGAGTTGGCTTGAGATCCAACGTCGATACAACACAAAGCCCAGTTGATGAAATATAAATCAAGGTGACTTATTGCGTTGAAAGTGAGGATTAATGTATTCATGTGAACAATTATGTCAAACTTCTTGTTGTAAATCTAAGTGAGGGAGTTGAGCTATGATAGGCCTCAATGATGGTGTAGGAGTTGGCATCGGAGCCAAGTCTGAGTTGACTTTGTTATGAAAATTCAAGTTTCGAGTTGGCACCAAGATTGAGCTATAGCTAGGTGAAAACACATCCGACTCAGTTGCATGGGTGCTCAACATCGAATCAAAAAGAAGACAATAAACAATTTCAAGGTACGAGATACATGAGAAGAGATAGAATCAACAACTCAAACCTAATTATGATATTTATGTCAACCCACAACTGATGTAAGATATTTAACAACTAAGCTATGATATGTAAAATTATCTGGCCTAAGAACTTCGTTAGTGTTAAGCATCTACATCATTAGATCTCCGGAAGATTTTTGTATTGAGTTGCCGTAATTTGGCAAAATGTGAGTAAGCCAAACGGCCAAAAATCTGTTAAGTGGGTAGTCTAGTTAATGGATTAATGGCAAATACCTGGCGGTTGTAATATCAATTCATTTTTAATTAATTGACTGAACATATTATAAAATATTATAATAAACAATGAAAAACAAGAGCCAACGAACAAGATCAAAACAAAGTACGGGAAAGAAACATCCATCTCTTATTCACCCAAGTTATGAGACACCCAGGTTACATCATATAATGACCAATATCTAACATATAACATAACTTATATGAATTGAGGTGGCCGCAAATTTTGGTTTTGAGATGTCTCAACATTTGAAAGCAACCGCCACCTACAATTTTTTTCTCTCTCTCTCTCTCTTATAATTATCCTTTTTCATAACTCTTATCATTTTGCCAAACTGCTAAAAAACTATACTTTATTTTTTATTTTATTTTTTCTATCATAGTAAAAAATGGTCCTCTAAATTATCATATCTTAATTAAATCAATTTGACGTGATCATTTCAATTTTATCATGTTTTCTTTTTTACAAACTCCGTGATTCCTTAAGAATTAGTTTAAATTTAATAAAAAAAATACATAATATGAAATTTAAAATTCTTATTTGAGGAAAATAATAATTGAAGAAATTCATATCAGTTTATTAATTTGATATTATAATATCTGTATATTAATTTTAATATTTATATTACATCTCTGCATTTTTTAATTTAATCATTCCATCATTGTAACAAGTATTTATTTATGTTTTCAGATTGAAATTATTTAATTTATATAATGATGTGTTAATATATTTTTATTTTATTTATTGTAAATTTGAATTTTTTGTTTTCAACTAACAGGCGGCAGGAATACTTCTTCAATATATAAGAATATTTGGACCAGCTATGGATTTGTATTCAAATTTATTTATAGTAGAATTTAGTGTCCCTGTTCCATGTCAATTACGAATTTGTCAAAGGCTCCTCTCTCTTATCTCTCTTTTCCTTTCTTTTTTTTTTTTTTTTTTTTTTTTTCTTTTTTATCTTTTTCTCTCTTTCTTTTTTTTTTTTTTTTTCTTTTTTGTTTTTCTCCCTTTCTTTCTTTCTTTCTTTTGTTTTTGTTTTTATTTTTTGAATACAAGGATTCTTCTTTTTAAGAATTATACAAAAAAACTGAAAAACTATGTTTGATTTTTTTAAAAGAACATATGTCTGAGATTTTATAAAAAGTACATTATATATTTTAACGTTACTTAAATATATAAGTTTAGCAATAACGTGTTAAATTTCAATAGGTTGGTGATGTGGGCTAAATTATATTACTTCAATTATTAACGATCAAGGCTCAATAAGAAGTTCCATAAACTTTTAGCTCAAATTTCTATTTATATACATGAAGAACCGTATATACATCGAAGGCACCGTGAAACCCGATGCAAAATATTACTTGTTCTAATAAAAAATATTATTTATTTACTTGAAAAGTATTACCATTGATTTGCTATGAAAAAAAGTAGTAATACTTTTCAAGTAAACAAATAATATATTTTAGTTATACAAGTAATGCTGTGGATCGGGTGCATGATGGAATAAGAAACTCACTCTTATATCATAAAGGAAAGAAAAATTATTCCACTATTCTCTTATAATTTATGCAATCTCTTTCTAATATGAATAGATGAAAGATGGTTTGAACTAGAATTTGACTTGAGCATCGAAATTCCTGTATTGAAATTTTTTCAGCATGTTGTTATAGGTACCCAATCATATTCAGACAAAGAAAACAAAAACAAAGCTAGTCAAAGAAAAAAACGAAAGTGATGAATATTTTGGTAGATGAGTTGGAATGATTTCAAAGTTTTAGGCCTCATTCCAAAATTTTAGGCCGTACATATACTCTTTGTACATGCTAACATAAGCCACCAGGGCCAGGCAGCTAATTATCTATGTTCTTCATTTTTTATATTTTTTGGACAAATTTGAACCTAATTCACACTCCAGACAATCAGTTCGTTAACTAATTAATTAAAGAAAGCGACTCCCCTTATTTTTTACACATTCCAATACTCTCTTTTTTATAATATTTTTTAAAATTTTAGCTCCAATTTCTGTGGTAAATGATATCTTCTTAAATATCCTAATTAGATATATGTATACTAATATAATAACAAAACTACTTATAAATAATAGAATCTTGCAAATTTTAGTTTCTAACTTTGAAATCAATTTTATGTATTAAAAAAAGAGAAGAAGAAAAAGAAATGATTGCATATAGCACGTAAAAGAGGAGAAAAGCGCATAACCCTCTGAATTGGAATTGGTTCTAGAAGAAGACGGTCGTGTCATAAAGTGAGCCTTCTAGAAGCAGTAGGCACAACATGCAGTAGAATACGGGAGAGCCCAGAAGTCAAAACCCATTAAAAATGATAAACTTTTATTGAATATTAAATACAGTAGTAGTAGGAGAATTATCTAATTTAATATTATTAATAAGTCTATCCTTCTTTTATTTATTATATTTTATATGTTGTATAATGTCCAAACCTATAATTATAAAAAAAATCAAAGTATAGGTCATCAACAATACAATTAATGATGAGGTATTTATAATGAAATACGAATAAATATATATCATAATTCCTAAAAGTTAAGTCTAAACTCTAAACCTGAAAATATGAACCTATAAACTTAAATAACGACTTATAACTTACTCATCTGTAAAAAAGAAAAAAGAAAAATGTACAATTTTTTTTTAAGGGAAACACATAGCTACACATACATGTAAGTTATTTATATTTCGCTAAATATAATATAAATAAAATATATATTAATGATGTTATTTTACAAATATGACCTAGGCATCCTCCAAAAATGACACCTTCGATTTAACTCATGATTTTTTAAAATTCTATAAATCGAATCATCTTATCAGAAATGAATTCTATATAATTTTTCATAATTAGGGAGCGACTCCCCATAGCTTTTGGTTACATCATTAGTCTTTTGAAGTATTTTTTATATGTTTATCAAAGTTGATTATATTTAAAGTTAAGTTGTCAGAAATTAATTTTTTTTTTATAGAAAGTAATTATAACAACGCACTTATAAATACTTTTTATAGATATCTATAGGTTTTTCGAACACTTGTAATCACATTAATATAACAGTTTAACTATTATTTTATTAATAAAATCACTTATCTGAAACATTATCATATTTATTATAAAATTATAATCAGTTGTTAATTTAAAAATAAATAAAAATAATTAGGGGGAAGCGTCGGCCCGCAAAGATTGCCCAGCCCACACATTAAACGCCACAGCTAATTAGTTATTAAGTGTCAAACAAGACAGCCCACCTCACCTTTTCATTTCCCTTTCTTTACAAATTTAATTTTCAATTTTCGTATATATAGCCATATCCATACATACATATATATATATATATATATGTTTGATTCTGTTGTATTGGATTGTGATAGTAAAATTGCAGGAATCTCTTCAACTGCTGATAATGGAGGACGGGAGAGTATGGTTTGATGCATCTGCTTACATGTTATTCGAGGCGACCGGCGATTCTGAAGCCCAATGTTTCGGCGCCTCATTCGACCTGGAATCCGATTCGCCGCCTTCGGAGGACGATGCGCAGTCGTGCAGCTACGGATTCCGGAGTCACAGCGCGCGATTGCATGAGGTTGTCGATGCAGCCGGCGATGATTTTCGCGGCTCGGATTTTGATGATTGTAGTGGGGATGATGAGGAGGAGGACGAGGGCGGAGGAAGTGACGAAGAAGACGGCGTAGTGGATCAATGCCGCCGTCGTAAACAGGCGGCGGCGGAGAAGCCGGCGAAATCCAAGGTTTGTGAGGATTCGAATCTGAAGATACCGAATGAGAGAGAGGGGGATAGGCAGTTTTGGGAGGCTTGTTTGGCATCCTAGCAACGGAACAGTTTTTTTTTTTTTTTTCCATTTTTTCCTAATTATTTTGGGAGCTTCAGAAATTTGTGCAATTTCAGAGAATTTCTGCTAGTCTCCTCGCTGGATCAATAAAAAATACAAGAAATTGATTCGGATTCACAAAAAAAAAAAAAAAAAAAAAAAAAAAAAAAAAAAAAAAAAAAAAACTTTGCTGAAAAACTTTGGCAAAGGAATGAATCTCCTGAGTTTGATGATAAAGACATTTTCCGTTCTTTAAAATCTTGTTTTTAGTTTTATGTAGTTTATACAGTGCGTTGATTATACTCACAACTGTACATACGTTTGATTCAATGGAAGGTGAATACTATTTCTGTACCTCTTGTTTCAGTTCATCCTCTCTCTCATCATCTTATATGTTGGGGGAAATTGTTGATTCAGCTTTATTTTTTTTTTATTTTAAACTTTGTTTCATCCCCTACTATTACACCCTTCTTCAAAAATTAGAATAGTAATTGTAGTGATGACACATGTTTCTCCATCATTTCTTACCAATTTCACTACTAACAAAATTATATTTAGCATCGAATATATTTATATAAAAACATAAACTTAAGTACTATTCAAAATGACAAAGTAATAAGTTTGCCCTTAACAATTACACCATATTCCTTCTATTTGGCTTAATAACCCCCCTAATTTTTTATTTTGAAATATTCCATCTTATAACTATTTATTTTGGGATCAAAATTATACACGAAAGTGTGGCCTTAGTAATCCGACTCACAATCAAGACAATTATTATGTAGTATGGATGCTAACAAGAAGACTTTGTGTTCCTAAATGCTAAAATTTCTTATTATTCTTCTTGTACATAATAAGTATGTAATTGACATCAAAATATATAGGTATGGGTGTTTTTGATCCCGAAATAAATAATCGTAGATAATTGATCTAAATAAAAGACTATAAAATAATTGCAATTAGAAAGGAAATTATTACTTTTACATCTGAATTTTTGTTTCTTTTTTATCCCTTTAATTGTCTCATTATGAGGTTTGATTATAACAATTACAATTACAAATTTCTCTCTCATGCTCTTGGAAAATGGTAGGTTTTGCAGTGACTGCAATACTATATATTACTAACTCTTGAGAATGCTACATTCAACGAACAATAATTGAATTATATACTAATTGTGTGAATTTAAATCTAATTTCAAGAATCGGTGTGTCAATTACTCAATTACTAGTTGCGTGATTATTACATTATAGTATTAATTGTTTATTAATATCTATTTGAATAAAAGTTCTGTTGACTTAAATATTTTTTATTAATTAAGTTCACAGTCAAAAGCATATTTGTTCAAGATGCCAGGGATGGAGCCATGCCATTTCCAATAAAATTTTGTCAGTATCTTCAAACTATGTTGATATCTTTCTTGAATTCATAAGATGATTCACCAAAAGAAATATTTATTTATGCAAATATTATGATTAATGCCATTCCAAGATGGAGCACTAGAATTGTCAAGATAACAATGACCAGTCATTCAAGCACAATATGCCATCTCAAACATGTCACTTTGCTTTTGTTTGTTAAAAAAGTAAAAATAAAAATAAAAAGAGAGAGAAAGTGGGGAGATAAATCTTCCCCTCGTGATGAATTTGGATGCGGTCGCAACTTATTCACTTTTGGTATAGACATACATTCTAATAAATTTTAGAGACAATTAAAACTCTGATCCTCAATATTATTCACCGCGTGCTTTACCATTATATATATAGATTGTTATATACGGTATCCTTTTGGTAATTGTTGAAATCAAGTAAAGCAAAAGAAAGTCATCCAAAAATTCTATTGGCTTACAGAGTCAATGTGAGATGATAATCAAGAAAAGGGACTTTACTTTTTTTCAAATGCATTAGCATGAATGTATGAAACATTCAACATATAGTATAATTCACTGAGATAGGTGGTTTGATCCAATGATACATGTTGCAGTAGAAGAAGAGAACACTTGTCCTGACGCAGGATTGAGTCCTGGCAGCCGCAGTGTGGGAGTTTTTCCCTCCAATGTGGGGGATGGCTCCTTGTGGGCACCAGGCACTGGTCCTCCCACCTAATGGGCCGCTGAGTTACCATGATTTAACTCCTCCACCAATCTCTGTCGGACCGGGGGTGGAGGCCCTGCGGGCGAGGGATTTCGCCTTTTGCCCCAAAGAGAACACTTGTCCTATCTAAGTATAGGATACTACGATGCTAAATGTTCATCGAGCCGAAAAAAACAATTGCAAAAAATATTTTATAAGTTATAAGCATATTAGGACCATATTGTTCTGGAGAATTTACTTAAATAATCCCACTTGGATAATTATAGGAGTAGGAACAATGAAAAACTACATACAATTGGATTTAAATCCTTGTTGTTCATTCGAGGCACAATTTGTCCATGTACGTTCAATTTTATATAGGTCTAACTGAGGGAAGGTAGTGTTCTACCACATTAAAAGTAAAGTAGTTGGAGTGTGTGAAGGGCTTTTTCCAGTTTGTTCATATACTATTTGGTAATTATTATGATTAATCAGACTTCCTACAACTGTTGATTTATGACAAAAGTAATGCAAGAAAGTGGTTAGCTCATAATGTAAATTGATGCACGATTCTAAGATTTTCCGACTTTTGACCAGGAGTGTTTAAAGTGGGTTGGCCCGACTAACCTGATAATTTATGTGGTATGGCCTACAGATTTTTTGGAACTGAAATGTGAGCCCGACTGATGGAATTTCAAGACAGACCAACCCAGGCACGCGTGCTTGGGATGGGCCTGACTGCACAGCAGAATTACCAACTCGACTTTTGAGTTTTTATGCAAAAAGATCAGGTGCTATATCCTCCCATCCCGTCTCAAACAAAGAGTCTTCAATTTGGATGATCAAATCAAACTTCATGATACAACCAATTAGAGTCAGAAAAATGAGATAAAGTTACAACAGTTTTTCTTGTTTTCTGGAAGTCTAGCAAGCATCTAGGAATCTTTGCTGATAGAGCAAAGGTAGAAATGGAGCAAACACTATTTCAGCCCTAAACTGAAAACAGCGACCTACAAACTACAATCAAAATAAAAACCAAACCGATCTATGTCCTATCAATGCCTAAAAACTTACCACAGAAATAAATTTACAGAAGAGCAAGCATGGCTGTGGATCTCCTAAATGACAGTACACTAACTAAAAAGTATGGTTGGTTGTTCATCAAACAGAACCTACAACACAGTCGACCATATCCACATCACCTCGTGCTCGTATCCCGGGACCGTTCTCTGAGGTCGTCTTAAGGCCTGAGCCCATTGAGCTCTGTCTCGACTCCTCTCCATCGCTCGTGCTAAGGAAGGAGCTCCCGACTCTACTCTCGGATAGAGTAAGGCAAGAATCGGCATTGTAGGGAGAACCATTTGATGGACTCACATGGTCTCTGCACAGGATCCCCTCAAGTTGCTTGCGGAACCCATTTTTGGCACTCTCGTTCTCATCCAGTTGTCTTAAGAAGCACTCCTCAATCTCACTTAATGACTCGACTTCATCTTTATCTTTGCTGCAAGGGCTGTATTGAGCTTGCTCGTCATCGTCGTCTGAGGCAGGTCCTGATGATTCACAGCTAGTGTCCATTTCATGTTGGCTATCGTATTCCTCATCAGTCTGCCTTTCAGATGAATGGGAAGATAGGGGCGAGTACCCGCCCTCGCCTGCCTCGTCACGCTCTCGTAGGGTTCGTGTGATCAGAGTCTTCAACAAGTTCATCACTTGAACAGCGTGCATTAGAGCTGTTAATGGATCTGACATCTGCGCAAACAGCAAAAACAGGAGGCTACCCCAGTCAGCTAACCCAGTTATCAAAGATCGAAAATTAAATTCTGAAAAAATTTATCTAACCTATTTCTTTATTCACATTTCATTAAAATAAAGATCATCATGTTCTAAAAAAGTTCTTGGATTTGCCAACGGACCCGGTATCAACCTTATCTCAATAGGCTAAAAAGTAAATCGGATAAGTTTTATGAATAACCTGAGTCATGTTTGGAGCAAAAACCATAGCAATGTTCCTAGCATTCATTTTGTTGGACTCTTCATGCTCAACAACATCAGCCATTAGATCAATAGCCCAATTGAGGAGTGCAGTCTCAGTTGGTTTTAGCTGTGTAATGAGCTCAACGGATTCCTCCTCGGTATTGCATTGCAAAACCTGTTCGGGAGAAAGCCCATCAAGCACACCAGATGGGAGCTCCCGAAACCAGGCCTTGATCAATCCCGCCAAACAGTGGACATCAATGTCTTCTGGCACAATGCCTCTGTTGAGCTGGTCCCTAACATGTTCCTCTTTGCTATTCTCAGGATTTATCCGGAAAATTCCTTCAGACTACAAAATTATTCAGACCAATCATCAAGATTAAAGTCGAAAGCATTAGAAGGAGAATAGATGCTGTCCACAACAAACTAAGGTTCGCATTTGCTAACCTTAAGACCGTCTTGAGAATACAATCTTTCTTGCATCAGTAATAGAATGGTCGGGACACTATTCCCCCGAGTGTCATAAGAGCATTGCATAGACTCCGGTGAAACCCCAAAAACGCTGACACTACCATAATCAATATCAGAAAGTTACAACAGTATTACTTATAAGCTCCTCATAATACCTTCTTCTTAGATTCAGAAACCAAAACGTTGTCCTCTCATTATAGCAGCTTTATCAGAAAAACAAAAATCCATCACAAAGATCATGGGATTAAACAATTCAATCCGTCCGAAACAACGAATGATGTAATGGGAGGCCATGAATGGAGGATCAAACTGGTAATAATTACTATTACATCACCTTATTTCTTGAAATAAATTTCTTGGGGTCCCATAAATCTTAAAGAATTGACTTCACCATCTTCATGAGTACTAAAGTTTTCAGTTACATCGACCTATTTATATAATATGTGTAATAACTCTGACCAGTCTCATCTTTATTAATGTTGTACCGCGAGCTGAAAAAAACAGCTGAAGAAAAAGATTGAAAACTACTTCATTAATGTCGTAATTACATCTTACCAGATAATTAAATTTTGCAGTACCTAATTGTAACCAAATAAAGCTAGTTATTAATAACTCGAATCAAACCTCCGAAATTCGTATTCTATATTTAATGCCCAAAACGAATATTTCAGCTAACAATTAATGAAACTGCCATGAAAATCTATAGACCCGCAAACAGCATCACATGGTAATTGGTATAGCGCATCAGATCTAAACACGCATAAAGACAACTTTTTTAAGGTTCTCTTTTAACAACTCCAAGAATTTTTTCAAAAAAGAAGATGAAAAGTGAGAATTTTTAACACCCAAAAGGGTGAGATTCAAAAAAACCTCTTTTCCATGTAACAGTAAACAGTGCAGAAAATTAAAAGATAGAAATTCAAGAAAAAAATGAAATACCTAGCACTCGGAGCTCTGCAAGGAACCTCAACCTCAAACTCAACAGGAAGGCCCAAAAAGCCGTGGAATCTATCGAAAGTGACGTGAGCTATGTGTTGGACGTTCGTGGGCCATCCGATTTCCATGTGATGAACGGCGGAGATGACATCCTGTTCTTGTCTGTCCACACGGCAAGTAGAAACCATAGATTTTCTGAGAGCTGATAAGATGAAATCCAGCAGAGAGAGCTGCTGCTGCTGCGAGTCTTCCATCTTATCCTGCTCCTCCGCCACAGTGGATTTGGAGGACTTGCCCGTACAGCCGCCGCCCCTCGTCACCATAACCATCTCAGTCATGACTGAGCCTTTCTCTCTCTAGAACTCCAGCTACCTGGAGCTTCTCTCTCTAGATGAAATGGGAGTGAAGAAGTAATTCAAATGGGAGTTTTTTTTTTTTTTTATTACTGGGCCTGGGGTGGTGCATTGAAGCAAGGGGGTGGGTTTTTGAAGTTTGAAGTGATGTCATTACTGTTCATTCAAACGGCCACTTATTTCAAATTCTTGTTTGTCCGCTTTTGGTTGGCTGCCTTTTTCTTCGCTAATATTTTATTTTGTGACCGTTTTGGGGTTCGGTTTTCACCGAATATTTCAATTTTGCCACTTGTCTCATATGTCATATAGTGCCTTTTTTTTAATAAAATAATTTTTTTTTATGTGTGTGTCTCTCAAAATAGCCTATTTTTTTCAGGATATATCAAAACAATAAAAAAATAGAAAAAGTAAATGGACGCCACAAATTTCCATGAACTTATCAACTGAACCATGTGAGGCCAATATTTGCTTCCTAGAAGCTTTAATTTTTTAATTTGAATTTTTTAATAAACTCAGGTTATAAAAATAAAACATGTGTTACACATAAAAACTGTTTCCTCCATCTCAAAAAATGTTGCCTTTTAAAATATTTTTTATTTTATAAAATTATATTTTTAAAATTAAAATTATATTTTATTAGTAAAAATAAAAAATAAAAATTTAATTAAATAATCAAACCAACAAATAAAAATATTATATAAATAAAATATTATAATTTTTAAAAGATTATGTCTTTATACAATTTATTAAAATAACAAGTTCAGATGAAATGATGTATATGTATATATTTGAGTGTTTTCATTTTTTTTGTTTTTTAGAAGATAAAATTCCAATGTGAGGCTGCCAAACAAAGCCCAGGTTTAGTAGGTGGTCAGTTATTACTTGGGATTATCAATGTCTTGTCCACACATTAATTACCAAATTAATAAAATTAGTTTGTAGATGTTACACGCAAAATATATTAAACACAGATATTTATCATCTAGATATACAAATTAATGTTTTTATTTATTTCACTCCATATTTTTTTTTAAAAATATATTAGCTAACCAACATATCTTACGATAGATAGCATGTGCTATAAGTCAATAGTCAGTTCTTTTTTTTTTTTTTATATACTTTAAGAATGGGAAATGACTCATTTATGGAATTGACTTTACTGTTGATGAATGGGAGGCTGAAATCACTCAAAGCAATGTTAAAGAAAACAATTTTCCTCACTTATTAAATCATCTTAATGATATTTGACCATATCATAAATATTTTAAATAAGACCAAACCTCTAAAATATAAAGATTAAACAAAATAATGAAAATATTGAATAACTAAAAATAAAATATAAAACCCTAAAATGGAAACAAAGTTGAAAAACTAAATAGAGAAACAAAAAATTACTAAGAAGTTATAAAAATAATTAAGTAAGACACTCATAGGGAAAATGAGAAATTAAAAAATTAAAAAAGATAGAAGAGAATAATTTTTAAGCTTCATCTCATAACAATACATTGTGTAATATGGTCTTATACAAGTTTATATTATGATATTTTTTTGTTCATCTTTTAAGTCTTTTTTTAATATAAAAATCAGATATTTTTATAATTTTTCAGATAGCACGAGAAAAAGAAACTGCATTTTATTGTTTTCCGAAAAATGTCGCGCAATAATTTACCATATATTATAGATCAAAATTATTTTGATATAAATAGTAAAATATGAAGGTCTATATATAGTCAACGGCAACAAGAATATATATATATATATATCTATATTCAGTCTTACATTGGATCTAGAGTGATGTCCCGTAAGTTTCACATATTTTGTGGGCTAAACGGACATTTTGAAATGTTGGATGACCGTTGGTTAAAAGGGATTTACGTTGAGCCTTAAATCTTTGTTATTTCCAGTGCAGGTGTGCTCTTTTATTTCATGAGGTTTATTTCCAGTATTTGCGTACGTAGATATAATAATTTTATGATATAATTATTCTGATTATAAACAGTATATATGTCATAATTTATATAAATATTATTATATACAAAATATATCTGATATATGATACTGCATTGTTATATTTTTAAAAGTTAATAATTCACCTGTTGCTTTCAATTTATCATAAACATATTTAATTTTCTTAACTATTTTTCTTTCTTATTTTTAAACAAAAAGTTCGTCTATCTCTTTCATGTTTCGTTTGATTATTCTTGTGATTTTCTGTTGTGATCTGTTAATTATTTCAACGTATAAGCACCATGTGATTTTTCACTAGCTTTCAAAGTATTTGTTTCTATCAAATTTCAAATTTTTGTAATATTATTACATTTAATTAGCAATTTGCAAAATATTTTTGTCCTTAATTTGACTATGTAATTGGCAAATTTTACGAGATCTATACTAGTCTTTATTTTCTTTAATCTGCTGATATGACTTTTTTTTTAATTTAATTTGATTCAACCTTCTATAAATCGTGGATATCATGCTTATCAATTTGTGAACGAGGCTAATTCTAATAGAAGATAAGACGAAACATAAAATTACAACAAATTTCTACTCATTATACAAAAAAATAATCACTAAATCACAAATATACACCTTCTATAATATAATATATAACTTGAATATATGATTATATTACAAAATATAAGAAAAAATATCTTCCATTCATCACACAGGTCTCACACTAGTATAAATTAATAGTATAATATTTTTATTTAAAACTATATATTTAATATTTTTTATAAATGTATCACAAATTCATATAAAAATTTAATTTGCTATTATTCTAATCCAACATATATATTCAAATAAAAATAAATAATTCAACTTATAAAATAATATATTATATATTGTAAATAAAATATTTTGTTTTAATATATATAATATTTGTGTCATATTGAAGCTCACAAACAATTATTAATACTATAGACCATATGCCAAATATAAAATTAAAATGGACAAGTTATTTATAATTTGTAAAATTGAGGGAGTAATATGTGTCAATATCTCAACTCTCGAATCTGCTTTTATATTAAAGAAGAAAAAAAGATAAGTCTCAAATTAGAAACTATAATTAAAATTTACGAAAAGAGATTAATTTAATATGTTATTAATGAAAAGATAAAATAAAATGTTGATTTCTGATTTTAAGTTTTATTAAGAAAATGAGCTTCCACACACACGTTCTTCTCCTTTTATTTTCACTAAATTTTAAAATTTCAAATAAGTTTTTTTGTTTAAATCAATTTTTGACATATAATATATCAAATTATTTATCTTTTTGTGATCTTTAATTTGATATCAATATTGTATGTATTGAAATAAATAAGTATCTTTAAAATATGAAATATAGTCTTTATGGATGGAATACAGTTTTTTATGGAATGAATTATTATTTATTTAATTTTGATATGTATGTTGGATTTGAAAACTCATATATATAATAACTTTTTATATAAATTTTAGCTAAAAAATATAAATATATTTTTATAAAACTAAAGTTATTATACTGGTTATTTATATAATACTATGATTTACTGTTTAACCTCAATAGTTTTTAGTATGTTGAAATATTTTTATATAGTTCGAAAATATTCTAAAATTCAATTCAAAATATCCTAAAAATTAATATTCAATAAATATAACTTTAAAAAAAGACAATGAAATATAATATAAGAACTATTTCAAATTAAATCATATTTATAATAAATATAATTTATATAAATGATAAGTTATGTATATTTTTTAATAATAATAATTTATCATACGTTATTAATATAGTAAACATATTATATCTCATACCCGTACATGTACGGGGGAATATTTAATTTTTTGAAAAAAAATTGTAATAATGACGTATGCACATCCTTAATTTTTTAGGGGTTCTATTTGTGTATTAAATAAAGAAAATTTGAGTGGATGAATAAATAAATTTAAGGGATTTCATATTTTCAAAATGAATATGCAAATTTTAGTGTTAATTATGAAAAAATAGTTTGCTAGTCGTGGGTCAGACTTCATTATTACATTTATTAAATGTGATGAAGCATTAATCAGCAGGTTAGTGAGGATCTTATAGATGTTTGACTGGATAAATATATTAAATACAATCTATCGTCTATATATTAATAATAATACATATATACGTACTTGTAAGTCAATAATAACTAATTAGTGGTAAATATTGTACTTAACATATTACATTAAATGCAAAATGTAAAACTCCAATATTAAGTTGATGCTTCTCCTAGCGTTTTGAGAATGGTAAGACAATTTATTTTCACGTTACTTATATGTCTCTAAATATTTTTATAAAAAACATATATTGTGAATGTTGTTATTAAAACTATTTTCTTTATTTTTAATGGATGATTTGTTATATATAAAAAATAATATATATATATATATATGCAATAAGAAAGATCAAGCAAATCAACGAAACGTACAAAGTAAACAATATAAAACAATCACTAATGGGAAAAACTATCAAAATCAAATTATAGGGAACATCCACATTAAGAAGCTTCACATCCTAGAATTTGAAGTTTTCAACAACCAAACACCACAAAAAGTTATCAAAAGAGCGGTTAACAACTTCAGTTTGAGTATCTGTCTGTTCATCATAAAGACTATTAAAATTATCTATTGATTATAAATCAAAGACGGACCCATAGCTGGGCCAAAAGTGGTAGTGGACCCTCTGGAATTTTGTAAAAAAGATAGAAATATAAAAAAAATTAAAAAAAAAAGAGAGAAATCAGAATTGAGAAAGAACATCTCTCTCCTAAACTTAGGGTTCGAAATCATTTTTTTTTCTTATGAAGTTTATCTCCCATTCAGTAAGCGTTCTCATTTCTCTTCCATTCAGTTCAGCATTTCCATTTCTCTCCCTCTCTCTCAAATGTATCCCCAATCTTGACAAATTCAATTTGTGTAGTTGTGCATAGCTTCCACTTTGGCTTTGGGTTTTGATATTGAAGGAAAATTAATGTTTTTTTCAGTTTATGTAAATTGGTCTTCTTTCAAATCGAGATATATTTGTTGGTAATTGTATTTATATTTTCTTATATAATTGTTGTCTTGTTGGTAATGTCTTCAATTATATATAAACATAGACATGGTACCTTCTTTTTTCTTGTAGAATTGCATATTAGATGACCAAGTAACAGAGTCAGTCTACAACAAAAAATAAATAAATGGTTAAATCTTGATTCATCATTACAATAGAACATAGTTTGAGAAGTAACATTAGGATTTCTGATGTAATTTATCTACCTTGATATCAATTTTTTGCTTGTGTAATTTATCAAATTTTTAAAGGAAATTATTTCTAATGTAACATGTATCTTCCTTGAATATTTGCCTAAAAATATTAGTTTCTTGCTTTCTACAATTAATTAATATATAATTGTATCATATTTTCCCATAATTTTATAGCATTTTTTCTTAGATAATGGAGCGGTATTATCGAAAGACATCACATATTGTAGAGATATCACTCTCATCTATCAATACATAGGCTGATGTTTCACCTCAAATATCATCAACTCAGGAAAAGCTCAAGGTTGATTTAGAAAATCATCCTAATGATCCTGGATTACGACCTAATATATTAAACTACATGTCTAGCTTAATTGAAAAGGCACGTGGAGCTTACTTACTAAAAGGTCTATGTCAACCACACGAACACAATTTTCCTTAAAAGGTCGAAAGAAATCGTAAACAAATTTTTGTTGTAATTTGGTTTAATGGGTTCAACAATTGGTTAGAATATAGCATTGCTGAAGATACAACATTTTGTTTATATTGTTATATTTTCTCTATAGGTCGTCATGAAAGAGGACATGATGTTTTTATATCTGAAGGATTTAATATTTGATGTAAAAAAGATAGATTGAGAGATTATGTTGGAGATCATAATAGTGATCATAATAAATGTAGGTTGGCTTGTTAAGATTTGATGAATCAAAGCCAACACATTGAAGTGTCTTTTGCTAAGATATCACAACAGTCAAAGATTGATTATTTTTTGCAGATTAATATATCAGTTGTTTGTTTGCGTTTTTTCATTATGCAAGGACTAGCTTTTTGAGAAAATGATGAGTCAGAAGAATCGGTGGATCAAGGAAACTTTAATGAGCTTTTGAAAGTTATTACTTCATGTAATGAAGAAATTAATAATATTGTATTGCATAATGCTCCTGAAAATCTCAAGCTTACGTCCCCTAAAATTCAAAAGGATGTTATAAATGCAGATGCAATTGAGACAACCAATGCTATTGTAGAAAATATTGGAAATGATTTTTTCTCTATTTTATTTGATGAGTGTCGCGATGTCTCAGTTAAAGAACAAATGGGGATTGAAAAGCTGAGGAGGGGGAGAACCGTTGGGACTTTCTCTCTCTAGAATAAATTCTCTAACTTTTCTCTAGACACGGTTGTAACATTTTCCCTTCTAGGGTTTCCTCAGCCGCCTTTCATGATCCAAGATTGACATTCAACTGTTCTGTTTCGATTGATTTTGTTCTGGAATTTCATCGAGATATCACAATAGTAGTGAAGGAGATTCATTCCATCAGTTGATTATTGATTTAATTCTCATTCGGTGGATTTATTCATTGTATATTGAAGAACTGCATGTGGATATTATCATATGTTTGTTTTGATTCAAGGCAATCCCTTGATTAATCTTATATAAATCACAGTTTCCCATCTATTGTGTCAAAATCGAACAGTTTCATTCGGTGGCCTTATTTACCGAAGATCGAATGATTTTTTGTGGATATCTTCTTTTGATTGTTTTTGTTTCAAGATTACGATCTAATCAATAGGGTGGTTTCCTGCTGCGATTGGGAGTGAAAATCAAGGCAGTCCCTTGATAATTAGATTATCGATCTGAAATCCCAGAGCTTCAAAGCAAAATCTACAAGAACGTTGAATGTATAATATTATCTCTTGCTGAGGAGGGCCATTTGCGATGGATTCCCTTGACTGTCTAAGGAGTTTCCTTATTTGTACGTGTGGTGGTGCGATTAATAAATCTAGGGTTGGTGTTTAAGTGTGTGTATCACGGTTTATTACAACCCCTGCACACTTGTTCCTTAATCTCTTGCCTTCAACGTTCATTATCATTAGGCATGTATCCACCTGACGAAATCCATCAAACTGTGATCGAAGATTAACACAGGGATTTAACATTTATCTAAGGCAATCCCTTATACAAAGATTCGCACATCACGTAACGAAGGAACGACGTCTTCAACACCTTCAAGCCTAGGCTGGGTGTGGAGGCGCATGCTAGGGTTGGAACGACAGTAGACAATAACTGCAAGTCCCTTGCTCGCATCTTCGATACACTTTATTGGACATTGTTCTCCTGTATAAATTTTCTGCAACCACGGGACGGAAGAAATCAAGCTGTAGAATCAATTACGGATTGTAATCCACCTAGGTATTTCATCAATTTAAGCACACGCCCATCACCCTTTAATCCTAATTCACTCATATCTATTGAACTTCTTATTAACGTCCTTTTGTTTTAGTAATGGGATCCAGTTAACTGATTGATTTGGGTATTTGGGGTTTATAATTTTGTATGCCATTTCTGTTATTGCAACAAATGGTAGAAATTCATAATTGCAGCAGGTGAATCAGGGACGACATATCCACACATCATCACGATTATAACAGGCTGTTGGGTGTGTGGTTCATCCCAATATAGTTGTATAATGTATCGGGGTGTCATTCTTAGGTGCCGTTATATTTTATCCCTGTTATTGATCCCTGTCTTGCAGTTTTTTTTCTTACAGTATTGGTTAGAAACAGGGTGAGACATTCTTAGGCGCGGTTGGTTCAGTTTATGTTATCCAATGTTCGTCTCTTTTAGGAGACGGAGTGAAAAATTCCAACAACTCGTGTAATTGCTATATTAAATTGAACAGATTCCAGCATCTCACTTGATCACTCTACTATATTAGTATTCTACGATTGCAGGACACATGTATTGGATTGAGATGTATTCTGTCCAGGTATTCCTTTATCTGTTTTTTCGCATAACTGAATTACTGCAGCAGACATTATAGTCCATATAATTTTGGGATTGTGGATTGGTTGGGCATTTTGACTACTACTACACATATATTTAAGTTGTTGTATTCACTTTCGTATAGCAGAATTATTGCAGTTTACATTATATTCCATATCGCCTTAGGGTGGGGGATTGGTTTGTAATTTTGGTTGCTGCTGCATGTATACTTGACCTACTGTCCTCACCCATTTATTACTGGAGGTGTACATATCTGGGGGAATTATTATTAGTAGATTGATGGTGTTGTTTAATATATAATCCAGTTGGCTATACTTCGTAATTGCTAGGGGGTTACGACTCCCCCTTACATTTGGCAATTTGCAAGGACATACAATTCAGGCCTGCCGGTATGAATAAGGCCTCGTATAAGAAGGCGTTAAGTGCTGCTCCTCATGCGATGCCTATTGCTATTACCTCACCGGAGAATCCGATGGAGGATAGGGTCCAGTTGGAGAACTTGTGACCACAGCGTAGCTTGAATGTGGAGGCAACTTTGGGTGAAATTCACGTTTCTCCCTAGATTTCCAATTATGGAAATTTTTTTGAGAAATGAGTTGTTCGTCATGCAGACTTGGAGCTAAAGCACTACATTTTATTAAAGGATAAAACACTAACCCTCTATGAAAATGATTATATTCCTGACTCCAAATGATGGAGTTTTTCTTTATTTGATTTTTTTGCAGGTACATTTCCAGGACGAGAGGCGGTCGAGAAGCTTATTTCAAGATGGGCCCATACGGTTAGAGCTTCATAACATCCTAAAGGATGGACTGTCTTCCACTTTTCCACAGAGATGGAGATGGAGGCTGTTCGTATGAAAGGGCCTTCATCTATGGTCGAAAACTCATTCTCTGCCATTTGCCAATAGAATTCAGATTTGATTCCTCGTCTGAATTCAAATTCAAAGTATTGGGCTCTCTACCTAATCTACCATTGAATCTTTGGAACCCCTCTGCGCTTGGTAAAATTGCTTCAATGTTTGTCTCTCCGATTGTTGTGGACTTTAGAACTTTGGCCAAAAATAATATTGATGGGCCTCGGTTTGAAGTTCTAATCGATGCATTCAAGGAACCACCTAAATGCATTACATTACAACTGCATGATGGTCATTCTTTTACTCAATTTGTTAAATTTGATTATTATCCTAAGATGTGCCTCACGTGTGGTAAGGTTGGGCATAAGAATGTTGAGTGCAGAATATCACAGGAGAAAGTTGCTAATTTGAATAGTGTTGTGGGTGCTGCCCAGGGTGAATGGCAAGTGGTTCGAGCGCATGGGAGATCTAGAGACAGCGTACACCGGGGAGGACTGTGCCTAAAATTAGACCCCGGCAACATCAGCAGGTCCAAAAGGAGAAGGGCCTTTACATGTGCAAGGGCCAATTCATGACAGTGTTAGGGACCAACCTGAAAGGTCTCGATGTCCTAGAAGCCTTCCTAAGACTCCACAACCGGCTAATTCACACATACCCTTTCCATCTTCGGTATCCAATGATAAGGAAGTAAGCGTAAAAGAGGACCCTATTGTGCCTAATATTTCTTTGGTTACAGGTTCTACTCACCCTGACGACAGGGACCTTGATCTCAGCCGGGAGAAGGGACAATAATATACGAAGGCACAATTAGAGATTGAACCAAATTGCCCTCAGCCTCGAGCTATGGTTGGCCAACAAATTGGAGAGAGGGTGTAAGAGATTGCTGAATATTTGAGTGAAGCATTACAAAATCTGCTCAATCTGGATGGCCCGTCACTCTCAGCCGGCTCCTTTTCCCTAAATCTAGTAAGATAAGCTAATTCCCAACCTTTTTTATCTGAGCAGGTTGATACACAAGGGAGGCCGCTGCTGGACAGAAACCTCGTCCCAGAAAAGTTGCCTCAGTCATTAGGGCTGGGGTTTTAGGGAGAATGCATATTATCCCCCATCATCCATGATCATCACAACATGGAATGTAAAGGGGTTGCACAAACCTCTTAAGCAAATTGGGTTTGCTAATTTTGTGCTACTATATAAACCGGATATAATTGGTGTACTAAAAAATAAGTTCACCAGTAAATCTTTCCAATCATTTTTGGTAAAATAGGGTGACAAATGGGAGGTGGCTACCAACTTTGATGTGGTTAAGAGGGATCGTATTCTTATGTTATGGAATCCCCTGACTGTGGAAGTTAGTGTTATTCGACGGGAAAAACAAGTATACACGCTAATGTTTGGTGTAGGATCTCTAATAATTCATTTCATTTATCACTTGTTTATGGTTTGTGGCAGGTGATGGATAAAAGAGAGTTATGGGATTCTTTGATTACTAATGTACCACTAACATTCCTCTCATTAGTTGCAGGTGATTTCAAATGCATTCTCGATCCATCAGAGAGGGTCGATGGAAGAACCCCGTTGGAAAGAGAATATAGGGATTTCGTGGATACTTCAGCGTATCTTAGTCTAGAGGACGTTCCATCTACAGGATGCCACTTTACATAGGTTGATTCTACTAAGCTTTCCAAAATTGATAGAGTTCTTACTAATAATTCGTGGCGTGGAGCTAATTTTTATTGCAGGGCAAATTTTCTCCCCATGGGTACTCTATCAGATCATTCGGCAGCGCTCATCAATTTATTTGAAGAAGTTGTGACATTCATGCTACCCTTCAAACTCTTTAATATGTGGATGTCGAGTCCTAAGTTTCGTCCCTGCTTGGACAAGATTTGGAATGTGTAGGCTCAGCCTATGGCCTAATTACAGCTAGCATGCAAATTGAAGAGCATGTAGATGAAGTTGATGAAGCTGAACTTGAGGGATTTCAACTAATTGGTTGAAAGGACCAAAGCTTCTCATTCCCAGCTGGAGGCGGCACAACTTAGAGTGGATTCCGACCCACTCAACCCACGGCTAATAGAGAAGGAGATGGACCTGAGAAAGCGAACTATATTCCTAGAGGAGGCTGAGCGATTGTTCTTTATGCAGAAATGCAGGGGCTTTCGGTTGCACCTTAGGGACAGGAATACTAGTTTCTTCCACTCTTTAATCAGGAATACAAATGTTTGTAATGTTATTTTGTTTCTCTGCAGGGACAACGGAGAACCACAATTTGATATGGAGGCCATCATTGCTTTGTTCGTCCAATTCTACAAAGATTCGTTTGGCACAGCAAAGGAGAGGGATGACTCGATCCCTGTGGTTTTTGTTCAGGGGAGATGTTTGGAACTGTATGATAAATGGAGGATGGTACGTGAAGTTACCAAAGAGGACATTAAGGCAGCGGTATTTGACATTGTCAGTGACAACGCTCCAGGGTCTGATGGTTTCCCTCTGCTTTCTTTAAGGAGAATTGGGATACTGTGGGACTGGATGTAGAACGAGCTGTTATGGAATTTTTCCAATATGGCATCCTTCTTCGTGAGCTGAACCACACAAATATCGTCCTCATACCAAAAAAGAAGCATAATCTGACAGTTGCTGACTTCAGGCCCATTTCATGCTCAAACGTGGTGTATAAAACCATCATAAGGATACTTACAAAGCGCATGCAGCCGTTTGTGAATAATATTGTGAATTAGGCACATTCAGCTTTTTCTAAAGGGCGTAGTCTAACTGATAACATTTTTCTTGCGTAGGAGCTTTTGCGAGGATATGGAAGGAAGCAGAGTTTGCCTAGATGCATGGTGAAGATTGATTTACATAAGGCATATGACTCAATTTCTTGGAAATTCCTCCATGAAGTGCTTACAGGGCTCCAGTTTTATCCTTGTTTTATACATTGAGTGATGACGTGTGTGATCTCTCCCACCTATTAGTTGACCATTAATGGGGGCAGTCACGGCTTCATTGAAGAAATAGGGGCCTGCACCAAGGAGACCCAATGTCTCCCATATTATTCCTTCTTTGCATGGAATATTTGTCTCGCTTACTTGAACTGCGAGCTAGGGAGTTTGTTTTCAGTTTCATCATAAGTGTGATTCCAATAACATTACCCATTTAGCATTCACCGATGATTTGCTTTTATTTGGCAGGGGGGTGTGGCTTCCATGAGAGTGTTTCATAATGCTCTCATGGAGGTTGTGAGAATATTAGGGATCACCATTAATAAGAGTAACTCTCAGTTTTTTATGGGAGGAATAGGCATTTACGAGAAATAGTACATATTGGATATGTTTGAATTTCCATTCGGGGAATTCCCGGTGAAGTATTTGGGGATACCGCTGGCAGCAAAGAAATTACACACTAATGATTACTCTTCATTGATAGATGTTATATCTGGCCTTATTTATCGATGGACTAACTTAAATCTTTCCCTTGCAGGCAGAATTGAGTTAGTGCGTTCAGTTTTACAAGGTGTAGAGTGTTTTTGGATCCAGGTGTTGCTGTTACCGACAAATATTACAGATTGTATTAACACTCTTGTGCAAAGGTTTATGTAGGGGCCTAAAGTCTCCCCTATGGCATGGAGGGAGGTGTGTAAGCCCAAAAAAGAAGGAGGCATGGGACTGCGGGACCTAAGTACATCAAACAAAGCACTCCTAGCAAAAACTTTGTGGAATATTCATAGTAAACAGGACTCACTATGGATTAAGTGGGTCCATGGCGAGTATCTTAAGGGTACAAACATCTAGGAGGTGTAACAAAATATGAGGGATTCGCCGTTTATCAAGAATATCCTTAGAATTCGAGATACACTTTTGGAGAAGTGTGGTGGGAGTGTTGCAAACGTGGTTACCACTATGACGAAGTGGTTTGAGCGGAATGGAGTGGCTGCAGCATATGATTTCTTGTGTGAAATGGGCAGTACATTGTATTGGCATCGGGCCATATGGAAACTTTTCATATTGCATAAGTTCTCTATGACTCTTTGGTTCGCACTCAAGGGTAGACTAAAGACAGCTGATAGATTGTAGTTCCTGAATATCTCTCAGGTATGTCCGTTGTGTAATGCATATGAAGAATCTAATGTCCATTTGTTATTCAGGTGTGGTGCGGCAGTAGGCCTTTGGAACAAAGTTAAGGTGGCTCAATATTGATAGGGTGTTATCATCCATTCTGAGTGCCCTTAAGTATGTAGACAGAAGCAAGAGAGATTCAACAGTGATCCACAAGGCGATACTTATGTCCTTGGCGGCAACGGTAAATCACATATGGTATGATCGAAACAAGCTAGTGTTTGAGGATATACCATTTCAAGTAGATAAGATTTTCAAGACCATTCAACGAGAAGTATATACTTGGTTGTTTAATGTGTACCCGATCGACCATGTTATAGGACATTTGGAGGATCATGCTCATTAATGATATTGTATATGGCAGCATTAGGTTCTTTTCTTTTTGTAAGGGGTCATGGGCCTACTTATGTACTCGAGATCACAGCATGTGGTCTTTGTTTGTTTGGTTATGGAATAAAAGTGGATGGGTGTGTGCGTGGGGACTACTCGGCCTTATCGTAGTCGTGCACCCGAGTGGTGTGTGTGTGTGTGTTTCCTTGCATCATATTGGTTCTTTGCACTTTGATATGGTGCTCTTTTCCTCGATTGGTCGTGAGATTTTTAATGAGGCCCACCCCATTTCCAATTGGGGTTTTACTACGCAAATTTGTCACAACTTAGGATTTTGATTTTGCCTTTATATTTTGAGGCATATTCCACTTATACATAGTTCTAGTGAACTTTGTTGAATCCTCCCCCTGCAGGGCAATGTTGTCTTGAGTTGTAATCCCCTCAAGTATGCCTGAGTAATGTGTAACTATAATCTTCTTATCTATATAATTCTACATTTTCGACCCAAAAAAAAAAAAGAACAAATGGGGATTGTAGTACGTTATGTGAATAGGAATGGATGTGTTATTGAAAGTTTTCTTGGTTTTGTGCATGTGAGTGATACAGCTGTAACATCTCTTGAAAAATGGATTGAGTCTTTGTACTCCACTTATGGTTTGAGTATTTCTAGTTTGAGAGGTCAAGGTTATGATGGAGTTAGCAATATGAGAGGTGGATTTGAAGGACTAAAAAGTTTAATACTAAGGAAGAGTCTTTCTGCTTACTATATCCATTGTTTTGCTCATCAACTTTAGTTGGCACTTGTTGTTATTACCAAAAAACATAACAGTTTTTTTTTTTAATACTATTGTGCATTATGTAATGTTGTTGGAGGTTTTTGTAAGTGCAGAGATATGCTTTGAGAGAAGCAAATGGAAAAGATCATTGAAGGAATTGAAAATAATGAAATCAAGACCAGGAAAGGATTAAATCAAGAAATGTCATTGAAATGTCCAGGAGATACCCATTGGGGTTCCCATTACGGCACTCTCTTAAACTTGATACATTTATTTTCCTCTGTTAAAGACGTTCTTAAGTATGTTAAGGAGAATGGTAGTGATGATTCACAAACGGCCGAAGGCTTTGATTTCCTAGAGATTGTGAACTAGTTTGAGTTTGTTTTTGCGCTACATCTTATGAGAAAATTTTTGGGAATCACACATGAACTATCACAGGTTCTACAAAGGAAGGATCAAGATATTGTGAATGCAATGAATCTTGTAAAAGCATCAAAAGCTCGTTTGAAGGCAATGCGTGATGATGGTTGGGAAACTTTGTTAAATGAAGTTTTTGAGATTTGTACCCAACATGGAATGGTTGTGATAAACATGAATGATCTTTATGCACCTCGAGAAAGATCAAGGCGTAAATCTAAAAATTACTAATCTTCAATATTACCAGGTTCAGCTATTTTATTCTGTGATTGACATGCAAGCTAATGAGCTAAATGAACGTTTTGATGAAGTGAACATAGAGTTGCTTCTATGTATGGCTTGTTTCAATCCTAGAGATTCATTTGTTGCATTTGATAAAGAAAAGCTGCTTCGTTTGACGAAATTTTATCCATCTGAATTTTTTGGAGTTACTTTATATGAACTTGAAAGTCAACTTGAAAATTTTATTTTTGATGTGCGCTTGGATAAGAACTTCTCAGAATAGTTGGAATAGGTGGACTAGCTCAAAATATGGTCGTTACAAGAAAACATATTGTTTCTATTGGTTTATTTGTTACTCAAGTTGTCTTTGATTTTACCAGTTGCTACTGATATACTGGAAAGAGTTTTTTCAGCAATGAAGATCTTCAAGAGTTCACTTCGGAATCGAATGAGCGACAATTTACTGAATGATTATTTAGTAACATACATTGAGAAAGATGTATTTCAAAATGTTAGCAATGATGCCATTTTGCAACAATTTCAAAATATGAAGAGAAATGTTATGATGTAATTATATTCAGCTATTTATTTTTGAATTTTTTTATGTAATTGAATTAGTACATTTATTTTATTGAAATTGTTGTTAATTTTAATCATGTTTTCATATATATATATATATATATATATATATGTTATTTTATATTTAATGTTGTTAGTAGGACCCCTTATTTCTAATTTCTAGGTCTGTCACTGTTATAAACACTACTAAAATTCAACTTAATTTAAGTTACCTTTCACAAAAATGACATAAATGCCCAACAAAGTGAGTATCACGATAAAGATCAACATTTGTGGTTGCTCCCTTGGAGACATTGCACACGCAACATAAAGAAATTAATCAAGAAACGTTGCATTGTAATATAGGCCATAAAACCAATACGTGGCTAAGGCGTCCAACCCACTAATTTACTTGAGATGAAGGCTACATTATGAAACACACAAACACTTAATCTTAAAACAAAAGTTCACCCATAAAGAAAAAGAAAATAAAAATCTCTAACATCTCCAACATGTGCATGCAACGAATAATACTAAAATATGAATCATCCTCATAAAGATCTACAAATTGTCAAAATCCGGATCAGCCACACGCATTATTCGTGAGTGAACACGAATGTGAGTACTGTTGAGCTTCGTTGCTTGCTCACGTCGAGGAGACTGATGAATATCATATCGTAATCATGACTGTTGATATGTCTTGAATCACACACTTCGCAGAGCTGTCACGGGGGTCTCGCTGGTATGCAGTATTGGGCCTTAAGCCCAATTTCGGTGTTTTATCTCAGTACTATATATATGGTCTTTGAGATCTGTAATCTGTAACATATACCGCATAATAAAATCCGTTCTCCTCTCTGCCCGTGGACGTAGCCAATTTATTGGTGAACCACATAAATCTTGTGTCTTCTTTACGTTTCCTGTTTCTTGTTTATGCTTTATAATCCTATTCTGTCACAACAATGACACTGGCTACCAAGTTACGCATGTAGAAGCTTAAAACCTAACAAGCAATTCACAAGAACCGTCCATTAATTCAATGAATGCCAGAAAGAACTGAGGGGTGGGGAGGGGGGCAACAACATAAGCAAATAGCCTCCTAACTAGAAAAGAAGTAAGGCGAAGCCCATAGGTCTAAACTGCAAAGAAAAAAAAATGGATCGATTACGCGAGTTAATGGATCTTTTTTAAGCAGGTAAGATAAGCAAAAGCAGTTTCATCACCCTTGATAAATAATTAATTTAAATTTATAGAAAGAAACATAAATAAATTAAAACTAATGACTAAGAATAACAGTTAATTAAGAGCCACCCATCTCCATATTCATTGAAAATTATGGGCAAAGTTAATTATAATATTGTTCTATAATTTAATAGGGTATGATTTGTACTAAATATATGTAAAATTATAATGAAAAAATAATTAATATGTGATCAAAATATTTTGATAATATAATTAAATAATTAAATAATTATAAAATAATTATTGAAATTCGAAATATAATTGAATGAATGGAGTCAAAAATAAAAAGAGAAACCTAGAAGGTAAACTTTTATTTTTATTTTTAAAAAATAAACTATAAAATGAGGTTTATTACCCATAAAATAAATTATAATACAAATAGAAAATTATGTTTGACACATCCTGGACAAACCTCCATGGTCCTTTTAGAGACACCCTTAGCCTCTAGACTTTGTATAAGTAGTTCAGCTGTAAAAAATTGGGCAATGATGGGCCCATTAACATTAGGCAAAAATGCCAAAATATGGCAAAAAAAAAATTAATTACAAAATTATAGTAAAAAAAAAATTAAAAATTTAAGCAAAGTCGCCCCTCGCAGGGGCGACATTCAATTTTTTATTTTTTTTAAAAAAAAAATTTTTTAGTGTCGCCCCTGCCAGGGGCGACTATCCTTTTTTTTTTTTTTTTTTAATGCTGGAAGGCTCACTCGGTCGGGTCACCACTCAGCCGGCCGAGTGGTACTTGTTACTCGGCCGAGACATTCAGCCCCCGTATTACTCGGCCGACCGAGTTCTGGGAATCCACTCGGTCGCACACTTCACTCGGCTGGCCGAGTGCGAAGGCAAATTTTCTAAAATATGTAATCTCTCCACTCGGTTCTGATTTTTTATTCTTCTCGTTTTCTCGTTCGTTCTCCTATTTTTGTACATTCTCTTATTTTTATTTTCTCGTGTTATAGTTAAATTTATTAATTTATTTAGTTTGGTAAAAATTCGATGAAATTGTTAAATGAGATTGTTATAATATCTTGAAATGTATTGATTAATTGAATTTCCAACAAATAACAATAATTATGTTTTATAAGGAAAAATTCCAAATAAAATTTAATAGTACTCAAAATCATGAATAAACAACAAAAAACAACAAAGTCAATAGTTTGAAATCAAAGCAATACATTCTTAAAAATTAGTCGGCGCCGTTTCATTAGAATGGAGTGTGCTCACTGAGGGGGTCGGTACGGTGTGTTGGATGGGCCGAATGGTTGATAAGGTGGATATTCCCTTTCTTGAAAATGGCCTTGTTGCACATGCCACTCATATTGTTGCCTTTGCATGTCAAGTAAAATTTGAGAATTGTATGTTTCACGACGGACATACTCTTTTATGTCGGCAACATCCTCTTCTATGTTGGCAAAACGTGCATTCAAGGCGTTTCTCCAATCCGACCAATCATTCCACCCCCCTTGATACTGAGGTGGATTCTGTGGATGCTGTGAAGGTCCTGCCTGATCGTACGAGGGCATTTGTGCTTCACCCATCATTTCATCCGCCTGTACTTGATCCACATCAAGGTCCATTGGCTCTGATCGGGCATCCGTAGTTCTTCTCCTCCTCTTCCTTCGTTCCTCCTCACTCCTTAATTCATTCTCACTCTCTTCAATTGCTTCCGTATGAACCGGGCCATTCAGTAAAAGATTATGGCCCTTCCCTCCAGCAATATTAGTCAGGCGAGAGTTGGGCAGTGCAAACCTCTTCTTATCTGATAAAATCAGATACAATTTTCTGGTGCCGGGATGTAATTGACACATCTTCATGTTGCACATCATTTCCAGGTTTATACTTGTCTCGCCTGGTGTCTCTTCCATCCCTTCCAAGTTGACCCCGAAGTGGCGAGCAATTGGAGTGATCAAACCTCCAATGTGATTAGCAACCTGATTTTTTGTTCGGATAAATTGCCTTAACAACATTGGTGCCACATTGAACTTCTTCCCTTTCACCAAGCACCATAGCACGAACAGTTCATCCACACTGACCGTTCCAGGCTCAGGTTTTGCTAAAACTGTATTGGAGATGAACCTCTGAAAATATCGAAGGACCGGGCTTCGAATACTCGATGCTTTCAACCGACTAGAGTGGTAGGCCGATGGGTTAGCTCGATCAAACTCTGTTATTTCCTTCCAAAAAGTCACTGCATTGAACTCCGGAAAATTGATCCTCTCATTGGGCAGATTTGAGTACTTCTTCTTGGGAAATCCATAAATGTGATTGAGCTCTTCGGCCGAAAGATGGTGACACTCGTTTCCCACATAAAATATCATGGATTCTGGCACCGTGTCATTGTATCCAACCTGAAGCTGTGAGAAGAATTCAAGAACTAGGGGCTCATACGTCTTCTCGTGCATGCCAAAGAATTTAGTCCACCCGATGTTCTTGCACATTTTTTTCAAATCTTCATAGATGTCCATTTCTTGCATGCACTCAACATCGGCCCAACGAGTGGCTCGCCTTTTCTTCTGTTGTACCTCAAACCACCTATCACTTTCTGTCTCCCAATTACCAAAGTTTATACCGTAGGCATCCGGCATGGTGGCTAAAATTCTTTCATACTCAGCTTGTTGTTCTTCAATGGAGTGTTCGCTCCATTCGAAAGTAGAATTCACAACATCCATGCTATGATCCATTGTGGGTACCTAGATGATAATGAATTAATATTACATTCATGTGAACAAAAAATCAAGAGTCATATAATACAATTTTCATCTTAAGCAATTTCATAATTCAACATTGAAATTCATGGGGTATTAAGATCATTTCATCATGGTCTCACACTAAATCATGCCACATTCCCAATTTCTATGATGCATACCAAGTGTTCGATAAAAAACTTCAATGAAAACTTACAAAAAAACTTAACTTCTTTCATGCCATAATGCTCCAAATTAGTCCCTCATAAACATAATCAAACAACAACCTCAATGTAACATGAAAACATATCTATATAGAACAAAAAATCATGCACATCAAGTGTTCGATAAAAAACTTCAATGAAAAATTGCAAGAAAACATATCAAGTTTCATGTCAAAATACTCCTAATAAGGCCCTCATCAACATATGTAATCAACAAAAGCAATGGTTAATGAAAATATACCTTTAGATTGAAAAAACAAAAATTGATGTTCTTGCTTGAATCCTTCAAATCTCCACCACTTTATAGGAAGATTGGAATAATTTGTTGTTTGAAATGATGGGTTCAATGATTTTGATGGAAAAATTGATGGCTTTGAAGGTAATCATCAATTTTTCGGATTGAAGATGAGAGATTGGAAGAGGCTAGGGTTTGGGTGTGTTGGGTAGTGAGAAAAATGAGAAAAAGAGGGGTTATAAAATGTTTCCGTGCTCTCGCACTCGGTCGGGCACTCGGTCGCGCACGGTACTCGGCCGACCGAGTAAGAAAACAATACTCGGTCTGGTGCACTCGGTCCGCACAGGGTACTCGGCCGCCCGAGTGCGAAGGAAATCCGAAATCCTTCGCACTCGGGCATGACGTTGTGGCACTCGGTCCGCGCAGGGTACTCGGCCGCCCGAGTGCGAAGGAAATCCGAAATCCTTCGCACTCGGGCATGATGTTGTGGCACTCGGTCCGCGCACGGTACTCGGCCGATCGAGTGTGAAGACAATCCTGAATTCTTCGCACTCGGTCGACTCCGGTCGGGCACTCGGTCGGGGTTATTACTCGGTCAGCCGAGTACGAACCAAAAACTTGATTTTTTTATGGTAATTTTATGTGCTGATTTTCTTAATAATAATAATTATTATTATTATTATTATTATTATTATTATTATTATTATTATAATAATAACAATAGTACTTATTGTACGTCTAATTACATCGTAAGTAAATTAAGTAATAATTGTACGTTTAATTATATAGATAACAAATTAATAATCAAAATGTGATCCTGTAAAACAACGACGCCTTATTTTTTTCCTTTTGCCCCTACCTCGATCTTCTTCTGGCCCAGGTTCGCTATCCGAATCATTATCATCTGTCGTAATATTCAAACTAAAAGATGGACGACCTGATGATGATGATGATGCAGTCCTCGAAGTCACATGATCATGTACTATATTTGCTGTCGTGCTAGAATGGGGATATGAGATCGGGGATGTATTGAACTGTGGCCGAAAATTTCCATAAGTGCATGATGCTGGAGGCGGAGATGTATAACGGCCAGATTCTAAGAGAGAAGTGAACGACTGACCATGTGCCGTAAAATCCCAATCTGGAGTGGCGGCGTAAGGAATTTGAAAATCTTGTGGGGGCACATAATTGTCACTCTGCATGTCGATACCAGTAGAAACAAAAGGTTCTGGGCTATATTGTGATGTATATTGCGGTTCGGGCTCATAATGTGACTGTTGGCGTTGGAATGATGGGCGACGATCATGAAAGTGAGCTCTAGCTTGCGAGTATATTTCTTCTACTGATCGTCTGAAGGGCTCCCTAAGATACGGTTGCTCATCTATGACAAGTTTATTCAAATTTTCCCATAAACTTTCCTGTAGTAAATTGACAATACACAGTAAAAACATGAATTACATATTCATGACACATAGAAATTTGAATACTAAAAAACTGCCACGTACCAAAACTTCTATAGGTGCATTCGGTTGCGGTTGATATCCCACTTGCATATTTAACCCTGGAGTAATTAGACGACGTGTTATTCTTTCATACCATCTAGTATAACCATCTTCGACGTCTGACTCATTCCAACCAATAGCAGGAGCGGAGACAATATGATCATTTCTGTCAAACCACCATTCCACAAAAAAAGCATGTGTTTCAGCCCAGTTTGTAGTGGAGCGGCCTCTACGGCATATATTATGCAATGTATTGTGCACATCCGTAATGCTTTCTGGAATTCGTTGTCTCATCCCAAATTGTCGCAATACCCGATCGGGGTAATATAGCTCAACAATTGAATAATGAATCATAGGGCATCTTGACATCCACATATTCGTGACTCTAATAATTCCAAGGTCAATATATGCCCTCACAGCAGCTGGGTATGGGTCGTAAGGTTGCCAATTAAACTGGATAAAAATAATGTTAGCTAACATTTAATGGAAATATAGCATAATCTGATCAAATACCAATCATACCTCTTGTTCAGTTTGCCTGTCCAAGCTCTCCCGAATAGCCCTTAAGTTGTTCGTCAAGCTAGTTGTAAAGTTGTGGTATTGTAACCACTCAGCACCATACGGTGCAACCGGTAGAACTCCATCCACACCAACAATTGCCGCTGTATTTAGACGTCTGCCTCTCGTCATTTGCGAAGTGAGAAAAGTAATTCTTGACCAAGCCCATATCTATCATGAAACAATAATATGTTACATATCTTTTCACCTTTTTATATAACATATGCATATTTAACAATATTGAGACATATTTACCTGCAGTAGTTGCATGGGTCCACCAATTTGTGTACGACCCCTATGTGATGCATTGCACAGCTGATGGTACAAATAACCTAGTACCGCTGAACCCCAACTCAAATTACTGCATGCATCAATATCCTCTAGTTGAATCAAATATACCAATGACCCCATATTCCCAGAAGTATCCGGGCACATTATGGATCCTAACAAAATCAAGGCACATCCACGTGCATATTGCACAACATGTTGTTGTGAGCTGTTATCGATAACAGGGTGCATGCTTAGGTGTGTACCTAAGGCTAAAAGTGAAAATCTTGACCCTTTTATGTCTTCTGCATTGGGTTCCCATCCCAGAAACACTTCACAACGTGCAGTCCAATATGGCCGACCGGTTGAATTATCTGAACTTATAACTGGCCCACCTTCAATTGGCAGTCCCCAAATAAATGCGACATCTTGTAATGTCACGGTCGCCTCTCCAACTCTAAAATGAAATGTATGCGTTTCAGGCCGCCACCTCTCAACCAGTGCAGTGATTAATGATTTATTAATTACATAATCACCACATCTATAGACACCATAAAATCCCATACAATACAACATCGATATGACTCGATAATGCAACTTTTGTGTACGTCTGAGTATTTCCCTACCATCATCGTCTGGGTCATCCTCATAAGGAACATGGTCATCGAGTCTCCAAAAGATACCACTTCCGTGTCTCCACTTCAATTTTTGGTCAATTTCTCTTGCAAATACATCCTCAGATCGGTGCATGTGCTGTTCCCTTAAGATCTCCCCACTAATAGGGCCATATTCTCCGTAGTACTCCATACTGCAATAAGATTAAATCAATAAGATGAACAATAAATAAGTGAAATCGAAAATGGAACAAATTACATAAAATCTGAAAATTACATAAAACAACATAAAATACACATTATCAAATTACATAAAATTACATAAAACAACATGAAAATTACATAAAATCTGAAAAAAATAGTGCAAAACTAATATCAATCTTAATCCAAATTTCAATACACATTATCAAAATACTGGTCAAATATCTAAAACAAACACCATTACAATATTTTAGACACAACAATCTCATCTACGGTCATATGAAGTTCCAGCCTGGGAAGCAGCTTGATCCTGTGCCCGATATTGTTGCCTAGCGCGTGTTTGTGCCCAATCCATTTCATTTTCAATTCTAGTCGTCTTGCCTCTTCCTTTCTGCCTCTTCTCACACAATGCCGGATTGTGACACAGTTGGAAGGAAGCCTCATCCCAATAATATTCATCAGGCAATGGCTCAAACTTACCACTATAGGTGTCTACATACGTACTTATATTGAAAACTGAGTTCATGTAAATTATCGGATTTACTCCAAAATGTCGACAAGTTTGCATTGCATGGGAACATGGTATGCCGTTTTGCCTCCAGTCTCCACAGCTACACTCTCTTAGCATCAACTTGACAATGTGGGTATAGCACCTCGTTGTTCCTGGCACAAATGTTTTCACTGAAGCTGTTTGATCAGTGAAATCAACCTTATAGACTTGATGTTCCATTGCCTTTCGTTGTCGTTGATCATACTTCTTGTACACCTCATCAGGCCATGGTTGGTTCCTTTGCTGCATTTCACGGCCCAGTGTCAATCGGTCAAGAAAATATTTTATCGACCGATAAAATGTAGCCTGCACAATGGCACAGATTGGGAGCCGTCGTGCACCTTTCAACACGCATTCATGCACTCTGACAGATTTGTTGTCAAAATTCCATTTCTCCATCCTCCGTCATGGGCAAGAGTCAATTGTTCCTTTTCAATTTTCCAGAGGTAATCATATGCCCTCTCATTCAACGCCTTTATTTGATCCATTATATTTTCAAACTCTCTGATTGTGAACGCTGAGCCGGCTTGCCAACACATGTCCTTTAACTTCACATTCTTGACCTTGCTATTGAAATTCGAACACACATGTCTCAAACAGAAACGATGGACTCCAAGAGGTGGCTGAAAATCTAGAATTCTTTCCACAGCTTTCAAAAGACCGGCGTGTCTATCTGAAATCAGACACATTCCTTCTCTATCGCGAACAATATGTTTCGATATCATACGAAGAAACCATGACCAAGAACCAAAACTTTCTTCGTCCACAAGTGCATACGCCAAAGGTAAAAGATGTTGATTTGCATCCATGGAAACAACAATTAACATCTTGTGCTTGTATCTAGTGTAAAGATGAGTTCCATCAACACTAATTATTTTACGGCAATGCTGGAACCCATCTATACATGGTCTGAACGCCCAACACACATATTTCAACATTTTTATACCATTTGTCTCTTCGGGCATGTGGCGCCACTCGACAACTGTGCCTGGATTCTATTTTTGTAAAGCTCCCAAAAATTTGGGTAGTCTTGAAACTGAGCTCTCCCATGTACCATACACATTTTCTCTTGCCCGTTTCAAACCATGCCATGCCTTATGGTATGAGATTGTATATTGAAATTTATCATACACTTGTTGTTGAACACACTTAATCTCATACCCGGGATCTGTCTGAACCATCCTAGTTAGCAACGCAGCGATCATGTTTTTGCACAAGTTTTGATGGTCAACAGACACCGCGTTCATTAGGCACGTATGAAGGCCTCCATACTTAGTGATTTCCCACATATCAATCCTTTTTTTGTAACCTGCGCGCAACCACCAGTTGCAATGTGTAGTCTCACTATTATTTTTGCATTTGATTTTCCATATACGAGGTGTGCTTTCCTCTACTCGATATTCACACCTCGCTATACGTATTGCAAAATCTTTAACTGCAGACTGCAAATTCTTCTTATCTTTGAATACCATGCCTTTTGTGAGCACTCCTTCAGTAGGATCATAATATCTAAAAAAATTTGGAAGATCAAAGGAGTCCGCAAGCATTTCATGTGATGATGCATTGAAGAACGGGATATTCGGATGCATGGAGTATCTCTGAGCACTTGATGGAAATGATGGTTGTTGATTGGATGGTGATCTCTCTTGATTTGGGGAATACATAGTTTGAATATCACCAATATCCACCCCATCTTCATCTGATTCACTAGACAACTCGTCTTCGTCAGGTTCGGAGTCTTCTAGTTCATTCACACCAAAAGTGTCAATCAATGGATCATCGGTTTGATCCTCGGTCTGAGCATTTTCTCTTTCACTTGGAATACCCTCATTATTGGACCTTGAGGTTCCAACAGTATGCTCTTACCTGACGAGTGCCGGATTATTAATGTCATCCCCTCTTAAGTAAGAAGCATATTGAAAATACTCATTGTTTGGCAGAATATCTGGAAGAGCATTATCTTGCAGTTTCTCTGGATCAATATGAAATTCTACATATTGATTATCCGCATCCGGTGCAAAGAAAAACCATAGATTATCATCGTTGTTGATTGGTATACGATGATATCTGTTGTTTGCATGTAGTGAAGCGGATATGTTCAATTTATATTCATTGCTATCAATCCTTGTCAGTTGAAAGAATTTTGATACCAAGCCAGAATATCCAATATCGCGAGGTACCCTTGTTGCACAAACAGGTGGAACATCGCTACGATCCCCAATATAAACAACAATACCGACGTTGTTTGAAGACTCCATATCTTAAATAATAAAGATGTATTAATGATCTTAAAATATGGAATTAACTATTTTTTTGCATGCAAGAGGTATTATTAAGCTATATAATTACAAAGTTTAATAAAACTAATTTAAACTAATACATTAGAAAAATTCAAACCTGAAATTGAAATGAATCAATATGTCAACGCGACGGCAACAATTTGAGGGTTGCGATAAATGCACAACAACTGCAACAATTTCTACAGTTCCTACATCAAATAATGTATAACAGAAAAATATTAACGACAAATTTATAACAATATATATAGCAACAACCATACACCGACCGACATAGACATATTCAAAACACGGCACACACGCACACGTCACACAACCATACACACGCACCCATCACACACAAAAATGCAAGCCACACACAACACACAAACACACACAGCAACACACACACAAGCATACACCACAACATACATCACACACACCACAACACACATCACAACACACATTTCATACCCACATTTCATACATACATTCCATATATACATTTCATACATACACCACACCAACAACTTACAATACAAGCACACAACACAAAGCAACACACACACACCATACCCACACAAAAATTACCACACAAAAACCACATACACAGACACACACAACACTACACACACACACCACCCAAAGACATAAAAATTAAGATAAAAATTACCTCAACGAACTTTTGAGAAATGGAGAACAACGAAACGTGAATATTGAAAGGAAATTGAAAGAAAATTGAAGGATAATTGAAAGGAGAAGTGAAGAAGAAGTGAAGAAAGTGATGAGGAAGAGAGAAATGTGTGGGGTGGGTGGGTGGTAATAGATATGATAGAGAGAGAACTATTGAAGTGGATGTCAAAAATCCAAATCCGCCATCGCACTCGGCCAGCCGAGTGAAGTGTGCGACCGAGTGCCGTGACCGAGTGGATTCCCAGAACTCGGTCGGCCGAGTAATACGGGGGTCGAGTGTCTCGGCCGAGTAACAAGTACCACTCGGCCGGCCGAGTGGTGACCCGACCGAGTGCCCGACCGAGTGAGCCTTCCAGCATTAAAAAAAAAAAAAAAGGAAAGTCGCCCCTGGCAGGGGCGACACTAAAAAAAAAATTTTTAAAAAATCAAAAATTGAATGTCGCCCCTGCGAGGGGCGACTTTGCTTAAATTTTTAATTTTTTTTTTTACTATAATTTTGTAATTAATTTTTTTTTTGCCATATTTTGGCATTTTTGCCTTAACATTACACGTGGGGCACCACTCTCGGTTGGAGACGCTTCTGTAGTTATTTTTTTATTATTTCTTTTATATGATATTTATCTTTTATTTTAATCTATCAAAATGTATTATGTATTTATTTGAATGTAGAAATTAATGGCTAGGGTGAAATGTGATCTACAATATTGTTTTCTAATTAAAGATTAATAGTAATATTTTTTAGTTAAATAAATATTTTTAATTTAAAAAAATTAAATAATTAATATTATAGATCAGGTACACAGTGTACCAAATGCACAAAAAATTCAATTATATTTGTAATGTTAATTATTATAATATTACTATATATATAATATGTATTCATAAATTTTGAACAAAAAATAAAACACTCTTATTCAAATTGAAGATATATTTTCTTTAATTTGATTTGATTCTACCTGCTTTTCTAAGATGTAATCTACATAGCTGCATATTTAGTGTCGAAATTCAACTCGTAATGTATACTCAGTTTATTTTATATACTTTAGGGTTTTATGAAGATATTGTTGATTTAGCATTTTTATTTACATATCAATTGAATATTATTTTTATAACTCATGACATATTTTTCTAAATATTTTATTTGCAAATACATTCTACAAAAATAGAACAATTAATTTAAATTTGTCATAAGTACAATTACAATTAACGCTGGTTCATCTTAAAGACATGTGTATGACATTTATAGTAAAGGCCGATTTGTCTTAAACACAATTCCACAGAGACTTTTGAGATCTTCAAATTGTGCTTAAGCCCGTCAAATCCTCTGACTTTTCTTCATTACATAAAATTAGAATTAAAGTCACCAAATATATTCTTATAATATATCAACGACATATAAATGAGCAGAGTGAATCATATGTGCACTGCGTCAAAACACAATATATTAACACAAAAATTCTAAAAGAGTGAAAACATAATGCTAAAAATTTATTTCATTTCATGTTCTATTTTTTATTTTTAAATAATCACTATACAGCATATGTATATAATTGATGAATTATATATTAATGATCATATGTGAGTTGTCCCATGTTAAAAAAATGAGAGAAGAAAAGATAATTTATATGTCTAGTGAGCTACTCCTACGTTTCAATGTGTGAGACCATACCAAGTCCTTCAAATTGAACAATAATAATATAATTAATTAATACATATTATATAAATACTTTAAAATAGAAGATAAAGTGAGACCATACCAAGTCCTTCAAATTGAACAATAATAATATAATTAATTAATACATATTATATAAATACTTTAAAATAGAAGATAAAATAAATTATCAAAACCAAATAGATACCATTCACGAACTTCTAGTCAAAATTAGATTATTTAATCGTTCAACACTTCCTTACTTCTCCTCTCTCTTCTCTTCGCCTGTACTCAATAATTTGTCCTCCAAGTACTAAAATATTTTAACTTAGTTGATTTAACAAGTATTTATATATTCATTGTACAAATTATTTATTAACTTATAGATTATTAGACCATCTCCAGCAGTGTTTATTATTCTAGTGCAAATAATGCACCACTTTAGCGTAAAATTTACATACTCTCTCCAACAATTTGCACTACTTTCTCCACTAAAAAATAATATTACACAATAATCTTTATTTTCTTTATTTTTAATATTTATTTTTAGTACTAAATATTTGTTAAAAACATTATATATGTAATTTTATTTAACATTAGATTTTGAGATAATATTTATTTTACTTATATTCTTAAACTATCTTATTCAAAAAATATATATGTAAAATTGAATGTCGGGTAATGTTATGCATTTCTATTTAAATTTGTATATAATATTTAAAATCTCATATACTTATTTAAATTATATTTAAATTACACAACATATAATTTTAAAAAACTTGATTTAATTTCAGGATAATTGAGTTTTAAATATTAAAAAATGTATATATAATTATATAAAAAATAAAAGAAAAAAAGTAGCGCAATAAAAAATCTGCGCTAAAAGTAGTACAAAGATTTCAAAAACTTCAAACTGGTACAGAGAATGAAGCACTGCTGGAGGGTGAAAACTGACACCAAATGCCAAAATAGCTTCTTGTTGGAGAAGCTCTTAATAGATATATGTATATAATATACATGCACAAATACCACAAACTATCTAATTATTTAGAATGAGCTTTTTGTGTTATTGTTGTAAGAATATTCCCCACAATTAAGCTGATCAAATTCGAGTTCGTGAAAAAAATGTATGAATTCTTTTTAAATATGTATTCCAAGTGAATTTGCTACACCCACAGGGGGTATTACTTTATTTTTATCATAAATTTTTTTATTATTATTATTTAACTAGTTACATAGTTAAAACAAGGTAAAATTATAGTTAAAACATAATATTTTTAAGATGAAAACTAATATTTTTAAATACTATTATATCTATTAATTTCTATCTAAAAATATTATCTTTTATAAAAAAATATTTATATTTAAAATAAATACACCTAAAAAACCGCAATAAATATTTTAAAGTTTTGTTAAAACTTCTTATTTATTTATTCAAAACAATATACACATTGAAAAAGCATCAATCATAACCTTTTGTTAAGACTTAGAGCAACTCCGGCACTACGTTGGAGTTGCGACGGGATGAACACCATAAGCTCTAGAAGTGCGTTCGAGCTCACTTCAAAATGAAGTTTTTCTTTTCTTTCAAACATTGCTAGTGGTGCAGATTTTGTTCTACACCACTATTTATTTTTTATGTCTTGTTTAAAATTTTTATATATTTGTTGTATTGAATATTATATTTTTTTTGTATCACAATTAGTTTGATTTAATTAATTTTAAAGTTATTTTAGTTAAATGTGATAAAAAAATGAAAATATGTAATTTCAATCATAAATAAAAAAAAAAGTACAATAACATTTAAAATACTACACATAAAATTATAATTATAACACAATTACAAATGGATAAAACACAAAATTACAACGATAAAAATTATAAAATTACAAACAAAATATAAACTTACACAACATAATACATTGTTATTTATGAAATAAACATGATACTAAATTACAATATAATTCTTAGTAAACTCAAATAGCACCTCCAACCTTCCAAGGCCTGGGAAAAAAACTCCTAACATATTAAATGTATTTGTATAGCTCTACTTGTGTGTCCTCTTCCGCAATTTTTTTCTATTCCAACTTCAAGTATTCTCCTCCGTAATATGTTCAGATTTATTTATTTCATTTTGCATTGTAATCTGACGATTTTTCAACTCATTCTCAAGATCTTTTTTTTGAGATTGCACTTTATAATATTTTTCTAAGTGAAACATTTTCTTATTTTATCATATGTACAAAAACATCATCATCTTCATCTTGTTTCCTTTTCAGTTTTTAGTTTTTCACCCCTTCGGATTTTTTTGATGAAGAACCATGACCGCTATTAATGTTTTTGTCATTTGAATTTGTAGAAAATGAAGACAAAAATGATTTGGGGAAAGGGGACTTTGAAAAAAATTATGTTGTCAGTTCTTCAGCTTGCACACATGGTTTAAAATATACCACCCATGGTTAAATCTGAATCTTCAGCTTGCACACATGGTTTAAAATATACCACCCATGGTTCAATCTGAATCCAATCTCATATGCTTTCATTAACCTCATAGTCTTATTTGCACTCTCTAACTGCATAATTTAAGTACAATATTGAAATCAAAAGATTATATATGACAAATGAAAAAAATAAAGCATAAATAGCAACTTCGGACTGTTAGTTCATTTGCACCACTTGGATTAAGTATTTTAATTTGCTGCAGACATCCATTGAATTTTCTAAGATGTTGGAGAGTGGTTTGCATATGATATTGTAATGATCTTTTGTTACAATCTTCATCCTACTCGAATTTGTATTTTTCTACAATATGACTTTAAAACATATATATTTGGGCTGATTTATTCCGATTGTTGGATCTTATGAGATTTCAAGATAGACACCAATAATATGTCAATTTTTTTAAAAAAGCTAATTAATAGTGCGTGACTTATAAATTTGAGAGAGAAAAATGTATAAGAAAATAAAATATATTGTAGATAAAAAAAAAGTAGGTGAAGTTTGTGAGGAATACTCTTGTCGTACATCATATATTTATAAAGTTTCGTAGAAAAAATAGACAACAATTCAATGGTTGTTGTTGAAAGCACACAAATTGTATTTTCTGCAACTTTTTTTTCTAATTCAGACAAGTGGTGTAGGGTTGAGATTTAAAGATGACAATAATCTAATTGTTGTAGTTGAATACACATAGATTGTATTTTCTGCAACTCTTTGTGGTTTAAGATTATGCATGTGCAACTAAAATTCAAAGTTGATGTGTGCTATCAACGACTATTATTGAAAACACAAAGATTTATTTTTTAATTGAGACGAGTGGTGTAGGGTTGAGATTTAAATATGACAAGAATTTAACAACTGTAGTTGAATACATATGAATTGTGTTTTCTCCCACTTTCTGTGCTTTAAGACTATGAATGTAATACTAAGATTCAAAATTGATGTGAGTTATCAACGATTAATATTGAAAACACAATGATTATGCTTTGTGCAGCTCTTATTCTAATTCAGACAAGTGTGTAGGTTGAGATTTAAAGATGAGAAAACACGTTGATTGTGTTTTTTGTAGGCTAATTTGACAATATATAGTATTGTTCAATTTTTTTTTTAAAATTATAGTATTGTTTAAGTTTTTTAAAAAATATAGTATTGTTTAAATTTATTAAGAAATTAGGTAAAGTCACCTGTGACATAGGCGACATTCGGCTCTTTAATCGCCTGTACTACAGGCGACTTCTTCTTTTTTTCTTTACTCGCCTGTACTATAGGCGACTTTTTTTTTTCAATTATGTGTATTTGTGCTTGTTTATTGTGTGTATTGTGTGTTTGTGCTTATGTGTGTTTGTGTATTCTGTGTGTAATAATAATAATAATAATAATAATAATAATAATAATAATAATAATAATAATAATAATAATAATAATAATAATGTGTTTGTGTATGTTGTGTGTGTAATAATAATAATAATAACAACAATAATAATAGTAATAAAATTAATAATAATCATCACATAATAATAATAATAATAATAATAATAATAATAATATTATTATTATTATTATTATTATTATTATTATTATTATCATTATTATTATTATTGGTATTATTAATTAATAAACAACATTGAAAGTGAGCTCTAACCCACGTGTACATGTTTTCTACGAATCGTCTAAAGGGCTCCTTAAGATACAATTGATCGAAATGATGAGTTGATTCAATTTTGTACATAATTAAAAAAAAGTGTAGCTTTGATAAACTATTGGAAGAATTATTGAAAATTTTGAATCTACACGTCATTGATGAGCAATTGTATCTTATGGAGCCTTTTAGACGATCCGTAGAAGGCATGTACACGCGGGTTAAAATTCATTTTCATTGTTGTTTAATTATTATTATTATTATTATTATTATTATTAATTTTATTGTTATTATTATTATTATTATTATTATTAATTTTATTGTTATTATTATTGTTATTATTATTATTATTATTACACACGTGCACACACACAGCATACACAAACACACACAAGCACAAACACACAATACACAAACACACACAAGCACAAATACACATAATTGAAAAAAAAAAAAAAAAAGTCGCCTGTAGTACAGGCGAGTAAAGAAAAAAAAATATCGCATGTAGTACAGGCTATTAAAGAGCCAAATGTCGCCTCTATCACATATTCACATGCGACTTTACCTATTTTTTTAATAAATTTAAACAATACTATATTTTAAAAAAAATAAACAATACTATTTAAAAAAAAATTGAACAGTACTGTATATTGTCAAATTAGTCATTTTTTGTAACTCTTTGTACTTATAAGATTGAGTGTGGGGTTGAAATTTAAAGTTGGTGTGGATTATCATTGACTATTGGTTCAAACACATAAATTGTGTTTTTTGGAATGGTATAGATGATTATATAATGAGCACATACTCCAACAATTTATTCACATCAATCTTTCGTACCCTCAAATCATTTAGTCAATTTCTATTGAAAATATTTTTCTATCTTACTTTGCTTGTCTCTAAGAAAAAAATGAATTTTAATTATGTTGGTTTTTCTGTTATTTCTTTTTTTTCTTCAAGTTCATCTGATGATGAAAATCAATAATTGATAGATAGTGATTTTTATGATGAGGAGCAATAAATGCTTTTTCAACAAATATATAATGACAATCGCATGTTAGCTAAATATCTTAGGTGTTGAAGGGTTGAACCCACTTATGAAGGCTCGATTTCGGGTCGCAGGACAATTTATTGTGATTGTGAAGCAACAACTCAAAATCTTTGCAAATACCTTTTTTTCTAAAAATTCAAGATTTAATGAAGGCGAGTTTCGTTGACATTATCGAATGTTAGGGAGTTTGTTTCTCTATATATATGTTGTAAAAAATCATGATTGCTAGTTTGTGCAATGAAGAAACGTAGCAGAGCAACTTGGTTTCTTTACATTCCAAAAAGTAATTGTTGCATTTTGAATGCTAGCACGTCAAGTTCCAATAGATGCAACTGACGAGTATATCAAAATTCAAGAGTTTATTGTAATTGATCGTGTCAAAAATATTTATGGTGCTATCATGGAGATATTTGAGAAAGAATATCTAAAATCTCCCATTAATAATAATGTTGCAAGATTACTATATATTAGGGAAAAACATAGCTTTCTAGGGCTGTTGGGAAGTTTGAATTGTATGCATTGCAAGTTGAAAAATTATCCAACGACATATACATGATGATATGCTGGTCAAAGTGGATCTCGAACAATTATTCTTGAAGTTGTGGCTGATTATGATTTGAGGATATGAATGTTTATTCTGGGATGCCTGAATCCAACAATTATATTAATGTGTAGGAGACATGCCATATTTTCTCCAACATTGCTAAAATTGTTGCTCCTCTTGCACATTATATTATTTAAGAAAAGAAGTACAACTTAGAGTATTATTTGAGTGACAATATATGTGTACACCCACACATAGATATCCCAAATGGACAACTCTTGTGCAAGCAATCTATGCACCAAATGGTAAGAAAATAAAATTTACAAAGAAGCAAGAAGCGTGTTGAAAGAATGTGGAACGTGCATTTGAAGTCCTCCAAAGTTGACTTGCAATTGTGGCAAATACAATGCAATTTTGGAGTAAAAATAATTTTAAAGATATTATGACTGTGTGCATATAAATACATAATATGGTAATTGAGATTAACGAGAATTTGATGCTCCAATTGAAGAAGCAAGAAATTCAATTTGTTGAAAATGAAAAAATGCATTTTCAAATTTTTTTTGCTCAATTTAGACAAATTAAAGACACAGCTCATTTCACACTTTGAAATGCATTAACTGAGTATTTGTGGGCTGAAATTCCAATACATAAATTTAATCATGTAAATTGTGTTATCATTGTACTATTATTATGAAGTTAAATTTTAATTTTGCATTATTATTAGTCAATCTTATATGTGTTTTCTACTTTTGATTAATTTTATAAATAAAAAATTAAAAGGTTACTCGCATAAAATGATCTTAAATAAGTTACATATTATATGTTTAACAAATATGTAATTAAAATAAAGATTAAAAATAAATAAATTATAAAAAATTAAGAAATATTATTTTTTAGAAAGAAGAAATACAAATTTTATACTAAAATAGTTATAAATCTGCACTACAGTTGCTCAAATTACGGACATGAACAATATCTATATTTGTATATAAACGTATAATAAACATAGATACACAGCACCAATCGAATTCGGATACACCAAACAGACCAGTAAAACCATTTTGGCTTCCCGCTTCACCCTTTCCTATTTTCCAGCATTGCGTATACCTGGCGGGAAGATTTCCTGAATTTTTTGGAGCAAATTCACAAACACAGGGTCACAAGCACAGTCACATTCTCCATTCCCGTATCCCAATCGGCGACGCTTTATTTATAGTGTAGTAGCTTTACCAGCGGTTAATGGAAGACGAACCATCGGCGCCGGAATCAGCGACTCGCCGTTCGGTTAGTTAATCAGCTTCAATTTCTGGCCTCATACTGCTTTACTGGTGTCCTAAACCCTACTTTCCCTGTATTTTGATTTTTATGTTTTGAGTAGAAAAGGCATAGGGCTGAGGTCAAGCAAGCCGATTTCACACGCTCAGACAAAATTGTAGATGAATTGGAGGAAGAGAGGGAAGAATCTTCGGATGAATTTCAGGAACCTCGCAGGAAAGCTAAGAAAAATAAAGCTGCTGAAGGTGCTTCAACTTCGGCTGCAGCCAGGCGTAAAGAAGACCTAAGTTTAATTGGTAGTCTATTTGTCAATATTTTGTAATTTGATATCAGTCAGATTGTCTATGTGAATGAGGTGCTTCAATTTTTTGTAATCGTCCATGGAATTGGATTTTGGGGAAAATCCATTCAAAATTCAAACCATTTCATTTCAGTTACGAGGCTTCAAATTTTTTGGCTGGTGGCTAGCTGCTATTTGGCTGTCTTTCTCTTCTTGCAACTTTAGGAGTTGTTGTATTATCAAAATCAATTCATTTGAGATAGAGTTTACTTGATCGTGTGTTCGGCCCATTGTGTTTCTGTTATTCATGATTCTGTTTTATTCTCTGGGGTTAAATGGTTTTGCCTAGATTGATAAGAGTTTCAGAAGGAACTGATACAGCATTTTGGGTGATCTTGTTTCTTCTTAGCTCTTTTCTATTTAATTTTATTGAGGCAGTGATCTTATTGTTTAATTTTTACGTATATAGTAATAGATGTAGATGTGCTGACCAAGTTAATTACATTCGTCTTGTTTTTCAGAGGTTATTAAAGGTGATGGGAAAGAAATTCCTGATGTAGTCAAAAGATGGGTTGAACATTATGAGCGGAACCAAAAGTCTGCTATGGCCGAACTCCTAACTATGCTTTTTGAGGTTATTATTAACTGTGTTCTAATCAATAAGTTGTTAGCAGATTTCATCACTTAGTATTGCTACCTTATTTTATGATGCGCAGGCATGCGGAGCAAAATATCGCATTCTAGAGGAGGATGTAGATGATACTGATGTTGATGACGTGGTAGTTGCTCTTGTTAACATGGCAAAAAAAGTATCCTTTGGCTCATTTAGTTAAATGACTTATCATAATACATGTTGGAAACAATGTTTGTGTGTTACTTCTAAAGGAGATTTTTGTTGTTGCATATGCCATTTTAGTGTTGCTTGCAGTCTGCTACAAACAACGCCACCACTTTCTTATGAAAAATAATATAAAGAACAACTAAGGACACTTAAATTTCTCTTAACAACTTGTGATTTAGGGGGAAGTTGAGGATTATCACAGTTCTAAAAGGGACTTCAAGAATTTCAAAGATAATCTTGTATACTTCTTGGACAATTTGGTCAGCGAATGTCAGAATGGACCACTTTTTGATCAGTCGTTGTTTGATAGGTGTTTGGACTACATTATTGCCTTATCATGGTAAGTATTTAATATAAAGTTTCCAGGAAGATCAAGCAAAGAGCTTTATTAAAGCTTGTCCCTCTGTGTTTCACAGCACTCCTCCTAGATCTTATCGTCAGATTGCCTCCCTCATGGGACTTCAACTTGTCACATCTTTCATCAATGTCACTAAAATGCTTGGTTCACGGAGAGATACCACCCAGAGACAGTTAGATGCTGAAAAGAACAAAAAGACTGATGGACCTCGAGTCGAATTACTTACTAAAAGACTATCAACGACACATGAAAAGATCACTACTATGGAAGAGATGATGAGGAAAATTTTTACTGGGTATGATGTCTGTAGGTTTATTCATTAAAAGGGATGAGATCGCGATGTTTAGCTCTCTTATCCTTTCAGGCATTATATTCTTCTGATACTACGAGTTCATCTGCAATACTTTACTTTGAAGGTTATTTGTGCATCGTTACCGAGACATTGATCCAGATATACGGATGTCGTGCATAGAGTCACTTGGCGTGTGGGTGCTGTCATATCCCTCACTTTTCTTGCAGGATTTGTATTTAAAATACCTTGGATGGACATTGAATGACAAAGTAAGTCTCATATGTTCAATATAATTGTAGGGGTGTGTGTCTTTATTGCCTAAGTGCTGAATATTTTCTAATCTGCTTTGAAGAGTGCTGGTGTTAGAAAGACTTCTATTCTGGCATTGCAAAATCTTTATGAGGTGGATGATAACGTGCCATCTCTTACTCTCTTCACGGATAGATTTTACAAACGGATGCTTGAGCTTGCTGATGATATTGACATTTCTGTTGCAGTATGTGCAATAGGGCTTGTAAAACAACTATTGAGGTAAACCACACACACACTATATATATATATATATATTCACAATTGAGTTATTTAGTAATCTCATGGAGATGTTGATGGCATTTAGCCTGTTTTTATTTTTTCTTTTATATTTTCAACCTACAAGTATAATGCATGGTACTGTCCTAAGGAATGGTCTTGTGGTTTATTGCAGACACCAACTCGTGCCTGATGAGGAACTAGGTTCTTTGTATGACTTATTAATTGATGATCCACCAGATGTCCGACGCGCCATTGGAGCACTAGTATATGATCATTTGATTGCTCAGAAATTTAATGATTCACAATCTCACTCAACAGGTTATTGTCTGCTGTTTCCCTACGCTTCTTCTTCTTCTTTATACCTCAATTCAATAGGGATGCCCCTGATTTGCAGGCAGTGACAACGATTCTTCAGAGGTGCATATCAATAGAATGTTGCAGATATTAAAAGAATTTTCAGCTGATCCTATCCTGAGTTCATACGTCATTGATGATGTCTGGGATTACATGGGGGCCATGAAGGTTTGTAACATCCAATTGATAACATATGCTATGGATGAGCTGGATTTACTTTAATGTTCTGTTGGAGATGATGAAAGGAAATCTTTCATGGTTTCCAAGTTATTAATTTGGTATGCTTCAAAATTTCAATCCCTTCCGTAGTTAAATGAAAGAAGGAACAACATAAATTGAGAAGAGATGAATGAAGATAGCTTCTAACAACAAAAAAATTTATCGCTCTTCCCTAGCTATTGCATGTTACCTGTTCTTTGAAAAATATTTTGGAGCATATAGAAGCTCAGTAGATTATTGTTCTTCAAAATGAGGTCATTAGCTGGCTGTTCAATGTACAAAGATAATGATAATATCAGTGTGTATGTTATTCTACTTCTTAATAAGTGTATTCATGTGTTTCATGACTTATATTAACATCTATTGCTTTTTGCTTTTCATTTTTCATACCTTACTGGAAACCTGATTGTTCTCATAAGTCAAATAACATTATTCAATTTTTGTTCTTCTCTCAAAGAAGTAAATGCATTACTGGTGCAAAGAGGAACTGCAGCAATTCGAGATAAGGTTGTCTCCATAAGTTTCATGGAGCCACCAGATGGATGGTCAATGGGTGTTTAATATTTTCTTAATCTGGCTGATACCTTGAATACATGTATTCTGCCTGAGAGAGTATGATACTTGCAGGATTGGAAGTGCATCATTCGTATGCTTCTCGCAGATAATCCATCGGCTGAGCTTGATGATGTAGATGCTACAAACTTGATTAGGCTTCTCCTTGCATCAACTAGAAAGGCAGTAGGTGAGAGGATAGTTCCTGCAACTGACAATAGAAACCCCCATCATACCAAAGCACAAAAGGTGACATAGTTTTCAGCTTTCCTTCTTTTTTTGGTCAACTATTGTCATTCGTGATTTTTCAGCGATCAGTTTTATTATATGTTTAATATTGATTTTGTTTTGTTTGTCAGGAAATATCTTATCATTTTCCTTGCAATATAATAGTTCTCAATTGCACTGAAGCAAACTAACCATTTTTTCTTTAACTACCAGGAAATGTTTGAAACCAGTAAGCGCAACATAACAGTTGCCATGATGAAGACTTATCCCCAGCTTCTACGCAAATTTATGCCCGACAAGGACAAAGTAGCGCCTCTGGTTGAAATTATTATTCACATGAATCTTGAGCTTTATTCTCTTAAGAGACAAGAACAGGTGGATGAATTTAAATAGCTTTGCTATGTTGATTAAACAACTTAGATTTACAATGCGTATTGGTAATATTGGGTTTGGTCTTTTGCAGAACTTTAGGGCCACTCTTAAACTTATGACAGAGGCCTTCTTTAAGCATGGGGAGAAGGATAATTTGAGAGCCTGTGTGAGAGCAATTAAGTTCTGTTCCACTGAGTGTCAAGGAGAATTGCAAGACTTTGCCCAAACTCAGGTCAAGGAGCTTGAGGATGAGTTGATTGCCAAATTAAAATCAGCTATAAAAGATGTTGTGGTATGTAGCAATGTTTATATTCTCTATTTTAGCATGAAGGCATGGGGATTGACATGCATTTGGTGCACAGAATGGTGGTGATGAATATGCGCTGCTTGTAAATCTGAAAAGGTTATATGAACTTCAGTTATCACACAAAGTTCCTCTTGACAGCTTGTATCAAGATCTTGTACACATTCTGCGGAGTTTCAGAAACATAGATGACGAGGTCGACATTCTCAATGTTGCCATTTTAGAATCATTGTTTTCCTAATATGCTTGCTGATAGTCAGCTGTGTGTGCCAAATCAGGTTGTCGGCTTTCTTCTGCTCAATATGTTCCTTCATGTTTCTTGGTGTCTGCACTCCATTTTATCCAGTGGAACAGTGTCAGAAACATCTTTATCTTCTCTGTTGGGGAAGCGTGATGCCTTGTTGGAAGAACTTGAGTATTTCATTCATAATCCCTTTAAACTTCATGGTGATGGTAGATCTAAAAATCAGCTAGCATATCGGGTAAGCAATCTCATTATAACGATTCTTGCCCTGTATCAACCTTTACATCTTTGCGTCCCTCCCTCTTGATGAGCTATGTCATTTTTATAGAAAAATATCAAGTTTGACTGTGTATGTGCATATTTCTTGGTAGGTCTGTGGTATGCTTGCAGATATCTGGTGTTTGTTCAAAAAAAACAAATTTGCTTTGACAAAGCTGGAAACATTAGGGTATAGTCCACATGAATTGATCATTGAGAAGTACTGGAGAATGTGTGAGCCACTGCTTGATGTTTCAGGTGACCTACTGAATCTCCTGTAATCAATTCCATATTGCATATCTGTATTTAACCAATAGCCTGAGAGTGAGATGCAGGCATATTTATGCATCATCACCTTTGAACTCTTTGCTAGGAGTTTTGGTTTAGTTTTAGTCCCACCTATTTTGAGTCATATTCTCTTTAGCTGGTTATTGTAATTTTTTTGGGAACATGATGAGTTGCAAAATTGCTTTCCAGCAACTTATTTCATCAAATGAATTGTTTTTCTGTCCTGCTTGGAGTCCAACTTCTTGAGTTTTCAATGTTCTTAAATGTGGATTTGTTTCTTTCATGAAAATTCCATAAATCATGTTTCATCTGCGGCTTTGTTGAGAAGGGAATCCATCCATTCCACATTCAAGTCCGGGAAGGGTTATTTTGTGTATTCTCTTGCGTAGGATGTGGATCATTCCAGATTAATGTAATGTTCTTTCTTTGGTATGAACTTGAACACTCCCCCCACACTCAAAATTTCTTAGGTTCTTTATCTAGGCTTGCATCAATATGTTTACTGCAAACATGGCAGTTTGTATTTGAACTCTTGCTTTCGTTCTTTATATGGTTTGCTTCCTTGTGCAGGATTGCTCATGCTTCACATTTTATGATCCCTCTTTTTGTTGTATTGATATTTGTGCATCTTGAAATATTACTTGATCACATTTCAAAAGAAACTGAAAAGAACTAGGACGTAAACCACATAATATACTGGATTGGCTGCCTGGAAATCTGGAAAGACAAATAACTTGGTGAAATCAAAGGTTTAGACAACTTTGTAATGTTGAAAGCAAGTTAAATGAAGAATCTACTCGTGTACATTTAAGAACTCAATTGAGATTCTTCAAATGTAAATACTTTTCAAAATTATTTTGCTGCTGTAAATATAGTGGTTTTTTAACTTGCCAGCTCATAGGTGCTCCACCTTGTCTGTTTCTGTTGAGTATAAGAGAAGGGTAATACAAAAAATAAGGAAGTTAAGTGTAATATAAACGAGGAGGAATGAATTCAACAGAACGTATGAGCGAAACTCCCTAGCAAAATGTACACAAGGCTAGAGGGAGGAAAATGTTCTCAACTTCACATCCATCTTTCACATGGTAGCCCTAGAAGATTTGCAACCTAACACCCAAAAAATAGAAGTTCCCAACTTTGACCAGCTTAGATAGGACCTAGCCAACCAACCTCGCACCTTGCAATAGTATCTGCCCAGCGAATTCCAATTGTGGCATTCGGGCAGCCCAATTGAAAAGCACTGCTCCATGTGAGGATTACCAGATTTTAGTCAGGGGAAGGTCACTAATAGAAAGAAGCGACTTGGGTCGATCACTAAATCTTCAGACAAATTTTAGTGGTGTTTCTTCTCGAGCATCTATCATGATGATTCCGCTGCTCTCTGTTGTATGGTTGTCATTATGCGTAGAGATAAAAAGCTTGGTATTTTTTGTTATTTCTGCTTCCATTCTTGTCATATATTGGTTCATCTCATGTGGCAAGCAAGCAATTTCTTCTCCCATGATGGCCCAACTGTTCTCCATCGTCTGTATTTGTGTCATCATGGTTGTAGCACAGAAGATCAGGGCCAATTTGTTAGAGTAAAGAGTTGGGTAATGCAGAAACTTAGGAAGATGAGTGTAATATAAAACAGGAGGAATGAATACAATAGAAAGAATACAGGAATGAAAACCCATTAAGGTTTACTCTTGCCTCTTCAACCTATGCTTCCACAACTATTGGTTGCCCCTCTCTGCATATGAGGTAAGAATGTGATTCTACTTAGTTCCACTTAGAAATCCCACAATGAAGGTAATCACCTCCCCCCCACCCCCCATGCTAATCACTAATCGCAGATTAAAAAAAAATGTTAACTGAACCTCCTAATTATTTTCTCTACCTAAACTAATTTTGTTCCCTTTGATTACTCTTCTGTCAAGAGTAGACTATCCAATGCCCTTGAGTTTCCTTTTCTCTATCAGTTTCGCACCCCCAACACCATGGACCCATGCGCTTTAAAACTGCAGGGGCCCAACAGGTGGCTTGGACCATCATTTTCTCCAGTTTCATGTTTGTAATCACATTTGCTAATATTTCTCTATAGCATTCCTATTGGTTTACCTATAAACTTTCCTCTAATGTTTCATGTATGCCTGTTTCTTCAAAGTGCTTGTTTAGTACACTTTTTGTGTGTGCTTGATCTTTGATATATGTTCTTCTGTAGAGTTTTTCTTTAAACCTCTGTATCACTGCAGATGATGCAGAAGATGAAGAAGAAAACAAAGAATATGTAGAGGAGACTAATGCAGACACGGTTATGTTTGCGCTGGCAAAATTAGTGGCTACTGATTCAGTTCCTAAGGTTGCTTGACCTTCTTTTTTTCCTTCAAAAAGTTATTTATAAGTTTTAGTATATTAGTTAAATTGAATCTGTAAGCTGATTTATATGCGTTAACATATTCATCGTTTGCTGTTAATTCCTGATACATTTGTCAATTGTTAGGGAAACACTAAAGCTATGTTAAAGCTAAAATTTGTTTGGCACTTGCATGATTATTCACCATGAAGTTCATGAAGGTGTTCTGACTGCAGGAGCATCTTGCCCCAGAGATCATTTCTCATTTGGTGAACTATGGTGCGAGTGTTGGCGAGATTCTTAAGCATCTTCTCACTGCCTTAAAGAAAAAGGGGGATACTTCAAATATTCTTTTAGAAGCGCTGAAAAGAGTAAGTCCTTTTTTTATCCACTACTCTTCTGTTAGTTCTTTTCCTTTAATTTTTAGATTTCCTTCTGTGGATGTTAATGGTGATATGAACTATCTCAAAATTTTCAACTTTTTTTTTTGTGGGGGGATGGAAGGTGAGGGTATATAGATGGATTAGCAGGATTTCTATATGGTCCAATTAAGATACATAATGGAAAAGTTAATGAGTCATAGCTTCATGGATCAAATATTCTGTAATTATGGCTATCTGACAGTATTTATGTTGTTCAACTAGGCTTACCAAAGGTATCTGGTAGCAGTTTCCTCTGGCAGTGATGAACAGTCAAGCAAGACATTAAAGGAATGTAAAGATCTTGCTGCTCGGTTGTCTGGCTCGTATGTTGGTGCTGCTCGAAACAAGTATAGAGCTGAAATTCTGAGTATTGTCAAAGAAGGTGTCAATTATGCATTTTCACAAGCTCCAAAGCAGCTGACATTCCTTGATGGTGTGGTGTTGCATTTTGTTTCTAAACTTCCTGCTCCCGACATACTTGATGTGTAAGAGTTCCTACTTTCAATTTTATCCACATTGAAGAAATACAAAATTAAGTTGTTATTATTACGTTATGAAAGTACGAATGAACAAAGTGGATGATTAATTTTGGGATATTATAAATCAGGTCTTTTAATTAGTACACGACACTTGTATCTAACATGTGTCCAGGTCACTGAGTGAAAACCTTTACCAAAAAATATAACTAATTCATGTGCTCGACCAAGGTTTATGAGGTATTATTATTGTCCGTGGTACCTGTATTTTGTAGAAGATGTTGATGATGGTGCTACATATTCTTCAATTTTGATTTCTTGATGATTATTTAATTAAAAAAAAAAGGGCAGTGAACAGACGGAGATAAATAAATGACAAATTAACATATCATCCTTCCAAATGCCGCCTTCTAGTTGATAAATGAATGATAACTGGAGGAAAACACAGTGTCTTTATAAATACCCATCAGTGAAATTTTCAAAAGTGTACTAGATGCGTAAAACTGCACATGGAACTTCCATTTATCATCTTATATCATCTTACTTTGGCTCTTGTCCTATCCCATATATTTGATGTGCATGCTTAAGGTGTCATATTATAAGGTGTTTCTTGCCCTTTTTTGGATTGTTTTCTTTAATCTTGGTTTTGTTATTTGGCTAGTTTGAGAGGAGTTGAGAGAAGAACTGAAAATGTGAGGACAGATGAAGATCCCAGTGGATGGCGTGCCTATTACACGTTTCTAGACACCATTCGCGAGAAATATCTGAAAAATGAGGCCGTAAAAGGTAACTTTGCGTCCCCTTTTTTCCCAGCTATCTTTCTAAAATGCACGTCTTCCCAAAGTATGCAGTGAATGTGATCTCTAGATCTTCCTAACTGAGGGGTTATCCTCCTTGTGTTAATGGAGTAAACCCCACCCCAAAAACCCGAACCATAGTGAAGCAATGGTTTGAGGATAAAGATGAACCCATTTACAATATCTCAAAACCAGGTTTATGTCCTTTAGAGGGGAAAAACACCCACATTCAGCAACCCACTGTTCATTTATTGTTATGGTGTGCCTGGAGCGAATGCATTTCAATAATTATTATTTTATTTTACAAATATCCATTGCATTCCTATAACTCTTTTGTAATTTTTTTAAATTATGTACAATTTTGAAATCAAATTATTATTTTCTGAAACAAAAAATGCACTTGATAAGCTGAAGAATATACAATATTATTATTTAATCTAAAATGCTGGTGTAATTACAAACGTTAAATTAAATATATCTATAGTGGAAATCTGTAATTATTTAAAATGTTAACCTGAAAATTAAATATAAAGATAAATAAAAGAAATAATAAAAGTTATGTGAATTCTCAAATGGGGCTAATAGAAGGTTTTTTGAGGGATTTTTAACTTTTAGGGGTATATGACTAGAGATGCCATTACTTTTACAATTTTCTCCATGCTACACTTTCCATTATTACTATTATTATTGTTCTTTTATTTTTTTATTTTTTATTTTTTTTCATTTTGAGTGTTTGTTCATGTGTTCCATGCTTACTTCCCAAAGTCGATATGTGTAAAGTTGCAGATGTTAAAGAAGGCACAGCTGTTAGACGGCGTGGTCGTCCACGCAAGCAACATAATCTACAAGGAAAAAGGCTTTTTGATGAGCAAAGTTCCAGTGAAGAGGAGGATTCAATCAGTGGTTCCGATCAAGAAAGGCAAGAGGATGAAGAGGATGCACCTTTGATACATTCGATCAGAGCTTCATCCAAGCTAAAATCGTTAAGGATTTCTAGGGAAGAAAAAAGGGGCCAAACAAAAACAGTAGATGGTGTCCGATCAACTGAGGAGTTGGCAACCCCCAAAACTTCAGGTAACATATAAGTACATTTCATTCTATGCTAGAGGATTAGTAGAATGGTTAATTGCCTTTTAAATATACAAGAAAAGTTGATTTATGTGCAAGTGTTCAATATACTTGTAAGCAGAGGTAAATTATTGGGATAATTGCAGAAACTACCTCAAAGGTTTAACATAATCTAAAACATAAAAATAAAATTCAGCTCTCTTTCAAAACTTACAAACACCACCTCTGGCAATTGGTTTGTGCCAGAGTAGATATTTGTGAGTAATACAACTTGGAAGGGGAAAACTATTTTTCTTGAAATAGGTGAAACCGCAAGGGTAAATCTTGTAATTTGGCTGTAAGATTTAGAAAATGTCACTTAAGGACAGACTTCTTCATTTACGCTCATGCTTTCATCGTTGCATAATCTCTAGCAGCATGTCCTTGCCTCTTGCATTTCTTTAAATGCTTTTAACTGTTGGGCTTTTGTTTTCTAAATAAAAGTATTTTTCATCTGGGACTGATTCCACAGCTAGTAGCACAGCCACACTGTCTGATGCAGTAATATCAGTGTTTGCATTGGGGACAATTATATCCTCTTTTGCCCTTCTCTTCTGATATCTGAATATTGAGATAGTTGATCACAATTTATATTGCCTTATGTCTTTAGTAGACATACTAAATTCATTTTGACATTACAATTTTCTGGGTCTAGGCGCTTCCAGTTAGCAAACAATCAAACCAAGCTTAAGCAACACCTGCCCTGAAGAGTTGGGATTGCACTCTGTCGTGTAAATTATCAAGTAACTCAGTAACTGTTTCCTTTGCCTTCTGTGTATTTTCTTCTCCCCTGCCGCCTTTTGCCTTTATGTAAGATGACTGTACTAGTTGTAAGCACCCTATATCTTCATTTGTTAGCTTTCTAATTCTTTTTTTGTGTTAACTTCAACGCAATCCATCTTCTAACCCTTGCTAGCTGATGATAACAGGCTCCTAAAGGAGCTATCATGGAGTTAAAATGAGATCCTGAGTTCTATTCCGCACGTATGTGAGCGTACTAAAAACAGGGTCAAGATTAATATTTTTACTTGATTTCTTATTATAATTACTGTGGTCCAGCATTCAATAGTTATAATAGGTTATTCTTAGGGAGCCGTTGATAATGCAGGTTCGCTAGTCACTCATAATTTTCGTGAAATACTCAGAACTAGCATTTTCTTGTAGTCCTTTTGATTTATGAAGTAATTAGCACAAATGGAAATTGCATACTTTAAAATTGATGTAACAGCCAAAGTTCATACCCCCCCCCCCCCCACCCAGTGTTCAAGCGCAAATTTTGACTTGGACCTTGGCTTGATTTGCTCTTCTCTGCTTACTTTCTTTGTAGACTGATTCCAATCTTTATAAACTCGGGGGAATAGTAGGGCTGTTAGTTTTGCTGCTTCAGGATCATTAATGGCTTTACTCTTTTGATACATTATTAATATACTGCAAACTTCACTGTTATTTATCCATGTACCTTGGTAAAGATGGATTTAGCACTAAAATGTTCCCTTTGGATTTCTAAATTGTCTGTAATTTTGGTAAATTTTATATTATTTGGCGTTCAATTTAGTGCCAGAGGATTCAACTTCTTTTTTCGTTTTCTTTATATTTTCCTCTTGCAATATTTCTGTTATATTACAAGCAAATAAATAATTAACTCTAAGTAATTAAATAATTGCAAATATCCGCACCTAATGCATATCCGAATTGTATGATTTACTCTGTTCGGGTGCATTATAGGTTAACTGGGTAACTTTTCAACTTAATATCGAAAATCTTTATGCTGATGACGCTAACAAAAGATAATATAAAATAATATAATAGTACAGCCCCCAAGCAATTATTGAAATTATATTACTTTTGACACTTTCAATTAAAATAAATGTATTACATGCAATAGTAGTTTCTAAGTAATTTTATTTGCTATGTATAAGCCATTCTCAGTTTTCTTCGTGAAAAATTTCTCATGTCCTAAAAAATATCATTCCCAAATATATTTAACAAAATATTTGTGGGATAATTGCAAAAAAAGCTCTACCTCATATTGTAATTTAGTTACTTTTTAAAAATTACTGGTTAATGAATGAACAATTCAATGCATTCTGAACTTTCTTATTGTAATTTGATTGTATGGTTTCCGAGCTCGACACCAACAAATATGGTGGATTTCTTGCAAATCAATATATATATATATATGTATATATACTAAAAATGCATGTACTTATTATATATTAAATTTATATCTTTAGTTCTCAACCATTATCAAAAGCCATATTATCAAAATCATTCTTGATTAAGTGTACTGTGGAAGTGCGTTTGAACTTTACTAAGCCGTATTATTAAAATTTGGGTTTTGAACTTCACAAGACATTATCAAAATTTTATGAGGAAATCATCGGTGCATGGAATTGATAAAATATAAAAGGCTTATGCAACAATCCTCTATACTTTAAAATGTAAGACAATTGCAGAAAAAGGGTCAAAATCATGCATTGTTTTATAATTATCTTAATAATTTTATGTTTGCCTTTTTCTTTTTGAAAAGCCTTGGTAAAGAAATAATTCTATTGTTTAATTTCATAACCATAAAGTGAAAATGTTATGGAGTATATGAAAAATTATTTAAAATACATTATTGAAACTAGATATTCGCTCATGCAATGCACGGAATATAATATATTTTACTATATTAAGAATTTATAATGAGATTATTTTTATTTTTATAATAAAAATGCACATAACCTATTATTTATGTCAATTATAAAAATAATTTTCAATTTAAAACTATAGTTTGTTATATTACATTGTATCTTTATTTCTTTAAAATTAATTTTATTAAATAATAAATTATATGATATTTGAGAGTGAATTTCACATTGTTCCTGAATTGAAAACAAATATTTTAATTTACTAAAAATTGAATAATAAATTATAATATTATTAAATAAATGTAATATTATAACTTTTTTTTAAAAAATAATATATATTTTTAATTTAAATTCATTTAAAATTTAATATATGCTATTTATTCAAATCCATAATACGTATCAGAATTTAAGAAATAATGAGTCAATTCATAAAAAAACTATATTTCATATTTTAAATATAATTATTCACTTTAATATATATATACAATATTGATGTCAAATTAAAGATCACAAAAAAAAATTGATATATCAAAGGTGAAATATGGATTTAAAATGAAAAAGATATTCTGAATATTTTAATTTTAGAGAAAAATACAAATTAAAAAGAAAGAGAGTAGAAGACATATATCATTTATTTGTTTAAACAAATGTCACTTATTTGTGAAGATACATGTCAAGAAATCTGCATTCTTTTATATTATATTTTACATTATAGAAGGAAGAAGGATGTTAACAGGTTAACTCTATTATATAGGAAAACAATAAGATTACATAAAAGCTACAAAAAAGACTAATAGACCAATATTTTTTCCAATTTCTAATAATCCCTTACAATTTTTTGTTAAGAAAAATGATAATTACATTTTAGTTGTTTTTTTTTTAATTTTATCCAATAAATTCATTAATATAATTTGAATTACATGATTTGTCAAAAAAAAAAAATATATGTATATATATATATATATAAACATTGAACATAAATTTTTCATGATACTCAATTTTAAATAACCAAAGTGTTCTATATTAATTTTTATTATGTATTGCCAAATAAAGGGAGTATATGCTACAAAAATGTCCAATTTAGCACTGTCTGAAAAATATTTTATTTGATAATTTAATTAAGAAAGCTATCATATCAAGACACTTTATTTAAAAAAAAAAAAAAAAGTTTGTATGTAAGTGTGTGTATTGAGACTCGACTTTGGCGACAAGCCTTTTTAAGTTTTATTTTTTTAACCCAAAATGTGTCACATATATATTTAATAGCATCTTTTAACAAAATATTTGAGAATTTATTTTAACATTATATCCAAGAGTTTAGTTATGAAAGTATAATTGTTTATATATTTAAGTATTAGTCCATTCAATCCATATTTTAATGACACATCTATATCTATATTAATAAAGAGTATTTAATAAATTATGATTATTAAAAAGGCTTTGAACTTATGTTAAACTTCACTTACATTAAAAATTGTATTTATTGCTGGATCTTATGCAATAATGTAATTATTGAACTTTATTTCAATGGAATATTAGTATTTTGCTACTGATTAATTTCCTAACAAAAAAAAAAAAATTGTTCTATTTAGATTTTTCCAAGAAAAGACATTTAGGGGGAATGTATTCCTCAGACCAAACTTTAGAATCAAATTAAACAAAAATCCCAAACCTTAGGGGCATAATAGTCTATTCATGAATATTATTCTCTATTGAAGCAGGCTATCTTCATACGCTACCGCGGCGTACGGTAGCATCATGTGCCCGCTCCATGGTGCACTATTTATTGTTATAAAAATAGAAAAGGAAAATAAAATTGAAACGATTTGAGCATTGCGCTCCAGTCCCCTCTCAAATTGGTTCTACTCTGCGTTTTCTCGAATTCACCGTGCTTCGCTCCTCTCAAGGGTAATTCTGATTCGTTTTCTTACATTTTTTGAGATTTTTTAGACAAACTTAGGGTTTTGGTAGTGTTTAATTCCTTTTTTTTTTTTTTCTTTTTCTTCTTCTTCTTCTTCGTCGTATTTTTGCTGTTGTTGTTGTTGCAGGAAGCTTCCTTTCGATTTTGCTTGTTTATACTCATACAGAACAAGAAAATAAAGAAGAACATACTTGCATGTAAATGCACTGAGAAATCATGCATGTTTTTCTGCATATATTTACATGCTTTGTGTGTTTTGTGTGTGCGTTTGGAATTTCGTTCTTCTTTAAAAGAGTAGTTATGAATAATGTTGTGCTTACAGATTTCAAACAATGAGGGCATCAAATGAAGCGTCCACCAGCACTGAGCTAACAAACGCTTTATTTAGAAGCCGGCCTGATGCGGTGAGTTTAGAGAAATGGCATTGATTCGATCTGGTAGCTCTTACATTAGTTATTAAGTCATTCTTTGTTCATTGTTAAATGCCTTTTAAGCTTTCCTTTTGTGATTTTCATGGGGGGACTTATTCCTGCTCATTCTTTTCACGATGAAGTGGTTATGTGGATCCTTGCCATGTGGTTGGAAGATATAAAATAAAGAGCGTGGATTGTGATACAAAAAAAAAACATTGGTTGTGCTCAGTTACTGTGGGCAGTCTAAATTGCCAGGGGATGAGTTTTGTGCTTTCTTCATATGTTTTCCAACTCGCTGGGACAGATTCCTTCCTCTTATTCTTTGAGTTGAGACTATTAAATTAGTTATGCTAATGACCATGTGCTGTATTTCATGAAGGTACTTGATTTAATTGCTGCTGTAAAAGGGCTGCACGAGCTTAGTCCTCAACAGCTTGGCAAACTAATGAGGGACTCTGGGAACAGTATTGTTCGGCACGTTGCTGAAGATGGATCAAACATACAGGTCTATAGGTTTTCAAGAATTTAATACACAGCAGTTTGCTATGTTATTTAAGCTCTGATATAAAGAAATTGGTACTACATGCTTATTGCAGGTTGACTTGGAAAAATTTGCAAGGTATCTCCCTCTTCATCTTATGGCAGTGATTATGGCTTGGGAAAGGGATAGGTCCACATTCAAGTACTTGTTGTGTGGAGTTCTTCTGTTGCATTCCATGTGTGATCTTGCATCTCGGGTGCCCAAGATTGAGCAGGTTAATAGGTTATCACATTCAATGTATTTGTTTATCACATTATGCAGCTAATGGTGATGGAAGTTTTCTTAATTTGGCCAAGTTTTCTTTTATTTTTTATCATTGAACATATGAGCAGCCTAAATGTTATTGACTTGGACCACCTGGTTTCTTCATTGGAAAAGTTGTAATATTGTTCCTCTTAGCTAAATTGTTTCCTCTATTGCATCAGCACCATTCTGCTATATTCCATTTTTGCTTGAGAATTCTCCTTAAAATTTCCTTGTTCTCAACTTTTGGAGATTTCATAAGATATCTTATGTTTGATGAAGAGCCTAGCATTGTATCAGCAAACTTATCCTGTTTGCTGAAGGTTCAAACAATATCTGACGAGTTCATTTGGTTTATAAACCCTGAGATGATACTTTTCCTGCATATTTTCTCTAATTTTAGCTGGTTTCTTTTCCTAAGAATGTTGCATAGCCAGAACTTCATGAGTTCATAAATTCATTATTGGTCTGTATGTAAGGTTATCAGAAGCAAGATATCCTTTACTATGTAACGCTTTTGCTTCTTGCACTTTTCACTGCTCTTTCTAGTTTCTCAAAAATCCAAGAATGTTCATTGGTCTGCGTGTGTCATGATGTGCCAATACATCCTCCCTGGGACCCATAGTTCATACATCCTCATATGTTTCCTACAGATATTGCTTGATGATGTGAAAGTATCAGAACAGCTTATTGACCTGGTTTTTTATCTGCTTGTTCTCCTTGCTGCATACAGACAGGTTATTTTCATATTTTTAAATATGTTAGCTGCCTTCGCTTTTTTGTGTGGATGTGAACTGATTGCATTGTCTTTTTTAGGAAAATAACGCAATCCCAAATGATATGGTCCTCTTGCACTCAGCCCTGGTTGCTTGCGGTCTAAAGCTGTTAACAGTTATTGTTTCTTCACAGTACCAAGAGGTTGCTCAAGTTTTGACTGCATATTACAAGGTAATATTTTTGAGTTCTTTGGATATTGGGGAAAAAACTGGATGGGATTTTAGCAATCTAAGAAGAAGTTTTAACAAAAAATATTTGTGTTAGTTTGATTTATATCTCTCTTACTTTGACTGAATTTCGATTCTGTCTTTGTAACTTACTGTTATTTCAAAATGCTGTTCAATGATGCCGTAGCTTAGCATGTGAATTGGTGGCAGGTGGACATATTTATGGATTCTGCTTTTGCTGCTGTTTGCATGGATGTTAAATTTCTGCAAACCAAACTGTCTGCTGAACTGGACGAGTCCTCTGCAAACACTTCCCCTACCGCTGAAGAGACTTTGAACCACCTTTGCCAGCAGTGTGACTCCTCCCTGCAGTTTCTGCAGTCTTTATGTCAACAAAAATTGTTCCGAGAATGCCTTGTTAAGAGCAAGGTTTGTAGTCTCTTCTCTTTCATCTGATTTGTTTTCACTGCCCGAAAGCATTAGGATTTTTTATGGTGTCTCATGTAGTGAAGACATTTAATCTGCTTGGGGAAAGTTGCGGTGGAAACTTCTGGTCTTGCATACCTTAATTCACTCACTGACTACTTTTAAGGGTGCTTAATCTAGATGACCTGATTTATTTTTGTCTGAAGAATATCTTGGTCTGCCTGAATGACTTCATTTTGTTTATTACCACTTCAAGTTAGGGAAAAATTGTTATTAGCTGCAGAAGAATGTAGCAATATATGCTGTAGTGAGACAGCGAGACTATTTATTTTAGATCTCTATTAGCTATTTTGATATTTCAAGACATCATTAGTGGCATTGTTGCAAGTCCATTGAATTTACTGCATGATGATTATCAACCATATCTTCTTGAGAAAACTCTATTACTATTTCAAGTTGCGTCAATAAATTCCTTTCAGTTTTATCTTGTTGGTTGATCTCAAATCTCAGACTTGCATTCAACTTTGTTCTTTCCTGATTATTTCCTCTTTTGTGGATTTTTTTGTTAATGAACTACAGGAGTTGTGTGGCAATGGAGGTGTTCTTGTTCTGGTTCAGGCTGTTATGAACTTAAAGATATCTCCCTCATTCAGTTCATCCCCGTATATGGCTTCTGTCTCTCGGCTAAAGTCTAAAGCTTTATCTATTGTGAGTTCATGTCTAACTGAAGTTAGTGGATATGGCCATCCATATTCCAATAGCCTTTAAATTCTTGTCATCTTCAGATTCTTTGTGTGTGTGTGTGTTGTGCATTCAAGACCGTTAGCCTTCAGGAAACTGCAACTTCTTCTCCTGCAGCTTTTATGCCTTTGTGAAGCGGAAAGTGTATCCTACCTGGATGAGGTTGCCAGCAACCCTGGAAGCCAGGATTTGGCGAAGTCTATTGCACTTGAGGTCTTGGTTTTAATTTTATGTTTCCCTTTGCATTTTCTGACATTACTTCTAAAGACAAATCTATTTTTGTGTTATGTTGAAATAGAAAAGCATTCTTCTGGAATTTATTAGATCTGATGTTCAATAAATGTTGAAAAGGAAGCAGGATTTGTACTTCACTAATGAAATAATCTGAACTGTGTGTTGCAGAATTCTCACCTTGAGAATGCCCAAATTCTCCACATTCACACTTTTATTTCATATTTCCACTTCTTATTTCCTATAATTCCAGTGTATTGTAAGCAGATAGAAATTGTATTATGTGCTAGATAAACACGTGTGCTGCATTTTAGAGAACATAGTTCCTTCTATTCATGATTATCATTCTTTCCTTCACAATTTCTTAATGTGTGTCCGTTATTGACTCTATTATCCCTAAGTGGTATTGTGGGCATTTGGTTGTCTAGGTTCTTGAATTACTGAAGAAAATGTTTGGTATAGATTCGGAACAGTCAAATGCTTCCTCTGAGGTAATCTATCCAAAAGGGCAACTGGAACTGAATGCAATGCGCCTGGCAGACGTTTTCTCTGATGATTCAAATTTTCGATCATTTATCATGATAAACTTTGTAAGCTTTCGTCAGTATAGTTACATATAACTTTAAATGCTGTTGCACTGTTTTTTTGTGATTTCTATTGGTTTATTGGGCTTGTCTGTTATGAAATTATCTTTATATTTGATGATTAAATGCCCAATACGTTCAAGCATGACACCTACAGATTCAACATTTGAAGAGACAACCTTTTCCTTGGACAATTATCTTTGTTAATCACAAATGCCTTATTTGCTCTCAGACAAGGAGTTGCATTGGATACACTACATAGCACACATGCCTGAGAATTCTTCTATCCATCCAAACAATGATTATGTGCTCGAAGAGACTTTTGGGATAAAATATAGGTTTGAATAAATGAATGTTGATTAGTGAATGTAACTTTTGAATGAAAAGAAGGATGGTTTGTACCATAACAGACTTGGCAGTCACCTAGTTACTTCTCTTGTCTAAATTGGTTACATAAATAAAACATATTTTCCCTTTTCTTTGCAACAGTTAATCTGGTCTTGCATTTATGTCATGAGCAAAAAATGCCTGATATAGTAGTGAAAAGTCTGAACTCAAGTCAACTGAAGAATGGAATAAAGAGGACCAAATCACTCACCAAATGTCTGTAAATTACTTGGGACATTTCATTGTTTGATTATTTTCAATAAATGTTGGATTAAGTGACAGTATGTTTGAATGATTATCTGTGTTGCTGATGACCTCGCACGTAACGGGAATGCGCTTCAGTTATGATGATGATCATGATTTTCAATTGAGCTCGTTAAATTTCTTGCTTAAAATTATCTTTACTTGAATTTAATTTAATTTGTTCAGAGAAATTTCTGATGGTTGGTTATAAGATTGTATTCTCTATTATTATATGATGATAAATATTTTCATTGTGGCCTTGTGTCATGTTCCCAAACTTATCGGAAATTGGTCTTCGATGTATGCCCGTTACTTTGTTGTTCTTTAGCAATTGGAAAAAAGTATTTTTATTATCTCTTAACTGTCTCTTTCGATGTGTTCAGAGGGAAGCTTTAGCTGCTATATTTCTATGTCCGCATGGAGAATTTTTATCTAGCTGGTGTTCGTCTGATCTTCCAGTTTGTGAAGATGATGCATCTTTGGAGTACGTATTATTTACAGCAGCTGGATGGTTTGAATTACTCTTTCAGTGAATTTGTGACAAAATGAATTTAGATGACGTTGTTCCTTGCAGTGTACCTCGGGCATCGTACGCCCATCAGAGGACATCTTTATTGATTAAAGTGATAGCAAACCTTCATTGTTTCGTTCCTGATGTATGCCAAGGTAAATCAGTTTTAAGTGCCTGGTTTCCATCTGGCTATTTTATTTGATATTCTCGTATAACTATTAAGCTTTGTTTTATTCCCAGATGAGAAGGATCTCTTTCTCAACAAGTTTGTTGGATTCGTACAGAAGGAATCTCAGAAACTGTTGGATGGATTTTTATCTACCTCAAATGCTGAGAGAACTACCACAGTTGGCAAGAATTTATGTATAGCTACTCATAACTTGTGCCTCACTGAGTTGATGGAATATGTGTATTTATTAATGAACCTTTTGTGTGTAGGTTCACTGTTAAGTCATGCAGAGTCTTTAGTTCCACGATTTTTAAATGAAGATGATGTGCAACTGCTAAGGTAATTTGAATTAATGCCCACCATCAATGCTGAATTCGAGCAACAATTTTTTTCTGTTCATCTTATTAGCCTGTATTTTTGGGTGATGGAATATTCTAGCAAATGCGTTTCTGCTTGGTATAGACATACTTTGCTGCCCTCACTCTTCATAATAGTCCACTTCAAACTGCTCATTGTTGTTATGTATTCAAATACAAAACAATCTTCTGTGCAGGTTATTTATCCGTCAGTTCGAGTCTCATATGGTTCCTGCTATATCTAAAGATCATCTAGCCCAAGTAATACCTTCTGACTTCAGTATTTGTTGTTACAATATTTTCCTAGAACATACCAAGTATGTCTATTCTCTTTATTTGTGCCCTTGTTTCTCTTCTACAGCAGTTGTGAAAATTGTCAGTTTGTGCCACCTGATGATCAAACTACACTACCTGAAAATTTAGGGAAGCATTTTGAGTAATCTGTGTTGTGATGATAAAATCAGCTGTTGCTGCTCATTGAATGTAGTCTTGTAGTCTAAATAATACATAGCACAATAAATAATGAACATATATCAACCAAATACAAGGTTTGTTACAAAAGTAATTTACTAGGTTGTGGCCAATTCACAGAGACTATACCTCAGTTTGTTTTGTGAATTGCGAATACCCTCTTGACTTTATGTTGATATAGTTTGTCTCCATTTTACAAATTGCATGTGCCATCTATTGCCTTATGTCAGTATCAGCGATACCTGAAATGTTGGCATTATACAAGAAAATATGAGAACATTCTGATATTTTTAACAGGCAACCACTTTGTGAGCTCTCTATGATGACATAATCTCTTATATTATGGCGAACAGTGTATTCATGCTGCATTTTGGTTTCGAATTATTGTTGTTTTCTTTGGCTATGTACTTTGTGCGTCAGATCCATGCTTTCAAGAGATACCCATGTGATCATAAATGGTCTTGTTTGCTCAAACTGGTTCCTTGCTACTTTGATGCCTAATTTGTTCTGAATTTCTCCTGATGTTTCTCAATTGGCTTAGGATGCTCAAATTAGAGGGGTGCATTCTTCCCCCTTACATAGAGAAGTAGCCCAAGATCATTGCAATAATGATGTCAAAATGGAAGAAGGTATGCAGGACATTGCTTCCCGAGAAGTGGACCAATTGGATGTCAGCAGAACTGGAAATGATCAATCTATTGATGAGCAGAAAAAATCTGGGATGATTGAACAAGATAAATCTAATGGGACCTCTATAAATTCAAGAGAAAATGAGAGGGACACTCGCGCTGTTGAAACCAGTGGGTCAGATTCCAGTCCCACACGAGGAAAGAACCCTATTGATCGGATGGATATCGATCACATCAAAAGAAGTGGTTTTGAAGACACTGTGGAGGAGGAAAAGTCCGATGCTATACATTCTGATGAGAAGCAGCAACGGAAACGCAAGCGAACTATAATGAATGATAAACAGATAGCACTAATCGAATCTGCACTTGTAGATGAACCTGATATGCACCGTAATGCAACCTCACTACGATTATGGGCTGATAAGTTGAGTCTTCATGTAAGTATAAGTATTTTTTATTGGTTATGTGTTCCTTCATATTATTATTCTCTAAGGATTGACTAGTAATGCCTCATTTGTATGTTCTATTCTCTATGAAGTTCATTTTTTTCTTATCCTTTCCCAGGGTGCTGAAGTTACTACTTCCAGGCTTAAAAATTGGTACACGAAACTCATTTCCTGTTCTTAAATATATTCATGTTTTATCATGTGATTATAGTTAATTGTTTATAGAAGTGTTTGCTATGCTCACTTGTCAAATTCTAGGTTCCTAGATGTGAATGTTGTGAACTCATTCATATTACTGTTCAGTTCTTGCCGTATGGGGCTCTTCTTTAATTCCATGTTTTATATAGTATAAGTAATTTTAATCCAATAATTTGCAGATTCAAGCATTTTGTCAATTCTGACAGTATTTTTTGTAATGGTCCTTGATATGTAAAGTGCTAGTAGTCTAAAGATAGTTATACCCCCCCCCCCCCCCCCAAACACCATCCTGCAGTAGTGGTAAATAATGGTACAATGTTTATTCTTTCTTCTCTTTGTTATGCGCAGGCTTAATAATAGAAAGGCTAGGCTAGCCCGTGCTGCCAAAGATACTCGTGTATCGTATGAAGGGGACAGTCTTGAAAGACAGGGGGGCTCTGGGCATTTTGATTCACCCCGGAGTCCTATGGATGATGCTCATATCTCACTGGCTGCAAGAGGTAGCATTGGGGATGAGGTTGCAGCCACAGACAGTGCAGCGACAGTTACTGGAGATGAAGACTTGGGGACTTCTGATATTGTAAGATCGGGCCCGTACTTTGACCCTGGGCAATCTGTAATGGTTTTAGGCAAGAATGGAGAGGAGGTTGGGAATGGAACAGTATTTCAAGTTCGTGGAGATTGGTGTGGGACCAACTTGGACCAATTGGGGATTTGCGTTGTGGACATCAAAGAACTATTGATAGATAGATTTTCTGATCTTCTGCATCCGGTGGAAGCCACAGGCAATTCGTTTTTTCAGGCTGAAAGAAGACTTGGTTTGATGCGAGTATTGTGGGACCTAAATAAACTTGTCCAGTTGCCACCTCTATGAATTGAAGGAATGATGCCACAAAGGATCTGGTAAGAGCTACTATTTGCTTTAAATACGATCTTTGCCTTCAGTTTAGGCTTTTTTCATGCTTTATGGCCTAAACAACATATACAGTAAGGGCGTGCTTCAGATTTTCAGAATTTATAGGTTGCAATGAGTGTATCCATAACCTTGTGGGTAAAGTGAAGACGAGTTGGAGTTGGTTGTGTCAGGCTTGACTTTCGAGCTCAGCTCAAGCTTGATCGGGAAATTAGAGACTCGAGCTTGACCCTAGCTCAATGCCGACTCGATAAAGTTGTTTTGATTACCTATACAAATTGTCTAAACTTATTGTAATTAAATTAAAAATGCTCTATAAAGCTCGTCCAGGCTCAATCTCTTAAAAAATATTTATCTTGTAACTAAATATATTACGGGTGAATTAGTAAAATATCTTAGCCTTGACATGGCTTGCGAGCTTATTGGGCTGAAGCTCAAGAGCGAGGTCAACTCAGTTGACTAAATGTCGAGATTGGGCTTTTCTTAGCCCAATCCTGAGTAATTCACTAGTTGGTGCAGCTCCCCTTTTATACTTCTTTCATTGTGCAGAGTGGCGCGTGTGTGTCATGCCTTAACAGCTGTGGATGACCTGGTAAAACAGAAGTGCCCGAGTTGAATGGCTGTTGTAAAAAGATCGATGAGGGCGCGTCTTTGTGAGCTGACAGCCACTTGACATACGAGAGCAATGAAGAAATTGAGGGCCATGGCGTTGAACTGGAACCCATAATTCAGAAGTAAATTTGATGATTACTGTAATGTCAACCTATTTTAGAAAATTCAATTTTGGTCTTTTAACGCTGTCGGTTTATGTACAGATATGATTCACCTGATTCTCTCATCTTTACCTTCTGTTTCAAAAATCTGAAGTAGCTTCAAATTTTCAGAACTTCTAAACCATGGTAGAAAGACTACTGTCTTGTAAACTTAAGGCCCTGCAATTGGACATTGGAGGTGCATACAGAGCTTAATCTAAATTTCTCCATATCAACGGCATTGTTCTCAAGTGCTCTTGCCCGTGCACTCATCAACAAAATGATGTTGAAAGAAATATCTTAATCTAAATTTCTCCATATCAATGGCATTGTTCTCAAGTGCTCTTGCCCGTGCACTCATCAACAAAATGATGTTGAAAGAATTATCGAAACCCAACTGAAATATTTCTGGCCCTGCGTTTCTCGTCTTAATATAGACGTGTTATAAAATATTATTTGTACCTTACAATGATAAGGCCAAACCTAGACATAACATATATACTTAATAAAATTAAGTCAGCAGCTGGGACGAACCACGTAAATTGATCACTGGAGTCAAGCTCAAACATCAAATAAATGTGTTGAGCTAAAATGATGTAATATTTCAACACTCAATTAAAACTTCACTTTTATTCTATCAAATGATATATAAATTTAAGCTTAACTTGTTTTTCTTATTTAATTAAGTAAAAGAAACATTCTTACTGTCCCTTCTTTAGTTGATATAAATTCTTACGGTCCGCTCAAAATAAAAAAAAATCCCAAAGACAAGCAGTAATTGCTTCTAAAATTCCTCCCTCAAAATATTCTTTATCCATATGCAACTTTCTCTCTCCCAAAACTCACGCAGAAGAGTGACGATGAAGCATGAAACAAACTCTACACCAAAATAGATAAGAACGGTTAGATCCTCATCGTCTTTTCTATTTTAAGACACCAAAGTGACATTGGACTGCAACAAAGGCATAAAACCTTCTGAAAAGTCTTGGTTTAATTCAATGGCTATAAATACTCCATCCAAGAAAATGCTATCACACCAAGTCATCCACAAACACAATCTCAGGCAAATTAACATTCATCCACAATATCAAAATGAAGGGTGGTGTCGTAGCAGTCCTTGCAGTTCTCGCCGTCGTCTCATTGGCGGTGCAGCGGGGCCACGCCGTGGGGTGTGGCGAGGTGGACGCCGCTCTAACTCCGTGCATCAGTTACCTCACCGGAAGCAGCGGAGACCCATCTTCGGCGTGCTGCACCGGAGTGAAGAAGGTGAAAGGGTTGGCCCAAACCACCGCCGACAAGAGGGCGGCTTGCGGCTGCGTGAAGGCGGCGGCCAACCGTTATACCGACTTGAAGGACGCCGCCGCCCAGAGCCTTCCGACCAAGTGCGGTGTCCAACTCGACATCCCTATTTCCCGCACCGTTGAATGCGACAAGTGAGAACATTTTCTCTCTGTGCATGCCTCATTCTTCGTTTCTTGCATGGAACTTTCGAGAAAGTCTGTGGAATTGGTTCGGTTATATGTTTTAAAATTTTAGTTTTCTAAACTATGGAACCGTTTCATGAATATTCATACAATTATTTTGTACTTTATTAATTTATAATAATGTGCCACATGTTAAAACATGCCACAGATATTTCATTTTGATAAAGAAATTCCGGCAATTTTCAGTCTTAAAGTTTATGAATTTTGGTTACAGGATCGCTTAAGACCGGAGGGGAAGCAAAGGAAGAAAGAGAGGGTTCAATGCTTTTGGATGTTCTTAGCTTGCTTCTGTAATAAATAAGGGATGCAATCCAAAATATTTAAATGGAGATACAATACTTAATTAAAAAATTAAATATTATATAATACTTTCTCTGTCCTTTTAAAAAATAAAATATCTATCTTTGTATAAGTATTAATATATATATATATATATATTTTTTTTTGGAAAGATGAAGTACTTAAATTCATACAATTCAAAATAGTTGTAATGAAAGAACAATAGAAGTTTTTTTATATTTAAAAAATTGACATGATATTCTAATTGATCAGTATTATTAAGTTATATCAAGATTTTGTGTTTGAAATCTAATATTATTCCATTAGGTTTGGAAATCAAACCATATACTTACAAAATATAAAACATTTTACACATATTTTTATTACCTTTATATATATATATATATATATATATATATAATTTGGGGTACCTCATATCCTAAAGTGGATCTGCCACTAGATGAAATACTATTGAAGGCCTACCAGTACTTTTATAATTTTATAAAAAAAATTATCATTCTATACACAAAATATCAAGAAATATAATTTCTATTTAAACATAAAATACACAGAATAAAATATATTTTACTATATTAATAATATATAATAAAATTATATTATTATTATTATAAATATATACATAATAATCATTTATGTTTATATAAATGTTATGTAATTTTTTTTTTGTGTTTAATTTATATCGCATTGTCATTATCTTAAAAGTTATTTTTATTAAATAATAAATTAAACGCCATTTTAAAGTGAATTTAGAATGTTCCTGGTCTCAACACAAAAGTTGTAACACACTAAAACCTATTCAAGTAAAACAATCAAAATTGTATCAATTAATAGTATAATAGTTTAAGATAAATACATGTTTATATATTTAGATCAAATCCATATAAAAAGAATTAAAATACATTATTTATTCAAATCCAACATATACATATCAAAATAATAAAATTAATTTTTTCAATTTAAAAAAAATTATATTTCATACTTTAAGTATAATTATTTATTTAAAAAATACAATACTGGTGCCAAATTAAAAATCACCAAAAAGATTATAGTTTGATATAATATACACAAAAAGAATTTAAAACAAAAAATTATTTGAATTTTTAAATTTAATAAAAAAAGTAATAGAGACTGAGAAAAATAGACATAAAATAAATTATAGTGAAGGATAATATCCTCATTAAGCATCCAAGACATGATGAGTTTTAGAGCCTTATAATGGCAGCAGTGAAGACGGGATAATAACCTGTTAAATCCTAGCGGAAAACGAAGGGGGGGGGGGGTATGGAGATGCGGGGGATCGAACCCCGTGCCTCTCGCATGCAAAGCGAGCGCTCTACCATTTGAGCTACATCCCCTATTTATATCTAATTGATTCCGTAAATTTTTATAGAATTTAATAAATTGAATTTTCACTAAAATAATGATGAAACAATTATAACCTCCTATTTCACATGATAAATACAAAGACAAGATTCTAATAAAAATAAACAAATATAACTTCTATTTTAGAGTTTATTGACATAAAATTTTAATTCCAATAGATCACCAAGGCAAAATCTTATATAATTTACTTCTATCTCTAAATTCTTATTTTTTTTTCTTATTAATTTTATCAATTTTTTTAATGGTGCATTTAACAACATCCTAAACTCAATTACGAAAATCATTTGTAAATTATAATGTATGCTTTTCACCCCATTCAAGCTCTCTATACGGTACATATAATCAAATTGTAGAGCACAAAATCTCAACTTTTCTTATAACCCATAATGAGTAATTAGTATCCACAAAAATTACTGCACAACTAATTTATCAAATTGCAAGCCCAGAATCCCTAAAATTCCTGAGAAACGGATCCAATTTCACCCTTCCCTTTCCCAACACCGGACTTCTTTGGCAGCAAAGTCTGGTGGATCCTCGGCAAAACACCACCGTTGGCAATCGTCACCGACCCCAGCAGCTTACTTAACTCCTCATCATTCCTCACTGCTAACTGTATATGCCTCGGAATAATCCTATTCTTCTTGTTGTCCCTTGCAGCATTTCCGGCGAGCTCCAAAACCTGAATCCAGAACAAAACCGAACAACCAATTTAACAAAATATCAACAGAAAAATAACACTATGGAATTGGAAAGAGAAGAGGCGTATTTCAAATGTATACCTCGGCGGCTAGATATTCAAGGACAGCAGAGAGATAAACAGGCGACCCGGATCCAACACGTTCAGCATACCGGCCCTTTTTGAGGAAACGGGCAATCCGGCCAACGGGAAACTGGAGACCCGCTTTAGAAGACCTGGAGACAGACTTGGATTTTGGCCCCCCTCTGCCGCCGGCGGACTTCGCTGCCGTAGTCTTCTCGCCCATGATTTTTGTGAGTTCCGTTTGGAGGGAAACTCGAATATGAACGGGTTTATATCTCGAATATCGAACCCTTGAATCAAATTTTTCTCTTTTTAGTATTGTCTCTATTTTGATATTTTTTCTTGCCAAATTGTTTTGTGTGCATTGATACCGTGTAAGCCTATAATAACTAGATTGGTTAATTTAGCATTTTGTTAATTAAGTGAAAATCTCTCAAAACCCCCCTTTTTTGTTTAATTTTATTCAAGAGAATTTAATTTTCGTTCCCTGTGGATTCGACCCTGCTCGCCACTATACTCGTATTTTGGAAGTAGGTTAATTATATTTGGTGGATTTACAACCTATCAAATTTTGGCGCCGTTGCCGGGGAACGGTGTTTAATTAATTTCTTTTGTGTTAGGTTTTTCCTTGTTTCTGGTTTATGCCTCGTTCTTCTCATACAGGTGAATTGATATTTGATCCAGAAGTCAAGAAAGGTGCAAAAGCCTTAAGGAAGGAAGCTAGACTACGAGCTCAACAATCATCTTCATCATCCCCTGGTTTGAATTTGGCTTTAGATTGGATCGAGTTTGAACCTGAAGTAGATACTGAATCTGAAGAAAGTAAGATAAAGGAAGAAGACATGGAAGCTCCAACTCAACGGACTTTAAGGGAGTTGGCTAACCCTGATGTTAATCAACAACCATTATGCATTCAAATTCCTAGAGATGCTACTTTTGAGTTGAAATCCAGTCTTATTCACTTATTACCTACCTTTCGTGGACTTGCAGGTGAAGATCCTCATAAGCATTTGAAGGAGTTTTATGTTGTGTGCACTGCAATGAAACCTCAAACTGTGACGGAAGACCAAATTTCTCTACGGGCCTTTCCATTCTCTTTAGCTGATAAAGCTAAGGATTAGCTTTATTATCTACCTTTCGGATCTATTACCACTTGGAATGAGATGAAGAAACAGTTTCTTGAAAAATTCTTTACAGCTTCACGTGCAGCCAATATTAGAAAAGATATATGTGGAATTCGACATCAATGTGGTGAGACTTTATATGAGTATTGGGAGAGATTCAAGCAATTATGTGCTAGTTGTCCTCAACATCAAATTCTGGAGCAATTACTCGTCCAATACTTCTATGAAGGGCTCTTGACCTTTGATAGAAACATGATTGATGCTGCAAGTGGAGGAGCATTGGTTAGCTTGACACCAGAAGCTACTAGAAGTCTCATCTCGAGCATGGCTGCTAATGCACAACAGTTTGAAACTCGACAAGAAAGTATTCCACATCCAGTTAATGAAGTGAACACGAGCTCCTTCGATCAAAAGTTGGAAGCATTGACATCTTTGATGGAAAAGTTTGTAGGGGGACAAATGCCACAAGCTCAAGTATGTGGAATTTGCTCGGTTGTTGGTCATGGTTCAGATAGATGTCCCTCATTGCCGGAAGATGTTCAACAAGCCAATGCCATGGGAGGATTTCCGGGACAACCTCAACGAAAATATGATCCTTATTCAAATAGCTACAATCCGGGGTGGAGACCACCTAAACTTTAGCTACAAGAATCAAGGAGGCCAACAAAATTTTCCTCACCAAGGCTATACAAGACCACCACCACCACCACAGGCTCAACCTTCAGAATTCGGAATGTCTTTGGAAGATATCGTGAAAGCTCTAGCAGTAAACACTAAAAAATTTCAACAAGAGACAAGAGCTAGCATTCAAGAGCAAAGAACGAGCATTCAAAGTCTTGGAAACCAACTTAGCCAGTTGGCAACATCTGTCGGTAAATTGGAAGCTCAAAATTCGAGAAGACTTCCATCCCAACCGGAGGTACATCCAAGAGAAAATGCAAGTGCAATGACGTTGAGAAGTGGAAAGAAAATACAATCGGGACTTTCTTCTCTTGAAAACACCAATGAAGGAGAAAAAGAGAAAGAAGCGGAAGAAATCATCAAGGAAAAGTCCAAGGAACACAAAAAGATAAATTCCCCACACTCTTCACCTAGTACTTCTAATGTGGTTGTTCCTCCATTTTCTAGCAGGTTAGCAAAATCCAAGAAGGATGATCATGAGAGAGAAGTATTGGAAACCTTTCGAAGAGTGGAGATAAATATTCCTTTGTTGGATGCCATTAAGCAAATTCCGAAGTATGCTAAATTTCTAAAGGAGTTATGCACTAACAAAAGAAGATTGAGAAATGATGAGAAGGTTAGTGTGGGGGAAAATGTATCTGCTGTGATAAAAAAGTCATTTCCAAATAAATGCAAGGATCCCGGTATGTTTACTATGCCTTGTGTTATTGGAAATATGAAGATTGAGCGTGACATGCTAGACTTAGGTGCATCTATCAATGTCATGCCATACTCAATTTATTGTGCTTTGAATTTAGGTCCTTTGAAAGATACTCAAGTTATCATTCAGTTAGCAGACCGTTCCAATGCTTACCCAGAAGGGGTTGTTGAAGATGTTTTGGTGCAGGTTAACGAGTTGATTTTTCCAGCAGATTTTTACATCTTGAAAATAAAAGAAAACACCATCACTAGTTTTGCCCCTATTTTGTTGGGAAGACCATTTATGAAGACTGCAAGAACAAAGATCGATGTGGATGAGGGTACACTCTCCGTCGAGTTTGACGGAGAGATTGTTAAATTCAATATTTTCGATGCTATGAAATATCCTTCGAAAAATCATTCTATGTGTTCTATTGATATATTTGGTCGAGCATAACGACACTAAAAAAATGCGCTATTGGGAGGCAACCCAAATTTTTTCTTTTTTTTCCTCGTATTTGGATAGCTTAGGTTTCATTTTCTAATTCTCATCGAATTTTGTTTTCTTTGTGTAAATAGGTTCGGGCATTTTTGGAGGCGAGATCACATCTTATGAGAATTCTCCAAGTCCAAAACTTAGGAATTGTACAGGAGATTAGTTTGATTTAGGCGTGATCACGCTTAAATTAAACTAGTTTTTCTTAAATATTTCGTGGACAAGGTTGAAATGGGCATGATCAGGCTCAATAGACAATGGAGTGTTAGGCGTGTCCACGCCTAACAGCATGTAGTTTGCTGATTTTTCTCCCAAAAATTTCAGCCCTTTATGCAATTTAAGGCGTGCCCACGCCTTACAGCAGATAGTTTGCTGATTTTTCTCCCGAAAATTTCAACCCCTTTATACAAAAAAAGAAAAAAAAGAATAGGGTTTCTCTCTCTCGTTTCTCTTTCTCCCTCTATCAGTTCTCTCTCTTTCCTCCACCACGCCTCCTGCTCCGTCCGCCGTTTTCTCCCTCAGCCGCGCCCAGCTTATCGTCGTGCGTGCAGCACCGCGCCTGTTTCTTCTTCCCACGCCGCCACCGCGCGCGCCTGAGCCTACGCCATCGCGCCTCTGTCCTGCTCCGTCCGCAGCTTTCTCGCCCAGCCGCGCCCAGCTTGCCACCTCCTTTCGCCGTCCATTGCCACACGAGCGTGCCCGCGCGAGTGCACCCCTGCGCCGAGTCACTCCATCCACCGCCGCACCTGCGTGCGCCACTGTCTCACCTCCGCCGGCATTCCTTTTCTCCGCCCGCCCCGCGCCTGCGCCCGCGCCACCGTCGTTGCTTCCGCTGCTGTGTCACTGCTCCTTCTCTCCTCTTCGCGCCCATGCCGTCGCTGCCGTCCCTTCTCCCCTGCCTCTGCTGCTGCTCTTCTCTCCCGCTGCTGTGTCGCTACTCCTTCTCTCCTCTTCGCGCCAACGACGTCGCTGCCGCGCCGCTTCCTCCTCTCCACACACAAATTCCTCCCTGCCCGCACCGTTGCGCCATCACACCGCTGTCTTGTTTGAGTCATAGCGCCGCCGCCGAAACCCTCATCCTCGTCGACCCCAGCAGTGTTCCTTTTCCTTGCGCCACCGTTGCGCCCGCGCCACCGTCGCTGCTGCGGCTCTGCTGCTGTTCGTCCCTGCACTCATCGCCCCAGCTGCAATCCAACCTTCGAGTCCTCCCCATAGTCAGCCGTCTTTCAGGAAAGTTCTTTCTTTGTCTTTTTTATTTTTATTTTTATTTTTGTTATCTTTTTATTTCTTTTGTTTTCTGATTGACGAGCTTTGGTGGTATACATTGAGGGCAATGTAGAGTTTAGGTGTGAGGGGATTTGGTATGAATCGGGAGGTATATGAGCATAATGCTAATTTTGGGTGTTAAATTGCTATGCTTTGTTGGATGAGATTGATAATATCTACAAGAGATGTGTGAGATTGATTAGTTTTTGTCTATGCTTCAAAATGATGTCTCATTAAAATTTTTTCAATGGATAGAACGAAAATGTGCATAGTTCAACATACAATAACCTCTTTTTTGCGAGCTTTTGAACCTTATGTTTTGTTTTGTGTGTGATCAAGCATATCATATTCATTCTAGAACTTGCTTTAATATACATTTTGAGACCGCATAATGTGTTTGTGCACTAAAAATGATAAGGGCACTTAGGCTTAACCACTTGATTGTCTTTTCTTTAAATCCATACCTATGCAATTTCCCCTAGTTTGCTCATTTGTGCCTTTAGCCAATTTCTTGCTTTAACAAGTACATGATGAACCTCTTAACCATTTTTGTTCATTTTATCCATCTTGATCGAACCCTTCTTGTCAAGAAGTATGTGAATGAAATACAATAGTGTTTAAAGAGTTGAAGGTTGAAAAGAGGTTGGGCACACAAAAAAAAAATTAAAAAAAAATGGTTTGTTTTTCGTCATACTCCCTAATAGTGCATAGTACAATATTATTTTGGTGATTGGGAGTTGTAAATAGAGTAATATACATATTACTACTTGGTTGTTTTTATATGATTGAGCTTGATGGGGAGAATATCAAGTGAGAATGGGATAAAGAGATTTCATGTTGAATAGTGCAAATGGAGGTGGATTATTTGTCATCTTGGACTTTGTGTATAAATTCATATATCTTCTTGACTTGTTTAGCTTATGTTCCCTTTATTTTATCCCACCTTTACCCATGGCCTCATTACAACCATTGGAAAGATCCTTTGATTTTTTGCATGAATACATGATAAAGTGGTATAGATTTGATTGATAAGCAAGCTTATGGCAATGATGTGTTATGCTTTGAAATTGAGTGTCACAATATAAAAAAATAAAAATAATAATAATAATAATTCCATTCATACACAAAAGTGCGAACTGAGTGAATCCATTAGCGAGGTGTTGAATTAGTCACATTGGAGCTTATTGAAATTGTTAAGAATTGATAAGACATGAGTTTTTCTTGAATTTACATGAATCATGATCACTTACTCTTGTAGAATTATCATATTAATTTCGTCATTACATAGCAATTTGAGAACATTGTAGGAGAATGTTTCTCTTGGTTATCACCTTGTGTTAATTTCTTATGCATGCTTGAGGACTAGCATGATTTAGGTGTGGTGGATTTGATATGATTATAATATTCCATATTTTGTGTTCATATCCTACGTATTTTTACCTCCAAAATTGCAATTAATTGATCTAATTAATCATTATTTATTTTAGAAAAATAATTAATTGCAATTGGAGAAAACAATTGATAAAAAGGACAATTAGCGAAAGAAATGAGTCAATGTGAAAACAACCCAAAAGCCCAAAAAGCAGTCCAAAAGCCCAAGAAGAAGTCCAAAAACTCAAGAAAAGAAAAAGCCCAAAGCCCATTATGGCCCAAAAATGTCTAAAAGGGTAGGGAAAGAAAATTCCTTCCCTAACTTTTTTCACAACATCAGCCGTGAATCAAAAACAAAAGAGAGGAGAGAGAATACACTTTTTTGCTTCCTTTCCTTCTTTTGAGGAATTTTGTAGAGAGACCACTTTGGGGAGAAAATAACACATTTTCTTCTTCCTTTTTGTAGTAAGTTCTTCTTCTTTTATTTTATCTTTTCTCTTCTCTTTTATTTTATTTTATTATAATATGAGTGGCTAATTCTACGGTTTGATTTAAGGGTTTCGTATTTCGGTTATATTATTATGAGGCTTTGTGATATGTATTAATTATCTTGTTTTATATTCAAGTACTAATAGGTTCAAATGATTGTTAATGAAGATTTATATTAATTTGAATTGACAAATCAAATGAATATTTATTCTCCTAAAGCTATTCATGAGTTTATATTCCTAGTAAGTAAATGAGTGAAAAATTGTAGCATTAGAATATGTATATTATGCTATCATAAATTGTGTATCCTAATTGAACATATAGGACTAATATTGATATTTATGGCTATCCTATTTATTGATATTAGTATTAACCTGTTTTCACTAAGATTAATGATATTATTAATTAACATGGAACGCTATCGTGCCCAGTTGATTAATAATAAGAATTGACCGGATGCTAGGTTCGGTTAATTAATTAGGAAAACAAAGGATTTATAAGGATATCCTAATAAATCCAAGGTTAATTGCTTAAATTTGCAAGAATTTATTTGTTAGTCTTTGATCAATAATATAATTGAATATCGAACCCTTGAATCAAATTTTTCTCTTCTTAGTATTGTCTCAATTTTGATAGTTTTTCTTGCCAAATTGTTTTGTGTGCATTGATACCGTGTAAGCCTGTAATAACTAGATTGGTTAATTTAACATTTAGTTAATTAAGTGAAAATCTCTCAAAATCCCCCCTTTTTTTTGTTTCATTTTAGTCAAGAGAATTTAATTCCCGTTCCCTGTGGATTCGACCCTGCTCACCACTATACTCATATTTTGGAAGTAGATTAATTATATTTGGTGGATTGACAACCTATCACATAGATTTTAATGGGCTCGACTACACTAATTAGATATAACCTAAATATTTGCTTAATACTAATTAATACAAGATTTTGAAAATAACTTTTTACACTTGGATACCGCAACTTCTAGACTTATGTTACTAAAACTAACACGTCTGCTGTTACTCTGTAATTTTTATTTTATTTATCCAATAATTCTTTATTAGTTGTTGATATCATATCTATACTAATATAACACAAAAATAATTTTAAAATAGTAATTTCCCGTATTTCGATTTCTAAAAGTGATTTTTTTCTTAAAAACCATGTCAACATTTGATTAGTTTAACTCTTTTTTTTTTTAAATTCCCAATTTCTTACGTATATTATATCAAATTATTATTTTTTTTAGAATTTTTATTTTATACTCATATCGTATATATTAAAATAACATATTAAATAAAAAATAATTAATTTATTGATTATTTATATTAAGTTTGAATATTTATTATGTATAGAATTGAGATTGTTAATAAATATTTACTATTAATTTTTTAATGAAAAATCATTAGGTAATTAATTTTTAATACAACTAATTGGAAATCACATAAATAAGATTTAGTACGAGATAATAAATTTTTTGGTACAAAATAATATATTCATACATCTTAATCAATAATAATAATAATTTAAAATAATTAATATCAATTTAAAATTAAAGTTATATATTAAAATATTTTATTTTAATTTTTAAATATATTACAAACCGTGTATATTTTCATATTAATACAAGTATATTCATATATGAGGATTAGCCACTAGGACTTGATTTCAAGGGTGGCAAAAAAAAAAATATTTTTCACTAATTATCACTCTCAGATAATGATGAAAGATGTATGTGGCATATTTGAATTGATATATTAAAAACGATGAAAGATGTACGTGGCACATTTGAATTGGTATATTAAAAACGTGTTTCATCCTTAATTCACATCCTAAAATTAAAACACTTTTGGGTTGGGCCCATCTCCTATCTTGATGAGCCCAAAGAACATCTGATTGTAAAAGAATGTTGTTTTATTTCTTTTAACTTTTTTTTTTTATAACTTGGATGTACTTAATATTTTTTTGCTGTGGTTGGGCATAAGAGTACTTTAGTATTATAAATTTAGTAATTATGATAGTAATTTGTCAATTTTTGTTTAATTTATGATGATATATTTCGGTGTTTGATTTATAAAATTTAATTTGCGTTGAACTTTTGATAATATAGCTGACTTTGTCAAATTTTCATATTAAAAACATGCATAAATTCTATATAGCCATTTAGGCTCTAGCATTTTTTATAATACTTATACAACTTTGAATAAGTAACAAGAACATATTTTTATATGCTAAATCATCAATGAAAAATATAAAATTTAAAACTAAAATTTTAGAAAATCAGACAGGAAGAAGGGTCCTGGCGTTAACTGTCAAATTTATTTTTTTGAAGAATTAAATAATATATAATTAATATACGTTTCGAGTATGTAATTGTAGTGAGTAGGATTTCTGAGAATCGATTTTTGGTGTATGAGAAATTAAAGCTCAAATTGACCACTTACAAATGGTGTTATGTATGTAATGTGAAGAGGTGGATAATATGTAGCTCCGTTTGAATAGTTGTGCTTTGAATCGGATAAAATTAATCAAATGACAACTTCATATTCGCCACAATATAACGTTGTTGCTGAACGCAAGAATCATTCTCTAAAAGATATGATGAATGTTATGTTCAAAGTTCTCATTTACTACAAAACATATGAGGGAAAGTTGTCCTAACTACCAACCACATTTTTAAGCAATTTTACTAAAATGTAAATATGAAACTTCTTATGAAATGTGGATGAGACATAAACCATCTGACAAATACTTCAAAGTGTGCGGATGTTTGGCTAAAGTTGAGGTGTTTGGTCTCAAACAAGTACGAATTGAACCTAAGACGGTCCATTATATATTTGTAGTCTATGCTCTCAAAAGTAGTATGTATCGGTTTCTGATTCACAAATCTAAAATTTTTGATATGGCATAAGACACTATGATCGAATCAAGGAACATAATATTCTTTGAAAATATCTATACTTACAAAGTAAGATTAGAGGTGAGTTTTGAAAAAATAACTCATGAAAGTGCAACTAGTTCTGCTCGAAAGAGTGAAGAATTAAGATGCAACAAGAAACTTAAAATTGTTAAAACTTTTTGCCTTGACTTCATAACTTACTATTTTTGTTTTAATAATGATATTTTTTTTAAATCTCATTAATAATACTTTTAGAACATAGGCAATACTTTTTCAACGGAAATAATGAATTCCATGAAGTATTGATAATAGATATAAAGATAAAACTGATACTTTAGTAAAAAATAAAAAGATACACTATTTTTTAAAAAATACGAAGACTTAACAAAAAGTAAAACTTTTGATTTTGATAATGAATACTTTTTTTAATCTCACTGTTGATATGTCTTGAATCACACACTTCGCAGAGCTATCACGGGGGTCTCTCTGCCCGTGGACGTAGCCAATTTATTGGTAAACCACGTAAATCTTGTGTCTTCTTTATGTTTCCTGTTTCTTGTTTATGCTCTATAATCCTATTCTGTCACAATAAACTGGTATCAGAGCCTGGTCGTTTCGATCAGGGTATTTTCCGCACTGTTAGGGTTTTTTTTTTGGAGCCGATCAAGAATGTCTGCTTTCAACGTAAAGGTTAACAAATTCACAGGGAGAAATAGTTTTGGCTTATGGCAGATCAAGATGCGATCTCTGCTGAAGCAGCAGGGTTTGTGGGCGGCGCTATCAGAAAAACCTAAATCTGAGGATGCAGATGAAGAAGAGTGGAATACCCTAGAAGAAAAGGCCCACTCGACTATCATGCTATGTCTATCTGACGATGTTATCATCGAGGTTGCGGATCAGGAAACTGCCGATGGTCTCTGGAAGAAGTTAGAGAGTCTCTACATGACAAAGTCTCTAACCAACAAATTGCTTCTGAAGCAACGTCTGTTCCGTTTACGCATGCAGGAAGGTACACCCCTTCGGGATCATCTAGATAAATTAAACAAAATTTTACTAGATTTGCGTAATATTGATGTTAAAGTAGAAGATGAGGACGCTGCTTTAATTCTGTTAGTATTTTTGCCTGAATCGTATGAGAATTTTGTTGAATCGTTTATTATTGGGAAATATACTCTGTCTCTGGAAGATGTTCGATCTGCCCTTCACAGCAGAGAAGACCGTCAATAGGCAACTGGCTCGGCCACAAAAAATCAGGCATCGGGGCTGTTTGTCACGGGTAAGGGACAAAAGAAATATGGGAAGAAAAGTGGGAAGACGAATCAGAAAGGTTCAAAAGGTCCTAAACCCGATGACATCTGCAATTACTGTAAAGAACCAGGGCACTGGAAGAATGATTGTCCTAGGAAGAAGAAGAAACAGGAGAAGAAAGAGGGTGTCGGCGGTTCTGCAGCTGTTGCAGAAACTGATACAAATTCTGAAGATGATCTGGCCTTGGTTGCAGTTGGACAGTCACATCGTAATGATGTGTGGGTTCTTGATTCTGGGGCATCATACCATATTTGTCCTAACAGGGAGTTCTTCTCGACCTATGAGCAGATAGATGGAGGAAATGTTACCATGGCTAACAGTGCTGCCTGCAAGGTGGTTGGGATTGGCTCAGTCAGGATACGGACACATGATGGGGTATTCTGCACCTTGAATGAAGTCAGGCATGTTCCACAGATGACGAAAAATCTGATATCATTGAGTCTTCTTGACAGTAAGGGTTTCAGTTTCAAAGGTGAAGGTGGAGTTATGTATGTCTGTCAAGGTTCAAAGGTGGTTCTGACAGGCTTGAAACGTGGTACCTTATATTATCTGCGAGGTTCCACTGTGACAGGTTCTGCTGATGTTGCATCATCTGAGGTTCAGACCAGGGATATGACCAGGCTGTGGCATATGAGGCTCGGTCATATGGGAGAAAGAGGGATGCAGATTTTGTCAAAACGGGATCTTCTTTCTGGGCATAAAGTGTAGAGTCTTGAATTCTGCGAACATTGTGTTTTTGGGAAGCTTCATCGCAGCAAGTTTCCAAATAAGGCAGTTCATCAGACCAAGGGGACTCTTGACTACATTCATATGGATTGTTGGGGTCTGTCACGTGTTGAGTCTATTGGAGGCCACAGATATTTTGTGTCTATGATTGATGACTACTCTAGGATGACTTGGGTAATTATGATGAAACACAAAAGTGAAGCTTTCAAGAAATTCAAGCAGTGGAAAGCGTTGGTAGAAAATCAGATTGGGAAGAAGATCAAGCGACTGTGAACTGATAATGGCCTGGAGTTTGTTCGTCTGAGTTCAACGAGTTCTGCAAGGATGCAGGGATTGCTCAACACCACACTATTCGACATACACCGCAGCAGAATGGTGTGGCAGAGCGCATGAATCAGACATTGCTGGAGAGAGCGAGATGCAAGAGTGCTGGTTTGGCTAGAAAGTTCTGGGCAGAAGCAGTAAACACGGCGTGCTATCTAATCAACCGTGGTCCTCACACTGGCATTGATTGCAAGACACCTTATGAGGTATGGTCTAATAAACTTGCAGATTATTCACTGTTAAAGGTTTTTGGTTGTAATGTTTACTATCATGTTAGTGAGGGTAAATTAGAGCCAAGAGCTAAGAAGGGTATATTTGTTGGTTTCGGGGATGGAGTTAAGGGATATAGAATCTGGTCACCTTCAGAGAATAGAGTTATATTCAGTAGGAATGTGATTTTTGATGAGAATTCTATGCTTAACCCCACTGTGAAGTCCATTTGTACAGAAAATTGTAGTAGTGTTGATAAACAGGTGGAGCTGCAAGTCACTCTCGATGAGTGTAAATCACAACTCCAAGGTGGAGAAGATCAACATACTACAGCTGAAAGTGCAAATTCAGATGTTCATCCAGAAGCTCGCCAGACAAGCATAGCGGTTGATAGAGCTAGGAGAACAGGTGTGAAGCCTCCTGTGCGGTATGGTTTTGAGGATATTGTGACTTACGCATTACAAGTTGCTGACGAGGTGGAAGAGGAAGAACCATCTGCAGGTGAACCATTCACATACAGAGAGGCTGTTTCAGGTAGTGAGTCGGCCCAATGACTCGCTGCAATGAGAGAAGAGATGGAATCACTTGCCAAGAATGAGACTTGGGAGCTGGTCAAACGGCCTAAGGAGAGAAAGATTGTTACTTGCAAATGGATATTCAAGAAGAAAGAAGAAACCACACCTGGTGAGGGTGTGAGATACAAAGCCCGTCTAGTTGCAAGAGGGTTCACACAGAATGAGGGGGTTGACTATAATGAGATATTCTCACCAGTGGTAAGACACACTTTCATCAGAGTGTTACTAGCAATGGTTGCACATCAAGATTTAGAACTTGAGCAACTAGATGTGAAGACAGCTTTTCTACATGGAAAGCTCGAAGACGATATCTACATGACTCAGCCAGAGGGGTTCCAGGTTCTGGGGAAGGAAGATTATGTTTGCAAGTTGATGAAGTCTTTATATGGGCTAAAGCAGTCTCCAAGGCAGTGATATAAGAGGTTTGACAGTTACATGATCCAGTTGGGATACAACAGGAGTCCGTATGATTGTTGTGTGTATCACAACAAAGCTGATGATGGTTCCATGATCTACCTCATCCTATATGTGGATGATATGCTCATAGCTGCGAAGTCCAAGTCTGATATTCAGAAGTTGAAGGATCTGCTCAGTGCTGAGTTCGATATGAAGGATTTGGGTGCTGCCAAGAAAATTCTGGGTATGGAGATATATAGGGAAAGAGAGAAGAAGAAGCTTTTCTTGTCACAGAAGAGTTACATTCAGAAGATCTTGTCTAGATTTGGCATGTCTACCGCCAAGCCTATTGATACTCCAAGTGCTACAAATATTCATTTATCCACTGATTATGCACCGAAATCTGTAGCTGAGCAGGTGTACATGTCTCGAGTCCCATACTCTAATGCAGTAGAGAGTTTGATGTATGCTATGGTCTGCACTAGACCAGATCTTGCACATGCTGTTAGTGTTGTCAGCAGGTTCATGGGACAACCTGGAAAGGAGCATTGGCAAGCTGTGAAGAGGATTTTCCGTTATCTCAGAGGTACGTCTGATGTTGGTCTCATTTATGGAGGTGATGCTCACGTTTCTGTGACTGGTTATTCTGATTCTGACTATGCTGGAGAAGTTGATAGTAGAAGATCTATGACTGGTTATGTTTTCACTCTTGGTGGTTCTGTTGTTAGTTGGAAGGCAACTCTGCAGGCTACAGTTACTTTGTCTACAACTGAAGCAGAGTATATGGCACTGACAGAAGCTGCTAAAGAGGGAGTTTGGTTGAAAGGGCTTGTAGGTGATCTTGGTCTACATCATGATCAAGTTATTGTATTCTGTGACAGTCTGAGTGCAATCTGTTTGACCAAGGATCAGGTCCATCATGAGAGGACCAAGCATATTGATGTGAGGTATCATTTTCTGAGGAATGAGCAGAGAATCAAGGTGATGAAAGTAGGTACTGCTGATAATCCTGCTGACATGTTCACTAAGCCGGTCCCGCATAGCAAGTTTCGACATTGTTTGGACTTGCTAAACGTCACAAGCTGTTAGATGCCCAAGGAGGGCAAATCTGAGGCAGAAAGGAGGAGTCTGTTCATCTGGCATTGTAATGATGCATCTGCAAGGAAGATTCAAGTCAAGGTGGAGATTTGTTGATATGTCTTGAATCACACACTTCGCAGAGCTGTCACGGGGGTCTCGCTGATCTGTAATCTGTAACATATACCGCATAATAAAATCCGTTCTCCTCTCTGCCCGTGGACGTAGCCAATTTATTGGTGAACCACGTAAATCTTGTGTCTTCTTTACGTTTCTTGTTTCTTGTTTATGCTCTATAATCCTATTCTGTCACAACACTCACTATGATAGTTGTAAAATATATGTAATACATTTTCAACAAAAAAATATTAATGAATGTATAAAAATAAAAAATGATATTTAAAACAAAATAACTTTTCAATTAAATCAGCTAATATTTAATTTGATTTAAATTTAAATCAAAAAATAATTAAATCAAATCACTAATCTATTATTTGAACCATAAATTTCAATTTCAAATTGAATTGTGCTCATATCTAATCACGAAATCTTTGTAAATGCAAAGATATTCAACCAATGTATATCTCACTATAACTTTCATGATAATCATGAAACAAATACAATCATTTCTAATTGATTATATAGATCAAATATAAGGTCTGCACAAGAAAACAGGGATTATTTATTAATTCTAGAATAAACATATTGTAAAAGAATTACTGAAGTACGTGAAAATTGCAGGAGATCTTTAATTTTGATTGTGATACAAATCTGAGTCAGTACTACTTCTTATTTAAATTTGAATTATATTACATGTTACAGGGACACCTGAACAAAAAATAAATAGAATTTTATTTCAAAAGAACATAAATAATTTGACAATTAGAGATTCTCCTAAAATCAATACTTTTATACTTCAATGACTCTTTTATTAATTTGACTTGTCAAGGAATACATAATTTACTTGTGACAAAAAATAAAAATAAAAAACTTTCGAAATAAATCTTGCTTTATTTTGCCTAATAAAATAAAATTCTTTTTGAAAAAAAAAATTACTTATTTGTGACAACATATTTTTTAAATTAATTAAGTAATATAATAAATCAATAATAAAAATTTGAGATATTAGATTTGCTCTGAGCTATTGAAAATTAATTGTAAAATGAAAAACAAAAAAATGTAAGGATCATTGAATTAAAATCTCAAACTGCCTACAAATATACTATACTTAAGATCAATACTACTATTCGGCGTCGCAGTACAAGACCAGATTCCCTAAAATTCCTGGGAAACGGATCCGATTTCGCCCTTCCCTCTGCCGGAACCGGTTTTCTTCGGCAGCAAAGTTTGATGAATCTTAGGTAAAACACCGCCGTTTGCAATAGTCACCGACCCCAACAATTTCCCCAGCTCCTCATCATTCCTCACCGCCAACTGAATATGCCTCGGAACAATCCTATTCTTCTTGTTATCCCTCGCCGCATTCCCAGCAAGCTCCAAAACCTGATATAATTCAACAAAATATCAAATTAAGCACAATTTCATAAATAATAATAATAATAATAATAATAATAATAATAATAATAATAATAATAATAATAATAATAAAAACAACAACAACAACAATCCAAAACCAGAGGGTGCTGAGCCGAGCTCTCAAACACAGACCTCTGCAGCCAAATATTCAAGGACGGCGGAGAGATATACAGGCGACCCGGATCCGACACGTTCCGCATATTTCCCTTTTTTTAGGAATCGGGCAATCCGGCCGACCGGGAACTGAAGCCCGGCTTTTGAAGATCTGGAGACGGATTTCGATATAGCCTTTCCTCTGCCGCCGGTGGAAATCGCTGCAGATTTCTTCTCGCCCATGATTTTTTTTTTAATCTCGTTCGTAGGGGTTTTCAAATGTGATTGCACCGGGAAATTCTTGGCTAAAATGGGGTGTGTGGGAGCATTTATAAAGGAACATGAGGAGCAGTCATCTGATGATCTGATTGGCTAAAGCTGTTTCACCAGGATTGCCAGCGTGGACGAGATGAATTGCTTTTGTCCGTTGATTGGACGGAGAGCGGGTACGAGGATTACAATTCATTTTATGAAAATCGGGTGGCCCGTTTACTCATCCTAAGTAGGCCCCCAACTAGGCCCATGGGTTCTTTTAGCCTAGATATATTGTACTCTGAGATTATCTGGGCCCAATAATACAGATAATAATGGGCCAGCTTCTATCATTTATAATTCACAGGAGATACTCCAATGCAACATCAGACAATATATATGTTCGTAGGCATGACAAATGTGTATCCAAAAGAAATACAGATGTGGGCTCGGTTATTTCAGACGGCGGTTACGGTTTAACCGTCGTTCGGCCTCTTTTTTTTTTTTTTTAGTAATTATTTTTTGTATGGTAAATAAAATTACAATTTTTTGAAACTTTGGGTTTAAAAAAAAAAATTGAATGAAGTTTTGGATTTTCGAAATTATATCTCAATTTAAAAATTAAAATAATACATTAGAGTACAAATTATAAAAATAAAGAGTTATTCTTTTAAACTAAAAATAGTTACGGAGCAGTAATTTTGAGGGAGGAAATATTAAAAAGAGAAAACAAAGTTTGATTTTAATATTAAGTGAGGTGGGCGAATTCAATAACGGGTGGTGGTTAAAGATAATTAGTGGGCTAAGAAAACAAAATGGAGTCACGCGTAATTGTTGTCTGTGTTGAATGCAGTTTAATAATAAGACATCAGATTATCCTCACTTTGTACACAATACAACAAAAATGCACACCAAACTACGGACCAACCAACAACTACTTACGAACTTGTACAAACTGTTTTGTCTTTGCAACCTCCCACCCTCTAATATTAGGATATATATATATATATGTGTGTGTGTGTGAGAGAGTGTCAATTTACTCGAGCCAATTTCCATTTGAAAAGGAACTCGTTCAAGATCAATTATTAAATTTTTTGAGCCGAGTTGGAGCTCAATTTTAAGCTCATAGACAATATCAAGATGCACTCAAGCTTTAAATTATTTTGTTTTTTGTGTCAAAATTTACTATCTTACATGTTAACTAGTTTATTCCTCAACTTAATTGAAGCACAAACTCAACTCGTTTATATGTAAATAAATAAAAATTGTATATATGGTGAATCTATACATATGTGTATATTATTTTTATAAGTATTTTCTTTATCTTGTTCTTGTTTTCATATTATTAAGTGCATTTCACAGTACTTGCAAGGAAAGCCCGAGACATTTGTAAGTTCAATATTTAATATTAATCACGCACAAATATAATTGTTCAAGTTCATATTTAATTTGAGCTCGTAAATTATTCAATGGAGTTAAATTAAATAATGTAAAATAAAATAAAAAGTGGAAGAGAAAATTGAGATTGATCCAATCTCAAAATTTTAAGCTAGTTTCTATATGACTTAACCCATGAGATGGTGGATCATATATGGTAATGGAATTTATTTATTTTAAAATTGAAACCTTGTGCATTTGAGAACAAATTAAGTTTGAACGAGTACTGTGATTTGGGGAAATTACGTCTATTTCCTTCAACCAGATAATTGATATTGCCTCTACTTGTTCATTTATTGGTATTATTAATTGCGATATTTTTCTGGATAATTTTGGTATTATTAAAAATACATTTATTTGAAAATGTGAAACTAATATTGTTAGGTTGAATTCGGATGACCCCATTTTGAATCGATTATATAACTTGATGACTATACTTGGTAGATTTATTGAGTGTAGTGTTTTATTCTTATAGGAGCGTGCAAAGTGTAATGAAATTAAATTTTAATCATACTGAATCGAAAAATCTATGTCGCTATTTTAATTTTTCATGAACTAAATGGTACAAAAAGAATTATAATACGATTTTAAGGATTACCCAAAAGATAAAGATTAAGGATATGGATATATGATAATCTCAATGTCATTATCTTTAATCAAGATATTTAATCTAAATAATAGTTAAAGAAAAATAAATATAAATCTTAACATTTCTATCTTTTCGTGCTGGAGTAACAATGAAAAATTATCATATTTTTTCAACTAAATTAATATCATGGCAAATAGTATTTTTATATGAAAAATATTTGGTAACTAGTAATTTATGTGCAATTACATTTAAATATACTTTTCTTAAAATATTATTTACTTGTATAAGAGTTTTCTTAAAATACATTAATTTATAAAAAATAGTAGCTAGAACCTCAACTATTGGTTGAAGCTTCAATTCTCCTTACCTCCTGAGCCCTAACTTGGAGCTTCAACTCCTTATCTTTGAGTTCTTCCTTACATCTAAATTTGACTCCTCTCTTGATTTTCTCAATGCAGACTAATCATTGAGTTTATGGACCATGTCCGCCGATCCAACCTCAAAAATCACCAAATATAAAACTAGTGCTGACAAAAAAAAAAAAAAAAAAAAAAGATAAATTTGGCATATAATAAAGAATAAAGTCAATCATGAGATCTAAAGATTTTTCGATCAAAATTATGACATAATTTCAATATCGAAATAACATCAATTAGAAAATAATCTCAAATCACCATCTAAGTAATCTAATATAATATAAACTCAAATTCAAAGCTGAGATGAGATTAATAACAATTAAGCTATAACATGTATAGTAATCCGACTGACAAACTTAATTTTCATCAAACTTTTATTACAAGTATTAATACTGAAATAGTAACTTATTAAGAAGCTAATTAACAACTTCATTGTTGAAATCACTCGACAAAATTTATTTCAGTGAGCTAAAACCCCATAATCACTAATTCTTTAGATTACACTTCACCTACCTTTGTCAATAATTTTTATGTTAAGTTCTATGTATGATATTAGGACTGTAAACCTTCTATACATAATTTCAATTAATTCAAACTCTGGATTAAAAGATATTATTTCCAAATTCCAAATGAAGAATTGACCTATTTTTGGATCTAAATTAATAAAACCCCATTTCAGATAATATATTTTAAATAAATTAGTCCAACACTCTCCTTATGAGAGAGAAACATGTGGAGGGTTTTTTTAAAAATATTTTTGGAATTGATGAGAGAGAAAGAAGTGGAGGGTATGTAAAAGACAAATGGGAAACAGTGAGTCAGTGAGGAAAATAAGTGCAGAAATTGATCTGGTCTAAAAATGAAGGTATGAGCAATGAGTGAAGCTTTATTTCCACTAGATAGAATTGACCCCAAATTGCACAACAAGCCAAACGCTGTTCCCAGTTGTTGACCTAACACACTAAAGGCCAAAGTCTTTGTGAGCCCCCCCCCCCCCCCCCACACACACACACACACCCTCTTTCTCTCTCTCTCTCTCACACACACACACACACCCCTAAAATATTACAAATATTAATAAGTTAATATTCAAAGAAGAAAATGCAATATGTATCTCAAGAAAGAAAAACAAAATGTAATTTGGTCGTTTCCCATTTTCTCAGTGACTGTAGCATATATTGTCTTTTTATATATTGACACATCTTCCTAATTTTTTATATAGTAAACTTTTTAAAATAAATCATGATTTATAATTGAGAGGTTTACTAAATTATATATCATCCTTGACTTTATTGTATAGTCGTATTAAAAGTGTTTTCCTTTTATTATTCAAAAATAATAATTAACTATTGTTCTTTTAGAACTTGTTTGTATTGAGTTGGACTCATCTTTAATTGTTTGGGGATGTGGATGGGGATTGGAGATTCTCTCTCATCCAAACTCTACTGATTGTGACTGATATTATATTTCATCATTTAACATTTATCTCTTTCTTTGACTATTGATGTGACATCTACATTTCTCATTCTACTCTATTTTTTACTTTTTATTTGAATGTAAATTTTTTAATTTACCCATTTGAATGTGACACGAACATTTATATCCCAAAACAAACAACCCATTGATATTTGGTCACATAAGTATTTACATTAAAATTAGTTTTGTAACCTTTAATTTAGAGAATATATAAAATCAATCATTGCATCAACAGAATATATAAAAAGAAAAAATTTATATAATATCCATATCTACACTTCACAATGTGTGACACATGACAAATCTTATAAAATCAACCATCCATATTTTCTAACCTTTTCAAAAAAAACACCACATGTCACAAATCCTACTAATACACATACTATCAATGAAGATACCATACAGTTTTCCGGATTCCTAGATACTCTTAAAAATTTGAAAAAAAAAAATTCCTAGATAGTGTCTTAAAGGTAAAATACTATGACAAATTTTCTTATCTAAAAAAAAGGGGGAAAAAAGGAATATGAAAGCAAATGAAAAAATGACAAGTGTAAGGGAAAGGAAGAAGAGAAAGTGAAAGGCATAGGGTATAGGGAAGGTAGAGCTATCACGGCAAAATGTTTGGTGTGGCACATGCTTAGCCACCTCCATATACGACAAAATACCCACTATTTCTTTTTATTACACATATAATAATAATTACTTAAATCATTTAGTTTCACAGATTTTTATTTTTTTTTAATTTCATTTGGATACAATTTCATTTTTTATCATACTTTTTTATGTAAATTGCTTGATTTTATGAGTAAATGACAATATTACGTTATTATACCGTCCAAAAATTTAAATATGACAGTTTTAATTTTGAAAATTAAATTTAAAGAAATTGTGCTCCTTCCCACATTTTTCCGCATAGTTTAACTTATATATATATATATATTGTCAATATATAAAGATCGGTTGGTTGATTGTTACATAAATGTTTGTATACCTAACATTTCAAAATTAAGCAAATATCTCGATGAAATATTTTAGGAAAATTGAAAAAAGTAAACACAGATGTAAAAGCTTTTCAAAAATAGTTGGATTAAAATTTCGTCCACAACAAAATATCTATTTTCCATAAAAAAAAAATTATGTGCCAATTAAGGGATGACTTTCTAACAAAATTATGTATATTTTTTATTTCAATTATTTACAATTATGCATACATCACATGAAAAAGAACATATTTGAGTAGTACGACTTATTTAGATGGATATTGTCATCAATTTGAACGTATTAACTAAAGTACAAATCAATCATCCAAATAAACTCTGGATAAAATTTGAAGAAATAATTTTAGTTTGTATATAGATTAATTAAAGAAGTTTTCCACAATCATATTAGGTATATTGATGGGGTTGGTTCAAACATTGAATTTGAATGCATTTTAACAAGAATTTTCTACAATTTAAAAAGAATAAAAAAAAATGGTAGCACCTTGTTTGGGACACCATTGGTGGAAACATACTTGGGTGGACTAGGATGCCATTATCCTAAAAGACACCACGTTTAAAAGAATAGAATCTTAGTATTACTATATTCTGGCATGCCCTTTTTGTTGCAGCATCTTTTTTTTTTTTTTTTTTTTTTCTTTTAAGGATGCCCACTAACACTTGACTTTCAGACAACCATCTTGTTTAGTATTTGCTTTGTATTGATAAATTACATATTAGACCCCCTTTTTCTGTTACTTTATTTTCGAGTTGCATATAGTTTTTAGTCCGGGTATGATGGTGCATCACTTCGATTAATAAACACTTTACTTCTAAGTGTAGAATAATTTCATAGTTGATTATAGCATGAATTTTGTTAATCACCCATCAGACGTGTTTATAATGGATTTTGAATCGTTTTGAATTTTCTTACTTAGCAATAAAAAAATTATAAATTTGATAACATTATTTGAGCTCCACATATTTATCACTATTTAAACACCACACAATTAGCTAACATGAGATTATCTTAAATGGTAAGAACACTTACTATTTAGATTAATGGTTATAGGTTCAAGTTATTACAAGGAAAAAAAAAGAGAGATTTTTTTTTTAATTTTTCTTAGGGTATGAATTACTAAATAAAAATAAATTATAACTTAAACAAGGGTTTAATTAATTTTTGGACCAGTACTCCAGTTATTCATGTCTTGATAATTTGTCTTTTCAATTATATATAATTATTTTGCTGAAATAATACATTTAATTTAGAATGGAGAAAGTCAATATTTACGAAATGAATAGAAGTAAAGATTTTATCAAGTATAAAGAATAAAAAAAAATATATATATATTTAAAACTATGAAATGTGGAAAAAAATAATGTAGAGTTAGATGAGCAAATAAATGAGAGTATAATTAAAGGTGCGATATTGATGTAATAAAATGGATGGATCCATTTCCAGTGAGGGTCATACAGAATAGTATCCAAAAAGAAAGCGGGAAAGTTATTTCCTTTTTATTTTGCACACAACATTGTAACAAACAAAAGAGATAAAAATCTTTTGCTTCTGTAAGAGAAAAAAGAGGTCCAATCAATCACCCAGGCTTCTTACCTCTTATGTTCCATTTCCCCCCTGTCAAAACCATCACATTTATAAATGCTCCCAGTTATTTGGAAGATACTAAAATTATTTATTTATTTCTGTCTTTTAGTTTTTGTAATGTTCGGTTTGATCTACTGATAAAGGAGTCATCTTGCCTTTGACGTGCACTTCATGGGCTTTGTACGTATTGATGATGCTGAGTTGCTTGCGTATATTTAAATATTATAATTATTAAGTTGGGCACCTTGAGTCTGCATCCACAATTTCAGGATTTTATGAATACACTTTGTACATTTGGGTACTTTTACTATTAATTAACTATTTAATTGTGGGATTCACTTTCGCCAAATACATTTAGGGGGATTATTTTGAAATTATAATTGCTCGCAGGGTATGGTTATATAAATAGAAAGGATTTTTAAATGACTAATTGAGTATTATTTTATTATACTGGACTTATTAAGACAAGTAAAATATGCTGATGTCAAGACGTTTGGAAGAAGATTTGGTGTGCTTATTAGATGAGATAATTCGATATATAATGTAGAATCAATTCAAAGATAAAATATGTGTACACCCTAAAAGTCGGTGTACGTAAATAATAAAAAAACAACTAAATTTAAAATAACAAGGCGAAAACTATTTAAATAAAAAGTGCACACTTTAATTGCAATATTAAATATTATCATAGATAGAGTTAGATTTCTCATGTTCAAAAGATAGACCTCTAGTTGTAATCCTACTCCGTAAGCATAGCTTCGCATATTGATCGTTCATGATAATTTGTTGATGCACAATCAATAATAATAATAATATTTTAAAAAAAACAAAACTAATCACATTATATCATTAAAAGTCTGTCAGAAATAACTCTATTAATAATTAAATAAATCAGAAAAATAATACAATTTTACATAAATATGTTCAAACACATAAATCAATGAATTTAATAGCACGATGCTCATTTATTGCAATACGTTCATATAATAGTTCTTGAATGCTATTCACGCTATGGTCTTAATCAAAACTCTTAACTTTAGTATTAAAAGTTAAGTGGATTTTTGTTCGAAAAAAGAAAATTCACTAACTTTGAATAATAATATACTCACTCAATTTACCTTGGTTCATACAAAAGAGATAAATGGCATTCCCCCCGCAGTTGTTTTTCTCAGTTTAGGGTATCAATCGCGAAAGTCGTAGAGTCTGGGGGCGGATGTACAATTAAACTTTCCTGCCCATCCCAAGTCTAACGTTTCCAAAGAAATAAAATCTTGTCCTTCCCTGCAAAATGTCAAAGGTTAAAAAAGCAGCCACGTTGCGAGCTGTGAGAGGGCCGACCCCACCTTGTGGGCCCCAAAAATTGCGAAAAGGCTCCCCTTTCCAGCACGGTCCCACGCATGACCAGCACGTGCCGGTGGCTCTGGGACAAATTTGTAATTACAGCAAACCCAGAGAACGACAAAATTCAAAGCCCACTCCAACCCCAGACAATTTTTTTTTAAAAGTTAAAATTAATAAATAAAAGGGGAGGAAATAAAGTTCGTGGGGCCCCACCCGGGCGGGTTCTGACAAAAAACATGCCGTCACGCGTTAGGCGCTACGCGACAAAACACGTGTCTCGTCCCCTGGTTGGGATTGTAGTTTCTGCTGAAGGAGAAGGGTTGATTGGTCAATTCACGGTGGGGGGTGGGGGTTGGCGTTGCGCCGCCACGTGGCATGGATTGGCGTCTGCCGCACGCAGGAGAGAAAAAATGTTTTTCAGCCATCTCTCCTTTTCAATTTCCTTTCTGTGGAAGGCTTACTCACAAGTACGCCCATCGACAGAACCCTTTTGGCTACTTCCAAACATCTTTATCTTTTCCTTTTTGGATTTATTCATAAATTCCACATGTAAAAATTAATTAATTAATTTTTTTACTGAATTTATTTTTAATGGAACTTTTATTTTTCTTATCACTCAACTGGGATATTATATATTGTATTTATAATTATACATTAAATATAAAATTGGATCAATATGTAGCATGTAATTAGTGTAAATGCGAGATTATATCAAAGTCTCATATACTTACATTCATATAAGATGATATAAAATATTACCTAAAAAAGAATGTATTGATGAAATTAACAACGTAAAATTCCAAAATTTCTCAACTATATCCACTATTGATATATTAAAAGTTTTATAAGTCTTACAACTTACAATTGTCCTCCACAAGTTTATGATATATATAATTGGCAAAAATGACATATTATTATGTTTTTCAAAAAAAATTGCAAAATTATAATAAAAAAAAAAAAAATTTTTATTTTAAGTAAAGTCGCCCCTGCGAGGGGCGACAATCAAAATTTAATTTTTTTTTAATTTTTTTTTTTAAAGTCGCCCCTGGCAGGGGCGACCAAAATTAATTTTTTTTTTTTTTTTTTTTTTTTTTTTTTTAACGCTGGAGCCTTCACTCGGTCGGGCACTCGGTCGCGCGCCGTACTCGGCCGGCCGAGTGCGAACCCTTACTCGGCCGAGACACTCGGCCCCCGTATTACTCGGCCAGCCGAGTACTGCCATCCACTCGGTCACGGCACTCGGTCGACCACTTCACTCGGCTGGCCGAGTGCGAACGCGGATTCTGATTTTTAACATCCACTTCAATTTTTCTCTCTCTATCATATCTATTACCACCCACACACACCACACATTTATCTCTTCCTCATCACTTTCTTCACTTCTTCTTCACTTCTTCTTCACTTCTCCTTTCAATTATCCTTCAATTTCCTTTCAATTTTTCTTCTATATTCACGTTTCGGGTTTCTCCATTTCTCAAAGGTAATTTTTATCTTAAATTTTATGTGTTTGGGTGGTGTGTATGTGTACTGTTGTGTGGGTGTGTATATGATTTTTTTGTGGTATTTTGGTGTGTGTATGGTGTGTGTGTGTTGCTTTGTGTTGTGTGTTGCTTTGTGTTGTGTGTGTGTAGATAGTGGTTTTTTCTCCATTACTTGTATTGTATGTTGTAGGTGTGGTGTATGTATGAAATGTATGTATTGAATGTATGTATGGAATGTGGGTATGAAATGTGGGTATGAAATGTGTGTTGTGGTGTGTGTGATGTATGTTGTGGTGTATGCTTGTGTGTGTGTTGCTGTGTGTGTTTGTGTGTTGTGTGTGGGTTGCATTTTTGTGTGTGATAGGTGCGTGTGTATGGTTGTGTGCCGTGTTTTGGATATGTGTATTTCGGTCGGTGTATGGTTGTTGCTATATATATTGTTATAAATTTGTCGTTGATATTTTTCTGTTATACATTATTTGATGTAGGTACTGTTGAAATTGTTGCTGTTGTTGTGCATTTATCGTAACCCTCAAATTGTTGCCGTTGCGTTGACATATAGATTTATTTCAATTTCAGGTTTGAATTTTTCTATTGTATTAGTTTAAATTAGTTTTATTAAACTTTGCAATAAAGTAATTAATTCCCTATTTTAAGATCATTAACACATCTTTATTATTTAAGATATGGGGTCTTCAAACAACGTCGGTATTGTTGTTTATATTGGGGATTGTAGCGATGTTCCACCTGTTTGTGCAACTAGGGTACCTCGCGACATTGGATATTCCAGCTTGGTATCAAAATTATTTCAATTGACAAGGATTGATAGCAATGAATACAAATTGAACATATCCGCTTCACTACATGCAAACAACAGATATCATCGTATACCAATCAACAACGATGATAATCTATGGTTTTTCTTTGCACCGGATGCGGATAATCAATATGTAGAATTTCATATTGATCCAGAGAAACTGCAAGATAATGTTCTTCCAGATATTATGCCAAGCAATGAGTATTTTCAATATGCTGCTTATTTAAGAGGGGATGGCATTAATAATCCGGCAGTCGTCAGGCAAGAGCATACAGTTGGAACCTCAAGGTCCAATAATGAGGGTATTCCAAGTGAAAGAGAAAATGCTCAGACCGATGATCAAACAGATGATCCATTGGTTGACACTTTTGGTGCGAATGAACTAGAAGACTCTGAACCCGATGAAGACGAGTTGTCTAGTGAATCAGATGAAGATGGGGTGGATATTGGTGATATTCAAACTATGTATTCCCCAAATCAAGAGAGATCACCATCCAATCAACAACCATCATTTCCATCAGGTGCTCAGAGATACTCCATGCATCCGAATATCCCGTTCTTCAATGCATCATCACATGAAATGCTTGCGGACTCCTTTGATCTTCCCAAAAATTTTAGATACTATGATCCTACTGAAGGAGTGCTCACAAAAGGCATGGTTTTCAAAGATAAGAAGAGTTTGCAGTCTGCAGTTAAAGATTTTGCAATACGTATAGCGAGGCGTGAATATCGAGTAGATGAAAGCACACCTCTTATATGGAAAATCAAATGCAAAAATAATAGTGAGACTACACGCTGCAACTGGTGGTTGCGTGCAGGTTACAGAAAAAGGATTGATATGTGGGAAATCACTAAGTATGGAGGCCCTCATACGTGTCTAATGAACGCGGTGTCTGTTGACCATCGGAACTTGTGCAAAAACATGATCGCTGCGCTGCTAACTGGGATGGTTCAGACAGATCCCGGGTATGAGATTAAGTGTGTTCAACAGCTAGTGTCTGATAAATTTCAATATACAATCTCATACGGTAAGGCATGGCATGGTTTGAAACGGGCAAGAGAAAATGTGTATGGTACATGGGAGAGCTCAGTTTCAGATCTACCCAAATTTTTGGGAGCCCTACAAAAATGGAATCCAGGCACAGTTGTGGAGTGGCGCCACATGCCCGAAGAGACAAATGGTATAAAAATGTTGAAATATGTGTTTTGGGCGTTCAGGCCATGTATAGATGGGTTCCAGCATTGTCGTAAAATAATTAGTGTCGATGGAACTCATCTTTACACTAGATACAAGCACAAGATGTTAATTGCTGTTTCCATGGATGCAAATCAACATCTTTTACCTTTGGCGTATGCACTTGTGGACGAAGAAAGTTTTGGTTCTTGGTCATGGTTTCTTCGTATGATATCGAAACACATTGTTCGCGGTAGAGAAGGAATGTGTCTGATTTCAGATAGACACGCCGGTCTTTTGAAAGCTGTGGAAAGAATTCCAGATTTTCAGCCACCTCTTGGAGTCCATCGTTTCTGTTTGAGACATGTGTGTTCGAATTTTAATAGCAAGGTCAAGAATGTGAAGTTAAAGGACATGTGTTGGCAAGCCGGCTCAGCGTTCACAACCAGAGAGTTTGAAAATATAATGGATCAAATTAAGGTGTTGAATGAGAGGGCATATGACTACCTGTGGAAAATTGAAAAGGAACAATGGACTCTTGCCCATGACGGAGGTTGGAGAAATGGAATTTTGACAACAAATCTGTCAGAGTGCATGAATGGCGTGTTAAAAGGTGCACGACGGCTTCCAATCTGTGCCATTGTGCAGGCTACATTTTATCGGTCGATTAAATATTTTCTTGACCGGTTGACACTGGGCCGTGAGATGCAGCAAAGGAACCAGCCATGGCCTGATGAGGTGTACAAGAAGTATGATCAACGACAACGAAAGGCAATGGAACATCAAGTCCATAAGGTCGATTTCACTGATCAAACAGCTTCAGTGAAGACATTCGTGCCAGGAACAACGAGGTGCTATACCCACATTGTCAAGTTGATGCTAAGAGAGTGTAGCTGTGGAGACTGGAGGCAAAACGGCATACCATGTTCCCATGCAATGCAGACTTGTCGACATTTTGGAGTAAATCCGGTGATTTACATGAACTCAGTTTTCAATACAAGTACGTATGTGGACACCTATAGTGGTAAGTTTGAGCCATTGCCTGATGAATATTATTGGGATGAGGCTTCCTTCCAACTGTGTCATAATCCAGCCTTGCGTGAAAAGAGGACTAAAGGAAGAGGAAAGACGAGTAGAATTGAAAATGAAATGGATTGGGCACAAACACGCGCTAGACAACAATATCGGGCACAGGATCAAGCTGCTACCCAGGCCGGAACTTCATCTGCCCGTAGATGAGATTGTTGTGTCTGAAATATTGTAATGGTGCTTGTTTTAGATATTTGACATGTATTTTGATAATGTGTATTGAAATTTGATTTAGCGTTGATGTTACATTCGCACGGGTTTTTAGTGAGATGGGTTGCAGATTTTGTCTAATTTGATGATTTTATGTAATTTTCCGATTTTATGTAATTTGTTCCATTTTCACTCATTTATTGTTCATCTTATTGATTTAATCTAATTGCAGTATGGAGTTCTACGGAGAATATGGCCCTATTAGTGGGGATATATTAAAGCAACAGCACATGCACCGATCTGAGGATGTATTTGCAGGAGAAATTGACCTAAAATTAAAGTGCAGACACGGAAGTGGTATCTTTTGGAGACTCGATGACCATGATCCTTATGAGGTTGACCCAGACGATGATGGTAGGGAAATACTCAGACGTACACAAAGGTTGCATTATCGAGTCATATCGATGTTGTATCGTATGGGATTTTATGGTGTCTACCGATGTGGTGATTATGTAATTAATAATTCATTAATCACTGCACTGGTTGAGAGGTGGCGGCCAGAAACGCATACATTTCATTTTAGAGTTGGAGAGGCGACCGTGACATTACAAGATGTCGCATTTATTTGGGGACTGCCAATTGAAGGTGGGCCGGTTATAAGTTCAGATATTTCAACCGGTCGGGCATATTGGACTGCACGTTGTGAAGTCCAACTGGGATGGGAACCCAATGCAGAAGACATAAAAGGGTCACGATTTTCACTTTTAGCCTTGGGTACACACCTAAGCATGCACCCTGTTACCGATAACAGCTCACAACAACATGTTGTCCAATATGCACGTGCATGTGCATTGATTTTGTTAGGATCCATAATGTGCCCGGATACTTCTGGGAATATGGGGTCATTGGTATATTTGAATCAACTAGAGGATATTGATGAATGCAGGAATTTGAGTTGGGGTTCAGCGGTACTAGGTTATTTGTACCATCAGCTGTGCAACGCATCACATAGGGGTCGTACACAAATTGGTGGACCCATGCAACTACTGCAGATATGGGCTTGGTCAAGAATTACCTTTCTCACTCCGCAAATGACGGGAGGCAGACGCCTAAATACAGCGGCAATTGTGGCTGTGGATGAAATTCTACCGGTTGCACCGTACGGTGCTGAGTGGTTACAATACCACAACTTTACAACTAGCTTGACGAACAACTTAAGGGCTATCCGGGAGAGCTTGGACAGGCAAACTCAACAAGAGGTATGTTTGGTACTTGATCAGATTATGTTAAATTTCGATTACATGTTATATAACACGATTTTTATCCAGTTTAATTGGAAACCTTACGACCCATACCCAGCTGCTGTGAGGGCATATATAGACCTTGGCATTATTACAGTGACGGATATGTGGATGTCAAGATGCCCTATGATCCATAATTCAATTGCCAACTTACTGCAGGAAAGTTTATGGGAAGATTTAAACAAACTTGTCATAGATGAGGAACCGTATCTTAGGGAGCCTTTCAGACGATCAGTAGACGAAATATACACGCAAGCTAGAGCTCACTTTCATGATCGTCGCCCATCATTCCAACGTATACATTCACATTATGATCCCGAACCGCAACATACATCACAATATAGCCCAGAACCACCCATTTCTACCGGTATCGACATGCAAAGTAACAGTTATTACGCCGCCACCCCAGACTGGGATTTTACGGCAGACGGTCAGTCGTTCACTTCTCTCTTAGAATCTGGCCGTTATACATCTCCGCCTCCAGCATCATGCACTTATGGAAATTTTCTGCCTCAGTTCAATACATCCCCGATCTCATATTCCCATTCTAGCACGCCATTGAATATAGTACATGATCATGTGATTTCGAGGACTGCATCATCATCATCATCAGGTCGTCCATCTTTTAGTTTGAATATTACGACAGATGATAATGATTCGGATAGTGAACCTGTGCCAGAAGAAGAGCGAGGTAGGGGCAAAAGGAAAAAAATAAGGCGTCGTTGTTTTACAGGATCACATTTTGATTATTAGTTTGTTATCTATGTAATTAAACGTACAATGGTTACTTAATTTTACATACGATGTAATTAGACGTACAATCTTTACTATTGTTATTATTATAATTATAATTATAATTATTATTATTATTGTTTTCATTATTAATAAAATCAGAAAAAAGAAAAAAAAAATTGGTTCGTACTCGGCTGACCGAGTACGAACCCCGGCCGAGTACCCGACCGGGGTCGACCGAGTGCGAAGGGTGCAGGATTTTGTTCGCACTCGGTCGGCCGAGTACCGCAACATGACCGAGTAAGACAACGTGATGCCCGAGTGCGAAGCATTTCGGACTTCCTTCGCACTCGGGCGGCCGAGTATCTGCGCGGACCGAGTGCAGGAGACCGAGTATATCAGGTGCACTCGGGCGGCCGAGTAAGGCGCGCGACCGAGTGCGAGACCGAGTGCGAGAGCACGGAAACATTTTATAACCCCTCTTTTCCTCATTCTTCTCACACACAAACACACCCAAACCCTAGCCTCTTCCAATCTCTCATCCTCAATCCAAAAAATTTCATTCAAAGCCATCAATTTCTCAATCAAAATCATTGTACCCATTATTTCAAACAACAAATTGCTCCAATTTTGGGATAAGGTGGTGGATATTTGAAGGATTCAACCAAAAACACCAACTTTCGTTTTTTCAATCTAAAGGTATGTTTTCATTAACCATTGCTTTTGTTCATTACATATGTTGATGAGAGTCTTATTTGGAGCATTTTGACATGAAACTTGATATGTTTTCTTGCAATTTTTCATTGAAGTTTTTTATCGAACACTTGGTGTGCATGATTTTTTGTTCTATACAGATATGTTTTCATGTTAATCTAAGGTTGTTGTTTGATTATGTTAATGCTCTACTAATTTGGAGTATTATGGCATGAAAGAATATAGATTTTTGGTTAGTTTTCATTGAAGTTTTTTATCGAACAATTGATATGCATTATAGAAAGTGGGAATGTGGCATGATTTAGAGTGAGACCATGATGAAATGATCTTAATACCCCATGAATTTCAATGTTGAATTATGAATTTGCAAAGATGAATATTGTATCATAGGAATCTTCATTTTTTGTTCACCTTGATTGGATGTAATACTAATTCATTATCATCTAGGTACCCACAATGGAGCATAGCATGGATGTTGTGAATTCTACATTCCAATGGAGCGAACACTCCATTGAAGAACAACAAGCTGAGTACGAAAGAATTTTGGCGACCATGCCGGATGCCTACGGCATCAACTTTCCTGATTGGGAGACCGACAGTCATAGGTGGTTTGAGGTACAACAGAAAAGAAGGCGAGCCACTCGATGGGCCGATGTTGAGTGCATGCAAGAAATGGGCATCTACGAAGATTTAAAAAAAATGTGCAAGGCTATCGGGTGGACTAAGTTCTTTGGCATGCACGAGAAGACGTATGAGCCTCTCGTTCTTGAATTCTTCTCCCAGCTTCATGTTGGATACAATGACACGGTGCCCGAATCCGTGATATTTCAGCTGGGGAACGAGTCTCGCTATCTTTCGGCCGAAGACCTCAATGGGATTTTTGGATTTCCCAAGAAGAGGTACTCAAATCTGCCCAATGAGAGGGTCAGTTTTCCGGAGTTCAATGTTGTCACTTTTTGGAAGGACATTACAGAGTCTGATCGAGCTCACCCATCGGAGTACCAAGTTAGTCGGTCGAAAGCATCTAGTATTCGAAGCCCGGTCCTTCGATATTTTCACAGGTTCCTCGCCAATACAGTTTTAGCAAAACCTGAGCCTGGAGCGGTCAGTATCGATGAGTTGTTTGTGCTGTGGTGCTTGGTGAAAGGGAAGAAATTCAATGTGGCACCAATGCTGTTAAGGCAATTCGTTCGATCCAAAAAACAAGTTGCTATCCACATTGGAGGTTTGATCACTCCCATTGCTCGCCACTTCGGGGTGAACTTGGAAGGGATGGAAGAGACATCAGGCGAGACAACTATAAACCTGGAAATGCTGTGCAACATGAAGATGTGCCAATTACATCCCGGCACCAGACGATTGTATCTGATTTTATCAGACAAGAAGAGGTTTGCACTGCCGAACTCTCGCCTGACTAATATTGCTGGAGGGAAGGGCCATAATCTTCTACTGAATGGCTCGGCTCATACGGAAGCTATTGAAGAGAGCGAGAATGAATTGAGGAATGAGGAGGAACGAAGGAAGAGGAGGAGAAGGACTACGGATGCCCGATCAGAGCCGATGGAACTTGATGTGGATCATGCACAGGCCGATGAAATGATGGGTGAAGCACAAATGCCCTCGGACGATCAGGCCGGACCTTCACAGCATCCACAGTATCCACCCCAGTATCAAGGGGGGTGGAATGATTGGTCGGATTGGAGAACCGCCTTGGATGCACGTCTGACCAACATAGAAGGGGATGTTGCCGACATGAAAGAGTATATCCATCGTGAAGCTTACAACTCCCAAATTTTACTTGACATGCAAAGGCAACAATACGAGTGGCATGTGCAACAAGGCCATTTCCAGGAAAGGGAATATCCACCGTATCAACCATTCGGCCCATCGAACACACCTTACCGACCCCCTCAGTGAGCCGGCACCGACTAATTTTTTGTTGTTTTTTGTTGTTTTTATTTCAAACACTTGACTTTGTTGTTTTTTGTTCTTCATTCATGATTTTGAGAACTATTGTTTATTCATGTTTTTGGTTTTTTGTTGTTTATTCATTATTTCTTTATTAAACATAATTTTTACTTATAAAACAAAATTATAGTTATTTGTTGGAAATTCAATTAATCAATACATTTCAAGATGTTATAACAATCTCACTTAACAATTTCATCGAATTTTTACCAAACTAAATAAATTATCTAATTTAACTATAACACGATAAAAAAAAAAAAAGGAAAATGTACAAAAACAGGACGACGAACGAGAAAACGAGAAGAATACAAAAATGAGAAAAATTGAAGTGGATGTTAAAAATCAGAATCCGCGTTCGCACTCGGCCAGCCGAGTGAAGTGGTCGACCGAGTGCCGTGACCGAGTGGATGGCAGTACTCGGCTGGCCGAGTAATACGGGGGCCGAGTGTCTCGGCCGAGTAAGGGTTCGCACTCGGCCGGCCGAGTACGGCGCGCGACCGAGTGCCCGACCGAGTGAAGGCTCCAGCGTTAAAAAAAAAAAAAAAAAAAAAAAAATTTTGGTCGCCCCTGCCAGGGGCGACTTAAAAAAAAAAATTAAAAAAAAAAAAATTTTTGATTGTCGCCCCTCGCAGGGGCGACTTTACTTAATATAAAATATTTTTTTTTTTTATTATAATTTTGCAATTTTTTTTGAAAAACATTATATTTTGTCATTTTTGCCTATATAATTAGTGAATGAGTGTTTAACCATAAATAAAATATACAAGTAATTAAGTGTGTTATTTATATTAAAATTCTTGTAGGAATTTTCAAAGAAAATAATATGATATTATACTTAATAAGATAAGTGTGTTGGCATTTATCGAAAATTCTAATTTAAATATACTAATTTATGCCAGCAGCCGAAGATTTGATTAAGGTCCATACGGAATGAAGATCGTGAATATTTGCAAGATCCAATAAGTCTTTGTGCTATATATGGCTTTTGTAAACACTCAAGATTATCTCTGTTACATTATATTCAATAGCTTCTGCAGAGAGAAAGAGAGATTAATATTTATTTGAGAGGTTATTGTAGTACAATTTTAGTGTTTAGAGAACTGTCAGTGAACCACTAGTTGATTTTACATGTCCTACGGGAGTTGACAGCCAAATCCATCTAGAAAATTAGGTGGTCAAGTAAGTTGTTAGAAGAAAATAATATATGGTTGATTTGTGTTAGAAGAAGTCTAATTACATGTAAGTCAAAAATGTACTTTGTGGGAATAAATATTCATTCTAATATAAATACTCAAGAGGCAGAAGAGATTCTTTCTTGTGATTGTTGTAATTACTTTTTTCGCTTCCGTATATTTTAATTATAGTTCGAATTCATAGTGAATACAATACATACACATAAATTATAATCCAATGATATTAAATAATTTATATATAAGAGCATATGTATAAATCTAAGTTGTTGTGTACATATGAAATGAACATTAAATATTTTACTCCATATATTTTATGGAAAATAGCATGTACGAAAGTTATCATTTTTTTGGCAGTTTGAACAGATGTAGGTAGACTCAACATATTATACGGCGGACAATTATTTGTAATGAGATTCATACTCCCAAACACCCTATTCTATTGCCTTCTGTCTTTTGCCAGTGGATTGGCTAACAAAACAACCATAACAAATCAAATTTAAATAAAAAAATAAAATATATATATATATATATATATATATATATATATGTACACGCAGACACATAGTTATATGAATGGAACAAAAATAGAGCAAGTAATCCAGAAGAAACAAAACATGATAAATCCAGTTGTCCGAATAACTACATCAATACAATGGACTTGGCAAAAGAAGGTTTGGCGTTAGCCCTTTTACGAACAAAAATAAACCAACTAATCACTTTCACCTCCTACAAAACGCAAATTTCACATTTTGTTAATTTTAATACAGTATATATCAATCTAAATTAAAACATGTTATTTTCACTTTATTAATATTTACAACACACAAAAAACATAAATTATTTCTTATAATTTTACATTTTACTTTAATTAATAAAATGAAATATTAATTTTTTTATCTTTTACTTTTCTTAAGACAAAAAATTGAAATATTATTTGTTTACGAAGACATTTTATTTTATTGAAGAGTGAAAGGTAGATTATGAGGTTTTATACTGCAGATGCTTAATATTGAAATGGATACTAAACTTTAATTTGTATTGTTAGTGTTTTTAATTTAAATTTTCAATGAATTTGATCTAAATTCAATTTTGTATTGTTAATTTTTTTGATTAAATTATATACTAAATTTATATCACGTATAAATTAATTACTAAACTTGAATTTAATTTAAAATTTAGACACAATTTACAATAATATAATTATAATTTTATGAAGGTGGGAGTGGGATGAAATTGACCGAAACAAACTCATCAATAAAATAAAAAATAAAGTTTAGTATCCATTATAGTTTGATACCCAATTCATATTATATACCCTTTTTCTATTTACATAAAATGGAGTATGGAATTATTTTCTTCTAATTGATATTCATTTTTACAAATTATATCATTTTATGGTAAAGGAGGGATGATATAATTTGGACATAATAAAATGAATATTTTATTGTTACACTCCTAGATTTAATTTTGTACTTTATAATTATAAATATATGTATAAGCATAATAAAAAAGTAATGAGCATAATTGGAATTAATTACATTAAAAAAAAATGGGGGACCTACTAAACAGTTTATTTCGGCCGCCCCAACTTGTCGTCTCTCTCGTCTTCGCCTTCCTTCCCTCGTTCTTTTTCCTCTCTCTCTCTCTCTCTCTCTTATCTATTATAGTCATTTCACACGCTACCTTCATTTTTTCTCTCTTCTTTTTTATCTGCCATTTATTTGTTTAATTCATAAAATGTTATTTTATATATCCTACTTTAAATCCCTCGTCTCTCTTTCTTTGTTGTCATGTTTTCTTTTCTGGATCTTTTTGTAGTTCTGTTGGGTGAGAGAACTGAAGCCCTCTCTGTCTCTGCATATTTTCAGAAGTGTCTTCGTTCTTTGTTTGTAGCCCAGAGAAGCTCAATCATCGTCATCATCAGACAGAGAGAGAGAGAGAGAGAGAGAGAGAGGCAGAAGGGGGAGTGAGTATCAGCCCACGTAACAGAGTTGGTTGAAAATTAACAGTGGTCGTTTTTTTCTTGGGGAAATCATCGTGTGTGATTCCAAAAGTGTTATTCTTCATCAACCTCTAATGGCAGGCAGTGACGAAGTAAATGCTAATGAATCCAAGGTAAAATCTGCATACCTGGTTCCCGTTTTACTCTGAATTCTGTGTTCTATGCGATTAAGTTCTTGAATTTTCTTCGCGATTACTTTTGGGGTTTGCGCGTCTTGTTCGAGAAAGACTTCTTTTTTGAGTGAAAAAAAACTTGTGTTTTGAGGTGAAAAATCGATTCTTTTACTTTTGCTTTGGAGGGTCTCGCTCTTATTTGTTTGAACTTGCTTCTTGCTACTGATTTAGCAGTCCCCATAATTCGATTTTATGCCTGTGTGTTGGGTTGTTTTTAGGTTGTTTCTCCACTTCTCAATTTCCTTTCTTTTTATAGATATGCAGGTTAATTTTCATTTTTCATATTTCCATTTCCTGTTGATTGGGTCCATATTCATCTGTGTCAATTTTTCTTCATTTAAACTTCTGATTAGTCCTAATTAAATTCTTCAATCTTACAGTAAATTGAAACTCAAACTCTGTTGTGTGTTTCTGCAGAGTATGGTTCCCCTTAATACATTTATCTTGATATCAAATTTCAAGCTTAATTACCGTGTGCTCAGGCGGCCCGACGGCACATTCGATCGCATCACGAACGAATTTATGGATCGGAAAGTGCCCGCAAACGCTTATCCAGTCGACGGCGTTTGCTCCTTCGACGTCGTCGACCGCTCCACGCGCCTCCTCAACCGCGTCTACTTGGCTGCCCGTGAAAACGGAGCACCTTGGGCGGTCCCCGACCTCGACAAGCCCTTAAGCTCCACTGAAATCGTACCCATCATCATCTTCTTCCACGGCGGAAGCTTCGTTCATTCCTCCGCCAACAGCGCCATCTACGACGTCTTCTGCCGACGCCTCGTTAAGAACTGCAAGGTCGCCGTGGTCTCCGTCAACTACCGCCGATCGCCGGAGCATAAGTACCCGTGCGCCTACAACGACGGGTGGGCAGCTCTTAAGTGGGTGCATTCGAAATCCTGGCTTAGGAGTGGGCCGGGCTCTAAGGTGCATGTCTACTTGGCGGGCGACAGCTCCGGTGGCAACATTGCCCATCACGTGGGAGTCCGGGCGGCGGAGGAGGGGGTCGAGGTGTTGGGCAACATCCTTCTTCACCCGTTGTTCGGCGGGCAAGAGAGGACCGAATCGGAAGAAAGATTGGATGGCAAATTCTTTGTGAAGATTGAAGAAAGGGATTGGTATTGGAGAGCATTTTTGCCCGAAGGTGAGGATCGTGACCACCCTGCCTGCAATGTGTTCGGGCCGAGGAGCCAGAGCCTAACGGGCCTGAGCTTCCCAAAAAGTCTGGTTGTCGTGGCCGGGCTGGATCTTCTTCAGGATTGGCAATTGGGTTATGTCGAGGGGCTGAGGAGTTCGGGCCAAGAAGTGAGGCTCCTCTATCTTGAGGAGGCGACGATAGGGTTCTACTTCTTACCGAATAACGATCACTACCATTGCTTGATGTACGAGATCAAAAGCTTCGTGCACTCCTAACCGTTGTTACATTACTTTAACTTTGATTTACAGGCGGCCATACTTATTAACAAGAAAGCTTGACATTTTACTGCTAGAGTTATGGTGTGTAGTTGTATGATTGTGTAGGATTACTTGTTTTATTTTTTGTGGATAGTTTCGGGTGTTATTGAGGATCAGTTCCTCTGCGTCACGAAGGAGATTCTTGCCCCGTATCATTCTATGGGATCTGCATTCCATAACCATAGTTGTTGTTGGGGTGTGTTATTGATGAAAATCTAATTTAGTAAACATGGATTTGGGGAATCCATGTTATCACGATCTGTAATTTATACTCGTTCTCTAGAAATATAAATATATATATAAGAATTTTTTCCCGTTTCCATGTAAATTTCTTCTGTTTCTTTAATGATTGAATCAAGTTATGAGTGTGGGAAAATGAACATGGGACCAACCCATATATGAGCATGGAAGTGGGAAATCTTGTGCAGCATATATATGTTGTCACTATGTGTGTTTCTTGCAAAATCTTGGACTTGTAAGACTGCCAACACAGCTTACCATCACTTGCGAATAAACTGCAAAGCTCTCTCCAGTGAATCTTCTGTTCTTTTTAGAGAGAGAGAGAGAGAGGGAATCAAAATTGGGTGTTCACTTCACTACCTTAAAGCCAACAAAAAAAAAAAAAAAAAAAATTCCTTGGCTTTTTATTTTGTTGCAAGTTTGTTTGTTTCTTTAATTGGAGGCCTGCTAGAAAATTCAGAACAGCGTTGATAAAGTGGTGGACCAGAGCCCCGTTTGTCAGTGCCCCCCAATGCCAAAAGCAAAGAACCCCGTCCACCAAAGAAGCACATCACAATCTTGAACCCACCCCCACCCCCACCCCCACCCCCCACCCCACCCTTAAGAAAATAATATGATTGGACATTAGTCCAAACAATGGGATCTCACAATCATCTGCATTTGATTTAATAATTCTTGATGGTTTCTTGTGTATGGGATTAGGTCATTTCTTTTAGTACTAACAAATCACAACCAACATATCCAAAACTCGCAATTCACTTTTTATATCAAAATTAAGTCACATAATACATTAAACATAATACTCTACAACATTCACGAAGATGAGTGCGACATATATTACACTCGCTGAAGCACACTAAAGACCCCCTTAATGTTTTAGGTTAAATTTTATTAAAATCAAGAGCATACTGTTTGGCTTATATGTTATTATATGTAACAACTTAAAATATATTTACAAAGATTAGGAGCTCTTCACTCTAAAAAACAAATACAAAATTTGTAATATGAAATAAGCTACCACCCACAAAACGAATCTATCCCGCTGTGAAGAACATTATATTTTTCAATAAAAAAGAATATGTTGCGGATAACAAGTAAATAAAAGTACCTCCCTCTTAAAATAAAATAAAAAATATTAATTTTTATCACAAAAATGTTATCTTTGTTTAACTAATTACACAATAATTCAATTAAAGGCATGATACTTATTGAACACAAAGTAATAGATATTCTTTATAATTTTTTTAAACATCCAAAAAAATATAGCATCTTATTAGCTGAGATAACAATTTTTAAAATGTGAGATTAGTACAACAAACACCCTTAGAACAAAATGTGGTGATATTATTTTGCCTTCAAACGTGAGCCCAAATAACAAAAAATATTGAACCCAAACAAATTAATTTTTGTTAAAGAAAAATGTGAAGATAAGCAGAGAGTGTTAGGACCACTTTGAAAAATGGGGTATTTAAATTATAGTTGTTGGGATTGCTTTTAGCGTTGTGTTTGTTATGGCCACTAAATGGTAAAAGAAAGCAGCTAAGGTTGGACAGCGATACAAACTCTTGACTTTTTCTGGGATTATGTCCTTTGTTTCTCAACAATGTCGTAATTATAAGTATTAAAACTTTGTTGTGTCTTATTATGGTTTGTCTTTTTCATGTGCTTAGCTTCTCTCCTGCCTTTTATTTTTCTAAATTCTGCTCATTCTCATTATTATAAATACGGACCTTTGTTTATCACATTTTATGTCACTATGTCGGCATCCATCTCTTTGTCGCTGTTTCCCATCCAAAATTCGCCGCCCCCTGCTTCTTCATTATAATTCTTAAACATTTTAATTTTTTATTTGTAAATTAATCATATGTAAAAAAAACCTATAGACCTCACCAATACTAATGCAAAATTATAATTTAACTTCATAATAATAAATTAAAATACGCGTTACATTATTAGAATTTTGAATTAGAATATTCTACCCACAAATACCAACAAATGCATTTGAAAGATCTAATTTGCCTAAATCGTGCCAGAAAATTTTCAAAATGTATATTTTCATTTTCAACGAGTTCGACCTTGTAGTTGACATTTCTCTTGCTTCTTCAATTGGATCATCAAGTTCTTGTCTATCCTCAATTACCATCTTATGCATCCCGAAATAAGCATGCAATATCCATAAATTATATTAAACAAGGTTAGAGAAAATGTGGGATGTCTACAATACATCAATATCATTGTTGATCATGGCATCCCGAAATAAACATGTCATATCGATAAATCATAATCAGCCACAACTTAAGAAAATATTATTATGTGCAGCCTTAAAAAAAATCGTGAGAATGAGTTCAAAGTTCTAGATATTGCAATGCAAAATTAAAGAAATGAATGGAACAAATAAAATAGAAGAACACAACTTTAAAGATGAATTTGGACACTATTTTTGATATTGCACTACATGAATACTTAAGGTTGAAGCAACTAAATGAAATTTAGAGAGAATTTCAATTTGAATTAATTATGAATAATAAAATTAGATTATACACTTATATAATTATTGAATTAATTGTGTATATATATGTGTGTGTATATATATATATGTGTGTGTGTGTGTGTGTGTAGGTAGATAGTAATTTTATTCTGGGTTGGGGCGTCTTTTTTCTCGCCCGTCCTGTCAAATGGTGAGCTTGATGGATTTTGACTAGCCTCGTCCCGCCAACTCGTCTTTTTTCTGGCCCATCCTGTCAACTGGTGAGCTTGATGGATTTTGATTAGCCTTGTCCTGCCAACTCGTCTTTTTTCTGGTCCGTCCTATCAAATGGTGAGCTTGATGAATTTTGATTAGCCTTGTCCCGCCAACTTGTCTTGACGGTCAGAAGTGGTCTTTTAAATTATTAGGAATTATATTGTAATTTAATATCTTATGTATTTTCATAAATAATAGTGAGTTTTAATTATGTTGTGTAATTTTTTAATTTTTATCATTATAATTTTATATTTTGTCCCTTAGTAATTTTATGTACTTTTATTAATTTTATTATAGCCTTTTTTATTAAAATTGAGATTACATATTTTTATATATTTTATTCTTTATCGTGTTTATTTAAAATAATTTAACTAAATTAATAATGATACAAAAAGAATATAATATTCAACACAAAAAATCTATAAACAACTAAATAAAACACTAAAAAAATAAAAATGATGGCACATAGTTTGGTATGCGCAGTAGCAATGCATTAATGAAAAAACTTCAATTTGAAGCGAGGTTCAACGCATTACTGGAGCTCACAATCACCACGTTTCGGCACCTTGATGGAGTTGCTCTTAGGATGGATATTGAATTTTTAATTCTAGATTATTTTTTTACCCAAGTAAATACTTAAATTTCTTAATTAACTCAAATAAGTCACTGAATTATTAAATTTGACACAAGTATGACCATTTTAAATATTACAATAACTAAATACATTAATAAATATAAAAATGACAAATCAAATAAAAAACATCTTAAAATAAATCAAGAAAATAACAGCATGCTTCTAAACATTAACTTAAGAAATAAATCTAAAAATTATTTAACAAATCTGAAAAAACTATTTACTAACTAGCGAATTGGTATTTTTTATTCCTTTTGATTTTAAAATTTTACTTTATTCAAATAATTTTCTAGAGATCCATGAAATGACTTATAAATTTGGTCTTTTTTTAAATATTAAATAAATTTTAGAATGTATGTTTGTTAATTTTGTATTTATTAAATATACTAAAATTATAATTTGTTAATGTAAGAGGGTTCTATTTATTTCAAAATTTAAAAAATTTAATAAATTTTAAACATGCATTTAGTCGTTTTATTATGTAAGAGGGTCCTATTTATTTTAAATTAAAAAATTTAGAGCTTATTTGATTTATTTAAAAAGTTCAAGTGCCATTTGGACAACAAAAAAATAAATATAATTCATGATTTAATTTGAACCAAGGTTAAGAAGAAATTTATATCTTACAATACCAATATAAATTCAACATCTATAAAATTTAAGTTTATACCATTCCAAAACAAATATGCATTTTAGAATTTTCACATATAAGAATATTGCACTATCTTGTAGACTTCTTGTCCTTCCCCCAATATTTTCACATCCTCGCTAGGCGGGAGGATATGAAAATTTGGGGAAGCCAAGTAACTAAAACAAAATTGAGATATGTTTCAAGGAAGAACTCCTTTTCTTTCTTCGCGAGAAAATTTATCGGAGCAATGTCTTATTGTCAAACAAGGTAAAAGTATGGATTTACACTAGTGTACACTCTCTTTCCCCTAAACAACCCTACTTAGATCATGCACACTCACCATAACAACTGACCCGATTACTCAGTCACTGAAATGAATTTCACCACACATATTCCTTGAAAAGTATGGATTTACAATATTTTAGACTCTCTCTACCAAACACCCCTACTTAGATTACACACACTCCCCAAAACAACTAGACCCACCACTTTGTTCCCTAATAGATTTCACCACACGTATCCCTACCATGTTTTCAAGACAATCAAACAGTGAAATTATGGATTTACAATAATGTAGACTCCATTTCCACTAAACATATATACTTAGATCACGTACCCTCCCTATAACAACTAGCCGGATCACTCAATCCTCTAATGCCCCGTTTACTTCGGGTGATAAACCTGGATTTAGATAAATAGTCTACAGTTATCCAGCGTTTACTTCGTTGGATAATTTCCCGGGTCAATCCAGCCGACCCGGGATAAAAGACAAAATTTGGGATAATTCGGCGGATACTAATCCGACCTAAACCCCTGGGATAAAAATTATCCCATGGAATAAGAAATGGAAATTTACTGTTTTACCCTTATGCACAAACTTAATTACAAAAATGTCCTCATATATAAATCATGTATTAAGGGCAATTTTGTAATTTCTGCATTATCCTGTCCAATCCCACAAAGTAAACGTTGGATAGTATAAAATTATCTTTCTCTATCCTAGTGTTATCCTATGAAGTAAACATAGGATAAAAATTTCAAACTTATCCCTATCCCGATTTTAATTCCAATTTCTGTCATATCCTGTCCAATCCTGACTAGGAAAGTAAACGCAGCCTAATGGATTTCACCACACATATCCCTTTTGTGGTTTCAAGACAGTCAAATAGGGAAACTAAATAAACAAACTATCTCTCTTGATATCACTCAAATAAATCTAAAACTCGACAAGCTAATTAGTGTGGGTTGTCTCCTTTGGCTGCGTTTACTTTTGAAGTCAGGATTTGACAGGATTAGACAAAAAGTGGGATTAAAGTTGGGATAGGGATAATTTCAAAATTTATATCCTCCGTTTACTTCATTGGATAACATTAGGATTTGGGAAGACAAATTTATACTATCCACCGTTTACTTCGTTGGATTAGCTCGAATAAGGCGGAAATTGCAAATTTGCCCTTAATATATGATACCATCTTCAAAACCCTTCTCCCCCAAACCTGCGCCCTACCATTTTCACTTTCACCTCCCAGCCACTGCTCCCCACTCCCCTCCCAGCTGCTACTCCCGACTCTCCTCCCACCGCTGAGCCTTCGTTATTCACCATCGACATCCGGAAGCATTTCTTCGTGTTTTTCGTGAGGTTAGCCTTTATAAGTATTGATTTTGTAGTTATTATTATGGTAAGTAATGGTGTTGTTGCAAGTGCATTTTTTCAGGAATTACATTTTAGTTTCGAATTTGTTGATGTTGATTCTTTGTTGTTTTGGAATAGTTGTTTTGATTTGCTGTTTCTAAAATTATGATATAACTGTTTGTTAATGGTTTATTTTTTTCGTAGAATGAATCTTGCTATCAGTAGTGAAGGTTTGAGAGATGAAGAAATTTTTATTTTCTTAACTGATTTAATGAATGCGTGTTTTGGTTACATGAGCTTCATCAATATCTTTTTAATGCATATAAGTCCTGCTATTTCAAGTGAAGTACGTGCACGTATTCGCGAACGATATAGTTTGATTAGTGGAATTCCTAAGCAAATCAAATATTTGCGTATTGTTATTGAAATTTCTGATGAGGACTGCATAAACCATTTGAGGATGAATAGGGTGGCCTTTTCGCAATTGTGTCATCTTTTGCAAGTGTCCGGTGGTCTACGAACAAGTCAAAACAGTAGCATAGCAGAGCAGGTTGCCATGTTTTTGTCTATAATTGGACATCACACAAAAATTCGTGTCTTGAAATCTAACTATAAAAGATCTGGGTGAACTGTTAGCACACACTTCCACAAAGTGTTAAATGCTGTAAATGCTAGTAAACCCGGAGCCAATCGATGAAGACTGTACAAATAATCGATGGAAGTGTTTCATGGTAATATTAATACCCAAATCTGTATAGTTGATGTACTTTATCTTAGAAAATTCATCTTCATTGAAAGATTCCGTGTTTTAGGGTTGTTTAGGTGCACTAGATAGAACATATGTTAATGTCACTGTGCCTAAATCTGATATGCCTCGTTATCGAAATAGAAAAGGGAACGTATCGGTGAATGTATTGGTTGTTTGTGACTTTAATATGAAGTTCATATATGTGTTGGCTGGTTGGGAAGGAAGTACAGCAGATTCACGGGTGTTGAGAGATGTAATAACTAGAAACAACGGACTTTGCGTTCCTAGAGGTAGTATTTAACATCACATGCACATAATTATATTATGTTTATTACATATGGTCTTGATTCTAATTCAATCCATGCTTGTTTTTTGAAGGTAACTATTATCTGTGCGATTGTGGATACACAAATGGCGGAGGTTTTCTTACTCCATATCGAGAAGTTAGGTACCATCTGGATGAGTGGCGGGTGTGAACATCAGCCCCACGAAATAAGAATGAGTATTTTAATATGAAGCATTCAAAGGCCCGAAACATGATTGAAAGATCATTCAGATTGCTAAAAAAAGATGGGACATTCTCTGTAGTTCGGCCTTTTACCCAATAAAAGTACAGAATCGTATTATTTTGGCGTGTTGCCTAATACATAATTTCATAAGAACAACTTTGGCATTAGACCCATTAGAAGCCGATCTACCTAATATTGTCGTGAATGATGATGCTGATGACTACATTGATGAGATTGAATGCACAGAAGAGTGGTCGAATTGGAGAGATGAATTATCAATTTCTATGACAATGAGTGAAGACAATGCACTGAATATTAGTGTAGTTTGTTATCTGCAAATGTGACTTGTTATGACATTGTATGACTTTTTTCCTTATGTTTCAATTGTGAACTACGTTTATGATATTAATTTTATTTTGGGGCATTTACCTCGTTCTCTTAAAGTCACAAACTAATTGATTAATTTTTGTTGGTAATTGTTTTGTTTTGTTGGTATATTTGTTTTTTACTTCACATGATTGTTAGTATGTGTCAGAACTTTTTTTTTTTTTCTGAATAGGTCCACATTTTATGCACGTTGATTATGTGTAGGCTTGATGGATCCTGATAGCAGTAGTCGAGGACATAGTGGAGTCTCACGGGACAGCAGAGACCGTCGTCGAGTCTGGTCACCTTGAGAGGAAGATTTATTGATTCAGGCACTCAAAGAAATTATTCAAGAAGGGTGGAAATGTGAAAATGGTTTTCGTAGTGGTTATCTTGGTGCTCTCGAGAGGGTCATGCGCATGATAATTCCTGATGCTAATATTCATGCTGAACCACACATAAGTTAAAAAATACATGTTTGTAAGAAAAACCATGGGAGTCTGCAGTGTATGTTGAGCCGATCTGGACTGGCTTGGAGTGCTGAGTATGGTATGATAATAGTTGAAAGTGAATCTGTTTGAGACGAGTATTGTAAGGTTAGAATATTATCTTGTCTCACAACACACATTACACTTGTGTCTTTTATTGGAATAACTATGAATACAATATATAATATTGTTTCATAAAACACCCATACTTGTATAAATCTGTAGACGAACACATGGGGTAAGAAAATGCGATACAAGTCATACAAGCTCTACGCTGAGTGGTGTGAGATATTCGGGACAGATAGAGCAACCAGCGCTCATGCCGAGGATTGCAATGTTGCTGACCAAACACAATTGGAGGTGGATGAAGATAATCCTACTGTCAATCAATTGAACGTGGACCTGTCTACCGACAATGAGATTAACTCTCCACTGCCACCATCGGAAAACTCCACTGGCAATAAAGGAAAGGGTCGCAAAAAAAATGCTACTGAAATGATGGGTGAGGAGATGGTGAATTTAATGAGTAGGTTCTGTAATCGCACTAATGAAAAGACTAGGTGAAATAGCCCAACGTATAGGCTATGAGTTCAAAATATGTAAGAAACGAGAAGTTGTCCATGAAGCTTTGGGTAAGCTGGATGTATTGGATCCTGACCAATAAATTGCTGTTACTAAGATTTTAGTGAACAACAATAAAGATCTTGAATTTTTCTTCAGCCTCCCTCATGCTGACAAAGCTCGGATGGTATTAATGATGTTGTCGGGCCGTCTATAAGCATTGTTAGTAGTATGTTTATCTATATTTTGGAAAAAGGCTTGGAACTTGTAGGACTTGTGTTAGTTTTCCACGTGGCTTGTTAATTTAAACAATATGTATGTCCAGATGTAATATTTGGTTTAGGTTAGTTCAGTTGGTGTCCTACCAAATCTGGATTTCCATGTGTATTGCTCATTTCTTTAACAAGTATAATTGGTATTTGTGGTTGACGAATTAGATGTTCATAAATGTTTGTGCACATCTTAGAGTCTTTTACAAAATTTGTGCTAACAACCCATATATCGTTTTTTATTTATAGTACTACACCTTAAGTTTGAACAAACGGTGGATGTGAACCCATACGGTGGATCATGAAGTTGGGGTGCAATACATGAGTGCAAGAAATTGTGAACATTGATAACAAGTAACAGGAATAACAAAAATTTCCCGTAAACACACAATTGACATCGGTTCTACAACAAACTGTAAAACTAAGTGATTCAATATAGTACCTAAACAGTGAGAATTCCGGAATGTGACATTAAAAAATATTACCAAGAAAACTTTACCATACCGCCAACTTCATACCAATCCATCACATACACATGCAATGTAACATGAATTCATAACTAATATTCCCCAACAAATGGATAATAGGCATGTAATATATAGACAACCATATGGTAAAGTTCAGGAATGTTGGGTTACTTAAAATAGCAAAAAAATAATATTCATAAAACAAATTTAAATCAAAATAAGTCATTCGGTTTTTTAGATAAGAAACAAAAAAAAAATTCATCAGCCTTCCGATGGCTCATCGCTGGAAGCTTTGTCCTCACACTCAACCTTCATTGAAGCCATCGATTCACCCTCATTTGTAGAGCCGTCTGAAAGCTCCATCGCATTGTTGTAGCTTTCCCCACACAAAATATCCCACTTATCATAGCAGCTCGTCTCCAAAAAAACAACATTAATAATTGCTTCATTGATAACATGGAAGAAGATGAATTTCCCCAGGCGGATTTGGTTCTGAACAAGAAATCTGTCCAGCCTGGTTGTCAACACAACACTTGAGGGAGAAGGATATTCCACGCCTACAACCCGCCGCGCACCGTTCCTGTTCACTAGTGCCACATTGGTCGGTCGTGTATTAGCAAAGTTGGGCATGGCATCTGGGGGTAATTCCTGCACGAAGAATATCATAAATACGTTCAGGTATAATATGCATGAACCAAAACAAAGATAGACAAAGGTGGAAAACTATGAAATCGGATACCGTACCATTCGTACAGGAGTTTGGTTTAGGAGATTTGGGAAAAATACCTTAAAAAATCTCTTCCAAATTGGAGGTTGCTGCACAACACCTACAGGAGTGTACACTTGTCAGAAAAATGGTGAACTTCAAGCATAATAAAGTACTGATAAATGGTGCTAACCTTGTAACGTGGGGGGAAATTTCTGACACACATTCTTCGTGAAGACGCGAACGTAGAAGTTATAAGCACCGTCGTACGAGGATATATATATGTCCTGATGCTTAACATCGTTATCGTCATGAAATTGTGGCCACCCTTCCGTCAGGAGTATGGCCCCATCATAATCCACCCCAGTAATACAACCCACTGCTGGCCCAACTCATTGTTAAGGGCAACCGATGGAGGAAGCCTCCCACCAACTTCGGTGCCAAATTTTGGGGGTAGTCTCTGCAATCATCGGAAAAAATAAATATAGGGCGCATGTTATCAGAATAAACATTTTCAGGTGCTCATTTAAGGAACGCATCGAATGTCTTACCAAGCCTTTGGGATGATAGATAAACTTATCCCAACATAGTTTCATACAGTTGAAATATCCTTCAAAGTCCATTATACTTGTTTCAAGTAAATGGTACATTATTTATGTCATATTTTGCATAAACTAATCAGATAAATTGAACAAGCTATTCATGTATCGTAAACTCACAACACAATACATTGGTTTAAGAGTTTGTTTCATCACTTCATACAACAAAAACAAGTAAGTTCCGCCTAAAAAATAATTAACGGCAAATTCATGGCAGAGGCAGAGAGATCAATTACCGAAAGTTATCTTAACGGACATGTTTGAAGTTCATAACGCATAAATGAATTCACAGCAACCAAAAGTAAGTTGGAACCTTGTATTACACAAAATCAATGCATGGCAGGGGCAGAGCTAACCAATATAGGAAGGCAATCACAAGGCAGAAATTTCTAATCATGTAAAGAGGCCCTAGATTAACACAAGCTAACTCTGGACCCAACACACAACTCGAAAGGGCAAATTTAACTAAGGACACACATTTCCAAAATATGTAAAAGGTTTGCCTGCCAACAACAGAAGGCCAAAATAATATAGACATTGCAAATTTTTTGAGAAAGTAAATCACCTTATTTACAAGACACATAAATGGAGGAATCCTTCATTGTTGTCCATTCCAGATGTTCGCGCAGTGTCATTGGAAAACATGAAACAAAATACAAACGATATATCATGAGACATGAATAGGATAGCCAAAAAATGACACTCTACAAAACCAATCCCACAAATCAAATAAGAATCGGAACTGTGCGAAGAATGCCGGAGGAATTTTGATACCAACAGCCAGGGAAGGAACACTTACATGATATGCAGTGGCGCAGAGATACGTTTTGGTGAAAATTGATGGTGGCACGGTGCGGCGGCTGGGTGCGGTTAAGAAAGGGCTGAGGAGCGGCGTCTTCGCGGGGAGGGACGAGGGTCCGTGCAGGACTTGGCGGCGGAGCAACCTGGGCGAAGTGTAATCGACGGGTAGAAAAAGTTTAGAAGAAGGGTGGGAATCTCTCAGGAGAAGTGAAGGCGAGTGCGGCGCAGGTAGGGTTTGTGGATTTTATGAATGAATGAAGGGTAACTGAGTCAAAATAATTAAAATTAAAAAAAAAAATTCATGAGTGTATGTTTTACTTGCGCAACTGAGTGACGTTCTAACCGGGTGACACGACCGAGTGAATAAGTTATATGCATTGTCCAGAAAATATTTTTCACTCGACTACCCGAGTGAAGGGTCTGACCGAGTGCAACGGCCGAGTGGGCAACTTGGAACAAAACTCCAGAAACTTTTTATTACTCGGCAGACCGAGTGGACCGGCCAAGTGAATCACTTTCAACACGATTCCAGAAAATTTTGTCGACTCAGCCACCCGAGTAATGGGGCCGACCGAGTGTAACGGCCGAGTTCATAAATTTGAACATGACTCTAGATACTTTTTTCCACTCGGACGCCTGAGTGATGCGCCCGACCGAGTGGAACGGCCGAGGTTACAAATTTGAACACTATTCCATAAACTTTTCTCCACTCGGGCTCCCAAGTGTTGCGTCCGACCGAGTGGAACGGCCGAGTTGATATCTTTTAATACCATTCTAGAAAATATTCTTGACTCGGCCGCCCGAGTTAGGGGTCCGGTCGAGTGGAGTGGCCGAGTGAGGCTCCAGATTTTTTTATAAATGTTTTATCTCTCTTATTTCCTCATACTTCTAATTCCAAAAATCCTACTCTCTTCATCTTTCATGGCCGTTTTTACATAAGCAATCAAAGAGCAAAAATATATTGATTATTATCTCATTCAATTCATCCAATAAATCATCATAACCACCAAATATTTCCAAATATTCATAAGACTTATTTTGGGTTTTGAAGGTTGTAGCAATAACACAAAATCTCTATTCAGGTATGTTTTTCTAAATCATTCCTCTTGTTCATTAAATATCTTGATGATAGACGAAGTTGTAGTATCATGGCATGAAACATGTTATGTTTTCTTGCAAAATTTCATTGGAGTCTTTTATTGAACAGTTGGTGTGCATGGTATAATTGGATTTTGATATGCTTTGTCTTGATTAAAGATGATGTGTGGTTAATATCTCATCAACTACAATATTTACATACTCGGTTCATTTGAGGAATACCATTGCTACATGTAAGAACGGAATTGAGGAAATGTGTAATGTTTAGTTGTTTTGTATTTTAGACTGATGAATTGAAAATTATGTTGCAATGCTACAAAATAATAGAAAGGTTTTATATTGAAAATTATTGAGGTTTCAACTCATTTATTTATATGAGTCGACTACACTAACTTAATTTATTCTAGGTACGATTGAGATAATATTTCTGTATCCCTTTGGTGCTTGAGGTTTCACTGTTAATGATATGGAAAGAGAATTGGAAGACAGGCGTAGATTTGAAGAGGAACAAAGAACAAGAACTGAGATCCACTCAATGGAGGTTGTCAATACTAACTTCAATTGGGATCAATACTTCGTCGATGAACAACAACAAGAATACGAGAGAATTCTTTCAACTATGCCTGATGCATACGGCATATAATTTTGACATTGGGAGACAAGTAGTGAGAGATGGTTTGAAGTGTACAGGAAGAAAAGATGAGCGACTCGATTTGCAGATGTTGAGTGTATGAAATATATGGGTATTTACAAGAATCTAAAAAATCTGTACAGAAATATAGGGTGGTCTAAATTCTTCTCCTTAAAAGAGAAGACATATGAGCCGTTGGTCTTGGAATTTTTCTCGACCGTTGATGTGGGATACAATGATAGAGTTCCGGTATCAATGACATTCTTTTTGGGAAATGAGTTCCAACTGCTTGAGTCTGAAACCATAAATGAAATTTATGGCTACCCCAAGAATAAATTCTCCAATCTACCCGATGCTAAGGAACACTTTCCCGGATTCAACCCAAATAATCTTTTGGAAGGAGATAATAGAGGCATCTCCAGATAAGCCAACCGTGTACAACCCTAGCCGATCGAAAGCGTCCAACATAAGAAGCCCGGTCCTTCGCTATTTCCAACGGTTCATCTCAAATACAATTTTATCCAAACCTGAGCCTGGGGTAGTTACCTTGGATGAGTTGTTCATCTTATGGTGCTTGCTGAATGGAAAAAAAGTTCAATGTAGCGCCGATGATTTTAAGGCAATTTGTTAGAACGAAACGACAAGTAGTAAATCATATCGGAGGGTTGATAACTCCGATTGCTCGATATTTCAGGATAAACTTGGAAGGTTAGGAAGAAATTCCTGGTGAGACAACCTTAAATCTTGAGGTTGTTTGCAACATGAAGATGTGCCAGTTCCATCCTGGCACGAGAAAATTGTATCTCATCTTATCTGATAAGAAGAGGCTTGATTTGCCTAATTTACGCCTCACAAATGTCACCGGGGGAAAAATCCTGAATATTCTACTGAACTGCTCAATCCATATTCAAACGATTGAGGAGAGTGAAAGAGAAATGAAAAATGAAGACGAAAGAAGGAAAAGGAGGAGAAGGTCCTCAGATACTCAAACACAACCTATGGAGGTGAAGGCGGAACAACAAAACGTGGATGAGATGATGGAAGAAGAAGAACTACATGCTTACGCACATGGAAGAACAAGGGAAAATCTCCCACATTTTGAGGCCAGAAGTTCACAGCAGACCCAACCTTCACGTCAGTTTCAAGGGTGGTGGAACGATTGGACCGATTGGAGAAATGCATTGGATACACGTGTCAGCAACCTTGAAGAGTATATGCATCGTCAAGCGTATAACTCTCAAATTGCACTTAACATGCAGAGGCAACAATACAAGTGACACGTACAACAAGGTCATTTTAAGAAGCGTGAATACCCGGCATATCAACCATTCAACCCATCTAACCCTCCTTACCGACCACCTTAGAGAGGCATGTAGGAGAAATCATGTGTAATTGCAAAACTCCGTATTTGGGGAAGATAAATTTTGTTTGGAATAATATATTGTTTTCATATTCCCCTTTTTTCTCGTTGGCCGATTTTGTTTTCACTTTCTTGTTTCATCCGTCAAGTTCAATTTTCATTTTGGTATTTTATTTTATCCAATGTATTTCAAGAAAACTCCGTTCAAATAATGGATACGACAAGATTGCAAAATGAAGGTAGAAGCATAACAAACGGGGATTATTAACACACCAATGTTCAAATCCAACATTATTTGTACCGGGCACTAAACTCGGTTGAAATACACACAAAGATACTCCAAAATATATTACAAACCAAATAAACATTCAACTTAATATAGAAAGCACAAAGTACGTACTGAATAATGGAAAACATATGATAACAAATTATGCATAGACTGCAGTTACGAGGTGCAATAGTGCTCTTAGACTGAGTTATTTCTTTTTTAAAGGTGACCATGATACAGTAGAGCTATGACCTTCCACACCATGCCGATAACGGCTACTAGAAGGCATGGATTTCTTTCCTTTCTTGTCAGAAGCTTGAATTGGAGAGCTTGTCGATGTTAATGATGTTTGATAATTTATGTACAATGACTTGGTACTTTGGCTATCATTATCCAACCACGCTTGCTCCTTCCAAAATGCATTATCAGTGTCCAACAATCTGTCCTCACTCTCGTAGATGCTCGAATGGTTCGGACGATTCGGATTGGCTATCTCTATGATGGATGAATCATTACCCATGCCTTCCTCAGTATCACTTAAAATTTGAATAACTAAAAGCTTGCGTTCTCTTCATCAAATAACTCTTTAAGAGCATGAAATGCGTATTCTCACTCTTTATAATATGCAGCAACAAGCTTTTCTTGCTATGAAATAAAATAAAAGATATAAAAAATTTAGAAAATTGTAAAGAATTTTTTAATTTAGAGAAATTTGCATAAAACTATACTTACAAACTTGGAAAACTTACTTCACATAAAGATGTCCAAACCGAGTCTGAGCACCGAACCTCATTTGTGGTAGGGTCATAGACAACCATTGGCATATCAATTAGCCATTTGAACACCTTGTAATGTTTGTGTAACTTTCGAGTTTGTTCCATGCAAAAGTTGAAGTTGAACTGTGAGCCAAAGTAACGGTTCAGATCACACATGTCAAAGGGAACAACACGCTCATTTTTTTCCCCAACAACCCAAGCACTAGATTGGAGTTGTTCAAGGAGACGCAGAATAAATTGACGATCAATCTCTCGTGTCCAAATGGAGTTAAAGAAAACTTTATCTTAATTCGTTGCTTGTTTCGGAACATCACTCGGCACCATATGGCTAGATAGTCCAAAGGATGAGAAGTGAAGCAATTTGTTGATTGTTTCTTAATATCTGTGTTGCAGTTTATGTGAGTTGCAATGTCTGGCCTGAGAATTCACTCATTATATAGGAATGCTGGGTGTACATTATTTTGAATAATGTGGGGTCACCATCTTGTTTGATTCAATGTAAAAAAAAATGTGAATCTTTGTCTTTCGTACAATAAAGGATACATCTGTTGGTTCCCTTGTTGCTTGTGAAAAGTGTGTATTATTATCAGTGCACATAATTATTGGGAAAGAACATGCATGGTGACATGATGCTTCAAGAGTGGGGGGCCCCCATGATGTGAAAAATTTGTATGGATATGTCTTTACAGCTGAGACGTATTGTTACATCAGCCTATTTTTAATGAACAATATATTACATCCAGATTTTATGGGAAGTATTGTATCCTAAACAAAACGACATCATTTTGCAGGCAACCATAACTTTATCCTATTCTGTATGCAATGTTCACAAATATTTACATTTACATCATCTATCTTTCTGAAAAATCAAACATTAATAAGTAAATAACAATTAAAGGTAACATGTCGACCTATATTTACATGAGAATAAGTTATGAAGTTGTTACAAAATGTAATAACCCTAATACCATCAAATCCACAAATTAAGCAACAATATAAAAAAAAAAAAAAAAAAGATACACAAATACAAAATGGTTCATACTCAAGGACCTAATTGGAATTGCTTGTGATTTATTGAGGTTGGTTGTGCAAACACGAGGAGCAGGATACTAATGACACCAACAACTAACACAAATGAAACTTTTTTATATTTTCTATTCAACGCATAAACGTAACCAATTAGCTTCACCTCGCGTTGCTTCGTCTCATGAAGAGAAGCTCTAAGAGAACTTTCGTTCAACCTGATATCCTCAATGATTGTATTCATTATGATCTTATTATTTTCCAACTCCTCCAGACGCCTTTGTGTATCTTTAATTGTTGTCATCAAAGCAGAAATGGTCTTACTGCAACGTTTACAATAGTCTTTAACAACCCATTCTCAAAACCCACAACCCAGTGGCTGGAAACAAAATAACAATTATCATAGTTGAAGTTATAAACATAAATTGTTGGTAAGATGAAGGTTTTCTGTACTTGTATTTTATTTGTTAAAACATAATATTAGATATGCTGAAGACATTTATAGAACAATGAGATATATCTAACATAATATTAGAACTAATAACACAAACTCAACAAAATTCTCAAAAAAACATAGAATTCTTACATGTTGCAGTCGACAATGTATAAACCTACGATTACGATTATTTTCTGTCCGAGATATGAACTGAACAACAGTTTCCCCACAATAACAAGTTCTTCGTGAATTTGCACTCGATGCAGGAGTTATCAACGAATTACAGATGCACACTACATATTCCGTAGTCACAAAGACATGAGATATGATTAAGCAGTATATGGAAAAACTAATTGCAAGAAAATGATATTGTTTTATCAGTAAAAAAAGATATGATGCTAATACCTATTTTTTCAAATATTTGGAACGCAATTGATTTTCTATTCTTTTTTTTTCTGTTCACTTGCATAACAATAAGGAAAGTAAAAACAAATTTATCTCAGCATTCTACAAAGAGCTATGGAAATATTAAAGGCCCGAAAACGTCTCCATTCACAACATCATCTCTAAACCAGCTGAAATTGACAGATGAAAGGTAAGGAATTTGTTGAAAATCATAAATACTGTGTGTTTGGTCACTTAAAGTCTCATCTACATCCACCCGCCGCATCTTATATATGTCGGTATTGTTTGTAAGTTTGTATGATGTATCGCTGAAGGTAATGAATCCCATTCCTTTCCATCATATTTTAGCAATAACATGTCCTTAGCATTAACATGATTGCTTTGGCACAAGTAATTCATGACGTCTACAGACTCCAGGAATATTAACTGTCCTCATGAACAGAGTGCTGGATAGAAAAAACCTGTAATTATCCTTTACTGATTCCTTCTTCAGTGCTTTCTACCAATTTGACTTCTTGAATATATGCAGTTGAATTTCTTTGAGACTCTTCTGCAAATGTTGGTTCAGCAACCTGCACGGACAATATAAATTTAATGAAAGCTGACCATGCTAAATTGCTTTTGTTTTGTTTTGTAAGGAATTTGTTGAAAATCATAAATATTCGAAAGGAGAAAATGTTACCCAAATAACACAAGTCTTCTCTAAACCTGCCGCATAAACTTCAATTGGCCCAAAACCTTTCTTTACGTACTAAACATTACAAGAGCTTGAATTAGTATTGTTACATATCAAACATCCACAATGAAACTACAACTCAGTTGAAGCCATAAACAAAAGTTTGGGCTACTCCGTAATATTGGAAATCAACACAACTATTTGCACTTGACAAAGACAATCCAAAACAAACATATTAACTTATCAAGATTGTCGAATGATTCATGCTAATATCCCTATTCAATTTTAACTCCACAACTTTGCATTGACAGATGATTAATGATGTCATATATTTCATAATTTATATCAAATTCGCATCTATTCGGTCTAATTTCTCACAATCTGAAAAGCACAATAGTTACCAAATAATATAACTTTACGAAAATAACAACATATTAGCAACGAACAAGACTAATGAGTTAGATAAAAAGAAACCGATTCATCCTGAGTTCGGTGGTGGGTGTTGGCGGCGCCCTTTTCGTCAAAGAATTTTCAGGATTTGACGGTGAGCGTTTATGTGGGAGACGTGCGATTCTGGGGGACTGCCGGAAAGGAAGTGCCGACCGTTCGGGGGAGAGCCAGAGGACAACCCAACCTAACACCGGCGCCGGGCGTGCGGTGGCGACGTTGCTCTGGCCTAAGCGGCGGTAGCAGGAGAAATCGCTCACAGGAGAAATCGAGGATGAAAATGGTAAGGTTTGCTAAGAAAATGTGAATGGGGACGATCGGAAAGGGAGTGCCGACCGTTCGGGGGAGAAGCCGGAGGATGATCGAACGTAACGGCGGCGCTGGCCGTGCGGTGCCAACATTGCTCTGGGCTCAGCGGCGGTAGTTCCAGAAATCGCCCAAAGGAGAAATCGAGGATGAAAATGGTAGAATTTGCTCAGAAAATGTGAATTATATGTGAGGATATTTCTTTTAAAATGTGAATAATGGTTAAAAGAGTCCATTCTTATTTTTTATCCGATGGGATAATTTTTATCCCAGGGGTCATGGAGGGATTAGTATCCTTCGATTTATCTCAATTTTTTGAATTTATCACGAGTCGGCTGGATTGACTCGAAAAAATATCTTCAAAAGTAAACGCCGGAAAAATAGTTTGTTGAGTATGTAGAAGCAAAGTGGTCCATTATTGATTAAAAAAAAAACAAACGTGCAAGACATTCCTAGTATTTTATCTTACATGGTCTTATCAATAATAATTGTTCCCTTTAGTTTTTTTTTTCTTAATTTTGTCCTTTATTGCCCTATAAATACTTTGTCTGCAGGCCACGCCTTTTCCTTGCTGCCTTCTTAATAACATCACTATCTCTCCATTTTATTACATTTTCACTTTTCAATTCAACTGGGTAACCCCGTTGTAATTTTGGTTTAATAATTTTAAAAATTACCTAGGATTCGTGAAATTTAAAAATTATTTACAATTATATAATAAAATAAATTTTTATACTATAATAATTGAATGAATTATACACACTAAATCACTAACAACAACCTCTCCAATTATGTTTATATATATATATATATTATAATTCAATATAACACTGAACTAAAAGTATATAAAAAGATTTCTCACATGTGTGGATTATTAAATAATATGACTTATTTATAATGAGAGTAAATTAAATAAATATAGAAGAATTAACAAAATAAAAAATAAATTTGAGTTTGAATAATCTAACCTAAATAGTAACATATTTTTTTGTACTCTGAATATGATAATTACATTTTCTGTTATCACATCAATTTTTATATAACTTTAAGACGGTTTTCAGAAAACATCCTAAAGGGAATGATTTCTTAAAAATTAATTTCATATTTTCAAATAAATTAAATAATTTTCAGATATTTCTGCACAATGCATATGTAACTCGTCTTACAAAGTTGATGATCAAACTTTTCTAATTTTTCACATGTCCAAAGGATAGCATGAAATTACCATGGTTTTAGACTGAGTTAGTTTAACCCAGACCACTGAGGTTGGGCTGCTTTGTCAGCCCAAGTCGTAAGTTTTTGGGCCACCATTAAGGTATTGCTACAATATTTGGGCCCGGAAGTGAACTGCAAGGAGAAGCCCAAATAACTCCCCATTCACGAATTCTGAATTTTCTTTTTACTCTCTTCAAAAAAATTTGGACCCCCATGTTTAATACTACGAATGTGAAAAAAAAAAAAATGATGTGATATAAAAAAAGTCGAAATCATATGAACATCAGACCATGTAACATAAGCATCTGATCAAATATAATGTAAGAAAATATAGGTTACCCACCTGCATTTAGACATGGCAAAATTCTGATTTTGAACTGAAATTGGTTTAAATGTTGATCGGAACCAGAATCTAGCAATTGATGGTTTTTGTTCTAAAATTGACGGTTTCGATTATAAGAGCATCAGTTTTGGTTTCAAACCGATGATTACAAGTGTCAATTTATGGGAAAAAAAAAACCAAAATCGGAACCGTAATACCAGCTGTTTCGAAATCGAAACTAGCTAGATACCAATTCAGTTTTGATTTCACCCTCACGATTTCAGCAAACGATAATTTTAAAATCAAAATTAGAACAGGTGAAATCGTGCCTATATCTACCTGCTTTTCACACCAACAAATGGAAGAAAAAGATTACAGAATAATTTTTTTGTAATTTATTAAGATATTGAAGTCTGGATCAACACATTTTAATGAAATCTAAAATAAGCCTGGACAACTAAACCTATCAATTTATTACAAGTATTTACATTCAAAATAGTGAACTATTTTCAACTTTTATTGCTTTGTTAGCCATAAAATTGGTCATTTTACTCCCACCAATATAGAAGTGAGAAACTATCAAATTCATCTGTTTTCAAATCCCAATAAATTCAATCTATTTGAACAACATAATTTTGATAGATAATTGATTGAGCATCAACCTCCAACCACATATTTAACAAATTATTCTGTAAACGTAAATTCAAACCCACCACAAAATATTACAAATTCATAAATGACTTAGATGGACCATTACCAATAACCATACTAGCCCTTATAGAGCCTGAATTACCCTTTTAGGAAACCACCTGATAAGTGATAGACATCAAATAAGAATTGAAGAGGAGTTTGGAAATAAAAAGAGTAACCTAGTGATGACTCTTCCACTAGAAGTTAGAACTATGAGTATTGCGGCTTTAATAACCCAATTTTGAACACCGAGACCTCCAAAACTGACAGGAGGGGTTCCGACGAGGAACCTCTGACACCCAAACTAATAATTGACAAAAAAATGTGATTTCTAGAGAGATGAAAGAATTAATGGAATGATAAAATTTCATCATTTTTTGTTTGCAATTGGTTATTTATATAACGTGTAATAAGGGAATAAAAAATATAATCATAAAGTCACTAAATCTAATGTATTTGTTGTATATTTTCTATTTTTTTATGAATTTGTTTTACACATATAGTGAATTTCATTGAATACTGATAATAAACGCACATGTATATCAATATCCGAATTAACACAGAATGGATAGAACATCAATTTATACCGAGTACGCACCATCTTTGTCAATCAAGTATCATGAAGTTAATGTAATAGTTTTATTGATATTTTAGATATGTGACATGTTAAATTTAAATGACCTACCATAAACAAGGGAGAAATCTCATTTCCTTGCAATGCGCCAATACCCTTTCTTAAAAATAAATAGGCAATGTAATAACTGGTGAAAATTCACGAAGCCTATTAGCAGCAAAAAATGAAAAAAAAAAAACAAAAAAAAAACTAATATAAAAAAATCTAAATAGTAGACTTCTTTATTAATTAAAAAACTTAGTTTCAAATTTGGATTTGTTTTGGGGAAACTTTTAGGTGTCAATTTGTGATTGAATCAAATGTTAATCAATTTTCTTTTAAAACATTATAATGCAAATAATAATACTGTCATTTCTTATCAGTTTTTGTCATGTAAAATGATAAATTAATAAATAGGACACCCACATTAATTTTTTTTTTGAAATAAAATATAATTTGTTAGTTTATTATTTGGATTAAGTTTTTGTATTGGACTAAACTTAAAAAAAGTTATAGAAGATTTATAAAACATTTTTCATATTTTTATATAAAATAATCAAATTTTTAATCTTAATTATATGTTCTATAAATAATAAATACTTATTTTTTGTCATTACTAATGTAATAAAACAACAATTTATAAATAGTAAAATCCTATTATTTTTTAGTTTACAATAATGCTGACAATTTTCTGTAAAAAATAGACAGTGAATATGAAAAGGGAGGTTGTTGCACCCACGCATAAAAGAAGAGAAAATCTAGAAATTTATTATATTTTTGTGCCATTTTGTTTCTTTTGAATAATTTATTTAAATATTCAATACAATTCTTGTTTATAGTTCATTTTTCTATATATCAAATTAATACTTGGTAAAATATTTTTTATACAACTATATATATATTTTTTTATGTTTTAATTAATAAAAAATACAAATACTTAGAATGTTTAAATATTAATTTGATCAAACGTACATTATAAATATATTTAATTTAATTTTAAATTTACGATGAACCGCGCATTGGTGTTGAATAGAATTGCCTATAAAACCCACATTAGATATGGCACGTGCTTTCCAAAGATAGAAATTCACACTCTAATGAAGCAGAAACAACCACGCTCACTTCCCTTCTTACACAAATTTCACAAGAAATCTTGCATAGTTTCGTTGAACCACCAAACCTCCCATGATACTGACACCTCAACTCAGACCAAAATCCTTAATTTCTTCCATTAAATCAAAAGGAGAGAGAAGGAAGTTGACATTTTATCGAATTCTGTTCACTGCACTAAGGAAACCTGCAATAACATCTCAATTCAAGAGAGGGTTTTCGGAGGTGAGTGGTCGGTCATTTAACTTTTTATTATGCCCATGCTACTCTCTATCTCGCCCCCACCCCCACCCCTCTTGGAGTGGTGTGGGTGCGGGATTGTTCTTCAATTAGCAGGATGAACATCTCTCAATCATCGGGATGTCGGTTCTGGTTACCGTCTCTTGATTTATTTCCTCAGTTTTATTCGTTTCTTACACAATTTTTAGCTTGAAAATGGATTTCTTTGATCGTGGTCAAGTCAACTGAAATAATCGCAATCTTGTGTGTTTCTTGGAATTCATTGATGAATTAAATCAGCCAAGTTTAAATTAATGATCTTGGTGTATTCGATCAGTGTATCATTTAGCTTCTTTTGTTGAGAGATCGATTATGGTATTGCTTGCTCATGAAAAAGGTATAAGCATAGTTACCGAATAGGTCGAGACTACAGAGAAAGCTGACTAGAAAATAGGACTGGGTGATCGAAGGCGAAGCAGTAGAGAGAGGAAGAATATGCAAGAGAGAAGACTGAGCTAATTCAGTCATGTTCTTTCTCCATTTACATTGAGAAATTGTATAGTAGGAGACTTGCAATGGTCAAAGAGAAACACACACACGCAAAGGTAGAAACATATTGCAGCCACCGAATCATTCGAAACAATGTAGCAAATCTTGTGTTGCTTGAATTAAGTATTTTGTTGCCCCTTTGTAATTTTCAGAGTCATGGAATTCGGACGTATTTCATCAAAGAAATTGATCGCAATCAATTATAATCTTGCTGCAATGCATTTGTGTAATGAACTATGATATTTTAGGTCTTCTTTATGATGTTTACTGATTATGGTTATAATTCTGTCCAGTGATATGGAGAGCCAACTGTTTCTGGTGCCTACAACCCGCGAATCTTTCTGCCTCAAGTGTGGCTTATGATGCTGTTTATAGACCAGACACTTGCATTGAAATATGGGATATGCTTTTAGCAAATTGGAGGTAGATTCTGCACTTCTTGATGGTTCCAGTTCCAATCACGAGCTTGGTAGTAGTCCTCGGATCAATAGACAGTCACATTCCTTAGACAATGATGTTGCCCAGCTCACAAAGCTTCGATCAGAACCACATGAGAATTTGAGCCGAGTGCTGCCAGGGAAGCATGAGTTTCCAATTTCAATAGTAAAGATGTTAGGTGGTCGAGAAGCAAATCTTTCGGGAAGAGGAAGGTTCTCCAAAGGAGATTGTTGTTATGTTTTGAGTAGATATTTGCCAGTTAATGGTCCACAGGTTGTGGATCGGATGCCAACTAGAGCTTACGTATCGCAGTTTTCTGCTGATGGCTCACTTTTCGTTGCTGCATTTCAGGTATTAACGTTTCCTGCTACAATAGTGCATCACAAGGAGGATGGACACACAGAGAGAGTGGGGAGGGGGAAGGGAGAGAGAGACATTTGTATTGTTTATCATTATGATGTTTAACGGGATCTATGCCTCACTTACTGAAAAATTTGCAAATCTCCCCTTATAAGATAAAATTTATGGTTTGTGTTGATCCCTGACCTTGTAATCATTAACTTCTTGTATTTATTATTCCATAACAGGGAAGTCAAATTAGAGTATATGATGTTGACAGAGGATGGAAAGTGCGAAAGAACATTGTAGCCAGATGCTTGAGATGGACGATTACCGACACAGCTCTGTCACCTGATCAAAGACATCTCGTAGGTTCTCTTCTTTTACTGATCTCAATAGCATGTCGATTTAAGTCGTATGCAGTCACATCCTTCCACTCTGTAGGCTTAGGGATCATGAGTAAGAGTATGTGGGCATAACCATTGAATTCATAAATACAACGCATGATCTTATAACAGTATTAGCAATTATTGCGTGTCGAAAGTTACCTTGATCTCAATTGAACTTGGTATCTACTTCTAGACCATACGAAAGCCACTAATTCATATGGTGTCTGTCTTTAGCTGTGGATAAGTACATGGGTATTGATCTGTAAAATTGTTTGTGTGTGTCTGTGTGTTTTTTTAACTGAGGGTCAAATATTTATTTAGCCCGTCAATATATGTTTACCTCACCAGTCACCAAAGCAGGAGGTTTGAAGAAATTGATTACCTGCCTGTCTAGCATACTTAATGAAATAGAAGTCAAGCTCTGCACCTGTTAGATTATGAGTGATGACATACTTATATTTATGTCAGGTTTGATGCAATGACTGTATTGATCTGGTATCTCCTATGATTTTATTTCAATATTATTATTCGAGTAATCTGATTTTGGTTATCTTATTACCCTTTGAATGTGCGCTGCAGGTCTACGCTAGCATGTCACCCATCGTCCATGTTGTCAATGTTGGATCATCCACCAAAGAATCCCATGCAAATGTCACTGTATGAAGTTCAACACTGTTAACTTTTTGTATCTGAAGCCGCTGCATGAAAATTCATGGTTGGATTATATGCACTGCTCTTAGGCCAGTTTAATGGTTATCTAGGGAGTGCTTTCATGCCCAACAATTGTTGTTCTCTTCTTTATTTTGTCCTCTCTCCTTTTATTATATTATTATCATTATATTTTTTAATAAATTTAATACACTAACTGATGAAGAAAATAATCCTATGATAGCTTGTATTCATTTAGCATATTTCGAATAAATCTTATTGTCTTTACACTTTTTTTTTTTTTTTTTTTTTTAATCTTAGTTCACCATCTGAAGTTATCACCTTGAGTTTACTACAATTTGAGTGCATGTGTGCGTCCTTTTGTATGATACTTTTGTCCTGAACTTCTATTAGCTTAGAATTGCTGAATTTTGTCTTTTTACTCCGTAGGAAATCCATGAAGGTTTGGATTTCTCTTGTCCTGATGAAGGGGGATATTCTTTTGGAATCTTCTCCCTGAAATTCTCAACAGACGGACGAGAAGTTGTTGCTGGAAGCAGCGATGAAGATATATATGTTTATGACCTCGAAGCCAAGAAACTCTCTCTTCGAATCTCTGCACATGCGGTACTGTTGTGATTGCTATGAATAATATCTGGTTCCCTTTACTGATCTGATGTAAACATTGCTCGTCTTTATTTTCTGTGTCTATATCACGAGGTATTCACAATTTTGTGCCGTAGCATAAGTTTTATATGTGTTGGTTGTTGGTAATTTTGTTTACTTTCAGTCTGGGAGATGAAATGATCTCGAAATATTGAGTTCTCACCGAAATTCATTTCCCTTTTCGTGCAGTCTGATGTGAACACAGTATGCTTTGCTGATGAAAGTGGCCATCTTATATATTCAGGAAGCGACGACAATTTCTGTAAGGTAATTCCTATATAATTTGGTTCTACTTATCATGGATACTTTTGGAAGCTTTCATTGAACTCAGCAACTACTCAGCTTGCCTCTTTTGTGTGTGAGCAGAGAGAGAGAGAGAGATAGAGAGCATTATGAGGCAATACTAATACTCGATTTCACGTTTGAAGGCAAAACTACTAAATGATTCACATGTTCTTTTTATTTGTCTTCTGAAATGCCTTTTGAGTGGCATACAAGATTTGAGGAAGACGAAGATTTGACTAGTCATTTCTTGCAACTGCTATTTTGTAATAGAATGCAATAATTGAAGTATGAATTTTCAGTTTATTCCAAATTGACAGCATGTCATCCCATTGCATGTAGGTTTGGGATAGACGCTGCCTTAGAGCTAAAGGCAGGCCCGCGGGGGCCCTGATGGGCCACATTGAAGGCATTACGTTTATCGATAGCCGTGGAGATGGTCGTTATCTCATATCCAACGGGAAAGATCAAGCCATTAAGCTTTGGGATATACGTAAAATGTCATCAAATGCTACAATGTATGATTCTTCTGTGACTTTGCTAGAATGCATTCATGGTTCTTTTGTATCCCTATAGACTTGTCTCAACGAAGCCTATCTCTCTCTCTCTCTCTCTCTCTCTGTCTAAACACACAGATACAGAGGATACAGGAATTATGAATGGGACTATAGATGGATGGAGTATCCCCCGCAAGCTAGAGACTTGAAGCATCCGTATGACCAATCGGTAGCCACATATAAAGGTCATTCTGTCTTGCGTACCTTGATCCGTTGTTACTTCTCCCCAGAATATAGGTGTGTTGTTTTCTTAGCATCCACTCAGTACATTGATTTCCTCTAAATGCTCTATTGCACAAACTTCTCAAAACATGAAACAAACCTGTGTATCGAAACATTCAAAACTAACAATGTTTCTTTATGTTCTTGCAGCACAGGACAGAAGTATATTTACACTGGATCTCATGATTCTTGCATCTACATCTATGATTTGGTATGTACTATATTTCTGTTATGTCTTCTATTAGCTGATATATATATAGACCAATCAATAGCTTCTGTATGTGGCGATGCAATTGGAATGTTTCTGATTGATATGAAAAGCACATTTTTTGTGCTATTTATCCTAGTCATCTCTTTGTTACTCTCTCCGTCTTAAACAAAAAAAAGGTCATGTTTCACAAAAGTACAACTTTTTATTTTTGGTCAAATTGATGAGGGTACAACCTCTTGAAAATCAGAAATTCACACTTCTAAGACTTATTTTATTCGTTGATTTAACTTATTCGATCATATATAACTTGTTGGTGAAATAAGAACTTTCAGTTTTTACCTTGACTTATAAAACGAGGCCTTGACTTTCGAAGCAAGACTGTTTTTCTGGAACAAATTTTTCTTTCGAAACATGACTCTTTTTTTGGAACGGAGGGAGTACCCTAATTGGAGGGCTACAACCGGGCTAATTGAACCTGTTTGTGGGCTGGGTATTAGCTCATAGTAAGGGCCAAGTTGGGCCAGAAAAGCACCAACTTCCACGTACATTTGGGCCCCGTTCTACCCATTGGCTGGATGGGTCGGGCAGCCTGGTCTGCCAGCTCTAACAATAAATCAAGTTTCTGATGTTTCTCTGAAGTTTTGTTCTGCATGGGTGCATGCTCAGGTCAGGTTGTCTTTGTGTATGCTGTATGCGACTCTTAGTTACTCTTTCGTCTATTTGTTTCCGGTGTTTCAAACATACCGGGGTTCTGCACATTCAGGTTAGTGGTGCCCAAGTCGCAAAGCTGCAGCACCACAAATCAACAGTGAGAGACTGCAGTTGGCACCCCACTTATCCGGAGCTCGTTAGCTCGTCTTGGGACGGAGATATTGTGAAATGGGAATTCCCTGGGGGTGGAGAGGCACTTGCAAACAACAAGAGACGCCAAGGAGATTTTCGTGAAACAAGTCCCTTCGATCGCATGTAAGTTCACTTGAATCGATCTCACAATCCGTGATGTAGTAAATAATGTTTATATCATGATCAAACGTGGAACAGTGGGGATTTCGCCCTTCTGACGAAAATGTACATAAATGCCTCAAGTGCTGCATTTATTTAGCGCAATTATCATCTCATATAGAACTTTGAACATGAAGATGCCTATTATTTGGGATGTTGGTTCTCCTTAGGAATGACAATTTAACATCTTCCGCAACTGATTCGTTCTATCTTTGTTCAATTTGGAACAACATGCAGTGGTTATCTCTTCTGCTCTGCCTCGTCCCATTCTATATAATTATATATTAATATTTACATAATATAAAATACAATATCATAATGTTATTAAAAATTCTACTTGATATCAAACATCTATAAAAGGTGGATATAAAGTTATAAATATGTTTTCAATATCATTTATTTATTTATTTTTATTTAAAATCTTGATTTTATGAAAAAAAAAATTACTTTTGTTATTACATATCACTAAATAATAAAGATTCAACTGAGAACAGGTCATCCCATCCCGCAACCCACAATGAGTCAGCGCCACCCTGTTTAGTTAAGAAAGGGGAAAGAAGTAAGTGATTTGTTCTTCCAGTATCATTTCTATCGCTAATAAAGTACCAATACACCCTGTTTAGTTAAGAATGGGGAAAGAAGTAAATGATTTGTTCTTCCAGTATCATTTCTATCACTAATAAAGTACCAATAAAAGACACGTGCCCACATACAAAATATAACACAAGAATTAGGATGATAATAGGATAAATTGGAACTGATATTTAAGATCTAAGCCCGCTCCATTCTTAACTAAACAGGGTGGCGCTGACTCATTGTGGGTTGCGGGATGGGATGAGCGGGCTTAGATCTTAAATATCAGTTCCAATCTATCATATTATCATTCTAATTCTTGTGTTATATTTTGTATGTGGGCACGTGTCTTTTATTGGTATTTTATTAGTGTAAACAGGGTGGCGCTGACTCATTGTGGGTTGCGGGATGGGATGAGCGGGCTTAGATCTTAAATATCAGTTCCAATCTATCATATTATCATTCTAATTCTTGTGTTATATTTTGTATGTGGGCACGTGTCTTTTATTGGTATTTTATTAGTGTAAACAAGGTGGCGCTGACTCATTGTGGGTTGCGGGATGGGATGAGCGGGCTTAGATCTTAAATATCAGTTCCAATCTATCATATTATCATTCTAATTCTTGTGTTATATTTTGTATGTGGGCACGTGTCTTTTATTGATACTTTATTAGTGATAGAAATGATACTGAAAGAACAAATCATTTACTTCTTTCCCTTCCATAGTGTTAGAAAATTTCCAACAAATTAAGGGGTACTGTAAATGGCTTGTGTCTCCTTATCTAACCTTAATTATTATATTATGGAGTATTTTATATATATATATATATATATATTTTTTTTTTTTTTTCAAGACTCTTTTTTTCTTTTGAGAACTGTAATCCCATAATTACTTGTCCAACGTTTAGCCACTTAGGTTTTTTGGGACAATGTGCTTCGAAAAAATCATCACTTGTAATAGTAATTATGAGAGTATGTGCTTCCAGATCCATCTATTTTTATTTTTTTCCCCAGTTATTTTAGAAAAATAATTGGTACGAAAATCAAAACCCCGTTAGAGAAGTAATCACAACATTCTAGAATATTCTTTTCTCAGTACTACTTTTGGTGCTGAAAATTACATCAAAGTTTCGGGTATTTTGTTTTTTTTTTTTCAAGATTCTGAGATAATAATTTACTCCACGCATAAATCAATTGGTGTATAAATCAATAAGTAAATAAAATAATTCTATATATGAAACGTGGCACCACCGCAAGGTTGGTTGGCCATCTCAAATTCAGTGGTCTTGTTTTCTATATTAGTAATTTAGTTTATATTCTGTAGCCGATATAAATTGTTACTACAATTTTGTGGTTTCTAGTTTCCGACAATTTTAATAGATGTCCCTTATTAGATAGGGTAAAGATTGGTGGCCAGAATCTGGCCGGCCAGAAAAGGGTGTATTGGTAATTTTCTATAAAATAATTATATAAAATGTCGAATATGCCCTTTATTAATTAATGGCGAAAAAATAAGTAATTCAGTTTGAATTTGAATTTTGAGTGTGTTTCTCTCTCATCATCAATGAGGCGGTTTCTCTCTCACCATCAATAATAATGAGGATTTCAAATATTTCAGATTACAACTTCTAAGATTTTTTTATAATGATAATTCATACCAATCCGTCTTCATATTAAAGCCAAATTTCATTTTCATTTGTATTCGAACTCTCTTTTCTTGTTCTTCAATAGCTGAAATATAACGATTGATCCTTGGCCTTCCACGAGGGCGACCAACTTCTGGATTCAAGATTGCGGTACCTCCAAATGATTGATCTTCATTTGTCCTTGCCATACACTATTTGCGTCTCCCACATTAAACAAATCACTCTTTATTTCAGCCAACTTTTGTTTGATAAAATCTATCTTCACTAGACTCCCCTGGCAGCATCAGTATACTCTTGAAAAATTCGTTTCGTTCCACTTCTTGGAACTTCTTATAATCATCCGTCATGTGTGGATAACCTCCAGCAAAAAATATACTCGAGTGTCGTCTATACACGTCATTCCTCCATCTATCCAACATATACCTTTCATTAATAGATAAGATATCTTTCTTGCCCATTACTCTAAAAATATGACAACAAAGGATCTCCGTCTATAAATCATAGTTCCTTGAGGTCCAAGCTCAATATTATTCAACAATTGTGTGTTGTCGATTTCAGAATCCGCTATGTTTGTTTCACCTCTCGACGCACTCTCTATATGGTTAGACGACTCATCATGGTTAGACATACTTTGGTCACTATCAGAACCAAAAATCTCATGCATAAAAGTTGATCTAATTGTGTTAATATTTGGACTTTCCATTGAAATAAAATTGTGTTAACTGGTGAAATGAAGGTTTGAAATTATGTTAGTTTAATCTAACTCTTTCAGAATCTGGTCAAATGAAGGTTTAAAATTAAATTTTGCTGATGTGTATATTCATCATTATTGTGAGACTCATTAAATTGCATTTTGATTTACGTATTTGTTGTGAGGCTCAAGAAGCAGCAGGCCTGATCGAAAACCAAGAAAGAAGGAGGGAATATCAGAAAGGGAAATGTTATGGCGCCAAATTTACTAAAGGGCGTAAAAGTAATTTTACAAATACAATTATTATTTATATTTAAATTTAATCAATTCTGGCCGGCCAGATTCTGGCCATATAGCACGGTCCTATTAGATAAGGGTACATTGGAAACTCCTAAATAATTGGTAGTTCCCAAGGCAAGAGAGCTACACTCATGTACTGGGGGTGGGGCTTCTAAAGAACAAACATATGTATCAAAAGACGAGATGTAATAATACGAAACTTCACCTAATATTAATGTCCTTATTAAATAAGGTATTCTAATTTTATGGATTTTAATTCTTTTTTCTTAAATGAGATATCTTCCTTTAATTATAAGAGATCATTAATATAAAAAAAAAAAGGAAATCGGAATCATCTTTGCTTGAATTACACAAAAGTAAGAAAAAGTGAAGTTAATCGTGTTGAAGAAGAGTACATGCATGCAAGAATCTGATTCAAATGAATGTAGGACCGTATCCGGCAATCCATAATTAACACATTATTTATTTTTTGGGTCGCATTGTCTACGTGTCAATTTATGTATATATATATATATATATATAATTACTAGTCATTTTTTGTAAAGCTACACAAACTAAAATGTTGTCAACTATTAGATAGTGATAGAGCAGAAAGAAAAATATAATAATGGAGAGATTTTGGTTTATTAACAAGACTAAATCATATTTGCATTAATCAGAGGTGGGCCCATGATATATATAGTTGTACATGAAAATTATAGGACCCTTGCAAAATTTTTCTTTTAATAAATTACATAATTATATGTATATATGTGTCAAAGTGTAAGAAGAATATTGGCCTTGATTTCAGATTCCATATATTCTTTTAGATGTAAATATGTATTTTTATATAAATAAATAAATTGATTTTTGAGTAAAACATTCCATATACACTATTATTTAGCAAAACAATGTTATTAGATTCTTGTTTTTTTTGCGTATAATGTACAAAAATAAATCACGACATAGAAAAATAGTAAAACATAAAATATCTTATCAAATAAAATATGACGTACTACAATGAGTTATAGGGTATAAAAAAAATACTGATATTAACTATAAAAGATATTCCATAACTTTTGCCTAATTTAATTTAATGGGCCAAAAAGAAAAGCTCTTACACATAATAACAAAACAAATCTCCAACTAATCTCTTTTTGACGGTCAAGATCTTGATTAACAAATTATTCCTCCTCAAAGGGAGAAGACAAAAAGACCATTCCCACATACTTAACCTTTTTGTCATCAAATTCTTCAATTATTATTTTAAGCCCCCAAAAAATAAATAAATTATATTATATCTTGTATGACATGAGTCGTTTATTTTATTTTCGATTTATCTTATGCTCTAATAATAATATCATCGATAAAATATATATATATATATATAAGTTTAAAACGTGAAATAAAATACAGATGTAAAATAGTAAGAAGAATCCCAACTGCTACCGTAAAGCCCCAAATATAAAGCATGAATGAAACAAGACAAACCATCTTAGTTCTTACCCCACAACTCCTACTACTGCAACAAACCAATCCACTAAAAAACAAATATAGACACTATTTAATACACACCAAATCTTACATTCTAATAATATTTCATTATTAATATATATATATATATATATATATTCCATTTTTTATTTTTCACACTACAACACATTTTATGTGTAACCACAAATTAAAAATAAACATAAGCTCCTAAAATCATGCATTTTTTTTTTTGAGGGAGTAATAGCATTATCAGTTTACAGTAAATGGGAAAAAACACACACAGAGACACAAAGTGAAAGGGAGGATGCCCTCTGACAATTTCCAACGTCTTCTGTAAACAAACAGTGCTTTGCCCAAATGAAAAAAAGCAAGTCCAATGATTTCGAAACAAAAAGAAAATAGTGGACAGCCCAGATGGTACAATTAATAAAGCGTCATGAACAACCTACAGCAACACTTCCTTTACTTCAATCGGAAACCGGAAATTAAATAAAAACAATAAGTGTAGTAATTACAAAAAGATTAGGACCGTCGGATTGTCTTTCATTTATCCACAATTAAAATTCTACCACCCATATTTCAATATATTATCAAAAACATAATAAATAAATGAATTTCTCTTCTTTTTTCTTTTACCCCCACAAAAATTATTATTCTTCAAAAATAGAAAAAGATGTGGCACTGTCAGACATTTCCCATAATGTCCTGAGGTGAACTCCCATCTTACCCTTTCCACTGAATGCACTGTGATGTTGGCCTTGTTTTCTGCTTTCCTGCCTTCAACGGGCAGGGCGTCTGTACGGGTAGGACCATACAGTTATACTGTAGACACAGTGATGTGCTCAGTGGAATCTCCACCGTCGGATTAATCTCGATCCCGGTTAAGTAATTATGCTGTAAGTAGAGTATTTGTATGCTGGCCGATAATAGTCGGTCTACGAAGCTGGCCGGTACCTGACCCGTGAACCGGTTGTTGTTCAGATACAATACCTGAACCGTTGAGAACAATGGGGATATTTCACCGGAGAACCGGTTGAAGCTGAGATCGACGGTCGGGATTGTTACTTGATCGAACGGTAGGACCGGACCGGAGAACAGGTTTCTCTGCAGTTGAAGGTTGCTGATAGGGAAGGTAAACAAGTTTCCGGGAATACAGCCGGTAAACTGGTTCATGCTTAGGTCGATGTAGTTTAGCCGATTTAACCGGGACAGTAGCCGGTCCACTGGGCCCGTAAGCCGGTTCCATGATAATGAAAGGTATTGTAGAGATGGCGGAAGTCCAAGCGGCGGAAGAGAGCCGGAGAGCTCGTTGTGCTTTAAATCGAGTCGGGTTAGTATTTGAGAAACAAACGGCGGAACCCAACCGGAGAGGCGATTGTGGCAGAGAATGACGTTGGACAACGCTGGTAGAGTTCCGACGGCGAATGGAATACTTCCGCCCAACTGGTTGAAGCTAAGGTCGAGAGTCTGTAGCCCCCGGAGCTGGCCTAAACTTGCCGGAATACTCCCGGATATAAAATTCCGGCTGATTGCTAAAAAACGCAAATATTTTAACTGAGAAAGAGTGTGCGGCAATGACCCGAAAATCCGGCCTGGAACAATGGTCAACTCTGCTAGAGCAGAAAGCTTGCCAATCGCTGGGTCGAGTCTTCCTGTGAGGCCGGGCGACCCGGCCCGAGGATCGCCGAGATTGAGAGCAATCACTTTATCTCCGTCGCAATAAACGCCGGCGAAGTTACACGGGTCCGAAGTGAAGTCCCAGGAGGCAAAATAATTTGACCCCGGCAAGTCGTTCAAGCTCTTCCTAATCGATTGCAATGCCAGAAAATCAATGGGGTCAAGCATTGCATGAGAGAGGATCAAATGGGATAAAAATATGAATCCATAAACAAACATTTCCCTCAACATTTTTGCCTGTGCTGCCCACCGCAATGCAGAAGAACGGGTTTATAAAGGGTCAGTGAAAGTGCTTTTTCATGAGGCTTTAATGGAGACAGCATCAAAAGTTGCAGAGAGATGTAAATATAGCGATGAAAGAGAAAGAGTGGCTTCACATGAAAGGAAACATGAGAGAGAGAAACGAGAAAAGATTTGATCAAGAACGAGTACGAAATGGGATTTTCTGATTGTTATTCTTGGTTTTGTGTAGCTTATGGGAGAAGTGTACGAGAAATGGCTGCAGATTGTTGTGACTACTGTGTGTTGTAATGCGTGCATATTTCTGTATTCTGATGAATTTTATTTTCCTCAACCGGTTTAGGCTTGATTTTTAATTTTTTTAATGATAACTAATTGGGTTTTTTTTTTTGTTCCGGAGAAACAAACGGCTGTCCCAGCCTACGTGGACGGTGACGAGGCTGAGGTTCGGAATTGGCTGGTGGGTTTTCTACGGGAACCACGTGACGGCTTGGTTGATCGGGGTGTCTTTATTTTCCCTTTTAATTTCTTTTTAATTTTCTTATAAAATTACACTTTTTTGACCGGAAAAATTAAATGAATGGGGGTGGTCGATGGTGACTCGTGGAGGCACCTAAATAAATGTAACCGCAAGGCAGATGGTGCCACGTAGGTAGAGAGAGAAAACAGGATGGACAGCTGGAAGTGGTCCTATTGAGCTCTGGTGTGATCCAGTGCTTCGTGGCACAGGGAACTGGGGTGTTCCACGGTACAAGTACAATATTTGCTAGTTTGTTTGTTCTGTTACAGCTTACAGGACAGTAGAAAGAAGACAGTCCAGACCAAGAATGTGAGGTTTGACTTCAATTTGATTTGTTAGGATTTTTCAAGAGTGGGAGTAAATATGACTAAAATTTAATATTTGAATTTCTATTTAATATTTGAATTTTGTGTTCCACAAAAATTCAAACTCCATTTGATTTAAATGATGGTTCATTTAATTTCTCTGAAATTTATTTCAAAGTTTGCTTCATAAATTACAAATTTATAATAAGGTTAATGGCCAAGTTTAACCAATAATCTCAATAAATATAATTTTAAAATAAATATACAACCTTCTAAAAATTATAAGTTCTATTTTGTTAATATAATTTATTCAACGTAATTATAATTAAAATGTTATTTTCACTAATAAGAAGAGATTAACATTTAAATTTAATTATAGGACATAAATATTGAAGTCGAGTTTGAAAATTTCCTCCCAACTTCTTGTTTCAATCAATACTGACTGATTTTTAATGGAATTTTTTTGTTCTAAATATATTTAATTTAATATGTCCAAATAAAATCAGAATTGTATGGATGAAAATGAGTATTTCCAAAGTAGAATGAAATTCCTATATTTAGTCAGTATCAACACATTCAATTCCTTTGGCACATTTCTTTTCTGTAATTTACGATTTCAACAACAAATATTCCAAAAGACAACATTTCGACTTCAACTTTAATAATTGTATGAATTAAAAGTTCGATCCTTAATTTTTTTATCAATATTATATAACAAATTATACTATTTTTGTTAGACGCAAAATAGTATAAATTATACACGTTGTTCTATCGATATAGGATATAGGATATAGGATTGAAGAGAGTGTACCATATTTTCCAATAACCATTATTTCCATATGGTTAGGTGCATGCATATACTACTTTTTTTTTTGTGAAAAAGAATATATTAAATTAGAAAAAAATAAAAAAATTCAAGTGCACCCCGTGCATAACTTCCAAGCTAGAGATTTTGGGCTTTGGGGCATGAGCAATACTTTTTAAATAAATTAATAATACATTTTAATTAAATAAATAATATTAAATCTATACTAATATTTTATGGTTCATTCTCCACCAATAAATAAATCTTAATTAATAATTTCTAAACAAACTTATTAATATTGCATTTTTAAATACATAATCAATTTATTATAGAAAATAAAACTCTTTTCTAAGATGGAGATATTATTTTTTTTATAAAAATTATATTTTAATATATTTATTTATCAATTAAATAATACAAAAGTTCAAATATTATTATATATTGATTTAATCAAAATTATACTATTAAAATATTTTATTTTATTTTAAAAATATATTACAAATCTTATTGTATGGAAAAATACTAATGTTTATAATACCATAGATTTTAGGTAAATACTAATACACTTTTAGTTAAATAACTAATATTACTATATTTTTAGATAAATCAAAAATATATTTTAAGGTGATGAGTAATACCAGTTAGCTCCATCGATATTACTTTTTGTGCTAAAATATATTAATAGTTTGATAATAAAGATATTGTTACTTTAATCGTAATTGTATTACTCTTTTAGTTGAATGACAACAGTGTTTAACTATAAAACTATTAATTATTGTGTTGAATGTAATTGATCGTAAAAGTTCTAATTTAATTATAATATTATTAATTTTTGTATTGAAATATATATTGTTTTAACTATAAATATATTACTTCTTTAATCATGAATGTATTAATAATATTTACCTAAAAATTTTGAAAATTTGGTAGAAAAAGTTTGAATTAATATTTTCTTTTGTTACTCCCATTACTAAAGCATTAGATCTGCACTATACAATTTTACCCACCAAACTAAGATATATTGAAAATTTGATTTTTTAACTATGTTAAAAACATCATTGTCATGCTTCTCTTTGTTTTTTCTTTTTTAAGGAATACAATTAAATGCTATTTTGCAATTAAAAAAATGTGTAGATCTATTATTGAAAATGTGGACCAGCACAGGTGTATTTGGCACAGGCTGCTTAGTCATAATTTATGCACTACCAACTGCCATCAACATCTTTATTCACAATCACAGTTGCATAACACACACACATTTATCACAATTATTATTATTATTATTATTATTATTATTATTATTATTATTATTATTATTATTATTATTATTATTATTATTTATTTATTTTGGATAATAGTTATCTATGATACTAAGTAGGACCATTGATTGGCCAATAAACAATAGGTACCTGATATGTTCCTTAGAAAAAGATGTGGAGGAGTCATATCAACTAGATTCTCCCCTTTCTATGAATTAATAGTTTTCAATTCCTCTAATTAATTATATTTTATTTCACTCACTTTTCAATTAATTTCATGGTTTGTTGAATCATAATATTTATTTAAGTCATTTCCCTTTTTCTTTTCTTTTCATTCTTGAAACATTATTCCCTCATGATATATATATATATATATATATGTATTTATAAATGATTGCAAAAGACATTATGGTTTTAAAGTGGTCGCAAATTGTTGTTGGAAGCTTAAATGGAAAGACAATAGGTTAGTAGGCCATAAAGATAAAATACAAGGTGGCAGATTCATATATGGGGCAGTTTAAAAGGCATAACCCTAACCAACAAAAATATGAATTTTCAAATTTAATTGCCCGATAAGTGCTGAATAATTGTTAGGATATGTAAATGCATAAAAAGTGAAAATGTGGGGTGGAAACGTGAGTTTTATTGAAATACATAAAAAGAGGGGAGGTTGCTTAATTGTTTGCCTAAGTTTGGGTATTAGGTATGAATATGATTACTATAACTAGTATTGCTTCAATACTATGTACGATTCATAGTATACGTACAACAATAAAATAAAATATATTTATTATATAATTTTGAGTTAATCAATACTTTGAAATAAATCCAAAATATTTTATGTTATTATTGATTTTGAAAAAAAGACCCATTTTTTGAATTTTATAAAGTCAACAATAATCTAAATGAGTAAAGAAAAGAATTATGAGAGAATGCATCCTTAGTTCCTTCAAATATTTGAACTCCCTAAATTTTTTGCAAAACATAACGTAACACACACAAGTTATCATATTCCTTTATTTTGTTGATTATCAACTGTGTTATGTTAAGACATTTTATTTACAGGACAACTACTTCTACTGCATCCACTACTAAGTAAATATGTCCTATGTAAATACAAATGGTGAGAATATGTATTGTATCCAAATGTCGTCCTATGTAAATACAACTAAGTACTTGTCTATATTATTTAAAGATTCAAATAGTGATAGGTTGATGATATAAACAAAAATAAAACAGAACCTAGCAATAAATAACACAAATCAAGATCAAACAACTAAAATATTTCAAAGGTTAATTGGATTCTAGGGACATACAATCCTATGATTCATAAGGCTTCTTTTAATGTATCAAACCATCTTTAATTTTTATATTTGTAGGAGAAACGCTAATATAATCAGATATTCTCTCTCGAGTTAGATCCAAAATAGATTAGACTCCACTGATCATCTCTCGATATCACAATGTTTTCTAACTCTCAGTCGTTCTAGGATATTTCTCATCATAATACTTACTAATCTCTCGATCTAACAAATTTATGTTATGCAATTCTAACAATTACCCCATATCGGGTGATAATGGATTAACTATACATATACAATTATTCGTAAAATAATTTCATACAAGAATCAAATCAAGGAAGCATAAACGAATATAGGAAAGAAAAAATATTATCAAAGAAAAACATATGAATCGATGTTCAAGCCCTAGAATCACTAAATATATAGTTAGTCATAATCAATGCGTAATCCATAGGAACCAAATTGATAATAACAGCTAAACATCTATGAACAAGAGAAAATAAATAAACTATGACTGCAGCCAAACGATCTTCGTTTATCTCTCTGATGACCGGTTGCGCGATTCTACTTCTTATACTCGTTTCTAGCTCTAAAATCTGATGCCCTTTGTTGTTCCCACACTCCTCCTTTTATAGCCAAAGACTAGGGTTTTAGAGCCGTCGAATATCTGCTTTAGAACTAGAGGATAAACACGAATCACAAATAATCGCAACGGCTAAGGGTGTATCTAGAAGAACGGTTCGTGCAATATGACCAAGCACAGTTCGTGCAATAATCAAGCACGGTCCTTGCTTATGGGAGCACGGTTCATGCCTCAAGAGCCCAAAATCGAGTTGTTCTGTATTGGAGCACGGGTCGTGCATGACCATGCACGGGTCGTGCCTCTGGGGCTCGTCTTCGGTTTGCGTGCACGGTTCGTGTGACTCATGGCGCGGTTTGTGCAACCTTAAATATCTGTTTTTTTTGTTAAAATTTCAACAAACACGTGACACAACAAAATATAACAAAATTATTATTAACTTGTCTCTTACATACATGCAATTTCATAAAAATTATGCATGATAACTCCACATTACATGTAAATGATATGTTTATCATGAATAAACACGACATTTTCTACAATATTCAACACCATTTAAAAAAAAATTATGTTGAATAAAAATCCCAAAAAAATCTTATTTATTTCACTGCCCTTAAATATATATGCCCTAAGATTACATCAAAATCAATTTTGAAAAGAATAAAATAGAATCATTAAAGTTATATTGTTGCGAGTGAAATGCAACAATCTATCTTTTAGTAGATTTATGTAAGATTGTCTCCACATGATTTTTCATTAAAAAAAAACCATCCTCAACGATCATAATTAATCCATGAATACGAAGTGATGCAAAAAAGAAACATGACAAGAACAATTATAAGCAGTGTTATAAATTAGTAATCCTAAAATATCTGAAAATAGACATCATTTGAAAATAAAACCCATTATTCTATTTCACAGCTCAACAACCAATAAAGAAAACACATATTTAAATTAATAGCCAAATTTATAATACTAGTGACAATACACTTACTATCTAATAGATAAAAGTAAGTAAAAAATAACAAATGAAAATAATTCTAAAGATAAAATTTAATAAATTAAATAATATAATTTGATGTACAATCTAATTCATAAAATTACATTATAGATGTGTGTGTATATTATATGATATACTATAACCAATAAAAAATGGGGATATATTAGAAATAGTCATATGATGTGATGAAGAAGAAGAAAGTAATAATAAGGTAGGCGTAGGGGCAGCAGTATTAGCAACACTTCCGAAATGGCCCTGTATATGAGTAGATTGCACGGGGATGTGTGCTCAATTGCACCAACCCCAACCACCCCCCATTATCATCAATTCAACCTTCAAAGACATATATATATACACACATACAATCATAGATATGTACATAAATATCTATGTATATGTGAAAGATTTTATATCATGTCAAAACATTAATACTTAGTTATTAAAGATTTGGGATAATTACCTCTTCGTCTAGTTCTAATTTTATGGGTTATTGATAATAATTAATAACTTTCGATATTTTTTAATTTATGTTTAATTTTATAAAAAATTTAATTATATGACAACCTACACTCATTATGTGGGCAGTTGAAATATGATATTTGCATTTTTTAACAAGTCTTTGATATTTTGATAAAATTAGATATAAATTAAGTAAAATTATTAATTAAAATAATAGTTAAACATACGTAAAATTAGAATTTTGAACACGATTGAAGTTAACAAAAATAAATTTACAAAATAAAACTTAGAAATTAGGTTTCCATCATAATCCCGGTCCTGAGGCGAAGATGTATCTGTACGGTGCGATTGGTGGAGTGATGGGCACATGCTTTTGAGTACTGATTGGATTGGGGAGGGATACCCTAAAAGAAGTGAATTAACTCAAATTCGATGGTATTCTTTTATGTTAGTAAGAATGACATGTGCGTATATTTATAAAGTTTAGGTGTGGTGTCTCTTTCATCCACCTATACTTTTGCTCCTGTGGTAAAATCATTACTCAATAGTGTGTCCACCTCTATCATCTCCATTCTTGCCTTCTCTTCCTTCTGATCAAGATTCATGAGAGAGAAAGAGAGAGAGAGAGTGCCTTGCTTGTAATCAAATTGGTAAATCATTCAAACCATCAAATCCTGTTATTTGTTTCAGTGTAAGTGCAACAAGACCATACATAAGATTATGATTCACCAATGACTAATAATTGCAACAAGATTACATAGTGTTGTCAATTTTAAGAAACTTTTTAGAATTTTTACATTTTATCAACATTTATATATCGAGTCACTAATAATATTATATTAACATGTAATATATAGTGATACAAAAATAAAAAATAAAATAAATAATTAAAACAATTATATGGTTGAAATAAGTAAATAATTTTTTATCACCCTCCCTGAGCACGGGTCTTTCAATAATATAATAAATTATTTGCTTATTTCTGCATTCACGTGGACTTGTAAATTTATTATCCTTGAAGTAAAATTTTGATCGGAGCCAAAGATTTAGCACCATAAGTATTGGATTATTTGATTTTGTGTGACATTTTAAATCTCTATATCAATATAATATTATATGTGTTGGTTTTTATTAAATCCAAATGATTGTGTACAATTTAACCTAAATAACCTCATACCAAGTCAAATGTAATCTAGTACATCTTTGTGTTTAATCAATGTCGGACATTTTTCGCACCACCAATAATGATAAGTAAGTCTGATTATTTGCATGATGTGGTGCATATACTTGTGTATTTTACTAATGATTCTATGTTCCCAATATAAGTAAAGACTTAGGATTGGAGAGAATAAAACTTTGTATATCCCAATACTCTGAAAAAAAAAATTCAAATAAAGAAGGTCGGAAAAAGAAAGATGGACAAAAAAGTAAATCAAAGTGTAGCTGTAAATTGGAAAAAGGCCCCAAAACGGTCACAAGTTAGAGGGACTTCACATAGAGCATGCTAAAGCAGATAAAAGATTCACAGCAAAAGTGCACACTCTGAAATCTTGCTTAACAAAACTATTGCTCTACCAAATTGAGATTCAATGGGAATTTGTCAAACTCGTGATTCTAAAAATTGGAACAAGAAAGAATTCTCCAATTCGGCGCAGAGAAGTTTATGTTTTTTTGTTTTGTTTTACTATAACTAGTATATATCACGTGCGTAATAATAAAATAAAATAAGAATATAGTTGATAATTTTCTTTTTCTTCTCCCACTACATATAACGTTTGTTGATGAGCATACCAATTGATTTACTAGGTTAGCATTATCAAAAATTCAATGATAGGGCTGGAATTTTCACACTTCTCTTCAGGTCAATACTCGGCTGGCATAGAGGAACCAATCCTATATTCAAAAAGCAAGTGTTATATACTATACCATGAGTCTGGCTATCGTTAAAACATGCGACGAATATATATTAATGTCTTTCATACTAATAAATAGTAATATTTAGCCAATTAATTTATTTATATTATTACCTAACACAACGATTATTCTTATAAATTTGATCTAAATGAAGCACTTAAATATCAAAGGATTTTACTTACAGACAAAATCCAAAAAGTCAACCTAAGCATTCCGTTATTAAATAATAATGGTATACACAATGTACATTCATAAAATAAATTACGAGATGCTTTGATATCTTAATATAAAGTAGGAAATGGAGAAGGTACGACTATTCACACCCCCAATTTCTCTCAATACATCTCATTTAATAAATATATTTTATTTATTGTAATTATATATTTTTAACTTAAAACATAAAAAAAGAAGAACAAGAAGAAAAAGAAAAAAACAAATTTGTTATCCAAATCAATCGTATGGGGTTTGTTTATATATTGCAAAATCTTAGTCCATTCTTGAATTTTTGTGAGTTTTAGATGAAAATTTATATTGAGAAAAGATTTGGTTTAGAACATTCGTATTTTATTTGTTTTTTGGTAGTTTATTTTGAATTCGCCGTATGCTTGCTCGTATGTGTTTGAATCTGATCTGTCGAACATATCTACTTGTGTTCCACAGGACTGGTCAAACACATGTGTTCATGTTCGAAACTTATTTGTCGAACAAGGACAAACATGTTGGGATAAGGCTCGTTTGGAACATTCTGCCGAACAGCTGAAATAGTGTTTGACTACTTCTATCAAATGTTATTCACTTGTTCGGCTAGATGTTCATAACAAACCTTAAACAAATTGAATATAATAGTATTTTAATTATTTTAATAATATCTATTATATATATATATAATTAAAGTATGTTTAGAAGATTTAATGGAAAATCCCAACTAAAAATATGGGCCCATTAAAGTTGATTATAAACGACCCAAGAATTTGTCCTAAAGACAAAAAAAAAAAAAAAAAAAAAAAAATAGACCCAGATGGAAAGGCTATCGCGAAGTCAACGTAGTGGTAAAGATAATGGTTACCAATGTGTGCATGGGCCGGCCCAATAACCAAGGGCTTTGACTTATTTATCCCCCCACCTAAAAAGAAAAAAAGGGTTTCGAATCTGAAGGTTATCTTCAACTAATCGACGGCAGACAAAAGAAGAAGAAAGTAAGAAAAAGGATCTCCTTTATCAAAGTTAGTGTAAAGAAGTTTTGGAGATTGGCTTAGAAAATTTTTTGGCATTGATCATTCTTTGATCAATTTTAATTTAATGTTCCATTGAAGATAAATATAAATAAGTTATAAAATTGAAATCTACATTCTGAATAATAATTTTAGATTATTTATTTTCTCAAATCCAATTTCGGATGAATGAGAAATTAATGCAGAAAATTGGCAACTAAAACATGAAAATATTGAAGAGAAAAGATGTGAGGATGCGCGACCGAGTGTGTGCTTGTACGAATGGGTGTGTGCTTGTGCGAATGGGTATGACAGGCCGAATAGGTTTGAGCTAAGGGCCAAGAAATGTGATCTACACCAATTCATCCCTAAAAGGGCCCTATTCACCAAGGGGTGTGATTTACACCACTTAAGTCAACAAGGCTTCTATTCATGAATGAACATCACACCTCTGCACTACATCTCTTCAAATATTATAAATAGATCCTCAAATCATTCATTCATCTCACTCCACTACAATTGCATATAAAACATTCTAGCATTTGTAGTATTCTCTTTAAGTCTAAAGAAAGTTTTGAGTATCAAGTAATTCGCTGATAACTTTTGGCATCGTTTTGCTGCGATCCTTATGTTTCTAGTTGTTGTATCTTGGGGACGATTGCCGTAAACTGTGAACACTAAATACGGGGCAATCTCGTCTTACGGAGAAAGAGTCAAACTATTGCATCGACTAAATAGTTACAACCTGCTCAAATACACCTACACCAATGTACTCAACAATCGTAAGATGAGATTTGGTGTATTTGAACATGACTTCAAGTTCTGTTCCAACAACACCTGTTCACGCCGAAAGACCGACGAAATTTGATGAAAACAAGTTCAAGCGGTGGCAACAAAAGATGTTGTTCTACCTAACGACTCTTCCAACTGTTTTAGAAATAGAGACCGACAAGCAAAAGCGAAAAGCACTGGAAGCCTGGAATCACAGTGATTTTCTGTGCCGAAATTACATCCTAAATGGGCTAGACAACTCCCTCTACAATGTCTATGTGGTTGCAAAAACTGAAAAGAATTGTGGAACTCTCTAGAAAAGAAGTACAAGACAGAAGATGCCGAAATGAAAAAATTCATTGTCGGAAGGTTCTTAGATTTTAAGATGGTAGACTCAAAGATTGTCTTGGACTAAGTACGAGAGTTGAAACTGGTTCTACATGAGATACATGCCGAAGGAATGCAACTGAGTGAATCTTTCCAAGTAGCTGCCATCATTGAGAAGCTACCGCCACTATAGAAAGAATTCAAGAACTACCTCAAGCACAAGAGAAAGGAAATGGGGATTGAGGACCTGATCATGAGACTAAGGATTGAGGAAGACAATCGACAATCGAAAATCTGAAGCCAAGAACGACAGAGCTTCAATGGAAGCAAACGTGCACTTGGCCGAAACAAATCCTAACAAGAGAAGAAAGTTGACAGAAAATATGCAGACGCAGTTAGAGCCTAAGAAGAAGAAAGTTGAAAAATCAAAGGCAACTGCTACATTTGCGACAATCCCGGTCATATGCCCAGAGATTGTCGACAACCAAAAAAGGACAATCAAATTCAGGCTCATCTGACCGAGGAAAAATATGTTCCTTTATAAACGTCTGAGCTAAACTTGTCAGCTATCGTATTTGAAGCCAACTTGGTCGACAATCCGAGAGAGTAGTGGGTGGATATCGGGACTACACGCCACATTTGCTCAGAAAAGGAAATGTTTTCATTTTACACTCCGATTACCGGCAGAAAGTTTTTCATGGGTAACTCGGCAACTTCCAACGTGGTTGGTCTGGGAAAAATAGTGTTGAAGATGACCTCGAGCAAAGAGCTGACGTTTGTGGATGTGCTGCATGTCCCAAACATTCGCAAAAATTTAGTATCCGGTTCCCTGTTAAGCAAAGCCAGATTTAGGCTAGTATTTGATGCTGGCAACTTTGTATTGACCAAAAGTGGTCAATTCGTAGAAAAGTGCTACTTAGAAAAAGGGCTCTTTAAGATGAATGTAATGACTATACATCGCGAGATTAGGCGGCCTGATTAGAATACAATTATTAATTCATCTTACTTGATTGAGTGTTCTAATTTATGGCATGATAAATTAGGACATGTAATTTAAATAAACTACGGAAGCTAATAAGTTTAAATTTACTACCTACAATGGAATTTGATTCATAAAACAAGTGTGAAGTCTGTGTTGAGGCAAAAATGGCCAAAGCACCTTTCCATTCAATGGAGAGAAATACTACGCCTGTAGAGTTAATCCATATCGACATATGTGATTTGAAGTTTGTGCAAACTAGAGGTGGGAAAAAGTATTTCATCACGTTTATCGATGATTGCATAAGATATTGTTATATGTAACTTTTGAAAGGAAAGGACGAAGCTCTTGAAGCTTTCAAAAGTTATAAGAATGAAGTTGAAAACTAACTTAACGCAAGAATCAAAATGATTTGAAGTGACAGAGGTAGAGAATATGTTGCCCCCTTAGAAGAATTTTGCAATGAACATGACATTATTCATCAAACAATTGCTCCATACTCACCTCAATCAAATGGAGTTGCTGAACGCAAAAGTAGAACTCTAAAAGAGATGATGAATGCTATGTTGATTAGCTCGGGCTTAACCTAGAACACGTGGGGGGAAGCCGTGCTTTCAGCTAATCACATTCTCAACAAGTTACCACACAAGAAAAAGGATAAAACTCCATATGAATTATGGAAAGGAAGGAAACCTTCTTACAATTACCTTAAAGTGTGGGGGTGCCTAACAAAGGTCAAAGTACCTAAACCTAAACAAGTGAAAATAGAACCCAAAACTATTGATTGCATTTTCATTGGATATACACACAATAACAGTGCATATCGATACATAGCGCACAAATCAGAAATTCCGACATAAATGAGGAAATGACCATAGAATCAAGGAATGCGATATTCTTTGAAAACATCTTTCCAAACAAAGAAAGGAAAGAGATAAGTTTCAACAAAAGAACTTATGAAGTTGTACGAGGTTCTCCGCAAGATGTAAAGGAACCTAGATGCAGTAAAAGAGCTAAAGTGGCCAAAACAATTGGTCCAGATTTTCTAACTTACATATTAGAAAGTGAACTCAGGTCAATCCAAGAAGCATTGTCTAGTCCATATGCTCCTCTTTGGAAAGAAGCTATTAACTGTGAGGTTGAGTCAATCATGCAAAATCATACTTGGGAGATTGTTGATCTTCCACCAGGTGGCAAACCTCTAGGTTGCAAATGGATCCTTATAAGAAAATACAAAGCTAATGGATCAATCAATAAATACAAAGCTCGATTGGTAGCCAAGGGGTTCAATCAAAAGGAAGGATATGATTTCTTTGACATGTACTCACATGTCACAAGAATCACATCCATTAGAGTACTTATAGCCATTGCAGCACTGCATAACCTTAAAATACATCAGATGAATGTAAAAACAACATTCCTGAATAGGGAATTGAAAGAGGAGATATATATGAAACAACCTAAATAGTTTGTTGCAGCTGGACAAGAATGTAAAGTATGTAAACTTATCAAGTCATTGCCCCTAAACAATGGCATGAGAAGTTTGACAGAATCATGTTGTCAAATGGCTTTAAGATCAATGAGTGTGACAAATGTGTTTACATTAAGGGCACACCAGATGATTACGTAATTGTCTGTCTATATGTAGATGACATGTTGATCATATAAAGCAACCATGATATAATAGTGAAAACTAAGAACATGTTGAAGAACAACTCTGACATGAAATATTTGGGTCTAGTAGACGTCATACTAGGAATTAAGATTTCTAGGACACCTGATGGAGTTGTCTTGTCACAATCTCACGACGTTGAGAATGTACTCAAGAAATTCAAGGCTTTGGACTTACCTCTGGTTAAGACACCGGTTGACCTAAGTCTACACTTAGCCAAGAATAAAGAGACCAAGTATCTCAACTGAACTATGCAAGGGTCATTGGCAGTTTGATGTACCTAACTAATTGTACACGCCTTGACATTGCATACTCAGTTAGTAAGCTTAGTAGATTCACGAGAAATCCAAGGAAAGATCATTGGATATCATTGACTAGGGTTCTGAGGTATTTGAAACATACAATGAACCATGGAATACTGTATACTGGATATCCAACTGTATTAGAAGGATACAATGATGCAAACTAGTTATCAGATACAAAACACTCCAAGTCCACAAGTGGATATGTTCACAATAAGTGGAGGAGCGGTATCCTGGAAATCCTCTAAGCAAACATGCATAGCTCGATCTACAATGGAGTCGGACTTTATTGCACTTGACAAGGCCAACGAAGAAGCTGAATGGCTTAGATATTTCCTAGAGGATGTTCTTTGTTGGATAAAACTTGTGCCTCCGGTTATGATACATTGTGACAGCATGTCAGCAATCGAAAGAGCAGAAAGTAGTATGTACAATGATAAGTCTTGACATATTTGTAGGAGACACAACACCGTTAGACAGCTGGTGGTATAATTTCCATCGACTACGTGAAGTCAAAGAAAAATATAGCGGATCCACTGACAAAAGGCATTAACCGAGATCTATTGTACAATGCAGTAAGAAGAATGGGGTTAAAATCCACACACCAAAGAACATTCATAGCGGTAACTCAACCATAATGAGTGGAGATCCCACAAACTTGGTTCAATGAGACAACTAAGTTATGAAAGGTTCAGTTATGCACTTGGAACCCATCTAGTGCCTCATTCTCGTAGTTGCCCAAGTGCGAATCTGAAGGCGTGTTTTAAGGATAAGAATTTATACTTTTAATGATTCTTATACCTTTAGAGTGGAGTATTGCATGATACCCTTTTATAGGAGGTCACCTATATAAGTGTAAAGTTTGGCCGCTTCAAATAGGAAAAAAAAAAAAACACTTATGAATCCAAGATATGGTCTAGGGCCCAATTGGACACAACGTGAGAATTGAAAGATATTAGAATTATTATTATGTAAATGTTATTGTCTTGGTTTACATAAAAAGCTGACCAGTTCAAGACATCGCGTTTACTGAGCAGCGAGTAAATTCGATAACATCTTACTAGGGAAGGTTCAAAGCAAAATCTACCTATCCTGATGTAATAACAGTTCATCGAGACTTTCTTAGGTATTTGAATGCATACATGCATCAATTTCATTCATGTGGGGGATTGTTGGAAATTGACTTAGAAAAAAGACTGGTGTTGACGATTCTTTGATCAATTTCAATTTGATATTCCATTGAAGATAAATGGAAATAAGTTGTAAAATCAGAATCTACGTTCCAAATAGATAATTTTAGAGTATTTATCTTGTCAAATCCAATTTCGGATGAATGAGAAATTAATGCTAAAAGTTGGCAACTAAAACATGAAAATATTGAAGATAAAAGATGTGAGGATGCGCGACTGAGTGTTTGCTTGTGCGAATGGGTATGATAGGCCGAATAGGCTTGAGCTAAAGACCAAGGGATGTGATCCACATCAATTCATCCAAAAAAAGGGCCTTATTCACCAAGGGATGTGATTCACACCACTTCGGTCCAAAAGGTCTCTATTTATGAATGGACACCACACCTCTTCACCACATCTCTTCAAATATTACCACAAATCATTCATTCATCTCACTCCACTACAATTGCATATAAAACATTCTAGCATTTGTAGTATTCTCTCTCTAAGTCTAAAGAAAGTTCCGAGTATCATGTAATTCGCCGATAACATTTGGCATCGTTGTGCTACGATCCTTAAGTTCCTAGTCGTTGTATCTTGGGGACGATAGCCGTAGACCGTGAACTCTAAATACGGGGCAATCTCATCTTACGGAGAAAGAGTCAAACTCTTGCATCGACTAAATAGGTACAACCTGTTCAAATACACCTACACCAATTTACTCAACAAGAAGAACTTGATAAACATAATTCGTTATGGTATATTTCCTAATGTAGAATGCACGTACAATTACATGATGGGTTTTTTTTTTTTTTAGTGGTTTTGAGCTCAAATCTGCAATTTATATTATTATTTAATAAGACAATATTATTAAACTATCAAGATCAGAGTTACTATTTTTTAGCCATATTGAAACAATATTTATTAAAACGCTTGCATATTTATCTTATTTCACCAAGTTGTTGCAGTCGTCAATTTTAAGTACATTTTTTGTAGTTGTTGACATGTGCATTTAGGTATATGAAAGTACTTAAAAGCATAATACAAGCATACATGACACCATTAAAAAATATTCGTAGATTGCTTAGCAAAAAATAAAAAATAAAAAAAATAAAAAGTTTTGGACACAATAGAACTATAGAAATGTAGGAAGGCTCGGCGAATGAAATTCATAGGGACTAAAAAATTAGTTTCCATTTGAAAGTTTGAGTAAATGTCAAACTATTGTGGATTTATGAATTGGATTGAAATATATAATTTGTATAAACTTGAACATCAATACAATCTCTTTAGTTTTATGTTAAAACTATAATTTGAATATGACATATTTAATACATGGTTTCACCGACTAACTCAATTGGATCAAAATATTTAAAAAAATCATAAGAAACTACAATAGAAATAAATAAATTATAATATATCTATATACAACTCTATAAATTTGTAAAATTATATTTGAAATTAATAATTTATAATAAGACATTTTCCTACATATCCACAATTTTATTTTTAAAATAGATAACTTCGCATGCCTTGTGTGAAGTAACAATAAATTGTTTTTCTGAAAAATTGGACCTAATCCAACTTTAATTCGAACCCACAAATAATCAACAATAGCTCATTATATTCAGGTGAGGTTCATATTGGGTTGTTGAACTGTGCCGCAATTGCCACCTCTAAACCACTAAAAATCTATTTTTTAAGTACATCTTATATTGTTCAACACCAAACTTACAGTTGTGCCATACTGCTCAAAATAACAATTTCTCCCATCAGACAGACAGATCTGCTCTAACGGGATGTCCAAGTTATGGTTAAAACAAAAGAATTCTTCTTACAAGTAGATACTTTTCTACAATGACATTTCTCCATATTGTTTATCAAGCCAACAAAACCTTCAATAGTTCTCAAATAGATAGATATTGCACCTGATGTTCCTAGTATTGACAAAAATCCCTAACAAACTATCGGATTGCATTTGAATTGAAGATTTGAAATGCTACAAGGAATTTTATTTTTTTTTGCAAACTTCCCCCATAAAAGGTGGAATTGAGACCTATAAAAATCCCTCAAAAAATGGTTAAAACTGAGAAGGGTTTCAAAATTCATATCAATCTAAACAACCACCAAGAAATATGTCACCATGGATTTCAAAATCCATCCTCAGATCCTTCAATTTTAAGAAAGATTTAATGACCTCAAATAAAATGTTAATTAGCAAATAACAGGCATCTTTCTAATTTCATAAACTCATTACTTGAAAAACTAACGCACACGAAAATTAATGATCAATAACCCGCACAACAAACGAATACTTGGACCCTCTCAGAATAAATGTAAGGATCTGATAATAAAGCAAATGCTCTGTTCTAATGTTTTCCAAATTTCCATTTCTTTCTTTTCTTTTCTTTTTTCATGGAAAAAAATGTTACACAAATTGGGAGAAACTAAGTTGTTAGTCATCTGTACACGATTGATTGAACAAATCCAAGATACAGCAAGTGCGAAGAAGCGGATGACCAAGCAGAGTCAAATTTCATCTTCCCATATGATCCCCTTTTCTTCAGAACTTCATGAATGTTATATATACAACTAGTATACACACCACAGAGGTAATAAATACCAGGATTATAATTTATGTGGTATAATTGCTCGTGTTCCCTGCAATCTCGTAGATTTAAAAGAAACGGGATGTATTCTACGAGCTGAAGAAACAATTAACCTGCAATTAGAGGTACACAAGATGATGAACTTGATGGAAACCAATAAAAAGAAAAAAAACGGGATTTGCAACAAGGGTCCAGATTCTTACCTTCTTCAGAGAAATCAAACATCCCACCAATCCAACCTTCCTCTTCGGGTTCTTCATCAGCCAGTTTTTCTTCATGGGTACTACCACCCGTATTGATCTCATCAGTCACGTCGTCAGTTGACTTGCTACGGTTATGGAATTCTGGTTTATTATAGTACCCCTCCTTGAATAACTGTGCAAAGTCTACTGTCGCCTCAGTCCTTGAAGGCACATCATTGTCAACATTCAGCAACGCCATCTCATTCCCCAGGGAGGATGACCTACTAATTGTGCCATTTTCGACAGCAAAATTGGCACCGCGGGTGTTTTGAGTGGGAATCGTAACAATGGGTCTAGGTCCCTTGAGACTGGTTGTCTCCTCTCTTTCTGTGCTCAAATCACCTGCAGCATGACTGACAAGCATTGGGGATCTATCAACGCTCATGTGATCCAAATCAAGCAAATTCTCCATTCGCCTAGATGATCCTGATAGGGAAAGAAGAAAAAAAGAGTTAATTATGCAGAGCATATTTGAAGGTGATAGATACTGTAAACACAGGATCCTGATTAAAAAGAAGAAGAAGGGTAAGTTACCAAAAAAACAAAAAACAAACACACACAATTACAAATAATCTCGACTTCTATAGTTTACTTACAAGAACAACCCCCTCAATTGGTGCAATTTGTAAAATAGAAGCAAATGTGATGCGAAGTATTTGTAATTTACAAACTGCTTTGGGCATTTTTCTAAATTGGTAAAACCTCAGTAGTTTTTATGATTGTCCCCAAGAAAATTATCATCTCGAAGTTGACACACATAAAGCACTGCACAGCTCTCCAAACCAAAGTCATGCATTTAAAGTGGCGGGTTGAAAAGAGTCCCCAACATCTTAAAAAAAATACAATTAAAACAGAACACCTGAGGTTAAAATAGCTTACCTCCTTCGGAGCTTTCAGTAGAGCTAAATGACGGTGGTTTTGAATGAGAAATAATACTTGCTTCATTGGTCTTTTCTTTAGCCTGACTACTTGTTGTGGAAGTACTAGAATATCTTCCTTCAGAAGGTATAAGCCTGCAAAAAACAACCAATGGATGCCAACAGGAAATGCATTGGTCATGTAGCTGACCTGACTTTAGAAGCAAGCAAGACAATCTCAGGGCATAAAATGAGAGAATACGAATCATATACCAGCTAACAGAGTAACCATTATATGAAAGTTCTTAACATTTTTAATGTCCCATTATAGAAACATATATAAGTTGCATTTAGTGGGATAAACAATGGGAATGGTATGCAGCACTTGCAAAAAAGAAATTCAATATTATATAAGAATGCATCTCCAATAAGGATTCACGCTGACACTACCATACTTACCAATCATTTACAAGGATGAAAATATCGGTATTGGTCGAAATATCGATATTAGAGTTTTACAGAAATATCAGTGGATTCAATATCTGAGAAATACTGAAAAATGATGAGAATTAGCCACAAAAATAAAAAATACCCATAGGTTTTCAGAAAATATTATGACAAACTTCAATAGAAAAATTTAACATAAAATTCCAACAAAATAATATACATACTGATAATCAACCATATAAATGTTATCTAGCATTGCAAAAAAAAATTCAGAACCTTGTACAAAACTACAATAGTCTTAAGAGTTAAATGCACCTAACATATTCTATATCTATACAATTATAGTCAATATATATTATTATTTTCTTACTTCTTATTTGTTAGCAAATCAAATAGTAAATTCAAAGGTACCACTTTTTTTTTTTTTTTTTTTTTTTATATTTCCCGATATTAACTATTTTTCATTGATTTCTGACCTATTAGACTTGTAAACTAACCAATATTGATATCAATATTTTTTTATATATATTAACATTTCTTGATATTTTCTTATATTTGACTGATTTCTGACCAATTTAAGATGTCATCCAACTGTTCTCGATATCGATATTTACCGATATTTCACCATATTTCATGAACCATCCCTGATATTTACTCATATTTATTTCATATTTTCATTCTCCAACGTGTTCAAAATCAATAGACGGAAATATGAATTCCCCCCTCTATCAATATCGGACATGATGAAAAACAATAATATTGGGGAAATATCAGTAAATATCAACTCTTTTGTAGAAACGAAAAATATCGGGGAAATATCCGTGAGTATCAACTCTTATGTAGAAAACACAAATATCGGGGAAATATCCATGCTATATTCAGATGTCAACTCTCATGTAGAAAATGGATAGTTTTAACAAACTTCTTTTTCCGAAGCAAAATAAATATGCTTGATATTGTTGAAAAAGTCGCAAGACCTGGGTGTATTAGAAGATGTTGCACTGGAATTTGGAAAAAGATTTCGATCAGCAGTCTGTTCACCGTGCTGCGAAGTAACCTCTTCACTGCTTATTTCAAGTCTATTAGCGTTAGAACATTGGATAATTTAAATTATTATTAATAACAAAAGAACATCGGATCATAATCTTTTAGAATTTGAGTTGTTTTCCAATAACCGATGTACCATATAAGTGAAAAATTGAATTGAAGAATGCATAGCACAAATAAAACAAATTATGCAAATGTCAACTTGAATAAAGCCACGTATGAGCTTATGGCATATTTACCTATCACTCCAACTGGATCTTGCTCTTGGGAAACTGTCAAATATTGGCAACAAATCTTTCTGTCTTATTTCAATTTCATGTGAAGAAGCCATCTCAATTTCAAACTCCCCACCTGAATCACATTCTGGTATCGGAGGTTCCATTACATGGAAATGGATCTAGAACAACAATGCATATTAGTTAAAATCAGATCATCATAAGCACAAAAAAACATCAGTTATCCAAGCTGAAATACCTTCGCCTTATGCCATATGGGAGATCTGCATGATTTTATTTGCACTTCAGCATTCGACAAATACCAGTGTGATTTCTCTGAAGACTTCAGTGAATCAGTCTTAACTAGTTTCTTGTCCCCAGGATTTGCATTCTCCTGAGAAACCATTTTCGAGTCGTCATCAATTTCAGGATCATGCAGTCCATCAAAGATGCTCCCAGAAATACACACTTCCCTCTCCAAATTATCTAATCTTCTGCACACATCCCACCACTGCACTGGTTCTACTTTCACCCTGAACTCCTCATTTTGAGAGTTGACTAGTGGAGCTGACAAAGACTCGGTTCTACTGTCAATTAGTTCGGGACCCATTGAGGACATAATTTCATATTGAACCACAAAGCCTGATGGGGTATAAACTAAGATATGCTCTAGTGCAGTATTAGATGACTTAACATCCACAGAACCAGTAGAGTTGGAGTTATGGAAAGCTGCAGCAACAGCTCCAGATGGGACCCATACCTTACCCACCATTGAAGCAGCAGCATTGCTTACTGAATTAAGCAAGCCAGAATCACTGCATTTTATCCTGGTGACGACAGAGAGGGTGCAAGAAGGCGGAGGCAAAGAAGGTTGCTCATTTACAGTGAAAGATGAAGTAGACCACCATGGTTGACTGGAAGCTAAAAACAGAGAGATACCTTGCCCATGTGTATGTTTGGTTTGAAACCCCTCATCTCCCCCAAAGGGAGATAGAACAAATATATGACAGGTTCCTCTTGATGATACAATAGCAACATACTGACTGAAATGACTGAAGCAGATATCCTGAATGACCTGATGAATATAACATGAAAAAAGGAGCAAGAAATTCAAGGACATAGAAGCCTTGTGGAAAGAGAAGATGGAATTACAGGATGATGAACAAATAACAGCTAGCATATACTTACTGCACTGGTCATGCCGCGATGAAGTTTGTAAAGATGCACATACGAGGTGCTCCAGTCACCAGAACCTGATCCCCCGCATTTATGGTAAGGCATGATTCGGAAGATGTTAATATTATTACCATGCACAGAGGCAGTAACCAGAAGGGTTCCACTTGGATCGAAGCACAAAGCAGATATCGGACTCGTATGAGCCCTAAATTGTGATATAATCTCTGAGCAAACAAGGTCCTTGACAACAATCTGCAATAAAAATTATAATAAGGGAAACGATGGCACTTTGACTAAGTTAACTCAATGATCTTTAAATAATAGAACATTAAGTAGGACTTTCTAAATGTGTACTTTCAGAGAGCAGTAATTGATGAATGGAATAAAATAGTAAAAACAATCTAGTAAAAACAATCACTTACCATTCCAGCATTTTCTGGTTCAGATGCTGCTAGCTTCCCAGATTTCCAGCCAGGAGAACTAGGACTATCAAGAAGCAGCTCGGGACAATACTTAGACAATTTCTTGTACCCCATGTCTCCCAGGGTGAGCAATCCAGCAGCTAAGTGTTTGCTAGATTCTACAGCATAACGAGCCATCATTGTGCCACTGCCTGGAGATGTTGATGGACTAACACTCGAGGCAAGGCTTTTTGGACTCACCCGCCCAGTATTTAAGAAAAATGGGCGATTAGGAGGATATGCCAACCACCTTGGACCCAAAGCCATTGGACCATACCCTGCATTGATTCCAAATGCTCCTTGCTCTCCACCTCGGTGTACAGGATAGGTTATAACTATGAATTTCTTCTCGAGCGTTAGAGTGTCAAAACAGTATACCTGCACAACAAATATATGTATAAACCAATTACTTCTCATGCCAGGAGATTCATAAGAACACAGGAACTGTCATAACGGATCATTGGACTTATTGTAAAATAATTATATAACGAAACATCTCCAAACCATTTATGTAATTGATCCATTCTAAGAATCAATCATACATCACACATATCTCGAAGTCTGTCGTTTGTAATTTAAGATTTTTTCATTAAAATAAGATCATTTAAAGTTTCTCCTAGAGGGCAGACTTGCTTAGAGAATAATACCATACCTAACATGCATCTTGCCGAAGGCACATAGAAATGAAAGGAAGAACGACCAAGAAGGAAACGCAAATATTCCACCAATGTTTAGAATAAGGGAAAAAAGGTTAATAGTAAAGCTGGCAGTAGAGCATCCTTGAATGCTAGACCAGGGTGCTTTATTATCTATAGGTCACCTTGGTAATAGCAGCTACTTTTCTCCTCGTATGTGTGTGTGTCCTTTATTTTTATTTTTTTTGGGTTTGGGGGGGGGGGGGGATTAAATGTAATGAATCTCATATTAATGGATGCTCACTTGTTCTTCAAGACCAATAGCTACTACCCGAGGGCTGCATCTAACCATCAAAACTGCTGACTTGAAGTCAATAACCTTTACATATTCATTCAGTTTCATAGAGTAAAATCGAACAGCAGTAGGGGGTTCCACAGGGTTGCCAAATGTTGACTCTGCTGAACCATATCTGGTGGATGCTTGGCCACTGGACTGAGCCGTTGTGCTTCTTTCATCCTCATTCCCACCAACCACCACCAGTATCGGATGTTCTGATTTATACTTTCCAGTACCATCACAATTTGCAGGAGCTGGAAGCATCTGTAAGAAGGTGACTGGTCCATCACGCCTGGAAACCAATTCACTTAAACCAGAGGCTTCTTCAACATCAAAGACTTGAAAACCTTTCAGATAACCAAGAAGTAGAACACATCTGAGAGAATTTGGACCAAGCTCTAATTTGTCAAAGCCAGCCCACAAAACCTGATTAACACAAATTTAGCTGTATATCAAAATGAGATGCACCTTGACTGAGATCGTGCTTTCATGATATATGAAAAATATAATATTCGTGCCCTGACATGAATATTTTGTCACATGATGATAAAGCAACATTTAAGGGTTTGTATTGATATTATGGGTAACATGATGTTAAGTTATGGACATCATGGGTCTCGATTTAATTAAATGCATGTTCCCCATACTAGTGAAAAATATCTTGCAACAAAATCAGTCAGATCATGTCAATAGATCATGATATAAGATGTGGAAACCCATCTTACACACGGACAAACTGAAAAAGGGACGTCACCATGCTTTATAATTCGAGTAGATCAAAGGGAACAGTACATCACCGACAAGTTATAAATTAAAGGATGGCCTGGGTGCATGTTCGGCTGATGAGTCATCTCAGAGTATACACATCACATTTTCAGCCAAACATTCTGTAGCCATCAGCGAAAAATGTTTTTGATCACAGTAATGCATGCTAAGTTGGGACTACTTCAATTTTAAGGCTAAGGCTTGAGCTCATTTTAAGAAAATTTAGCATTTCATATGACAGGGGAAATGAACAATTGGATAGTTTTGTGATAAACTGCCCAATTCAATCAATACCATTGAAAACGACAAAGTAATCAACAAGATTTTTTAACTACAATGGGTAAAAGATATTGCTGGTGTTCAAAACAACAGAAATAAAACTACAATGAACAGGTGGTCAAAAAATCTACAATGAATGCCTCAGTCAAACAAGAACATAGTACAAATAAAAATATAGATAGAAATCATCACAAACAAACCAAGATAGAGTTAAAGACCATAACAAAAATGAACTAACAAGATCAATTTAAACAGAACAAATAAAAAACATTGCTGACACACAGAAATAAAACTACAAGGAAGAATTGAGTAAATATTCTATATTTAATGCTCCAGTCCATCACGAACATAACAAAACTAAATGAACTCAGCAAAACCACAAACTAATCCTTGAAAAGAATAATCCACTTCAAACAGTTGGTAATAACTATCAAATATTCGGATCAATTCTACAAAGTTAACATATTCTTATTAATTATTCTACCAAAAGACAAATAATTGGACGTTCTTCATAAGTAACGTCTTTAATTCAATCAAGGACAAGAAACAGCTAAATACAATAACAGAAATGATTTAAACTAAAGTCAATAGCACCAACACAATAAAGGAATACAAGAACAAATAAAAAGGAAGAGAAACTCCATTACAGATAATACAGTTAGAAAAGGAAGTTAGAAATATCGACCTGCTCTTTGCGATCGTCTCCAGAGGAAGAAATGGAGGCGGCGACGGACGCACCAGCAGAGCGCACAGCGGTGCTAGCATTCGTCGACACAGTTCTGATACAAGACGAAATAATTCTGGAAGAATGAAGCAGCAATTTGCTGGTTTTCCCCTTGCCTTTCTTCATTTTTCAAATATGTTCACCTTACTATCCTTGTAATTTTTGTATTTCCTATCCTTTCCCAACTACCACCGACTCACCGCCAAGTTCCGATTCTACTCCACCGCCGTCGGGCACCGCCGCACAGGCCGACGCGTCAGCCGTACTTCCGTTGATCATCAAATTCTGCGATCGCCGGAGGAATGACGACACCACCGCGAAACACTCGCAATAATAGGATTTCCTAAATTGATTTCGCAATTTTTGGTGAAATTGTGGGGTTTGACTTGAAGCAAATGCTTTTCTTTACTGTGTATGGACTCGGTTCCATATATATACCCGCACGCGATCCCCTTCCGCTTATTATGTAATTTGCGCAGTAAGCCAAATCTATCCGCAGACCAAAATAAGAAATTTTAAAATAATAAAAAAAAAAAAAAAAAGAGAAATATATAATAAGAGGAAAAATACACATCAACTTTTGATTTTCTTTTTCTCAAAAAATTACTAATAATTTTGGTGACACTTTTATGGGATGCATCCTTATTAGGTAACACGTACTTGTAACAACCAGTTAATACACACATGTATATTAATATATATTTATTGATATGGTTTAAATTTTATAAACATTTAATTTACAATAAAATCATTGGTACATAATATATAATTTTACCTAGAAGACAATATATTTGTTCGTAATTTACTCGAATAGTGGAACAAAAGATACAATAGGCTCGTTTTTGTAACAATCTTTTTCGTCCAAAGATCACTATAAATGGTTCAAAATGAAATTAATTTGTCAAATTCATTAGATAGCTAATCTATCCAAACAATTAAAATTTCAAATGCATTCCCCTGGGAAATGCTACTTTAATTATTTTTTACTCATTTTTCCTTGTAAACATCACCAATATGGCCAGCCATGTTCTAGATAATAGGATAGGATACAATGTTGAAATTAATAATATTTATTATTATTATTTTGTAGATCATGTAATCGACCTTCAAAAGCTTACCAAATGCATCAAAATCAAACAATATGATTATTTGAGATAATTTTTTCTAATTTAATAATAAGAAAATGACAAAAAAAATATCATATAAGATTTAAGTTTTTCATTTTTAATGCTTGTTGCTTTTTAGACTTTTAGAATTATTTTGAGTTTTCACATATATTTAATAATGAAAAGATTTTGAGTTTACATGACACGATTTCACAAGAAACAAACCTCTGTAAAGGTGAATTGAATCAATAAATTAGTGCTTTCTTAATTGAGCATTTTCACACATTAACGTGTCGTTCATAATGACATTTCACCACCATATATTGCTATTTATTAATTTGGGGTGTACAATTTTGAAAACACATAGGAAACCACGGGAGTGTATGGTACAATTTACACTTATTTGTAAAGTCTTGACCAACAACACATGTAATAAAATTAATTGAAAAATTAGGGATATCAATGAGGCGGGTACTTAAATACTCATGTCCGCCCCATCCTTCGTATAGTTATATAAGGCATGTCTACCCCATTCTTCATATAGTTATTATATAGGGCAGGGAGGTGAACCAATCCTATATAAAATATGAGAGAAGATAATTATCTCATTAAGTAATGTATGAATATATATAAATTACAATCGACCCAATACAATTGGAAAAGCGACGTGGGACAAAATACATTCAAGAAAATACAAAGTTAAAGCTACATATATACATCCATAATACACCCCCTCAAGATGGAGCACGAATAGTGAGTCCAATCTTGTTCATGAGCAGTTAAGACGATGACGAGAGAGAGGCTTTGTGAGGGCATCTGCAAGCTGATCAGCTGAAGAAATATGGGAAACACGAATAATGAACGCCTTCACCAAGGCACGAACAAAGTGATAGTCAATGGCAATGTGCTTCATTCGTGAGTGAAATACAAGATTGGAGTAGAGATAAGTAGCACCAATATTGTCACAGTAGATTACCGGAGTAGACGAGATTGGAACGTGGAGTCCGTAAGAATCGGGCGCGTCCATTGGAGCTCGGCAGCAGTGGCAGCAATGGAGCGATATTCAGCTTCAGTGAAAGAGCGAGCAACTGACCATTGTTTCCTAGAAGACCATGAAATAAGGTTGGAGCCCAAAAAGATAACATAAGCACTAGTGGAAATACGGTCATCACAGTCACCAGCCCAGTCTGCATCCGAGAAACAGTGAAGAGATAGAGAAAAATCACGTCTCGGTGTGATGCCGGAATCACGTGTACCATTTAAGTATCGAAATAGTCGTTTGACTGCATCCCAGTGACATTCCGTAGGAGCATGCATGAATTGAGAAAGTCCATTAACAGCAAAAGCAATGTCAGGCTGTGTAAATGAGAGATATTGAAGACTGCCTAGAGCTCGGTGATAAGAACAAGCCTCAACAGGCTTAGAGCCATCATGCAAGGAAAGAGTAGCTCCAATGGCAAGAGGAGTATGAACTGGTTTGGCATTAAGCATGTTATACTTAGAAAGTAGATATGTGATGTACTTTTGCTGGGAAAGAAAGCACGAGGAAGATGTATGTAGAACCTCAATGCCTAAGAAGTAAGACAGAGGACCCAAGTTCTTAACTGAGAAGGTCGAGGAAAGAGCAGTGACAAATGAGTTTAGGAAGACATTATTATTCCTAGTGAGAATAAGATCATCAACGTAAATGAGAAAGTAGGCAAGTACCTCATCACGGTGGTATACGAAAAGAGATTCATCTGACTTGGTGTGAGAGAAGCCAAGTGAGGCCAAGAATTGGTGAAGAGAGTTGTACCACGTTCTTGGAGCTTGTTTCAGCCCATATATAGATTTTTTAAGCTTGCAGACATAGGATGTGAAGTTTTTGTCAATGAAGCCAGGAGGCTGTGACATATAGACCTCATCAGTTAAAGTACCATGTAAGAACGCATTTTTAACCTCAAACTAATGTAAGGGCTAATCGCGAGAGACAGCAAGACTAATAACCAATTGAACTGTGGCAGGCTTGACAACACGGCTAAAAGTTTTGAGCATAATCTATGCCAGGACGCTGATGGAAACCCTTGGCTACTAACCAAGCATTAAACTTTTCGACAGAACCATCGGGCTTTCGTTTGATACGAAATATCCATTTGCACCCAATAATATTTTGAGAGGAATCTGGAGGAACAAGATCCCACATGCCATTTTTCAGTAGAGCAGTGAACTCAGCAGACATGGCATCACGCCAACGAGTATCAGAGAGAGCCTGAGTAACAGTGTTAGGCTCAATATTAGAATGAACAACTGAAGATAGACCATACCTCGGATTCGGTTTAAAAATATTATTCTGGGCACGAGTTACCATCGGGTGTCAAACCGCAGGAGCAGGTGGAGGATTTGGCAAAGGGGCCGGAACAGCTGCTGGCGGGGCCGACAGAACATGTGGTGGTAAGGGAATGGTATCGATCGTAGGTGGTTTAGGGGTGGGTAAGGAGGGTGGTTTGGTTGCAAAGGGAAACTTATCTTCAAGAAACTCAACATGTTGAGAACTGTAGATTTTGTTGGAGATCAGATCGAGACATAGGTAAGCACTTTGAGTTAGTATCAAAAAAAGACATAAGGAGAGGAACGTGTGTCCAGCTTATGTGTAGAGTGAGGTCGAAGCCATGGATAACACAAACAGCTGAACACACGAAGTTTGATTATATTAGGGGTGTGATTAAATAATTTTTCAAAGGATGAAGTCATGGAAATATCTACTTTTGAAAGACGATTAATGAGATAGGTGGCAGCGGACATGGCAAACGGCCAATAGGACAATGGCATTGAGGATTTATGAAGCATGGCAAGACCAGTGTCAACAATATGACGATGACGACGCTCAGCACTCCCATTATGTTCGGGTGTGTGAGGTGGAGTGGTGAGATGTGTGATCCCATGAGATGTCAAAAAGGGAAGCAAAGCAAGAAACTCCCCCCCTCCATTATCGCTATATAATGTGATGATTTTGTGATTAAATTTTTTTCCAACTAAAGCTTTAAAAGTCGTGAAAGTATGCAACACATAAGATTTCCTTTTGAGAGGATATAACCACACATATTTTGTAAAATGATCCACAAAAATCACATAGTATTTGTAACCATCAAATGAGAGCACAGACGATGTCCATACGTCAGAAAAAATTAATTCAAGTGGCATAGATGAAGTAAGAGAGGAATCAGAAAATGGTAGTTTATGTGACTTTACGCATTTACAAGAATTGCATGAAAATGATAAAGTTTTAGGTATGGATAACTGATAACTAGTAATAACAGAATTAAGAATTCTTGGGGAGGGATGACCAAGCCTGGCATGGCACATTGAAGAGGACTGTTCGACACAGGACAAAGCAGAAGATGAAGCAGCAGTTGGCCATATGTATAGCCCGTTAACGCGGAGACCGCGTAAGCAAGTGTCCCACGTTGCCCGATCCTTCACTTGAAAATCAAAATCAGAGAACACCACCACCACATTATTATCGGTACACAGGCGAGAGATTGATAATAAATTACGAGACATATTCGGAACATGCAAGGATTGAATAAATAACAGTCCATAATTATTCTCAAAATTTAAACGTCCAATATGAGCAATGCGTAAAGTTTCGCCATTACCGATTACTAACCCATCATTACCGTGGTAGGGAGAGTGAAGACTAAGATTGGCAGGGTCAGTAGTAACATGATGCGATGCGCTTGAAGTAAGGAATGAGATGATGCTGTGTGAGCTAAAGCCAGAGGGCATGCTATGTGAGCTAAAGCCAGAGAGTATGCTGGCCAAGGAGGGGTTGTGCGATGCGCTGCTGCCTGGGTTAGAGCTAGTAAACTGAGGATCCCTACAATAACGGGCCGAATGGCCATGCTCGTGGCATAGTTGACATCGGCCCTAGTAGGGTCGACGCAAGCCAGATTGTTGCGACTGAGAAGGAGACTGAACCGGGGTGAGAAACTGCCGATGAAGGGAAGCCAAATTTGGATTTGGTTTTCCATTTCTTATTCGTGGAAGAAGGACCACGGTTCTGGCCTGCGAAAAAAGCCACCGCTAGCTGAGAGGAAGAAGCAGATAAACGCACCCTTAATTGTGCTTCATTGGTGAGGAGTTTCTCATGTAACTCGTCAAATAAGATTGGAGTTTCTCATGTAACTCGTCAAATAAGATTGGAGTTTCATGAGCTTGTATGGCATTCGATAATTTTTTGTAGGATTCATCCAGGCCATTCAAGATTTTTAGCGCAAGATCCTCCGGGTCAGTGGTAATACCAAGAAGAGCAAGTTCATCGACCACCCCCTTAATCTCAAGCATATAATCAGTGATGGATCTGTTACCCTTCTCTAGATTGTGAATTTTTTGTTTGAGTGTAATAATACGACCCCGAGATGCCGGCCGTATGTGTTAGCCAGAATATCCCAAGCAGATTTGGACGTCGTAGCACTTGCGATGAAGGGGGATTAGTGTTAGCGTCATAGAGCCAATAATAGCACCGAATATTAGTTGGTCATGTCGTATCCAGTAAGTGTAATATGGATTTGGATAAGAGGCATTATCAACGGTGGTGGTTGCTGATGGATAGGGATACATACCATCAACAAAATGAAGGAGATCATATCCCGTTAGGAGAGTACGAAACTGGAAACCCCACGCCATATAATTGGACGACGTGAGTTTTAGCGGCGCCTGTTGCGCGATGTTAAACGCAACCAGTGTGTTGCCCGTCGAAGCAGTGGGGTTGGGCGTGGCCCGTCGAAGTAGTGGGGTTGGGCGTGCAGGTTGCCATGGATTGGAAATTGGGCCTGAAGATTGCCATTGATTGAAAATTGCAGAGAAGGAAGATCCACATGATCGATTTTAAAATGGCGTTAACCAAAATAAGCTCTGATTATCATATAGAATATGAGAGAAGATAATTATCTCATTAAGTAATGTATGAATATATACAAATTGCAATCAACCCAATACAATTGAGAAAGCCATGTGGGACAAAATGCATTCAAGAAAATACAAAGTTACTACATATATACATCCATAATATCATATTCTAAAATAGCTCAATTCAAAATTTTAAATATACGTCAACTAAATTTTTTTTACAAAAATATTATTTAAAAATTCAACATTAAATAAAAAATTTGAAAGAAAAAAAAACTAAGATGCTTGAATATATTTATATTTCAATTTTATAATTTCATTTAGATGTCTGAACTTATTTTAATAATTTTCGTGCAATAAATTTTCTTATTTGATTTTATTAATACATATTATTTATAAATATTATATATAATTTTAAGTAGACAAAATTGTATTAATAATAAATATTCTATTATACACTATGCAGTATATATATATTGAAATATCATCGAAGTAAAAACAGTGTGATTGTACTACCCAGACACTTCACGCCCGACTATGGATCACAAGTGTAGTCTATTATACATTATGCAGTATATATATATATATATATATATATATTAAAATATCATCTAAGCAAAAACAATATGATTATACTACCCAGATATTTCACGTCGTGCTGTGGATCACAAGTGTAGATAAATAAAATTACAAAACAATTAAGCCTACACCGTTTCGTGTTTATTAATTTAATACATGAAAATTGTTGCTACAACAGGATTGGACAGTCCAAACACCTTAAGCCATATATCAGATCACGTCAAAATTGACATTCTATTGAAAATTGGAAAAAAAAAATGATATAGTATATAGTTAGGTATTTAATTTTGGATAACTCATTCATAGCTGTGTTCTTCGGACCTACATTATCACCTATCCTACACTAGAGATTGGATTCGCGAGGCTTAAATTACATTTCACGCAATATACCATTCATTTATTACACGTAATTTTCATAACTGTTTTATTTTCTTCATCAATTTGTTTCAAGGCACTATTTGGCATATAAATCTTACTCTAATTTAAAAAAATTAAAAAGGGTCCAAAACTGCGATCTTCTGATGATACTTGTGCATATTGTCTCAGGATCGCATGCCTAAATTCTCTACTTGATGCACAAATGCTAACAAATCAAAATGTAGGGAACCAATTAAGGTTCCATGGCCAAATGCGTTCGCAGATTTAAGCCGTTGAAGCCTCTGGAGAAGCTGTACTTTTCAGCGCTAAAAAGCTCCTTGTAATACTTTCTCCAACTTGATAGTTTCTTACATTTTCTGATCAGGTCCAGGCTCCCACAGCTCCCTCTTAGAAGAAGCAGAACCTGCATTCACCAGAAATTGCCAGTCACTACAAGGGTTCTAAAATCAACCATTGTATGCATTGGAAAGCCACGAGCATCATATATAATGAGTGTGTGGGGTGTAATCTTTTACGTGTGCTTATGAGAAAACTACTCCAATGATTTTCGTAAGGAATGTGTTCAGAGGCTGAATTATATTTTGTCGCCCGAACTTGGCCACCTCCACCCTTCTGTCCAGGGGTGGAGCCAAATTTGGCCGTCGGGTGCCACCCACCCACCCACCCAAAAAGAAAAAATCTAGCTCCCCAAATTCAAAATCTCTCTCTCTCTCTCTCTCTCTCTCACACAAACACACACAAACTTTAGGTGGTTAAGTGTGACAAAAACAAGTCCAGGCACTAAGCTGTGAAAATGGCTGTAGTTCAATTAACAAACTGTAATTTACTCTAAGTTAGATTCCACGAAAAACATTCTGACGCATTCGCTCTACCTCAAGAAAAGTTTCTTGAGTTCACAATTGATAGACATAAGAAAGAAAGAAAGAAAAAAAAAAAGTTGAAAAGGGACATGCCTGACTCATTCGTGGGCGCTTGATTGAGGATTGCTGGACACACAGAGAAGCTGCCAAAATCATGAGATTCATTTGCATGGAATCGTAGTCTTCAGAAAGTGAGGGATCAATGAGCTCGTTTATCCTATTTTTCTTCAGCAGAGGTTTAGCCTAGCATAAGGAAATACGATCAATCAACTATCAAAATGCTGCCTGGAAACTGACAGTGAAACACATTACTCTTTAGCTACTCAAAAAGGAAGAAGGGAATAATAGGCGTACCCACAGAACGAGGCTTTGCTGCGAGTAATCAAGGGCCCGTCGCCCTGTGATAAGTTCTAAGAGCAACACCCCAAAAGCAAAAACATCAGTTTTCTCATCAACAATTCCGTGCATCAGATACTCAGGAGCTAGATAACTGCAGAGACTAGGATTAGGACTGATGTTTCTCGAAGTTTTAAGTAGAAAAATTGAACTAAAATTGATCGAGAACTGAGAGTGAGTGTGTACACACCCAAAAGTGCCTTCAAATTTTGATACGGTAAGGTGACTCCAGCGGTCAGGCAGCCATTTCGCAAGGCCAAAATCACATATCTGAATTCAAAGTGAATCTTGAGATTTAATCACCCAAAAATCTCAAAACATGTAATTTTCCAAAGGCTATTTATTGATATATAAAGTATGTAAAATGGACTTCTTACATTAAAGAAATTCACTTGAAGGTACTAAATTATTGTATAAGATCTTCTTTTTTTGTATTTTTTTTTTTTATTTTAAACTTTTAACATGCCCCCAAGAATCCATCCACCAAGAGGTAAATGAGATATAAGCGAAATAAGAAAGAAAACTGTAGGTAGGATCATATATGGCTAGTCTAGAAAGCTAAATCAACATTCAAATTTCCAGAGTTTCCAAATATACCTGTGGTTCAAAGTCCTCTGTGAGCAATATATTTGCAGCCTTGATATCTCTGTGAATGATCCTCCTTTGACAACCCTCATGAAGATACAACAACCCTTTAGCTGTTCCTAATGCAACCTTATATCTAATACTCCACTCGACTTTCTCCCTAGGACCTATTTAGTAAGAAAAAACGACAGAAATCAACATAAGTGCAGATAAAAGGAGATGTGGGAATGTTAGAAAGAACAAACATAAGCAAATAAAAATGGAATATTGAGAATTGAGATGATGCACTAACTGTGAAGCATAGAAGCCAAGCTTCCTAGGGGAGACAACTCAAGGACAAGGTACATTCCACCTTCAACCCCATAACCGATCAATTTGGCTGTATTGGGATGATTCACATGCCCCATTATCCCAAGTTCTGAGAGAAAATCCCCTATTCTTTCTTCCATAGGCCCTTTAGTCAAGCGTTTAATCGCAACAAGTTGCCCTCCGCGTAAACGGCCTCTATAAACCTCAGCATAACCGCCCTTCCCGATCAAATAACCTAGTCCAATCAACAAAATTATCAACAAGATCTATGGAAAAAAATGCTCTTTCTAAGAAAACCATATCCATACCATACATAGAGCTAACCTTGGCAAAAGTTGCTGGTTGCGGTCTGAAGTTCGATGAGGCTGAAATTCTTCCATTGAGGCTTGAAATAGTTCAAATTGGCATCTAAGAGGGGATTCGGCCCGCTGCTAACTTCTTCCCTCATGCTACTGCTAAATCTTTTTGATAAATTGAGGGGATGCAATGTGGCTAATTGTCTTTTCGATTTAAATCTCAACAACTGAAAAAATCCGGCCCATCGTGAGGCCGGTTTTGGATCAATCTGTTCTTCTGATTCTGAAGTGCTTGCTTTTGGGGAATCTGTTTGAGAATCCGAGGTTCTTAAGAAGTCCTCAAGAACTGTATCTGGGGAATAAACATTTGTTTTGTCTTTCTCTTTCTCCTTCTCCATACTTGAGAATCACAACTCTACTACAGAAGACATATAGCAGACAAATTGTCAAGCAATATTTAAAAAGTTATGCAGAATTCACGGTTAACAGCACAGAAAAATGCAATTGAAGCAAAGCTAAACAGCACATTAAGGTAAGATTTAAGCAAAATACAATGGAAACAGATAATTAAAAGATTTTACAAGTCAGAAAGTCTCCATTTTCACTTCAAAACAATGGACAATTACATAATCCCAACCTAAAACTGTCACAACATACAAACATAATTACATTAGACTGGAACACCATGAAAAGAAAGAAAACAAAGGTAAAATATAACAGGCCGGAATTTTTTGCAGTTCGTACGGTGTGAGAACGTGTTAAAGGGACACTTACCATAGAAAAGAATCTGACAATTGTGGGAATTCCCTTGAGAAATCACAGACAAAAAAGGGAAGTGAAACAAGATAATTCACTTGCTTTGTTTTTTCACCGGGCAAAATAAAATCTTGAAACTTCCGGGGTTTTGTAACACCTTTTCCGCAAACAAAACACAATTTTCTCTTTCTTTTTTCGTTTTGGTTTTATTGGTGATATGCTGCTAAGTGTGCATGAAGGAAGAGAGCTGATAATTATGTGATGTTATTCTTCGAAGACAAGCTGCTGTTGGTTAACTTACCCCACCTTACCCACCGCCAGAATTTTTCCCTTTTCCTTTTTTTTTTTTATTTTTTTTTTATTTTTAATTAAAGGAAAACGCAATATTGAAATCCTGAGATAAATAAGATGGGATTTGGTTTCTAAGATCTGTGTTTATCTATGTTTCGCCGTCGATCGGGTTTTGTCTTAGCCGCCGACGGCTGGGGTTGTCCAGTCAGACACGGAGGTGTGCTGCTCGCTGCCACGTGCATATTTATTTCTGCTTATCATTCCATTTGGGCTCAATGATCGGTCAAATTATCTAAATTTAAATAACAATGAAATTAATTCTGAAAAAATTATATATATACATATATATATATAATGCATGTTTTCGATATGGTTTTACTTCACGAAGTATTACTTCTAAATATATAAGGTACTATAAATGATGATATATTATTTATTTTTTATTAAACATAATTAGCTTACAATATTATGAATTTTAGACAATAACATTGAATTTGCAGTAAATTGGATGTGTTCCAAATTAATATTTAAACTTTAAAAAAATCAATATCTAAATTTGCAATATATTTAATACATTTAAAATTAAATCATAGAAATTAAAATAATTTTACTGAATCTTTATATATTTTTTTAGTATTATAGTTTAATCTTTAAATCTAACAACTAAAGCGTTCAAATATATTTTTATGAATATAATATCTATTATTAGCATAAATTTTAATTAATTTTATTATCTTAAATTGCCTGTGAAAATTAATTTCATTGTTTTGAGATATTTTTAAGAATTCAATTTCTTCATTTTATTATATGATAATTTTTTTAAAATTCCATTTCTCCTTTTTATCTAATATAATTTTTACGATTTTTTCTATTTTATTTGATATTATGTTTGTTAAAATCTCATGCAACTAAATCTTGAACGATATGTTTGTTATAATTCAACTTTTTTTTTCTAAAAAATTTAGAGGTCATATGTATTTTGTTAATCAAGGTATGAGATTACTTTTTAATTGATAAGATATTATATAGAACTATAAGTTTTCCTAGCGATTTATGAACATATTGTTTTAGTATAATATTACTAAATTTAAAAAATAAATAACAGTTCTATTTTTCAAATATATATAATTATGTTCAATAATTTATATATGTAGCATGATTATGATAAGGATATAAATATTTATATAAAATCATATACATATATAATAAGTAGAATGTTATAAATTACCTTCATTTTGTACCAAGTTGCAGAAATTCTCATGTTAAGAAAAAAAAATGGTGGCCTTTATATGTTTTTAATTTACAATTTTGGAATGAAAAAAAGTAATTATATATACCTTAACTAAAAGTAATATGTCAATATATAGATAAGAATAAAGTTGCTATATTAAATTGATAAAAAATATCATAGTTATATGATCAAATCCCTTAATTTTCGAACTTATTTGATATCATACAGTTCTAAATATGTTATAAATATTATATAATCCTAAAATATCATACTAAAAATCTGCTAAAATAATAAATAAATATAATAGCTATTAATAAAGAAAAATAAACAAAAAAATAGTGGACAACTAAAATAGTTGGTACTTTATATATATATATATATATATCCTCCTTGATTTATTTAGATTGTGTTTATTGAAATTTATTTTTAAAAAATCATATTTTCTACTGCATTATTTTTACCTTTCTGAATCTAGAAAAGTATATAAAAATGGTTTTTATATTCACTATTTGTTCAATATCATGTATCATGATTGATATATCTCAATATCATATTATCTTTTTTCAACATTACGTAACATCATCAATATATCCCAATATTAGTGTTCTTTTATGATTTTTGTTTTATTTTTTATAATACAATATTTAAAGAGATCTTTGATATTGAATTATCAAATATTTGATTTAACAACAACTTGAAGATTGGTTTTTATATTTTAATTGATGTTCAATATGTTTATCTACACAATAAATAAATAAAAAACAATAAAAATACATTTGATAATACTAAATTTGATTTTTTTAAAATAAATTCAAAATTCCACATAATTTTTGAAAATGAATAAATTCAGATATATTTGACTATTAGATCTTTAAATCTCGATTTCATTAATCCTACATAGCTATCCAAATTGAATTTCAAATCTTAATTTAAGATATCCAAATTTAATATCTATTTTGATGATATTTGATTTAAATTTTGAAAATGAATCCATTTAGAAATCTAATTTTTAGTTTTTTAAATTATAATTTTATCAATCCAATTGAATTTGAATTTCAAGGAGATAAATTCAAATCCAACCCCCTATATCAATAATATTTAATTTTGATTTTTTAAAATATATTCATAATCAAATATGTTATACTATTTTATATTATATTGAAAATTATAAATTAAATATTATGTATAATTATTATATTTCTTATTAATTTCCTTTTAATAATAAAAATATATAATAACTTTTGTGTATCAAACCAGTTGAAAAGTAGTAGCAGTGAAATTAAAATAGCAGATGGTAGTTATTTGAACAATAATTTGTCTCTTATTGAATTTTTTCTTCCTTAAAAAGGATGGCCTGCCGTTAGGCGGGATTCTATCTTCTTTTTTATTTTATTTTTTTATGTTTTTTATGTTTTTAGTATTTAATTATATATATATATATATATTAATGTGGAACGTACAAAATATGCTTTTGTATGTTTTTATTATTAAAAAATATGTTATTTATTACTAAAATAATTAGCAAAACAAAATAATTATATATAATACCTGAATTTATAATTTTTATATTTAAGTATGAATTTATTTAAAAAATTAAAATCAAATATCATCTATAATTTTTTATGTTTTTAGATGTCTTAAATCCACTGCAAATTTGAATATTGATTTAAAAATATACCAATTTTGGTGCAACTCCAACCATTCAAATTTTATTGAATAAATTTATTTTTTATACATATCTAAAAGTGAATTCATTTTAGAGGAGAAAATAAAATTAAAAAAAATATCATTTTATTGTTATATATATATATATTCATTCTAGAATTGGTATGACTGTTTAGTCTACATTAATTGAGGTTGACATTATTTTAAATGTGGAATTTGAGAATTAATATCAAATAATGTTGTGGCGATACCACTCAAATATTAAAATAAAAATAATTTATATATATAGTGTATGTGGTGATTATCTTAAATATAATACAAATACTATATAAGAAGAAAAATCTCACATCCAATATAATCGAAGACCCCTTCTCAAACGAAACTACTATTTCAAACTCACTTAAACAGCTGGACAAATAAACTAAACAAATAACTTTGGATATGATATCACATTTTGACCATTTAAATTTGACTCAAATTCAAATTTCACAATGAAAAACAAACAATAATATGGTCAAGCTATTGGAGTTTGATATGTGTGCTACTTGATAAAATTTATTCAAGCTCAATGGATCAAACAAATTTAATTACAATTGGATCGAATAAAATATATTGAGTAGCTCTTTTGTGCATGGTGCATCCATATTATTTATTTAATTAAATGGTCTTATTTATTTAATTATAATTTTTTTAATGTAATAAATAAGTAATAATATTTTTTAAGTAAATAAGATATACATTTTATTTAAACAAGAAATGTTATAAATTGGATTGCACATCAAACCTGATACACATAATTCTTTGTGAAAAATTAAATAATTATATTTAATTCAATTCAACTTTATTTCTTCCAAAAAATAAAAAAAAACATAATTAATGGGCACACACTAATTAACACGTAAAAGGTACTGAGTTTGTTTGAGTATTATAATAATGATGTAATTGTAATATAGAATCTCCTCTTTCCTCCTTCTTAATTATTGAGAGATATTATTTGACTAAAAATAATGGTATAATTTCATGAGTTGGGTCCCAAAGTTATTTAAAAAATTAAAACTAATGAGAGAATTTTATTAATATAATTTTCGCCATAATTACACCAGTGGTTCGGAATTTCTTATTTGGTGGTGGGTCGGGAAAAGGCGTTGTTATTGTCTTAGGAATCACGCCAGCACCAGCACCAGCACCAGCACCAGCACCTTTTTTTGTTTCCAAAATGCCCTTCACCCAAATCAACCATTCCTGCCTTTACCACACTTAATATAAGTATTGTTTTTAATTTAGTGTAAAATTTGTGAGATCTATGGAATTTTTTTTTTAAACGAGCACAAATTTTCGAATTTATTTATAATTTAAAAAACATTTAATCAACATCTCAAAATTGACAAATATAATGTATTTGATTAAGTTTGGGAGTAAATTATATTAGACGGGAGAGGGCAGAAGTAATAAAAAATGGGATATAAATCTTTAATGATTAAAGAGAAGTAAGTGATGGCGTAAGGCAAATTCTGTCCCCCAACGGGTTTTAATCACTCCATTAATCATTTCAACCACTGGTTGCATCCTTCATCTTATACATGTACCCACCTCAACCCATTCATCTACATTTATTTATTTATTTATTATTATGTGCACCATAAAAACGAAATTAACTCATAATACTCATTCATTGGATATTTACGCTGACCCTCATTAATTTGTGCTCAAATATCTATTGAATTATATATTTCATTTATTGAATTTATATTGATCTAAATATATAAAAAGAAAGGTTTGGGTAAATATAAATGCACATAAAATTAAATTAAAGAAATATAATTTGGATGAGAAATACTCGGATTTTATTTTAGATTAAATTTGTAATGATGTTGGTCATTAGTCCCTTAATAAATTGTTATTATGTAACTTATAGTGTGTCCGATCAGTAGGGGAAAGGCTGATTAACATTACAACTATGAGGTGTTTGTTCTTCATCCATCAACTAAACTACACACTTGCTATGTATTTGATCACTTATTTTTCGGATACTGTCATATACTTTGAACTTGATAGATGAGTTTTCCAGAGATTGAATGTGTTTTAGGTGTTTGACATTAACTAAGACCATGAGTTGTCATATCAACTTGTTTTACAAGTCTTAATTAAATATTTAACTTGATTTGAGTTTGTGTTAACATAGAAATTGACATATTTTAGTTATGATTAGAGTTCAACATGATCTTAGATCATAGCTAAATTTTACAGGTTCCATGATTGAATCTATTTCACCTTATTTGTCTCCTAATCTTAAATTGTGCATCTCACATGCATATTACTAGTTATTGTAAAAATAGAAAAGAAATACCATAAATATTATGCAACTTAAAATATAGTACCACCTCATAATGATAATTGTTCTTAGGTCATGGAATGGTACCATTCAAGTTAGAACGGGTGGCATATAAAGTGGACAAAGTTCTCTTTTCAGTAAGTTGGGCCCAATAATAGGTTTAGGGAATATAGTCCAGTCCGTACGAATCCTATGAGCCCAATGACAACTCTCTAATGAGTGAATTCATAATGGCCCAATAGAATTGCATTAAGCCCATATACCAACATCAGTAGTACGCTAATCATCCATTAAGAAGAAGATTCTTCATTAATACCCAACCCAAGCACTTGCTATAGAAAAAATAAAATATATTATGTTTTAAGTATTTTTTTAATCAATTCAACAAAAATACAACCTTTTGAAAAATTATAAATTCTTTCTTGTACTATTTCTTACTCGTTAATTAAAATTATTCAATAATATATATGTTTTTAAAATAAAAATAAAAATTTCTTTTTACGTAATTTTTTTTTTGGAACGGAGAGAATATTATATAGTTTAAGATTGTGTTCAAATTGAACAACTTGATGATAAATTTAGAATACATAATAGATAATTCATAGTTTATTGATTAATTCTCTAGTAAATTTCTAATTTATATTAATTTGTTTAAAACTCCAATTTCAAATGATAACCCAAACACAATCTAAAGATATATTGTGAAAAAAGTGAATTATTGAAGAAATGCATATTAGCCCCTCTACATCTTCATTTGTGTGCTTTTGCCTCCTACTTTATTTATATTTTGGTCCTTCCTTTTTTCTTTAATTAGTTTTGTTCATTTATTGACGAAGTTGGGCAAAAATCAGGAAGAAGGACAAAAGTAAACATAAATAAGATGGAGAATAGATTACAAACTAAAATAAAGAGCAAAAAGATAATATTTTTGAAGTCACAAACAATTGTTTCAAAATAAATTTGTCATTTTATCAATAAAAAGTTTATTTATTTAATTTTATGAATGTATTTTATATAATTGTATAAATGAAACAATTATATAAGTAATAATGTATAATTTGAAATAAATTTAGTATTATTTAATTGATAAAACACAATTCTTAATTTAAGAAGGGAAATATTTTGTAGAAAAGATTGGATCCATGTTTGATCGCAGCAATGTTACAAGAATATTAAAATAATTTAGTTGACTTGTAATAGTTAGTGTATGATAGAGTTAGACAAGAACAAGTAGTACTAGGCTAATCAACTTCCAATGCAATCTTATTACAAAAATCATGGATAACCTCATTTATCAACCCATTCTTTCTTGATCATGGGTGAATTGCTTTACAAAATACTTTTAAAATGTTAGGAGTTAATTAGTCAATCACTAATTTTATTCTCGAAGACTGGAGTTGGAAGGAAGGGACTCAGAAGCTCAGTAGTCAGCCCTCTATTCAACTGCTACCGCCTAATAATTCCAATTTCTCTCCTCTTTCTCAGAACCTGGCATCTCCCTCTCTCCTCTTTCTCTCTCTAACTAGTCATCGCTTCTCGGCGGCTCCCTGCGAATGAAGCTAAGCCCATCTCCATTTCCTTCTCCCTCTCACAGAATCCTCAAGAAACCTCCTTGAATCACACACACACACACACACACACACACACACTATACTACACTGGTGTACTGTAAAAAAAAATTTAGATGCGCCAGTTCACATATTTTCTTGTATTTTTACTATCAATTTCCCAACTGCTAATCATTCCATGTGGGTCTCTCTCTACCCCTCGTCCCTTCGGCCGGACCCTCCTCCAAAACGGCACCGCTTCTTCTCGATGCCCGCTGAACTTCGACGCCCTGCGGCGGTTGGCGCCTGTCTCGAAGCGCCCCAATATAGACACCAACTCCGAGTGTCAGTACATCCGCCAGGGGCTGCGGCTCGTTCTTTCCGAGTACCTCCGACTCACCAACTCGTTCCTCCCTCCGCCTGTGTCTGCTGAGTCGTGCTGGGACGCTTACGAGGCGCTGGTCAACCAGTATGTTTCCAATTTCGACATCCGCCGCCGCTGCGGCTTCGAGACGCCGTGGATTGCGCGCGGCTGTATGAACATCACCACCCGATCGGAGTTCGAGGCGGCCGTTCCCCGATCCTCCCTCGACGACATCATCGCCGCCTGCAATCAGTCCCTCCTCAATAACTCTCCCTGCGCATCGTGTACGACTGCGTTGGCCAGCATTCAGGCGTCGTATCTCCTCGGACCTTCAACCGGGAATGTCTCTGATTGCACGGCTTACCCTTTTATCTACATCGCGGCTTTCGGCAATCATTTCGGGCCGACCGACGCAGGTACGGCGAAGTGTTTGTTTAATCTCGATTTCACTTCATCAAAATCTAGTAGCAAGAAGAAGAAGATTGTGATTTCTGTTGTTGTGGTTTGTGGTCTAATTCTGGTTCTGGGGTTTGCTGGTTTCTGGTACACACGGCGGAAAAAGGCTAGATATTTGAAACAAAAGTGGAATAGTATGAAGAATCAAGCTAATGCGAGCTCTGGATTGGATTCTATCAGTGCGAGCACTACATTAGTTAGGTTCACTTTCGATGAAATTAAGTCTGCGACTAGGAATTTTTCTAGGGACAGTATAATCGGGAAAGGAGGGTATGGAAACGTGTACAAGGGTGTATTGTCCGAGGGCTCTGAAGTAGCATTGAAGAGGTTCAAGAATTGCTCTGCAGCTGGCGATGCTAGTTTTACACATGAAGTTGAAGTAATTGCGAGTGTTAGGCACGTTAATCTGGTTGCCTTGAGGGGATATTGCACAGCTACAACTCCTCTAGAGGGTCATCAGAGGATAATTGTGTGTGATCTGATGAAGAATGGGAGTGTTCATGATCATCTTTTCGGGCTGGCGGAGAATAAGCTTAGTTGGCCTGTTAGGCAGAAGATTGCACTAGGGACAGCTAGAGGGTTGGCTTATTTGCATTATGGGGCACAACCCACAATTATTCACCGGGACATTAAGGCTAGTAACATACTCTTGGATGAGAGGTTTGAGCCAAAGGTAGCTGATTTTGGGTTGGCTAAGTTTACACCCGAGGGAATGACACATTTGAGCACTAGGGTTGCAGGGACAATGGGATATGTTGCACCCGAGTATGCTCTGTATGGACAGTTGACTGAGAGGAGCGATGTTTATAGCTTTGGAGTGGTGCTTCTTGAACTCTTGAGTGGGAAGAAAGCACTTAATGCGGTGAATGATGGACATCCAACTCTATTGACCGATTGGGCTTGGGGATTGGTTAGAAACGGGCGGGCCCTTGATGTGGTTGAGGATATGCCGGAGTTGGGCCATCCAGAGGTGGTGGAAAAGTATGTGTTGGTGGCTGTTCTGTGTTCGCACCCTCAACTATATGCTAGACCGACAATGGACCAGGTGGTGAAGATGTTGGATATGGATGATCCTATTCCATCAATACCTGAAAGACCTATTGCTCTTATTGCCAATATGGATGATATTGAGAGGTCGGTGAGCAGCAGTGGCTCTGGTCATTTGTCAACCCCTGCTGGTTATCAGGCTTACACATATGAGCAAGATCATCGAGAAGCACATACAGAAGATGAGGAGAGTCATGGTTGTAGGTAGAACCTTGAAGGTGAATTAGCCCTTTTTTGGTCCGTTCTTTGGTTTGATTTATATTGGTACCGTTGATTCTTTAAACTTGAATCTCGTATACCTTTCTGTTAACTGATATAGAGGGGACAGTATATATTCTTCCAAGAGAGGGATCAGCCCAGTATATAGTTTATGTAAATCTGATGGCTAAATTGGTAGGAGATAATGAAGTTATATTGGTGAAATAGTTCTTAGGCTGCGGTCTTGCATGTTTGTCAAGAATGCTGATTTAGTCAGATGGATTTCTGCAATCTCCTTACGAATACTAAAAGCCCGATTTTCTGTCTGTTAACAGTTGAAGAGACTGATTTGGCATATTATGATGCTCGATTATTAGCAAAAGATTGAAGCATGAAAAGTTGCATGCGAAGCAAGGTCCAATGACTAATATCCTACACCAAATAGACGAGACCGACTGTACAATCACACATACTTATGTGGGTGTGTGTGTGAGGTGTTTATTTAGGGTGGAGTTTACGCTCAGTGGAATGCACCGGCTGCAGGACAAAACACATGATGGATGAAATATTGTCCCTTTTTTTTTTTTTGTTCTTTTGTAGTTAATTGAGCCATCTGAGCTCCATTAGTCATTCTAGAGTCCATCTTGATCATATTTTTCATTATTTTTTGTTTCGATTTAATCACACATTGTAAAGCTAATATACATATATGTTTTTGTAATTGGAAAATATGTAAATTTGAGTATGAATCTCATGTCAACTTTGTATTTTCTCAGCCTTTGCTTGAGATGGCCTCGTGATTTACACAGATGTATTACTTTGTCGAAAATTTGCAAAATTAGGATCACAGTTTTAGAGATTTAGTAAAGATAGTGTACTATATTTTTTAGCTTGTAAATTAGGAAATAATTTTGTAAGTTCTGCAATTTTAGGACAAATTGGTCCAATTACAGGCGAATTATTACTTGTTTAGTAGATGACAAGTTCAACATGGATTTTGTGCTCATTTGAGCCCAAAATTTTTATGATGTGATTTAAGTATAAAAAAAAAAAAAAAAAAAAGAAGGTGAAAATTTTCAATTATTTATAAACTAAAATTAAACAAACGTCATATTGTTCTTGTATCTTCACGAACTCTTTTAACTCATTATAAACAAATTTAATTAATTCATGTTTTCTGTTTTCAATAAGCATAGTTGAAGCAACCGTGTGTTGGCATAAAATCGGTAGTTGTTTGGAAAAAAAAAATGTTCTATATATTTTTCCGAGACCTTTTGATTGTTTTCATTTTGATAAAAAAAAATATAGAATGTAGTTGAAAGCATTTTAAGAAAATGGTGGACATATTTAAAAAAAAAAATAATATTCATGTTATGAAATTGTCATATTAGGCGTAAATGGCAAACATTTCTTTTTTACAGTCAAAATCAGCGAAAAGCCCAAATTTGGTAAGTTCGGGTCAATTTTGTTCTAAACTTTCAAAAGATAAATAGTTATTGTTCTAATTTGCAAGTCCAAAAAAATATTGTCCTATTTTATCAGATCTCTAAAGTTAATGTCCTAATTTTACAAATTTTCCTTACTTTGAATATATTGTTGATTGTTTGCACAATAACACATAGGGGTGTGGATGATTCAAGTTGAGTTGAATGTTGTATTGCTCATACTTGTTTGAAATATTATCAAAATTTTGATATCATGTGTAACATTATTTTAGTATTAATTGAATCATATACAATTCGAACTTGAGTAATTTCATATGCTTAAATTTGTTTTAATGACTTTTACTCATCAAATTTGACTTTCAATTGAGTTTTAAATTTTATTAAATATAAAGTACATTCATAATTCAAACTAACTTCATCTCAAATAAATTATTAAACAATTTAATTTGATTTTCAATCTTAGTCACATATTATGATATCGGTTAAATTGTATGGAGGTAATCTAGGCTTGGAGCAGTCCCTCAAGAGACTGTTTTTCAAATATCTTATATGAGGCCATACTTTTAAAATATAAAAATAAAATGAAAAATTTAAAAAAATAATAAAACAAAAAATAAGAAAAACATAAAAATGAAAAATAAAAGGAAAAAAAATATAAAAACTAAAAACTGAAAAATGAACAAATTTAGGCACGTTCGGTGAAATAATTTCATATAAATTTTGGCCTGGTCGTCATAGTAAAATAAACAACCACCCTAACTAAAAAGGAATTAAAATTTCTTACAAGGTTGTTCTACTCTAAAATTAGTCCAAATAAAATTTCAGTACTTGAAATAATCTATATAAAGATCATTTAAAAATTATAATAATCCAATTAGGGGAGCATAACTTGAATACTTTAGTTTTTCTTTAAATATTTTTCTATTTTTTTAAAGATTTCTAATAATCTAAAGATTTTTTTTTTTCTATTTGCAGATGTATCATTCTACTTCCTTATTTTACTTCGTATATTACCTTTCCTTTTGGTTCAATGCATTCTTAGGATCAATTAGCTCTTGCAGCTGAATATATGTATTGCTTTGTATCTTGACTTCAACATATCAAAGACACAAAATACATTTCTTCAATAATATATCTGTGCGTGTTCATATTTTTATGGTATGAGAGCAGGAGAATGATAGATCAGCTTCTGTACAATAAACCATTCACCTCGTATCTAATTGTGTTCTTCCCTTTCTCTAATCATGTCCAAGAAAGGCAAAGAAACAACTGAAAAAGCCTCTGGATCGACCGTGGTTGATGTAATATCACCGTATTTCATTTTCGGATTCGATAATCCAAATATTGTTTTCACAAGTAATTTTCTTTGTGATGATAATTACGTAGATTGGGCAGATGAAATGAGCAATACCTTCTACGCAAAGAACAAATATGGTTTTGTCGACGGGTCAATTCCTGTCCCTGATGAAGTCACGTCAGAATGGTTACTATGGAACGGTACAATGCCATGATAAAGGATTGGCTCCAAACTACTATGAACAAAGAAATACGCTCAGTGTTAAGCATGCCAAGACCGCTCAAGAAGTTTAGGAAGATTTGAGGGAACGTTTTGGTAGTGCAAGTGCACCAAGGGAATTTGAGTTAAAGCGTGAAAAAACCCTCACATGATAAGGAAAGTTGTCTGTCTCAACTTATTATGCCTAACTTAAAGGCTTATGGGATGATTTTTAGGCTACTTCACCAATACCCAGATGCAAGTGTAAAAATTGCACATGCGATATTGGCAAACAATTGACAGAAATGAGGGATAAAGAACGTCTATACGAATTTCTCATGGGATTGGATGAGGGATTTGGCCCTGTGAAAACTTAGATTTTAAGCACGAGACCAATGGTTTCTCTTGGAGCAGCTTTTCACATCGTCTTGGAAGATGAGAAGGAAAAACAAATTACCTCTTTTGGAAGGACGAACATTGATGTCGCTGCCTTCAAAATTGCGTGTCAGCAGGAGACCGGGGATCGCCGCAACAACCAAATGGAAGCCAAGAAATGCACGCACTGTGGGAAACTCTATCACACGATTGATGAATGATACGAGCTCATTGGATATCCCAAACAAGGAGATAGGGGATACCGTGAGAGTGGTAAAAAAGAAGAGTCATGGAAGAAACAGAAAAACACCGTAAAGGGAGCACACATTGTTGCTGCTAATAGTCCAGTACATGGCGTCCCACCTGATCAATTCATAAAATGTTGGGACTACTTTAATAAACAGGGAGAGGGCACACAAGCTGCTGCAAATGAGGACAAATTGCCAACAGTTAACATGGCTGGTAAGATACATAACCTAAAGACTTGGATAATTGATTTATGGGGTACATAACACATAAAATGCGACGACATAATACTTGTTAACCAGATGGGAGTTGGGGGCTGGTACGCCCGTTAAAATCCCTAATGGAGAAAAGGTTCCCGTCGTGAGTGTTGGTGACACCAATTTACCCAATGGGATGAAATTAAGTGGTGTTTTGAATATTTCTAAATTTGAGTGTAATCTGCTCTCGGCTAGCCGTCTTACGAGAGATTAATATTTCTAAATTTGAGTGTAATATGATCTCAGCTAGCCGTCTTACGAGAGATTTAAATTGTACTCTCACATACTTCCCTGATTATTGTATTATGCAGGCCTTACCTTTGAGGATGCTGATTGGGATGGGTAGGCACCGCGATGGTCTGTATTGCTTAGAGCCAATGAACGGAGTAGGTATGGCCATGTCTGTTACTGTGGATTCAAGGACTTGGCACAAAAGATTAGGTCACACGTCAAGTATGAAATTGCCTTATTTTAATAATGATTTTGGAAAGAATGGTGAGCATTGTCACTCTTGTTTGAGGGCTAAGTTAACTAGAATTCCATTTCCTAGTAGTGGCATACACACTACATCTTGTTTTGAACTTATCCATTATGATACTTGGGGAAGTTAACATACTCCCTCATCTACTGGTGCATATTATTTTTTATTTGTGCTTCATTGTTTAAGCAGAGGTGTTTGGGTGTTCCTAATGAGACAAAAATATGAAGTTTTCCATTTCATATCATGTTCTGCAACATGGTGAAAAATTAGTTCTGGAAAAACATTCAAAAAAATGCAAATGGATAATGGTGTTGAATTCCAATCTAGATGCATGATGGATTACTATATCGATAATGGAATTTTGCTTGAAACATCTTGTACGGACATGCCCCAACAAAATGGGGTAGGCGAACGAAAGCATAGACACATATTAGAAGTTACTAGAGCCTTACGTTTTGAGGTGGGTTTGCCATTAAATTTTTGGAGAGAGAGCATATTAACCGGCACTTATATTATAAATAGATTACCTTCTCGGGTCCTTCAACATAAAGCTCCCTATGAAATTTTACTAAAAAATTACCATCTTACGAGCATATACGTGTCTTTGGGTGTTTAGTATATGCTAAAGATAATAGGAAAGAGGGAGGTAAAGTTTATGAGAGCGGGAGAAGATGTGTTTTTATTGGTTACCCACACTCTCAAAGGGGGAATCATGTGTTTGACTTGTAGAGTGAGCAAATATATACGTCTCGTGATGTTAGATTTATCGAAAATGTAATCCCATTCAAAACTTTGAATCTTGAAAACATAGCAGAAAGTCTGAGCCGTATTAGACAACAAGGGTGGGATTCAGATGATTTCGAACCATTTGGAATTAATTATAGGAGCCCAACTCGCGTGCAAGACCTGGATAGTCAAGAGAACATGCCTTCTGACAGTGAGCAGGTGCCTAGCTCCATTATTATTAACATGGGACAACAAGAGAACAAGCCTGTTGAAGATATTGAGTTTAATAATGAATACCAGCAAATGGGTGGACCGCAAAAAAGTGAGAGGACCAAAAGACAGCCCAAACACCTTGAGTCGTATGAGACTGATTTGTCTAGTTCCATTGACCATTCGATGCCTACTCTCAGTTCAGGAACCTATGAGGTATATCCTTTAGCACATTTTATTTCATATGATAAATTTCCTACCACTCACAAAGCTTACCTTGCGGCCATCACTTCATGTGGTGAGCCTAATTTTCTCCACCACGCAGTAAAAGATGAATGATGGTGCGAGGCCATGAAAAGAGAGATTGAGGCTTTGGAACAAAATGGTACGTGGATTTTAGAACCATTACCACCGGGCAAAAGGGTTGTTGACTCAAAGTAGGTTTATAAAATAATATATAAACCAAATGGGGAAGTCGAGCATTACAACACATGCTTAGTGGCGAAAGAATTCACTCAAATCAAAGGGATCGACTTCCATGAGACTTTTGCGCCTGTTGCAAAATTGGTCATGACGAGGGGTCTTCTTGCTATAGTAGTCAAGAAAAATTGGACAATACATCAACTTGACATGAACAACGCCTTTTTACATGGCGATTTATTGGAGGAAGTGTATATGAAAATTCCACAAGGCTTTGCAAAGAAGGGAGAAACACGTGTGTGTAAACTACACAAGTCGTTATATGGCCTGTGACAAGCCTCAAGAAATTGGTATCATAAGTCCACTCGGGTTTTGATAGATGTCGGTTTTAGGCAATCTCGGGCAAACCATTCTCTATTCACACGCAGGGCTTGTCTATGTAGGCAGTGGCTTTTCGAAGGCTCACTTTCAAGAGGAGAAGTACCTATGTAGGAGCGCTGATATACATTGTTGATGTTATTTTGGATGGAAATGATGATGGAAAAATTGCAACCATAAAGAAACATCTGGATACATTGTTCAACATCAAAGACTTAGGATCTTTAAAGTACTTTCTTGGCATCAAAGTTGCTCACTCGGCGAAAGGCATAGTACTAAGTCAAAGGAAATATACTCTTGATATTTTGGAGGAAAGCGATTTACAAGGAAGTCGACCCAGTGCATTTCTGATGGAGCAAAATTTGTGTTTGACGAATGATGATAATAGCCCTCACATCGACTCACTTTGTTATCGGCGATTAATTGGACGGCTCTCATACCCAACAATCACTTGTTTGGATATCCAATTTGCTGTGAACTACCTTAGTCAGTTTATCATAGCCCCTTGACGCGCACATATGGAGGTAGCCACTGGGATCCTTCGATTCCTGAAGGCGATGGCAGGACAAGGACTTTTGCTCCCGAAAAACAATGATTTTCAACTTGAGGCCTACTGTCACGCCAATTGGGGAGGATATTTTATGACACGACACTCATGTATTGAGTATTTCATCACTTTGGGTGGTGCTCCTATCTCTGGGCGTACAAAAAAACAATCTGTCATATCTCGTTCTTCAGCTGAATATAGAGCAATGACATCCATAGTAAGCAAAAGTCTATGGCTTTGATGGTTACTCAAAGACATAGAAGCAACTCAAACCACTGCCACACCTCTTTTTTGTGACAATCAAGCAGCCTGCCGCATTGCTAACAAACCCGTCTTACATGAAAGAAAGAAACATGTCGAGATCGACATGTCAAGATGGACTATTACTTAGTTCGAGAGCGCTTTGAATCCAATGACATAATCCCATGTAAAATCTCAACGGAACATCAGATCGCTGATCTCTTTACGAAGGCATTTCGGGCAGCGGGTTTCTGGTTTCTTGTTGACAAGTTGGGTGTTTGTAACCTTCACGCGCCAACTTGAGGGGGAGTGAAGGAATATTTATCCACATTTACGGAATTAATTGCTTCATATTGATTCTTTCCTATATATGAGTGTATCATTCTACTTCCTTATTTTACCTTGTATATTTCCTTTTCTTTTGGTTATGCGCATAGCTCTTGCAGCTATATATATGTATTGCCTTGTATGTTGACTTCAACATATCAAAGACACATAATACATTTCTTCAATAATATACCTTTGCGTGTGCATATTTTTCATAATCCACTAATGTAACGAAACAAGTCAATCATGGGTAATTGTAGGTGTTTTAATTGTGAGTAACCTAAAAAAAAGCTATTTAACTCATATATTTGAAAAATCAGTTCAATAAATTATATCTTTTGCTTCTTTGATTTCTAACTATTATACTTTCACATACTTTGACCAATTATATATTTTTTTCCAGTGTGAGTAAGCTCAAAATAAAATTCTGAAATAATTATATTTAAATAATAACTGTATAAACACAAGTAATGCTTTAATTAAAAAAACATGGGCACACACACAAAATAGTCTCATATTATATGTTGGTTACCTAAAATAATAGATAAACTATTGTGCACCGGTCAAAGAGATGCACCACAAAATTTTTCTATGTGAAAAAATATAAAAAACAAAACTCTCTCTCTCTCTCTCTCTCTCACACACACACACACACACATGTAATATGTGTATCAGACAAGTATCAAATTTTTATTCTACAAATTTTACTGCACAGTCATTCAACCAGTGCAGACACAACTTTTTACAATATGATAATATTTTATTTTTACATATATATTTAAAAAATAATTATTAGATATAATTCGATTTGACATTGTTTGATCAGATTCAAATGAGTTGTAGAAAACACCTTGCGATGGATCCGAGTCTGAATCTCATCCCTATTCAAATTGCCTCACCAGGCTGAGTTTTTTTTCTTTGTTTTTGCCCCTTGCCTTTTGAGTTTCCATTTTTGAAGAAATAATAATCAAGAAAGTCTTGAATAAGCCTAAAAGTGATGGGTGAGATCTTTAATTTTGGTAGGTGAAGATATTTTGTCTAAAATACAACTTTGTTTGTTCTATGTAACATCTTCTGCTAACTTCAGACAATTTACAGAAGTTGAGGCATATTTTGCAAGAAAAACAAAAGCCATTGAGTTGGAAAACATTTTCCTTCTGACCAGTCTTGGCAGTTGTGAGTTTAGCCAAATGTACCATCACATGCAATAAGCGCAGCTGCGCAAGTGGTAATAAGAAACTGAGTTTTGAAAGCTAAAATTGATTGGATACTTAGTTTGAGCCATTCATTTTGAGTGAAGGACAACTGCATTTAGCCATCAGAAAAGGCCAAATCAAACTGGGAATCTATGTTTAAGAATCAACCCGTATTTGTAGCTCGTATGCTCTTTATTGCGCTTCACGCCTGTTATTCATTTTATTAGTATCATTCATAATAAAAAATACAGAACTGAAATACAACGTGTAATACAATTTATAGACTCGTATCAAGGTTCGCATCCAATTATTTTAGAAACCTTGTAGTGTTTGAATTGAAATGAAAGACTTGAAGATCCCTTCCTGACTTTGATGGGAACATGCCAATGATGTCATGTAAGTTTGTGTATAATTCATAGAGAGATTTTGTGAGAATTAATCACCGTGTTTATCACATCGGTGTGGTTGTGTATATATATCAAAAAGTACAAGAATGCATATCAACCTCCTATAATGAAGGAGAAGATTACTCTAAATCACTACCAAATATATACAAAAATCTATGCTAAATATATACGAAGTTGACTAATAATTTGAATTAGTCATTATCTCTATTACCCCCCGTCAAGCGTTGCGTAGGATGAAGACACACGCATAGCTTGGATCGTAAAAACTCAAAGGCAGGTCGGGGAAGACTCTTGGTGAAAATATCCGCCAGCTGAAGATGGGAAGGCACGAAGCTTGTAGCGATGCGCCCTGAGGATACCAACTCCCTAACAAAATGGTAGTCCAAATCAATGTGTTTTGCTCGCTTATGTGCAACTGGATTTTGACTCAAGAAGATGGCACTCTTGTTGTCACATAACAAAACTGGTCGAGTAGGTGGTAATGCTCGAATTTCCTTAAGCAAATTGAGAATCCAAACAGTTTCGGATGCAGTATTAGCCATAGCACGATACTCAGACTCACAGCTGGATCGAGCAACGGTAGGCTGTTTCTTAGCGCTCCAAGAGACAAGATTGCCTCCAATAAATATAGAATACCCATATGTGGAACGACTAGTGTCGGGACAGCGAGCCCAATCAGCATCAGAATAGGCCAAGATAGAAGAATCGGATCGCTTATTAAAGGAAAGCCCAAAATGAATAGTACCTTTAACATAGCGAAGGATTCGTTTTACTGCTAGAAAATGATCTTCCGTGGGCGACTGAAGAAACTGACTAACAGAGCTTACAGCATAAGATAAGTCAGGTCTAGTGATGGTGAGATACTGTAAGGCCCCAACCAGAGAACGATAAAGTGTAGGATCCTTAAAGGCAGGTCCCGTGCTAGTAAGAGACTCACCAGCAGCTAAGGGAGTGGAAACAGGCTTCGCCTCTACCATGTCTGAACGCTCGAGAATGTCGAGTGCGTATTTGGCTTGACCAACAAACAAGCCACCATCAGCGGAGGAAGAGACTTCAAGACCGAGAAAGTAGCTCAAATGACCAAGGTCCTTGATAGCAAATTCAATGCCAGTACGGGTAATAAAACGTCGAAGAGCTGCAGAGTCATTACCGGTAACAATAATGTCATCTACATATAAAAGAAGATAAATGACAGTGGTACCCTGATGTAGATAGAAAAGCGAGGAGTCAGAGCGACTCTGAGAAAAACCCAAGCGAAACAAGAAGGAGCTGAAACGCTGGTACCAAGCCAAAGGAGCTTGGCGAAGGCCATATAGGGCCTTCTTCAAACGACAAACATGATCAGGATAACGTGGATCAACGAAGCCAGGGGGCTGAGCCATAAACACAGGTTTGTGAAGAATCCCATTGAGGAAGGCGTTCTTGACATCGAGCTGATGAAGAGACCAACCATGCTGAACAGAAAGAGCTAGAATAATTCTAACTGTAGCAGACTTAACCACAGGGCTAAACGTGTGGTGAAAGTCAACACCAGGAATCTGAGTGAATCCCTGAGCCACCAGACGGGCTTTATGACGTTCAATGGAGCCATCCGCGAGAAACTTCGTCCGAAAGACCCATTTTGACCCAACAATGTTAGAATTCAGAGGACGAGGCACCAAATCCCAAGTGGAGTTCGAACGAAGGGCATCAATTTCCTCTTGCATAGCAGCAAGCCAATGAGGGTGCTTGACAGCAGACTTGAAGCCACGGGGCTCAGAAGCAGCAACAAGAGCCGAGAAGAGAGCATGAGATGCGATATCAACAGGATATCGAGGTTTGAAGATTCCAGCACGAGCCCTAGTTATCATGGGATGAGTGGGAAGAATAGGTGCAGGTATCTCGGGAATGACAGGATCGGCACGAGGAGACGGGGGCTGAACAGACGCAGCCGGCTCAACACGGGGAGATGGGAGCTGGTCTGGTTCATCAAGCGGAAGGTGAACAGCCGGAGCAGTCGGCAAGGAAAGGTCAGGGGTTGCATCGAAGATCGGGGGCAGGGACCGAATGTCATGATCAACCGAAGACCTGGGTGGAGAGCGCACGGGCGCGGAAACTGAATCCAAAGGAGATTTGGATGAGACATCCAAGAATGTGGATATATCTAAATCAGACACCTTCGTCGAAGAGGGAGCCCCGGAAAAAGGAAAGAACATTTCGTCAAATTGAGCATGGCGAGTGACAAACATTCTAGAGGTAACCGGATCAAAACATCGGAAACCCTTCTGAGTGCTGCTGTAACCCAGAAAAATGCAAGGACGACTCCTTGGTTCCAACTTATGGGCTGCATAATCTCGTAAATATGGATACACACGACAGCCAAATGGCTTGAATGTAGCATAATTAGGGGGATGGCCAAATAACACTTGAAATGGTGAAGTGTTATCAAGAATGGGCGACGGAAGTCTGTTGATGACATAGACCGCTGTGGCAAATGCATCTACCCAAAGAGAAGTCGGGGCCTGAGCATGAAACAACATGGATAATCCTGTTTCAGAAATGTGACGGTGTTTACGTTCGGCCCTGCCATTTTGCTGAGGTGTATATGGACAGGATAGTCGATGGTGTATGCCATGTAACTCCATAAATTGTCGAACCCTTCCATTTACAAACTCAGTACCACCATCTGACTGAAACGATTTCACAGTACGAGAAAATTGGTTGCAGACAAATGCATGAAAACGAACAAATACAGCATAAAAATCGGACTTTGCACGCAAAGGATATAGCCAAGTGAAGCGAGAGAAGTCATCCACAAAAACAACATAATACTTAAACCCATCAGAAGAAGTAACAGGTGTTGGACCCCACAAGTCACAGTGAATTAAATCAAGAACTGCCGAAGCTCGTTTTTCATTCAATGGAAAAGGTAAACGCCTGCTTTTAGCTAACTGGCAAGAAGAGCAAATACTAGGGTTTGGCAAAACTGAAGTAACAGACAGACAGCCCAATTTATTTAACAAAGAGACAACTGAAAAAGGGACATGTCCCAGACGTAAATGCCATAAATCATAACTGGCTTTTAAATTCTTGACCCGAATAGCTGCCACCAAAGCTGGAACACCCCGGTCAAGTAAATAGAGACCTTGACTACACCTTCCCTGGGCCAGAATTTTCTTTGAGCTCCGATTCTGAATCGCAAAGAATTTATCAGAGAAAATCACATCGACAGGATAGTCCGCAGTTAATTTACTGATAGATAATAAATTCTTCGTGATGTGAGGTACCACCAAAACATCTAATAACTGAACATCTTCGGAAAGTTTAGAAGTACCAATGTGCGAAATATTTAAGGAGTTACCATTTCCAACAATGACAGATCCATTACCAGAGTAGGACTCGTGAGTGTCAAGAGCGGAGAGTTTGTTTGTCATGTGAGCCGAGGCACCTGAGTCGAGGTACCAGTCAGGGGTTGGATCCGAGACATTGCACGTAGAGGTGAAGGCCTGAGCAAGGTTGGCAATGGGAGAAGAGCCACGAGCATTGAGGTATTTCGGGCATTTGTCGGCAAAGTGTTCGCCACGACATAGTTGACACTTCGGCACAAATGGACGACGCCGACCTGAATTTCCACCCCCACCTGAGTTACTACCACCTCCACCAGAATAACCAGATGATCGGGAATGAGAGTGAGGCTGCTGATGAGCACGGTGGGAAGAGCCGGACGATGGGCGTTGATTGGATGAAGCCTGATTATGGCGAGTAGCAGAGAACGCCGCCGGCGAGGGAGAAGATCCCTCCATCGATTTCAACATCAGATCGAATTGGACAACCTGGTGCAGGAGATCGCGAAAGGCCGGAATAGGAGTGAGTGCCATGCGAGTGTCCGCAAACCCGGCAAATTGAACCCCTAGGCCACGTAGAAACCAATGGCATTTATCAGTAGCATCTATAGGGCGACCAATCGCCTGCAATTGATCACAAAGAAGCTTGAATTTACGACCGTAGTCGTCGACAGACATATCGCCCCGACGAAGGGAGAGCAGCTCCTCACGGAGCTGATGTGATCGGGAGGAAGAAGCATAGACTGCTTCGAGAGCGACCCACGCCTGATGAGCCGTAGTACAGTCAATGACCTCGGACGCCGCATCAGATGATAGAGAGGTAAATAGAACGCTGAGAAGGCGCTTATCCTTGAGACGCCAGGAGACGAACTCAGGATTTGGAGAAGGAGTGGCGGTACCACCAGTCGTCGTGGTGGTTAGGGCGATGGTGGGCGATGGCGAAGGAGAAGAGCCATCTAAATGGCCAAGAATGTCGAAACATTCTGCCATATGTATCGTTTGACGCCGCCACATGAGGTAGGTTGAGGAGTCGAGCTTGATCTGCATCATGTTGATCATGGTAGTGACAGGAAGAGGGTCTGTGGCATATGAAGTCATGACGAGCGATTGACGAGCTATTGTTGTAGGAGGCTATCGGTCCAACAGAGAATCGCTAACAGAAGGAATCCGACGGAGGCTACCAGTCCGTGCGATCAGAGAGAAAAATAGGGATGAGGAAGAATTAGGGTTTGGATCAGAAAGTTAGGCTGATACCATGTAAGTTTGTGTATAATTCATAGAGAGATTTTGTGAGAATTAATCACCGTGTTTATCACATCGGTGTGGTTGTGTATATATATCAAAAAGTACAAGAATGCATATCAACCTCCTATAATGAAGGAGAAGATTACTCTAAATCACTACCAAATATATACAAAAATCTATGCTAAATATATACGAAGTTGACTAATAATTTGAATTAGTCATTATCTCTATTAAATATAAAATTATATCTTAAGAACATAACTCTTCTTCTTTTTTTTTTTTTTTTTTTTTTTGTTGTCGTCGTCGTCGTTGTTGTTATTGTTGTTTTAAACAGTGGGAGCAATACAGTTCACTGAGAAGATGGAGTTGAATGTTTTGATGCTGAGGGTACATCTGTCCAAAAAATATGAAAATGAAACAATCTAATTTATAGTATATTTAATTTTCCAACCTGGCAATCACAAGCTCTGATCCTTCTTACTTTCCATGTTTAACATTCTTTTTTCAATATACATCCTCAGTTTGGGTAGTGAGTAATACCAGAACACAGGCACAGGCATGGCTACGAATCACGATATCGAAAACTCTGTACAAGAAGAGATAAGATCTCCACTTCTTGCACAAGAGGAGACCACAGAAAATGGGGTTCAACAACAGCCTTTTACTAGCAGCAGCAAGGAGGATAGATTCATGGTGTATCTCAGTACATTTGTGGCAGTTTCTGGTTCTTACGCATTCGGATCTTGCGTATGTTATCACCTGATTACTAATATTGCTTTCTCTTTGTAAGAATTCAGGTTGGCAGTTTTGCAAGAACTATTTGATAATCGGTGTGTATGTCTACTTTTTCAGGCAGGGTATTCATCACCTACACAGGCTGCCATCAGAGATGATGTAAACTTATCTCTAGCAGAGGTTGGTCAGAGGTTACAGTACACTTTTCACCATCAATTCAATAGCTTCAAAGAATCCAGCATCTAGTATCGACATCACGAGGGAGAGAGAGAGAGAGAGGCCACCATGCCTTTTTATTATGTTTGAACTCTAAACCTGTCCTTTTGAACTCCTCTATCTTGTTTGTTTGCAGTATTCATTGTTTGGCTCCATTTTGACATTCGGGGCTATGATAGGTGCAATCACAAGTGGTAAAATTGCAGATTACATAGGCAGGAAAGGGGTAAGTTTTCCAGGATCCTAGGGAAATTTACTCAACAGCCATGTTTATGACATTTTTAACTGCTTAAAGAGCTATTGAATGCAAAATGCAAGCAGGCAATGATAGTATCAAGTGGATTTTGTATGGCAGGGTGGCTATCGATTTACTTCGCTGAGGTATGGGTTACTACAACCACCATGTCTAGTATCTGGTAATAGATACTGAGAACCAGTTCTTGATTTACCAAGGTTAATGATTTCACACACAGGGTCCCCTGCTTTTGGACATAGGAAGATTGGCAACTGGATATGGGATGGGAGTCTTTTCTTATGTGGTAAAAATTGCTACCCTTTTCACAGAAGACTGTACCATGTGTTAAGAGTGTTTGACACTTTTGTTAGTAGGTTCCAGTATTCATAGCTGAAATTGCTCCGAAGGATTTACGAGGAGCTTTGACAACAATAAACCAGGTAAAAACTAAGAAAATTTACCAATTTTTCGATACAAATTGTCCAAAAACAAAATGTTACCCGGGATATTTGAGCTTATTTGCAACGTTGCAGCTGATGATTTGTACTGGAGTATCTGTATCCTTCATCATAGGGACATTTCTGACATGGAGGACCTTAGCATTAGTAGGTTAGCTATTTCAGTTTCGGCTCTATTTATTGGTCTGAACAAAATACAACATTTGACATTTATATTTGAAAGAAGCAATTCAGAAAAGAAATCCTTGAATTATGCAAAAAATTCTGGATATTGTTAATTAGCGAACTAAAAACACTCAAAAGTATCCACTTCTCATAATTTTCAGGTATAGTCCCTTGTGCTGTTCTTCTTTTAGGCCTCGCCATCATTCCAGAATCTCCCAGATGGCTGGTAAGAATCACAATCACTTGGATATTATGATCTGACAGACGGAAAACATTGAATCAAATCTGATATTTATCCAGGCAAAACAAGGAAAGCAGAAGGAGTTCGAAGCTTCACTACGAAGACTTCGGGGAAAGAATTCTGACAAATCAGCAGAGGCAGCTGAAATTCAAGTATGCATATACTCCTACATACCTTCTTGGTTGAATTTTTCGCAATAAATATGAAGGTGATATGTATTTCTTGACAGGACTATATAGAAACTCTGGAGAGCCTTCCGAAAGCCAAACTGTTCGATTTGTTTCAAAGACGATATCTTAGCTCAGTCACGGTATGATTCTTCATATTTGCTTGTGAATCTCTGATGTTCTCTCTCTCTCTCTCTGATCTATTTGTCACACAGATAGGAGTTGGACTAATGGTCTGTCAACAATTTGGAGGAATCAACGGAGTCTGTTTCTACACCAGCAGTATCTTTGAGTCCTCAGGTATGAAATCAAGAACAAGATTCTCTAAAACTGCAAACTTCGAAGTTTTTTGGTTAAGTTCCTCTGGAAATGATGTAAATTAACGAGTAAGGATCATAGCCACGTTGATATCTACCTGCAATGTGTAATGTATCACAGGATTCCCAGCCGACATTGGAACTATAATTTACGCGATTCTTCAGGTAGCTCGTTGCACCCTGTCAGTTCTTAGGTGATAGCAAAATTATAGAATAATATTAGCCAGATAAAATTCAATCAGATCTATTAACATTCTCCCTACCAGGTGATAATTACTGCACTAGGTGCTACTTTTATAGACAGAGCTGGAAGAAAACCTCTCTTGGTGGTAAATTTCAGTGTAGCCACTCAAAAAGCTGAAATCAATGTTGTGTTCATTATCTACAATGTAAGCAAATTTGCCTTTTATTACAGATTTCGGGTGCAGGATTGGTACTAGGTTGTCTGCTGACAGGGAGTGCGTACTTTGTAAAGGTAAAGTTTTATTGTTTTCTTGATTTTTTTTTTAGCGTTTCTGTTCTTTGCTTTTCTAAATAATGTGATTGAAGACAAAAAATAATCTGGATCAGGAGCACGGAATTGCACCCGGTGCAGCTCCAGCACTTGCTGTAACTGGTATACTGGTAAGTTCTTATTTCCGTGCTGCATTATCCATCAATATCGATATCAGAAACACAAGAAAAGAAAAATAAAAGCACAAGCATGTAATGAAATGGAAAGAAACCTTTATCCAAAAACCTACTTTGTCCATACTAGGTTTACATAGGGGCTTTCTCAGCTGGAATGGGAGCAGTTCCATGGGTGGTAATGTCTGAGGTAAGAAAACTCTTCGAACTTGGCTATATAGTATGCACACATCCGGAATTGAGACGAAAGAATTACCTTAAACTGTAGATATTCCCGATAAACATCAAAGGAGTTGCTGGAAGCCTTGCCACATTGGTGAACTGGTTTGGTGCATGGGCTTGTTCTTACACTTTCAATTTTCTCATGACCTGGAGCTCCTATGGTAAGAAACTAAGTTACGAAAATATTATATTCGTCGTTCAGACAAAGAATAGGATCTTTTTTTAGGATTTTTCTGATACAATGTATGGGATGCAGGAACATTCATTCTTTATGGTGCTGTCAATGCACTTGCCATTCTGTTTGTTATTAAGGTCGTACCTGAAACCAAAGGGAGAACTCTCGAGCAAATACAGGCCGCTATAAATGCTTCATAGGATTCTTCAGGAACATCTCTGGGCAGACATCTTTTCCATCGGAATGTTTCTTGCAACCTAAGACAGGTGACAATGTCACTGTTAGTAACCAAGAATACTATGTAGGTCTTACGACCAGTTTTATTCTTTATCAGTTTGGGGTAAGAAAAAGATATTTATGGTTCACATCACTCCTGTCAAAGAAAATAAATGATCAAATTCTTTGCTACACAAACCATTAACAAACATAACTTCGTTGGATCCAACACTATAGTAATAGTATAAAAAAATCGATTTCCTTTACAGAATATATCAAGCATAGTCACTAAGACAATCTTATTCTCGGAATCAAGAACACGTTAAACATGAGACGACTCTGGTCACAATGTTATAACAACATATGTCTCCAAGCAATCGACAGTTTCATGGTTTGTAATGATCTTCGGAGGTTTGTATTGGCTTGCCGGTGTTCCATTTCTTACAGCTTCTTCAAGCAGCCGATCAAAACTACCGGGCCTCACAATAGATACTGATAGAGAGCCGATATCACCCCTTTCCCTCATTAACTTATATATGTTTCCCAAACCACCCTCAAGAACAGACCAACATTTTCTTCGAACATCAGCTGATTTCATAAACTTATCATTTTGTAAGAGACTGGACATATCTTTCACTTCAACGAAAATCCTCAACTTCTTTGCCTCCAATTCCATGTCCAAAAAGCTCGAAAATTCCAAAATTTCAGCAGAAAACTCATCTCTCAGCATAAGCTGGAAGCTAGCCATGGTAGATAGAAGATCCTTTTCAGTAACTATTTGGCCTGAACTTTTAGGAGCCCTCATTACAAACTCAATTTGTGGGGACGTGTAATGAAACCCAACAACTTTCACAATATCGCCCAAATGTAGGCGAGACATTCCTCTAAACGTTGTCGCAACCAACTCATACATCTTCCCCACCTTAACACCAGAAAGGTCCACAGCTTCTTCATCTCTTACACATAATGTCTTAATATCAAACGGGAGAAACTCGAAATAAGCTACGTTTGGAAGCATGACATAGCACGTTAGTTTCGGAGGTTGTGTAATATCCAAGTTGATAGCCACACAGCACTCTGATGCAAAGTAGTCTCCACCTACTACTGGTACTTCTCTAGAATAAAATTTAAGTTTCTCGTAGTACTGTACCATGCTTCCTGTGGTGACACATTTGACATAACGAGCATTTGGCCAGAGTTTACTCACTATTCCTTCCCACGACGTTTCCTCACAAATCTGTTGAACTCTATACGATAAATCCGGTTGGGGCCCGCCAAGAATTTCCATAACAGATTTCCTCATTGCAACATGACTAACTTCTATACTAGGGATCCCAGTTTCAAGATCCTCACAGAGCTTCTCCCACTGTGATTCGAGAAGGGATAAGGCTTTGATCAAGCCGGCAGCATATGGTGCTACGATCCCATCTATTAAATTGTAATGTCTAAGCCCACAAAGAAGGTGACAATACATTTGCTGGTTTACATCTTTTCCCATAATAACCTGTTCTGGACTGACGTACTTTGACAGAAAACGGGATGCATTTGTGTTGTTGCTGTACAAAGGGAAGGCAGTTGCAGCCATTGCCCTGAATCCTCCTCTTGTCTCTGTAACATCACCAGCATAAATGAATCCCAGAATCTTATTTGATGAAGATTTTGGTGGGAAAAACCTGCATACAGATTGTTTTAGCAAAATCATGTAAAAGAAAAAGTTAAATATATATGTAGATGTGTATATATTCGTGTTGATACCTTCTAAGGATTGCAGCACTGGCCTGATGAGCGAAATATGAGGCTGCTCTTCCAGGTTTTGAATCAAAACAAGGAATTAATTTTGGCTTTGTTGAACTTGTTCCTGAACTATCAAGAACAACAAAAAACAAGAACTTAGATCAGGCTTTCTATATACAGAAGTCTTGCAATATTGTAGAGAGCACGAGGCGCATCCTAGGCAGGATTAGTCGGGCTTAGAGAGGATTAAACAGGGCCGAATTTAAAAAATAACATAAACGGCCAAGGAAGGATTTTTACATGAGGCTATGAGTTTGAACAAAAGCAAAAGTAAGAGTTCATTAGGAACCAACCTGAATGATCATTCAAAGTCATTTCTGTCTCTCACTTTTGATGCGTGAATATTATGACAAATAACAACTTAAATATCATGGGTGCTTCTAAATGCACCCCATGAGTTGGCCTTACACACTCCACCTTATTTTGAGATGTTTGATCAGTATTGATCGAATATGTTTAAAATATTGAAATTGAAGTGTTCGATCAGTACCAACCGAACATCTTCAAATGTGTTGCGTCACTACTGACTGAATATATTTATATTTGTGCAACCAAAAGTGACGGAATTTTGGCGGGAGTTAAAGTATAATCGGGGTGCATTTAGTCTGTTTCTTTACCATATTGGGATGCAGCTTTTTTTGTAGAAAACTAGATAAAATTTATACTCCTTTTTATGTAAGCTACCATGCATCAAGTTTTGCTTTTACTAAAGGAATAGAAATCACCCGGCATCACTAACCAAAACACACACACACACGCTGAGCGTATCGTAGGCAAAAAAAGGTAAATATATTGGAAAATATTACCTGTAGAAGAAACAGAGGAGTGGGTCAACGGAGAGAAGGGCGCGACCATGTTCGTCGATTAAAACGCCGTCGGCGAGCTTTCCGATGTAATCTGCATAATCATCGGAGCAGGAAAGTGGCACGGAGCGACGGAAGGTCGCGGCGTCCACCGGAGCATCGTAGCCTCGGAGGTAAGGCTGGAGATAACTTACGCCGCCGTTGCGCTCGAGGATGGCGCCAAGCGTTTCGCGCTGGTGCCGCGCTGCGTCCTTGAAAGTTGCTTGGAGCTTAACAATGAGGTCGTCGTCAGACATCATCTCGCCAGAGATCGAAATGACTTCGTTCTGAAAGGTGGCGCGATTCTCCGGCCAATTCTTGTAGCTTTGGAACTGACCCGCTTTCTTCCTTTGGTCTTCCAAATTATTCGCTCAGTTTGGTTGATGCCGGAAAATATGACCACTACACTCCTTTGACTTACGTTTTCTTTTTTTACTAGCCTTTCTTTTCCCTTATTGTTGCATAATTACACAAAATTCAAAACATTTATTTATTTACAATTTATTCTTAAAATGTAATATAATAATACATTATTTTTTTAATTTTTTTTCTATTCAATGAAAAATATCAATTTTGAACTTTTAATTGTTGATATAAAATTTTAAATAAAATATATTTTCTTTAAGTTTCTCGATATCTCTACAGATTCATCACTATGCCTATCGTCTGTAGCTCCTTTTCACAACCTTAGCTCAATCAAGAAAATCTTTTATCTTTTCTAAACAAAATTCCGACCATTACTATCCGAAAGCTAGTATAACCATCGTCACTGTTGAGCTCATCGATTGCATGCACCATGCAACAATTGTAATACAAAATGGTGCCTATATTTTGAATTGAAAAAAAAAATCAAATTATGATTTGTTATCATACATTTTAAAAGATATATTTTACCACTGAATCATTCTATAACACTTTAAAATTTTAACAATTTATATATATATATATAGAGAGAGAGAGAGAGAGAGAGAGAAATAGAAAAAGAAAAATTACAACACAATTTTGAATCTTGGACGGTTGAACATCCCCTGCAACTAGATCAACGGACTATTTTATGATAATTTAATTATTTTTGTACACCAACAATCTTTTGACACTCTAAATATTGTGTATACCACTAAACTATTCAATTTATTTTACAATTACTTTTTACAATGTAGTCAAATTACAGTTGTAATCTATTAGAAATAAAATTTTATATTTTTCTTAAATTTTGATACAATTAAAAATAAAACTATTTATGTAAATAGTCAATATATTTATTAATTTATGAATTTATCAATATACTTTGTTGATAGGTATAAGAAAATTTTTATTTTTATAAATTGTTTTTCTTTAAAATTTAAACGTCACATATTATGATATGGTATATTTTTAATTAATCAAGTCATATTATTATATTTTAATAGATTAATTTGTGGTATATTACCGCTGTATAGTGTTTGAGTTGTTCTTGATGTCAAGGAATTGAACCAATCAGGTATATAATTCATTAGCATGGACGTTAAAAAAAGAGGGAAATAAAATATACTCTAGAAGTTGCCTTACAAATGAATCTATACAAGCATGGTCATATTGCATGTTTAACACTCATCTCTCTCTACATCAGTGGTATAAACAACAACAATAATTTAAATATAGATCAAGAAAGAAGCAGCCCACAAAATGTTTCCACCACTTCTTCTGTCTCTCAATGATCAAATTTCAAACCAAAAAAAAGAAACCACCAATTCATGAGTTCATCAAGAATGTATCTTCCATATACCCTTCGATGGAGATGAAGAATGCGTTATCTTGATCGTCTGCCTTCTGCTCTGCCTTGGCTGCCTATTGACACATTGCTGAGGATTACTCCCTACTTTGATCACATCAACTTTCACAATGTGATGATCAGAAGTCCCTTTTGAAGAAACCACCGAGTATGATCCAGGAACAAATTTATAAGGCGCATCTGCTGATGATAGTAAGTAATCTACTCGTGTCCCATATTTGCACGTTCCCTGCACGCCTGCATTATTTCAAAAGATTTTAAGGATCATTCGAACTACACAACCCCCGGTTGTTAATTATATATAGTAGTAGCTCTTACTTTGTCCTTTGGCTATCATGACAACAGATTCACATTCTCCTGCATAATCCTTAGCATCTGTGTATTCTTGACTCTTTAGATACTTCATTACCTCTACCTTAGGCGTTGGTTTCCCCATTTCTTCATAGTACTGCATCATCATAAGTCAACGGTATATGCGTATTAGTACATGGTAAGATCAATCATCACTAGAAATTGTTGAATCTGGATTCACCTTTACGATATCTGTCCATCTCTCTTGGGAGTAATCTGTTTCGTCCAAAGAGTTTAGGCCTCCGGCTAGAATGTGTGGCACGTTGGTCGACTGAATGATGGCATTGATCTGCTTCATTCGCCACTTCTCGTCTAGATGATCGAGTAGTGTGCAGAAGACGTTGATCTCTCCAGCTTGAGGGACATCAATGGTGGCTTTCAGTACATTCCTGCAGCCAGTACTGATTAGTATGTGTATAATGTCTGGAATTCCATCAACTGTGTGTGTGTGTGTGTGTGTGTGTTCTTTAAACGGCTAATACCAGCTCATACCTTGCTTTTCAATAATTTTATACAGTACTTATATTGGTAGCAATTCTAATCTTCTGCTGTAAATTACAGATTGAGCAATAATCTTTTATGTAGCTGTGGGTCACATGCATAGATTCTTTGTTTATGTGGAAAACAGCTTGCTTTGCTAATACTAGTAACAAAAACTACTACTTTTGTTTCTATGAAAACTTTTATTACTCCTGTTTTTGCCTTTTTTCGTGTAAAAATTCTTGCACATAAGATTTTGTGTTTTCTATGTATTTTCAACTCGCTCATATTTTATTTCAACATAAGATTAATTAATACTATTTAAAATAGAGAATGCAACCCCTTTTCTTTTTACTACCCCTTAACAATTTGTGTGATAAATATAAGCATGATACCAACTTATGAACGCTCGGAATGGACTTTGGAGGCCATTGAAATACTGGAAAAACCCGAATTTCCAATCCTCCATTAAAACAAAGACTTGCAGACAGAGAAATGAGCTAATCAATGACCAAATATTATGAAAGAAAGATGAGTTACTTGTATTACAATCATAATTCCATTTTCAAGATTTTTAAGTTACTAAACCGGAGGGGACAGAGAGAGACTTAATCAAAGACCACACATTATGAAAAGAGAAATGAGTAATTATAATTCCATCTCCAAGGTTTGAAGTTACTAAACCAGAGAAGAGGGGGGGGGGGGGGGGGGGGGGGGGGGGGGGGGGGTGGAGAAAGAGAGAGAGAGAGAGATGAACCTGAAATCAGTGTCATCAAAGATCTTCTGAGCTTTCCACCTCTTTATCGGAAACTTGGACAAAATGGCATTACCATATTCAGGTGCCCAACTCTCTGCAAAAACGTACTTCATCCCCAAAGCTTCTGCCAAATCCGACAATGGCTTCATATTCTTCTCTTCCTCTGCTTTCACATCCTGCAAAGCCAACACATCCGCATTCATCTCTCTCAGCACTTCCACCACCGATCTCCGCGTACTGTTCGACCTCAACGGCCCCTTCCCTTTACTACCTTTCCCCATATTCTTCATCCTCTCCATATTTTCAAAACTCAACTGCCCACTTTTCTTCAACGATATCTCGTTATCCGGCAGATTAATCGACACCCTCAATCGCGATTTCGCGAATTTCTGCTGCTTGGATAGATGATTCTGATCGCTCTCCGTGCTACTTTGATGCAATGGGGACTGTTTCAGTATGCTTTTAGGACGATCGTTCATGGATCTTTCTCTCGCCAGTTCAGGCTGTTCGTAGTACTCGAGGTTGTCTGAAGAACTCGCTGTCGTTGGGACAGCTGGTGCCATGGAGAAAAGGGCAGCATTAAATGTAGCAAACCTGATTGGCCTCAGGGCTGAGAGTTCACAGCTGGGATGAATCACCGCAGAAGAGATTCCGTTGGGTGAATCGGCCTGAGTTCTGGAGCTGGATTTTCCAAGCTTTCTGACAACGATCTTTGGCCGGGAGCGGCGGCGGCGGGGCCATCCTAGCTTGGAGCAGAGGCGGCGGAGCCTCTTGTTAAACACTTTGAGCATCTTTTGTGCAGTACAATTTTGCAGTTTCAGTCTTTTACTTCTTGGAGTGGAGTGAAGTTCTTGTGTCTACATGAAATGGGAATGAGAGAGAGGAGTTGAGATATTTGAGGTTGAAAGTGTGGGGAAGTGTTCGATTCTTGAATGAAGTGGACTGCTGAAATTTGAGCAGGTCAATGGGATTTGGATGAAATCTTAACAAATTCATATAATATTGTTTCCTAAAAAAAGTTGATTAAAATCTTGGACGCTATACTGTTGCAAGATCAAATGTTTTCACTGTTTTTATCTTTACAGATCATAAATAATATAAAAGAAATTATAATTTGTTTTTCCTTTAAATAGGATCACTTTTCTTATATGATTGTCTCAAAATAGACTATACTCACTAAAAAAAGTAGTGCATTTAATCTTTCTTTTCCTATAACGTCCTCAATGCAACAGAATTTTTCATTAATGCTACTATTTCAATTAAGGACAGCTACACATCTTACATTTATAATATAATTAATAATTCAAATAATAATTACTCCATTACTTAAAATTTCAGTAATAGTTCTTATGACAATAATATTTATGGACAAAATATGATTGAAAAATTACACCAGCAAAGAAAAGAAAAAGACATAAGTAAAAGTTCACGATTTATAATAAAAAATACTTCTATACAAAAAAAAAAAAAAAATGTACGAGACCGTTTTACTTTTTGTGAGAGGAATCTAAATTTATTTATTTATTATTATTTTTAATTTTTTAGTTCTCCTATTTTTTTCTACAGTATTTTTTAGCAAATTTTGTTTTCTAAAATCTTTTTATTCTTTATTTGATTTTGTTTTCACTTTTCATTATTTTCAACTTAATATTTAAAATGTATTTATCTAAAATTGAAGTTAGACCCCGTCAAACCTGGAAATTAATATAGGTATCTAATATTAATGTTGTTTATTGAAATGTACTTTAAAACCAATTCAGTTTCCTTTCCAATAATATTGATTTTGAAAAAAAAATAATAATAATAATGATAATTATAGGAGTTTGGCCCGCATCAACTGCTCCGAGAAGGAAACATGGCGAAGATGCGTGGTATCTGTTTGGACAGTTTAGAAATTTGGATTATTAAAAAATAGGAAGACCTAACTACTCCCTATTATAATAATGTAAGTAGTTATCTCTTGTTTCTGACTCTAAAGTACTTTTATTACTAGTCAATTAAATTAATAATGGAACGTAGGTGGATTGACAGCCAAACACGGCATTTCCAAACTTCATCATCCAATGCATGCCACGCCACGTCACCACAAACACGGCGCCCTAAACTCCCATGCATTCGTTTTTTTTTTTTTAATTTTCATATTACTTTTCTTTTCACCTCACAAACATATATACTTTACCCCACTTAAAATAAGACTTTTGTTTTATAAATTTTTTTATCTCAAAATAAAATTTATATTTTAAATAGTGATATATAATCTAAGTTTGAAGTATGTTGAACTTAAATTTTATTGTATTTGGCCAATTATATTATTTTATGTGCCCATATTTCTCAATTCTTTGTGTAGAGGTTCATTATTCGACCGACTAGATTGGCACCTAATCGCTTGATTGGTTCACTCTTCGCTTCGATTACAAAAATACTATTTTGTAATATATGTTTAAACTTTTTATGATTGTTTGACCTTTATATACCCCGCATGGGATGTAAAATATATACATAAAAAAGGGCCTCTCAAAGTGGTAGTTATCATTAGGTATAAAAATGTTGAATTTGGAGGGAATAAGAAAGTTGTTTTCTAAGAAAAATGTTTTTTTTTTTCTGCCGTCAAATGTAATTGATCTTTTTAATAAAGTAATTCACAATATATTATTGATTTACATTCCAAAATATATAGTAGTACGCAAAAGTTTATGTGAAACGGTTGCACCCTGTGACACGATTTAAGGTATTACTTGTTTAACTATAAAATATCACTATTTTTTTAAGTGTATTACTGCTGATTAACTACCTTAAAAAATAGTGATACTTTATAGTTAAACAAGTAATACTTCATAGTTACTCAAGTGATACCTCAAAATCATGTCATACGTGCAACCGTTTCATAGAAAACTCACTCATAGTAATATCAAGTATTCTAAACATCAACACCAAAAACAATAATAATTTATTAGTATTTCTTATTATGTATTTACAAGACAAAATGCATTTAAAGATTTCTCAACTATGAAAATATTTGTCTAGGTTACTTAGTTATTATAAAAATATTCTATAAGTTCTTCAAAATTATTTTAGTGTTTTTAAAAAAAAATTAATTGTGATGTGCTCTTAGAGCTTTTATGATAACAAAGAAAGAAATGTGGATCTTCTTGACTTTTAATTGAATTTAAATAAATAAAAAAAACTTAGAAATAGTGCATAGTATTTGTGAACGCTGACATGTAAAAGTTCAAATGTTTAAATAAATGGATATGATAATTTCCATCACATGAAAAAATTCCTTTTTTAATAATTAAAAGATTTTTAAAGTTATTTTTTAATAATAGAAGAAATTATTACAAATATTTCTATAAGTAAATGACCATTAAGAATATTACACTTTCCTTATTATTTTTGATGTGGTCATTCTAGAGATATTTAGACACCTAAGCCCTCCCGATTTCTCTTTTCCAATTAACTTAATCATTACTATATGCACTCCCCTTCCAAAAATGATTGATTATGTGCACATTCATAAAGATATATTGGCTTATATTAAAACTAAAAATACAAAGATGCTTTTCTCCTTATTTAAAATTCATAATACATCATGTTCACCTTTGAGGATTTTTTTTTTTTTTAATATTTGTTGCAAATATGCTTATAAAGATCGGTGTTGATCATTCTTTTTAAGCAGTTTTAAAGATATTTTTTGTTTGAAAAAAAATAAAAATAAAGTTCCAAACTTGAAATCTACGTCCCAAGTAGATGAATTTAAATTATTTATTTTCTTAAATTTAATTTTGGATAAATGAAAATTTAATGTATAAAGTTAGCAATTTGAACATGAAAAATAATTGAAGAAGAGTGGATATGAAAAAGAACATCCCACATTAAAAGAAAAAAAAAAAAAAAAGAGTCTATTCTCCTTATTAGTAGGAGAACTTTGAGAATGAGTAATCAAGTATATTTGTTTATGGTGCAACTTAGTGGTATTTTGTGCTAATATTATGCCTAATTTAATTGGCTACAATGGACGCAAACCGAGCACACGACGTCGCATTGGGCCTTTTTAAGACGTAGTTTTCATCATTGAGAGGAGCCTAAAAACCTTGACCGATCAAACCAGGGCTGGTTACCTTTGTTCTCACTATAAATAAGTCATATTATGTATAATTATTTATAAGTTATATTATGTACAATTTCATAATTCATACACTTGCATTATTTTTTGGTATAATTTAACTCAATGTTATTATATCTCATTATAAATAAAAATATATATACTATATAATTGGAAAAATTGTTGTTAATGAGTTAGTATATTTATTATTTCAATTAATATATTATATATATATATAATTTCATTACAATTTTTTTACATTCTTAGGATTATTTAAATGGCAGATAAAATTTAAATCGGCGTCTATATTTTATGAGAGCAGTCAGAATTGGGATGATCATCATTCCTCACTATAACATGTATAATAATATATTACCCCAAATGAAATCGAGGATCAATGCTCATATTCCATAGTACCCAGAAATAGATAACTTACATTAATTGATTAATATTAAATGATGATGATTATTATAATAAAAGTAATAATAATAATAATAATAGTAAATGATGATTTACCTGTAGGGTGCCAAATTATCACAAAAGAGTAGGACCACCTCTTCCTCCATACCTAATTGAGCAAATCAAGAACAAAATCACATGCATTGGCAATAAATTAACAAAGAGCACAAGATCTTAAGAAAAACAAAAAATCATTTCTTAGTTTATTACAATCGTAAAAACCATTATCTGACATATAACAGTATGAAATTCATATATGAATGGTAAACCGATCATTTTTACAATAATCATAAATCGAAACAAACAAACGTTGTACAACAGCTTCAATTTAGAAAATAATGATATTAGAATTTGACTTGTAATTTTTTTAATTTTGTGCTCACATGCTCCACTAATTTTACTACGTAAGAACATCCTTAAGTTTTTTTTTGTACAATTTGTCTTGATCGGCAGTAATTGAGTGTTTATATGTATATGTATACATAAGGTGGATATGAATTTATGCAAATATTAGATTGCAGTTGCATAATCAGCTGGAACAATGAATAATAAATAAATGTTATAAGGAGTCGTTTTCTTTCATTATTACAGACAATATAATGAGTCACTATCTATTATAGTAATATAGTTTTTGTTTTTATAAAAAAAGGTAATATAATGGCATCCCAAATCATAACTTTTTAGTCAGTGAACAGAAGCACAATAATATGATTGGGGTCTTTTGGGATTTGTTTATTGACTATTTGGGTGGAAGGATTAGGCGGGCTGTCCCAGAAAGATGCCAAATGGATGGGTTTTAGCCCTACAGATGTATATACATATATATATATATATGTGTATGTATGTAGATGTGGAGAGAGAGAGAGAGAGAGAGCGCCAGCTTTTTTTTGGTGTGCATCAATTATATGGTCGTGCGATTGGAAATAATCCTCTTCACTACAACCAACCCCCTTCCCAATTAGGTCACCGTTACCTTAAATTCACCACAGTTACTGAGATTGTGTGTGTGTGTGTGTGTGTGTGTGGGCAGACTCTTCCACTAAATGATTGCTATCATTTTGTCAGAATTGCTGTCAGTTATGGTCCTCCAGTTTGAGCTCAATCCCAATTTAGTTTCAATTTTTTTGAGTTGGAGTTGACTTTGGTACACTATTTTTAAACATGAAATATGTATAATGAATATTGTTTTTTAATTAAATATATTATTAAGTTAATTTATATAAATATATTAGGCTGACAAGCTTATTAAGTTGAGCTCGAGTGATATTATTTTGTTAAATTTATTTTAAATATTTTATGAGCGGTCTTGACCATTACACCTTTAAATAATGTGATTGTAGCAGTGAGATATTATCTCTTTTCCTTCCTCCGCACACCATATTGGATCTTTTGACCCACATTTTTTATTTATTTAAAAAGATTGAAATTTTATTTTTTTGGAGAATTGGGTTAATTGTTCATGGTTTTAGTTTATGGTTTCAGGTTTGTCTTCAAGTTAAAAATTTGGCGTGGGGGAGAAACTATAATATATTTATTCTAGGTTATGATTGACGGTCGAGGGTTCATGGCTCACAATTTGATTCACTCTTCATCTCGTAGGCACATAAAATTTGTGTCATTCAAATGGTGGAATATGTGAAATATTATATTAAAAACATTAGTTTTCATTAAGTTAATTTGAATTTGAATAAAGTTAATATTTTATGGACTTTGCCAACAAAATCTTTGAATCCATTTTGTCACTGGTTTGAAGGGCTGTGAATATCACTCTTTGAGTTTATTCTCAATTTTTTTATTTATTGACGAGTTGTGTAGTGATATTGTGAATTAAAAAAATGTTCATTTTTTATAAATATAAATGTAACAACAAATTTCTTCTATGTAAAAATAACAAACAAGGAAAATTGTGGGGTTATTTACCTAAATAATGTGAAAATAAAATATTTTACAAAATATTGTGAATTTTAAAAGTGTTTCTAAAATATGGTAAAATATCAGTGAGACTGACGATATTTGGTAAAAACGTCACCGGGTCTGACGTTTTAATTTAAAAATTAAAAACATCAGTTACACTGATGTTTTTATTTCCATTATATATGTATATGTAACATGCACAACAACTCATCATCATCTATCCTATATATATATTTATATCCATATATGGATATGTAATGTATATATGTATATGCAGGTATATATAAATATATATATATATGTTATTTTGTAATATATATTTATGTATATATAAAAGATATATAATTATTTATATGAAATATATTACGTATATATTTACATATAAATATATATTTATATTTTTATACTTCTAATTTTTTATATTATTCAATAAATTATATTTATATTATTAGAAATCAAAAAAATATTGTATTTTTAATTAAATTAAATACAGTATAATATTAAATATATTTACATATTTTATTATATAAATATATACTTATTTCAATAATATATAAATTAATAATATAATTATAAACCAATAAAAATTACATATTTTTATTCAACCTAAAAAAATCATATCATAATTTAATTTTAAAAAATTATTGAATATTAATATTAAAAAATATTATATTGCTTATTATTTGAATAATTTAAATAAATATATATAAATATTTAAATTATATTAAAAAAAAATAGAAACAACGTAAAGCCCACTGATTTTTTTAATTCTTTAGTTTTGTATTATATATATATATTCTTTATATTTAATATATATATTATTTGTTATTTTTTTCTGTTTTAAAAATATATAGATACGTATATATTTATATTTTTTCTTATATAAATATTTAATTAGAAATATATATATATATATATATCCATATATGGATATGTAATGTATATATGTATATGCAGGTATATACATATTTATATATATATATATATGCTATTTTGTAATATATATTTATGTATATATAAAAGATATATAATTATTTATATGAAATATATTATGTATATATTTACGTATAAATATATATTTATATTTTTATATTTCTAATTATTTATATTATTCAATAAATTATATTTATATTATTAGAAATCAATAAAAATATTGTATTTTTAATTAAATTAAAAACAGTATAATATTAAATATATTTATATATTTTATTATATAAATATATATTTATTTCAATAATATATAAATTAATAATATAATTATAAACCAATAAAAATTATACATTTTCATTCAACCTAAAAAAATCATATTATAAATTACTTTAAAAAATTAATGAATATTAATATTTAAAATTTTTATATTACTTATTATTTGAATAATTTAAATATATATATATATATATAAATATATAAATTATATTAAAAAAAGAAAAATAGAAACAACGTCAAGCCCACTGATGTTTTTTTTATTCTTTAGTTTTGTATTATATATATATTCTTTATATTTAATATATATATTATTTGTTATTTTTTCTGTAATAAAAATATATAAGTACGTATATATTTATATTTTTTCTTATATAAATATTTAATTAGAAATATATATATATATATATTTTTCCTATATAAATATATATTATATAATTGTAAAGCAATAAATTATATATTTTTATTTAAGATAATTAAATCATATTATAAATAAATTTCTAAAAATAAAGAATATATATTAATAATTATTATATTTTTATTTTAAGTATTATTTGAATATAATAATTAAAAATATATATTTTTTATATAAATATATAAATTATATTTAAAAAACAGAAATAATGTTTTAAAGAAATGCCAGTGGGCCTCACGTTTCTTTTGTTTTTTTATATTTGTATATATATACATATATATATTCTTTAGTTTGTATTATATATATATTCTTTATATTTAATATATATATATTATCTGTTATTTTTTGTTTAAAAAATATATAATTACGTATATATTTAAATCTTTTCTTATATAAATATTTAATTAGAAATATATATGTATATATATTTTCCTATAAAAATTATATATTATATTATTGTAAAGCAATAAAATTATATATTTTTATTTAAGATAATTAAATCATATTATAAATAAATTTCTAAAAATTAAAGAATATCTATTAATAATTATTATATTTTTATTTTAAGTATTATTTGAATGTGATAATTAAATATATATATATATATATATTTATATAGATATATAGATTATATTAAAAAATAAAATAACGTTAGGCCCACTGACGTTTTAAAAGAAACGTCAGTGGGTGTGATGTTCTTATTTTAATTATTGTTTTTTATTATTTATATATATATATATTAAAATAAATGTAATATTTGAATTTGAAGATCCATTCATTTTTTTATTTATATTAGAATTTTACTAAATATATACTTACATAAATATTTATAGTTTCTTATATAAATATATAATTAAAAATATTTATATTTTTTCTTATATAAATTATTATTATATAATTTTGAACAATTAAAAATTATATAATTTTGCTTAAATTAATTAAACTATGTTATAAGTAAATTTCTAAAATTTAGTGAAAATTTAATAGTAATTATATATTTTATTATACGGATTATTTTAATAATTAAAACAAATATATTTGTGTATATATATATATAGAAATGAAATAGAATATGACAAAATAACGTCAAACCCACAGACGTTTTAAAGAAACGTCAGTGGGCTTGACGTTTATTTAGATCATTTTGTTTTTTATATTATATATATATATATTCTTTAGTGTTATATATATATATTTATATATTAAAATATATGTAATATTTTAATTTCAAGATTCAATTTTTTTATATACACTGTTAAATAAAATATATATTTACGTTTCTATTTATACTTTTCTTATATAAATATAAATATATATATATATATATTTGTTTTTTCAAATTACATTTAAAAAAAAAATTCAGGCCCACTGACGTTTTAAAGAAACGTCAGTGGGCCTGACGTTTATTTAGTTCATTTTTTTATATTTTTATGTATATTGTTTTGTTATATATATATATATATATTATTTTAAAAAATATATGTAATATTTTAATTAGAAGATTTAATATTTTATCTATTTAATTAAATATATATATGTACGTTTATATTTGTTCTTATATAAATATATATTATTTAATTATTAACCAATATAAATTATATATTTTATTTTAATTTATTCAAATTATATTATAAATAAATTTTAAAAAATTTAAAGAATATTTATTATTAATTATCTAATTTTATTTTTAGTATTATTTGATTATATATATAAATATAGAAATTACATATAAAAATGAAATGTTGAAATAATCTAAATAAATATATAATTTTATGATAAATAAATAACAAAAAAAGAAAATAATTTGGAATATTAATTTTATATTTTATTATAAGAGTTATTAAATTATTTTTGAAGATTTATTAAAAAATGTAAAGAAATTAACAAAAAATATATACATTAAACATGACAATTTAAATCATTTAAATAAAAATGATTTCATTATATATAGTTATAATAGATATATTTTTTAAGAAATAATCTAAATAAAAATGATAACATTATCAAATATATTTTTATAACATAATAATATCACATCACATTACACTTAAAACAGAAAAAGTAGAAAAAGTAAATGCAGGAAATTACATTTCACTGCAAAATATACCTTTGACTGCAGTGAAACAATTATGTTGACTGAGTCATTCTCTCTTCACTCATTTCTATATCCGTGCACTACTTTTTTTTTTTTTTTTTTTTTTTTTTATCACTTTCTTAGTTAACTGCTGTGCTCCCCTCCCCTTTCTTTTTAATCACTTTAAATGTCTTTCTCCACTTCCTTTTACATTATCTTCCAACTATTTCTACATTTTGTTCCATCCGTCTCATTGGTATGTATTATTTATTTAAATGTTAATTTATTTTATAATACATATATATATATATATTACATATCATTATTTCTTTTAATTTTTATTTCACATGTTATGATTCATTTTTGATTGATAATTCTTACAATTTTTTTTTTTAAATTAGAACCAATCAAAATAATCTTATATTTTGTAATTGCATGATATCACATTTTTTTCTCAAGTATTAGCACTAATCATCGATTTTATTTTTTTATTTTTTTGCATGATATATCATGTAGATTGTTTTCAACAAGAAAAACATCATTTTGCAGAGACAACTCCATCCTACTGAACTATTTTGTAACTTTTTGATTAAAGGTAAGTAGTATATACACATCATTTATTTCTTTGGATGTTTGTGTTATGTATGTCTTTCAAATGTTTATATATATATATATATATATATATATATATTTGCATGTAGTTTATGTATTATTATTCTATAAGCATATTGTTTTATGTGTTCTTTAATTTTTTTGTTGTATTTTTTAAAGTGATGTTATTTCAATTTTTATTTATTATGATGTATATTTTTTTAGTGTTGCATGTATTATATGTTTAACTTGTTTTCTTTACGATATATGCACTCTATTAATCAAAAGCTTAGTATAATTAATATATTATTATATGATAATTAAATTTTATGCATTTAATAACTGTAATGACCCTTATAAATTATATTTGATAGGTATGTCTTCAATATTAAAATCATCAGCATCAACTTCCACACGACCCAATAACAATTTCACATAAAAAAGTTATTAGTCTATCTAAAAAAGTCTACAAGTTTTGTGCAATTAAGAACACGTAATGAACATCTTAAAGAAGAAATAAAGGGATTGAGGAGAAAGAATATTGTTGCAAATGTCATATCCAACATACAAGAACAAGAAATACTAAAATCACGGTGGTGTGTAAAGATGTGCCAAGTTGAATTGGAGTGGTCATCTAACTGTATCTCTATTTTAGAAGGTTGCGTTCAACAACAGAAAGATGTATTAGGGCAGGAAATAAATTTACTACGTCGTACTTTAAGTATCATGACAACGAAAAACAATAATATGATAGTGCAGCTTGGGGTTAGAGACGGACATATAAACGCCCTTGAAAATAAGGTTCATAACTTAGGTACTCAATTGCATAATGAAAGACACCAAAATGAAATTATCCAACAGGAGAATACGACTAACTTACAACACGTGAATATGATGTGATCACGCATACTAGAACTTATAGATATCATCCCGTGCTTAAATATTTGGGACGATCTAGTTGAGAACGAAAATGTTGATATAGAAATCGTGGATGATAATAATGTTGTAGAAAATTTTCCTGCTAATGATCAATCACAGAGTGATGTATATTCTATGTAATTGTTTCTTTGTTGTGAAATGTAATACATTATTTATCTGATTTTTTATGTGTTATTTTAAATATTATATGTTCCACACTAATTTACTAATTTATTTGTTCTTCATGTTTTTATGAAATTTTATATTTCATAGTGAAAAAAATTATTAATACCACTTTGAAGCAATGACGAGTCACGGATGAGTCTCAATTAGTGTATATAATGAAGGCAAAATTATACACGAAAATGGTTACACAGGAATTAATCGAAATACAATTTTAGCTGTATTAAAAGATCAAATTTACCAATTTGGTGTGCCTAAAGACCAGTTTCATCTTAAAATTTTCACAAAATGGAAGGAAGTTTACGGACACAATAATGTTATAGAGTTTGTAGTTCAAATTGAGAATGACAATAATCTTAGGTTCTTCCTAGATCCTAATATTGAACTAAACTCTATGGACATTTTCGTTGAGAAATAACCATATCAAAATCTTAGTGAGCATGAACTTATGCTTATGAGCCAAGACTGGGATATTATATGTTGTTGTCCCAACAAGATGTGCACATCATATCAGTCCAAGATTTCAGTAATCCTTGTGATTATGTGCCAGAAATCACTCAGGGCTTGGAGAGCCTTGGTTTAACTAAAACTCTTTTCAGTGGTTCTAGATCATATAGTGTCCAAAATGTAAGTGGTCCTAGTAATACTAGGAATCAACCTGAAGGTATAGGGCAGTGTGATGAGTCCACAGAAGACACTGACCCTTGTGCAAATTCATTAGGTCCAATTTCCCCGTGTGAATCTGAAAAATAAAAATTTGGATGACACAGAAGCAATACGAGACGAAGAAGATGTTGATGCAAACAATCTTGACCCCGATGTTGTGGAATCAACAATCCATATCAAATTCGACTCAAACATCCCGTTTTACACAATAATTTTCCCCGAAGTTGTTGCTGACTCTATGCATAATCCTTTACGATCCTAGCAGTGGTATAATTGAGAAGGACGTGGTATTTAGGGATAAGAAGGCTTTGATTTCAGTGATTAAGGATTTCTCTATACGACATGCAAGATATTAGTTTCAAGTTATAGAAAGTAAACCATTCATTTGGGTCGTCAAATGTCAACACAATACACCTTCACAAGGGTGTCCTGGGTTTGTTAGAGCAATATTTAAGAGAAGTTTGGGGATGTTCAAAATAACCAAATATGGTGGAGATCATAGGTGTTATATAAATGAAATATTTTCTGATCATCGAAATTTGGATAAAAATTTTGTAGCTTTCTTGATTAAGGAAAATGTTCATGTCAATCCTGCGATCTAAGTTTCTGAGGCACAAGCAGATGTTAAAAACTCAACTGGATACTCGATTTCATATAAAAAGGCATGACATGGCATTAGACGAGCAATTGAGAACACATATGAAACCTGGGAGAGCTCCGTAAGAAAGCTACCTAAGTTTCTAGAGGCACTATAAAAGTGGCACACGAGCACCATTGTTGAATAGAAACACCATGACACCAACATCCCAAATAAAAAGATAATCAAATATATATTTTGGTCATTCAAGTACAATTTTGACCAAACCTGAACCGGGGGTTGTTACATTGGATGAGTTGTTTATATTATGCTGTTTGATGAAAGGAAAAAAATTCAATGTAGTGTCAATGCTTTTAAGGCAATTTGTGAGAACAAAATAGCAAGTAGCAAACCATATCGAAGGGTTGATCAATCCAATTGCTTGATATTTGGGATGAATTTGGAAGGGTTGGAAGAAACTCCAGGCAAAACACCATGAACCTCGAACTTCTATGCAACATGAAAATGTGTCAGTTGCACCTCGGCACGAGAAAATTGAATCTCATCTTATCTGATAAGAAAAGACTTGCTCTGCCCAACTCTTGTCTGACAAATGTCTCCGGGGAAAAAGTCTCAAATATTCTACTTAATGGCTCAATCCATATCGAAGCCATCGAGGACAATGAAAGAGAACTGAAGAATGAAGAGGAAAGAAGGAAGAGGAGGAGAAGAAGAATAGATACAAGAACACAATCTATGGAGGTCGATACCTAAGAGCAAAATGAGGATGAGATGATGGGGGAAGAAGAACTACTTGCATACGCACAAGGAAGAACAAGGGAAAATCTCCCACAGTATGAAGCCAGAATGTCCCAGCAGTCACACCCTTCACATCTAATTCATACGGGTTGGAACAATTGGATAGAATGGAGAAATGCCTTGGATACACGTGTTGCCAACCTCGAAGAATATATGCATCACTGAGCATATAATTCTCAAATTGCACTTGACATGCAGAGTCAATAATACGATTGGCACGTGCAGCAAGGCCATATTGAGCAGCGTGAATATCCGGCATATTAACCATTCAACCCATCAAACACTTCGTATCGACCATGAATTTATTCTATCTTCATTGTTACAGGAGAAATAGATAGTCCAAAGTGTTACTGTTCTTCTTGTTTTGCATCTAAGCTCAAATTCATTAGTATTGTTAAAATGATAGCAACTCTTGACAATATTTATTTATTATAATAATTATCTGGATAATTCATTTGTCGCATTAACACAAAACCATGGTCTGTATATTTATTTATTTTAATATATTAATAACATATCAAATCAAATGTCCCATCAACAACACACCAAAGGCCAATGCACATTAGAAATCAATACAGAGGAGGAAGTTTTCATTATAAATATGTGTGTGGTGACAATTATTTTACTTACATACATAGATGGATCACCCATTGAAATTCTCTTCGCTTCCTCCACAATAAAAAAAGGTATAACTTACAAGAAGCTCAGTTCTACTCAGACACCTTCTGGACCAAGGAGATGGAAACAGTCCTTGTGAATACTCTTATGAAGGACGTTGAAGCAGGTGATTGGGAAATTTGTAACCATAATAGCAACTGCATACTAAACGTAAGAAATATTTTGAAGAACCAATTCAAGGAGCGTAAATTCAATTATGCTGACATGAAAAGTCACGTTGATATGCTACAATCCTGACACTACATGTTTAAAAAATGGCAATCACGGCTGGAGTTCATATGGTTGGTGAACGCCAACTTATACAAGCTACACCACATCATTGGCGTTTATGGGTAATGTTCTCAAAAAGTTAACCAACCATTCATTTTGTTTATTTTAAATATCCAATTTACAGTTATATTAACTATTAAGTATTTATAGGATCGCGATCTCAAAATGATAAATACAATTGCATACTTATTTGATGGTGAGCCATTCTTCGACCAACTAGATAATTTAAGTTTGAAGATAATGATGTCGTGCTCGAGAGTGGATCATCATCCTCAGGTATGGAGAGATCCAAGGAGAAGAAAAAATAATTTTGTGTAGCTACGATTGCCATTTCAGATGTTGAAGGTTTTGTGGCTATTGTAATAATATTAGAGTATTATTTATTTAGTATTATAGTATATGTATAGGTTAATGTGTTAGGTGTTGTAATCGGCGTTTTTAAATCAATATATTTGTTTTTAACATCGTCAATTCACCTTAGCTAATCTTTATATATATTTTGTTTTCAGTCTTAGTGAACACTAAGAAATACATTTAAATACCAATATTATAGAAAATTATAATTATTTTGTATTATCATTACACAATATCATGAACATAAAACAATAATAAATTATTGCACCAAAGAAGTTGTCCTAAAAAAGAAACAAATAAACAAAATAAAACCCTTTATTATCAATTTTTTACATAGACACAATTAAGCACATGAACCACTTGCACCCAATACATGTGGAGGCAATAATGAAGCGTTCAGCCTGACAAAATCAACTTTAAAAGTAACTTTCGTCGAGTATTTTCAACCAATGAGAAAATTCATAAATCACCCAAATCCAATTTCGTGTCCTCCACAAAGCGCATTATCAAATTTTGATTTTTTGTGGTTTCCATGGTATCGCATTGTCCATGACTTTCCCCCACAATATAAAACAATTGATACTTCAATGCTAGGCAAGAGTTTGATCATCTCCTTAGGCATTGTCTGCAAGAAAATTTATAAAAAAAATAATATAATTTTAACTAAATATTATATACACCTTTGCTATAGTTCTTCTATAAAAAATAGATACCAGTAGATAGTGCTGGACAATATGTGATTTAGACAAAGTAATATCGAAATAAGGCTTCTTTTCATCAAGAAATAGTGAGTCATCGATGTATACTTCATCACTCGTACTAGCACGCCCTTTTCCCTTACTCATTATATTTACGCATTTATATATACTGCTACGTCGACATTTCTATAAATAGAGTCAATGTATGTGATAGTAGTTGATTCACTAAAGATAGAAACTATTACCGACTTGATTGTACGTTGTGCTGCACACTTGAAAAAATTGTATAGTGCATGACTGTCACAACTTGACTGCAACCTATAAACAAAAACGTGACTTGACTGCAACCTGTAAAAAAACGTGTAGTGCATGACTGTGAGTTACAGTAGTTGGCAAAATTTTACTATTCCTAATAAAAAGTGAAAAAGAAAAAATGAAAAAAGGTGATTGACAATTCATATATATATATATATGTATAAAAATATAAAAACAAATTTGAATCTTCAAATTAAAATATTACATATATTTAAATATATATATATAAATAAAACATAGGTTAAATAAAAATGCATAATTTATATTGATTTATAATTATATATTATATATTTATACGAAAAATATAAATATATACATAACTATATATTTTTTAAACAAAAAAAAATTATAATTTATATTTTATTTAACAGACTAAATAAAAAAATTGAATCTTCAAATTAAAATATTACATATATTTTAATATATTTAAATATATATATATAACACTAAAGAATATATATATATATAATACAAAAACAATAATCTAAATAAATGTCAGGCCACTGATGTTTTTCTAAAACGTCAGTGGGTCTGACGTTATTTCGTTTATTCTATTTAATTTATGTATATATATACACATATTATTTATTTTAATTATTAATATAATCCGTATAATAAAATATATAATTACTAATAAATTTTCATTAAATTTTGGAAATTTATCTATAATATAATTTAATTAATTTAAAAAAAATTATAAAAAATTTAATTGTTCAAAAGTATATAATAATAATTTATATAAGAAAAAATATAAATATTTTTAATTATATATTTATATAAGAAATACTATAAATATTTATGTAAATATATATTTTATAAAAAGATAATATAAATAAAAAAATTAATGCATCTTCAAATTTAAATATTACATTTATTTTAATATATATATATATATATAAAGAATAAAAAAACAAAAACTAAAATAAGAGACGTTAGGCCCACTAACGTTTCTTTTAAAGCCCACTGTCGTTTCTTTTAAAACGTCAATGGGCCTGACGTTATTTTATTTTTCTAAATATTATTTATATATTTAAATAAATATAAATATATTTTTTATTAAAATATTAAAATAATACTTAAAATAAAAATATAATAATTATTAATAGATATTCTTTAATTTTGAGAAATTTATTTATAATATGATTTAATTATCTTTAATAAAAATATATAATTTTATTGCTTTACTATTATATAATATATATTTATATAGGAAAAAATATATATTATTTCTAATTAAATATTTATATAAGAAAAAATATAAATATATACATAATTATATGTTTTGAAAACTAGAAAAAATAATAGATAATATATATATAAAGAATATATATATATATAATACAAAACTAAAGAGAATATATATATATATATATATATACATATTTATAGAAAATAAAAGAAACATCAGGCCCACTGACGTTTCTTTTAAAACGTCAGTGGGCCTAACGTTATTTCCTTTTTAAAAATATAATTTATATATTTATATAAATATGTATTTTTTAATTAAAATATTCAAATAATACTTAAAATAAAAATATGATAATTATTAATTCTTTAATTTTTAGAAATTTATTTATAATATGATTTAATTATCTTAAATAAAAATATATAATTTTATTGCTTTACAATTATATAATATATTTATATAGGAAAAATAATAAATATTTCTAATTAAATATTTATATAAGAAAAAAATATAAATGTATACGTAATTATATATCTTTGAAAGAGAAAAAATAACAGATAATATATATATATATATTAAATATAAAGAATATATATAATACAAAACTAATATATATATATATTAAAAAATAAAAGAAATGTCAGTCGGTATGACGTTATTTCTTTTTTTAAATATAATTTATATATTTATATAAATATTTTTTTAATTAAAATATTCAAATAATACTTAAACTAAAAATATAATAATTATTAATAGATATTATTTAATTTTTAGAAATTTATTTATAATATGATTTTATTATCTTAACTTTATAATTATATAATATATATTTATATAGGAAAAAAATATATATATATATATATTTCTAATTAAATATTTATATAAGAAAAAATATAAATATATACGTAATTATATATTTTTTAAATAGAAAAAATAAAAAATAATATATATATTAAATATAAAGAATATATATATATATATCAATATATAAAAAAAAGGTCAGTGGGCTAGACGTTGTTTCTATTTTTTATTTTTTAAATATAATTTATATATATATATATATATTTTAAATTATTCAAATAAGAACTAATATAAATTTTTTTAATATTCATTAATTTTTTAAATGAATTTATAATATGATTTTTTTAGGTTGAATAAAAATATATAGTTTTTATTGGTTTATAATTATATTATTAATTTATATATTATTGAAACAAATATATATTTAAATAATAAAAAATATTTAATTAAAAATAAACTATTTTTAGTGATTTATAATAATATAAATATAATTTATTGAATAATATAAAAAATTAAAAGTACAAAAATATAAATATATATATGGGTAAATATGTACATAATATATTTTATATAAATATTTATATATCTTTTATATATACATAAATATATATTATAAAATAATACATATATATGTGCATATATATATATATATACTTGCATATATATATATATGTATATATATAGGATAGATGATGATGAGTTGTTGTGCATGTAACATATACATATATATTGGAAATAAAAATGTTAGTGGGCTCGCTATTTTTAATTTTCAAATTAAAACATCAGGCCCGGTGACGTTTTTACCAAATATCGTCAGACCCATTGACGTTTTACCCTATTTTGGGAACACTTTTTAACTTCACACTATTTTGTAAAATGTTTATTTTTTTCACATTATTTTGGTAAATAAGCCAAAAATTGTGCACATTGAATTTATTAGATCAAAAGAAGGTTTGTGGATTACAATCTCCATCATGCATCCTCTTATTCTTCTCTTGAAGTTGATGTTTTGGTTGACTTTGAGATTGTATGGTGGACTTGATAACTCAATCTTCTGTTTGATTGGGTTTGACGTATATAACGTCAATTTGAAGGTTTGATAGTTTGATTTCAAATAATATGTAACAATATATAAATATATAATTTATATGCACCAAATGCATGAATTCCCTATATGCAAAGGGTCAAATTCTAGTTAATTCGACCTGATTTGAAAAAAATTGTGAATCCAATATATGTTGTGTGTGCGTATTTATTTTGCACGCAGTATTTTTGAATTTAATATTTTTTCAATAAAAAGTAATATTTTATCATAAATGTATCATATTATGAATATACAAGATAAATCAATTTGACGGCGATGCCTTTATCAAATTTTATGAATTAATCAAATTCATTTGTGTATAAAAAGTTACATATTTGATGTAGGGAGAGAATTGACGTGCACTGAACTTTAAAATAAAATAAAATACAGTAACAGCCCGGAACTTAATATATATATATATATATATATGTTAATGTTGATGAGGGAAACACATTAAATGTTTATTAATTGCACAACATTTATTCCATATTGTAATATAAAAGGCTGTAAAGTAGGCAGTTCATAAATAGGGTGATGCAGACTAAACCAAATATTTAGCATAAATGGACCCCACACAACGATAATCAACATCATCTTACACTTTTCTGAAATATATTTATTAATATTATATTCATGCTTTGTCAATATATACACAATACTTGCAAATCCTTCTTATCTAAAACAAGCCCACCTCAATTTTGCATTGTTCCATGTCTCTCCAAAATTTTTCCTACATTTCTTAAAATAATATCTAGAAAAAAAAATTAAAAAAAACAAGTGTGACTAGACGGCACACATAATTTTTTCTTTTGGCCTTTTACTTTAATTTTTATAAATTTATAATTTTTTCCATCTCAACTTTATTTTTAATAAAATAATACATCAAATTAATCATTTTTATGCTTTAGATCGTGTATGAGTGTATATTGAAACTTCGAATCTTGCGAATGATTATTTTTTAATATATAAAAAAAATATCACAGAAATTTCTTTATTGATATTTATCTATATTATTTAATGACATGTATTTATATTTTAATTTTTATTAATTATTTAAAAAGAACTACGACATGAATGACTGCGCCACAACTTTTGAGCTTTTTTCTATTTTTCATTTCTTATTAAAATATTAAAATTTAAGTAATATTTTTGTTTCAAATTTATTTTTTATATATGATATTTCAGATTATTTTTTTAATATTATTTTTAATTTACAACAATATTTCAAGTTTTATATTTAAAATATAAAATATTTTTTTATAGATTGTGTTCGAGTTCGGCAGCACCATAAGTTGAAGAACCTGAGTATTTAATTTATTTCTGTATGATGATATGGAATTTAAAGTAGTTTAGAAGACTTCTTCACACTAGATAAATAAATAATGATAAACAATGTCATCAAATTTAAATTAATTGGGAGGGGACATTTTGGTTGACCAATTTAATAGAGTAATATTCCACCCTTAATTAATGAAAATTGTTAAATAATTTTACAATCGACGAGTAATTTTTATTGTTAAAATATTGGCAGTAAACAATTACCAGTAATTTAATATGTATTTAAGATTGTGGTGACTGATTTCACAATAAATGTACAAATTAATTCCTGAATTAGAACTCCACGTACTAATTGGACCCTAAATTATTTGTTTGTACAAATAGAACATTCAACATTAAAAATGGGTCAAATAAGCCCCTGAACTTTTTATTTTCAAATAAATATGTTATTTCAATAAATTAAAATAACAAAATAAATTTAAAAAATATTTAGATAAATAAAAAATTATTAAAATATAATAAAATAAATAGTTATAAATAAAATGATAAAATGTAAGTTATTTAATACATAAAAAATATCAAAAGACCTTAAATGATTTAAATATGATAAAAGTCGAATATCTAAAAATCATAACAAATCTTCACATCTCAAACCCATTTTTATATTTAAATTATTATTAAATTTTACTTTATTAATTTATTGATTTATTTAAGTATATTTATGATTTTTAGATTTATTTAATAGTTTTAAAATTTGTTTAGTTAATTTAATAGTTAAGAGTGTCCTATTTGTTATATATTAAAATTTAAGGGGCTTATTTGACCTATTTTAAAAAGTAGAAGTTGATTTGTACAAAATATAATTTAGGATTCAATTTGAACTTGAGTTACTAATTGTGAAGCTAGGTTATAAAATTAATGATGAAAATGTTGTTGCCATATGATTTTCCACTCTATTTAATGAGGGATTTTTTAAAATTGGTAATTATTTAATTATTTATTTTTGACATCCTGTCAAGAATTGAAAATACCTGAGCGAGTTTCTTTATGAAGACACAATGCCCAAAATCGGACATCACATCTTGGATGTAAAACAAGTTAATAAAGAAATCACGAAAAGATAACAGTTACAGAATCAATGAACTCAGACATGTTGTTAACAATTCTTACATGAGAAGTAATAAATAAAAAATGCACAACATGCCTGAGCTTGCCTATTAGAGAGAGCCTTTTATGTCATCTTTTTCCCTTGAGGCAATCTCTTTATCTGAGTATGTTCAAACAAAGTTGTAAGAAAATTTTAATTATTATAGTAAGAAACACACACATTATGAATCTATGATTATGAAAACTATAAATCAACGCTCAATAATAAATTGAATATTGTTTCTAAAAAATCCATTATTTCCTCTTTCATATTGTTTTTGTGGATATAAGTCGACAATATAAACAACTAAATTATTGATTTTCTCCTCCATTTCCTATCATCTCTTTCACTATCTCTCTCAAACATACACACAAACCCTAATCATACAAAATACAACATTAAAGCTTTGATATTTTTTTAGGTGAAATCAATGATGGACAACAAATACATAAGATATATATATATATATATATGTTAAGTGTGTAAATTGTTTAATGTCCCACATTGGTTGTGGATGAGAAAATCTTGTAATCTAAGCCTTATATAAAGGGCTTATGTTTTGTTATTTTTTAGAGGATGATCGCAACTACTTAGTAAAATCTCCTGGCTTGGTAGTGCCCCCAGACGTAGCCATTATTGGTGAACTGGGTAACCAAATATTGTGTTATTTGGTATTGCTATTGTTTTGTTTTTATTTCCTAACAACTGGTATCAGAGCCCGGTTGGAGGTGCAAAGACAATGGCGGAAAGAAAAACGCCACCGCTGGGCGAGAAACCGGTGGAGATGAAGGTTGGCGAGTGGAAACTGCTGGACAGAAAGGCGATGAGCGTGGTTCGTTTGTCGTTGTCCAAATATGTTGCTTACCACACCACCGATGCAAAGATCACGAAGGAGATGCTGGATATCCTGTCAGAGATGTACGAAAAGCCGTCTGCAGCAAATAAGGTTTACCTTATGAGGCGTCTATTCAATCTGAAGATGTCAGAAGGGACGCTGGTTGCTGAACACCTGAATGAGTTAAACTTAATTACGGCTCAATTACGTTCAGTTGGGATTGATTTTGACGATGAAGTTCGAGCCTTAATTCTTTTATCCTCTTTGCCGGAGAGTTGGAGCGGAACAGTCACTGCTGTTAGTGCCTCGGCGGGTAAAGATAAGATGAAGTTTGATGAAGTAAGAGATCTGATTATCAGCGAGGAGATTCGCAGAAGGGAATCAGGCATTACTTCTGGATCGGCTTTAAATATAGAGAATAGAGGGCGAACGAAAGGGAAGTCAAAGTCGAGATCTGATAGATCCATGTCGAGAGGAAAGAGTCGTGGAAGGACGAACGGGTCTTCAGTAAAGTGCTGGAACTGTGATGAGTATGGCCATGTAAAGAGAGAGTGCAACGCACCGAAGAAGGATCAGACCAATAAAAGATCAGCGAATGCATCTACAGACGAGGTTGCTGATGCTTTGATCGTTAGCGTGAGTAGTCCACTGGATTCATGGGTGTTGGATTCTGGAGCTTCGTTTCATTCATGTAGCAGTTCTGAGATGATGGAGAGCTACAGTTCTGGAGATTTTGGAGAGGTGTATCTAGCAGATGACGAGCCTCTCAAAATTGTAGGAAAGGGAAACGTGAGAATTGCTGCTCTGAATGGTTCTACTCTGAGACTGCACGGTGTTAGGCATATTCCTGGATTGAAGAGAAATCTTCTTTCAATTGGTCAGTTGGATGATGAAGGCTACGTGACGACATTTGGAGATAGTAGCTGGAAGATCACAAAGGGAGCTATGGTAATAGCTCGAGGCAGAAAAGATGGAACTCTATACATGACTACGAATTCTAAGAATTGTGTCGCTGCCATAGAAGAGAAGAATGACGCAAAGTTATGGCATTGTCGGTTAGGCCACATGAGTGAGAAGGGGATGCGAGAGTTATGCACCAAAGGAAGACTGCCCGGAGTCAAATCAGTTGAGATCGGTCTTTGTGAAGATTGTATATTCGGGAAACAGAAAAGAGTAAGCTTCTCGAAAGGTGGCAGATCATTGAAGAAGGAGAAGTTGGAGCTAGTACACAGCGACTTATGGGGTCCAGCACCCGTGACTTCTCTTGGTGGAGCATCCTACTATATGACCTTCATTGACGATTCCACAAGAAAGGTATGGGTTTATTTTCTCAAAAATAAATCTGATGTGTTTGCTGCATTTCGACAGTGGAAAGCGTTGGTTGAGAATGAGACAGGTTTGAGGGTCAAGAGCCTACGATCCGACAACGGTGGTGAGTACGATCACCACGAGTTCAAGAAGTTTTGTAAAGACAATGGAATTCGCATGGAGAGGACGGTGAGAGGAACACCACAGCAAAATGGAGTTGCTGAGCAAATGAACAGAACATTGAACGAGCGTGCGAGATGCATGAGACTCAAGTGCGGGTTACCAAAGATGCACTGGGCTGATGCAGTCAACACTGCTGCATTCCTGATTAACAGAGGTCCATCTAAGCCCTTGGAGAACGGCATACCAGAGGAGGCTTGGAGTGGAAAAAGGGTAAACTTATCATTCCTTCGTATCTTTGGTTGTATTGCTTACGTTTTAGTTGACTCTGCTGCTAGAAGTAAGCTTGATGCAAAGTCTGTCAAATGCACATTCATCGGCTATGGAGGTGATGAGTTTGGGTATAGATTCTGGGATGAGCAGAATCGGAAGGTCATCCGAAGTCGAGATGTAGTGTTCAATGAACAAGTGTTATACAAGGATAGACAGACAGTTGATTCACCAAATTGTAGCAGTCAGATTGTGGAGTTGGATATTACCAACTCGGGTGGGAGTAGGGGAGACTCGGGTGGGAGTAGGGGAGCTCAAGTCGAGGAGATGATTGATGTTGAGCCAAGTACTCCACAACAGATTCCGCTGCAAAGATCAATTAGAGAACGAAGGGCACCAGATAGGTATTCGCCCTCTAATTATTATCTTTTACTGACTGACAATGGAGAACCGGAATCTTATGCAGAGGCTAAGAATGTTCCAGATGTGAACAAATGGATACTTGCTGAGAATGACGAGTTGAGCTCGTGTTTGGCTAATGAAACATGGGAAGATGTCAAACTCCCTAAGGGCAAGAGAGCTCTTGACAGCAAATGGGTGTACCGAATTAAGACCGAGGCCGATGGAAGTAAGCGGTATAAGGCACGGTTGGTAGTAAAGGGTTTTCAACAAAAATATGGTATTGACTATACAGACATATTTACTCCTGTTGTGAAATTAACTACCATTCGACTTGTGCTGAGTATGGTTGCTGTAGAAAATTTGCTTTTGGAGCAAATGGATGTGAAGACAGCATTCCTTCATGGGGACTTGAAGGATGAGATCTACATGAAGCAACCAGAAGGATACGTGTCAAAAGGAGGCTCCGGACTTGTGTGTAAATTGAAGAAGAGCTTATATGGGTTAAAACAAGCTCCAAAATAATGGTACAAGAAGTTCGACGGTTTTATACTTGAGATCGGATTCATCAGATGCAATGCCGATCACTGTTGCTACTTCAAGAGATTTGAGAGTAGTTATATCATTTTGTTGCTTTATGTTGATGATATGTTGATTGCAGGCTCCAGTGCTAGAGAAATAAGCAAGTTGAAGAAGCAATTATCCGAACGGTTTGCAATGAAAGATCTTGGTGAAGCAAAACAGATCTTGGGGATGCAAATCAGAAGAGATAGAGCTGCTAGAAAAGTCTATCTGTCGCAAGCACAATACATCGAGAAGGTGCTTGAGAGATTTAACATGCAAGATGCTAAGCCGGTGAGTGTTCCGTTGGGCAGCCAATTCAAGTTGTCTAAGAAGGAATGTCCGAGCACTAAAGAGGAGCGTGCTGGAATGCAGTAAATACCGTATGCTTCGGCTGTTGGAAGTATTATGTATGCAATGGTGTGTACGAGACCAGACATTGCACATGCGGTGGGAGTTGTGAGCAGATTCATGAGCAACCCCGGTAAACAACATTGGGAAGCAGTGAAGTGGATTCTGAGATATCTGCGAGGTACGACTGACATGACACTGTGTTTTGGTGGGAGTGATCTTATTCTAAAAGGATATGTCGATGCTGACTTGGCATCAAATGATTTTGATGAAAGAAGGAGTACTACGGGATATGTGAATACATTTGGTGGTACGGCGATTTCTTGGGCATCGAAACTGCAGAAGGTAGTAGCATTATCTACTGCGGAGGCTGAGTATGTGGCAATTACTGAAGCAAGCAAAGAGATGGTGTGGCTTCAGAATTTCTTGTGTGAACTCGGGATGGAGAAGAGTACGAGTACTCTCCATTGTGATAGCCAGAGTGCAATATTCTTGGCAAAGAATCCGGCGTTTCACTCCAAAACAAAACATATTCAGTTGAAGTATCATTACATTCGTCACTTGTTGGAGACGATGGTGTTGCAGTTGGAGAAAATTGAAGGAAGTAAGAATCCCGCTGATATGTTGACAAAGGTTGTTACCTTTGAGAAGTTGAAGTTGTACATGACTTCAACTTGCCTCGAAGCTTGAAGACGAGGACGTGGCACTACCATGAGTTGAGATGACTGAAGAAAACAAGTCACACTTTGTGAACAATTTCCAGGTGGGAGATTGTTAAGTGTGTAAATTGTTTAATGTCCCACATTGGTTGTGGATGAGAAAATCTTGTAATCTAAGCCTTATATAAAGGGCTTATGTTTTGTTATTTTTTAGAGGATGATCACAAGTACTTAGTAAAATCTCCTAGCTTGGTAGTGCCCCCAGACGTAGCCATTATTGGTGAACTGGGTAACCAAATATTGTGTTATTTGGTATTGCTATTGTTTTGTTTTTATTTCCTAACAATATATATATATATAAACTGAACACAAATATTGGCATTTGGTCGTCGACTGTTGATCGACAAAATGAATGTTATGCATATAAATACCAAACAAATACTACTTATATTACTTTAAATTGTTCAGTTTGATCTTTATGAAACACAATTCAATTTGTTCAGTTAGTTGAGACCGAACACTTGATAGATATTTTAGCGAGTTAAGATGAACACTGAAAATCAACTTTTTTTCCTTTTTGTTTCTTACTATCAGCCAATGCAAATTAGAATTCATTTAAAAAATATTACAATCATATTAATAAGCATTTAGAACATAAAGAAAACCATTAATAAAAAAATAAGGGGTGAGCATGGTTCGGAGTGGTTCGAATATCTCGATAGCTCTAGAACCGAACCAAAGTTCAGAGATCTCAAAAAATAAATCTCCAAAATCAAACCAAAAGTAAAAATCTCCAGAACCAACCAGACAAAAAATTCAGAGCGGTTCGATTTGGAGATTTGGGCCTAATGGAGTTGTTCAGTTATAAATTATGACAAATATTCATATGAAACAAAATACAAGGGAGAGCAGTAGATGCAGATCTAAAGTGGGCTCAAAAGATGTGGCAGTCTTGGAGATGGAGGTGCAGGTGGCGGTTAGCTTCAAGGTGATGGAGGGTTTGGAGGTCTAGGTGGAGGTGCAGGTGGCGGTCAACTTTGAGATGGCGGAGGGTTTAGAGGTCTCGTGGAGATGCTCTTTCTGCGTGCAGTCGAAGGATGATCTAAGGAAGGAAAATTTGAGGAGGGGACATGTATGATTATTTTATTGTGATCTTTTTTTGAATGAACATTTGAGAAGGACGATCATGCAACATAGACACACAGTGTAATTTGATTCCCATATATTTATATAGAACGAGACTGATAATCTTGAACTAAAATATAATTGAGACTCCCTGTGGGCTTAAGAGTCTTACTCCTTATTTGTTGAGCTTATCTACAAGATGAGACATTAAGTTATCTTCTTAGGTTTAATTAATTCTTAGAATTAATTCATAAACTCAGTAATTAATTATCTCCATGATTCTCTAATGATTATTTTGTACAACAAATATTATTTAGCCCAATAATTAATTTATTCATGATTAATTAATTATTTATCTTCGTTCATCACTACTAGACATCCTATTGGGGGCCATGTTGCGTCCCCAAAACCCCCCAAACCAGGGCGCGTCGCCCCTGGACCCCAACTCGCTGACTGGGCAGTGGGATCCCCATCAGACACAACGGAGAGGGCATTATGACATATTCTAACAAGGTAGATTATACATAACAGGAATTTAATATAAATTAAATAAATATTATTATTATTATTATTATTATTATTATTATGGGCCAAATTTTATTTTATCCATTTAAAATAGAAAAAACTCTTTTATGCCCAAAATATAGCAAATTATGTTTTATGCCCAGCATATCAATTTTGTTCTTAATGAAGTGAGACTCACCTTCCTTCTTCAGGTCAATCTTGAATTTACAATTGGGAAGCACACAGAGGATAGAGAAAAGGGAGGAGAGGAGAAAGACACAATTAACAATAATTGTGAATGTCTTTCATGATTAACACAATCGTTAAGCCTTTCTGCCTTTCACTATTAACCATAATCGTGAAAGCCTTCACGATTAACATAATCGTGAAAGCCTTTTTTCCTTTCACGATTAACGATTATGAAGGTCAATTAACATAATCGTGAAAGTCTTTTTTCCTTTCACGATTAACGCCTTTCACAATTAACAATAATCGTGAAAGCCTTTCACGATTAACATAATCGTGAAAGCCTTTTTGTCTTTCACAATTAACATAAAGGTGAAAGTCTTTCTGTTTTTCACGATTAACATAATTTTGAAAGACATCTTGAAAGTCTTTCACGATTATTAATATCATGAAATCCATCTCTCTATTTTTCTCTCTCTTCTCTTCCCTTTTGAGTTGTGGTTTTCTTTTTTTCTCTCTTCTTTCTTCTCTCCTCCATTTTTTCTCTCCTCTCTCTACTCCCAATTGTAAATTTTCTTTTCCCTTTCTCTCTTCTCCATTCCCGTAAAGTCTCTCTCTTGCTTCCACGATTGAGTTTCACAAGAGAAAGTCATATTCACGAGAAAGTTGAGAAATGGAAGAGAGAGGAGATAGAAGAATAAATAAGGGTACATTCATCCATAAACCATAAATATGGGTAGAAAAATTATATTCTTAAATTTTAGGCACATAAAAGTTTTTATTTTTTATTTTGATTGGGTACAGTGAGTATTTTCCAATATTATTATTATTATTATTATTATTATTATTATTATTATTATTATTATTATTATTATTATTTTATAAGTATTACTTATTTTTTAGAATGTTATTATATATTAATGAAATATTTGTGACTATGTTGCAATTTGCCATGAAATAGAAGAAAAAAGAGTCCAGTTTAAAATCCTTATCGTAGAATTATCAATTGCCATAAAATCTACTTAGAAGATCCACTTATATGAATTAATTGAAACAAAATAAATGAATTAAAATAAAGATTCATTTATATATATTGTAAGATTTTTGTTTTATGAAATCTTAAACTAACAATAATAATATATACTATTAAAATTTACAATAAATCGTAATTAATTTAATATTGCAATATGAAGAAAATGAATTAAAAGATAAATATAAATTTATAAACAATTACTTTTTTTTGTAATTGGTTCTATTCAGTTTTACGGATTGGTTCGATTTAATTTATAAAAATCGCAACGGTTCGATTTGGATAAAGTCAAATAGTCAACAAATATATATATCGATCTGGAGTCCAATTTGATTATCTCCGAGACTCGGTGCTCATCTGTAAAAAATATAAATTGTTATAGTGCAAAGAGGATAGAGGATGATTTTGTGAATTTAGAATATGTAAGGAAGGTATGTGGAGTGTTAAAAATTAAGAGAGTGTGTGTGTGTGTGTTTTTTTTTTTTTTTTTTCAAATTGAAGTAAATTTAGTATAAAATTTATTTTTACAGCATAGTGAGAAATAGTGAGGTATTTCATATTTGGGAACAGGCTGACTGAAAATTTATAGGTTGTTCGTTTTTTTGGATCACGAAAATTTGTGATTTTTAAATTTAGAATTATAAAATAAATTTGAATAATGTTTACAGCATAATTTTTGTTTATTTTAAAATTATATAATATAATTGTAGTGTAAATGTTCAATTAATGCTTAAAAGAATAATTTATTTTAATATTATATTATACTGATAAATAAAAAAAATATAAGTAAATAATAGAGTGCCATAGAAATTAGGATAGAACTTTATTAAATTGTAAAATTGATATTACAACTTAAAATAAAATAAAAAATAAAATATATTTTGACATATTTAAATGTCTGTCAAATTTAAAACAAATGTAGGCTGCTGACTTCCGACACGGGGTTGTAATAACTGAGCAGCTGTGAACAAAGTGAAAGTGGGCGAAAATAAGGATCAGCTCATAGACGAAGGAAAACTTAGCACACCGGCGTGGAGAATGAAGAAATCAAAGAGAGCGTCGAAGTCTTTCTTGACCGCAAGAAGAAAGGCGAAGGTGACTCTTGATTTTTCTATGGTTGTTAGGAATTTTGGGAAATTCATCTTTATGTAGTAGCATTTTGTTATCAGTTATTGTAATTGTGTGAGAGAAAGTCTGCATTATTTGTGCATGCTGTTAATTGGTTCAGTTGGTATTTGATTAACGCTCTACTGATTTATCCTATGTTTTTCCCAAAATTTTCCCTTTTTTGTTGTCGATCTTTAAAATTTTGTTTGCGTATCCATATTCAATTGCTGCCACGAATTTTCTGATAAAAAAGCCCTAGTCTCCATGATATGTAATGCATAGCTGCTTGATTAATTAGGTCTGATGGAGATAAAATTAGCATTGATTCTTTTCTTAGCTGATTTTTTTCGACAAGCAGTTAATTTGATTTTCGTTTCAGGGTGTACGTAGTTTCAATACAGACGCCATATGGGCCGTTCAATGCAAAGAATGCCACAAATGGAGAGTGGTACCTACCGAAGAAGAGTATGAAGAAATTAGGAAAAATGTCACTGAGGTTCCGTTCACTTGCAAAAGAAAAGAGAACATTTCCTGCAATGACGCGGCTGATCTCGAGTTTGGTAGCAAGCACTTATGGGCCACTGACCTGCCAAACCTCCCCAAGTCACCTGCTGGTTTCAAGAGAAAACTAATGATGAGAAAGGATCTTACGAGGTTGGACTGCTTTTACGAGACTCCAACTGGGAAGAAGGTCAGGGGTCCCATGGAACTTGCGTCGTTCTTGGATGAGCACCCTGAGTACAAGGGTGTATCTCTGGCAGATTTTTGTTTCAAGGCCCCAAAAATTGCGAAAGACACAATTCCTATGGCTGTTACTGGTAAGAAGGGCTGAAGTGTTTTTGTAGATTGAGTAATAGATACTGGTTGAGTAATACATATTATCTTTTGAATGGGGGGTTTTAGACTGACCTTTATGCTGTTCTTTTGGTTTTAGACTTACCTTTATGCTGATCTTTTGGTTTTAGACTTACCTTTATGCTGGTCTTTTGTGTTCTATATTAATGTAATACTCTATATCGTGCTATATTACGATATACTGCAGAAATTTAATCTTTTTCTTGATCTTCCTTTATATGCAGCATTCTCGTAGATTTTTTCATTCTAGCATTCAAACGTTCAACACTAAAGATCATGTCACTTATGTTGGAAAGATGATGAACTGAATCATCCTTCGATAATATTGCTTTTAATTCCTTAAGACTTATTTGTGGAATGGTTATGCATGATATTGACCTTGTCAAAATTGATCAGATGGAGACAAAATACGATTGACATGATATTGACCTTGTTGATACTTTTTCTGGAATGGCAGTGGAGAGAAAGTTTATTTGCTTGAAATTCTTATGAGTAAGCTAGGGATTCTCGAAGGCTAAAAGTATAAAGTGGGTGGCTGCATTGTGTTTAGGTTTACACATTGTCTATGCATACATTTATATATGTGTATATAATCCCTACTAAATCACATTTCCTTTTATAAACGTGGATTGTGGTTAAGACCAAATCAGGCTAGCATTTAATGCACAGTGCGATTGCAACTTTACCTGGACCTTTGATGCCCACCTACTTGAATATTGCATTGATGTCTCAAGTGTAATGATGAATAATGTGAATATATGATGTATTTGCAATCGTTTTCCTTTAAGAAATGAGCTAATCAAGTAAAAGACATCCTATCATTTATTTAACTTTTGGGTCCAAAATAGACCTATTTACAAAACACCTAGGACCTTTTAGGCATCAAGCAGGTTACCAGCCCTAAAGAAGAATATGTGTTTTGTTAACTATGTCAAGGTTTAAATGAGGGTTGGAATATTGTATTAGTGTGAACGTGTTAAGGTAATAAAGATGGGAGTAGTCTAAATTGATATCAAGCCCTAGGAAAATTTGATTGCATCAAATAATCGTAGTCTTTTCCACGGCCATAGAACAATATGGGAGCTCAGAGATAATATTGTATCATGTTACAACTCAATTGGTAGTTGAGAAAAAGCCAGGATGCCCAATTGTCCGTTGCATTGGTTGTGCTCCTGCCTTATGATTCCTTGCAGGTTTGTTCCCTTTGCTGCACTTTCTGATTACATGAGCAGTGCTCTACATTTTCATTTTCTTCTATTGGTGGACCACATTTTTGGAGATTTAAGTACAATTCTTTTGATTTTTGAAAGTTGTTACTACATGTAAATTCTTGTTGGTTGTTCATACCTGCTTACGTATATGTTGTACTGTCATATTAAAGAGACCGGAGAAGAAGCAGGTGCACACTTGCAGTTCCCCCACCTGCTCTCTCTCTCTCTCTCTTTTGACTCTCTGGTTATTTGATGGGTTTTAAATGCTGAGGAAGGTAAAGTTTTTGTGTTATAAATCTGTAGTTTGATTCGATATGTGAACTCTGTGTTCCATTTCTGGTTCTCTTTCAAATGAGAAAGAGTTCTCTAATTTGCAGTTTTGTGTGTTAATTTATATATCTGGGGACGTTTCAAAGTCCAATTCTTGAAAGTTGGTTATTGCTCCTCTTTATTTCTCTTCAAGACTTATAGTTGTTATGGGCATATATTCATGCATTTTGCCTGTTACAAATTGAGCTCCAATAGGTATCTCAATTCCGACGCCATACAGATGGAATGCATTCTAAACATTTATAATCTTTTTAGTTATTTATTTATTATTATTATAATTAAGGGTTTTAATCTTTACGTTAATATTTGCTCATTTTTTGTTAAGATTTCATGAAAATTGTTGGAGCTTGCAAGTTCTTCCTGCAACGAACGCACTGCACCGTGAGTAATCTCCACCATTTATTTGCAAAGTCCTGCATACTCACATAGTTGTGTGAGAATACAAGGCAGGAACTTATGAAAGAGCTCAAATTTGGACTCAAAACAAAACAATATTTCGAAAAACTAGATAAACCAACTTCTGCGATTTAATATTAGTATGGTGGTGTTTGACACACACACATTTTGCTCATAAAAATAACTAAATCTCATTAAAAAAAGAAAATATTAAATTATTTTATATCGCATGACGAAGCAGAGGGAAAAATACAATAACAAATACATGTGACAAATTTTATAGCTTATTTAGACATTTAGTCCGAAACATAAAGATAAACAATTTCATCCTTTAAAATTGGAAACTATTTTAGTGCATAAGATATTCCATTGAGGCACAAAATCAAAGAAATGCATCACTTAAACATAGAAATAGAACAAAAATTCAATCGTATTTCATCCCTATTAATTTTTGTAGAAGCCGTACAAAAGAATTACAATAACATATTTTTAATTCTAGAAATTTGCGAACAAAATTCTCTTTTAGAGATCATTGCACACTGCAATGGAGAAAACAAAAATTCCATTAAAAAGTTGTATTAAAAACTGCAACGAAGCTATTAGTTTATATTATTTTAAACAAACATTATTCTTGCTTTCAAAATATTATTTTATGAGACACTAATTGGAAATCAACACCAAGTAAATGGTATTTTTTGTTCTTAAATAAATAATTACTTACAAATTTCAATTAAAGAAAAATCAGTATTTAGCGTAGTACAGTTGTTGATATATGAGAGAGAGAGAGAGAGAGAGAGAGAGAGAGGCATTTAATAATAATTTATAATTAATTAATATATATATATATTTTTTATTAAAAAGGCAAAAGATTTCACTAAAAATAGAAATTTAGGGAATCATATCAAATTAAAAAAGAAAATAGAAATTACAAATATAAGTCAAAGTGGCGAAAATAGTGAAAAATGGTTAAAATTTTGGATGCTTTTATTCATACCCAAAATTTCTAAATATACCCCATAAAGATATCCCATTTATACTAATTGTAGCCTTTTTATTAAAAAAATAAAAACAAAAACAAAAAACAAATCAGGACAACCAAATTCACAATTCACAACACAAATTCACAAATCAAAACCACAAGAAAGCTTTTGTATTTTTATATTCAAGAAACATGAAGAAAAAGAAGACAATAAAAATAAAATTAACGAGTATGAATTTATAATTCCAAAATAAATTTATATTTCGAAAAAAAAGAAATGTGATTGTAAATTGAGAATTCTGCAGTTAAAAAAAATAAAAAAATAAAATAAAATTATAAAAATATTTTAATCAATTTATATATATATATATATCTAATTTTATTATAATTATTATAAAATATTTTAAAGATTTTGTGAGTCCAAATAACCGCACCCTCAAATCAAATTTATATAAGAGAACGGATAAAATCCCCCTCTTTATATAAGAGAACGGATAAAACCCCCCTCTTTAATCCATTTAAACCTCCGTCGACCGAAACCCAGGGAACTTGAGAACCTGATATGAAGAAGAGCCCCCAATCCAAAAGGTTATCTCCCTCTCCTGATGAGAAGAATCACAAATCTAATAAGGTCCGTTTCTCTCTCTCGCTCACTGACGTTCATGTATCTGCATTTTTTTAGAGAAGAAAAATTCCAGAAATCAAGTCCTCCCAACTTGCCCAAATTGGATACTGCTGTTCCAGTTCAGATTCTAGCTCTTTGATGAAATCATTGCTTACTTTACTATGGTCTATTTTCCCTGAAATTTTTGTTTATCGATTTTTCTTTCCCCCCTTATAGTTCAATTCCTTGCTGTTTGATTGATGAAATGGGCACACTCTTAGTTCATCTGCAAAATTAGGCTCTGATTGCAATGCCCAATTTCCTTGTTTCCAATTTCACTATTTTCAGCTGTCCGAGAAAATGGGCACAGGCTTATTGTCTTTGATGATGGACATTTGTTGGGTTTATTTTAGGCTGAATTGATTAAAACATCACGTTTCTTGTGACAGCAGAAATCAGGTAATTTCAGCAATTTTGTTGAAATGTGGAGTGCGCAGTGTGGGGAATGCTTCAAGTGGAGATTAATCCCAACGGAGGAAGAATTCGAAGAAATCAGAAGCACATTCACAGAGGACCCTTTTGTGTGCAGCAAGATTGGGGGCATTTCCTGCGACTATGAGGCCGAAATAGAGATGGACAACACCCGGACATGGGTGATTCACCGGCCGGGCGTTCCAAGAACTCCTGCAGGTTTCAAGAGGAGTGTGATTCTCCGGAAGGATTTCTCAAAAACAGATTGCTATTACAATGCCCCTAATGGGAAGAGGCTTAGGGCCATTTCTGATGTTTCCAAGTTCCTGGATAGTCATCCTGAGTACAGTAAAGACGTGTCGGTTGACGATTTCAGTTTCATGGGAACCAAGATCTTGGAGGATACTCTGCCGCCCAATCTTGCTAAGAAAATATGATTTTATGGGCATTTGATGCAGCTGCAATTTGTTTGCTTGTTGTTGTTGCAGTGTTGTGAACACATTTTTCATTGTTTCTTCGTTGGAGGAGAAAGACTTGTGCTAGATTTGAGGGGTTTGTCATTCTTGGATTTGGTTCCTGCTAAGCCTTTAGAAATTAGCAGGAATGATAATTTTGCAAAATTTCGGCTTTTTGAGGGGCCGAAATCCAAAGTCAGGTTTAAATTTTGTTGTAATTTCCGGACAATTTTGGTAGGAATTGATTTACTGTAAAATCGGTCTGTGTTTCAGTGAATTTTCGGATTCAGTTTTTTAATTTTAAAATAATGTAATTCACAAAAAAATTGTTATATACTAATACAATACATTAGTGCTGCATTGTTGCTTATAAAAATCTGAATTTATATTATAACATCAGACTACATTTATGTACTTTATGTTCTATATATTTGTTGTAAATATGCCATTTTATTTAAAAATTTAAGGTAAACATATGTATTAATGTTAATTCTAATAAACTGTAAAATAGTTGAATTTTTATATTTTTAATACAAGTTCCTTCATTTTTATTTTTATTTTCTGATATAGATTTATCCATTGATATTTCTGTAAAATTAAAGTATCGATATTTCTGTCGAAACTGAAATTTTCATCCTTGGCCTTTAGAGAGAGAGAGAGACAGTTCTTTTGGTGAACGTATCAAAATACCTTTAGTATCATTTGTGTCAAAAGAATCTTTACAAGGCCCCATGTGAACCTTAGGCTTGTATAATATGTACACAGATCTGCCAGTTTTTACAGTAGAGTTGAGGCCGAATGCCCATGGACAACAGCTTTCACAAACCTATACACTGTTTGTTAGCATGCATCTTCTAGTCAGGCTTCTTTCCGTGGATTGTTAACGTACGAGAGCTGTGGATCGGCAGAAACTAGTCGGGCTTGGTATACTCAAGTAGCATATGTGGTGACCTGTAAATCTTCACTAATGTCCAATAAAGAACCTCTTCCACCCCAAGTTCACCTTCTGCTCTTGCAGCATATATATCCTCGCAGATGGCTATTAACCTGTAAAAATTTATCAAAAAATATTTATAATCTCTTGTTATTCATCCATTTAATGGAGGCTATTTGATCTTTTCCATTCTTTGAATAGCTGGATATCTGAATTTAGCCGTTTACAAGAGACTTTGTTACATACATCTATATTGTCTGTGCAAAATTTCCAACGCAATTTTTTACCTGTCACATGAAGGAAGATTCTCGTAAGGTATCCGCATACGCAAGTCTGAGCACTGCAACCTGATAAACCGGCCAACTGCTAGCACAAATGTGATGTAGAGACCCCATATGCTGAATTTGCTCAGAGTCTCACCAAGAAATCCCTCTGCAATAAAATTATGGGTTGATAACACAAACTTATCACAAAAAGCATCGTTCGGAATTAGAATCACTACATACGCGGTGTTTCCTCTGATACAATGACAGCCATCGGCCCTGACAAGCTTCCACAACCATATGCATCCAATGAATCAACATCATGGAACGACCACCATTGGTATATGCCACGATGCAAAACAAGGTCCGCGCTAACATCATTTATCTGTCGATGATAATCATAAGTTTAGCTACTTTTAATCATTGTCCAAAATGCCATGTGACGTGTGGTAGAATAGGGTTTGATCGTTTAGATGGGTCTTGCGACGCTTGTAATTAGGGTTGGCTAAGGGCCACCTAGTGCCACCTTAACGGGGCCTAGGCGCCTTAAAGAACATTGCTCTTAAGTCACTGTTTACCTCCTAGTTAAGTACAATTATAAGCAGAAGCCAATCCCCAAGTACTTATTAAATTTATTATGGAGGCAACATGAAAAAGATGCAGAAAAGATCAAATCGGGCCCTCCCGTGAACACGCAAAGACTAAAAATGATAACTTCGACAGTGTCATAAAAGGCCCCCCAACACCCTGTTTAGGCCCCGATATGCCGTCCAGCTGGCGCTTAGTGCCTTTTAGAATATTGAATTTGGATCTCTTAGGACATTAGGATTTTTGAGGAAGTGTTACATTATCTCCACGACTGATTAATTTATGTTCGGTTTAGTTTATTTTTTTGCAAACATGCCATCTGATGATCATTAGTTAAAAAGTACATGCATAAAATAACATAAAGAAAGTTTTTGAGGCATACCTCCTGCTCAAAAGGTCTAATTTCTCCAGAGCCAGTAACCCGAAAAAATCTCGGATAAATGTTATAAATCCTAAAGCTACTCGAGGAACCATTCAGAACCCCCTCAACTTCTTCTGGTTTCGGAAGATCTGATGGATCAACATTCCTTTCGTATTTCACTGTTTCCTTGCCTTTGGGGCGGTCCCTAGTAAGAACCCAAGAAAATTTCATGTCCATGCTACTACTGTTAACAGACCGGATAAATTGCCTCTGGACAACCTCAGGAACAAGCCAGAGGGTGCTCGAATCATCTTTGCAACAAATGAACTGAATATCTTTCACATTATAAGAGTCCAAGTAATGCTCAGGATCAAGATTAGCATTCGCATTGAGTTGATCCCATCCTAGTCTTTCACAAAGAGTCGTCTGGTACAAAGTTAATCTTCCAGCTGCTGTCTTGATGTCGAACTGAAAGCTTGCATCGTTGATTGGATTCGCTATGTTCGTTGGATTACCACTACTGTACATCTGTAAGAGCAGTCAGCTTCTATTCCAAACACAAACTACCATTATCATTTTGATTAGATTTGCTTTTTTTTTAGGGGGGAGAGAGAGAGAGAGAGAGAGAGAGAGAGAGAGGTTATTTCAGAGAGGAGTCATGTGTTCAATTACTTACCAGCATTGGAGCCCAAATAACACAGATTAATATAAAAAAGAGACAGATGCCATTGCAAAACTTTGTCGTCTTCGTCTGCTTCTCTCCTTGTTTACGCTTGGCTCGGTTCAGAACGTTGTCGCACTTAACTAGGTATAAACTTGCATTTATATCCTCCAACTGCAAAGGATATAAAATATATATCAGTTTCTATTTTCAACTTTCTTTCAAGTACCAGATACTTAAGGTCAAACACCCCCTAAAATCTCTTTCTTACCTATCCTCTCCCCCTCCATGCACATATATCATATATGTATAGCAGCCATAACCCATAAGTATAAACTAAAAGAACTTACCTTCAACCAGTCATACATTGTCAATGATGTAGTTGTACAGGACCAATCAAGAACGCATCGCAGCTCATATAGAAATGGCAGAGCGCGATACAGCCGGTACCCTAGATAATTAACATGAGAAACCTCACTGGTGAGAAACTGGCGATACAGTGTGCTTTTGTAAGGAACACCATCTCGAATTTGCATGGCTTGAAATGCTAGGGACACTGCTTTAGTAAGGTATATTGCTCGAAGTGCGAAACCCGCAGCATTGTGCTGAGAAGTATCGATATTCCAAGCGTACTCAGTGACAGCATGAGTGGAAAGAATGAAGTTGAAAAGGTAGAAGATGACCCTCCCGGTTGCAAATGAGCATAAGTATATTATACGATCAACAACGATCAAGAAAAAGATAATCTGCATTGCAAGAGAAAAGAAGCAGATTAATTAAACAAACTAAGTTTTGCTGCATAATCAAGTACAAGTATTATTATTATTTATTATTTATTATTAATATTTTTATTATTTGGTTTTCTTTGGGGAGGGGGGGGGGGGCGGTATAATATACATGAAAGTTCAATAGTAGATAAATCAGTACAAAAGGATCAACACATTCAAACTAAAGATTACAATTCCAATCTCTAACTATACAACAAAAAACTAAGTCTTTATTCCACTATATGATGTGAACTATTAAAATCATATCTTGCCACTGAGTTTGGCCAAGCTAGGTGCTCTCATAAATACTTTCAATATTAAATATCTTTTGTTTGACAATTTCTTTCAGAGTCATTTTAGGTCTTCTCCTTTCCTTTTTAATTTATGTTAAATATTCTCTCACGTCGTATTAGTGCATCTTTAAATCACCTATGCACATATCTAAATTATCTTAAGTGTGTATCACTATTTTTTCCATCTAATTGGCTACCCACCTTCTTTGTCATGCGTCTATTACTTATTTTATCTTATGTAGTAGAAACCCACGAAGCAACCCTAACTTAACCCCATCGCAGAAAACCTCTAAAGATTTATCTTGATCCTAAAAAGTTCTTCTATCCTCTCAAGACAAAGGAACCAAGACTGGGCAAGCCTCGTTACACTAGACCCTTTAACTTAATAATCCTCCACGATTGGATAAAAACAAATCAGTAACTGAGCATGGCAGGAACCATTGTAAGCCCATATCTCTCAACACCGTATGCCATAGACCATGAGTTTGAACAGCAAAAGACATGATCTAGATCTTCAAAACGATTCCAGCACAAGACACACCAATTTGGGGACAAAAGCGGATGAAAAACGCCTTTGTAACAAATCACAAGAAAGCAACTTACTCAACACCAACAACCATGAGACGATTTGAACCTTCCTAGGTACGGGAACCTTCCAAATTGGTTGATAGAAAGGGATAGGAGGTAGGAGTTTCTAAGAAAGAAAGACATCTAGGATTGCAGTGTGTTCAATCATGAAGCACACCTTACAGAAAATCAGGAGTCAAGTTCAGAAATAGGCAGGATTGCATGATTTGGAAACTAACATAGAAATGATACTCATCATTCTTTCACTTGGCACGCTATTGTAGAATTCCAATTTCATGAGATAATGTGCAAAACAAGACGGGGGCGCAATGTTTACCATTAGAATAAATACAAACTCTTTTGGGAACTGATCTTCAAGCTGATAATACTCTAGGAATTCACTTTTATTCTTTATAACAGACTGGTAGAACATGGCGACGAGAAAGAAGACGATCAGATCAGCCCCGAAGATATAGGCATAAAGATCAACTTCTCTTCTCCCACCTCCAATCACCGAGAGCAAAGGGTATGGGAATCCGACTTTTTCAGGGAATCCCATGCATCCTGCTCTAAGGATCTCCTTTGCTACATCAGCTGCCGGTGTAAGAGAGTTGAACTGCTCTACTGATTTACATTCGGTCAGTGGAGAGGCATATACTACCTCAAAAACAGCTAATGTCACATTTGAGTTTTCAGTACTTTTTTCGATGCTTTGAATTTGAACCTTGCTTGCACAAGGACAGTTCTCGGGCTTTTCATTCTTACAGTCTTCAGCATGCACAAGCTGAAGTAGCTGATTTATCCCAGATTCAATCCTCTCTGGCTGAATCCCATCCTCGGGCCAAGATTTCACATCCATGGATAATTGAACAAAGTATGGAGGAGATTCAGCTTCTTGTGTCAGTGATTTCCAGTACTTCAAACAGCTACCAACTACCATTTCAATCACTTGTCTTATTAACTGGAAATACTTCTTTGCTTTCTCGCTCCAATTGGAACAAGAATGAACCTCCTTGCAATTCCTTAATCCCCCTTTGGAATTACTGAATCCTACCGAAAACCATTCACCGTCTTTTGCAGTTATAGAGCACTGTATCAGAGTAAATAGATACACCAAGAATAGAGGCAGCAAGCTGATAACGAATGATGATGCTATCTTTTTCGTAGGAAACCCCAACTCTTTTAGAAGGCTGGACTGGATGCTGAAACCACAATGCTGGATCATTATTTGGTACAAATACTGAATCAAAATGTAGAATTCTGTATAGATCAGCATGACAATCCAGAAGACGTAATTTGGCCCAGTATTCACACAGAGAGCGTATAGGAACAGTGCAGCCAAGTAAACCATGGAAAGCAAACTGAAATTCCAAAGGAAAACAAGAATGAAACAACAGTAGCATACGACATCATTGTTAGATTGCATCCGGGCCCACACATGAGAGACTAACCGTCCAATCTGCAGACTGGCAGATTCAGAAGCTCTGCTCTTGTCAGACTGCAATGAAGAAGAACGATGCAAGTTCCTATGTTTCACTGTAGAAACTTCTGAAGGTGAGCTCTCATTTGAATCAGAATCTTCAGATGAAATATTCAGAAAGCTCATGAGATTGCTGACTGCCTGATTTCCGATAGACTGTACTTGAGAAACACCATCGCCTAGTAACTGTACAGCAGAAGCAAGAGGGTTTTCGGTTGAATGGCTTTTACCTTTCTTCAATGTATCTAAATCATTAAAAGCATTATCACCTGAAAACTCCTCAAGTTCAGTGATCTCAGAAAAAGAAGCATCAATTAAGTGCTTTGTTAGCTCTACTGGAAACGGGTTTTCCACTCTTACACAACTACTGGAAGATTCATACACATTTATTAGGAAACCTGGATCAGGATTGATATTTCCATCCGTTTTCTCAAGATTAGCAAAGTCCTGCACAGTAAGAGAAAGATTCCTTCTCCTTCTAAAGCCTTCTTTACCTGGAGAGTCATTGCCACAAGCAGCAGTGGATTTCATTTCATGGAGTTGAATTTGTAGGTTCAGCATCTCAGACTTCATCTTCTCCACTTGTAAATTCCTCTGGCGTTTATTCTCCTCCGATTTACGTATGTGTTGTAACTGTTCAGTCTTCCAAGCAGCTTTCTTCTCTTGCTCCCTTCCAATGGCACCAATTTGTTCCGCCTCAAGATATCGAAAAACATAATCAAACTCCGAAGAAGAAAACATATACGATTGGCATGATACCAGAACAAAAATGATGATTTCTACCAGAACTGATCTTGAGGTGATCCGAAACCCATAATCATATTTATAAAACCCAATTACCTCATAAACATAATCAATTTTATCACACTTTCCTGCATTTAGATCACCGATAAATGGAGATTGGTAGGCCAAAGAGAGAATGATTACAGAAAAATTATAAATGCGCAGATACTTGAAGATCTTATTCTTCTTCTTGAGTATGGTAAGCCTCATGCGGAAGAAAATAAGAGCGAAGCCCAGGTATCCAAGGTGCAGAATGTCGTACTCGAGAGTTCCGGTTATTAACATCAAAGCAAGTACGAGATCTAATAGATGACAATAGCAGTAAACCCTCAGATAATCAAAAAAAGTCCACATGCTTTTGGTTTCAAATGAGAGATCTCTCCAAACAAAACCATTTTTACGCTGAGATACCATCTGATCATAAGTGAACGACCATGAAAAACTGGATGCATGATCTGCACGGAGTTTGAAACATGCGAGCATGAAGACCAGGAAATAACTGATCAGCATGCGAGGATCATCAACTATAATCCCTGGAAAAAATTTAATGCACTTAAGTGAGCACAAAAAGATTACATTTTACAGAAAACACAAGCATATCAATATCATGATTAGAAAAGAAGAGTTGTATATAGTATTGACTGATAAGCATTATAAATATGGATAAGTTAGACTCTTGACAATAAAATATGAGGCAATGTAACTTCCATAACTATCTTAATTTACTAACATAAGAGAATGTGAACCAACGACTCTGGCAACATTGAACATGGAACTTCTTGGATGAATGTGATAGTTAGTAAACTTTCTATAGAATCCAAGATTATAAACATACATAGAAACTGAAGAAAAAGATTGCAATATGATGATAGAGAAAGTTATGTTTCCCCCAGTAGCAATTGGCCAAGGTGAAGAAAAACGCGCATGCACACCCATATACATACCTAGCCAGCATTTTTCACAGTACTGGAAATATAAATTTGAGTTTTTCCAGCAATCATGGCAATGTGCATTGGTCGGAGCCAAAACTTCTCGATTCAAAGGCATTACACTCTTCCACATTGCAAAGTATTCGGCAAGAAGAATGGTAGCACAGAGGAAGACGAATATAGGCCACAATTTACGAATAATAGGTCGGGGCAATAGGATACAAGTAGCAAGGCAAGCAATATAGAGCATAGAAATGGCGTTTAACAAAGCAAAGCTGGCAACTAGAAGTGCTACCATATTGATCTCAAGGCCAAATAAGTTGAACATATTTTCGATCCAGAACTTTAAATAAACTTTTAGCGTTGTCTTCTGCATTTCAAATCTCTCCTGTCTCAAGGCAACAATCCTTTTTTTGTTCCACTTGTGACTTTCCCTCATGGGTCCCCAGATATAATCAAATGCATATTTTCTATAGCTACCATTGCGAGTGCCTCTAAGGGAGGATAACTTCTGAGATGGTTTGTAAGTATTTTGACTGAAGTTTAGCCATGACTTGCCTTTTCTTTTGCTTTGTCCAGACAACAGTTCACTAGATTCAGACACTGTCTGTATATCCTCATCTGAATTTGAAACACCAGTAAAAACATCTTCTGCTGCAATAAATAAAGGACATGGTTCCTCTGATCGATCTACATTCGGAAGAGAATTAGGCATTCTACCCAACCAATGAAAGACATTGTATTGAAGTGTACATGCAACAATAACTAGCACTTTTGGCCTCAAACCTTCTTCTAGGCCTTCAAAACTCGGTCTATAGACCAGCAAGCCCAGGAAAAGAGATAAATCTTGGTGCTTTTGGCCAGGAAACATTTGAGCTTGTTTACCCCACATCTGAAATAGATATTCAACTGTCACCAGGAATCCCGTGTAAATTAAAAATGATTTGGATGGGACTCTAGATGCTTTAGGCAAAGCCGAACAGAAAACCAAACCAAGAAGGTAAAGAAAACCAAACGCACTTATTGGAGATAATGATGCATAGAATACCGCGGTAAACAAAATCTTTTGACTGTGCCAGATTAAAATCCGTTTGATGAACCCCAACATCCCAGACTGCAATGGAGCAGGATCTTCTGGTTTCAAGCGTTTACTTTGTCTTCTCTCATAGCTATATAGTTGCATGACAATCATGATTGCTAAAGACTCCCAAAGATTTTCTAATAACGAAGCTTCAGTATTATAGCCAAAGTAAATATTAAGATCAACTTTTGTAGACATCCACGTCTCAAAAGTGGGGAAAATGCTTAGGATGTAAATAAAAACAAAAACTGCAACTGCATATGCTTTGAGTGGAAACCATAGGCGTCGTTTTGTCCTCTCAACCAGCTGTCTTCCAGTGATCCAGACAAGGAGAAGGAATATATAACCAAATGATATGTAATTAGGTCTTACAAGGTACACAGCAACAAGAATGGTGAGAAATGCGATATAGGTTCCAAATGATCTGTACATGGACAAGAACTTCTTGCCAATAGCACTGAGATACAATGCCACCCTTCTCTCTGAAAGATAAAAAATTCAGCGCATGTATAAGGTAATAGATTACTTCACGAAACCACCAAAACTATCACAAGTACCCCAGTTTTGGGACTAAAATGATATTAAACAAAGACAAGAATATACACATCAAAGAACTACATGAAGTCATTTGTGATTAATATTCTTAAGGTTTCTAAACTCTAATGAGTTGGCGTATTTTTTCTCCAAACTCTGCAGCTATATATAATTTCAAAAGGAAAATCAAATGGAAAATGTCAACAATTTAACCTCAAATAAGATCATAGTACCATGATAAAGACTCCTATTTAACCTCAAATAAGATCATAGTACCATGATAAAGACTCCCACCTCCGTCTCTGATGTTGGAAGAAGTATAAACTGACAAAAGAACTGACTTGCTCAAACCAGCTTTCAGGATGCTGAATCCAATTGGAGGACAAGGTGTGCGCTGAACAATTGCTGAAAATGAGAACAACATTTCAAATCCATGGTTATGAACGGCACAAAAGCACGCAACCAGAGCTATTTCCAGAAGGTCCCAAGAACTATTGCTTTCAATGAGACCTACAATCATTGCATAGCCAAGTCGACAGAAAAAATGAGAACCATGAAATAAAGTAGAAAAATTATGGAAAAACTTATAGAATAAACTGATTATCTGAACAGGTGAGAGGCTTGAGATCAATGAATTCCGAACCTAGCTGTGATAGCACTTCCAAACTTGTAGAGCCCTTCTGTTCCAGTTTTCTGGAGACCAGATTTAGTTGAAGAATGTATAAAATCGCAAAATGAGCCTCGCACATGAGAATAAGGGATTGACGCATCCTTTTGTTGATTTTATGGCTCAAAAGATATGAAAAGAAGAACATCACTGAAAAGAAAGAAAGATTAAGAACCAATTCGCATATTTGAGTAAGCATAACACGTCAAAGAACACATGTGCCAGTTGTGTACTATCACATTAGGTTACTTAAAGAAGAAGGAAAAAAGAAAGTAAAATACAAAAATCCATATATCAGACGTTCACTTACTATAAACAGCATGAATGAAACCAGGCTTCGTAGCAATTAGGAAAATCAGAAACAGCATAATGGCCCGAGAAGATTTGCACAGCCCCCAAGCAATTGTAGCCACTACTAGGACTTTGGCATCTTCTTTTACTGCAATAACATATGTAACATATAAAAGAATCAGGATTAATGCAAAAGGAAGGTTGATTCAGGTGGATAACGAACATGCAGTACGAGAGTAATAGCATGAGGATCAATAATATTACATTCCATCTTCATGACAATAAAGGAAGATTAAAACCAAAGGTGCTTTGGCTAAGTGCGAAATCAAATTAGAAAATGACACTATCAAGTGAAATAGAAAGAAGCTTTTGGTTCACTCTTAGGCTGATATTCGAACTGATTCAGAAGGCATGAAGGAAGAGGAGCAACTAAAGGTGATCAACAAGGCCCATTCCAGGGAACAGCTGGAGAAATTGAGCCGAAAAATGTACTTACTGAACGCATACTATTTGAAATGCATTTCAACCAGTTATTTGTAATCCAGCTAAAAGGTTTAAAAATAATCAAATTAAAGTTGACTTGCAAAATGCTCACTTAAGCAGCATCTTAGGTGGCAGTTTAAATGGATACTTGCCAACTAAGAAACACTGTTCTGTACTTGAGTCACAAGGTTTAATTGAGAACGGGGTTTCCAAAACATAACAAGAAAGTATGTCTACCTTCCTCGGTCTCATTCTCAGTAGGGAACCGCCTCTCCTCATTTGATAGGCACAGAAATACAGAATTGCTTACAAGATTACCAAGAGCTACTAGAATCCCAAGACAAAACTGTGCTAGAATGAAGAAGCCAGGTATGGGATAGTGCCACAGTCCAACCGTCTCCCAGATCTCCATATCCTAAGTAGAAATGAAACTTTTATGAACTTCGCTTGAAATTATGACTTCCATACTCAAATTTAAGGTTTGAAAGATAAGGAATTACCTTCCCAAGTTTCCAGTTCACGTATGCAAAAGCCACATTGAAGATATATGTGCTCACAGCCCAGAAGAGAATGAAGACAAGAAGCAATCCATTCAAACGGTGCAGATGGAAAAAGGATGGAAAAGCATACAAAATATACCCAACATATGCAAGTAATCCAAATGCACAGATACTTGCAAAATGGAAGCTCCAATATGAAAGAGCGAACAAGGATATCTGCCAAATTCACATCTGAAACTTTATAACATAAGCAAGAAAAAATAAAGAATGCATATCCAACCATTAAAATATCAGTCAACAAGAATTTCAATATAGATATATATGTTCAAAGGATCGCAGTGTCAAGTTTGTGACTACGTACAGGGAATCCATAAGTAAACCAGTTGATACTAAAAATCCTGAAAACAGGTCCCCTTAACAATATGTTGGTATGCCTTACACCAGACCTACAGGACAAGAGAAAAAGTTAATTAATGTGTGGAAGTGATTTGCCATAAGATTTAACATAAAAGAGTATGAGTTCGGGAAATAAAGAAAACCTTCATCAGTCTGCTTCTTGAGTTGTTTAATTACAATGTTGAAATTTATTGTGACAGAATCAAACCAAAAGAATCAATTTTAATCTAAACTATTTAAGAAAAGAAAGGGATGTTCATTCACAAACTGCGGTTTGTGACAGATCTGCACCTATTTTTCAGCATACCAATGATGCGTCTACTTCGACCAAACAAATGCAAAGCACTAGGCTAACCAGGAGTTAAAAGTTGGAGATGTATCTTTAAATAGATTATTGAGATCGGTACAATCATTCACTTTATATAATATTGAGGTTTCTTCCCATTTTTTTATTCTGTCACTGTAATTTGAACTTCAATTTCAGTCAGGAATTTCGAAGAAGCTAATATTTTTACAACCAAATGACTAACTAAAAGTAGAACACTAATGATATTTTTCTCAGCTCAACATGCCAAAGATGATATGGTAAGAATAATTACCGCTGCTGAATCATTCTCGGCCTATATACTATCGGAAACTGTATTCACGTATGTGTGCCAAATTTTTAGTTAATCAAGTTACATTAGGAACTTACGTATGTGAGGGTAGCACACAACAGTTCAGAGTCTAAGAGAAAAACATATACATATGAAAAGGAGAGCATGACTAACTATACGTTCTTTCCTATAGTGAGCGGCATAGACTACGTGCTCCTACAAATAACTGACACTAGAATAGAATAATTTTCATCATGAATTAAACTGAGGCAACAGTAGCAAGCAACACACCTTAGCTGACGAACAAAAAAGGAATTTCTTGAGGGAAGAAGGTGCTCTGTCAAGCTGCCTTCTCTCATGGACATAATGAATTCCATGTCTTCTAGATCATGCCTCACACAAGAGAGCTGCAGAAACATTTCAGAACAGTTATACCTTTTCAAGATCTACCATTAGTCCACTACTTTATTTTATTGTTGGAAAGATCTTCATCCTGTGCAAGTTAACTTCTATATTTCCACAAACCAAGAATAGTTCTTGTATGATTCTCAGCATTGTGTTCTTAATACCAAGGGACAAAGATGAGGAACAAAATCAATGAAGAAGAGTACAGCTTGAAAAAAGTTTCCAGTATACCGAGGGAAGGACTAGAAAAGGAAAGAGGAGGGCAGTGGTTAAAAAGGCGTGCCTAGGCGCTAGGCGCCAATAATTCGGCGACGGCGCCTTATGGGGGTGAGGCGAAGCGAGCTTCAGAGAGGCGCCGCCTAGGCGCTGGCCTCAGGCGCCTCACGGTGAGGCACAGGCGGCGCCTAGGCGCGCCTCGCCCCATCTGTTGTTTTTTTTTTTATTAAATTAAATATGTTTCCTAACCCTAACACACCAAAGTGACCAAAAGACAGCCGCCCAGTCCCCCCAACACCCATTCTTTTCCTACACCCATTCTTCCTATTTTTCCTCACCAGCGACCCCTCCCACCGATCCACTTGCTTTGAATGAAATTGATGAAAGTAATGAATGGCTAGTTGGAATCCCGGAAAAAGAACTAGTGTTTGAGGAAGATAGTTTAAGATGGGATTATGTTGCAGCAGCTGCAGGAATTGAGGAGCCTACTAGGACCACTAGAACATATACTAGAAGGGCAACAACTTCAAAGACTTCTAAAACATCATCATCTAGATCTAGTTCTTTTGGACTTGTGGATGAGGAAGACGAATGGGAAGATATGGGAGGGGATTCAAATTAGGCAGAAGAAGAAGATGTGGATGGATACAAATCCGATGATAATCCAAAATTTGGCATGAACTATAATGATGATGATGAGTGTCTTGCCTTAGTGATTATGCTTAATTATTATGTCTTGAACTTCAATATTTAATGTTTTGGATCATGTTTTGATGAATGTATTATATTTTTATTATGGTTACATGTGTTTATATATCTACATGTTTTTTTTTTTTTTTTACTTTGGGTGCCTCACTTGAGTGAGGCGAGCGCTTCGCCTCATGCCTCGCGCCTAGGCAGTGAAAGGGGTTTGGCGCCTCGGGGCGCCTTATGCCTTTTCAAGCACTGGAGGAGGGGCAGTCTGATGAGAAAAGCAAAAGGAGTAAAAGAGCCATTAATATTCCTAACAATGGGATTAATCTTTCAATTATCTTGTCATCACGCTACCTCCTATATATTACAAAAATTGGTCCAAGAAACATAAAAAAAACTGATGGACATGAACTATGTCATCACAGATGATGTAGCAATGGATGATGAGTAGACTTTAGAGCAAATACTGCATTATTCATTGTTAAATTGTGTGTTTCTTTAGAGGCATTATCTGGAACTTGGTATCGAGTCAAAAAAAATTCACATATCCTTCAGTGTCTTCTCATCACACAGTATCATAAGCATAAAGCTCTTAAAACTCATCTATGCAGCTTAAGATAAGAGGCGGATGCAGGATTTTACCTTTTTGTTTGGAGTTCAGGTGGGGAGGGGGGCATTAAAGATAAAAATAGGGAGGATGATAATTCATATTTTATATTATCACATATCTAACTCTAATATGTTCTACTTTTTTATGCCGAAAGTGAGAAATCATTGCTAGACCTAATACCGAAATATACCCAACATTTTCTGTAAACAGCATTAGTCTCTTTTGCATATTTGCAGTTCTACCGGATAGGTTTTACCTATCATTTTCCCGGGTAAATAGCTGCAGTTAAATATCTTCACATGGAAACCTCATTTCCCGTTAAGAAAAGATAATGAACTAATGCCAAAAATAAAGCAAGTTGATTACTTTATATACATTTTGAGGCTTCTAGAGCAACAATGTAATTTCAATTATTATGTTATTTTTCTTGTCTTTTCCATATCCTTGTTTGCAGGATAATCCAAATGGTTTCCTCAAAATGATCAATGGAAGATTCCCTAAATGTAAACTTTATTGGCCTGCTTAAACCAAATTGAATAAGTTGTGATCGTTTTACTAGCAAGTAGGAAAGAAGATGCACCTCTATACTGAGCTGCGAGTCTGTAATTATTTGCTTTAAATTTTATGTCAAATTAACATGAAGGGATATAGATGGAAGAAGCATAATAGTTTAATTATATGTTCACATGAGAGGCCATATATACTAAATGTTGGACACGATTGACTTAATAATTCCTTAAGGTAAATCCTTGGTTGAGTCAGCTAAAATCAATACATAAGGATTGTATGCTGTACTTTAAGAGATTTATATGCAATAGACAATAGGCGATGGCTTGTGTAAAAGACAAGTTGGCAAGTTCTGCACCATTCATACAAATTAGGAGGCACTGCTTATCTAATTAAGCAATTCTAATTTAATCTTATGTGGATGGTGCAACATATTGTAGATGAAAATTTTGATACAATAACAAAAGTGCGCCATAAAATGGACCACCATCAATAAGTGCTTAGCTTTCAGACATGACTTCCTGCCAGAGATAAGAGTTTTCAAGGTAAATAGTTGGCTCATGATTGATCCATGGAGCTAAAATAAGAAATGAACTTTCTTTCTTTATCTTTTTTCCTTCTTCTGTAACTTAAGCGATTTATGTGCACTAGAAGAAAAAATGGCAAACTACAGGTCAAGTTGTAAGCTTAATAACAAAAGCGTACCATATAAAAGAAGACCATCAGAGATGTACCAGAACAAATTTGTTGCCAATCGGAATCCATAGATACTTTGTATAGACCAATCGAGTTACATATCAATTGAAACCGTGGAAAACCAACAGGAAGCTGATATACATAAAGTAGGCAAATGCTAAAGCCAGCATATGACCAGAGCGGCTTCCACCACCTTCAAGTAAAGTATGAGAATATAAGCTTTGATGCGAAACTGAAAGACAAAAACTTAATCTGCAGGTGTTTCATTGGCCAGATTATCTATTTTGAAAGGAAAACATAATTTGTTACTCCTGAAAGGATGAAATACCTGAACAGACCTAAAAAGTTGCTTGTTAGAGACCAATCAACAAGACCAACACAGCTGCAAATGAAAAACGGCAAAGACAGCCAAGAAGGATTGCTGATCCCAGAAACCAACTGAATGGCAGGCAGCAAGAGGCAGGAAGCTAACCGAAGACGATAACCTTACAATTGCGAAAAGGGAGAAGGGGGGAAGCTCATTAATCAAGAGATGACAACATGATGCAATATTGAATACTGTACTTATTTCACCCCTAAATAAATAAAAAGGAAAGTTGTACATCTTACAAACATCTAAACAAATATCTGATGAATTACCAGCATAGTATAAGCCTTTACAATTTTTATACACAAAATATTTGAATTGGAACAATTTTATTCACAAATGATACAGATACTCTGTATATTCAGTTGCAGTGAATTGCCCCCAAAAAGACACTCATTGTTGGTGAGGATCAATCTCTAATATTTTACAAGTGAGAAAGCTTATATATTAGTACCTATCAAACTATTCCAGAGGGATAAAATTATATGTTACAACTCTTTGTATACACGACCATGCATGAGTCTACAATACCATTACTTTTTTTTCCTTTTTTCAAACAAAGAAAACCGAAGAGAACTAACTCAGAATAGTTCTGATTGATGTGTCTCCACTTGCAAGTTTGGAGGGCAGCTACATTTTCAATTTAATGCATGCTAGCTTTCCTACCTCAACAACATGAACATATAGAAATATTAGGGTGTTTTTTTTTTTATAAATATTGAAGAAGCCAAACACAGTTAACTTGGCCGAACCTATTTCATTAACAATTGACGACAAGTAACCCCAGAAAGAATCTTGAAAACCCCAGAAAGAGCCTCCAATTTCTATAAAGCCAAATTTGTTCCTGTTGATCTCAATGAAAGCAGCAAATCCGACTAATACTTCTACAACCAGGAAATAGATAACTCTGGGAGATCTCCATGAGTGAAACCTGCAAAATCATACAAACCTGAATAATATTTCCAGAAATTTTGCAACTCTTTTTGAGTTTAAATAGAACTATTGAAAGCAAGAAAAATTAACAGTATATCAAGAAATAAAATTCTAACAGAACTGCACACAAGCTATGAAACTTGTTAGAGAAGGTCCCGGAGCGAAGTAGAAGACAATATCCTTCTTTTTTTCGCATAAGAAACAGATAAAGTTTTATTAAAAAAGACAAGTACAAAAGGACGAGAGGTTTCTAACAAGCATATAGGCTACATCACAACACTCCAATCTCTAGCAACATCTGATACAGAGAAGGTTTTCAATATTTATGGAAAGAAACCCACCACGCTACTCTAAACTTAACTTTTCCCCACACTTCCTCTAATGTTTCATCACTATCTTCAAGTATTTTTCTGTTTCTTTCCAGCCATAATGCAAGGAAAATGACCAGTAGATGACAATATGCTTTCCACTTCATTATACTTATACACTGGACAACTTTTTCAGAGGTAAACATTTACTCCAGCACAGAAAATATAGCATTACTATAACAACATTGACAAAAAAAAATTCAGGATCTTATGTTGAAGCATAGGTTAGACACTTATCTTATCATTTTTATCAGATGCAGAGTTTAAACAAAAATCTACCTCTTTTTGGGATAGCATTGGATCTTATACTACTTTGGTCAACAGTGTGTAAGTAACCATGTTTAAATCCAATTTTCATTAATATTAGAGTATGGATGATTTAATCTTACTGTCAAACTGCGATAAAAGGTGATTGATCAGCCCTTCCCCCCCAACCCCAACCCCCACCACATGTTAAAAACAACTTCATGTGTTCATGCTGCTGACCATATATCACTGAAGATCGGAGAGCTTGATGAATTGAAATAGAAATCTTACTTCATAAGTCCAAGTAGCTTAATCCAACTAGCATCCGCAGCAATCCATTGCGAACCCAGAGAAGCACATAGGGTAAGAAAAATCACTTGCAAAATGATCACAAGTGCCGAGTATATCATAACAAACCACAAAGATAAAACCCTTCCTCTGAGTCGAAATCCTTCTGCAAGAGAAGGCCAATTGGGGAAAAACATACATTTACAAGGAAATCATTTGGCGAGTCAAATGATTGCAATAGATAAGAGCAAATTAAGCAGATACATCATTTCAACAAATGATCTAAAAAAGCATCCTTATTCAAGTTCAAAACCAAAACACCTACCTCTTTTAGGGGAAGTAAACCGCAAAAGAAGAGAAGCACCCAGATTAATGAAAGAAATCAAACTCCAATTCAGTAAACCACCTGCAAAATATAAAATAATTTTAATTAAGAACAGTGTAATAAAAAATAAAATAGCTTATGTGATACCACGGTAAAACATACAAACATAATATCATGCAGAAGTAGAGCAACAAGTGTACGATGCATTTTCTTAAAATCTAAACCATTGTATCACCTCAGAGTGATCCTGAAGTTATATTTCTGGGATTATGAAATTTCTTTAGTCTTGCAAAGATGTCAATAATTTAATCTTCACTTTTCAAATCCTTATTTCGTCACCCCAATATATCAAATCCCTATTATATCAAGAACAAAAAAAACATATCTGAGGCACGGCATTGTGCCTCTCATATTCTCTCCAAATATCAAGGGCTATTATTAGTTTAAGCAATGCATATATACAACTCGAATAACGCTTAAATTTTGACGTGGCGTGCTTTTAGCAATAACAAGGCATTGAAGCAAAAAACTCGATTATTCACCTGCAAAAAGCAACAATGGCAATACAAATCCACCCAAGATACTCCCCATCGTCGCCTCTTTCTACAATTCAATCTCATATCTTCTCCGAAATCGTGACACGGACTCTTCCATTGTATCGAGAAACTAAGGAGGGAAAATCAAAGGAACCCGACTGATCAACAAATGGGAATTTATAGAAACATCGAGAATTCATGCCGGTGTAACATCAACGAGCTATTTCCATTCATTCAATCACGATATAAGAAGACTACTTAAACCAGTTGATCAAAATTTATAGAAAATGCATGGTGAAAATTGAAAACAAAAAATCCAGCTACATAGAGTGTGATCTGAAGCGAGAAAAAACTATAAATCCATTGATTATGGGAGCCATTATTACATTCTATATATACGTATTACATACATATATGTGTATATGAACGTTAAAATCGGAGTATATTCTTGCCCGTTATGGCAACAGAGTTTTGCACTGTTCACATCGCCTTCCTCAATGGGTATTCTTGTGATTTGGCGGTATTCAGCCTAATAGCCCGATTGTGGAACTTTGGGCCTAAAGGAGTATTTTGGAAAATACTTAATGTCTGCCAAAATAAAGAACTTTTTAGATCAATAATTCAAAATAATAATTAAAATTTCAGAATGGTTGTAAGTATTATTAAGTTTAATCAATTATGTATTAATTATGAAAATATACTTAAATAAAAGAAATTATATTTTTCCCCACCAAGTATTCAAATAAATGTTCATAACAACCGCTTTTCTAAAATAAAAGTTTTAAATAATCCAAAATAAAACCAAATAAGAGCTTGGTTTGTGGGCTGCAAACTAGGGAGGATCACAAAATTTGATAAGCCCATTGCACCGCACTGTACTCAGATTTTTTAAATACGGGGAAAATTGCAATTTTTTAAAGTTATTAAATTTTGTTAAAATTTTTTATAGTAGATTTCTATGTTATTATAATGATATATTAATGAATTTAATTTTTTTCACGAATTTGTAAGAGCTATGATGATATTTTTCTTTAAATGTATTGTTAAAACCACTTTTCCTATAAAGTGATTCACACATAATTTTTTTGATGCTTACCATGTACGTGAACACACTATTAAATATTAACTTAAATAAGTCAATCTAAATTTTGAAAAAATATTCAAAAAAATAAGGAAATTCCCAGTTCCTCTATTTAGGGAAATCATAATTTTCGTTGAAATTTTTACTCTTGATTCATTACAATTAGAATGATGTATTATTGATTCCTTTCATTATTATAATGATATCATCACGATTTTAATGTAGTTTGCACATAGTTGCAAGAGCCATGATGCATTTTTTCAAAAACCAAGAAACGTGAAACTTTGAGGTTAAATTGTTTTACACGTGAAATGGTTCACATAATACTTCTTTTTTATACTTACATTCTATAGAAAAAAAGTATTAAATATCAACTTCAAAAACCAATCTATTTGTAATTTTAATATTTATTAAATTTAAAAATAGTCAGTTTTTTTCCATATAGTGGTGAACTCGTAATTTTTTTAATATTTTAATTTTTTGTTGAATTTTTTACTTACATTATTGTAATAATAGTGTCTCAATTTTAATGTATTTTGTGCAAAGCTGTGAGAATTATAATGCATTTTGTCAAAAATATAAAATATTAACGTTAATTTGTTTTACGCATGGAATTATTCACAATTTTATTTTTAAGCTTACCTGATATAGAAATTGAGCATTACATGATTAACTTCAAAGCCAAACTAGTCTTACCCTACAATTTGATGAAATATTCGAAATTTTAGCAAATAATTAGTTTTTTTCATCTGGAGGCTAAATTGTAATTTTTTATTTTTTTAAATTTTTGTTGAAATTTTTACAGTACAATCTTTGCTTGCTCTTTGGGCTGATTTTTATAGGTGTGGCCGTGTGGCATGTTCTTGTTATCAAAAAACAACCCAGTTGTATTTTTATAATATATATATATATATAACAAAAAAATACACAAAAATAACAAACTCACATATAATAATAATATTTCATAATATACTGCATAGTAGTATGTACATTAATTCATAATATTTCAAATATATGCACTTTATTATAATAGAAAGAGTCAATCGATGATTAACGATGTCAGTACTGCATAGTAGTATGTACATCATATATCTAGACCAAAAGATGTTCCTATTTACTCCAAAACGTCGTTAAGTTAGTAGTCCAAAATTTTAATAGACTCCTCCTTTCCCTTTCCTCATATTAAACTGGATTAGTGTGAGATTACATATCACCTTCTTCAATAACATCTTCATCATACTCACTACCTGTTTCTTGATCCTTCTCATTAGCCATGTTACAATTAGGGCATTCAAGCACTACATTCACAGTGCTGGTGGAAATTCAGTATAGGGCCATTCTCAGAATAGATTAGAGCATAATTCTCGATAGTTTGATCTCATGTTCATAATGATATGGATGTATTGCCACCATTTGTTGGTATAGATTTGCAGATACAGGTACCCAATCCACTTGAATGGTTTCCATCAGCCATTCACTTGCAACGAAGTCCGGAATAGGGTGCCCTAGTAGATTCAATTCCCTCCAAATGATAACCATTTTAGCAATGTGAACCTATACATCCTTATTCTCATTCTCATGTTATATAGACATCGCACGCCTAAATTCGTAAATGGCTCCAAAATTATTTTGTGCAATTCAAGGACTTTTCAGGGGGTCGTCCATCCTAGTACTATTCTTGTCTAAGTATGCTTCACTTGGAGTTCTTATGGGATCTAGTGCATTTGTGTTATGATTGCACCATTTTCTTATATTGATGCAATGCACGAGCCTGGAATTAATGCCACGCTTCAAACACGAGTAAATTTTGGCTCGGTTGGAGTTATGCAGACCACAACAAATGCAAGTGAATCTTTGTAAGCCCGACGGTGTGGACAATAGGGGAACTTCGTTGGGCTAAAATGTTTAGGCCAAATTCACATGTTCAGCATCTGATCCGGTCCTTTCGTCCAAAAATGTGTTTCATCTCGACACAATTGCACTTTTGGGCCTGCCAGGGACCTACAGGTGACTTATGTGCTCTGAAGACTGAATTTTACATTGTATATTGTAAGAAAGGCAAATGTTAATGTAACATCAAATTAAAAAACAAATTAGAGGAGGGGCAGCGAAATTAAGTGGGGCAACATGAAGGCTTAGCAGGGGTCAACAATCTCAGTACTACTTTTGCCCTAACATGTTTAACTTTAGAGTTCTTATGGGATTCAGGACATTTGTGTTTGTTTGATCTAACCCAATATGTAGTGAGCAGTTCATCCTCTTATACTAATACAATGGTGAGTTGGAGTTACACAGGCCACAATATATGCACATGAAACTTTTTTGGAGCCAAACATCGTGGACAAAGGCAACCCCATTGGAGCCAATTTTAAAGGCCAAATTTTGATGTTTGGCATACAATTCAACCCTTTTCATACACAAATATGTTATAACCAGGTAAAAGAATAATTTCCTTGTCCGTTTCTTTCATTGCTCATCAATATTTATACAATTTACATGGAGTAATTCAGCCATAATTCTAGGCTACAAACTAGGCAATAGACTAGGAAACAATAAACATATCCTACAAACTAGGAAACAATATATACACTTGACTAAGATAATTATATACATAATTATCTTACCACAATAGACTAGGAAATAATAAACATATCCTACAAACTAGGAAACGATATATATACACTTGACTAAGATAATTATATACATAATTATCTTAACACAATAGACTAGGAAACAATAAACATATCCTACAAACTAGGAAATGATAACACACCCCCGTAGTCAAAGCGGGAGGGCCACGGACGCTGAGACTATCCCGAAAATCTTCAAACAATATACGTGGAAGTCCTTTAGTAAAAATGTCCGCTATTTGATGCCGAGATGGAACATGAAGCACTCGGACATCACCACGCGCAACCTTCTCCCTAACAAAGAGTATATCCATCTCGATGTGTTTGGTTCGTTGATGATGCACTGGATTACCCGAGAGATAGATGGCGCTTACATTGTCACAGTACACTAAAGTCGCCTTCTTTAGTGGACAACGCAACTCGAATAGCAAGTTTCGAAGCCAGCAAGATTCGGACACCACATTTGCTACTCCCCTATATTCAGCTTCGGCACTTGACTTGGAGAGTGTAGCTTGGCGTTTTGAAGACCAAGATACCAAATTATCCCCTAAATAAACACAATATCCCGATGTAGAACGCCTTGTATCGGGGCACCCTCCCCAATCCGCATCGGTGTAGGAGATAAGAGACAAGGTAGATGATGGATATAAATGCAACCCATGATCCTTAGTACCTTGAACATATCGAATTATTCGCTTAAGAGCAGCCATATGACAGTCCTTTGGGTCGTGCATATGTAAACATACCTGCTGGACTGCGTATGATATGTCGGACCTCGTGAACGTCAGATATTGCAATGTCCCTGCCAGGCTGCGGTAGTGAGTCGGGTTAGCATATGGAGTGCCCGATGCACCTACTTTCGGCTTGGTATTAACCGGTGTGGCTGATGGTTTACAAGCCGACATACCTGCTCTCTCAATTATGTCCTCAGCATACTTGCGTTGTGAAAGAAAGAGACCCCCTTTGTGTCAAGTCACAGCGATGCCAAGAAAATAATTTAAAGGACCTAAATCCTTCATTGCAAATTCGAAGCCAAGAAGAGACATAATAGAACATCGGAGAGCATGAGACGAAGCTGTCAAAATTATATCATCCACATACAATAAAAGATATGCCATTTGTGACCCCGAATGATAGATGAATAAAGAATTGTCAGACTTGCTGTTAGTAAAACCAATGGAAAACACATAATCAGCAAACCTGTTGTACCATGCCCGGGGTGCTTGCTTAAGACCATATAATGACTTACGCAACAAACACACATAATCTGGTTTAGTGTGATCACGGAAACCGAGAGGTTGATGCATATACATTATCTCATTAAGCTCACCATGTAAGAATGCATTATTGGCATCAAGTTGATGAATCGGCCAAGCCTTAGATAAAGCAAGGCTAAGAACAGTTCGAATGGTCGCTGGCTTGACCACCGGACTAAAAGTTTCTCCACAATCTATGCCAACCTGCTGAGTTTTGCCATCACCTACAAGACGGGCTTTATGCCTCTCAAAATCACCGTTAGACTTCACTTTATGAGTAAAAATCCACATAGAACAAATGACATTAACATCAGGTAGACGGGGCACCAACTCCCACGTCTTATTTTTAATAAGAGCATTATATTCATCATCCATAGCCATTTTTCAATTTGGATCACGAAGAGCATCAATTGGGTTACGAGGAATAGGAGATTTCGTAACTTTAGAAATTGTAGCAACATTGCAATATTTTTTATTTGGCTTAAAAATGCCATGTTGGCTTCGTGTGACCATTTTTGGAATAGGAGTAGGCTGGGAAGGATGTGAGATAGTGGGCTGGGGAGGTTGTTAGGCCGTGGATGTCACCGAACTGGGTGATGGAAGCTCAGGTGTTGGGTCCTTGAGCTGGGTTGGAGTAGCAGAAGAGGGAGAGTGATGTTGAGGGGAAGAAACATCCTCACCCATGTGAGGTTGGGCCGTGGGAATGGGCCTAGATGGAGTGGAAGTCTGCACAAGATGAATGAGAGAAGGAGAGAGGCCTTCATCCCAAAAATCATAGGCAGTAGAAGAAGGAGAATGTAGCTTGGCAAAGGGAAACACGGTTTCATCAAAAAGCACATGTCGGCATATGATTATTTTATTTGATGACAAGTTATAACACTTATATCCTCTATGATTAGGAGGGAATCCCAAAAACACACAAGGGGTGGAACGTGGTTGGAGCTTATGTATCGTGGTGGAAGGAATAAGAGGATAGCAAAGACACCCAAAAACCCGTAAGTGAGAGTATGACGGTTCCCGACGATAGAGGACATGAACAGGAGACTTGTTCCCTAACAGCTTGCTAGGAATAATGTTATGCAAATAAGTGGCCATTTGTAAGGCATGATGCCAAAAGGAAGGTGGTAGAGATGCATGAGCAAGAAGAGTGTGAGTGATATTATTTAGAGATCGTAGTTTTCTCTCGGCTTTTCCATTTTGTGATGAAGTATGGGGACAAGAGAGACGGAAAGACAACCCATTAGACTCACAAAATGCCCAAAAAGAACTATTATCATACTCCCTCCCATTGTCACATTGGACATTCTTAAGTGGTCGCTCAAATTGTGTTCGAATATGAGATTGAAAAGGTAAAAATGTATCAAAGACATCAAATTTTTTAGCTAAAGGAAAAGTCCACACAAATTTCGAGAAATTATCCAAAATGAGCATATAATAACGATGTCCCGAAGAACTTAAAACGGGAGAAGTCCAAAGATCACTATGCACTATATCAAAAGGTAAAGAAGTAGATGACATAGAAGAATAAAATGGCAACTTAATGTGTTTCCCAAATACACAAGAACGACAAATACTAGAACTTGAAGTACGAGTACATTCAATACTTTTATTACTACGAAGAGTAGCTAAAATAGATGACCCGGGATGACCCAAACGATCATGCCAAAGAGAGGGAGCTAAAGCTGCAAAACTCGAAGGAGTAGAAAGATTGGTGGAAGTGGTGTTGGTGAGAGGATAGAGATCACCCGTGCTATTACATCTCATTATTGGCATCCCCGTCCGATAATCCTTCACAAAGAAACCATAGGGGTCAAACTCAACAGTCACATTATTATCTAAGGTAAATTTGCAAACTGAAATAAAAAAAATTATGAGTTTGGGAGCATGAAGGACATTATTGAAAGATAAAGGAGGATGTGGGGATGAGAGTGTAACACGACCACAACCAAGAATAGGAATAGTATGACCACTTCCAACAACAATATTATTAGGATGATTGCTCAAATTAAAATAAGACGAGAGATTACCCTTGGAGGATGTCATGTGAGAAGTGGCTCCGGTGTCCATGTACCACGAAGGATCGGGTTGGCTCAAAGTCATAGTATGCATTGCCGACTCAATATCCGTGGGAGTGTACTGTACGGACTGATTGGATGCGGCATAGGCTTGTTGAGGACGCGGACCCAAAATACCGGACTGCCTTGCTGGGCCTTGAGGACGAGCCCACCCTTGGTTGGGGTACGGGCATGGAGGAGCAGCCCTGTGAACTGCGGCCACTGTGGCTGTTGCTGCCATTTGGGTGGCGGGGACTGCCACTGCGGCTGCTGCTGCTGGGTAGAGCCACCCTGGACACCACAACTGCCCCCGAATTTTCCACCTTTGCCACCGGATTTTCCTCCCTTACCACCGCCCTGTTTTCAGCCACCAGAATTCTTTTGTGGATTTTTTCAGCCACGAGAACCACCAAACGTGTCATACCCATCATCAGAATCCCGAGAAGTAACCACCATTGCCGACACCAAACTGGTTGCTGCCTGTTTAGCGAGCCCCGCCTCCTCAAGCGTGAGTATTGATCGAGCCTGGTAAAACAGAGGGAGTGGTGAACTCTGTCGGATAAGGGTACCAACACCCTTATAAGGTTCGGTGAGACCCGAAACCAACTGAAGGACCAATTGATTATTATCGACCGGTGCTCCAACATTTCACAATTGATCGGAAAGACCCTTGAGCCTTTGACAGTAAGCCGATGCATTGGGAAAATCCTCCATTTTTGTAGTGGAGAATTCTTGTTCTAGAGTTACGGCACGAGAGTTTTGGTTGTCTTGGAAGATGTCACGCAACCTATCCCAAGCCTCCATGGCCGTAGCGTCGGGTTCGATAATGGTCTGCAAAAGATCATTGGAAATTGTGGAATAAATCCAAGAGATCACGGCTGCATCCAAAGTAGACCATAACTCCTTCTCCTCATCAGTGAGAGGAGCCTTTTCCTTCCCCTTATCCTTAGACTTAGGAGGAATATATGATCCAGAACCCCCTTAGAACGAGCGTGAAGTTTGAAGAGTTCCGCCCAAGTAGAATATTGTGAGTTTTCGAATTCAAGAACAATCGGGATGGTGTTCTTGATATTCGTCACAGTGAGTGCGGGGTGAAACGAGGACTTTGATTCCCCCATTGAAAGAAGCAGAGAAGAGGTAGAGAAAGAGAAAGATGGGCGGAAACGAGAGCTAGGGTGCAGTGGAAGAAAGTTGCCCTAGTGCTCTGATACCATAAAAGAATATTTTCCGTGTTCGTTTCCTTCATTGCTCATCAATATTTATACAATTTACATGGAGTAATTCAGCCATAATTCTAGGCTACAAACTAGGCAATAGACTAGGAAACAATAAACATATCCTACAAACTAGGAAACAATATATATACTTGACCAAGATAATTATATACATAATTATCTTACCACAATAGACTAGGAAACAATAAACATATCCTACAAACTAGGAAACGATATATATACACTTGACTAAGATAATTATATACATAATTATCTTAACACAATAGACTAGGAAATAATAAACATATCCTACAAATTAGGAAACGATATATACACTTGACTAAGATAATTTATATACATAATTATCTTAACACCAGGCCCAATAACACTTTTGGCAACGTTGAGGGCTCACTAGTCGTTCATATGCTCCAAAAGCTAACTTTTGCATTATTCTACGTATAATAGCTAAAATTAAAATATAAAAAAATAAGTAAAAGAACAAAACGAGAACTTCCCAAAGGGTCATCCATTTTGGTATTATTCTCGTTCAATCATGGTTAACTTTGAAGTTCTTACGGAATCCAATGCATTTATGATCACACCCAAAATGTAATGAGTGGTTAATTATGTTATGCTAATGCTATGGATGTTAGTGGAAGCCATTGCGCTTTGAACACGTGTACTTTCAGCTTGGTTGGAGTTATGAGAGTCAATTCATATACATATAAAGCTCTTTTGGAGTCTGACGATGTGGCTAATAGGGCAACCCCATTGCAACCAATTTTAGAGGCCTAATTTAGATTTTTAGCATTCGCTCAAGCCGTTTCTGTCTGCAAATGCAATTGAATCTGGCTCAATTGCACTTCTAGGACCCAGTGAGGGACCCATTGGTCAAGTCTAAAGGTTGAATTTTGCATTAGACCCCATAAAAAGAGACAAATATAATGAAAACATTGAACTAAAAGAAAATAAAGGAAGCAATGTGACAAAAAATAATGCAACATGAGGACTTCGTAAGGGTTCATACATAATTATACTACTCTCGACTAAGTATGCTTAATTTTTTAGTTCTATAGGGACCTGATGCATTTGTGCTAGTATGATCACAGCTAACATGTAGTGAGCGATTAATTATCTCATATTGATGCGATGAACACTCCTGGAAGAAGCCACACTTCAAACGCACATATTTCAACCCTTATAGAGTTAGCTAAAATATATGCACACAAAGCTCTTTCGGATCCTGAGAATGTGGATAATAGGGAACCCATTTGGCCCAATTTTAGAGGCCAAATCTAGATATGTGGCATCTCTTCCAATGCTTTTCGCCTACAAATATGTTTTAGCTTGACCCAATTGTACTTTCAGGCCCCAGTAAGGGATCCACTGGTTGCTCATGCACTCCAAAGATCAACTGTTGGATTATATTCAGTAAGAGCTGGATTTTTTTTTAAAACATAGAATTAACTGAAAAATAGAGGAGAAACGACGAAAAATAGATGTGTAACATGATGAACTTCCCAAGGGATCTCATCCTAGTACTACTCTCGTCTGAGACTTTGGAGTTCTTATGAGAAACATTCAACAAAAATGGAAATATTTTGTTGATGCTAACACTCAACTGAGACATAATTTTATAGGGCAAAATGATTTTTTGAATATTCTTTGAAATTTCTACAGTAGAATTCTTATATTATTATAAAGACATTGTCATGATTAATGTATTTTGCAGGAAGTTGCAAAAGTTATGATGTTTTTTTGTTAAAAAAAAAAAGTGAAATTTTTACTTTAAAATATTTTACATGTGAAGTGATTCACACAATTTATTTTTTATGTTTATATTCGAAAAAATAGCATTAAATATTAACTTCAATAAGTCAATCTATTTGCAATTTAAATTTAGATTAAATATTTAAAGAATTTTGAAAATACTCAGTTTTTTTTTTTTTTTCATATACTGGCAAATCTGTAATTTTTTAGTTTTTTTAATTTGTGTTGATTTTTTTTACAATAGATTCATTAAATTATTATACTCATATATTCACAAAGTTATAATAGTTATGATACATTTGTTCCCATATAAAAATTCTACGTTAAATTCTTTTATGCATGAAGTGATTGACACAACAAAAATGTACGCTTACATTCAATAAAAATAAAGCACTTTATGTTAGCTTCAATAAGATATTCTAGTTGTAATCAAAATTTTGATAAAATAATAAATATTTTAGTGAATACTCTTTTTCTACATAGTGCAATAATTGTGAGTTTTTAATTTAATTTCTAATTTTTGTTGAAGTATTTACATTATTATAAGGATATATTTAAAATTTTGATATATGTTGCACACAGTTGTAAATTTATGGTTCATTCTGCATTAAAAAATGTGAAATTTTGACATTAAATTGTTTTACATGTGATTTACACAATTTTTTTATGCTTGTATTCTACATAAACAAAATATTATATATTAACCTCAATAAATCAATATATTATAATTTAATTAATTTGAAATATTAAAAAATTAGCAAATATTCTGTTTTTTCTTATAGTAGTAAAATTGTAATTTTTTAAAACTTTAAATTTGTGTTGAAATTTTATTGTAGTTTCCTTATTATTATAATGACATCATGATTTTAATGTATTTTGCACAAAATTATATAGCGTGATTGGTATAAATGAATGGAATAATGCATGAATGAAATAAATTTAGAAATGGAAGATGATGGGTATGTTAAAGAAATGACATAAAATATTATATTAAAGTATATAAATAAATTTATTAGTAATTATTAAAATGTATATAGTCATTCTATGATTATAATGATTAATGATATTTTTAAATTAATAATATTTCTTATTAATCAATTATAATAATGACTTTTTTTAATAATAAATATTATTAATTATTATAATCATAGAAAAATTATTATATTTTTTACAATATTTTGTAATTATTTTATTTTATTAATAAATTTTTATTGATTATTACTATTAAATCAATAATTATTATTTATCAATTATAATAATTACTATTTTGATGAGCACTTATTAATTATCTTAATCATATAATATTTGTTATATTACTAAGAATATTTTTCTCCTTATATTATATTAATAATAATAGTAAAGGAATTACTATATTATTATCAACGTTTTTAAAATTATTTTATATTAATCATATTTATTATATTGTTACTTTTATTATTAATATTTTAAAATAATTATTAATTTTAATAATGTATTAAATTAATAATTTTTATTATCAATCAATTATAATAATTACTCATTAATAAAGATTGTTGAATATTATAATCCTAGAATAATTATTATATTATTTGTAATATTTTTTATTATTTTTTAATAATGAATAATAATAATAATAATTATTATTATTATTTATTATTATTATTATTATTATTATTATTATTTTTATTATTGTTGTTGTTATTATTATTATTATTATTATTATTATTATTATTATTATTATTCCAAACTGTACATTCCAAATTGTAAAGAATAGCTGATACCATGGGGTGTGAAAGAAATGACTAATCTCATTGATGTGGGAGTAGAGATTCTTTTGGGAATTATGATTTCCAACATAAAATTATACTGGTTATAAGAATTGGAATGAACATGGAAGTAGCCATTTCATTACCACCTCATTTTTCATACTAATCATGTTGTAAGAGTTATAATATATTTTCATAAAAAATGTGAAGTTTCTACTTTATATTGGTTTACAGGTGAATTGACTCACACAATATATTTTATGCATCTAGACAGAGTATCAAATTTTAACTTAAATAAGTAAATCTATTTGTAATCTAAATTTCTATGGAATACTTATAAAATTAGTAGATAATAATTATTTTATCCATATAAAAGCAAAATTGTAATTTTTAATTTTTTTTTTTCAATTTTTGGATCAGACGCTTAATATTGTTATAACGATATCTTTACGGTATGAATGTATTTTGCATGAATTTGTAAGAATTATAGTGTTTTTTCTTTCAAAAAGTGAAAAGTTGATGTTAAATTGTATTATATGTAAAGTGAATCATGCAATATATTGGGATGCATGTACTTTACATAAACATAACAATAAATATTAATTTAAATAAATAATTTATTTATACAAAAAATTATATGGGGTAACTTTATCATAAGCTAGTTGAAGACCCGTGCATTGTAAACTTTTACTAAACATAGTAATTATATTTTAAAATTATTTGAAAATAATTCATTTATGTATTACACACACACAACAATAGGACAATAATACAATGTGTCTCCCTCTTTAAGTCAACTTCATCAAAAGTTAAGTAGAAAAAGTTAGAATTTATATCCAAATAAACTTTATTTTCCATCTTGGCTTTTTATAAATAAAATAAAATAAAAAACTAACATTGACTGACAATCTAGGAGGAATATTTATTGTTGTGCAAATATTTATATTCAAAAAGCATTCACTATAAAGAGAATCAAATAAGAGAGCTACCTCAACAACTGAAAAGATAAACATGTCCAATAATTGCATTGCCCAAACTAGCTAAGAGGAACTTACCGTGTGCATTCAAATTGTTGCATTCATGCCAACCTATCATAAACTAATTCTGATTTTTGTTGGTACATAAAAAGAAGAAAATAAAAAGTTTAGGAACTAGCAATTTCACACAAAAAAAAAAAAAAAAAAAAAAAAAAAACTGAATGAAAATAGATGTATAATTACAATATATTTAGGATACCCCTATGAGGTTAAAGACATGATAAAGGCATTGATGGGAATTACGAGAGTTACATTAATAATTAAAATGAAAAAACACGCAAAAAATTAATTTAAATAATTGTATTGTCCAACCCAACCGACAGAAAAGGTACTTTATGCATTCATGCCAACTTATTAGAAATTAATTATAATTTCTAGTGGTGCACAAAAAGAAAAAAAAAATAGAAGGTTTAAGAGCTAGCAATTTCATACAAAAAAATTGAAGCCCACCTGTTGAAGGCTGTCGCCTTTGTTATTCATCACGTCGTACTTTGCTGATGATTGCATTTGATTCTAGGTGGAATGAAGAGAGACATTATATCTCCAACTTTTAACATAACAGAATTTTGGGGTCCAAAAGTTTCCATTTTTCTAACTTTCCTATATTCCGGCCCTAACCCTTCTTTATTTTTTAATTGGAATTGTTTTCTCACTCTTTTTTTTATATTTATTATTCATTATTATTAAAAATTCATCGCAGCTCATGAAAAAGAATAAAATGTAATGTAGTAAACCTTGAGAGCACGAACTATGGTGGTGGTTGTCCACTATGCTGGTGCATGATTGCATTTGAATGTTTGTGGGACAAAAAGAGAGATATTATATCTCCAGTTTTTTACATTGCAGCATTTGGAAGTCTCCAACAATTTCTATTTGTTTTAACTTCCCCATTATTCTAATCCTAATCCTTCTTTATTTCTTAATTGAAATATTTCTCTTTTTTGTTTTTTAATATTCATTATTATTAGGAACAGCTCGTGAAGAAAAAAAACCTAATATCCGTATGAATTCTGCTCTTAAATATATAGATTTGTAAGAGTTACGTTTCGATTTGATTTTTGTTTCTAACGTTGTTTTCTCCCTCCCGCCCAGCATTACGACGTCGTACGAAGAAGAATGGCGGTTCTAAGTGGTACCCGCGGAACTCTCTCTCACCTCACAGAGGTTATCAATCAACCAGCGTTCAACATGAGCGCTCTTGCCTCAGTCTCTCTCTGCAACGCTCGAATTTCAAGATTTCACCCATCGTTGTTTCCGCATCTCAGAAATTGTACAATCAAGACCCAGTCCCCAATCAGATTCTTCAGAATACGAGCGAGTTCAAATGAGCTAGAGACAAAAACAGAACATGGGTCTGAAGAAGATCTCCGAGAACACGAGGAGGAGAGCAAAACTCCGAGTGGGCCGTCATCGGCTGCTCCGCCACTAGACAAAGATCTCAAAAAGGCGAGTTCTTTCTCTGTCTTATGTTGTCATTTGTCCCTTTTGTGTTTTTTTTTTTATTGGTGAAGAACATATTTAGGATAGGAGAGACAGGGGGGAATGGCTGGATATTTTGTTTGATTCAGTGTGTGAATTGTGCAAGAAAATATGAAGTTGAAGAAAGGTAAATTAATCTTGAAAAAATGCAAATATTATTCATGGGAATTTGTTCAGAATTTTTGAGCTACAAATTGGATTATCTAAAAAAAAAGTACATTTTTTACAGGAACAGGCAATGATTGAATAATATATTTCATGATATATTGAAAATGATCGGTCAGATATTGCCCTGTGCTATTACATATCATTGCGCTTCATTCTTTCAGAGATTGTAAGTGCATATAATCTCTCTATAGGTTGATTGATTCTAGGACTTCTGTTGGTGGTACTGTGTAAAATTGTAGTATAGAGTATTATTTTAATCATCCATTCCACCATTGAGGACTAGCACAAAATTTGTGATTCTTAGAAGAAATTTACTTGCAAAAGTTACGGATATGCAAATGCGAGTGTTTTTGGCGAGTGCTAAAACTAAACTTTGATGAGCATACCTGTAGCTTCTAGGGGTTACCTATAGTAGCAGTCACATCACTACCATCTTGCTTATTTTTCAACTCACATTTCTTCTATTTTGTATGCCGATGGCTGGTTCTCGTTCATATTCTTTTGGCACTATACACATGATGAATGTCGTCTGTTAGATTATATTTTCCTATTTCACATGGTTTTACTTGATGGATGCCTTTCTTACATGGGGGTTTCAACCAATTATTAGTACGATTTTATGTAAGTTCCTAAAGGTAAAACATAACCACCTAAAATTGGACCAGGAGAGAGCTTGTCTCTGTGATCATAAAATTCCCTACAGCATTTTCGTTTCCATTACCATGAGAACTAAACTCTTCCATTTGGAATGATCCTGACTGAAATATATATGTTTATGTGATTTATTTTTTTCCTCGACAATTTATATCACATATGGAGACTAATGGGCATGTAGACAGAATTTTGCTTCTCCTTTTGAGGGATCTATGCATTTCTTTTCTTTTTAATTTTCTGGTATGCATTACTCTCCACAGGTGGTACAAAAGACTGCTGCAACTTTTGCACCAAGGGCTTCCACTGCGACCAAGAACCCCGCTGTACCAGGAACTGTTTTGTATACTGTTTTTGAGGTGCAAGGATATATCTCACTGTTATTGGGAGGAGCACTCTCTTTCAATCTCATATTTCCATCAAACGAACCTGACATATGGAGACTAATGGGCATGTGGTCAATATGGATGTTCAGTAAGCAATTCTTCACTTCTAATGAAAATTTCACTTTAATTTCAACCTTTTACGAAACCACACAGCTGATATGGTAGTTTTTATCTTTTAGGTACATGTGGTTTTGTAGCTCAGATTTTCTTTGGAGTTCTTCGATTTAGTTAGGGAATATGACCGTTACAAATAGGAAAAAATATACTAGAGAGATATTATTTTGGTTTTTTACATTTGTCATCTGAGCATGATATATATATATATATATGTATATATATATATTAATGGTTTAATAGTTTACCACCTGAACTCTTGTTTTTCACACTTTACACCTCATAGTCGACGCTGGTGGAATATCCGTCAGGATCTATGTCCACACCACATGAGATTTTAAATGGTATGTTTTATGACAGTTGGGATTTTACACTATATCATCTCATGTGAAATATCCAGATAGAAGATTCCTTCCACCAATGTATTGTTAACACTGTAAAAAGCTTGAAGTTCAGGTGGTAAAATTTAACCAAAAACAGGGGCAAGTAACAAGACCTACTATCTTTATATCATTTTGCTCTATTTGCCATCCTTTTAATTTCTGAAAGGAAGTGTGTCGTTTTGGATGGAAGATTCCTTCCAGCGATGTACTTTAGTTCATGGACCGATTATCCCCAGAAACAACTCTAATTATTGTTGAACATCTTGGTTTTGTTGTTAATAAAGTAGATCTTTATGAACAGTTCTGATATCCTATATGTTCATGTCCCCAATGTATTCAGTTTGTTATAATACCCCTTTGCATTTGGGTATATTCGTCTTCAATTTTGATGAAAACGGTTTTCACTGTTTTCAGCTATTCCTTCCCTTCGTGCCCGGGACTGCTCAAAGAACGAGAAAGAAGCTCTCAACTACCTCTTCCTCCTCATTCCGTTACTTAATGTAATCATCCCATTTTTCTGGAAATCGTTTGCAGTTGTTTGGTCTGCAGACACTGTAGCCTTTTTTGGAATGTATGCATGGAAGGTATTCATCTTATTGGCAATTACTATACTTACATGTTCGACACTTCATCTTAACACGCATGCGTGCAAACACACAAATATATGATTATTTCTTCGGTTCTACAGCTTGGATGGCTTTCCCAGAGAGAGTAGCAGATATATAGCGATGATAGATTGAGTTTATGCCATCTTGATCGATTCACACTTAAATTTCATAGCTACATTTCTTACAAAGCTACAATTTGTAAGAGATCCAAGTATTACGAGCCGATGATAGGTTTATTCAATGTTAAGATGGATTGCCAAAGATGATACTTGTAGATGAGCTTTGATTGTTATGTATTTATCTACCCTTTGGTAGATATTTATGAGTTGTGCTCTGTAAAAAAAGAAAAGAAAAGAGGTATATAATTTCTTGTTTCTGTGAGTATTTGTAACATGGTTGATTTATCCTTGAATTGAATAAATCAATTTCTACACATGCCAATTGATTGTTTCAGTCTCTCACATGAAATCTTTTATTTCATTTTTCCGTAAAATAGAAAATATGAGGAAAATAGTTTCTCAAAAGTGTAATTCATGAATTATATATTCAAGTGAAAGTTGAATCATGGAGATTTATAAATTCAGACCAACTCAATTTAAGGAGGGAGAGCAATTTTATTATTTATTATAATATTTAAGTACATGGACAAATAAAAATGCTTTAGATTATTGGGAAAACATTCATAAAATATCCTACTTAGATAAATAAATTTTTGCAACATGATTTGCTATCCTATTGAGGAAAAATATAATATTTCTCTATTTTGATCCTAAAATTATTTTTATTAATTAAAATTATAATTTTTTAATTCTCATTGCCACCAACAAACATGGTTGTCAAAAGTGTTGCGGGGTAGAATTCAAATAAGAATTTGAGTAGAGTTGGTAATTCAGACCATCTACTTCGATCCAAGCTTAGGGGCCAATAATTAAGGTCGGGTTGATCTAAATTTTTATCGAATCACTAATACTGAACTCAGCAAAACATTTTAAATAATTGAAATTATTTTAGCTAAATGAGTCAGATTATATTTTAGGTCTTAAAACCCACCGCGCAATTTACCTAAAATATTAAAATAGTTGGATTGATCAATTTTAGCAACTTTAAATTCAAGAAATAAATAAAACATCTAAGTCCATTGTACTCGTAAAATAGTTAACATGATACTGACTTATCTTACTCCCTTCCTCAATCTTATCGCAACCAATCCATATACCATTTCGACCAGGCCAAAGTTATATATAGAATGTTACTTTCTTGCAAAAGTCACCGATCGTTCCAAACATTTATAATTTATTGAAAGCAATATTCACGTGCCGCAGTAAAAAAATAAAAATATTTTATCCCTTTTTAATACCAATTTGGTCCACTGAAGAAAACAAAGTACTATCGATTTGGATTGAATCAATGTCAATCTGAGGTTTAGATCATGCTTGAAAGAAGCTCTCCATCCAAAAAGTCAAAAGAAGCATAGCAGAGAGGAAACCGAGCAACACCGTCCGAATATTATGGGCAGCCAGTGGCTCATTTTCTTGACGGCCGTTCTATTTGCGTCCACCGCCGAGGCTTCTCGCTGCGCAACCGACGGCAAGTCTTTTTTTGTTGAATTTTGTTGATGAGTACTTTTAACAAACAGATGGTGTGCTTAAAGGCAAGTCACGTTTGACCTATTTTTCTTGAAGAAAACGGGAGTTTAATTCTGTTGCATTATACTATAGGGGTACCTATTGTGAGGAACATCAGTGAGATCGAACAGGATAGCCATGGTCTTCCTGGTTTGTCTCACATCACCATAGCTGGTTCCCTCTTGCACGGTTTTAAAGAGGTAAAAAAAAAAACATAATCTTCAAGTTTATTTCTAAGGTCTTAGTCCTTAAATTTATTGGTTATACATTATCCTCATAATTTTGTATTAAAAAAAAATTAAATAAATAAATAAATAACTGCGTATCGTCAGGTGAACCGATTCTGGGTCACCTGGTATACATGCTATGTGTATCAGTTATCATTTATGTCATAAAAAGGTTCTGGGTCACCTGGTGTACGTGCTGCGCCCAGTGGAATCATACACCTAATTTAATTGTATACGATTCAAAGATTGAATTTTATCCATATCAACGACGGATGCTGCATTAGGAGTATCAACAATATAGATCTTGGCTTTTAATATTTGAGATTTCAAACATTAGGAAATGTAAAATATGAGCTTAGGGTGAGGTATACAGTTTTTTATTATGTTCAATTTGTAATAACTGTGAATAGGTTGAGATATGGCTTCAAACAGTTGCTCCAGGAGCTGGAACCCCAATCCATAGGCACTCCTGTGAGGAAGTCTTTGTGGTTCTAAAGGGCAGTGGCACTTTCTATCTTGCCCCTAATTCGCATCTTAAACACCCCGGAAATCCTCAAGAATTCCCAATTTTTACAAATAGTACGTTCCATGTCCCAGTCGATGATGTTCATCAGGTATCGAGATCAATACTTCTTCTCACATTCGATGTTCATTGTACTACTGATGCAATGAAATACAAAATAAATTATCATTGACCTGACATCTTCTATGGTATTACAGGTCTTGAATTCAAATAAAGATGAAGATCTACAATTTCTTGTCATCATATCAAGGCCACCGATTAAAGTGTAAGCTAGTTACCCTTCTGTTTGTTTGCCTCTTACGTTTAATTCATACAGATTAAAACCTTGATCGCACTAGGTGAAATCAAATATGTAGTCGAAACTCAATCTTGAACCAGATTTAAGGATAAAATTAGAAGTTCAAGTCTTGTAATAAAGTTTTGGTGCTTGAATACAGGTTCATATACGAGGACTGGTTCATGCCACACACTGCTGCCAGATTGAAATTCCCCATATTTTGGGATCAAAGTTGTCATCAAACACCTCCACTGAAAGATGAGCTTTGATCTTATGAAGGTTACAATCTGGTGATTTCAGCTTGATGCAAGAACTTCAAGAATCAATCGATTCGTGTATCTAGAACAAGAAAGTTTTCAATTGGGTTATTTTCTGTGTAAAACCTTGCATTCTCTTATCAAAGAGATCAAGAATGCCCAAACCAAGATACAATATTGCTATGAGAGCCTGTACAATTACAGGAGGTATGTTCAGTACCGATTCTTATAATACTGTTTGTGAAGTCGATAAACTAATTCCTGTGGATGTCTATTTGCTGGGTTGTCCCCCTAAACTGGAAGCAGCTATAGAAACTTCGTAAGAAAATAGCTCAAGAAATCTATGAAATAGAATTAGGTCTCAACAAGCAAATTGGTGTTTTACGACCAATCACAAATATTGTGTTGGACACAGAATGAATACTGGAAATTATGATCAAAGATTCCTCTATCAACCACCATCTACTTCAGAGATCCCTGCTGAAAACCTTTTCAAATATAAAGGCTCAGCATCTTCTCACGAATTAGTGAATTAGGCAGGAATCCTTTCTACAGAATAACAAGTAGTGGGTCAATCCTCATCGATTGATTTTACATGTAACCAATGCAAAATAAGTACAATCAAAACATCAATTGAAGCCAATGTAAAATTGAAGTAAATTGTAACTTTGTGGAGGAACGATGTTCTGAAGCTAATTTGACATGAGACTTGTACTAATATCTTGTCTTTGATTCATAAAAAAATAACCAAAAAAAAAAAAAAAAAAAAAGACATGGAATCTGTAAACAAACCTCTGTTAGCTATGTATTCTGAGCAATCATCTCCTTTTTGTGGATAAGCTTCGACGTTTGACTTCTTTCTCAGCAACTGCGACATAGAATTCTGCACCAAGCATCTCATGTACATCAAGATTCAAAGACACACTCAAATCAACAATACCCGTTACAATGTCTGATGTAATCATGAAGCCTAAGGTAGAACAAACTCGAATGGCATTAGCTGCCCTGCATATGTTCTGCCTGATATCAAGTGGAGTATATGTATCTTCTGATTCTTCATCGCCCTCTGTATTCCAAGATTTCACATTTTGTTGCTCGGGTTTGTCTGGTAGTAGATCCTCAGGTTTGTCTGGTAGATCCTCTGCCATGTCGTCTCTCACTTCAACATGTTCACCAACCCAAATGAATCCATTACAACCAAGTATCAAGTCAATTCCGTATTGATCTAGATGGTGGAAATGCTGTTTACGCTTCTTCACTAGATAAGGAGGAATCGTGAGTAGTTGACCTCTCTTGAGCTGTAACAAAAGAAAAAAACCAGAAACACAGTAACAGAAAGAATAAAAGACCCAACTAGATCTGATGAGGGCTATTTTGGCCAGGTTGTGAGATGAGTGAAAAATTAGGTGGCATGTACAATGATGTGGAAGACATTGATTGGAATTTAAACTAATTTTGGATTCTTTGTAATGATTCGCAAATGAGGATCCTTGAAATCATATCCAACGCCAAAGAAGTCTGCACCTATGTCACAAATTTGCCAAAATTGTGGCTAAGTTGATTAAAAAATGGTTGGATGAAATATCAAAATCTTGCTATATAGTTTGGAATCTTTATTATTAGGATTTTTCAATAATATAAAGCAAAGTAAACATAAATCACGGAACATTTGGTTGAACTCCTTGTGGGATAGAATGATAAACAAACCTTTCCATACTTCTGGCTTCTTGTTTGTAGGTGTAGGCTGCCATGCTGGACACCATGTACTTCAGCCTAAAATGAAGCACCACCGATTAGGGACTTGAAGGACAAAACGACAAGGAAAAGCGAAATCCTACACACCATTCTTTGCTTCTTTTCATGGGATTAGCAAGCATAGGAGTGAATAGAGAACAGAGTGTCAAAAAAGTGAAAGCAAGCTTACACAGATAACATCATTTTCTTCAAATATGCTGCGCATGTTGAGTTCGTCGACTGCAGTTTTTCGTCTCTGAAAACAAAAGTGGGTATGGTGTTAACCATTATCAACTAATAAAATAAAAATTAGATTCTATAAGTGGATGGGCAGACAAACATTGGGGGAATTATAAAACGTCACATTATGTACACAATAGAAACCAATAACCAAAAATTAGTGGATATTGACTTTTAACTCCACATTTGTAGGATAATTCCTGTACACAGATTGAAATAGCTTCTGCTTATTTATTTCTTCATCTTGTTACAAAGACAAGTGCAAAAGTTGTAATTAACAGTTACAGATAATTTCATAACCCTCCCCCCAAGGGGCACCGACACAGACAAAAATGACATAATAATGCACGTATCCCATGAACTAGCTGAGAGAAGAAACTCATTTACCCAAAAACAAACATCCTACAGCCTACACAAATTAAACTCAGTCGTAGAACTGCGTTGTGACTCCACAGATATCAAAGTACAATGATGCTACAAGTGGGTGACTGATATATGTCGCCAACTTTTATGTCATTAAACTCAGATGATGAAGTTCACAAGCAACACAAACTCAAACATGAATATCACTAAATTTTGGCCTTCCTCACTAAAATGTAACAACAATACTCATTGACAAATACCTGGAGGCCATCTGGTAAGTTCATCGATGAAAGCATCAGCACTGCATCCTGGTTGGCGTTGATCTCCAATCTCCAACGCTTTGGTGCAACCTTGACACAAAGGAGGGAAGGATCAAAATATTTTATTTCTTTTATAACCAAAATTGGAATTTGGAAATGATAAATGAGAGAAATCTTTCAAAAACTTTATACTGTCGCAAACAATCAGAGGAATGATATTTAACAATACAGTTGACTATGCAGTGGCTGATGTAAGGAAATTACTCCAAACACAGAAAGAAAACAGTGATTCTTTTCCCTTCCATTCTTAATAAAAGGTGGAAAACTAATAGATGACAAACACATCAAATGTTAGTTTACATAGCCAAAGATGACAGGTTCTATTCCAATTGAAACTGCGTCTACATTTCAGAATAAAGTATGTTAAAGGGTTTATGATCTTTACCTCAATAACACGGCCAATGATGATATCACCAACATCAGGCTTATACCTATCACACAACAAACATCAAAAGACTTAGCAAGAAAATAATTTCTTCTGCAAAAGAGGAAAACACGACAATTTAAGAAAATACCATCTACTGCAAAAGAGGAAAACACGACAATTTTATCACTTAAAAGAATCGAAACAAACCTAGCCCTCAAAGCCCGAACATAGACCAGCATATTCACGCGCTCCACCACTCCACAAACTGTTGCCTGCAGGCGATCCTCCGTCTCCGCCGTCCCATGGCCCCTGCATCCCCATCAATTCAGTCTAAAATAAGCTCAACTTTCTTACACGTATTAAACTTAAGAGTAGAAAACTTCATCATTTGAAAATACTTGAGGATAGCGCCTTCATAGTTGACGGAAATGTCGTCGGCAACTACGACAGCAGCATCAGAATTTGCTTTGGAGGAGAAAGACTCCAACTGCTCAAATGCTCTCTCAAGTCTCAATTTCTGACCTTTGTTAAGCGACAACTGTAAGCCTCTCATTGTCTGTAGAGAGAGAAAGTATTGATCTGATGAAAACCCTTGTAAAACCCTAATTGCAGAGTCTTGAAAGAGCCCGGGGCTGTGGTGACGGAGAGGAGAGGGAAGAGGGTTCTCAATTTTAAATTTTAATATATATTGCTTACACTTCGATTAATTTCAAAAATCGAAAATCAGTGTTGTGATTTATAAATCAATCCTAATTATTATTCAATTGGTCATTTGGATTGATCCTAAATTTACACGCCCTACAAAAATTAGAAAAAATTAAATATATCTTTCTGTCCTTACTTAATATAAAACATAAATAAATAAAAAATTCCAAAAATATGCTAATTATACAACATGTCACTTTTAGAATTTTTTTTCTACTTTTACTTAAAAATATAGTAAAAAGATTACATATTAAAAAAAATAGTTTTATGTAAATCAAAGTATAACTAAAATTTTAAAATTTAAATAACCTTTTTATTACAAATCTATTTTTAACATATAATATATCAAATTAATTTCTTTTTACAATCTTTAATTTGATATCAATATTGTATATGTTAAAATAAAATATTATATTTAAAATATGAAATAATTTTTGTATGAGTTCAATTATTTATTTTTATTTAATATATGTGTTAAGTTTGAATAAAAAATAGGTTAAGTTCTTATATGAATTTGAGACATATAAAAACTAATAAATATTTTGTATATTTTTTTAAAACAATAATAATAAATATTTTCATAAATTAAAAATATTATATTATTTGAGTATATATTTAGTTGTTTTATTATAATATTTTTTTTATTAATTTCAAATATTTGTATTGGTTTTGAGAAATTATAGTAGGTTGGATTGAGGTTGAATTCTAAAATTCACTTTGTTATATAATTTTTTTTATTTTTTATTTATTAGAGAAACTTTTAGAGAGAATAACAATAGACTATACATATGAAACTATACTTCAATTTTATTTGAGTGAATATTTAAGATTTCTAATTTCTTATATCTACGGCATATTGCGAATGTTATTTTATAGTTGATTTTTAAAAAAATACACAAAAAATATTTTTAGAAGATGCAATATTTTAATTTTTTTTTTAATATGTAAAAAAATTATCTACAAAGATGTGTAAGTCACACACAAAATTTATTAATTTTTTTCTTTGTATTTTATATTTTCTGAGTATTTTGTTTGCATCATGATCTCTTATTTTATTATATAATTATACTAGTATTGCACTCGTGCGTTGCACATTTTGTAATATATAAATAATCAAAAATAATAATTTAATATATATAATAATTTTTAAATCTTAAAAATATAAATAATATATTTATATTAAAATATTATTATATTTATTTATAATTGAATAAGCTTATTAATTTATAATTTTTAATATAATAAAATATAATAAAAAAATATTCATATATATAGATATATTCAAATAATTTAATATGATACTAGTATTTCACCCATGCGGTGCACGTCATGAAATATTTTATTTATAAATTAAAGTGTAATAGGGATTTGTCAATAAAAATACATCATTAATTCGATTGAATAAGAATAGAAATTTTGGAAAACTTCCTTAAATACAATATTTTTAGTTGAACTACTTTGTGTATTATTTTGGTCACAAATTGAAAACCCTTGAAACTACCATATATAATTGTTTATGACTAAACACTGGTTCCTTTAACAAAAGACCAACATGAGTTAGGGATTTTCCCTGACTTTTGTTTATTGTCATAGCTAAGACATTATCAGAGGGAATTGTCTTCGTTGGAACTTAAATGACAACCTTGGATCAGATGGCTTGGAATTAAGACCTTGTGTCCTGCATTGGTTCCAGTTAAAATTTGTGCTTGCAGAACATGATTTCCTAGCTTTGTTATAACCAATTGAGTACCACTACACAATCCAGTGGTCAATATTTCGTAATAACATTACAAAAGTGCCAACCTTCAAATGTAACCCATGATTCGAAAAACCTGAACATTGAATGCATTTAGAAATTCAGTAGTGTGTACATCACTCAAAATATCAACATTCGCATCCGACTTGCATACACTATCCAAACTCAAATATATTCTTCCATCGAATAAATTTTTTGAAGTAATATATTCATTTACACTATCAACAACATCAAAAATTGATGTTAGTATAAAATAGTATTTTTAGAAACAAACAATTTAACAATATTATTTAAAAATCTATACAGTAAATATATAATTTGTTGAAGGGGTTATTCTCCTCAAAAAAAAAAATTGAATAGAAAATGTAGTAATGGTCTACAAATAATGGGAAGAAAGATAATAACTACAAATTTTAAAACACCTTCTTATGACAATATTTGTTGAAAAATTACTCTCACTAAAGCGCATTGCATGTAAGAATCTTAACTACTTAATTGACTTCTTAAAAATAATAAAGGTCTATATGTACTACCACTCTATTAAAAAAAATTATATTAAAAATTAATATCTAAACCATTACACATTATACACTTGGGCTAGTATATATTTTATTCAATACAAAATTCAGCCCAACTAAAAGTATCATGGCTCAATACATATACGCAAGCACATTTTCATTACCCAAAAACCAAACCCATCAGATTATACATGTCCATTTCCTAAATAAATAAATAAAAAAAAAAAAAAAAAAGAGCACAAATTCCTACCAACTTCTAGAGTCTTCGTCACTCTCCACTCAACCTTTCACCTACCCATTTCTCCCCAAACCAAAAGTCCTTCGACTAAATCTCTGAAACCCTTTTTCTTCCATCAATATCTGAAATTGAATTTATGCTTCGATTTCCTATACTGATATAGAATCAAATGGATACAACTACAAATCTGTTTTACCAAGTTCTCTATTTATATAGTTATTCATTCATATTCAACAGCAATGGATGCAAAAGTTTACTAAAGTTGATGTTTTTTAGGATGACGGTTAAACAAAGTTAAGTATTTCTCATTGGTTGTTTTATTTTTCTTGTGTCATAAATTATGTCTATGTATATATATCATTAAATTCCTATATTTATGTTTGAAATCTGTCATTAATATAAATATTTTTAACTTCTCAACTTCAATATTCAGTTCAATGGAATTTTTTTATGATTTTCGCAAAATACAATTAAGATGTCTAATGTTGTGAAAAAATAGAAAAATAACCTATAAAATGATTTACAATAAGCGTGTCGACGATTCCAGATTCACTAAATTAGACCATTTTATTTACTACTGTTGTAATTTTTACAAAATTGGAATTCATAGGTGTTTATTGAAAATAATAGATTTTTTTTTTCTGTAAATTAATATGCATCCTTGTTGGTCCCAGATAAAAGAGAAAGAGAGACTCCACTATTCAATTAATTTTTTATTTTTGTAATTTTAATTATTAATTATTACTTAATTTATTTGTAACTTGAAGCATAAGAATAATTTATAAATTATAATTTACAAAATTTATAGAAAAAAGGCTTAAATTTTACTTTAATTGACTTGTCAATTTGTTTTTTCATATGATAAATCTGGATTAAGTTGTTATTTTGTCATGCAGGAGGAGCAAAGTACAATCAAGAATAGAGCAAATGTGTGAAATGATAAAAGAAAGAAAATATGTACATTTTACCCTATTTAAATTTTAAAATTTATTTTCAGTATGCATAATTGATATGTATGTATTGGCTATTATTATTGAATGAGATTTGTGTTCATAGTCGAACACTTTTTATTATTTGTGTATTGTTCATGATCTTTAGACTTTATAATAAATTGTGTTCCCTCATGACTAATTATTTTTCATGTATGTGTGGTTAATATTTTGCATTCACTATATTGATAATCAATCAACTTAATAATACAATAATTAGGTGTAATTTATAAATTGTCTTATGTCTAAAAGAACGGGTAAATAGTCTCCTCATGTCTAAGTATTTCTTATGTACTTTTATTTCTTATTTAGTTGTGCTAAATTTTATGTGTTTTTACTGATGTCTCGCATCTATTGTTTTTTGTGTCATTATGAGTCAAATCAAAAACAAAAATAACTTCAGCTGTGTGCATATTGTTTTCATTATGCCTCAAATATGACATGTTTTACAAATTAATTGTTTGAATACGTTTGAGAATTGCTAGATTTTATTGTGTATTGAATATATTGTATTCTTTTTTTCTGTACTTATATATTTTTTATTGTACAACAGGAGTAGCTTGAGACAGTCAATAAAGCAAGTCCATGCCTGCAATTATTACATAAGATAAAAAGATAAGTACTCATGACTCTATTTCATTCACAATTGAATACTCGGATTTTATTTGTTTAATGCTTGCATGATTTTCTTGCCATCCATGAATCGTTGATAAAGATCAACATGTATTTGTTCTTGCAAATTTTGTTGGCAGTTTGTTGTTATTCAACCTAGGCATGATGGTTGTTTTTATGCTTGCATGAATTCTTTGTTCCTATTATAAAAAGATGAATTATTTGATGCATTCTAATATCACAACACATAAATTATTGTATATGCTTCGAAATCTAAACCTCATAGTCGTGGAAAATAAATTATGTACTTTGAATCTTCATTCTGTTTCCATATGCAGGGACTTGATAGGTGCGTATCAAACGAAGCTTCACTGCCCATTGTGTCCTCGACGGCCCGATGTCCTTCAACAGGTTGAATAGTGGAGCCATGAATTTTATCTTAAATGCAGAAAACAAATATCAAGAAATAAGTTCAGAAAGTATTTGCAAAAAAAGAAAAATATTTACCTAACTAAAACATTATAAAAATATATATCCATTGAGTGAAACAAAATATATAAATCAACCATATCACTCTAAAGCAAAGCTTCTCACATTGTAATATCTTTCTTGCTTTCTGATTATTGGTGTTGTGATGGAAATAGTTGTAAACTGCTCTATGCATGTGTCGTGAATCTTTTATAGAGGGTTGTTGATAACTCTATATAATAGTGTTATTTTTATACCCTTTTTAATTTGAAATCATGTAGGAGAGAGTGATGAATTTAGTGAATTTTAGTATAATGTGACATAATTAAATCTTTATTTTATTTTGTAGTTCATGAAAATTAAATCTGTAATTTTTCTTTGATTTTATGTAAAAAAAATAGGAATGGAGCTGAAATTGAGGAATTAGAGCTAAAAATGCAGAAAGTCTGGAAAGTCCCCAGTTGCTGCGCGATATGCTGCAGCATGCTGGAAGTCAAGTTCCCCAACCAGAAAGTGCGAAATTGACTTGTTGACTGGACGATTTTACTTTGCCGAGCTGGCAAAGAATAATGACTCAGCAAGGAAGTCAACATGGACAAATTGGCTGGGCTGCCAAAAGAAGAAATGGGTCGTGGGCCTTGAGCAAGAGGGCAGCCAAAAAAAAAAAAGAAACAAAACAGAAACTAGGGCAAAGAAAGAGAAAAGGAATCAACAACAGCCCTAGAAAAAAAACACAGACTCCCAGCAGCAGAAAAGAGGGCACGCAGACAGCAAAGAGAAGAAGGAAAAGGAGGACAAATTCCATCATTCTCACCAGTTTTTCACGGAGATTTCAAGGGGAGAAAGAAGGAATCAACTCAAAGAAAAAGAGGAGGAAAGGAGCTCGAAAATCAGTCATCCGAACAGCTTATCCTTCCTCTCTTTAACTCCCTTTATTTCCTTGTTTCTCTTGAAATTTTATTTCGGATTTTTGTATGGATGATATGTTAGCTTTGTGGACTGTATTTCCAGAATTAAGCATGAGCTAAACATCATTTAGACTTGAATTGCTAATGGATTTTGAATCGTTTTATTGAGACTTTATTGCATTGTTGGGTGATTTGTGCTATTGTTCATTCAAGTAGGAATATGGTTAATGTTTGTTGTTGTTTGGCCAGCAATAATGAATTTACAAGCTAGATTTAATACCGTAAGGGTTAGGTCTAGTGGAAATTGCTTGAATGATGCAAGTGAATGACCGATTAAAGGTTGTTGTCGTGAATAGTATAGGGATATATTATTCGCCTTGCATAACTGTATGAATTGATTTTTGCATCGATGTTCCAATTTCAATTAGGCATAGGAATATGTACAATTAGAAAGAGGAATGTAAGACATAGTATTTGGAAAAATCCTATGTACCGAAAGAGAATTCATGTTAACTTTAGCACATTTCGCTTAAAAACAATGCCGTTTAACATTGATCAATAAAATTCGATTCGATTGACAATTAGTAATTCAAGTCTAATACATCCATCTTGTGAATTTCGTGCTACCATTTAGTGTGATTTGATCAACAAAGTGTTGGAAATAGTTTCTTTAATTCTTGTTTAATTAATAGACGTAAAATCAAACCATCCACTCCATTTATTATTCATTTTCTTTTATTACAAATTGTGAGTAATTGGTAGTTACAAATCATTTTAATTTCAATCCCTGAGGAAACGATCTACTTACCATTGTATTACTTGTGGATTACGTACACTTGCGTATTAAACACAACAGTTGTGATGAAGTGAAGAGTCATTACGGTTTTAGGTTAATTTCGAAATTTGAGAGGATTTGCAACCCTTTGTGTATCTATAGACAACTTTTCAGATTTTAATATTTTATATCAGGTATATCTTCAGAGAGATTTTATGTAGATTTTCATGAAGGTAAGGAGGTTTCTACTGCATATTGTTATGAAGGTGAAGAGTTTTTATAATTTCAGATTAATTTTTTTAATGTGAGAGGATCTGCAACTTTTGTATACTGCAGACAACTTTTCCAATTTTATTATTTTTTATCAGGTTCTGTAACTTTTTGTTACCTGTAGAAAGCAAAACTAATTTTATTATTTTATATTGTGTTCTAAAAAGCATTTTAAAAAAGAATTGTAGATGAAATGTTTGTTGTATAATTTATGTATAGAAAACTGACTTTTTATATTATAATATTTTATATCAGGTAAATCTGCAGAAATATTTTCTTAGATTGTCACGAGGGTGAAGAAGTTTTTGCTGCATGTTGTCAAGAAGGTGAAGAGCTTTTAGAATTTCGAGTTAAAATTTTAAATATAAGAGGATCTACAACTTTTGTATATGTGCAGACAGTTTTTCCATTTTTATTATTTTGTATTAGGTTCTGTAACATTTTTTTATCTGCAGAAAGCTAAACTAATTTTATAATTAACATTTTGTTATCTGCAGAAAGTTAAACTAATTTTATTATTAACATTTTGTATCAGGTTCTGTAAAATTTTGTCACCTGCATAAAGCTAAACTAACATTATGTAACATTTAAGATTCTGAAAGTATAATTGAGTTTTATGTTAAATTAGTTTAAATAAATTTAGAATTTAATAAAAATTCAAAATGTAAGAGGATTAGAAAATATTATAAAAAAAAATATTTATTATTAATTTAAGCTTTACATGAAACACTTAAAAATATACTACAAATGAAATAATAAATGTATTAATATTTTATTGATAGTTGAACAAACTACAAAATTCTTATCATGCCACATGCACGCACATCTTTCGATGTTCTGCTGAATAGTATATGTTAGATCAGAATTTGTGCGCGTCTGTATTAGTTCAATAGTAATTCAAACTATAAATGAAATTGCGGAAGTTTATAATAAACTTTTGATTTTACGAGGAAGAAATCCCTTCTTCCTCTCAAGTACTTTTATTAGAAGACAAATTTGTTCCCACAAATGTTACAATAGAACTTACAAGTATTAGGCTCCCCCTAAATACTAGTCTACCCGTGTAACTAATTTTTATAATACCTTACTTGACCATCTAGTCCCCTAGATGGATTTAGAAACAAACTCCTATTTGCTTGTTGTTGAACTCTCCCGAATTCAACCAGTGGTGGATCAATGGTGTTGTACGGACTTTGCCTGGTTCACAGTCTGTTCGCCTTTGAGTACTTGTTGATAGCTTCTCCACCCGCCTCTCTACTTCACTCTGCTCGTATAAGGGTAATAGAATGTAACAGAGGTCATCTCCATCTTTGGCTTGAGGTCTTTATTTATACTCGTATATCTTGCACCTCAAGAGATCTCAAGTATCTTTAACGAATCAGATTTGATATGCATATCTTCATCCGGTATCTTCATCAAATCAGTCTTGATATGCATATCTTGAATCCTTCCAAATCTTCATCATATCTTCCTAGATATGTTTCACAAATCTCCTTCAAGATTCTTCTCTTGTTCCAACCGTGGTCTTGCTTCTTTAAGTATCTTTAATGTATCTTTCTTATCTACACATAAATATACAAGGATTATAATTTTTGAATAATTTGACAATATCTTTTACCTTATCAATCTCCCCCTTTGGCATGTTGTTCGAAAATTCCAGGGCCGGACTCATGTTGCTGTCTGCAAGAAGAAACATGGAAGAAAAAGCATATGATATAGGAAAACATTCACACCATGCAACATAATATGTTCCATCAAACACAAACATTAATCAGCAGAATTCAGAACCTGTCTACAAAACATAAACAAACATAAAATACTAGCATTGTTTTCGAACAATCCCCAACTAACCAACAAACAGAAGTGTTGTCTTATAAAGTTAATAGGCCAACAAATTAATTGTTTCAACATAAATTTAATAAAACATCCCAAACTTCAATCTGAGGTACTTTCGCTTTCCCATTCATTCTCCTCCGTGTCCTCCTCCTCGGTCTCCTCCAACCTCTTCCTCTTCCATTGTTTTGTCTTCATTTTCTTTTTGTCCTTATCAGCAGCTGAGGTTCTTCTGGCCGCAGATGTCTCCCCTTTTTTGGAACCACCTGCCAAAAGGTTCGAGGTCCGGTGTGGTCCACCCTGCAGAGGAACATCCAGCGATTTAAGAACGTTAGTCAAGTACAATTTATGCGCTACTACCTCAACAGCTAGGGTGTCCAGTAGTTCCAGTTGCTGATGGAGGAAGAGAGGTAGATTATTAGCAACTTCGAAAGGTCGAAGTGTGGGCTTGACGGTACGAGGCCTGGAGTAGACATTTGCCTCCCTGGAGGCCATGTTCAGAGGAGGTGCAGAAGTTTGGAGAACATGAGATGATTGAGCTTGTATCCCTTGGTGGGAAAGTAGGCCCCAAATGAGAGTTGGGAAGAGTAGCTTGTTGCGGGGATCCAACCGTTCTACAAAGCCCATGATAGCCTCAAAATTTATCCGCCCAAAGTCAATGGGGATGGACTTCATCACCTTGAAAATGAACTGACACTGTGCTGCAGTCAGGTGGGACTTATTGGACGTATGAGTCCAATTTTGTACAGCCAGTTGGCATCATGTGTTAAAACCGAGGGTGAGATCCTGGGCTTGGTCCACCGGGCAAGCTTCCCCTTACTTAGAAATTCAAAAACCTTCCCCAGGTCAACATCAAGTTCATCCTCTTCGTCCAAACTATTTAATTCCATAAAATCATTAATGGCTTCAACACTAAAATTCACTATCTTGTTACGAACAAAAACTTTCCCAAATCTGGGAGAGTCAAGATCCTGTATGCATGTGACAAGGTTTGAATAGAATTCGTGCACAATGGAGCCATAAAATTGTCCTAAGTTGGTTACACTGACTTCTAGCCCAGAACTTCTAATGTATTCCGTGATAGGGATTTTAGCAAAATGTTTAAGATTTAGATTCCTTTCAGGCCAGAAATCCATAACAAAAAACAACTTATACCTATCAGAAGCAGCTTTGGTGTAAAAGGATTTGGAAAAAGTCTTACCTCTCACCATAGCGTCATTTTCATTGTTGAGGCGCCCTTGAGATGACCCGGTATGAGTAGCAGGAGAGGGGCATCTGTTGCGGTGGGAATGTCTTGGTGGAGATTTGGGCACTTCCTCCTCGGAGGTGGATTCTTCTATCAAATATCATCTTCGAGCTTGAGGAATGGTAGATTTTCCTGCAGATTTCGACTCTTGCTGAGTTTGTGGCTTAGACCTTGGTTTTGGTGCAGGTTTGGTTGCAGGGATATGTGTGGAATACAGAGATTTGTTCATCGGTGAAGGTTCATCTTCTTGTACGGCCGAGGGTTTTGGTGGTGGTGTGACAGCATCAACGTGTGACTGTGGGTTGTTAGGAGGAGAGGACTGATGGTGGAGGCACGTCGCATGCAGGCGAGGATGAACCAGGTGGATGTTGTTCGCCGTCGTGTGCAGTTGGTGACTTGTCGGGAAGGTCCGGTGCAGGAACCAGGGAAGGTACCGTCTCCAATGGTTTTGGATCAAGAAAGACACTATTGCCCAACTCGGGTGGCATCCGTACAGGTCATCACTGAAGTTCGCCATTGAAAATCTGCAGAGAGAACTTGAAAGAAAAATAAAGGAATGTTATGGCGAACTGGAGAGGGAACTGTCAGTGTCACTTGATAAGGACAAAAGTAGACTGACGCCTCGATTCTATGTCAAAATCAGGAGATTCTGTGTGAGGCATTAATAACCATTTCGGCAACCACTTTTAGCATTAAACAAATGCATTAAACCATGATCCCACGTCCGAAAGTGTGAAGAGGGAAAGGACACGTCCTCTTTTCATACGTTTTCCTATTTCCGCCTATTTGACTGGAAGATAATTATCAACCAAACCTCTTACAAAGCAATTCATATATATCCGAGAAGAAAAATAGAGAAGCTGTTTTTTTTTCTTTTTTTTTTTAAGGATGAAGTCACAAATCATCATTTAAACATAAGTCTCTGTCAGGTAATTTAGTTTGAAGATGCACTAAGAAAAATCTGCAAACCTTCTCTTCAAGTATGTGTTCACCCCTTTTTTTTGTGCTAAGGTAATTATATAATTTGTCCTAATAACTCCTTCTGCCGAATCCTTGTGTAGTAGCTCACAAACCACACAATAAAAGACCACACTGGGAAAACCCTGTGAGAGGAGCTCCAAAACCTTGTAACCCTTATTTTTGGTGCAACTTTGAAGTGAATATGACCAAAAGAAGTTGTCACAGAACTGTCATTTTCTGTGCTTGGTGTTCTATTATATTGATGACAACTTTCCTCAGCATCATTTCAAGGTCTTAGCTCTTTCCTTATACAAGGGAGAAGAATAATGGATTCAAAGTTCAAAACACACAAAATTTTAAACCTGTGCGAGACTTTTTGTTATGTAAGATGATCTAGAACATCTATCCCTTTTATTATTGATTATTATATTTAGACAACACAACAGATCCTTAGAGATTTTCTCAGGGATATGAATTTTTGAGTATCCAGGGCCTTTGTGAAAATATCAGCCTGTTGACTTACGATAGGAACGTGTTCAAGAGTGATGACTCCATCTTCAACCAACTCTCAGATGTAGTGATGTCTAATGTCTATATGTTTAGTTCTGGAGTGTTGCACAGGATTCTTAAACATGTTGATTGCACTTAGATTATTGCAAAATAAGGTCATGGAAGTCAAGTTCATACCACAGTCGCACATCATCTGAATCATCCACACTAGTTGAGAGCACAAGCTCTCGGAAGCTATGTATTCTGCTTCTGCTCTTGATAAGGAGATGTTATTTTGTTTTTTGCTAAGCCACGAGACAAGATTGTTTCCAATGAAGAGACATCCTCATGAAGTGTTTTTTCTATCATCCACATCGCCTGCTCAGTCAGCATCACAGTATCCTGCAAGAAAAGATTTATTATTAAAGGAGTATTTTAGTCCATAGTCGGTGGTACCTGCCACATATCGTATGATTCTTTTCACAGCCTTGAGGTGTGACTCCTTTGCATTTGACTGATATCTAGCACATAGTCCCATACGAAAACTTACGTCAGGTCGATTGGTGGTGAGATACAAAAGACTTCCAATCATGCTTCCGTATAGAGTTGGGTCAACACTTATTCAACTTTCGTCTTTGGACAATTTTGTATTTGTTCCCATGGGCGTGTGTGCAACTTTGCACCCTTCAAGTCCAAATTCCTTTACCAAGTTTTTGGCATATTTTCCTTGATGTATCATGATTCCACTTTTGCTTTGTTTGACCTGCAAACCAAGAAAGTAGGAAAGCTCACTAACCATACTCATTTCAAATTCTCGAGATATTACCTTGACGAAGTCATTTACTTTGTGTTTGGATGTGTATCCAAACACAATGTCATCTACATAGATTTGTGCAATAATAATATCATTGTTCAACCACTGGATGAACAGGGTTTGATCGACTCCTCCCCGTTTGTATCCTTGAGCAACCAAAAACTTGGTCAGTCTTTCATACCAGGCTCTTGGAGCTTGCTTCAATCCGTATAGGGCCTTCTTCAGTTTGTAAACATGATTTGAATAATGTGGATCTTCAAACCCTTTTGGTTGTTCAATATATGCTTCATCTTTTAAGAACCCATTCAAGAATGCACTTTTTACATCAATTTGATAAAGAATAAATTTCCTAAGACAAGCAAAGGAGAAGAGAATTCTTACAGACTCTAGTCGTGCAACTGGAGCAAATGTTTCTTCAAAGTCAATCCCTTCTACCTGAGTGTATCCTTGGGCCACCAGTCGTGCTTTATTTCGGGTAATGTTTCCTTGTTCATCAGTTTTATTTTTGAATATCCATTTGCTTTCGATGATGTTCGCACTGTCTGGTCGTGGCACAAGTGTCCATACATCATTTCTAGCAAACTGCTCCAGTTCTTCTTGCATTGCTAGTATCCAGTTGTCATCCTTGAGAGGCTCCTTAACATTTTTGGGTTCAATCACAGAAGTGTAGCAAACATGGTGAACCAGTCCCTCCATTTTCCGATAGTCAAGTTTTGGCTTACATCGTGTCTTTATTCTCTCATTGAGTTCTCCTATGATGTGTTCCTTGGGATTTTCTTTTTGAATCTTAGTGGAAGTTTCACTTTTACCACAGTCGTCCTTTGATAGTTCCTGACCAGTTTCTGTGGTATCTTCACCTTTCTGGTTGCCCGTCAGTCGTACAGCTGATGAACCTGTTTTCTCTAAGTATATGTCCTATCTTACCAAGGAGTTATCAAATACAATATTAGTACTTTCAATAAGTGTTTGAGTTCTTAAATTATAGACACGATAGGCTCTACTGTTAGTCGAATATCCTAGGAATATACTAGCATCACTTTTGGCATCAAATTTACCTAATTGTTGTCTATTATTGTATACATAACACTTGCAACCAAATACATGGAAGTGACTCAAATTAGGGGTTTTGCCTTTCCAAATTTGATATGAAGTCATTCTCATTCTTTTCTAAGGTACACCCTATTTGAAACATAGCATGCTGTGGTTATTGCTTCAGCCCACCATTTTTGGGCTACATCCTTGCCTATCATCATGGCTCTGGCCATTTCTTGTAGAGTGCGACTTTTTCTTTCTACTACTCCATTTTGTTGTGGTGTTTTATGTGCTGAAATTTAATGAGCAATACCTCGAGAGGCACAAAAGTCAGTGAATGTAGTATTCTCAAAGTCTCTACCATGGTCACTCCGTATTCGAACAACGGAGTCCTGTTTCTTATTTTCTATTAGTTGTATTAATTTTTCAAATTCATCAAAGGTTTCTTATTTTTCACAAAGAAATCTTACCCAGGTATATCTTGAAAAATCATCAACACAAACAAAAATATATCTCTTACCTCCAGCGCTTTTAGTTTGAACTGGACCCATCAAGTCCATATGCAGTAAGGCCATGATCTGTTTCATGCAAATGTCTTGTATTACCTTGTGTGAGCTTTTTACCTATTTAGCGAGTTGACACGGTCTAAAGATTCCTTGATTCCTGCTCGAAAGTTTAGGCAATCCTCGTACACATTGTGATTTTGATAGGGCAATAAGGTGGTTGTATCCTATGTGTCCTAATTTTTGATGCCATATTTCTGTTGCCCCTGAGCTGACATTATAGCATTCGTGACTCCTATCAAGAAGGTTACAATTGTTAGTGGATCGTGTTCTAGTGAGTATACATTCATTATTCCTATTAAAAACTAAGCATTTGTCAGGAGTGAAGTTCACTTGTAGTCCTTGATCACAGATTTGACTGATACTTAACAGATTTGCCTTAAGATTTTCAACAAGAAACACATTAGACAATTTCAGCATGCCATTTATATTGAGAGTCCCTTACCCAATGACATGCTCACTCTTTCCATCACCAAATGTCACTGATTCACCTTTTATTGGGGTGAGATCTGAAAGATATGTTGCATTACCAGTCATGTGACGTGAGCACCCGCTATCAAAGAACCATGTTCCGGTATTGTTAGCCCCAATTGAGACTACTGACGAAGTAAGACACATATTGTTCTTAGCAACCCAGATTCTTTTGACATTTGATATTCTCAATTTGAAATTTCTTACTTCCATACTCTTTGATGAGACATACCAGATCTTTTGATGATGTATAAGTAGCAAAGTTACTGGGGTATACTGTTTCTTTTTCGTCAGACGCTTCTTCTCCTTCAGATTCAAATTCACTCCAAGTGGCTTTAGTGTTTTTTTTTCTTAGAAAATTTGGGCATTCAGCTTGATAGTGTCCATATCATCTGCACTCTCTGCATTGGTCATAGTTTTTTCGATTTGCTTGCTTAGCATTTGAAGGTTTGTTTTTTTTTTCTGATATTCTCTCCAGGATTCGAACTTTTGGTGAACTGCTGCTTCTGATTGTATTTTTTTACAAACTTGCTGTAATTCTTTGTGAGAAGTGACATCTTGTCAACAATTTCCATTACATCATTCTCGATTTGTTCAGTTGTTGACTCTGACTTCAGGGCTATTCCTTTGTTCTTTGGTGTGTTCATTCGATTGTTTATCTCAAATGTCCTTAGTTCTCCTATCAGATCATCTAATGTCATCGGTGTGACTCTCATGAATGATTCCAGAACTGTGATTTTTTGTCTGAATCTAGGAGCTAATGTTATCATGATTTTCATGACTTGAACATCTTCTTTGATTGCATCACCGAGGGTGTAGCATTGATTTACTATGTCACCGAACCTTGCAAAGTACATGTCAATGTTTTCTTCTTCAATCATTTGTATTCCATAGAATAGTGTGGCCAGTCTTTGCAGTTTTCATTTTCTTACGGACTCATTCCCTTCAAACTGTTTTTGTAGTGCATCCTAAGCGTCTTTGGCAGTTTGGCAGTGTATAATTAGTTTGTGTCTCATTGCATCAACCGAAGCTAGAATTGCATATAATGCTATGTAATTTGCATCTTCGACACACTTCTCGCCCTCCATCCATAAAGTCCTTGGTTTGTCAACAACCTTCGTTATGTCTGTTCCATCCTGCATCCTTGGCCACGTCCACTTTGTTTGGATTGCTTCTCCACATCGTTTGGATCTCAAATAGATAATCATCATTGATTTCCAGAACGGATAGTTTTGTCCATCAAGCTAGGGTGGGCGCAGTGTCGTCCCTTCATAGATCCCATGTGTCTGTCCCTGGATCTACCTGTTTACAAAAAAAATTGGAACCTGCTCTGGTACCAATTGTTAGATCAAAATCTGTGCGCGTGTGTATTAGTTCAATAGTAATTCGAACTATAAATAAAATTGCGGAAGCTTATAATAAACTTTTGATTTTACGAGGAAGAAATCTCTTCTTCCTCTCAAGTACTTTTATTAGAAGATAAATTTGTTCCCACAAATGTTACAATAGAACTTACAAGTATTAGGCTCCCCCTAAGTACTAGTCTACCCGTGTAACTAATTTTTCTAATAACTTACTTGACCATCTAGTCCCCTAGATGGATTTAGAAACAAACTCTCGTTTGCTTGTTGTTGAACTCTCCCGAATTCAACCAGTGGTGGATCAATGGTGTTGTACGGACTCTACGTGGTTCACAGTCTGTTCGCCTTTGAATATGTGTTGAGCTATCTTATTCTCCCAAATCTGATAGCTTATCCACCTGCCTCTCTACTTCACTCTGCTCGTATAAGGGTAATAGAATGTAACAAAGGTCATCTTCATCTTTGGCTTGAGATCTTTATTTATACTCGTATATCTTGCACTCAAGAGATCTCAAGTATCTTTAACGAATCGGATTGGATATGCATATCTTCATCCGATATCTTCATCAAATCAGTCTTGATATGCATAGCTTGAATCCTTCCAAATCTTCATCATATCTTCCCAGATATGTTTCGCAAATCTCCTTCAAGATTCTTCTCTTGTTCCAACCGTGGTCTTCATTCCTTAAGTATCTTTAGGCAGTGTTTACTTTAGGGGATAAGGTTGGATAGGGATATATTATCCAACCTTATCCCTTGTCTACTTGAAATGATAAAAAAGTTGTTTTATCCCGGATACCCGGGATATACACGAATTTCAAAAAAATTGAGCTCATAAGAGTGCATTATGTATCCTCCCATTTTTGGTGGGATTAGTTATCATTCCTTAGGATATGTTTGAAAATAACAAATATACCCCCACTTAAACCTACTTCCTTTCTTCACCCTATTATTATTATTATTATTATTATTATTATTATTACTATTATTACTATTATTACTATTATTACTATTTTTACTATTACTACTATTACTAGTATTACTACTATTACTATTACTACTATTACTACTATTACTACTATTACTATTATTATTATTATTATTATTACTACTATTACTACTATTACTACTACTACTACTATTATTACTATTACTATTACTATTACTATTACTATTACTATTACTATTATTCTTATTCTTATTATTATTGTTGTTCTTATTATTATTGTTGTTGTTCTTATTATTATTGTTGTTGTTGTTATTATTATTATTTTTATTATTATTATTATTATTTATTATTATTATTATTATCGTTATATTATTATTATTCATTATTATTATTCTTATTATTATTATAATAATTATTAATATTTTTATTATTATCGTTATTATTATTATTTATTATTCTTCTTCTTTTTATTATTGTAATTATTATTAATATTAATATTTTTTTATTATTGTTATTATTATTTATTATTATTCTTCTTATTATTTTAATTATTTATTAATATTATTATTATTATCGCTAATGTTATCATGACTATTATTATTAATATTTTTATTATTATCGTTATTATTATTATTATTTATTATTATTATTCTTATTACTATTATAATTATTATTTTTATTTTTTATTATTATTGTATTATTATTATTCTTATTTATTATTTTTCTTATTATTATTATAATTATTATTAATATTTTTATTATTATCGTTATTATTATTATTATTATTATTATTATTATTTATTATTATTACTATTATCGTTATATTATTATTATTCATTATTATTATTCTTATTATTATTATAATAATTATTAATATTTTTATTATTATCGTTATTATTATTATTTATTATTCTTCTTCTTTTTATTATTGTAATTATTATTAATATTAATATTTTTATTATTATTGTTGTTATTATTATTATTTATTATTATTCTTCTTATTATTATAATTATTTATTAATATTATTATTATTATCGCTAATGTTATCATGACAATTATTATTAATATTTTTATTATTATCGTTATTATTATTATTATTTATTATTATTATTCTTATTATTATTATAATTATTATTTTTATTTTTATTATTATTGTATTATTATTATTCTTATTTATTATTTTTCTTATTATTATTATAATTATTAATAATATTTTTATTATTATCGGTATTATTATTATTATTATTAATATATTTATCGTTATCGTTATTATTATTATTATTATTACTACTACTACTATACTGTTATTGTAATTATTATTGTTATCTTTATTATTATTAATAATTTTATTATTATAGTTATTATTATTATTATTATTATTATTATTATTATTATTGTATTTTTTTATTTTTACTGTTATTATTCTTATTATTATAACTATATTAATTATTATTTTTGTTGTTGTTGTTATTATTATTATTATTATTATTATTATTATTATTATTTGGTGTGTACAAGAGTATTTTAGTCATTTGTTGCAGCCTATGTATGTAATCCCATCAAGTAAACAAAAAAAAACGGATAACTTATCAAACGAATCACATGAAGTAAATGTCGGATAGGATAAATAATACACCCTTATCCTAACTACCCTAATCCATATTTATAAAAGTAAACACTGCCTTAATGTATCTTTCATATCTACACACAAATATACAAGGATTAGAATTTTCGAATACTTTGACAATATCTTTTACCTTATCAATAAAACATTAGTAAAATAGTTTTGGCAGAAAAATGGTAGAACTGTAATTTAGCCAAACTGTCTTGCTTTTATATAGTTATAGATTTTAAAAATAGATAAAATTTAAAATAAGTCATAATTACCTCTGAAAAGAAGAAAATATGAAATCACTAATCTGTATCATTTCTAACATATTTTCATTTCAAATTCACTTTTAAAGATATGTACAAATATGTAAAATTTAGAAAAATAGATAAATTTGATATACTGAGGTTACATAAATTCGTAAAATTTGTAAAAATATATTCGCAAAATTAAATATATATATATAGAAAAACTCCTAAATTTCTGAAACTAATATTCATTTATCAAAAGAATGTCATGTTTTATTTACAATACAAATCCGTCTAGATGATAATTATACAATAAATTTGGAAGATTCCTAAAAATCCAAAATTTTATATTTTAATTTATAAAACAGAAAATAACCAACATAAAATTTAAGAACTTTGATTTTGGGATCTTCATATTTTCCAATATGTATTAATTATATTTTTACAGCAAGAAGAATGTCAAGATACTTATATTGATTAATATCTTATGCTTTCAATCAATAATAAATTATTACTATGAAAGTAATTATTGTCGTTTTGATTAACTTTAATAAAGATAAAAATAATTTCTTTATTCGAGATTATAAATAAATATGTTGATCATACATATTCATTTACAAGTATGTAATATGCCAAATAATTTGTGTATATTTATGTATACAAATAAATAAATTATTTGAGTCAATATTAATTATTTTGAAAAATAAAAATTACACGCATAAATTATAAAGCAAAAATTAAAAGATAACATACTTTTAAAGATATAAATTTTTCGAGTATGCTAAGTATTACTAAAAGAAAAAAAGATCAAATGAATATGAATAAAAAATTACAAAATACAAAATATAAATAAAACACAATTACATTATAATGTTGACGCGGAAACATTGAAGAAACATATTATACAATTATCAAATAAATTAAATAATTTGAATCACTACTAATTTTTTAGAAAAATATAAATTACATACACAAAAAAGAAAAGATAATATACCTTTGAAGATCTGATTTTCTAGAATGCTATGTAATATACCTTTGAAGATCTTATTTTCCAGAATACTATATAATATACCTTTGAAGATCTTATTTTCCAGAATACTATGTAGTACAAAAAATAAAAAAGTCAAATTAATATGAATCGATAAATACAATATAAAAATATATAAAACATAAATTGCACGTACAATGTCGATGCCCAAATATTGAAAAAATATAGTACACAACAATCAAGTAAATTTAATAATTTGAATCACGACTAAATACTTTGAAAAATACAAACTACATGCATAAATAAAAAAATAAAATACCTTTAAACATCTCGTTTTTTAAGAATTCTAAAAAATCAGATTAGTAGTAATCAATAAATACAAAATCTAAAACCCTACATAACATAAAAAAAAAAATTATGAAAATTTTAAAAGCATATAAAACTGACTTATAACAAATTTTCTTTAGAAGAGAAAATCTTTAGTAGATGAAGCCAGTTAAGAAAACAAAATTGTATGTGGAGTGTGTTTATTATTGACAATGATATTTATAATTTTTTCAATTTATTATTACAAATAAAAGACTCTGAAAATATTTATTTACTTTTCCAATGTTAAATTGTTATTCCCAAAAAATAATAATATTACCAAAATATTTGTGAGATTTATCACTTTTATTTGATATATGGACAATTTGACTTAACCAATTTAACAATTCAAATGTATTTATTATATATACATTTAAATAAACTTAAATTATCATATTAATTAATTATAATTACTATGTTAATGTACCATAAATTAGTAATATAATTATGACCTAATTAACTATTAGCATATTTCGTATATTATTTTGTATAATGCTAATATATTCATTTTTATATATATTCTAAAAATATTTTGGACCATTTATTGTTTCTATGTGTGTATATATATATATATTTACTTCTTATTAAGTTTTTAATATGTGTATCTTATTAAAATATATATTATATTATAATTAATATATATATATATATATATAAATATAGTATGTTAGTATATACTTAAAGAGGAATGATAAGGAACACAACATTGTGTTTCTTATGGAGTCAAATACATGAGGTGACATGTCAATCATCATCTTTATCATTAAAAGTAAAAAAATTAATGATAGTTTAATTGTGTATGATTATTATTATTTTTTTCTTCTTAATGATAAGGATAATGATTTGACATGCCACCTCATGTATTTGGCTCCATAAAAAAACATAATACTGGGTTCCTTATCATTCATCCATATTTAAATATATAATAATCTTTTATGTAAATAAGTCATATTTCATGATTAAAATAATTAAAAAAATGTTTCAAACTTATTTTGATTTTGGTTTGGTATTATTAAAATAATTTCTTCAACAAAATATTTTTTGGATTATCAATATATTTTAAATTATTTTAACTCTTTTTATTAATAAATCAATTGAAATTATTTTATTGGATTTAATTGTGAAAGAAATTATATTTAATAATAAATAATAATTTTTTGAATAAATTAATAAATATATATAATTTCCATATCATAATAAATATAGTAATATAATTTTATGAAAATAGAAGTAGTTACAAAGATACAATATGTATACTTATAATAATATTAATATTAATACAAGTGTAACCATATATATATATATATATTATAGAGAGAAAAGAAGTGTGTTGTGTACGTTTGCTTGTGGGGAGAGAGAAGAGAGGAGAGGAGACGATTGTGTAAGAGAGATGAGAGAGAAGATTAATAAAGTTCACATATGAGAGAGAAAGGTAATGTCCTTGTGTTAGAAAGAGGAAAAAGAATAGAGCACACATCCTAGGCTTGGTTGTATCAATCCCAACTACAACCACAAAACCAAACACATCGGAGGTTGTCGATAACCTCCATTTGGTAGTATGAAGGCTTGTCCAAACATTGCTTAAGAGTTAATGATGCATTTTTCTTCAATAAAGTTACATTTTAACGTAATCTTGTTTACGCATATAGTATACTGAGTAGGTAATGAGTTGGAAGACTCAATCACCAGCTGTTTATATCTCATTCAAGCACTAACCCAAATAAGATTATTTGCATGATCTACGGTAGTCGAATAACAATAGAAATATGGACCCTTGTTCCTCCTCATGTTGGTCACTGGAAACAACATATGGCTGGCCCCACATCTATATAGAGAATGTCGTCGTATGATTTCCATAGTGCTATCTAACGAAGAAAAGGTACTTTAACAAAGCACACAAACTTATTAATACATGCACATAAAGCACTCAAAGCATAACATGTTAAGTAATTATACTTGAAAAATATGTAGTAACAGTCGTGTATAAATATTTACGTAGAAGTCAACAATAGTTGTTCAACATAGTCACACAATCTCTCAAATGTAGGCTAAATATTCCTATTCACCAACATAATTGACAATATCTTCTCGCATTTGACCATAGGCAATAGTCTCATGTGCATTTGGGAGTGTCCTCGGGAAAAATATTAGTTCATCGTCCGCATAGTTCAGAGGCATACCGTCAAACAATGGGTTATCTTGACTTTGTTTGCACACAAAGTTGTGTACAACACAACAAGCGAGGACGAGTGACACTTAGTGCTGGATCATATAATTAAGTATCCCTTATCGCATGATTAAACTCTTAAGTACTCCAACCACACACTTAATGCAGTTCTTGAGATGAGCATGGCGGGGTTTGAACACCTCGTGAGGTGATTGAGCTTGGACACCACTATTATTCCACTTAGGCAAGTGATATTGTATGTTTCTAAAAGGGGTTAAAAAAGATGCATAGTTGGTGTAGCTAGCATCCACAAGATAATATTAGCCTATGAGATTGTGAGTACAAACTATTGTTGATTATACATAGATAAGCACTTACTACAAAATATAAGTGTGGGTTAATACCATCAGGAGGTCTCATGTAAGACATACCAACTCTCGCAACATTTTTTAACAAGTGAGCATCATTTGCACCTCCCTTCCCTCATCCATCTAACATGTACATGAACTCCAAATCGATGAAAAACACATTTGAGATACGGGGTGCCAGGAGAATCATCACACATTTTGTCAACTAATAGGTACTCAAGCAATAATGAACTAACCATCTATGGCCCCGACCACACTCCAATTGTAATTTAACATAATTACATTAGCATTTAATCCAAATATAAGTTTAAGAAAAAAAAGAGAAGTTTCTGTGTATCTCGAAGTAGGGGAGGAAACTAGGGTTGTTAAGCACTCATGGATGGACAAAGTTGCAATTTGGAGTGAAAAACTTTGGTGCAAGATGATAAGAGCATTGATAACACATCATAAGTGAGGATTAATCATTTGAGATGAATTGAGACTATCTTAAAAAGATCTCCACTGACTCGATACAAGAAAATTGAGTTTGTTGATAATTTGAAATCAAGCATTTGGATTGCAATATCTTACAAGTGCGTAGAGATGGGGCCTTGTCAACCTTATTTTATTGAAAATTTGTTTGTCGATATCCATAAGAACCTTTTCAACCCAATTATTTCTTGTTAAAATCAACATATGGCGAGTGAAACTTTCTCCCTACATAAGAGACAACAAAACTTGCCCCATGAAATGAGTAATGATCTTCACCTTAGATGATGTTTGTTCTTCATGCTCTTTGGAATGTTCCTCAACATCAGACATGTGATCATCCTCATTGTCATCCTTAAATATAAAAATATATTGTAAGTGTAGTTTATTTTGTATCATATAAAAATAATTATATAACTTCACATAGATGAATGTAAATAATAACTAGTAAAATAGGAAAAATCGGGGCACTTGCCCCTTTAAGATTTATACTAGTAATAAGTAAGATAAGGTGGCATGAAGCCACAATGTTTGACAATTAAAAAAAAATGCAAAAGTAGATTGTCATAATTCGTATATGTCTAATATAATAATAAAAAAGTTTGTTCATAGAAATGAGAGACAGACTCAGACAAAGAAGTCAACCTACTCCCGTTGCTCCTCAGGCGAGAATGACATGAACATGCGACGGGTAACATCGGTCTTCAAACACTCTGCCAACTTTAACTTCTACCTAATTGGCACTCCAGGCATGTCATAAACGGCTTCAAAGCATGTCTTGAATACGTTCGACATCTCACTCGAATGGCCTCTCTTATATGTGATATAATCATCAAAGTTGTTGGAGACATGAGTAAGAGAAGCACTTTCTTTGCAAATCCACCTCCTTATCTATGAGAGGGTATGCGAGAACCACTAATCCCATCTTGGTTCATGATTTTGGGAGGAAGACTGTCGGTGACCCGACTGAGCTATCAATGTCGCCTTCTTGGGGTGACCCATCATCGTTCTTATCGTAAAAAATGAGGGGAGCACCACTGGAACGACCATTAGTTCTCATGGTCATATTTTTTCCAAATATGTCTTTGCACAAGTTGAAATGCAAAGGCTCCCTTTTGATAATGGCTCTGTTGGCACAATGCTCCTAAAAAGGTTGTGCAATAGTGGATTGTCAGTAACGTTATTATATAATATTCAATAGATTATTGAGTTTATTTGTTAAATCGTTAACTATCTCATAGATAAGCACTAGGACATCTTCCAGCCTTGTGATTGTCTACTTGACTCAGACCATGACAAACTCGATCTGTGTTTGTACCAAAAATTATATAACAGTTTATATTCAGACAAGTAGACGAAGTACAACTCAAAAAGTGTAGAGAAACTTTAAATGTGAGCGAGATTCTTGCTAGAACGAGAATCCCTTCTCTGCTAGATGACATAAGTGATGAAGACAAAGGACGGTTAGGGGCATTAACCCCTCTCAAAAGCAATGGCCCTCAATACCTACAATGGCATCGTTAGAGGTAGAGAGGGCTTTGTTTGATAGGACAATAAGAACCGCCAAAGATCATCAAGAAAGAGAATAATGGATGAGAGAGAGAGAGAGAGAGAGAGAGAGCTCCGAGTGAGAGCTGAAATTGATGTGAGGTAAAGTAAGAGACAGAGAGTGTGTATCACTTGAGAGAGAAGACTCGTGTGATATAAAGTGAGACAGAGGGAGAAGAGTGATGAGAGGATGAGCAAGGGTTTTAGATGAGCCATCCCCATGTCACATCTAGTAATGTTAGTTTTACATGTAGGTCGGATTACCCCACAGATACACGGGTAATCTGGTAGGGTACTACCCGAATACGATATTTTTTTGATCGAGTAGGGTAGGGACGGGTATAGACTATTAACCAATTACCATACTCGTCTACCCATTTGAAAAAAAATATTATTGTATAAGTTATATATTATATGATTAAAATTTGATCTAATATACTGCATATATAATATTTTATATAATATATAAAAAATATTATAAAGCAAAAAGTATAATATTTACATTTTATATATATTATATGTGATTTTATTATTTAAATTTTTATATTGTATATATGCATATTATACATTATTTAATTTTAAAAAAATATATTTGGATAACCTGATTACCCGACGGATAATACCGGAAGTCTATCCGATTCTAATAGAATAGGGTATGAAAAATGCATATTCGTCTTTACCCAACCCATTTACATCCCTAGTCACCTCTTGTTGCCAAACATTGGAGATCAGACCCATTCTCCATCCAAATGGTGAAAGCTAGCCCAAACACCCGAGTGTTGTTTAAAATCACATCGAATCATAAATATATTAAAATTTAATTTATCTATATGAATTGTATATTTTTTAAAACTATTAAAATATGTTCAAATAAAATTTTAGCAATTGATTTATATTGAAAATGGAGATATCTCTATTTTTCTCACCAATCTTCAGGGGGGCTCATTTAGTTTTATTTCCAAAATACATTTCTAAGTTTTACACTATTACATGTTAAAAATGATCCATGTATATTTTATATAAGTTTTTCAAATCACTCATTATATTTAAATTAAATATTTATAATTGATATTATCACAATTAATTCAAATAATATAATACAAATAATATTATAAATTGTAACCATCATAATATGTACAATTTATATATTATTTAAACAAAACATCATATGATAATATTTAAAGTAAGGCACTATTAATTAATCTAATGTAATACAATTAATTTCAACTATCATAATTTAAAAAAAAAATTCTTTCAAGCACATAAATTATATATTTCAAATGTATGAACTTTCTAACTTGTAACGAATCAAATCCTCAGGAGAAGCAAAAATAAAAAAAGAAAGAAACGAGATCCTAGCCAATCATACAATTATTTCATATAAATGGATAAAAAAGTAGTGGATTTTGGGCAAGGCTGCCACGCCAACGCGCACAAGCTTATCTATGATCTATCCTATTATATATAGGACCTGTCGCCCAGTTACGCAAATCCTATCATCATACTTACATATATATATATATATATATTAAATAATTGAACATTAAAGGAATAATAATAATAATTATTATTATTATATATTATTGCCGTTTTCTTCTTCTTCTTCGTTTTCTTTTTCTCGCTCTCTTTTTTCTTCCAATCCCGATAGCAGCTGGCCTCTCTCTCCACCTTGAATCCCTTCTCCAACTATAAATTCATTACTGTTTCACCCACACTGTCACACACTGAAATTCATATAGCGAGCGTGCTTTAAAACGATGTCGTCCTTAACTTCTCTAATCCGCAGGAGAGCCAAGCCGTTAACTCTTCGTCTCAGAGGATTCTCATCTAATGCGCCGAATTCAATCAATCGCACAAGTACAAGAATAGAGAAGATATTAATCGCGAATAGAGGCGAAATAGCGTGCAGGATTATCCGCACCGCCAAGAGGTTGGGAATACAAACCGTCGCCGTTTACAGCGACGCCGATGAGAGGAGCTTGCATGTCAAGTTGGCTGATGAAGCCATTCGCATTGGGCCGCCGCCGGCTCGGCTCAGCTACCTGAGCGCTCCCTCGATTATCGAAGCCGCTTCCAGAACTGGCGCTCAGGTTATACATACTGATTCACTCAACATGCTATTATTCTATATATGATGCCTTGAGCTCAGCTGGGACGCTAAATGAAATACATGTTGCTTGATTTCGTTTTTATTGTCATGATCATTATTTTTTGAGGAATATTTAGCAAAAAAATTGAGTAGCAGATAATTTAATAATTGATGCTGAAGATTTGTGAGATGGATGAAGCTTATTGGTGTTCCAGCTGAATGCAAAATACTTTCATCAAATTTTACGGATTCGCCCGCACACACATATCATAGGGTAGGTCACGATTGTTGTAGCTTCCGTTTACAAAAAAATAGAATGTGAACATGGTTTTTCTTTGAAACATATGGAGTTCATTAAGAGGAGCAATTCAATCAAGGTACTAGAGCCTCAACTTGCATCTGGACTGTTGTATATTTTGGCTCGAAGGAAGCGAAATCAAAATGGAGATTTGATGCTTTGTTCGGGATTATATGTTCTGTCATATCAAGCTAGGGCGTTTTAGACCTTGAGCTTAGCTTGAACTAGCTGATTCATAAAGCTATGTTCAGTAGAGAGTGGGAAGGTTAGAAGTTTGCAACTGCCCCCAAAAATGGCCATGTTAATACAACATTTTCTAAGGTTTTTTATTTCTGAAAGTTTGATATCTAGTTGTGACTGTATTGCCATTAACAAGTCAAACCGGATATCTAAACTGTCACGAGCAAGTATTAGTAATATAATAATATAATATCAATACACGTTTTTGTTCTAGTGACATAATGGTACAGCTCGGGTATATTGCATGTCTATTTTTTTCTTACGACATAATATGTTGGCTGTACTACTTCTCATAATATATATGTTTGGTTGTGGTGTTTCTTGGGCACACTTTTAGAGTGGGATATCTTCTTTGTGATAATTAGGCTATCCACCCAGGTTATGGCTTCCTATCAGAAAGCTCTGAGTTCGCTCAACTTTGTGAAGATGAGGGCTTTACATTTGTTGGACCTCCTGCATCTGCAATACGCAACATGGGTGATAAAAGGTAAAACACCATTTTATTGGTTAGCCTCTTTTCATTAAATGGTCTCCTGTTGGTTCAATGTTGTCATATCTACTACCTCACTTGCCTCACAACACTACTCCAGGCGCTCAATGAATTTATACAATATTCAACAGTTGAGAGGGTATTTAAGACTTCAACAAAAAATTGAAAGAATAAAAAAAAAAAATTATGACATGTTCATCTATTTCTTGCATATTTGACTCAAAGCCTAAATGACACTGTGGACTTTACTTGTGATGCAAAGTCTAGTATCAATCATCATATTTTATGATTTATAGTTGTTTAACCTATAGGTTGATCACTTCTTTGTTCTGATGAATCTTGATACATTTTTGCCATATAACAATGAAATATCTGGCTATTATAGTAAACCTATTGAGAATTTCTTACATTTGAACTATTAGTCTATTTAGTCTTAATCTTCTTTTCACTACTGTTGATGACAGTTAGCCGCTTTATCACCTATGTACTAACTACTTCCTCATAAATTATTGGGAATTTGTGCAAGTTGTCTCAGCTAGTCTAAATGATCTGTTGGATGGTTCAAACCTGGTATACCATGTGGCACAAATGGGCGTTTGCATCATTTCTGAAGTCTCAATACATGAATAATTTTTCTATTTTTAATGGGAAAAGGCAGTTGGTTATTCTCCTCAGTGCTTTACAAATTCTAATTTTAATCATTTCTAATCGTTGTTTGCCATTATGTGCCAGCGCTTCAAAGAGAATAATGGGTGCAGCAGGAGTACCTCTTGTGCCTGGATACCATGGTGATGAACAAGATATTGATTTGATGAAGTTAGAAGCTGAGAAAATTGGATATCCTATCTTGATAAAGCCAACTCATGGAGGTGGAGGAAAGGTGCTACTGCCTCTAAGTTTATCTTAATTATGAAGTAATTACTTCTAAGATTATTGCTGGTGTAACTATGGAGTCAAAATCCCTTTCTACTTTAATTATGTGAAGGGTTTTATTCATGTTCTGTATGCAATATGTTTTTTTATGTTTGTGAAGTCTGAAAGGAAAGTAGTATGGGAGACTCGGATAAATTGCTTTTGGACATGACCTAGTGCAATAATGTGGGTAACTGTGTGCAAGTTTGAAGTAGAGTTGGCTAGCATTAAGTGCTCAAACTATCCAAGTTTGGTTAAATATCTTGAGTTGAACTAAAAGGCTGCATATATTTTTAAATCTCCCCAGTCCACTCTGAATTAAATCCTCTAATGTTGTACAAATATATAAGAGCAGGATCTTGGATGGGCCATCTTCTTACTTGTCAAACTCTTGGATCTATTCTCTGTTGCATGTCACCAATCCAGATCCCCATATAATCTTTAAGTGTAACCTGAATACACACACACACACATACATATTTAATATTTTTCATTATTCTTTCAACTGTAATCTGAATTATTCACTGATGTATTTAAAGGATAACTTGGTTCTTGCCTATTTTAGGGTATGAGGATTGTGCAGAGTCCTAAAGATTTTGTTGATTCTTTCATTGGAGCACAACGAGAAGCTGCTGCATCTTTTGGTATAAACACAATCCTGCTGGAAAAGTATATAACAAAACCAAGGCACATAGAAGTCCAGGTACTGTTTTCATCTCGATTATCTGAATATCAGCTGGTTTACTCTTGTCTATGTACTTTGTGGATTATAGCTGGGTTTATCTGTGAGTTTGTCATTTTTATTCCTTTTTGTTCCTGTCGTTCTTGCAATAACTAGTAAGGGGATTTGCGGGATGGATTGGCAAATAGGCTTGTATATGCAAATAATTGGGTGATAAAAATTAAATTATCTACTAAATACCATGGCAATGAGTACCAGAATGCACTTACTTAATTTCTAATATTGTAGGTATTTGGGGACAAACATGGAAACGTAATTCATCTCAATGAAAGAGATTGCAGTGTCCAGAGGAGACACCAGAAGATTATTGAAGAAGCTCCTGCTGTAATTCTTTTTTTTTTCAAGCTTTGCTACACCATTTTTTAGTTGGTGGTTTACACTGATGATTGCTATCTGATCTCTGAGAAACATTTCATATATGCAGCCAAACATCAGCAATGACTTTCGGTTGCACTTGGGACAAGCAGCTGTATCTGCAGCCAAGGTGATGTACTGATGTATATGGACACTTAACTTGTGCATTTGTCCAATATTGGGTTTTAATAGAGCCGCACTTTATTTACTTCTTGTTGTTATGAGATGGTGCCCTTTGAGTATATACCAAATAGATGGAGTGAACAATATTTTTGATTTCATTGTTTTGCTATATTATCATCTCTTATACTCTTTTTGGAGCAACAGATGAAAAATGTCGACTTTATAATTATACAAATGCTTCTTAGAGCATAGTGTGATAATTTTATTAATGAGCAAGCTTTATGCATGCATGGTCATGCAAGCATCATAATATTTTGATGAGGCATATATCTCCTCTTATTCTATGTACTTTCCTGGTCCTAAGTGATGCTAGCTTCTAATAATGATTACTTTTGTATAGTATTCAACTCTATTTTTATTAGTATGTTAAGCAATAGAATGGATTTTATTACTCTCTGAACAAGTCAATGTAACAGGTTCTCTGGATAATGAGCTACTGACGCATACTCCTATAACATCATGCGGAATTAACAGTACTTCAACCAACATTGAAGAAATTAAAATGATTTTGTTATAACTAGTCCGTGGTAGACTAACAATTTGTCTCTTAGATGGTCAATAGTGATCTTTCTAATTGAACCATTTAAATCTGGAAAGAGAACACTACTTCTTCTAGATTGGTCCCTCCTATTCCACTTTTGTCTTTATAATATAAATAAGTCGTTGGACCAAAAAGAGGCTCATTGCTTTGAAGAGTTCTAGTATCTCTTTACTTTCTAATCCTCAAAAATGACAGTGAGCATTAAATTTTACTGCTACACGTTTGTAAATATCGTTGTGTACTTTTCTTAATTCCTCTCTTAATTTTTTTGTGCTTTATCTCTGTAGGCTGTCAGGTATCACAATGCTGGTACTGTTGAGTTTATCGTTGATACTCTTTCCGGACAATTTTATTTCATGGAAATGAACACCCGTCTTCAGGTGGTTTGATCTCTCTGAATCACGTCTTCTCTTTATTATATGCATGCATCTGTCTAAATGCAGATAAGAATTGCCTTTCGTGCAGGTTGAACATCCTGTTACTGAGATGATTGTTGGTCAAGATCTTGTGGAGTGGCAAATACGTGTTGCTAATGGAGAACCTCTTCCAGTGAGTCAATCACAGGTGCCCTTATCAGGTCAAATCTCTTTTATGTGGGAACTTAGACTTCACCATTATCTTTCAGAGTTGAGTTTGAACTTTTTTATAAATCTTGAGTTGAGATATGTGTCAGTATTTAGATTGAGATTGGTTATGTGGTGTAGTGGCTTCATATAAAAAAATCAGTATCATTTAATTATTCTTATCAAGTACTGGAGATTCTGCAAAAGACTTGTCTACTTGTTTAACGCTCGCGAATTGTGTAATGTGTGTCCTGTCACCTCATGCTTTGAATATATCAGGACATACTGTATCATGTGGAAACTGATGATGGAAAGTGATTATGTTGATGGTCTTAAATATTTTATTGCAATTTGAACTAGGTACTTTGCAATGTCTTGGAGCATGTCTGTTTGTGATAAACAGTGCTGATTTTCAAGTATGTTGCTGAATTCAGATGTTGCAGTATGTTGCTAATTAGTTTCTTACAAGGATAATAGCTCATTAAACATTTGCTCACCTTTCATTAGTCTTTACATGTTTCTTTTTTGGCATTCAACAAAGTATATGTTTTAACTTTTAGTGTTTCACGTCCGGATAATTATTTGGATTCCTCTAAAGTAATGATTTAACTCTTAATTTATTTCATTTCCTAGTGTTAGAAAGTTAGAGTGCATGTTTCCTCAATCCTTGGGTTTATTCAGGATACCTTATAGGATACTTCTTACGACAGGCCATGCTTTTGAAGCCCGAATATATGCTGAGAATGTTCCGAAAGGATTTCTGCCAGCAACTGGAATCCTTCACCATTATCATCCTGTTCAAGCTTCATCAGAAGGTACTTAGATAGGAGTTATGACTTATTCATATGAAAAGATTTCAGTACAACTTCTGAACTTTGCCATCAAATTAATCATGCAAACAAGCATAAGGAATCTATTACTTGGTGCTGATGATATATATTGTTTGGTGACTGCCTGGGTTGTCTAGTTTCATTTTTTAATGTATCGGACTTCATACATCTTTCCAGTAGAATCTGGCACATTTCTTATGTCAATTTAATGCATTGACCAGTTAGGGTGGAGACTGGAGTTGAGCAGGGTGACACAGTTAGCATGCATTATGATCCCATGATAGCTAAACTTGTAGTGTGGGGAGAAGATAGAACAGGAGCATTAATCAAAATGAAGGATTGTTTGTCAAAGTTTCAGGTATTCTGAATTTGGCATACACTTATGACTACGATTGTTTATGTTTTTCTTGTTTGTTTGTTTATTTATTTATTTATTTATTTTTTTATTTTATTTTTTTGCATTAATATAGTGCTCAAGTTTTTGTAAGCTTTCTATATCTCGTGGGACATTTGGGATGGTTGAATAACAACAATCATGGACTAAACTTTGGGTGTAAAAAAAATTCTTGTAACATTCTGCTCAGGGGAGCGCCAATATTTGCCAAATATGTTCTGTAATTCCACAGAATATAATGAGCAAACAGTTTTTGTCAGATTTATCGGACCTTCAGAGAATTATACATGACAAGGACTGATGAATATACCATCCGATTGGATCTTCTATACTTTCTTTGGTCAGTGAATTAAGTTTCGCCACAGAAAATCCTTTTATATAACTTCATTGAAGGACCAATTTTTATTGCTTTTAAAATACATTATCCTGTATTCTCACCCCATTTTTTGCAAATCTCCAGGTTAAATCATATAGTTAACTGATCTTCACAATATATAGTACCTGTTCCCAGGTCTCTGTTATCTGTCAGTTGAGCAGAATCTGATCAATAGTTTTTGTAGGTTGCAGGTTTGCCAACGAATATTGATTTTCTCCTAAAACTTGCGAGCCATGGAGCTTTTGAAAATGGAGATGTTGAAACTCATTTTATTGAGCTTCATAAAGATGATCTATTCATTGATCCAGATGATCAGTCATCAACTCAACAAGTATATAATGCCGCTGTACATGGTGCTGCCTTTGCAGCTGCTTGTGTTTGTGAAAAGGAGCATAGAGCAATGAGGGCAAGGTCCCCTGGTAATTTTAACAATCCAATTCTTCAAGCACATAAATACATGTTATATTCTTAAAATCACTCGATATATCCTGTAATCGTGCACAGGTAGCCTTTCTGTATGGTATAGTAATCCTCCTTTCCGAGTGAATCATTTTGCAAGGCGCACAATGGAACTTGAATGGGAAGATGAATCTACCAAGGGTGGCCCAAAACCTGTACCACTGCATGTCACTTATCTGCCGAAAGGGAAATATCTAATAAAGGTTTTTTGTGGACTCCTCATCTCTAAATGTTTCTTGCGTTGATTTTTTTTTTTTTTTTTTTTTGGAAATATTACATTTATTATTTCTGAAGCCCGCATCCTCAAACTAGTAATGTGCATTTACAGATAGGGGGCAACAGTTTTCCTGATCTCGAATTGAATGTGGTGGACCTGGGAGACCATGATTTTAGAGTTGAACATGGTGGTATGAGCATGACTGTTAGCATAGCTGTTTATCAGAAGGTTATAGCTTTTTCCTTTTTTTTTTTTTTTAATATTGTTTTGTTTCTTTATCGTTTCCAGTTTTCAAACTGTTGGAGCCCAATCTGCGGAAGTGAAGTCTAGTTACTTAAGCCTTCACTGGTTATATTATTAATTTATACAATTAATAACACATTATCCATTTTTATGCCTTGGCACCCCGAGACTCTTGCACTCTTCATGCAGAAATCCAAATCCAACAGATATGCTACAAGAACTTGCTTGTCCAATCCCCGGTTATGCACACGCATACCAAGAGTGATAAGGCATTTTGCATGACAATTGTGGCTTCAAGAGAGAGAAAAATATGTTGCGTCTTACTGTAGCAAATGACTTACTTGAATCAGTTATTTGATATGCGATGAGGTTACCAAATAGAATCATTTGTATCCTACATTCCTACTACATTGCATTGATGAGAGAAATGACTTTCAATCCCTCAGCCACTCACACACACGCATTTACACGCGCACCCCTTCCATTAACATGAAAGCACAAACAAGAATCCACAGAGAGAGAGAGAGAGAGAGAGAGAGAGGCAAAAATTTATCCCGCCCGTGCAGTACAGTGTCATCAAATGTACTCTGGTTTTCTATTTAGGTCATTAGTTTCCTTTGTGCAGGTCTGTTCTACATATTTGCTCTAATTAAGGGTAAAATGATATCCGTTTTGCAGGATCAGATGGAGCATATCCACATCTGGCATGGATCAAGCCATCATCATTTTAAATGGAGAAACAGACTTGAACTCACTGCTGATGATGAATCTCAACATAGACCTGCTTCTAAGGCATCCACATCCACACACCCTCCTGGGTCCATTGTGGCTCCTATGTCTGGTTTAGTAGTTAAAGTTTTGGTGAAGGATGGGACAGAAGTTTCAGAAGGGCAACCTATATTGGTCTTAGAAGCTATGAAAATGGAGGTTTGTCTTCATATTTCCTGAAGCTTTAGTACACCCATTATTACTGTTCTATCCTTATGTGGTTTTCTTAATAAATTTTATCTGCAGCATGTCGTGAAGGCAACTACTGCTGGTTACATCCGTGGTCTTCAAGTCTCTGCTGGCCAACAGGTTTCTGATGGTACCGTTCTATTCAGTGTAAAGGTGAGTGTCGTTCCTATTATGTCTCGGTAATCACATGTGCCCATGTGCAATATAATTCCTTATCAGGAAAAAATTGTACCTAAATTGATGAGTTATATTCATGTTATGAAAAGATTGAGGGGAAAATAAAAAGTGTCATTCGAACTATTGTGGCTGGACTTTACCATCATTTTTCCCGGTGTTGCTGTTCACCATCTAAACTAATTAATTGTGTACTTTTACACATCCGGCAGAATATCACCCATGCACCGCATGAGATTTTTTTGAAGTATACTTTTTTATGCACTTTGCCTCTTGCACTCATTTGTTTTTTTTTCACACTTTACCATCCTTACCTGAAAATTCTACCTGAGATGGTTAAGTATAAAATCAGTTAGTTCAGATGGTGACTGACACCCCAAAAAAAAAAAAGGTTCGGATGGTAAAGTCTAAAAGCCAGCGATGGGCAATAATCTTTTTCCCCAAAGAACTATTAAAGTTTCAGCATACTTGGATATCTCTTTATTATGAAACAAAATGTATTATTCTTAACAGGATGAGTGAAACTTGTGGAAGAGGTCTTGGCTTATTGGGACCATGGAGCTGGAATAGTATTTAGTACCTTGTTGGATGTAATATTTGTATATAACAACTTCAGGTTCTTATCTTAACTAAACAAACAACTGTCCACGTGAAAAATGTGGAAGTCGTCTCCCATTTCACTCTCTCTTCCTCGCAATAAAAAGTGATCTTCATAACCATCTTGATTTAGATTGCTTACGGTTGAGTATGCTTTTCGATTTGGTATCGGTCAGTTGCTTGGGGCTAAGATTCTTCTGAATTCATTGAACTTCGCCATGTGTATCCTTCTCTTTCATTTTGGTACGCAATGCTCTTAATTCCTCGAATTTACTTCAAAAACGGTTATAATTGCAAGACAGGAATGCTCCAACCACGTCACAGCTTAATGTGCTAACTGCAGAAGTGAACAACACACGATGAATTTGCTTTTGGTCTTTTAGAAACTATACAACAGCTGTAGTACTCATCCTCAATTCGCACGTACTCACACAACGTGTGTGAAATTAATGGTGGATATTGCACCGTGGTCCACTGATATTTTTAATAATAATTATGATTTGGAAATTGAGTTGTTATGCCGCACCAGTGATGGACCATTAAGTTGTGTCTATAGTGAATGAAGGGAGTATTTGCGTGTTGCAATAATTAGCGTTTTCTTCTGTGCAACTGTCCAAGTTGCTGATTTGAAGTGTACTGGACTATCCTATAGGTGGCAGCTACAGAATGTTAACTTTCCTAGGTTGTGGACCACGTAAACTGCCAATTATTGTTAATTATAACATGCAATGTTCTTATATACATTCCCTTCTCCTGGAAATTCTATAAGAGTTTTTCTATTTACAATACTATTTATCTGATATTAATTTCATTGTGCTCATGGTCCTATTTCATGGGTTCAGCCCAACAGTTCAAAGTTCATTGGGTGTAGTTGACAAAATGAGATTTTCCAATCTCTAATTTGTAATTATATAAAAACATGATAGTTGAGAAAATTTTTAGAAATGACATTTTTTCGTCAAAATCATCTTTCTATTTTTGAAATTATGATATTCAATCATATTTAGTTCTTTTTTTTTTATTCTATTTTTTTATGAAAAATATATCAAATTAATATATTTTCATAATCTTCAATTTGATATTCAAATTGCATATATAAAAATAAAATATTAATTTTTAAGTGTAAAATATTTTTTATAAATTAATTGCGGTATTTAATATATTTTTATATAGTGAGATATTTTATTTTAAATAATTTTTATTAAAATATATTTTATATAATTTAATTTTTTTTTTTTTTTGTACTAGTAATTCCAGCAACTTCAATTGTATCGAAGGGAAATTAATGGAAGCAACTTGAGCATTTCTCTCATTCTTGTACTTCTTACTTCCTCTCACAATGTGCTTTTATTCTTGTTATTTTTACTTCCCAAGTCTCACTTATAAATGATAACCTCTAAACCGACTTATACAATAACAAAAGTACAAACTTACATCATCATCACACTACATACATATTAAGACATCACCAATTACAATTCAGACTAATAATTATCCAGATGACATCATGAACTCAATAAATAAATAAATAAATAATAATTAAAATAAATTAATCTTGATCGAAATTAATGAGATAGCATGAAGAACTAATTTTCATGTCATCAAAAGAAAATCACGGGTTTCTTTCCTTTCTAAATAAACCCTAATTTGGGTGTTTATATTGAAATTTAGGTGCTTGTAGCTTATCTGCCTGTGAACATTGAGGATACAAAAATAAATTTAATAATAATAAAAATATGATTGTATTAGAATGTTGTAGTTTATGAACTGTATTATAGATGTTAAATCATTAAGTTTAGTGGGATTTTTAATATAAAAATTGCAAACAGTATATTATCATAATTAGCACATGCCTAATACAATAATAAAAAAAGAGTGCTCATAGAAACGGGAAGTCAACATCCAGATAGACTCAGAAAAGGGAGTCAACTCACTCACACTCCTCTTTAGGCGAGAACGACATGAACATGTGATGGATAACCTTGGTATTAAAACGCTCTGTATCTCATTAAATGTCACAGACAGCTTCAAAGCATGTTTGGAATGCATCCGACATCCCGCTCAAGTAACCTATATGTTTGTGAGATAGCTATTAAAGTTGTCGATGACATGAGCAAGAGCAACATCTTTGTCGGTAGATCCACCCCACGTTTGCGAGAAGGTATAGAAGTACTGCCAATCTTGTCTTGATTTTGACTTTGGGAGAAAGATCGCTTGTGACTTGAATGGCCATATCAAAGTCGATGTCGTCTTCTTGGGGTGTGTCATCCTCATTCTCATGTTTAGAAATGAGGGAAGCACCACTAGAATGGACGTTGATTTCCATGGCCGTATTTTTTCCAAATAGATTCGTGCAAAAGTCAAAGTTGGAAGCCCCCTTTTAATAATGACTTTTTTGTCACGGTTCTCCTATAAAGATTGTGCAGCGAAAATTTATTATATAATATTGGGATTATTTGTTGAGTTATTAACTGCCTCATATAAACGCTAACACATCTTTTGACCCCATGATTACCTCCCTCGACTCAGACCATGACAAACCCATCCTGCGTTCATACCGAAGATTATATGACTACTTCAACAGATGCCTCAATTTTTTAAACATAACTTTGTATTGGTAAACTGTGTACACCAATCGATCAATGGACATAGCATTCAATTTTAGACAAATATAATTCAATAGTGAGTTGGAAAAGGTCATTGTGAGCAAATGGTCATTCTTATACTCTTGGTGACATAGGAAAATAAAGTTAGACTCATTTTCACGTGACCAAGTTACTTTGTTGTTCACATTTGCCTTAAACATCTTTAAAAAAAAAGTTTTTCATTATGTAAAATCAAACCTTAAGCATATTACGTGGGTGTCACTTATAGAACATAATAATACTTATTTAGAAATTATTCTCATACTTTATACAAAATAAGCATAATTATTTGGAGCAGGTATACTTTCCGTCAAAAAACATACATATACAAAACAAACTTACTTTATACAAACACTTGAAAAAATTTCACAAAATAGATTTTTTGTTAAATTAGTTTTTCTTATACAAACATATTAATTTTGATTTTTTTTTACAAACATTGCAAAAAATGAAACATATTATAGAATAAGCAGACAAAAAAAATAAATTTTTTTATAAATTTTAAGTACTCATATTAGATATTTATCTTTCAAAAGATTGTAGATTTAAGTGAAGCTTATTTTCATAATTTTTTTTGTGGTTAAAAAAGATTTATTCATATGTTCAATGTCTTGAGTAATGTTGTACTATTGAATAATTGTAGGTTGAATTGGTTGCCACATGATCATCCTATTTTGTAGAATTATAGTAATGAAATTGCACAAGCAACTACTATAAACTTCAAAACTCCATTAAGAAATTTCAATAAACTCCAAATATCAAATATTAAATCCAATAAAATATAATAAAAAAATTATTACATTACAAATAAAATATTGCTACAATTTTATTAATTATTCAACAAAATACATCAATTTGAAGTACCAAGCAACAAGTCTTAGTTAAAAATGTTGGATTGTTCACCATTATGAACCAAAAAAGAATGTTTACTTAATAAACGCAAACAATTTCATTTCTTGTAAGTGATAACATGAAGTATCCCCAAATATCAACATATATAATGAACACAGATGACCAAAAAATATATGTAATCATATAGTAAACAAATAACAGGTAAAAAATTACAAAAAAAAAAAAAAGGAAACCTTTGGATGTGATCATTTTGAAAGCTCTCACTTACGTTGAAAAAAATTATAAAATAACTATAAATAAATAAATTTGACATAAATGCACAAACACAAATTAAGGACAACATAAATCCATCAAAGTGAATGACTTACTCCCCTACTCAATAAGTGGGGAATCTCAAGTATGATGAAAATTCTAAAGGCAAATATCATAAACAGAAAACAAAGCAAAACGAGTAACAAATAAATCAACAAAACACAGAAAAAAGACATGTTATACAAAACACAGAAGAATGATGAATGACATAATAGTTTATGCTACCTAAACGAAAAAGAATGGCATGTACAAAAATGAGCTCATTTTTCATTTTAAAAAAATGTTATAAAACAAGGTTAAATAAAAAAAAAATTTAATCCGATTATAGGACAAAATAACCTTAAACTGAACAATCATATGCAAATATAACAAAAATTTGCACACTGAACCACAACCTAGACATGAAAATACATCAATAGTTGTTCAAGTTCTTTTTTAATCAAATGTTTAGGAGACAAAGGTGACAACAACAACAATAACAACAACAACAGACGCAATAAATGAACATAAATTTGCATAATTATTGATGATAGTTAAACACTTCAAAATCATAAATATAACTTTCTTTTGTTTTTCTTTTCATATAAATAGAGGTCATATAAACATTCGAGTAACATAGTAATATCATATAAATAGATCAAAAGCAATACTCACATCCGAATAGTAAAATCAAGACCTAAATCAACTCAGTGATAGAGCATGCCAAGAAATATCATCTAAATAGAGGAACATGAACATATCAGAAAGATAATAAATACCAAAACAAGAACCTAAATAAACAAAAATACGAGAAAAAAGAACACAAACAAATACTTGTCCAGCTCGAGTTACAGATAAGAAGGAACTGCCAATGGATCCAACAAACCCAGCACACTTTCTCCTCTTCCTTTTCCCAGATCTTGCCGAAAGCTCAAAAGATGACGCTTATGTGCACAGTGTGTAATTGGTGTGTGGTTCATCTACCATCTTAGCACATCTATATATACATCAAACTCAAACGCACAATATATTTATAGATCCGTATAGCAAAGCAAAGTTACATATCTCAACAAAAAAGTTAAAAACACATAAGCTTTTTAAACATCTGGATAAGGAAGATGAAGTACAACTCAGAAGTAAAGGAAACCTTTAATCATGAATGTAATTTTTTAGATGAGAATAAATTTTCTGCAAAAAATAGTAAAGATTGCTCAAAAGAGAGTTGTCGTTATAAATGACAAGGATAGAGGGTGGTTGGGGAATTAACCCCTCTCAAAAGACTACCTTATAGGTAGTGTTTACTTTCAGTGATAGGGTTGGATAAGGATAACTTATTCAACGATGTCCAATGTTTACTTTGTGTGTTGAAAAAGTAGCTTAAATCTTGGGCACCGGGATTGGCACAGAGATCGAGTTAGAAAGGTTGATATGGGGTCCGCCCCATTCTTGTCTGATATGTAATCCCAGGTTGTTCGAGCCTGTTCAATTACTCTTTTACCCCTCATTTTAATTGAACTTCACGACTTCCCCCATTTCGCATACAGCCGCTTCGCATTCTTCAGGAACCCTAGTTACCCTACTGCGGTGGAATGAGGTGTACATTCTCTAACAGATAAAAATTGGCTCCATTCTTCCGGCGTAGGTAGGTCTTATGAACTTTTTAATGTATGTGTTTCTTATATGCGGTTTCACATCTTGTTAAAGTTATTTTGCTGTTTAGTGTTTAGATGAAAAACAAACAAATTGTGATTCTACGATGCTCATGAAGAAGCCGTGAAAACCTAGTAGTGTGTTCATTTCTCTGTGAAGGCTGATTCGGTCATTAAGGTAATACGTGTCTTAAATAATTTGTATAATTTTAAAGATCGTTGTCTCTACTTTTGTCGAATGTATCTTCTGTTTTAGGGGAAAATTGCATCGTTCCAATTTTTTTCATATTTTTCATATATATTATCTGCATCTCCCACATTATTGTGTTTATAACATGCATCGGATGCACAAGAGTGTCGTGATACCGGATTTATTCCTATTTTGAATAGTCATCTATAAAAATTGAAGGTGTGCATGTATGTTTGAAGGGTGAAGAACAACATTTTGATAGATTTATCTACATTTTAATGTTTAATTATCTTCCTATTTCTGAGTTCGCAGTATCTTTTATATGAAATGGTTGTGCTTGTACAATTTAGAAATGCAAATTCCATGATTCTCTTGTGACAACATTTGTGACCCTTCGTGGCTGCTTAGTCCAATGGAGCCCATGATTGAACATACGATTTGTACAGTGTGATTACTAAGATTTTCGGTCTGTATGTGCACACCCTGTAGTGAAGTGGGGTATAGATATGATGTACTGATTATAATATTGTTGAGGTAATGTTGTACTGATTTCTTATGACAATTTTGTGATGTTGCTTTGCGACTGCTCTTGATTGTGTGTGGGTCCTGCTTTTTTTCCAAATGTTTGTTTATGCTTCTTGCTGTCTGTGGATGTGTTTTTGCAGTAGATGAATATATTTTATTTAAAATTTTCTTTACACGTTAGTTAAATTGATTGTGACATTCCACTTATCTATACTTCATGAAACAGAAACCTTAAATCGTGTAGGACATATGAAGTGCATGAAGATTTGCTGGGATAAGTTCATAAATGATCCCAAAGGCCTGGTAAGGCATTCCAACACATAATTGTTGTTTCATATATTATAGGTTAAAATATCTTCGAAAAGTGTTAATTACTGATGTTTGTATGATTTTCAATTATAAAACCTTTATTCTTATTGCAGCGACTACTCCCAAAGTTTACACGTAAAGTTAGTGGTAGGGTTCCAAATCTTGTAGTACTACGCAATGATTTCGGCTCCAACTTGACTGTTTCAACTGGTCTTAATTATGATGACACTATACTGCTGACGGATAGTTGCCCCAAGTTCTGAGATGAAAATAGAGTTAGGCATCAGGATATTTATCTGTTTTGACGGTGGTTGTAATTTTCATGTAATCGTGTTTAGGAGAAATGCAATTCAGAAAATGCCCTCCATCAAACAAGGTTACGTGTGTATTACATATTTTTGTAACTAGTTTTATTCTCTGTTTCAATATTTTGTAAATATTTGAGGGCTGAAATTCTTATGATCATGTAGGCCATCATGAGCAAGGTGCTATTTGTAAGAGGTTCTTTAAGGTTTACTATCCAAAGAACTTAACCCAACCAATTGTTCGAATGGTACGTGGCTCGCAATATTTTCTTACTAACTTATGATTTAAGTGGATGAATGGCCCTGTTATATTTATTTATCTATCCTATTGTGCAATTAACATAGGTTATTGAACTATTTATGTGAAATCAGTCATTATTTGTGTTTGCATTAATTGAATAACCAGTATTAGCATATATCTTGTTGTGTTATTGAAGAATGGTGATTTATTGTTTTGGTTTATTTTTTATTATTTATTTTTTCTCCTTTTTTGTTTAATTTAATTAATTTTTTTCTGCACGTTGATTCTTGTGAATATAAGATTCAAAGAGTCACTAGTTGTTAACAGGCTATTTTTTAAGTCTTTGATCCAAAATTTTTGGGAAAAAATATGTGGCTTACTGTTATTTATGTTTCAAAAATTCCAAGTTTTTCATTATTCGTGTAGGGTTTGCCTCCAATATTCAGACATAAATTGATTAATATATATCCAGGGAGCGTGATTTTGGTTAATAAATTTGGTGTTCGGTGGGTCGTCGGGCTGCAAATGACTTCTACAGGAAGTGTTGTGTTCACTAATGGGTTCAATATGTTCCTTGTTCAGAATCGAATTAGGCTCGGTGAATTCATGTTCATTAATGTAGTTGGTGATGGGATTTTGATGGTTGAGATCTTTTAGACTAGCTGCTACGAAAAATATGATATTATGCAGGACTATATTTATAATTATGTAGTTGAGATATCATAGACCGATGGAAGTGAGGGCTGACGAGCGTTTCTTTGAATGTAAAGTGTGAAAACAGAAATATATATATATATATATATATATATATATTGTTTCCGAGTGACTCAGAATGCATTTATCGTATGTATGTAGATACGATACGTGAAATTACTTGTAAAAATAATTAAAGGTTTATATAACTTATCGGGCGTATTATCTCGATTCCCTATGACAAAAATACCTTCCAAGACTACCATGAAGTCGCAAGGTTCCAGCCTTCCCACGGATGTCGAATGTTAAAGATGCATACGACAATGACGAGGGCGACAAGGAGAAAATCATCCCAAATTCTTTAATAATCACGCCGCTGGAGTGACAGAACCTAATATGTTGCTTATGTAACAAAAGGGTATTTGGGTAATTTACATCAGCCTTTATGTGCAATCCCATGAAGTAGATAGGTGATAGGGATAAATACATCCTACAAATCACATGATGTAAACATAGGATATGATACATAATCTACCCACATATCCCCTTTATAACACAACCATATCATATAGCCCTAATACAACTCCTCAAAAGTAAACACTACCTATAGTGAAATTGTTAGAAAGATAGAGAGAGTTTTGTAATAGATTAGATAAACAGAAGGTAAAAGTCATCAACTAAGATAATAATGGAAGAGAAAGTGTGTGAAACCAGATGAATGAAAGTGATGTGTGTATCAAGTGGGTAGGTAGGAGGGAGGATAGGACTAGGGTATTAGATGGGTTGATGGGCCATTTCCATTTTGCATCATATGGCCGAACACTTGGGGGTTGAGCCCATGCTCCATCTACATAGGGGCGCTCAACTAGAACACCCTTAAGCATCAACTAGTATTTGGCATGATTTCATCATATTTGGGGCATTCTTGGAATATATTTGTATTTGGATCATTCATCAATTGTTTCTCTTGTTGTGGTATTTCTAAAATTTCAAAACTTGAGAAAATATTCAAAATATCTTTTACTTTTATAATATTAATTTTAATATAACACCTCCATTAAGGTCATAATTAGCCATAACTTTTATGATATAATCTACATCATTCTTGCACTATGCATAGTGGTCTTTAGGGTTCAAGGGAAATACACACTTCCATAAACTATTTTCTTTACTACTCTCTAGTATTTTTTTACATATAATATTTTGTGGGAAACAAGATAAAGTTAGTTCGAAATAGTCTTCTTGTGATTGTACTCATAATAGAAGACGTTGGTGAGACCAGTTTGAATTTTATCTTTGGGTGGTGGTGAGCCGATAACACCTGCATGGAAGGAGGCCATCACGACTTTAGGACAACGTCAAGTGGCGTGACTCCTACAGGTGAAGTTGATAAACTATATTATTTAATATATCTATATTTTTTGTAACTTGTTTTATTATTATATTCAAAGTACTTATATTGTTAATGATAAAACTATTTTGAACTTTAAGGTACAAATAATCCTTAGTTGATAATTTTATTAATTCTCTACACAAGTATAGTTTTAGTTTATAAAAAAAATAAAAATATTTATGTAATTTCAAATACTCAATATTATACACCTGCTACCCCACCATTCTCGGTGAACCCACCCATGAACCCGCCGCTGAGCAAACCTCCAGTGGCGCCTCCTCATCTTTTAGCGGTAGCCGCATGCATGTAGCATTACTGGGAAAATGTGCTATAATCACCACCAGTCCAGAAGCCATGAGCGGCCCCACCACCGCAACAATGTTGTTTTCGTTGAAGATGCAAACACCTCCATCACCGAGTTGACTCACCAATTAGTTGTGTATGCTTTGGGAAGAAGAAGATGATGAAAACAGCCGTAAATAATGTGTTTTGAGTGAAAATGGACGAGTGAGTATCTTATAAGGATAATTTTGGACCCCTTTTACACAATATGAAAATTTTATCTGATCCTAAATCATGAGATCAAATATCAATGATTTTATTCCATTTTATCTCGAAATTTGTGTATATTCGGATATTTGAATAAAATTATTTTTTTCGTCTGTCAACATAAATACATGATAAAATTAAATATTATATCTTTATTCAATCTTAAAATTCAAAGTAAAGACAACCTTAATTTCATATATAACCATTGTCATCCATTTTGCTCTGTCGATGCAATAAAATTTATTAGAGTTAAAGGTGCCTCGTTTTTCTTTACCCCTAAAAATTCATTGCTAACAAAAATATAAGCCTTTATAATTGTTATTTAATCAAGTTATCAATTGTCCATTTATTGACTGGAACAACACCACCAAATAAAAAATAAATAAATAATAATAATAACAAGAACTAGGATGATGATCTCTAATTGAGGATGCCATATTCTAAATAAGTGGGGTGGATTTCATTTTTATTGTAGTTTATCTTATATTTTAATTCTAACAAATATAATGTTATATTTATAAAATTACATCATATTTAATAGGGTTTAAATTGTACCAAGTCTTGTGTGTAATTATAATTCCACATGAGGTCTTCTTATATTTTTAAAATCATACAAAACTACCACATAATTTCAGTAATTCAACATAAACTTTCTTTTTCAAGTAATATATTCAGCGTCATTAACTTCTTTTTTCATTAAAATTTCAAATAACCTTCATAAGTCCCTAAAAATATAAACAAAATTAATTATTAATTATTTGCATCAACTTTCCATCTAAAGAAAAAGAATGTCTTGAACGATTGAAATTATATAAAACTTTCATACAAAATTCTAAAACTCAGTAAGAATCTGATTATGCAATTAATCCTATTTGTACCTGAAAGAATCTAGCTGGTGAATAGTGACCTGCCCAAAGTCCTTATTAATTTTTGGGTTATTTACCAAAATAATGCAGAAACAAATATTTTGTAAGATAGGGTAGATTTAAAAATCCTAAAATAGGGTAGATTTAAAAATTCTTCTCAAATTGGGTAAAACATCACGCCCGGTGACGATATTTGGTAAAAACGTACCAGACATGACATTTTTATTTTCCAAATATATATATATATATATATATATATATATATTCTACATGCTATACAATGATACATATATATATATACATTTGCATGTCATATGATATATATATATATGGCCGTGTATATGTATATATAAAGATATATAATTATATATATTATATATTTTCGTATATATATATTTGTAATTTGTATTTTTGAATTTTTATATTATTTAATAAATGATATTTATATTATTAGAAATCAATAAAAAATTTGTATTTTTAATTATATAAATAAAATATAATATTAAATATATATATAAATATTTTTTATTATATAAATATAAATTTATATATACATACATACATACATACTGACATTTAATTGAAAATGTCAGCGGGCATGATGTTTTTTCAATTTTTTTTATATTTATACGATATAATTATAGTTATATAATATAAATTTAAAATATAAAATAATATATTTATAACATTTTTTATTTTTAATTATATTATGTATTAATTCATTTATAAATTTTTACAAATAATTTATATTAAATTACATTCAATAAATACCTATAATAAAATACATAATATTCATTAATATTCATTAATTTTTTAAAATTTATTTATAATATGATTTAATTAATTTAAATAAAAATATAAAATTTTATTGCTTTACAACTATATAATATATATTTATATAGAAAAATATTATATACATATATTTCTAAATAAATATTTATATAAGAAAAAACATATACGATAATTATATATATTTTAAACAAAATTAATAACGTATAATAAATATATATATATTAAATATAAATAATGTATGTATAATATAAAATTAAAAATATTAAAAGAACGTCAAGCCCACTGACATTTCAATTTTTTTTATATATTTATGAAAATATGTATATATAATTTTTATTAAAAATATTGAAAAAATACTTAAAATAAAAATATAATAATTATTAAAAAATATTCTTTAAATTTTAAAAATTTATTTATAATATGATTTAATTATCTTAAATAAAAATAAAAATTTATTTTTACTTTACAATTATATAATATATATTTACATAGAAAAAATTTATATACATAAATTTCTAAATAATATTTATATATTAAAAAAATAAATATATACGATAATTATATATATTTTAAACAGAATTAATAACATATAATATATATTAAATATAAATAATATTATAATATAAAATTTAAAAAAAATTAAAAGAAATGTCAGGCCCACTGACGTTTCTTTTAAAATGTCGGTGGACTTAGACATGGACACGGTTCAGCGGTTCCGGTTTCGGTTCCGGAACCGTCGGTTTTCGGAACCGGGAAGAGTGGAACCGGAACCGAACCGCCATATACACGATTTCGGTTCCGGTTCCGGAACCGCCGGTTCCAACGGTTCCGGTTCCCGGTTCTTTTTTTTTTTAAAAGATTTGTTAGGAACCGCCGGTTCTCGGTTCCGGTTCGGAACCGCCGGTTCCCAACAGCCACATGATCTGGGCCGTTGATCTATATTTTTGAAAGCTCAGAACCGGGAACCGGAACCGGCGGTTCCAAACCGGCGGTTCGGAACTGCCGGTTCCGGTTCCAAAAAAAGGAGAACCGGAACCGAACCATATGTAATACGGTTTCGGTTCCAAACCGGAACCGGAACCGGAACCCGTCAACGGTTCGAACCGGACCGTTGACCGCCGGTTCGAACCGGCGGTTCCGGTTTGGAACCGGAACCGTGCCCATGTCTAGGTGGACTGACGTTATATTCTATTTTTTAAAATAATTAATATATTATATATATATATTTATTTAAATTATTTAAATAAATAGTAATATAAATATTACTATTTTTAAAAAATTAATAAATATTCATTAATATCTTTAATATGATTTTTTAATAATATGATTTTTTAAATTTATAATTTTTATTAGTTTATGATTACATTATTAGTTTATATATTATTGAAATATATATATAATAAAAATTATTTAAATATATTTAAAATTATATTTTATTTACTTTAATTATATATACAAAAAATTGAATTCTAATAATATAAATATCATTTATTAAATACTATAAAAAATTCATAAATACAAATTATAAATATACATATATATGTGTATATATATACGAAAATATATAATATATATAATTATATATCTTTATATATATACTTGCATATATATATATATACACACACACGGCCATATATATATATATCATATGTATGACATCCAAATATATATATATATATGATATGCATGATATATGACAGAATATTATACATATATATATAATTGGAAAATAAATACATCAGGCAAAAATAAAACGTTAGTGGGCCTGATGTTTTTATTTTCCAAATTAAAACGTCAGATTCGGTGACGTTTTTAGCAAACATCATTACCGAATGTGACGTTTTACCCTATTTTAAGAACAATTTTTAAATTCATCCCATTTTACGAAATTTTTTTCCACATTATTTTGATAAATAACCCTTCATTTTCCTTTGAATGCTGTGTGTCATCACCTGGGCCAACATCTAAGAAATCGATATACTGTGAAAGACTGCTCCAAATCATTGTGGAAAGGTGAAAATCTTCTATAAGTGAATTCCTCTTATAAATTATTACATGTTTGGGAACACTTCTAAATAAATCATTTCTGGAACGGACTCTTTATACATGGATTTTGAGAAAATGACATAAAACAAAATTTGAGTACAAGAAATTCAAAAATATATTTGCATTAGCTTTGATCCGTTCAGATGAAGGATCTTTTTTACTTTTATACTAGTCACATCTTTTTTAAGTTTGGTGAATTGAATCTTTGACAATCTCCAAATGGGAGGCAAATTGGCACTCGAACTCTTCTCCAATGTGACACCTAATTGGATGCTATTAGAGGGGTAAGATTGGTTAGATGCCCCACAAATCAATATTTGAGTTGGGTTAGACTATATATATTTTTAAGCATGAAATGTGACCGGGCTTATTTGGCCTGGCTCGATTAGTCAATAGCCCGCGAGCTATGGGGCCCAATTAATTTAATGTATTTTAGATGTGTTACGCCGAGTTGAGCTCAAAATTTAGTATTTTGATGAAATTTTGAATCGATCCGACCAAACCAAACTTTATCATTTTCTGCACATTTTTGTTTATATTTTTGGCAGATTATTAATATTACTTTTTTGTAAAATTGAATTATATCTTGCCTATATCTTTGGTAGTATCTATTGATTGGTTGTAAAATTACTATTTTTATTTTTATATATGTATATTTTTTTCTATCTTTTTCCAAATATATATAAAGTTATTTTAATAATTAGTCACTCTTTTGATATAAAACAACTTGATTACACTCAAACAAATAACAAAAAATACAATAAATTCGTGAAACAAATAACTTTCCTTTATATTACACAAATACGATTACAGTATGTAAAACACAAATAACAAACTAAAAAAGAAATTACAAACACACCAAAAGAAATTGCACAATACACAAATACGATTACACAAATTAAATTATAAATATATTAATACATTATTAATTACGTATTTAAGAAAAAAGAATAAAAAAAGCATATTCTGATAGAACTTCTTTTTTGGTATGTGCCGCAAATTTCAGTGATTAATTTCTTTATCGAAGTTAATTTACAGGAAATTGGTGTTGTGTGGTTCCAGATGGCCTTAATACCTACTGCTTTCTCTTCTTTCATGTTTCTCTTATTTTCTCTAAATCATTCAATCATTTAAAAAATTCTAATAATTACTTTATGATTGTTTATGATTAGTTTTCAATTATTTAATAATTGAAAATTTACTTTTAACATCTATTTGTCAATCTTTCCGTTATCGAAAAAACTCATGTGAAACGATTGCACGTGTGATACGATTTAAGATATTACTTATTTAACTATAAAGTATTACTTATTTAATTATAAAGTATCATTATTTTTTAAGTGTATCACTGTTGATTAGTCGCCTTAAAAAATAGTGATACTTTATAGTTAAACAAGTAATACTTTATAGTTACTCAAGTAATACATTAAATCGTGTCACACGTACAACCATTTCACAGAAGATTGACTCTTTCGTTATAGCTTTAATACATATTTTACAAATTTTATTTTATTAAATTTTAAAACCAACACAATACTTACAATTTTTATAAACATAAAAAAATATTATCATAGACCCCCCAATCCAATATATACATATCTCTAGAAGAATATTTCAAAAGTTATTTAAAATAATTTAATCAATATAGTATATGTTTGGATTGCAATGAATTCATAACAAAAATCGTCTCATTTTATTGTATTCTATTCTATCCAAATTTTACTTTTTTAATGAATAATTATCAATTTGGTCTATATATTTTTATCTATTTTATTATTATTTGAATTAATTAATATTTATATTTTTATATAAGTTATTATTAATATATATTTAATTATTTATTTGAATGTAAATATTTTGTCAACTTCCCACAAAATATACCGCATATACCCCCCATAATCTAAAAAATTTATTTATGTCAAAGGAAATACATTCAAATTTTTTATATGGCTAACAGTGTCGTAATAAGGTCATATAGAATCAGGAATCAATTTTCTCCACTGTTCCTCCCACCTAATGGGCCGCTGAATTACCATGATTTAACTCCTCCACCAATCTCTGTCGGACCGGAGGGTGGGAGCCCTGGAGCGAGAGATTTCGCCATTTTCCCCAAGGAATCAATTTTCTCACTCATCGATCCCAATCATATGAGAGTCAACTCTCTCCCATCCACAAACATATGTTTGGGTTAGAGAATCACACAGTAATACATATCCTAAACGTTGTTAAATCTCGTCAACAGAAGCAGCACACGTTCCTCAGTAGGTGTTCGTGGCCTTCATTAACTCAAATCTTGCGTCTCTTTCACATCTCCATCCATGAGATGTCACTTCTTGTTCTCACTTTGCCAGCTTCCTCTCTCTCTCCATCTCATATACATTTGATTGTTCTGATGCATTTAGCCTTTTCATTTTTCTTCTCGCTCCTATTTATTTTCACGGCTCCACCACTTACCATAGTAGAGGCTATTTCATGCTTCTCTACTTGTAGCGGGCTGATAGCATTTGCTGGAATACATTCTTGTTCTCGAGTTTTCCTTAGTGATTTTGATTATTTAAGCTTTCAGCAGGGCAGTTTCCTTTCATTTAATTCGAGCCCATAAAAAATGGATTTCAAGAATATTAACGAGCAAGAAATTGTGGGTACGGCCCGGAAATTTGATGACGGGGCCCTGGAATTGAGAGTGAAGGATACTTTAGGTGATAATAGAGAGAGCACTGTATTCTTGAGGGCCGATAAGATTGATTTCAAGAGCTGGGATGTACAGCTGGAGAAGCATTTGAGTCGGGCTTGGTCCAGAAACTCTGAAGCCCAAAACAAGCCCGAAGTCTGGGAAATTGACTTGGCTAAGCTTGATATAAAAAATGTTATAGCTTATGGAACTTATGGTACTGTTTATAAAGGCGTTTATGATGGCCAAGATGTTGCAGGTAACACCAAATTAGTCACTGTGTGTGTGTGTGTGTGTGTTTCCCCTTCTTTCTGTGCGGTTACATTTAATGCTTTATGTGGTTCTTCTTTAACTTGATTAAGCTCTCTGTTCCATTGGAATGCCTTAAACTCCTTGCAATTCTTAATTTTCTCTCTTGCAGCTTGTCTCTTTTTAAATTGAACATGTATTTTCGTCCATTTCTGGAAGAATGATCTTATCGTCAATTATTATTCTTATTAATTGATTTTCTACCATTGATATTTCTTTGCTTAAGTAGTATTTTGGCTGTATTAGTTCAGCAAACTGATTAGCGAACGTGGCTGAAATAATTTTGTGGAGAAGTGGATGTATAATTGTGTATGTATTGGATAAACCAACAAACCTGTATAAACATCAAAAGCCTTGTGAGAACCTTCGTTAAGCGTAACTTGTCGAATATATAAGTATTTAGATGATCTGATCTAAGGTAACTAGCCTCTCCATTTTAGAATTAGGATGAAGTTTTCAAGATTGTCCATTTTTGTCAGTGTAGAAAGATTGTAAGCAATTTTCATGAATTGATGATATTCTTTCATATTTAGGTTTAATACTCTTGTGACTAAGTTGATTCTCAATACATAGTGAAGGTATTGGACTGGGGAGAGGATGGTATTGCTACAGCTGCTGAGAGTACAGCTCTCCGGGCATCTTTTAGACAAGAAGTAGCTGTTTGGCATAAGCTTGACCATCCAAATGTTACAAAGGTGGCCATCAAATTTTCTGTTTTTTCTTATACATCGAAGTTCCCATTATAGCAGCACTTGGATTTATCTATATTGCGCTTCGATGTGTTCAAAGTTTGACCGTGTCTTGCATTTTAGTTTATCGGGGCATCAATGGGAACATCAAATCTTAAGATACCTTCTGAAGGCACTTTGGCTGCTAGTTTCAATTCACTTCCATCTAGAGCATGCTGTGTTGTAGTTGAGTACATTCCAGGCGGGACATTGAAGAAGTTCTTGATTAGAAATTGTCTGAAAAAATTGGCCTTCAAGGTTGTGATACAACTTGCTTTGGACCTTGCTAGAGGGTGAGAAAGTTATGCTTATTATATTAGACAAGTTCATAAAATTCGTTTCTGCACCAAGCCATATAAAAAGTCTCTTTCTCTCTCTTGTTCTGCAGTTTGAGTTACCTGCACTCCAAGAAAATTGTACATCGTGATGTCAAGACAGAGAATATGTTGTTGGATTCTAATAGAACTCTTAAAATTGCTGATTTTGGTGTTGCCCGAATTGAAGCTCAGAATCCGAGGGACATGACGGGAAACACAGGAACTCTTGGTTACATGGCTCCAGAGGTACATCAATTTCTTTTCAGACTAGCAATTTGCTTTTTTAATTAAAATTTTCATTTTTTTGGTGAACCAACTAATGGCTTCAATTTTAGGTTCTAGATGGTAAGCCTTACAATAGGAAATGCGATGTGTATAGCTTCGGCATATGCTTGTGGGAAATATATTGTTGCGATATGCCTTACCCTAATTTGAGCTTTGCTGAGGTGTCGTCTGCCGTAGTTCAACAGGTTGGGATAAAGTTATAAAGAATCATTTTTTATGCTCATTGCTCACTAAATATTGATCTTGCCTTTCCTTAAGGTTATAAAGTATACTATTTCATTTTCAGATAATGGTGACAGTTAAAATTATTGTACCTTCATTATTGGCATATAAAAAGACTAAGATACCTTTTTGTGGAGAGAAAACTTTTCTCGTCTAAAATTTTAACACATTAAGGATATCTTACTCCTTTAATGTGCCAAACGGCTAGAACCTTTTTTTTTTTTTTCTTTAATAGGTTGTCATTTCAGTTTTTGTGCAACCAAAAGGGTTAGAAACCACATTGACTGGATTTTGCTCTTTCGCCAGAATTTGAGACCAGATGTTCCTAGATGCTGCCCGAGTGAATTTGCAAGCATCATGCGCAAATGTTGGGATGTGAAACCCGAAAATCGACCTGAGATGGATGAGGTTGTGATGTTGTTAGAAGCAGTGGATACGAGCAAGGGTGGTGGGATGCTGCCTGAAGATCAAGCTGGTGGATGCTTTTGTTTCAGAGCTACTCGAGGTCCATGAGGACACATTCCTTACCATTGTTACTGCACGTTTTCACAGTCAATCAGGTTAAGATCTAGATTAAAAGTGGCATCACAGGTAAGTGAAGCTTTAGCCATTTTGTTTCCCACCGTAGTTCATCTGTCATAGTATCTCATTGAGCAGTCCATAATGGTGATTTCTTGTAAGTATCTGCAGAAAGTAGTAAAATAAACATGGCATCTGGCGGGAATGAAATAAGTTTGCCCCGTATTATGTGCTGCTGTTTTTCTTGATATTGTGCTTTGAATTGGTTTCTGTGTTGAAAGAAGAATTTGATGCGAATGGGAATATGCTTCATACTCAGACATAAATATGCGTTGTAGGCGATGTTTACGTACAATTTTCAAATGTCGAAGCTGCCTAAATGCTCGATTCGATCCACGATTTGCATCAAGAAGCCTCCTCCTTCTTCTTCTTCTTCTTCTTCTTCTTCTTCTTCGTCTTCTCCTTGTTTTATGCTATCCTTGGATGTTGATTGTGAATGCATAATCTGTCGATGTACATTGTGTTGAAGCACTGAATGATCAAAATGAAATTTGAACTTGATTTTAGACACAGGAAATAAAATTTTGCAAATAATACTCATTCAGTTCTAGAAAAATAATTTTATTTTTTTGAGACGGAGAGAGTAATAACAAAAATGACGTTTGTGAGTCAAAAGTTACTTTAATTATTATGAGTATTGAATAGATACAACATTTGGTGAAGATAAGACTTGTTACCCGCAAGGCTGCAAACACTCCATTTTTTTAGGTCGAAATATTACTAAATTAATTTATTGATAAATTAAAACCTCTTAAAATTATCCTATGTTCCTACAATTATTAATTTAGAGAGTTTTTTTTTTTTTTCATACATCAATTTATAGTGATTTTACTGTATCATTAAACAAACTGACAGTTAAGCTTTGTTAAAAAGAGTAAAATATCCATCTATTAATTTTTTGTTTTCGCTACTCTCCCTTCTATTTTCCTTCCAAGAAGTAAAATAACATTGGAGATAAATAATAATTTTATTATATGACATAATTTGGGGTAAAATGAAGAAAACATGCAAAATTATTAAAGTAAGAGATAAAAAAATTAAAATATGAATACATTAACAAAATTTAAAAAGTTTTGAAAATATGGCTTATTGCCCATTACTACTATATATATATATATATATATATATTTGGGTCTCAATTTAGTACTATAAAAAATCAAGTTAATCTGGATGACAATATTTTTTCTAACACAATCATGAATCATTTGGATGACACTGGAAGTCTTTGTAGCACAACTGGCAGTGGATTGTAAGGTTGTGACACCACCAAATGCTTAATATTTTGAGTTGTAATATAGTAGGTTACATATCAAATCAGCAGGTTTAGTAGAATTTTGTTTGTAATAAGTAGGGATTTGGGGATTTATGATTGATTCTTGATATATATACATATATATATATGAATATGTTGTATATAATTTAAATTGAAATGTGCACCATCAATATTTAATTGTATATTATATATATGATATTAATATAGTTTATATTTAATAATAAATTCATTATAGTGAAAATAATGATAATTTATGAAAAGTACAAAATTTGAAAAAATAATAATTTCTGAAAAATAAAAAAGTGAAAATGATAATAATTTAAAATTAAAAAAATAAAAAATAAATCATAATATCAAAAAATAAATAATAAATATTATCTCTAAAATTTATATTATTTAAAATAATATATAACTTGAAAAACTGAAATTATATATTTATTATAATATTTAAATAATCTTATATTTTCCAAAATTTTGTCAAATAATGTCATATTTTTATTTTATATAAAAATATTTTAAGTAAAAAATTATATCACAATTAGCTTATCAAAATATTTTATATTTAAAAAATAATATTTTATTTTTATATATGATAAATAGATGTCAAAATAATGATATGAGAATTAATATGAATATTTATTATAATATTAAATAATTTTATTTTTTCAAAAAATATTTTTATCAAATAATCTCATATTTTTGTTTTATATAAAAATATTTTAAAATAAAAAATATCACCATTAACTTAACAAAAATATTTTTATTATATATCTTAAATGAATGTCAAAATAAAGATCTTAAAAAGAAAATTAATATAATATATTTTTTATAAAAATAAATTTGAAATAAAATAGTTATAAGTAATTAAAATTTGGCAAAAACTTATATGCATCGAGTGCACGAGTATCACAATTTAAAGTACTAATTGTTTAACTATAAAATATAACTATTTTTTAACTATAAAATATTATTTGTTATTATGATTAGTTACCTTAAAAAAATAATGATACTTTATAGTTAAATAATTAATATTTTAAATTATATTGCTCGTGCACCTGATCTACAAGAGACTCCCTCTTAAAATTTTTGGATGAAAAAAAAATATATTGAACAGTTTTCTTTGAAAATGATAAGAGAGAAGAAAGAAAAAAATGTATAGGGTTGTTAATTGAATGACCACAACCCACAAAACAGGGACTAGATTCTGGTACAACCCACATTCGGTTGTAATCGACTCGGTTCAGACATACCCTAGACATACCCTTGCAATTTAGGCCCAAAATAATACCAAGTTATACAATCCAATCAAAAGCCCACAATTGGAACTAACCCGACCCGAATAATGATAAACTAGTCTAAACCCTCCAATACTTGACGCAGGGTTTTGACTCAACTACAGTTCTCCCCAGCTTCTTTCGCCTCAATGGCTTCAAAGAATTGAAGGTATGTGCTTTCTTGTTACTTTTGTTATTGGAGAAATGAATTGAGGTATATAAGTATTTGAATGAAGGTATATGATTTTCTCATTAATAGCTTGAAAGAAGCAAGCTAATTCTTTTTGTTTTTAGAATTCTATACAGTAGCAATTTTTATCCAAAGCCGCAAAACCCTTGAACCGTAGACCATTCACCCGGTCTGTAGTTGCCGCTGCCGGTGAGCCTCGTCGGTCGTCCATAGTTTCGTGAGCATCAGTTCGATACCCAGGTATGTTACCTTTTCAATTCTTAATGCTATCGAAGGTACATTAATTGAATTTTTAACACATTGGAACACGTGGTTTATTTGTTCCACCTGGAAAATGTAATGTAATTGTACATGAGTAATTTTATTTGACCTGGAGAGTAATTGGCTTGCCTGATTTATGCTGAAGAAGTTAAGGGAAGAATCGTTTCTATCTCTTCAAATATAATTTCTTGAGCTGGGTTTCTGAATGAAAATAAACCATAATTTTATATCATATACACTTGGTGCTTAAAGGGAATAAAGTTTGAGGTCTCGGGAAATTTGGTATGATAATAATTCAGCAAGTGAAACAATAGTATAGTGCATATAGCAGTATAGGTGCTCATGAATTTGGAGCAATTAACAGACAATATGCTTAATTGATGGACTATTTATTGTTTATGGGCTTACCTCGTAACTTATCTGTAAAGCCCATGATTAAATGGTAAAGCCCAACCAATTTAACCTCAAAACTAGCAGTTTCATCGTCATTTCTCTAAAGGAGGCTGTCTGTTGCTGCTTTTCTCTCATTTGGACTTGAGTTTGATTTGAGCAGGCATGAAACAGAAAGTAAAAACTGAAGTGAAAAAGAGTGTGGTAATGGAGAAGAAAGAAGCTAAAGAACACGTGGGGACATTAAGAAGACTTCAAGAGAAGGTATGTTTTCATTTCTTCTTTGATATTTTCCCCTTTTGAACTGTATGTTCTATATGAAAATAGGTACATCTTGTGTGCCCTTCTCTGTGTGCGGCTGATTTCCAATTTGAATAGTTTTATGAATGCCCTCAAAAGCTATTTTCTAGCAGAGTACACTTCATGTCTAATCTGCTAATCTTAATCTCCGACTAGCAAATCTTCTTGAAAGGTTCTTCAAATGATGTTCTTCAAATCTCCAACAAGCATGACAGATTATTATTTTTTCTTTCCTGAAAATACAAAGCTAGTTTTTGAAATCGTACTTTATTTTTTGTATCTCTGTCATAAAATATTAGCCTCTCCTGTATGGAAGTTTGGTGGTAGTTCGGTTGGAGGATTATAGTCTTCCGATTAGCCCTCTTTTGTTGGATATATGCATCAGAATTCTTAAAGTATGTATACTTGTATTAATAAAGTAATATGCGCTATATAATATAAACACACACATACAGACACACTTCCAATAGACAGTTTTTATTGTTTGTACGCAAAATAAAGCATGGCATGGGCACTAAATTAATTAACACAATGAAACCTTAATTATTGTATAAATAAATTGATGACTGATTTAGATTGATTAACAGATGTACTACAAAAATTGTCGGACCAACCAATCTGCATCATTATTTATTGTCCTTGTTTACTGTGCAAGGAACGACGGACTGGTGTCCATTGGAGATTCAATCTTAGTTATCCCTTTGTTGCTCTCGAGTTACTTTGTTTAGGTTTTGTTTTGTTTTCTCTTTTACTCCAGTCATCCCAAAAGAAGAGTAGTATTTCTGTATAGTACAACCTTCTAAAAACCATAAATTGGCTCTTAAGCAATTAATTTTATTTGTTGATTTGACTTATCAATCATATGTGATTTGTTTGTTAAAAAAAAAAATATCAGTTTTTCACTTTGACTAATAGCAAGAGACCTTAACTTTTGAAACATAACCTTTTTTGGAACAAAAAATAGTTTTCAAACATGTCTCTCGTTTTGAAATGGAGGTTTTTTTTTTTTTTTTTTTTTGGGTGTAGTTTGGTAGGTCTCCATTGAGGAGTGTATGTGAAGTGTTTAATTTCCACAGATGGGTGTTAAGAAAGCTCAATCTCCCTCTTGGTTCTCTACGACTTAGGAGGGGATCTGGCCAATTGGCTATGATTATGTCTTTAACTGTTGGCATATGCAGGATCCAGAGTTCTATGAATTCTTGAAAGAGCATGACAAGGATCTTTTGGAATTCGATGAAGTGGACGTGGATGTGAGCCCCAAAATCCTGCCCTTTTGTAATAAATTGTTATGTATTCTAGCTTTATAATCAACTGGGTTCTGTTTCAATTATTTTAGGATACTGTCGAAACTGATGCAGAGGGGGAGGAGGAGGAGGAGGAGGAAGAAGAAGAAGAAGAACTTGATGATGATACTGCTGAGCATAGTGATCCTGAATCTGCAAAGGAAGACGTGCCTTCAAGAAATGTGATAACGAGTGCAATGGTTGATTCTTGGTGCGATGCCATCCGTGATGGGGCAAAATTAGGAGCTGTTCGTTCTCTCTTGAGGGCTTTTCGTAGTGCTTGTCATTATGGTGATGATAATGTTGATGATCCAACGGAAAAATTGAGCACCATGTCTAGCAGTGTTTTCAATAAGATAATGGTGTTTGTTTTGAATGAAATGGATGGAGTTCTTCGAGGATTGTTAAAACTGCCACCTTCTGGTGGGAAAAAAGAGATGGTTATGGATCTGATGGCGACAAGGAGGTGGAAGAATTACAATCATTTGGTGAAATCATATCTTGGAAATGCTCTTCATGTTTTGAACCAAATGACAGACAATGAGATGATAGCATTCATGTTAAGGCGTCTGAAATTCTCATCTGTGTTTTTGGCTGCTTTTCCTGCTCTTCTAAGGAAGTACATCAAGGTATGCCTCAGTTTTTTTGAATAGTTATCGGTTTACTAGTTTCCAAGGTATCTCTCAGAAATGATTTTATCTAAATTGTTAGAGCTCTTAGTCAGAGAACTAATGTGAACATTTTGAACGACTCTTTAATTGCAAACAAGCGAACAACTTAGCCTTCTCACTTTAATGTCAACAGTCCAACATGGGACCCTCAACTAGGTAAAAAGTGTATGTGGCATGATAAGAACTTAGACCTGGTATTTGTTCTTCCAAAAGTTTGTGGTTTTATTTATTTATCCACCCCCACCCCTGGTGCAACAGTATCTAATTTTTGTGCGGATATTTCGATACTTCCAGGTTGCTCTTCATTTCTGGGGTACAGGGAGTGGTGCACTGCCAGTTGTCTCCTTTTTATTTTTAAGAGATTCCTGCATACGTCTTGGTTCTGACTGCCTAGATGATTGTATCAAAGGAATGTACAAAGCTTATGTCTTGAATTGCCACTTTGTTAATTCGACCAAATTGCAGCATATCCAGTTTCTCAGTAATTGCATTATTGAACTTCTTCGGGTTGACATTCCGTCTGCCTACCAGCATGCTTTTGTTTACATCCGTCAGTTAGCAATGATATTGAAGGAAGCACTTTCAAGTCCCACAAAACAGAAAAAAGCTAAAAACAAGGGAAAGGATGAACCTTCGAAATCTAAGAAAGAGAAGGGGAAAGAAACACCTTCCAGTTCTACAAAAAAGGTATAGTGTTTGTTATTTGTTGGTTGTTTGATGCTTTTTTAGTTGTCTTTTATATTAATATATAATCTGCCCTTCTCACTTGCAGGAAATATTTCGGAAGGTTTATCAATGGAAATTTATAAATTGCCTGGAGCTCTGGACTGGAGTTGTTTGTGCCCATAGCTCAGAAGCTGATTTGAGACCCCTTGCTTATCCATTGACTCAGATTATCACTGGAGTAGCTCGTTTAGTTCCCTCTGCTTGTTATTTCCCCCTCAGGTTGCGTTGTGTGAGAATGCTCAACCGGATCAGTGCTTCAACGGGTTCATTCATCCCTGTTTCTCTGCTTCTCCTGGACATGCTAGATATTAAAGAATTGCATAAACCTCCCACAGGAGGAGTAGGCAAAGCTGTTGATTTGTTTTCTATCCTGAAGGTACTCTTTAAAATGCTTTTGTCCATACATAAAAACAGCTTTTAATTAATGCGAATTTGGACTTATCTGCAACAGGTTAGCAAATCAATCTTGAAAACCCGAGCATTTCAAGAGGCTTGTGTTTTCTCTGTGGTTGAGGAACTTACGGAACATCTTGCTCAGTGGAGTTACTCTGTTGCTTTCTTGGAGTTATCTTTTGTTCCTTCTGTTCGGTTACGGAACTTCTGTAAATCCACCAAGGTTGACAGATTTCGTAAAGAAATTAGGCGTCTTATTCGTCAGGTCTGGCATTGCTCATTACTGTGCATTTTAATATTTGAATTTGGTACTGTTTCATCTTTCAATCATATGACCACTGGCTAGATGAGTAGTTATATACACAAACCAATACTGCAACCTGCATTTCACTCTACTTTGGATTGCCAGAAAATGATAAAAAATTTAATTTTGTAAAAATTATTCTTGTTGAACTAATTTTCTGCTTTCTGCTGCTGTAGGTTGAGGCAAACTGTGACTTTGTGAATAAGAAGCGGACAACAATTTCATTCTTGCCAAATGACCCTGCAGTTGCATCTTTCCTTGAGGTCTGAAGTTATGTTGTTTTATTCCTTTCTAGTTGTTCACCTCAGTGTAATGCTTGCCTTGACTTCAAGTTGTTGCTAAATCTGATTAGAAATTCTTTATCTTGCTTTCTGTCATATTACTTTTATTTATTTATTTATCTTGTGTAGAATTACTTTGATTTTTCTGATTAAAAAAAAAAGAACTTTGATTGATGTATTGCATTTAGGACATCTAAATATTATAGTAATGGAGAAACATTCTCCTATTTCTGTTTCTGAGTTTTGCTTTGCTGTTTGGTGGATATTGTTGGGCATATTCATAAGGGAATTATAAGAAATTGATTCAGCGTCTTGACATAGATTCAACTTATATACCTATAAAATATGTTCTGTGCTGTAAGGTTAATCTATATCCTCTATTGGAAGTTCTGAATGACATGGTGCTGGAGTTTTATTTTGATGCTGTTGTGTTTTCTTTCTATATACCCACTGTTGGTCAGGAATTTAGATGAATTAATGTCGTGTCTTTCTTGACTGCTTACTCTGCATCTTTCTTGTAGTTTGCAATTGATTGAGTGCTTCATGACATTGCATAAAATGAACCTCAAATGTTTTTTTTTTGAGAGCTCAAGGGGCAATGTATGCATTAATGCCTCGAATGAAATCCATCAACACAACCTTAATATTGCTGAGACTTGTTGGTAGCGCAATTTTCGTATTTTATTAGTTGAAGGATATATGCATATTTTATCTGGCACATTCTCATTTGTGATTGCAGTTTGATTTTTCAGTATATGTATCAACTAAAACAGAATATCCTGAAATATATCAGTCTATTTGTTTAACTGGTGATTTATTGTAATGTGTACTAGGTTGAGAAAGAGTCTGGCACTAGCCCTCTTTCTCGATATGCGGCCTTACTCCGCCAGAGAGCACAGGAAAGGACTGACTCGCTGATGGAATCCAGGTTGATCTCATATGCCTTTTTCTTGCTGTATATTCTGAGCTTTTTACCTTTTGATATCATTACGAATATGTTATCTTCCAGTGTGCTTGTTGGAGATCGCTCATCCAAATTCGGAAACAAGATGACATCTGATGATGAGTTTGACGATTCTGAAGACGAAGAAAGTGCGAGTCGTTTGTTAACTGGCCACCATTCCAAGTACCCCTCTCTCTCTCTCTCTCTCTCTCTCTCTCTGTGAAGCAAATCTTTTGCTTGTATCTGACACATTGTCTGCCTCTTAGGAATAACAAGCCTCATAAAAATGTGAAAAGGAAGAAGACTGATTACACAGAAGAGACAGGTTTAGATGAGGATGTGATTGAGGACTTTGTTCTCAGCTCTGACGAAGACTATCCGATACACATAGGAGAAGATAGTGAGGCTGACGAACAGGAACCACCTGAGATGCTAAAAGCAAAGGGGAAGTGTGGAAATAAATCGAAGAAGAGGAAGAGAACACGTGGTAGGTAAGCTGTAGATTGAATCAGCCACTTGTGGGCTATGTTTGGATGTGTTGTGAGAGGACTTCAGTTCAGGGGATAGAAAACGCATCAGAAGATATTAATCTGTTGGTGTTTTGGGATATGTAACCAAAGATGGCCTTCTGATGTACACCAGCAATAGAGGTTTTTGTCCTGGATCAGTTGGGGGAAATTCAATTACATTCGTTAGTGAAACAATTTGGAATTGAAGAGATGATTTAAGGAAGCAATTTTAAGAACACAATCATCTTGAATATAGATTAGACTTATTGCAGGAATATTATAAATAAAAATTCAATGATTTAAAATTGATATAAATTAAGATAATAATTTATGTAACTTGTCCTTTAATTTTCTTTTTATGTTTTGCCTTTTTCTCGAAAGTCCTGTTGCATTTGTTAGAAAAGAAGATAAACAACACAATGGTGGTACTGGTACATCCACACCAGATGAATATAAGGAGAGAATTTACTGAATTCTGTTGAACATTAAATGAATGAGAGAGAGAGAGAGAGAGAGAGAGAGAGAGAGATGGGGAGGGATTTCTATTAAATATTAAGTGTGTGTGGGACAGAAGATGTTGAGGTTAATTCATAATTTAGCGTAAAATAATACTTTGCATCCGTTTTTGTCAAATTAGGTTTCTTTCGTGAATCATGGTGCTCTTGCCTTCTATATTTTTCTTTCTTTCGTTTGTTTTCCCCTTATTTTGTGAATGTGTGATTTACTTGTATGTTTATTTTAAAATAAATAAAATGAATCACATTTAGTTAGTTATTGAATTTGGAATGTGATTAAATATTAATTTAATTGATATTCCTTGTTGAAATGTGTCATTTTCTTAATTGGTGGTAAAAAAATAATGTAAGTAACAAAGAGAAAGATGATGAATTCAAAACTTTTTTAGACAACCCACATATATATATATATATACACTACAGCTGTATAGATTTTAGATTATATTTAACTTAAAACATGTTTATAAATGCATGAATCTTACTCAACTTGACTCGAATATGTTCAAAATTGGCACATTTTATGTATGTACGGAGAATATGATATTTTTTGACTAAACATATTAATTGTTTAGATTGTTAAAACATATTAATTTTTATCAAAAGAAATATTACATTTCGTTGAAAAAGTATAATCAAACTAAACTTAATAGTTTTTAGATGGTTGCAAAATATTCATTTTTACCAAAAAAATATTACATCAAATATATTGAATACATGCATCTTGCACAGATTTGAGTTGAATTTATCAAGTTGCATGGATCCAACTTATGGGACTAACTCAATTTTTTTTATACAAGTATTTTAAAAAAATTATACACTTTTTTTCTTTTTTCATAAACGTTCGTACTTTTCACATAAGAAAATAAATTAATAAACTAGAATCATATAAGTAAGCACATCCCAATATTTCCAAAATTTGATCTCCGAGAATATTCAAATATTGGCATCCATGTTAAAAATTTATTAATCCCCATTTTTTTCCCCAAAAGCAAAGTTGTTTCTATAAATAAATGGCGGCGTTACTCAGGGTAGTTCGTCTTCTCCTCCCCCAACAATCAATAGCGAACCGGAGCCCAAACCGGGCCTATATTTTCCACTTCTTGAGCTGTTGTTAGCAAGAACATGGGGCACGTGGAGACAGTCATGTCAGATTTCCTCAGCCAATGCGGCGGCGTCGCCGTGATCGACGGCGGTCTCGCGACGGAGCTCGAACGCCACGGCACCGATCTAAACGACCCTCTTTGGAGCGCCAAATGCCTCCTAACGTCCCCTCACCTCATCCGCAGTGTACGCCTTTCTTCTTATTGTTTTCTTGTTTTCTTGTTTTCTTGTTTCGTTCTCTGATTTATCTTCTACGATGTTCTGCTTCTTTGCCACGGTCCACTTTCACATTATCGATCTGTAATCATAAAGATCTCCGACATGTTTTATCCCTCATAAGTTTCATGCGTTCTTTCTTCTCTCATCAAAAGTATTTTAACTGTTTTTGGGATTATTTATATGTGTATTAACTTGTCTGAATTAATAGTTTTGCATGTAACCCCAAATTAATCATATGAAATTGGGCAATCGAATAGTTAATTTGTCAGCTTTACTGATATTTGTCGGTTAGCTTCTGGGTTTGCCAGGTAAGTAATTTGCAGTGAGTGGAGGCGGTGCTTTAAGTGTCAGTAGGCGAAAATAATAAAGATCATAGTGAAGTGTGGTCCACCATGTGGGCTAGAATCTATTTTAATCCATCTTGAAACAATTTTAATGAAACAATTAAATATTTATCATATCTTTGGCAGTAGGGCATAAGTCTTGACAGCAAGAAATTCGGCTGATTGGTCCCCTGCAGATTTATTTTGAACCGTCTTAGCATCTTGAAACATATTTAATCCTGTCTGGAATCTCAGTTCCCTGGTGGGGGCTTCTGCATTGATGTTTTTTTTAGTTAGTCGGCACTTCTTAATAGCGGATCCCACATAGTGGGATAATGGCTTAGTTGTTATTGTTAGTTCATTGAGGTAGACCATGCCTTATGCTGACTGATTTTGGTTGAGCAGAGGATTATGGAAAAATGATCTCAGATAACTTGCTAAAGCTCATAGTAACAGTCATACTGGAGCTCATTGATGATGGATCTTGACATTATAATTTGGCTTAAAATTTTGGTTTCTTAAGGAAGTAAAAATTATGATAAGTTAGCATCTCAGGGAAATTTATTAGCAGTACCATCTACAAACACCAACTGTATTAAATACCATTATGTGATTGTATTCAATCGGTATAAACTTTCTTGTGTACATGAATTGGTACTCTTTAGCAAACTGAAAGATAGAGGTGTGCATTTTATTTTTTATTAGTAATACTCATGGTTTATCTTTTATGAGCAGGTACACCTTGATTACCTTGAAGCTGGTGCAGATATAATAATTACAGCATCATATCAGGTTTTTTTTTTTTTTTTGGTTATATAAATCAGAAGCTCTTTATGTTGTTATGTGTATGTATAAGTGAAACTGAAATTTACCACTTGTCAAATTGAACAGGCAACTATACAGGGTTTTGAGAACAAAGGTTATTCTCTAGAAGAAAGTGAAAACTTGCTCAGAAAGAGTGTTGAAATTGCTCGTGAAGCAAGAGAAGTATACTATAGTAGGTGTTGTGAAACTTCTATTAACGATACTACCAGTGACAGTATTCTGAAGCAGCGACCAATATTGGTTGCGGCATCTGTGGGAAGTTATGGGGCCTACCTAGCTGATGGTTCAGAATATAGGTGCTTTGACACTAACATTCCTTGCCACAATATATATTACTTGGGTTTCTTGTTTTCTTTTTCTATATTTTAAGATATCAAGTATGAACTAAGAAAGATGTAAACTTGTTCATACTAGTGCTTGGTAATATCCCTGTATACTACGCCTGCATATTTATTCCTTTGAATATTGAAAACCTTTTATCTGCATACACATTTTATTGTCCTCTTGATGTATGAAGATTGATTTAGCCAGTTCGAATGTTTTTACTTTGTAGCCATAACATCTGTTTGCAGTTATTGCTCCTATTTAGGTTACCCTTGGCCATTCATGTATATATCCCTTGCTGACTTACAGTGGTGATTATGGAGATGCTATGGACCTGGAGTTCTTAAAGAATTTTCATCGGAGGAGGGTGAAGGTTCTTGCAGATTCTGGTCCTGATCTTATAGCCTTTGAAACTGTACCCAACAAGCTGGAAGCTCAGGTACATACATTTTCTTCACCCAGCCACCTATTTTTCTCTCTGCAGATAGAAAATGGAAGTTCACTTGTGCACTTATTCTATAAATATTTTCAAGAAGTCACTTTTGTGATATCATTATTATCACTTTTGAATAAGAATTGTAACATATCTAGAAGATGGAAGGTACTCTATGCCACTCTGGGTGGTTGTTCTGAGAAAGATTATCATTTTCAGTGCAGCATTTATAATTCTTGAAACTTCTATTAGCTTAATAATTTTATGTTGTTACAATTTTTGCTCAACCAGGCATTTGTTCAGCTTCTCAAGGAAGAGAATATTGATATTCCTGCATGGCTGTCTTTCAATTCTAAGGATGGAGTTAATGTGGTTAGCGGTGACTCTTTGTCTGAATGTGTTGCCGTTGCTGAATCATCCAACAAAATTGTTGCTGTTGGGATTAACTGTACGCCACCGAGATTTATCAGAGATCTGATTTTATCCATCAAGAAGGTATTCAGTGGTTGCTGCTCTTATTAAAATTTTCTTGTATTATATTCTCTGCTTCTGCATTTACAATGATACTAACTATGATGAGATAATTGAATGTGTCGTGTTCAATCTCTGCGTGTACATTGTTTGACCTGTTGATGTATTCCTTGTGCTGTGATAACCTGACTCCCTTGTATATCAGTTGATATCCCCTTGGGTTATCTTATTCTTTTGGGCTATTTGAAGGGAAACCAAACAGAAATTTAGGGATTTTATTTGAATTTTTTTTTCCATCGTCACATGTATTTCTCCCTCGTGAACTACCATTAATTTGTCATAAAGCAACTAACTGCTCCTATTTGCACAACTTACTCTCTTTTTCCCCCTTATGTAACCTGAATTTTGGGGAAGCTCTAGCTGTACAATGCTGGTGAAATATATCTGTCGTTGTTGCTTATGACTTGATTTCACCTCAGGTTACGACTAAACCCATCCTCATTTACCCAAATAGTGGCGAGAGTTATGATGCTGATCGGAAGGAGTGGGTGGTGAGTTCTTCACTTCTGTTCTTTTATTTCTTATAGAAATTAGAAATGACTGATATTGGTCTCTTACTCTATCTCATGATGTTTGTAACATCTCATATTGACCACATGCTTCACCATGAAGCAGTCATTTGAAGAAAACATGCAAATAATGCTGGAATCTTAATGGTGAAGTACTTCAATTCTATTTTAAATTTGCTTTTGATAATTCTGGGAAACAGCTCTTGTTCCTCGTTCAAAAAGAATACAAATAACTGGCTCTGATTGCCCTGCTATATGAACTTCGATTTTCTGCTGTTTATTTAAGAAAAAAATGGAATAATTTGTCTTAAATAATACGGTAGAAATCCTAGGTGTTTATCTCAAGATCAACTACTTCAGAAGTCACTCAGATTTGTGAAAAATTCATCATTCAATCCAACTATTGGTTTCTGCAACTGATTTGTTGGTCCGAAACCTACTAATGATCAAGAAAAATGCATTGTTCCTTATGGATGTCTTGTTTTATATTGCAGCAAAACACTGGGGTAACGGACAAAGATTTTGTTTCTTATGTAAACAAATGGTGTGAAGACGGAGCCTCTCTAGTTGGAGGGTGCTGCCGAACTACTCCCCACACTATCAGATCAATCTATCGAACCCTCTCCTGTAGATCTTCAGACCCATCTTTAGGGTAAAAGGTGCCTCATTTCTACAAGGATTTAAGCTTACCCAAGAGGTTAATAGGACTGAGCTTGCAGCTGGAGAAAGATGAGATTGGTCTCCCATGAACTAGGAATTGTTTGGTTTTACATTCTGGGTGACAAGTTTTCAGTTGTGTATCACATTTTCCTCTTACTAAGCTGTCAACTTGTGGATGTAATGCTATTTTCTCCTGTCAATGTTATTTCCCTTGCTTGCTTTATCATTACTATGCAGGGGCCTAATCAACTCGAGTCGAGTTGACACTGCCACGCTCAAGCTCGACTAAAAAATATGAAGCTCGAGCTAGAATTTATGACAAACTTGAGCCAGATTTGTTTCATTTAATTAGTTATATAAATATTCTTAGGTTCAATAATACTCATTAATCTATTGAGCTGGGTATAGCTCGAGCGACTTGAGAGTGACATTTGGGCTGTTTTTAAGCCAATCGACTGGAGAGCGCTCACCGCTCTCTCAGTAATTCTTTCACCAACCTATGACACAATTAAAGGGGAAATGTTAGCAATAGAAGCTGGGATAGTTATGAATGCAATTACTATCGAAGGAAATTTTATGTTTGGTTTTCATCCCAAACTCATTTCTCAAATTTATACTATGCTACACCCACTATTTGTTTTTATCATTTTTAAAAATATCTTTTCTAACATCAATATACAACTAAATTAAAATATTTAAAATAAATTAAATGACCATCAATTCATCGAATATAATATAATAAATTTCAAACACTATTATTAAATGGAATCTACAACTTATATACTATTCAAATAAAATACTCTTTTATTTAAAATAAGTACCGAGTTTTTTTTTACAAATTTATAATTAAAAAAAAAAGAATGAGGTATTTTTTTTCTTCTTTGCTTTTACTGTTATGATGAATTTTTTTTTCTTTATTTACCATTAGGACTTTTTATTTTTATTATTTTCATTGTTTTTTTGCTTCTTCTATAATATTTTTGGGTGAGATGTCTATCAAGTATTTTTAGTTTAACATATAATCAAAATTGTAAATAAAAATAATATACAAAAAATATAGATTTAAAGATCCTTCAAAAAGTTGTTTTTTGTGTTTAAAATTGTAAAATAAGTTTATGGAAGTGGTGGATTTTTAACATTGACATGTGATATAGAAGTCATATGACATAGAGAAGTTACTTTATTTGGTGTATTGTTGCAACCAACCTTAATATCCAAATTCCATAGTCAGCAATCCAATAAGTTTCCGTTTACTTGAAGGGATAATTTGGGATTAGAACACATTATCCGACCTTATTTGCCGTTTTACTTTGTGGGTCAAAAAAGGTGTTTAAATCCCGGCCTAGGATTGGCACATATACCAAGTGAAAAATGTAGGATTCCGGATTCCCAGCCCTGATTCTCTTCGACTCTTCGCGAATCAAGTCTTGCGGCTGCACATATTCTTCGCGAACCCTAGCCCCGCGCTGCACCACATCAATTCTTCACTAACCCTAGCCCCGCGCCGCTGCACATCAATTATTCGCGAACCCTAGCCCCCGCCACGCCACATCAATTCCTCGCGAACCCTAGCCCTGCGCCGCTGCACATCAATACGTGTTCCTTCCCTGTCTGCACGGAAGTGGTGAAAGGGATCCTCGACAGCGGTGCTCTATCTCCTACCAAAATCTCCGGCCACCAATCAGCCTTCGACCTCCTCCTTAATGTAGGTCTATCTCTTGATTTTATTTTTTCCGTCTTAGTATATATTTTTTTCCTTAACCCATTTCTGCGTTCATCCTTGGATTGACACAGACATGGGCACGGTTTTGGTTCCAAATTGGAACCGCCGGTCAACGGTTCGGTTCAACCGTTGACTCGGTTCCGGTTCCAAATCTGAACCGAAACTGTCGGAGTAACGGTTCGGTTATGGTTCACAATTTTTTGGAACCGGAACCGGCGGTTTCGGTTCTGGTTCGGTTCGGTTCAGTTTCGGTTCGAATTTGAAAATTATAGCCGTTGGAGATCAACGGCTAAGATTAAATAGCCATTGATCTTCAACGGCCGAGATTGAAGAACCGTTGGGAACCGGGCAGTTCCCAATGGATCTTTTTTTTTTTTTTCCTATAAATACCCCTTCCTACTCATTTTATTTCACAATATCTAATCTCTCTCAATCTCTCTCAATTATCTTGTGATCTCTCTCAAACTCTCTCAATCTCTATAAATCTCTCCCGATTATCTTGTTATCTTTCTCAATCTCCCTCAATCTCTCCCGATTATCTTGTCATTTTTCTCAATATCCCTCAATCTCTCTCTATTATCTTTATCTTATCATCTTTCTCAATCTCTCTCAAAATGTCGAGCTCAAGCCAAAGAGGACGTGGAGGTAGATGATCATCTTCTTTATTTCGACAAGCAAAAGAAAAATCACATATGCCGACGAGAACAAGTGCCGGAACCGGTTACCACCACCATCTCTTTTGGTTCCAAGGTATCTCAATCTTGACGGTGAAGATATTGAAATCCGATTGAGTGGCAAGAAGATTTTGAAGCTCAATTATGTTTGTGTTTATTTTATAAAATATCTCTTTTAAATATTATTTTATACTTTTTTTTTTTAAATATCTCTCTTAACTATCTATGGTTAATAATTTATTATGATTATCAATTTAGGTGCACAAAACGAATCTACCGAAGAAGAATGTCTTCCAACTCAAGAGAGTTAAAGTCAAAGTACGCGACAAACTCAAAGTGGACAAGATGAGGCACTAAGATCGGATATCTTTGCCGTTCACTTCAAAAGAGATATGCAAAATAATAAAGCAATTTGCAACTATTGCGGGGTGGAATATATTTTTAAAAAAGGAGGAGGTTATGGCACGCTAAAAAAACAGTTGCAACATCACCATCCGGACAAAGTCGAAAACGATCGACGTCAAACACAAATACCTCGTGGAGGATTCTCTGGATTCACCGATGAATCACAAGGTACGGCTTCTTTATTTAAATAGTCCGAACCAACAATGAAAAAATATTTATAAAAAATGATTTGTGGCATGTCTTTTCCTTTAAATACTGCTGAAAATGATTTGTTTAAAAATTATATGTCACTATCACTAAACCCTGAAGCGTCCGGTGTTTCACGTAGAACATTAGTTCGTGATATTGAAAAAATTGTAGGTGAATTTAAGTTGTCTTAAATTGATATGTTTAATTCTTTACAACAAAAAGTTGGAGAGAACATAGTTTTTTAGGACTTATTTGTGATAGATAATTCATGAAAAATGCAAAAATATTACTTGCATATAGAGAATTTGATCAAACACACAAGACCGCAAATATTTCTCATAAAATTCATGTTATTTTGCAAGAATATAATTTAGTTACAAATTTTTTTTCAATTTCATTTGATAATGCTAGTGCTAATACTGCTAGTTTGCCATTATTAATTCAAATTTGTCAACCATCATTTAAGGGTAGATTTTTTCACATTAGATGCATGTGTCATGTTTTAAATTTGTGTGTACAAGATGGCATGGAACATTTTAAAGCACATATAGGTCCTATTAGATTAGTAATTGGACATTTAGCTAGACATGCAACTTTATGCAAAAAATGGAGAAGATTTTGTAAAACATTTGGTATGAGTGCACCCAAAAAAATCACTAAAGATGTGCGTAATCGTTGGAATTCAACATATAAAATGTTGAATTCTTCTTATGAGGTTAGAAATGAATTATGTACATTTTTTTCATAAGAACAATTAGGCATTCCTTTATTTCCAAGTTCATGATACATGTGTTGAATTAATGTCTCTTTTGAAAGTTTTTAAAGATGCAACGGAAGAATTATTCGGATGTTACTATCCCACTTCTCCTTTAGTTATAGATCATTATGTTAAAATTGCACTTATTTTACAATCATATTATTCGCATGACACTTTACAAAATTGCATTGCAAGAATGAGAAGTAAATGGTTAAAATATTATCAAGAAATTCCCGATTTATTTTTAGTTGCGAAACTTTTAGATCCTATAATTAGAGAAGATGGTTTAGAAGAATTACTAAGAATATATTATGATGCATTATTTCCGGTTAAAGATGATGACACTCCCAATCCGCATATAATTGTAGGTAACACAAAACAATTACTTTATGATTTTTTTAAAGAATATAAAATTTATTATAGTGATAGTTTAAATAGTGCAAGCCGTCACGGAAATGAAGATATTGGTGGAGGTAGTTCGGTTCGGATCAACCCGATCATCATCAAGATCTGAACTTTGAACACCTTAATCAATATTATATGTTTTATGATATTAGAATAAAAAGACCTAGGAGTAATAGTTTTTATCAAGAATTAGATAATTATCTATCTACTACTTTTGAAGAATTTGAATTTGATACACCTAACGAGCTTTTGAGATGGTGTCTCGAAGAGCAAAAAACTTTCCTATTTTATCACTAATGACAAAGGAAATATTTGCGTGTCCGGCATCCACCGTCTCGGTTGAACAAGCATTTAGCACCGGCGGTTACATTTTGGATCTTCGAAGATCCAATTTGAAGGTGGAAAATCTAGAAAATCAAGCTTTACTTTATGATTGGGCGAACGCCGAGGTACGAAAACAAGAAGTAAATTTTGATGAAGAAGATGAGGATAAAGATGGAAACGAGTATTCGACACATCCGGGAGTGATTGAGTCACGCCACTTCTTACAAGAAGGTAAGAGAACTACGTCGACTTTGATTCCTCAACTATGAGGATACGTAGACAACTTAATTCTAAATTAAAAATTAAATTTTAATTTCTAATTTATAATTAAGTTCAAGTCTTTTTTTTTTTTTTTTCTTTTTTTCTCTCTTCTATTTTTTTTTAATATTTGTAATTGAAAACTTATAAAGTTGTAATTTCTTATTAAAAGAAGTAAATATTTTTAGGTAAGTTAATTTTTTGTTGTAACTTTTCTATTTTTTTTGTAATTTTATTATAAGTTGTAAAGTTAAGTTTTGATTGTTGTAATTTTATTTTTTTGTAAAATGTAATTGTTTTAGTTAAGTTAATATATTCAATTCAATCCCATGTCTAGATTGACATATGCGTAAAAGCATTTATTTTGGATGGGATTCATGTGTCACTTGTGAGAGACGTGATGGGATAATGGATCGGATGTAGCAGTTTTGGCATGAATTCTTTCACGTCCTAAGATTCAAAGGAATTGCTGCACGCTGTAATTATTGCTGCACAACTGCCACATTGGAGTCTGATTTTGCTGCTGCTTTTTAGCAAAGTTGTGCAATGCTGCTGTTACTTTCATGTGCCTGATAGATATGCTACGGTTTGGTCTTGCTGTTGTATTGCTCTGATGATTCAGTTGCTGTATTGATAAAATAGCTGAGTAGGGCCTCTGCTGAGATTTATTGAGCATTTGTTTGCTTTGTTGTTCCTACTACTTCTGGGATGTTTTCCTCCTGCTGGACTAGTTGATTTTCACATTGGCTAAATCCGCCAACTTGGGCACTTAGTTACTCTGCCGTCTTTGCCGTCCTTGCTGTACGTTGGAGGTTGGTAACTTGATGGAAATACTGCTGCAGTGTCTCCCTGCTGCATATTGGTTATGCGTATGTAGGTTCTTTTGATGCCTCCCTGCTGATTAAAAAAAAAAAAAAGGTGATTGCTGTTGGAAAAAAAATTTGGACTACGGTTTGGACGTTCGTTGCTGATGCTTTTTAGCACGTTGAGCGGTGCTGCTGCTGTTTCTTGATAACATAGTTGTCCATGATTGACGTGGCTGCTTGCGAAATTGGGTAGTTGTTCCAGCATAACTGCCGCCCTGCTTATGTGCTGATAATTCATAAATTGTGTGCAATATTGCTGGTCACTGATGTTCGGTTGCTTTAAATTATCCACAATTGCTAAACTTGCCATATGAAGCATGTGTTTTCTTGCCGAACCTTCCACATATTGGATGTTTTTGGGCTGTTTGGACTCTTGCTGCAATCCTGTTCTGTGGACGTGCTGAAATTGCCACGTTCTTTATGTTCTTTGCTGCCTTGGGCTTTGGTCCTACGCCGCAACCAAGCTAGTTGGACGTGCTGATATTGGATGTTTCCTGCTGTTAGTTCTTTCATAAATCTGTCCACATTGGCTAAATTTGCTGAATGGAGCATGTGTTTTTTCCCGCCAACCTTGCTGCAAATTGGCTGATTTGGGCCTTGTGGACGGGTAGCTGAAATTCTGCTGTGGGGACGGGCTGATATTGGGTTTGTTCGCTGTTGCTGCAAGTTCCTTAGACTTGCTGTTGCAATCTTGCTGGGTGGGCGTGATGATATTGGATGGTGCCTCCTGTTCGTTTTTGCATAAATCTATCCACTTTTGGCAAATTTGCTGAATGCAGCATGTGTTTTCCTGCCGACCTTGATGCAAATTGGCTGATTTGGCCCTCGTGGATTGATAGCTGCAATCCGGCTGTGGGGACGTGCTGATATTATAACACTTGAGCCCACAATTTTTGCTGGATAATGTATATTTTTGGCCTGCTATTATTGTTACTAAGCCTTGTTGATTATGTGCCATTAGCTGCTAAAATTTTCCTGTGCCGACCCATCAGGTTCTTGTATACTGAAAATCTTTTATGGGATGGGTTTTGGAGTGTGCTATACTTGCTGGGAAATACCCTGTTATTGTTACTCCTTCATATTCGATGTTTTTGTCATGTTGGATTCGGTGCTGTTTCCTCTCCTGCTGATTTTGCTGTTGTTGTGCCTGCTGTTTCTGCTGTTTTGCTGTTGCTGTGCCTGCTGTTTCTGCTGTTTTGCTGTTGCTGTGCCTGCTGATTTTGCGGCTGCTGTTGCTGCTGTTGGTCCTGCTGATGTTGCTGCTGCTGTTCGTGCTGATGCCTCTTGATTGCTCGTTGTTCCTGCTGTTTTTGCTGCTGCTGTGCCTGCTGATTTTGCAGCTGCGGTTGCTGCTGTTGTTCCTGCTGATGTTGCTGCTGCAGTTCCTGCGGCTGTTTCTGCTGGTACCTCATGATTGTTAGTTGCTGAAGCCGTGCTTTGTCCACTGCTGCCTTTGGCTTTTGACATGGAGACTTGCTGTTGCTATTCCTCTGCTTATTCCTTGGTTGCTGATCTTGCTGCTGCATTTTAGCAAACTTGAATATCCTTGTTGGCCTTTGTATATTGAGACAATTTCACTTATTTACACCTTTTTAGGAAGCTTGAACCATCCCCACGCTAAGTTTTGTGCCTAGTTTTATTTTTTTTGGGTATGTCCGAGTAATAGTGTACTATCAACTTTTTTATTTTATTTTATTTCTGTGGTTTCGACAAAAAAAAAAAATTCAAAGTTGAATGCAGTACAAAAGGAATGCTCGTATTTTTATTGGAATGCCAGTTACGAGAATCAATTAGAAGAGAGTGGACATACTTTTATTGTCAATAATATGAAAAATTATAACTCGAGACGACGACGGCGACTCACACAAAAAAGACGGAGTTACAAATTCTATAATAATTGAAGTGGGTTGGAAGAGATTACCGAAAATTATGTCCTTGTGTAATGAAGAGTGTCCGCTCTTCAGTCGGATGCCGGATGTTACAGCTCCACACCACAACGGCGACCGGTGGAGAAAGGGGGCAGAGTCGCAAAGGCAAAAATAATTGAAGGCGCTGGGAAGTAGTTACCGAAAATATTGTTTAATTAACAGGGGTATTTAAGTAATTTTCATACACCTTTATATGCAATCCTATAAAGTAAATACATGATATGGATAAAACATGATGCAAATTACACGAAGTAAACGTAGGATAAGATAAATAATCAGGCCGATAATCCCATATATAAACAACATTATCCTATTCAATCTAATACAATTCCCTCAAAGTAAACGCAGCCTAATAGTATTCAAATCCATGTTTGCAAATGTGCTAGAGCCCCGAAACCCTCCATAAATTCAGATCAACACAAAATTCTGCAATCATACAAATCAATCGGATGTTCCAACCCCAGATCCTAAGTAGAAGTGGACAAGAACTGATAACATTACAGTCCAGCCTTCAAAAAATCTGAAAACTTCACAGAACCACCAACACATGATCATGCAGCAGATCAAGAGTCAAAACCAGAGTAGACCCCATTGTCCCTGAGCAACCGCTTCTCTTCTTCAACGTAGTTCTTCCCCCTGCTGGCTTGACCAAGATCTCGTTTCCTCTTCTCCTTCTGTTGAAAAGACACATTCTTCTTCTCTTTCCGGGTTTGAACATCCGTGAGCTGCTCTCCACCGGCTATTGCAGCCCTTGTTTTCTGTCTTTCTTCAAAAGATTCTTCTTCCGCCTCTTTCAATATCGATTGTTTTTCCCTCCCTGTAGACCAAGTCCAGTCCTGCTCCTTCTCCGGTTCCTTTGGGGGTGGCACACTCAAGACTGACAGTCCTCCTTTGTACCCATGTCGGCTCAAAGCATCAAAGTCTATACCCTTTTTCTTCTTCTTTGCAGAATCCACTGTAATTAGAGGCAAATTGAAGATTCAAGTTATCAACTTTTTTTTTTTTTTTTTTCCTGATTGGAGGTAAAGAATGAAAAAGAAAAAAAGAAAAGAAAATTAAGGCAATGTAGCAGAATAGGCTAAAAGTTGCTTAGAATGCCATTTTTTTTAATCAAAAGTTCTCGTTCTTGTGTTTCACATTTGGCGACAACATGGTATACCGATATGCAAAATTGAGCATAGGTTCTTATCAAACAAGAGTTTTCAAAAGTAATACATCAGTTTCAACATTTAAAGAACGATTGTGCCAAAAAAAAAACAGAAAAAAAAAGAAAAAAAAAAGAAAAAAGGAACTATTTAGTATATCAGAAATTCAAACAGAATCATTAATTTGATAAATAACGACACTATCCACTTCCTGATATCTTTACTTTGAAGAATCAATCGGGGGAATACAGTTTCGCAAAAAATCAATTCAAGAGCAAATGTAGCAATATGAAGAGCAGCGGAATTCAAAACCCCACATAATTACCTCATAAAGCAAAGAGTAATTTCAAGGTATACCTTGAGAAGCTTTGAGCTTTGAGGATTGACTGGTATCTTGCCTCATAGATTTGGAGCCGCCATTACTGTCCGCCGAATCCGTATCGAGGGTTGAGGAATCATCAGACGAAGACGTTCCATCATCCTCCCCGTCGCTCCACTTTAATCCCCTCTTCATCTTCGCGTTTGAGGACGTCTTTGTAGTTTTGTGCTTCTGATGAGTTGTAGAATTCCCTAAATGGAGCAGTGAGGATTTGATTCGACTGGAAGAAACAGCGTAAATCCGACTCACTCCGGGTGGAACGACGTCGCTCGCTAGGCACTGCAAATGCGTGCATATGGATATAATATAATTTTTAGTAAAATCAATATAAAATAATAAAATAAGTGTCTCGTTTGGAATAAAATAATTCATTGTATTAAATATTATTTTATTTAATAAATTAAAAAAACATTATTAATTAATATTTATTGCATAAAATAAAATATATGATAAATAGGCAAATGCATATAACTCTTAATAATCAATTAAGAAATAAGTGTATTTTTCCAATATAATATATCGTTTAAATATATACAATATGATTATAGAATTAAAGATAAAAAATTATAAATTTAATATAATTTACATTAAATAATATACAAAAAAATGATAAAAGAATTCGAAATTATTATCTCTCCTCCCATTTTCATTATTGTTTTACTGTTCATCTTTTACACGCATAAACAAGAAGATCCATTTCGCATATTTCTAATAAATATAAATATATTTTTAAAATATAACTTAGTTTATTTATTAAAAAAAACATATCTAATCATAGCTTCCTTTAAAAAGTCAAGTCACTTCAAATACAATTATTAATTTTTCTGATATTCAATACATTTTTATCTTCAGCTATTATTTTTCTAAAATAAATTACCCAAGGAAAATGAAAAAAAAGAAGTTAAAACATAACCTCGATTAATTATTATGCCTAATTCGGTCATTTCCCTCCCAAAAATAAAGAAATAGAAGTTTCATGGGCCCTTTATCCAATATATAGGCTTGACCCAAAATGAAGCCCATGCTCATTCGTGAAGCCCATCTACCCATCAAATTAGGGCAAGTGCGCCAATTGGGGCAATAATCTGACACCAAACTGTGCGGGAACGTGGAGGTTAGTTTTCTTCTTTCCCTCTTCCGATTTCTTCTTTCTTCGCCTGTCTCTCTTGTATTCCTTTTTCCGATTAAACTGGATTTCCGGCGGAGTTCGCCGTAAAACGGACTACATCATGGTCTTTGAGTTTTGAAATCTGTAGTTCAGCTTGCTTGTCTCTTTGACCCACAAAAGCTGCATTCGTCAATAAAAAGGACAAGCCTCCGTGAAGGTTTCTTAATTATACGAACAAATGCATTAATATGGTTCAAAAGACAGTAATTTGACCAAACGTAAGAAGTCAGGCGAAATTTGATTATATGACGTTCATTTTCAGTAGTATGCATGATTTTTTAGGATGGTGCGCCTCACCTGGAGCAATCAACTGCAATTCGTATTTTTTCTAGTAGTATGTTCTTACTTAAATTTCTCATTCATTGCAGCTGTCTATCAACTTTAAGTTGGAAAATTGTAGTATTCTTCCGCTATGGATATCAAGTTAGACGGAGCAGAAGGTTCATTAATTTTGATCAAGCAAGGCGCTGAGGCTGTAAGTTATATTTGTCCCATTGCAAATTATATTTGCTATCTGTATTAATGTTTCTTGTGTTAATGAGTGGAAACAAAATGTTTAAAGAAAACTTCTTATTAGCAGTTTGGATCACTAGTTTTTAGTTGTATACTAGATTAACCCATTTCCTAATTATGTTGCAATCTTATATCTTCTTCTATCCAGAGAGTGTTTGAGTCGACTTTCGTTGGTAGAAGGTCTATTATTAAGGAGCGTTTCTCAAAAAAATACCGCCATCCATCATTGGATGCGAAGCTCACTCTCAAACGTCTGAATGCGGTCAGTCTTCTAAACAGATATCGCTATGTAGCTTTTAAATACTTTGCTGCCTACTTGACTTTCTCTAAACGCTAGAACAGGAAGCGAGGTGCATTACAAAAGCTAGAAAGCTTGGGGTTTCAACTCCAGTGCTCTACGCAGTTGATCCTTTGCAGCATACTTTAACATTTGAGTATGTTGAAGGCCCTGCTGTGAAAGATATATTCCTCGACTTTGGTTTGCATGGTATTGTTGAAGAACGATTAAATGAACTTGCAACACAGATGGGTGATGCCATTGGCAAAATGCATGATGGTGGCTTGATCCATGGTGATTTGACAACATCTAACTTGTTGTTCCGGAATGATACCAATAAGCTGGTTGGTTATGAATATTTTTGTGTATCTTTTTCATACGTTTATTTGCTTTTATTGACATTTTTTGTAAGTGAACAATTTTTATATTTAACATTTTTTATTTTCTCAAAGGTACTCATTGATTTCGGTCTAAGCTTCACTTCAACCCTCCCGGAAGACAAAGCTGTCGATCTTTATGTTCTTGAACGAGCGTTGTTATCTATGCACTCGTCATGCGGAAATGTGGTATTGTTTCTTATACATCTAGATGCTTCTTGAGCTTTTGAAATATACAAGAAGTATCAAAACCAAATTCGTGCTATTGTGTTCTTAGTAATTATTAATTAGAGCATTTCAATTGGTCATTTGTATTCATCTGTGCCTTGACCTGCTCTTTGATCTGAAATGATGAAGTCCTATGTTATCTTGGGCAATTTGTTATATGCCAAACGTGCAACTGTTCACGCTGATGGTATTTTGAGTTGCAACTTCGATATACTGCAAATTATTCCTTTGTTTGTGCTAGTATTATTTTAGGAGTAAGGACGAGGCTGCTGTTATTACACAATGATTATAACCATTAAGAATTTCTCCCTTGCCTTGTGTAGATGGACAGGATCCTTGCTGCATACAGGAAATCCTCAAAGCAGTGGTCCTCAACCTTGAACAAGCTAGCCCAAGGTACCTCATCTTTCACACACTGTGTTTGATATGATCTGTTGGTAGTAAAAGTAAAATAATCAAACTAACAGCATGATTGGTATGAAGGAATGAGGTGGTAATGGAATGGCTACTCCTATATTTATTTCAATTCTTATGATTGGTATAATTTTATGTTGGAAATCATCATTCCCAAAGGAATACCTACTCCCACATCTTTGGGATTAGTCATTCCTTCCGTACCCTACAGTATTAGTTATTCCTTACAATTTGGAATGAACATAGTTATAATAATAATAATAATAATAATAATAATAATAATATAATAATTATTCAAGGATTATAATATCCAACAATATTTATTAATTAAAAGGAGAAATTATTATTGTTGATTGATAATAATAATTATTAATTTAATATTTTTTATTAAGATTAGTAATTATGTTAAAATATTAATACTAAAAGTAACAGTTATAATAAATATTATTGCTACAAAATAATTTGAAAACATTGATAATAATATAGTAATTATTTTATTATTATTATTGTTGATATAATATAATAAAAAATACTCTTAAGTAATGTAATAATTATTATATGATTATAATCAATATCTATATAATAGTAGGATAATTAAGTATATTTACATAATTGCCATTTTCCCGCCCAAACCATGTATGTTGGTCGAAAAAAAAAGAGAAAGTTTGGCACGTGAACATCATGCGCTCTTGTTATTGGCGCGTGAAGTGTATGCGCTCAAAGGAGAGTGAGATTATGGTTAGAATTTTCTAGCCATCAATTATTTTTTCTTTTTCTGTTTCTTTAATTTTTTCTTTATTTTTTGACCTCAAATTTCAAATGCTTACGACTTTTACGTCTCAACTCATTTTCATGAAAAATATATCAAATTAATTATTTTTTCAAGATCTTTAATTGGATATCCATATTGTATATATAAAAAATAATTTTTTTAATTATAAATATTTTTTAGGTTAATTGTAAATATTTTGATATAAAATAATTAATATATTTCTATGCAAATAAATTTTATATATTATGAAATTTATTCTAAGAATATATTATTATGTTTATAAAATTATTTATTTATTAAATAACTTTAACAAAATTTTACACAAGTTAATGCGACACCAAACAAAATGTATAATTTAATACTTATATTATTATAATTATAATGTACTATTATAATTTTATAAATATTACAAATCGTGCAACGCACGGGAGAAATACTAGTAGTTAATAATATTTACTCATGAAAAATGGTAATTTCTATAATTGATAAATAATAATTATTAATTTAATAGTAGTAATCAATACTAATTTATTATTAAAATAAAATAATTACATAATATTGTCAATAATATAATTATTTTTCTATTATTATAATAATTAATAATAATTATTCATTAAAAAGAATAATTATTATAATTGATTAGTAATAAATATTAATAATTTAAAAATATTAATAATTATTTAATCATAGAATTACAATGGTAATTTCAAATTTATCATTATTATTGTTACTATTATTTTGTAGTGGTAATAAATATTAATTGTATGAAGTACTAGTTTTGTTGCTGATTGTTATTATAAATTCTTAATTACTAATAAATTTATTTACATACATTTTATGTCATTCCTTTAACACACCGATCACTGAAATGAATGTATTTATATCATTCCTTTCTCATCATCATTCCATTTCTAAATTGATTCTATTAATGCATTATTCGATTCTACTGTCTTGTGTGTTTTAATTTTATCTCGTCATCTTTGTGCATAGTGCGGCAAAGAGGTAGAAAGCGCACAATGGTTGGTTGAGCTCTTCAACTATCTATTCATCAGGTAAAGTAAGAAATGTAAACATTATGTTGATAATGATCTTACAACATGATTGTGATTTCCATTTGATATGCATGAAGAAGCACTAGTGAGCAATTTTCGCTTACTGTATGCATATTCTTGAATCATTAAAAAATCCCCTACCACTTTTTCTCTTGAGTGAATTTGGGTATCCAATGTGAATGTTTATTTCTAGGTTTCTGAATTTCTGGACAAATGATTTAAAAATGGAATATCTTCTATACTCTCTGTCCCCCCAAAAAAAGTCATGTTTCCATAACTTTTTTCGTCCAAAAAATAGTCTTGATTGAAAAGTCAAAGTTAGTCAAACATGGTTGAAAAGTCAAACTAACAAATAGATCATAACAATTTGTACTTTTATTTGGTTGATCAAACAAAAATTGTGGCTTTTTAATTTAAGTTTTTATGGAGGGAGTATTTGTAAATATCATTATTTGCTGAAGTCTGAAATTCTGTTCATCCTTGAAGCAACGCTTCAATTTGTTGTCTGCGTTTCCTAATCCCTTATCTAATCTTTTAATGCCACGGAGAAATGTAGATGAAGTTTTTTATATATTTATTTTTCAGTGCAGAATGTCAGAAGTCATTGGTTAAAGATCTTACAAGGGATCGAGGAAGCCCTTGGAGCTTGTATTGTAACACACTGTTAATACTTTCCATAGGACTTATTGTATTGTTCAAGACTAAGGCAAAAAGGCCTACTGGGATTTTCGTAATGTGAATTAATTAGCTATTCTTATTGAGATTGGGTGACATTTTTTTCTCTCCATAACTACCTGTGAGGCAACTTTATGTTATATTGGCCTGGAAATAGTCATCTTTCTATCTTCAGTTACTCGGATCTACCCTTTCGAGTGCAATAGAAATGCTTCCGACATTTATCCCTGTAGCTTGCTTCCTCAAGCTAAGCTTTCCAGTTCCATTGAGCCTTTAAAAATGCTCGAGATGCATTGCACTCTTCTGAGCGATTATGAGAAGTCGTAGTAGCTGTCTGTTTTAGCCGTATTGACATCTTTTTCTGATTTCAAGTAATAATTCTGTCCCCATTTTTAGGACTGACCTCACAGTTTGCTGCACAATGACATTGTTTTCTTATCAGCGTGTTTCTATCTGCACTACAAAATTCTCTTTGAACATAAGGGAAATGACTAGACCGCCCTTCCATGAATAAAACCCCCATTCTTCTTCACTACTATCCTAACAAACGTCAATTTGAAACCTTAATTTTCATTCTTCACCAAATAACCCCTGAATTCATTGTCTTTTCCACCAAGTTACAGGTGGGTTCGCAATCAAGGCTCAATAATTACTCTAAAACTTTGTCAAAAGCAACCAAAACCCATCTCTCTTTCAATACTGCTAATCACAATAAATAAAGGAGATAATCTCAAGATAAACAAATCTGAAGCCATTTGAAAAGACATGGCCAAACTTTTTTTAATCTGAAGCAAAAAAATCTTGAATAAACTCGAATTTTTTTAATTTGAAGCAAATTGTTTTTTGAATAAACTTCAAATATTGTTCAATCTGTTCAACAAACATTTGTCATACATACCTTGTGTTAAAAAATCAAGTACTGAACGTACGTGCTTGTGTTCGAAAAATTAGAATCAAACATATCAAACAATTCTTTGGCTCAGGTTTCTGGAAAGTTCATTTGTGCATCTTGATGATTCTATAAAAAAGCACATTTCAAGAGATGAAGATTGGTTAAACAAAATGCTTTGGCTTAATTGTTTCTTTTACTGTATTATCTTTCATTAAAAAAATTATTACTAAACTATAGTTTTAGTTTGTAATGGAATTGTTTATCTCCAATGTAAAAGCTTTATTGGGAATGGATTTTATGTTGCGTGTAATGAATGTCGTACAGAGGATGTTGGGGAAGAAAGACTGGCCGGGGATCAGAGACTAGTTTGGTAAAGATAGACGGAGTAGGAGTAGAGAGTTCTTTATTTTCTTTAGGGTAGAATTGGAAATATCTGGTGGTGTATTTAATAAACTTGATAATAAAAAAGTTAAGGGTGATTTATGAAGAAATGTTGTTTGAATAGAAATTTTGTAGCACCATGCTCTTATTCATAAATAAGGTCATTTTTTATTTTCAGTTGGTAATAGGTTATGTGTGTGTGTGTGTGTGTATATATATATGAACTATTTGGAGAAAGAAACTTATATAGCTTTCAGGTCTTTCTAAAAAGAAATTAAATGTAAACTTATATCTACATTTACACACACATGATAATTGTTTTAGGGTTAATTTCATAAAAAATACAATCTTTTATAAAATTTGTATTTTAATTACTTTTTAATTTTTGTAGGATCAATTACCACCTATAAATATTTTGTAATTCAAAGCACAAAATAATTTTTTTAATGAATTTAAGTCGATGTTGCATCGACAAAACAATCGATATTTGTTACAATTAATAATATTTGTTTATAATATTGATTTAATTAAATGTTCAATCATGTGCCAACAAATAAATTAAATTTTCATGTTTATGAATTAATAATAAATTAGTGTTTTTTAATTTAATCCTCACCTTAACTTCAAATATTCAAATAGACAAATTAGAAAACTAATTAAGTATAAATTAATAGATATTCTATATAACTAAAGGAAATATGTCTAACTATTTGTGCTATGCTTTGGGTTTTAAGTTTTAACTGAATCATTCTCTTAAAAACTCATAATTCGTATCCAAAAGTAAACGTGGAGAAGTCTTATCCTTCGACATGGTTTGTTTTGTTTAAAGTTTTGTTTGTCTGAGATTGTTTGCTTGGTTTGTTTTTTGTATTCCTTTGGTAATGTCGTCTAGTAGTCATGTGGTTGATGATATTGCAAATATCACAAGGAGGATGAAGGAGGAATTCCTTTACGATATAGCTAGGGAGGAGAAGGTTGCCTTTGATGAACGGTGGTGCTTGGTGGGATGCTTTATTACTGACGACGTGGTGGATCTCACATTGATGCAAGGAACATTGGGTTGGATTGAATTTCCAACTTGTGGAGACAATACTCAACTTAGTTGAGGGCCGTATGTTGGCCCAAATATTGGAAGAAGGGAGAGTCCATCTAGTGTATTAAATTTGACCTAAATACACTAGACACATGTTAATATATATGGTAGTAGATCAGCCAAAATTATAGGTCAAGTATAGAGAAAAACAATAGAGAAAAAGAGAATTTTGGATTCTTGAAGGTGTGCCCAATCTAGATGTTTTGTAAATGCGATCGCTGAGAACCAATTGTTGGATCGAGTTGAAATTTGGACAGCACATTCATGATACATTGAAATATATTCTGACGGTGGAGATCGGACATTTTTGGTGAGATTTTTTCAACTCTTATTTGATATTCATATGATTTGTTCTTTTGGTTTTGCATCGTTGGTATTGTTATCCTTTGTTCATGAAAGCCTTGTAGCAATTTTGATTGGGGATATTAATGAAATATTTTAAATTTTAATGCTAAATTTTAATGAAATATTAAAAGATGTAGCACTTACTCACTTTTTTTTTCTATATTGGGGATATATTGTAATTTTGAAATATTTTAGATTTCTTTGAAATTTTTCTGTGTATTACATGATAATTATAATGGCATGTTCTAATTTTATGTAATTTAAACAAATTTAAAAGCGTTGTGATGCATTTTTTGTCAGGAAAAGTGAAATTTTGACCATAAATTGCTTTACGTATGAATTGATATATTCACATAATATTTTGTAAAACTTACATTCTACAAAAATTATAGCATTAAACTTTAACTTCAATAAGTCAATATATGTGTAATCTATATTTTGAATAAATATTTGAAGATTCACCAAATACAAACTTTTATTCAATATTAGGGTAACATCATTATGTTTGAAGTTTTTTACTTTTTTGTTGAGATTTTTACAATATAATCCTTATATTATTATAAGAATAAATTCAAGATTTTAATCTATTTTAAATATATTTGTAAGATTTATGATGTATTTTTCGTCAAAAAATTGCAAATTTTGTTATTGAATAGTTTTACCATGAAATGATTCACACAATAATTCTTTGATGTTCACATTCTAAAGAAATTGAACATTAAATTTTCAATAAGTCATAATCTAAATTCTGATAAAATATTAAAAAATTAACAAATACAAAGTATTTCGTCCATGTAGGGGCAAAATCGTAAATTTTGAATTTTTTTATTGTCTTTGAAATTTTTTAGTAGGTTCCTCATATTTTTATAATGAGATATTTTAATTTATTTTCCACAATATCATAAGAGTTATGATGTATTTTTGTTAAAAAAATATGAAATTTCAACATTAAATTGATTTACGTGTAAAATATTACACAATATTTTTTCTGCTTATACTATATAGAAACATAGAACTAAATAATAACTTTAACAATTCAATCTATTTGTAATTTAAATTTTGACGAAATACTAAAAATAAATTCAAATACTTAGTTTTTATCCATACAACACAAAATCGTAATTTTTGAAAATTTGTATTTCGTTAAAACATTTAGGTAGATTTTAAACATTATTACAATGATATATTCATGATTATAATGTATTTTGTATAAAGTTGTAAGAGTTAGATGTATTTTCATCATAAATGTTAAACTTTGAGGTTAAATTGTTTTATGCATGAAGTGATGCTTACATTCTATAGAAACAAAACATTAAATATATTTTTGATGCTTACATTATATTGGAACAAAACATTAAATATTATCATCAATAAGTTAATATATTTGTACTCTAAATATTGGATATAGTCAAAAAATTTAACAAATACTGACTTTTTTTTCATATAGGGTTAAATCATAATGTTTTTTTTTTTTTTTTTAAATTTTTGTTGAAATTTTTACATAATATTATTTTAATTATTATAAAGATATATTCACAATTTTATTGTAGATTGCACAAAGTTATGAGAGTTATGGTGTTTCCATGAATAATGTTAAATTGTGACGATATATTGCTTTATGTATTAAGTTATTCAAACAATATTCTTTTGATGCTTACTTTCTACCGAAGCACAACAATTATTATTATCTTCAATAAGTTAATTTATTTGTAATTTAAATTTTGATCAAATATTAAAAATATTGGGACAAAATCATAATTTTTGAAAAAAAATTAATTTTGTTGAAAATTTTATAATAAATTCCTAACATTATTAATATTTTAAATTTCAATGTATTGTTTTACATGAAGTGATTCACAAATATATATATATATTTTTTTTTTGCTTACATTATATAAAACAAAAATATTAAATATTAACTTCAATAATTTTAATGTTAAATAGCTTTGCGCATGAATTGATTCACACAATAATTTTTTGATATTTACATTCTGCAGATAAAGAGTATTAAATTTGAAATTCAATACGTTAATCTATTTGTAACCTAAAATCTAATGAAATATTAAAAAAATAGCAATTACAATTTTTTTTTCCTATAACGAAAAATTGTGATTTTTACATCAGATTGCTTATATTATTATAATAAACTATTCAAAATTTTAATGTATTTTGCAAAATGTTGTAAGATTTATGATGATTGTTTTGGTCAAAATAGTAAAGTCTTGAGGTTAAATTACTTTATGTGTGAATTGATTTACACAATATTCGTTCGGTACAAACAATTTACAAAAGATAGAGCATTATAATTTAACATCAATAAGTAAATCTATTTTTATCCAAATGTTGATGAAAATATTAAAAAATTTAGCAAGTATAAAGTTTTTTTTCCCTATTTTGAATTTTTATAATTTTATTTGAAATTTTTACATTAGATTGCTTACATTATATGATGACATATTCACAATTTTAATGTCTTTTGCAAAAGATTGTAAGATTTATGATGATTTTTATGTCAAAATAGTATAATTTTGACGTTAAATTGCGTTATGTGTGAATTAATTTACACAATATTCTTTTGATGCTTGCATTTTAAAAAAATAGAGCATTAAAATTTTCCTTCAATAAGTAAATCTATTTATAATAAAAATTTAGATGAAATATTCAGATTATTTAGCAAGTACTTATTTTTTTGCTTTTGTCAAATAGGAACAAAATTGTAATTTTTAAATATTTTAATTTTTATTGATTCTTTTTTTGTTTTTGTTTTGTAGATTCCTTACATTATTATATGGCATATTCATATTAATGTATTTTGCAATAGTTGTAAGAGTCATGATCTATTTTGTTGCAAAAAGTGAAATTCATACGTTAAATGTTTTATGCTTGAAGTGAGACACAATATTCTTATGCTTTTATATAGGGATTAAATTATAATTTTTTAAATTTTAAATTTTTTGTTGAAATTTTTACCGTAGATATAATATATGTATTGGAGAAACAACATAACTTTATAAAAAAAAAGAAGTATTTCCGTGATGACCACCGGAAAGCAAGATAAGCAAGCAAGTGCAATAAATAAAAAATAAGTTTGTTAGCTAACTATGCTTATTTATATACTATTTACCAAGTTGTTGCAACCCACAATTTGTAGTTGGAAAAGTCGTATATTGTCAATATGTTAGGAAGGCAAAAGCCAATCTGATTGTGATTGTTAATGTTTTGAATGAATTTTGGGAGATGGTCAAACCACGAAACAAACACGATCGAGTTTCTTTTTTTTTTTTTTCAATTAAGTGCACGGTGTATCTGCTTCATAGTATTATTTATTTAACTAAAATGGTAAAACTATCAAACAAACAAAGATTTAACAATATAGTTATCACACACACTTTAGCTTTTTTTTTTTTTTTAATACCACAACAGCTAATGATCGAAAATTCAAAATGGGTCCAGTTAGAATTAATGTTTTGTATTTTAACTTGTTAAAAATAAAATGGTGCATTTAAGTCCTATTAAATCTCATATTTTTAATATAAACTATCGATCGTCTAATATTGGATCAAGTAGAGGTGATGTGGACATAGTACAGAAACTTTCTTATGAAGAAGTATTTAATATTTTGAGGGCATAGTACAGAAACTTTCTTATGAAGAAGTATTTAATATTTTGAGGGCATAGTACAGAAACTTTCTTATGAAATAATTAAAATACAATGACAATTCTATTTTGAGGGATTAATATAAGAAAAAATGTTAAAAAAGTCGTTAATAAAATGCGAAATAATAGTTTAAGAGCTTCATATGACTGAATAAAGGTAAAGGGTCGTAATAGAATAAAAGTTAATAGTTCAAGAATTATTCCTTATATTTGAATCATATTTTAGCTTTTTCTTTATTTGATCCTCCATTCACATATTCAATGAGCTTTGTGGTAAGCATGGTGAGTATACTAATGACCATTTTAACATATTTTTACTAATATTGAACATATTTTTATTCTAAAAAGTCTCATGTTTTGAAAGTTAAATTTTATTTTATTAGTAAAAGTAAAAATAATATTTTTTTTATTTTTTTTATTTTACAAACAAGTTCAATATGATTGAACAACTTAAATCAATTATTAAAATAAATTGTATAAGTGAAATTTGTAATTTTAGAAGGTTGTAGACTTATCAAATAAAAAAAAAATTACTCTTGCAAAAATATTTTTTTTCTTGGTTACGAGGAAGTATTTATGTCTTTTTCTTGAACTCATAATGCTGATGAAATGAGCATAGCGTTTCAAATTATATTCTATCTCTGTAACTGATTGTGTGTTTTCATCATGAGTAGAAAAATTTCCTTCCTAGTAGCAACTTAACTTTTCTTGATTTCCCAGCTGATTTTCATATTTTTACTGGATTTAATTTTAGTTTATTTGTGTCTAAACTGACAAAAACATGTTAGGAATATGAGGGAAAAAATAATTTAATATCCTTAAACAATCTGGTACAATCTGAGGCCTCGCAAGGAGGGACTCCATAAAGTAATCATACAAATCTTAAAAAAAAAAAAAAAAAAAAAGGAAAAGACCACAAGTTTGTAAGGGACAATAGCATCCTTCGGAATCTCAAACTCCAGAAACAGACAGAGCATATGTTGCAACAAAGATCAGGAAAACTGCTGTTGCTTTAATGTTGCTTCCAGCAATATGTGCACTATTCACTGAGGGGACAGTTTTCGACCCTGCATTCATCCACGTAAGTTTGACCATGTCCCAGAGAGAGAGAGAGAGGAAGAAGAGAGAGAAAGGATATTATACCTGATGGAATATTGGTCGCTGGTTCTTTGGAGGAATCAGCTGGAGGGCTCTGTGGGTTGTCTTGTGATGCAGATGGTCCATTCGCAGCTGAGTTTTTATACGCAATTAGCTAACTACCGTTGAGGATTTTTAGTCAAATACAATAAGTTCAAATATTTTTTAGTCACATCATAAAATCTATACTTTTTAGCTGTTTTCCGGAGATAACATATTTCGAAGCTTATGTCCTTCAAAAACTGCTTATCCCACAATTCTCTATTAAGTAGTGTTAACCTTTTGACTCATAAATGAGTAAGATATCTCGAAGTTTATAAGCTTTGACTCCCTAATCTTTGAGATATCTGTGAGCTTAGAGAGGTGGCTACAAATTATCTATGTATATCGTGACTAAAAACATTTTTGCTTAATTGAAATGGTGGTCCCGATAACTAAACGTAGATTATAAACATAATTGTACGTAAATGATCAATAATAAAGAAGGATTTATGACAGAACATCTTACAATTGCATCTGCTAATTGGAGGAGTTTGTACACCGCAAACAGTAGGCAACGAAAGAGCCAAAGTCTGGTTAATGTTGTAGCCATAGGAGGAAGCTGCGCCATTGAGCAGCAAGCAGAGACACTGAGGCTGCGACGTAACTACAGTCGATAGCTGGGAGCAGCACGACGCTGATGGAGATGACGAATTCCCAGTGACATAGTTGAGACAAGGGGACAAACCCATGAGCGTTCGGGCGCAGCCTGTTTGAGCCGTGGCGGCGTTCCAAAACACAGCCGAAAGAATGGCGAAGAGGGCTATTTTGGTTACTTTGTAAGCAGCCATTAGATTCTTGAAATGCTTTTTTTCAGACAGAAGAAGTGAGTATTTGTTTGGATGAGATTATAATCTTGAATTTGGAGTGAGCAGAACAGAGGTTTAAATAAGGATTTTCAGGGAGGAAAAGACAAGAGAGGGTTTTGTTTGGTTGGCCAACTGTAGAGCTAGTTAGTTGGTTTGTAGAACCAAACTGATATGCAGATTGATGTACTATGTTGACTGTTTGTTTACATAGTATTATGTTTGTTTTCATGCTCCATTGATGCTTTGTTTGATATAAGAATGACATTGATTGAACACAAACTTATGTCCTTGTAAATTGTGATTCATAGTGGTGGTCTTGAACCACTTCTTTTGGTTTAAAATTGGAAAATATTGGCTAATGGCTATAGAAATTTCTTTAGTTATCCGTGAATAATTATATAAATCTCTCAATTATTAAAAAAAAAAAATTTTCACAAACCATCAATTATTAAAATTTCATAATAAAATTTCATTCTAAAGCTGCCTGAGAACAAAAAGTACCCTGTAGATTAATAAACTAATCTTTGTTAACTTATGTTTGTGGGGCATCTCATATATCAAGGTTTCATTAATTATATTCATTAACACGTCTATTTTGCATTCCAGAATAAAGTTTGAAGGCCCATAAACTCTTTTTGGGCCCAATAATATCCTTGTAATACCTACTAAGAACATCTTTGAGGATTATAATCATGCAGAGAATTTTTTTTTTCTATTTAACAAAATATATTTTATCCACCAAACATGGATCAATGTTTTGTGTCCTTTTATTGTTTGCAAGCTTGTAAAATGACTACTTTTTTCTGGGTGATTTTCAAACCTACAAAAACTGACTTATAAAAGATGCATATTTTGATAGTATTATTCGTATAGTTTGATAATACTATTTAAATAACTCTAAATAAACAGTACCATTGAACTTCTATTTAATTAGGGCTCCAAATATTTCGAATCGTATGAATAATAATAGCCCTATAAACTATAAAGTATATATCATATTGTACTCTTATCAAATTATAAGAAACTTTTTTTTTTTTTTTTGACAAAAACTTTAAAAACAATATCTATAATTTCCAAAATAGTTTCATTAAACTTAAACGATGAATTGTATAATTTCACAGATTACTTGTGTAAGTTTACAAGTCCAATTACGTAAAGCAAGTATATGATGTCTTACAACATAAAAAAGATAGATTTCATCTTCATACCGTGTAAAATGGAGGAATTATTTCCCATAAATTAATTATAAACAAATGGGGAGGGAAAAGGGGAAACAAGAATAGTAGGGAGTGGGGAAAGAACAGACGACGTCCGAAGGGAATGGGAGGAGAGGAAGAATGGTAATTAGGCGTTGGTAAAATATGGTATTTTTTCTTTGGAGTCATGCAAACAATACAATCGAATCATATAACATCATTAAAAATAAATAAATGCGAAAAATATTTAATTAAAAAATGAGGACAAAAAACATTGTCAAAAGTTAGCACCCCTCACCATGTTAGACAAAACATGAATTACAGGATCTATTTTAGGCATTAGCACAATTCCGGTTCTAAATGAAATCGGTGGTTCAAACCGTCGGTCAATGGTTCGATTTAACTGGTTTTTGATGGAGATGAGACCGCGAAAGAATAAGTATTTATTCGTTGAACTTTATTTTATTGTTTTATTCTATTTCTTTGGTTTTATTTGGCCCGTCTGTCTTGGGCTTTTCTATCTGCACTTATTATTTAAACTCGTGGATGATCTTTGTTTGGGGATTTTTGGCATTTTGAATATTGAATTAGGGTTTTTCCCTGCGAGTGAAGAACGCACCTAGTATACGTAGTATCAAGGTGTGAATTCCTTCATATCGTTTTACCATCATTCGTGTGATTACCTTCGCGCTGCGTCAGTTGGTATCCAGAGTCTTGGTCACGCTCCTAAACGATGCCTCCTCGCCGCCAACCACACGTTGATCCGGAAATGGCAGAGATGCGCCGCCAAATTATGGCATTGACTCAGGCCGTCGAAGCCCTTTGCACCCAAGCTGCCGCCGCCCCGGAGCCTGCGCAGCCGGCACCGGCCCCCCGTCATCGCGACCTGCCCATGCCTCCCAGGGATGCCTGTCGCGATCGCGCCCCTCCTGCGGGCGATGTGGATTCTGCGGAATCAGATAACGAAGACACATTGTCCCTGGATAACCCATTCGCTCCCCTCCAACGTGATCAACCGCCGGCTGTACCTGACCGTTGGGATCATGGGATGCGGGTTGAAATTCCCGAATTTTTCGGTTCGTTGGATCCCTCTGAATTCTTGGATTGGCTCAATGTTGTTGAAGACGTACTGGATTTCAAGCGCATTCCCGAAGATCGTCGCGTCGGCCTTGTTGCGACTCGCTTTCGGGATCGAGCAACCGCCTGGTGGCGTCAACTTCGCACCACCTGCGCCAATCACGGCTGTTCTCGCATAGACACTTGGCCGAAATTACGTAAGCATCTCCAGCGTGAGTTTCTTCCTTATAATTATAAGAGTACGCTTTTCCAGAAACTGCACAACCTTCGTCAAGGTTCCCGTTCAGTGGCTGAATACACCACTGAGTTTTACCAGTTGCTTGCACGCGTGGATCTTGCGGACTCCCCTGACCAGTTAGTTTCCAGATTCATTGCCGGACTCCGCTTGTCATTCTAGGATACACTCAACCTATTGGCTCCCACTTCACTTTTGGAAGCCCATCAACGGGCCTTACTGTTGGAGTCCCAGCAGTCTCGTCGCACACCCTCAGCCCCTGTACAGCGGCCTGCGCCCACGCCCTCTCCACTGCCGGGTGTCTCCTCAACCCAGCCTCCTCCACCAACAGCTACGGCCCCTGCCCGTCAAGGCCCCGGCCCCCGCTGTTTCGGCTGTGGTGACCCGAATCACCGCCTGGCCTCTTGCCCGAAGTGAGCAGGTTCGCGAACTCTTTTGGCCGACGAGTTCCTGTACTCGGACTATTCATCAGACCCTATTTTTGATGAGTACCCCAAGGACCCTCTTCCGGAAGCTCATTTGAATGGTAACGTTGGCCCTGCTTTGGTCCTTCCCCGAGCTTGTTTGGCACCACGGGTAGAAAGTACCCCCCAGCGTAATACTCTCTTTTCTTCTACTTGTACTATTTTGGGTAAAATTTGTCGTTTCATTATTGATTCGGGTGCATGTGAAAATGTGATTGCTGAGGATGCTGTTGATAAATTGTGTTTGAAAACTGAGGATCACCCCGCCCCTTATTCTTTGATGTGGTTGCAATGTGGTAATGCGGTTCCTATTGCAAAGCATGTTTTGGTGTCCTTTTCTATTGGTGGTACATATGCTGACACTGTGTGGTGTGATGTTGTTCCGATGGATGCTTGTCATTTGTTGTTGGGTCGCCCGTGGCAATATGATCGCCACGTGATGCATGATGGTCACCGTAATACTTACAGCTTTCTTTTTGGGGGTACGAAGATTGTGCTTTATCCATCTGTGCCGGCTTCTTCTAAGCCCGACACCCCTCAAGTGTTGTTTTTGTCTCATTCGGCATTTGTCACGGAGGCTGAGCAGGCCCCTTTTGTCTTGCTCCTCGTGGCTCATGATCTTTTTGCTCCACCAGCGGCAATGCGACCTCTTTTACAGGAATTTGCTGATTTATTCTCCCTCGATCCTCCTACCGGTTTACCCCCTCTCCGGGATATTCAGCACCATATCGATTTGGTTCCTGGAGCGGCGTTACCTAACAGATCGCATTACCGGATGAGTCCTTCAGAGCATGAGGAACTCAGACGACAGGTTGAGGAGCTTTTGAGCAGGGGTCATGTTCGTGAGAGTCTGAGTCCATGCGCTGTCCCTGCTTTACTCACTCCTAAGAAGGATGGGTCATGGCGTATGTGTGTGGATAGCCGTGCCATCTACAAAATCACCATCCGATACAAGTTTCCTATTCCTCGGCTCGATAACCTCCTTGATCAGTTGAGTGGTGCCGTGATATTCAGTAAGTTAGATTTGCGCAGTGGATCCGTATTCGACCTGGTGACGAATGGAAGACAGCTTTTAAGACCCGTGAGGGCCTGTTTGAGTGGTTGGTGATGCCATTTGGGCTCTCTAATGCTCCTAGCACCTTCATGCATGTCATGAACCAGGCTCTCCGCTCTTTAATTGGTTCTTGTGTGGTGGTCTATTACGACGATATCCTGGTTTATAGTAAGTCTCTTGATGATCATTTGGCTCACTTGAGGGCAGTTTTTTTGATCTTACGACAGGAAGAGTTTTTCGCCTCCCCTCATAAGTGTACATTTATGGTGGATAGTGTACTTTGTTTGGGATACGTCATTTCTTCACAGGGCGTTTTTGTGGATACTTCGAAGATTGATGCCATTCGATCTTGGCCGACTTCGTCTACTTTCACTGCGACACGTAGTTTTCATGGCCTCGCGTCTTTCTATCGATGCTTTATTCGGGACTTCAGCTCTATTATGGGCCCTATTACGGATTGCATGCAGGGGAAAGTGTTTCAGTGGACTCCGCTAGTAGATACTGCATTCTCTTTGATTAAGGAGAAGCTCACGAGTGCACCTATACTCGTACTTCCGGACTTTACTTGCCCTTTTGAACTAACGTGTGACGCTTCAAAAGTGGGCATTGGTGCGGTGCTTAGTCAGAATGGTCGACCTATTGCCTTCTTTAGTGAAAAGCTTACTGGTCCACGCTCTCGTTATAGTGCATATGATGTGGAGTTTTACGAGGTCGTTCGGGCCGTTCGCCATTGGCGACACTATCTTTACCATGAGGAGTTTGTCTTATTTACAGATCACGATGCTCTCAAGCATCTTAACACGCAGGATTCAGTTTCTACTCGGCATGCTTCTTGGTTCGCTTATCTTCAGCAGTTTACCTTCATTTTGAAGCATAAGTCGGGCGCTTCGAATAAGGTGGCTGACGCCTTGAGTCGGCGTCATTTGATCCTTCATAACATGCGTGTTACTGTTCCTGGCTTCGAGCTGCTCCCCGAGTCTCACTCCTCTGACCCTTTTTTTGCCACAGCTCTGGCACAGGTTCAGGCCGGTGATCTCTCTACTTACCATTTGGTTGATGGTTACCTTTTTTAAAGGTGTCCAGCTTTGCATACCACAGACGAGTCTTCGTTTACTCATCCTTTCTGAATTGCATGGGGCAGGCCATGTCGGTCGAGACCGTACTATCGCCTTGATTCAGCATCGTTTCTTTTGGCCCACTATACGCCGTGATGTTTCTCGTTATGTTGAGCGTTGCCGTATTTGCCAGACCTCGAAGGGTACAACTTCTAATGCTGGCTTGTATCGTCCATTGCCCATTCCGTCCCATCCTTGGGCTTCAATTAGCATGGATTTTATCGTGGGTCTTCCACGGACTCAGCGTGGGTTTGATGCTATCTTTGTCGTAGTCGATCGCTTCTCCAAGATGGTCCACTTTGTTCCTTGCAAGAAGGGTACCGATGCTGTCCATGTAGCCCAGTTGTTTTTTCGTGAGGTATATCGTCTTCATGGTCTTCCTCTCTCTATTGTCTTTGATCGAGATACCCGGTTCTTGAGTTATTTTTGATGCAGTCTATGGCGCATGGCCAACACTCAGCTCGATTTTAGTAGCGCTTATCATCCTCAGACTGATGGACAGACGAAAGTGGTAAATCATTCATTGGGCAATTTACTTCGTTGTTTAGTGGGTGATCATCTTTGCTCTTGGGATAAACAGCTCAGTCAGGCCGAATTTGCACATAATTCCGCCGTCAACAGGAGTTCGGGTTTTTGTCCATTCGAGGTCGTCTATGCTGTTGTACCCCGTGGCCCTCTTGATCTCCTTACACTGCCTTCCGGCCGTGTTTCTGATACCCGTGCTGAAGATCTTATGCAGCATCTCCGCTCTGTTCATGCTTCGACCCAGCAGCGTTTGGCTGATGCTAATCAGCGTTATAAGTCCGCCGCTGATGCTCATCATCGCGCCGTGGAATACGAGGTTGGGGACCTCGTCTGGGCCGTCTTGACGAAGGATCGCTTCCCCGCTCATGCATACAACAAATTATCAGCTCGTAAGATTGGACCTGTTGAGATCATTGAGAAGATTAATCCCAACGCTTACCGCTTGAGGCTTCCACCTGATGTCCACACCGCCGATGTCTTCAATGTCAAACACCTGGTCCCTTTCGCCAGAGGTAACCTACGTGGAGATGAGACCCCTTCAGATTCGAGGTCGAATCGCATCCAACCTGGGGAGGATGATGGAGATGAGACCGCGAAAGAATAAGTATTTATTCGTTGAACTTTATTTTATTGTTTTATTCTATTTCTTTGGTTTTATTCGGCTCGTCTGTCTTGGGCTTTTCTATCTGCACTTATTATTTAAACTCGTGGATGATCTTTGTTTGGGGATTTTTGGCATTTTGAATATTGAATTAGGGTTTTTCCCTGCGAGTGAAGAACGTACCTAGTATACGTAGTATCAAGGTGTGAATTCCTTCATATCGTTTTACCATCATTCGTGTGATTACCTTCGCGCTGCGTCAGTTTTGGGATACACGATTATAGAAACCAGCAGTTCCGAAGTAAAAACTGTCAATTTCGGTTCCAAATCAGCGGTTAAGTGTAGAAATTGAAAAAAAGAAAAGAAAAAAAGGAACTAAGAACCAGAATCGGCTATATGTCCGTTCGCTTTTGATTTCACCCCTCACAGTTATGAAAATCGACAGTTTCAAAATTGCAACCAAAACTTGACGGGCTGTGCCTATGTCTAATCTATCTCAAGCTTTGTGATTAATTAATTAATTGCTTTCGTCATTGTATTACTAAGGATGAACACAACATTGTCAGTTGGATTCCGCAGTTAAAGGTGCTTTTTCTTACATTTTAAATAGTTAACATACATCGATGTGATCATTTGAAAATATGAGATAAATTGGATACAAGCATAACAAAATCACACATGGTCAAAATACACACACACACACACTAATGTTATATTGGTACCAGCATTTTTAGCTCTAAATTGCTAAATCAAACTCTTATTTTGGGACAAATGAAAAAATATTGTATCCAACAATAAAACAGTGGCAAATCTGTTTAATTTTTTTGTAGAATACATGATGATGATACAAAACAAGCTGGATAGTGGGTATTATGAAGAAACCAAATAAATAACAAATGACACCACAGTGGTGCTACATTGATATAAATTAAAAAAAAAAAAAAAAAAAAAAAAAAACCGAAGAATAACACAATTGACAATGATAGGACAAATCTCATTTATGATCATCTAAGTAGGAAGAGGAACTCATTGATCTTGTCCAAATCCAGTTCAAGAAAACGACCATGATGAGGCTATGATCAAGACAATGGCTCCAACAAAGCTGAATGTTGCTCCTTTTTTGCTTCCTCCTATATTTGATCCATCTGTTCTTGGAACTGTTTTTGAACCCGCACCTGCATTCGCACAAAAATTCCCACGGTAATGAATTTCGATTCACTGTCTAAACAAGTTCGATTATCATTTTTTATTGGCCTCGTCGTTCGATTTTGTCATAGAGTACCTGAAGGAGTAACATTTTCTGATGGTGTGCTTGGAACTTCAGGCAATTCATCGTCAGAAGGAGACTCGGAAGGCGAACCAGCAGCCGGAGCAGGCGCAGCTGGTCCATTAACAGCTGTTATTCCAATTAGGTTGAAGTTAATCAGATGCTGCATATATATTAGTTGAGAAGAACAAAACGGGAGAAGTTGCAACTCAAAATTTATGGAAGATTCCAAAATTTTAGTATTGCTTTTTTCCTGAATAAAATAAGAGGAATAATTGCAAAAGGTTTCGCTTAATTACCAAATTATGTGTTTATGCTAGATGCATCTATCTTACCATCACACCGGCTCACTGGAGGCGTTTGCACGTTGCAAGCTCCGGGCAAAGCAATAGCTTGCGTTTGATTGATAGCAATGCCGAAGTTGGAAGCACCGCCTTTCAGAAGGGAGCAGAGGCATTGCGGCTGCGAGTCAACGACGCTTGAAAGACGGGAGCAGCACGATGATGATGGAGTCGATGAATTCCCAGTGACATAGTTCATACACGGAGACAAGCTCACTATCGCCATTGTGCAGCCCGATTGAGCTGCAGCTCGATTCCAGTGCAAGAGCACAAGTAGCAGGATCAGACTTACGATGCTCATCTTCATAGCCATATGTAAGTTGAGGCTCAACAAGTTTCTTTCCTTTTGAAAATTATTTCTAAATATGGAAAGTTTTGTTGCTGAGTTGGGATGAATTTGGAAGTGCAATGAGGGGGAAGGAAGCAATTGAGGATTAAATAGGAGAAAGAGTATATGAGTCATGAAAATAGGTGTCTGTATGGTTGACCAACTCTGAACCAGGTAGCTAGTGATTGACATTATGATCAAGAATGTTACCTAATATGGATTTTCTGCTTCTAACCTTTTTAAATTTAAATGTTAGTTAAAGCAGTTGAGCTCCTTAAAAAACCACAACATTTCCTTCCAAACTATTATATGTAAAAATAAATACTAGAATTCTCTTTGAGTATATTTAAAAAATTTAAGAATGCGAACAACCGTACACTTAAATTAATCCTATAAATTAGGTTATGAGTCATTGTAATTGGGCTAAGGGAAAATGTTGATGGGTGTTGGATACTTCCACAATCACACATCATTGTATGTTTCCTCATCCACCCTTTCAATTTGCCATAAAATGTAGAATTGAGAATTTGGAAAAATACAAAAAGGGTTTAAAAAAAATAAAAATTCCATATATGAGCCATTGATATTTTCTTGTATCAAGTTTTAATGTTTTCATTTTGCCATATCAAATATAAGAATATTTTTAGGTTTTTGATTTTATGTTATTATTCTTAAAAAATAATTTATTTTTCTATTATATATTTTTGGATTGTCTTTTTCTCTTGATTTTGCTCAATAATTTTCTGCACCTCTATTTCTTATATTTTAATATGAATTTGTAGTCTTCAATTTTATTTTATTTAATGCTTATACTTTTCTATTTCTAGTTTTTTTTTTTTCTTCTAAGTTTGTCTTCAACTTCTTTTCTATATTTTTCTTTAATTTTCGGTAATATTTTATAGCTCTATGATTTTTTCTTTGTCTATATTTATTATATTTCTTTTGATTTTTTCTTTATTATTTCATTTTTCTGAAATTTCCTTTAACTTTTTTTTTCTTTATCAATCTACAGTCTTTCTTTATTTTTGTTTAATTTTTAACTTGTAAGTTTTTAATTTTTTCGTCTAGATTTTTTTTAAGGGTGCGGCTATTCATACCCCTAAAATCTCTAAATATACCCCATAATAATTATGATAAAATTAGACATAATAAGTTGACTAAAATACCATTATATATTTATATATATTTTATTTTATTTTTATTTTCAACTGCATAAATCCGTTGTCTTCTTCTAGAATTGCAAATTTATGTCTTTCTTGAGGTTCGACTCTAAATCTAAAATCTTTCACCGCGAAGGTTAAACTTAATAAGCAAGAAACATTTAACACTATTTTTTAAATGTTATTTCATCCAACTTGATTTTGTTAATAATTTTGCGTACAAGATTTTATATATATATATATATGTATATATGCTCGCTATATTTTGTCTTCTTCTTCTCCATATTTTTTTAATATAGAAATACAAAATTAGAATTGCACATTTATAATATCGAAGCAAGATGTTGGCTAATTAGACCATGAATTACAAATGCCTGAAAAAGCTCTATTGTTATTTCGCGTGGCAATCCACATCGATGTAATGAAAGTGAAGGACCTACGACAATGACGGAACGTCCTGAATAATCGACCCGTTTGCCAAGGAGAGTCTCACGAAATCTTCACATTTATACTTGTTAGTTTTACTTTTATTGTCTTCTTCTTCTCCATGTTTCTTGAATATAGAAATGCAAAGCTTTGCAAATTCATTCATGAATTTGTTAAGAATTGTGTGTACAAGGTTTATATATATATATATATATATATATATATTGTCTTCTTCATATTTTTTGAAAATAAAAATACAAAATTGAAATTATAGATTAATTCATGACTTTTTTAAGAACTATGTGTATAAGGGTTCATATATATATATATATATATATTCCTTTGTCTAAAAGGGTTGTAGAACTTTGAGTTCATAATAATCATCAACTCCACTCCTTCTTCCTTCAATAAACACAAATCAACAAATTTTCCACCATTTCCTATTCATCGCCAGTCTTTGGGTCCTTAGACGTATACATGGCCACAGCCCTGTAACAAATTGTCACCCCATTCATCTGACTAAACCTCTTCTGATTTGCCACTGTTTTGCAACAAAATAGCCAGAATCTCAGAAACATATATATATATATATATATATATATATATCATAGTGTTATAATGTGATGGAATTATTTTATAAGAAACATTATTTTACCTTCTAATCTTCTTGTGTTATACAAATTTTTTAGAAAATACTGATTTGAAGAGAGAAGGTGTATGTTAAAAGAGAGATACATTTATGGTATAGATTAAAAAATAGAGAAATTGTAGATAGGAGCTTTTTTGGGATTTTGGCATGGAATTGCGGGTTTGGGATTTTGATTTGTTTTTTTATGTTTTATTTTTTATCTTTTAATAAAACGAGTAAAAAGAAGAGAATTATTAATTTTAGTTGGAGTGTATTTAGACTTTGGGGTATATTTAGAGATTTGGGGGTATGAATAACCGTACATTTTTTTAATTGTTTTCAAGTTTAATAGAAGTTTTGTGTCATCTTTATTTATTTATATTTGATAGGCCACAAAATTACTGTTCTACCCCTAAGATCCATACATGGAAACCACAAACGCATATGTTGGTCGGAAAATAACCTGGTTGACGTAAATATGTTTACGTAGAAAAACTCACATGCTAAAATAAAAAATATTAAAAAAATAATGCAACAAAGTTTGAAAGGACCCATACTTGATTTGAGTACTGGGGATTTTGTATTTTACCTTAGATAAAAATAACACAATATAATTTGTTTTTACCAAATTAAAGTACTTGAATTGTGGATAGAGGTAGCTTTTCCCAAGTAAATTTACATGAGTAATGAAAACATCAAGAGGAGGGGATTAGATTTTTCAATTCCAATACCATTAATACATCACACTCTACCAAAATTAACTTTTTTTGCTTAGAAAATAAAGTCTATACAAAATTATTTAAACCAAGTAAGTATTTCGTATAATTCTAAAGTCTCATAGGACCTAATACTAATTAGCAGTTACTGAATTACCAGAAGCACCCTTCCACCTCCATCTTGATTTCTTTTTCCCCGCAAGCAGAATCTATATTTTAGAAACACACCAAACACCTGAATACATGCCAAAAGCAGAATTTATGTATCCAAAAGCTGCTGCAAACACCTTCTTTACCTCTTTAACTAAACATATACCAAAAAAAAAAAAAAAAAGGGTTAATCATTCTTCAATCCTGTAAAAGCTGGAGACTTAATAATTATATCACAGAAAAATGGCAGCCCCAAAATTCTCCATAGCCATTCATTTTATCCTTTGCTGCAACATTCTCTTTTCCACAGGTACTCACAACCCACCTCCATTTCCCCAACTCACATACACTGCAATATATGATGAAGATACGATAAACGAGATGCAATTAACTCGAAACAAAATAGAAGATCTGCCACCAAAATGATTAAAGAAAATATACATATCCAAATTAATATATTTATGTCTGATTTGATTGAATTGAGAAATATGCAGCTGCGGGGAGGGTGAACGCAAAAGATGATTGCACGGAAGGGTATCCATGGGTGAAGGTGGTTTGCGACAGGGCGGAGGTGGACCAGCCGTGCTGGAACGTGTGCCGGAGCCGCCATGGATTAGGAGCCAAGGCCTGGTGCCCTCAGCCATCTCCTGCTTTCCCTAATTATCAAGTTTGCTTCTGTTCTTGGCCTTGCTAAATATTTTCTTGTCACAATAACTATAACTATAAGGGGAAATAAGTTCTCAAGTGTTGTAATAAATATTATGATGTTGGTGTTTTCATTTCCCAAGTAGTTATTGAAACTACAATTGGAAAGAAAAAATAAAAAAATTAGGAGGATAATTCTGAAATGTTATTGATCATACGATATTATTTTGCACAAATTTTTTATTTCTTTCTGCATCTGAATAGATTTGGTATATACATTTGCAAATTGCCAAATAATTAAAGATATTCTAACAATTTATAAAATTTTCAAGCAAAGAAAAAAACCGTTGAATGAAAATTTCGTCTTTGCCACACTTCATGTGCACCTTCCTTCACATGCTAGGATGTTCGCTTAAACCCTATTATTGGGATATTGGCCCAGCGATTAAACCCACTTGTGTTTTGAGTCCATTTGTGTTGTGGGCTCACTTTTCATTTACCATAAACCTATTTAATCTTTATTTCTCCTAATTGATGATAGAATCCTCCAACAAGAAAAAGAGTAAAAAACGACACCTCTCATTGTGCCCCATTTTACACAATTCTTTGTGAGTGGGAGAGATATCTCAATCGACTTTTATAGTCTTCGAGGTTTGTTCAGCATGACTGATTTAATGGGGAACCTCTTAAGGAACAAATTGAGTCGAAAAGGACGATGAAGAACTCAATGTGGATACACAACAGTAGTCTCAGAACCATGGTTGAAGCGTCGAGACATGACATTTGTTGTCCCCAAATGCAAACCACTGTCGGAGTTGTTGCCCACATCGTGTTGTTTTTGTGTAATCTCGCACCCTTGTGCCACTCGTTGCATGTTTTATTCCAGTTATATTTCTTTGTAATTATTCTGGTGTATTTTATGAATTCTATGTGAATTTGTGTGTTTCCGCTGTTATACTTTGCTAACAGGTGTTCTTTATGAGCTTGAACCCACGTTAGCAAACCCTCTTTATGGTTTCGTTGAGTCATATTTTTTTTCGTGTTTTGAGTTTGCCTAAATATGACATCCTTATTTAGTATAGTCTTGCTCCCTATGACGAAAAAATTGGACTTCAACATTTGGGAACCGAAAATGAAGAGTATACTTATACAACAAACATTGTATAAGAGTGTAGACCTCTCATTTTCAGATGTTGTAGCTAATAAGAATAAGTCATAAATTAATTAGATTGACTACCCATAAATAATTTTAAACCTATCTAACTATGTGTTAATATAAGTAGGAAAACTAATATATACTAAAGAACTTTGGGAGAAATTGAAAGAATTATTTAGTGCTACTACTTTGCAGGAAAGCATGTTTCTTTTTGAAAAGTTTTTTCAATATAAACTAGATCTGAGTAAAGATATAGATGAATCTTATGACTTTATTAAACTTTCGCAAAATATTAAGCAAACTAGAGAGAAACACATTAATTATTACACCTTAATTATGCTCTTAAGAATCATTCCTAACACATATGGAGATGTGAATTTCATCATCAAGTATGGTAGTGATCAAATTATGCTTGGAACTGTGAATAGATGCAAAGGGGGAAAAATCATGTTTGTTAGAGGAATGACTAAAAAGAAGTCTTTCAAAATTTGTTATAATTGTGGTGAAACTGATCACTAATCAAGGATTATAATAAGTCAAGAAAAAAATGTGTGAATGAACAGGTGAATTTGGCTACTTATAATGAAAATTATGGTGATGTTTTTTAGTAGTTTCTTATATGGCTCCTTTTAAGGTGGAGAACTTGTGTAGAGTGTGTTTCTTATGTGGACTATGTGTCCTACTTCTTGGTGTAATACTTTGGCTTTTGTAGTTTGTTGAATTAAGTGTTCTACTTGAGATTTTGTCTTGTTTTGAACTTTGTGACTTATTTTTAGTTTTTGTGTCTAGTTGAACTTGGTGTTCTTGTATTTGAACTTGGAGTCTTGTATCGACTTTGTGTCATATATGAACTTTGTGTTTTATATTGGACTTTGTGCCTTTGTGTTGGCTTTAACTTTGTGTTTAATGAACCATGTCCTCTGGCGAACTCTGTGTTCGTTCACACTCTAGTTGGACTTTGTGTCAATTGATGTTTCTACTTTAACTTTTTATTTATTTGTAGATGGAAATAACTTTTTATTTATTTGTAGATGAAAACAACATTTGATGTAGGGCCAAATGTGGAGATTGCTGGAATATTGGTATAACAATTCGGCTTGCTTGTGTGTTGGGCCACTCCTCACTTTAACTTAAACCTATTAAGTCTCCATTTCGATGATAGAATCCTTTAGTCATTTAAAAAAAAAAAAAAATTGCAGCCCCTTTTTTACACTCTTTGTGACTTATTTGTGATTTTTAGGATTGGTTCATCGTAACTGATTTAAGGAAAAACCACATAAAACATAAATTGAGGCGAGAAGAATGACTCTACACTAATACCCACCACCTACAAATTGACATGAGAACTTGGTCTTGAATAAAAGTAGCTAACAGAGTTTGCTGTCCCGGAACCAATCATGCCATGTTGTCGACTTTGGTGGAATCAGCTCTACCAGCTAATGAAGGCTATAACGCCCTCATCTTAATTAACCTTACTACGTAGCTTAGTCATCAGAGGCACAATCCCCCGTAACAAACAAAACTAGTTAACTTAGACGACGTCGCACTGTTTTGGTCGTTCCCTTAACAGTCTGACTATACCAAAATCCATCGCACCCCATCACCACATCTTAAACTGACACGTGTAGCGACAACCACTCTTACAACTCAGTAATCCTCAATTTTGAAAAGTACATATTCTATCATTTTCTATTTCTATATTAATATCACACTTGGCATAGCACAAGTATAAAATGATATTTACTTGTAAGGTTGGTTAACTACATAAATAAATTAAGACTTTTACAAATATTATATATATATATATATATTAATTTTTGCAATATCAAACACCATCTTTTCAAATTTTACAATTTAAAACATGCAACAATCTTTAAAAAAATTCATTTTTTTCTAAGTTAGGATTCTTCAATATGTAGTTTTGTAAATGAAAAGTTAAAATAATCTTATGTACATATGTGTTTCTAAATCAGATTTTCTATTTTATTACATTTAAGAAGGAAGAGACAATTTATTGACAATTTTTAAAATTTGATTTCCTAAGTTTTTAAAGTTATTTTGAACTTTTTATCTAATCATGTAGTGGGAGAGTACCTTGGCCCCCATAGTAGACATCAGTTAAGGTTAATATAAATTCTTGGGGGCTTTGAATTACAAAAATATAATGTTTAATATTACAAAAGAATAAAAATAAATCATAATTAACATAAAAAAAACGTAATATGTAAGCAATTAATCCTCATTTACATAAACATGCAATATGGATAAGAATTAGATGACGTGAAATCCGCCTCCATTTCATTTCCATATCTTGTAATGGTGGTTTATATAGTGCATTATTACTTGATCGGATATATTTACAGTAACTTTTTAGGGGAATTACATTAATGGTCCCGTGACTATATACTGATAAAGTGAGTGTCTTGGCATATGTCGAAAATTATAATTTAAATGTGTGTGATAATCTATGCAAGTACAAAAGAAAAGATTTTGAGAGATATGCATAATCTAACCAAATCAAGAACCAACCACTATGGAGATATTAAGGAGGGAAGTTCAAAAAATAAGAGATAAATAAGGATTGAAGATCTTGAAGATTCACAAGAAGAATATATAAGGATTTGCAAGATCAAAACAACAAACAAAGGAGATATTCAAGGAGGAGAAATTCAAGGAGATCTAAGAGGAAATTCAAGGAGAGATTCAAGGAATATGAGAGAAAATGAAGGAACTGTGATCACGAAGATCATGAGCCTTTGGGTCTATAAATAAGAGTCATATGTGAAGGCTGCAGGGCATCTCTGTTACAGTACATTCAATATCATATGCAGAGAAAGAGACATCTCATTTGAGAAAGACGATTTTATTTGAGAGCTTATTGTAGTACAGTTCCAGCGAAGGGCGAACTGTCAGTAAACCACTCGTTGGTTTCCACTGTGCTCGAGAGAGTTCAGATTTCTACCGTACGGGAGTCGGCAGCCAAATCCATCTAGAGGACTAGATGGTCAAGTAAGTTGTTAGAAGAGAGTGGTATAGGGTTGACTAGTATTAGAGGGAGTCTAATGGCGTGTAAGTCCAAACTATATAATTGTGGGAACAAACACTCTATCTAATAAAAATACTTGTTCAATTATAGTTCGAATTAGTACTGAACACAACACACGCACACAAATTCTAATCTAACAATAGGCATCAGAGTAGGTTCCACTTTTTTGTTTAAACAGGTTGATCCAGGGACAGGGACATAGGATCTCATGAAGGAGGTCGCTAGGGACATAAGATCTCATGAAGCAGCATCGATGTGACCTCCTTGTCTCGAAGGACAAAACTACCCATTCTGGAAATCCATGATGAAAATCAACCTCAGATCTAAACGATGTGGAGATGCTATTTTGACAAAGTGGACTTGACAGCAAATGAAGGATGGAAAAGATCTAATAAAAATTATTGACAAGCCAAGAACGTTATGGACCGAAGATAAAAGATGTGCAGAAGATGCAAACTACACACACTGTATGCAATAACCGCTTCTGTGGATTCAATGAGGCACAAATTGATCATCCACTATTAAATTACTAAAGATGCATGGGATGTGCTTCAAAAACAGTTTGAAGGGAACGAATTAGTAAGGAAATCAAAACTACAAAGATTGGCCACACAATTTGATGGGATTCGAATGATTGAGGAAGAAAACATCAAATGTACTCAGCGAGGTTCAATGACATTGTGAATCAATGTTACACTCTCAGGGATGAAATTGAAGAAATAGTTTAAATCATGAAAATTATGAGAATACTTACTCCCAAATTCAGGAAAAATAATTACTGTCTTGGAATCATTCATGAGAGTAATACCTATGTCACTGGATGATCTAATAGGAGAACTCATAAAATTTGAGATGAAAAATGGACTCGATACAGCCAAGGCCGAAGGAATTGCATTGAGGGTAGAATCATCCACTGAAGCCGAGAAAAATGATGTAGCAAACATTGCTGACGTGATGGCACTACTCACCAAGAACTATGACAGCCTGATGAAAAATCTCAATAATGAACCACCATTCAACAAAAGTTTGAACATAGGTGAAAAGGTCAAAAATCGAGGAAGTAAGTCACATTCATTTAAACAGGGTAGCCATAAGAAGGAAAATGAACGGTGCAAGGAGTGCAAGGGTTTTTGACACTATCAAGTTGAATGCCCTAACTTCCTAAGGAAAACAAAGCCCTTAAAGCCACATGGAACGATTCTGAAATAGAAGACGACGAGGAACAAGAAGTGTTGATATGTCTTGAATCACACACTTCGCAGAGCTATATATATCAAGGAAGAAAAGACATGGCTAAAAATAAGGAGAATCAAGAGTAAATCTGGGAACAAATCTTAGAAAGATATGATGAAGATATAAGATATGCATATCCAGGACAAAGATATGCATATCACCAATTTCGGTGTTTTAGATTTTCCTCAGTACTATATATATGGTCTTTGAGATCTGTAATCTGTAACACACATACCACATAATAAAATCCATTCTCCTCTCTGCCCGTGGACGTAGCCAATTTATTGGTGAACCACGTAAATCTTGTGTCTTCTTTACGTTTCTTGTTTCTTGTTTATGCTCTATAATCCTATTCTGTCACAACAAACTGGTATCAGAGCCTGGTCGTTTCGATCAGGGTATTTTCCGCACTGTTAGGGTTTTTGGAGCCGATCAAGAATGTCTGCTTTCAACGTAAAGGTTGACAAATTCACCGAGAGAAATAGTTTTGGCTTATGGCAGATCAAGATGCGATCTCTGCTGAAGCAGCAGGGTTTGTGGGCGCCGCTATCAGGAAAACCTAAATCTGAGGATGTAGATGAAGAAGAGTGGAATACCCTAGAAGAAAAGGCCCACTCGACTATCATGCTATGTCTGTCTGACGATGTTATCATCGAGGTTGCGGATCAGGAAACTGCCGATGGTCTCTGGAAGAAGTTAGGGAGTCTCTACATGACGAAGTCTCTAACCAACAAATTGCTTCTGAAGCAACGTCTGTTCCGTTTACGCATGCAGGAAGGTTCACCTCTTCGGGATCATCTAGATAAATTAAACAAAATTTTACTAGATTTGCGTAATATTGATGTTAAAGTAGAAGATGAGGACGCTGCTTTAATTCTGTTAGTATCTTTGCCTGAATCGTATGAGAATTTTGTTGAATCGTTTATTACTGGGAAATATACTCTGTCTCTGGAAGATGTTCGATCTGCCCTCCACAGTAGAGAAGACCGTCAACAGGCAACTGGCTCGGCCACAGAAAATCAGGCATCGGGGTTGCTTGTCACGGGTAAGGGACAAAAGAAATCTGGGAAGAAAAGTGGGAAGCCAATTCAGAAAGGTTCAAAAGGTCCTAAACCCGATGACATCTGCAATTACTGTAAAGAACCAGGGCACTGGAAGAATGATTGTCCTAGGAAGAAGAGGAAACAAGAGAAGAAAGAGGGTGTCAGCGGTTCTGCAACTGTTGCAGAAACTGTTACAAATTCTGAAGATGATCTGGCCTTGGTTGCAGCTGGACATTCACATCGTAATGATGTGTGGATTCTTGATTCTGGGGCATCATATCATATCTGTCCTAACAGGGAGTTCTTCTCGACCTATGAGCAGATAGATAGAGGAAATGTTACCATTGCTAACAGTGCTGCCTGCAAAGTGGTTGGGATTGGCTCAGTCAGGATAGAGACACATGATGGGGTATTCTGCACCTTGAATGAAGTCAGGCATGTTCCACAGATGACGAAAAATCTGATATCATTGAGTCTCCTTGACAGCAAGGGTTTCAGTTTCAAAGGTGAAGGTGGAGTTATGTATGTCTGTCAAGGTTCAAAGGTGGTTCTGACAAGCTTGAAACGTGGAACCTTATATTATCTGCGAGGTTCCACTGTGATAGGTTCTGCTGATGATCCTGCTGACATGTTCACCAAGCCGGTCCCGCATAGCAAGTTTCGACATTGTTTGGACTTGCTAAATGTCAGAAGCTGTTAGATGCCCAAGGAGGGCAAATCTGAGGCAGAAAGGAGGAGTCTGTTCATCTGACATTGTAATGATGCATCTGCAAGGAAGATTTAAGTCAAGGTGGAGATTTGTTGATATGTCTTGAATCACACACTTCGCAGAGCTATATATATCAAGGAAGAAAAGGCATGGCTAAAAATAAGGAGAATCAAGAGTAAATCTGGGAACAAATCTTAGAAAGATATGATGAAGATATAAGATATGCATATCCAGGACAAAGATATGCATATCACCAATTTCGGTGTTTTAGATTTTCCTCAGTACTATATATATGGTCTTTGAGATCTGTAATCTGTAACACACATACCACATAATAAAATCCGTTCTCCTCTCTGCCCGTGGACGTAGCCAATTTATTGGTGAACCACGTAAATCTTGTGTCTTCTTTACGTTTCTTGTTTCTTGTTTATGCTCTATAATCCTATTGCCGAAGGAGGGCAAATCTGAGGCAGAAAGGAGGAGTCTGTTCATCTGGCATTGTAATGATGCATCTGCAAGGAAGATTTAAGTCAAGGTGGAGATTTGTTGATATGTCTTGAATCACACACTTCGCAGAGCTATATATATCAAGGAAGAAAAGGCATGGCTAAAAATAAGGAGAATCAAGAGTAAATCTGGGAACAAATCTTAGAAAGATATGATGAAGATATAAGATATGCATATCCAGGACAAAGATATGCATATCACCAATTTCGGTGTTTTAGATTTTCCTCAGTACTATATATATGGTCTTTGAGATCTGTAATCTGTAACACACATACCACATAATAAAATCCGTTCTCCTCTCTGCCCGTGGACGTAGCCAATTTATTGGTGAACCACGTAAATCTTGTGTCTTCTTTATGTTTCTTGTTTCTTGTTTATGCTCTATAATCCTATTCTATCACAACAAGAAGAAACAAAATACTCAAGCAAATTTGCTACCTATTCCTCTTCCAAAGATCTGATGTGTCTTCCCGCCATAGTTCTAACGGAGCATGAAGTCGGATCTTCATGCATGCCAAACTTTAATGATCCAACCATTGAGGACTTTATGAGAATGTATGAACAAGTCAATGCCAAATGTACACAGGCCATTGAAGTGATCAGGAAACTGGAAAACCAAGTAGAAGAATACAAGAAGAATGGATCCAGTTCCACACCTGACCATACTGATATAGACTGACTAGAAGGTGAAGTTTGAACAACCAGAGAAGTAAACAAAAGACTCAATGATGAACTAACCACATCTCAAAGAAAACTCTAGGAACTTGAAGAGCAAGCTCATAATTGTGCATCACGGATCGTCTTTCTCGAAGCCAATCACAAACTTGTCCAACAAACTATATTAGAAAAAAAAAGGATATGTAATATCTACACTAATAGATGACTTAACCCATACCTTGTGTGAATTGCAGGAAAAACAGAGTGAAGTAACACCACTTAAAGCTAAGTTGGACAAGGCTGTTCGAACAATTCAATGACTGAATAGTGGCAAAACCAAAATTGATGAGATGTTGTCTTATGATCAACCACATGGTAGTAAAGCTAGCATTGGATACACTAGAAATGAACGAATTGGAGACACATTTTTTTGTACCAGCCAGCACCTCCACTGATCGAATAAATACCTCAAGAGTAAGGGCTACCCCATGGACTGCATCTGGGTACATAAAGAATAAACATCTGTTAGAAGGTACCAGCAAATTCATTCCCACATCACTACTGTGGCATTCTTGGTCACATCTGACCTAAATGCTACAGAATGAGACATGACCTGCACTCAGGTAAAATTGCTAATTGGAACATAAATGGAATTCCACTTAGAAATACAGGAGCACCAAGTCCAACCTTGAAGAAAAAAATTGATCTAACTAGCAAATGCTAGAAAAAGATATGGGTTGAGAAAGGTAAGAATATATGCTTAGCATCCGTGGTCGTATATGCTTAGCATCTGTGGTCGCCCTTGATGCGCACAATACCTGAACATGATACTTCGACAGTGGCTGTTCTCACCACATGATTAGGAATTCCACTTACCTAACAAATATTTTTGAGATCGATGAGAAATTTGTTACATTTGGTGATGGTAAGAGTTAATGTGTCATTGTCAAGGCACTCTTAATGTGAATGGTCTTCATGCTTTAACCAATGTTCTTCTGGTTGAAAATCTTAAAACTAACTCGTTGAGTATTAGTCAAATATGTGATCAGGGAATGCATGTCAACTTTACACCTGATAAATGTAGAGTTCTTGATAATAATGATCATTGTATATTTGTAGGAACTAGATCTACGAATAATTGCTATTTTCTTAACCGAAATTTGATTTGTCAAAAAGCCATTGCAGGAGTTGCTGAAGCTTGGCATCAGAAACTTGGACACATCAGCTATTCACATTTGATATCCCTCTCTAAATCTCAGTGTGTAAGAGGAATACCCAAGTTCCCGAACAAGGACCAAGGTGTATGTGGTCCCTATCAGTTCAAAAAGCAGGTGTGATAAGTAGAAAATTGGGCGTATTTTTAATTGATAAAGTTGTATTTTTAATACAATTAATTCTTATGCATCCTCTATTTTCTACTTATTTAATATTTCGACAAGAATTACATCATTTCTATTTTTGTGGTTATTTGTAGCGAATTACGAACAATTTATAGTAATAACCTACATGAGAGGTGGGCCAAGGAGAGAAAAGGAAGAAATAGTTGTTGTATTAAGAAGAGATTATGGGCTAAAGATTAAGGGCTTAATTATTTAACAATCAAGCCCATAATTAACTAAGCCTAAAAAAAGAATGAGAACATCCATTTTTTGAGAAAGAATCAGCCGCTAGGAGAGAGGAACAAAAGGAAGGACAACAGCTAGGGAAATTAGATCCTTCATGCTTTTGACCAAGGAGAGAGAAAAGTCATTCCCCTTGGGGGAGAACTTCAACAAAGGATTAGCTAGAGCCAGAAAAGGAGAGAAAGGATTGAAGAGAGGATTTGGGTTTCCTCTTTTCCTCTCGTATTGATTTCTATGAATATTGTTTTTATGAATTCGACTATTAGACATTTGATGTGTGCTTAGATTTTTATATCCAGTTCTAGGGATGTTTGAACCCTACATATGTTGATTATTGTTTAACTATTCTCGTGACAATTTCTTGATTTTATTATAGAATTAATTATGTGTTTGATTTATTTATCAAATTACGTATGATTGTCTGATAGAGACTGATCACCTTTATTAGAATTTTGATACATTCATCGCTAGAAAATACTTTTCAATCTGTAATTGTTGCTAATTATTTTCCTTCGGCAGTGCCTAATGATTCATTCATTAGAAATATCATAATTCAGGATTAATTGGATCAAACTTTTGTGTTCAATAACCTGTCTACCCTATTATCCTAATTGATAATGCGTTTAACGAATTAAATTCAAAGAGCGTATTTTGGACTATTCGATTAAATAGGTTAATTAGAGAGCTTATTCTAATTAATTACACTTAAGGGATAAAATAAATTAACAGAGCTTGTTGTTAATTTATGGGTAGAGATTATAAGATTTAATTAAAGAGATTGTCACAATAATTGGAAGGGTAATCAACAGTAGGGGGGTAACTGAACTAAGAACTGGATCGTGTTAATATTTGAAAAACTCTTCTCGCTTTATTTTGTTTTATTTCAGTTTAGAATATTAGTTTAGTAGACAAAATTCATCAACAACCCCCCTCTTATTTGCATTCGTAAATTGACACAAAAAAATATACAAATAATTCAACTGTTCTCTATGGGATTCACCCTTACTTCCCACTGCTGCAAAATAGTAAAAGAAAGTGAGGTAAAATAAAATTAATTAATTTTGACATGCCCTGACACCACGGTCAAGGTGAAAAGCACACACAAAGGGATCCAAAAAGTCAGCACTAAACAAGTTCTAGCATTACTTCACATGAGGCTGATGAGACCAGTTCAAACTGAAAGTGCTGGAGGAAAAAGGTATATTTTCGTATGTGTAGACGACTTCTCTAGGTATACATGGGTAAGATTTCTTAAGGAAAATTCCGACATGTTTGTTGCTTTTGAAAAACTGGTTAAATTACTTGAAAAGGAGAATGATAGCAAAATTATTCGAATATGCAGTCACAATGGAATGAAATTTGAAAACAATACATTCTCTGATTTTTGTACCTCACGTGGTATTGTTCATGAGTTTTCAGCTTCTAAGACTTCTCAAGTGGCAGAAAGGAAGAATATGACTCTTCAGGAGATAGCTAGGACGATGATGAACGGGAAAAATATTGCTAAAAATGGTGGGCTGAGGCAATCAACGTCGTCTACTATGTGATCAATCGTGTCTACCTGAGAAAAGGAGTAGGAATGGCTTCATATCAAATCTGGAAAGGAAAAATTCTTACTCTCAGTCATCTACATGTGTTCGGTTGTAAGTGATTCATTTACAGTGACTGAGAACAATTAGGTAAGTTCGACACAAAAAGTGATGCAGGTATGTTTCTTGGTTACTCTATAAATAGTCGAGCATTTTATGTTTTCAATTTGAGAACCCTAACCCTTGTCGAAAGTGTTAATGTAGTATTTGATGATTTATCAAGTAATCCTGATAGTGACTTGGATGAACTTAGTTTACCAGAGGTTCGAATAACTGGAGAAACTGACTGTAGAAATAAAGATGCGTCAAATCAGAATGACAATGAGCAAAACCTAAGGATCCGTGAACCATCTACCAGAATCCAGAAGGAGCATCCCAAGGAACTTATCATTGGTGAAATTGACAAAGGGATCAAGACTCGTGGGAATCCTAAGCCAGATTATAGAAAGATGGAAGGGCTTGCTCATCATGCTTGCTACACGTTAATGATCATACTGAAAAATGTTAAAGAAGCACTTAAAGATGACAACTGGATATTAGCTGTGAAAGAAGACCTTGAACAGTTTGAAAGAAACAATGTTTGGACCCTGGTTCCATGGCTTGACAGTTCGAACATCTCTGGAACCAAGCGGATCATTCGTTATATTACAAGTACCATAAATTATGGCCTTATATATTCTTTCGATACTAAGCCTATTATTGCAGGATACTGTGATAGTGATTGGGCCGGTGATATGGATGATCAAAAAATCACTTCGGTAGGATGTTTCTTTATTGGAAACAATCTAGTGTCATGGCTCAGCAAGAAATAGAATAACATATCCTTATCTACAGCAAAAGCTGAATACATATCTGCAGGGAGTTCATGTTCACAGTTGGTATGGATGATGCGCATTTTGTACGACTACGGTATGAACTTGGTCTCAATGACTCTTTTTGCGATAATATGAGTGCTAAATATGTCTAAACATCATGTGCAACACTCCCAAACCAAACACATTGACATCAGGTATCACTCATTAGACAATTGGTTGAGGAAGGTGTTATTGTACTTGAACATGCTGATATATTTACTAAGGCCCTAGATTCCTAATGTTTTATCTCTCTTAGGAAATCCTTGGGCATTTGCTATGCTCAAAAAAAAAAAAAAAAAAAAGGAAGTAGATAAATGAGAAAAAAGAGGTTGGAGGAAATATGACATAAATTCTCTCTCTACGCAGGTTTAAAATTCAATTTTTCTTGAACTTTAAATCCAATATGTCTCAATTTATTGTTTTCTTGGAAAGAGCTAAAACCTTGAAATGATCATATTACTATGTTTAAAAATGCTTGCAGGACAGGAGGTTTTCGATCCAAATGCCAAATGGGGAGATTGATAAAGTAAGTGTGTTGGTATATATCGATAATCATAATTTAAATGTGTGAGGTAATCTATGCAGGTTACAAAAGAAAAAATTATGAGAGATATGCATAATCTAACCAAATCAAGATTCAACCACTATGGAAATATTCAAAGAGGGAAGATCAACAAATAAGAGATAAATAAGAAATGAAGAACTTAAAGATTCACAAGAAGAATATATAAGGATTTGCAAGATCAAAACTACAAACAAATGAGAGATTCAAGGAGAGATCCAAGGAGAAATTCAAGGAGAGATTCAAGGAATAGTAGAGAAAATTAAGGAATCATGATCGCGAAGATCTTGAGCTTTTGGGTCTATAAATAAGAGTCATATGTGAAGGCTGCAGGGCATCTCTGTAACATTACATTCAATATCATATGCAGAGAAAGAGACGTCTCATTTGATAGAGACGATTTTATTTGAGAGTTTATTGCTGTACAGTTCCAGTGAAGGGCAAACTGTCAGTGAATCACTCATTGATTTTCACTGTGCTCGGGAGAGTACAGCCTGCTGGGCTCGGTAGAGTTCAGATTTCTGCCGTACGGGAGTCGGCAGCCAAATCCATCTAGGGGACTAGATGGTCAAGTAAGTTGTTAGAAGAGAGTGGTATATGATTGGCTAGTATTAGAGGGAGTCCAATGACGTGTAAGTTCAAACTATATAATTGTGGGAACAAATACTCTATCTAAACATAAACAATAACACTTTTACATTTGTATAAACTTATTGTGCCATAGAGCTACTATTTTAATCAAATTTCATTTGATAAAGGATAAGATTGAATTTTATAGCTTTAAAAAATTGCATGTAATCTGATAAACTAAACTAGCTTGATCGTATTTTAATAATTTAATTAATTGAATATGAAGGTATCAATTTTTAATTGCATGTTGTCATTCTAAGTCATTTATTTAGTCTATAAATTTATATTAGATTTTGTGACAAAATGATTTAAGAATATCTGATATAAAATAGGTAAACAGTCAATTATATTTGGGTGCTATCAAAATGGTAACAAATTTGTGGGATTGTAATTAGCCAATCAACGGATTGGAATCAAGCTATAATTCGGGGGAGGCGCATCATATTTTAAGAAAATATTATAGTATGTTAATAATGATTTATAGGGCCTAAAGAATTATATTAGAATGATTAAAAATTATTACATTATTATTTATCAAAATTATTATTTCAACCTTTATTCTATGTCCAGACCATAAAAATTGCAAATATATTAATATTAACTTGTGAAATTTTTTTTAGGTAGATATATGAGAACAAGATATATATAATATATTTTTTGCTATCGTAATTATTTAGGATTTGGATTCTCTATTATATTCGGTGTTTCAAAATGTTTAATAATGTACATGTGTTAATTAGTGATGCTATTTATAGACACGTGTCGTGTGGTGTTTATTTTCAAATAGGAGATGAAACATCGAATGATACAGAAGACCCGAGTCCAATTATTTATTCCCCAAATTCCTTAACATGCATGGAAAGTTTGAAAGTTGATAGTTTTCGAAATAATTTTGTATTAATGGAAAAAAAAAATTATGAGTAATTCACGTAAATGGAGTTACAACAAAAAACCTTTGATTCGACAATTCTTTTCATATCTTCAAAATGATCCTATATAAGCTGGAAACATTTTATTACACAGCACTGCACACATTTTAGGTACTCATAAAATAAAAGAGAGAAAGAAAAATGGCAATCCCAAAATTGTCCTTTGCTATTCATTTCATCCTTTGCTGCACCATTCTCCTTTCCTCAGGTACTCCCAACAACTTTTTGTGCTATGATTTTATCAATCGGTGAAATACAAAATAAATATTTATATATAGTTATGGATTTGGAAAATTGAAATGTGCAGTGGAGATGGTGTACGGAAAGAAGTACTGCTTTGAGGGGTATCCATGGGTGAAGGTGATTTGCGATAAAGGGCGAGTGGTGAACGAAGAATGCGCGCAAACGTGTCAGGCCCGCCATGGGATAGAGGGCCTCGCCTATTGCGAAAAACCATCTCCTGCCTATCCTTTTTACGATGTTTGCTATTGTGCTTATCCCTGTTAGAACACCTTTTTCTTTTTACAAACACTATGCTCATTCAATCACTGATTCCAGTATTCTTAATTTGTTCAACCACTCTAAAATCTTTACGTTTGTTATTAATTGTGTTCTTGATATTTTTTTATCCAAATTACATCGTGAGAGGGAAGTAGAGAGATCGATAACGACTGAACAAAGGGTATATCGAACACTGAAAGTAGTAAATGTACTGATAGATTATAACAAGAAGTGTGATTTATTTTGATAACATATATTTAACAATTTTAAGTGTTATATTTAACATAATAAAGAACTAAGTTCTTAAAATTGATTGTCATTGAAAACCATTATTGAAAACATAATTTTAATAATTTTAAATAATACAGTTTTATGAAAGAACAAATTAAGTCGTTAATTAAAAATGATATTTGATTCAGATCAGAATTAAAATATTTGTGTAAGATGTTATTATATTTTAAAGAAGTAATTGATTTTGTATCATTCATAGAATTACTGGGATTTTTTTTTTGTCCGTTGATCTAGATTTATATTTTTATACCAATTTGGTTAAAAAATTATGTGGAAATATATTCGATATTTTTATTCAGCAAATCAATATAATGGATTTTTCAGTCTCTATTGGATTTATTGAATTTTAATTATTATATTTAACAATCAATATATTATAATTTATTTTAATCAACACATTTTTGTTTTCGAAACTTTACACTATATATATTTAAATACATGAAGATAATAGGTTATGAGTTGAGTTTAATAAAAAATGAACAAAAAAAGTTGTTACTTGTTAGCAAATCATGTCACATATTTTTGGCAACAATATATATATATATATATATATATATATTATGCTCTTTCCCCCAATATATTTTTATATGGTTGATTATATATGCGTGCACAAAATATAATTGGTAAGTCCATATAATGTAACTTTTTAAAATAGGACCCACAAAACATGTTCGATACACCTAATATCTTCTCGTAAGCATACATGTCCCATATTAAAGTTTATAAAAGTGGTAATTTAGACTCACATGAATTAGGTAATATTAATACTTTATGTGAAGGTTTTATATATCTTGAAATACATTTTTTTTTTAAATTTGACTAGTGTGAGACCTGTACGATGCATAAAATATATATATTTTTTTATATTTTGTAAAATAATCATATATTTAAGTTATATAATATATTGTAAAAGGTGTGGATTTGTAATTCAGTTCTCGTTCACAAATTGATAAGCATGATATCCACGATTTATGGAATGTTGAATGAAATTATTATTTTTAAAATAAAGATGTGAGCAGCTTAAAAAAAATAAAGATTTGTACATATCTCGTAAAAATTGTCAATTACACAGCCAAATTAGGGATAAAAATATTAAGCAAATCGCCATTTAAATATAATAATATCACAAAATTTGAAATTAGATAGAAACAAATACTTAGAAAGCTAATGAATAATCGCACAATGGTTATACGTCGAAATAATTAGCAAATCTCAACAGAAAATCACAAGAACAATCAAACGAAAAATGAAAGAGATGGACGAACTTTTCGTTTAAAAATAAGAAAGAAAAATAATTAAGAAAATAAACTATGTTTGTAATAAATTGAAAGCAACATATAAATAAAAAAATCTAAAAATAAAATAAACCTGAAAATAATATTTTGAAGAGTGTAGGCTTTGGCGACAACTAAAATAGGGCACATATTGTTATACTTGTCTTACCATTTATAATCTTGATAAAATATATAGAAAGAAGAGAGAGACAAAAATGAGAAATAATTTTGAATTACGGTAAGATCGGTGAAAGTTTAATTTCACATTTGACAAAATCAGATTCTATTCACGTGATTGGGTGATTTTGATAGCTTAAATTTTAGAAAAATTATTAATGACTTTCCACAATATAATGAAACTGCAATGATTTATGGTTCCTAACAAATATTCCAATGTTTATTTCTTATTTTGAGTATATTATGAGTTAACTAAATTTTCTTAAAATTCGAATTTGTTTATATTGAACAACATAAATTAAGCAAATCTCGAAGCTTTTTTATATTAATCTATCCAATTAAATTGTAATAATTTATCTTAAAAGAGTTCCACAAATAAATATAGTTTTACATTTATAGGGTGAAATTTAGGTCGGAAAATAAAATTTTAAATTTTTTTACTTTTATATATATGTGTATTTATATATATTATTGTTTCGTAGATTTTATAAGATCGTGCGATTTTAATTGGTTTGATAAAATGATTCAAGAAGATCAAATCATATATTTATTAGATTTCATATATTTCTTAAATTTTAGAATTTAATGATTTGATTAATATTCGATAAAATATCTAGATTTCCAAATTATATATTAAATGCAGAAGTATATTCATCTTGATATCATTTTATTTTGAAACACCTAAATTTGTGGAAAATTTTAGATTTCAAACTCGAATAAATTTTTTTTTTAAAAAAAACCGTTGAAATTTAATTTAATAACAATATATTTATTCTACATTAAGTAATAAAATTTAGGCGGGAAAACAAAATTGGAAAAAAGTCATTTTGTTTTTATATATACTAGTGTGAGATCTGTGCGATGCACAAAATATATTTTTTCTTTATATTTTGTAATATAAGCATATATTCAAGTTATATAACATATTGTAAAAGGTGTGGATTTATAATTCAATTCTCGTTCACAAATGGATAAGCATGATATCTACGATTTATAAAAGATTGAATGAAATTATTTATTTAAAATAGAGATGTGAGCAGATTAAAGAAAATAAAGATTTGTACATATCCTGTAAAAATTGTCAATTATACAGTTAAATTATGGATAAAAATATTAAGCAAATCGCCAATTAAATATAATAATATCACAAAATTTGAAATTAGATAGAAATAAATACTTAGAAAGCTAATGAATAATCGCACAATGGTTGTATGTCGAAATAATTAGTAGATCTCAACAGAAAATCACAAGAATAATCAAACGAAATATGAAAGAGATGGATGAACTTTTTGTTTAAAAATAAGAAAGAAAAATAGTTAAGAAAATTAAATATGTTTATGCTAAATTGAAAGCAACAGGTGAATAATTTGTTTTTAAATAAAATAAACCTAAAAGTAATATTTTGAAGAGTGTAGGCTTTTATGACAATTGAAATATGACACATATTATCGACATGTCTTACAATTTATTTTCTCAAAATAGAAAACACAAAACACTTCAAGAGGAGGGAGAACAAAAAAAGAGAGGTCTTAAAATATTTAGTAATAATCTTGATAAAGTATATAGGAAGAAGAGAGAGACAAAATGAGAAATGATTTTGAATCATGGTAAGATTGTTGAATATTTAATTTCATATTTGACATAATCAGATTTTATCCACGTGATTGGGTGATTTTAAATAATTGATATTTTAATTATAGAAAAATTGTTAATGATTTTCCATAATATAATAAAACTACAATGATTTCACGTTCCTAACAAATTTATTTCTTATTTTGAATATATTATGAGTTAACAAAAATTCTTTAAAATTCAAATTTATTTATGTTGAACAACAGAAACTAAGTAAATCCGAAGATTGTTGATATTAATCTCTTCAATTAAATTGTAATAATGTAACTTAAAAGAGTTGCATAAATATATATAATTTTACATTTATATGGTTGAAATTTATGCCGAAAAAACAAAATTTAAAAAAGTAATTTTACTTATATATATGTATATATATAGATTTTTTTTATAAAATGAATCGAGAAAATTGAGTCATATATTTGTTAGATTTCATATGTTTTTTGAATTTCATATTTCTATGATTTGATTAATATTCGATAAAATATATAGATTTCGAATCATGTATCAAATATTGCAGTATATTAATCTTAATATCATCTAATTTTGAAACACCTAAATTTGTAGAATAATTTATATTTTAAAATAGAATCAAAATCTCCAGAATAAAAATGTCTAATTTTAATTTAATAATAATATAATTATTCTAAATAAGTAATGAAGTTTAGGCGGGAAAACAGAATTGGAAAAAAGTCATTTTAATTATATATATATATATATTTTTTTTTTTTTTCGTTTGATAAAATGAATCAAGAAAATTGAGTCATATATTTCTTAAATTTTATTTATTTTTTTATTTTCATATTTCTGTGATTTGATTAATATTCAAAAAAATATCTAGATTTCGAATCATGTATCAAATATTGCAGTATATTCATCTTGATATCATCTAATTTTGAAACACCTAAATTTGTGAAATAATTTAAAATTTGAAATCGAATCAAAATCTCCAGGATAAAAACATTTAATTTTAATTTAATAATAATATAGTTATTCTAAATAAGTAATGAAGTTTAGGCGGGAAAACGGAATTGAAAAAAAATCATTTTGTTTATATATATATTTATAAATATATATATATAAAGATATATATAGATTATGAGTTAACAATTTTTTTTTAAATTCGAATTTATTTATGTTGAATAACAGAAACTAAGCGAATCCCGAAGATTGTTGATATTAATGTCTTTAATTAAATTTTAATAATGTATCTTAAAAGAGTTCCATAAATACATATAATTTTACATTTATATGGCTGAAATTTAAGCCGAAAAAATAAAATTTTAAAAAGTTATTTTAATTATATATATATATATTTTTTTTTGTTTGATAAAATGAATCGAGAAAATTGAGTCATATATTTCTTAGATTTCATATAATTTTTGAATTTCATATTTCTGTGATTTGATTAATATTCGAAAAAATATCTAGATATCGAATCATGTATCAAATATTGCAGTATATTCATCTTGATATCATCTAATTTTGAAACACCTAAATTTGTGGAATAATTTAAAATTTGAAATCGAATCAAAATTTCCAGAATAAAAACGTTTAATTTTAATTTAATAATAATATAATTATTCTAAATAAGTAATGAAGTTTAGGCAGAAAAACGGAATTGGAAAAAAGTCATTTTGTTTTTATATATATATAGATATAGATTTGATCATTATCTATTTATTTAATTTTTTTATTATACTGTTTAGCTTTTAAAACAATTTTCACATATTGAAAGTTTTTTACCTGTAACTTAATTTTATTTTATATAAATATTATATAACACTTTGAAAATAATCTTCATTATTATACATGTTTAAACATGTTCTCAAATGCATAAATCTCAATTATCCACAGCCAACATTTTGTTACATAAAAATCCATTCAAAGTAACTATCATAACTCAGAAAACAAACAGGGAAAAAGAAAAGCAAATCTTTTTATACATTAGTGTTCGTATAAATCTATACATTATCCTACAAATATACGAGGTGGTTATAAATAATGATGAATAAGGTCGTATCCCACAAAAATCGGTATGAATTGTTGATTATTGCAAACTTTAGTATGCCTTTATGTAGATGATTGAAAATGAAAGGCTTGACCTTCTACTAATAATTAATCTAAAAATAGATAAATAGAACAAACAATTAACCAACTGAAGGCTTGGCAAGGAGAAATGTACGTTAAATAATATGAGCAGAAATGAATATTAGGGTCATGCTTTCTATTATTAACAATTATGTTATTAAATTAATTGAATCAATATTCAATATTCTACATTTTTATAGGACATTCACAATAATAAATTATTCATTCTTTCAAAGTGCATATAATTTGTAGATTAATTACTTATGTGAATATTTTTATTCTATATAAACAATTAACTCTCCATAATACAAAAGCATGACATTTCCTCATAAATATTGTAGATAAATCATTATTAAATATTTTTGTCATACATATAAGATCTATATGAAATCTCATCTCCTGAATCTTGACTCGATATATATCATACATGTTTAATTATTTGTCTCATAATTAAATAAGGAACATAAAACATTATGTATGAATAGAAAATTCAAAGAAGAACTTAAATATAAAATAATTTATTTCAACATAATTATTGAAAATAGTCTCAAACATGTCGTAAGATTACACAGAGGTTTAGCTATATACAATTGAATTTGATATCATAAAAAATATAAATCCAACTATTTCTAATATAACACAAATAGAAAAGAAAAAAGAGACGACATGGAATATTCGTAGGATGATTTTACGATGCGTCCCTTGAAGCTGAAGCACATAGAGTGGATCACCTCTTTGCTACTAACACTAGATAATTTTTGTGTTCAATGTGTTTTATCATTGTATTGGTGATGGAAAACTATCGAAGTTCATCATTTTTTAGTTCTAGGGTTGGATATATATAGTAAGAAGTTGATATTTTATCGAAAAGATAAAATCTTATCCCAAATAAAATAAGATTTACTATATTTCATCAACTTTATCATAATTTTTGAAGGTCTTTTCGTTCTGAATTGGTATTTGACTCTTTCTAATAAAGTTGTAGCCTATAAATTAGGTTTCCAACCCAACAAGATTTACCTCAATCATGCTATGTTCCTCTAAGTTAACTTTTGTGCTGCTTGAAAATTGGCTATTGTGATAATAGTTTCCAGTGATAGAAACCAAATGAACAATTTGCATCTCCAAAGATTCAGTCGAGCTTCAATAATAAAAATTGAATTGGTTCAGATTAGCTTTATTACCATCCAACAGTTCCTTTATCTTTGGCAATATGCAATCTAGTTTCACCCATAAACACGACAAACATTTCCTTAATAGAACTAAGTTATGAGAACCCACGAGAATGTGTTTTCAATATATATATATATATATATATATATATATATAAACAAATAATTTAGAATACAATTTAAATTAACATCACAGTATTAATGGTTTTAGCTAATCAATCCCTGAAAATGATACCAAACTTGTTCATCAAATTCTTTTCGGTTAAATTGTAAACATATGTGGTAGCTTATAGAAACAGTGAGCAATATTGCATCCTACAAGGATCGAGCTAATCCAATAAATATTATAATATATTAATCCTAATGGTTGAAATTTTTGGAAGCTGGTAAAATTAAGTAAATAAAACAATATGTTAGCACCTAGACTAGGAGAAATCAGAGATAACATATTATTCAGATCCAATCAAATTCAAAACAAAGAACCTAATCTTGCTTTCATTTGATTTCAGTTATTGATAGATTTCCTAACTTCTTTCATATATTTTGTACAAGAACAATCATGAAATTAAACTATTCCTTCCAATAATTCATAAACTAATTACTTATATTAATATATCTATTCTATGCAAGCAATTACTCCTAAAGACATATATGATTGATACTCTTTTCACAATGATCAACAAGCTCCTGAGTGAGCAATTAATTATGTCAAATGTTCCAAAATCTATTTCAAATTTGCATTTTCCAAATCTTGAATTAGGCAATCATAAAAAATCAATACTCACCAACCAATCAACCTGAATAAAAGCAAGAACATGAGTAGAGAATATAATACTGAAGCTCTGTCAAGATTATGCAGATAAAATCAAATAATATACAGACCCTGGTTCAAATTTGTAAAATTTTCTACCAAATAAGCATTCGTGTAATATTCATTTGATATAACAAAATTTGAGTAAGCGTTTAATGCCCGAAATTTTTAGCTGTTATTTAATTTACGTATCATTATTTGCACAATTTAATTTTGGATCACATCAATGAAATACATCATTTTATAAAGTTTGGGTCATATGATCCAATTATGCCATTAAGTTGCCCCAATATTTTATTCCAAGTCAAGAATAAATGGAGAAGTTAAGTCTCAGATTTATCGGTCAAGTTTATAGTAATTTTTATTACTTTCAAGTTCAAGTTATTTTTAATACAAATACATTATGCCTCACAAATAAAAAAAAAATATTATACCTTCATCTTTTATTTTTGTTATGCCAATTCAAGACCCAAACTATTAAAGCCCATATACTTATTAATTTCATAAGTTTTAAGCCCAAATTATAAATTACTAGGCCCAAATTTTTCTGTCTTCTTTTTTCTTCCTGCTAGTGTACAATCGCAAAAACAGAATTTAACGAACTTGTGACCACCGAAAATTGTCAACTCTCTCTCTCTCTCTCTCTCTCTCTCTCTCTCACACACACACACACTGAAGAGCAGCCGCCCAGAAAAAAAAGAAAAAAAGAAAAAACAACGGGAAAGGCAGAAAGGGGCTGTTGTTCATTGCATCTTGTCGCCCCTATCATATATCGTTTAATAGTAATGAATATTTAATTTTATTATTTGAATTGTATAGGTGGTGTCTTTTATATTTATAAGTTATAAGTTATTGATCAATATTTACAAAATCAAGTTATATATGTTATAAGTTTACAAGTTTAAATCATAATTGATTGTTCATGTTATGCTTTCATTTGTATGATTAACATTGAAATATAAACTCACTCCACCTTATTTAAAACCTTCAAGTTGAATTGGAGCATGTTGATGGACAGGAGACGGAGCTGTAAAACATATGAATATTATTAAAAGTTTAACCTTTATGAAATTCGAGAAAAACTAGTAATCTTGAATTATAAATTGTTGGTGTTTGATGTAGGTAGTTAAATTGAGTTAAATTATGTTCTATAGGTTTCATTATATCTATGCCTTGATATATTAGACTCGGATTTTTATTATAGGTTTACAAGACTTTATTTACTTATATAACGTTCTTTGTTATATGAAATCGGAATTGTTAAATCTTATGTTTAATTGTAATTTTTATTGACTTAGATGTATAATATGTTAAAGTAATTTAATTAATTTTGTGTTATATCTTTTAATTTAATTATATTATTCTGCTGCGATTTATAAAAATTTTCATAAGTTTGAATATTGTATTAAAAAATTATATATACATTTATCAAAAAATATTCTAATATCTATAAAATATATTAAAAAATTATATATACATTTATCAAAAAATATTCTAATATCTATAAAATATACATATATATTATTATTATTATTATTATTATTATTATTAAGTATAGTTATGTTCATGTAAGTATATAATATACATATATATGTGTGTATATATAGATGTTTGCATGTATATCTACCAAAAATACAAATTTTTCCAAAAAAATCATATCCAAATACACTCTCAATTTGTAGATATTAAGTATATGTGCCACTTGCACGGTAGTTAGAAAATTAGTTAGACGGTTATGCCACTTGCGTGGTTGTTAAAAGTAGTTTCACAAGTTAGATAAGTAGTTAGAAATGTGTTAGATGGTTATGTAACTTGCAAGGTAGTTACAACTTCTTTGATAAGTTAGTTTTGAGCCTCCAAACTTTTGTATAAATATGTGACAACTATTATAGTTGTTCTTTGATGAATTCAACATATTTTCATTTTATAATTTGGTTTGATATGGTATCTTGAGCCAGTATCATCCTCTCCGACATATCTCATGGCACAAATTGTTCTTCCTACGTTTCATACGTTGACGGTTCGGCTAGACCGTACCAATTTTGTGTATTGGAGGTCTCAAGTTCTATCCACTGTGCGTGCTCATGGTTACGAGGATTTTCTTCTTTGCAACTCAAAGAGCGTTCCATCTCAGTTTAGCTCTGCAAATGATGGCGATGATATTGTGGTTCCTAATCCTGAATATGTTATCTGGATTAGAAAGGATCAGTTCTTATTGAGCTGGCTTTTGAATTCAATAAGTGAAACGATGCTTGGTCATGTTACTAGATGCGTTTATTCTTTTGAAGTTTGGGAGATCTTTGAAAGTTTGTTTCGGTCTCAATCTAAAGCCAAAGTTATGAATCTTCGATTTCAACTACAGACATTGAAGAAAGGTGATCTATCTATAGAGGAATATGTCCTTAAGATGCGAGGAATAGCTGACAATATTCAAGCAGCTGGTCAAGTTATGACAGATGATGATTTAGTTTTGTACATCCTTGGTGGTTTAGGATCCGAGTATGAAAGTATTGTGGTAAATCTTACTACTAGAGGAGATCAAGTTCCCTTATCCGAATTACAGTTTATTCTACAAACACATGAAATACGGTTAGCTCAAATGTATACCAGTTCTACAGTTCCTAATCTCAACAGTATTCAAATCCTTCTCTTCATCTTACTGAGAAGAAAAATTTTACAAATTTTCGGTCACAGAGGGGTGGACATTTTGGTCGAAATAGAGGAAGAGGTCGATTTTTTCAAGGCTCTCAAATGGTTTGTCAAATTTGTGGCCGGAATAATCATGTGGCGATCAAGTGTTATAAAAGATTTGATGTGAACTATCAAGGTCTTGAGAATTCAGGTTCAAGACAAGGTTATTATTCTTCTCCACGAGCAAATATGGTTTCTGCTCAACAAGGCATTGCTTCTCAACCTACGGCTCATTTTTCACATCAACAAGAAAATTTTTATCCTAATGGAAGTCAGAATTCCACATCCGTTACACCTTCTGGTCAGTTCAAATTTGACGTGCATGGCTATGGCTCTTCTTCCTCCCCTTCTAGGTATGGATCAGCCTCTGATTGGATTGTTGACAGTGGGGCAACTCATCATATAACCTCAAGTCTTCAAAATCTCCATGTGCAGACTCCTTATCATGGTAAGAAACGGCTTGTTGTCGGTAATGGAAGTTCAATTCCTATTTCTCATATTGGTTCCTCTACTCTACCTAGCCTACATTCTTCAGTTTTATTTGATCTTAATCACGTTCTTCATGTTCCGCACATTACTAAAAACCTGCTTAGCATTTCTCAATTCTTACAAGATAATTCCGTATATGTTGAATTTCATGCTGACTGCTGTTTTGTCAAGGATCTGAAAACACACAAAATTCTCTTGAGAGGACTACTTAAGGACGGGCTTTACCAACTTGACCTCTCTCATATGCAAAAACACTTCAATCATTCTGTCTCACACTCTACCACAACTTCTCCAAGCATTCATACAGCCTCTGTGAATCATTCCACAGATTCTAAAGCAACAACTACAGCAACTCTTTGGCATAAACGTTTGGGTCATTGTTGTAGTAGAACTCTGAATAAAGTACTTCAACATTTGAAGATATCATGTACTCATTCAGAATTTTCTTTTTGTGAAGCATGTAAACTTGGAAAAAAGCATGTAAACTTGGAAAATTTCATCAAATGCATTTTCCTTCCGTCATTCATACAACTACTTCTCCTCTTGAAATAATACATAGTGATGTTTGGGGACCTGCATCCACCTTATCTACAGATGGTTACAGATACTATGTTATCTTTGTGGATGATTTCACTCGATTTACATGGATTTATCCTTTAGTTCAAAAATCTGATGTTGCAAAAGTCTTTCCTATCTTCCTTGCCATGGTTGAAAGACAATTTTCAAATCCTTTGAAAATATTTCAATGTGATATGGGGGGTGAATTTCAATCATTATCAAATATCCTCAAAACTAAAGGTATTATTTCTAGACACTCTTGTCCCTACACACACCCTCAAAATGGCTTAGTTGAAAGGAAACATTAACACATTATTGAGGTTGGCTTATCTTTACTTGCTCAAGCTTCCATGCCTCCTAAATTTTGGTGGGATTCTTTTCTTACTGCAGTATATACTATTAATAGACTTCCTACCCCTGTTCTTGACAATTCTTCTCCGTTTCAGGTTCTTTTTAAAAATAGTCCTGATTACACATTCCTCAAGACATTTGGGTGTGCTTGTTTTCCATTTCTTAGACCCTATAATTCCTCAAAATTACAGTTCAGAAGTACCAAATGCATTTTTCTTGGTTACAGTGCTTCACATAAAGGTTATAAGTGTTTGAGTTCAACGGGCAAGATATATGTTGCTAGAACTGTGGAATTTAATGAGTTTGATTTTCCATATCAATCACTTTTTCCTAAAACCATTCAATTTTCCTCACCCACACACTCCAACTCTATACTTCCCGTTCTTCCGATTCTCACACCTATTCCACCTACCAATCAAGATGTTCCATCTCCATCGCCTCAACACTTACCCACTTCTAGTCCATCCACTTCCTCTCAGCCATCTGCCTCTCATTTATCACAGCCTCACACTTCTAGCCATAGTATGGTGACTAGATCCAAAAATGGGATATTCAAACCCAAATTATACAATACGGCCTTATCTCACTCAAATGTTGAACCTGTTATTGTGCAACAAGCTTTATCTTCTCCTGAGTGGAAATCTGCTATGGATTCTGAATACTCGGCTCTTATGAAGAATAATACATGGGCTCTTGTTCCTGCTCATCCTCATATGAATCTTATCACTAACAAGTGGATTTTCATAATTAAGAAAAAGTCCGATGGCACTATTGATAAATACAAGGCCAGATTGGTTGCTAGGGGTTTTCAGCAAAATGCCGGAGTGGATTACTTTGATACTTTTAGTCCGGTTGTTAAACCGATTACAATCAGACTTATTTTCACCATGGCTGTCACTAAGGGTTGGAAAATACAGCAAGTCGATGTGAACAATGCTTTCTTAAATGGAGACTTAAAGAGAAATTATTTTCATGAAGCAGCCTGAAGGATATGAAGATTCCTCCAAACCAGATTATGTATGCAGGTTAACGAAGTCTCTTTATGGCTTGAAACAATCTCCGAAAGCATGGTATGACAAGCTCAAAGGTTTCTTGCTTTCTAAAGGCCTCAAAATGTCTGTCTCTGATCATTCTCTTTTTCATATTCATGTCAATGGTAAAATGCTAATTGTACTTGTGTATGTTGATGATATTTTGGTCACTGGTGGTGATCCCTCTCAGATTCAACAGCTTATCTCTGATCTTGACAAGAAATTCTCCTTAAAACGCTTAGGGGAAGTGAGTTATTTTCTTGGCCTAGAAGCTGATAGGACTGTTCAAGGCATTCATCTTACTCAGTCAAAGTACATTCGGGATCTTCTACATCAACATAATATGGAAAAATGTAAGCCTCTGCCTACTCCTTGTTGTTCTGGAATTAAATTACATTTGCAAGACAGTCGTCCTTTTAATCAACCATCCAAATACAGAAGTCTTGTTGGTGCATTGCAATATCTTGTTATGACAAGACCAGATATTTCTTATATTGTGAATAAATTGAGCCAATTTCTTCATGCTCCCACTGTCAATCATTGGAAAGCTGGAAAACGGGTATCGCGGTTTTTACAAGGCACTATTTCCATTGGTTTGTTCTTTAAACCTGTTTCTAGAATGGTGCTTGAAGGTTTTGCAGATGCCGATTTTGCGAGTTGTGTTGATGATAGGAGGAGCACTGGTGGTTTTTGCATATTTCTAGGATCCAACCCTATATCATGGTCTTCTAGGAAGCAGCATACTGTGGCAAGGAGCAGCACCGAAGCTGAGTATCGGGCTCTTGCCATGGCTACCACTGAACTGATCTGGATTCGTAGTCTTTTTACTGAACTTGGTCTGCCTATTGTTAAACCTTCAGTTTTGTGGTGTGATAACTTGAGAGCAGTTAAATTGGCATTTAATCCGGCTTTTCATGCTCGAACTCGACATATTGAAGTTGATGTTCATTTTTTTAGAGAGAAAGTGCAAAGCAAGGACTTGGATATCAGATTTGTTCCGTCTGAAGATCAAACAGCAGACATACTAACCAAAGCCTTGTCCTGTACTCGGTTTCAATTTCTAAGTTCAAAGTTATCTGTCTATCCTGAACCCGGTTGAGCTTACAAGGGAGCATATTAAGTATATGTGCCACTTGCACGGTAGTTAGAAAATTAGTTAGACGGTTATGCCACTTGCGTGGTTGTTAAAAGTAGTTTCACAAGTTAGATAATTAGTTAGAAATGTGTTAGATGGTTATATAACTTGCAAGGTAGTTACAACTTCTTTGATATGTTAGTTTTGAGCATCCAAACTTTTGTATAAATATGTGACAACTATTATAGTTGTTCTTTGATAAATTCAACATATTTTCATTTTATAATTTGATTTGATAGTAGATACAGCACATCAATGATCATTATTACACTTTTTCTCATATATAATCATACCCCATTTCCCCCAACTATTTATCTAACAAAAGCTTTCATTACTTTGCACAAACGAAAATAACAAATGAGGTTTTTTCTTATAGCCAACTATACCTTAAGTTTCTTAAATTACTGTTTAATAAAAGTATTGACAGAAATCCTTTTATCCTATTTAATAAATTCAAATAATTCAATATAAAAAGGAGAAAAAATATCCAAAATAATTCGTCTGTGCTGTGTTGCGATCTTTGGCATAGAATTTTATTTTTTCTTTTTAATTTTTGCCTTTGAGTTACTGTGTATAATTATTTTTATATCATAAAACTTCACATTAATCATTTTAAATTGTCCAATACATAATAATTTGGTCTAACTTATGTTTTTTCATTTTTTAAATTAAATTCCTGCATGTATTTGATGTCATAAAAAAGAAATCTTGAATATTGATATCATCTTTGGTATTTTAGGATTAATAAATCTAACAGTTTATTTTTATATATGAAATAACGATATTGTATTAAAGACTATGAAGAAATAATTAATCTGGTTTAATATTTTATCAAATGGGTTAAGAATGAGAAAGATATTATATTTTGATATTATAAATTGTAGAAATTACATGCAATAGATTGTCATATTCAGTTGATTTTATCGAAAAAATCTCTTACTTTGCTATTTTTACGACAGTCCTGCTTCTATGTATTGAAATATTATACATACAATTGCTAATGTAATTAGTCAAAATTATAAATGCAGGATTTGCATTATAAGATTACTCAATTGATAATGTGACTTAATAAATATAATAAACATAATAAAATTTTAAAATAAATATGAATAAATGGGAAACTAAATCTATTATATTTTCCACTTTTAGTTCAATTCATCTATGAAAATTAAAATTAAACTTACTATTTAACACAAGAATATCTACTAAAAATTCCAAAAATCAATCCATAAAATCAAGCAAATCCACATAAATTCACACTAATTCCTACATAAAGAGGAACTCAAACCACTTTGCTCTAACAAATATTGTAAGAAGCATGGTGAATTCAAAGTTCAGTGTAGCCATTCTTTTCGTCCTCTTCTACGCTACTGTATTGTTATCAGGTATAAATAAATAATTATATATATCTATTACATACTGTTTAATTTCTTTAAATAATTATCCAAATATTTAATTATATATATTTTCATTTTGACCCTCTTTATTCCCATGCAGTCAAATATATATTAATTTTCTTTTAAATATTTATTACTAGATTAAAATACTTGAATTTACAACAGTGGTGGTGGATGCAAAAGAGTGTAATGAAGGACTTCCATGGGTGGACACCTTCTGTGCAGGTGAGGAGGCTAACACTCCATGTTGGCAGGCTTGTCAGCAGCGTCATGGGCCCACCGTTAAGGCTTACTGTCGTTCCATTGCTCCGGTTTTGCCTACCCAAGTCTGCTGGTGTAGCTGGACCTGTTAGATTTCTCAACGACATTTATTTCTAATATTTTTAGAAATTATGATGCGAAGATGTGTGTAATCAATTCGTAGCATCTCAAATTTATTCAGAAAAACAAACTGATTTAACTTATTATTATCAAAAGTTTTGATTCCTTTTTCTCAACTGTTACATCAAATTCCAGAATATTGTACAATTCAATAAATTAAACTAACGTTCAGTTTCAATTTTGAAATAATAAATAGAAAATAAAACTTCATCCATGCGTCTACTTATTCTTCATTTTTCAACATTGAATTCAATGGAACTTTTCAAATATATCCATGTCTTTTCGGCATTCATTGCAATTTAATATTTAATACAAAATAATTAGTTTAATAATTCAAAAAACGTTTAAGGTGATATCAAATTAAACTGCAAATAGTAAATCTCATCAAATATGATAGTAGGATTTATTTGTCTGCTTCAAACATGGGGCTTAACAAAATAAGAAAATAATTCATACAATAATAAAAAAAAGGGTTTAATTAAAAAAATAAGTATATACATGTGATAATTAGAAAAATATGTATAACTTAAATGATAAAAATGTGAATTTTACTTTTTATTTTTTTGCCGTCGTTATTTATCTACTTTATATTTAGTTCGAAATACTTCAATATGAACTTTTTTATTTAATGTTTTTGAATTGAAATAATTTGAAGTGAGAAACAATTATGGACCAGATTTAAGACATGGATAAAAATTGGGCCCAGATCAGGTCATGGGCCGACAATACCCATTAGCCCACAATCTCATCAAACTAAATCAGCCAGCAGCCCACCAATTAAGAGGGGGTTTTGCAGTCCTTGTGCCTAAAGAAGCCTGGAGCAAATAAATTATTTAACAGGAAGCCTGGGCTGGGAATCGGAGGACGGACTAAAGAAGAGCAACCCGTGACTTTTGCACGATTTCTGGATTTTCTCGAATCAATTTTTAAAATTTTCCTTTTAGACTTAATTATGCATTACGAGACGTGGCCTGATTTTTGTACACCAATTTGAAGAAATATTGAAATTTAACCCTTGATTTTTATAAATAACTCCTACTTGATTTATTACTTATGATATTTTATTATTTAATTTAACAGGGTTGGGTCCATTAAATTATATTACTGAATGATCTATTACGAGTAGCAAATATTAATTAATTCACTACAAGTAAGAGATTATCTTGATTGAACTAGTGAAATTTGTAGTCTAGTCTACTCTATCTTGGCGTCTTAAAATTAATGTGTTTACAAATTAAATTTAAAGAGTTTGTTCTAGGTTGTTTGATTAAACATAATTAATCAAACAGTTTATTTTAAGTAATTAAACCTAAGAGATAATCTATATTATAAAGCTTATTTTTATTCCAGGGATACAAACGTGAGAGATAAATTAAGATATATGTTCTTGATTGTTTCATGTGAAGATTAATGGAATATTGAATTAGAACTAGTGCTTTTCTTTTCATTAATTTTGATTATTTGATTGTTTATTACCTGGATAGTTATTTAATTTAATTAAAATAATTCTAATTTGTTTATTTTTTGATTAATTTTTATAACAGAGCAGAACTGATTCACCTCCTTCATATGGACCAACTTTTTACTCACCGCTGCTATTAAATAGTAAAGAAGATAATATTTATTTAAAATTTGCATCGTAATTAAAGATATAAATATACCATATTAATGATCTTTAATATAACATTATTTTTCATATATAAAATAATTTTTTACATTTTTTATTCTAAAATGTCAATCAGATACATCTATAAAAAATAAAATAAACTTACTATTTTAGCCACCAAGCTCTTTCTATATTAATAATATAAATAAGTAAAACCCAAAAAAATAAAAAATAAATACTCAACCTAATTAAGGATATAATCCAAACCTGGTAGCATGAATTGCTCGCAAATCATAGCATAAAGAAATTATTACAATTTCACACAATAATGTCTAAGAATCCCAACACTCCCTCCCTATAGTCAAGCAAATCCACAACATAAATGCCCACTTATTCCTACATAAACTGGAATCTCATACACCACTTTGCACAAACAAATATTGTAAGAAACATGGCGAATGCAAAGTTTGGTATAGCCATTCTTATCATCCTCTTCTACACCATTGGCTTGTTATCAGGTATATATCTACGCATACCATTTCATTAATTAAAGAATTATCTAAATATTTGATCATATATCATTTTCATTGTTACCCTCTTTATTCCTGTGCAATCAACTACATCTTATTACTAAATTAAATTACTTGTTACAACAATGACAGTGGATGCAAAAGATTGCAATGAAGGGCTTCCATGGGTGAACACCTATTGTGATGGTGAGGAGGCTACCACGCCATGTTGGAAGGCTTGTTATCAGCGTCATGGGACCAACGCTAGGGCTTCGTGTCGTTCCATTGCTCCGGTTTTGCCTACCCAAGTTTGTTGGTGTACTTGGACCTGCTAGATTTCTCTGATAAATTTGCTCCAATTTTTTATAGGAATATTTAAGAATTTTGATGTGAAAATTGAGAATGTGTGCAATCAATCAATAAAATCAAATTAACTTACTAAAATGTGAAATCTTCCCTTTGCTAAAATGAACTACAGGGGTATATTTACTGGTTAATTATCTTTTAGGAGACAAAGTTATATGGCTGAATTTGTGTGAATTATTGATAATAAAAGAGGACATTGTATCAAATTTATTTGATTGTTTTTAGTTTTAAATTTGCATGTTTGATTTTTTTAGTAAAACAATATATCTATCATTTCACAAAAAAAAAAAAAAAAAAAAATTAAATAAATAAATAAATAAAGACCTAGATGTTATAGCATAATATAGGCTAAATTTTAATGTTAATTTACAAGTACAATAAAATTGATACGTCGAACAGTTGAATCATAATAAATTATTACAACATTCAGATGTTATGTACAGTGACAAAACTCACTCAAAAATGGAAGGACTGACATAAATTATTATTTAATAGTTGAGAAACATTTACAAATATTTCTATAATTGAGAGATCTTTCGATCTACGTATAACTGATTGACTTTAGGATGTGATTTTTGTTTTTCTTTTTAATATGGAACAATATTATTATGTCAAACTTGCGTGAGAAAAGAAAACTACAAAAGTAGCACAACACCCGGTGTCTTGTGCACCTCTTTTGTTTTTTTTGTTTTTTCCCTATAGTTTTGCCGTCTCAACATGTTAGTGCATGGCATGAGAATGGTCGTTTGACTAATGTGGATGGATCGCTTCAGTCTTTACACTCAATTTCACATTTTATCCATTAGTCGACCTACTCTCATTCCTCAAGCCCAAAATACTTCAAATATTATAAAATTAGACATACTTTATGCATATTTTTCTACTTCTCAAATTCTCTCAAACTGAAATCATTGTTTGTCCTCAAGAAATTTAGACGTAATGCACATGGAGGGGTAAAACACTGGTATCCTTGCTCAAGCACATTTTCATTTACCCAATGCACAAGGAGGGGTAAACCACTGGAATACTTGCTCTAGCATATTTTCATTTGCGTATGGGTCTTTTATTGCATAGTAGGTGATGCACAAACACATTTCTTTAAGAAGTAATAAGTCAGACTAATTTTTTTTTCTCTTTTACATGAAATCATTATCACGAAGGGTACTGTAGCTTAAGCATCAACATTAGGAAAATTTATGTTTGGTAATGTTGATGTCAAATACATTATAGTAGAAATTAACACCCTCAACTTTTCTAATTTTCAAAATAGGGCATATTTACTCTAAGGAGAAGAAGTTACAACGTACATAAAAAGAAAAGAACATTATACAACAAGATTAAAAAAAATACTTTGTAACTATAGGAAGGACACTGCAATAAGTTAGATTTGCTGGTTACAACAACGTTGTAAGAAAGGTTTTTTACAACATGAAAACAAATAAACTTACAGTTTACAAACTAACATAAGTTAGTTATTACAAGAAGAACAATCAACAAAAAAGTTGACATTTATGCTCTCAAACCATTCAATGTTAGCAAGAAAAGACTTATTCTAAATAATACCAAGTAGCCAATAGAGAAACTAAAAACTTGTACTTGTCAAGTAATGAATTCGAAACGGCTAATGCACTTGGCAAAGCAACAACTAGAAGATAAGTTAGTTATTACAAGAAGACCAATCTACAACAAAGTTCACATTTATGCTCTCAAACCATTCAATGTTAGAAAGAAAATACTTATTCCCAAAGTAGCCAGCAGAGACAAACTAAAAACTTGTACTTGTTAAGTAATGGATTCGAAACGGCTAATGCACTTGGCAAAGCTACAACTAGAAGACAAGAAAGAAGACTTAAATTGTACATGCATTAAATATAATGATTCAGCCACATCTTCAACAGGTATAATTCTTACCGTAAAAAAGGATGCATGAGTTAGAGGGAAGACAACTAGCTACTCAACAGCACATGAACAAGTCAAAACAACAATTTAAAAGTTCTCAAAATTCAAAGTTCAACCCTCAAGCTTCTTCATACTCACTGGAAACAGCTTATCTACAAGCATTAAGGGTCTGTTTCTTTGGGGATTGTGTGGGATTATCGAAATCTTGATTTTGAAATCTTAGGATTTTAAAATCCTAAATTCTTTTTGTATGTATGTTTGTTTCTAGATTGTCTAGGGTAGGATTATGTGCAAAGCTATCACATCAATATGTTGTAATATGGAGTATTAATATATTAGATAAAAAGATGTTAGTAATAATTCAATGATTTTTTTAATTCAATTTTTGTGTTTGGAAAATTTTTAAGTAGAGAGATAATTAAGTAGGATTATTGGAAAATGAAAAATAGATGAATAGTTGTAATAAAGTAGGATTTTCTAGGATTTCGGAATGCACCAATTTGCGACCCAAAGAAACGAAAATTTTAAAATCCAAATGCCAAATCCATCCTAGTGAATCCTAAAAGAAACATGCCCTAAAAGTTTAATGTTTAGAAGCTGTTTTTAAAGTTGAAGAAAATCATAACTTATCTCTAAGTGACGTTAAAAGGGCATTTCTTGTATGAATCTGAGATTCAACGTGAAATTTGAAGTTATATGTGAGCAAGTGATAGCAAGGAAATCTTCCTAGATAGATTAGATTAGTTAAGGAGAATACAAAATTGAGACTTATTCATAAATTTTCGTTAGGAAACTATATGTGTGTAAAGGCTGAACAAATTCTAGTGAAGTTCCTTCAAGAGAATGAATAAAGAGCACGGAAAAGGATTACCCCACCTTTGAACCACTATAAATTATTATGCATTTGTTATTACTGTTACATTCATCCACACACAAGTTTAGGTTGAAAATCATAAAAATAACATGACAAAAGACTTTAAGTTTCTCGAGCACTGTAAATAAGCATAAGTTGTTGTATGCAAACTTACTTTAAGTTGCAACAACTTTAAGCTCTAATGTAAGCCAATTTTTTTCTAGCCATCAATTATAAAAATTATATTTAAAATAAAATGAGAAAAAAAAAAGGCAAGAAATTTATTCACTGCTTCCCTCTAAACCTCTTCAATTTTGGACCGATTGTTACGAAAGTTGATATATAGATTTGATAATGTCAAACATCAAATGTAATAGGTTATAAAACCTTTGAGTTTCTCTAGGTAAAAGTTTAAAACATATTATCTTTTATGTAAGTAGAAAATGTCACACCATAAGACAAGTAGTGAACAAAGACTATGTAACACTCCGTTTTTCCATAACTACATAACTTACTTATGCATTTTAAATTCTTTTAAATTAACTATTTAAAAGTTCTTTGAAAATTATCACTAAGTTATTCAAATGATTTTATACTTTTTGTCTACCAATTGAAAGCAGTAATGACTTCTTGTACAATGTTCATATAGAGTCTTGCAGATAGGATTTGTGGAGACTCGCTCGCAAGTGACTCACTGGACACAGGAATAAGACACAAAAAATGGGATAGCTAAGCAATTTATTTTATGCGTGAATAGAGAGTAATTTATATTTGAAATTATTAGAAAGAAATGAGTTAGACGATGTTTTTATGTGAAATTTGCGTACACTTTGTTTTAAAAATAATTTCAAATCCTACTCTTTTTATTCTTAAAATCTTCAAAACATGCACTAGAACATGTCATATTGTCTTCGTATCATATCTGCATTATTAGCTGCCCAAAGATTCTTTGTTCTCTTCTCTCTGATGATTCTATTGCTCGTTTTCTTCTCCGTGTCTTTGTTTCTAGCACTTAAAACTAATGATCTGCCTTCGTTCCATGTTCTTCCTTTAATTGAAGTTGTCTAGGGCTCAAATCCCCTCAGGATTTCCTTTGGAATGAGAGGATAATATCTAATCACGAACAGGTACACAGTCCGTGTGCAAAGGCGCACGGTCCGTCCCTAATGTGAACCGCTTAGTCTGTGCTTGACTGGGCACTACCCGTGCAATTGGTGCCCCACAATTTTGTTTTTTTACTTTTTTCAACGCATAGTTGGTGCAATTGTTGACCAAAATCTGCCTATCATGTTTCTTTGTCTTTAAGCGTACGATCTGTGCTTCTCGTGAAGCAGTCCGTGCGACCTCAAATAGTATTTTCTTGTCAAAATTCAACAAACCTGTAACATGACAAAATATAACAAAACCACGATAGACTCATCACTTAGGTATATGCAATTCCCTAAAAATTATGCATAAAAACTCTCGAATTGTATATAAAACCTATGTTTATCAACCTACAAAAAAATCAAAGAAATACAACAGGATATAAAAAAACAAAATGCTTTACAAGTTGTAAGAATGGAGAATACAACAAGCCTACTAATTGGCTTCAACAAGAATGTAAAGAAGATGATCTACAACATAAAGTTAAACATACTTATAGTTTTAAAAAAACTAACAAAGTTCGTTATTGCAGGAAGACCAGTTTACAGCAGTGCCGACAACAACAAACATATCAAAAAGATAAATCAAATAAAGTAGTACGAGTGACTAAATTTGCAAATCGGTAAAAATCATACTAGGTTGGCTTATCAAAATTTAAGGTAAATTAGAGCAGAATACTCTGTCCACGTAAATGGGTTGTGCAACAGGGGTATGTTAGTTTTGAATTCCTATAGATATTTTATCATCATAAATCTCACTTATTCTATACAAAACTTGCTAAATGCATCAATTTTTTTTTGTCTTAATTAACCAGTACACGATGTCTCTTTTCTTGAAAAATCAATGTTATTATGTTATAAGAAAATGCACGATAATATTTTTGAAAATTATGAGTTACAATCCTTTTATTAATAAGTTGTGAATCTACCTAGTTTATTAAAATGTTTACAATATGTTAGAATGTTACGTAAATTAAGGATTTATATTGTTATAATAGATAACTTAATGGAAGTTTTTGCCTATATATAAGATAATATATAAATCCACCATTTCGATTTTTTATATATATGTTGTAATTGATATATTATATAATTAATGTTTCTACCTATAAATCACATTACAATATATATGTGTGTGTGTGCGCGCGTGTATAAACTAACTAACTATTGCGATATACTGTAGTTGTATCTTTAATTATATATAAATTATGTTAAAATAATTTTAATTTATTATCTTAATGGTAACATTTGGAGTATGATGTACAATGTAATATATAGTAACAAAAAGTAAATTGCTAATTAATATGTTTCTTTTTGGATTAATTTTATTAATATGAATAATTCTACATATTAAATAAATATGTTTAGTATTTGAATTGTAAGTTTACTAAGAATTGGCACAATTAATAAAACTAATATATGAAATAATTTGTTGGTGATAAAAATTTAAAAAAAAAAAACATTGTTTCTATAATTTGAATTGTAACATTCAAATAAGCATGTAAAAAAAAAATAAACATATTGTTTCTATAATTTGAATTGTAACATTCAAATAAGCATGTAAAAAATAAATAAACATATTGTTTCTATAATTTGAATTGTAACATTCAAATAAGCATGTAGAATTATTTTTATTTATCTTGTAATTGATGGTATAGTCTCTGTGTAGGTTGAATAATTTATTTAATTTTGTAATATAATAGCACATTGTTGCTATGATTAATATTGGCATACAACAATCATAATGAAATTTATTATAATAAATTAAATTAATTATTATAATATGATCAATATTTTATATGACTACACTCACTAATTAAACAACTTCAAATATAAAAATATATGATTTAAGAAACACAATGACTTAGATAATTATTATCATATTTTATATTAAGTTACAGTTAATTGTTTACATTTTAAGTAATAGGAATTGTAAATTGACAAAAAGAAATAAATGATTGAATTGCAGTGGTCAGACTCTGAATTAATGATTGACTAACAATTTTTTGAATACTTTGAATAAAAGATGTGAATTCGAATGTAAATTTATTTCTCTGAATATAAATTGGGACGTTTTTGGGTAATTACTCTAAATATATTTAATTTTTTTAACAAATTGACATGCAAACATAATAAATATTTATTACATACCATAAAGAATAAGTAAATATAAATTAATAATAATATAATGACGTGACATGTATATTATGACTTGGATTAATACTTTGGTTAAAATATCATTAAAACTTATGAAATTAAGGGGGGAGAGAGAGAGAGAGAAGTAAAAAAATAATGTTATTGAAGTTGTTCAAATTTAATTGATTTAATTTTGGCAGAAAACACACATACAAACTGAATTGGCATTTTTATTCGGTATCACACACTGGGCAATTGTCTCAGGTCCATGTTTCAATTTGCATAAATATGAGCAGTGCTTCAACATAGTTGCAGGATTAGGGTCGCACTTCAGCTCCGGGAGTACCTCACCATTGCACGTCCGACCATCCACAAGAAGTACTGGACTCTTCATCCATCCACCAACTACATCCAACCCAAAATAAAACAAACCATATATACATAAAAAAATATTTTTCCTCTTAGATACTGAGTGTTTAAATATATATACATATATACATATATTTCAATAATATAGGATTTATTATTTATTTATTTTGTAAGAAAACAAAATTGAAGATAAGCAAATATGAGAAACATGAGAATGCTAAATTGTAAGATCTTTCAAAATGTTAGGTAGATTAAAAAAAAAAAAAAAAAAAAAAACCATACCTAATAAGAGAGCGTAGAGGAATATCATGTACACTGGAAATTTAGACATTCTTGGAGATAGATTGTTTTATGTGTAAAGAAAGTAGAAGTGAATAGACGATAATTATAGTGGTTATTTGTGAGCATTTTATAGAGAAGTATAAGTGAATGCTATTTAAAGATATTGTAAACTCTATGTAATAGAAATTTTTGTTTAGAGATTCTAAAAATCGAAAATGTCTAAAGTAATTAATTGGTATCTATGTAATAGATTTTCTTTAGGATATTCAAGTATGAGTATTACTGCCATCCATGGGAAGTGGAAAACCTATAAATTAGCTAATGAATTAATATCCCAAACTTTTAAAATGGCGAATATGCCTCTAATTATTTCATCATTTTAACTTTTCTCGTTGTATTAAAAATATATTTATTTATAACAATAAATTAAATAATCAATTGAATAATTTTGTTTCTTTAAAAAAATAAAGAATTATAAATAATGTAATTAAAAATTCATAAAAAACGCTTCAATTTATTTTTATTTATGGCCCAAATTAATACAAATAATTAAACCCACAATGAAAACTCAAATAAAAACTCAATAAGCAACCAACAAAAAATAGCTTGTTTTGAATTTATATTTCATTTAAATATATTCAAACTAAATATCAAAGTACAAATTGTGAAAAAGAGGATATAGTTGATATATTACATGTCAAAATGAATTAGAAACGATTAATTTATTTGTATTTTAAAATCATAAATTTATTTTTTCTTTTTTAAGTATGAAAAAATAAGAAAAACACAACAAATCATTAGATTTTCCCTTCCCTTATGCCCCATCGTGCAACAAGGGTCTAATCTTTGGGCGCATGATGTTCCACTTTTTTTTTTTTTTTTTTTTTTTTTTTTTTTTTTTAAAGAAGATTGACAGTATTATCTCCAAATTTAAAAATTAAAAAATTGGGAGATTTAACTATTTAAGTTTTGGTGTGTTATTACATTAGTAAAGATAAAGACATAAACTTATTTATAGAATATAATTAAGATTAAAAATAATAGATTTATTATTATATAAAAATATTTTTTTAACTTAAATCCAGCAAAATAAACCTCCATGATAAATACACAAATATACCTAACTATTCAACCATAAAACAATTTTATTTTTCAAATCTCATATTTGATTTTAAATATACAATATGTATGTCAAAATTAATATCATGAAAAGAGAAATAATTTGATATATTATATACCAAAAAATATAACAAACAAAAATTTAATTATATTTTAAAATAAAAAAATCAAAATAAAAGAAAAAGATAAAATATGAACCAATCATGCACAAACTACTAGGGTGAGAAATTTATCAAATTATCATCTTAATTTTCGTTTTTACCAGATTTTTATCCATGGTTTGCGTGATTATATATTAGATTTATTTGAATTTTCATTTTTTTTAGTTGGATGATTAGGTTTTGTGTTGAATCTACAAGAAGAACTTCGGCAGGCAAATGCCGACCGTCATTCTCGGCATCATTCAGAGCAAGGAATAAGCCATGACACATTTTCATCATCTTCATTTCAATACAATGTTTTGGAGTTGTTACCAGAGCTCGATGATCATTACTTCTCTCTGCAAATAATAGATTTTTTGAAGTGTTTTTCAGCGTGTAGACGATCAGAAGCTGAATCTTCTAGAATGATTGGGGTCACGTTTTCATCATCTTCATTTCAATACAATGTTTTGGAGTTGTTACCAGAGCTCGATGATCATTACTTCTCTTTGCAAATAATAGATTTTTTGAAGTGTTTTTCAGCGTGTAGACGATCAGAAGCTGAATCTTCTAGAATGATTGGGGTCGGCTAACTTCAATTGGGCCACACTCCCGAGGCTAAACCCGAATGGGCCCGAATTTGTTCAAGCCCAACAAAGCATGAATCAGCAGCCTAACTCAACGACTGATTGTTTTGATGACTGTATTATATTAAAAAATTATTTATATTACACATCTGAACATACATCATCAAATTCAGGCTCCATGTTTGCAAGTGGAGTCCAAAACTAACCTGTATATACCTAATTGAAAAAATTATTAAGGACGTGCATTTTTATATTATGTTTTAAAAGGTAGTGTTGTGATTGATAATTAACTAAATGATCATGCATTATTATGCAATTACCCCAATTTTATTTTAGTAAGGTATGTATGTTGTTTTGGAAACACATCGACCATTAGATTTCTTCTGTGAGAATATGCAAGTCATGAGTGGAATGGACCATTTACTGCGAATTCTCCAAGGACCATATAATTTGTTGTTCTAGAAAATGATAATGCATTATAACATAATAAAAAATTAAATTGCATAATACTTATATAAATATAATTGACATAAATATTTATTATATAATTTTTCTTAATAATAATATAATTTTATCATATATTATTATGATAAAATATATTATGTCTCGTGCATTGCACATACAATCATCTAATTTGTATAAAAAAAAAATCTAGGGTTGTGTGTAAGCAATATTACACCATTTGTGGATCGCGTATTTCTAAATGTCGGGTGGATAGGTTTGAGAAATTTTGTCTGCACGTTCTATTTTTTAACTAAAATTTAAAAAGAAATTTATTTTAAATATACATTTAATGTATGATATATTAAATTAATTATATTTTTACATATTAGGTTATTTATAAATTTGATATTATATTATGGAAAATAAAATTTTATTAATAGAATAAAATTATATTATGTTCCATATATGAAACGGAGGAACATCTAATTGGATATAAAAAAATTACAGGTGCCTGTCCAATACCACAACATAGAACAATCTAATTAACCGAAGCCCAAAAGATGACCACTTTCAACATCGAGGGGAAAAGAAATTCATGTGCCATCCCCCGCTTACAAGCAGATGATACCAAAAAATCAAGGACACATGTTTTTCAAAGAAAGCAATTGGCTTGATAGGCTTGCTTTGCAATACACTAAATGCCTTACTATGTAGGTAATATTTGTCTCCACTATATGTGGCATATCTCAAAATTAAAAGTTATTAAACATTAACTTTTTCAAGATGTTCTAGATATCACGGTCACTGAAAATACAAGCACTACTTATATGGTAGCATGAAACGACTCATGTTTTTCTGTCTTGAATCAAATTGTCATATATAAAAGTAGTATTTTTGTGAACCCTAGAGGTGTGCAAAACTCATTCGAAATTGAAAATCGATTCAGTTCGGTTTGGGTCGGTTATATATATTTAAGCTATTCAGATATGTTATAATATTAGAAAGCAAATTAAATATCGATTCGGTTTGATTTTTTTAAAAAAGAAATCAGTCGGTCGAACTGAACCAAATATCTATAAATTTATATATTTTAAAAAATTATTTTTACTCTATTCTAATTCACACGGGGCACCCATTCTCTGTTTCTCTCTACCATTGCTCTCCCTTCGCTGCCCCCACTGCCCACCCCCACCACTCTCTTTCATTGCCCTCTCGCAATTGCGGCGCTATTCCCGTTGTTCTACCACTCTCATTTTTTCTCTAATCGCGGCTCGTCGCCTTGCCCAATACTGCCCTTCGGCCCCTTCCACTGCTAATTCCTCTCAACTGCTATTCGGCCGCTGCTGTCCAATCTTCTTTGAGTCTGGACATCCGTCGTTCGTCCTCCTTCAGAGTAAGTTAGCTTTGACCCTGTTGTCCTTTTATTGGTTTTATTTTAATTTATGTCATTGTACTTTTATCTAGATAATTTTACAATGATTCAGATTGACCTAAATTTTATAAGTATGAAGTATGTATGTAATATGAATTTATGAATCTCAATCAAATTGGAGGTGGTATCATGGTGATGGTGGTGGCAGCACGATTGCTGGTAACAATAGATGGTCCTTGCCAATATTTGCTTAATATATACATGTTTTATTGGCCTTTGTTGGAAATAGGAAATTGAGTTAACTATAAGATGGCAAACAACAAGCTTGGATTGCTGTTGTGTTCTCAAAACAAAAGTTTTTTAGTTGCCCTTATAATCCTGGTAAAACTATTATACTATATTGTAAATTAGGATAAGAATTAGAAAGACAAGTATGGGTATATAAATAGTTTCAACTTTCAATTTATGTATTAATATTTCATTTTCACTAATACATATGAGGACCTATTTATTTTTATTTTTTTCTTTTTCTGAATCACAATTAAATGAACCAAAAAAAAAAAAAAACACTTGATAATACTTAAAAGTATGAACTCACATTTATAAAAATTTACTATTGAACTTACATATTGACTCTTTCTATTAGTGATGCATTATCCCTTTTTTTTAAGGTTAATAACTATGTCACAACCACATGAAGATACCGTTGAGGAAGTAGTTGCACACTCAATGTCTCATCCACTAGAATTACGATATAAAATGGAAAATAGTGTAGCAGCGAGTTCAACTTCCAAAGCATAGACAGAGAAAGTTCAAGCAATCTCCTGTAGAGAAAAAGGCTATGGAAAAGAGGTCCACCGCTTGGTATCACTTTACCCCTTTTGTAGACGAAGTTGATGGTAGAAAGAAAGCAAAGTGCAACCATTGTGGTAATATTTATGTATGTGATTCCAAAAGAAATGCTACTTCTAACTTAAGAACTCACATGAGTAGTTGCGAAAAACATTCTCGTAGCATAGACACAAAACAAACACAACTTTCTTTACAACCAATAGGGTATATGGTGGGTAGTCTTAGTAACTGAAAGTTTGATCAATTATATGTTAGATCAAAATTAATTTATATGATAATTGATAATGAACTTTCGTTCAAGGTTGTGGTGGGAGATGGGTTTATTACTTTATGGCTGTTGCACAACCTTTGTTTCAAATACCATCTTGTTGGTCTATTTCACAAGATTGTTGTCAATTGTTCTTAGATGAGAAGAAAAGATTGCAAGATTTGTTTTAAAAAACTGGTCAAAGTATTTATCATAATAGATACTTGAACTTCATTACAAAGGATCAACTATATGTGTATCACTGCACATTATGTTGATTAAGATTGCAAGGTAAATTAAAAATTTCTCAAAATTTTCTCTACTGATAGTTATAGAGGTGAGGATCTGGGAAGTGAAATAGATGGTTGTTTGTGTGATTGGGGAATTACAAGGGTGTTTACTGTTACTGTTGATAATGCTAGCTCAAATGACACTTGTACTGCTTATTTGAAATCGAACTTAACAGTTCGAGAGTGTGTTATGGAAAAGGTAAAATACCTTCATATAAGGTGCATTGCCTACATTATTAACTTAGTAGTTCAGGATAGGTTAAAGGAGATTAATCCATTAATACCCGAGGTGTGGGAAGCAGTGAGATGGGTAAGACAATCTCCATCTAGGTTGGAAAAGTTTAGGGAATGTTGCGAGGATGAAAATATAGATAGTAAGAGATTTTTGGGCTTAGATGTTGTCACACGGTGGAACTCTACCCATTTGATGTTAAATGTTGCACAAAAATTTGAAAGTGTTTTTGAGAGGTTTGACATTAAAGATCCGTACTTTAAGAATGAACTTAGTGATGGGGTGCCAATAATTGTAGGTTGGGAAAATGTAACGAGAATGGTTGCTATCTTATCAATTTTCTATGAACTTACAATGAGGATCTTAGGTTCATTGTATCTCACCTCAAATGAATTATATCATGAGATTAGTATAGTTAATTCTTTCATAAAGGAGTAGATAGAAAGTGAGGATGAAAATATGAAAGCAATGGATGAAAGAATGAAATAAGACAAATATTGAGGGTAATAGCATAAAATAAATCATTCATTAGTTGATTTATTCTTTATATAGTTAGGCAACATTCTATTCCTTTAGTATATATTGTATGATGTACTTAAAGATTAAGAATGATCAAAAATGTTATTTGCATTAACATGGTATTAGCCTAAAGGAACTGGAACCCTACAAATTTTCCAACTTCCTCACCCTTTCCTCTTTACGGCAATTTCCATCCCCTCTCTATCACACTTTCTTTTCTATCATGGCTCTATCAAGATTTTCTTCTTTCTCCATGAAGGCAGACACCCTCCCTATTCTACCTTAATCCATATGCTTACAATTAAGCTCTCCTCATCTAATTATCTTCTATGGCGAAGCTTGGTCTATCCTCTTCTGATTGGTAAGGGCTTGGTGAATCTCATTAACGGATCTTGATCTGCTCCACCGTCTATAGTTGAAATGGATGGTAAAAAGTGCCCAGTCTGGACCACCAGTCATGGCTCGTCGATGACCAAGGCCCGTGAGTCTTCTTTACTCTTCTCTGTTTGAAGAAGCTATGTTTATTGTTGTCGGATGCAAAACTACTCATTCTGTTTGGCTCGCTCTGGAGAATCAATACAATCATCTATTCAAGGCTCATGAATATCAACTCAAATGACTACTTCAATATCAAGAAAGGAGATCATTCTATTACAGAATTTGGGTGTGAACTCAAATTTGTGTGCGATCAATTATCTGCTATTGGATGCATCATCGACGACTGACAAAATTCATCTCTATCTGAAAGGTCTTGGGTTGGCCTATGCAATTTTTTCAGCGATGCAAATGGCCATGACACCTTTACCATCATTTACTGGTCTTCTTAATAATGTTAAGACTTGGGACCAATTTCAGTAGGGCCTTGAATCGAGTCCCTCACAGCGGGCTTTTGCTGCCTCCACTACCACCAGGTTATCACCGTCTTGTAAGTTTACTAAGATTTGGCACAATTAATAAAACTAATATATGAAATAATTTGTTGGTGATAAAAATTAAAAAAAAAAAATTTAGACATATTGTTTCTATAATTAGAATTGTAACATTCAGATAAACATGTAGAATTATTTTTCTTTATCTTGTAATTGATGGTAAAGTCCTTGTGTAGGTTGAATCATTTATTGAATTATGTAATATAAAAGCACATTGTTAATATGGTTAATATTGGCATACAACAAACATAATGGAATTTATTATAATAAATTGAATTAATTATTATAATTTGATCAACATTTTATATGACTACAATCACTAATTAAACCACACCAAATACAAAAACATATATATGAATTTTAAGAAACACAATGACTTGGAACATTATTATCATATGACTACTTATATTGAGTTACAGTTAATTATTTAACGTTTAAGTAATATTAATTGTAAATTGACAATAAGACATAGATGGCTAACTTGCCTTGATTAGCTAATTTAGAGGTTATTGATTGTCAAACTCTTGAATACTTTGAATAAAAGATGTGAATTTGAAATTTGTGAATTTATTTCCCTGAATATAAATTTGGACATTTTTGTTTTGGTAATTACTCTAAATATATTTTATTTTTTGGACAAATTGACATGCAAACATAATAAATATTTATTTCATTAATAAATTTTGAAAATCTTTCCACAACCTTATATATAACATATATAAATATGGACATGTTCCATTAGAAATAAATAACATACCATTAAAATTATTTAATATAATATACATGACATAATTTTATGACTTGGCTTAAATCATTACTCTCAATTGAAAAATTAAATTATTGTATGATATAAAGGGTAAATGTGAATAATATAAAAAATGTGTAAATTGTATTCTTAACTTTAAAAGATTATTAAAAGAATTATTGAATAATAAAAATAATTGAGAAATTGTTTTAAATCTTTCATGGGAAATGCAAGTTTCCAAAAAACATATATATATATATATGTATATATATATATATATAATTTTTTTATTATTTATTTATGTATTTAAATTTTGTGTTTATTTCAGTTTTATTTCACGCTTTTAAATTTTTCATATTTTCATTTTGCATTATAATTTTCTATTAGTTATATCTTTAGTATTTATCAATCATCCTCGCTGATCCTTGGGGCTACCCTTGGTATCAGAGCTAGTGATGGGTATATATATATATCTATATATATATATCAATCAAAACTATATTGAAGTTGACAAGCAGAATCCATTCAGAATATTTGATCTTCAATTACTAAGATTAGGAAAAATTTTCGTGATCTTCTTTATTTCATGAAATAATAAGGAAGAATTTTAAGAATGAATTCAATTCGTCATAAATTACATCCCATAAAGAATATGTAAATATAAATTAATAATAATATAATGACATGACATGTATATTATGACTTGAATTAATACTTTGGTTAAAATATCATCAAAGCTTATGCAATTAAGGGGGGGGGGGGAGAGAAAAAAAATGTTATTAAAGTTGTCCAAATTTAATTGATTTACTTTTGGCAGAAAACACACATACAAACGAGATTAGCATTTTTCTTGGGTAGGACACACTGGGCAGTTGTCTCAGGTCCATGTTTCAATTTGCATAAATATGAGCAATGCTTCAATCTAGTTGCAGGATCAGGGTCGCACTTCAGTTCTCGGAGTACCTCACCATTGCACGGCCGACCATCCACAAAAAGTACTGGACTCTTCATCCATCCGCCAACTACAAACAACCCAAAATAAAACAACTCATATATACATAAAAAATTATTTTTCCTCTTAGATGCTGAGTGTTTAAATATACACACACACATATACATATTAATAATATAGGGTTTATTATTTATTTATTTTGTAAGAAAATAAAATTAAAGATAAGTGAATTTGAGAAACAAGAGAATGAAGAATTGATATGATCTTTCAAAATGTTAGTTAGATTCGAAAAAAACAAAACAAAAAACAAAAAATCATACCTGATAAGAGAGCGTAGAGGAAGAACATGTACACTGGAAATTTAGACATTCTTGAAGATAGATTGTTTTATGCGTCAGGAAAGTAGAAGAGAACAGACGATAATTATAGTGGTTGTATGTAAGCATTTTATAGAGAAGTATAAGTGAATGGTACTTAAAGATATTGTAAACTATATGTAAAAGAAATCTTTGTTTAGAGATTCTAAAAATCGAAAATGTCTAAAGTAATTAATTGGTATCTATGTAATAGATTTTCATTAGGATATTCAAGTGTGAGTATTACGGCCATCCATGGGAAGTGGAAAACCTATAAATTAGCTAATGAATTAATATCCCAAACTTTTAAAACGGCCAATATGCCTCTAATTACTTCATCAATTTAAACTTTCTTGTCGTATTAAAAATATATTTAGTTATAAAATAAATTAAATAATCAATTAAATAAATTTGTTTCTTTCAAAATAAAATTATAAATAATGCAATAAAAAATCATAAAAAATGCTTTAATTTATTTTTATATATAACCCAAATCCAATACAAAATATTTCGCCCACAATGAAAACTCAAATCTAAACTCAATAAGCAACCAACAAACACTCCCACAATGAAAATTCAAATCTAAGCTCAATAAGCAACCAACAAACAATAGCTTATTTTGAATTTAATATTTCACTTAAATATTCAAATTAGATATCAAAGTATGGATTGTGAAAAAAAGAATAAAATTGATATATTATACGTCAAAATAAATTAGAAATGAAAATTTTATATGTATTTTAAAATTATAAAAAAGTTAAGTACGAAAAACAATAAAAACACAACAAATCATTAGATTTTCTCATCTCTTATGCCCCACGAGCAACAAGGGTCTAACCAACGGACACACAATATTCCACTTTTTTGTTTTTATTTTTTTAAAAATAAAATTGCCACTAATATCTCCCAATTAAAAAAAAAAATTGAAAATAGGGAGATTTAACTGTGTAAAGTTTTTGTGTGTTGTTACATTAGTAAAGATAAAGAGACAAATTTATTTATGGAGTATAATTAAGATTAAAACTAATAAATTTATTATTATATAAAAATATTTATTTAATTTTTTTATTTGTAACATGGAAAAATCTAGTTAATCAAAGCTCGAAAGATGACCACTTTCAACATCGAGAGGAAAATAAATTCCTATGGCATCTTCCACTTACATGCACATTATATCAAAAAATCAAGGATAGGTGTTTTCCAAAGAAAGCAATTAGCTTGATAGGCTTGCGGTCGCAAGAAATGTTGTGTTACCATTTGCACTCCACCAAATGCCTTACTATATGGGTAATATTTGTACTCCACCATATGTGGCACATCATAAAAATAAAATAAAAGATATTAACTAGTACTTTTTTCGAGATGACCTAGATATCACATATTCATTGAAATACAAAAACTACTTATATGGTACCATAAAATGACTCATGTTTTTCTACCCTGAAATCAAATTATCATACATAAAAGTAGTATTTTTCTACTTAACTAGCTTTCAAGGACAAAAAACAAAAAAATAAAGGAAAAATTTGTTGTATGTTGTAAGGGTGGTTGCAATGGGAGCTTTTGTGAACCCACTAGACCCAAAAAGTGAGTTTTAACGTTATTAGACCATCAACAATGGTGCATTTAACCAGCATTTAAAGGTTGGATAAATGTCCAATGATATTTGAAACCATTGGACTCAAAATATTAAAAGGAGAGAGGAAGAAAAAATTCATAAATTTGGAGGAGGTTGGATGGTGAGCCAACCTTACTTTTGTTGGTGTATCATAATTTTTTTTAATAGTCGTTTTTTTTTGCTGCTACTACTGTGACACCCCACCCTTATAACCCACAAAACATAGGTTACTTCTAACCTGGTTAAATCTGTAGGTTTTTTTTTTCTTATTCACATGTAACCTATTTACGAGATATAATTTATCTCCTACACAACGGCTCATTCAAACCCAAGCAAAACCCACAATAGATACAAACGTATTCACCACAACCACACCAATATTTACATGCCCAAACATTGATTAATATTATACAAGCCCAAATTGAATAACAAAAATAGAACCCCAAAAGCATATTATGCCCATGATTTAGCCCCAAAGGTCGTCATCCATGTACACCGATCCCAAAAGCTCGTTGAAGAACGAACAGCATGCCCGGGAAGACGTAAGCTTACACATCATCAACATGCTCACCTACAATGCACAAACTAGGTGAGCTACAGCCTAGTAAGCAGAAATCATGCATGTAGGATAAATTAAAATGCTTATAGAAACTTTAAACGAGATGTGAAATGCATTCTACTGAAACCTTAACCAATGTTTTGGAATATTTTATCTTTCTAGGGCCCGTGACTCACCTACCGTACATCGGAAAGAGCTAGCTCAATAAATAACCATAATCATAGAATCTATCCATGTCTCACATGCCACTGGCCCAACAAATCGAGTCTATCCATGTCTCACATTCCATCGACTCAATATACAATAAAGCCTATCCATGTCTCACATGCCACCGGCTTCGGTACACTAGTAGTGGACAACATTATATTTTTGTTTATTTTATCATATAGTGCATGAAGGTGGGCTATGTACAATTTATGCATGCACATGCCCATGCTCTTGAATATTATATTTATACAATACCAAATCAATCATTCACACCACGAAATTCACATCTATCAATATCAAGAGGCACAAGTCATACATATTCCATAAAATAATATTCATATCTATCAATATCAAGAGGCACAAGTCACACATATTCCATAAGATAATATTCATATCTATCAATATCAAGAGGCACAAGTCACACATATTCCATAAGATAATATTCATATCTATCAATATCAAGAGGCACAAGTCAAAAATATTCCATAAGATAATATTCATATCTATCAATATCAAGAGGTACAAGTCACAAATATTTCATCACACTTAATTATATGTATAAACACACACACACACCCCTAATTAGGATTAGTATTATCTTATTATTATTTATGTACCTACACTAATTATATATATATATAGACACATACACACACCATAGATGGATTATTATTATTATTATTATTATTATTATTATTATTATTATTATCATCATCATTATCATTATCATTATTATTATCATTATCATTATCATTATTATTATTATTATTATTATTATCATCATCATTATTATTGTTATTGCAAGCTCGCCACGTGTAATCATATTTTATTAGAACTTGACACCTTATCTCTTTCTTGACATTTGGCCTATAGGGTTCCAACCTATAATGCAAACCCTACAAAATTTAACAGCAATATACCAAACATAATTAAATACGAGTTGCGATACCAATAAAATGCAATTTAAATAGCAAATAAAATTATGAAATGAATGCAATGCATGAACTATATTGGCCAGTGAGTAGTAAGAGGCTTGGGGTATCACATTCTCCCCACCTTATAAAAACTTTCGTCCTCAAAATTTACTTAGTTGAAGAGTTCTGGGTATTTCGACTTCATTTCATATTTTCTTTCCCAAGTAGCTTCTCCTATCGATTGGTTTCTCCATAGGACTTTGACTAATGAAATTTCCTTATTTCTCAGTTGCTGCACTTCTCGTAATAAAATTTTCACAGGCATTTCTTTATAGCTTAAGTTTGTTTTTAACTCTGCGAGCTCATTGTTCAGAATATGAGATGGATTCGCTACATATTTTCTCAACACATACACATGGAACACATTGTGTATTTGAGTCATTGATCTAAGCAGGTTAAGTCTGTAGGCAACATCACCAATTCTCTCAATGATAGGAAATTGACCAATATACCTCGAACTGAGCTTTCCTTTCTTACCAAACCGCATTATTCCTTTCATAGGAGAAACTTTCAAAAACACATGATCTCCTACTGCAAATTCCAATGTTCTCCTTCTTTTATTTACATAACTTTTCTGTCGACTCTGAGCAGTTTTCATTCTCTCTCGAATCTGTGCTACAGCTTCTGACATTTCTATGATCATATCTGGACCCAAAAACTTTCGTTCACAAACCTCATCCCAATGTACAGGTGATTGACATTTTCTACCATATAGTGCTTCATATTTAGTCATTCCAATAGTGGACTGATAGCTATTGTTATAAGAAAACTCTATCAAAGGCAAAAACTTGCTCCATTGTCCCTGAAAATCTAACACAGAAGCTTTGAGCATATCCTCCAATGTTTGTATTATCCACTTTGACTGCCCATTTGACTAAGGGTGATATGCAGTACTGAAGGATAACCGTGTCCTTAATGCCTTGTGTTGACTCTTCCAGAAGGTAGAAAGAAACCTTGAATGCCTATTAGAAAAAATAGATAGTGGAACTCCATGAAGTCTGACTATCTCTTATAATATAGTTGAGCATATCGATCCATTGAATAAGTAGAACAAATAGTAAGAAAATGAGCAGTTTTGTAAGTCGTCGATCCACAGTGACCCAGATAACATCATGACCTTTGACTGTTTTTAGTAATCCTACAACAAAATCCATAGCAATGTTCTCCCATTTCCATTCTGAAATCAGTAAGGGCTGCAAGGTTCCTGCTGGCCTTTGATGTTCTGCCTTTACCTATTGACATGTCAAACATTGTTCCACATACTGAGCAACATCTCTCTTCATACTTGGCCACCAATAATGCAATTTCAAGTCTCTGTACATTTTAGTAGCTCCTAGTTGTACTGAATAAGGTGTCGAGTGTGCGTCTGCCATGATATTTTCACGTAAATTATCCACATTAGGTACACATAATCTATTTCAAAATCGAAGGACCCCTTCTTTTGATGTTCAAAAATTTGATGCTTTTTCGGAAGCAGCTTCTTCCTTTAGTTTAGCCAAATATTCATCTGTAAGTTATCCCTGCTCAATTTGATCAAGTAAAGTAGGTTGAAGAGTTAAAGCTGCTAATTTTGCTTCCATTGATCCATGCATTACAACTTCGATGTTCATTTTTTGCAGTTCTAGCAACTCCTGCCATCATAGTAGTGTTATGAGTTGACTTTCTGGTTAATGCATCTGCTACAATATTTGCTTTACCAAGGTGATAGTTGATAACACAATCATAATCTTTCACTAGTTCCAACCATCTTCGTTGCCGCATGTTCAACTCTTTTTGTGTGAAGAAATACTTTAAGCTTTTATGATCAGTATAGATCTCGCATCATTCTCCGTATAGATAATATCTCCAAATTTTAAGTGCAAATACAACTGTAGCTAGCTCTAAATCATGAGTAAGGTAATTCTTTTCATATTCCTTCTGCTGTCTAGATGCATACGCGATTACCTTTCCATTCTGCATTAATACACATCCCAAACCATTCTTCGAAGCATCACTGTAAACCACAAAACCTTTATTACCTGATGGAATTGCAAGGATGGGTGCTGAAGTCAACCTCCTCTTTAGTTCTTGAAAACTTTGCTCACATGCTTCTATCCATCAGAAGGTTACATTCTTTCTAGTCAACTGTGTCAGTGGAGATGCAATTTTTGAAAATCCTTCTACAAATCTGCGATAATACCCGGCTAGACCCAGAAAGCTACGTATCTCGGAAGGAGTAGTAGACTGTGGCCAATTGTTGATTGTTTCAACTTTACTTGGGTCAACTCAAATTCCTTCTCGTGACACAACATGTCCAAAAAATACTACTCGATCTATCTAGAATTTGTATTTCTTGAACTTAGCATACAATTGTTTCTCTTTCAAAATTTCTAACACTTTTCTCAAGTGGGTAGCATGCTCTTCTTTTGTCTTTGAATAGATCAGGATATCATCAATAAACACAATAACAAACTTATCCAGGAGATCTTTAAATACTCGATTCATTAGATCTATAAAGGCAGTTAGAGCATTTGTTAAACCAAATGACATTACTAGAAACTCATAATGTTCATACCTGGTATTGAATGCTGTCTTTGGAATGTCTCCCTTTTTAATTTCAGTTGATGATAACCCAATCGCAAATCAATCTTTGAAAATATTACTGCACTCTGAAGCTGGTCAAGTAGATCATCGATTCTAGGCAAAGGATATTTGTTCTTGATTGTAACTTTGTTTAGTTTTCTATAATCTATACACATTCTCATACTGCCATTCTTCTTCCGAACAAACAGAATCGGTGCACCCCAAGGTGAAAAGCTGGGTCTGATAAAACCTTTTTGTAGTAAATCCTGCAGTTGTATCTTCAATTCTTTCAATTCAGTTGGTGTCATTCGATAAGGGGACTTTGATATTGGGGTGGTCCTTGGGTGTATATCAATTATAAATTCTATTTCTCGATCAGGTGGTAAGCCTGGAAGATTATCTGGAAATACTTCAGGATATTCTTTAACAATCGGGACTTCATCCACAGATAGACAATGTTGTTCTTCAGCAGTGACAACACTTATCAAATAGCCCTCACAACCACTTTCTAACAATCATTGTGCTCTAACTGCAGATATCAGTGGGAATCTGAAGTTCTTCTTTACTCCAACAAAGATAAAAGGTTCCTCCCAGGTGGCTAAAATGTAATTATCCTTTTCTGACAGTTTATGGATGCATAATATATTGATAATCAGTCCATCCCCAAAATTACATCATAATCATTCATGTCAAGTACAATTAAATTAGCATAAAGTTCTCTACCATCAATCGGGATAACACATGCTCGTAATATTTGATTTGTTTGTTTCGACTCTCCAGAGTGAATCACTACATTGTAATCATTCTCTGCTATATCAGGTTCCCTACCTAGCCTTCTCACATACTCAGTGGATGCAAATGAATGCGTAGCTCCAGAATCAAATAATACGAATGCTGAAGTACCAAATATAGAAAATTTACCTGTTACTACAGATGGGTTTGACTCAGCATCTTCTTTGGTCATGGTGAAGACTCTAGTTGGACTCTCTCTTGTGTCATGGGGCTTGGTTTGTTTGGGCACGTAGTAGAGATATATCCTGGTTGTCCACATGAATAGCAAGTTATGGTACCCATAAGATAGACACCACTGCGTTGTTTCCCACATTTAGAGCAAAGGGGTAAAGGTCCTGGTGATTTACCCTGAATAGTTTTCAGAAGCTTGCTTGAATCTCCTTGTTCCTGCCCCTGTCCCTGTCTAAAATGGAAACTAGTTCTTGGGCTTTGAAATTGTTGTGGCCTCTTTCTTCATTTCCTACCCAATGCTGTCCCTGTCTTTGTGTGAACTGACTTCGAATTTCCTGTGCCTGACGTATCCTCTGTTCAGCTTGCTCTGCTACTAAGGTCCTCTCAGCAACCTGTGAGTAAGTAACTCCTTGCATACCAGCCATACAAACATCCCTATAAAGTTCTGGTCTCAGCCCTTCAACAAATCTTTCCACTTTCAGTGTATGTGTTCTAACCATGTGCTCAGTAAACACTGACAATTGCTCAAATTTGGAGATGAAGTCCGTAACTATCATAGGCTCTTGTCTTAACTGTATAAATTCATTCATTTTCATCGCACGGATTGGAGCAGTAAAATATTTGTTTCTAAAAAGTTCTTTAAACCTGTTCCAAGTCATAGTGGCTACATTTTCGATAGCCTTCATTGTGTTCCACCAGTATCCTGCACTCCCCCGTAACATAAAAGACTCACACATTTCCTTTCCCTCGTCTAGTACTCTGTTGTACAAAAATATGGTTTTTTATGGTTCTCAGCCAATCCTCTACAGCTGTGGGATCCATTGCATTTTCAAATGTTGGCGGGTTGAGCTTTTTGAACCTTTCCTCAATCAGCTCCATTTGTTCTACCCAAGGTTGTGGCTGGTTCATCTCAGTTCTTTGCTGTCCACCAACATTTCTTTGTTCGATTAGCTATTGAATTTATTGTAACTGCCATTCCACTAATCCTGTCAATCTTTTGATAAGTGCATTACGATCAATTCCTGCAGCTTGTGCATTTTGTTCTGGAGTTTTGTTTTCCCCGTTACAGTCACCTCTGGTTCTCAACATTGTATCACCGACTGTACTCGATCCTTGATCACAGGCTAATATAACTCATGAAATATATATAATGCATAACAAAGATAAATAAAACTTACCAGCATGATTATTATGCTCCACTAGTTTGAGCTCGTGTACATTGACAGTCTACAGGACATAAACCTGGCTTTGATACCACTTTGTGACACCCCACCCTTATAACCCACAAAACATAGGTTACTTCTAACCTGGTTAAACCTGTATATTTTTTTATTCAGTTGTAACCTATTTACAAGATATAATTTATCTCCTACACAACGGCTCATTCAAACCCAAGAAAAACCCACAATAGATACAAACGTATTCACCACAACCACACCAATATTTAAATGCCAAAAATTGATTAATATTATACAAGCCCAAACTGAATAACAAAAATAGAACCCCCAAAACATAGTATACCCATGATTTAGCCCCAAAGGTCGTCATCTATGTACATCGATCCCAAAAGCTTGTTGAAGCACGAATAGCATGCCCGGTAAGCCGTAACCTTACACATCATCAACATGCTCACCTACAATGCACAAACTAGGTGAGCTACAGCCCCGTAAGCAGAAATCTTGCATGTAGGATAAATTAAAATGCTTATAGAAACTTTAAACGAGATGTGAAATGCATTCTACTGAAACCCTAACCAATGTTTTGGAATATTTTATCTTTATAGGGCTCGTGACCCACCTACTGTGCGCCGGAAAGAGCTAGCTCAATAAATAACCATAATCATAGAGTCTATCCATGTCTCACATGCCACCGGACCCCAAATCGAGCCTATCCATGTCTCACATGCCACCGACTCAATATATCATAAAGCCTATCCATGTCTCACTTGCCACCAGCCTAACAAATCAAGTCTATCCATGTCTCACATGCCACCGGCCTCTGTACACTAGTAGTGGTCAACATTACATTTTCGTTTCTTTTATCATATAGTGCATGAAGGCGGACTATGTACAATTTATGCATGCACATGCTCATACTCGTGAATATTATATTTATACAATACCAAATCAATCATTCACACCATGAAATTCACATCTATCAATATCAAGAGGCACAAGTCACACATATTCCATAAAATAATATTCATATCTATCAATATCAAGAGGCACAAGTCACAAATATTCCGTAAGATAATATTCATATCTATCAATATCAAGAGGCACAAGTCACAAATATTCCATAAAATAATATTCATATCTATCAATATCAAGAGGTACAAATCACAAATATTCCATAAAATAACACAAACAAGTACTATGTCTATGCATTGTAGGTGCAAATGGATTTCTACTTACCTCTTTTCCGATAATATATATCCGAGATCCCCTACACGTATGGTTAAGCTAGTAATTTTTCCAGAACCGAAGGCTTGCACTCTCTCTCTCTCTCTCTCTCTTTTCTTCTTCTTCGCTGGACTCTCCACATCCACAAATTAACCCCCTGCCCATTTCCCTTTTATTTTTCTTCGTTATGAGGTCACCGCCTCACTAATTATATATATATATATATGCGCACACAACGCACACACTTAATTATATGTATATAAACACACGCATACACCTAATTAGGATTAATATTATCTTATTATTATTATTATTTATGTACCTACACTTATTATATATATATATATACACCATCAAATGGATTATTACTTTTATCTATTATTAGTATTATTATTATTATTATTAATATTATATTATTATTATCATTATTATTATTATTGCAAGCTCGCCACGTGTAATCATATTTTATTAGAACTTGACACCTTATCTCTTTCTTGACATTTGGCCTAAAGGATTCCAACCTATAATGTAAACCATACAAAATTTAACAGCAATATACCAAGCATAATTAAATACCAGCTGCGATACCAATAAAATGCAATTTAAATAGCAAATAAAATTATAAAATGAATGCAATACATGAACTATTTTGGCCAGTGAGTTGTGTGGGGCTTGGGGTATCACAACTGTATTCTTCTTTATAAACAAATAATAAATTAGCCATTTGACTATTTTTAAAAAATATTTTTAGAATCATATTTTTTTCTCTTTTTTCATAATATAACCGTTAGACAGTCTTTTTCTTTCTATCCATTGAAACTACTTTATATATAGATATATGTATGTATATTTTAATTATTTTTATAGGATATACCATCAATCTCTATAAATACCTCATTTTTTTTCTCATTTCATCATTCTCATCTATCCTCATATTCACTCTCTCCGCTATCTTTCTCAATTCTCTTTTACTTTCAAACTCTCTTTTCAATAGCTAATTTTTTTCCAAAATGGATAAAAATAACAAATTCAATTTTAGTAATTCATCTCAGAAATCTCAAAATATGGATGAAGATGAATCATCCCCAAATTCTCAACTTCCTCCAAATTTTTCATATACTCAATTCAATCTTCCGACTCAATTTTATTAACAAAATTTTCAGTTGGGTAACCAATTTTGCCAAAATTTACAAAGTTTTGGGAATATGGCGAATTATCCAAATTTAGTCTCCAATCTTGGAAATTTCGCCAGTGTGGCTCAATTTCATAATCCCATACTAGAAAATATTTGGCAAAATACTAGCAATCAGTTTGGGAGGTAGTCACAAATGTTTTGATTTTCTACTCCACAATCAACAAGCAACCTGTTGAGATTATCTATGGGTGAAGAATCGCCAACTCCATCTTCAGTCCCAGAGACTCAACTCTCCGATCACGAGTCGCCCGTTTTAGTGGAAAGTATGGATCGGGCAGCTGTCGGGGCAAAGGGAAAGAATGATTGAGCTTCTTGGACAAAGGAAGATGATGTGCACCTAATAAACGCATTCTAAATTATGTCAAATGATCCAATTATGGATAATAATCAGAAGGAGGCAGCTTACTAAAATCATTTTGCTTCATACTACAACGAACATGAATCCAACAGTCAACCAACATGTACGCCGTCCATCTTGAGATTGTAAAGAAATCAATGCTTGTTACATTAGCGTAAACAATTCGTACAGAAGCGGATGTAGTAGTAATGATATGTATAAACGGGCAGTGCAAAAATATTGTTCAGAGGGGAACCCACCTTTTAAACTTGATCATGTGTGAGAGATTCCCAAACATCATCCAACATTCATATCACAATCTGATGATGACTATATTTGCATGAAGATGAGGACATCTGAATCAGGAGCGAGCAACACTTCTTCCACACAATACACAACTGGTTATTTTCATTTAAATGAAGAAACACGTCCGATTGGACAAAAGTCCACAAAAAGAAAAGCAAAGGAAAAGATAATTGCATCAGCTAATGGCCACAACGAAGATGAAAACAATGATATAAGACAAAGGTAAGACAATATTGTAAAAGGTTTGGCTAACTTGAAAGAGATCGAACTTGAAATTAGGAAGGCTTAACTTGAAGCAAAGAAGGAGAAGATGCGGATGAGGTAATACAAAGTTCTGCATAAGGACACAAGAAATAGAACGTTTTGACGAAATGAAACTTATTATCTTAAGTCATTTCATGTAGTAGGTGTTGTCATTTAATGTAATAGCAATACTATTAATATTATAAATGTTACTATGATTGTAATAAATAGTTTTAATATATTTTTCCACCTCATTGTCCACATGTATGACTAAATTCCAACAAATAATAAACTAGTCGTTACATAAGTAGCCGTTGAACTAGCCATTGCAAAAGTAACCATTGAAAACTAGTCGTTGCAAAAATAGCTTTTGTAAACTAAGAGACTCTTATCTAGGAGTAATAGGTCGCATCTTCATTTCATTCTCAAACCTTGTTCATATACACAAAGATAACTTGTATTTACACAAAATTGCTCAATATTCAACTAGTTCTAGCTCAACCTGTGACATTGAATATGAAGGCGATAATTCGAAGCTAGATTTGATGTTAGCAATACTTTTAGAAAATCAACATATTGATAATCATAGCTCAAAAGAACAAAAGAAAAGAAAACAATTGAAGCCAAACGATCTTCGTTTCTCTCTCCCTCTGATGACTTGGTTGATTGATTTTCCTTTGTATTCTCGTTTCTAGCTCTAAAATCTAATCTATATAATCTGATGATCTAAATCTGATATCTTTTTTTTGGTTTCCAAGCTCCTCCTTTTATAGACAATGACTAGGGTTTTCATAGCCGCCTTATTTCAGTTTTGAAATGAGAAGATATGCCCAATCATACAAAATCGTGATAGTTAGGAATGTATCTCGCAGAGGTTCATAGTCCGTGCAAGCGATCCAAAAATGGAGCAGTCTGGACTGGATCATGGCCCGTCCTTCACCTAATTGGCCCGTGCTTCACCTAGAACGTTCGTGCTTTGTGGGCCCGTTCCTTAGTTCACGTGCAAGGTTCATGTGACTTGAGACATGGTCTTTACACCCTTAATTGTCTATTTTTCTCTCAAAACTTCAACAAACATGTAACGTAACAAAATATAACAAAATCATCATGAACTCATAACTTAGGTATATGCAATTGCCTAAAAACTATACATAATAACCATGAATTGTATGTAAACACAAGCCAAACTAAATACCATCATCGATTGAACGTAGATCTTAGGCCAGCTGATCTGAATACCTTCATAGATCAAACTTAGGTTTGAAGCCAGCCAAACTGAATGCCACTGTCGATCGAACTTAGATCGCATGCCAACTGAACAAATCCGGCCAATCAAACTAAATACCATCATAGATCGAACTAAGATGTCAACCGGCCAAACTAAATACCGACGTCAATCAAACTTAGATCTCAAGCCAGTCGAACTAAATATTTTTGATAATCGAACTTAAATCTCGAGCCAGCTAAACTAAATATTGTCATCAATTGAACTTAGATCTCAAGTCAACAAAATTGAATACCGTCGTCAATCAAACTTAGATCTCAGGTCAGTCAAATTGAATATCGTCATAGATCAACTTAAATCTCGGGCCAGCAACACTAAATACCATCGTTGATCGAAGGCCAATCGAACTAAATACTATTGTCGATTGAACTTATATCTTGGGCCAACCGAACTGAATACCATCATAGATCGAACTTAGATCTTAGGCTAGTCGAACTGAATACCATCATTGATCAAACTTAGATCTCAGGCAAGCTGAGCTAAACCATCATCAATCAAACTCAAATCTCGGACCAGTCCAATTGAATACCATTGTAGATCAAACTTAGATCTCATGCCAACCGAGCTGAATACCATTGTAGATTGAACTTAGATCTCTTGACAACCGAACTAAATATCATCACCGATCGAACTTAGATCTCGGATCAGCCGAACTGATTATCATCATAGATCAAACATAAAGCTCAGGCTAGCTGAACTGAATACCATCATAGATCTGACTTAAATCTCGGGCACTGAATACCACCGTAGTTCAAACTTAGATCTTCGTTAACCAAACTAAATACCATCGTAGATCAAACTTTGATCTTGGGCTAGCTAAACTGAATATCATTGTTGGTCGAACTTTAGATCTTGAGTTAGCTGAACTGAATACCGTCGTTGATCAAACTTAGATCTCAGGCCAGCCGAACTCAATGTTGTCATTAATCGAAGTCAGATCTCAGTCTAGCCAAACTGAATACCGTTGTCAATCAAACTTAGATCTTGGGCCAGCTAAACTGAATACTATCGTCGATCGAACTTAGAATATTATAATAATATTTTCATTTGTTATTAAATTTGATATATGAAACGATGATTCATTATGAATGTAATATAATTGTGTAATTCTATTGACTAAAAATATATTAATTTATTATTTAATTAAGTATATGTAATATTAAAATTTTAATTTTTAAGAAGATGATCCTTATAAATCTATATTAAGTTTAATAGATAAGTAAATATTTTCAATAAAGACTAGATGTTCGTCATGCACTTGATATAATATATTTTATTATATTAATAATTTATAATAAAATTATGTTATTATTATTAAAAAAAGTGTACAATAGCTAATATTTATACCAATTGTATTTATATAAATACGAGTCAATTCAAATATATTTTGGTATATTAAATTGTATTTTCTTTTTTAATGTTAGCTTTATTTAATAATAAATTTTATAACATTTGGAAGTAAATTTTTTTAATTGTCCCTGAACTGAATATACATGTTTCAGTTTACAAATAACTTTTGAAGTTAAATAATAAATTCTAATATTCTAAATTAATAGTATAATATTTTTATTTTTATAAAAAAAATTTTTTAGTTTTAGTTTAAATTCATATAAAAATTTTATATAATATTTATTCAAATCCATCAGATATATCAAAATTTTAAAAATAAATAATTCAAGTCATAAAAAACATATTTCATCCATATAAACTATATACCATAATTTAAAAGTAATTATTTATTTCAATATATACAATATTGGTATGAGGACCGGATCGACAAACTGACCTCGATAGGTAAGGTTCGTCGCCCGATCGCATCAACAGCTGTTGCTCAGGTCCTTAGGTTTTCCAGTCCGAATAGCTGGCTTTGTTGTCGCGTAGGCGATCTTTGGGGTTTGCCTGCTTCTTGAACGCGAGTCGTCACCTTATTCTCGTTAATTCCAATTTCTTGTCGAGTAACATGTTGAGCCTCTTCTCGTTTGCTCAACCTTGGCCTGCTGGCCTTGTGCTTAACCTTTGGCTTCCTGCCCCTGAGCAACCTACTTATTTGGAACAACTTTCTACTAGCACTCATTTCTTTTCTAAATTATCAGCCATCTACAATACAAACAACGATATCTATGTAGATGAACCAAATTAGGTAAATTAGAAAAAAATAATAATAATGACGCGTTTGAAAATACCCAAATAGTGTAAATGATTTGTGATTGAGTTTTTAATAGTAAAAGCAAAACGAAAAGTTGAAATTTGAGAACACTAAGAAATTGATTGTTTTTATATTTTTCAAAATTAAATACAAGGACCATGTAGGGGACCCCATCACGCTAAAAAGTGTTTGAAAATACGAAATAAATGCTTTGTAATTGGGTTTTGAAAGTTACAAAGCAAAGCCAAAAGTCGAGATTTTATAAAGTTAGGAAACAATAAATGACCTTTTTTTTTCCCGACTAGAAGTATAGAAGCACTTAAGAGAAGTAGTTGCGAAGAGCCTTCCTAGTCTACCTTTCATATTCAATTGCCTAAATTTCTCCTGCCTTAAGCAAATAGTACTTAAGTATGTGAAAAACATCATTTTCAATTTGTATTAAAGTAGTATTCATATCATATAATTGATATTGATGTAACATTACTTTCAAATTTTTTAAGAGATTTGACTAAACGTGTTGAATGAACTTTATAATAATATTTTAATATCAGACTGGGATATATTTTCTTGTAAAATCTTGGCACATTAGTAAAAAGGATTTAGTGTTGTAATTCAGTTTCACAAGCAATGTGTCTTGAATAAGATTGGTCATAAAATGATCGTCACATGGGATTGTACTTTATTAAGTTTTCTTCTGAAAGGTCTTACAAAAAATGTGTCCTAGCATAATTAAAACTGAAAAGCCTAATAAGAAAATATCCCTTTTGATTTAAAAAGTAAAACTAGTGGATGCACAAAATATATTTTTATTATATTTTATAATATAAGTATATACTTAAGTTACATGTATATATATTTATATATACATAAAAGCAGAAGTCCATCTATAGATGTAATATTTGTGAAATCAATTTTGTTATATGAACAAGATGTTTTATTTTTTTCTGGATTGAAGTACTTTGTTAATTAGTACTAGTAAGAGATCCCAGGCAATGGACAAAAGTCATTTTTGTATGTTTTTATTATAAAAAATTTATTATTTATTATTAAAACTAATAACAAAAAATAATAATTATACGTAATATATGAATTTATAATTTATATATTTGAGTATGAATTTATTTTTAAAATTCAAATAAAATATCATCGATAATTTTTCATGGTTTAGACGAACTAAATTTATTGCAAATCTAGATATTGATTTGTTTAAATAATTTGGATATTGATTGGAAACACACCAAATATGTTGCAAGTTCAATATTAGTAGATAAAATCATAGAGTCAATTATTATTATTCAAACTAGTATGTTCTCCCGTGCGATGCACAGATATATTATTATCGTATAATATTATTACATTTCAGAAATACATAAATTAATATTTTTAATATATATATGTAATTATGTTCAATAATTTATATATGTACCATGATTATAATAAGAATATTAATATTATATACAAAATCATATGTTGACATTAATTAATTTATTCATAAAATACAAATATCAAATTACCAAATATAAAGTATTTTATTTTGAAATCAATAAAATTGAATAAAATCGGGTATATCAATGTGAGCGCTTTTTTATTATTATTTATAGCATTCAATTTGCTACAAATTCATAATTAATTTGTTAAAATCAAGTGATTATAATGATATATGAATTTTTTTATTAGTTTTGATAAAATTAGTAACACTACCAATATTAACAAATAAAAATAGAAAAACTTTAAATGAAAGTTTATTGGTTAGCAATATAATAACATTTCTTAAAAATCTGTCTTTCCATTTATGGAAAGAAAAAATGGATAGGAAAAATAATAATGACAAAAATAGAAACAACCACTTTATTATTATAGACAATAATAAACTCAGATAAGACATCAAATTTTCAATAAACTCATCCCATAAAGTCAGTGTCTCTGAGAATATTATTCCTTCAACACAATAGAAAATATACCAATATTTACAATAATTTGGTGTCTTACATTTAAATTTAAGTTGAAAATTTTAATATATTATATATTATATTATATAATTTAGAAATTTTAAAATACATGTGATCTTCAAGAGTTATCTCCATGACCTTGCATCCCATAAACTCAACCAATCACATCTTATAAATCAACAAAAAAAATTATCTATTAGAATTGCACATAGAAAAATTATAAATAATTAAACTATATATATATAAAAAGAGAAGTACCACCACAAATAGAAAGTATCAAACTTTCCCGCCTAAACTACTTTCTTATTATTATATATATTTCCTATGCAGATATATACCATATCTATGTATATATATTATGATATCTAATTTTTCAAAGCAGATCTATATCAATATCTATCTATATATATTTGATTGATAAAACTACGACATTTATTAATTTTGAAGTTATTATCTATCAAAATATGTTTATTTGATTTTTATTTTTTATTATTCTTTTTTTATTTTTTACTAAATGTCAAAAGCATATAACCTTTTTTTGTTTTAACTCCAATTTTAAAATATATATATATATATTTATATATATATATTTAATTAATTATGTTTTCATGATCTTTAATTTGACATCTATATTACACATATATATACACATACATACATACATTAAAACTTAACTATGAAATATAAAATATTTTTTCTTAAGTTAATTGTGATATACATAAAGAGAAATAGTGTATTAAATATGAAAAATTTAAATTTTTGCTACCTCAATTACTTTTAATTATGATATCTACTTTATATATATATATATATATCAATATCCATCTATATATGAGATATAATAAAATAATTACATTATTTAATTATATATATCAATATCAACTCTATATATATATATTTTTTTTTCTGTTGATTTATAATACTTATTAGAATTGCACATAGAGAGAGAGAGAGGGGAAGAGAGAGAGAGAGAGAGAGAGAGAGAGAGAGAGAGATCTTTAATAATTATATTATATCAACTAGATTATCCATTATCATCTAAATATAATCTTATACAATTTAATAATAGGAGAAATATAGTTAATTATTTAATTATTTGTACTAATAATTATTATATTTATTTAATATTTTTAGCAGATTTTTAGTTAGATATTTTAGAATTGCACGATATCTATAATATATTTGATACCATATGATATCAAATAAGTTTGTAAATTAAGAGATTTGAATCTAAATATTATTTATAATTTTATTTACATATATATATATAGAGAGAGGGCTTTATATATATATATATGTATAATTATATGATATCAACTAAATTATCATTTTTATCTAATTACAATCTTATACGATTTAATAATAAGAGAACACTAATTGTATTATATTTAATTACGTAATTATTTGATTGTTTAAAAATTTCTTTGAATTATCATATTATCTTTAACATAATTTACAATAATAAAATTTGAAATAGAAAATTTTTTATATATATTGTAATTATCTTTCCATAATGGTATCTTTAATTATAAATAAAAAATATTTAATTTATTTAACATAAATTTACTATATATATATATTTGAATATATTTTGCATCATATTTTAAGGTTTTCATGTAGAAGAAGAATAAAATTTTATTTGAGAAAATAAAGTTGAAGTCGTATGGCAAATAGGTAAGATGGAAAATTATTTTCTTTAATATAAAATTTATGTTTCTGGATAGACCTAATATGTTATAATATCTTGAAAATTTCAGAATAACAGGGGTTGATGATTTTGTTTCATACATTTTTTATAGCTTAGATGCTCATAAAAGGCTAACTTATGATGTGGAAGACAATCATTAGTTGATGATCAACTGTTGAGATGTGCTGAATAAATGATAATATTGTATGACTTTGCTTATATGCAACTTTAAAATATCATAAATTTCATATGATTTTGCTTATATTGAACTATATATGATTACCTTCCTTCGTCCCGAAATTGTACATTGAAAGAAATAAAGGGTATCATTTTCTTATTTTCTTAACATGAGAATTTTTTAAGCTTGGGGAAAACATAGGTAAATTTATTTTATTTTACCTATTATATATATTTTTAATATTATTCATTTCTTAAATTTTAATAATATTATACTATAATAATATGTCTGTGCATCGCACAGGAGAACTTACTAGTAATAAATAAAAAATAGAGTACCAAATAAAAAGATTTCATCTTTCTTTTCTGAATCAGATATCCCATCAAATGATTTGAAGTTAAATATGTTCATAGGAAACAATGAATTCCTAAACTCTTGAACCTTTGTTTTACCATAAAAATTAAACTTATATTGAGGGTTTGTTGTTTTGAATTTAAATTCATCAATTGACATAAGATAGCAGATACAATATATAGTTTTCCCTCAAATAATAATAGTTTTTTAAACCTATTGATGTGTGAACTTCTTGCTTGACCATGAATGGTATCATCCTCCAAAAATAATGAAATTAAATATGTTAAATAATGCATGTTTCATACTACCAATTTTATCATATTTATTATGAAATTTATTTTTTGACGATACGTGTTCATCTTTAAAAACACACTCAAAATTGAAGATTTGATTTTTGTCCGCAAATGTAGATGAAGTCTAAGATTCAATCCCTTCTCTTCAGTTACAAATTAATAAAGCAAGATTTAAAAAAAAAAAAAAAAAGTATATGAATAGTGAGAGCACACAATGTAGGCGACACAAAATGATACATTATTCATAATAAAAATTCAGTTCAATAAATAGTCAGGTATTGCTGAAAATTTAGGAATCAAATCAATAGATCCGTACATATCGGCATTCTATTATGTAGATTATTTGGATATGAGATATATTTTTTCAAATCTTGTAATATTACTAAATCAAATATTAGTGTTACGAACATTCAATTTAATAAATAGATATTTCTGAAAAATTTAGGAATCAATTAAATGGTATTCTAAAGATATTATAAATATATTTAAATAAATGCTTATTCGTTAGCAATATAACAATATTTTCTAAAAATTCGTCTTCCCATTTGTAGAAAGAAAAAAGATATGATACATATATGAATAGATTATTGTGGGAATTGATAACTTAAAATCAACGTTTCAAATCTTGGAATAATACTAAATCAAATATAACAAAAATTTCTGAAAATTATGAAAATATAAATATATTACAAATATATTAAAATAAAGATCTATTATTTAGATATGAAATATATTACTGTTACGAACATTCACTTTAATAGATACGTATTGTTGAAAAATTTAGAAATCAGTTCAACAGATTCGTAAATATTGGTATGCTAAATATATTATAAATATATTAAAATGAATGATTATTGGTTAGTAATATAACAACATTTCCTAAAAATTAGTCTTTCCTTTGTGGAAAGAAAAATGGGCGGGAAAAACTAAAAATTTAGTTATAAGTTCAACAGATGCGTACATATCGGTATTTTAAATGTATTATAAATATATTAAATTGAATGGTTATTGGTTAGCAACATAACAACATTTCTTAAAAATTCATCTTTCCATTTGTGAAAAAAAATAAGAGCAGGAAAATGATAATAACAAATATAGAAACCATCAGTTTACTATTATATATATAGATTTATTTATTATTTAATAATGATAAAATAAATATTTTTTTGTAAAAATGTAGGTGGTTGGCTGCTGAATTTTTATATAATTTTTTATTTTGTTACTATATTACATTATTACCTATCATATTTGTTATTACTTGATATTAAATATTAGTGATGGAAAAGCGTCTATCCCACGCCTTCTTCAATTAATAATAAATAAATGAAAGGCTAATAATATGGGGTAGCCTGGCTAGCTTGAGCCATGGAGATTGAAGATTGTGATACTTTGAGTGTGATTATATATATATATATATATATATTTCTTTTATTTAGTTTGAAAATTATTGCATGATGACAGGATTTATTTGGTACACACTTTCAACTATCAACTCTGAATTTCTTTGTCATAAAAGAAAAATAAACAAATATAAAATTAAATTAAAATAAAATTAATCGAGTAATCATGTTAGCATATGTTTCAATCGATCATTTGAACATGATGGAATTATGGAGTTTCATGAAGCTGCAGATTTGAGCTCATGATTCCCTAGCCGTCAGATGAAGTTGTTAGTAATGAATGGCTGAGATTGAAGGTGCACAACTCAGTTCTTGGAGCCACAACACAGCAGATTACTCATTCAATATGCAGCTGAAGTGGAGCTGCAAAGGTGGAGACATTTTTTCTATTATTCCTTAGAATGTGGTGCATGTTTGTGTCTCATAGGTTAATATACTAATTGTAGCAATTACTGCTTTTAGTTGTGGTTGTTATTGCACATTGAAGAGGGTAGAATAAGGTCTGAATCTTAGCTGGGTTCAAATTGTGGAACAAAAAAAAGAGAGAGAAGCAAGAAGTGAAGGAAAAAGATGTGAATACCATCATGCTTTTCATAATTTGCAGCTTTGAGTTATGATTCATTTTGTTTTATTAAGTGAAACAAAGTGAGGCATTGTAAGCTAGAGATTCTTTGGAACATCTTTTTCCTCTTGTGGACGTAGATTCTTTGGAATCTAACCACGTAATTGTTGGCTTTTTCTCAGTTTTAGTTATTCCAATTTTTGTTGTTGTTCTTGGTAGTTTGCTGCGTTTATTGTTTAGAATCCAACAATTGACGCCGTCTTTGGTAAGAGGCAGCCAAGCAAGATGGGAACAACACGTTTCGATGTAGAGAAGTTGACAAACAAGATTGATTTTGGTCTGTGGAAGATGAAGGTTAAGGCATTGCTCATTCAACAAGGTTTGGGTACTACACTGAAAGAGAAGGCTGAAGACCTTGCCCAGATCAAGGAGAAGGCACATAGTATGATTATCCTTTGCTTAGGGGATAAAACACTACGACAAGTATCAAAAGACATTACTGCCTTGGCAGTTTGGGAGGAGTTAAAGTCTCTGTACATGGTGAAAAACTTAGCCAATAGGTTGTACATGAAACAAAAATTTGATTCCTATTAGATGACATATGATAAGAGTATCATGAAGCAGGTTGATGACTTCAATAAGGTGTTGGATGATTTGGAGAATATTGAGGTGAAACTTGAGGAAGAGGACAAGGCTTTGATAATGTTGTCTGCTCTGGCTAAATTGTTTGAGAATTTAAAGATACTCTACTCTTTGACAACAGACAAACCATTACTCTTGAAGATGTGCAGCATGCTCTCAAGTGTAAGAAACTTCAGAAGTCTACCACAAATGGGAGCTCATCAGCTAGTGGTGAAGGTCTTTACATTAAGAAGAACAATGTCCATGGAAAGCAGGCCTAGAAACCATCATTCAAAGCGGATCACAAGGGTGGTAAGAAGGGTAGTATTGTGCCAAGAAATCCTGACTTGAAATGTTTTCCTTATCAAGAACCAAGGCACTTGAAGAAGCAGTGTACTAAATGGCAGGAGATGATGTCCAGATATGTTGTTGAAGACTTAAAGAAAGCTCAGAGGCATCAAGTAAATCTAACCTCAACAGGAAAATAAGCTGGTTATGAATCTTGTGAGGCACTGTGCATCACATCAGAGGAAATAAGGCATAGGTGGGTGCTTGACTCTGGTTGCAACTTCCATATGACACCAATAAGAAATTGGTTCTCTAGTTTGAAACTCATTGATGGTGGCATAGTTCTCTTAAGTAATGACCAGACTCGCAAGATCCAAGGAATTGGATCAATCAGAATCAGGAATTATGGAGTAGTCCGAGTGATTAACAATGTGAGGTTTGTTCCTGAGCTGAGAAGAAATCTCATCTCAATAGGAATGTTTGATTCACTTGGCTACACATTCTCATCACAGAGAGGAAGGATGACTATAACTAAAGGAGATACAATTGTGATCAAAGGCAGAAAAAGAGATGGTCTATACTTCCTAGTAGGCAGGACACTTGTTGGACAAAGCTACAAGGTCACTGGTAAGGATAACACCTACATGTGCCAAAGCAGGATGGCTTATATAGAAGAGAAGGTACTGAAAGAGTTGGAGAAGTAAGGCTTACTGCTGGAAAATAAGATCAATAAGCTGGAGTTTTATGAACACTACATCAATAGGAAAGCAAGGAGAAAGAAATTTCCTATTGCAACTCATAACACAAGTGACATACTTGAGTATATTCATTTAGATCTCTGGGGCCAGCCAGAGTGATCAATAAAGGTGGAGGTAAATATTACATGTCTTTTATAGATGATTACTCAAGAAAAGTTCGGATTTACATAGTGAAATCCAAAGATGAAGCGTTTTCAAAGTTTAAAGAATGGATGACTGTTGTAGAGAATAAGATAGGTAAGAAGTTGAAGAATTTCAGGACTAACAATGGTTTGGAATATCCCTCTGAAGAGTTCCTATCATTTTGTAAGTCAAGAGGCATCACAAGGTACAGAACAGTGCGTGGTACCCCACAACAAAATGGGGTAGGAGAGAGACTAAATCAAACTTTTCTTGAGAGATCTTTCTGGGGAGAGCTTATATGAAGCAATAGAAATCCAAACTCTACAATTAACTTCAAGACACCCCAAGAAATGTGGTGTGGCGCCCCATCAGTGTAAAAATCATTAAATGTTGTGGGATGTCTGGCCTATGCACACGTTAAACAAGATAAGTTGGAGGCAAGGGTAGTTAAGTGTGTGTTTATTGGGTATCCCAATGGAGTGAAGGGCTACACCATAGAGGACCAAAAGTTCATTGTTAGGAGAGATGTCACATTTGATGAGTCTCAGTTTCCTATGAAAGAGAAGAAGGATGAAACCTCTACTTCCGTTGAAGTAAGTCATGATCATCAAGGTGACAATGAAGATGACCAACAAGGTGACTCATCTGATGAGTCCCATGAAGAAGAAGATGAGAACTACAACACCTATCAGTTAGCAAGAGATAGGGGAAGGAGAACAATCAGACCACCTGCTAGATACTGACATACAGACCTTGTATCTTTTGCATTATATACAGCTCTTGAGGTGGTCTTATGAACCTAAGAGCTATGCTGATGCTATAGCCTGTGTAAAGAATGATAGATGGTTGGTAGTGTTCAAGAAGAGTTGTAATCCTTGTATAAGAACAATACATGGAGGATTGTTGACAGGCTAGGGAACCAGAAGTTAGTAGAATGCAAATGATTGTTCATGAAGAAACCTAGAGCAGCAGAGAAGGAGGCTGTGAGATACAAAGCAAGGCTGGTGGCCAAAGGTTTTTCACCGAAAGAAGAGGTGGATTATAATGAGATTTTTTCACCAGTTGTGAGCATTGCTCAATCATAATTCTACTAGCTCTAGTAGCTCAATATGACTTGGAGCTGCACCAGATGGATTTCACTACAATATTCTTGCATGGTAGATTGATAGAGGACACTTATGAGCAAATTCCTGATGGTGTACATGTGGAGAGAGCTGACAGAAAAGCTTGTAAGATGGAGAAGTCACTGTATGGACTTAAGCAAAGTTCTAGGCAGTGGTATTTGAGGTTCAATGAGCACATGCTGAGCAACAACTTCAGGAGAAGTGACTATGATAATTGTGTTTATATGAAGGCAGAAGGGAAGTCTTAAACTCATGTAGGGAGCCTCATGTATGCTATGGTCTGCTGATGGCCAGACCTTACCTTTGTTATAAGTGTCATAAGCAGATTTATTGTATCTCCTGGAAGTGCTCATTAGGAGGCTGTGAAATAGGTGATGAGGTATCTTCAAGGTTCTACCAATAGAGGATTGAAGTTTCAGAAAACACTAACGATGAAGAGCCATTGATGGGGTTTGTAGATGCAGATTTTGCTGCCAATGTTGATACAATGAAGTCATTAACAGGTTATGTTTTTACATTGTTTGGTGCTGCAATCAGCTAGAAATCCACACACTAATTTGTGGTGGCATTGTCTACTGAAGAGGCAGAGTATGTTGCACTAACTGAAGCAATCAAGGAGATTATTTAGTTGAAGGGAATTCTGGCAGAATTTGGACAAGTTCAAGAGAAGGTCACAATCTCTTACAATACATCTAGCCAAACATCAAGGCTACCATAAGAGGACCAAACATATAGATGTTAAACTCTATTTTCTGAGGGACCTCGTTCAGAAATAAAGCATAACTGTGAACAAGATTGACACTGTAGTCAATCCAGCTGGTTGCTTCACTGAGGCTCTAGCTACTGCAAAATTTGAGCTGAGTTTTGGTTTTATCAATGTTCATCGTGTTTTTTTATTGATACTTTGCAGCTTTGAGTGAGGATTCATATTTTATTAAGTGAAACAAAGTGAGGCATTATAAGCTTGCGATTCAGTATAATAAGAAGCAACAACTTTTTTCTCCCGTGGACATAGATTCTTTGGAGTCGAACCACGTAAGTGTTGGTTTTTCTCATTTTTAGTTTTTTGTTGTTGTTCTTGGTAGTTTGCTGCGTTTATTGTTTAGAATCCAACAGAACATGGCAAGTGGTCTATGTCTTCATGGGACGGACGAATATAATAAACAAGTGATAGGCACGATCAACGTTTGCCATAATAGAAAATTTGTAAAGGTCAACCTGATGGAGATCAAGTGATTGAGATAGGCGATAGAGACTTTCTTCGGTGCGTCGGCCATGAAGACTTTAGAGATCATCTTCGGTGCGTCAGTCTTGAGGACTTTAGAGATCATCCATTGTTAATGAGGTGAAGGGAGGAAGAAGAGAGATTGAGGTTACGATTAGGGATCGTCCACTACTAATGAGGTGATAATTAAAGGCTCTATTAAATAGATTACAGCATGTAATTAGAAAACTAATAATGATCATATTTTGGACAAATATACAAAAGATATATACTATAAGTACAAGACTAATTACCATGATTTTATATATCTATTTCCTTAACAAATCGAAAAGAGTATATTAGTGTGTGTAAATATATATACTAGTAAGTTCTCCCGTGCGATGTATGGACATATTAAATTCTTTATGAATTATTTTCATATAATTTTTTAGTACAATATATTAAATTTTAAAATGCATAACATTAATATTTTTTAAAAATACATAATTATATTCAGTAATTATATGTAGTATGATTATAATAAGAGATATAAATATTATATATAAATCATATAATTATATAATGGGTAAAATAGAATAAATCCAGTCTTGAGATTAAGAAAGTAATTATATATAGTTCACCTAGTAGTAATAGGTCAATGCATAGATAAGAATAAATATATGAATATAAGTAAAATTATATGAAATTTATAATATTTAACGTTGCATATGAGTAAAGTTATACAATATTGTTGTGTAATATCAACCATATTTTGATCAAAAAATATGGCAACTACAATAAATATGTGATACTTCTCTTTATATATATATATATATATATATATATAACAAATTATTATATTATGTTATTTTTGGAAGAAACTAAAAAACTTCAGAGTAATTGAGGCATCATTTTTTGATATATTCTAGACTAAATGTTAATCCATAATCTCAAAATTTATTTTAATTAGTTTCATAATTGCAAAACCACTTTCAATATTTTAGTGTGAGATTAACTTTCTTAATTTATGGAAGAATTAGTTATTTACTAATAATAATAATATTTTTCAATAATTAAGAAGATATTATATATGGTTTTTAAAAAAAACATATCAAAATTTACAAAGTTATTTTAACTTATATTTCTCTTTATTTATATATATATATACATATATATAGATTGTTACAAGTCTTTTTATATATTATATATTATATATATGAGAAAAGGTACAAATTAACCCCTAAAATAGTACCTCAAGTATAAAAATTGGACCCTAAACTATGTTTTTGTACAAATAGGACCTTTAACTTTAAAAATTGGTCAAATAAGCCCTTGAAATTTTTATTTTCAAATAAATAGGTCATTTCAATAAATTAAAATAAAAAAATAAATCTATAAAATATTTAAATAAATAAAAAATTTAAAATAAAACAAAATAAATATTTATAAATAAAATTATAAAATCTAAGTTATTTCAAAAGACCTTAAATAATTTAAATATAATAAAAATAAAATATTCTAAAAATCATAGCAAATCTTCACATTTCAAACCCTTTTTTATATTTAAATTATTATTAAATTTTACTATATTAATTTATTGATTTATTTAAGTATATTTATGATTTAATTTGCTAATTTTTTGCTTTATTTAATATTTAAAAAAAATAGTTAATTTAATATTATAAGGGTCATATTTGTCATATATTTAAATTTCGGGCTTATTTGACATATTTTAAAAGTTCAAGTGCTTATTTGACTTATTTAAAAGTTAGGGGGTCCTATTTGTACAAAAAAAATAATTTATGATCCAATTTGAACCTGAGGTACTAATTCCAAGGCTAATTTGTACATTTTCCTATATATATATATTGTATGTCAGATTTAGTATAAATCAAATTACGAAATTTTCTAAAAAATTTGAACAACAACTATTATTCTAGCCACTTCCAAATTTTTAGTGTGAGATTAACTTTTTTAATTTACAGAAGAATTAGTTATTTACTAATAATAATAATATTTTTCAATAATTAAAAAGACATTATATATGATTTTTTTTAAATATGGTGCTTCTCTTTATATATATATATATATATATATATATATATAGTCTAGTACATGTCATTTATATATTGTATATTATATATATTGCATGCCAGATTTATTATAAAGCAAATCACAGAATTTTTAAAAAAAATCTGAACAACAACTATTATTCTAGCAAATCATGGTATTCTCTAAAAACATTTAGCAACAATAGTCATTCTTAATATTATAATAAATATTAAAATTAATAAAATCAAAAAAATTAATATTACTATTTTTACAGATAAAAAAGATGAAAAACATGTGTTATTATAAATAGATTGACTTCTGTTATTATATATATATATATTCAAATAAATAGGTTATTTCAATAAATTAAAATAACAAAATAAATCTAAAAAATATTTAAATAAATAAAAAATATTAAAATAGAACAAAATAAATATTTAAAAATAAAATGATAAAATCTAAGTTATTTAATACATAAAAAACATCAAAAGACCTTAAATAATTTAAATATAATAAAAATAGAATATCTAAAATTCATAACAAATCTTCACATTTCAAACCCTTTTTTATATTAAAATTATTATTAAATTTTACTTTGTTGCTTTATTGATTTATTTTAGCATATTTATGATTTAATTTGCCGATTTTTTGCTTTATTTAATATTTTAAAATTTGTTTAGTTAATTTAATAGTTAAGAGGGTCCTATTTGTCATATATTTAAATTTCATGGGCTTATTTGACCTATTTTAAAAGTTCAAGTGTTTATTTGACCTATTTAAAAGTTAGGGAGTCCTATTTGTACAAAAAAATTAATTTATGATCCAATTTGAACATGATGTACTAATTCAAGGACTAATTTGTACATTTTTCCTTATATATATTGTATGCCAGGTTTACTATAAAGTAAATTATGAAATTTTCTAAAAAATTGGAATAACAACTTTTATTCTAGCAAATCACGGTATTCTCTAAAAAAACCTTAACAACAACAATCATTCTTAATATTATAATAAATATAAATTAATAAAATTAAAAATTTAATATTATTATTTTTATGAATGAAAAAGGCGAGAAAAACATGTGCTACTATAAGTAGATGGATTTCTGCTATTATATATGTAGATATAGATTGCAAAACCACTTTCAAATTTTTAGTATGAGATTAACTTTCTTAATTTAGGGAAAAATTAGTTATTTACTAATAATAATAATAATTTTCAATAATTAAAAAGACATTATATATGATTTAAAAAAGAAACATGTTCAAATTTACAAAATTATTTTAACTGGTACTTCTCTTTATATAAAAGTATGCATCTTTGTTAGTTTAAAGCAAATTATGGAATTTTCTAAAAAAATTGAACAACAACTATTATTTTAGCAAATCGTGGTATTCTCTAAAAAATTTTAGCAACAAAAGTCATTCTTAATATTATAATAAATATAAAAATTAATAAAATCAAAAAAAAATTAATATTACTAGTTTTGTGAATAAAAAAAGACAAAAAAATATATTATTATAAATGGAAGGACTTTCGTTATTATATATATATATATTGTTTGTTCATTTTGGACGTACTGACGGTGAGATATTAAACATCACATTATTAATTGAGCTGACTTTTATCAAATTGACTAACTACTTCATAAAAGTTGAAGCTGTAAAAACAACAATTACTCCAGTTAATATTTAATAAGAAAAACTACGTTTATTTCCTACCTATAACTAATCTGTATATCTATATGTTATATGAAAGGAGACAAAAAGAAAAAAAAATATTGAGAATTTCTCTTCTCGTAATATGTTTCTTAACAATTAATTGACACATATTTCTCACTTTATCTTTCTCCTATTTTTATTATTTCATTCAAATTTAAAAATATAAATATTTTTTTTTTGCTTTAGATCCATTTTTATCATATGATACATCAAATTAATATTTTTTTTGTAATTATTGATTTCACACCAATATTTTATATTAAATTAAATAATTAAATTTAAAATTATTATTTTTAAAATTTTGATTTATGTATTTGATTTAAATAAATAATATATCAATTTTTATACGAATTTAATCTAAAAATATAAATATATTTTTATAAAACTAAAAATATTTATTATTAATTTATATAATATCATAATTTTTTGTTTAACTCAATAGTTTTTAGTAAGTTAAAATTTTAAAATTTAATTTGGAGACAATAAAAAATTTACTTTAAAATACCATACAATTTATTATTTAATAAAGCTAACTTTAAAAAAAAATAATGCAATTTAATATAAAAAATTATATTTCAAATTAATATATTTAACTAAATATAATTCATATAAAATAATAAATTATATATATTTTTATTATAATAATTATATAATATTATCATAAATTATTAGTAAAATATATATATTATATCATTTTCATAACCATTTTTAGCATGACTTACGGCGATTACCTAGACTTATTAGTGGCCCCGATTAGGATCATTGAAAATATATCAAACCTATTAATATCCACAACTACTTCAAATATATGACCTTGTAATCACATTCTGGGCGTATCTTTTTAAATTTTAATTTTTTTTATCTATCTATACATATAATAATAGTAAACTGAATATTTTTATTTTCATCTCAAATTTGATTTTTTATTTTTCATATATTTAAAAAGTAAATTTATTAACTTTATTCAATAAAATTTAGATTTTAACTAGATATATTTAGAAGATTTGAATCTTTTAAATTATAAAATAATATTTATGTTTGCATCAAATTTGCTGGTACATAAATAAAAATATATTAATATTTTTATCAAATTCTTTTAATATTAACGGCATAAAAAATATATTAATTATTTATATTTGGTAATATTACATGAGCAGTGAAAATTATAAATTTAGATATTAAGTATAATTATTATTTTTTTGTTAATATTTTAGAAATACATACTATATTTTTTAGTAATAAAATAATACAAAAATAACTTTCGTGCATCACACGGGATCTCACACTTGTTTTTATTAATATTAAAACGATAACTATCCCAAACAGTTTTTTATTAATAAATTGGTTCATGGTTTATTTATACCTAATTATAAGCACCATATATTTATATGATTTTTGTTGATACTTTTCATGCGTAAAATCGACAAATTTTAATTAAATAATTTAATATTATATTGATACAATTATAAATAAGTCATACACTACACAGGGAAATTCTATCATAGAAATTAATATATATTTTTTAAAGTTATTGGTAAGAGAATTCAGTAATTTTGAACAATTTTATAAATTTTATGCAGTAATATTTAAAAACTAGGAATTTTCATCACAAAGTCTATTTCCATTGAAGTGATGAAGAGATGAACGGGACAAAATTTGAAGTTCATGTGTCAAATGGTTTCAAGAGATGGTGTTAAACATTATACGAAAATTACAAATTGTCTGAAAGTAACATTTTTTTTTTTTTTTATCAATAACCTTACATTTTTTAAATAAGAAATAAAATAATTTCAGTTATTTACTCCCCCTAGTACTTTCCACTAATGATTCTTGAATTTATGAGTTTGTATGATGATTAGAACACATCAAAATACCAATAAAATACACTTAAACTAAGATTTAGTACTGAAGATAATCTCAGTTCCTGAATTATAATAAACATAGCACCCTGGGCAGAGAGAGAGAGAAGAAAAAGAAAAAAAAAAAAAAATAAATAAACCCTGAAAACACCATATTTGAAGCACAAAAAATTATGTGCACTAGTGTCCAACTGAAGTTAGATCGGAGTCCATGGATTGGACCCCTTTTCTATTTTCTTTTTGAATTTTCTTTCAATAAAAATATTATTAATGTATTTAAAATGAATTTCGTGTGTATCTAAAAGATACTACTCCTGTTTTAAAATTTGAATCAAAATATATGAATACTAAGATTTGAATCAAAATACATGAATCATAAGATTTGTAGATCTAATGTGCAAAAGACACGGATTTCAAAAACAATCGGCAGCAAATAAGAAAAAATGAATCAAATAATGTAAACAATTAAATTTCATAATTATTGTATTAAAAGAAAACTAACATCTAAAATAAATATATAAATGCTAAAAGAAATCAAAATACTATTTACTAACCATTCTATTGCATACATTAAATTAAATTGATAATTAATTTCAATAAATTAATAATTTTTTACAATATAATAGTAATTCTCTCTAATTTTAATTTAGGACCTATAATCAAATTAATATTAAATAAATAAATTAACTTTTCTAATTAAGAATATATTTGTTCTGAAATATACATATGCGTGATACATTCAGATAAATATATTCAAAAAATTATATCCAAATAAATATTAAAAAAATATATTTGCTTCGAAATGAAATAAGATGTGATGAGTATATTAGATATAGGTGTATGTATATTATTATTATTATTATTATTATGATAAATTTGATTAAATGATTGATTTGTTATTAGATAATGATTAAAAATTTGCAAGATTTATTGAGTTAATGATTGGTTGATTAATATTGTTGTGTTGTGATTTATGAGATATTTTTTTTAGTTTGTAATAGTACTGTTTATATTATTTTGTCATCGAAAATAAAATTTTAAATTACCCAAATTGAATTTTAATTTCGGAAATATTATTTTACAGTTGAGAGTGTTAATCAGAAAAATGCGGGGCCCACGGAGGCCTACATATATATGCCATCTAGTGCATTTTGTTTCGTCATTAATTAGTATTTGCAAATTTTAAAACTCAATACCAATCTTTTTGTAGTACTTCAGCACAGACAAAATAGTACTAAAACCCTACTGCAAATTGAATTCAACTCTCATTCAAAATGCCGGTAAAGCGGAGAAGAGCCGGAACCACATCTGGCCTCATCGAGACGTCGGGTGCAACCGCCGCTTCCCTGAGTAAGGTGAAGGTTCTGAAACCTGACGCTGCCGCCGAGCCGTCTAGGCCAAAGTTGACTGTTGCTTCTCCGGTGAATGTTGGTGAATGTGGTCATCAGATGAAAATTGGTGGATTTTTGGAACGCTGTCACTACTGTATGAAGCGGATTGCTCAGAATTCGGAAGTTTTCATGTACAGGTAGGGGTTTTGTATTTAATTGCTAGTTTTATGTGTCAATTTCTTTAGTTGTGGTTAATAGATTCCTAATCTGTTTTTGGTGTTCAAATTTGTGAATTATTGCTTCTCCTTCAGTCTGTAAATTTATCTCTTCACTAGCTTAGAATTGATTCTCATGGTGTACAAAACGTCTTTTTCATTTTTAATTTATATTTTGCTTTTAAAAAAAACAATCTACTTTTTTTTTTTTTTTTTGTTAATGCACTACTAATACTTAATGATCACTGATCCTGATGGTATTTATGTTATCAGCGATCTCTTAGGGTATTTTTCCCCTACATTGTTATATGTATGTTTTATTTGGTTGTTTTCAATTTTCTTGATAAATTTAATTTTTGTTATTTCTTTGATTACTCTTTAACATATTGCTTCGCTGACTAATCTCAGATGGAATCTATTATTCCTGATTTGCTTAACTTTTGGGAAATTTAGTTTTATTTTTTCCTTGTGTCTGCCTTTATGATTCCAAAATGTTGAATTTGGACGCGTTTCCTTGATTTGTGCTTCTTTCTTTCTTGCTTTGGGTCTTATTTTGTTAATGATTCGTTGACTAATTTCCTAGGACTGCGGTATTGAGCCTTTTTTTATTCCTTGCAATAAATAGCTATTTCATGCTCAAGTTCTGTATACCTACTTCGTTTACTTTTTCCATTCTGATGCCAACCGCACTCTTAAAAATTTACGTTTTTATCTTTATACCAAAGTCTAACTATGTATATTCTCTCATATAATATTGATATTGTTCCTCATCATACGAATCCAAACTATTATGATTTTATAGTTCGTTGCATTGTTTAAGAACTTGAGAACAAACTTCTAGCCCCCAATTTTGAATATAAGCATTTCATTTAGTCGGTTCTAGGAAATAACTGTTAGTCTATCAAAAAGGCTCTTGTACCAGATATAATTTGTACAACTCCAATTACTTGGATTTAATCAAGAGCGACTACTACTAAAAATATTAATGACCGTTTCCCAGTGCTTGAAAAAAACACCAACCTAGTCAGCTCTCATTGGCTCTATATATTGACGAGAAAAAGAAAAGGCATATGGAGCATTCTATTGGTGGTAGTAAGAAATCTAATTACTCTACGCCTACTGTCATTTGGGCTTTATCTTCTGTATTTTATGCTTTGGGCACTCTTACATTCAGATGTATAATCATGCAGCAACCTCTGCGCTTTCTGCTCTGTCGAATGCCGTAATTTTCAGATTGAACTGGACCAGTCTGCTGAGAAAAAGCCAAAAAATCGGAAAGAAAAGTCCGCTGAGGAGCAGAACTGAAGTGGAAAGCAGATCCTACTATCACATACCTGGTTATTCAAATACTAACTGTAGATGTGCTGCCCTGTTGAATTTTGAGGAACAGCTTGTGCCTCTGCATAGGATAGGAAGAGTATAATATGGTCTACTTGTATAGTTGCTTCTCTCAGTTAGCATGTTTTTGAAGCATTAAACCGGTTCCTGTTCTTCTGCTTCAGCTGCTAATAGGGAGTTGGATATAGTCCCAATTGATATTATATTAATATATTATCTCTTGTGCAAATCTAACGCATTATCAATTTACTTCTTTACTATCAATTGCACTTTTTTTTTTTTTAGTATGTCTCAGAAAGCTGGAGTCGATGTTCTTCACTTAAATTACACTCCACTTTAAAACTTTTTCGGACTAGTTATCGATTAGTGGCGTAACAATTCTTTGAATAACGTGTAATCATTGCCTGGCAAAAGATTTGTTTACTTGGAGAAGTTAACTCTCTCTATAGCAATGTCATTTTTCTGATTTTCTTTGCGATGATTGGAGTGGATTTTTATGCGGAAGTGTAGATGCTAAAATTCTTTGTACTATAATCATCTGAGATCCGGATAAATGTCATCTAGAATGTAAAATTGAAGTCTTGTATTCCAAGATGTGTTTCAAGTCTGTCTGTTCTTATATTTTGATATTATAATGTTATCTTACATCTGTTTGAGGATTAATTTTATGTTAGATATTAAGGTTAGCATGACTCGTCTAAATTATTCCACTGCAAAAGTGGTTTTCTTTTATTTTCTAAGGAAGTCCTCGTTCTCTTTTGCTTGTTTTCTTTGGTTTTATTGCTTCCTTCTTTGGAGATCCAATTCAGATAAACCCTTCTTATTAGCTGCAGTTTATAGTTATGAGTCTGGGATTCCAGCAAAGCAGGATTAATGTTTGATTCTTCTCTTCCCGTCCGACATTTCAAATTGAGCTCTGCAAAAGAGTTGGGAAAGAATATAAAAGGCTTAATTACCTAAAAATTTACGATATTTTGATCAATTATCAATTGTAAAATGATCTTTGAAACATAACTAAGAAGTGTACCATCTTTGTAATTTTTTAATTCGATGCACGTGGCCCAATTTCGGGTTCTAATTGCTGACATGGAGCCGAAAATACATATGTTGGGTCCACTACTATACACGTGCCATAAGTACGTTTTTTTTTTTTAATACATGAAAATTCAAACTTTGGTGTCAATAATCATTAACAACATATCTTTTGAAAAACAACATAGAAATACACCACCTATTGATTTTTTATGAACTCTATGCATGTGAGCCAATTTTGAGCTCCAATTACTTACAATGTCCCAAACTTTTTATTGGCCACACTTCTATACATATTGAATAATTTTTTTTTATAGTTTAAAAATTCAAATTAATTAAAATAACTTTTTTTTAATAAAAAATGAGGACATTTTGCTTCTATTTCATGGTATAAGCAACCACCACCATCAACTTTTGCATTTCGTTTTTAATAGTCACATGCCTCCTTAAAACATTATATTAGATTGAAATTAAATTACAATAAAATATAAAATAATATCATTTAATATACATCAATTTGATATTAATACAAATAATAACATAGTATGAAGCTAAAAGAAAATAAATTCAAAGATCTATTGTTAGTATGCATAAAGAAAAATAAATCACAAATGTTGAGGATGATGGTTATTTATTTCCTAAATTGAATACAAAATTTTGCTTAGAAAAATGAAGTTGTTTTGATAGAATATAGTTCAATGTGGGCTATAATATGAAATTTGGGTTCAAAATCAGTGATTATAGTAAAAAATTAGAACACAATTGAAAAAAATAAGAGTTCATGTATTCCTCTGTTAATTTTTACAAAGACATGTTATATATGATAATTGATAAAAAAAAGTTGCAAATTTTTTAAACCTGTGAGGAATCAACGTGTGGTGAACGACCGGCACAGTAGATGACCAGCAACGGTCCAACATCTGCCGAGATGTGCTCTTCAGGCACTAGTTTCACCGGCTCAACATCAAACTCCGGTGGGGTTCATAAAATTTTTCACTCTCCTCCTTCGCATAAATTGCCTGATTAGCTATAGTTTTTGGACAAGTGGCCATGCGATGGCTGGGATCGCCACACCCAAAATATCGTTGAGTCGACACTATGCATAGCAGCAGCTTGTACCAGTGGGATTTGTTGCGGTCAATGCCTAGTAGGAGGAGCCTCAGTAGTTGCAACAGGGGTGGCTCGGAATGGGTTGTATACGATGTCAGAAGCCTAGCGAATTGGTGCTCCAAAAGGAGTGCCCGCTGATGGGCTTCGCTAACATTGGCGGGAAAAAACAGAGACAATGTGTCTTGCAACTGCACGCGCAACCCACCAATGTAACGTGAAACTAATTGATCTAGGGTTTCACAAATATCAATCCAAGTGATTAGGGCATAAAACTCTTGTGAATACCAATCAATTATCTTCGATCCCTGGTGCAAATATTGTAACTGCAAGTAAAGGATGCAGGAATAGTTATATGGTAAAAATTCTCGCTCCATATGATTGCGCATTTTGCCCCAGGATTGAATCTTAGAGTTGAATATATCTATGTATCTTCTCAAGATACAGTTGACCAAGCAAGATTATAGACATATTTGTTGTGTCATTTAATTGATTTATTTCCTTATATGTAGATTATGTAAAGATACTATTGTATATTTTTAAACTTGCTCAATAAAATTAAATGGCAAGGCCAATAATTCTCAATTCTCTCAAATGTTCACATGGTATCAGCTTAATCTTGGCACATAAACTACTTAACCTCCAATAATTACCTATTGTGGCCTAAACATATAACCTCCATCCATGAGTGTCAAAATTACTTCCGCCATGTCAACGGAAGCAAGCACCAACCGAATCCTCTCACCTAAGATAGCAACGACAATGATGTCGCCAATCCTGATTTTCTTGCTGGGCACATGATCGACCAATGTCTTCGTACACTGCTTCTATCATCCCTCATGGAAGAATCCATAGCGAGGTCCTTGGTTGTACTTCTGTCCGTACTGTTTGGACATCGCTTGAGGCGACCTATAGTCACTCATCCCAATTCCGTGAACTTCGGATTAAGGATGATCTCCAACTTATAAAAAGGGGATCATTAACTGTTACTGAATATGGTCGCAGTTTAAGTCCTTGTGCGATCAATTGGTGGCGATCGGATGTGTTGTCGATGAAACAAATAAATTGCATTGGTTTTTCTGTGGACTTGGACCCGATTTCATATTTTTTCTGCCACTCGTATGGCTATCACACCTATGCCTTCCTTCAGTGATTTATTATCCAATGCCAAAGGATTCTCCTTATTTCAGCAATCCATGGAAAATTTTGGTGCATCCTCGACTACTTTTGCTGATTTTATTCAACCGCGCAAATCACCTTTTTCTTCTAGCTATGCTCATGGTTCCTCATCTCAGCACAATCGTGGATATCCATTGTCAGCAAATGATGAATCTTTCTACCATACTATCTATCTCTTAGTTCATGGGGGTCATAATTCTGGACAAAATGGAAAGGGGCAGCGTCCTAAGCGTGTAACACACTACCAAATTTGCCACACAAATGGGCATTATGCAAATGACTTTCCAGACCGATATGCACCAAAGCAACCCTCATCTTCAACCAATCCTGCTAAGGCATTTAAAATGGGTTGCTCTCTTGGTAGCTCTAATGTTAATGTTACGGACTGGCATGTTGACACGGGCACCACTGCCCACATGACCTCCTCAACTAATATGCTCCTCGATCATCATCCTTACTCCGGTAATGATCAAGTAATTATTGGTAATGGTGCTCGCCTTCCTATATCTCATGTTGGAAAATTAAATTTGAATTCTCATATTGATTTTTTGGATATTTTTGTGGTTCCTCACATAACCAAAAATCTTATGTATATTAGCATGTTAACAACAGATTATCCCATTGATGTCATATTTATTGATAGCTCCTTTGTTATTTAGAATCGGATAACCAAAGCTTCTATAGCAACAAGTCGGTGTGACAATGGGCTATATGTTTTGGAATGTTGGAATCACACATTAGTTACTGCTTTAAACAACAAAAAAGTTACATGCTTCCTATGAATTATGGTAGAATAGATTAGGGCATGTAAACTTTGAGCTTATTGAATAAATTAGGACATTTTGAAGTTACTTCATTACTGCCAAAGCATTCCCTTTGTGCATCTTACCAGCTTTCTAAAATCAAAAGACTATTTTTTACATTGAATGAGAAACGTGCTCCTCAATGAAATCAGACAGCAAGACCAATAATTATCAATTCTCTCAATTGTTAACACTTAGGATTTCCCTAACAATGGTGAATTGTTTTTAGTTGGTTCCACCAAGAAACGGCCCACACGCATGGTGACCAAGCCCACATAGCGATCAACAAGAATGTATTTGAAATCCAAAATATCTTTGACTATGTGCAACCTATCCAATACATTTGAAGGCTCTAAACCCCCCGTAAACTCAGGAATTTCAATGTAAAATCCTTGGTCCCACTGTGAAGGTTCAAGACAATGGCGATATTGAGCATTGATGCGAGAAAACGGATTGATCATGGAGATGGTGTCATTATCATTGGAATCGTGAATGGATAGAGATGGGTGAACCTGAGCGCAACCGTGGGGGACACATGGCACCGAATGATGCGCCTCTGGATTGTGTGCAGGAACAGAGCGTCGATGAGGCGGCACCTGACCAGTGATGGCGTCAAGGATATTGTCTTGTTGAAGGCGCATTGTATCAACAACTTACGCAAGAGCCTCAATTTGACACTGCATATTCGTAATCTCAGTTGCATTGTCTATCACAGGTTGACAATGAGGTTACACAGTTCCAGGCGTAACAGTGACTCTGGATACCAATTGACACAGCGTAAACATAATAACAGAAAGAATTAACAAACAATGAGACATATCTCCATGATACTATGAATAGGCATTGCTCAAAAGGGGAAAACCCAATCGCCTTGATACTATGTATACTAGACGTTGCTTAAAAGGGAAAAACCCCATCGCCTAGATACTATGTATACTAGCCGTTGCTCAAATGGAAAAAACCCTTATGTTAATAATCAGTTCTTCAAAAAGTCTCATAATACAATGAAAGAGGTTCTATTAATACTTCAACTAATTGGGCCAAGCCCATAACTTAAATTATCAAAGAAAAATATCAAAATATTAAATAAAATAGAAGAAGAAAATAGCAGCAAAGTAATGACATAACCGTAGTAAACCCATGAAAAGAATGCAAAGACGTTTCTTTGAAGCACGATCACGTTTCTCCAAGTAATTCACCACAAACTTGTCTCCATCACCTCGTCATTAGGTAGCAGGTACATTTTATTTCGCATTTGACCATCTAATGATAAGAATTTACCTTTGATCATCGAAGAACATATATTCAAGTTCTGTCAAAACTATATTGATTGTAGTTCCAACAACTTCTCTCTTTTTTTTTCCTCTATTTAAGTTTTGTAAAGCCCAGCTAATACAAGCTCACCACTTTGCTGTTGGCTTGATTGTTTTTGGCTCTAGTGCTATTGTTATCTTGTTTTACCTCCGAGGCATATATCCTTCTAATTTTTTTAATTAATTTATTTATTTTTGAATTAAAGAGATAGCAGATTCATATACACACCTTCAATTTTTCAAGTATAGAATACCACAGTTCTTTCAAAACCATCATGAAACAAATTGAAGAAGCGTTGTCAAGTCAAATTAAGCTACAAAAATTGTCTTTCCTGCTTCATCTTGTGCATCACCACTCTCTTGTTTTCATTTTGTTCTCTCCAATCCCCAAGACTCTTAAAGCCCTTGATAAGGTAATTATTATCAATATTATTTGAAAATTCTAATTAATTTATTATTGGTTGCAGATATTGTGGAGATATTCTTGGAAGAAAGTCAAGGTTGAATGAAGAGAGAAAAAGAAGGAAAGACACGGCTAAATACAAGGAGAATCAAGAGGAATCCGATAACAAATCTTTGAAAGATATGATATATGCATATCAAGGCAATCTATGCAAAGATATGCATATCACAACCAAGAAATGAGAAGATATCGGCAGATTCCTTGGAGGATATAGAGAGACTATAAATACAACCTCAAGTTGTAGAGGCTGGCAACTCTCCAAGATTATTCAATTACCATCATATGGGCAGAGAGATATAGAGAGGCTAATGAGTGTGCTGTTATATTCGTGAGAATACAACAGACTGGGAAGAACTCAAGGGCAAACCGAAGGCGAACCTCGCAGAGTTTGGATTACTTTGGAATTCCACCACACGTTGATTTCGAGAGATTTCAACTTTGTACAAACGGGAGTTTGTATTCAAATCCATCTAGGGGACTAGATGGTCAAGTAAGTATTTTAGAAGATTTAGTTACACGGGTAGACAAGTATTTAGGGGGAGCCAAATACATGTAAGTTCTACTGTAACATTTGTGGGAACAAATATGTCTTCTAATAAAATTACTTGAGAGGAAGAAGGGATTTCCTCCTCACTTAAAATCAAACTTTATTTTAAGCTTCCAAATGTTCATTTACAGTTCGAACTACTGGTGAACATATACACACGCGCACATATTCTGATCTAACAATTAGCACTAGAGCAGGTTCCAGTTTTTTTTAAAATAGGTAGATCCAGGGATAGACACATGGGTTCACATGAAGGGACCACACTATGCCCACCCTCGCTTGATGGACAAAATTATTCGTTCTAGAAATCAATGATGATTATCTATCTAAGATCCAAATGATGTGGAGAAGCAATCCAAACAAAGTGGACGTGGCCTAAGATGCAGGATGGAACAGATATAACTAAGGTTGTAGACAAACCAAGAACACTATGGATGGAGGACGAAAAGTGTGCCGAAGAGGCAAACTACATAGCATTGTATGCTATTCTTGCTTCGGTTGATGTCATGAGACAGAAGTTGATTATATACTGCCAAACCGCCAAAGATGCTTGGGATGCTCTACAAAAGTAATTTGAGGGAAATGAGTCCGTAAGAAAATCAAAGTTGCAAAGATTGGCCACACTATTCGATGGAATACAAATGAACGAAGATGAAAACATTGAGATGTACTATGCTAGGTTTAGTGACATACTAAATCAATGTTACACCCTTGGTGATCCTATCAAGAAAGATGTTCTAATCATGAAAATCATGAGAAGACTAGCTCCGAGATTCAGAGAAAAAATCACAGTTCTAGAATCATTCATGAGAGTCACACCGATGACATTAGATGACTTGATGGGAGAGTTAAGGACATTTGAGTTGAACAATCGCATGGACACACCTAAAAACAAAGGGATAGCCCTAAACATGGAGACAACAACTAAACAATTCGAGAATGATGTAACAGCAGTTGCTGACAAAATGGCACTTCTCACAAAAAATTATAGTAAGCTTGTGAAAAAATACAATCAGAGGCAGCAATTCAACAAAAAGTCCGAACTCTAGAGAGAACATCAGAAAAAGTGGAAACAAATCTTCAAATACTAGGCAGGTAAATCGGAAGGACTCTGAACAATGCAGAGAGTGTAGTGGATACGGACACTATCAAGCAGTCCAAATTTTCTAAGAAAGACCAAAGCACTAAAAGCCACCTGGAGTGAATCTAAATCTGAAGGAGAAGAAGAAACTGATGAACAAGAGATAGAATACCCCAGTAACCTTACCATTTATACATCATCAAAGGACCTGAGATGTCTCACATCTGTTGTTCGAACTGATGAGGAACTGGAGTACACTGAGGAACCTGATTTTGACGATCCAACTCTGGAAGATCTAGAGAGATTGTATCTAGATGTATCTATCAGATGTACCACATTGGAGAATCAAGTAAGGGAATATAAAAGTAAAGGCGCACTAAGCATGGAAAATCAGGAACTCGGTCAAGTGAAACATGAACTGCACATCACTAGGGAAATAAATGAAAATTGAGAGATGACTTGATTATGTCCCAAAATAATGTGAGGATTCTCGAACATCAAGTCCAACTTTATGAGACGGAAACTGAGTCACTTAAAGCCAACTCTGAAACAGCCTGGACAACTACAACAAGTAATCACCAGGTAAACTGTTCCCTTACAAATGAACTAACAGATTAGTTCTCAAAATTGCAGGATAAGGATCATAAGTTAGCAGAGTTACGAGCTGAGCTAGACAAAGCAATGCAAACCATACAAGGACTGAACAAAGGAAAAGCTAAATTTGATGAAATCTTGGCATATGGAAGACCACAAAACAATAAAACAGGAATAGGATACATTGAAGAAAGAACATCGGGATCAACAGTCTTTGTACCAGCTACAATTACTACGTTCGACCATGAGGGACAAAATACTACAAGATAACCTGAGAAACAAGATACAAAAGGTATGAGAAAATTTATTCCTATTTGCCATTACTGTGATGCACCTGGGCACATCCAACCAAGATGCTACAGAATGAAACGAGACCTACAATCAGGTAATATTTCAACTTAGAATTTATATGGTGTTCATGTAAAAGATCATAGGCCTCTGGATTCCTCAAAAGTAAGAAAATTTAAAAACTGAAAATCAAATGTGAAAAAGGTTTGGGTTGTCAAGAAAAACATGTGTCTTACTTTGTCAGTAGTCTCACTCGGGGCGAACAATACTAGAACATGGTTCTTTGACAGTGGATGCTCACGACATATGACAGGTAATGCAGCATACTTATCTGATATCACCCCAATAAAAGGAGAGTCGGTGACCTTTGGAGATGGTAAGAGTGAGCGTGTCATTGGGAAAGGGACCCTCAATATTAATGGCATGCCTAAATTGTCTAATGTGTTTCTTGTTGAAAATCTTAAGGCAAATCTGTTGAGCATTAGCCAAATTTGTGACCAAGGACTTGAAGTAAACTTCACTCATGATAAATGCTTGGTGTTAAACAAAAATAATGAATGCATGCTTACTGGAACTCGGTCCACTAACAACCGTTATCTTCTTGACAGGAGTCATGAATGCTACAATGTTAGCTCGGAAGCAACAGAGATATGGCATAAAAAAATTGGGACATATAGGATACAAACACCTCATTGCTTTGTCAAAATCACAATGTGTACAAGGACTGCCTAAACTCTCAAGCAAAGATCAAGGTATATGTGGACCATGCCAACTTGGCAAATAGGTAAAAAGCTCACACAAGGTAACACAAGATGTTTGCACAAAACAGATCATGGCCTTGCTACATATGGACATTATGGGTCCTGTTCAAACTGAGAGTGCTGGAGGTAAAAGATATAATTTTGTTTGTGTTGATGATTTCTCAAGATATACCTTGATAAGAATTCTTCGTGATAAATCAGATACTTTTGATGAATTTAAAAAATTAATATGACTGATAGAAAATGAAAAACAGGATTATGTTGTTCGAATACGAAGTGACCATGGTAGAGAATTTGAAAACACTGCATTCACTGCTTTCTGTGCCTCTCGAGGTATTGCTCATGAATTCTCTTCACCAAAAACACCTCAACAAAATGGAGTAGTAGAAAGAAAAAATCGCACATTACAAGAAATGGCTACAGCTATGATGATAGGCAAGGAAGTACCCAAAAATGGTGGGCTGAAGCCATAAATACAACATGCTATGTTACAAATAGGGTATATCTTAGGAAAGGAATTAGAATGACTTCTTATCAAATCTGAAAAGAAAAAACTCCTAATTTAAGTCACTTTCATGTGTTTGGTTGTAAGTGTTATGTATATAATGATAGACAACAGTTAGGTAAATTTGATGCCAAAAGTGATGTTGGTATGTTCCTAGGATATTCGACCAACAGTAGAGCCTATCGTGTCTATAATCTGAGAACTTAAACACTCATTGAAAGCACTAAAATTGTATTTGATAATTCTTTGATAAGATAGGAAGTTTACTTGGAAGAAGCAGGTTCATCAGCAGGTCGACCAATGGGAAACCAGAATAGTGAGAACATCACAGAAACTGATCAAGAACCAACAAATGAAAACAGTGATAAAGGTGAACCCTCAACAAAGATTCAGAAAGAACATCCCAAGGAACTCATCATTGGAGAACTTAATGAAGGGATAAAGACACGATGCAAACCAAAACCTGACTATCCGATAATGGAGGGACTGGTTCACTATGCTTGCTACACCTCTGTGGTTGAACCCAAAAATGTCAAAGAAGCGCTCAAGGATGATAACTGGATACTAGCAATGCAGGAGGAATTGGAACAATTTTCCAAAAATGATATCTGGACAGTTGTACCAAGACCTGACAGTGCGAACATCATCGGAACAAAATGGATCTTCAAGAACAAAACTGATGAACAAGGTAACATCACTCGAAACAAAGCAAGACTCGTGGCCCAAGGATACACACAGGTAGAAGGAATTGACTTTGAGGAAACATTCGTTCCAGTTATACGACTGGAGTCAGTAAGAATCCTTCTCTCCTTTGCATGTCTTAAGAAATTTATTCTTTATCAAATGGATGTAAAAAGTGCATTCTTGAACGGTTTCTTGAAAGATGAAGCATATGTTGAACAACCAAAGGGGTTTGAAGATCCATACTTTTCGAACCATGTCTACAAACTGAAGAAAGCCCTTTACGGGTTGAAGCAAGCTCCAAGAGCATGGTATGAAAGACTGACAAAGTTTCTGATCGGTCAAGGATACAAACAAGAAGGAGTCGATCAGACTCTGTTCATCCAGTGGTCGAACAATGATATCACTATTGCACAAATCTATGTAGATGACGTTGTGTTTGGATCCACATCCAAACATAAAGTGAATGACTTCATCCAGGTAATGTCTCATGAATTTGAAATGAGCATGGTTGGTGAACTTTCCTACTTTTTTAGTTTACAGGTCAAACAATGCAAAAGTGGAATCACGATACATCAAGAAAAGTATGCCAAGAACCTGGTAAAGAAATTTGGACTTGAAGGGTGCAAAGTAGCACACACACCCATGGGGACAAATACCAAATTATCCAAGGACGAAGGTGGAACATGTGTTGATCCAACACTCTACAGAAGCATGATAAGAAGTCTCATGTACCTCACTGCTAGTCGACCTGACATAAGCTTTAGTGTTGGACTATGCGCTGGATATCAATCAAATGGTAAGGAGTCTCACCTCAAAGCCGTGAAAAGACTCATACGATATGTGGCAGGTACTATTAACTATGGCTTGAAATATTCCTTTAAGACTAAACCTTTCATTGTAGGATACTGTAACGCCGACTGGGCCGGCGACGTGGATGATAGAAAGAGTACTTCAGGAGGATGCTTCTTTATTGGAAACAATCTTGTATCCTGGCTAAGCAAAAAGCAAAACAGCATTTCACTATCAACTGCAGAAGCTGAATACATAGCTGCAGGGAGCTCATGCTCTCAACTGGTATGGATGATGCACATGTTGTGCGACTATGGTATGAACTTGACTTCTATGACTCTATTTTTGACAATCTGAGTGCCATAAATATGTTCAAAAACCCTGTGCAACACTTTAGAACTAAACATATAGACATTAGACACCATTACATCCGAGAGTTAGTTGAAGATGGAGTCATTACCCTTGAACATGTTCCTAACATAAGTCAACTGGCTGATATTTTCACAAAGGCCCTAGATGTGCAAAAATTCATATCCCTGAGAAAATCTCTAGGGATTTGTTGTGCTATGTAAATGCTGTATCAAAAAAATAAAGGGGAGGATGGAAGTCTCAGATTACCTAGGATAACAATAAGTCTCGCACAGGTTCAAAACTTTGTTTGTCTTGAACTTTGAATCCATTATTTCTTCTTCCAGTATAAGGAAAAGAGCTACGACCTTGAAATAATATTGTGGAATGCTGTCACCAATGTGATAAAGCACCAAGCACAGAAAATGACAGGTCAGTGAAAGCTTCCTTAATAATGTTCACCTCTATGTTGCACCAAATATAGGGGTTACAAGGTTCTGAGCTCGTCACACAGGGTTTTTCCAGTGTGGTACTTTATTGTGTGGTTTACGAGCTACTACATAAGGATTTGGCAGAAGGAACAATAAGAAAAAATCATATAACTCACTTAGCAATCAACATGGGGTGAACATATACTGGAAGAGAAGACTTAAGGATTTTTCTTAGTGCATTTTCAAACATTGTTGCCTGACTGAGACTTTTGTTTAATATGGAGATCTATGATTTCATTCCTCCAATTAAAAAAAAAAAATTCAGCCTCTCTTATTTTTCTCCTAGGATTATACGAATTAGTTTATGCAAAAAGCGGCCCGAATGATTATCCAGTTGTGACTTATTTTCGAAACACGTGTCAAAATGGGGACGTGGTCTTTCCTTTTTCAACTGCCTGGACATATGATCGTGTTCTTAATGACTATATAACTGTAATGAGTGGACGTCGAAAAAGGGTTTAAGTAGCCCATATAAAATCTCGTCAAATAGACAGGAATCGAGGCATCAGCCATCCTCATTTCATATCATTGTCAAGCTATGATTGACTGGGCCTAATCTCCTTCAAAGTTCACTTTCATGCCTGTGTTCTTTCTTCAACATCTCTTTACAGAGTTTTCATGGTGGACCAAGGAGATTCACCCAGCGGAAGACGGCCAAGCTGGATCTTGGTTCCATTCTTGAACCCAGAACCATTAGAGACAATCCCTCTGCCAGAATCTGATGAGCAGCCATCAGCCACCAGGGTAAGGACCCGCCCCTTTTCGGTCCTTCGTCTCCACCGTACACTGATGCCCCGCCGACTGAAACCGCTCCGACAGATGTTCTGCAGCCCAATGCAACTACTCCGCCCCCTGCTACCGCAGTTCCACAAGAAGGGGATCCTTCGCCTATGGAGGAATCTCCACTTCCTCCTCAAGATCTCCCTTCCAGAATGACCTCACATTTACATCTAAAGTCCAAGGTCCCCACAAGGCAAAACCTACAGGCAAAACCCCAATTCCTACACCACGGCGACGACATCTCATTGATGAGTCCTCATCCGAGGAAGAAGTGGCAAGATCTCCGCCTCGCCGTTCGCACCATCAAAAAAGCCTTCTCCTGCTGCCTTTACTGGGTCATCTCCATGGTGCCTTCACAATGAAAATGACGTACTGGTTCGAGGTAAGGCCTTCTCCAAGTCGTTCTACACGAAGGCAGCTTCCGACCATTACAAATTGTTTTCTGGTATGGACTTCTGGCCTGAGCGTAATCTTGATCTTAAACATTTTGCGAAAACATCTGTTATGGAGTTTATCAAAAAGTCTGGATTAGAGGTTACTGTGACGAACTTGGGTGGGTTTTATAGTTCCATTGTTCATGAGTTTTATGCTAATTTGGTCACTGGCATTCAGGATCCAGAATCCCCTCAGTTCGGGAGAGTTTTTGTCCGCAATAAAATTGTTAATTTCAGTCCTGATGCCATTAATGATTATTTGGAACTGACTGGTCTGGATGAGGAAGAGGAGGTTGAAGTCGACCTTGGGGAGGTGGTCGACTTCCTCAGTGACGGGAAGCTCACCAGTTGGACTAAGCCTGGGATTTCTCCCTCAATACTGACACAGGAGGCCAATTGGCTCTATAAAATAGGGAGATAAAATTAGACGCCCACGTCCAACAAGTCTCACTAACATTGGCCCAGTGTCAGTTCATCTTCAAAGTCCTGAAGGCCATTCCGATTGACTTTGAGAGGATAGCATTCGAGGCCATCATAAGTTTTTCCGAGAAGCCCGACTCTCGCAAGAAGCTTCCATTCCCTACCCTCATTTGGGACCTCTTATCACATCAGGGCATGCAGGTTCAGTCCACTGATGTCCTTCAGAAAGCCGTCCTTCTGCTGAACATGGCCTAACGTGAGGCCAATGTTGCCTATAGGCCACGCACCATTGCACCCACACTTCCTCCCTCAGAAGTCACGGTCAATCTTCCACTCTTTCTACATCAACAACTAGAAATTCTTGATTTTTTAGCTGTTGAGGTAGCTGCCCAGAAGCTTTATTTTACTAATGTCTTGAAATCTCTGGATGTTCCCTCTCAAGGCGTACCACACAGAGGTTTCACTCCTTTGGCAGGCAGCTCAAAAAAGGGGGAGAAGAGACCATATGTGTGGATAAAGGGAAAAGGAAGGTGTCAGGCGAGGCAATAAAAAGAAAAAGGGTGGCCGAGGAGACTGAAGCGGATGATACTGAGGAAGAAGAAGAATGGGAATCTAGGAGTGATTCTGATTGAATTTGGGATGTTTTTATTAAAAAATTTGAACAAATTTTTTAAGGGTCTGTAATATTGATACAACAATCTCCAGTAGCTAGGATGCTAACAACAATATCTGTATTTTAGTTATTTTTATTGACTATCTGAACATGATGAATGATGCTTCTGCTATATGTGAAAATCCTTCTTTTCAGCATACAGTTCTCCTGCTTGTTTCTTTTTGCAGATAGCAGATGGTCCTGGAATTTTCGAACAACATGCCAAAGGGGGAGATTGATAAGGTAATTATTGTCAATATTATTCAAAAATTCTAATTAATTTATTATTGGTTGCAAATATTGTGGAGATATTCTTGGAAGAAAGTCAAGGTTGAATGAAAAGAGAAAAAGAAGGAAAGACACGGCTAAATACAAGGAGAATCAAGAGGAATCCGGTAAAAAATCTTTGAACATATGATATATACATATCAAGGCCATCTATACAAAGATATGCATATCACAACCAAGATATGAGAAGATACTGGCAGATTCCTTGGAGGACATGGAGAGACTATAAATACAACCTTAAGCTGTAGAGGCTGGCAACTCTCCAAGATTATTCAATTACCATCATATGGGTAGAGAGATATAGAGAAGCTGATGAGTGTGTTGTTATATTCGTGAGAATACAACAGACTGGGAAGAACTCAAGGGCGAACCGAAGGCGAACCTCGTAGAGTCTGGATTACTTTGGAATTTCACCACACGTTGATTTCGGGAGATTTCAACTTTGTACAAACGAGAGTTTGTATTCAAATCCATCTAGGGGACTAGATGGTCAAGTAAGTGTTTTAGAAGATTTAGTTACACGGGTAGACAAGTATTTAGGGGGAGCCAAATACATGTAAGTTCTACTGTAATATTTTTGGAAATAAATATGTCTTCTAATAAAATTACTTGAGAGGAAGAAGGGATATCTTCCTCGCTTAAAATCAAACTTTATTTTAAGCTTCCGCATGTTCATTTACAGTTCGAACTACTGGTGAACACATACACACGCGCACATATTCTGACCTAACAACCCTAATTTCATGCAACGACCCACTTTTCAAACTGATACCCACCCCATCAATTCATTCCCTTTAAGCTCTCATAAAAAATATTATGTGACTCATCAACAAGAAATTGAAAGTTTTCCCTTTATTTTCTCATTATTACAATCCTTCATCACACCAAATATTAAACAAAAGTAAACTGCATGTTGTTTTGGTCTACAGTGGGATGTAATAAGGAAGTTGAATATTACTAAAGTTTAAGAAATATGAAGGTAAGAAGCTCAGTAAATCCTTCTCCGCATGCATCTGATAATAAGCCTGCACCATATCCATGCTCCTTTCATTCAAGATCATCAGTGTGCTATTGTATTTGTGGTCTTCTTTCTATATGAATTATATTTGTAGTTTTAGAATGTGCTGATATTTGATGTAATCTAGATTAGAATGAATAAATTTTGGCAGTCAACGTGTATTGGTGGGATTGTTGCATAAAGTTATATTTTGGATTTCAATTTGGAACTTTTCAGGGAGTAGCACTACTCGCTGGTTGTCTAGGTTTAGCACTTTTCCCTACTCTTATTCAGGTAACTTTTCTGTTGAGCTTTTACGAGGCATAAGTTATGTGGAATAATGCATTTACAAGTATTCTAACTGGATCGTAGATTGTAGTATTTATAGCCCAAACTAAATTAAGTCAATTTGTACTGAAGGTAAAGTATTATCTACAAAATGGCTGCAGAGTCGTACAATCAATTACTCACTTTGTTCCAACAAAAAAAAAATCATATTTTTTAGGAGTACAATTTTTTTTTCTTTTTTTTTTTTTTTTTTTTTTTTTTTTTTTTGTCAGTGAGATAAAGATAAAACCTTTTCTAAAAATTATATGTTTGTATTTATACATTTTTTTTATTCGTTGGATTTCACTTATTAAATTATATATTACTTGTTTACCAAATTTAAAAATAATAATAAGTTTTTCACTATGATAAATAAAATGAGGATTTCACTTATTAAATCATATATTACTTGTTTATCAAATTTAAAAATAATAATAAGTTTTTCACTATGATAAATAAAATGAGATTTATGACTTTCAAAACATGATTGTTTTTAAAGATAATAATATGTTTTGAAATAGGCTTTATATTTTTTTATGACAGAATGAGTAATATTTTTTTACCTTCAAATCTCATGCACAACATCTAACTAGAATATTTACAATCACATTTTATTTAACATTATCAATTCAGGCAAGCATGTGTCTTCCTTGATGGTTAATTACAACAGTTCTCTTCCAAGGCAGAAATTAAGAGCAAAAATTGTTAAGATCTTGGTGAGTTTAGAATGATTTTTAACATTGGTGATATAGAGTGACAACAAGAAATCAAGAATACAAATTTTTAAAGTATAGGATCGCCTTCATACTGCGAATACTAGGTGTGGTTGACCAGGGAAGAATCCTTGTTTTAATTATTCAAATATCCAAAACCTTCATGTCCAAAAGTGAGAAGTCCCTTAAATAAAATGGGCTACCATCCATGAAAAGTAGAAATTAAATAAAAAGGTCCAACACATAATTTAATAAAAGATACTCCAAAACTAAAATAAATGTTGTTTATAGGCTATTGCTTCTCCCTCTCTAAGAGAAGATTCGCCCTCGAATATGTTTGAATCTCATTGTCATTGTACTATCACCTTCATACGGGACAATGTGTTTTATGTAACTGTACGCACATGGCTAGGCAACTTGAGACGGTAAACATGCAGCTTGATCTTCTCCACAATCTCAACTGAGCCAATCTTGCGGGCAAAAATTTTCGTGCATCTAGAAACAGTCCTTTGTGAAAACCGCCCAAACAATATCTCCAAGCACAAACTATTCAGACATCATATTGGATTCAATCAATTTATTTGAGATAATCAAATTCTGAACTATTCAGAGATCATATTGGGTTTTACAAAGAAAACATTCATCAGACTCAAAGTTAGTTGACTACGGAAAGTTTAATTTGGTGGAGAATTTTGGATAAGTAGCTAATCAAGGATTGTCTTAGATCATCTTCATTCTATTGCATATATGAGCATGATTGAGAAATAAACCAATGTAAGTTCTAGAGATACACATGCATAGTTACTACTCACAAAATGAAATCCTATGATTTTAGGTTCAATTCTCACGAGTATATAACATAATTCTGATGCATATATTTTAATTTCATCTATCATGCAGTCAAATAATCTATCATGTCTTATTAGATTCCAACTCAAATATTTCATCATTAGTTTTAATCATTAATCCAACAATGCCTACATTCAATGTTTCATAGTACATATCATTCCTATGAATCAGATTTTCCATTACTCTAAAATTTTCTACTACCATAAAGTAAATAAATCATAAACTATATATGTGTGTGTGTGTGTGTGTGTTTAAACAAATTAAATAAGACAAACTAAATATTCCAAGATAAACTACACTTCTCCTCCCCCAAAATTGTTCAAAGAAATTCTTTCTGAGAACAAGTTTGAAAAGAAGAAATGGTATATCTTGAATTACCTTGATTGTCTTCACAGAAGATTGTTGGGTTGCCTCTCAACCAATGCTAAGTTTTATAGCGATAGCTCGACATTTGTTTTCCAATTCATATTAAGCCTCCAATAGGCATTTCATGTACATTCCCCTTTAAAACATTTCATCCACCATCATCATAAGGCACAGTTAAATCCTGTCTATACATCTCGTAGGGTGTTTCGCCTTTGTCTTCATATCTTCCAATCAACTTCGCTCTTTTTCATGGGAGTTTCTCTACAAAATCATGAGTAAACACAAAGTCTAGTAGATCTTTACTCTCAAAATCAAAGGAATTAAAGTATAAAGATTTAGTGAAGTAAAGCCCCAAACAATTCTAAGATGAATAAGTCGAATTAACCATGTTACAGGTCTCAATGTTCTAAACGATTCAACATTCATCTAAGTTATCCTCATGGGCACTCATCATCTTATAAATAGAAAACACAATATTTTCATCATTAATTCATAAAGTTAATGAGTGATCTCCCAGTTGTTGAGAATGAGCAACCAGGTATGAGTGGAATATTTTGATCCTCTTCCATGTTAGGAACTATAAAGTCTGCCTGAAAGATGAATTTATCCGCTTTTACGAGCACATCTTTTACTATCCTATGTGGATATATCAGAGATCGATCAACTAATTATAACCTCACAGAAGTTGGCTTAGCCTTTCCAATTTTTAGCTTCTTGAAAATTGATAATGACATATATTAATGCTAGCTCCAAGATTACATAATGTTTTCAGTCTTCCCCCTCCTATTTCACAAGGAATTGTAAAGCTCCTAGGATCTTTGCACTTTTTAGGCATCTTTTTGAATTATTGTCTCGTGGTCTATCATCTTTCTTATTTCTAGACATAACATCCTTTAGGAATTTGAAACAATGTGGCATTTGTTCCAGTATCTCTGAAAAAGGAATATTTATATTAATTTTTTTTTATATTTTCAAAAAAAAAATTAAACTTGAGAATCTAATTTATTTTTCAGACGTTGAGGAAAAGGAATAAGGTTAAGATTAGAAGTAGATATAAGCTTCTCCGCCTCTGTTTTAACCCACTCTATGTCTCTTGCTTTTCAACATCCATATCCTCCTCTTATTTTGTTTCCTTGTCACTTTTCCACGCTCTTCAGGCATCTTTGGACCTTCGTTATTAGTACCGCTTCACAAATAGATGGATTAACATTGTTCCTTTAGGTTGAGTTCAGTAATTCTAGGAAATTGGCCTTCGTTGTGTGTCTACCTATAATGCTTGTCCATTGTCCTATATGAGTCTCGAGTGATTTAATTTTAGCTCCAAGTAAAACTGTGATTTGATCTAGTTATGTCTCATTTTTTTTGAAACATGCTCTTGTTTCACTCATGAATGCAGTGAATATCTCTTTTATTGTTGGCTTTATATCATCATTTATCCTCCCATTTGTTACTGAGAAGTCTGCTAGTGGTTTAAACACATTCTTTTGATTGGCGTATGAAAAGTTCTCATGGTTTCTCATATTTGGATGATATTGATTATGGAAGTTTCCACCATGATAGTTGAAATTTCTCCCGTTAATGTAATTTGCATCTATTTGTTCGTCTTAACTTCATTATTTACCATTCCATCCCTCAATATAGTGGTCAACTCGAAAACTTGTGCTGCTAATTCCTTAATCAAATATCTCTCATCAACTTTTTCATCCACTGCAACAATTCGTTGGATAAAGGATCTTTCATTTGGCCATTCATAGTTATTCATGGCCATTTATCCTAACAGTTGCATTGCTTCATATGGTGATCTGGCTAATAAGGCACCCCTTGTTGTGGCATCATCAATAATCGTTTGAGTATATCCATTATGTTCATTGTAGAAATAACAAACTTGTTGTTCCAGTGCAATTCCATGATGAGGGTAGGACCCAATAAATCTTTGAATATTTCCCATGCTTCATACAAGGACTAGGAATCCATCCGTCTGAACTGTGTGATCTGCCTCTTCAGTTTCAACATCTTGCTATGTGGAAAGTATTTAGGCAAGAATTATTAAGAGAAATCCTTTTTCTAGGCGTTTACGAGGATAGCCACAACTTAGCTTTATCTTAGAGGGAGAATGGAAATAAGCGTAGTCAGATGGCATCTTCAAAAACACCATTCAGTTTTACGGTATTGCATATCTTCAAGAACTGAGCTAAATGTGCATGTGGATCTTCAAAAACTCTTCCCCCAAATTGTTTTAATAGTACCATTGAGATCAGTGATGGCTTGAGTTCAAAATTGTTAGCATTAATAGTTTGTGTGCAATGCTTCCATACTAAAATGTTGCTTCAGGCTAAAAGAAATCTCGAATAGATCATGAGTCTTCTTCATCAACCTTAAAACGGCCCCCATTCCCTTGTGGAGGATTTTTAACCATGTTATATGATGGTGATTTTTGCCCTCTTCTTGATTTATGATTATGGCCAGTAGCCTTTACTTCCGGGTTGTATGGTTCAAGCATGCCCCTTTTATAAACGTAATCATACACTCTCTGAAATAAGAAGATAAGATAGCTAGTCAAAGTATTTCAAAAAGATTAACAGAATTTAACTAAAGTTGTTATCCAAATTAAAGTTAAAATAAATTTAATAATATTAATTATCTAGTAACTGATCCCTGGAAACATCGCCAAAAACTTGTTCACCTAAATCCACACACATATCCTGCAAGTTATAGGGTAGTTTTGTTGTCTATCGAGACCAACAAATAATAAAACACCTGTTCTTAAAGATTTGTGATAGTGATGAACAAGAATCGTATCCATAGAGATTGGTAGTTTTTATTCTTTTATTGTAACTAAAATCAAGGGGGTTTGAGATTTGGTGAATGACAATATTCAATTGAACGAGAACAATGTGTAATATGAATGCAATTCAGTTTAAGTGAATTCAACAAAGGGGTAACTTCAGAATATGTTCGTAGAATCGATCATGGATACAAAATGGATCTTTCATTTAATCATTAAATTGGTTAAAGTTGCTGGTACGACCAAACCAACTTATCTCTCTTTAGTTGTTCGATAATCAGGGTACGACCTCTAATTATTTCCCTAATCAATAAATAATTCTAGATACGATCGTATAATATAATTTACCAATAACATTAGATTGAGAGAGACTACCAATTCTAGTCAACAAACACACATGTAGGTTTATTTAAGCTAAATCATATATCTCCATAACAGATTGGTTCAAATAATCATACTATTGTACCGCAAATATTAGAATGGTTAAACAATTATGGATTTAACAATCTAATTGGTAATATATTATTTCAAAAATTGAAAGATTGGCCACCTCATCCAATCATCAAAACAATAAGATTTATCGCTCACAGAAGATATATGAATAACGAAGAATGAAAGAACAAATAAAGATTAATTAGATCTCATAATTTGGACGAACTTAGTCTTTTATAATTCCTTTGGATGAAAAGATTAAGCTTAGCCTTCCATAGACAATTGCAGCAAATTCCAAAGTCAAAATAGTGTATCAAAATTATAGGTGTACTTTCTCTCTATAACTCTCCAAAATATAAAGTCTCTCCGCCCCAAAAAATGTTAGTTTTTAGGTGCATCCGAAAGGGACAGAAGGGGGCATAGACTTTTGGGAGGAAGGTCGCATTGATGCTACACACACGGTAGAAAGAGAAGAAGGTAGAGTGAACTATTTAGCTGAGGACTTAGCCTGGGTCTGGGAACCCTTTTTGTTTGAAGATGATGAGCCGCTCCGGCAGCTGCTATTACACTTTTGTAGGTTGAATGAGGAGTCGTCTTAATCCTATTCAGGAGATTCAAAGGAATAGTCTTTGTAGATGGGGCCGCTCACCCACACTAATTATAACAATAATTATCATTATAAATCAGAAGTAACTACCATCACTTAGTGGAGAAAGAAGAATGGGCGGTTATGTTTATTTCCGTTGGTGGGCGTTTCGGGCTAAGGCGTGCCCACGCCTAATGCAATTTTTCTTTGACTGCTTTGTTCGATGGTAAGACGTGCCCTGTAAAAACTTTAGCTAGCCCTTGTACATCTTCAAATCCACCATTTTATACCCAAGATGTATCAATCAATCCAATTTCCCTACAAAACACAATATTTACTCAAAATTCAAGAACTAAGCATGATTATAAACCAAAACCAAAGGAAATAAGATAAATAAATTTAGATAAAATATATCTTATCAAATTCCCCAACACCTAAATAATGTTTGTCTTCAAGCATATATATAAGATTATGTTCATGATCCCATGTAATCAAACATCCACTCCCTCATTTGCTCATCCACACTATGAGTGTCTCTTTTTTTTTTTTAAAGTAAAATACTCTTAACAACACATAGTTAATCACATCAACAATTGAATTGAATCCAAAATGCATAAGATCATACACCTTCACAAATAGTTCACTCATATCACTCAAAAGTGTATAAGGTGTAAACATATATAAGTGAACTCTTGTGTCAATGAAAAGAAGACTTTTACCATAGGGTTGCAAATATATCATATCTCTATTACCAATGAATGAAATTGAATGTAAAGATCATGGGAGGGTGTGTAATGGAGAATGTGTAGTCGACTAAGGTAAGGTATGACAAAAAGGATATATTGGTTAACAAAGTCAAAGACACATACATTCTTTTCACACTTAGCTCAATCAAGCCAATAACTCAAGATTGCCTCGAATACTTATTTCATGAATATGTACAAAAGCTTGTATTCCTCACCCTTTTTTTTGTTTTTTTTTTTAGAAAAGAAGAGGAATACAACGCACAATCTTTACAAAAGTTCAAATTTAGACAATCTATTCCAATGAGATGAATAAGAGCTAAGTGTGACAAGTTTACACGATCTTCGACTCAATATTCAATGGAGTATATCAACGAGCATGGCTTGTAGTGTGGCAAAAATTTTCAATGAAAAGGTCAAGGCACAAAGATGGCTCACTAAGGGTATAAGATACAGGGTAGGCTTAAAGCAAAAGATTAATGATGACAAAGAAAATGGCTTAAACCTAAATACCCATATTTTGATTCAAAACATCCAATCCATCAATGGTTTAACAGAGACATGAATAACAATGCAAGTTTTAGAAAAATCAACTATATATGACATTCACACCAAGAAAGAAATAGAGCATACTATAGGAATGCTCATTAGCTCAAAAGCTCACAACATAAGATTGTATGTGTGTAATATCCATGCATTTTTTTGTTTTTCCAATCAATCGTCAATAATGATTAAACAAAGTGCATCAAAGTGATTTTTTTTCAGAACATGGATAGCAGTAGAAGAATTGGAACTCAGATAACAAGAATCACATAAATGAACTAGATATCAGAATAGGCCAGAACCAAAATAGCAAATCAACAAACATAACAATCAATTCCCCTCCCTCACACCTAAACTAACGTTGTCCTCAATGTAAAGTAAGTAAAGGGAAAGTAAAGGACTTCCCTAGACAGGCTAGGTTGTGCAAACGTCATGTCCTATATTGTGGAGGGGAAATGACGGATCAAAGCCTTGGTGCTTGAAGTAAGCCATTTGATTCAACTTCATTCTAGCCAATTGTGTGTGCAAAAGCTCAAACTGTGTGTGGAAATAATCATGAAAGGAAGAGTTAGGTGTGGTAATCTCCTCATCCTCAGGGAGGTCATGTGAAGTATGTAATCTCATATGAGAGACCCTTTATTTTTTTGAAATTTCAATAGGTCCTAGTGTACGAAAGTGATACACACCACATACTTCTTCTACTAACAACATATTCTCCAAACAAGTTAATTCTAAACGAAATATTTCACATGCAACACGGAGATCATTATTTTCATGATCAATGAAACGCAAGTTCACAGCTAATTGAGTGATGAAAGAGCCCAAAATCAAATTCCTTTTGTTAGATAAGACATGAACAAATTGTCAAGCAAGCTAAAACCCAAGGTTCACTTTAAATTTGTTCTCCCTACAAAATAGAAAATAAAGCTCGGCCTTATTCAACAATGCAGAATTATCCTTACATCCCAAAAAGGAAAATAAGAGAAATTGATGAATGTACCTAAGTGCAGGCTTGTGAAGGTATGTATTGGTAGGTTTCTTTGGATCATAAAAAATAGGATTATTAAACATGGACTCATAAGCACTAATTGGACCAAATTGTGTAGCATAATCACAGACATTCTGTAGACACTCATAAGTTTTCGCATACTCTTCTGTTACAAAACCAATGGAATATTAAATTGAGTAAGCGAGAACTTGAACTCTTTCTCCATTAACCTAAAGATAATCACTTTTGGAGCATTCAAACTTAAATCGGCAGGCTTTTTAAATTTGAAAGTAGCGTAAAATTTCTGAACAAGCTCAGTAGGCAGGATAATTAATCAAAAAATAAGATTGCCATCCTATATTTTCATTTAACTGCATCACTTCATCTTTTATATGTAAGAGCTCTATAGTAGGGGAATCAAGACACTTACAAGGAATGATATTCCGCTTGCAGATGTCCCGGTATCATTCCTTACTTTTTTCTTTGTGAATGTTAGTCTGCTATTTAAATCGAACTCGAAAGGTGGAAGAATATGAAATTTCTTCCCAACTCGTGCTCTCTTCCGAATGGGGGTTGTATCCGAATAAGCGTCGGATGAATCAGAGTTTAGGATTGGACTTGGTGGACCGCTAACTATAGCTTTACCCTTCTGGGCTTGGGATGCTCAACTTATTGCAGCCAATGGTTGATGGTATTGTGGCTAAAGTGACATGGAGATAGAGAACATGGACGATGGTGAAGCGGACAGCAGCGGCTGGGTGGCAGAGATTCAGATAGCAACGCTGCTAGGCGGTGATGTTGTTTGATGTGTGCAGGTACTGAATGACAAAGATTTGGATGGCGATGGTGCTGCTGGATGGTGATGGTCCTGGAACGGCGATGCTGCTCTTTGGAGGGAGAAAAGATATGTTAGGGTTTCCTCGTATTTGCAATTCTTCTCTTTCTTTTTTGCAAAAAAATAATATAAAATAAAAAGAAAAAATTAATAAAATAAAAATAAAAGTGTTCAGAAGGCCCAAAATTCCCCAACGAAAGATTGCAAATAAGGTGTGCCCACTTCTTTACCCAGAATCGTCAACTAAGGAAGAATCCAAGGTTTGTGGATCAGCTAAACAATTTCAATAAGGGTTGGGCATGCCTTATGTAATTCCTGGTATTCTCGAAAACTGAATATCTCAATTTAGAGCGTGCCCAGACTTTACATGAAATTTTTTGTTGTATCAATGGACGAACTAACACTTTTTTTTAAGCTATACTAGAAAACAAAAAATTTGGGCTGCCTCCCAAAAGCGCCTTTCTTTACTGTCTTTGGCTAGACATCACTATTCATCAATCGTAATAAACCTGAATTTCCAAGTCAATATTGTCAATGTTTTGAACTAAAAAAATTCATGAAAGATCTCTAAACGATGACCATTGACCTTAAAAATTCGGCCAGTATCTCGATTCTATCTCAACTGCACCATAAGAAAATACGTTAGTTACAATAAAAGGCCCAATCCATTTGGAATGCAATTTACCAGGAAATAATTTCAATTTAGAATGAAAAAGTAAGACTTTTTTACCAACAAAACATTCTTTCCTGGAAATCATACGATCATAGAATGCTTTCATTTTTTCTTTGTAAAACCTTGAGCTCTCGTAAGTTTCATGATGGATTTCCTCTAGCTCTTGCAACTGTAATTTTCTCTCTTTACCCGCTTCATCTATTTATATTACATTGTTTGATAGCCCAATATGCACGATGTTTGAGCTCTACCGGCAAGTGACAAGGTTTAGCATATACCAAACGATAAGGGAACATACCAATAGAAGTCTTATACACCATTTGGTAAGCCCAAAGCGCATCATAAAGTCATATACTCCAATCCTTTCGGTTTGGATTAACAGTCTTCTCAAGTATAGACTTGACTTCTCTATTGGATATTTCAACTTGCCCACTTGTTTGTGGATGATATGCAGTAGAAACTTGATGGGTAACATTATACTTTTCCAATAAGGCTTCAAACACTTTGTTGCAGAAATGAGTGCCATGATCACTCACTATTGCCCTGGGAGTCCCTTACCTAGAAAAAATATGAGATTTGACAAAATCTACAACAACCTTAGCATCGTTAGTACGAGTAGCCTTAGCTTCCACCATTTTGACACATAATTCACAATAAGAAGAATGTAAACATTACCGAAAGAAGAAGGAAAAGAACCCATAAAGTCAATCCCCCATACATCAAATATTTCACAACTTAAGCGGCATTTCATCTCTATGTTCGAAGCTTCCAGTTTTTTGGCATTTCACACAAGTCTTACAAAACAAATATGAATCACAAAACAAAGTAGACCAAAACAATCCACTTTATAGCACCTTACAAGTTGTTCTTTTTGGACCAAAATGTCCTCCACATGCATAGGAATGTGAAAAATTGTAAAATGGAATGAGTTTCATGCTCAGGCACACATCTTCAAATAATTTGATCCGAGCAATATTTCCACAGATAAGGATCATCCCAAGCATCACTTTTGATTTTATTTCTTTGAGCCCTAGATAGATTACTTGGTCAAGTCCTAGTTAATATATAATTAGCAATGTCAGCATACCAAGGACTACTACTTTGAATAGAAAAGAGATATTCATTTGGAAATTCATCTTTCAGTGGCGATGCACTTCAACTCGTGATCAATCTGCTGAGATGATCTGCGACCAAATTTTGTGTGCCCTTATTATCACGTATCTCCAAATCAAACTCTTGCAACAAAAGTATCCAACGAATAAGTCTCAACTTGGACTCATTTTTCTTGAGCAAGTACTTTAAAGTTGCATGATCAGAAAAAAATATTACTTTAGCTCTAAGTAAATACGAACGATTTTTTTCTAAAGTAAATACAACAGCTAGAAGTTCTTTTCCAGTTATAGAGTAATTGCTCTGTGCACTACCAAGTGTTCTCGATGCGTAATAAATGACATGTGGAGCTCTATGAATTCTTTGTCCAAGAACAGCTCCAAACGCATAATTACTCACATCACACAAGATTTCAAAAGGGGATTTCCAATTTGGAGGTTGGATAATTGGTGTTGATGTTAGCTTTTCCTTCAAACAATCGAATGCATCATTGCATGCATCATTGAATTCAAAATTTACATCCTTCTGTAACAATGCAGTTAAGGATAGGTAATCATGGAGAAATCCTTCATAAAGCGACGATAAAAAACCTGCGTGACCAAGAAAGGAACGAACATCCCGCACACTTGTGGGGTAAGGCAAAGATTTTATAACATCTAACTTAGTTTTATCAACTTAAATTCCCCTAGATAAAACAACATGTCCTAAAATAATACCTTGACCAACCATGAAATGACATTTTTCATAGTTCAAAATATGGTTTTTTTTCTATACATCGTTGAAGGACTTTTGAAAGGTTAGCAAGACAATAGTTAAAAGAATCACCATAGACTGTAAAGTTATCCATAAATACCTCTATAATGTTCTCCACATAATCCAAGAAAATATTAACCATACATCTCTGAAATGTAGCCGGAGCATTACAAAGTCCGAAAGGCATACGTCGGTATGCAAATGTGCCGAAAGGACATGTGAACATCATTTTTCCTGATCTTCCAATACAATTGGAATTTGGTGGAAACTTGAATAACCATCAAGACAACAATAATGAGTTCGACCGGCTAAACATTCAAGCATTTGATCAATAAAAGGAAGTGGAAAATGATCTTTTCTAGTTAAAGCATTCAACTTCCTATAATCGATACATACTTACCATCCATTTTTGAACTTTAGTAGCCACCAACTCCCCTTCACGGTTTTCTACTACAGTAATACCTATTTTCTTTGAAACGACTTGGACCGGACTTACCCATTTGCTAATAGAAATCGGATAGATCACACCTGCATCAAGGAGTTTCAAGATTTCTTTCTTCACTACTTCCATCATAGGTGGATTCAATCTAAGTTGGGCTTCTCTAGAAGGCTTGTATCCTTCTTCCAATAATATGCGGTGCATGCATATATGAGGACTCAATCTCTTTATGTCCGCAATTGTCCATCCAATGGCTTCTTTAAACTCTTTGAGCACTCGAATTAACTTCTCATCTTCCAAAGTGGAGAGTTTGCTAGAAATGATCACCGGTAGGGTTTCTCCTTCTCCCAAGAAAATATACTTTAAATGTTCGAGAAGAAGTTTTAACTCCAACTTAGGCGCCTGAACAAGAGAAGGAAGAATTTTAGTGTGAGAAACAGGTCATTCAACATAAGAAACATTAAACCTCCAAGGTGTTAATGATTCTAGCTCAAAAATTACACCATACAAATTAGAGTCAACATCAAACTTCTTCATGTACTCGTGTGAACTTTCAAGAGTTAAGTTCCTACTAAGTATAACTTTTAACTTATCATCATCACTCATATCAAGGATATTATGTGCTAGAGAATCAATAACATCCACAACAAAAACAGAAGACAAATCACTTGGATATCTCATGGCCTCATAGATATTAAACTTAATAATATCACCATCAAATTCCATAGTAAGTGAACCATTAAACACATCAATTTTTGTTCTAGATGTTTTCAAAAAAGGTCTCCTTAACAAAATCAAAGAATGAGATGATTCATCCTCTTCCATATTTAGCACATAAAAGTCAGCAGGAAATATTAATTCATTCACTTGAACAAACACATCCTCTAATACGCCTTCAGGATAAACATTAGACCTATCAGCCAATTGAATAATCACACCAGTTTCTTTTAAAGGATCAATATTCAAAGATGAATAAATAGATAACGGCATGACATTAATTGAAGCTCCTACATCTAACATTGCTCTTTCGACTCTCACATTACCAACTTTACAAAGAATGGAAAACATACCGGGATCCTTGCATTTAAGAGGTAACTTTTTCTGGAGATAGCCAAAACATTTTCACCCATACTTACAAACTCATTACCTATCAGCTTTCTCATGTTTGTACACAATTCCTTCAGAAATTTGGCATACTGTGGTAGTTCTTTTATTGCATCGAGTAAAGAAATGTTTACCTCAACCTTACGAAAAGTATCCAAGATTTCTTTTTCCTCTTCCTCCTTCTTGGATTTTGAGAATCTAGTAGGAAAATGAGGTCTTGGTGTGACAACCTTAGGTAGTGGCTCCGAAATAAGTTCTTTGGGTTGATCACTTTGAGTTCAAGGAACTTCAACTTCCTTTTCCACTTCTTCCTCCAAGTTCCTTCCACGAGATGACTTGGGAACATCCTTTAGTCTTTTTTCACTCCTCAAAGTGATTGGATTTGCATTTTTCTTTGGATTCACAATCGTTCGAGATGGTAATTTATCCTGAGACTCTATTTGGCTCATAGATGAAGCCAGTTGGCCCACTTGGTCTTCTAGCTTATTCATACTTGTCCTCATTTTCTGTTGAAATTATTGTGTGTTAAGTGCAAGATTTTTAACAATTTCTTCAAGAGACATACCTGAATTCGAGGAAGACTATTGTTGATGAGGAAGAGGTTGCTCAGGCTAAAAGTTTTGGAATTGGGGCCTCGAACCATAATTGAAGTTTGGATGATCTCTCCAACCGGGATTGTAGGTGTTGGAGTATGGGTTATACTTTTTTTGTGTTGGTCCTGAAAATCCTTCAACTGCATAAGCTTGATCATGGGGCTCATCTTGAAGCGTCGGGCACATGTCAGTTGGATGTTCCATAGAAGCACAAATCCCACATGCCTTAACTTGTTGGACATTTCCTGCAACCATTTTCTAAACAAGTGCAGTTAGATTAGCAATTTAACTTTCAATAGAAGAAAAACTTACCTCGTTCACTTTTCTATAAGACGTATTATGCCTAACTCCAAACTATTGAGAATTAGCAGCCAATGTGGTGGTTAAGTCTCTAGCCTCCGCAGGCATTTTGTTCATTGTAGCACCTCCACTAGCGGCATCCATTCCTTCTCTCTATGGGAAGAAATCCTTCATAAAAATATTGTATGAGAAGTTGCTCTGATATTCCATGTTGAGGGTAACTTGCACTAAGTTATTTAAACCTCTCCCAATACTAGTGAAGCCCTTCTAAATCTTTTTTCTTAATTCCACAAATTTTCCTTCTAATACTTGCAGCTTTTGAAGTGGGAAAATTTTGTCAAGGAACAACAAAACCATTCCCATCCATGTAGTCACAGAACCAGATGAAAAATAAAATAGCAAATCCTTTGCTTTATCAGCTAGGGAAAATGGGAAAGCACGTAGCTTGATTTGTTCCTCCGTGACGCCTTGTTTAATCCGGACTTCAGCTCAAATTCACCCTCCATAGCTTGGAGTTGAATGCAAAGTGGTTGTTGATTTACGTTTGGTGGTGCAGCCAATTCCCTCAATGTCCTTTTTGCATTAGCCATGGTTGGCACCAAAAATATGTTGGTGGTCGAGACCAACAAATAATAAAACACTTGTTCTTAAAGATTTGTGGGTTGATGAATAAGGATTGTATCCATAGAGATTGGTAGTTTGTATTCTTTCGTTGTAACTAAAAATCAAGGACTTTTGAGATTTGGTGAGTGATAATATTTAATTGAACGAGAATAGTGTGTAATGTGAATTCAATTCAGTTTAAGTAAATTCAACCAAGGGGTAACTTCAGAATATGTTCGTAGAATCGATCATGGATACAAAAATGGTTCTTTCATTCAATCATTAAATTGGTATGGTTACTGGTACGACCAAAACAACCTATCTCTCCTTAGTTGTTTGATAATTAGGGTAAGACCTCAAATTATTTCCCTTATCAATAAACAATTCTAGATATGATTGTAGAATTTAATTTACCAATAGCATTAGGTAAAGAGAGACCACCAATTCTAGCTAACAAACATGCAGGTTTATTTAAGCTAGATCATATATCTCCATAACAGATTGGTTCAAATAATCATGTTATTGTACCAAAAATATTAGAATGGTTAAATAATTACGGATTTAACAATCTAATTAGCAACATATTGTTTCAACATTCGAAAGATTGGCCACTTCATTCAATCATCAAAATAATAAGATCTATCGCTCACAGAAGATATATGAATAACGAAGAATGAAAGAACAAATAAAGACTAATTAGATCTCACAATTTGAACGGGCATAGTTTTCTGTAATTCCCTTGGATGAAAAGATGAAGCTTAGCCTTCCACGGAGAATTGCAGCAAATTCCAAAGTCAAAAGAGTTTATCAAAATTCTAGGTGTCCTTTCTCTCTATAACTCTCCAAAATATAAAGTCTCTCCTCATCCCCCACTAATTCTAACAATAATTATCATTATAAATCAAAAGTAACTACCATCACTTAGTGAAGAAAGAAGAATAGGTGGTTATGTTTATTTCCGTTGGTGGGCGTTTCGGGCTAAGGCGTGCCCACGCCTTACGTGATTTTTCTTTGACTACTTCGTCCGAAGGTAAGGCGTGCCCACACCTTATGTAAAAACTTTGACTGGCCTTTGTACATCTTTAAATCCACCATTCTATACCCAAGATGCATTAATCCATCCAATTACCCTACAAAACACAATCTTTAATCAAAATTCAAGAACTAAGCATAATTATAAACCAAAACCAAGGGAAATAAGATAAATAAATATAGATAAAATATATCCAATCAAGTTTATAGAATAGTAGTAAGTAATATTGTATCTACAAGGATCGATGAAGACTATTAAGTATTATAAATTTATCATTTACTTTATCTAAATGACTAGATAAAAAGGGTGTGTTTATCTACTTACAAATAAATATTAAAAAAATTAACATGTAAATCAATTAATTAAAAGATAGGTGGGTAAAAATATGGAAGAATCAAAAAGAAGAAACGAATCACAGGGTCATGTTTTCAACAATTAACAATTATATTACTAAATTAGTTCATTCCAAGTTCCTTCATTTTTTGTTCTTATGAGACAGCTACTGTATTAAATTACCAATTCTTTCAAAGTGCATGCAATTCATAAATTAATTATCTATGCTAATATCTCTATTTCAAAAAAATAACCAACTCCCAAAAGAATAATAAGACTAATAATGCTTCATAAACATTGCATACAGACAAATTATATAAATATTTATGTCAAATATATCACATCTATATGTGTTCTCATCTTTTGAATTTTGACTCAACATATATCAAACATGTATAATTAATGGCCACCTAATTAAGCAAGGAACATCAAATCATATATATGAATAAGAACTCAGATGAAGAACTCGAATATGAACTTAAAATAAATCAATATAATTGCATAATAGTATTAAACATGTCCTAGACTACGATTGTTAAGCTAGACATAGCAGTATTATGCATTAAGAAATATAATTCTAACTATCTCTAGCATTAAAAAATAAAACAAAAGAAGAAATTCTAAAACTTCGCAGGAATTCTGATGAATGATTTGTTGAAGCACCTTGAATGGATAGAGGATTGTCTCTACCTTTCTCTCTATTGATATATTTGTGTGTATTCAAATGTAAAGATGTATATGGATGTGTAGAATATAAGATGATGAAGGATTGATGAAGGCTCATCAATTTATAGGTTAAACAAATCCTACTGGGGCTTGTCCTGCACATCAAATCTAGCAAAAAAATAAAGATTTGCATGAAAATTTGCAATCGGAGCTCGACCAGGCGAGAAACGGCTTGATCTGGCAGGAAACAGCTCGATCAAGCAAAAATTTGGATTGGTCAAGCATTGGTAATTGATTGGGAAAGAAATGGCTCAACAGAGCAAGAAATAGCTCGGTCGAGCTAAAATTCAGCTTGGTCGAGTTGAACTGCTCGGTCAAGCAAAAATTTAGCCTGGCCAAGCGCCTGATCAAGTGCCAATTTTAAAGTAATTTTTGAAGAATTTTCAATCAAAATTTGGATTTAGTTCACACAAAATTGTATCCCAATGTATTATTTGTAGAATGCATTTAATTTTAACTCAATTGGATAACTGTTGCACGAGTTATGATTAAAATACCGAAGATATGTCAAGATGAATCAATGTGTAGTTCTCTCTTTGATTATATTTTGGACTATGTTAGAGGCATCATTAGTACATGTGTTCTTCATAAAATTTGTAGATAATTGACTTATCTTTCCAAAATAACAAGAATCATTAAGTTTGAGTGTCTGCGTTGAAATTTATACTCATTATTGTGTAACTGTGTGCCAAAGCTTTGTGATTATGAATGTCACTTTTAGTTTTTAAGCTTCAAATTCATGAAAAATGTTATAAAATGAGTAAATTTGTAACATCCACTCGATATAACAAATTTTGGACGAAACGATATGATTATACTTGATTTTACACATAAAATGTATCTCAAATCAACCCAAAAATCTATGTATAAACCCTATTTATCACTTACGCAGCATGATAAAGTCCAGAGTCACATAGGGCACTAATATGTTAATGTCTCACACAACTACAAAGCAGGGATCCATTTAGTCACTCAACTTAAATAGGTCATCGCAAAGCACATGTAGTATGGATACATTTTATGATCGAGCTCCCACTCAATTTTGGGTATGTCACGCTCTTAAACACAATATGTATCTTAGTCCAATCACTCGTGTAGCCATTAACCTACATATTATGTGGAAGTCAGTCTCTCAAAATTGTCTTCCAGTAATTTGCACATTCAGCTTTCAATAAACTTTCATGAAGTTTGGACATACTTCATTATGAATAAAGTACAATCTCATCTTGACCCCATGTCAAGGCGACTATAACTAATAATCTTTCGTATGTTCCAACTATATAAGCAATCAAACACATTTGTTACAATTATTTATCAATTTTATCATGCTTACAAGTTAAGCACCTAGGTAGTTTCCTAGGTGAGCTGCGAGCATGACAATCGAAGCCTTGCGACATTCATAATAGACACAATACTCTTAACAAATTTAATAAGCACCGCAAATCAAATTATTCATGAAGTGTTAATACAAGAAATAAATCTCAAATCATACCAAGTGCCATACTACGAACATTCTTTGAAATACATCTCGATCTCAAAAGGTTAATAAAGGGATCAACAACCATTTATATAGTAAAAACATGCCTAAAAATAACTTTTCCTTGTATAAAAATATGTTAAATGAAATGGTATCTGGAGTTAATATTCTTAGTCTTCTCGTGATACTTGGGATCATTAGCATAAGCTACTGCATCAGTGTTATCACAATAAATAGTAAATGCATCATCTCATGCTCAGTGACGCATATACTCTCTAGCACTCATACAAAAATCGGTCTAAGCACCCGCCTAGACGCTAGGCGCATGTCTACCGACCTGATTTTGATTAAATCAGAGTGAATTTATGTTTTTTTCAAAAGTCGTTGCCGAGGCAGGCAAAATAATTTTAATATTTGTTTTTAGATTTTCATATTTATTGATATTTTTTAAAATAATATATTAGGTCTAATTTCTATTCATGTTGCTTCATATGACTCAAATTTTATTTTAATGTACTAATAGTTAATGTTATTTAATAAGATATATGTATTAATTAAGAATATAATTCTTTTTATATTTACTATATTCTCCATCTCAAAAAATAAAATCATGTTGTGATTATCTGTTTTGATCTAATAGTATCTCGTATTGTTTAATCATATTCATCTTCTTCTCAAAATCTATTAATATAATGTATTTTCACAAAATAGAAAAAAAAAATACTTACACATGAAAACTTTGTTTGTACAATATCTAAATAAAATAATTAATTCAAATATATTTGCTATATCTAAAATAAAAGGCAAGTTTGAAAATATTTTAGATTCATAAAACATGTTGCTAAATAAACTTTCGAAGTTCTCATTTTTTTATTGCAGCATTGTAAATTTACAATGATGTTTCCTACTATTGATAAGGCTACTACCTATTTGTAGATATTATTATCACTATTTTATGGAAATTAACACTTTGTTCTGTAAATAATATTTTCTGCAAAATTATGTCATATTCTCAATTTACACATATTATAGGATTGAGAAAATTTGAAAAAAAAAAAATTGATCCGTCTAGTTAGTGCTTAGGCTGCCTAAGCGCTAGGTGGTCAGGTAGAGCTCGATTACCGATTTTTGACTTCTCCACCATTGCTCTGTAGGAATCTACTTAACCACAAAACCTCTTGGACTGCAAATGTCCTAGCAATGTATGCAGCTTCCAATCAATGTATTCAGCTGGTGAATAAACATACACAAGGCTGATTTTTGCTACACCAAGTGATAGTAGCACCTCGTAGCAAGAATGCATATCCTGGTGTGGATTGGCACTCTCCTTTATATGCTGCTCCATCAACATTTTTGTGGAATCTCAACCTCGCCAGTGATAGGAGAGTAAAGTTCAAGCTCTTCTTTAAATTCTCCAATGACTAAAAAATCCTTTTCTAGAAAATACACATCTCAAGACAATTTATGTTATTCCTCTATCTTGATGTTCACCATACATCACATAGGATTTTAAGTGATCACATTATCCTATAAAAATATGTTTGATCACTTATTTTCACATCATAATTCATATGGTCTCAAAGTAATGGAATTAGAAACTACATAGTTTAGTATGCATCCATCAGTTAAAATCACATCTTCTTAAAATGATGTGGGAAGATTTGTTTGCGCCATCATTAATCTAGACAGAATTCTACGATTCCTTATCTCAACAACATCATTTTGCTGCATAATGTATAGAATTATCAACTGGCTTATGATTTCTTTTCCTTACATATTTTGTCTGAATTGACTGTACAAGTGTTCTCGCCCTTATAAGTACACATAACCTTGAGGTTGCTTTCCTTTTGGTTTTCTGTCTCAGCAAAGAAATGCTTAAAAGAATCAATCACTTTAGACCAATGAGGAAACATATATACTAACTTGTAGCTAAAATAATCATCAATCAAAGTAAGAAAATAGAATACATCGTGTTGTGCCATCACATTCATGGATTTGCATATATCTGAGTTGGCTAACTTTAAAGGATAAGTAGTTGTCCAAAGGCTTCCCGCAAGCTTCTCCCGCCGGACAAGGTTCATATTCTCAACCTTGCATGCCATTTAATAGAATAAAAAATAACATCACAACTAAATGAAACATAAGAAATGCATTCATTAGATAATTCTAGCATGAAAAATCAATTACTAACAAATCCTATGCCATGAAGGTATTTGCCAAATAAAATAGATAACTAAACCATTCAAATAAAAAAGAAAACCTAAGTTTGAAAAGTGTAGTAACTAAAAGTAGATTACATCGAATGCTAGGTGCACTAAGGAGTAGCTCATGCCTATTGTTGAGCTTGATTTGGTATGTACCAGCTCGAAGAACCTTCTCTCATGTGTCATTTCCCATAGCAATGCAGTGGTTGCATGTTGGCACTCAATGATAATCTATAATTCCATCTCGTTCTCTTATCACATGCTTCGTTGTGTATCTACAATCCATCTAAGGAGAGAATTAACAAAAAACTACTTGTGAGCACACAAGAATATTTAGAGAACAAGGGTTAGGTATCACCTTCTTTGGCTCAGTGTAATCACGTGCAAAGTGACATGGCATGTCACAGTTATAACATTTCTCACTTGTCTTTCTGCCTCTTTTGCCTATGCGATAATTGTTGTTTGTGTTTTTCTCCATCTCTTAACAGTCAAACTAAAGACTAAGATGAGTGGTGACACTATCAAAAGTCTGGTCACTATAAGTGAGCATAAGCATAACATGTGTCCAAGTCTGCTAAGGTAGCGATTTTAGGACAACTAAAATTTGTTGTTCATTAGTGAACTCATTTCAAGCATGTTGTAGTTCTTAAATCATAATTTCATGACATCGAAGTGTTGACTCATGGTATGCTTAAGGTCAAGTATGAGCGAACTAAGTTTGAGGGTTGTGCCCTCAACCTCATTACCGAAATAGTACCATATGCTACCTTCAATCTTTCTCATAACTCTTTAAGTGTAGTATGATGCTCAAACTCATGGATTAAGTGGTCATGCATGTAACTCAACATGGTATAGCGTGCACTCTTATCTTGATCAACCCACTTATTGTACGCATTTAATTTGCAGTGGTATTCGAAATTTTCTACATTATCTAGGACAATAGGCAAACTCATTGTAGACAAATAAAATTTATGTCCAATCAAATGATGCCATATGGAAAATATTATATTAAATATCAATTTAAATATTATTATTCATACATTGGGAATTTAATTATATTTATTCCTAAAATGAATAAATAAATATGACGTTGAAATATAAGATATTTTCTAGACAATCAAATATTGCCTAATCTTGTATTATGGCAATCAATATCAAATCACCAAATGAATAAAATGAATATGGAAGTAAATTACCAATGCCTTTGGTAATAAAATCAAATCAAAACATATTTTCCCATCAAATGCAAGAAATATCATCAAATCATAAATGACCAATTAAATTGCGTCATCAAATCAAATACATATGGAAAGATCTCACATCTTCTTTAAGTATAAATAGTGGTCTATTCATAATTCAGGGCACCACAACTAAAGTAGAAGAATTCCAAAAGTCAAGAAGTTGTAGAGAATTTATACAAGTCCCTCTCCAGCAACTCAAAGCATTCTTCATGTTCTTGATTGAAGTCTACATAAGGCGGCATTCGATCTGAGACCAAGGTGTTGAATCCCTCCGATCAATGTTTTCAAGTTAGTCACATATCAAGATAATTGACGTTCTTCTCAATTCAACAATGTTCTTCCCACATTTGAAGGCGTTCGTTATGGAGATCTTCTAAATTAATGGTGATTCAAAATTAAGGCATAAAGCCCTTGAATTAATGTCATACTTCAAGCCCGGATAAGATCTAATTGAAGATTAAACTCTGAAACCAAGTCATATTGTTGAAGAGTGAATCAGAGGCTCTAAGTAGAGATTTTGTATCCATTTTATTTTAATTCAATTAAGATAATTGGTATCACTATTTTTTTGTTTAAAGGCAAACACAAAATTTATTGTTACAAATTTTTGGCACACATGTCGGGACCTCTCTACCTCTCATCTCTTTTTTTAGAAAGAAAATTCAAAAATCTAGCAATGGTCTTTCAAAATGTTGTGACGGTCAAGATAACCCCTTCGAAGTCCTCAAGTTCTCCAACTGCAAGCATTGGAGTTATCATAAGAAGTATGTCTGGTTATGATGATGAATGCTCTTTAAAAATGTAAATGAAGAGGATTACTCTACAAGCTCGACCCCTTGTTCTTCATCAAGCTCAGATGTAGCTCCGGTTATGATGATGAATGCTTCAACTCTTGAGGAAGAACTTGCGAGTTTGACTAGAGCCATTGAAGGACTCACAAAGCATGTTCAAGAGCAAGATTCGCAGATTGCCAAGCTGATGAGCAGGGTATAAAATAGGGACACAAGTCAAATGAAAGGAAAACAAGTCGAAGATCAAGATAAGGCTGAAATATCTACAATGCATGATTTGATTGAAAAAGAAAAATCCCTAAAAGAAGTTTAGGTTTCTGTTGATGGCTTTATCCCTATTGACCAGCTGAAAAAGACCATCCTCGGAACTATAAATGAGAAATTTGATGAAAGCACAAGATCTTCTCTCACATACACCAAGCTATATACTCAACGAATCGATAATCTAAGAATGCCAATGGGTTATCAACCTCCAAAGTTCCAACAGTTTGATGGAAAGGGTAATCCAAAACAACTTATGGCTCACTTCGTCAAGACATGTAACAACGCTAGAACCTATGGTGACCATTTGGTGATATAATTTGTGAGATCTCTGAAAGGTAATGCATTCGACTGGTATACTGATTTGGATACGAACTCAATTGATGGTTGTAATTAGTTAGAAAAGGAGTTCCTTAATCACTTCTACAGCACTCGAAGGAGCGTTAGCATGATCGAACTCACCAATACACGGCAATGGAAAGAAGAGCTCATTGTTGACTATATCAATCGATGGAGAAATCTAAACCTCAATTGTAAAGATCATTTATCTGAATCCTTGGCTATTAAGATGTGAATACAAGGGATGCAATGGGGTCTTCGATACACTCTTCAAGGAATTTGGCCATAGATATTCGAGGAGTTAGCCACTTGAGCTCATGATATGGAGATAAACATGGCTGCAAGTGGAATAGAAGGGCCGCCAATCTAAGACCCTCGCAAACCCAGTAATAAACAAGAAGTGAAGAAATGGGGTAAATCCTTCAATTAAACTTCAAATAAGGAATCCATGATCGTAACTGCAATACCCATCAATTTTCATAGAAAAGAGGATGACAAGGCGGATAAAGAAAACAATATCCCTCAAGACTGGGGCAAAGAAGGTTAACTTTGAAAGAAATGCAACAAAAACAATATCCATTCCTATATTCAATTGTCTCTACAATATTTGATGACTTGATTAAAGAAAACCTTATTGAATTGCCTGAAATGAAGCATCCAGAAGAAGCTGGACAAACTGATGACCCAAAATATTGCAAATATCATCAGTTGATAGGGTATTCAATAGAAGATTTCCTTGTATTCAAAGAAAAAGTCATGCATCTAGCCCAACAAGGAAAGATAATAATAGATGAAGGTAATGCAACCTCAAATTTTATCACTACCATAAATAGTGATGCCTAAAATGGTGTCTCGTGTAATATGATGGATGGGCAGAAATGTGAAGAAGGTCTATCTAAAATTGAAGTTCATGTTGACTGCGTTACTGCAATGACTTTCACGGAAGATGATATGTTTCTTGATTCACAATCCCATAATCGACCATTGGTTGTAACTGGTTACACTCGTGAACAAAAGGTCAATCAAATTTTCTTTACGTGTAATGAAGAAATTGGAGATATCACTGGAAGAACTTTCAATCAGTCATTTGATGATTCAAGGATTCAATCAAGAAGGACAAAAGGCTCTTGGTACCATAAACTTAGACTTGTAGATAGACGACATGACATCAACAGTACACTTCTATGTTATAGATGCTAGGACATCATATAACATACTTCTAGGACATCCATGGCTGCATGAGAATAAAGTGATTCCTTCAACCTTACACCAATGTTTTAAATATTGCCGTGAAGGTATTGCTAAAAGGGTGCTTGGCGATGACAAACCTTTTACCGAGGTAGAAGCTCATTTTGCTGATGCTAAATACTTTTCCAAAGTGTGAAAGGGATGATATCCAAAGATAGTCAAACTAAAGAAAATACGAGACATGCATATTCGGCTCAAAGTGAGAAAGGTAAACAACTTTCCACTAAAGTTTAGCCTTTTGAAGGGTTGACATTACCTTTGGTTAAACTTGATCAAACTAAGCCTGTTCCTTCACCACTCGAGGGGTTTGTTCGGCTAATTAATGGAGCCAAGATAGAACATGGAGAATTCCCGGCGACATAAGTTTCTAAGTATTATGACCCAAAAGCATTTAAGTTTCTTGTTAAGGCTGGATTTAATCCACAAGAAAACCATGTGTTGGGACAACTTATTGGCCAACAAGAGCATGGACTTATTGCTACTCAAAAGATATTGACGAAGAGGGGTTTTTTTGTTCAACCTACCACAGCAGGCATTGGGTTCATTCCAAAAAGTCCCATTTGTATCTCCATAAAGAGAGTCGATAGTAACTATATTATTGATAGAGAAGTCTCATCAACAAATAACACGATCAATAAGAATAAGGGAAAGGTACAATGAGTCTCAGTCTTTGATAGACTTGGACCAAACAGAGCGGGTAGGGAAAGTAACCATCACAATCTGTATATGACCAAGTTTCCATCTACACAGAAGCTTCCACGCTTGATTCCCTCCAATATGAAGTAGCAAACTACCTGGATAATATCATGTGGAAATTTTCTAAAGGCCAAAATATAGGCCATTGTTCACACACGAACCCAAGAGGATGAAGACGATGATAGAGAAAGTGTTGCTTCATCTTATTACATCAATGACAATATTCATTGTGCTCCTCAAGGTATGAAAAGAAACTTAAGAAGAAAAATCACCCAATTAATAGGGGGTGGTTACATCATCAATGTATAATGCTACTGCTAATGGGTTAGCCGAGGAATTTAACAAAACTTTGTACAATCTGTTGAAGAAAGTCGTTGCCAAGTCAAAACAGGATTGGCATGAGAGAATTGGGGAAGTACTTTGGACATACCGGACAACTTATAGAACACCTACTCAAGTCATTCCTTACTATTTGGTGTACGGTGTTGAAGTTGTTGTCCCTTTAGAGAAACAAATTCATTCTCTACGTATAGCCATACAAGAAGGTTTGAATTAGGTAGAAAATGCACGTTTACGCCTTGAAGAGTTAGAGGCCCTTGATGAGAGAAGGTTAGATGTACAACAAAGACTTGAATGCTATCAAGCTCGTCTTTCTAGAGCATTCAACAAAAAAGAATAGTCACTCTTGGCCCGCGTGAGTATAAACTGTGTACGCTACCCAAAAAAATACAATGTTGCGAATTTGAACTACATTATGGCTTGATCCCTTTCATTTAGTTACGTAGGCAACTTGGAAATATTCAAAGTTCAGTCATTTCTTATGTTTTCCCTTTTTCTGAATTGATTATAGCATATGCGAAATTAAGTTGGAGGTTAAAGCCATTGAACTTTCAAGATTTTGAGAAATAAAAATGGGAGACAATTTCTATTATGAAGATGGAAATGAGGAAATCCCCAGTACGATGAATAAAAGCAAAAATGTCCCAGACAAAATCTAAGCAAAAGGATTTATATCCAACAAAATTTCTTTTGCGGATTCTAAGTGCTACTTTGACTCTTTCAAGCCATCAATTTCTTCATCACTCACTACAGTGGTATTTTCAATGGTGGCTCTCTTCTTCAGTCTCGTGGACTTCACTTTCAACAGCACGAAGAATCACTTGTTGTTCTTTCAAACGAGTTGATAAGTCTTTCTCCTACTTCTTTAGCTCATTAATTTTCTTCTGGACACATTTTAACTCAATCTTGGTGGATCCAACTAGCTTAGCCCATTCACGTTGCTTAACCTTGGCTTCACAAAGATGATCTTTGGTTTGACTCAGCTCCTGTGCAAGAAGTTCTTTTGATTATTTTTCAGAAAATGTAGATCGCGCATTATCATAAATGGTGGCATTCTCAAATAATACTCTCAAAGCTTCTTCAATGTGCGAGATGTTAAAACCTCTGCATTATTTCATATCATTAACCACGTGGGAAACTTCATCTTTTGTGGCTGATATGCAATCAAAAGGCCTCTTTATTATTCCAGCACGAAGATCTTCCCACAATAATTGAAGATATTCTCTTTTGCAACTAAGCACAATTTTGTCTCCTATAAAAATCAAGGTTGTAACAATATTTTGTGTTGGAGCATTGGCAACCTTCTTTTGAGTTTTTTGAATAGGAGCAGAAACATCAACAAGTGAGTTATGCCCTGCAACTGATTCCACACTCTCTTGTGGCCTTTCCACCTCGTCAATATCAAAGAGTTCCTTCTCCAACTGAAATTTGCACAAAGCAAAAGTGAAAAAAAAAAGGTAAATGTTTATAAATCATAGTGTGAAGAAGAAGAAGAAATAATTGAGAAATGGCAGAAAATAACCTCGTGTGCTAAATTCTTTGCTAAACATGAGTGGTCTTTAACATCTTTTTCAATGGGCTTCGATGATTTAGGTTCCTTGTGTCTTTTCTAGTGTCTGTCTGCCCCACTACTGCTTTTCTCTTCCATCTCATCAATGGTTTTTTTAGTGTCCTTTCTTTTGTTATGCTCAGTAATCTTGCTTTTAGATGAATTGTTACTAGGCTGGGATTTGACCAACTTTTTGATGTTCTTCTCAAAATAATCTCCATAGATTTGACTCCACCACTTCTTGTAATTGGTGGAGAAGAACTTTTTAACATTTAAAGGTGCGTGCGGTAAATATGCCTTCGACATTGACTTACATAGCACACTCAAATGCTAAAGTTTAATTCATTTATCCAAAGAAGCTTCATGAATATCTCTGACAAGTACTCCAGGCTCTAGTTGATAGTATCCAAACTGGCGGCAAAACCTGAGGATTATATGGTTCCACGATGAAGAGGTTACCTTGACGTAAGGTAAGATAGCTTGAACAAATAACTGTAAAGAAGTTCCAGTCATGCCCATGTGCATAATCATCATCAGTAAATAAACGATCTTTAAACTTATCAAAGATATTATAAGTCCAGACAGCTAAATCCCCTCTATGTATTCTTACACAAGCTTATTCTGGTTCAAAATATCTTGCACCCCCTTCGCCAGAGTAAAGTGTCATAGTAGGCAAGCGTGTTCCTGGTTTGATCAAAAAATGGGTCTTGAAGTAGCAAGCTAGCCAACTATAGACAAAATGGACAGGAAATGAAGATCCAATGAGAGGTGGCCTCGGCAAACTTGAAATCTTATTTAAACCCCTATAAATGCTCACCGGAACAGGAACAACAAGACCTACTCGCTTTCCAGCGGCCATCATACTCGCCATCTTGAAGGTGCTGAGGTATATAGAACCAATGTCGTCATTGGGAAGGTCAAGTGTACATAGCCAACAGGCTAAGTGTGCTGCCAAGTATATCTCTTCTTGTCTTCCTTAAATCCCAAGCTTCTCAAATCCCAAGCTAAGGTGGACCACATTTTTGTGCTTTCTTTGACTAAAACTTAACCTATGCTTCAACAAACACGAGAGAGAATCGAGTTCTATCATTGTGTCCTCGAAGAAAATGGTAAGCTTAGAACAAATACTTGCAACTTGGGGGCAAGTAAAAACTTCCACACTAATCAACGCTAGTAAGTTCTTCCATGTTTGGAACCATCTCATCATAAAGGTAACCAGTCATCAGAAAGCCCACCGAAGAATGAATATCCCACAATGATATCAACATCTCTCCATGAGAAGTTAGCAATGTGTTGGTGGAAAGGCACCACACCTCGCCAAATGCCTTGACAACTTCAATGTTGCAATCATATGTGAAGAACGAAGCATATACAGGGTTGTATATTTCTGTGTCGTTTAGTTTGCGCCTGCATCGAGTGAGGATGTCTTTTGTCCACTCCAAGTAGCCTTTGATATAATGGAACTCCCCGGAAAACTCAATTGAGTTTCCCCATTTCTATAATACACCGCCCAAACATCGGAAGAGGACTTGTATCTATCGTATGTTGGTGATGAGTTGCATTCAAGCTCCATGTCTTTGATGTCTTGCTCAATGTGACCTTATAAGACCATGCATTCATGAAGAATGGATTCGTTAATGTTGGCAATGGCCTTGAATAACCACCGATAAGAGATTCTTGAACTGCCAAGATTGTGGCTTCCTCCTCAGGCTAGTTTTCATCATCAAGAATCATCAAGTGTTGCATCCCATAAGAAGAAGTAAAGCCCTTGAGATGAACCATGGCAATCACTAAAAAAATATAGTAAATAAATAAAATATATGTATATATATATATATATATGTATATATAAATAATCCAGATGGGTGAATGCATAAATATGGATACGTGTAGCTTTCAAAAAAAAAAAAAAGCCTACCCATACAACATATATATACATATATATGTAAATACATAAATGTGTGTGTGTGTTCTTCAATATTTTGCCCAGACTTTATTTTCAAAGCTTCGATAAATTCACATTTGCATATATATATATATATATACATATATATATACATATATTTGTGTGTGTATATTCTTCAAAATTTTGCCCAAACTTTATTTTTGGAGCTTCGGCAAATTCACGCCTGCATATACAACCTATATATATGTGTGTGTGTGTGTGTGTGTGTGTGTGTGTATTCTTCATAGTTTTTATCATACTTTATTTTCAAAGCTTTGGGCATGTAAAGGAAATGGAAACCAATATACATGGAATAACAAAGTTCTACGGGTTTTTTTTTCAGAATAATGCGAAAAAAAATTACGAAATAGGCATGTTTTGGAACAGATTTTAAAAATAGGTAAAACATCACCAGCGGTGACATTTTTTTGAAAAAACATCACCTAAGGTGACGATTTAAAGTGTAAAACTAAGAATGTCAACTTAGTTGATGTTCTTAATATTATGATATATATATATACACACACACACTACATGCATACATGCATATATATTATATATATACACACACTCGCAGACAAATATATATATATATACTCACACAAACACATATATATAATATATATATATATATGTATATATATATATTTATTTTTATATTATAATTATTTATATTATTATTAGAATTTTTTTATATATTTATCAAAATTATAATATTATTCATTAATATATATTTAGGAATTTATGTATATATATTTTTAAAAAATAAATAAATTAAATATTTGAAATTGTAAAATATTATAATGGTATATTTATAAATATAGTTATATATATATATATATATATTTATATAGTTATAATCTAAATATATATTTTGAATATATATATATATTTTTTTAATTATTAAGTAAATATATAAAAATATATATTAAATTATAATTTTAATTATTAATTCATATTCTAAAAATAACATAAAAATATATATTAATAATATATAAATGATATAATGAAATAACGTCACCTTAATTGACTTTTTTAAAAAAACGTCAATTAAGGTGACGTTTCTTTAATTTTTTTTTATACAATATATATTACATATAGATATATATTAATTTGACACTATGAGATTTATGGGCTCAAATATTAATTGGACTTCACTTGCCCAAGCCCAATACATTTTGTCAGTAAGTGAATCTCTCGCCATATATACAAACTAGGGTCACTTATATTGGAGGCTGATGCTTGAGTCATTAAAATATAGCCTATATATATATATATATGTACATATATGATGTTCTCTCCATTTGATTCAAAGCTGTAATATACAACTGGCCAGACATTGTTAGCGTTTAAATGAAGGAGCGGGATTAATTCGCAATTATTCACTTCAAGACGTGGCATTCGTGAACAAGTTGCCGAGGGCATTTGTAGACAAATAAAATTTATGTCTAATCAAATGACGCCACATGGAAAATATTATATTAAATATTAATTTTAATATTATTATTCATACATTGGGAATATAATTATAGTTATTCCTAAAATGAATGAATAAATAAATAATTGGTGTTGAAATATAAGATATTTTCTAGCCAATCAAATATTGCATAATCTTGTATTATGGCAATCAATATCAAATCATGTGAATATGGAAGTAAATTACCAATGCCTTTGGTAATAGATTCAAATCAAATCATATTTTCTTATCAAAGGCAAAAAATATTATCAAATCATAAATGACCAATCAAATTGCATCATCAAATCAAATGCATATGAAAAGATCTCACATCTTCAAGTATAAATAGTGGTCTATTCATAATTGAAGGCACCACAACTGAAGTAGAAGAATTTCAGAAGTCAAGAAGTTGTAGAGAATTTCTACAAGTTCCTCTCCAGCAACTCAAGGCGTTCTTCGTGTTCTTCATTGAAGTCTACATAAAGCGGCATCCGATCTGAGACCAAGGTGTTGAATCCCTCCGATCAATGTTTCCAAGTTAGAAACACATCAGGATAATCGACGTTCTTCTCAATTCAACAACGTTCTTCCCACATTTGAAGGCGTTCTTCGCGGCGATCTTCTAAATTAATGTTGATTCGAAATTAAGGCATAAAGCCCTCAAATTAATGTCATACTTCAAGCCCGGAGAAGATCTAATTGAAGATTAAACTCCGAAACCAAGTCACATTGTTGAAGAGATTGAGGCTCTTAGTAGAAATTTTGTATTCATTTTATTTTAATTCAATTAAGATAATTGGTATCATTGTTTTTGTGTTTATCTTTGCAAACACAAAATTTGTTGTTATAGTCATGATAGTGGTAAGGTTTATAGAACCTTGTTATGGTGCATTAAAGAAAATGAATTTTTCTATGCCACATAGCATAGTTCGGGTCATCTAGTTTGCTATCACCATAGAGATCAGAAAAATGAGTTTGAGCTTCCATTTTTGTATTTTATGCACAATTTGTTAGACTCTCACTTTCTTTATGTCTCTATATTTTTTGTGTTTTATGAAATGTCAAATTGTTTCTCAACTAATACTAATGACATAATGGGAAAATTATTATTTATTTATATAACACCCTTAAATTTGTTTTGACGAGAGGGACCATATAGAGAATTTTCACATTAAATTATAAAAGCACTTAGAAAATTTTGTACAAACATTTTCAAAGTAAGAGGAATTAATGTTCAATAAACCCATAATATTTCATTGATCATCATTAATTATTATGGCAATGATTTAAGTCAACAATTCGAAAGATGACGTCATCATATGCCTAGTATTGCTATGAATATACTAGATGAATTTAAATCTACAATTAAATTCACTCAGTTTGCTTAGATAAAAAACTTAAATTATTAAATTTCAATGTTTATCTAAATTTTTTATGAATGTAAATCCTTCTACAATCAATTCATTTGAAATTTATATAACTTTATAATAACAAACACACACTACACGCATACACTATACATTACATGCACATTACAAACATTGTATATATCATACAATCATATGATATATATACTTAAATTTACACTTACAACCATATACGTGTATAAATATAAATTTCCACATACACGCAGCCTATATATATTGATAGTACCTCAATTTTTTAAAATAAAAATATGAAAACTGTAAAATAATAAATAATAAATCACAATTGCATACGTACACTCTCATATTATCTTCTTTTTTTAAGAAAGAAAAAGATCGAAAAGACTAAATAATTTAAATTCACTCATTTCAAATTTAAATAATTAAATAAAATAATTTGAAATGAGTGAACTTCCAGATATAGAAAATAAAAATTAACTTATTTAAAATTATTTTAATTTCTAAATATGTCCATCCAAATAAAGGAAGTGTTTTCAAAACAGTACGGCAAGCCCATGTTGTATGGAAACTTGTACAAATTCGAAGTTTATTTGGGCTGGTCCTTCCGGCCCAAATAAGTTCTCTGGTTGTTGGGCTTTAGTAGTTACTCGACCTCTTCTAATTAACATTGTAAAATTAAAATTTTAACTTGATCCTATTTATTTACTACAAAATATTTAAACTTACAATGAATCCCATACAATTTGGTTATCTACTAGGCTAAGTTAGTAATTCATGCAATTCAGATGTTGAATATTAAAAAAGATTTGACCCTTGCACAGTGATATATATATATATATATATGACTCAAAAAACTCATCTTTCTTTGTACTGTGCCCGAGGGGCCATGTCTAATTATATTTATAAATCTCCTTTATTATATTCAAACAATAATACATTGAATAATTAATTAGATACTTCTTTTAGCATTTATGTGTGATAAGCTACACAGTCGAGTAGTGTTTGATTAATCAGGACATTTTACTGGGAATTTTAACCACCATAAAATTCAAATTCATGTAGAGGGAATCATTGGAACATGACGTCATCATACACCTAGTCTTGCTCCCCATTGATATAAGCACTAATACTGAAAATAAATAAATTAATTAATTAATAAATAATTATGGGTACTGGGTTTATTCTGCAAAAAGAATGGAACCCAAAATACTCTAATTATTTCATAAATTTGGCACCCTAATTTCTGCAGTTTTTCCAAACCCTACGCGGCGCCTTCAGCTCCACCTTCCTTTTACTGATCTATGTTCACTTGTACCAGCAGAGAGAGAGTACAAGTGAACGATGCATCCTCGTGTGATTCATATCTCTGAATCACTGGAAGAGTGGCAGTGCCCTCTGACAGGCTTGTTTAACAAGCAAAGCCTATACAACATTTAACTCCATAATCTTACTGATTACTGTCCAAGAATGTGACATCATCTCTTCTTACAAGCATATACATAATTCCCCCCATTTTGTTGACAACATTGTTTTTTTTTTTCTTAGTTTTACTGCAGCTAATCTTTTGACTTTCGATTTTGTCCCAGCTTCATTACTTTTGAGCAGTGCGTGCTCTGCTCACGTCTCGCCTTTCTTCTTACCTATGCCTCCCACTTAGGGGCACTTCTATCAGGTCAACCAACAAAATTGTATTGGATTGGTTTGAAGTTCCATCCAATTATTGGTTATTGAGTTTTTATCCATTGACACAGACTGAACGGCCTCAATTGCAATTTTACCAGCTCTCTCTCTCTCTCTCTCTCTCTCTATATATATATATATATATATATGTTTGATGCATAGATTTACCATACAATTATATATAGATTTTTAATATCTAATCAATTTTATATCTAATGTAAGTAAGCAAAAATTCGATTTAATTTTATATATAGACATGATTTCTTTAATCGACCTATATAGTGGGACATTATTTGAAATTAAGGCCGTTTCATTCCATTTGAAGGGAGATTTTATGTTGTCCCATGATGTAATATTTTGAATTCATTGGAAGTATGTAACATGAAAATGAAGAAAAATTAATAATTAATTTTTCATAATGTGTCATGTGTTAAATCAATAAGTAAAAACACTACCTTACGAGGTAATACGGGAAATTCCTCTTTGATACGGGAAATTCCTCTTTGAGGGTACGACAATATTCATGCGACCTAAATTTGAGAGATGTAAATATATATTGTGATAATTTGTGATTTAATTATTTCTTGAATTATAGTTATGGAATCTAAAGATAAAATACTATGGAAGTGATGGTATATAAAGTCCTCCTGGTGTATAAATACATTTAGACTTCCTAGCCATTGGGCGTGGAATCTTTGAAATAAATTAACCCTTAAATAAGAATAAAAATATATAAATAATTTTTTTTAAATAACTTGTTAAACAAAATATGTTTATATTAGTTCTTAATTATATTCTGGTGTATTTTTAATATTAGAAAAATAAAAAATGAAACTGCTAAACTCAAATTATTACCAGTTTTTTTGTTAGTTGAATTTCTCTTTTCTCTAGGATTATAATATAAATACTTCAATTAAAGAAAAGAAAAAATCTAGATTAATACTACTTGTCAGAATTTTGGGAAATTATGAAAAGTTTAAACATAATAACATACTCCAAAAGCATGTGTGACACAAAGCAATTTTCTAGTGATCTTATTAACTTCTCAAATAAAGTTTTAAAAGAACTTTATTTATTAATTTTGTGTACATTTCTACACACTATTACATTTTATTTTCTGGTATTTATACCGAAATAAACATACAGAATTTGAGCTATTGGAATTTGTCATAACTATATTGTTGGCTTGAACTAAATTAAGAAGAGAAAATTACACAACATACCTAATATTATGATAAATTCATGTATATTTATAAAATAATTGAGTGAAGCTATGAAGTTTTAAAATTTGATAATATTTAAATTCTATTATATAACCTTTGAATTAATCAGGTTACAACTCGTATAAAATTCTTAAAGTAATTTAATATTTGACGTGAACTTGTATCACTTGTTTAATTAAAAATTATTATTTGTTTTCTTAAAAATATTACTACTGATTTATTATCTTAAAAAATAGTAATATATTTTAAATAAATAAATAATAATTTATAATTAAATAAATAATATTATAAATCAATAAACATTAAACTCGATGCAGAATATACACGCTCAATATTAGATATATTGAGACGACCCCCTGTTCGTTACATGATTCTAAAAGCTTTGATTTTGATGGGCATTATCGGAAACAATTGAAACTTTGTCCTTCCAAAATTTATTGTGCGTGTTTAGTTCAATCACAGTTCTATCATCACTTCTCCTTTAAAAAAAAAGAAAAAGAAAAAACTCTTCAAACATATTTGTCTGAACTTAAAAGCTGCTAAATTTTTTTTATAAATATTTAAGTTCTTATAAGCTTGTCAAATATATTAATAAAAAAAGTTTTAAAATAAGAAATTGTTTATATTAAAATAAAGTTGTATCAACGCTCGTAAAAAATTTATTGCAATTGTTATTTTAAAATTTTAATTACATTATTGGAATCCTTTATCGAAATCAAATCATCCATTTTGAAAGAGAGAAGGGGGATGGTGATGGAGATGAGAGTGCCTTGGCATTCATGGAAAAATGGGATCGTCGTCATAAATAAATTAGTTGCTGGACTTTATTTATTGTCTTAATTAAATAAGTGGGCCGATTTGTGTTTAAGCCCTAAGCTTGCTAATTAGTATTTAAACAAGTTGTTTGCCGCTGCTGGGGGACTTTTGGCCAAATTGATAATAGAATAAGGGTTTTTTTCCTTCGTGAGCAACGTCTAGTATACGTAGTATCAAGACGCTTGTCTCCGTATTAATATTGCTTCGTGTGTTTTACGCTTGTGCTGCGTCAGATGGTTATACCAATAATTGCACCTACCATAATATGAAAGATAAAATTCAAGTGGACCACTTATTCACAAAATTATAGGTTCTAAAAACAAAGTACAACCTCAACTAAATTATATCTTTTTCTTTAAGTAATAATTTACAATGTCATTGTCAATTGTAGTGTTAATTAATCAACTTAAAAACTCTATCTTATAATATCTTTTCAAACCCCAACTTGATAGACAAGGAAAAGAAATTAATTATAAAAATTTAAAAATTTAAGAATAAAAAAAAAACTAGCATACAGATTATATGTTTTTTTCGAATTATTTTAATTTATTTTAGAATCCTCAGTGACCATCATCTTATTGCTTTACTTTATTTTATTCCACATTTATATTAAAGAGCTTATTTTTAAATTCTATTAAAGAATATTTAATTTTATCTTATTATCAAAATCAAATTAAAATGCGAATCAGCCGAATATAAACAGTTTGATTATTTAGTATATAGTTAGATTTGCATTTTATTCATATTTTCATCCTTACCCACAATATCATTTTCAAGCTATTTGTCAATTCAATTGGAACGGATAAGCTGACATTGTTACGGTGACAATTTTTTCTTTTTTTTTTTATTATTTTTTTTATTTTTATTTTGGGGCTTTCATTTTTTTTCCAAAAGTAGATATATTTGTCGACAGCTAATCAGAACAATTGCGTAACAAGTGATTGATAATGACGTCACGTGCTCGTCACGTGATTGTGATCGCGTGCAGAGGTAGAGGCTGACTGGTGATGATGATATTTGAGTTGATAGAGATGCCCTTACCCAATTAAATACTGACACGTGGTGTACCTCCAACAGCATCTCGAGACACCTCCTTCGTGAATGTACGTACAGATTATTGAAGAAGGAAGAGCCAAAATTGTACGGTTTTCCCAATAACAATTTTCAACCTGAGTCTTACTTTCTATTAAAAAAAAAATCAATTGAGTTTTTATAGTTTTATTATAAAACTATTTTTTTTTTATCTGTATTGTCATGCATTTTTATTTGGAAAACAAATACATACATACACATATCCTCTATAATATAAATAAAAAATTATGAAAACTTTCTATATTCTCTTATACATCTTCAAACATGATAGAGGGATTTTCCCTATCGGAAAAGGAATGATAAATTCTTAATAGTTACTAATTAATATTCAAGTTGAGGGAATTTATTGGTTGAGATAAGCCAATCCTTAGAGTGTCGATCCGATTTGCACCAACTCATCGGAGGAAATTTTGGGTAAGAATCTTCACGCAAAGTCAATTAGGCGTATTTTTTAGGAATTTTTTTTGTGTGTGTGAATAGTGAAAGTAATAAAACAGTATTTTTGTGTTACTCGTAATATATCTCCTTATATACCTTCTATCAAAAGGGTAAAAGATTATTTCAACAGAAAGTTATCGAATTCCGACATCCTGATACCTTTATTCCGTGATTGCAGGACTTGTCTTCCCTTTATTAGAGAGCATTAAATATGTTATGATCTACTTGACATATTAACCATTGTCGATTGCATTCATTCAAATTGAGACTTTGAGTAGAATCTCTTAACCTAGATACAAAAGTCATCGAACTATTCAATCCGTTCTAATCTACCCCGACAAACATATTTGAAGTCCCTCTGAATCGATATTTTTTGAACTGAAGAGTTATGACAATGCATATTCAAGGCCCAGTTCGAAGCAGATACGTCCGGATCTAAAATAATAATCAAGGGCATGATATTTGAATCCACTCACAGTGCATGCTTCCAGTTTGCTAGATGAGATCAGTTATATAAGGATCAGCTCGGATGCATAGTTTAGGCAATATCAACACTTAATAACATGTGTCTTCCACTCTCATCTCTCCTTGGCTCTTATTTTTATTTTTCACTAAAATTAAAAAAAAATCATTTTAAATTAATTTTTAACATATAACATATCAAATTAATTTTTTTCTAATTTGAACTTAATATTATATATATTGAATTAAATAATTATATTTAAATTAAGAAATATATATTTTTATGGATTGATTTTATTATTATTATTATTTTAATATATGTGTTGGATTTAAATAAATAATATATTAAATTTTTATATGAATTTAAGCTATAAAATAAATAGTTGTTTTTATAAAATTTAAAAAATATTATATTATTAATTTATATAATATTATAATTTATTGTTTTAACCTTAATATTTTTTTAATAAATTTAGATGTTTAAGTTATGTATATTTTTTAGTAATGATAAAATCAAATCCTTTAGTATAGAAATTTAAAAAAAAAAAAAAAGAATGCTCCCTCCACCTCAGAAGATGAATCTTACTCTCCAAAATAATAATAATAATAATAATAATAATAATAAATTATCGATTAAATAAAGGTCCAACCTCCTTAAAATTATAAATCTATAATTATATAATTTTGTATTTAATTTATTGAATGATATACAACAATCTTCGGTAACTATGTCTACCGATAATTTCTACTAAATCCTCACAGTTCTTTTCTCGAAACATACATGTGCAATGCAGACTGCATAAATGAAGTGGATTCTTCAAATACTTCCTGGAGATATGGGTGAATAATGAAGTGGGGAATCTGCTTCACTTTAATTAATTTTAAAATGAAGTGTAAATTGATTTTTTTCCTATTATAAATTTAAATTGTTAGTATTGTATTAAGAAATAAAATTTCCTTTTATCTCAATATTTATGATTATTAAATAAAAAAAAGTTTTAAAAAAAAACTGAATAATATAACAGCATGAGTTTAGGAGATTAACTTGATGTGACGTGGAATTAATAATTGTTGCAATTTGTTTGTAGTTGTACAGGATAAATTAGGTTAAAGGGACCATAACATAAAACTGTGTCGGAAATTAGGTGTTTAACAACACACATGGGGAGGTCTGTAAGAAGCAGTCGTCCATGAACATTTTATTTCTTTATTACCATTTGAACTCCCATCATCTACAAATTGATTGCATATATTAAAGTGTGTCCAGAATCATGATTTTTCCTTGATTTGATTATAAGTTATTGATATTGTAATTTCTGTTTTTCATAATTGGTTTTCTGAAACATAACTAATAATTAAGGCTTCTTCTGGTCAAATAAAATTTTGTTTCGAGATGATCAAACAAGTCAAATAGTCGTGACAAAAGCTAACTATCAAATGGAAGCTAATTAGGGGAGCCGGGCTAAAGTTGAAACTGATAGATTGCAAAATGAAATTGGTAAAACCTGAGATGAATTAAAAGCATCTAATATTCTTGAGAAACTAGATGAAGGTGCATCATAGGAAAGATATGATGAAAAGTGCCTGAGCTCTTGCTACAAATCCTCAAACAGGGTGGATCCAGACCCTTTAACTTGCAGCATAAGGAGACATAGGAACGGAACTTGATGAACCCACTGTTAACCATTTCCTTGTAAAAAAAGACTTTTCAAATAAAAAAAGTAGAAAAGAAAAGAAATACAGCATCTGGCTATTACATGAGTAGTGATGAGGATTTAATCAATGTTCGATTGGTGACGAAATAGAAACTGAATATTATAAATAAAAAAAATTCATCACTATTTTTGTAGGTAAATTTGATTTTAAATTTTATATTGAAAACAGAAATTTAATTACTAAAAAAATGCATCTCTAAATTTGCTTTAGTAATAAAATATTTCATTCCAACTGTATAATTACTTTAATATATAGACAAATATAATGTGGTTAAAGATAAAGTTTTTTTGTCTTCAATTTAATTTTTTCATTAGAGTGAATAACTTTTGTAAATGTCCTGAAAATGGAAAGCAGGGTGCAATCCCCCATCCCCACTTGGATGTTTGTCCCCGCCCTCTTTCTTTGTAATAATTTTTTTAAAGTGTTACCTTAACACCGGCCACTCTCCCAACCTTTTATTATTACAAAAGCTGTAGATTATATTTGTTTTAAATATGATTAGTATATTAAAAATGAATTGATATATTATTATAGTATAATATTATTAAGTTTTAAAAATATATAAAATTAATATTTTAAAAAATATGTACCATGATTACAATATAGATATAAATATTATATATAAATCATATGTGAACATTAATTAGTTTTATTTATAAAATACAACTATCAAATTATCAAATATATAGTATTTTCTTTTGAATTCAAGAAAATTGATTAAAATATAGTATATCAATGTTAACAGTTTTTCATTATTATATATAGCATCGAATCTACCACAAATTTATAATTGATTTGTTAAAATCAAGTAATTATGAAGATATGTGAAAGTTTTGTATTAGTTTTGATAAAATTAGTAATATTACCAATATTAACAAATAAAAATACAAAAAATCAAAATGAATGTTTATTTGGTTAGAAATATAATAATATTTTCTAAAATCCGTCTTTCTATTTGTGGAAAGAAAAATAGGCGGGATAAATAATAATGACAAATATAAAAATAGTCAATTTACTGTTATATAAATATAGATTTATGGGTATTGGTATTAGTAGAACTTGATCTTATTAGATTATTTATATAATTTAAAAAAAAAGGAGTTTTGGTTGCTATGGTTGGTGTTTAATGGTAAAGAGAAAAAAAGGGAGGAAGCTTCTGCAAATGACATCATCTCCTGCATTGATTTTGAGCAATCAGGAATGTGTCCAGTAATGAACAAAGACTGAGCAAAGATTAAATCGTAATGTTCAAAAGTAATAAATGAGTGAAATGACTCTACTGTATTGGGAACACACACACACCCACAAAATCAAGAAAATACAAAATCTAAACTTCTGCAGGATTAATTAAATTAAAATGAAAACAGATTTGGAATACTTCAATACGGTCCTCCTTCAATTTTCTTTTGTTGAGCACTCATTTTAATTTTAACTTTGCCCACTTTATTTTCAATTTTATAATTGAGTTTTTATTTTCTTTATTCACATTAAAGTTGGAATAGAAACTTTAGTTATAAATATTGAGCTTGCAATAAAAGTAATGTTTCATGTAAAACTCAATTTTTAGTATTGGGACCAATTTTATTATATATAAAAGGAATAATCAATTCTTAATCTTTTAAACTATTAACTTTTGCATTATTAATCTCTGTACTTTTATCAAGTTATATTAAGCTCTCAAACTTTTATTTTGCGCTCTATTAAGATTTTATTATGACATTTTTCATTATATTTTGATATTTTATTAATGAATTTTTTTAATTTTCGAGAAGTTAACATTAAAGATATTAAAATATAACAAAAATGAATCAAAATTATATCTTGAGGATTTAATATTGAAAAATCCTTAATAGAATGCAAATAATGGTTAGAGGGCTTAACGTAATTAATAAACACTCAAGGGTTTAAGAATAGATTATTCCTATTAAAAGTTTAGGGTAATGACCTGATTAAAAAATTAAATACGGAGATTCTTTAGACAATTATAGAATAAGTTGGTGGAATAATGAATTACTGATAAGAAAGAAGCATTATAAAATTAGGTCTTCCTATAAGGGGTCTCAACCGTCCAATGTAAATTTATTTTATAATATATAAAAGTAAGGTAGTTTAATAATATTTGTTCGTTTAATTTTTAATTTTAAAAATGAAAATACGTTTGAAAAATGGGATGTCAGTTTTTGATTAGTTGAATTTTATATATATATTTTTTCATAAATACTATTTTGAATTTGTTAAATTCAGTTGTTTGTTGGTTTCTAATATGTTTTTGAACTAAATATATCAAATTAATTGTAATTTTACAATCTTTAATTTTACGTTCATATCACATATATTAATTTAAAAATAATCAATTAGTTTCAATTGAATATTTATTGATTTAGATTGTGAATAAATATTAATTTCTTGCTATCTTTGTTATTATTTGAGTATAGCCATTTTTTATGTAAAAAAGAGTAATTAAATGTTAAAAAAATGAAATGTTGAATTTAATTACTAAAAATAGTAATAAGGTGCATTAAAAACTTAAACTAAAAATACATATATATAATTACATCAGCTGAAATTAAATAATAATAATAATAACAATAATAATAATAATAATAATAATAACAACAACAACAACAACAATACGGAATGAGCATTTTTGCAGCAAATTTGGTGCTCAACTATTATTACTATTAATCGATTTGGTGATTAAGAAAAAAAAAAGTAAAAGTAGTAAAAGAAATAAAGGAATTCGCATTTCCCGAAGCATAGCGAAAAAATTGGAAATGTCACATCTGTTTGGGAAGAGGAAGCAGAGTTTCGTGGGAGTCTTCACAATTTCGAATTTGGAAACATCCAAACATGCCGTCTTAACATTTAGCCGTCGGACCTACCATATTATTTATTTATTTATTCATCCACTAAATTATTTTTAGTGCAAAAAAAAAAAAAAAGCTGATAATTCCAGTTTCCACTGGATTTTGTTGGCATAAAGCAGAGTGTCTAGTTAATATTCTCCTCGGAATTGTGGGACAAATGTCGCCTCTTTCTCTTTCATTTTTGTACTTGCTCTTAACTCCACTTCTCTCCTATAATAAAATATAAAGTTGAAATTGGATTTCTTTAAATTACATCTTCAAATTCGAAAAAATAAATTAATACAACATAAAAATGAATAAAAAACAAAAGTCATGTGTCATTCTCTCTTTGATATTCATAATAAATTTTTAGAAGAAAATATAGAGGATTCATTTTCATACAAAATCCTCTTTTATGAGATTTTTTTGGGCATCTATGTGTCTCAAAATAAGATAAAAAAAAACTTGAATTTTATGGGGATGTTCTTTTTATTATAAATTTGATTAAAATATATGGTGAAAAATATACGGAATGTAATAAGTTAAGAAATAGTATTTGAGGTCATTTGTTGATTTATAGTTTGAATGCATGGGTTACTTGAAGGAGGAGAGGGAGAAAGAAAACCCTTAGAAATTGGTACCTCATTACACAAATCTTGTTTGCACATTTTAGGAAAAGTACATGATAAAAAGACCAACCCTTGACTATATTTCAAGACTCAAAAAAGATAATAGGATTCTGCCAAAAAAAAAACATTGGCAGCATACCAGTAGTTGGATCAAATTGCTGGTCTTACATAAAATCTGAAATTGTAACAGCAAATTTCCTAAAACAAATAAAAAATTAACAGTAAACTAGAGAGAAGGAAAAAAAAGCAAGAGAGAAAACAGTGTATTGGCAGGAAATGGGAGTGTAGTACTGCCAGTTGAGGGGCAGCTTAATAACATATTCCCCAAGACTAACCGGTTTTCCGTCGGGGGCCCTAACCCAGCTGCCCCCCTACGCTGCCACATGACCAAGAAATACTTCATTTTGGGACTGAACTCCGCAAACATGTTCATCAAGCTTTATTTGTGTTCCGTTTTTTTTTTTTTTTTCTTTGTCGCAAAAATTTATGTGAAAGAGTTGTAGGTATGATATGATTTAAAATATTATTTGTTTAACTATAAGTCATAAGTAATATTTTATAGTTTAACAAGTAATACTTTATAGTTAAACAAATAATATTATAAATCGTGTTATACGTGCAACCGTCTCACAGGAGACGCACTTTTATATATATATATATATATATATATATATGATAAAGTGTGCATTAAATAATTAGAAAAAAATGTATTTGATTTCGAATATATTTAATTCTTCTATATTTTACTTAATATTGTACCAGCTGGGCTCTAACCGAGTATTATTGAATTTTATTTATAAAATAATATTGTTACAGAAAAAAATTAAGTGTTTGTGATATCACTTTATATTAAGTCCTCGTACTTTTTTGTTTTTTTGGTGTAATATTGAGTTCTCAGACTTTCATCATATCAAAATTGGGTCTTTGTACTCTTATTGGTAAAGATTTACTATTTCAGTTATACACAAGTATTGTATACTGTGTTATGCATAATTGTAGTGTATATATTGAATAATTTATATAAATTCCTTTTTTAAAAAGTTGATTTTTTCTTATTTTATTAATCTTTATGACTATCTCAAGTTTACATGAAAGACTCTAATTCAACAATTATTTAAACTTCACACAATAATTAAACCCACAAAGTATTACAAGATAAATATGTGAGATTAAATATTTTATTTTTATATTTAAAATATGAATGTCAATTTAAAATAAAAATTTGTTTAAAAACTCAAATAGGTGAGTCTTGTTATTTATAGACTATCTTGTCGTTGCTAGCACCATAGTGAATACAAACAAGAAAGTTAAGGGCTTATAATTGGTTGGCAAGGCATAATATAGACAACACTTTTTCTGGATTTTTTTTTTTTTTGCTTTTGAGACTTCCTAATAATAGTATATGGTTACAAGACAGACACAAACTCTCACACACACACAAAGTGAAAGTAAAAAGATTTATGCACAAGTTAGACCTCTATTGGGACAATGAAACTTTTGTTGTTTATTCATCCCCTGTTCCAGGTAAAGTTCATACTAGCCTATACTGCACGCGCGCGCACACATATATGTGTGTATGTATATATATATACAGAGAGAGAGAGAGCAAAGAACAATGAAATAATATGCACCCTTCATAAAGAATTGCCTTGATTATAGAAAAAAAAAATTGTATCCGACATACATCGTTCATTTACAGAGATGCAGGTCAAAAAATCTGGACACAACACTCTCATACACTATTTCTAGATAAATTAAAGTTAGCAGCAGACCAAAATCATCTAATTTATACAATCTAAAAAAAATAGTTGTACTTTGATTACACTTTCAATGTATTCACAAGGCGAAAGAGTTTCGAGTGGAAATGAGTTAGCATCCACCAACAATCGGAACCTGTAAAGACACGTCTGAGTGATATTAGAACCAATTTTTAACCCAAAAATATGAAAAGCAAATGAAAAAAAGAAAATTTCAAACTACCGTATGTTCACTGAATGTGTCGAAAATCAATGTTGGCATCTCTATCTCTGCTTTTATCTGCAATACAAGCCGATGTTAGACAAGAACATGACCGATGAAGTATGTAAGCAATCAAATTTAACATGAAGTGACCTGAATTATCAAAGAATAAGTGAATCAATAGCGAAGTTGTCCAGTCGAAAACCTTCAGGACCCTCTCCGTCTAAGTCACACCTGATGGAAAACCAAAAAAAGAATTAACTTACCAAGAAACTTATGATAATTTTAGTTGTCTGTTGGATAAACGACCTACTTGCTCATTCCTAGTGGTCCAACATGAGATCCACAGCACGAGCAGAAGTGAAACTTAAACTATATCTTAGAAGAAATTTGGTTGAGTATATCCATGAGCATAAGGCAGCAGCTCTTCAACCTCTATCCTGGAGCTGGAATAACTCGTGCTTTTCTTGATTCGGTTACGATTGATAGATTCAACTTCTGCTAGAAATATACTGTACACTGGTCTATGATCTGAAAACCTAGACTCCCCACGAACGTATGATAGTTGTTCTATGCCACGACCGTGCCATAATATACGATCACACCTTCATTATAAACACTAGAGAATAAGTTTTGCATCATAAATATCTACTTGGAGAAATAGAAAGCGAGGGAGAGAGAGTACCATGCTGGTGTTCTTCGTTTCTCTTTCGGGTGCATATTCTCCCCAGCATATCTATCAGAGTTATTTGAGTATTTGTAAGTCGGAGGGAAATATATGCTTCCTTCATTCCATCCAGAAAAGATCCTTCCATGTCTTTGCTCTATTCGAAGCTGTTTCAAGAAAAAAAAAAAAAAAACCAACTGTGCGAGTTTAGCAATCCATGTAATTGTTTTTAAGTCGAATGAATTTGGAAACCAAAGTGGAAGATCATGGGGAAAAATCTTGTTTGCTTGCCTGGTCATTTTCTAACAAAGCTCTCCAATTGCGCATCTCGACAAGCGCCTTTGCACATCGATAGGATAGGGCGATTCTATAATTCAAGTCCCCAAGCCATATGATTCGGCTGGAAAACCCATTCAAGATTTAGATTTTAACATCCTCAAATTACAGTAAGGAGTTCATTTTATTACAAAGAACAACAACATTTGGAAGGAAAACCAGTATGAAACAAGAACTTACTCATGCTCAAGAATTGTTTGAGGAGAGTTGTCATCTCCCATGCCATGAACTCTTGGAAACCTCGTTTTTCGCAAAATTTCCATGACATCAGAGTTCCTTCTCAGCTCATCTCCGTCCTTCTCACCAGAGGTTAAATGGCTGCAAATGAAGCAAAAGCTTGTTTGGTGCAACGACATGCTAATCGAAATCGAACCCTGAAAAAACTTAACACAGTAAGATTGTAGCTTGTGGTTGTGCTCAAAAGTTTTGTTTTTCAACCATGAATTCCTTAAAAGACAGAGCTATACCTTGTTTCCAAGATAACCCATCAAGCCTCTCCCTACACAAGACACCTTCAGATTTCGAACAGCATCTCTCAGGTCCCTCTTTACCCATACTGTAAGAAAAATCCCCACCATTTGCTTGCTTGCAACTAAGCAATACTTTGACTGCTCAGGATATCTTTCTCTCTCCTCCATGGATACAGAACCATTGCATGCAACAGGTGAGAAATATGTGTAATTAGAATCATTTGGACCATTTTCATCATCAGAGGAAACATCCCATCTTCCATTAGGATCATAATAATCACTTGATCTATGCCCGTAGATCATCCGATCACACACACTGAATCGACGATCAAGCCTAGGCTGTGGAGTAGAAATGTCATTTTCCATCATTCTCATGCTACGGCTCAGTGACTGGAATGAACGGCGGTGGAAGAAAGAGGAAGTTCTCTCTCTATTTGATCCTTCAAAATCATCATCCAATTCAACGATTGGATCAGGAACGGGGGAAGGGGTACGACAACTAGCACTATTTCCGGGTAGACTGTTTAATGTTTTTCGAATAAGGGCCTGCCATTTTCGGGCAGGGCCATTGTCTTCTGTGCCCAAAACATTGCCAGCATTTAGAGGAACAATTTCTTGAAACCTTAAAGATTGTAACAGGCTTCGATTAACTCTAAGAAACAGTCAAGATTAAGGTCAAAATAGAAAAAATTGAACTAACTGGCTCACCCAAGGACATAAACATCAGCTGGAGGTGAAGTGTGCAGCCATTCTTTAAGATTCAAATAACTAGGTGGAGATTTTCCAGCCACATTCCATGTTGCCACAAAGATTCTGTTACATACATACAAGATTTGTATATAAAGGCGTCTTTTTTTTTTTTTTTTTTCAATGACCAACATACAAATTTAGAAGTGATGTTGGTATGACCAACATACCAACATACCTATAGTTATGCACATCTGTGATTTGGGAGGCATCAAGATCAATCTTATTTCGTCGGACACGATCAGAAACTCGTCGAGTTGATTTCTCTGCCAATCCAATGAGGGAGGTAAGCATTAAAATTTGAAAAGACAAAATGTTCAAGCTTTTTGCTGTGAATAATGGGTAGCAATGTATGGTGGTCCAAAAGGATAACCAGTTGTCTGATCCTAAAACCTGTTTTGCTTTTCTTGAATGTGCATGCCTCTCCCCTCTCTGAGACATTGCTCCTCCATTCTTCATCAACACCTGAAAAAGCAAAAACTTTAAAGTTTTTAAAGCTGTGGTATTAACTGTTACACCATTATGACCCACATTGAAACAAAAAAAAGAAAAAAGAAAAGAAAAAAAGGGTATTTTCCTTCTGAATTAAGAAAAATGAAATCTTGGTGATTTCAGAGAGATGATAAAGCAAATGAGAGAGAGAGACAGACAGAGGGAGATCTCAGCAGACTGAAGACATCAGAAATCTCTACAGAACAAACTGTGATTTAGACCCATTAATCAAAGGGCAAAATATTAAGAACATAAATGAGAAAATACCTCATATTCATATCAGAAAATTGTTACAGAAATCAAAAACTCAATTTTTTTTTTTCAGAATCCCGGATTAGATTTTACCATTTGCAGATGAAATTACCTCCAGAAGTGATGTCATCAGCATGAAAATCCTCAGTTTTGCTCTTGATGTTGAACCATTTCTTGACTAGTGTCTTGGGCCATGAAAACTTCAATCAAGAAACACCAAAATCAGGAATCTTGAAAACAGTCAATGCAGATGAGCAATGGAACTAATTAATGCAATATTTATTTCTTCAAGTTACAAACCTTACTTTTCTTCGAGTTTCCATCTCTCATTGTTTCACTTCATAAATGAACAACTTTCTCTCACCTCTGAAATCAAGAACAAGATCAAAATCTTATTCGACAAATTCTTCCACGAACCAAGAGATTAAAAGCTGATACTGGTGAAAAAAAGAATATGATGCCGCAGTCAATGCGGGGAAAAATCAGGCACCAAATTTTCCCGCTAGGTGATGAAGAGAAAACAACATAGGGAAAGAACAAAAACCCAGTTTCTTGGCATTTTAATTCAAGGATATATAAAGAGAGACAAGGCCAAATTTCAAGAATCTCAGTTAGAATAATTTGCTTGTGTTTCTGTTATTTGACAAGTTAAAAAGAAACAAAGGAAATCAAGTAAGGAAGGAGAATGGTAAGATAATCAGAATCTGAATGTGGAAACAGGACAATGCAGAACATAAAGAAAAATGAGAGTGTGTCGAGATATGGCCTTTAGTTTTAAGGGGTGGAGGTTGGGGGATGGTTTGGGGTGTGTGCGTGTGTGTGTTTCTCAAAAACCTCGTTGTGAGCAGACAGAGCAAAGTATCGAATTTTGAAGAGAATAAAGCGCAGAGATGAAGGGGAGAAAAAGAAGAAGAAATTTTATTTTTTTTACGAAAATCACACAAATAAAAAAGAATATACACACACGCACAGTGTATTTCTCGAGGCTAAAAAAAAGGGGCCCTGACCCAAGTTAAGGATAGTAGCATGGCGAGTACATTTTGCACACCATCAACAGGACCCCCCCAACAGCTGCCCGGTTCCCTGTTCAAGACTGCCCGCGGTCAGCAAGGCAATGTTTCATTGGTTTAGAATGGTTTTGTTCTTCCAGGCTCCAGCAAAGATGAAAGTAATTAAGAAAAGAAAAACAGTTTGAACAAGCAAAAAGAGGCAATTTTGGAGAGTTTTGGTTTCTTCACTTTCACTACTTTTCTTGAAAACAAAGTTCAAATACGACTCACACAAATTGAACATTTGTATACATGTGTGTGTGGGTGTGTGTATCTATATATAGAGGGGTTCTGTTAAAGGGATATGGGAATGTTTTGGGGGAATTTTTGTAAGTAAAAATTATATTGGGTTTTGGGTAATCTTCCAATAGCTTTATTGGGTTTTGTTAAGATGCGTTGTTTTTGTGCATGGGAGTGGCTATTTCTCCAATGAAGATTTTTGGGTTTAGAAAAATTGGAGAATGAAAATGGGAGGTTATTACATCTCTACCTTTGTTTGTATCTAAATGTAAGAACACAATGTTTGTTTGTAAAGCAATTTGGAGAGTCTTTTGGGGTCAAACTAGACCAGTGTCTTGGAATTCAAAGGCAAATAGGGTCCTAATTTGAGACTTGTGTTTAAAAATGTTCCATTGCAACTTTTTGTGTGTGGAGAATCCTTCATTCAAGAAAGTGTAATTTGCGTTTATCCCCCCATGTTTTCTTGAAAGTGCAAATCTTTTTTTTTTTTCTTTTTAATAAACTTTAGAATTTTGTTGGTTTTTTTTTTTTTTTTATAAACTTTAGAATTTTGTTGTCTTAAATATATATATATATATATATATATATAACTGTAGTTGTTGGGTGCAATGGCTGAGAATGGAATGAGCACATTACGAATAAAAAAACTAAATGAAAATTGTAAAATAAAAAATAAAAAATAAAAATAAAGAAAGGGAAGAGTTGACTTAAAAACCATCTCTGATCCAACTCATTTAAACAATATGTACTTTCTTTATTTTTATTACAAGGTTAAATCTGTATTTATTCAAATAAAAGGGCTGCTGTATTATATTATTTATAGTATATTTAGGAAATTATAAACTGTTGGTCACTCAATTTGACTGCATAATTATCAGTCTTGTAGATACAGTATATATAATTATCATTACTTATCGCATCTATATCTTTTTATAAATGATAAATTATAGTGCTGGAAATAAATGCATATTTGAGGTAGCAATTTTTTAAACTGAGGTTCATAATAATACGACATAAAAACATTTGGGACACACAAAATTTTGCCATAAACACGACTATGTACGAGTAATTTTAAAATATTTTGTATTATAAAAAAATTAACAAATAAGTGGAAAATAAAATTAGAAGAAACAAAATTGTATTTTCTTAAGTATGGAGTATAAAATTTTAACTCAATCAAATTTTAATAAAAATTCTTATTGTACACTATTAAACATAGATACAAATATTTTAAATATATATATATATATATATATATATATATATATATATATAAATTTTTAAAAGTTTTAGAGTGAGGCGGTTCCCTGGCTCTACCTGCCACCCCTCGGTCCATCTCGAAACGACTTCTCGTTCTTATCTAAAATTTAATTCGTGATTTTATAACAACACAAAAGATATTAATGAACTGTGCCTAAAATAAAAACATATATTTTTGTTTGGGTTCACATAATAAGATGTTGTATAGGACATTGAAGGTGAGTAGGCCTAGCTGGGTCGAACAAGAAGCCACGCGATCTGCCTAGGGTTTTGGGCTAAACTTGGAGTTTAAGTGAATAAATTAAAGAAAGTATTTTCTTGGATTAAGGTCTCTAGGCTTGGAATTATAATTGACTAATCTTAAAATCCACATGCCACATGTGGGACACTGCTATTTGGTCCCAACCAAAGTCGCATTTTCAAGGCTGTTTTGCAGCCTATTAATTTGTCCCATAAACTAAATTAATAAAATAATTATAGGTAGATTGGGCTAATCCAATGGACATGCGATACAATTAACTTAGACCTAGCTTTGAGTCTCCCAATTGTGGACCCCTACCCGTACCACCCTCCCTCTCTAATCCCTTGTTGTACCTTCCATTAATCAGGTTTGTTTAGACCACGATTCTTATGACCAAATATGTACGTCGAGTACAACTAACCAGGTATACCATAAATTATTCATTTATATATATATATATATATATATATATATATACAAACACCGAGGTTAAATAATATATATTTACTAATATTTATATGATGTTTTTATTTTCAAACATGTTGGATTTCCATAGAATATTTATGTTTACTCATTTTGGATACATTAAAAAACAAAATATTAAACAAATAAAAGTGATTATCATTTATATTTCACTAAATATGGAGAAATAACGATATATTATAAATTGTCATGCATGCCATTTTGTGACTCGTTTATGATTGACAAGCATCATAAAATTAGTTTTTCTGTTTTCTCTTACCCCAAGACATTTCATTGTACTGACATTCTTGAGTATGCCGATGTGTGGGGTCATGCCAGTGTACCCACACACAATGGATGTGCATATTTTTTGTCTACTATTGATGATTACTCAAGAAAGGTGTGGGTGTTTCTAATGAAAAACAAATATGATGTTTTTTATAAGTTTAAAATTTGGAAAACCCAAATAGAGAATCAAACTGGTAAAAAGATTAAATACCTAAGGACCGATAATGGTTTGGAATTTTGCAAAAACTCTATGGATAGATTATGTGCTAGCTCAGGTATTAAGAGGCATAAGTCTGTTCCTTACACACCTCAGCACAATGGTGTGGCTGAAAGGATGAATCGAACCTTAACAGAAAGGGTGAGAAACAAGTTAGTATGTTCGGGCCTTTCTACAAAATTTTGGGGAGAAGTAGTTTGTACTGCTGCATATCTGGTTAATAGATCCCCCTGTGTGCCTTTAAAAGAATAATATCCTGAAAAAAATCTTTTTTGGTAAAAAGTTTGATTTCTCTAAACTACGTATGTTTGGCTGTTCTGATTTTGTGCATAAAAAATATAATAAATTAGATCCTCAATCTTAAAAATGCATTTTCTTGAGGTATCCTGAAGGGGTTAAGGGCTTTAGATTGTGGTCTAATAGTAAATCGAGATATAAGGTGGTTATTAGTAGAGATGTCATTTTTAATGAGTCTGAATTTCCATCCTTATCTGATTCCGTGCCTCTATCTACTCCTTATGTGACTTCGTCTGAGGTGGAGCATGTACCCCATAATAAATAACATGATAATGTGCAAAGTGAAACCAACTTACTTGAAAGTGTTGAAAATAATAATAAAGAAGGTAAATCGTTGGACGATTATCAATTAGCTCGGGATAGGACTAGGAGGCAAACTAAGCTCCCATCTAAGCTAAGTGATTTCCACATTGATAATCATGCTTTCAACACTTTTGAGTCTGATGAGAATGAACCTAAGTCATATAAAGAAGCTTTCAAATCTAAGGAATCAATAGAATGGTTAAATGCTATGAAAGATGAGATGAGAACTCTGCATGTTATTCAAACTTGGACACCTGTACCTAAGCCAGAAGCATGCTCCTTAGTGGACTGTAGGTGGTTGTTCAAAGTTAAGAACGAAACTGATGGGATTAGATATAAAGCTAGATTAGTGGCTAAGGGATTTACTCAAAAAGAGGGGATAGATTATACCGAAATATTTGCCCCTGTTGTCAAATTTACCACTGTGCGCATTATGCTTGCTTTAGTTGCTCATTTTGATTGAGAATTAAAACAAATGGATATGAAAACGGCTTTTTTGCATGTGATATTGACAAAAAGATTTATATGCGCCAACCTGATGGTTTTGTGGACCCTAAGTCCGACTATGTATGCCTATTGAATAAATCTTTGTATGTCTTAAATCAATCACCAGGCAACGGAATAGGAAGTTTGACGAATGCATGTTAGAATTGAAATTTGAAAGACGTGTGCATGATCACTGTGTGTATTTAAAAAAGAATGCATCTATTCCTATTTTCCTACTATTATACGTGGATGACATGCTTTATGTGAGTTCTTGTGAGAAGTCTATTAAGCATGTGCAAAAATGTTTATGTGATAATTTTGACATGAAAGACTTAGGGGACGCTAAAAAGAGTTTAGACATGAACATTGTTAGAGATAGAAAAAATCATGTCTTGTGGTTGAACCAGATTTCGTATATGGAGAAAGTTTTGAGTAAATTTTCCATGTCCAATGCTAAATATGTGAATGTGCCTTTAGCTGCTCATTTTGTGCTAAGTAAGAATCAGTGTCCCAAGACTGATTCTGAAATATCTGATATGTGAAAAGTACCACATTCAAAATACTATTGGTTCTATCATGTACCTTATGGAGAGTATTAGGCCGGATATTGCATATTCAGTTAGTTGCTTAAGTAGGTATATGTAAAACCTGGGGGTTTGTCCCATTGGGAAGCTTTTATAGAAAATCCACCACATCTTATGTATTCACTTTGTGTGGTTCTTGCATAAGTTGGAAATCCCAACTTCAATCGATTGTAGCACTCTCAACTATCGAGTTTGAGTATGTTACTGCAACCAAGACCTTGAAAGAGACTATTTGGTTGAAGGGGATTCTTTCAGAAATTGAATTATTGGAAGGTAAGGTGATTTTATACTCCGATAGTCAATCCGGCATACAATTGTGTAAGAACCCAGTATTCAAGATAGGACTAAACACATAGACATTAGGTTTCATTTCATACGTGATATTGTTGAAAAAGACGCAATTGGTTTGGAAAATATGCATCTGAATTCAATCATGCTGATATTGGTATTAAATGTTTGTTCGTTGAAAATTTTAGATCTTGCATGCAGACTCTAAATTTTGACTCTATTGATTGATGGCATGTGCATGTGTGTTTCTCTTGGCTCGTAACCTAGTGAAATTCGACGATGATAAGTTATATGCTTCTGCTTCATGATCAGTGATATGGTGTGTACCAAAATGGAGATTGTTATTCTGATGGCCCACTTGGTGTGGCCCAATAATATATTTTCCTAAGCCAACTCAAACCCATGGCAACCCTAAGTCAAATCATACACCCTTATATATGTGATAATATTCACTAGCCTCCATATACGATATATGAAAAACTAGAACGATATTCTATTATCTTTTATATTCTCTCTTTTCTTATTTTGTGTTTGACCGGCAGGGATACACTTGCATGTGTAAGAGAGTGATAGTGAGTTACTGGGTTTTGAGTGTCGTTGGGATTGGACCACATCGTATCACTGATCAATAACGAAGAAAACCACAACTTAAGCCGGACGAAGATCTCGACAACGATACCCAAAAATATATCGATTGAATTGCAGGTCTAATAAAAAAATATCTAAAAACATTGTCATATATTAAAAATGATGTGGTATCAATTAGTTTACAAGTCTAACTGTTTAGAGAATGATGAAATATTGAGAAAGTATTTGTATATTGGGAAATATAAAAAGAATGGTAACTTTGAATTTTAATATTCAATTTGCTAAAAAAATTATTACTATTTATTTACAGTTTCATTTTTTTAAAAACATTATACATATTCAAATATAATTTAAATAATAAACAAAAAATAATTGTATTCTTGCATATTTTATTTTAATACATGTGATGTGGATATAAAATTAAATATAAAAAAATATAATTTATTTGATATATTATATGTTAAAAAAATATTAAAAACAAAAAAATATTTGTAGGTTAACAAATTGAGAAAAAAGTATTCTAAAGAAAAAAAATTAAAATTCAACTGATAAAAGACTGACACATTACTTTTTAAAGATATTTTTATTTATATAAACTAAAAATAAGTGAAAACTATTTTATTATTATATTAGTATATATGTGTGTGTATATATATATATATTACGAAACATTTAAATGTTTCATTATCTACACACATATGTGTATGTAATAAACATATCATTTTGTTGAAATTTCGTGTTAAATTTGACAATTAGACTTTTAGCTATTTTTCATCATTTTTCAGCATTTTACCGATCTTGATACATTCATCGATATTCGTAAAATTAAGGAACCAATATTTTCATCTCGTACAAACACATATATACATATCTATAAATGTGACAATAAGCAGTAAATAACTAACAAAACACGCATATATATACATGTTTAAATATGTGACAATAAGCAGTAAATAACTCACAAAACATACCTAGTGTATATTAATGTTCTAAAATTTGCTAAGCGCTAATCGAGCGGCAGGATTGCGCCTAGATGGATAATAGGTGAGCGTACTAAAATTAATTAATTTACAGTATAAATTATAAAATTTGTAATACATTACTGATAAATTAAATTTTGCCAATAATTTCTAAATTTCAAACTTTCTAAAACCAAAATATTACAATAAGATAATATGCATAATGTCATAATATCATAATATAAGTCAAAAGCGCAAAATATATTAGTTGTCACCTAGTTGTAATAACAAATTAACAACACCATCAAAGACAAAATACAAATCTCACAAGTCACAAGTTTTAGTTCTAAATATCAAAGATGACAAAACAAATAAATATTTTTAAACGGGTCAAAAAATTGTTATAACTTAATTATGAAAAATGAAAAATTTGGAAAAAAAAGAAAAAGAAAAAGAAAAAATTAAACTCATGTGCGGTTAGATAGCTTTGTGCCCTAGTCAGGTGCCTAATCACCTGACTGTATTTATTGGTCGAATTAGGATATTTCAGTTCGGTTTAGGGGCATGTAGCATTTAGGTGGCCTAATTTTAGAATACTAGTGTATATAATAAATTTAGAAAAAATATCAAAATTCAAAAAGAAGTTTTGGGATTAAATAAGTGAAGATTTGTGTAAGCATTGGAGTTGTTAATCATATAGTGCTCCATTTTCATAATAGTTAGAAAGAGAGAATGTGGGAAATCGTAATGGCCTCCCATTTTGTCATTATTCCATCTAGTTAAGCACTAAACCAATTGATTATAAAGGTGGATGTTTTAAGCATCCAATCTTACTCACAAATGTCGCATTTTCAGCTTCCCTTGGATGTTAGTGTAGGAATTATTGTTGAGACAAAACATGATGGCTATAATTACAATTCATAATAATAATAATAATAATAATAATTATTATTATTATTAGAGAGATGAGCTACCAAAAAGTCACAATGATTAGTAGAATAGTACAAGATTAATTATACAAGTGTTAGGATTTAAGGTGTGATCTATTATATTATATATATTCACTTATTGTAGCTAGTAGTTGGTCATTTGTTCAAGTGAAATGAACTTTTTTTTTTTTTTTTCAGATAATAACAAATGATGAGAATATTTCCAAGATGTTTATTCAGAAATATACAAAGTGTATAAATACAAGGGGAGAGTATAGGAGACTCTCAAACGTAAACAATGTGGGACAAGAATAAATACAAATACACATATATACTCCTAATACTCCTAATATCTCAAACGTAAACAATGTGGGACAAGAATAAATACAAATACACATATATGCTCCCAATACTCATAATACACCCCCTCAAGATGGTGGGCGATTAACGACACCAATCTTGTCCAATAAGAGACAAAGGCGAGTCCTACATAGCGGCTTGGTAAGTGCATCGGCAAGCTGATCAGCAGAGGAGACATGCGAGACACGAAGCTGAGCAGATCGAACTAACTCCCGAACAAAGTGATAGTCAATAGCAATGTGCTTCATCCGAGAGTGAAATACCGGATTTGCACACAGATACGTAGCCCCAATGTTGTCACAATAAAGAACTCGAGTAGCAGTGGAAGGAGAAACGGCTAACTCAGAAAGGAGTGACTGAGTCCATTGGAGTTCCGCAGCAGCAGCAGCAATTGCTCGATATTCTGCCTCCATCGAAGATCGAGCCACGGTCCGCTGCTTACGAGAGCTCTACGAGATGGGATTGGCGTCGAGATAGATAATAAAGGCACCAGTGGATGTGCGGTCGTCACAATTACCAACCCAATCAGCATCTGTGAAGCAATGAAGAGACAGAGGAGAGTCACGGCGTAGATGAAGAGCAAGATATCGAGTGCCATTGAGATAGCGAAGGAGACGTTTCACTGCCCCCAGTGGATCTCAGTGGGAGCATGCATGAACTAAGATAACTTGTTGACCGCAAAGGCAATATCTGGCCTAGTAAGAAGAAGATACTGAAGACTGCCCAGAACACGACGATATAACGAAGTATCAGCAGGCTTGCTACCATAATTGAGAGACAATGTGACATTGAGAGCAAGCGGAGTGTGAATCGGTTTAGCATTGAGCATATTATGCTGAGATAGAAGATCAGTGGTGTATTTCCGTTAGGACAAGTAACACGAAGACGAGGTACGAAGAACCTCCACACCAAGAAAGTAGGACAAAGGACCAAGGCCCTTAATAGAGAACTGAGAAGCCAAACCATGCACCACACGAGTGAGAAAGCGATCATCACTGCCTGTAAGGATAAGATCATCCACATACACCAAGAAGTAGGCAGTAATGCCCTGGGCGTGATAGACAAAGAGGGACTCATCAGATTTAGTGCAGGAAAAACCAACCGAGACCAAAAATGATCGAAGAGCATGATACCACTTCCAAGGAACTTGCTTGAGGCCGTAAATGGACTTACAGAGTTTGTAGACGAAGGTAGAATGATTCGAATCAGTAAAGCTAGGAGGCTGAGACATATAGACCTCATCCGAAAGCGAGCCATGAAGGAAAGCATTGTTAACATTAAACTGTCGAAGAGGCCAATTACGGGTACTGGCAATACTCAGAACAATGCGAATAGTAGTGGGCTTGACAACAGGGTTGAAGGTCTCAAACTAGTCAACTCCAGAGCGTTGATGAAAACCTTTAGCAACGAGGAGGGCCTTATATTTATCAATAGAACCATCAGGCTTTCGTTTGATGCAAAAAACCCATTTGCAGCCAACAACATTTTGGGAGGAGACCAGAGGAACAAGATCCCAAGTACCATTCTCTTGCAAGCCAGTGAATTCCCGAGACATAGCCTCACGCCAGCGAGAGTCAACAAGAGCCTGGGTCACTGTAGAAGGCTCAACATCAAGAGACAAAGCAGATGTAAGTCCATACCTTGGATTTGGTTTAACAATGTTGTTGCGAGACCGAGTAACCATCGGATGGTGCGACGGAGGATCCAAGGAGAGCACCGGTGAAGGCACAGGGCTAGGAGGAGAAGACCCAGGAGTAGGCGGTGGTAGGGGTGTATGTGTTGTCACAGGCGGCACAACATCAACCACAGGAGCAGGAACCAGCATAGGTGGAGGGATAGGGATAGAAGTAGAAGGAAGAGAGTCAGAGTGTGAGGAAGGAAGAGGAGAGGCGACGGAAAAGGGGAAGATATGTTCCACAAATTCCACATGACGAGAGGCATCAATTCCGGAGGACGAGCGATCAAGACAGAGATAGGCGCTCTGGGTGGGTGAGTATCCAACAAAGACACAAGAATGAGATCGGGTGTCTAATTTGTGAGAGGAGTATGGACGCAGCCAGGGAAAGCACTGACATCCAAAGACACGGAGTTTGGAGAGATTTGGTGGGTGATGAAAAAGTTTCTCAAAGGCAGAAACCATATCAAGATCAACCTTGGGAAGACGATTAATAAGATAAACAGCAGTGGATATGGCGTAAGGCCAGTACTGAAGAGGCATAGAAGAGTGATGAGGCAGGGCAAGACTAATGTCAACAATGTGACGATGGCGTCGCTCTGCAGCACCATTGTGTTCGGGTGTATGGGGCGGGGTGGTGAGGTGAGTAATACCGTGAGACGTAAGGAAAGGACGAAGAGCTAGGTATTCTCCCCCATTATCAGAGTACATAGTCTTTATTTTTGTATTAAGAAAGTTTTCAACTAACGCTTTGAAGGCAATAAATGTAGACAGAACATCAGATTTCCGCTTAAGCGGGTACAGCCAAACATACTTCTTAAAGTGATAAATAAAAACGACATAATATTTATAACCATCACATGATAAGACATGAGAAGTCCAAACATCATAATAAATTAACTGAAGCGGGAAAACAGAATTTAGAGAGGATTCAGTAAATGGCAGTTTGTGACTCTTAATGCATTTACAAGACTCACAACTAAAAACATCGGACTTATTTGTAGGTATATCATGACTAGATAGAGAGGAATGTAAAATCTTCGTGGATGGGCGGCCTAGGTGAGAATGCCAGAGAGAGGATGGCTGTCTAACCGAGGATAGAGCTGAGAGACGAGGTGGAGATGAAGCACCAATCGGCCACACATACAAGCCATTAATGCGCGGACCCTGAAGCATTACGTCCCCCGTACGATTGTCCTTCACCTGAAAATCAGAAGCAGAAAAGAGAACAACAACATCATTCTGCTGACAAAGTTTAGAGACGGAGAGAAGATTCCTCGCCATAAAGGGAACAAGCAAAACATCTTGAAAATTAAGACAAGAGAAAGCGGGAAAAACAAGTTGCCCAATATGGGAAATGTGCAGTTTGTTACCGTCCCCTACTGTCACATCATCAACGCCACCATACGGAGCATGCAAGGACAGGTTTGCCAAATCAGTGGTGATGTGGTGAGAAGCCCCAGAGTCGAGAATCCAATCAGAAGGCGATGGCACGGACGTAGCAGTGTGAGCAGAAGGATAGGAGTAGACCGGGGAAGGTGGCTGACCCGACGGAGGAGACGGGGCTGCATAGGCCCGAATTTTTGTGCAGCGGCGTGCCGAGTGGCCATGGGTGCCACATAGCTCGCATCGGCCCTGGTAGCCACGGCCCAGCTGATGGGCAGACGAGGCAGGGGCCGGATGGAACCGAGAGCCACCAGTAGACCGGTGGGACGAGGCCTGGCCTCGCTGAGGATGCTGGGACGGGGAGCGGCCTGGTTCAGCAGGGGGACGTCGAGAGGAGGCAGACGCAGGGAAGGCAGTGGCAGGGTGGTTTGACGTGGCTGCCACCCGGGCCGCTTGTTGGGCCTCCGTACTAAGCAACTTGTCCAGAAGTTCGTCGAAAGAAACGGGTGTATCCCTGGCCTGTATAGCGTTGCTAATCTCCTTATACGAGTCATCAAGGCCGTTGAGCACCTTAAGGACCAAGTCCTCCGGATCCGTGACCACACCGAGAAGTGAGAGTTCATCAACAACTCCCTTAATATCAAGCATAAAATCAGAAATCGAACGTGTACCTTTCACCGGATTGTGAATTCGATTCTTGAGCGCAAGAATGCGCTCCCTTGATGATTTGTCGTAGATGGAGGCGAGAGTCTCCCATGCCCCACGAGAGGAAGTGGTGACAGCAATGAAGGGAATAAGAGTGGGCGAGATGGACCCAATTATGGCCGAGAGTATCAATTGGTCTTGTCGAACCCATTGCTCATGAAGTGGATTCGACTCAGACTTTGTGCCAACAAAAACAGTAGATGATGGACAAGGGTACGTATCATTAACGTAACGGTAGAGATCGTAGCCGAAGAGGAGAGTCCGGAACTGGAAACTCCATGCGACGTAATTGGTAGAGGTAAGCTTCAGCGGCGCTTGGGCCGCGGTGTTGAAGGAGACGAGGGGCAACGGCGTGCCGTCGGCAGTAACAACGGAGAGAGAAGACGACTGCATGGGGTCGGAAGATGCAGTAGCGTGAGGCGGCTACACGAGGGATTGTGTGAGGCGGGTGGGAGGTATGAACTAGAGGAGCAGCGGCGTTGCAGTAGGTTCGTGGGAACCAAGACTGGAACCAAAAAAAAAAAAAAAGGATCAAGGAATTATGGCGGATGCCAAATTAGGCTCTGGTTACCATGATGAGAATATTTCCAATATGTTTATTCAGAAATATACAAAGTGTATAAATACAAGGGGAGAGTGTAGGAGACTCTCAAACGTAAACAATGTGGGACAAGAATAAATACAAATACACATATATGTTCCTAATACTCCTAATATCTCAAACGTAAACAATGTGGAACAAGAATAAATACAAATACACATATATGCTCCCAATACTCCTAATAACAAATACATTAAACCTGAAAGTCTGCATTCTGTTAGATTACCTTAAAAAGCATCCTTATTGAGGCACCTACCAACGAAATATAGTACTATAATATTGTGTTTGGCTGATTTATTCTTAAATGTTTGCTCATGAATTTTTATATGTTCTAAATTTAAAAAAATATTATTTATTTAAGTAAATGTATTACTTGTTTACTTTTTTATTATTTTTTTAGAAGATTATCAGTAGTAGTATTTTTTACGTAAATAAATAATATTTTTTAATTAAACAAGTAATATTCTATATTATATTGTATGACATACCTGATGCATATAAATTTTTGTAAAAAAAATAATAATTGAAGGAGAAAAAAACAACTTGTTCATGAGAAGTATGATAAGAATATAATACATACGGTCTCAATCCGTTAATTCTGAGAGAAAAAAAAAATCTTTTCATTTCTCACGTCAAATATCAAATCGGCCACTATTTGAACTAATAAAAAGAATCCTATTTATGCTAATAATCTGAGTCCAACTAAATCCCCAAGCAACTAATCTTAAATATTAATTATAGATTTTTTTTTAATAAAAGTGGTTTAATGAATTAGTAAAACTATTAATTTAAATAAAAATAGGACCTCATCTTTCAATCAAGATTAAAGGGAGAGCCGTCTTTCGAGAATGGGAGATTTATTACTATCTTTTTAATGTGTAATTTTTGGTATCAAACATTTAATCTACACCATTGTTTCTGTTTCCATTGTAAGTTCATGGTTTGATTCATACTTCATTTTCCTTCTATATATGCTCGAGCATATAATTATAATATCATTACACTCGTTAAATATATGTATGAGATAAATTTATTTCTTTGCACTTGGTTAAGAAAAAGTCATGTTTTATTAAAGTATCACTTTTCTTTATCAGTTTAATGCAATATAACTTTTACAAATTATAAATTACCACTTAAATTTCTTTGATTAATTGTTGAATAAATTTATCCAATCGTTAAAATCATGAAAATTTAAGTTTATCAAATCATGATTTCTTAAAACAAATTTTTATTCAAAAATAAGACTCTAATTTTGAGATAAATTTTATTTGAAATACGAATATTATTTTGAAACAAAATTAAATTTAAAAAAATGATTGTATTTTGAGAAATATGGAATAGAAGATAATTGAGAATTGAAAGTATGAATTGAATTAAGATGGGTAGACGTGGAAATATACGACGAGAGTCTTGAACAAATTGGTTTATTTTTGTTGGCAGGCATGAGATCATACATTTGGAAAGACGTTTAATACTTCATAAGAACGTTTCAAGGATTTATATTCTTTTTAATAATTATTATTTGTTTTATTAAATAAGATATATCAACTTGAAGTATTATTATTATTATTATTATTATTATTATTATTATTATTATTATTATTATTATATATATTTTTTTAAGCCAAGAATATAAAGCAATATTACAACTTAAGTGACTTAACCAAAGGCAAATAGCATACGACAGCATACGTTTTGAATTTGGCAAATCAATTATATTCTTTTAAAGATTAACCTCTCATCCTATGTTCGGTTTTTATTTTTTATTTTTAAATTTAAAATTCAAACTTTTGACCTACATAATTATTTGGAGAGATGATGAAACTATACTATAAAGCTATAATATTAAGTTCTTGAATATTTAGATTTTTATTTTTATTTTACAGATTTGTATCAAAAGAGAAATGGATGAATTTTGGCTTGTAATTCTCATTAATGTACGTATCTGATATACATAAATTATAAGTAAAAAAGAAAATAGAAAAACAGATAAATTGAATATCTACCTTACTAAATTATCCACCTAATTGAATTATTTAATAAATTTGATTGTTCTTAATTTGAGTGTAATTCTTTGTTTTTTTATACAGAAAATAGAATTACGATTCACATCTATTATACACACACACACACACTCTAAAGCAAAATTAAAATTAAAATTGTAAAATACATTTTGCTCATTTTCCTGTCCAATTGTGAATTTGAATATTTTTTTGCTTCTATTTATATATTTGATCTAAAAGTTAATCTAATTGATTTGAACTTTTTTTTTCTTCTTTCTAATAACTTTTTTCAATTTCCTAAAATACAAATTACTTTTTCATTTCAATTTGTTTTTTTACTATAACATATCAAACACTTTTTTTTTTTTTTTTTTATTTTTAATTTGACATCCATATTGCATATATTAAAATAAGAAATTAAATTTAAAAAATACAACCATTCATTTATTCATTATTTGTGTTAGATTTGATTATTTATTATGAGTTGGACTATTTATATTAAATTTGAACTCTAAATAAAAGTTAGTTAAATATTTTTTGTATAATAAGATTATCTAATAATTATATTTTATTTATTTTTAAATATCATTTTTATTCTATAAATAAATCTATGTTTATACATATACAAGTAGAAATATGATTCATTCTACAAAATTAATCAATTAATCATTTTAATAAAAAATAAAAATGGAATTATTTAATAAGAAAAAAAATAATTTCTAAATATGATTATTTGAAATTTATTTTATTTATGGTTTAGCTTAATTGTTTTAACGAATTATATATATATATATATATATATTTGGGTTGGTTTGAATATTTGTAATTAATAGAAATATTTTTTGTTGTTAATATATTTGAAGAAGGTTAAGAACCGACCATGATTCGAGGTTTAAACAAAAATTAATCAATTTTAAAGAATAAATATTTTTATTATACTTAATATTATATAATTATTTTATTCTATAAAATATGCAGGAAGAAATAGTAATTTAATTAAGAAGATAAAACAACAAGATGGGTTACCACAAATGACGGTGGCTGTAATATGTAGAAGAGGTTACTTTGTAAATTCAGGGGCTTTCTTTATTAGGGTTCATAGAATAAATTATTTAAGTTTAAGAAGTCATTAAAATAGAAGTATGGGGCTCAATATATAAAACAAAATTTAAAAGTTTGTAACATGTTTTTTCATTACATTTTCTTTATTATCTGGACAATTTGTTAATGCTTATGTTGTCCATTTGTATTAGAAAAAGAAAAAACTTAAATTCAACATAGAACAACTGCTAATTTAACTGCATCTTCAAATTTGTCATTTCACAACTTACAAGGAATTAGACCACCCTGTTACTGTACAAATATCCATCCTCTTTCCAAACTGACGCCTTCCAGACACAAGCCATACAAATCTCCAATAAAAAACTTTAAGACAACGATGTGCACATGTTGTAGCACAAGAAACCTTACTATTTTGCAATTAATTAAGTAAACTTCAATCTCTCAAATAGATCACCCATTGACTTTTTTTTTTTAGTCCAAAAAAATACAACCAATTTATGTCACTCAAAGAAAATGGTAATAGTCTTCTTCTGCTGCTGCTGCCTGCTTCAACATGTTTGCCTCCAAGAATTAATTGTTTTTTTTTTAATTTAAAAAAAAGAATAAAAATAAACATATATATATATATATATATATAGAAAATAAGAAAAGCAAAAGGAGAAGTATTGAATTCTGATGTGAAACATTTCACCAGAGGGTGTAAAACTGAGGTAGGAAAAAATTCACCAAAAAATTGAACTTTGTGAAACAGATCAAATTCAAATCAGTTTCATTGACCTGCCTTGCTTTGAGATCTTGTCACTGTCTTTCTTGCCTTCCGTTTTACCTATCCTTCACCACCTTCTTTTATATACTTTCTATTGCCCATCAAATCAAGACTTGCTCGTTCTCGACTCGTATTAGGCTCGATTGTATTAATTGAGTTATCATAACCATTATTTTTAACTAATTTTAAACAAATCCAGACAGTGATTTGCTTACATCATTATTTATAAATATGCTCATGCAAGATTTAACCATTTCTTTTGTTTCCTTTTTTTCAATTATATATATATATATATATATATATATATAGACCAACACAAAAGACTCGTGTTGATTTGTAGCCAGCAGGAACAGATTTCTTGCTGCTCTGATCAAGTTATCATCAACTATGCAATTTAAAAGTAAGTTGAGGAAATAATAATGGCAATGATAACAGTTGAACTGAGAGCCAAGTTTGACAAGTTTTGGTAGATTTCTTCTTACCTACCACCTACCAAAACATAGAGGGGTAGTTATATTATTTGATCCTCCCTTTATTATTTTCTCGATCTGGTTCAACCCAAGCCCAATTTAAACGCTAGGCCCAATCTAATGCTCGCCTTAATATTTAATAAATTTTTCTATTTGTAATGGTGTCGTCACTTTCAAAAAAACTATGATATAAATTAAATAGTATGATAAATAAATTACGTCGAGTCATATACACACAATTGCACTCACTATAATTCATTGCCTATAGAATATAATGCAAGAGCTGAATTTATATTGTTGTGAAGTCATCTTCAACAAACACTCTACATTTATGTAAAAAAAAAAATTCCTTCAAATTTTTAGTTTGATAGTTTTCTATCTCCAACCCAACTTAATCCCCAAAATTTACAGTTCTGAAATAAATTCATTTTCAACTCATCTAGCCACAATATTTCTTGTTGTCCTTTATTAATCATTGTACTTATAAAATCATTGTCTTGGTATGATTGTATTGCAAGTTTACTGTAAAATGTAAAATTATTGAGTTTGTAACTTTTATTTTAATTATCATTAGTTGATTTCTTTTTGCTGTCAAAACATTATAAGAAAATATTAAATTGAAGGGTGAGATAATTATAAATTAAAAAAAATTAACAAAATAGTTAAATCATAATATGGTCTATAATTAATTAAATAACAGAAACAATGTGATAATTAATTAAATAAGGGGATAAAAATTAATTTGAAATTTTGATGTAATTGAAATTTAGAGTAAAAGGGGAACTGCAAAAATATTCAAAAAATGGGAAGGCTATATATGCTCCCTCCAAAAAACGTGAGCAACAATGCTCCCCCAAATTTGAAGTGTGTGATGTAGTTTGATTGGAGTAAAAATAAAGAAATAAATAAATTCATTTGCATCTCCGAATAATAGAGATGGGTGCGGTTGGAGAAGGTCGTAGATGTTTCTATTGTTACAGCCAGCGCAATATCAGGCAGACGATAGATGTGACGTGTAGCAAGGGATAGTCAGGACCTAGGCAGAACTGGTAAAATAAACGGAGGAGGCCGAGGGTGATCAAGATCACACAAGGGCAAGCAATATACAAATAAATTCATTTGCTAATACAATTATGAGAGGCTCAGAAGACATTTGGGGGCTCCATCAAATCCAACTGCAAGTTAAATTAAAGAATGGAAAATAAAACTTGGATCAACTTCAATTGGAGATGAGCGATGAAGTAGTGTATAAAAGGAAGATAAGAAGGCTGATTCCATTACCTAACATTGTGATGGCCAATTTTGTCTGAAACAGAAAACAGCAGGGCAGTAGACAGCATTTCAAACTGATGACATGAGTAATTCATCTTAAATAACTGAACAAACAAAAAAGAACTCTTCACCACTTCTTTCTGTTTGATCTAACTTTTCAAATAGTACAATAATATCCCATCTTTATGAAGAAAAGACGATTGTGCTTGGATTGAGGGATTTAACAAAAAGATTTGAAGGACAGATTTAAAATCCACTTAGTTGTTTGGCTAAAACTCAAATAAGTGGACTATAAATTCCTTTCCGAGTTTTAGCCTATTTTTGAAGGATTTGAAGTCCATTCTACAACTGGGTCATTTGGATATGATCTCCCCGTAACGTAGTAACACACTCAGTCGCACATGCATATAGTTTAATAGTAACACACATCAAATTCTTCCGACAAATGCACACCAAAATCAAACGGATTTTAATACAAAGAATTTCAAATCCATTCATTTGAAATCAATTTGGATTACAAACCACTGAATCCAAGCACGGCATGAATACTCTACACACTGATTGTCCATCTCTGCAAATCATATTCCAGTAAAGACAAAACACAACGAAAAGGCCTCATAACCATATGACAGATGCAATAAAGGAAGCAATTACCTGTTAGCTTTGCTTGTTTGGACATTGAGTATTAATGCCAAAGGATCAATAGTTAGCAGCAGGAGACATGAAGATCTACAATATGTCAACGCCCCGTCACTCATTTAACAAAGAGACAACCTCAAAAGTTACAACACCAGTACAAGATCACAAATTAAAGACAAATGGAGTTAGTATGAAAATAGCTAATCCTATATGGACCAAGCAGCTAAATGACAAATCAATTTTTTTGGCTTTATCTAACTAATTTCCAGGCTTGGTGAGACATCAAGATTTCTAGGATCCTATTCCTATGGGGGGGGGGGGGGGTCCTTAATTACATGCTAACTATTAGAGCCATTGTATAGAATCTAACTGTTGTTCAAGAGAATTCTCTTGCTTAATAAACTACTCACTGTTATAGATCAAACTTAGTTATATTTATGACAAGGATTACAAGAACCTCAAAATTAATGTAGTAAAAGATGCTAGGCATCAAGAGACGCCATACTACATCTTAATTCATAGGCGGGGGAATGGGTAAAGTTAGGTAAGCAGAAAGTTTGGAAGACAATAGGGAAAGATGTTCTGTCCAAAACATAACAACAATCGAAGAAAAGGATTAAAAGAACCTCAAACATTATAAAGCACAATAAATGAAACACATTGAAATTCAAACTAGTGAATCAAGTGAGAGAGCTCAGGCTGTCCAAAGAAACACAATGCAAGTAATTTGTTGAACCATTTCAAAACACATTACTCAGAAACAAGAGAACACTATACATGAGTCGTCAACCTTCACAAACTGTTTCAAATAATCACATCCCAATTTTACAGCACCTATCATAACATTTCCTCGCCAAATTAACACAATCCAACCAATGCAAGACTTGTGCATTAGGGTCCTTCTCCAAAACGACATCAGAAACAGTAATCTGCACCATCCCTCTATACCCAGTGATCCTACCACGCACCCTTGCAACAACACCCAACTGAATTTCGGAAGCAAAATTTACAGCCATTTGAGCAATTAATCGAACACTTGATGGGCTTCGCTTTGAAAAGTAAGGGGAAGTTAGCTGGTTGAGCCAGAGGACACAAGGGATGCAACCAGTACCATCGTCAATAGTGAATCTGAGGAATTTTCCAGGTTTGAGTTCCCGAGTCACAACAACTCCGACTGACTCGGCGCGTGAGAGGGGCACGCCTTTGCGGGAGAAGGACGATGGGTCTGCAGGATTGGAGGAAAGAGTGAGGAAATCGAAGGCCAGAAGTTTGACGTGAGTGTTGTAGAGGGCATCCATTGTCAAGCTTAGACAGGAATGCCAAGCAAGCTTTGGTTTCAAAAGAAAAATGGCTCAGTGGCCTTTGGAAGAACAAAATTAAATAGAAAAGGGAAACTAAATGAAGCGTTGATTAGCCCTAGCTCAAATCGCCGTGGCCGTAGCCGGAATTGCACATTGCCATAAAATAGCAGAAATAATTTAATGTTAAAAATTTTATTTTTTTATTTTTGACGAAAATGCTTTAGAATATTTACAACTTTATGTGATTGTAAATATACTCTTATAATAAATGTATGAAATATGTTATAAAATTTTAAGAAATTATAAATTTTTTAAAATTATGTTTTTGGCATATATGAAAAAATATTAGTGAGTATTTGTTAAATTTAGTAATATCTGGTCATATTTTGTTTATAAAAATTGACTTATTAAAAGTTAATATTTAATACTTTGTTCGTACAATGTAAACATATAAAAATACTATGTGAACCATTTTATGCATAAAATAATTTTAAATAAAAAAATAACATTTATTACAAAATTTTTATTTGCATCATACTTCACAATGTTGTGCAAAATACATTAAAATAATGTGTATATAATTATAATAATGTCAGGAATATAGTGTTAAAAAATTCATCAAAAAAAAAAAATTATTTAGTCCATATATAGGAAAAACTTAGTATTTGCAATTTCTTTGAATATTTCATTGAAACTTAGAATACAAATATGTCAAATATATTGACTTATTCAAGTTAATATTTAACATTCTGCTTCTATAGAATGTAGCCATAAGAAAAATATGGTGTATATCACTTCACGTGTAAAACATCAATGTAAAAAAATTATTTTTTGAACAAAAAATACATCATAACTCTTAGTATTAAATACATTAAAATCATGAATACACCATTATAATCAAGTATATAATCTACTTTAAAATTTTCAACAAAACAGAAAATTTAAAAATAATGATTTTCCCTATGTGAAAAATAACTTTTTATTTGCTATATTTTCATATAGATTAACAAAATTTAGATAAAAGTAGATTAAATATTTGAAGTAAACATTTAATGTTCTATTTCTATCGAGTGTAAGCATAAAAAATTTACGTAAAATAATTTAACATTAAAATTTTATTTTTTTTACGAAAATGCATAATAATACTAACAAATTTATGCAAAATATATTAAAAATCAAGAATATATATCATTATATTAATTGAAGGAATTTATTGTAAAAAATTCAATGAAATTAATTATTTTAATAAAATATTAAAAAGTTAGCAAATATTCGATTTTTTTAGATAAAACAAAATCGTACTTAATTTTTTTTCATTGAAATTTTAATAGTAGGTTTATACATTATTATAATTATATATTCATAATTTTAATATATTTTTCACAAAGTTGTAAGAGTTAAGATGCAATTCTCGTCAAAAAGGTCAAATTTTTATATTAAATTGCTTTACGCGTAAAGTGATTCATTTAATATGTTTTATGCTTACATTCTACAGAAACAGAATACTAAATATTAACATCAATTAATTAATTTATTTGTAATCTAAATTTTGATGAAATATTTCAAAATTTAGTAAATACTCTTTTTTTTTTCATTATAGGGGAAATTTTTTTTTTTAAATGTTAATTTTCATTCAAAGTATTATTGAGGACTAGTATTTCACCCGTGCATTGCACATCTTGCAAAATATCTCTATTTATTTTACACATTATATATAATATTGAAATAATTAATTACTTTATGATGAAAGATCGCATGATTCACATATTTGAAATAACAGTCACATAATGGAATCTTAAAATTATTATCATTGTAAAAAATTATTTTAGTTTATTTAGACAATAAATGAAAAAAGTATACAAAACATGTATGATAATAATGTACTAGAAAGTTTGTAATTAAAACTGAACAAAGTTACACATCACTTGTTCTCTCAATATATTACAGATTTTGGAAAACTTCTTTATACACTACATTTCTAGTTGAACTGCTTTGTTGATTATCTTTGTCGCAAATTAAAATTTTCAATCTTTTATTATTGGTCACTCGAGAAACAATAACATACAATTGTCCATGATGAAATACTGGTTTTTTCAACAAAAGGCCTACGTGAGATAGTGATTGACTTTGGCTTTTGTGAATTGTCATGGCATGCGACAGAATTAGAGGGAACTATCTCCTCTGAAATTTAAAAGGCAACCTTGGATCAAATGGAGTGAATGACATTCTCGGGATTAGAATTGTATGACCGGCATTGTCTCCACTTAGTATCTTCACTTATAACACATGATTTCCAAGTCTGGTTATAACCATTCGAGTACCATTGCACAATCCAAGTGAATGGTCGATGTTCCTTAGTAACATTACAGGAGTTCCAACCTTCAGTTGTAGCAACCTTCAATTGTAGCTCATGATTGGGAACACCTGAGCATAATTTCGTATAGATATTCTGTAGTGTGAACATCTGCCAAAACATCCACATTTGCGTTAGACCAGCATGCATTATAAGGAACTCAAATATGTTCTTGCATCACCCGTATTGAATGAAGTCATGTGTTCATTAATGCTATCAAAAATACAAGTGTTTGTGCTCATATAGCACGTTTCTTCAAAAAGCTTAGATCATCACCACAGTTCCTAATCGATGGATATGTACTATTGACAATAGCGGCAAACGGATCACCTGAACACTATCATCCTAAATTTCAATCTCTGAACAACCATCATGCTCAATCCCAATCGTACATCCCCTATACTTGCAATCCATTATGAGAAATTCCTTAAATCTCGCAATTCCACATCTAAACAGGAAGGATTTTGAAGCCTCATATTTCATGTCAACCTCAATGCCCTGCAATATCGCCATATGCTGGATGAATTGATTGTTGCATGAACAATGTCCTGGCAGGTACCTTTAGGTATTACTAGCAATATTTGCCGAAAGTCCCCACCAAAAATAATAGTCTTACCACCAAATGGTCTTTTTTTATTCCTTAGATTACTCAATTACATGATATCTTTAAGTGTTTTATCCAGTGCTTCAAAGCAATGTCTATGCATCATTGGATCTTCTTCCCGTATAATAAGCTTAGCCTTCACAATAAGCTCTGCTAAATGGCTTCCTTGATCGATAGAACAACTGGCGTTCTCAAGTGGATTGAGTTGAATGACAAATCTTGAATGAGTTGTTCTTCCGCCGGGCAGAAGAAGTGAGGCAATCCCACTTGAAGCTACGTTAAACACAATATCTCCCTTTGACCTTACAACTGCCAACAACGTCTTCCAAACATAGGTTTTTCTAGTGCCTCCATAACCATAAATGAAGAAAACACCACCTTTATTAGATACAATTGCATCCATGACTATGTCGTACACAATATGTTGTTCTTCATTCAAATTTGCAAGTAGTAGTTGGTGTTCTTTTGCCAACGCAATACGATCGTACCTAAGCTCATCATGCACTAATTTATTATGCATACTTGAAAGATTACTCATATATGGATATGGCATTGACTCAAATTCTCTTAGGGTTTTACCAAACTTTTGCATCAATTTTTCAATATCTATCAATTCAAGATTCTTTACCTCGGCCTCCTTCAAAATTAAATCTGAAGAAAATGAAAAAAATAAAAAAGTAAAATAAATTAATATACCAACAAAGGCATTAATGAATAAAAATTGCCTGGAAAAAATCTTTAAATATTATTGAGTATTGTACTTGGATAGTTCAATATGCGACGTTGTTGGTGTAGAATGTCATAAGACAAATGCATCCAACACTTCTCTCACACATCTTCAGGTCGCGTCAAGTTATTCGATGAGAGTAATATTGCAAAGAGATACCTCAAAGAATGACCATATGCAAACTGACTTGCTTCTGTGATCCCATCAATGTATTCTCTGTTATCATCCAATAATCCACGTGCATAACATGATTCACGAAATGTTTCATATGTCACTGTGCCTACAGGTTTTATATCCTCAAAACTTGTAGGACCTTGCACAACATTCAACAAGCACCTTATATAGTACATTTCTCCATTGCCAGGAGGGACATAAAATACACTTCCTAATGAGAATCCCCGTTGTCTTTTTACCCATTACCTTTTATCCTTCTTCCAAATAAATTTCTGTGGGAATTCAGCATATGTAAGCGCTCTTGCCTCCTCATAATTTTTGTTTGCTTCGAACCAAGATAAAAACATACTATGATTGACTGTAGGCCTATCCATCACAACATCTATTGGATCTAAATCTGAGAAAACAATAGGTTGCTTATATGGTAAGTGAAAGCTCAAGCGCTCAACTCATGGATTCTTGTATTGAATCGCAACCCAAGTATCCTCCACATAGCTTTGCATAGTATATGCTAACTTCATCCACATTATGCGCAATTCATCACCAGATATGCTCTTATAAAAAGAAATTGTGACTCGATCATGCCCTTTATTAACATACTTGAACAAATATTTGATGGATCGAGATTGATTGCACCACTCGACATTCAAATGTGTTCCATATTTCACCAATAAATATCGATTGTGAGGAACCACATATCTGTTATTGAGCTCCACACCACTTTTCAATACAGTTCGACCATTATCCCTACGGCGGTAAATAAGATATCCCTCTTCATCTACGTTGGTTCCATCCACAAATCTTTTTGGAAAGTGTTTTGTACACCCATTATCTGACATACATGGAGAATTTGGTCTGACGGCTCCGCATGGACCATGAATCATGAAATCCCGGACTGCGGTGTAGTATGAAGGATCTAGTTTAGGATCTGGAATCTCTGCTGATATTATCCTATCAATGTCACTGGGAGTTGGATACTTATCTTGCTGCTCGAGGAATAGTAGTATGTGAGCATGCGGAAATCAACATTTTCTAAATTCCACTGTATAGATTATTATTGTACAGTAGAAATAAAAAAGTTAGAGGCAAACAAATTTAGAACGATAGAAAATAGAAAAAAAAAAGAAATTGGTGCAACGCTCCATTCTAAATTAAAAAACTTACTTGATCGAACAACCCCAAATATTTTGTTTTGCCTAAGGTCCTCAATCAAGCCATCCAACTTCATCTTGAAAACACGACATACAATATCAAGACGATCCTCGGCTTTCAATCCTCTTTTCTCCAAAAACCGCACTATTTCAAGCCATTTTGGATTACCTGTGAATGTCAAGAATAGATTCGGATAGCCAGCCCACCTACATATAGCCATCGCATCTTGGTAATTTTGAATCATATACCGAGCTCCGCCCGTAAACGTAGATGGTAGTATAATGCGCCTTCTAGCATACATGGATTATTTTCTCCACAAAGTAATGCTTTAGCAAGACCTTTATACATCTCACATCTAAGCTGCTTCTGGTGAGTTCGAACATAAGACAACCTAGCTGACTCGAGTGTATATGCATCAACCACAAATTGTTAGAGTTAATCGCCTAGCACACAATATAGATGGAGGTTGTTCTTCCCTCTCATGTAGTTGACAAGAGAACCATTCTCTAATACTAACTTTATGTCTACCTCCACCATTAGATGTTGTGCACTTTGAGAAAGGTATGTCCTCTCTATATCCATTCTTGCCGTAAGGAAATAGTAAATGATACTGCAGAGCAAGGTATGCAGTATTTAGTTCATTTATCCGCTTCAACTGCCCTGATTGTGTTTCTACTACATATCTCTATCGCCCAAACATTCATCGGAATCACCTAATATTAAAGTTGCGACTTCATAAACGGAAGGGATATTATATCTTCTTGCATCTCTCCCTCTTTTTACCAATAAGATGCAACTTTACATTTGAGCCTTCTTCAGTCATTAGTTTCTCTCTAGAAATTCGAAATGATTTAACCAATTTATTGTGTTCATCTAGCATATCCTTCAATTCTGACACTATCACTGCATGAAAAGTGTTGATATTTTTGTTTTTCCTACTCAAATTAAATAGCTATATTTAGATATTACATAGAAACATTGCGAAAACAAAAATAATTTAGGCATGATCATTAAATTAAACAAAAATTAAATTACATACCTCACACAATTGATACTATTGTTGGTTTCATTTTAAGTATCGTAGATATAGAGCTACGTAAACTTTGGAGTTGACTCTTCTATTAGCAATATACTACCCATCAAATGGTAATTTTGGTCGTGCAACTTAAATATTGGCGGAGAATTATGATGTTAGTTGAATGATCAATTTTTCCTCCCATTGATGTAAAGCAAAACATGTTAATGTAGGATCTTATATTGTCCAAGAATGCTTGCCTTTGTCCCTAATTCCATGTAGTAGATCATGTAAGACTTTATGTGGTTGCTTTAGTAGAGGAAGTTGCACTTTACCTTGACCGCAACACAAAGAGTACTTCGGATGTCTTGCATTATAGTACGATCGAACTCGTTCTTCGTACCAAAATAAACGCCACAAAAATCACATTTATAAGTTGGGTCACCAACATCCCAATATTCTATTCATTCAAAAATATTATTTCTTTTTCTTTTTTTTTTTATCAAAAAGTCTAAAAAATAATAGTTTGATAAAATCTTAAATAGATTACTAGTTCGAACAACATCGCCTTCAGAATCCATCATGTCCTCATCTACATCTAACAATGAATTAATGACATTTTAAAATTGAAATGTTCTAAATGCAATAAACTGTGAACAGTTGAGTAATTCATACCAATATCATGGATATTAGTCGATGGAACATCATCTTTATTATGGACATTAGTTGGTGACTGAACTCCTATTGTTGGTGATTTATTACGCATACAATCATTATCGGTTAAATCAATGACAATTGATTCACCGGTACCAATTATTGGATGGGTCAAAAAAATCTTTTGTGTTGCACTACTACAACCAAATGCCACGGTAGATGCCATCTTGCTTGTTGAACAAACTATGAAGCAAGTTCCAAAATTACAAAATGTGAATGTAAGTCGTAAATGAGAATTATATAAAAAACACACACACACACACAAATATAATATTATATATATATATAATTTGACAACAATGTAGTCCTTGCTGTATGATGAGAGCTACCATTTGAAGAAGAAAGGATACTTGGAGCGGCGTTTTCTAAAAAATATATAATTAAATATTGGGATGTCAGCGTTATAATTGAACGAATGTGTTATTGTCACATGGGAATACTTAAATTATAAATATTTACAATATGAAATTTTCAAATGCTGGGGTTGTTGATTTTTATGCTCACTTATAGTGTGGTGGATTATGTAATTGTAAATTATATATGATTTAGGATTAAAGAAAGACATGCTCTTGTGTAATGTTACACAAAGGAATAACAATGTAAAAATACGATATATGGTCTTACTGTTTTGAGTTAACTACAACTTAAAAAATTAAAAAATATCCTTTATAATTTTATAGATTTTTTTCCTGTAGTATAATAATGCATGATTAAATTTTATAAGTACTCAAAAAAATATTTTTTGGAACAAAATTTTGAGATATGTTTCTAAATTTAATGCAATTTTTTTTAATATTAAGCAATTAAATCAAAATATCCAATTTAAATCAAAATGGTTAACATTCATCAATTAAATTTAGTGGGCTAGAATGAGCCTATCAAATTAATAAACCCAACATTTTCTAAAAAAGTTGGTTGGGCCAGTGAACTATTGTATGGGCCGCTTCAACTGAAAAATACAAGCAACCCATGTCTGCACCCTACCCTAGACACATTACGTCGCTTGTTCTTTTTCCCATGCACCAGTTTGAAGTCTTAGAAACACATGACTTCGGACCCCTATCGCTTTGAGTTTCACCCAATAATTTTTTGGGTGTTCTCAAATCTTCATGATCCTTGGGTTTTTGCCATTAATGATGAATTAGGTCATGTGGATCTGGTCTGAGACGGGTTTGCCATTTTTCTGTTCAATTTTGGTATTTTTTGAGTTTATTAAATTATTTTTGTCGGTCTGCTCATAGGTTTTGTGAGGAGAATAATATGCGATTCTCTTCAAAATAATCGTGGCTGCCATTTAAGAAACCGGAGATGTGTAACCTATTGTATTTATGAATTCGGGTTGTACCTTTGAAATAATTTTGCTTTCTGCAGTCTGCTCTTAGGTTTTCTGAGGAGAATAATATGTAATTCTCTTGAAAATGATCATGGCTGCAATCTAAGAAATCGGAGATGTGTAACCATTGTATTTATTAGTTCGGGTTGTACCTTCAAAGTAATTTTGCTTCGTTTTCTATCTGATCTATGTTATAACTGCAAAATATCATGTATATTATCCTTTGATGATGAATAATAAGTTATATCAGTTAAATTTGGTCCTGATCTGAGAAGGTTTTAGGGTTATACACTCTTTTGACTTGGTGTAAGAACTACATAATTTATTTTTTAAACATTTTTTCAAACTCTCTAATATCACTCTATTTTGTTATTTTAATTAAGTGTTAATTAAGGAAAAATGAGTATTTGCATAATTTGCATTTTTATTGTCTGAGTATGTCTACACCTATTGTCTGGGCTATTGATGATCAAAATTAGGAGAAAATTAGGGGTTCTTGCAGTGTTGCATTGGTTGGCATTCTCAATAGCTTAGTTTGTTTCTTTATAGTCTGGTGCTTGAGAATTTTATTATTTTTTCGCATCATGATTATAACAGTAGAAATTTATATCTATTATGTTGTGGGAATAAATATGCAGCTGTTAAATTTTCTGTATAAGGATCAAGAACCGCTTTTGTTGATGGGCCTATTTCTTTGTATTTGCCTCAGTCCTTTTTATATTTTTTATGTCCCATTTGAAATAATTTATCTTAATTGCAAAAAAATATCATTTTCATAGGTTCAAATTTGTTTTTCTTGTGTACACAAAATTATTCCTTTCTTTAATTTTTCTTTTCCAAATAGTGCTTATGGGTTTTAAATTTATGGTTTCGGATACACTTGTCTTTTACTTTCATGAGGCACCATATACCTTTTGGGTGAATGTAGTGTATAATTTACTTATGAGAATGATATTTATTCCTATAATTAAGTGGCACCCTTGATATCTCTGAAATGGCATATCATTATACTAATGAAAGAAAGAGAGATTTATTGAGTTGCAAAAAAATGACAATAACACAAAGCAAGACGTCAGGATCATATATAATATATGAAAATGAGATTTGTTGAGTGATAAAATATGAGTTACAGAAACAACGTTTTGTTCTTTCTAATTTTTTTTAGAAATACTAATGAAGATGCATCACATAAAGAGATTCACTACATTTTGTGTTGTGTCTATAAAAAGCACTAAAATTATTCATTCTCATATGAAAAGAAGCTCTTAAATTTGCATAAACCTTTTTTTTTTTTTTTTTTCTTATGTGATGAAACAACTAAACCCATTTGAGTTTACTACATTAGATCTATGACATGTTCTTCTAAATAAATTAAAATTTAATATCTATACACATTATAAGTAAAAGATAAAAGTTATTACAAATATTACAAATTTTGATTGATAAATATAGCACATAAAGAGATTCACTACATTTCATTTGCTGGACATGGTTATTGAAAATTAGTTTAAAAAAATGCACATTTATCTAATAAGAGCACTAAACCAATAATACTAAACAAATCCATACTTGGCCATATTCACTATAGTACGTGTTTAACTTGCAGCTTGAATAATAACTGATGTACGAATGAACTTCACTACAATCATCTATTTAGATTAAAAGATAAATTACCTTGAACTGATTCGTGATTTCTGTTACGCTTCTTGTTAATCACTGTAGACCCTGTTAGCTTCCTCATTATCATATCTCATTGTTTTGATGTACATAATCTGAATGAGAATATTGATGAAGCGAGAATGCCTCGTCTCTGATGTACTATGTCCTCTCAAACATGAACAAAGAAAATATAAAATGTAAGTGGGATCTTGTTTTTATGCATGCTATATAAGTGCAGTGATTACTTGTGTAGGAATACATATAGTCTGTAATAAATTATTCATAAAGTGGTTTGAGTTCATATCTGTCTAGAATAGGTGTTATTGGAAAGATTAATTGATATCCGTAAGCCAATAACACTGATTGCTTTAACTTTTTTTCTGAGTTAAGCTATTTATCATAACATGTTTCTTTTGAATCCTTATATGTCATTTTGTAATGGATATCTTACTTGTACTTGAATATGAATCTGTAGCTTATTCAGGTGACATTGTACTACACAACTTAAATATTAAAGGGGCCCATGCAAAGATAAGTACCTTATTTTGATATCTTGTTTATAAAGTTTAATATTTGTTTATTCTCCATTTAAATATATTGGCATATAAGTGTACTTTTATTTTCAGATTATTCAGAGTAATTGAAACCAAACAAATATATTGAAAATGATGAAACATCAAGATAAGTTTCTTATCTATCTCATTTTAATATTAATTTCTTTTAATTTTAAATATCAAAGTAACTTTGGATTATGTATATGGGTTTGTATCTCGTTATCCACAATTGTCATGAGCTTTATAAATTAAATAGTAGTCCATTTTGTAAACCATTGTTACATTATAATAATTAATGTTTTTTGGGGAAATTATTGATAATTCATAAACGTGCATTTGGTATATCAAACAATTCATAAATAAAATCTCATATCTAAAATGAATCATGGAGAACATGTGTTTCTTCAAGATAAGTATCTCACTCTAAATTGGTGATAATGTGAATTTTTGCTTAATGGTGAAGTTTGAAATTTGCTTTTGTTGTTATAAAATGACCAATGCTGAATTCTTTTAGTCATTAATGTCAGATTTTCTATGTTTAAATAGGTTAATACTTGTGTGTATACATGTGCCATTTTCTAAGTTTAAATAGATTAATATTCTCTTTTTTGTTTCGGATGACACTTACAGTGGGTTTAGATATATACTTCTAGCAAAAAATTCAACCAAGGATCTTTCTTACAGCTATAAGATAAGTATTCAAATTTCCCCACTCTATAACTTTTTTTAAGTGATTTGTTGATGATTAATTAAATTATAATATGTTTAATATATTATATTATTATAAGACATGAGAGTTTGTTTTTTTTTTTTTTTTTTTTTTTTGATTTGCACAAAGTTTCTATTTTGTGAAGATGTGGGAGCAAATTTATGTCATTTGACCTTGTGAATGAAAGAAAAATATATTTGAATGCATATGCTTATGGTTCAATCTATTTTTGTTGTTACTTTTATATTTTCATTATTTATGTATATGGGTGTAAAAATATGGATATCTAAGTTTTATGTGAACTAATTTGAATAAAATTGTTATTATTAAAAAAATGTTACTAAATTAATGGGACAGAATAGTTAAAAAAAAAAAAATTCAAAATACGTGGTGCTTAGGATATATAAATTGAAGTCACACAATCTGCACTTAAAGTTCAACAGGGTGCCTTTCAAAGATATAAGTACTTTCTAACAAAGCACATTAATAGAAAAAAAAACAAAAAACAAATCCATCAAGACATTCTTAAAATACCACAACTCCAAAACTTCTAAAAAATGGCACCATCTTAATTTCAAAAGCCAAATTTATATTGGGTAGTTACACAACGAAAATACCAACACTTATTCCTTCTCGTGCTTGATCGTAATTTTCGTCTTATTAGCAGCATTAGTTGAAAACTCATCAAACAATTGCCTCTTCACATTCTTGTCCTCCATTTTCTCTTTGTCATTGCTATCATTTCCAACAATGTCAAGAGTGTTACAACCTCTCCAACTGAGCTATCAATTTGCATTGTACAAAATACGTGTATTAGAAATGCAATTTATAATATAATATATATATTTATAAACATGAAAAATGTGTAATATAACCTTCTCGTACTCCATTTCATTGACTTGCAGATTAGAAATAATATATGATCCCTATTTTCAATAATGGTAAAAAAAAAATGAAAGTATTAAAATTTGTAGACAAATTGGAACTATATTTGTATTTTTATTGTTAATACCTGCTTGAACCAGTTGGAACATTAAACTTCGAGGGGTCCAAACTGACCTGCTTCACATTGTACGCACCATAAAAAATTGATACTTGTTTTGGTGTGATTTGCACCTTTATACAAAGTTTTACATCTAAAATGGAAATGTGTCAATATCCCTACTGTAAACAAAAACAAAGAATAAGTAATTAAATTGTCATGAAACTTTAATTAAATAAACTATTAATATTATGTAAAACCACTTTTTTCAAACCTGTTGTTTATTTTCTAGCAATTCTGCTGCTGTTTTGCCTATTACCTTGATGCATTGTTGATCCCATAGTAGTACAGATACATTATATGTAAAGTCTTGAACCATAACTGAACTTTATGCCTAAATATAATAATTTTTACTAAGTCAACATATATATATTCGTATATAATATATAACATCTATATATATATATATATTGGAAATTGTAGCATTGTGTGTGATTCAAACCTTGGATTTCCAGTTGCATCAAAACGATCACAGTACGTGCAATAAAACCTCTCTTGTGCCTTACTTATTTTTCTTGAACACTTACGACATGATAGGTACCACCATTGCCCCAAATTTTCTATCATAATCCTTGCACATAACCAAAAACTTCCAACATGTTAAATCAAGAGTAACTTGTAACTATAAAAATCCATAAATTTTGTTTTTAATAACTTAAAAAACTGAAATATCTTTACTAAATACCTCTTCAGACGTTCTAATTTGTTCGATAGTACGAACATCATTTCCATCGGAAACATCATCATTCCCAATTCTAAGTGAGCCTCATAGACCTTGTGCTCATTGTTCCTTGAGCACCAGTTTCTTCAACAAACCTGCAAGTTCTTAAAAATTAAGAATACTGGTGTGAAATAAAAAATATTTGTGAAACATATACTTGATAGTAAATGTTACCCCGTCTTAAATTCTGCTATTTTAGGCCAGTGGCACCTTTTATCATCTTGGTTGAATTATAAGTTGTAGAAACTTGAACAACATATGTATGAAAATAAGACATATTGGCATCATAAAATTATAAATTACTTATTTCCAAGATATATTTTATGTTTACCATTTTACCTCTGTATACTTTGGAATGACAAAACTTCAAAATCATGATAGGAGCCTCTCCCCCATCCCTAATACGTTCCATCACTTGGTTAACAAATCCTTCCCATAGGGTGCAATCAATTTGATTTTGACTATAACATTAAAATTAGCATTGTGCAGGCATCACAAGTTAACAAAAATTTTAGAAAATAAAAAATCTATACAAAAATAATACTACTTACTCAAGATCTTCTAAAAGAACTTCTACGTTCTTGATTTCTTGATTGTTGCAAATCCTAATCTGTGGCTGGTTGACTTGAACAATACGACCTATGATATCTGGAAAATAATTTATAGTGAATACTTGTTAAAGAAATTGAGCATAATGAAAATTTTAGCAAATCAACTTACCAAACAGTTCCATTTCGTTCAACTGCTGAACATTCAAAACTTGCTCAAAGGGTTTGAAGTTAAAAATTTGAGAAGGAAATGAAGCATCATAAACTTATGTGACCCTAGTATCTTTGATAAAGATTATCATGTAGGCAAAATTTGTAGTTTTGTAAGTCATCCTATTGTTTGTTTCAACCACATTTTTAACTGCATACAAACTGCCCTCTGTGAAAGTTGTATTCAGCCTAGATAATAGGTCACCCCTATTGCTTGGGTGGATTCTTTGTCCCTGTGAAATTGAAAATAATTGGTCTATTAATACAAATATAGCACACATAATATTTTGTACAATTGAAAATGTATGACTTATATATTATGTGAAAAGATTATACCTCGTAGTCATGGAATATGCATTCAGTACTCCTCATCCTCATGTTGATTTCAAATACAGGAACTTGGTAGCTTCAAACCAGTCGAAGCTTCAACGCCCACTATATTTGTGAAGTGTTGATATCCTGGATCAAAGTGAACAACGACGCCATGTTGATATTCTTTGCTTGAAGTGCTTAAAAAATGATGGTGATGTGCAGGTGAGAATTTTTCTGAAAAATCTTGGGAGGTATTTATAGACACAAAATGAATTTGAACAGATACATATTTAGGGTGATTTTTTTAATCTTATTTTTTAAAGATCATTTCGATTCATGTGCAATATATATTCTGCAATTTATTTTCTGAGGTGTTTTGAATGCATGTGTTGTTTTCTAAGAAACTAATCATGTTAATGGGTAAATAAATAGGATAATAATTATGTTTGCTGATAATTTTTATTTTCATGTTTTTTTTTTGGTATTTTTGTATCTATAGTAGAATATTGACAAAAATTGGTTTAATTGTATTTTGTTTATTTTATTTTAGTCTGCTACAAAAATGAAATTCAGTTCTTATTCAGGTGAAATATAAAAAATGTTTTGCTAAAAGTTATTAAAGTTGCTCGTTGAATAAAAATGCTCATGCTAATTGTTTTGTGGCTAATTTGTATTTTAATTTTTTTTATTGTACTTTTCAAATCTAGAGTAGTGTATTGACTAATATACTTTGGTTCAGTTGTATATATGGATAATAATATGCATATATAGACACATTACAAATTTAAACATGCATATATTTGCATATTAATTTATGGCCTTTATCTATTGTAAAATAGTTTTTGATGTGTTTTGCATGATTGTTTTATTTTGCTAAGAGTTTTTCAGGTTGCAAGATAAATGAAAAATCTCATAATGGTTGTTTTGTAGATAATTCGTATTTTAAGAATTTGATATTGGACTTTTCAAAGCTAGAGTAGCATATTATGCATATACAGACATAATGAATTTGAACAGACATATATTTAGGGTATTTGTGTATTTGTTTATTCTTATTTTTATAAGGTCATTTCAACTCATGTGAAGTATAGACTGTAAATTATCTTTTGTTAAATAGTTTATGACGTGTTTTGCATGCTTGTTTTGTTTTGCTAAAAGTTCTTCAGGTTACAGGATAAATGAACAGTCTCATAATGATTGTTTTGTAGATAATTCATAGTTTAAGAATTTGTTATTGGAATTTTCAAATCTAAAGTAGTATATTATGCATATATAGACATAATGAATTTGAATAGACACATATTTAGGGTGTTTGTGGATTTGTTTATTCTTATTTTTGTAAGGTCATTTCAATTCATGTGAAGTATAAACTCTAAATTATTTTCTGAGAAGTTTTGCATGCTTGGTTTTTCAAGCATAAAAAGTTATTCATGTTATAGGGTAGATAAACAGGCTCATGATTACATTTGTTGATAATTTGTATTTTTCTGATTTTTTATTGGAATTTTCGTATATGTCATTGTATAGAGTGCATTGGTGTGGATAGTGCAAAGATCGAGGCTATCATGTCCAGGTCATCCCCCTTTACAACAACAGTTGTTCACAACTTTCATGGTCTTGTATCTTTCTATAGGAGTTTTATACCTCAATTCAGTTCCATCATAGCCCACATCACTGATTGTATGAAGGGTAAAAATCTTTTCAGTGGACTGCAGCAGCTAACACATCTTTTCAGGAAATTAAGCGTAAACTCACTTTTGCAACCTTGCTTCTTTTGCCTGATTTCTCTTTACCTTTTGAGTTGTCTTGTGTAAAGTGGGCATTGGAGCTGTTTTGAGTAAATAGGGATGTCTTATTGCTTACTTTAGTGAGAAACTAAATGGTGCTCGTGGGCAGTACAATGCTTACGATGTTGAGTTTTATGTTGTGGTACGGATTGTTCGTTACTAGCGTCACTATCTCTACCAAAGAGAGTTTGTATTATTCAAAGACCATGATACACTGAAGCATATTAATTCCAAAGACGTCGTGTCTACTAGACATGCCTCTTGGCCTGCTTACCTCCAGCAATTCAATTTCTTGCTTAAACATAAATCGGGATCCACGAATCATGTGGTTGATGCCTTGAGCCACCTACATTCATTGCTTGTTGAGATGCATCCGCAGATTACTATTTCACCTCATTTTCTGAATTATATGCTACTAATCTAGATTTCTCTTCCATTATTGCGACTCTACAACAGGGTCAGCATGGTGAATATTTGTTGGTGGAGGGATTTCTCTTCAAAGGCCTGCTTTTTTGTATTCCTGTTTGTAGTCTGCGGCTTCGCCTGATTGCCAAACTCCATCATACGGGTCATGTGAGCCGTGACTACCTTCGCATTATTACAACGGTCTTTCTATTGGCCTTCCCTTCAACGTGATGTTGCTCGTTTCATTTCATGTTGTCATATCTACTAGGTCTCTAAAGGCACTATGACGAATGTGGGTCTCTACCGCTCTTTACCTGTTTCTACAGTTCCTTGGACTTCCATTAGTACATGGACTTCGTGGTGGGTTTACCACGTACCCAGTGTGGCTTCGATTCTATTCATGTTGTTGTGGACATATTCTCAAAGATGGTCAATTTCTTGCCTTGCAAACGTACGACTGATGTTGTACATGTTATGTATCTATTTTTTCGCTACATATATCATCTGTATGGTCTTCCCACCTCGATTCTCTCCGATCGTGACACGAGATTTCTAGGCTATTTTTGGGAGAGTGTTTGGAAAATGGTCAATATTTCTTTAGATTTCAGTAGCGCGTACCATCCTCTGACCGATGGTCAGACTAAGGTTATGAACCGTTCATTTGGCAATCTACCCCATTTCTTGGTAGGGGAACATGTCAAGTCTTGGGATATGAATTTGAGTCTGGCTAAGTTCGCTCATAACTCCACCATTAATCGTAGCATAAGTTTGGCACCTTTTCATATCATTTATGGTGTCTTGACCTGTGGACCAGCCAATCTCCTCGTCCTTTCGTCTCGCCAACCATTTGACCGCCGAGCTCAAGACCTCATGGCTGAGTTGCACCAGCTATATGAGACAACCCAGGCGCTTCAACCACCAAGTACAAGGTGGTTGTTACGTCTGGCGTTGCCATATTGACTTCGAGGTTGGCGACTAGGTGTGGGCAATTCTCACCAAAGACCGCTACGCCCCTCATGAATACAACAAGATATCCGCTCGAAAGGTAGGGCCGGTGGAATTCATTAAGAAGATAAATCCAAACGCATAATGCCTTCGGCTTCCTAGTCACCTTCACACTTCTGACGTTTTCAATGTTAAGCACCTGATTTCCTACAGTGGTGACGATGCGTCTGGCGATGAGACTAAGGACGGTTCGAGGGTGAATCGTCTCTTAGCAGGGCAAAATGATGGCCATGAGACTGCCATGTGGTTCTTGGAGAAGTATGATCGTGTGGCATGAAGAGTTGAAATAAATATTTGCTGTTCATGTTTACCTTTAGTTTTTGGGCTTAATAATGTTGCTTATTTTCATCGTAGACTTATAAGCCTGTTTTAGTTGTGTACATAAAGGTAGGTTATTTAGGATTAAACTTTTGCTTTGAAGAATAAAATCGAGATTGTTTTTTCGATGAAGAAAATAGCACCTAGTATACATAGTATCAAGGTTTTTATTCCTTCATCTTTGATTTATTATCTGCTGTTCGTATCATGCTTCTACATCACTTTATCTAGGAGGGACAATTTTTGTTGCAATACAAAAAATAAAATAAATTGCAAACCTGATACTTCATAAATATGTTTAGGTCAAGGCCTGACAAGTTCGATTTAGGATCTGATTCCACCCAAATAACCTTCTAACTAAAATATGTAATTCCAGTTCATATTCTAGTGAATAAATAGGTTAAATCCAGATTGCTCATGAATAAGTATATTAAAGATGAATCTGAATTTTACACGAATAATTAAATAGATAAAAAATTATTTATGTATTTCTTAAATATCATATTGCATGAGCACCACATTACATATTCTTTATGCTAAATTAACAGCTAATTTCCAATAACTAATTCATTTTTTGTACGGAAAATAACACTTAATTTTATGAAAAAAAAAAAAAAAAGTCTATCATGCTGTATTAGAGGTGGAAACAGCTTGCACAAGTACCCACCAAATGATAAGTCCCTTCAATACAAAAGGGTGTTGCTAAACACACCACAAAAATTACTTTACACACCACTTTAATTTAGTGAATAAAATTAAATAAAATATAATTGACATATATATCCTTATATAATTTTCTTTAAAAAAATAAACATTAATATTTTTATTCTTGATATTATTAATTCTTTGCTCAAACACATTCACACATTAACCTTATATTCAAACGAATCAAAATAAAAGTTGAAATATTTGTAAATAATTCATAATGAAAAATTGCAATACAAATGATATAGAAAATATAATTATTATAAGAATTACACAATTAAATATTGTATTTTTCGACGAAAAATACAGTATTTAATTGTGTAATTCTTATAATAATTATATTTTCTATATAATTTATATTGTATGGTCTATTATTGATTACTTATAAAATATTTTTATTTTATTTTATTAATTTGAATATAGGATATAGTCAAGAATGAAGAATAACAATAATAACAATATTATATTTTTGCTTAAAATATATATAAGGGTATATTTGTCATTTATATTATATTTAAATTTATTCAAAAAATTAAAGTGGTATGAATAGTAATTTTTGTGGTGTGTTTAGAAACATCCATCTCCCTATAACAAGGGAAAAAAAAAAAGGAAATAGGGCCAAATAAATAATACTACTAATAATAGTAATAATAATAATAATAAATAAATAAAAGAAAGAAAGAATTTGTAACGTGGCCGCTTAAACACGTGCACGGCACGTGACGTGTGGCAATCAAGAAAACACCATACAGCAGGAAGCATGGAATATCCAATTTTATGCCCAAATTCTGAAGGGTAAACTCTATTACCTAATCTTCACACAATTTATGTTTTCGTCCTTTGGAATTTCTTAATTCAGCTGTGCAAGAAATGTGTGCTTTCACATTTATATAACGCTTCAATCTCCGCAGACTTCATTTTTCTGTGACAACTGCGCAACAAGAAGAAGGAAAAAAGCTCGTTCTTTTGGGTGCGTTTTTCCATCTCTCCAGAAGATTTCTGAAGTGGAGCTGGAATCTTTTTTTCTCGATCGGCTTTTCTGTAATTCAGGTAGGCTTTGTTTTGCATGTGATTTCTGTCATTAATTTGGAATCTTGGGTTTTCGATTAATTCATTTTTTTTTTTTGCTGAATTTAGTGAATAAGAAGTTATTTTTTCATTTCTTTTGTTTGATTTTGGTATAAACCATGTCTGGATTCGAGAGTTTTGCGGCGCTCTTATGTGCGTATGTGTGCATGTTTCAATAACTGTAGATTAGGGTTCTTCAGATGATGGATTGCGTGTTCTTTCAATTATAATGGGTCTCGCATGTTACCTATCTCTGATGTTCGATGATAATTTTGTCTCTTTTGAAATGCACGTGTGTTCCACTGAGTGTGTTAAGTTGATTTTTAATGTGAGACAAACAGATTATGCATTATTTCAATTCTTATTGAATTGTGTGCTTGAAATCGTAGTACTTATTCAAGGTGTTTTCCCTTCTATTGGGTGACCTAAATTTTCTTGTGATGGATATAAAAAAATTAGTGACCATAGGTTGTTTAAGAATGCAGTATAGATGTGATGATATAGGGTGATTGATTGGAAGGGTATGGTAAGTGAGGGTAGAATGTGATGGCTGTGCCTTTGAATGCCGGAGGGGTTCTCTGATGACAGTTAGTATTGTTTTGTCTGTTCAGTTGGATGCTGGAGGGGTTCTCTGCCTGCTTACAAGGCTTTAGTGCTGTTGTAACATTTCACTATGTCCCATTCTATCTGCGTTGCTGGTAGCCAAGGTTGCTCTTGTTTGCTCTCTAACTGATGCTAATAATATTGCTACAATTTGGCTTTCTTTTTGCTTTTTGTTCTTTAGAATTCTCTCACTACCCTCTTCTCTTTCTAACGGATTCTATCTCCATTACATGGTCAAAATTAAGATGAAAATAGTAGTTATAAGGTGCTAAGTTTCTGGGCTTAATCTGCATGGATTTCTTCGTAAATACAACACTGGATCAAACTTCTTTGTCTTGTCTTTACTCTCTCTCTCTCTCGCGTCAAAGATTCGGATCTCTGAATCAAATGTCCCTTGTTCTCTATGTCTGTTTCAGATATGCAATGGTTTTGGGGTTTTGTAAATAACTATGCACATATTAAAATTAAATGATTGCTTTCTTCTTGAACTTATTCTTTATATAGTAATAAGGCAGGCATTAGATCCAGCTTCATTAGATGAGCGTTTAGAGCATCTCTACTAATTGCATGTTGTTAGATATATAAAACCAGTCATAAGAGATTCTTTAAGAGAAACATTAATACATCTATTAATATGAATGGATAAGTATCATAAAAAACATAACTATATAACAAATGCCCATGAATAATGCATCCACAGTGATATAACCCTACTGAAACCTTCTAGTGATGTAAATAGCCTCATTGCATCGCATAGAATGAGCTTTCATTTCCTATTTCTGTCCACATTCCATTTCTTCTATTCTTATATATTGCATTGTTGCGTTGAGAATTGAGATAATAAGGTAAGGATTTGCACTTGCCTTCTTGATCGGCTCTTGAACTTATCTGACATGGAAGCATATTTAGTTTCCTAAGTTTACGCTTAAGGAGACTGTGAACTAGTTGTGCAATGAGTTTAGGTACACTGCTATGAAAAAATGTCAGTCACTTAACATGGTTTTCAGGCTTCTCGGCGTTGTTTTGATAGGGTGCATCAAAAGTACAGATTAAGATAGCTAAACTATGTCAATGATTTCAATTGAAAATTATGTTAATAATTTTACTGGCTCAAACTGTTTAGCAGATTCCTACATGGTATGGACTTCACTGCTTTGTTCCCAACCCTTCTCACTTCCTGGATGAGACAAGCTACCTTTAGCTAGGACCTGCTTTTCCTTCTGACAGCTCCTACAAGACAAATTTCAACTTGCACTTGTTAAGCATCTAGTAGCATTCTCTCTATGCCAGAACCAAGCTCTTCTTTTGACTGTTTGGGCTGGGTGGTATAACTTGGTGAACAGGACAATGTCTCTACTATTGGTAGAATTTACTAAAATTTGTTGAACTTAATTTATTTCTTCTACCATAGAATAAGTTGTGCGGTGAGGGAGATCTTTTACTAGATGATAGTGTGTCTTCTTTATCTCCAAGGGTGATTCGGGGCACACTTAAAGTGGAATGAATGTAGTATCACATTATGCTTTATATTGAAAAGTAAAACAGCTGATATGCTTCCGGTTATGATCTGAGGATGCTGTAGCGGGATGATCATCTTAAGTTTATGGAATGAGAGAGTGTGGTGGGGGGGGGGGGGAAGAGAGAGAGAGAGAGAGAATATATATATATATATATATATTTTTTTTTTTTCAAATTAATATTGAAATATTTTCATGAATAATGAACTGACACATTCAAATATCTTGTTATGTTCATAATGTATGTGTATTTGCAATTTTCACTTCTTTTGAGATTGGCGTTGGTGCTCCTAGTTTCTCCATCGGAGTAGTGTATGCTTATTAAACAACTGTATTCTACTTACAGGTTATGATGTATGGATAAAAACATGAGTTCCTATTTATTGTTCCATGTTTCAAAGCTGAAGTGGGACTATAATCATTTGGATATTAGTGCCATCTTAGTTTATGCAAAATTTTGTGATGTGAAACCATTCTGTGGGAAAAAGAAAAACATTTTTCTTCTGATTGCTCACAATGCCTGCAAACTTCCTCCATGCTAAAAGTCAGTTATTTTCCTCTTCAGCCTTGGCTTGACCCTATTATATCCAGTCACCTTGTAGGGATTAGTTTGTAAGATAAGGCCATTTTGCTATATTTATTTCTATTCCCTTTTCTGAAACAGGTATTGTTTCATTATGGCTGGTCAGAAGTTTATTTTCTTTTTTATATATCTTGTTGAATATTAACTAATATTTGTCAATTATAACTAGCCCTTAATGTGTCATTTACCTCATCTCCAGAATATGAATTGTATTCATGATGACATAATAAACCACATACTCTTTCAACCAGATCCTTAGTAAATGTGTTAAAACCTCTTGGGTAGAACTCAGTCCCAAAGTTAGCTTGTAATTTAGCTTTTTGGGATGCAAGTATCATACATACCAGCACACTTCAACGCCAACGTCCACGGAGGCCCATTATAGTTCTCCCGTTACCAGGCAGCCCATTCTAAATGGCCCACTCTAGGGCTTTCTAGGTCGCCCCTTTTAGGTGACTCTAGGTTGAGGTCCTCCCTAGATTTTCCCTTCCGCAATGTTGTGCATTGGGCTTGATTGATACCAATGATAGAACTCATTCTCAAAGTTAGTATTGTAAGATGCAACCATGCTCATAACAGAATGAGGGTTTTGGCATCTTCTGGAAGGGAGTGGCATATACTGATATTTACAGCAATTTTTTTTGTGGTCTTGTTTCATTTCAATGGAATTTGGTCTTTGGAGCTTGTTTTAAGATATGTGCGCAGCCAGCATCAGAGGTTATGTAAAAAGAAATGTTTGTATGATACAAAAACCATGGAACAGTTGTTGGAGCAATTGTTTTTTTCGTGCTAGAAATACTTAAACTCGACTTCGTTTAATCCACAAAGTAACCCTGCTTTGGGACTTCTTCATCAGGATCATGTTTTCTGAATTTCCATAGTAGACTGAAAACTTCCTATCAGATATATTGATTTATTAAGTCATTTATATACTGATTGTTTCAGATACTCTATTTTGAAGGGAATTGCGGCAATCCAGGCAAAGAATAAAAGACGGTTGACACCAAGTCAGTGCAATACTTATGTCTGGACTTATCGAAGGTCTTCCTGATGCTGTGGTCTTAAGATGCCTTGCACGGGTCCCACTTCATTTCCACCCCAAGTTAGAACTCGTCTCCCATTCCTGGCGAGATGCCATTCGTAGCACCGAGCTCTTCAAAGCCCGTAAAGAGGTAAACGCCACTGAGGAATACATATGTGTGTGTGCATATGACCCCGATAATCTATGGCAGCTTTACAACCCTCTACATGACCTCTGGATCACTCTACCCATACTCCCTTCAAACATTCGCCACCTGGCACACTTTGGTGTTGTCTCTGCTGCAGGAAAGCTGTTTGTGCTCGGTGGTGGTAGCGAAGCTGTCGATCCATTGACTGGCGACCAGGATGGTTGTTTTGCTACCAACGAGGTTTGGTCCTACGATCCTGTAACTAGGCAGTGGGCCCTACGTGCGTCCATGATTGTCCCCCGTGCCATGTTCGCTTGCTGTGTGTTAGATGGGAAGATAATCGTTGCCGGTGGTTTCACCAGCTGCCGGAAATCGATATCAAAAGCTGAGATTTACGATCCCGAAAAGGACATGTGGCACTCGATACCGGATCTCCACCACACGCACAATTCTGCATGTACGGGTGTGGTTATCGAGGGTAAGGTTCACATCTTGCACAAGGGTCTTTCGAATGTGCAGGTGTTGGAAAACATAAAGCAGGGTTGGAGCGTTCACGAATACAGCTGGCTGCAGGGCCCGATGGCAGTTGTTAAGGGGAAGCTGTATATAATGAGTCATGGACAAATATACAAGCAGGAACGGGATTCGAGTAAGTTGATTGTTTCAGCCTCAGAGTTCCGTAGGAGGATTGGGTTTGCAATGATAGGGTTGGGGGATGATATTTATGTGATCGGAGGGGTTATTGGGCCTGATCGGTTGAACTGGGACATCAAGCTGACGTCTGACGTGGATGTTTTGTCGCTCGGAAATGAGAGGTTGGTTTGGCGCCAGGTGGCGCCGATGACGAGGTGTAGGGGAACAGTTCTTGGATGTACACAACTGAGAATTTAGGGTATTGGTGGGCCCAAGCTTGAAAGGGGAGGGAGGAATGTTTTAGCAGTGATGGATTTGTGTAAGAAAACGCATAATGCCTTGCAATGTTTTGAGTGTATGGACGTACTTTTTTGGGTTGTCCAATAGTACTACACTTGTATGGAGGCATTATTACATTGCCCTGTTTTACTGTAGATTACATTGCCATATCTTTTATCTAACCCTGTTATCTAAAAGGGTGTCATTTTGTTTAATTTAGATTTCTCCAATCGATTGATTACTTTTACTGTTGATGAGTGATTAAAAATATGAAGTTATTATCGCGATGATGATGATGATGATGACCATGATGATGATGTTGTTGTTGTTGTTGTGTTGTTTGAGTTCTCAAGTGTTTGGCATTCATCTTATTATAAGTAAGTACCTTCTTAGAACAAAAAGTACGTGTTAGTAGAGGACGCAGGTGAGTTTATAGATAAATTTATACGCACTCACAAATTATATGGACTAAAGAACTGGAAAAAGTTGTTAACAAAATAAAACAAGCTACCAGTACAGTGACAACACAACTTGTGTGTACCAGGTTAATGAATAAAAGCAACAAAATGTCCAAATTCATAATTTGGCTGCAAAATAAAATTAAACTATAAATTTTAATATTTTATTTAATTTTATTCTGATCATAAAATCCATATGTAGAAAACCAAACCAAATTAGCATATGATTGATTGATTTATGAAAACATGCATATCATTGATTCTTTAAAATATTCATTGAAATTGATTTCGAAAAAAAATAAAAAAATCAAATGGTTGAAAGAAATTAAAACAAAATAAATTTAAACTCACAATACGCAATATTTCATAATAATTATCAATTATTAATGTAATATAATAAAGCTTCATGTATGCAATATTATAAATTTTCAATATTTAATTTATATTAATTACTCAAAATACATAGAAAATGGGAAAAATAATAATTAGTAATTATGAAGTATATCAATGCAACAGAAAAATAAAATTAAAAATATCAAAATATTTCAATTGTAAAAATAAATTTATGTCTAAAAAGAAAACCAATTTTATTCATTGATTTATTTTGCTTAATATATATATTTGACCCGGAATCAAAATTTGACCCACGTAAATGATCCCAATAATAAATTATATACTATGAGAATATCTAACCAAATTATAGCCCAATTACTGGAACTTTACAATTGACACATAGACGGCCCAACAATATCCCATTCAGCGGGCTTCGAAACACCCAAAACCGAAATAAACCCTAGAGAAACCCTAGTACTCTGTGAATCAAATTCGGCCAAAATGGAGGACGATCACGTGGAAGAAAGCGACCAGAAGCTCGAAACGGAGGTGGCTCCAGCCCTAATTGCAATTCACCCGAACCAAAACTCAATTGCCGTCTCCATAGGGTCAGAGATTCGGGTTTTCAATATTCAGTAAGAACAGAAATAATATTTATCTATTTTTGTTTTAAATTATTTGGGGAGCTGCACTTAAGATCGATAATTATGAGTCTCTAGTCTAATTACGTAATTTTTCTGAAGAGATGGTTCTGGAGTTACATTACTGGATGAAAATGGAGGGCATAAAGATTCTATTCGCGCCATTAGATACAGTAAAAGTGGGCAACTTTTTGCATCAGGTGGAGATGATAAGCTTGTGAAAATTTGGGACTCTAATTCTTGGCACTCTAATTCTTGGCAATGTATCTATTCACTGTAAGCAGTTTTACTGAGATATGAAAGACTTTGTTTTTAATAAATCCGAAATGAAACTCGTGTGCTGGTTTAATTTTCTGAAAGTTATTTCTGGTGACGCCAACAGTGTTTCGGAGAAGAGAGTGACTTCTCTTGCAATTAGCGGAGATGAGAAGTTTGTCTGTTTCGCCGATAAGTTTGGTGTCGTTTATGTTGTGGATATTGGAGATCACAACAAAGAGAACCCCACTCCGGTTAATATAAAAGGGGTTCCAATTCTTTCCCACTATTGTAGTATAATTACTAGACTGGTACGCCATTTTTGTATGTGAGTTATTTGTACCTTTTTATCTTTGAGTTCTCATGTTAGGGTTCATCACTGATGGTGAAAGTAAATCCAACTTTTTACTGCGACACATTTGTCAGTTATCACTCTTCTTGAGCATTTTTGTTATATATATTCCTCGACTGAGAATTACTGCATCCCCTCATTTTGGAATTTGAAGATTTTCCACCTATGTCTTGTTTGAACCTTTGTATCACATTCTTAGTCACACAGAATGATTTATTTACTGAAAGCTAGAGCCACATATTTCACTTAGATCTATTAAACAATAAACATTCCATTTGTAGTGTTTACATGAGAGCTTATTTTTAGAACATTCATTATACAGGATTTTTCACCAGATGGGCGGTATATTGTTAGTGCTGATCGAGACTTCAAAATTCGTGTAAGAAACTCCTGCTACTCATTACTTATTTAGTTGATGGTCTTTTTTTTTTTTTTTTTTTTTTTTTTTTTTTTTTTTTCTCTATGTTATGACTCCCCAACTGTTGCTGATGGCAGGTCACTGTGTTTCCCAGAGACCCTTTAAATGGGGTTCATGAAATTCAAAGCTTTTGCCTCGGTCATACTGAGTAAGTGCTTTTCATAGGAGCTTGGGACTTTTAGATAATGTTCATCACAGATGTTTATGTTTTATGGAAAAATCACTGAACTTTATTTTGACACCCTACTTGAGGAAATATGATTACACACATGGGTAAGAAAGCAGAAATTTTGGTAAATAATTATTGTTGGAACAAGGTTTTCGGTGCAAGAACAACAATATGAATGCATAAGCTGATATGATTGCGTATCATAAAACTGGATGGTTAAATCCTTCATGTTAGCTGCATAGTTTATAGATAGGAGAATCGCTGCAACTTCATGACAGGAGCAAGTTAAATTTTTATTTTCAGTATTGATGAAGATCCCGATGATCTTCAGATCAAGTCTCTTTTTATGTATTATCAGCATATGGAACTCGGTCACTTTTTATTACAACTCAGATTAGATACATGACAAAGTAAAATTTGTTTCGTTCACTGTAGACTTATGTCTTCTTAATGTAACTAAAAATGTGAAGATGGGTTTTGGGGTCTGGCTTGCTGTATTTGAGCATGATCTTTTTTGGTTATCCTTTTCGTGACATATAGGTTTTGCTTGTCTTCATTTTCAATTGGATAAAAATAATGATTTATTGCTGTTAGCCTGAATATTAAAAAATCTCACTCTCATGTTTCTTTCACCAGGTTCGTTTCTTGCCTTGCGTTTGTCAGCTGTCAGGATTATGCACAGGGACTTTTAGTCTCTGGAAGTGGTGATTCTACAGTGAGTTATATAACTTCAGAAGTAAAATTTTAAATCTATGATTTACAAAAAATGATGAGTGTTCTTTTATCCTGGGCTAACCCAATTCATGTGGGCTTCAAGGTTCGGCTGTGGGACTATGCCTCTGGATCTCTGCTTGATACGTGCGATGTTGGAGCTAAGGTAGGTTGGTAACTTAATTGTCTTTACTCAAGACATTTTCAAGGCCGTTTATAATTCAAGTTTCTCCTTTGGGTGGTGTAGGTTGGGGTTTATTAACTGACTCCTGGTACTTATGTTTGAAGTTGAGTCAACTTTCAATCCCTGGCTTTGGTTTTAATTCTCTATGTTCTTGAAGGCAGGACTTTTACATTCGAATCAAAATCAAGAGGAGATCTTGCCCGCTGTAACCGATCTTTCTGCAACCTATGATGGTTCACTAGTTGCCGTGGCTATTCAGAGGTATACCATCACTTTCAGTAATTTCTCTATCTCAAATTTACTACTGGATACCTTATAATCAATAGCCCCTATTGATACTTCTATTATCGCTTAAGCTTGCCAGGGGTAATGCTGTTAAGATGCAACCTTTCTACCCGGACTCTCTCCTTCTCCAAAGTGAGTAAACTTTATGGGAGCAGTACAATTTTGTATCAGTGGATCATGAATGAAATCAATTTTTCTCAAATCCTTGCATTTCAAAACCACCCTCAATCTGAGGTTGAGTTTGGACCAAAGGATTTGGCTATCTATATAGGTTTGGTGGAATAGATTGAAATTCACAACCAAATTCTCTCAACCACAGCTCAATAGAATGATTTCAAAATCAGTTCTTGATATTTCACCTATATTTTGTGGATTTGAGCTCAATTCTAAAACATAGTATTTGAAACCCCTCTCTCCCCTTTTCACTTGCAGCAACGCACACTCTAACGAGTCACACTCACACACAGTAAAACAGGCAGTTTCAGACACCGCACATTGTAACACACAGAGTAAGATGTACATTAAGCGCACAGTTTCTCACACACAGAAACATGCATACACTCATGCACACAAATACATACATATGATTATTGATTGTTATTAACAACTAACCAATGGATTCAAAATCTTCTCACAGATCCTTATCAAATCCTTATAAGGGATTTTAAATGCATAAGGAATTTCAAAACCATCCATTCGAAATCCCTCAATCCAAACAAAATGTTGAGTTTTCACCCAATCTCAATGTGTTCTGCAGGTTATTTCTGTTAAAGGAGAGACATTCATTCCAACAAGTATTGGAGCTGCCTCTTCAGTCCCATTTTTATGGATGGTCATGGGTGCATCCAGTTTACAGTCTAACGAGTCTTCCCTTTTGGCTCGTCTGAGGGTTGTTTCTGGCTTCAGTGCTAACACTTCAGAATCTGTTGTGCCTGAAACTTCAGTGTTAGAAGATACAGAGATCCCTGGAGGAGAGCCTCTGCTTCAAGCATTGCAAGGAAAGCTGTCAATCGGAGAAGAAGCATTCTCGACAGCTGCTGAAGCTGTCAAAACGGCTATGCGCAATTTGTTAATCAAGAAGCAATACTCAGCTGACAGACGTGAGATCAGAAAAAAAGGAAGAAATGACAAGAAGAGTCGAACACCATCTTAGTCATTGCTCAATCTATAAGCTCGACACAGCTCAACTCTTTGGTTGGTGAAGAACTCTAAATACTTGTGTAATGTATCAATTTATCTTACAATGAAGTATGTGGAATCATTATTCTCATAATGATTTTTTGCCATGCTTAAGATTTTGGCTAAGGTAGCATAGCCTTCAAGTTTTAGCCACATAAGAGACATCATTAGTTTCGCAGGCATCATTGATATACTTCTACATTGGATGGTAATTATATTTACTTATCCTCTGAGCAATTTTATTTTCTTTCTCTAATTTGCTTCTAACATTTAACGTTATGAAGATTGTACTTACAACCATTTTGGATTATGTATATAACTGCATTTTATCTCTGTCTGTTCGCTTATTTATGCAATCTGCTCAATATACGAGTCCCTATTATTTTGTATATTAGGAATTCAGTGGGTTAAATAGATTAGAAAAAGTAGTAGATGTGTCTTGTTTGGACCTTGTTCGTCTAGATTTTGTTCTTTGTCATATTTGATAAACAATTCAAGCTCAAGAATTTTGACATTTTTTGAATTAATTCTCAAGAATAGAGTATTATTGTATGTGTGACAGCAGCTACTTCCCCGGAATATCAAAGAAATTGATAATTGCAATTGTTCATGTTACCCAGGGTTTATAGCCCTCTTACTAAATTGAATTAAAGAATCAGTTGATCTGAAAGATAACGAAGGTGGCCCTACTTTCTGAGGGCAAGAATGGCGGAGAAGATCCCTTGAGCCATTTCAAGCACAAAGCGTTCTGATGCTGAAACGTGTTCAGAAAACTATGGTTCTAGATTCGTGTACCAAAGCATCAGGGTTATGTTTTGGCGCCACGGTCACGGTTTCAACCGTTGAGTTAATTGAATTAAACCGTGGGATTTAGTCAATGGTTAAATTTAATTGTTGATATTGTATGGGTTAAATTATTAAATGATCGCATATTTGAAAATAATGATGAGAGAGAGAGAGAGAGAGAGAGAGAGAGGAGAGACCAATAATGCAAAGGGTGAAGAGAAGCGATGAGAATAGACAATTAGACATGGAGTTGATTGAAGAAGAAAAGTTGTGTGGTCGTTCATTCACTCCACGCTACAAATTACTCAAAATTGGATTGGAGCCCACCAAACACCTGACGTTGAAGGCGACGTGTAGTAGAAAGGACAAAGGATTAAGAAGGGGACCTACTTTTGTTTTGAGAAACTGAGATGACCCACCCTCACCCTGCTCTTCTATCAAATAACCCACCTATACATACACCTTCACCATCGAATAATAATAATAATAATAATAATAATAATATTAATAATAATAATAATAATAATAATAATAATAATAATAAAAGATTTAAATAAAATAAGATGTAACAACCCCTTGAAAATAATTGAAATTTACAGCTCAACTTGTGAGAAGATAAATTAATTAATATAATTTAATATTAATCACGTTCTTCACCAAATTACAAGTAATGTATACAACTTATAAAAATATTGCATAACAAGCTAAGTGTCTCCAACACACATTATCTAAACACATGATATGTTTTTTTTATTTGATTTCAATTAGATATAATGAGTCATCTGTTTGGATGAATCTCACTTGCTACTCGATTGTTTTTTATGTACTAAATATCTGCTCATGCAATGTATGGAATAATATATTTTATTATACTAATAATTCATAATAATATTATATTATTATTGTGAGAATTAGTGATCATTCATTGTTAGGTGATTATTAAACGTTCTATTAAATAGATTACATCATATCTTGGTCAAATATACAAAAAATATACACTATAATTACAAGATGTATATTTCTAATTATCATGATTTTGTGTATCTATATCCATAACACTCCCCTCCGCAAATGAAGTGCGAGATTGGATCCTACTTAGAGTTTGGAATGAAGAAACTCGAAGGCCGGGCGAGGTAGATTTTTGGTGAAGATATCTGCAAGTTACATATGTGAAGGGATGAATTTCATGTATAACTTTCCCGAGGTGACCAACTCCCAAACGAAATGAAAATCAAGATCGATGTGCTTTGCCCGCTTATGCGCCACAAGATTTTGACTAAGGAAGATAGCACTCTTATTATCACAAAGCAAAACAGGAGGCGAGGAAAGAGGAACATGCAGTTCATGCAACAAATTAACGACCCCACATGACCTCAGTAACAACATTAGCCATAGCACGATATTCCGACTTACAATTGAATCAAGCTACAGTATGTTTCTTTTTAGCACTCCAAGAAACTAGATTCCTCCCCCCCAAAAAAAATAGAATAACCATAGGTGGAACATCACGTCTCCACACAACGCACCCAATCGGTGTTGGAGTAGGCAATAATAGTGGTGTTAGGACAAGCTGCAAATGTTAGACCAAAATTAAGCGTGCCCTTAACGTAACGAAGAATACTTTTAACTGCCAGAAAATGATCCAGGGTTGGTGCATGAAGAAATTGACTTGCAACATTGGCCGCCTAGGAGTGATCTAAACGCGTGATTGTAAAATACTGAAGAGCACCCACGAGAGACCGATATAAGGTCGAATCAAAATAAGGGTCATCAATCGAGGCCAAAGATTCACCAACAGAAAAAGGAGTTGTTGTAGGTTTTGATTCCAATAAAGATGTCCAACTAAGGATATCACGAGCACATTTTACAAAAATTCCAGAGTCTATGTGAGTGATCTCAATACCTAAAAAATAATTTAAACGCCCTAAATCCTTAATAGGGAATTCAAACTCAGTACGACTTGCACCAAAACTCATGGTAAGAAGAAATGAGCTAAAACATTGAAACCACACCAAAGGAGTTTGTCTTAAACCATAAAATGTCCTTTTGAGGCGACATACATGATCTGGAAAAGAGGGATCCAAAAAATCCAGAGGCTGGGCCATGAAAACTGGTTTAGAAAGTATGTCATTAAGTAAAGCATTCTTAAAATCCAATTGATGTAGCAGCCATCTGCTATGAATAACTAATGCCAAAATAGTACGAACAGTGGCATATTTCACAACAGGGCTAAATGCATTTGAAAAATCAATACCGGGAACCTGAGTGAAGCCTTGAGCAACAAGTATGGCCTTGTAATGCTCAATAGAGCCATCCATATGATACTTGATCCGAAAGACCCATTTCGAACCAACAATATTTGTGTCTAGCAGACGAGGAACCAAATCCTAAGTGGTATTTTGATGTAAAGCCGCAATCTCATCTTGCATGGCAGCAACCCCTCGGGGTGCTTTGAAGCAATTTAAACCCTTTAGGTTTGAAGGAAACATCCAAAGCAGAATGCAAACCATTGATAGCCAAATCAACATGATATTTAGGTTTGACTATACCTGATTTAGAACGTGTTACCATGGAATGAGTAGAGGGAATAACAGGCGGCTGAGAAGGCACAACGACCATATCAAACAGTGGTTCAGAGGAAGAAATTATAGAATGGTGCAAAGAAGGGGAGCATAGCGGAACAGAAAGCTCGAATCGAGCTACAAGTATAGGCATCAAGGTCAAACACTCATTATCGAGCAGACACAAGCAGCAAGGAGACGACGTAGGTACAACTGTGGAGGAGCCATGTGCATGCTCATCATAGGTCAAAATATTAGTCAGATGTATTGAGGAACGAGCATGATTAAGGCCGGTAAATGGAAAAAAAAATTCATCAAATGTGGCATGACGAGTAATATAAACCCTCAAAGTCTCAGGATCATAACACGGACAACCTTTATAAGCACTACTATAACTGATGAAGATGCATTATTTGTTGTGTGGAGATAATTTATGCAAAGCCATATCACAAAGACATGTATAAATGCGATAACCTAGAGGTTTGAAATTCTCATAAGTTGGTGAAGTATTGAACAAAAGCTCAAAGGGAGACTTATTATCCAAAAGAGGTGTAGGGATCTGATTAATAACATAAGTGGCAACAACAAATGCATCAAACAAAAACATAGTAGGTAAGCCAGCATGGAACATCATAGATAACCCAGTTTCAGTAACATGACGATGCTTCCGCTCCGCACGACTATTTTGCTGAGGAGTATAAGGACAAAAAATTTAATGATGAATCCCTTTTTCTGTTAAAAAAAATAACTTTTGAACCTTATGATTAAGGAACTCAGTTCTCCCATCAATTTGAAATTTCTTAACAACCTCAGAAAATTGTGTACAAACGAGCTTATGAAAACGGAGGACATAAAAAAAACTCAAATATAGCACGTAACAGGTACATCCATGAGAAACTGGAATAATCATCCACAAAAACCACATAGTACTTATAACCATCACATGAAGCGATAGGAGCAGGACCCCATAAATCACAGTATATTAGATCAAGCACACGAGAAGCACATTTATTATTTAAAGCAAATGACAAAAGTTTGCTTTTAGCTAACTGACAAGAAGAACAACAGACGGATCTAGCAAAACAAACGACACAGACAAGTGGCCTAATTTGTCTAACAAATTAATAATTGCAAACAGAACATGCCCCGAACATAAATGTCATAAAGCGAAAGATGCCTTCAAATTCTTGAAACGAATAGCTGCTACTAAAGTGGGATGACCTTGTTCCAAAGTATACAACCCATTTTCACTGCGACCCCTAGCTAGAATCACCTTTGAGTCCCATCTCTAAAGAAAAATGACTTGTTAGAAAAAACCACATCAACAGGATAATCAGTGGTTAATATGCTTATAGATAGTAGATTTTTAGTTATATGTGGAATAACCAGAACGTCCAACAACTTAACATCATTAGATAAAGAGAAATAACTAGTATGAGAAATATCAAGTGATGAGCCATTACCAACGACAAATTTACCATTACCATTGTATGGAGAAAGCGAGTCCAAAGTAGTGGCATCCGCTGTCATATGTGCTGACACGTCTGTATCCACAAACCAGTTAGAAGAACTGGCTGATGTAACATTGCACGATGCTCGAAAAGCTTGAGCGAGGTTGGTTGTCAAATCCGGTTAAGAACCATAACGTTCGGAGCACTTGCTGGCATAGTGCCCTTCTTGGCGACAAATCTGGCAGGTTGGCGTATATGAGGGTGGTCACCATAATGTTGGAGCTGACTACAACCATCCAAAAAATTTCCCAAGTTGCGACGGGAATTGGAATTTCTATTGTAATTCCCAGTGCCATGTGAATTGGAATGGCCACCCCCGGACTGTTTAGTCCCACGATACCTTCCAGTAGAGCCTGAAGAAGATCAAGACTGAGCAACAAAGGCGATAGGGGCGATGTCAGGCATGGCAGGATAAAATGTGTCGTAACCTTTCGCCGGATGCAGAAAGTCCCGAAAAGAAGGGACATGAACCATGGACATCCGAACATCACAAAAGTTCAAAAACTGCGACCCCAATCCGTGAAGAAATATATGACTTTTCTCAAGTGCATCTAGGACGATCAATTGTAGATAATTGATCACAAATTATTTTGAATTTACATCATATTCATCAACGGAAGAGTTTCTTTTGCATAGAGAGAGAGGAGATCACCTTTGATTTGAAAAGCATGAAAGGCCGATGAATGGCTGAAGGCGGCTATGAGGGCCTGCCACACAAAGATAGCAGTTCTACACCTGAGCACTTTAGGTATTGTCTCCTCAGAAAGGGACGACAGAATCTGACTGAGGACTTTTTGGTAACATACTATTTGGCAAATTCCGGATTAGGAGCAGAAGAACCATTATCATTCGTGCCTATGCGCGGATGAGGCACAACAAATCCATCAACATAGCAAAGGAGATCGTGAGTAGAGAGGACAGGCACGATCAACGTTTGCCATAACAGAAAATTCGTAAAGGTCAACTTGATGGAGATCAAGTGATTGAGAGAGGCGACATAGACTTCCTTCGATGCGTTGACCATGAGGACTTTAGCGGAAGAATCGAGTAAAAAATAGAGAGTCGTGTGAGGTCGAGAAGGGAGGAAGAAGAGAGATTGAGGTTACAGTATGTTTATGGCTGATACCATGTGAGAATTAGAGATCATCTACCGTTAATAATGTGATGATTAAAGGCTCTATTAAATATATTACATGATACAATTATGAAACTAATAATGACCATATCTTGGTCAAATATAGAAAAGATATACAATATAATTACAAGATATATTCCTAATTATCATGATTTTGTGTATCTAAATCCCTAACAATTATTATTATTATTATTATTATTACTAGAAACTCACCCGTGCGGTGCACGAAAATTGAAAATAAAAAAATAATTAACAAATAAGATGTACTATTAAAGTATATAATTTGAGCCGTTTTCTATTAAATTTATATTCTATAGTTAGAAAATATAAATTTGACATATATTTACATCAACTTTAAAAATAAACAGTAACACATTGTTATTGCATAAAAAGATTTCAAAAAATTACATGGAAACAATGTACAAAATTCAAAAAAGTGAAACATCAAATTTTACAAATATTGAAATTACAAATTTTGGAAAACTTCCTTATACACAATATTTTTTGTTGAGGTAGCGTTCTGATTATCTTTATCATCAATTAAAATCTTCAATCCCTTGCGATTTGTTACTCTTGAAACAGCCACATACAATTGTCCATGACTGAAAACAGGTTTCCTCAACAAAAGTCCAACATGTGAGAGCGATTGACCCTGACTCTTATTTATTGTCATGGCATATGACACAATAAGAGGAAATTGTCTTCTTTGAAATTTAAAAGGCAACCTTGAATCAGACGGTGTTAAAGATAATCTTGGGATTAAAACTTTTCAATTGCTACGGGAATACCATTTAGTTGACCTACGCCTGTTTGAACAGCCTCAGTTAATCCTGTCTTTCTTTGATAAGAATCAATACGATCTTTATAAGGTTCCTCCTCCGAATGAAATCCAATGGGATCCAGAGAGACCATGTCTTCATCCATAGGATCCCAAGTACCGGGGTCGATCAAAACTTCGATTCTTTCTGAACTACTCATTTTCAAATGATATCCACATTGTTCACAAATATTCATTTTTGATTTTTGCCCTTCATTAGTTCCACTTAGAATCTGCGCTTCGAGAACGTGATTTCCAAGCTTTGTAATAACCAGCCGAGTTCCATTACATAAACCAAGAGTATGATCAATATTCTGCAGTAACATTACAGGAGTACCAACCTTTAATTGTAATTCATGATTTGGAACACCTGAACATCTAATACCATTCAAAAATTCAGTTGTGTGTACATCGGCCAAGAAATCAACATTCGAATCTGACTTGCACGCGCTATCGGAACTCAAATATGTTTTTGCATCACCTAAATTCAATGATGTCATATATTCATTTACCGAATCAACAACATCCAGAGTGGGTGCTAGTATGGCACGATTTTTTAGGAAGGTGGGTTCATCAAGAAAATTTGGTAAACACGCATAAGTACTCTGCACAATACTTGCAATTGGATTAGAAGAATATGGTAGCAAAATATCTGGAGGAATTTCTACTTCTGAATAACCTTCATGATGAATACCAATCGTTCCATCGCCAATTCGTGCAATCCAATCAGAGAAATCTTTCAACTCAATCAATTCCGACTCAGAAGAACATGGATTTTGAAGCCTCATATTTTTAGTTAATCTCAACACCTTACATTGTTGCCAAATAAGGGATGAATTAATGCTTGCATGAACAATATCCTGACGTGTGCCTTTTGGTATGACTGGCAATATTTGTCTAAAATCTCCACCAAAAACAATCGTTTTACCGCCAAATGGTTTATGCTTGTTCCTTGGATTGGATAATTGCATGATATCCTTCAAAGTGTTGTTTACAGCTTCAAAACAATGCCTATGAATCATAGGAGCCTCATCCCATATTATGAGCTTCGACCTGACTAAAAGTTCAGCTAATTTGCTTCCTTGAGTTATAGAACATGTGCCGTTCTCAATCGGATTAAGTGGAATGGCAAATCTTGAGTGAGCCGTTCTACCACCTGGCAACAGAAGTGATGCAATGCCACTGGAAGCCACGTTTAAAACAATATCTCCCTTTGATCTGATTGCTGCAGACAACGTTCTCCAGACATACGTTTTACCAGTACCACCATAACCATAAACAAAATAAACACCACCCTCGTGTGAGGCAACTGCATTCATAACAGTATCATAGACATTTCGTTGCTCATCTGTGAGATTTGATATCATAATGGAGTGTTCATCACCTAAAGCAGCACGATTGTAGCGTAGCTCTTCATAGACTAATTTATTTTGCACACTTGATAAATTATTCATATCTGGATACGGCATTTTATCAAATTCTCTCAAACTCGTACCTAGTACTCGCATTATTTTCTCGATCTCCACCAGAGTAAGATTCTTTATTTCAACGTCGTCCATATTCAACTCTATAAAATGTAAACAAATATAATTTAACACAGTATATAAATACATTCATTTAATACATTACTTAATTGTCCAATGGAAATAAAAGAGCAAGCAGAAAATACTACGCAGCGTACCTTGATGATTAAGAAGGCGACGTTGTCTGTATAGTATGTCGTCTGACAAATATGTCCAACATATGTCTCAAACATCTCCTGGTTTTGTTAAATTATTACATGACAGTAAAGTTGCAAACAAATATCTCAATGAATGCGCAGATGACCATTCACTTGCTTCAACTATGCCATCAATGTATTCCTTGTCATCGTCCAATAAACCATGGGCATAACACGCTTCTCGAAAAGTTTTATATGTAACATTTCCTACTGTTCTTAGATCTTCAAAACATGTTGGACCTTTGATGATATTCAGTAGACATCTTAAATAATACATTTCTCCGCTACCAGGAGGCACATAAAATATTCGACCTAATGAGAATCCGCGTTTCCGTTTTGTCCAAATTCGCTTGTCCCTTTTCCAAACAAATTTTTGTGGGTATTCAGCGTAAGTAAGCTGCCGTCCCTCTTCATATAATTTATTGGCCGCAAACCACGCCAAAAACATGCTCTGGTTAACCGTCGGACGTTCCATAACACTATCTATTGGATCTACATCTGAAAAAATAACTGATTGTTGATCGGGTAAATGAAAACTCAAACGTTCAACAGATGGATTCTTAAATTGAATTTCAAAACCAAGGATCCTCCACATAGCTTCACATGGAGACACATATCTACAATCATAGTACATGCTAACCTCATCAATATTTTCTGATGTTTCCTTATCACCTGCACTTTTATAGAAAGAAGCTGTAACTCGGTCGTGTCCTTTATTCACATATTTAAATAAATACTTGATCGATCGAGATTGATTACACCATTCAACATTCAAATGTGCACCATACTTAAGTAATAAATATCTGTTGTGAGGAACAACATATCTATTGTCAAGCTCCACTCCACTCTTCACGACCGTCCTACCATTATCCCTACGACAATAAACTGGATAACCATCTTCGTCAACAGTTGTATTATGAACAAACTTTTTGGGAAAATGTTTACTACACCCATCAGATGACATGCATGGAGACTTTGGTCTAGCCGCACCACACGGACCATGTATCATGAACTCCCGAACTGCATTGTAGTAATTAGGATCTTTGTTTTCATCGGGAATCTCTGCTGAGATTATCCTATCAATGTCGTTCGGTGTAGGATACTTATCTTGTTGATCCATAAATAATAATATATGAGCATGCGGTAGACCACGTTTTTGAAATTCAACTGTGTAGATCACTGAAAAAAATATATATAAGTGACAAACAAAATATTGTAATAATTGAATAATGATAATAAACACTACAAATGTATGCCAGAATCACTTAAGTTATTTCATAAAAGTTTAAATTAAACTACGTACGTGAACGAACTGCACCAAATATTTTATTTTGTCGTAAATCCTTGATTAGACCATCCAACTTCATTTTGAAAACACGACACACCACATCTGGTCGATCTTCAGCCTTCAAACATAATTTTTCCAAATAACGGACTATTTCCGGCCACCTTGGGTTACACGTGAATGTTATAAATAGATCTGGATACCCAGCCCATCTACATATTGCCATCGCATCCTGATAATTTTGAATCATATATCTAGCTCCACCAGTAAAACTTGAGGGTAGTATAATCCTCCTTCCTAGAGCACATGGATCACCCTCACCACGGAGCAATGCTTCAGCTAGACCTTTATACATTTCACAACGTAACTGCTTTTGGTGTGTTCGAATGTAAGTCAACCTACTTGATTCCACCATGGTGTATGCATCTACAACAAATTGTTGGGTTAATCGTTTTGCACAAAGGATGATTTGAGGAACATGTACTCTGTCATGCAATCGGTAAGAAAACCACTCTTTCATGCTGACTGTCTTTCTTCCAAAACCATTACTATTTGTACAATCAGAGAAAGGTATGTCCTCTCTATAACCGTCTTCACCATAAGGAAACAACAAAGGGTACTGTAGCGCAAGGTACGCAGCATTCAATTCATTGATCCTCTTCAGTTGACCAGATTTGGTCTCAACAATTATATCTCTATCGCCCAACGACTCATCAAAATCACCCACTAAAAGAGCAGCAACTTCAGATGCCGAAGGTAAATTATACCTCCTTGCATCTTGTCCCCTCCTACCGATTAATCTCAACCTCACATTTGAATTATCTCCAGCATACATGTTATCTCTAGCCATTCGAAAAGATTTCACCAGTACGTTATGTTCGTCCAACATTTCTTTCAATTCTGAAACTATTTCTGAGTGTAGATTATTGCTAGTGTCATTATTCCTGCACATTTCAATTTTATATATCCCTTAAAATAGATGTGATGGAAAAAAATATTAAGTTTTTAAAATTATTGAGAAATAACCTACCTAACACAGTGGATTCGGTTGCTTATTTCATTTTCAGTGTCGTAGATATATAGTTGGGCGAACTTTGGCGTACATCCTTCAGTTGGCAACAAACTCCCCATCAAATGGTAATTCTGTCCGTGTAATTTAAAGATAGGTGGAGAATTGCCTTGATTAGGTGAATGATCAATTTTACCACCCATTGAGGTAAAAGAAAACATGTTATTATATGATCTTATATTATCCAAAAAATGTTTGCTCTTATCAGTCAATCCACGAAAAAGATCGTTTAAAAGATTCGGTGGCTCTTTTAATGGAGGTAGTTCGACCTTCCCTTGACTACAACATCCTGAGTACTTTGGTTGACTGGCTTTAAAATATGACCGTAAACGTTCCTCGTACCAAAAACACGCACAACAATATTGACAGCTATACGTTGGATCACCGTAATCACTATATTCTGAAATATACATGAACGTTAGTAATTTCTAAATAATTTAATTGTAATTTTATGTCTATAAGTTGAAAGAGCAATGAGTAAGTACCAATGGCTGCAACACTATCTTCATTATCTGCACAGCCATTAACTGAAAAATTCAAGTTATATTTAATGAGTAAACATATGTAAAGATAGAATTATTAAAAAAAATTCATATTTCCATAGAAAATGGATTTCATACCATCATCGGTTAAATGATTTGATGGACCTTGAGGAAGATCTGAGAACTCCGTAGTTAGAGGAAATGTTGAGGATGTAGGATTGTTGGAGAAGTCATGATCATGAGTTAAGTTCACAAACATACAATCATTAATACCATCGATCGTAGTTGATTCAGTAGTTCCATTCATGCCTATGTTTAAATTTGATGCAATAATCTGCCCAACCCTGCTGGTTGAAGAAACTTTATAAAAAAAATTCATCAGTAACATTGAACTTGACAAAGTGTAACTAATTTGGTCTCCTCAATTTTACAAAAATATTGTACCATTTGTAAGATCAATTAAAGTGGTAACTGGCTGTGAGAATGTGTTCGTCGAAGTAGCCTGAATTCTTCCAAATGTATAAGTATTCAAACTGGGATAAGGATTTTCTGTTTAAAAATAAAAATTAAAAAATCACTAAATTATATTAGAATCTCAAAAATTGAATTGTGAAATAATAACCAACATAGTATAAGAAGAAATTATTATTTTTACATTACATAAAGTTCTTACAAATGCAAACGAATATATTATTTTTTCTTAGCAATGATTGAAGTATAGTGCAATTAGACCAAATTAATATTATTTTTATAAAATTAAAAAAAATTATATTTAAGAGCTTTAAAATTACAAAATAAATTTTATCAAAGTTTAATATTTCTCATTTCATAATTAGTTTTGATAATGCATATCGTATTTCAAATTAATTATTATTATTAGGATTCAAAAATACGGAATTTATTAATATCATAGAGTACAATATTCAACATGTAAGAATTATTTACATACAAAATGAAAAATATATTTTGAAATATGACATTTACAAAATATAAACTAAATATTTAAATGTACATATACCAGAATTTAGGTAACAAAGAAGTATGGTTAAATTTATGTAGTAAAATACACAAAATAATTCATAAAAAGAGATAATATAATTAATAGTTAATTTTCTAAAATTAAATAAATAATTAATAGTACAACACACTATCTACTCGACGGTGCTACTCCGTCAGTTTAGTAATTCTTTTAGTCAATAAAAATTAAAAATAAAACATAACATAAAAACAGGTAAATCTAATTGTAAAGTAATTAACTGTAAAATAATTTACCATTTCTAAGATCAGTCAAAGGGGTAACTGACGGTTCGAATGAATTCCTCAAAGTATTTTGAATTCCATTTAGCACCAAATTTTGTGAGCAGGGAGAACGATTTTCTGCTACAATAAATAAATAACCAAAGCATATGAACAATAATAATAATAAAAAAAAGGTAATGTAGAATGACATTACTTAATTTATATGTGAGTGATATGAAAATAGTAGCTACGCCGGAAATAATATTACATTAATTCATTTATCCAGACTTTCATGAAAGAATATAATTTTGGAATAAAACACTACCTAATTTTTAATTACATAAATAACTATATAACTATTTATAAATAATAAAAAGTTATTTGCCAATCTTTAATACAAAATTACCCTCTTCAATATATTTAATTTAAATTATTTATATATTTAACAATCTACAGCAAATCAAATATTGGAAATTATAATAAAGAGCGTATATTTTATGAAATATAGAAAATAATTTAATTGCTGTGAAATTGAAACAAAATAATTTTTTTAAGGTAATATATTTACAATTGTATTTAATTTAGGCCCAGAAATGTAGCCACCAGAATGTCCAATGCACTATTACTTGGGCCATTTCTTTAATTTTTTTGTAATGTTAATTAATGGCCCATTTGCAGATGAGGCCTTCAGGCCTTTTTCTTTTATTTTGTTTACTTAAAAAAAACAAAAAGGAAGGGTGAATGAAGACGGCAAGCCAGTCCCTCAAACCCTAATTTCTCACGCACATCTCCAGTTTCTGAAACAAAGTCTGTGCGGCCAGACTTGTCACCGTTCGGATCCTTTCTGTTTCGAAACAAAAGACTGCGGATGAAATTTTCTTCCTTCAATATATTTCTCATTCGGAATCGGACCCTCATACCGATCCATTAGGTTTGACCCAGTAAGTTTTCCCAATTTTTTTTTTTTTTTAATTTGGGGGTTTCAACCCTAATTTCTAACATCGGGTTTCTTTTTCAGAGCAAAGTCTTTTATAAAAGACTTTTCAACTTTCAGATTCTTCCGATTGGAATTCAAAAATCGGAGGATTTCTAAGATCTGCAGTCATTTCATGGTTGTATGAATCGGGTTTCGAGTATTCGACCTTACAAAAAGATAAGTACTGTATTCTACGGATATTCAGTTTTCAATTTGTTTTGGGTAGATGACTGCCTTACTCCGATATGCGCTATTGGGTTCGGGATTGGTATTTAACCTAAGTGTACAGAAATACGCTGAAGGTTCATTTCGTATGTTTTTAAATACGCGAACAGAAATAGATGAAGTATGCTTTCATCGGACATATTTTTGAACAAAAAATAAGAAACTGGCATAGGTATAATTTTTGTTATACTGTGATGTAGTTTGTTTTTGGTCATGACGTCTCACCATTCATATTGTTTATAATGCAGAACATCGGTCTTGGAAGGATTTGTAATTTAGGTATTCAAATGATGGGTATTGAATGGTGTTATGCAATACCTGGTGTTGAAAAAGCTAAGTGTTCTATTCTAAGATTGTACATATTGTTTTTGCTGTCATTACTGGATTCCTACTCTTGCTTGCTTTGTTGGGTTCGAGATTGGTCCATAACCTTAGTGTTGAGAAATAGACTTAAGGTTGAATTCGTAGTTTTACAACTACGCAAACAGAAATAGATGGAGTATTATTTCGTCGGACATTTTTTAGAAGAAAATGAAGAAAATGGTTTTCCTCTTATTTTGATAAAGTAGCATCACTAAATTCCATAAATTCATGACTATTAACCACTCAGATTGTTTCAGTTGCTTAAAAAAAAAAACGTAATTTCTAAGTTAGGCATTCAAATGCTGGGTATGGCAAAGTAAGAACACAATTAAATCTATTTTGTATGTTCTTTAACTTGTTATGATTATTGTGTATTTACCATAACATATTTGTATGAACTCATGGTTGGGCTGGATTTGTGCAAATGTAATAACTGTATGCATAATTGAGCAATATTTGGGTCAGGGCATTTTTGTTTTTTCTGTTCAAAATTAGAAATATAATTTATGTAGAAAAATTTGTTTAAGTATGATGTTCGCAGATAACTGAGTATATACAAAGCTATTTTTTGCGTGAATGAATTTCTGCAAAGTTTGATGGATTATTGTTTTTGGACAAACTATGTAATACATATGTATTTTCTAGTGTGTTGGAGCTGTTATGAAATAAATTTACTCTCTTCTGATTTCCTACAGTTTTTGAAACAGTATTACAGTAGACACAGTATATGGCACCAGCTGAAGTATTGAAAGGCAGCAGCTAAAATTATATTCAGGTACTTTATGTTTTTAGTTTAGAGTTGTTTAATTATTAAAATTAAGTTTCTAAGAAGGTACAGAACTGAAGTACTCTTCAGATTTGATAATAAATGATTTTATGAACAAATGTACAGATATATCTCTACTGTAAACCTTAAGTAAGTGTTTTAATATACTAATCTGAAGCTTGCAAATGTTGGAGAACTTTAATTTGAACAAAAATGATGAGCATTAATCTGCTAAGAGAGTTTTCAGAAGTACAGATATTAGAGATAACTATTCACTTTTCGTGCATGTATAAACTCTTAATATTCAACTACTTTAAAATTTCTGACATGGAAAAATTCACAACACAAAGTCTATCTGATCTGTATATTCTTCACAAAAGTTAAGCAATCTGAACACTAACCTTCATCAACGTTTAAATCTATTTTACGTTTGTTGTTTATGACCGTAGAGCGTGTTAGCTTTCTCATCACTGTAGGTAGAGTGTGATATCCTTCTTTGGGAGTGTTGCCAAGAAATTAGACAGTGTGAAGTATGGATTCAGAAGAACAAAGCCCTTCTTATAGTGTTTGAATTGTGTGAATATGACTTTTTATAATTATCACCTAAGATAGAGTAACACAGTAATACAGTATAGAGTAATTGAGTAATAGAGTAATATAATAATATTAGCTTTGTAGAAAGAGTAAAGAAGCAGTTCAATTTTAACTTTTATTGGTTTTGTCAGTTTTCTGACATGCTGTTTAGTTGACCATAATATCTTTGTTCATCTTTCCCAAAAAAAAGGTCAAACTACTGCATACACGAAATGAGTGATAAGTTTTCCAAAATATTTTACTAAAGGAATGATAAGTATACAAAAATATTACACTTAAAGATATTACTGCTTATTAAGATACTTTGTTTGCCATTCTGATACAGTTTGTTTGCCAGAAACTAAAGTTCAGTTCATTGTCATGGTTTAATTTCATACAGATTCCTCTACTACTGAATGTTTGGAAGTTTTAATGTATCAAACGGAAGCTGTGAAGAAGCCTGCAAAAGATAAGTAGCACTTTCTCTAGTGTGATTTTAAAATACCCTTTAATTAATTTTTTACCTTCTATAATACTCAATTTATAGAATTATTTAGGCTTTTATAATGAATACTGTGGATTTGTTTGATTGTTATTTCATGAGTATGTGTCCGCTGACTCTTTTTTGCGTCTTAATCAGATACTTTGATATATTATAGATATTGGTTAGAAACTGATCTAATGGAGTATTGGATATTGTTTCTTTGATTTCTATTTACAATGACTATACTTCGGAGGCACATAATAACTAAATTAATTTATTACTTCTGTTAGAGTTTTAGTAGTTAAAACAGAAGCTACAAATAAATAAATGAATCTGTTTTTTGTGTAATTCTGATAAAGAATGTAAGAACCAAATATGGGAAATTAATATAAAAATCTGAATAAAAAAAACACACATTAAATTTAAAAAACTTACAATTATGATTACTGTAACAACATACTGAGTACCGAAACCTTCAAAATATTAAACAGATTCAAAAGTCATAATCAGTAATCACTTATAGTCCTGAAGAAACATAAACATACTTAAATTTTAGAATCCAAAACACCTTCTACAGGATAAAAAACAACGTGGAGTTAACCTGAAAGTTCATTCAAAATGTCGTGTTTCACTTCTGACTTACAGTTTCTTCACTTCTCCTGCTTAATGAAAACTTTCTTTCTGTCACTTGCATTTGTGGAGAACTCATCAAACAGCTTACGCTTCACAGATTTTTCTTCAAGTTTGTCTTTTCCTTTATCCACTTTAGAGACACTCTTAAATGGTGTGGATACCTCACCTTCTGAACCAACAACCTGGAGAAAAAAAATTCATCTAATTAGCGAAATGAAAGTGATAAATTATTGAAACAAAGTTAATTTCAAAATTACCTCACAACAGTCCAGTACATCGCCTTAATTCTTGCCCACTACATGGGATCCCTAGTTTTATAACACAAAGTAATGAAAATATGTCAGTAAAACTTGTAAACAAAAAACGTAAATATATAGAGATTGATAATAAGTACCTGACTTCCTGCCAAATTAGTAAACGTGTTAGAGATAACACTATTCTCCTTACTGATCTTCTTAACACTGTAAGCTCCATAGAAATTACTAATCTGCTCAGGTGCCACTTGAATCTTCAAATATACCTCCTGGTCTAGGAGGTTGTCCATGTCCTCCGGATATAAGTCACCGTCACCCAACTAAAAAAAACAGAAACAACAAATTGTTTATATAAGATGAATTCAAATTTTTATTTCTGTAATAGGAAAAATTAATATGCTGATAATTAAATTGAGAACCTCCAAGTTATTTTCTAGCAGGTCCAAAGCAGTCTTCCCAATTAATTCAGTGCAGTGCTGATCCCATAGTAAAACAGATGCATTGTCCGTGTCATCTTGAATAAGAACTTGCATTTTATACCTTTGGAAGAATATATATATATAATTATATTAAAGATGAAGATTTTTGGGTTTATGAAAAGAAACAAAGTTAAATTTCATGAATTACATCAAACCTTGGCATCCCAGTTGAATCAAAGAGGTCACAATTCACACAATAAAATTTGTGTTCAGCTTTACTAATCTTACGATAGCACTTGGGGCAGGATAGATACCACCACTGTCCATTAGTTTCAATTGCCATTATTCGGGCAAACACCCAGAAACTACCAACCTAGTAAAAAATGTAGAAAAACAATAATTACTTACGATTTACAACAGCATATAAATAAAATACCATTTCAGATTTAAAAAGAATCAACAGATACCTCTCCTAAGGTTCGGATCTGTTCAATTGTGCGTACACTACCTGCTCCATTTACTAAATCATCATGTTCTATAGTGAGAGTAGGAAACGACGTGTTTACTGCAGGCTGTCCATTACTTTGCACTGAAAACCTGCATACAAAATTTCTCATTATAACTTAAGATAAAATCTTTAAATACTAAATACAAAAAAAAAAAAAATTAATAATAGTTTTAACCTTGACTTAAATTCGGAAATTTCAGCCTGATCACCATCCAGTATTAACTTGGTTGCATAGTAGGTAGTAGAAATAGATACTCTATCTGTTAAGGAGATATAAGGAAGAAATTAATTTGAGTTTGATGTGCTGTCATAGCACTCTGTTTCAAAATTTAATAGAATATTTTTCTATTACGAATACTCTACCTCTATAAATTTTCCCCCTACAGAACTGCAAAACCATTATTGGAGCCTCACCACCAATTCTTACACGCTCCATCATCTGATCCACATACTCCCCCCAAAGTGTACAGTACAATCTGTTCTGTCTGCAGAAGAATTATTAATTAGTCAGCTGCATATTACATCAAAAGTACAGAAGTATTCAAGTTAAGTCTGAATAATAAATATTATTTAAGAATATATTAGAAATAATAACTGATGATCCTCCAAAACTACTTCCATCCATGTTGTTGTTTCTTGCTCACTGCGAACACGGTTCTGACGGGGACCAACATTACAGACCCTACCAATGACATCTGTCAATGAAATATAAGTTAAATGAATACAAAGTGTGAAACTGCATAGAATTAATATTACATAAAAAGGTTAGATTGCGGTGGTAATACCAAACATCTCATTTTCTTTCATTTCATCCACATTGCAAATTTCCGGGAATGGTTTGAAATTAAACAGCTGCAAAGGAAATGCTGCTTCATAAATTTCACTGATTTTTGTATCATGAATCATTATTAGCATGTAACGGTGGTTAGTTGTCTTGTAACGCATTTTGTTGTTTGTTACAACAAAGTTTTTGATTGCAAAAATGCTGCCTTCTGTGAGGGTAACATTGTATCTCCGCATTAAATCTGTTCGAATGGTAGCATGAATTCTTTCACCCTACATGCAAAACAATTTTAGATCAGTGGACACAAAATTATAATAGAGATGAATAAATTACTGAATCTAGAACAGCTTCTATTCAGTACCTCATAGTCATGAAATATACAGTTGGTGCTCTGAATTCTCATAGGATTTCCATAAACAGGGAGCTGGTAGGATCGAATCAGTCGAAGCTTCACAGCCCACTTCGTACTGGAAGGACCAACATCTTTCAGGAGAGAAAACAATGGAGCCATTACACACCAATATTATATGAGGAAGAAATCAGATGAATAATAGGTATGTGACCCAATCTGAAAGTTAGTATATATAGAAGCATGTTGGAATTTGTAAAGTCAGTAATCCTTGTTTCAAAATATTTGCATGTTGAAAAGAGCCAATCACTGATTTTGAGTTCTTGGAAGAACACACTGAAAATCTTTCTGCAATATATTTTTTCTGATAACTTAAAAGTGTGCATAATCTATTTTTCTCTGCAATTGTGATCTGGTGGGTATGATTAATGTTATTTTGTTGGTTTCTGCTGGGAACTGTGTCGAAGCACACATACTGCTTATTTCAACAGAATATATATTACTTGAACTTAAGTAAGGTTGCAACAATATTTGTTTCACATGAAAATTTGTAACTGTGATGCTGATAACTTGAACATGTATATAATCTGTCTTTTTCTGAAAATGTGCCCAATCGGTATGATTAAGATTATTTTGTTGGTTTCTGCTGGAAATGGTATCTTTCTGCAATATATTTTTTCTGATAACTTAAAAGTGTGCATAATCTGTTTTTCTCTGCAATTGTGATCTGGTGGGTATGATTAATGTTAATTTGTTGGTTTCTGCTGGGAACTGTGTCGAAACACACATACTGCTTATTTCTACAGAATATATATTACTTGAACTTAAGTAAGGTTGCAACAATATTTGTTTGAGATGAAAATTTGTAACTGTGATGCTGATAACTTGAACATGTATATAATCTGTCTTTTTCTGAAAATGTGCCCAATCGGTATGATTAAGATTATTTTGTTGGTTTCTGCTGGAAATGGTATCGAAAAACACATAATGCGTCTAAATTCTACACAATATTTATTAATTGACTTTTAAGTAAGGTTGCAACAGTATTTGTTTTTGCTGGAAATTTTTAACTGTGAAGAACTTTTTAGATGTAAGTTTCATTCAATAATTAAAATAGATTGTTTTTTTTAAAACTGATTTTCTGTTACTTATTAAGTCATTTCTTTAATAATTGAATCTGAACAGTCCAAATCTTGTTTGAATTTTTTTAGTAGCGGAGGTCACACATACCAATATTTTTTCTGCAGAAAGTTACCTTTTATGTGATCATTACTTTATTTCTGATTGTTCTTACTGCAGGAAAACAGTTTCTAGGAACCAAAAGATATTACTTCCTTTTAGATAATGATGGTTTTTTGGGTTTCTGCATAAGATATAATAACTGAGTTTAATCTGCAAAATTGACCATTAATTTAAATGACTAATGCTGTTTTTATTTCTTTCTTTTTAATGGTTTTTGCAGGAACTATTGGAAGACTGATATCATTCAATGTATTTTTTGAAGTCCTATTATTGAAGTTTTTTCGAACTTGGAGTACTCCTAAGAATATATTGAAATTCTTAATATATTTGCATGTTTATAATGCCCATCTGTGCTGAATTTGCAATTCTCCAGCATGCAATTTAAAGTAGTAGCCGAGGTAGAAAGGAAGGTTTCAAACTCCAATTGCTGTTGACTTTATTTATCACTCTCTCTCTCTCTCTCTCTATCTCTCTTGGTTTTATTTTTTTCTTAAAAGGATATGAATTGAATAGTTCTTCTGTTTATTTTATAAATGTTATTTTTATAGAAGAGGTTATTAAATTAATTTTTTTTGGGCCTTTGGAGAATTATTAATATACCTACTAATCATGTTTTCAGAGGGGTACTGAGATTTCAAATTTTAAGAAAAATACATATACATGCAAACAAAAAGAAAAGTACAAAATAGATTCATCATGACATGGGAAAGCAGATTGCTAGATTTGACAGATTCAGAAAATCCGTTTAATCATTTTATTCTTTAAATATTTAAATTCAAGTAATGACATCATATATTTTTTTTCCTTACAGAATTAAGAAAGAAAATCATTAATTTCAGCAAGAATTGTTGTAGATTGTTGTAGAAGCCACACTACTCTTCAGCAGGACAGTTTTGGCGGGAAAATGGCATTCCTGTAATTTGGCCAAACTGTCCTGTTTTTATATAGATATAGATTATTATTATTATTATTATTATTATTATTATTATTATTATTATTATGTTGGGGTATTTATTATTATTATTATTATTATTATTATTATTATTATTATTATTATTATATAGCTTATTATTTTATATCAATTATATATATATTAATTAAAATATAGTTTGCTATATTAAATTGCATTTTTATTTTTTTAAGTTCGCTTTATTAAATAATAAATTGTATGATCAAATCTTTTATTGTTCCCAAACTAAATATAAATATTTTAACTTACTAAATACTATTGAGGTTAAACAAAAAATTATAATATTATGTAAATTAATAGTATTATATTTAAATTTTTATAAAAAATATTTTTAATTTTTTAGATTAAATCCATATAAGAATTAATATACTATTTACTCAAATCCAACACATATATCAAAATTTTGAAAATAATAATTCAATTCATAAAAAATATATTTCATCCATAAAAACTATATTCCATGCTTTAAATGTAATATTTATTTTAATTTATACAATATTGATGTCAATTTAATGATCATAAAAATAATATTATTTTGATATGTCATATCTTTAAAACAAATTTAAAATGATAATTTTTTTTAAAGTTTAAATTTTAGATAACATAGAAATAGAAGAGAGAGAAAGTGAAACACATTTATAAATTAATTATGGAGACATATGTCAAGAGAGATAATTGTACTGACACATGTCAAAGAGATGAGAAAAAAGCTTACTACTCTCCTTCAAAAAAAACTTATATGTATATGTATATAAGAGTATCCCTTGATTAACTAAAAAATATTATTTATTTATTTGAAAATTAGTAAAATTAGTCTCATAATTATAAATCATTTGCAATTTTAGTCCTGTTCAAATTTAAATTCATAATTATGTCCTATAGCAATTTTAATTGCATGAATTTAGTCCTAATTTTGTTTGAAATTGAGATTTTTTTTCAGAATTTGACATATGCGTCTCACGTGCCTTTGTTCGGGCAAAACTTTTCTGATGTAGCTTTTAAATTTGTACACAACCTACAAAAAAAATGCACACAATAAAAGAAGATGCCACATAAACAAAAATACCTTAAAATATTTTTTTTAAAAATAGTTGTCTTCTTTAGAGGAACCCGTAAGTAATAAAAAATTCTAACTCATTTACATTTGATTTCTTACGGGTTGTTCATATAAGAAGACAACCATTTTGTTTTAAATTATGTTAAAAAAAATTTGTATATGTGACATTTTCTTTTATTATGTAGCTCTTTTTTTGCAAGTTGTGTGAAAATTTTAGAGCCACATTAGAAAAGTTTTGCCGAGAAAAAGGCACATGAGATGCACATGTCAAATTTTAGAAAAAATTATAATTTCCACCAAAATTATGACTAAATTCGCAAAATTAAAATTGTTATGGAACATAATTGTAAATTTTTATTTGAACTAAACTAAAATTGCAAATGTCCTATAGTTATGGAACTAATTTTACAATTCGCAATATTTCTCAAGTAAACAAATAATAATTTTTAATTAAATAAATAATATTGTTGATCAAGTGCATAGTGCACCCAATGCAGAGGAGACTCACTTATTCTCCTTTTTATATAATATAGATTATGATTTCACATATAAAATGAACTTCTCAAATAGAATATTCCTAAAATATAGTATTTATATTTTTATCATTTGAATTCATCAATTGAATTCATCAATAATAATAAAATACATATATGTGTGTGTATAAGTCCACTGTAATTTGATTAATGGGCTTCGATCATTTTGATGGCTTGAAATATCCCTTCCCTTTAGGCTAGTGCCATAATCTACTTTAACTAATTACTACTATTTTTCACGTACATTGAATATATATTTATTTTTATAGATAAATTATAAAATTAAAATATTAATTATTCAAAATAAAAATTAACTATTTTTAAATTATGTTTAATTCTAAAAGTTACTCTAACATACACATTATCGATTAATGTGTTTCTTGACATATGCGAATTAATTGAACGACATACAAATAATAAAGATAGTTTGAATAATCTTATTAGAATTTTTTATATAATCTCATCTTTTTAAAAAAAATTAATTTAATAATTTAATACAATAAATCATCTTCATACTTATAGTAGTATATAGATTTACTTATAGGATAAATTTTAGATTAACTAAATTAAGTTAATTAATTAGTCATATTTTAAATGTTAAAAATATCTAATAATATTAATATTAAAAAAATAGATAACTACTTTTTTCTAATTTACTTACAATTCAAACTCAAAATTAATTTCTTAATCAAATATCTTATTTTTACCTATGTCAAATTAAAGATCTTTAAAAAATATTAAATTTGATATAAAAATAAATTAAAAACGAAAAAGATATCTGTAGTTTTAAAAATATGATAACCGATAATATTACTTACTTATCTACAATATTATATATATTTATAATAAACTAATTGTTTCTATATATATGTTATTATCATTTTTTCCACCCACTTTTCCTTCCATAAATGGAAAAATGGATTTTTAGAAAATATTGTTATATTACTAACAAATTAGCATTTACTTTAATTTTTTATATTTTTATTTGTTAATATTGGTAATGTTACTAATTTTATCAAAATTAATAAAAATTTTCATATATCATCATAATTACTTGATTTTAACAAATCAATTATGAATTTATGGCAAATTCGATGCTATATATAATAATAAAAAATATTCACATTGATATACCAAATTTTATTCAATTTTCTTGATTTCAAAAGAAAATACTATATATTTGGTAATTTGATGATTGTATTTTATAAATAAAATTAATTAATTTTCACTTATGATTTTATATATAATATTTATATCCTTATTATAATCATGGTACATATATAAAATATTGAACATAATTATATATATATTTTAAATATTAATTTTATGCATTTCTAAAATTTAAAAATATTATATTATAATAATATGTCCGTGCACCGCACGGGAGAACATACTAATTTAACTTAAAAGTATTACTTAGTTACTTGAAAAATATTAGTATTGATTTGTTATCTTAAAAAAATAGTAATATTTTTTTAAGTAAATAAATAATATTTTTTTACTAAATAAGTAATATTGTAGATGAGATACATGATGGACATAAGACTTACTCCAATATGCATATCAAAACATAAATATTAAATCACAAAATAGGAATATAAGGGTTTCCACATCCATCATCATCATCATTATTATTATTTATTTATTGTTGTTGTTGTTATTATTATTTGTTTTCGAGTGGGTAGAATTATAAATGCGAATAAATCTCTCCATCCCCCCATTACAGTTCACTTTTTCTTTTCTTTTTTTTTTTTTTTTTGTTCTTTCAAAATATTTTTATTTAAGTGTAGACTTGAAAAAGAAAAATTTAAAGAAAAGAACAAAAGACGTTATCCATGTTGGTCAATAATTTCAACAAGCTGTCCCGAATCGGTATTTACAAATGAAGTTACTTAGCATTTTTAACAAGTGTCATGATTTATTGTAACAAAGTTGAATTGAAATTATATGAGATATACCTGTTATTCCAATTTAATATTATAGGGCTCCTAATCAAGTCTTATTCCTACCTACTTTCATACATTAATATATAAAATATTTTAGTTTCATATGATCTTATCTTATCTTGAATGACGACAATAAAAGTTTGTAAATAAAAAAAAAAAAGAGAGAGAAATTATTGATTTGATTGGCCATTTTGATGTTACTAATATTATTATTTGGATAGCTCAAAATTATTAGAATAATTTTGGGGTACAGATAGTGTTAGGGTATAAATGAGTCGAGTCGAGGCAAACGTATCATTTTTCAAGATTGTTTGAAATGTTATTGAGCTTCTAATATTTTGTTTGAGATTGGTTTGATTATTAATCGAATTGAACTTAAACGAGTTTTAATAGAGCCGAAAACGAGTCGAGCTTAAGCTGTTTGATATTTTACACTTGCTTTAATGAATTTTTCTTAACGAACTCGGGCTCGAGTCGAACTATAGATTTTATCAAACATAAAAATATGTTTAAAATTATTTGATATTATTATCAAATCAAGTTCAACTAAAATTTTAATGAACAAGGTCAGATTAATTATTCAATAATTTAGTTTGATTTTTAAGGCTAGTTAGCATTTGGAGGTTCAATAGAAATACTGTTAAGGTTAAGTTGCAACACTCAAATATGACTAAAGAATATTATTGAGACACCTAAACAAGTCAATTTTGAGTTAAATACATTTAATTTTCCAAGCCCTTTTGACACTAAAATATTTTAGAATGAGTATGTTGGTACATTCGATTTACAATATTATCAATTTAATTGAAAATATTGTTTATTTACTTAAAAATTATTATTTATTTTTAAATAATAAATTAATAATAATATTTTTTAAATAAATAAATAATATATTTTAATTAAATAAATCATAGTATAAATTAAATTGCACCATAAACTTTTACACAAATTTGGGTATGAATATATTTATTGCATCCCAGAAGATATTTAATAAGTTTTCAAATATCAAAAGGGGTCTCATATTAGAAAATATACAATTATTTAATGAAAATCTTCAGCCTTATCCAGAATGGAAGTTACAGACTTTATCATGTTTGACCTCAATTAAACGAAACGGTCCGACTTATTTGGTTGATTTAATATATTAAGACCAGGTGTTATGTGTCATAATTGTATGAAGTTAGATTTGAATGATTGAGTTGAAACGTGGATCTGATTATAAATAAATAAAAGTTCTAGAACTTATGAACAAGGTTACACATTGGATGAAATACCAATGCACAAAATATCTAATTGGACAAAATACAATGCAAGTAATAGACAACAGCTGCACCCGGCGTGTGCCACGTGTTTTTATTCCATTAGATCATTTTTTTATTATAAAAAAGTTATATTTTAAAAATATATTTTATTTTAATTTGATAAATGTACGATTTTCAATTTCGTAAAATCATAAAATTTATTTTTGAAACATACTTTCATTTTTTTAATTAAAACATTTTGCAATATATATTTTTTTTTAGGATTAAGAAAATATTTTGAAATGGCTACTTTTTTATGAAGGAAAATAAATAAATAAATGATGGAGACACCACTTATAATAAGTGGATCACTGCTATGTACAAATTTTCAAAGGGTTTTGCATCAGAAGAATTTATTCTTACCTAACAATTTTATCTACAGAAAAAATATAGCAACATAAATTAGGCCAAAACGCAATCAAATTAGATGATATATATATATATATGTGTGTGTGTGTGTGTGTGTGTGTGTGTGTGTGTTGCGACGTGCACGCATCAAACACCATTATCCAACTTATTGTACATATGTAGATTATTATTATATTTGGAAAAATAGTGTAATTTTAATTATTCAAGCTGATCTTATTCTCTCTATTCATGTTTTATTGAATGTTTGATCATCTTTTTAGCATAATGAGACATAACCAAATCCTAAATTAAAATAAGAGGTTCGTTATTTGATTTTGAACGAAAAGTATAATTATTAAAGAAATTTGAGAGATTCAAGACTTCTTAAGAGGATCATACATCTTATAAACTATTAAGTTTATGCATTCAATTACTTTTAGAAATATATTGAATTTAAACTGCAACTCAAATATTATTGAAATCGAACCCCTTCAATCTATTTCTTCTAAATGTCTCCTTGAGTTTTGGGCTTTGTTTCTAGTTTAATTAGGTTCATAAATAACATAATTCTTGATTTTAATTGTTTAAATAAAAGTAACCAGTGCGTCTCTTCGGTCATGAGGCTCAACTAAATTAAATTAATTTATTTCTTTGTTTTTTTTTTTTTCTTGTTAAAAAGTAACCCTGTTAGCTTTAGGAGTCGTGGTACGTAAATTGTTGAATTATTGAATTAAAAATCACGAGTTTTCTACACTACATTCGGTGTATGTTTATTAGTTATGAATTTTTTTTAATTCAACTTTATTTTTTAGCTTATAATATATACGTATTTATGTGACCATTAAAGAGGATCAATAATTTGTTTTCATCATTCAGTGAAGAAGTGTGCAGAATTAATTGATTTAATTATGAGCTTTGAGAAAATCAAAATGGAAAATTGGACAAATTATGAGGCTTTAGACACCTAAACGTTAATGCATAACTCCACTATGAGAGGACTTAATTACCATATGGGCCCAAAAGGAAAAAGGGCCCAATACTGAAGTGGGCCAGAGAACTGCACTCCTTTACACTTCTGGCACAGAATCCAAATAATGGAGTAAAAAGTAAAGAACACGAGACTTTCTTCTTTCTCCTTTTTTTCATTTTTTTAATAAAATTCTTTTATACTGTCAAATCACTTTATTTGAAGGCACGCGTCTTGCCTATAAATCCTAATCTTGTCGTGCTTCTTTTATTTTGTACTAGGTGAACACTGCGATCAAGCGTAATGTATTTTATTATATTAATAATATATAATAAAATTATATTATTATTATTATTATAAAATTTACATAATAATTCTCTATAACAATTATATTTATATAAATAATATGTGATTTGATTTTTTTATTATATTATATTATATCGTTATTCTTGTAAAAGTTATCTTATTAAATAATAAAATTCACGACTTTTCAAAATAAATTTTAGAGTATTTTCAACTTAATACAAAATTTTTAATTCACTAAATATATTCAGATAGAATAATAAATGATAATATTATATAAATTAATAGTATAATTTTCTTTTTATTAAACATAATTGTATGTTTAGATTAAAATTATATATTATTTATTCAAATCAAACACGTATATGAAAATATAAATAAATAATTTAATCCATAAAAAATATATTTTATTCATAAGAAAGTATATATCATATTTTAAATTATTTTAAAATATGTAATATTGATCTCAAATTAAAAAATACAAAAAAAAAATAATTAATTTAATATAAAATATGTTTCAAATAAATTTAAAATAAAATATTATTTGAATTAAAAAAGAAAATAGAAGAGAGACAGAAAATTTACATGTCAATGAATGATAAATACACGTATAAAAAAGGAAAAGAAATTTTTAAACTTTTCTTTTATATAAAGAAGAAGAAGAAATATTACATTAACTTATAGGGATTGTTTTTTTTTTGGGTTGAGCCCATTTGAATGGGAGATTGGTTCAATCCAATTATATGTTTGTTTTGGATTGCGGATGGGGAATCAGTCATGCTCCTCCATTCGAATCTTATTAGTTATGACGGATGTAACATTTCATTATTTTACATTTTTTTTGTACTGATGTGACTTCTACGGTTCTCGTCATACCCTACTCTATTTCAATACAAATATATTTTTTTATTATTCATTTGGATATAAACTTTTTTAATGTACCTATCTGAATATAGCACGAACATCTACCTCCTAAAACAAACAACCCCTTAGATATGATAGTGTTAAACTACAACTATACACTCTTTTTTTTTTTTCTTTTTTTTCTTTTTGGTTAAATAATTGTAGAAATAATCAAAACATCTTATTATTTCGTTTAAAAAACGAGAAATCCAAGAAATAAGCTTTGAACTTGTAATTCAACCATGAATTAACTTTTTATCATGCTCTTCAATAACTTTACAATTTTGATGTTCTTTCATTTGTTTTACATTTTCTTTTTCGTTTTTTAAACCCTTAAAAACTTATATTTTCTTTGATTCGATCAACAGCTGGTATTCAATATAACAGTAATTCATTAGATACAATCTATTTATATTACTTTAATTATTGTTGAGATTTATATAAAATGAAAATTCTAAATTATTCATTCCCCCCAACAAAAAAACAAGAAAAGAATTTGTATGATTAAATATAAAATTTAGTTACACAAATAAAAAAAAATTCTTTTTTTAAAAAGAGGAAGTAGTATTTATGCAAATCCTCCTCAGCAATTTGTATAATGCGTCTTTCACTAGCTAGAGCTATTTGGATCCTTATTATTTGAAAATTGAGATAATTATTTTTAAGAATTTTGAATAATAACAAGAGATTATGCTTATGATATACAATTGAAGAGTGCACTTTTAGAGCAAATATCAAATAATCTGAGTCAAAGTGGAGGTTTATTTTACTATTATATTATATTTATGTTTAATTGTAAATATTAGTTTATAGTTTTGGATGACAGTAGAATGATTGATGTTTACTGGGAGTTGTTGGATGATTATTGCATGAGTAACAAATTATATTTATGTTGTTTTATAACTAATGTATCTCTCTCTCTCTCTCTCTCTCTCTCTCTCTCTCTCTATATATATATATATATATATATAATTGGAATAAATAAGAAAGGTATAATATGTGATATGGATAAGGCTTCTGCTCTAGCATAAGCTACATGTCTACATCTTTTGCTTGAAAAACTTATTAAGCGTGGTTTGCCTTTTCAAACACATAGCAGACGTGGCTCTCAAGTACAGCTTTGTTTAGTCCTCAGATAACATGCAATTATGTTCCTATTAGACATGGCTCGTATGAAAATTACCATCTTTGTTCTCACCTTTATATGTGATATCTATGTCTGACCTTGATCCTATGTTGATAATTTCTCGATGTATGACCCAAACTCAGTTGTGCGGTTATATTTGTATGACCTAAGCTTTGCCTCAATAAGACGTGGTCCTCTTTGTACAACTTCAGCTTCATTAATGAGATCCTTATTGTACAATCTCAGTTCTACCTAAAAAAAACAAAAAAAGAATGTCTCACCCTAAGCTGTAACTTAGGTTTGCTCAAAATTGGTCGAGCTCAGCTAAATGAAGGTGATCATTCTAATTTATACTAAACATAACTCAATTACTCAAAGAGCTCAACTTTATATAAGGGAGAATATATGATTCTACAAGTCCTCACTAAAATTTTTGTGGGGTTTCAAAGGCGGTTTGAGATCCGAAAATGATCAATTGTCCTTCAATTATTAAATAAGTATAAATATGCACCCTCTTCATATTTTAAGCAAATTCATTATTTAGTTTATTGTTTCATTCATTCATCAGCTCAAATTCTTTTTTTTTTTTTCAAGAGTGTCCTCTTTCAATTTGAATGTTTTATTTCATTATTCATATACCAACTTGAGCATTGTGATTTCCACATTAAAATTAATGACTTGATCATTGGGATTTCCACACTGAAATCGCCTTAGGCATGCATTTGTAGAAACTAGAGAACTCCACCGTGTTCAAGCAAAGGAAGATTATATTTCTTCACTATCCCACATATATAATGTGGTATTTAATGTCTTGCACTTTTTTTGATTGATAATTTGTTGCACCAAACCTCATCCCGAGCTTCACAATTTGTATAATTTAATATATATATATATATATATAGTGTACGAAGTTATACATACATATATTGATAGCATGAGTTTATCGATGCCATAGGGCACGGGTGTTGGGCACTTGAATCTCTTGTCTTACTATGTTCGCTTTCCTTTTATTAGTATTTTTAGATAAGTGGGTCACCGATCATAGACTTGTCATAACTTGGGTGGTAGGAGTATTTACGCTTCATTCTTCTTTGTTAAGGTATGAGTTTGATAATTGAGATTACGACTATAAACTTGGACACAATTTATTCATGAGACTTAGTAATTAGAGCCATATTCGAGTTATCCTTCCATTGCCTCCATCAATTGGTATGATCCTACTATTTATGCCTATTATGCATATGGAATCATGAGTGGATATGATGGAGAAGGGTTTAGAGGCTTTTTACATAGGCCCCATCAGTCGACGGCTTGCCTGCATTACACTATTAGTCTTAGGGTTCGTAGGGTCAACCCCATGCCTTTAATGCAACCATAACCACGACCTTGACGCTCCCCAACCCTTGACAGGGAACCCTTTTCCACGCTTGGATTTTCCCTCCTTTCGGGACGATGACCCTGCCACTTGGATATTTCAGGTGGAATATTTTTTTAGAGTGCACACGACTTTGGATAACCCACATGTGGAATTGTCCTTAACGCATGCAAGGCCCTACACTACACTGGATGCAATGGGTGGCTACCCATTTTTTAACACTGACTTGGTCGAGGTTGATGTTTGAGTTACTTTATCGTTAAATGATGACCCCAGGGCCAATCCAATTGAGCCTATCATTGCCACCTGACAGATGGATTTCATTGATGCCTGTATAGACACGTTCATATCTTGTGTGTCACACATTTTGAGTTAGGATGATTCTTACAATTTGGGGTTGTTTCTGAATAAGCTATGTGATGATATTCAAATTCGTATACCCTTTTAAAGGATGCTTCGAACATTTTCCACCATGTATGTATCTTGCACATGAAATACAACAGGAATTACAAGCAACCTTGTAGCCACAATCATCATATTTTCAACCGTGTTCAAAGGGACAATGGTATGAGTTTTTGGATCATGTTCCTAAATATTTCTCTGCAACTACCTGTAGCTCATCTTTAGCATTGGTTCCAACTTCTACCACTTCAAAATGCATGGGCAGGAAGCCTGATGGGGCCGATTTAGGTTCAAGTGCCCCAACAGCTTTTGTGGATTCTTCAGTAGAATCACGCTATCACAGTATTAAGGAGCTTTCTTATATTGAGTATTTGGATTTGTGCGCTGAGGGTTTATGCTTTTCTTGTCATGAGTCATACACTCGACTTTATAATTTCCAATAAAAATCATTGTGCGTCTTACTCATCATGGGCCTGAAGACTAACGAGCAAGAGACTGAGTTACCACCAGAGGGGACTTTGGATGAGGACAAAAATTCCCTAGATTTTCAATTGCAAGGATTGAACTCTCACGACTCATTGCTGGAAGTTTCGATTGACCACACACCATAATATTGTAGGAAAAGGTGGTGGGTAGTGTTGTACAAGTGATAATTGACAGTGGCGATAGTCATTTTTTTATAACATAGAGAATCGTACCAAAGTTATTTCTTTTTGTGTAGATGAAGTTTTGGGTACCCATTAAGTTAGGAAACAAAAATCACACATCACCCACAACATGTATATGATGTTCCAATCCTATTGGAGGATACATAGTTCTCCATGACTTGTTATGTATTTTCCTTAGGCAACATTGATATTATTTTTTGAATTTCATGGTTAGTTCTTTTGAGTGATGTATGAACTAAGTGGGCCTGATTGTCTGGGGATTTCTAGTAGATGGGGTGATGGTCCATTTGGGTGGGGATCCAACTTTAAAGCATAGGGAGATTTTAGTGATGAGCTTTGCAAAGCTTACGAATGTTAAAAAGTGTTGGCTAATTTGGGCATCACTAGATGTTTATGTTACGACGAGGGCAATTTGCAAGTCTCTGAGACACCTATTGAGTTCCAACACTAGTTCAAGGAGTTCCATTAGGTGTCCCAGACCATGTCGGGCATTCCCCCTCCCCCTCTTGCGATTATGACATTATGTTGGAGCTTAGTTTTGGTCTTATATCAGTGTGTCCCCATCATTATAGTCCCATTCAAAATGATAAAATTGAGTATCTTGTGCCGATATGCTAGCAACAGGTATTATATAACTAAGTTTCAGTCCTTACTCTAGCCCAGTGCTATTAGTGAATAAGAAAATGTTAGTTGGATGTTTTATGTTGTTTATAAGGAGTTGAACAAGCATATTATTCCCTAAAAGTACGTTGTTCCCATCCTACAAGAACCATTAGATGAATTGCACAGGGTATCTTTGTTTACTATATTGGACTGGTAAGCGGGTTATCATCATATTCATATTTTGGAGGAAGATATTTCAAAAATAAGATATCGTACTTATTCGTGTTGTTATGAATACATGGTGATGATTTTCGATTTGATGAACGCCCCAGATACTTTTTAAACTACAAGGAACGATTTATTTCAGAAACTCCAGCTTAAGTTTGTCCTAGCTACTTTTTTTTTATGATATTCTGATCTATAGTGCGACTTGGAATAATTATGTGAGCTATTTGTGTCAGGTGTTATCTTGTTTACTGTCTTCAGTCTAATTTTTTAACCAAAGAATTCTTTGGTGCAACGTTCAATTGACTACTTTGGCCTTGTTGTGCTAACAAATGGTGTAAAAAGGATTTAGGGTAAGGTCTTTGTAATCTTACAATGGTCTGTTCCTAAATCGATGAAAGCAGTTAGGGGCTTTCTTGGACAAACTGAGTATTATTTCTACTATACAAAAGATTTATGGAAAAATAGTGCAACATCTTTCCCAACTTCTACATAAAAATGAGGTGAGTAGTTTTTCGGGGGAGCCTGGAGGCACTATCACATTTCTGAGCTAGCAGTCGGCTACTAACTACGACATCATTGTTTGATATGTTTAAATTAGCAGTTTCGTTTGTTGAGGAGTATGATACTTCTGGGCACAAGCTCAATGCGATTTTGATCCAAGGGAACCATCCTCTTGTTATTTCAACATAGCCTTGTCTCTTCATCAAGCAACGAAATCCACTTACAAGAAAAAGGTTATGGCATTGGTCATGGAGGTACAACACTAACATTAATATTTATTGGGTAGGTGATGTGTAGCGTGAATGGACCATCGAAGCTTACCTCATTTGTTGGGACAACACATTCAAATGCCAGCTCAACAATTTAAGATGGCTATGTTGTTAGACTATAACTTTGTCAAAGCATCGAATTTGGGGGCTAATGCATTAACTCGTGGGACTGTGAATTGGAATGTCGAGCATTGTCATTGCCCCAATGGGCATATTGGTTGATGTGACAACATAAGATTCGGGACAATGCTACTTATTGGCCTACTATTCAGGATTTGAAATTGGGTCATCCGGTATCCCAACTTTATACATTGATATATGGACTTTGTTTTTCAAGGATTGCATTGTCATTCTGCCTATTTATCCGTGGGCTAAAAGCTCAATGTCAAGTTCCACTGCATCCCAATAGGCTATTACACATTTCACACGCATAGACGTTAGCCTACAAATGTGGTATGTCATATAACGCATTTTGTGGTTAAATGTTCAACATGTGAAACACACAATTATGAAACACACTCTTCAACTAGACTCCTTCAGCTATTGCATATTTCTATTTAGGTTTTGGAGGATATGAGTATGGACTTTATTACATGCTTCCTAGGTTTGCCCGTTTCAATTGCATCTTGGTGGTGGTGGTGGACATGATATCAATAGGGATGTCAATGGGGCGGAGCAGGGCGGTTAGTACAAGACCTAGGCCCGCCCCATGCACTTGCAATTCTGCCTCGCCCCGCCTCATGCTCCACTTTGGGTCACAAAACATCGATCCAAGCCCAGACTTATGCGGGGCAGGCCAGCCCCGCCCCGCCCCATCTTTTGTTTTTAAATTGTGTGAGATCAGAATCCGTGCGTTGTGTTGTGTTTAGCACTAATTCGAACTATAGTTGAAATATACGGAAGGAAAACAGTAATTACAACAATTGCGAGGAAGAATCCCTTCTTCCTCTCAAGTATCTTTATTAGAAAAAGTGTTTGTTCCCACTATTGTACAGTTTGGACTTACACGTCATTAGACTCCCTCCAATATTAGCCTACCCTATACCACTCTCTTCTAAAAACTTACTTGACCATCTAGTCCCCTAGATAGATTTGGTTGCCAACTCTCGTACGGCAGAAATCTAAACTCTCTCGAGCCCAGTAGGTTGTACTCTCCCTAACACAGTGGAAACCCATAAGTGGTTCACTGACAGTTCTCCCTTTGCTGGACCTGTACTACAATAAGCTCTCAAATAAAATATTTCTCTAAAATAAAACGTCTCTCTCTCTCTCTCTCCCTCTCTGCATATGTTAATGAATATAATGTAACAGAGATACTTTGAGTCTTGGCAAAAGAACTTATATACACCGAAGACTCATTCGATTCTCTCAAATCTTTGAGATCTTCACGCGTGATATTCTATCAACCATCTTTCTAATTTTCTACAATCCTCAATTAGTCATATCCTTCCATATCTTCACGATCTCATTTCCTTCTTTATCTCTTATTTGCTAATTTTCAATTCCTTGAATCTCTCCTTTGTTATTGGTTCTTTGATTTTGTTTGATCTTGCAAATCATTTCCTTTATTGCTAGATATTTGTGAATATTTCTTTGTATGATTAGATTTCCTTATGCATATCTTTTCTTTTGATTTAGTTTGATCTTGCAAATCCTTTCATCCAATTTCGCTGCTTCTCATCCAAAGATCTCTTATAATCTTTTCCTTGCATCTTGCATGGATTAACATATTTAAATTAGGATTTTCGATATATGCCAACACACTTAATTTATCAATCTCTCCCTTTGGCATTTGGATCGAAAATCTCATGTCCTACAAATATTTTTAAACACAGCAATTTGATCACAATTTGAACAGAACGTGAACTTAAAACTCCTAATATACAGTATTATGAGATAGAGATAAACTAATAAATATAACACAATGCAGAAACAATCAGATTATGCATATATCACAGTTAGTCAACAACCACAAGACAATATGCAGTATCTCCCCCAGACAACCAACTCCCCCTTAATTTGAATTTTTGTCATTGTTGTACTATTCACTATCTTCATTAATCAATTTCTTTGTCTTTCCCCTTTTCGTGCCATTTGACAAAGGATTGGCCAACACAGAGGCACATGAATTCAAGGGAACATCTAAAGATTTATGAATGTTAGTGAAATAAAGTTTTTGAGCAACAACGTCAGCTACCATAAAAGCCATTTTCAGTGGTGGTGTGGACGGCTCAAGAATATCAGAAGGATTGGATTCAAAATTTCATTATCCTGTTCACCTGGAGATCGAGCTGGGACCAACGCCATGTTCGTGTCGTGTTCCTGTGAAATAGAACAGAAGAGAAAATCGCAGAAAGACTAGGTCTTAGCACAAGATGAATGTGAGTGATATATTTAATCAAAACGAACAGGAACTGAAAAGCATAGATGAATTAATGTTTATGGCATAAAAATGATTCAAGCCTCTTTGTAATTGTGACAAAATAAGTGTTGTTAGATATTGTTCAAATACACTGCTCAAACACTTCCTTTTCCATGCATATTCTACCACGTGTTCACATCATGAGAGATCATGACAGAAAGGTTAATTGCCACTTGTCTCATATTACTAGTCACTACGCCCACTTACTCCTGTATCCATTTTTCCATTGTTTACCCATCAGTTTGTAGAGAGAAAGAGATATTAAAATAAAACAATAAGGAGTTACTACAAAAGGTAGATATAATGAATAAAGGAGGGTTCCATTAAGACATTATTCTTCTTTCAGCAGGCAATACAATCTGAAGATATACTAAGACAAATCCAATATCTCAATTTACAGGTATCTCTCTGGTTCAATTTTTTTTCTTAAGAACAAAGTTTTAAGGGTATATTCCTTATCAGTCCTTCTGCCGAAACCTTATGTAATAGATCATAAACCACACAAGCAAGAACCACACTGGAAAAATCTTGTGTGACGAGCTCAACTGTCCCTTATAACCCATTTTGTGCGAATCAGAGGAGAACACTTTGGTAGATTTCACTGACCTATCATTTTCTGTACATGATGCTCAATCATACGGCTAATAAATTGTCACTACATCATTTCAATGTTGTAGCTCTTTCAAAAAAAACAATAAATTGAGATATATTGGATTCAAAGTTCAAGACAAACTGAATTTTAAACCTGCATAGAGAAAGAATTTATGTCATATTTCCTATTACCTTTTTTTCTCATTTATCTTCTTTTTTCTTTTCTTCTCCTTTGGGGGGAGGGGTTGTTCTTTTTTTTTTTTAATTATTGAGCACAAAAATTGCCCAATAAGATAAATGAATCGTTGGAAATCCATGGCATTGGTAAATATATCAGCAAGCTGGCTTAGAGTAGGAATATGTTCATCTACAATAACACCTTTCTCAACCAATTTCTAATGCAGTGATACTTGATGTCAATGTGCTTGGTTCGGGTTGCACAGGATTTTTGGACATATTTATAGCACTCATATTATCACAAAAAAGAGTCATTGAGTCCAAGTTCATACCGTAGTCGCACAACATGTGCATCATCCATACCAACTCTGAACATGAACTCCCTAACGCAATGTATTCAACTTCTGCTATATAAAAGGATATATTGTTTTGTTTCTTGCTGAGCCATGACACTAGATTGTTTCCAATAAAGAAACATCCTCCCGAAGTGCTTTTTCGATCGTCCATATTCACCGCCCCAACAGCATCACAATATCTTGCAAGAATACGCTTAGTATCGAATAAATATTTAAGACCATAATTTGTGGTACCTGTAATATAACGAATGATTCGTTTCACGGCCTTGAGGTGTGATTCCTTCGCATTGGATTGATATCTAGTACATAATCCAACACTGAAGTTGATGTCTAGTCTGCTTGCAGTTAGGTATAGGAGGCTTCCTATCATACTTCTATATAAGATTGGGTCAACAGTAGGTCCATCATCATTTTTGAACAATTTAGTGTTCGTACCATGGGGGTATGAACATTTTACATCCTTCTAGGCCAAACTTGTACACCAGATTTCTTGCATACTTGCCTTGATGAATCATGATTCCGATTTTTCTTTATTTAGCCTGAACCTAGAAAATAAGTTAATTCACCAACCATGCTCATTTCAAATTACTCAAAGAAAACCTTGACAAAGTTATTCACTTTGTCTTTTTATGATGAACCAAATATAATATCATTGATATAGATTTGTGCGATGATTATGTTGTTGTTCGACCAGTTGATGAACTGGGTCTTGTCCACTCCCCCTCGTTTGTATTATTGTACAAGTAAGAACTTTGTTAGTCTTTCGTACCATACTATAGCGGCTTGCTTTAGACCATACAAAGTTTTTCTCAATTTGTAAACATGATTGGGGTAATGAAGATCCTCAAATCATTTGGGTTGCTCTACGTATGCTTCATCTTTCACAACTCCATTCAAGAATGCACTTTTTATGTCCATTCGATATAAAATGAATTTCTTAATGCATGCAAAAGATAAAAGGATTCATACATACTCCAGTCTTGCGACCGAGGCAAATGTCTCTTCAAAATCAATTACATTTAATTGTGTGTATCCTTGAGCAAAAGTCTTTCTTTATTCGTTGTGGTATTCCCTTGCTCATCAGTTTTGTTTTTGAAGATCCACTTGGTTCCAATGATGTTTGAACTGTTAGGTCGTGGAACCAGGGTGCTAACATCAGTTCTAGCAAACCGTTCAAGTTCTTCTTACACGACTAGTATCCAATTGTCATCCTTAAGTGCTTCTTTGACATTTTTTGGTTCGATCATTGATGTGTAACAAGCATGATGAACGAGCCCTTCCATCTTTTTGTAATCTGATTTAGGGTTCCCACGAGTCTTGATCCCTTCATCAATTCACCAATGATAAGTTCCTTGGGATGCTTTTTCTGGATTCTGGTGGATGGTTCACGGATCCTTAGGTTTTTCTTATTGCTGTTCTGATTTGACTCATCTTTATTTTTACAATCCGTTTCTCCAGTTGTTCGAACCTTTGGTAAACTAGGTCCATCTAAGTCACTATTAGAATTATTTGATAAATCATCAAATACTAATAGCACTTTCGATAAGGGTTAGAGTTCTCAAATTGAAAACACGACATGCTCAATTATTTGTGGAGTAACCAGAAACATACCAGAATCACTTTTTGCATCGAACTTACCCAATTATTCTCTATCATTATAAATGTAGCACTTACAGCCAAACACATGGAGATGACTGAGATTTGGTGTTTTTCCCTTCCAGACTTGGTATGAGGTCATTCCTACCCCTTTTCTCAGGTAGACTAAATTTATCACATAAGAGGCAGTGTTGATTGCCTCAGCCTACCATTTTTGGGCCACATTATTGCCCAGCATCATCACCCTAGCTATCTCCTACAATGTATGATTTTTTCTCTCCACTACTTTGTTTTGTTGAGGAGTCTTTGGTGCTGAAAACTCATGAACAATACCACGTGAAGTACAAAAATCAGAAAATGCATTGTTTTCAAATTCCCTTTCATGGTCACTTTGTATTCGAACAATTTTGCTATCTTTCTCATTTTCAAGTAGTTTAATCAATTTTTCATATGCATCAAATGTGTTGGATTTTTCCCTAAGAAATCTTACCCATGTGTTTCTTGAAAAATCATCAACACATACAAAAATGTACCTTTTACCTCCAACACTTTCAGTTTACACTAATCCCATCAAATCCATATGAAGTAGATCTAAAATTTGTTTGATGCTGACCTCTTGAGTTCCTTTGTGAGTACTTTTTACCTATTTTTCGAACTGACAGAGACCACATATCCCTTGATCTTTGTTTAGAAGTTGAGGCAGTCCTCCAACACACTGGGATTTCGATAGAGTGATGAGATGCGTATATCCAATGTGTCCAAGTTTCTGATACCAGACTTTAGTAACTCCGGTAGAGGCTTTCTGGCAACTTAGAGTTCTGTCAAGAAGATAGCAATTATTAATAGATTTAGTTCCTATAAGTATACAACATTCATTATTATCAAGAACCATGCATCTATCATGAGTGAAGTTAACACGTATTCTTTGTTAACATATTTGACTAATACTTAACAGGTTAGCTTTAAAATTTTCAACCAGAACACATTTGTTAAAACAGGAAGACCATCCACATTAACAGTGCCTTGTCCTATGACGCGTTCACTCTTACCATCGCCAAATGTAACAAACTCCCCATCAATCTAGGTGATGTTGGATAAATAGGTTACATTTTCAGTTATATGTTGAGAACAGCCACTGTCAAAGTACCAAGTTACAGTGTTGTTCACACCAAGGGAGACTATTGAAGAGGTGAGACACAAATTCCTCCTCTTAATTACTCATTTCTTTTTCTGAGACTGGTTTTTGAGATTGTTTTTATCACCGTGAATGATCTTTGATGCAACAGACTTTCTTAGAGGCACTCCATACATATTTCAATTAGAGATGTTACCTGACCGAAGATCATGTTTCATCCTGTAGCATTTAGGTCGAATGTATTCAGGCGTTCCCCAGTAGTGACAGATTAGAACAAATTTGGTTGTACCTTTGGTCTTTTCCTTACCTTTTTCTCTGGGTAAAGTTGAGTTGTTTGCATAGACAGTTGAGGAACTAGATGCCACAAAGGTGGTTTTTCCAGGTGGCCTCTCTTCAATGTATCCAATCCCTATCTTGCTACCTTCTGGTCTTCCGTATGCCAGTATTTCATCAAATTTTGCTTTGCCATTATTCAGTTCCAGAATAGTTCGAACTGTTTTGTCTAACTCGGTTATGAGTTATATTACTTCATATTCTTTGTCCTGCAATTTGGATACAATGTCAGTCAATTTGTCAGTTAGTGTAGATATTACCTTGTGGTTATCATAAATAGATTATGGCGCTCCTTTGAGGTCTGTCTCGAGTGTTGATATTTGTGACTATTGAATTTGGACATGATGCTCTAGTTCCCTAACTTTTCTTTAAGAAGCAGTTAGTTCATCATTCAGTCTTTCATTGATTTCTCTTGAGGTCTTGAGTTCATGCTTCACCCGATCCAGGTCCTTGTTTTCTGTGGAACTAGACCTAGTGCTTTTGTATTCCCTTACTTGGTTCTCCAGTCTTTTGATGACTTCAGTTGCTTGTGTACATCTGGTTGTTGCTTGTCTGTACATCCTTTCCAAGTCTTCCAGCGTCAGATCATCAAAGTTTGGTTCTTCTGAAGGCTCCAGCTCACCTTCAGTTCGTACAATAGAAGTGAGACACATCAGGTCTTTAGAAGAAGTGTACGCAGCAAAGTTGCTAGGGTATTTCATCTCTTCGTCATCTGGTTCTTCATCTCCTTCAAATTCATATTCACTCCATGTGGCTTTAAGTGCTTTGTTTTTTCCTAAGAAAGTTAGGACACTCGGCTTGATAATGTCCAAAGCCTTTGCATTCCCTGCATTTATCTGATTTTTTTCGATTACTTTGCTTGAAATTTTGAGTTTTAGTACCTTCTCTTTTGATAGTTTCACTCAGGTTCGAACTCTTGCTGAACGATGACCTGTTATTGTATTTTTTTATATGAGTTTACCATAGTTTTTGGTTAGTAATGCCATCTTGTTAGCAAGTTCTGCCACTTCTTTTTCAATGAAATAAGTAGACGGCTCAGCCTTGAGGGCAATCCCTTTGTTTTTTTACAATATCAAGTCCGTTTTTCATTTCAAAGGTTCTAAGTTCTCCCATCAAATCATCCAAAGATATTGGAGTAACTTTCATGAAGAATTCCAAAACTATGATTTTCTCTCTGAATCTCGGGGTGAGAGCTCTCATAATTTTTGTGATTTGTACCTTCTCCTCAATTACTTCTCCGAGAGTGTAACATTGGTTCACAATGTCACTGAACCTTAAATTGTAAAGTTCAATGTTTTCTTCTTCGTTCATGTGTGGCTAGTCTTTGCAGTTTTGATTTCCTCACTGATTCATTTCCTTCGAATTGTTTTTGAAGTGTGTCCCATGCATCTTTAGCAATTTAGCAGTGAGTAATTAGTTTGTACCTCATTGGGTCCACCCCTGCAAGTATCGCATATAGCGCCACGTAATTTGCATCCTCTGAACATCTTTCATTTTCAAACCACAGGGTTTTAGGTTCGCCAACAATTTTAGGGATGTCTTTTCCGTCCGTTATTTTTGGCCAAGTCCACCTCATCAGGATGGAATCACCACATCATTTGGACTTGAGGTAGATCATCCTCATGGATTTTCAGAATGGATAGTTTTGCCCATCAAGACAAGGAGGTCGCAGTGAAGCTCTTTCATAGGATCCCATGTTTTTGTCTCTGGATCAACCTGTTTTAAACAACAACAAAAAAATAAGAACCTGCTCTGGTGCCAATTGGTAGATCAGAATTCGTGCGCGTGTGTTGTGTTCAGTACTAATTCGAACTATAGTTGAAATATGCAGAAGTGAAACAGTAATTACAACAATTGCGAGAAAGAATCTCTTCTTCTTCTCAAGTATCTTTCTTAGAAAGAGTGTTTGTTCCCGCAATTGTACAGTCTGGAGTTACACATTATTAGACTCCTCCAATAGTATATACCACTCTCTTCTAACAACTTACTTGATCATCTAGTCCCCTAGATGGATTTGGCTGCCGACTCTTATATGAAAGAAATCTGAACTCTCCCGAGCACAGTGGAAACCAACGATTGGTTCACTGACAATTCTCCTTTTACTGGAACTATACTACAGTAAAACGTCTCTCTCAAGTAAAATATCTCTCTCTCTCTCTCTCTGCATATGTTAATGAATATAATGTAACAGAGATAATTTGATTCTTCACAAAAGACTCTTATATATACAGCACCGAAGACTCATTCGATACTCTCACATCTTCGAGATCTTCACGCACGATATTCTATCAACTATCTTCCTAATTTTCTACAATCCTCAATCAGCCATATCCTTCCATATCGTCACATTCTCCTTTCCTTCTTTATCTCTTATTTGTGATCTTCAATTCCTTGAATCTCTCCTTTGTTGTTGGTTCTTTGATTTTGTTGGATCTTGCAAATTCTTTTCTTTATTGCTAGATCTTTGTGAATCTTTCCTTATATGATTAGATTTCCTTATGCATATGTTTTCTTTTTTTTTCTTTTTATCTTTTTTTTTTTTTTTTTTTTTTTTGTAATGAGTTATTTCGCATAATAGGTACTAAGTTGAAAATGACTTCTGCTGATCTTTTGGAGATAGACGAGTGGTCATAATTCATGTATCATTTTTTTGAGATGTATTTGCATTATTTCATCACGAAATGGCTGAAAATGCATGTGAAATGGTTATCTTGGGTTGAATATTTTTTATGAGCTCACAGTTCGGCCAAACCCACCCCGTTGTGTGTTAAGATAAAATCGATAATACACACACAATAGAAAACGCACGAAATAATAAACAACACAGAGATTTACGTGGTTCACACAATCAGGGTGATTGTGCTACGTTCACGGCGGAAAGGAAGAGGTATTTTATTGACCTGTTGTTGCAACTTGAGTTTACAAGATACAAAGAAAGGTATTTATAACAATTGTCTAGGACCTAATACTGTCAAATGGGCCAGACCCAAAACTGCTCTGATATAACCCAAAACGGCTCATGTAGGTCTAAAACTGATAAAGAAATAGACCTAATGCTGCCAAGCGGGACCCCAAGAGTCGAAGGGTGATCAGTCTCCACATCTTAACAATCTCCCACTTGGAGGCTCGATCAACATTCTGCTGCCATCCAAACAACCATGTACCTTCTGTAAACCCAAACTAACTCTCTCTCTCCCTTTTCGCGCCTCCTCTTCAAGTTTCTAGAAGCCCAGTTGAAGCCATACATAGCTTCAACTTCTCTGTTGTCACCGCCTTGGTAAGCATATCTGCTGGATTCTTCGTACCAGGGATCTTCTTCAGATTTAGAGTGCCATTAGAAATCTGCTCTCGAATGAAATGATAACGCAAATTAATGTGTTTCGTCCTGCTGTGAAACACTGGATTCTTCGCAAGATGAACAGCACTCTGGTTATCACAATATAGGACATAATCTTCCTGTTCCATGCCCAACTCTGAAAGAAAATTCTTCAACCAGATCAGCTCCTTGGCCGCTTCAGCAATGGCCATATACTCTGCTTCTGTAGTTGAAAGAGCAACACTCTTCTGTAATCTGGACATCCAGCTGATTGCTATACCCCCAATAGTGAACACATAACCTGTAGTGTTTTTGCCCGAGTCAGTACATCCTCCCAAATCAGCATCACTGAAACCTTCTAAGACCACCTTCTTCTTCCTGAAACACAAGGCAACCTCAGAAGTGCTTTTCAAGTAGCGTAACAGCCACTTGACTCCTTCCCAATGCTCCTTACCAGGATTAGACATGAATCTGCTAACAACTCCCACTGCATGAGCGATATCCGGTCTGGTGCATACCATAGCATACATCAAGCTACCAACTACTGATGCATAAGGAACTTTAGCCATCTCTTCCTTGTCTTCATTTGTCTTTGGAGATTGCTCCTTGGAGAATTTTAAATGACTCCCCAAAGGCGTGCTTCTGGCTTTAGCATCTGTCATGTTGAATTTCTCTAAAACTCTCCGAATGTACTTCTGCTGTGAAAGCTTTAAGGTACCAACTCCTTTTTCTCTGACTATGGTCATGCCAAGAATCTGTCTAGCAGCTCCCAAGTCCTTCATCTCGAACTCTCTGGACAACTGATCTTTTAATTTTTTAACTTCCTCCATATCTGATCCAGCCACCAACATGTCATCAACATATAATAAGAGAATGATATAAGATGACCTGAAATTCTTCAAGTAGCAGCAATGGTCCATCTCACATCTGGTGTACCCATTCCGCTGCATAAAGCTGTCAAACTTCAAGTACCACTGCCTCGGAGCTTGCTTCAATCCATACAGGCTTTTCTTCAGTTTGCACACCAGGTTCTTCTTATCAGTCACCACAAAACCTTCTGGTTGTGCCATGTAGATGTCTTTCTCAAGGTCTCCATGTAGAAAAGCTGTCTTCACATCCAACTGCTCCAGATGTAAACCTTCAGCAGCTACAATACCAAGATACAATCTGATGGTGGTCATCTTCACAACTGGTGAGAAGATCTCGTTGTAATCAACCCCCTTCTTCTGTTGGAACCCCTTGACAACTAACCTGGCCTTGTATCTCTTGCTGCCATCTGCCTCATCTTTAACCCTGAACACCCACTTGTTCTGTAATGCTTTCTTTCCCGCTGGTAATTTGACTAAGGACCAAGTCTGGTTCTTGTCAAGTGAGCCTAGTTCATCTTCCATGGCCTTCTTCCACTGTATGGAATCCTTCATTCTTAACGCCTCTGGATAAGACTCTGGCTCTCCATTCTCTGTCAGCAATAGATAACTTACTGATGGAGAATACCTGTCTGGAGGTCTATGAACTCTGGTGGACTGTCTAACATGTGGATTTTTTGGTTCTGGCACTACCGTTTCTGAACTCCCACTGTCTTCAATGCTCCCACTATTATCAGAACCTCCTGAAAAATCTGAGCTCCCACTGCTTCCTGAACTTTCACCTGTCTCAAGTGTTCTGACAGGTTGTGCTATGTCGCCTTCTGTTATCCCATCAAACACCACCTGTTGTTTGTTTTCAGGTTGTTTGCTTTTACTTGAGCCTGCTGCAATATCATCTTTGTAAAAGGCATTCTCATTGAATGTAACATCTCTGCTTCTGATAACTTTCTTGCTGTGGTTATCCCAAAATCTGTAGCCCATAACATCCAACCCGTACCCAATAAAAGTACACTTCTTTGCCTTTGCCTCAAGTTTATCTCTATCTGCATCCTTAATACGAACATAAGAAACACAACCAAAAACTTTCAAGTGAGTAAGGGATACCTCTCGACCTTTCCATTCTTCCTCTGGAATCTTGAACCCTATGGGGGCTGAGGGTCCTCTGTTGATCAAGTACGCTGCTGTGTTGACTGCATCTGCCCAGAACATCTTTGGCAAACCTGCATGCAATCTCATGCTCTTAGCCCTCTCATTCAGTGTTCTGTTCATCCTTTCAGCAACACCATTCTGCTGTGGTGTTTCTGGAACTGTCTTTAACATTCTGATCCCATGTTCAGCACAATATTCGATGAACTCTGTTTTGCTGTCCTCACCCCCATTATCTGACTTTAAACACTTGATCTTCAAGTTAGTCTCGTTCTCAACAGCAGCTTTAAACCTTTTAAATGTGCAGAAAACATCAAATTTATTTTTAAGAAAATAAACCCATACCTTTCGCGTAGAGTCGTCTATGAAGGTAACATAAAACCGGGATCCTCCAACTGAAGAAACTTTTGTGGGTCTGTAAACATCAGAATGAATAAGCTCTAGCTTCCCAGACTTGGGTGGTTGTCCCGTCTTGACGAAAGAAAGTTTCTTTTGTTTGCCAAGAACACATGGCTCACAAAAATTAACTTTCACATTCTTAAGATCTGGAATTCTCCCTTTAGAAGCTAGCACCTTCATCCCCTTTTCACTCATGTGACCAAGCCTTTGGTGCCATAGTGTAGAAACCCCTGTATCTTCAACTGCTGCATTTGCTCCATCTGCAGACACTTGAACCATGTAAAGAGTACTTTGTTTGTGTCCACGACCAATAACTAGGTTTCCCTTTGATACTTTCCACTGCTGATTACCAAAATTCACGTGGTAACCTTCTTCATCTAACTGTCCTACCGAAATCAACATCTTCTTTATGTATGGAATATACCTCACATTTTTCAGTTTCCAGGTTGTACCCAAAGTAGTCTTGAGGACAACATCCCCAATACCTGTGATCTCTAGGCTTTTATTATCTGCCAATCGAACCTTTCCACTATAGGGTCTGAAATTCTGCATCACTTCTCTGCAATAACAGGCATGAAACGAAGCACCTGAATCCATAATCCAAGATTCAATTGAGCATTCGACACTGCAAATCAAGGCATCATCAGAATCTTCTACCACATTCATCTCCTTCTTGCCTTTGTCTATTGCGGGTATTGGGCACTGATTTATGAAGTGTCCATTCTCTTTGCAATTCTAACATGTGATGTCTTTCCTGGTCTTAGACTGACCTCTCTTTCTTGATTTCGATTTCGGTCTTCCTTTGCCATTACCCCCTCTGTTGGATTTTATGCCCCTCTCCTCTGTACTCAGTAAATTGCTAGGGCTTTCTCCTGCACTCCTTCTCCGAATATCTTCACCAAGGATCAGATCTCGAATCCCTTCAAAGGAAAGCTTAGTGGTTCCAGATGAACTACTAACTGCTGTGACTGTTCCAGACCAACTATCCGGCAACGAAGATAACAACAACAATGCTTGAACTTCATCATCGAATTTAATTTCAACCGATCCTAACCTGGATATTATAGAATTAAATTCGTTGATGTGATCTGTTACGGATGCGCCCTCCTTCATTTTCGTGTTTACCAACTGCCTGATCAAGAAAACCTTATTTCCCGCTGAGGGTTTATCGTACATATTGGATAACGCCTTGAGCAGTCCAAACGTTGTCTTCTCGTTGACGATGTTATAAGCAACGTTCTTCGACAATGACAATCTGACCACACTAAGAACCTGTCGATCCAACAGGTTCCAATCTGCCTCCGACATCCCTTCTGATTTTTGTTCAGCCAAAGGTAGATGAAGCTTTTTCTGGTAAAGATAGTCTTCGATCTGCATCTTCCAGAAGGCAAAATCCTGGCCTTCAAACTTATCGATTTTAACCTTCCCTTCGTCAGCCATAGCTCTGATACCACTTGTTAAGATAAAATCGATAATACACACACAATAGAAAACGCACGAAATAATAAACAACACAGAGATTTACGTGGTTCACACAATCAGGGTGATTGTGCTACGTCCACGGCGGAAAGGAAGAGGTATTTTATTGACCTGTTGTTGCAACTTGAGTTTACAAGATACAAAGAAAGGTATTTATAACAATTGTCTAGGACCTAATACTGCCAAATGGGCCAGACCCAAAACTGCTCTGATATAACCCAAAACGGCTCCTGTAGGTCTAAAACTGATAAAGAACTAGACCTAATGCTGCCAAGCGGGACCCCAAGAGTCGAAGGGTGATCAGTCTCCACATCTTAACATTGTGGAGGTATATAGGCGAGAGACTTTCGTCGTGTCTTGGTTTCTTCCAGACAAGGTGAGAGTGAAGGTTATGGCAAATGAATTTGTGAGTTGGGATGTTATGTTGGTTCAAGATCTAGTCTCATTTGGAGAGAGCTCAACAACAGATGGTTCAGGCGACGAATAAACATCATTGCAAGTGGTTTTTTTCTATGGGAGAAAGGGTGTTTCTCAAGTTTTGACCGCCTTGGATGTTAAACAAGCTCCTCTTGATTTTGGTACGTTCAAAGTGGTCGAACATTTGGGTTCTATTGCTCATTGTATGGCCTTGCCAGCGAGGTCTCTTATTCATCTTATCTAGCATGTTTCGCAGATAAAGGTCATGGTTGGTGATCACATGGTTGTGGTGGTGGAGTCTCTTAAATCATATTTGCTCTCTGAAGAAATGGAGTTTGAGACGGTAGGTGTTTGTCGACATTGAGAGGTGTTGCGTGGTGATGACCGAGTTGTTCAAGTGTTGGTGTCTTGGAAAGGGTTGTTGGAGAATGAGGCAACTTTGGTTGATGAGGTCAAATTTCGTACTCAGGATTTCCACCTTGATGACAAGGTTGATTCGAACATGGAGGAAATTGATAACTTACGGGGATATCGGTACCGTGGAATGTGAGTGTTGAGCATTTGAATCTCTTATCTTGCTATGTATGCTGACTTTTATTAATATTTTTGGATAAATAGATTATCGACCATGGATTTTTCGTCGCTTGGGACATAGAAGTATTTGTGCTTTCATTAAGCGTATCAGTTTGATAAATAAAAATGACTAAAACTTGGACCTGACTTATTTTTTAAAATTGTTAATGAGAATCATTATGGTTTCCTTGCCTCCATCATATACTAAATTACTATTATTATTACTATTATTATTATTTTTTATTTTTTTATTATTATTATTTTAACACATAAAACATTATAATGGTATATTGATAATACAACATTGCAGCGTAACTGCAACTACCACTTATTTCAAAGAATGGAGAGATGGTAATTCAACATGAAAAAGAGCATTTGAGAGCTAGAGAAGTTTGTAGGAAGAGCGCTTCGGAGCACGCCACTGACATAGGACAAAACGTGGTAAAAACAAAAGGAGTAAGAATTACTGTGGTCAGAGCTGTAAAAATGTCGTCATCACATCAACATTTCAACCTTCGAGTGTGTGCATTAATATTTAACCGCCCAATGCTCCCACTTTCCTTTCTTTGCTCACATTCTTTTATCATGTAAGAGGGATTGCATCATTATGTACAGAAGTGGGGCATTGAAGACAAAAGAGAGACCAGGACAAAAAAGCTCTCACAAATGACTTGATAAAAAAATAACCAATTGATAGGTTCAACATGAAATGGAAATGTTTTATTTATTTATTTTATTTTTTGTAATTTTTAAATGGTAGGTTTGATTACTTAGGGAATCATACATTGACTTCACCATCCAAATCTCAACTACGTATAAATATCCGCATCAAAACGAAAAATAATAACTATAATTAACACTCTTCAAATATTTATGTTGGGATATGAATGTTTGTGATATACTCTATTATGAAGATTTAAAATGTAAAAATTAAATCAAACAGTAAATCGTGATATTTTTATTAAATCAGAGCAATACATGCTGTGCATTGTAATATTAAATATTTGTATTATTTTATCTTAAGAAATGATATCAAGTAACTATGATTTTGTATGTAATAGGTTGCGCCATCTTTGTAGATTATGGTCCGTCCAACCCATACATTCCCTAAAGAATAAGAATTTTGATTTAATTTTAAATTTTATGTTTCATGTCATATAAGTGTGGGTTTTTCTCTATTTTATGTCGATTTTATTATATGATTTCTTTTCCTTTTGCCTCTCAATAGGTCTATTTGTCAATGTTCCAAAAACTTGTCATATATCTTTTTAATTTTACAATTATATTCTTTTATTTTTTTAATTACGTAAATTAAGTCACATTTCAATTGAAAATTATTCTTTTACCGAATAATTCACATTTCATTCCCAAGTCTCTAAATTCGATCAACATAAAAGTCACTAAAAATAAAAAATTGCGCATAAGGATCTTTTTCACTTAAATAAATTCAATTTCCAATTAGAACAAAACTAGTTCATATGAAAACATGAATCTAAGACTCTGAAATTGCCCAAAAAGTAGACAACATATTTTAACATTTCCTGTTTACATATATATATATATATATATATATCATGTTTAAAGAATAAAATCCGGAGTTCATATTAAAAGTAAGCCATACTTTGGAGTATAGTTTTAACATGTTGATAGGATAATATAATAATTCTAATGTACCAAAAAGTAAATAAATACAAATAAAAATAAATAATACAATCAAACATTCTAAAAAAAGGCAAAAAAAATTATAAAATAAAAATTTTGATTGTTAAATAGATATTGGGAGATTTTAGTGTTTTATTTTAAGAAGGAATATTGAGGTGCAGGGAAAAGGTCAGTTGCATAATTATAAATACATCGGGATTGCCTGCACTCTGAATATGACCCCCCAATTATTTATTTATTTTTTATTTTATTATTGAATGCTAAAGTCCAAAACTGGATGAGAAAATAATTATCGAGTGTCGAGTGAGAAACCTGGTGGGGCCCCTCTTTGGCTGGCCTTCCTTTTCTCAAAGCAATCAGCAACTCTCTCTCTCCCCTCTTTAAAAATAACCAAAACTACTGCCATTTTTCCTCCCTTTCTCTTCGCTCATCCTCTCTCTTGTTAAGTATTTGCTTGTTGAATATTCATGAAGAGGTGGGCTGCAATCTTGCATAATCCTAGCTTCTGCTGAGAAAAGAAAGAATTTGTTAAAGAATTAGAAAAAATTAAAAAGATTGGGCCTTTTCTGTATGCCTTGTCAGTGTCTAAAAATGGAGGCTAATGAGATTTAGCAGGGTTTTCTATGCTCCACAGAGTTATTTTTTAACTTTATTCCTTTTTAGCAGTTCTTTATGGTGAAAGATAATTTTGAGCTTTAGCCAACTCTTTTGTATTCTTTTGAGGGTTGTAAAAGTGGGAGTCTTTTTTCAGCGAATTGCATTGCAGCAGCTTTTTGTGGAGTTTAACATAACTAGTAGTTCCAGGTTAGCTCTTTCTTGCAAACCTCCTTTTTCTTCTGATTTTTTCGTATGGATTTTCATGATTCGATTGGTCTGAATTTATGGTTTATGTTTTCTGTATTGATTGCAGTTTATGTGTTTTAAGAAATTAACTGAGAGAGCGTTTTACTAATGCTGAGGAATAGATCTAGAGCAGTAACTAGCAAACAAGCTTTAATGGCGGATCAAACTTCATTACTCTCTCCCACCAAAAATCCCTCCTCTCCAATCTCATCTTTCTTGGGTTCTCCAAGGTTCTTCAATGGGTTCCTGTCAAAAAGTCTTTTTGATTCAGAAATTACTGCTATGTCTCCAACCTCCATTCTTGACACCAAAAACTCCTCCAGTTTTGTGAACCCATTTGGCTACGACAGAAACTTGTCAAAACCTCGTACCCTATCTCCTGAACTCAACTCAACTAACAAAACTGAGTCAGAAGCCATTGGACTCGCCCTGATCGATTCGATCATCGAAGAAAAATTCGATGAAAATGATGGGAAATTCTCCAAGCCAATTAACAGGATGGCTTTACTTGGATCAAAGCTTAAAGTCCAAATTCCGGTCATCAATCCTGCATCTCCACTTTCTCCGGTCGAATCGCCAAAATCCCCGGCCGATTTCGGGATTAAGACTCGGAATTCCCAGCTCTTGAGCCCTTTTACTGGCAGCCCAGCAAAGGATTTTTCGAGACAGTTATCATTGAAAGAAATGGAGCTTTCTGAGGATTATACTTGTGTCATCACTCATGGTCCTAACCCGAAAACCACTCACATATATGATGATTGCATTGTTGAGAGCTGTACTGGAGACTATGATGAAGAAATTCCTGAGGATAAAAAACAGGATTATGATTTTGAGTCCAACATTTCAACCTCTTCACCACCAAATTTCCTGAGTTTTTGTCACACTTGCAAAGATGTTCTTGGACAGGACAGAGACATATACGTCTACAGGTCAGTTGCAATTGTTTTTTTTTTTTTTTTCAAGTTTTGATTCATGTTTTGTTGAGTTGTTCTTGAAGATCAATATTGAGGAATGTTAAAGGATCATAGTACAAGATAAGCCCAGAAATAATTACATCCATATAAAGTGAATTCCTTGCTACATTATTGTTATGATTTATTTCTTTTTCATCATTGCAAGTCAATGATTGGTCTGATATATATATATATATATATATATTAGTGGTTGAATATCGATGAAGTGAACTAATTACACTTGGTCCAACCAAGTGATTCAGTGATATATTAATGGATTGTCAATATTTCTTTATATTAACATCAATTTCGTAAATTGCTTCCAATATATAGAAAAATCGTCTCGTTTTTTTATTTGATTATTTTTTTAATATTTCAGGGGTGAGAAAGCCTTTTGTAGCCAAGAATGCCGCTGCCAAGAAATTGTTTTTGAAGAGAAAAAGCATCCAGGGTTGGATGATGATGCTTTTTAGAAGTCTGTTCTTGATTCTGAGGAATATAGCATCTGAAAAAGGGATTTCGCCTTCAAGTCATCACATTTTCCTGCACTCAATATGATGATAACTAGGGAACATTTTTTTCTTTTTCTGATTTTTGGATTTTTTTTTTTTTTTTAATCTTTAGGTGTTTCTCTTGAATCCCTCTTCTCCCTTGCATATATACAGATAAATGGGACAGTAATTATTACAAAAAAAGGGGGCCCTATGAAGAATGATGATTATTACTATTGGTTGGGCCATGATTTTTTGACATTTCAATAGCTGGAATATGTATGATTGAAGGCTTGCTCAATTGTTGTTTATTGATAATTTATGGAAACAGTAATTAGTACAGGTGCAAGTTGCAGATGATGGTCTCGTTGTTACACTTCATCCTAGCCGTTCCTTATGATCCAGCTTGTACTTTTAATATCATGAAAAGAGTTTGGGAGACTTTTTTCTATCAAATCAGATAATCCAAAGCAGCTTCCACACAAGTATCTGAATAACAGCCCAAATTAATTCAATGGACTTACATTAGTATAAAAGGAAGATTTACATTGTTGTCCATACTGCACCACACATTTACTTTAGCTGAGTCAAAAACTGAAAACAGGTTTTAAGGGGGACCATTACAGGGTCCTTAAGATATTGCACCTGAAGTTACTTCACATCATGAATAACCTTCCTTCATTTGACATATTCGGGGTAATGCACCATATGCAGCATACATTCTTAATATAACACGCGTAAATGTAGGTGGATGCTACAAACGATGCATTACTTCAGGTGTAGCATCAACATCACCATATAATACAATAGCACATTAATCTCATTTATCCACACATTACAATGACATTAAAACTAATTGGCTACCATACCACCATTATACCAAGCAATTTCTGAATGTATAGATGGACCAACGATCCAACATATGATCGCCTGGATAGAAAAATAAGTCAAAAAACATAGTTCTTCCAACTCTTTCCACCCCCTTCTTTGTCATATGCTGTCATTCCATCTGCATGATCAACATCTGAAGTCCCATTTGAAGACAAGATTATCTATGGAATGGACTGAGTAGTCCACCGGAGTGAATGTGTGCATATGTGCACAAGTTTGTGCCATGTATGTGTCTAGAATCGACTAGATATGCACATCAAGTTATGTCGAATCTGTCACTAGGGTGGGTGAGTTAGCCAGCAGTTTGGGCTTTTGACCATGGTCATCTAGTGTCAAGTGGCGAAGGGCACCGGGGGTGGGATTGGAGTGGAGAGGGCAGGGGCTTGGGGTTGTTGGGGAGAAAAATAAAATCTGTTTTTTTTTTTTTTTGGTTCTTTCTGATTTCATAGTGTAGCCCTCAACATTACAAGCACTTGTATTATAATGCTGCATTAAAAGGAAAACAGTTAGACGACTTTGTGAAGCAGATAATCCAAAAACAGTTGTCCTTTCCAGACAAGAATCTTAATTACTGAGATTAGCTCAATGTAGCAGTTGATAAATAGGGAGTAGCTGCCCATGTTGGGCAACATTAATTTTAGTTTAAGGAGTCGTTACCCACACACATCAAGTTTAGCAAAAAACTGACACATTCAAAGACTTTACTACGCCTCTAAAAGTAGCACATCTTCAACTTTTCTAATACCCCAACTCTAGCGCCTTCTTCTTGGTGATTCTTATTTGTCACCGAAATTACAAAAGCTCCCTACACTCATTCAAAACTTACAAATACTATCATTAACTTATTCCAACGCAATCATGCAGATGCACTCATACAATAAAAACAACAATAATAATAAATTGATTTTATTCTTGATTCCCATAAATAAAAATGACCAAAGAATCCATCTTATATTCTTGATCAATTGAATGAAAATAAAGCACCTCATCGTTGCTCTTTCCATTCCTTGATAATGTTAAATTAAACTGGAATCAGGTTATCAAAACAATGCCATTGTAAAAACGTTCAGCACAAAACTAAAATTTAGGAAAGAGACATTTAGAGGAACGCAGGAGTAAAGACGAGCAACTCAGATAATCAGATTTAGCAAGCTACCAACTGAAATACCACATAAATTGAACAGTGACCAGAAAAACTCAAAAGATAATCAATTTTCTTTGGTTTGAGAACCAACAGAGATTTGATGGCATAAAAAAGGAAATAGCTTATCACAATAGCCTCAATGAAAACCAGAGTGAAATTTAAGAAATAGAACATCACCAAAACACTAAAGCTAATGAAATAAGAAAATAAAATGATAACTAGAAACTTCAGAGTCGATTAACAACACAAACTGAAACAAAGTTCAAACAACACTTATCAGAAAGCTATAACTACCTATGTTCAGAAACATAAGAACCCAGACATAAATCATAACAAACATAGTTCCATACATTTTGAAACATAGGACCTACGACACAATGCATAAAAGCTTCATAGCTAACGAACACACGTCCAAACAGAGCGGCCAAGAACAACAAAGATCAGCAATTACAAGGTACTGAAACAGCCTCCAGAAGAATCCTTCCATCAGCTACCCATAAGAAACTGGTAACCACATGAAAAGCATATATTAGAATTGAAAGTATGAAGTAATGATGATAATAAACAAATAATGTTGCAATCTATAAATGTTTACCTGTGAATAGCTTCAAATGGTCAACAATCTCCAATGTCAATGGAATACAAGATTGAAGAACAAAAAGAAGGGATTTAACCAACTTCAAAAAGAGAAGCAGGCCAGATTACACACAACAGCTCAGAGAGGATCAGCCTAGTCGCTAACCAAAGAGAGAATCTCATCTATAACTCATCCAACGAATAGAATTTGTGAAGCTTGCAAGAGCAAGCTCAACGAGTATGAACTTAAGCTCTAACGGTGAAAAGATCATCTACCTCTATGTCCCTTCCCATTTGTCTTTTACAAAAACCAAGAAAATGGCCAAGGGAAAACCAAGATAAGAAGTTAATGACTATTTCAAAAGTAAAAAGGGGTAAAAAGGATTAAGGCTACAGGAAGATTTTAAATTAATGGGCCATTTCAGGCACCCATGAACAGAGAAAGATATGAAAACCTACAGCAACTGCTTGATGAAGGAACGAAAAAGATAATGGAAGCTAAACTGACTAACAGGACCGAGTCACTAAGAAAAGGGTTACTATTGACACTAACCAGGTGAGGATATACAGTATATATACAAGTTGAACGAAAGAAGTCTAATTGAAGTGTACAATACAGAGTAACAGTGAAACCTAGGAAAGCATGTGGAGAACTGAAATGTTACTTTGAATGCCATCTAAATTTCCACAAGCTGAACATTTACTCACGGTCAGTTCCGCAATCATATGAGATTCAACCATAACCATTAACTATGCATGCCACTTGATCAACCCCATCTTCCATTAACAACTTGTTCCTAGGCAAATATCCATGTCTGAGCAACCAAACCACATCTAAATTTCCCAACAAGATGAGTGTCATTTCCAATGAATTTGAGGATATTCGACCAATGCCACCAGCTCTTGCACTGCCACACCACCACTATTTCAGGACGCAAAATGAAACTTTTAAGGACAATTTATCTGAATCTAGTTTCTTTATTGGATTCACAATCTACCCACTAATCAACTAAAGCAAAATAATTTCCTTATTTACAGGAATACTAAGAGCGACTGCCCACTAGCACTCCTTCATTCATCATCATCAATAACATCAAGATTGAGCATGCGACGCAGGGTCTTTGTCGCAGAGTCGGCAACATCAAACAGATCACTGGGAGAAGGGCTCCGCTCCCTTGTGGGTGAGGCAGGTGCAGATTTAGAGATGGGGTGCAAATCAATTTCAGATGAAACAGCAGGCAATTCAAGGGAAACAGTTCTTTTAGGCCTCAGTGAAAACTTAGGAATGGGCAGAGAACTTGGAGGAGGCGAATTTGAATAAGCAGGCCCAGCCCAGAGCTCAGAGAAATGGAATTCACGTTCACTGTTTTCAAACTTGATATCAATTGGAATTGGAACAGACCTGCTTTTAGCAATTTTTTTTGAGATTCTCGGGTTTTCATTAGGAGATGAAGATGGAGTTTTAGGCGATAAAGAAGAACTAACAGCCCTTTTAGTAACAGGGGTTGTAGTTGAATAAGAGTTGAAAGGGTTTGGGACAAAACCTTCCCCAGATTGAAATGTTCTACAGTTAATGCCCCGAAAACCACCAGAAGGCGGTGATCCAAAAGACCCAAATCTTTCCGAACCATGACCACGGTTTCTACCATGATACTGCTGATGGTTTCTGTGAGGACCAACAACAACTAAAGTCTCCATTTCAAACAACTTACAGATAAAAGAAATCCCCTCAGTCCTTTTGTTACCTCTTTCCCGCCCTAAATCTCAACCAGAACTATAACAAGAAACAAAATAGATCTACCAAATAACACTTTTTACAACCCCACGAATAGATGAGAATCAGAAATCTTAGATTTCCGCCACAACCACCAAAACCTCAGAAGATCAACATCTATTTCAGCAAACACGACAGGATCATCAAGCATACAAGTATATATGGGCTTATACTCGACAACCGCACCCTCACTCTTCAGTTTCTTCAGATCTACAGACATCACAGAGAGAAAATGAATAACAATAACAACAAAGACGAGAAACAAAGTCTACAAAAAAACACATTTGACAATTAAAACGGCATAAACAAATTTGAAAAACAGATCGAATCTAGAAGCTAACCTGATTTCCCGAGTGAGGACAACGAAACGATGAATGTTTCAACTCAACAAAAGCATGTGACTTTACAGTCTGTAAGTTGTGTGTATTGGTTACACTGGTTATTTTCTAGAGAGAAGGGAGGTGAGAGAATCAAGGGAAGCTGAGTAGAGCAGTGTGTGAGGGCTTTTGTTTTGTATTTTTCTGTGGAAGAAGAAATACTCGGATCTGAAATGGACTCAAAGCTGTATTTAAATTTCGTCCTCGGGAACGGCGTGCATTTGACATGGAGTGGGGATTGGGGAAGCATGTCATTTACCAAATAGCCCTTCAATTGGTTGGTAATTACTGATGTCGACGCTCAACTGCTAAATTTTGCACTAAGGAAATGGAGTCGGTCAACAATTCTGCATTAAGGAATTTTACAAGAGTGTTTTTATTTGCACGACAAATTTCTCTTTTCATACTTAGTACATCACATACATGAATTTATTTTATTCAAATTTCTTTAAACACTATATTATTTTTCCACATTATCTTTCCACTAAAAACTCTCATCTATATATATATATATACACACACACACATATATACAATAAACTATTATTTTTATATTTATCATTATCATTTCTTTCGTCTATTTTTTTCCACAAATAAAAAGACTAAGATTTTAGGAAATATCATTATATTCCTAACCAATGGTGCAGAAGTCGAGAATCAGTAGTCGAGCGCTTTCCGACCGCCTGGCACCTTGGCTGCCTAGGCGCCAACTAGGCGGACCCATTTATATAAAAAAATTATATCAACCCAATAAAGCTAATATATGATAAATTGATAATATAACATAATTTTTATTTTTTTCAATTCAAACTTCAATATAAAATATGAGAATGACATAATTATTAATCTCACAAAAAAAATTTCAAATGGCAACAAAATTTAAGTAACACACGTTACAACTTACTAGTTCCAACTTCCAAGTTCCAACTATCAAAATTTGTAGAATTTTAATTAAATTTAAACACATAGTTAAGTTTATTTAAAGTTTGAAGTGAAAAGTGAAGACACCAAAATATATTATTCTTTTTCAATTATTAATTTATTTTTAAAAAAAAAAATGTTTCACCGCCTAAGCAACGCCTAGCCCGACTAGGCGGTGCCTAGACCGCCTAGGCGACCTCTACTGAAAAAATAAAATTACAAACTGATTTTATGAAAATCGAGTCGGGGCACTGGCGCCTAGCCCGACTTTTGCATCAATGTTACTAATCAATAAACACCCATTTTATTTTTTTTATTTTTTTATTTGTTAATATTGATAATGTTACTAATTTTATCAAAATTTATAAAAAAAAATTCATATATCTTCATAATTACTTGATTTTAACAAATCAATTATGAATTTGTGGCAGATTCGATGCTATACATAATAATAAAAAATGTTCACATTAATATACTATATTTTATTCAATTTTCTTAATTTCAAAAGAAAATATTATATATTTGATAACTTAATGATTGTATTTTATAAATAAAAATAATTAATGTTCACATATAATTTTATATATAATATCTATATCCTTATAATCATGGTACATATATAAATCATTAAACATAATTATATATATATATATTTTTTTTTAAATATTAATTATATGTATTTCTGAAATTTAATAATATTATATTATAATAATATGTCCATGCATCGTACGGGAGAACGTATTAGTATATATAATAATAAACTAACTGTTTCTATATTTGTTATATCATTTTTACCGCCCATTTTTCTTTCCACAAATGAAAAAAAAATGAATTTTTAGGAAATGTTGTTATATTTCTAACTAATAAGTATTTATTTTAATTTGTTATATTTTAATTTGTTAATATTGGTAATATTATTGATTTTATCAAAACTAATAAAAAAATTCATATATCTTTATAACTACTTGATTTTAATAAATCAATTATGAATTTGTGGCAGATTCGATGCTATATAATAATAAAAAAATGTTCACATTGATATACCAAATTTTATTGAATTTTCTGATTTCAAAAGAAAATACTATATTTTGGTAATTTGATGATTGTATTTTATAAATAAAATTAATTAATATCCACATAGGATTCTATATATAATACTTATATCCTTATTATAATCATGCTATATATATAAATTATTGAACATAATTATATATATTTTTTAAAATATTAATTTTATGTATTTTTAAAATTTAATAATATAATATTATAATAATATGTTTGTGCATCGCACGGGAGAATATACTAGTAATACTAAAAAGTACACCAAAACAAAAGAATAGGAGAAAGCATAAAGAGCAAAGAAAGAGAGAAAATTAGCTTCCACGCAGGAACATCAGATAAAGAAAGGTTAAAAGGACTTGGACACCAGACTTCAACAACATCCACGTTCAGTTCCTAGCAGCGCACCTCTCTCCAAGTGACCGAAAACCTCAACCCATCATCGATAACGTTCTAAGCTTCCCTTTAGTGTTCACTTCTGTTCATCGATAGGTAAGTGGTGTATTCGGCTAGAGAATGTCGAACAAGCCACAACCCATTCGAAATTAGCTATCTGAATGGATCTTCATGTGTTCGAAGTTCTTTTGTTGAATTGTGTACTTGAAAAAAGCTACCGTCATTGGAGAAAAAAGAAACAATTGTTCGAAGATGGTATATAGTATTTTTTTCGCAATGGAAAGCCACATTTTCCTCTATGTGCCTTGTGGGTCTGAACAATATTGAAATTTTTCTTATGTAAATTTCTCAAGGGCTCTTAAGGAAGCCATGGAAGCAATCGAAGCTTGTCCAATCTGGAGTTTGGATCAGCGGAAGGAGTAGTTGCAGTGGCATATGTGGAAAAGAAGAAGAATAACAAGTCTTGTTTTATATTGGGGTATTTTAGTCATTTTTTTTAATTCTATTTTTGTCCGAAAGATTATCTGATGTAAAGAGAAATTTTTATGGTGTTAACAAAAAACACCAATTTTAAAATTCAAAGAACAAATTTTGATTTCTTTTTCTTTTCATAGAGAAATATAATGTCATGGCAGATTATATAAAACTTAATGTAAACAAATTTCATAAAAATCATAAAATTATTTACCAAATAAAATTATAACACAAAAAGACACAAATTATACTTCATGAATCAAACAATTTGGTGTTACAATGTCTAGAAATCCTCATATTCATTTTTGGAAGTTAATTTTTTGTTCACCTTGGGATTTGATGGAGGATTCGATGGATCAATCTTATACGATGTTGGATTTTGACATCATTAGCTCAATTTGAAGGTGGAGCAAATTATAAAATTAGTCCAATACCTATTGGATGTTTGCAATTTTAGTCATGTTCAAATATAAATTCGCCCTTATGTTCCATTACAATTTTAATTTCACAAATTTAGTCATAATTTTGGTGAAAATTTTTCCGAATTTAACATATGCGTCGCACGTGCCTTTTTCCAGCAAAACTTTCCTAACGTGACTTTTGAATTTCCATACAACCTGTAAAAAAAATGTCATAGAGTAAAAGAAAATGTCATATAAATAAAAGAAATTTAAAAAATAATACAAAAGAAAATTATTGTTTTCTTTAGAGAAACAACCTTTAAGAAATCAAAACCTTTGCTCATTTATATTTGATTACTTACAAGTTGTTTATTTAAGAAGACAATTATAAAAATATTTTCATTGTGAAAATTATTACCTAATTAATGCAAATGTATTACTACTTTAACCGTAATTGTATTATTGTTTAATCATGAAGATATTACATGTATACCTAAATATGTGATAATATTTCTTGTTTAATTGAAAAGTATCATGTCATATCGTGTGAAATTTGAAGTTTTGAGGGAGATAATTTTATATAAATGAACATTTCTTACCGGTGTTCGAATCTAGAAGTTCGCGCAATTTTTCAAAACAATTCACTAATTTAATAGGAAAATTGGTAATTTAACCCCTGAATTAGTGTTTTGGGTTCAAATTTGACATTTTGTTTTTGTATGAATAGACCTTTTACCTTTTAAAATGGATCAAATAAATCCTTGTACTTTTTATTACAAAATAAATTGGACATTTCTAGAAATAAAAATATGTAAATAAATTGTAGCAATTATCAACCTGTCTTTGAAAATAAAAATTGTAAAACTGTCTCAGTTTCACCATTTTTCTTTAGATCATAATTACATGTATTACTATATAACTGTAAATGTTTTACTCTTTGTGCTGAAAAATATTACTGTTAAACTATTAAGATATTGCTCTTTGTATTGAAATGTATTTCTATTTAATTGTAAATGTATTATTTATTTTGTTGAAATGTAACTACTTAACCATAAATATATTACTTTTTAAACATAAATCTACTACATTTTATGTTGAAAGATTGTAATGCTTGACCGTATATATATACTTTTTAACCATAAATCTACTACTCGTTGTGTGTTGAAAGGTATTCCTACTTATTCTTAAAAAAGTTTACCCTTCTTGTTGAAAGATATTATTGCTTAACCAAAAATATATTACTTTATATGTTAAAAGATATTACTTTTTAACTGTAAATGTATTATTGTTTAATCGTAAAAGTATTACTCTTTATATTATTATATATCGTTAATCGTAAAAGGTATTACATTTTGTATTGAAATTTATTACTTATCTACCGTAAATATATTACCTATTGTGTTAAGATGTGTGTTGCTTAACATAAAAAATAATACTCTTTGTATGAAAATGTAATATTATTTAATCGTAAAAATGTATTATCCTTTACGTTCAAACGAGTCACTGCTAAACAGTAAATACATTACTCTTTTTGTTGAAAATATTGCCTATTAATCATTAAGGTAATACTATTTCTGTTGAAAAATATTAGTCCTTCAAACATTTACTTCAGAAAAATTTGAGGAGGTTTCGCAGAATTTTTATACATCAACAATTATGAAAATAATATTTTTGTATGTTAAATCCAAGAAAATGATTGAAGACAACAGTATTGAAAATGCGCTTTTATCCGTTTCATCACCCATGCATAAAGAATGTAAGGATTGGCAACAAAGGAGTTGAAGTTGAATACAGGTAAAATGAACATCTTTCTCATGACAAGTTATATTAACTTCTTCAATGCTTATAACTCAATAGTTTCTATCATGTTACACAATCCATAATTCTCTTAATTGAATACAAATTAAATTGAAAAACTAATCAAAACAACAAAGATTGTTACAATTTCTAACAAATTAGATTGTTAACTAACTGCTAATGAAGCCTATAATTGTCCAACTCCAAAATGACACAGTAAGAACTAAAGTGTATTGCACTCAAAGGATTACTCTTCACTGAAACAACTATTATACTACCCTCAAATGATAGAGAAAAATCTAGATGTTGATATTTGGCTTTTAGGTTGCAGCCTTGAGCCGAATCCCTGATAGGATGAATAATTTATAGTATTTTGCAACAAAGAATTTGCTTCATCTACATCTTATAAATGTTGGAAAGGAAGAGAATACAATAATTTAGGGGAGAATACAAGAAGGTATTTATAGGTACAAAATCAACCTTTCCACCATCCTAATTAATGGTGGGACTTAAAAGACAACATTAAAAATATTTAAAGGAGATAATTCTAAATATATATAATCTAAAAGTCACATTCTAGAAAATTAAAATTATGTATTTCAAACACCCCCTAATTTGAATTTTTCTTATTCACTCCAAGCATTGCTCTAAATCTTCTAGAAATATTCAAACTTCAAAGACTTTGTGAAAATATCTACAATTTGATCTTGAGTTTTCACATATTTCAGCTCCACTTCCTTATTGATAATGCATTATTTGAAATGATACATTGTATCTATATGCTTACTTTGATCATGGAACTTTGGGTTCTTTGCAAGTGTTTGTGCAGACTTATTATCAATGCAAATTTGTGCAGCTCCTTCTTATGGCAATTGTGGCTCCTTCAACAACCTCCTTAACCAAATATCACAACAAGTGCAAGAATTTGCAGCCACATATTTAGATTCATATGTTGACAGTGTGACAATTGGTTCAATTTTTTTTAACTCCATGACACAAGACAATTGCCCATGAAAAACACAAAGGTCACGATACTCTTTATATCATATACAATGCCGGCAAAATTAGTATCACAAAATCCTTTAAGAGTAAAATCTTAAAAGGAAGAAACCCCCATACTCAATAGTAACTTTTGGGAAACGTACAATTCTCTTTTCAACTTTCATATGGATAGAATTAGGTGCTTCCATGAAACAACTTACACACCAACCACATAAATGATGGCATGCCTTGTACTTGTCAAGTGTCTCAAACTTCCCACAAAACTTTTGAACAAAGTTGGATCTTCCTTCTTCATCACTGAATTTGACAGCTTTGCTCCAACTTCCATAGGTGTATTCATAAAGTTTCAGTCAATCATGTTGAATCTTTTCAACACTTACTTTGCATAGTTTGCTTGAGAAAGAAAAATTCTCTCTTCTATCTGCTTCACTTCACGTCCACAATAATATGACATAAACCCCAAATTTTGTCATCTCAAACTCAGTTGACATAGCTTTCTTAAAATTCTCAAATCGATCAGGATTATTGCCAGTGAAAATGATATCATCGACATAGTGACATACACACAAAACATCTTCACTATCATAAACCTTAGAATAAAGAGCGTGCTCAATAAGGAAACGAGGAAACCCATTATTTTTAGATATTTGTTGATGTGGATATTGACGTTCTTGGTGCTTGTTTCAGCCCATATAAAAACTTTTCCAATTCTAACACTTTGTCTTTATGACCATCAACCATATAGCCTAAAGGCTACTCTACATATACCACTTCTTCAAGGTAACCATTCAGGAATGTCGTCTTTATATCCAATTCATGAGTTCTTCATCTGTTTTAGCTGCCAATGAAATAAGTAAACGAACAATTTCCATTCGAATTACTGGTGTAAAGACTTCATAATAGTCCACTCCATACTTTTTCTTGTAACCTTTAATAACAAGCCTTACTTTTGTATTTCTCTAGTTCTCATTTAACATTGTTTTTAACCTTGAGTACCCACTTGACTCCAATAGCTTCATGACCCTTGGGAAGAGATGTTAATTCCAAAGTATTGTTCTTCTCGATGGACTTGATTTCCTTATCCATGAACATATTTCAAACAAAAATAAATGCAATCCAAAGGGAATACCATCTAGAATCTTAACTTAAGAAACCTTTTGGAAATACTCTATGGTCACAAATCTCATTATCTTGCCTTTAGAGTGTTTGAGCGCTTCTATTTTCCTTATTTATGATCTTTTAACACACAAAACTACAATACATGTCAGTTGCTAGCACTTTTCTTGGATATAGTCCATCACACAAGGGACATAAGGTTCTCTTATCCTTTGCAAAGTCATCATCACAAGGCACACCCTCTTTGATGAAACCGCATTTTCTTTTCTCAAGCATATACCAGTCTCTCACCAAAAACCATCCATACATCCACTTGTGTTACTTCTCTCCCATTCATTATCCCACTACACACAATCTCTACTACATCTCATATTCTGTCTCTTCCTAGCCCTGAATCTTCACCTACTACAACTTCACCTTCCACTACTTCCTCTTCCCATGCACAAAGTTTAGAAAAAAAAAAAAAAGGGTTTCAATAGTGATACTGCATTTTTAACTCATGAATTATCTTACATGAGAAATAGTACTACTTATCCCTCTATTGATTTAGATTATACAAGTGATGTTCAAAGAACTCAAATTACACATCCTATGATCACCAAAAGAAAGGATGGCATTTTTAAGCCCAATTATATATTTCCAGCTTGATTGATTCTATAGAAGTTGCCTCTGTTGTCCAAGACTTATAAAAATCCTCAATGAAAGGCTGTAATGGTTCATGAACTCAAATCCTTTAAAAAAAAAAAAAAAAAAAGCAACACACCATCTCTCACCACACTCTTTCAAGGTAAAAATCTTATTGGTTGCAAGTGAATTTTTAAATTAAAAACATGTTGATGGTTCCATCTCTAAATACAAAGCAAGGTTTGATACACAAGGTTTTTCTCAAATATTTGGGTTTGATTTCAACGAAACTTTCAGTGAAATGATTAAACCAACCACCATCTGTGTTCTACTCACTTTGGTAGTCTTTATAGTTGGATGTTAGGTAATTGGATGTAAATGCATTTTTATATGGAAATATAAATGAAAATTTACACATGAGTCAGCCTCCAAGTTTTAAATGTGGTCAAGGATTTGTTTGTAAGCTTTCCAAAGTCATATATGATTTAAACATGCTCCAAGGGCATGGTTTCTCAAGGTTCAAAGTGTTCCGTTTAGCTTTGATTATACTAATTCTAAAGGTGATAATTCCTTATTCTGTAGACTATACAACAACTCCATTATTTATCTACTCACTATTTTGATGATATACTAGTGATTGGAGATAATCCTCAAGCTATCAATTCTTTTAACCTTCAACTCATCAAGGTATTCTCTCTCAAATATCTTGGCCTTTTGCATAATTTTCTTGTGTTGAGGTTACCTATACCTAGACATGTATTCATTTATCTCAAAGTCAGTGCATTTAGGACCTATTACACAGGGCTCACATGACCAATGTAACAAGCATTGCAACTCTCATTATCACAACCCCTCCTTTGTATAAATATAATGGGAGTCCAATTCTTGATCCAATTTTTATAGAAGAATAGTTGTGGCTCTTCAATATCTGACTATCACCAGACCTGAGATTTATTTTGAAGTCAATAAAAGTCAGCCAATGCATGGCTAATCCTCTTAAAATTCACTGGAAAGCTGTAAAAAAAATCCTACGATATCTCACAAGTACCTTAGATTATGGTCTTTGCATTCAAAAATCAAGTCATCTTCATGTGGTTGGGTTCTCAGATTCTGATTGGGGTTCTGACCCTGATGATAGAAGATATGCCTTAGTTTGTGTGTCTACTTTGGTGATAATCTCATTTCTTGGTTCCCAAAAAAAGAAACTCCTAGTTTTCAGGTCTAGCATTGAATCCAAATACAAAAGTCTTGCCTATATTGCTGCAGATATCATTTGGATACAATCCATTCTTCATGAACTTCAAGTTTCAGTTACCAAAACTTTTGTTGTGTGTGTGTGGATAATATGAGCACTATAGTTATGGCTTCAAATCATGTTTTGCATGCTAGAACAAAGCACATTCAAATTGATTATCACTTTGTTAGAGAAAGTGTTGCTACTTAGAAACTTCATATTCAACATGTGTTTTCACTTGATCAAATTGCTGATGTACTCACCAAGCCTTTAAGTATCCAATTCTTTGCTTGGCTCCGGAACAAGTTATACATATTTTATAAAGCTTCTCTCAAATCTAGGGGGATGTTAACCATGTACATACAACCACTACCAATTTAGCAAAAAGCCATGCACAAACAACCATTATCCAATTAACAAAAAGAAGTGATCCAGCTCAACTTAGAGTTTCCAAAGACATCCATGATCTGTTTATCCTATCCATATGATAAGTCTATAAGACTATTAGATTCTTTTGATGGATGAATGGTAGCTCCTAGATTAGCTATAGTACAAGTTTGTTAGGATTTGATTCTTTAATATTGTGATTGGTGTGTATAACATCTTAGCTCAGACTATCTTTTTGTATATACTGAATGTAACTCAAAGCATTGTATTTTACTCAATTCTCATCATTAATATATGATTGTTTGTACAATTATTCCATGTTTTATATCAACAAATTTATGTTCTCTTTTATAGTTTATGGTAGTTTTCAGAGAGAGAGAGAGAGAAAATAAGAGTTTTTTTTTTTTTTTAATGTTAAAGGGATTAATTATATAAAGGATTTGAGTAATGGTGAGTACTAGTTCAAATTAGATTGTTTATTACACGGGACCTAATCCATGCACCAGGTGTATATAATTTTTTGCCAATAAATTCTTATTAATCATTTACATGAATACAATTCAAATTAAAAAAAAAAAAAAAGTACAAATGGAATGTGGTGAGATAAAGAATATACCATAACAAGCATGTCAGCATACCGACTTCTCTAAAGTATGGGCAACTCTTAATATTTAAAAACATAATTTTATGAAAGGTTAATCTATGCATCTTGTTACACTTCTTTTTTTAAATAAAAAAATTAAAAATACTGGTGCAAATTATGGTGTCATTTGGGCTATGTTTATTTTTTCATTGATTCATAAGTACGAAAAATAGATCAATTCATTTCTATGTTTATATTGAACTTAAATTTTGGGGTTGGACAAATACAACCTACTCTTACTTTCCTAACAAAAAAATATACTTATTATTTCTACTTGTTTCTTCTATCCCCTATCTCTTTCTCGCACATACACACTCACTTATTTAACACATTTCAATAACTATCTTATCATTACACAAACATTCAATCATTACAAAAAAAATTTGTAAGTTCATTTTATCATTTCTCCAACACAATTTGACATCTAATTTACAAACCTATTATATCCAATCCAGAAACACACACAAGATTTATATTATTTATTAGAGCTCATACAACCTGCAATTTTAACCAAAAATAATTGTTACATATCCTCCAATAATAAAGAAACATACATTTAGAAATATTGTCTTACACAAGGCAACTAGGCATATTCTAATACAATCATCACTTTCCACCATTGCAAATTATGTTATGCAAACTGTGAAGCTCCCTCTCTTCGTCGTAGACAATACTGAGCGTATTTGCAGAGATTTCTTTTCGGGACATGATCAAGATTCCCGCAAAATGCATACTATCTCTTGGGATGTAATCTGTCGATTGAAACTTAGTGGCGGTCTTGGGATCCAAAAGCTTTAATTGTAAACCTCGCGCTGTTAGCCAAACTTGGGTGGCAAATACTCCAAAATTATGATAGGTTGTGGGTGAAAATTTTTAAAGCGAAATATGACAGCCCATTGGAAAGCCCAAAAGCAAACTGCTCCTACACCTGGTGAAGTATATGCGCAGCTACACCAATTCTTACATGTGAACTCCATATCAATGACCGGGGGAATTTGATTGGAGTGCTGAGTCGTCAGGTAAATTCAAGATTTCTAGTGCTTATACCTTCCAGACAAATGAAGAACCAAACAATGACGAGCGCACAAGATGGAAAACAATTTGGAACATTAAAGGTCCCCAACGTGGTCACATGTTTCTTTGGTTCGTCCAACATGGTTGCTTGCCTACTCATAGTTTCCTACACAGACGACATATCTCCCAAAGTGACCACTATCTTATTTGCTTATCCAATAGTGAAACGATTCTTCATGCCCTACGTGACTGTGATTAGACCTGGAACATTTGGAAGCTTATCATCGATGGAAATAAATGGAGTCTTTTTAGATCATGTGATTCAATCACCACTTGGCTAAACTTATGCTTATCGTCAAACCTCTCCCGGGAATCTGACGTAAACTTATGTGGCATTTGATCTTTAGCGAAACCGCATATGATATTTGGTCTTGGCGCAACAAAGTTGTCTTTGATCACGATGAAGACCCCCATTTGTGTTTTGTACTCGTAGACAAAGTTGTAGAAAAATGCGAGAACTACATTTAGCTTGGTATAATAACAAGTAGTTGAGGTACATATGGTAGATGGTAGAGCGTAGTCTCCTCTTTGTAAAGTTGAATATTTATTTATATATATATATATCAATCGATCCCTTTTAACCAAATAATAATAATAATAATAATAATAATAATAATAATAATAATAATAATAATAATAATAATTTATTATTATTATTATTATTATTATTATTATTATTATTATTATTATTATGGTGTTCCTAATAACATCACATAATCCCCTCCTTTTACAAGAGAGTAATAAAATGATAAAAATATCCATATTTAATACTTATAAAGTAAATTTGATTTCCTTCCTCCTATCTTATATACACCGCATAAATATATATGTACAATATTTTATTTATTAATTTATTTTTTTAGTACGAGGGGATATAAGGATGGGACTTGAGTTTAGAATCCTAGACCTCTTAGATACAATACAAGAGTGATGTGATTGAACTAAGTACATGGTCTAGACTTCTAAATGTTTTCGTACCATTGGACTTTGTTGATTCTTTTCCTCTCCCTAGGCTTTCTATTTTTCTGGAATAGGGGGCAATGGATGTTGAAGCATATCGTGAATTCGTTTCAAATATTTTGAATATATTGTGAAATATAGTGAAAGTTCTTTGTGGATAAGAACTTGGTTGTATGAGAGATCCTTCCTTCCACACTTTGTGTTGTGAATAATCTATTGTATGGTTTTTTAGTGAGGAAAAAATTTAAGAATTGAATGTCGGCTGCGAAGAAAGGAGATGGGAGGAGAATTTGATTTTATGAGTTTTGTATTTTGTGTTTTTTTAAAGTGGTATAATTGTAATTGAGTTGTGCATTTAGAAAAAGAAAAGTATGTCTTGTCTTCATTTGTTTATAAAAGAAAAAAAAAAGTATGTGGTATATAGTTGTGGATTAAAAAAAACTAGTGGTTTAAATAAAAGCAACCCTAGTAATTAAGGATATAAGTGAATTGGTCAAAGCTTAAAAAAAAAAAACACAATTAGACTTTAGCAATCAATCTTGAATAGTTTTTCCTTTCATAAAAAAAAAGAAGAAAAAAAGTATGGATAATAGTTTCATATTTAGTGTCATTCTCATAAGTTCATACTCTTATTGTCAAGATCTCTTGATCCAATTCAACAATTGAAGTTTAAAATTTGTCCGAGTATTAATATTTTGATATGCATGAAAATAAAATAATAGAAATGTAAACAGTCATATTCTATTCTAATCAAGGTTTCAAACTTTCGCAAAGATAATTTAATAATGTGAACAAGTTTACTTACACAAAATTATTTGTCGATTAATTATAACACTCAACAACAACTTACATAAATCTAGTAAAATAAATCGTAGAACCCAATTTTTACACACAAACACACACAAACTTTGAGAATTGACTTCTAAAACACACAACCAATTGGAAGAGTAGAAGGTGCAATTGGAGTAGTTAGGAACGGACCTAGGATTAAATATGAATGATTTGAGAATAGTTTTGCAATGAATTTAAAACATATAAATGGCTAAACAAATCTGGAAGATTGCATTTTATTCATTTTGTAAGAAAAATATGAAGTCTATATTTTAACTTATTAAGAGCCAACTCAGTTATTTACAAAAGAAAATATTAATAATTAATCTATAATTAAAAATAAAATTATCAAGGTTTGATAGGATGGGGGCAATTAAATAAACATGGAAAATATAATTATTATATATTATAAATCTATTAAATATATATTATAACATAATTTTTTATTTTAGATATGAGGAGGTAGCATCGCCCCTTGCCCCACCAATCATCCATTGGTCAATCTCTAAGAATAACAACAAGTCCAGTCAAGGATGACCTCACAAGATAAAATATGTCTCGATTAATCTTTCGACTATCTTTTCCAAAAATTTAACTTTGTACATATTTTGTGCATTTAAATCATTGACTCAGAAAGATAAACAAACTGAAAAAGAGTTAAAGAGCAGAAGTAACTTTAATATGAGAAAATATTTCTTGTATTCAAGAAATTTTATTATTATTATTTGTTTTTTTATGCATTGAATAAAAGTACTAACCCCACTAACAGAGGAATTAAAGAGTCTCCACTAATGTACATTACTTCCGGTCAAGGCATCCAATTTTTTGTGGCAAACCAAGCTTGATAGAGCTTTAGCTTAAGGGACATGCCCATAGGCCAAACCAAGCGCGTGCATGCATGTATGGAGTTTTATTGGAGACCCACATGTATAGATCCTTTAATATACTTTATACAGTGCTTTAGTATTTAGATTAGAACCAACATCAATTTTATTTCAATGTGGGAACAACACTGTTAAGCGACTCTTTGTATTCTTCACACTTTGTCCCATTATGTTCAATGTAAGTAGTCAACTTTGGGTTTAAATTTATCACTCACTAAATTTTATATTGAGAAATTCAACACACCATGATCATGTTCTCAACACATAGATTAATCATATATCATTGAATTTCTGTAGATTTAACTATTCAACAGCTTAAGATTGATCAAAGTCGAGTTTTCATCCACTTTACTAAAACTAATTTTCAATGTTATCTTAAGATTAATTTCAAATTACACATAACTTTTACTACTTTTTATAAATTTAATTGTATCTTTTTTTTTAACTTGCAATTTAATGCATAAACTTGTTTATTTATGCAATTTGATAAACGAGATGACTTTGCAATAAGATCTTGATGATGTGGCTTCGATACTCGAGAAAAATTGTTATGTTAATCTTTATTAGTAATTTGGAGCTGAGGATGTGAGCTAATAATTTTAGACAACGCTGCCAATAAATTATTGAAAATTAGTTTATAAAGGTTCATGTTGATCGATCTCTGAGCAATTTTAAATTTATTTTATTTTTGAGAAAAATAAAAATAAGTTGCAAAATCAAAAAATTTGCGTTCTAGGTAGATGAATTTAAAGTATTTATTTTCTCAAATCCAATTTAGATGAATGAGAAATTAATGTATAAAGTTAGAAACTTCAACTTAGAAAATAATTGAAGAGGAGTGGTATATGAAAAACCACATTCCACGTAGGAAAAATAAGGGAAGTTTATTCACCTTAGTGCATGTTGATAAGAAATAATCAAGTATGCTCCTCCTATAATGCAGCATAGTTGTATTTTATGCTAACCTTATGGCTAACCCAATTAGCTACGAGGAAGGTGCAAAGCACTATCCAAGCCCACAGCTCGCACAAGCACGAGCATGTGCATGTCACACCTGTTGCATTGAGTGTTTTTTAGACGCACTTTGCATTTTGAGTGAGGAGATTGAGGAGCTCAACAATTTTGATGGATCAAATCAGGGCCTGCTGTGCCGCACACGAGTCGAGTCATACTAACGGGCGCAAAATGGTGCAGATCAAGCAAATGGCACGTGATTCAGCGAGTCCAGTCTAATGTCACGTGAATTGGTGGAAAAAGGTTGAACCAGCGCTAAACCATGTAGTTATCTTATTCAAAAAAGACACTACAACTCTTCAATTATTATATAACCCCCAAACCATTCATTCAACTACAACTGGCATTCAAGAATTCTAAGTATTTGTAGTATTCTTCTCTCTAATCTAAAAAACTTTTGAATAACTTTTAGTATCATTGTTTGCAATTCTTAAGTTCAAAGTTATGGTTTCTTGGAGATGGTTGTCGTAGACTGTGAGTAATGAATATGAAGCATTTTCGTTCTACATAAAAAGTAACTCTTGTCTCGACTTTTCTATCTCATTCATTTAGTTATTTCAAATACATCCAACACCACAAATAACATCAGTCAAGAGGCAAAAAATTGGTAGAGATATAAAGGCTGCGTGTTCTTTCAGGGGAAGCAATGGCCAATCAGCTTCCTCTGGAGGGTTCCGACCTAATTTAGGTTTGTGGTCTTCTACTTATAGTTTCTAATGATTTAGGCCTCAGATTCGTAGAAAAAAATCTTTTTAGCCCTGGATCGATAGTTGGCATATCTTTTGGGGCTTAGACCTAAAAAGCTCTTATGTATTCTTATTTATTAATCTTGTAACAAAAATAATAAGATGGGTAGAAATACCAAATCAATATGTTATAACATATTTAAGTAGAACATAAACATATATCAATTAATCCAAAATGAAGGTACTTAAAATTCATAAACAAAAAAATATTGTAAAAAAGAAACAAACACTTATTGGGCATCTTTTAGGACCCATATTCACTGAAGTGCATCAGAACCAAAAGAACTTTTATGACAATACCACAATTCTTGGCTTCTAAATATATCTCGAAACACCACCGATTGACATAATAGTGATTACCTTTTCCAGCAACATTCTTTATTGTCGCTGAAAGTTATCTTTTGACAATTTTTAAATTAGACTTAGTTGATGCGATTCAAATTTGGACTCAGTAGAACAAAGGAGGAGATAGGCCAGGCCTTGATACGGTTGTTAATCGATGATGATATGATATTTTAGTGTAGCGACTTATTTGTTTAATTTTTATTTTAAGAGAAATTAGATTTTTATTTTTTTATTTTTATGTTCAATTGATGATGGTGAGCAAATATGTTCCACTACTTGATTTCATGCAGTAGAGTCATTTAACATGCACCTGAGCGGCACTTGTCGTGAAACGTAGATATTTGACGAAATGGAGCTGAATTCGTAAAATAAAATTTAAAAAAAGGACTAAACGTGCACACATTTTATGTATTTGGGTCATGTCGATGAGTTTTGAATCCTTTGATGAGTTGATAAAAAGACTTTTGAACAAGTTTTGACCAAAAGTACAACTTTACCGTAGTTGGTATTTGAATTATTGGTCTTGCTGCCCCTATTATTTAATTTTTTATCATCAGATTTCAATGAATATTTTTCCTAGGCTTATAGTTAATAAATAATTTTTTTTAAATAATCATTTTTTAAAATAATATATTATAATTAAATATAACCTAAACAATAAATTAATAATTTTTTTAATATATACATTATGAATGTCAAATTAAGAATCGTGAAAAGATGATTAATTTGATATATTTTACGTAAAAAATGAATTAATAATGAGAATGTTATTTGTATTTTAAAAGCAAAATTTGTTAAAAAAAAAAAAACAAACAAAGTAATAGAATTGTAAGAACATAATAGTTTGTGTGTACACCAAATTTATGAATAGAATAGAAGACAAAAAGTCAAATTTACGATTGTGCCAAAAAATAAACTATTTTGCTTGTGTGTGTATTGGCCATTTTTTAACATTTATGTCATTTGTCATAAAAATATATGTCATGTACATTTAAAATTTTTGCACAATAATAATGTTTCGATTGATATAAAAATAGTGTACCGACCAATTTGAATTAACATACAAATTATTTTCAGGTTAATTATATTTGTCAAGAAAATTATGTGTATCATAATCCATTTGATTTACCGTGATAATAAATTATCAGACAAAATTATTGTCGCAAAACTACTAGTATATTTGTCATGAAAAAATATTTCCGGCCTATTTCGTAAGAAAGGACATAAATGTAAAAAATAACTAAAATTTATGAGTGAAATTACAAATTAGCAAAATATGCAGAAACTAAATGCAGTAAATTACTAGATTTTCAACTAATTTTTAGCTGGAAAAGTCTTACTTTCTATTTATACCAAAGTTATAACTTTATATACTCAAATGTTTCGTTTACAATATTCAAAAGCAATTTATTTTATGATTTATCCTTACAAAATTATATAGATACATAATATAAATATACTTAAATTTAAATTAAATACAACAAATATTATTGAACTTGATTTTTTTTAATTAAATTGATATGCAATTGTGTAAATAAAATTATCATTATAATTAGATAGTCCTAATAAATTTTAATCAAAAATAGAAAAATGATAAAAGAAACATGAAATAAGTTTACAACAGAATCAGCAATATGACAATACTCTGTCGGACAGGGGTGTGGGGGCCCTGGGGGCGAGGGATTTGACCTTTTGCCCCAAGCAATATGACAATACAATTTGTACAATCCAACTATTTATGGGAACTCGGGAAATGGTGCTTTGCTTTGAAAGTGTACCAACCCAAAACATCTATTATTTAAGTTCAGTTTCTAAGCTCAAGAATTTATTTTATTATTAAACTAGAATTTTTTTTATTTACAAGAATATTTTATATAATTGAATAAATTAAATTAATAAATACAAAATTATATGCTTTCTTTACTGCTTGCTGAAACCTTTAAAAAATGCCAAATAGATCTTTATCTGTGTAGATACTATATTTAATATGCATACATGTATATACATCAACAAAAATATATTAGAAATATATTTAATACTTGGATAAATACAAATTATAAATATAATTATGCATAATTAAAAAAAAATATGTACAGCATTTGAGCTGGTATAATATGAAGAAGATGATATTCTACCATTATTTGAAATTCTCATAATTTTGTGTGATGAGTTGGACCTTGTCCTTTTCAAAATTTCCAATAAATTTAAATTTTATATTGTCTTGAAAGTTGAGAGACACAGAGCTCACTTTATTTGGACCGTTTAATTTAAAAAAGAAAATAATAAAGAATAGAGGGTCCGTGATGAATTAATTTAATAATACTGGGTCCAGATATTTAAATAGTTGCCCAAATGGAAGACATGTTGGCTTTAACAGACAAAACGCACTTATTCCTTTTCAATTGACCAAAAAAGTTGCAAATCCCCTAAAAAAGTATTTCCGACTTTAAATACAGGGAATATGATGCTTTAGCTTTTCATAAAGCAAAAAAAGGAGGGGGAAAAAAAAAGAAAAAAGAAAAAAAAAAAAAAAAAGGAGAGAGAGAGAGAGAGAGAGGGGACAATCATTTAAGAAAAACGGGGTGAATTTTTTTTTAATTAGATTGCTTTTTAGGGTAATGTATTTAGCTCCACATTTCAAAAGTTCACACTTTTTGGGCTGACAGCGACTTCTTGTGGGCCGTAAATGGGCCACGCCACTAGCCCAACAAACATATATATATGCACTAAAATAAAGTAAAAAGTTTAATTATAATTTTAATTTTCCGCCCGATAATCGTCCATTCATAAATTTGGGGTGCGCATATTGTTACGTTGCCACAACTCTACTGATTGCTTTCTTTTTTCTTTTTCAAAATAAAAATGATTTTTGTTTTTAATCAATTTTATTTTACGTAATTATCATTTTAATTTAATGGGTAACGTCGAATTGTCATCCATGCTCTATGACGTATCCATAAAGTTTCCTTTAGGCCCATATGAAAGAGGTGTAATCAATTGGAACTTGGAAGTCGCTGTAATATTGAGAAGGATTGGGCTGTGATATCTGAGTATAATCTAATCACTATTACAGAAGTCCAAATTCAGAAATTAAGACTGGGCTTCTCCTCAGGCTCAAACGATTGGGCCAATTTAAATGGGACTAAAGAAAATTTGTTATAGCCCAACTCAAAATTATTTTATTTTCTATCTTTACCTTCACATTCTTCACCACACATAATATATGATGCAACCATCTCGAAGGCATCTTTTGAGATTCTATTGGAAAATGGAAGGGCAAAAAGGAATTTTCTTAAATACGTGTGGGATGAATTTCACTTTGATTTCCCCCGTTTGCCCTTGGGTTATACTACCACTATTTTTTAAAATAAAATTATTTATAATATAAATTTAAATTAATCAATATTTAAAAATAAATATTTAAGAATTTTAAAAAATGTAAAAATATATAATTTTGTATAGGAATATATATTCTCTTCCTCCCAAAGTTATAAATATTTTTATTATAATAAATTAATTAATTGTATAAAAATTAAATTATTTAATAAAATTTTAAAAATATATTAGGCATATCTATTCACAGTCTAAATCCAATACAAATAATATAATACACAATAAATATTTAAATCTTACTCAAAGAATCAAGAAAATATAATTATATTTTTTCATCTAAAATCTAATTTTAATACATGCAATTTGGGTGTAAAACTAACAATTATGAAATTAGAATTAAATTAATATACTATAATAAAAATGGAGTGGAAGCGATTATTTTTTATTTTACAAATTAGTAAAAATATTCTTATAATGGACAAAAAATAAAATTTAACTAACAAAAAATAGACATGTAATTTAGAAAATATATATAATAATAATGGGTCGTGGATTTCAGATTAATGCTGGCGGTTCAAGTAGTTGGTAAGAGAGTGGTGTCTGAAGGGGGTTTTGTCCATTTTTAAATAACAATAAACTGTAAACAAAATCCTTTCCATTAGATTAGAGGTTGTTTGTTTTGGAATGTAAATATTTATGATATATATAAATGGATACGATTAAAAAATTTACATTCATATGAATAGTAAAAAATAATATTTATATTAAAATAAAGTAGTGTAGGATAAAAACTGTACAAATCACATCAGTAGTACGAGAAAGAGACATATATCAAATGATGAGATATCATATCAGTTACAATCAGTAGAGTTTGGATGGACGAGGATGTTTGATCCCCCATCCTAACTATAGCCGTCAAGATGGGCTGGCGGGACGGGCCAGAAAAAAGACAGACCGCTAAAACCCCAACCCACCAGCGGGTTACGGGCTTGGCGGGCCAACCCACGGGCCGTCAGAATTGGGGGCGGGGACGGGGCGGTGCTGGATGATAAAAACCCATAGGTTGGCTCGGCCCAACCAACTTCAACCCGTGGTCCGTGTGGGCATCCTGCTGCGACCTGCCAGTTGGCGAGCTGTTAAATCTCTAGTCCAACTCACCTATTTTACGAGACAAAATGGACTAAGTCGACGAACCCGACCAATTTTAATAGCTTCATCCATAAGCTATAACAAACAAACATTTAAATAATCTATAGCAAACTGAACAATGTGGATGATGTAATGATACTTGCGTCCTGCTTTAAAATTTGAATACGTGGGTTACCCACTTTAATTACACATCACCATATGGACACATTTCACGCATATATTATATACTCCATATCTCTCAAACAAATAAGCATGTTTGTATCTGAAATGATGGGATGGGCTCCAAATAAATAACTGAAAACGGGTATGATTATGAATAATGTATTTGAAACCATAATAAAGATGGATAGCAAAGCAAATGCTATATAAATGCCCTTTGAGAATAAGAAAAGCCGAAATGCTTTGGCCAACCAAATATATAATAATAATAATAATAATAATAGTAATAATAAACCGACTGTTTTTATATTTGTTATTATCATTTTTTTGTCTATTTTTCTTTCCACACGAAAAGACAGATTTTTAGAAAAATATTTGCTAACAAATAAGCATTCATTTTAATTTTTTATATTTTTATTTGTTAATATTAGTAATGTTACTAGTTTTATCAATAATAATAATAAAATTCATATATCTTCATAATCAATTGATTTTAATAAATGAATTATGAATTTGTGGCAACTTCGATGCTATTTATAATAATAAAAAATGTTCACATTGATAAGCTATATTTTATTCAATTTTTTATTTCAAAAGAAAATACTATATATTTGGTAATTTGATGATTGTATTTTGTAAATAAATTAATTAATATTCATATATAATTTTATATATAATATTTATATTTTTATTATAATTATGGTACACATATAAATTATTGTGTGTGCTGCATGTTTCATAAAGTCATTTGTATGCTAAAAAAATATTACATCCAACCAACATTGAGGATTGTTGATGGACATATACAATGTTTCACTCTTTATCCATACTAATAAGTGCACTCGTTCTATGTTCGATCATATAAAATTTCTATAAACTTTAATTTTGTTTATAAAATTATTAGATTTTAGTAGTATATAACTTTCATAAATTTAATTTTTTGAGCTACAATCAATTGCATAATTATTAATTATTTTAGTAAACCATTTGTGTGGTTGACAATAATCAATTTTTTTCAGTTGAAATATTTTTTTCAATATTATATTGTATTTAGGTGTTGAATGCTAAAAGCTATTTTATGAAACAAATAATAATAACTTTAGGTGGAATTTATTTACACATAATACGTTCATTGAATTTATAATTAATAATTAACTCCTTATTTGTTTGAGGTACGAACTCGTTCTTCAAAATCTCATCCCTTCCATCAGTTCTAAAAGTGGGCTACATATTAATAGAAAGAAAATAAATTCATAATATGCAAAATTTGGTATAAATACGCTCTAACGTTCTTAAGTACTTCATCGATTTTCTCAATTTATAATTTCACGACTTCTTTTCAGAGTATAATTATTCTTTTTATCCAACAACTTTTGAAGTTTGACTTTATTTAAATATCAGATTTTCGGGTTGATAATTTAGGATATCAATTTTTCTAATTTCACCAATTGAGTACAATATGAGCTTGAAATCGCACATGAAGTCCAAGTGGTGACCCAATTTCAAATTTTTGTGGGCTAAAATTATTGATGTAGAATACTCATATTTACTTCTAATATCACATACCTTTTCTATGACATATAATCGTCCTACTTGGCAACAAAATCTGAAAAGTTAAAATAATATTTAATATATTTGAAAATGTCGTCCTACTTGGCAACAAAATCTGAAAAGTTAAAATAATATTTAATATATTTAAAAATGTATCTATTTAAATACAAAATTTCAATAAAATTGAATATTATTTAAAGTCTTAATATAACCAATTTCAAAATCTTTAAAAAATCATTAAATCAAGCAATAGAAAATATTTTAAAAATATAATATTAAAATTAAAATATGTATATTATTTTTTAAATATAAATATTAAAGATTATATTAAAATTAAAAAATTCAAAATTTGAATATTAAAGAAAACATAAGTTTTAATAATTTTCTTTAATATTCATAGTTTTAAATTAATATTTTTTTCATTTTCATATTTTCTATTATATTCAGATTTATAAATCTAATTAAATAGTTTTACAAAGCTTTCTAAAAATTATGTATATGTTTCTATTTTTAATATTTATATTTTAAAATATGTTTTATTTTATGATTTTCTTTAATATTTTCATATGCAGTAAATACATTTTGAATTTCTTTTAAATATTTTTTATTTTAATTTTTTGATTTATAATTAAATAAATATTTTTTCAAATTTATAAATTTTTTTCAGATTTTGTTGTCATGATGTAGGTTGTTCATATGACAACGAATGGAGATGTGATGATAGTAGTATATGCCCTTATGCATCAACAATTCCTACCAAAAAAATTGATATCAGGCCATCATATGCATTTTATGTGCGATTACATCTCAATTGAGTCACTCATGCAAAAAATATCCTATCCTCAATTGATGAAATTTAAAAAATGTTGCCCTAAATTGTTTGCTCGAAATATTATTGTTCAAAACAGTCAAATTCCATAAGTTATTAGCTAAATTCAATAATCATTCATTCTTTGATGAGTTTTTAGTAATTTAAAAGACATGTCATTTGCCGTTAGTAAATCTATATATGAATAATCTCACAGGAATATGTCTCCTGTGGATGTTTGTTTGTAACCTCAAATGTTGTACACATATCAATTTTCACAAGTTATATTGTTAAGATTTTGATATATATATATATATATATATGTGTGTGTAGAGGGAGAGAAAATATTATTTCTTTTGTTTATAAAAGCTAATATATATTAAATGTATTAGGAAATAAAAAATTTAAAATCACTTGCTTTTCTGTCTATCTTTTCAAACATATTCTTTGGAAATAATAAGTTTGGGGGGGAGGGTGGATGGAGGTCATACCATGAATCCATGTTCTTACTTGGAATTTTTAGTACATGTTTTTTTTTTAGTTTTGTTAGTAGTATGTGCCAGGGATCGTATTTGTTTCTCTATTTCGATGATTGTGGTATTGAATCGTGCTAATGATGATAATACTTTATTTGATAATGATTATTGATGAATTGAGCATGTTATGAAAAAATAATATTTGTGCATGCAATGAAGAACTTGAATATCTTAAACTCTGATTAGCATGTGAGATTTTGAGCCTATTGATTCTTTCTAGTGTGTTTAGCTGGATAAATGTTAGAATGTCTAGAAATTGCCTATGATTTGCTCACGTTTAACAGAATAATGTAGATTTTGGAAGTGATTTTAGGCCATCTTTGGTACCCCAGTTATCCTTTAAATTTTGACCATTTACATAAAAATAATCATAGTACGCCAATTGAGCCTCGAGCGTAAAGTTACACTACTAGTTCATAAAAGTAATATAAGTAAGGTGGACTGGTTGAATAGGAAAAAATATTGCATATTAGAAGGCCTTGGTGAATATGGAGGAATAAATTGAAAATTGTGAAAAATGGTTATATGAATTGGGAGATGAGTTACTTACTCAAAAAAAAAAAAAAAAAAAAAAAAGAAAAGTTGTTGAAAATCGGAAATGACTCCTCATAGCTAATAAAACCATTGAGTAAAATACGGAGTTGATTGAATATAGGAAATGAGTTGATGAAGGAGGAATAAAGATACACAAAAATCTAGTTGTGCTCGTTGGCCATGAGTTGAATAGGGAAATAAATGGGTAGGGTAGGGTACAAGTACGCCTCCCCCGTGCAATACCCTACCCTTACCCTACCCTATTACCCGTTTATTTGTCGCGGGTAGGGTACGGGCAATACCCGACGGACATATGGGTACCCGCGGGTAAACATATTACCCATTTATATGTTATTTTACATGGGTAAAATTGCCATGCCATGCCCTGCCCTACCCGTCCTACCCGACCCTGCCTGCCCGCCCGCCCTCCCTCCCTCCCTCCCTCCCTCCCTAAAAAAATGCACATTGTTCTTTAAAAAAAAAGAACACTTTATTGACTTCTTCAACAATCACAAATTAAAAAATATAATATTATGAAACATGGATACAAATCAAACATAATATAAAATAATAATAATAACATCCAACATATAATCTTAAGGTGATCACCGATCACTTGATTCCAATTATCCCATGAACTAGGACTCCAAGTATTTGATATTTCAATACAAAGACACAACATCAACACCACGACAAAAAATAGACAACAATGTAAAATGGCACAGCAGGAGTCCATGACAGGTCGGCTTCAGTCAAACCTTCGCTTGGACCCGATCCGGTTCTTCTTCTTGAATCTCGTGCATGTAAAGCTTTTTGTTCGGTTCGGTCAATAATATTATAATATGGTAAATCCGTCCGACTTTCGTCTCTGTTCGACCAGTCTGTTTCCTCTATTACGTACGGCATTTCGGGATATCTACCCTTTTCAAGGTAAATGAATTCTTCGTGTAATTTCAATTCTTCGGTAGGATGTCTCAAAATAAAGTCGTAACATATTCCTATAAAAAAGAAAAAAAAGAAAGAGATCATTAGATGTATAATACTTAAATAAATAAGTTAATTGTACACCCTTACTTGAATCTAATTACTCAATTTATTTACCTCTTCGTCTTCATCACTTGAATAAACTGTCACACCCTTAACATCTTTATGTGGTGGGTTTGATGATGATGATGCTTTAGCTGAAACACAATAATTAAAAATTAACTTATACAAATAAAACAAATACAAGAAATAGTGAAATAGAAGTTGTAACCCTACCTTGTGGGTAAAACTGACATCCCTAGAGTTGAATGTGAAAGGTCGTAAAGACCAACAATTCGACGAGTCCAATGTTGATTAAGTCACTTAGCCATATATTCTTACCTTGACCAAAAGCCTACATTACAACCAAATTTAAAGTCTTTCTGATCCTTAATCCACTTATTGCATGTAAAGATGAGATGAAATCATGGGAAAATATATGGTTAATTCTACATTTATTTTAACTTTGAGTGTCGTTTATATTTTCTATAACATGAGTGTGAGAGATATACAAACCTGGTGAGGATCAATGATTCAATATGTTAAATAAGTACTAGTTGCATGACATGAAGTTGTTTATTTGCAATATGATTAATTTTGATATAATCATAATGATTTTTGTGTTTGAAGCATCGTGTACTGTCAAAACACCCCTTCATTCTGAAATGAAGACTCGTTATCACTGTTCGAGGACGAATAATAAGTTAAATTTGGGGGGTTTGATAAACATAGAATTCAAGTTCAATTCGGGGTTATTATGTATAATTTTTTAGGCAATTACATGTACCTAAGTGACGAGCTCATCATGATTTTGTTATATTTTGTTACGTCACGTGTTTGTTGAAGTTTTGACAAAAAAACAGATAATTAAGGATGTATAGACCACGTCTTAATTTACACGGACCGTGCTTATCCTCGTGATATGATTTTAACCATCGCGATTTGGTGTGATTCAGACATATCTTCTTGATTTGGTTTGATTCGGGCATATCTTCTTGATTTGGAGTGATTTAGGCATATCTTCTTGATTTGGTGTGATTTAGGCATATCTTCCCATTCCAAACAGAGATACAATGGCTATCAAAACCCTAGTAATTGTCTATTAAAGGAGGAGCTACATCAGATTATAGGAACATAATACAATACAATATACAACAAGTTTTAGGTTAGAAACAAGGATACAAATGATGATCAACCAACCAAGTCATGAGAGAGAGAGAGAGAGACGAATATCGTTTGGGCTTCAATAGTCTTCCCTTCTTTTGTTCTTTTTATGTTAGCCATGATTATCTATATGTTTTCCATGAATTATGTACTGAATATGTGTGACTAAACATCTAGTGATTCTAGGGAGTTCATCATTATGGATTCATATGTTTTTCTTTAATGATATTATTTCCCATCCTATATTTGTTTATGCTTCCTTAATTTGAATATCGTATGAAAATATGTGGAGACTAATTGCATATGTGTAGTTAATCCATTATTGCCCGGGAGGGAGTAATTGGTTAACGGATTAGGAATGCATAACATAACACTTGTTAGATTGGAAGATTGATAAGTATTATGATGAGAATATATTTTAGACATGATTGTGAGTTAGATAATATCTTGAGAATGATCAGTGTTATCTAATCTACATTTAGATCTAACTCGGAATAGAGGATCTAGATATATTAGTGATTCTCCTACTAATATAGGAAATAAATATGTGTTTTATACATTAAAGGAACTCATATGAACCATATGAATACATGTTCGTGGAATCCATACAATCTTTGAATATCTTTAGTTATTTGAATCTGATTAGATTTTTATTTCGACTTCTTTATTTGTTTTGTTTTGTTTTACCAAACCAATCCCAAATTGATTCATTAGATAAATGATAGTATTATAAACAAATATTTAGTTGAATTTACTATATACAGTCCCTGTCGATACGATACCTGTTCTCACCATATTTTACTATAATTTACCTCGTGCACTTGTGAGTCGTATTTTAAGTGAAATAAAATAGCGAAAAAAATTCGAATACTATTTTAATAAATTATGGCTTATATACATTTTTTATATTAGCAATTATATAATTTCATAATAAATTATTAGTCTAATAAAATATATTTTATTCCACATTATATGGGTGAACATCTAGTATGATATAAAACACCCAATATAGAAAATGAAGTAACATATATAACTTTTGTTTAATAATTTATTATTTGACCAAAGAATACAAAAGTTACCTTTCCCGAAACCATTGTTGTCGGAATATATTGGCCATTGATCATACGAAATAGGAGCGAAAATAATAATTATAATTATTTATAAGATTTATGCATAATCTTGTACATCCCTGAATACGTAATTCTAATAAAGGTTTAAAAATATATCGAGTGATTTCACTTCCTTAGCGAGAATTCTTGGATAACTATATCATACGTTGATAAAAAACATTTGAAAACTCCTATAAATTTATCCACATCCACCCTTGATTCTCATATATTTTGTGTAAAATGAGCTAAATAACTTAGAAATAAAATTCTCAACACATGATAAGAGAAAGAAAAGAGAGCACGAAATGAGAAGAAACGTGAATTCCTTCTTGGACATCAATTTATATTAACCCCCTTAGGATCTCATGGACTTATGAATTCTAATCTTCATGAATTGAACATATTCCAAGAGTGGCTTTTAAGTGTCCTCTTGGGCTTTAATTAATTTTTAAGCCCAATAGGCTACTTCCAATTAATTATTTAACTATCTCATATTTAATTACATATGCTCAAATAATTAACTTGTCCAACAAATATTATTTAGCTACATAATTAAATCATTCATGATTAATTAATTATTTTTCTCTGTTACAACGAACTAGAATCTGGTTATGCGTGTGACCCCTTAGGTTCATCACTTCACCTAATTCAAAAACAAAAAAAGGGGAATGTCAACGCATTCGGGAAAAAATGATTAATCTCTATCAATAGACCTACTAAAGTAACAATCTAATTGCAAGATTAATTTATCTAATTAATTAATCACCTTTGGATTTTTTAATCCCTAGGTACTCAAAATATCTATTCGTTCATGTCAAGCAAACACTACTAGAGAGACACATATGCAATAGATGAATTCGACATGCAAACCATTCATTTGTAGTTACGTTCTAGAATAGGTCCCTTCGCTTGGTTCTCTGATTAATATTTAGGGTTTGGTCATTCTATGCAGACTCATAATTGATATTAATAACTATGTTGATCCTCAAAATCTTAGTCAATCCGTTGACCCTTAATGCGATCCTATCTCTTATGTTCTGGACGGGTGCTTTGCGCAAGGCTTTCATTGGATACAATAAGTGTAGTAAATATAGATAACGATCCCAATATATTACTTTACGGGCCAACGAATTCTCTTTTTTCACTACACTGATCTTAAATATAGTTTCATCTTAACTAATGGGACCCCGTTTGGCCTATCAAGAGAGGTTTAAGTAACCATGTCAACTATACAATTTCTCTCATGTAAGACCACATACATGTGTGTAATCTAGGGACTCATTAAATCACCTATAGAAATTAGAACCTCTATGTTTCCATTACCACTATAGCTACCAAATAGTTTGAGTTCAGATGGGGGATTAGTTCAATATGATCATTTGGGATGAACATCACATCTATTAACCAACGTGGTGTCTCAATATTGATAACCATGGAACGAGATATCCACTCCCGTGTCACGTATTGCTCAATGCAAGTCTATTTGAATGCTATAATATCTCTTCTCATAGATTCTATGATTTGAGACATTTATGATCTCAACCACCGAGACTTATTCCATGACCAGCAACCCGTACGTAACCAAATCTCCTAGTTACCGATATCAAAGAATTTCAATATTATATAACAATTAAACATAAATGAATACAATAAAGGAGAATTGTCTTAATCTTTTATTTATATTCACAAAGATTGTACTTGAAATATATCTTTTAAACCAATCTAATAGTTGGTTGTGAGGACACATATTCCTACAATTACCACTTTGGCATAATATTATCGAAAAATAATGGCAATATTTATAAATAAATTTAGAGAATCACACATAAAATAAAAAAAATATATGACAAAACAAAAAATAAGTTTGGAAAACTATATGATTGTCCTAAAAATAAATGAATTAAAAAATAGTTATTCAAAAATTACAAAACCATTATATTAAAAATGTCATTAAAATATTTAATAAGATTGAAATAAATTATAACAATTAGCATTAAATTTAGAAAAAAGTGAAAATTACTAAATATTTCAGAAAACTACAAACAAATTCCAAAATTTTCTTATAAATTAAAAAAATTACACATAAATTCTTAAACATATCAAATTAATTATGAAAATAAATTCTAATAACTACATTAGTATTTATAAAATAATAATTTTGAAAAACTATAATTAAATTCAGAAAATATCAAATAAATAATGAAAAGGTACTAAAAGATTTAAAAATTATATAATAAATTTGAAACAATAAATACATTTAAGAGAATTATAAATTTTGAATTTATGCATTATTCTCTGAATTTATGTTTAGTTTTCTAATTTATTTTAATTTTTTGAATTTATTTGTAATTTTTTAATGTTTTTTCAAATTCTTTTTATAATTTTACATTTCATATATTTATATTATCTGTTTTATAATATAAGATATTTTAATTTTTATTACATTTTGAATTATAATTTATAGAATTCATGTGTATCTTCATGACAATCTTATACTTTTTAGAGTTTATTTGTATTTCTCTAAATTTATATGTATATTTTTCAATTTACGTGTACTTTTCTAAAGTTATTTATAATTTATAGATTTTTTTTCTAATTTACTTTGAATTCATTATAATTCGTACAATTTTGTATTTTCATAATATAAAATATAATATTTATTTTCAATTGAACTTTCTAATTTAAGTATTATTGTTTGTGTTCAATTAATTGATTTTTAATGTAGTTTATTTATATGTAATTTTATAACTTTGTTAATATTTTTAGGAACTTTTTCTATTTTATAAGTTTTTCAAAACATAGAATATATTATTTTTTACTTATTATATTTTAATAGTCATTTATAATTTCAGAATTATATCTCTTTTTTATCTGAGTTTTTTTACGTATTTCCTTATTTGGCAACTGATTTAGGCGGAAAAATATGTTGCTGCTATTTTTCAGCTGACATTTGGATATATATATATATATATATATTTGTCGGTATCTATATTTTTATATTAAAAGTTATTTAAATGTTACAATTATTATTTATATCTACTATAAATACTCAAAGTGAATGTAACTAAATAACAATTTTCGCAACTTTTATAAGTTTCTTAAACAAAACTTTATATGCATTGGGTGCAACGGCAACACGATGTAGAGTTTTAATTGTTTAACTAAAAAAATTTATTTGTTTACTTGAATAATATTACTATTGATATGTTACCTTGAAAAAAGTACTAATATGTTTCAAGTAAACAAATAATACTTTTAGTTAAACAAATAATAATGTGGATCGAATATCATGATGGTGTACCCCATGCACAAGAAACTCACTTAATTTTTTAATGTCTTTTCTATTTTACTACTTTTCAATTTTTTTTAATATTTTTGCCATTTTGTTGACTTTTCTCACTTTCTTTCTCTTCATTTCTACCATATATGTAACTTTCTTGTAGATCATGTCGAGTGAAACATGAAAAATTCGGCGAATTTGACAATATATAATACTTTTCAAAAAATTTAACAAAATATAGTGGTTTAGGAGGGTTTAAAAAAATAAGTAAAGTCGCCTCTTGTGTGGGCAACTTTCAATATGTATGTCGCCTATTGCAAAGGCGACTTAATTTTTTTTTTTTCATTTTTTTAGAGTCGCCCATGGTATGGGCGACTTTTCTGTATTTTTTTAACCCAAAAACTTGAGAAAAAAAGAGAAAATGGCGCCACTCGGTCGAGTGATCACTTGGTTGGCCGAGTGATGTCTGTGACTCAGCTGGATGACTCAGCTTGGCAATCACTCGGCTGGTCGAGTGCTGATGTTCACTAGGTAGACTCACTCGATCCACCACTTAACTCGATCGGCCGAGTGAGCGAACCTTTCTGGAATCCTTTGAAATTTCTCCACTCGGTCGAAATTTCTTTGGAATTCTATTTTTTGAAATTTTTTTAATGTCGCCCATGGTATGGGCGACTCTTTTTTTAATGTTTTTTTAATAGTTGTCGCCTATTGTATAGGCGACATTTGTTTTTTATAGTCAAAGGCTGCTTTGCCTACACACGTGCATGCATGTACACATCACATTACTCTTCTTCCATCACTATACATTACTACACTACACGGCACATTACTTTTCTTCCATCATTTCTTCTTTCATCATTTGTGTGTGCTCTTCTTCCATCATTTGCACATTTTTGAAACTCATTTTTGAAGATTATTTTTCTTCTCCAGTAATTGGTGTCAATTTTTTTAGGTAATTATTTTTCATGCTTCTTTTTATGTGTTGTGTGTGGGTGCGTTGCTATATGTGTTGTTGTGTATGTGTGTGTGTTGTTGTGTGTGCTGCTCTGTGTGTGTGTTGTTGTGGTGCTGCTGTGTGTGTGTGCTGCTGTGTGTGTCGCTATATGGGCTGCTCTCTGTGTGTGTGCTGTTGTGTGTGTTCTGGTGTGTGTGCGTGTGTGTTGTGCATGGGTGGGGTGTGTGTGTGTTTGTGTGATGTGGTTGTGTGTATTGATGATGTGTGTGTGTTTGTGTGATGTGTGTGTTTGTGTGATATGCTTGTGTGTGTTGGAGTGTGTGTGTGTTTGTGTGATGTGTGCATGTGTGTGTTTGTGTGACGTGTGTGCTGTGTGTTGTGTGTGTTCTGATGTGTGTGTTCTGTTTGTTCTGGTGTATGTTGTGTGTGTATTCTAGTATGTACGCAGGCTGGTTTAATTCGTTTCAAAATGTATTAACTGTGGTGGGTTTTGATTTGCAATAGATTTTGTCGTTAATAATTTTATTTTCTTATTATTTCAAGTAGGAGCTCTGGGAAATGTTGTTGTTGTCGTGGATTTATCGTGACCATCAAATTGTTGCCCTTGCATTGGGATATTGCTTCATTTCAATATCAGGTTTGAATTTTACTAATTTATAGTTGAATTTAATTTCATTATACTTTTTAATTGTATTGTTTAATAATACCATGCATGCAAAAAATTAGTTAACTCCATAAATAAAGTTCATTAATACATCTTTATTATTTAAGATATGGAGACTTCAAACAATGTCGGTATTGTTGGTTATGTTGGGGATAATAGCGGTGGTCCACCTATTTGTGCAACAAGAGTACCTGGCGACATCAGATATTCTGGGTCGGTATCAAAATTCTTTGAACTGGCAGGGATCGATAGCAATGGATATAAATTAAACATATCCGTTTCACTATATGCAAACAACTGATGTCATCGTATACCAATCAACAACGATGATAATTTATGGTTTTTTTTTGCACCGGATACGGATAATCAATACGTAGAATTTCATATTAATCAAGAAAAATTGCAAGATAATGCTCTCCCAGAGATTCTCCCAAGCAATGAGTATTATCAATATGCTTCTTACTTAATAGGTGATGACATCAATAATTCAGTACTTATCACGCAAGACCTTACAAAAACTGGAAGAACGTCAAGGTTTAATAATGACAATGTTTCAACTAAAAGAGAAAATGGTTACACAGAGGATCACCCACATGATCCATGATTGACAATTTTGCGGTCAATGAACTAGAGGATTCTGAACCTGATGAGAATGAGTTGTCTAGTGAATCAGATGAAGATGGGGTGGATATTGGTGATATTCTAACTATGTATTGCCCAAATCAAGAGAGGCCACCATCCAATCAACAACCACCACTTTCATCAAATCCTCAGAGATATTTCATGCATCCAAATATCCCGTTCTTCAATGTATCGTCTCATGAAATGCCTGTGGACTCATTTGATATACCGAAGAAGTTTAGATTTTATGATGCTACTGAAGGAGTACTCACAAAAGGGATGATTTTCAAAGATAGGAAGAATTTGTAGTTCGCAGTGAAAGACTTTTTAATTCATATAGCGAGACGTGAGTATCGAGTAGAGGAAAGTACACCTCGAATATGGAAAATCAAATGCAAAAATAGTTGTGAGACGACACATTGCAACTGGTGGTTTCATGCAAGATATAAACACAAGATTGATATGTGGAAAATCACTAAGTATGGAGGCCCTCACAAGTGCCTAATGAATGCTGTGTTTGTTGATCATCAAAACTTGTGCAAAAACATGATTGCTGCGTTGCTAACTGGAATGGTTTAGATAGATCCCGGGTATGAGATTAAGTGTGTCCAACAACAAGTTTATGATAAATTTTAATATACAATCTCATATCATAAGGCATGGCGTGGTTTAAAACGAGCAAAAGAAAATGTGTATGGTACATGGGAGAGCTGAGTTTCAAAGCTACCCAAATTTTTTAGAACTATACAAAAATGGAATCCAGGCACAGTTGTAGAGTGGCGCCACAAGCCCGAAGAGACGAATGGTGCAAAAATGTTGAAATATGTGTTTTGGGCATTCAAGCCATGGATCGATGGGTTCCAACATTGTCGTAAAATCATTAGTATTGATGGAACCCATCTTTACATTAGATACAAACACAAGATGTTAATTTCTATTTCCATGGATGCAAATCAACATCTTTTGCCTTTGGCTTATGCACTTGTGGATGAAGAAAGTTTTGCTTCTTGGACATGGTTTCTTCGTATGATATCGAAACATGTTGTTTGTAGTAGAGAAGGAATATGTCTTATTTCAGATAGACACGCTGGTCTTTTGAAAGAAGTGGAAAGAATTCCAAATTGTCAGCCCCCTCTTGGAGTCCATCGTTTCTGTTCGAGGCATGTTTGTTCGAATTTCAATAGCAAGGTGAAGAATGTTAAGTTAAAAGACATGTGTTGGCAAACTAGATCAACTTTCACAATAAGAGAGTTTGAAAATGTTATGAAATAAATAAATGTATTAAATGAGAGAGCATATGATTACCTAGCGAAAATAAAAAAAGATCAATGGACTCTTGCACATAACAGAGGATGGATAATTGGAATATTGACAACAAATTTGTCTGAATGCATGAATAAAGTGTTGAAAGGTGCACGATAACTCCCAATTTGTGCGATTGTGTAGGCTACATTTTATCAATCTATCAAATATTTTCTTGAACGATTGATATTGGCCCATGAAATACAACAAAGGAACCAACCATAGCCTAATGAGGTGTACAAGAAGTATTATTAGTGGCAACGGAAGAAAATGGAACATCAAGTATATAAGATTGATTGTAATGATCAAACAGCTTCCTTGACAACATTTGTTGCAGGAACAACAAGATGCCACATACACATTGTAAAGTTGATGCTAATAGAGTGTAGTTGTGGACAATGGAAGCGAAATGGCATACCATGTACATATGCAATGCATACTTGTCGATATTTTGGAGTAAAGCCGAGGGTTTACATGAACTTATTTTACAATACAAGTACATATGTGAACACTTATAGTGGTACGTTCAAGCCATTGCCAGATGAATATTATTGGAATGAACCTTCCTATCAATTGTGTCATAATCCAGCATTACGCGAGAAAAGGCGTAAAGGAAGAGACAAAACTACGAGAATTGAAAATGAAATGGATTGGGCACAAACACGTGCTAGGCAACAATATCGTGCACAACATCAAGCTGCTACCCAGACAGGAACTTCAACTGACCATATGCTGCTACCCAGACAGGAACTTCAACTGACCATATGCTGCTACCCAGACAGGAACGTCAGACGTACACATAGGTTGCGTTACCGAGTCATATCCTTGATATATCGTATGTGATTCTATGGTGTTTACTGATGTGGTGATTTTACACTTAATCAATCATTAATCACTGCACTGATTGAGAGGTAGCGGCCCGAGACTCATACATTTTATTTTAGAGTTGGAGAGGCGACCATGACATTACAAGATGTCGCATTTATTTGGGGCCTACTAATTGATGTTGAGGCCGTTATAAGTCATAATACTACAACTGGAAGGTCATATTGGACTACACATTGTTGGGTGCTTCTCGGATGGGATCCTAATGCAGAAGACTTAAAAGGGTCAAGATTTTCACTTTTAGCATTAGGTAGGCATCTAAGCATGCACCCTGTTACAAATAACACCTCACAACAACATGTTGTGCAATATGCACGTTGATGTGCTTTGATTTGTTAGGATCCATAATGTGCCTGATACTTCAGGTAATATGGGGGTCATTATTATATTTGAATCAGGTATAAAATATTGATGAATGTTGTAAATTCAGTTGGGGTTCAGCAGTACTAGGTTATTTGTACTATCGGTGGTATAATGCTGCCCATAGAGGTCGTACGTAAATTGGCGGGCCAATGCAACTATTGCAGGTAAATTTGTCTCTTTATTGCATAATCTCAATTTGTTATATTAATTATTGAGAAACATCTCTTATATTTTTTTCCATAATAGATATGAGCTTGGTCGAGAATTGCTTTTCTTACATCACAAATGTTGAGAGGTAGACGCCTTAATACAACGGCAATTGTTGGTGTGAATGGAGTTCTTCCTATTGCACCATATGGTGCTGAGTGGTTACAATACCACAACTTTACAAATAGTTTGACAAACAAGCTAAGGACTATACGGGAGAGTTTAGACAAACAAACTCCACAAAATGTATGATAACTAATTATTAAAATTTTGCTATTTTTCTTAAATTTTAATTAACTTATTATTTATGCAGTTTAATCAGCAACCTTATGACCCATACCCAATTGCTATGAGAGCATATATTGACCTTGGAATTATCACAGTCACCAATATGCGGATGTCAAAAATGCCTTATTGTTCATTATTCCATTGTTGAGTTATATTGCCCAGATCGGGTATTGAGATAGTTTGGTATGAGACAACGAATTCCATAGGCGATTCCTGATGTGCATAATACATTGTATAATATATGCCGTAGAGGGCGCATCACTACAAATTGGCTGAAACTCATGCTTCATATGTAGAATGGTGGCTCAACAGAGTTGGTCATATTATTTCAGCTCCTGTATTGGTTGGAATGAGTCAGAAGTCGACCATGGATATATGAACTGGTATGAAAGAATAACACGACGTATAATAACTCCAGGGTTCAATATACATGTGGGGTACCAACCGTAAGCAAATGAATCTATAGAAACTTTGGTATGTGTCTGTATTTCCTTATTTACGTTTCTATTATGTATTTATTTATTTAATCATATGATTTATATTGTCAATCAACTACATGAAGGATTATGGAAAAATTTGAATCAACTCGTCATTGACGAGCAACCGTATCTCAGGGAGCCCTTTAGACAATCCGTAGAAGACATATATGCGCAGGCTAGAACTCACTTCTATGATCGTCGACCATCATTCCATCGCCTTCAATCACAACATGATCCTGAACCACAACCTACATCGCACAATAGCCCATAACCATTTGTCTCTACTAATGTGATTCGATAGGTCCATCGACATCGAAATTTTCATGACGTCATGGTATGGACAGGCAGTCTGACTCCAATGTGCCTCCATAAGAAATTTAACAAAATTTTACCACTCCTAATTGGGATTTTACGGCATATGGCCAGTCATTCACTTAACTTTTAGAGTCGGGGCAATATACATCTCCGCCTCCCATATCATGCACTTATGGAAGTTATCGACCACAATTCAATTCATCCCCGATTTCATTTCCTCAATCTGGCACCACTTCAAGCATAATGCATGATAACGTAACTTTGAGGACTACATCATCATCATCATCAGGTTGTCCAGCCTTTAGTTTGAATATTACGACAGATGTTACTGAATCAGATAGTGAACCTGATACACAAGAAGATCGAGGTAGAGGCAAAAGAAAAATAACCAGACGTCGTTATTTTACTGGATCACATTATGATTATTAACTTGTTGTCTCTGTAATGAAACGAATTAATTGATTTCAAGTATTTATTATTATTATTATTATTACTATTACTATTACTATTACTATTACTATTACTATTACTGTTACTATTACTATTACTGTTATTATTATTATTATTATTATTATTATTATTATTATTATTATTATTTGACAAACCGAGTTTAGGGTAGAAATCATATTTTACTCGAACGTTCGTGTGTAAATTTTGCCCATTTCTACTACTTTTACCTTGATTTTGCAATATTCAAAAAGTGTACATGAGTGCGTGCACCATTTCAACATGTTTTGCAGGAAAGAATAAACTTATGGACCAAATCGGTAAAACAACAGAAGGGACGAATGGAAGAACGAGCAAAAAAGTGAGAAGATAAAGAAAAAGAGAAATTCCACTCGGTCAGCCGAGTGGAGTGCTGACCTAGTGGACCGGCCGAGTGGACCGACCGAGTGGAGAAATTTCAATGGATTCTAGAAAGTTTAGCTCACTCGGCCGGCCTAATTAAGTGGCCGACTGAGTGAGTCAACTGAGTGAACATCAGAACTCGGTCAGCCGAGTGATCGCCAGGCCGAGTCATCCAATCGAGTCACAGGTACCACTCGCCAACTGAATTATCACTCGACCGAGTGGCGCCATTTTCTTTTTTTTTTTCTTGGGTTTTCAGGTTTAAAATAAAGAAGAAAGGTTGTCCATACCATGGGGGACTTCAAAAAAACAAAAAATAAAAAAAATTTAAAATTAAGTCGCCTATGCAATAAGCTACATACATATTGAAAGTCGCCCACGCAAGAGGTGACTTTACTTATTTTTTTTAACCCTTCTAAAACACTATATTTTGTTAAATCTTTTTGAAAAGTATTATATACTGTCAAATTCGCCGAAAAATTCAGTGTTACCTTTGATGAATTGAATTTCAAGCAGCCCAAATTTTTATTTTAAGATTTTAATTAGAATGAAATTTAAAATTAAAATTCGGGCCACTTGAAATTCGAGTTACTAGACACCAATTTTATCTAAGTTCACACAAAAATATGAATTTGTGTAACTCTTGACATGATCGGAAAGAAACTAGTCAGAAAAGTTAAAATTCAAAAGTCTAAGTTTATCATTTCAATATTGATAAATAAAATCTCAAATTAATTATGTTATATGATCATTTTTTAACACATATATTGCATAAAAAAATACATAAAATATCAAAATCCAAACTATAAAATACATTTTGGTGGGTTGATTTTATTTATATTTTGATACTTGAAATGTTTTTATAATTTATTTATTTTAAATAAAATAAATATTTAAAAATTAAAATTATTCATTTTATATTAATTATTTTTGTTCCTTCAATTTTTTATTTATTTAATTTTTTTTTAGATTTGAAATATTTGTGTTTAGGACAATATTTAAAATTAAGAACGAAAAGGACATTTGACAACTTAAAGTAGAAAATAAATGGTCGTGGAGTGTTTGACCCCAAGAAGGGGGTATACCTTTCTTTTGCAAGACTTCAAAACGGCTCTCATGGCCCAATTATTATTACAATGTTCTCTACCTTAGAATTCGGCTAATGGAGTCAACCCTGAGGCTTCTAGGAGGAAGGTAACACAAAGAAGGATCGAGGGTTTGTTAAGGATGGTGCCAAGGGCCGATGAAGGGTGGAAAACGAAAGGCCTTTTCTGGTTCCCATAAAACTTCTATGAAAAAGGCGGCGGCGCAAAGAAGGGTCGAGGGTTTGTTAAGGAAGGTGGCAAGGGTCGATGAAAGGAAAAAAACAAAAGGCCATTTCTGGTCCCCAATGAGCCAATGGCTCAAATAAAAGGCTAAGATGATAATTGCATTTTAAATCAATGGACGGAAGAAAAATGGCTACCATTGCTATTTTATAAAGGTTTAATTATATAAAACAAATTATGAACTTTTTGTCAATTATCAATTATGTTGTAATATTTTAGTTTTGATAAAAAAAAATGTATAATTTTTATATTTTTTTCAATTCGATGCATGTAGGCCAATGTCAGTTTCAATTATTAACGTAAAGCTCGAAATTTGTATTTTAGATCTTACTACTATACACGTGACATAAATTGATTCTTTTAGACTATATAAAATTCACAATATTTAATTATCATTTACAACATTTTTTTGAAATGTAACATATAAAATACTCTATATTTTGATTTTTGTTTTCAACTCAATTGCATGGCCCTTGTGTGGGCAATTTCGAGCTCTAATTACTTAAATGGATCTCAAAAATGTTTGGGCCCCCAATATTATACTCTTCAAATAAGTTTTCATTATTATTTTTAATTTATAACTCAAAAAATTAAAAAGTTATTGTTTTTCTAAATAGAAGTGGTGAGGAATAGTTTCCTTTCAGTTAATGATAAAAACAATCACTGCCATTAACTTTACGATTCATTTTTATAATTGTAGGCCTCCTAAAGATATATTAATTATATTAATTTGAAATTTAAATTACTATAAAAATATTAAGATACTATCATTTATTATGCATCAATTTGATACTAATATTCAAACAATGATATCATATAAAACTACGAGTTTTTCAAAGATATATTGTTAGCGTGTATAAAGAACAAACATATCACAAATGTTAATGATGATGGCTACTTATGCAATGAATTGGAGACAAAATTCGCCTTATTTTTCTATTAGAAAGAAGTGGTTTTGCTTATTTAGAGTTAGAAAATAAAATAAAACAAAAATTCATTAAACATGTATAGCAGTACATACTGAAATATGAATAATAGGTTAAACAACAACAATTGTAACCTAAAATTGACAAGCATGCATCAAAATAAAAGAAAATAGGTGGTCGTGTATTTCTATATTAATTTTTTAAAGACATATTGCATACGATAATTGACCAAAACGTTGTGAATTTCAAGTAATAAAAAAGAGTAGACTTATGCCACGTGTATATGACTCAAATATGAATTTAGGACTCTATGATAACAATTAGATCCTGAAATTTGTCCAGCTACATCGGAAATAATTACAAAAGTTGTTCTCTTTTTTATTAAATTGAAAATGTTAGATCTCACTTGATAATTAACATGAATATTTGTGTAAATAACCTTTTATAAACAAGTACAATTAACTCATGTATACAGCTGCCTTGTTTACTACAGTCAAGGAAGAGTTTTATGAATCTCTTTAGTTAATCAAGTATGCATATAAATACATAGTTTGTAAGTTGGATTAACATGAATAATAAACAATCGATTAAGTGGGATAAAATCGATAAACTCAAATATATATATATATATATATGCACAGTGTTTTTTAATGGAATTAATTTTACAATTTTAATTGGAAAGATTTTAAAAAGGTCAAAGAAAAATGAGTCAAAAGAATATTATTTTTGTGGATAATCGAATTCAGTATGAATAGAATATGATTTGGGTGAGAGAATTAATCGGTCAACGAGTTTTAAAGTTTGGGAAGGTAAAAAGAATGGTAAAAAAGACGGCCATGATTGAATAGTAAGAGATCAAACGGTTGGCGTTGCATGATATCAATGGAAACTTTCTTTTTCTTAAAAAAAAAAAAAAAAAAAACAAAAAGAAAAACTTTACACGTACAGCAATCCCAAAATCTACAGTCTCCCCTCCCTTCCTTTGTTGTCTTCTCCTCAAATTCAGTCCATATCGTGTATTTGCCCCATTTATTGCTTTTTCCCCAGAAATCAATTGTTTTCTCTGAAATTGCTATCCGGGCCCTCTTTTCAGTTCAAGATTTTCTTCGACTTTTTTACTCTCCAGAAAATCCAATCTCTGCCCCATCTTGTTATCTGGTTACCTTTCAATCCACACTTTTCTTGCTTCTTCTTTCTTTTTTACCTGAAAATTCAATCTTTGCCTCAAATCTTGTCTGGGCTCTACTATTTATTCGTTTCTTTTGTCTATTTTTTTTTCTGGTGAAGAAAGATTCAGTTTTCGCCACAAATGAAGGTTCACCCAGTTCCCAGGAAGCGCAACATCACTCTGCGATATGATGTCGCTTCCGTGCTAGCTCAGGCGAACAGCTGCCGGCAAAAGAAGCTGAGGCGGTTGCCCCACATCTTCGCTAAGGTTCTAGAACTGCCCTTTCACTCAGACGCCGACGTCTCGATCGACGAATCCCCTCACTCCCTCAGATTCACTGCCGCTACAGATGACATCAGCGGCGACGTCAGGGCCGACGCCGTAGAGATCTACCCCGGGGTTACTAAGATTGTTATCAGGGGAAACGGCGTCCTTGACTTATCAGGAACTGAGTTCGAGCTCGATTTGTGGCGGTTTCGGCTGCCGGCTTCGACCCGGCCGGAGCTCGTCTCCGCTGCTTATGAAGACGGCGAACTGATAGTAACGGTGCCAAAAGGGGCGGCGGCTGCGGATGAGGAGGAGGAGGAGGAGGAGGACGACGACGACGATGGCGGCGCTGTGGAGGATGGTGGTGGGGATATGGGAACTGGGAGAAGGCTTGTACTTGTACAGTAATTGGAAATTATTCCCCCCCCCCCCACTTTCTTGTTTCAATTTCGCTTTTCCAGAATGCTTACTTTATGTTCGACATAATGCAAGTTCAATGCGTTTTTGGATAATAAGTTGCGGGGAGAAGGAAATCTATTTTTGCCTTTTGCTATGATGTTGCAAATCTATTATTCATACTTTAATCAATCTAACGTAATTTAATATTAGGAAACTCACATTCATTCAAAATATAGCTTTAATCATGACTGGGGAGGATAGATTGAGCATGATATCAAAACTTAGTTCAATTTCAACTGAATATTTTTGTGCATTTCTTGAATTCATTTTGAGTCGAGTAGAGGTACAATTATCAAATAATCACTCTGGCATCTTGTTGTTGTGCTTGTATGGTGCTCTAAAACTTACATGAAATGGCAAACCCTTCTCTTTTTTAGCTGTTTCATATCCTTGAATTTTATTTGTATCCGGAATTTGGTGTAGGAAAACACAGAAGATGATATTTGTTCTCTCTCGTTTTTCATTTAACAGTCACCGTATGCATGAAATGTAAGCAGTAAAGCTACGTGTTGGTTCTAGATATGTATTTGTCTTGATTTTAATCACCTCTGCTATGAAGACCTTGTTGATAACAGCACATATTAGCGGCTAAATGAAGGTTCTTTGATGGTTGACCCTGTCTGGTTGAATATGGTGTATCATCTTTGTTCACCACATAGGGCATTGACACATTGATAAATGTGTTTATCGATTTTGTTTGTACCTGCTGATCATATAGTTATCCATACTTTTGTATAGTATTCTCTGCAACTAATGACGAATTTGGACATTGTTTTAAGCTGCTCGAATTTGATTCGGAAGGGACTTTCTATGTAGATTTGTTTCTTTGCAGCTTAGAGTCTAGTTATGTGTTCAAGTTAGGTAGAAAGGTTACTGCATTGCACATAGTTGAGTTCCCAGAAAGCACATAGCTAAACCTTATTAGCTTTCAGGTTCTTTATCTGCACTAGTGCTACTTTTATCACCATGATTTCTTTTCAAAAGCTAGGCTTAGTTCAAAGGGCATTATGCGGATTCGACTCACTCTCTCTTGGGGTAGGATTTGGTGGATCTTGATGTTGGTCCAACAGCGAGCTATGTTATCGATGTCATACTCTTTTTCTGGTCTTTTGAACTGGTGGGGGTGACTTTGTTCCTTCTCTTCGCCCCTTTGCCCTCTGATTAGGTTGTGGAGATAGACTTGTCAATCCTCCTTGTGTGAAAGTGACAAGAGATGGCAGTGGCCACTAAGAAATCATATTCAACAAAGGAAAGATTCGCCTCTGCATTTGAATTTTGTTTTTTTTAATGTATCACTCATGTTTTATTTCATTAATATACCAACTTATTCGTGATATTACATTTTCATCCTACATGCGACGTGCATATTTATGTGAAATTGTGAATATGCAATTGAAATATTGCAAACTCTTATTATTGTCCTTGTGAAAGTGACGAGATATAGAAGCGAACACAATGAAATGAACTTCACGAACAAAAAGATTCATCTAGATTGAATTTTTTTTTATATTTTATTTTAACAATATGCATAATTGATGAATGATATAATATCATTATTGTATATGTGACGTGTTTGTAATAAAACGAGAATGAAATAGCATAAAGATTAGAATTTTATTCACTTTTGTTGGAATTTGGTGTAGGTATAAATGGCATTGGTGGTGGGAGTGGGCTTGGAAACGACTTTTTATATTAAGGAGCGTCAGTCTTACATTTCTGGGCAGTGTCAAGTGTCAACGATATTTGGAAACGTGTGAGAACTTTGGAGCCGTTGGTGTTACGGGATAGTACGCTAATCCTTGGGATTGTACGGGATTAGGTAGGATTATCCAGGATTAGCTATTCGTAACGAGAGTGGCGCGCGCACTCGAGGAGTGTCGGTGCACTGCGTGCAACATTGTCGGCTTACCAAATGAGGCACTTACGAAGTGGGGCTTGAGACCTGCTTTAATAGCAATCACTTTGAGTCATGAGAAGATCTCACCAAGTATGTTTGCAATCCAAGGCCATTAGGCCTTGCGGATGGTGAAGCAAAGTGGCTGTTGAGTTCCTGCGCGAGTGCGGGAAAGATACGTTGGGCTTAAATGAAGGATTTTTTAGAAACTGTTCAAGTGGGAAACTCCTTGAGATGTTGGGAGTGTCTCTACCAAGTTTCACCCAGAGATGTGTCTGTTTGAGTAGGATCCGTCGACGAGTTGTAAAGTGTGGCAGTGCAGTGGTGCAACGGAGAGTGCAGCCTATTGCGTAGGCCACCCCCAGGCGAGGGAGAATCGGATGGGGTTGAAACTTAAAAAACTTCATATTCAGAGCGGAAGCTATGCTACGGACTTTATGGAAGTGAATTCGGAGTTCGAACGAGGGAGATACGAAGAGTCGCGTTTCTTGGCCAAACAATGTCTAGTGGTGGCAAAATGGAAAATTTATTTTTCTCTATTGTAAGGGGGGCATGCTCTTCAGAAGTCATGATGGGCAGTGGCAATCCCTCCTCGTATTGTTGAGTACTAAGAGTGTGCAATTCCCTAGGGGTATGAGGGGACCTCTAGGAGCCGACTCTAAGCACTAGAAGGGTGTAAAGAGTCCTCGGTCGATTGGGGATCGATCGGATGACATGGGACGGCAAGGTCCATATTGGGCGTTCCTTTGGGCCGTGAGGTTTGGATGAGATTCAGAGGTGCCCCGCGGTTTATAGAAATTATTGGGCACTGCCTCTAAGCCGAGAGAGCGATCGAGGCATACATCCCGAGGCCTCGTGAGCTGACTCGTAGAATGTGCTTGGTTCTAGCCATATCGCGAGGGACCGTTGGCTTGAGACATGCGGTTGTGCGGCAACACCGCATTGTGGGTAATTGTTGACATGTGTCGGCATGCAAGGCAAATGTCCCGAGCATCGTGTGGGGCGAATATAAGATGACACGATATCTAAGCCAAGGTTTGCAATGTTGATCATCTCGGGCGAGGCGCAAATGAGGGGCCTTAGGTACAGCACCTAGGACACCCTGAGTGTGTGACGAGCACGAGGAGTTGCACTGTGGGCGTGCGAGCGACACTCACTGCCTGATGGAGGACGAGTGCTCCAAGGCCATCACGAGCTGTGCTGAAATGACTTGAGAGTGTCGGCAGGGTGTGGCAGTCGTGCTAGCTAGTTGGGGGCTGATGCCAAGACACGCAAAGCGTGCGACAGGGCGCCTTCGGCAAACATGGTCATTGAGAATAGGCGTGCTTGCGCAAGGCGCAACGCATGGATGCGTTCGAATGAGTATGCTGGTAAGCTTAGTGTGCTGTATCGAGCAATGAGTTATCATAGGAATCGGTGAGGCAAGAAGGCCCGGATAGAGGCTGCGAGTCTTTGTGGCCACACGGGTATTGGTCTGTTGCGTGAAAATTCGACGGCCCGAATAACTGAAGGCCTCGACCCGTGACAGGTGGTATCAGAGCCTGGAACTTTCTTCCCTGAGAAAGACTCATTCCAGGCATGAAGTGAGTGTGCATTATTGAGGATCATCCATCGTGGAACCATGCGCTACTTGAAAATTGAGCGAAATTTTCTTGATCAGTATATGTAGTGGATTTAAGCTGCAGAGTGGGTGCTTTATGTACTATGTTTTGTTTTCGAGAGCCGTTATGGGCAGTTTGACAGGGGCGAATGGTAGTACCCCTTGTTGGCTTTACGGTTGGGCGAATGGTATTACCCTGACCACGAGTTTATGTTTATGGAGTTTTGAAGTGCTGTGCTTGAGCACAGTTATTGATAGCTGCGGGTTGGTGAAGTGGAGTAATTGACTTGTAGTGGCCATTACGATTGGGTACATAAGTAGCCTGATTGCCCTATGGTTGGGTGAATCAATCCTGATTGTTTTGTTCTTGTCAGTGGCAATAGATTGAGCTCTGTTGGTAGCGTGGGTTGACAGATGTTTTGAGTGAGCGCGCATTGCTATCAGTTTGCATGAGGCAGATGCAAGTGCACATTGTAAGTCGCACAAGCAATAATTTATCCGGTGGCCAGATTTTGGTGGGTGTTTTGGAATGGTTACAACACAAATCTTCAGAATTCATCTTGACTTCCATGTGGGAACATGCCGATGAGTCGGGTGGATGAAATTGCCACGTTTGCAAGGGAGCAACCATGTTGCAAAGAGCCGCAAGTTAGGAGGTGATCAAGGTAATAAGGCCATTTTGGTCGGAGTACACCACCGTTGATTGAGATTTGGAACCTCCAATCGAGGGAGGATGAGCAACCAATTGAGAAACAGGAAGATGCTAGGCACATTGAGGTGTACATTAACACAACCACCATGAGGGTTGCAAGAGTGGAGTGTTCAGTCCTTCGTGTTCTAGATTGGCGGGTTTGGTGGAGTTGACCACATCATATGGGCTTCGGCCTTACTAAGTTGGCAGAGAGAGTCAACTGGGTGACTTGGAGCTTCCATCGAGGGATCAACATTGGGAAACAAAGTTAGATGTCGAGATGCTTCTGAGCTGAGACAAGTAGCGACCATCAAAGCAACAAGTTTCCGAGAGTGGGCGAGTCTCTTGTGTGAAGATGGGGCATGCTTCTAGAAAATAGTTGCACGCCCCGGGGCCGGGAGCTTTGAATATGGTTCTCATTTGAGACTCGTTCCGGCTTGAGTGGAGGAGAAGCCACCAAGCCAAAATTACATGCCTCGGGGGCGGGAGCTTGAATATTATTCTCATTTGAGACTCGTTCTGGCTTGAGTGGAGGAGAAGCAACCAAGCCAAATTTTGAGATATCTGTTTATATGGAGCAGACATTGAGTAGAGTGTGTTGGTCTTTGATGGGATTCTAACCCACAATGTGGGAAGTGCTAATTGTTGGGATTCCTTAAAGGAATGACTGAGTTTGAGTTGAGCGGAGCATAAGGCTCCTTTGGCATGTAGAAATTGGCACTGCGGAAGGCGTGGTGACCAATGGTTGGGCGGAGGCCCTATGATCTTTTGGCACGTTAGGTGGGATGAGGTGTCCATCGCGACGAAGCAAGTGTTGCTTGGTCGGCAACACCTTCAGTGGAGGAGGGTATGTGTACCACACGCACTTTCCACCAAAACTGAGCCGAGTATTGAGCAAATTGGCCAAATCGGGGGCCTGGTATCAGTGGTCTTTCAGAAGACAAGAGCGCTTCCTTTAAAGAGTCTGTTAGAGGGCATTTTCCAAAGGGAATTGAGTTGTGCAAAGAGGCACGTTTCCACGAGCAGTTGTGCAGGCCTTCCCTGAGTTGTGCAAGAGGGTACCATTCAGTGGAGCAAATGCTTTGTGCAGAGGCACATTTTGTGTTTCGGAGGAAACAAAATTCATTTTGTGCTAAAAGTTGAGACTTGAAAATGTACCGCATGCACTGAGAAGTCGGAGGGCGTGTGTATGCATCGATGAGGACGTCGACAGATCGAGTGGAGGAGAAATGACACGGGATAGCAGGCTAATCCTCGGGATTGTTTGAAATAGGGTAGGACTATCCAGGATTAGCTATCCATGACGTGAGTGTCCCGCGCACTCGAGGAGTGTCGATGCACTGCGCGCAACACTGTCGGCTTTCCAAATGAGGCAGTCATGAAATGGGGACTTGAGACCAGCTTTAATAGCAAACACTTTGAGTCATGAGGAAGATCTCCACCAAGTATGGTTGCAATCCAAGGCCGTTAGGCCTTGCGGATGGTGAAGCGAAGTGGCTGTTGAGTTCCTGCACGAGTGCGGGAAAGATACATTGAGCAGAGGACTTAAATGAAGGAGTTTTTAGAAATTGTTGAAATGGGAATTTCCTTGAGATGTTGGGAGTGTCTCTACCAAGTTTCACCTAGAGATGTATCCGTTTGAGTAGGATCCATCGATGAGTTGTAAAGTGTGGCAGTGCAGTAGAGCGACGGAGAGTGCAGCCCATTAGGTAGGCCACCCCCAGGCGAGGGAGAATCGGATGGGGCTGAAACTTTACAAACTTCATATAGAGAGTGGAAGCTACTCTATGGACTTTACGAAAGTGAATTCGGAGTTCGGACGAGGGAGATATAAAGAGTCGCGTTCCTTGATCAAATAATGTCTTGTGGTGGCGGCAAAAGGGAAAATTAATTTTCCCTATTATAAGGTGGGCATGCTCTTGAGGAGCCATGGTGGGCAGAGGCCATCCCTCTCCGTACTGTCGAGTACTAAGCGTGCAATTCCCTAGGGGTATGAGGAGGACCTCTAGGGGCCGGTTCTAATCATTAGAAGGGTGCAAAAAGTCCTTGATCAATTTGGGGATTGATTGGGCTGCATGGGACGGTGAGGTCCATGTTGGGCGCTCCTTGGGCCGTGAGGTTTGGATGTGATCTAGAGGTGCCCCGATGGCTATATAAATTATTGGGTACTGCCTCTAGGCCGAGAGAGCAATCGAGGCATACATCCCGAGGCCTCGTGAGCTGACATGTGGCATGAGTTATTGGTTCCATTGGCTTGAGACATGCGGTTGCGTGGCAACATCGCATTGTGGGTAATTGTGGGTATGTGTCGGCATGCAAGACAAATGTCCCGAGCATTGTGTGGGGCGAATATGAGATGACACGATATCTAAGCCAAGGTTTGCAATGTTGCCCGTCTCGGGCAAGGCACAAATGAGGGGCTTTAGATACAGCACCTAGGACATCCCGAGTGCGTGATGAGCACTAGAAGTTGCGTTGTGGGCGTGCGAGCGACCCTCAGTGCCGTGATGGAGCACGAGTGCTCCAAGGCCATTACGAGCTGTGCCGAAAGGACTTGAGAGTGTCGGCAGGGTGTGGCAGATGTGCTAGCTAGTTGGGGGCTGATGCGAAGACATGTAAGGCGTGCGACAGAGCTCCCTCGGCGAACATGGTCATTGAGAATAGGCGAGTGCTTGCGCATGGCGCAGCGCATGGATGCGTTCGAATGAGTATGTTGATAAGCTTAGTGTGCTATATTGAGCAACGAATCATCATAGGACAAAATTATCTAGGTTTTTATCGTTCTTTTACTTGAATGGATCATTTTTAGGGCCAATCCTTTCAGCCCGTGATAATTTTGAAAATTTCGGATAACTCTCCTGATAATAATCCCACCTCTTCCCCTGGGATAAAAGTTATCCTATCTGACTACAAATAAATATTGACTTTTTTACCTCTTGTTCACATGTAAAATTACAAGTAATGTCCTTCAGATATATTTAACATCAAGAATTTGGGATTTTTGGCAACTAACAACAGTCTCCCACAGAAGGTTCGCGGGCAAAGCACAACATTCTCCGACGGAAGGTTTGCGGGCAACGCACAACATTCTCTGACGGAAGGTTTGCGGGCAACACACATCAACAGTATGAGGAAACCAGGTTCTATGAAGTTTTTGCTGCTGGTTTAGAGAAGATTTGCATGAATCGGGTAATATTTTCACCATTTAAATATTTTTGATTTGCAACAAATTCCTTACCTTTCACCTGTCAAATTCCTATTGAATGTGTTTGCTAATTAGTTGGTGAAATATAGACAATGAGGATGTAAGCATATTTATATATTCAAACTGTAAATAATTTGTAGAGAATCAAAGGTTTGAATATCGAACTTTTTAATTTGAAACCTAACATTTGTTTCGCTGCAAATTTCAATATTAATAATTCCAATACTAATACATATTTATAAATATAAATAATTGGCTGCAAAAGAATTTCCTTTTTGGAGTATCGATATAGAATCAAACTCTTATCCTAAGGCCTAGAATTAGACCAAGAATTATGTCAAAAACTCCTTTTGAATTGTTCTCATCTTTTAAATTTTTTCATTTTTTTTTGTTGATTAATAGCTTTATCTTTGAGTGGAAAAAATATCTTTTTTCAATTCTAGACTTTCGATTTTATTTGTTGAATTAATTTACTTGTTGATGAGAATTCGCATGCTGAAAGGATTTTATTCAATATTAGCGGCTAACTATTTATTGCTTATTAAAAATATTGAATTCAAGTACACGACAAACCTATCATTTGAACAAGTAGGAAAGCAAATTTTAGAATTTATAGTTATGACAATATCTGAGTACTATACCAATAATGTAATGCAAGACATCTTTCTGAATCAATATTCACCAAGCATTATACTATTATTTAGGGATTTCAAATTTATGTTATGATGCTATGCTTAGCTATGCTTCCAAGTTAATCAAACACAAGAATTACCCATGTATGAATTTTTTTTTTATTTTTTAGATCAAGAATTTATTTTTTTGTTTTATAATGGAGCATTGTATGTTTCCCCATAGCTGGACCTAGTAATTTAGATGTTTGGGGCAGTTCCATTTCCCTAGTTGGCTAATGGAACTTTATTTGTAATTCAAGAAACTTTAATAGTTATTTTGTCTATGTTTATTTAATGACAACTTATTTTTCAGCAATCTTAACTTAAATTATGTCTTGTTGAAGTGAATAGTGTGACTGGAGAGGCTTTTAGGCCTTAAATCTTTCCATTTCTCCTTCTAGAATAATCAGAAAAATCTTTGGTTTACTTAAATGAATATTTGTGACTTTTTTGAGAGCCAGATGCTAGTCCAATCGTAGGTACACTACCAACAAATCAGTGGATGACTGTGTTTTGTAGTCTTGATTGAGTCTTTGTACATGTTGCTCAATAAAGAAGTAAGTGATGATAGCAAAATCTAATTTCATCATTCTTGCATCAATTAAAATTGCGCATAAGTCAACTATATTTGTTGAGAATACAACCAATACATCTCTATGAGTGTTGAAAATATAATTCACTTACATTTCATGCATTACAAACTTAATGCACTTAGATCTGTATTTAGTTTAAATGTAATGCATTACTTTCCTATAGTTATGCAGGTGAACAGGTAAAAATAATAGAGAATCCATTGCGTTCCAAATTTTTGGAAAAGTAAGTATTGAATAATATCTATTGTTATATAACATTATCATTTTACTATCTTGCAAGTGGTGTTTCTATATACTGCTTAATCATATTTTCTGTCTTTGTGACTTTGGAATATGTAGTGAGCATCTCTAATTCGTTGACAAGTCCTGCATCGAGTGCGAATTCACGAAGAACTTGTTATTGTGGGGAAACTATTGTTTAGTTCGTATCTCGGACAAAAAATAATCGTGATCGTACGTTTATACATTGTCGACTACAACACATAGTTATATGTCTTTTTATGTTCATTTTGTTGAGTATTTGTTATTTGTTGTAATATTATGTTCATCATAACCTGACCCTTAGCCCATGTATCATATTTGGTATCTCATTGTATAGTAAACTAGTCCTAAATCTTATGCGTTATATGTTTATTATGTTAACAAGTAAAAAACAAGTACACAAAACCTTGATCTTACCAACAATTTATGTTTATAATTTCAACCATGATAATTGTTGTTATGCTTCCAGCCATAAGGTTGTGGGTTTTGGGAATAGGTTGATGAAGAATCTTGTAAACGTTGCAGTAAGACAATTTTTTTTCTGATGAGAACAATTAAAGATACACAAAGATGTCTGGAGGAGTTGGAGAATATTAAGGTCATATTGAATACAACTATTGAAGAGATGAGGTTGAACAAAAGTTGTCTGAGAGCATCTCTTCATGAGACAGAGCAATACGAGGTCAAGCTAATTGGTTACGTTGATGCGTTGAATAGAAAATATAAAAAGGTTGCATTTGTATTAGTTGTAGGTGACGTTATTATCATGTTCGCCGTTCTTGGTCAACTAACCTCAAGAAATCACAAGCACCTCCAATTAGGTCCTTGAGTATGGATTTTGTTTTTGTGATATTGTTGCTTAATTATGGATTGGATGTTATTAGAGTTAACAACTTTATAAGTTATTCACTTGTAAATATAGGTCGTTATGTTACCTTTAATTGTTTGTTAGTTAGTAATATATTTTTTTTGTTTAGAATGATAGATGATCTAAATGTAAATATATGTCAACAATGCAACGAAATAGGATAAAGTTATGCTTTTTTGTTCTATTCTATCGTTTGTATATGACAGAATATTTTCCAGAATGTATGGATGTAATATATTGGTTGTTCATCGAATGATATGATGTAACATTACGTTTTTCCAGCTGTAAAGACAGATCAGTACAAACACACGACAACATGGAGGCCCCCACTCTTGGAGCATCATGTCACCATGTGTGCAGTTATATGTTCAATCCCAACATTTAACCCATTGACGAGAATACACACTTTTCACAAGCAACAGGGGAACCAACAGCTGTTTGCTTTAATAACCAAATACAAAGCTTTACAATCTTTTTTATGTTGAATCAAACAAAATAGTGAACCTACATTATTCAAAATAGTACACCAGTAATTCCTATATAATAGTTTATTTTCCAAGCTAGGCATTGCAACTCACATCTAGTGCAACCCAAATATTAAAAAACAATCAAAAAATTTCTTCACTTCTTGTCCTTTGGACTATCTAGCTTTATGGCGCAGAGTGGTGTTTCCAAACAAGCAATAAATCAAGACAAAGGTTACTTCAACTCCATCTGGACACGAGAGATTGATCATCAATTTATCGTGCGTCTCCTTGAACAACTCCAATCCAGTGCTTGGTTTGTTGGGAGGAAAAAATGAGCATGTTGTTTCCTTTGCCATGTGTGATCTTAACTGCTACTTTGGCTCACAGTTCAACTTCAACTTTTGCATGGAACAAACTCGAAAGTTACACAAACGTTACAAGGTTTTCAAATGGCTAATTCATATGCCAATGGTTGCTTACAACCCATCCACAAATCAGGTTCGATGCTTAGACTTGGTTTGGACATCTTTATATGATGTAAGTTTTCATATATTCTAAAGATAGTTTTATGCAAATTTGTCTTAATTTAAAAAAAATACTTACAAATATATACATTTATTATATCTTTTACTTTATTTCATAGCAAGAAAATCTTGATGCTGCATATTGTAAAGAGGGAGAATATGCATTTCATGCTCTTAAAGAGTTATTCGATGAAGAGAACGCACCTAATGAGAGTGATGAACATTTAGTTATTCAAATTTCAAGTGATACTGAATTAGGGACAGGTAATGATTCATCCATCATAGAGATAAGCAATCCCATTTGTTCGAACCTTTCGAGCATTTACCAGAGCGAGGAAAGCTCTTTGGACACTGATAATGTGTTTTGGAAGGAGTAGGCGTGGTTGGATAATGAAAGCCAAAGTACTAAGTCATTGTACGGAAATGATCAAACATCAGTAACATCGACAAACTCTCCAATTCAAGCTTCTGACAAGAAAGGAAAGAAATCAATGGCTTCTAGTAGTTGTTATCGGCATGGTGAGGAAGGTCGTAGCTCTAGTGCATCATGGTCACCTTTCAAAAAGAAATAACTCAGTTTAAGAGCACCCTTGCACCTCGTAAGTGCAGTCTATGCATGGTTTCTTACGAGATGATTCCCGTTATTCTGCACATACTTTATTCTTTCTATATTAAGTTGAGTGTTTATTTTTTGTAATATATTTTTGTTGTAAGTTTGTGTGTATTTCTATGTGATAAACCGAGTTTATCTACGGTAGAAATCATGTTTTACTCGAACATTGGTGTGTAAATTATCCCTATTTCTACTGTTTCTACCTTGATTTTGAAATCTTCGAGTGTGCACCATTTCCACATATTTTTTCTTGAAAAACGTTGGAGAAAATAAACTACAAAAAAAGAAATTTTCAAATTGAGTTAAACTTTGAGTTTTTGCTTTAATAAAAAAGGTAAGTTTATTAAATGAACCGAAATTTTCAAATTGATATGTTTAAATTGTAGTTCAACTTTAGTTGAGAAAAAGATAATTAAAACTATCAAGAGCATTTAGAACTTCGTTCTCCAAAATACATTTAACCAATATATTTCCAATTAGAGTAGAATCAACACAAGAATTATGACTATCTTAAATGATAATGTAGATTTCCCATTATCAATATTTGGCACTAAACGTGATTTCTCCCACATGTCTTACAAAGGTGGTCGATACGACATGTTGGATGGGTTGAATGTTTGATACGCTGGGTATTCATGTTCCTGAAAATGACCTTATTGCACATGCCACTCGTATTGTTGCCTCTGCATGTCAAGTGCAACTTGAGAGTTATACGCTTGACGATGCATATACTCTTCAAGGTTGCTGACACGTGTATCCAAGACATTTCTCCAATCTGTCCAATTGTGCCATCCCTCTTGAAACTGAGGTGAAGGGTGTGGTTGCTGTGAAGTTCTAGCCTCATAATGTGGGAGATTTGCCATTGTTATTCAATGTGCATATACAAGTAGTTCTGCTTCTTTCATCGTCTCATCCACATTTTGCTCTTTGGCCTCCACCTCCATAGGCTGTGTTCGAGTATATGTGCTTCTTCTCCTCATTTTCCTTCTTTCCTCTTCATTCTTCAGTTCTCTTTCACTCTTCTCGATGGCTTCAATATGGATTGAGCCGTTCAATAGAATGTTCTGAACTTTTCCCCCGGTGACATTTGTGAAGTGCGAGTTAGGCAAAGCAAGCCTTTTCTTATCAGATAAGATGAGATACAATTTTCTCGTGCCTCGATGCAACTGGCACATCTTCATGTTACAAGCAAGCTTAAGATTTAAGGTTGTCTCGCATTGAGTTTCTTCCAAACCTTCCAAGTTTATCCCGAAATATTGAGCAATTGGAGTGATTAACCCTCTGATATGATTTGCTACCTGTTGTTTTGTTCGCACAAATTGTCTTAGCTGTTTTGTTCACACAAATTGCCTTAAAAAATCAGCACTACATTGAACATTTTTCCATTCAACAAGCACTATAATATGAACAACTCATCCAAGGTAACTACCCTAGGCTCAGGTTTGGCCAAAATTGTGTTTGAGATGAACCGTTTGAAATATCGAAGAACGGGCTTCTTAAACTCTACGATTTCAATCGGCTAAGGTTGTAATCAGATAGCTTATCTGGAGAAGCCTATGTTATCTCCTTCCAAAAGGTTATTGGGTTGAATTCGGGAAAGTGTATCTTGGCATCGGGTAGATTGGACAATTTCTTCTTCGGGAATCCATAAATTTCATTTATGGTTTCGGACAAAAGCGTTTGAAACTCATTTCCCAAATCGAAATTCAGTGCTCCCGATACCGTATCATCGTATTCCACATGAATGGTTGATAAGAATTCCAGGACCGACGACTCATATGTCTTCTCTTTTAAGGTGAAGAATTTAGATCACCCTATATTTTTGCACAACTTTTTCAGATCCTCGTAAATGCGCATCTCTTTCATGCATTCTTCATCTGCAAAATAAGTGGCTCGTCTTTACTTCCTGTACACCCCAAACCATATCTCACTATGTCTCTCCCAATCTTCAAATTGTATGCTGTATGCATCAGGCATAGTTGATAGAACTCTCTCGTATTCTTTTTGTTGTTCTTCAATGGAGTGTTGGCCCCAATCGAAATCAGTATTGACTACCACCATTGAGTGGATTTGAGTTCTAGCTCTTTATTCCTCTTCAAATTTATGCCTATCTTGTGCTTGTCTTTCCATATCATTAGCGGTGACACCTCGAGCACCAAAGAGATACAGATACATTATCTCAATGGTACCTAGAATAAATGAAGTTAGTAGTCTATTCATATCAATGAGTTCAAACTTCAATACTTTTCTCTTAAAAAATTTCATTCTTTTCTAGCATTGCAACAAAATTTCCAATTCCAATCTAAAAAATAAAACAACTAAACATTACACCTTTTCTCAATTCCTTTGTTACATGTACCAATTTCATTCCTCAAGTGATTTCATTATTTAAACATTGTAGTTGATGGGATATTAACAATAAATCATCATTAATCAAGACAAAGCATGCCAAATTCCCAATTTATATGATGCACACTTAGTGTTCGATAAAAGACTCCAATTAAATTTTGCAAGAAATATAACATGCTTCATGCCATAATACTACAACTTCGTCTACCATCAAGGTATTTAATCAAAAAGAGGAATGATTTATCAAAATATACCTTAATAGAGAAAAAAAATAAGAAATTCGTGTTATTGCTAGAACCTTCAAAACTTCACAAGTCTTGTGAAAAATTCAAAAGATTTGTTGTTGAATGTGATTTCTTGGATGATATGAATGAGATAATTTGTTCTATGATGTTGCTCTTTGATTTCTTATGGAAAAGGGGAAGAGAATTGAATATAGTAGGGTTTGTGGAATTAGAAGAATGAGGAAAAAAATGAGAAAAATTTTAAAAAAAGATCTGGAGCTTCACTCGGTCTGACATCCAACTCGGGTGGCCGAGTGGGACTATTTACGCAGGCAGTTTTTTTCCTCACTCGATCACCCACCTCATTCGGCCGACCGAGTGACAAAAACTCTCTGGAATCTGCACACTTGGTCGTTTCACTCGGTCAGCTGAGTGAGGTGGCTGACCGAGTGAAGAAAAATTTCTGGACTTTTGATGAAGTTGTCCACTCGGCCGTTCCACTCGGGTGGAACTTAACTCAACTTGAATTCTCATACGGTCTACTCACTCGATCGGCCACTTAACTCGATTGACTGAGTGATAAAAAGTTTCTGAATATCCAAGGCATTTTGACTCGATCGTTCAACTCGGATGAAAATTCACTCTGTTGGCCGAGTGAAGAAAATTTTCTGGAATTTTGTTGACATTTCTCCACTTGACCATTCCACTCAGTTGGAACATAACTCGGCTGGCCGAGTGAAACGTATTTTTTGGAACTTTTTGGAGGTTTTTAGAAATTTTGAGCACAAATTTCTGGAATATCTCACTCATGTACACTTTCCAAAATTTGTAAAATCAAGGGAAAAAGTGGAATAAAAGGTTAAAATTTACACACGATTACCTATGGTCCGTGATGAATCCATCCTATAAAGGCATGTTCAACCCATCCCATAAAGTCATAAATTATGCCTTCGTCTTAATTAATGCTTTTGTGCACTTGTACTATTTATACAAAAGCTTCAATATGGTCCAGAAATCACATGGTTCTACTGTGTCTCTCGGACAAATAATTTTGGTAGGTAATAGTAATAATGTTTCTAGGACGTGTTGGCCTACACCAATTTTTGCAGTGTTTAGTCCTTTTCAAAATGTGCAGAAATAGTCCCAATTGAAGGCATTAAATAAACAACTTTAGAAAAAAAAGGGCAAGTTTTTTAAATAACTTGTACTACGAGGGTCGGTAGCAATGTATACTTATGTGTGAATCTATTATTACATACTTTTCATTGTATTTTCATCGTTTCTCTTCCCCCATTAACCTCAAAGAAAAAAAAAAGTAATGGCGGTGCCTGATTGAGTTGTCCAAGGAGTAGTAAACAGACACATTAGAAATCCATCTGGAGCGCAATGGACTACTGAGGTCGATCAGTTGTTCATCTAGTATCTCGTTGAACAGAACCGAAACAACTTGAAACAATTACGACGTCATTTACTCGTGTCAATACCCAATTAAGTACAGATTTCGATTATACATTTTGTGTAGAAAAACTACACAATTTAAGATGGTGCTACTTGTCGATTGTCAAAGTCACTGCTCTCAATGGTGTTAGATATAATGAGGTCACTAGGGAGATTCAATGTGATCCATTGATGGTGGAAGAAATTTGTAAGGTAAGTAACTCGAATACTACATATATTATATTTTATATAATACATTTTTATTGATTTTCATCATATGCAATGTGATTTTTTTTTTAATATTTGGTAGGCTCGTGCACAGCTCGTACATTATTTTTGCCATGGGCAGAGAGAGTTTAATTCATTAAAGACTTTATTTGAAGCTTAAGTATGTGTTTAGATGAGTTGGATACTAAGTATGTTTGTGGTTTGGGTTCACATCCACCATTTGTTCTAACTTAAGTTGTAGTACTATAAATTAAATGAAGTAATTCTTGTTCTCACAAATTGTGTAAGAGAATCTAAGATTTTCACAAACATTTATGAACAACTAATTCGCCAACCACAAATTATACCAATAAGACTCTTTCAAATTGTGAACAATACACATTGTTCAAAAGATTTGGTGGCACACGTAGTGAACCAACCTAATCCAAATATTACAACCACATACATATTGTTTAAATTAACATCACCAAGAAAAAACAACACAATTTGTACACGTTCCAAGTGTTCTTCCAAAATATAATAAACATGTCTACTAACCCGACAACATCATTAATACCATCCGAGCTTTGTCAGCATAAGAGAGACTGAAGAAAAGTTCAAGCCTGTCCTTTCTTACCGGTTCAGCATAAGGGACATGTCTACTAACCCGACAACATCATTAATAAAGATTTCTACTAGCCTATATGTTGCGCTATTTCACCAAGCCTCTCATCAGTACGATCACAAAACATACTCATCAAATTCACCACATGCTCACCTGTCGTGTCAATAGTATTTCTTTTGTGAGCCTGTCCTTTCTTACCGATGGAGTTGTTCGATGTTGGCACTGGAGAGTTAATCTCATTGTCGGTAAAAAGGTCCACATTCAAGGTATTGGTAGTAGTATTGTCTTCATCCACCTCCAATTGTGATTGGTCAGTAGCATTGCAATCCTCGGCATGAGCGCCGGTTGCTCTATATGTCCTTAATATCTCACATCAGTCAGGGTAGAGCTTGTATGACTTGTATCGCATTTTCTTATCCCATGTATCCATCTACAGTTGCAAAGTGTATGGGTGTTTCATGAAACAATGTTAGATAGTTTAGTCATAGTTATTCAAATAAAAGAGACAAGTGTAATGTGTGTTGTGAGATAAGAAAATATACTAACCTTACAATACTCGTCCTAAACAGATTCACTTTCAATTATTATCATACCAGAATCAGCACTCCAAGCTAGTCCAGATCGGCTCAACATGCACTGCAGACTCCCATGGTTTTTCTTCCAAACATGTATTTTAGAACTTATGTGTAGTTCAACACGAATATTAGCATCAAGAAGCATCCTACCATGACCCTCTCAAGAGCACTAAGATAACCACTATGAAAACCATTTTCACATTTCCAGCCTTCTTGAATTATTTCTTTGAGTGCCTGAATCAATAATTGTTCCTCTCTAGGTGTCTAAACTCGACGACGGTCCCTGGTGTCTTGTGAGACTCCACTATCTCCTCGACTACTATTATCAGGATCCATCAACCCAGCACAGAATAACGTGCATAAAATGTGCACCTATTCGGGAAAAATAAAGTTGTGACACATACAAACAATCATTTGATACAAAAAAAATTAATTAGTTTTTACTTAGAAGACAACGAGGTAAATCCTCCAAAATAACATGAATATCATGAACTTATTTCACAATTAAAACATATTTAAAATATTCATACATTGTCATAACAAGTTAGATTTACAGATAGCAAACTACACTAATATTCAGTTTATATAGAAATTGCTAATTCATGTCTCCAATTTGACCACTCTTCTGTGCACTCAATCTCATCAATGTAGTCATCAGCATCATCATTCACCACAATATTAGGTAGATCGGCTTCTAATTGGTCTAATGGCATAGTTTTTCTTATGAAATTATGTATTAGGAAACACGCCAAAATAATACAATTCTGCACTTTTATTGGGAAAAAATAGGGCTATGGAGGATGCCCCATCATTTTTCAGCAATCCGATGATCTTTCAATCACTTTTCAGGCCTTTGAATGATTCATATTGAAGTATTCATTCTTATTTCGTGGGGCTGACGTTCCCACCCCCCACTCATCCACATGGTACCTAACTCCTCGATATGGAGTAAGAAAACCTCTGCCGTTTGTGTATCCACAATTGCACATATAATAGTTGCCTTCAAAAAACAAGCATGGATCGAATTAAATTGAAAACCATATATAATAAACATAATCGACTTATGTACATGTGATGTTAAATACTACCCCTAAGAACGCGAAGTCCGTTATTTCTAGTTATTGCATCTCTCAACACCCATGAATCCGCTGCACTTCCTTCCCAACCAGCCAAGACATATATGAAATTCATATTAAAGTCACAAACAACCAAGACATTCACTAATACGTTCCATTTTCTATTTCGATAATGAGCCCTATCAGATTTAGGCACAGTCACATTAACATATGTTCCATCTAATGGACCTAAACAACCTTGAAACACGAAATCTTTCAATCAAGATGGATTGTCTAAGAGAAAGTACGTCAACTATACAACATTGGGTATTAATATTACCTTGAAACATTTCCATTGATTATTTGTATAGTCTTCATCGATGGGCTCCGGGGTTACTAGCAATAATGAGTGTAGTCTGATTATAGCATTTAACACTTTGTGGAAATGTTTGCTAACATGTCACCCAGATCTTTTCTAGTTAGATTTCAAGACACGAAGTTTTGTGTGATGTTCAATTATAGACAAAAATATGGAAACCTGCTCTGCTATGCTACTGTTTCAACTACTTCGTAGACCACCAGACATTTGCTAAAGATGACAATTGCGAAAAGGCCATCCTATTCATCCTCAAATGGTTTATGCAGTCCTCAGCGGATATTCCAATAACAATACGCAAATATTTGATTTGTTTAGGAATTCTACTAATCAAACTATATCGTTCGTAAATACGTGCACGTACATCACTTGAAATAGCACGACTTCTATGCATTAAAAAGATATTGATCTAGCTCATGTAACCAAAACACACATTCATTGACTCAGTTAACACAATAAAAATTTCTTCATCTCTCAAACCTTCACTATTGAGGGCAAGATCCATCCTACGAAAAAAATAAACCATTAAAAAATAGCTACATCATAATTTAAGATGAAGCAATCAAACGGATAGATAGATATAGATAGACATAGATAGTTATAGATAGATAGATAGATAGATACATAGAGAGAGGGAGAGAGATAGATAGATAAATAGAGTTTGAGAGATAGTGACATAGAGAGAGAGGGGGGGGGGAGGGGGGATAATCATAACAAGTTTTTTGTCGGGGCTCGTCCACCTTATATGAAGATTACTCATCGTTATAAAGTGTACGATGATGGAAGAGTATTATCACTAATTTGATTCTTCTATATGCTATGAAGATACAACCAATATGAGTAAAATGTGACAATAATCATCTTTCGAGTCATTGTTCATAATGATAGCATCTTTAAGACATGTGTTCCTAAAAGTTGGAAATGAGGTTCGTGTATGATGTATGTGAAAAATAAATTGTGTTTATATAAAAGTTTTATCTCACTATCTAAAAAGGAAGGATGTGTTTGATTAACCTTCTCTATTTATACTCCAACAACTTTGGAATGATGCGGTTTGGAAATTGACTTGTGTCTTCTAAAATGAAATCACAGAGTTTGAAAAAAGTATTTCGAGTTATTACACATTAATTGACAAGATGCATGTCTGCATTTCCCCACTTGCTCATACATTTTTATAAACATGTGCATTGTGCATATATCATTCATAAATAAGTACAACCACTTCATAACATGCTTTTATGTAAGAATGTAATCATATGAGAACAACAAAATTATAACTATATGCAATCGCAAAAAAGATAATATTGTATTGTAATGTCCGTAACGAAAAGAAAATAATATTTGTACCTTGTGTATTAAAGCATCAAAACTTTAATAAAGAGAATTTATATTGAAAATGAGAAACTATTTATCCAAATAGTGAGATGTTTGGGAGGTCCGAATGGGGGAATGCATCAGTAATGCGAGTAACCAAGTACCACATACAGTTATAGTCCACTATTCCAAAAGAACAATGACAAACAAAGAAGCAACATCAATAAATCCGAAACTAAAATGTAATTCCTATGAAAATCCACTACCAACAACACAACCAGTTACTTACCACAACTAAAAAATCACTACACATAAATGCTTACCTCACGAAAAACACTCGAAGAAATGCTTCCTAATGTCGACGACGAGTAACGGAGGCGTGCGGCGGTGACTGCGAGCGACGGAGGTGGAAAGTGAGAGAAAATCGACAGAAATTGCTGAAGGGCGCATGTTTGAGTGGAAAAGGGGATTCTGAAGATGGTATCATCTTTTTAGGGGTAATATTGTCATTTCATACTTATCCGTAGTTAATCCTACGAAGTAAACATAGGATAGTATAAAAATATATTAAATATCCTATTGTTATCCTACAAAATAAACAATGGATATACATTTTCAAAATAATTCATATCTCAACTTTAATCCCCCATCTCATTCAATCCTGTCCAATCGCGACATGTGAAGTAAACGCAGCATTAACTCGCTACTAGTTGTAAGTATGCAAATCCAAATTGCAATATTATTAGTTACTAGCTGTCCTGGATATAATATATTTTTATTATATTAAAAATATATAATAAAAATATATTTATTATTATTTTAATAATGTACATAACCTATTATTTATATTAATTATATAAATATTATTTAATTTAGAATATAGTTTGTTATATTACACTGTATTTTTTATTTTCTTAAAATTAAATTTATTAAATAATAATTGTACGATATTTGAAGTGAATATTAAATTGTTCCGGAATTGATAATAAATATTTTAATTTTCTAAAAACTATTGAGGTTAAACAAAAAATTATAATATTATATAAATTTAATATTATAATATTATTATTTTTATAAAAAATGATATATTATTTTTAGCTTAAATTCATTTAATAAATTGATATATTATTAGTTCGAATCCATCATATATATCAGAATTTAGAAAATAATAATTTAATTCATAAAAAATAATACTTTATACTTTAAGTATAATTATTTATTTTAATATATACAATGTTGATGACAAATTAAAGATCACAAAAATAAGATTAATTTGATATACTATATATTGAAAATGGATTTATAACAAATATATATATATATATATATATTAAATTTGTTAATTTTAATTAAAAATACAAATAGAAAAAAGAAAAAAAAAAGAGTGTGTATAAGACACACGTCAATTAATTCTAACACAGAGAAAAGAAATATTTCCACAATTCAGAAATTTCTTATTTTAAGTTTCATGACACTGTTAAACTACACCTCAAGAAAGAAAGGGACAAAAAATAAAAAAAAGGTTCAAAGTCCCAGAAAAATTTGGCAAGCCAAAAGTGAACCCTCACCCTTTGAAATCGGTCATGGATTACACATTGGAAATCATTTATTCAATATTTTTTTATTTCTTTAGTTCGGCTCATGTTTCATTAAAAAAAAACTTAATTATTAATAGGAGAGTACATTACGAGTTCATAATTTAGCTTTTATGTATATGGTTCAAGTTCATGATTATACTTTATGGTATAAATTTTGAGATTATGGTGTGTGTATATGTATTTTTTTTGTTAAAACAATGTAAATATGTTGAAAAAATATTGAAAATCAACATGTTGTACAAGTTGCACTAGGCAATGCCTAGGCGAAACAAAAGGGGAGATACCCGAAAAACAAAAGTTGGTACAGTCGGTGCTTCACTCGGCCAAAAAAGCATACAAAGTACATAAAAAAGAGATCACATCACAAGGCTACATGGAGTACAAGGGCTTGTACGCATGCAACTTGATTTTCTGGATAACTGTATGCTTGTCAAATAGCGTCCCTTCAAAAAAGAAAGTTGTTGCGAGCTATCCAAATGTAGTAAATGGAACTAGCAGTGCAAGGCCCGGGGCCTTGCCCAGAACCAACCCTCTTTTGTCCTTCTTGATCCACTTGAGGGTGCTCAAGATAGTGCTCATGCTTCTCGAAATATTTATCCAACGTTTGATCTCTTCCCAAACTTTTGCGTTGAACTGCCATGAGAAGAAGAGATGTCGGGTTGTCTCATTTATGGTCCCATAGAAGCTGCATTGTAAGTTAATATCGAGATATGAAACTTTGTCCTTTGTAAGGAGCTTGTTCCTGAGGCACAACCACAATATGAACGAATATTTGGGTGGGATAAAACCCTTTCAAATGGTCTGAAAATTTGAATTGTTTTCCTGCCTTTGGATGGTAAAACTCATAGAACATGGCTGACCTAATTTTTTCTGAAATGGCCGAGGACCCGATAGTGTTTGTAGCCATTTTGCAAGAATCCAAATTCGCCAGGATGTTGTCCCGAATCCGAGAAATCTTCTTATTGAATGTCGAGTCTTCTTTTTTAGGGATTCTAATCCCAAATGGATTGCCCCATGAGGTAGATGCTGCTCACCTATTTAATCCACAAGGCTTCATTTTTTGCATGGATGTTCCAAATAAGGGGCCCAAGAATTGCATCGTTCCATGTAGCAGTATTTCTGAAACCAAGTCACCCTTCTGCTTTAAGCAAGCACATATCAGTCTAGGCCACATATGGTTTTTTCGAGCCCTGTAAAAAACCCGACAAAGGCGATAGATCTTGTTAATAATGGCTTGTGGTGGGGGAGATAGCAAGACAAAAACATTCGACACCTTGGATCATAAATCGGATTATTTCAGTCTGTTCCGCATATGATAAAGTGCATGTAGACCAAGAGCTAATGTAGGATGCAATTATGTCCATAAGGGGTGCAAAATGCCTCACTTTTAGTCTTTACGAGTAAAGTGGGATCCCTAAGTACTAGACCGATAACCCTGCCAACGGAAACCCCACGCAATTCAAAATCTCATCAAGCTCCTGACTTCGAAGTCCAGTGGTAAAGATGGAAGATTTGGCCTTACTACCAAATTGAATTGTGCCTCAAACAAATCAAGGCACTCCATAAGAAACCCAACTGACCATTTGTCCCCTCCGAGAATAACATAAAGTCATCAGCAAAGGAAAGATGAGTAACGCCAAGCCCCTTGCAATTTAGAAGCTTGGAAAGATACTCCATGAAAATCACAAACAAAAGAGGCGAAACTGGATCCCTTTGTTGTAGGCCCCGTTGGCCTTTAATAAACAAAAAAAAAAGCCTCCATTAATTGCAATGGAAAAGGATGTTGTGATAACGCATTCGATAATCCATGCAACGAATTGGGGAGGAAATCCACACATTGTACAGTACATCATACAATTAGAGTATATGCTCACATTATAAAATATAATAAAAATATATCTTATATGCATCGTATAGATCTCACACTAGTAAATTTTATAATATAATACTTTCAGTTTTTTATATTAGTGCCATTTACTCCCATTTCACCACAACTGTCTCCAATTTTTTTTAGAATGACAATCTTCGTTATTTTTTGTTTGAGAAATTAAGAATTGCTTCTGATCAAGCTTAATTTTTATACGCACACTATTTTGTTTGCACAAAATTTTATTGGAAATTATTAGAGTTTTTGTTTGTTTGTTTGTTTTTTTTTTTGTTCTTGTATTTAAAATATATTTATATATCTATATATTTTAGGTGTATGGTAAAATAATCTTTTGTTATTTTGTTGATCAATATATGAATGGACACGATAACGTCAGCATTTAATTGATGACGTCAGATTGATGTTGGTCTATCCAATGCTGAGTTGGTTATTACAATGGAAGAACATAGATCATTCGATATTAGATCGGGTATAGTATGAACCTGCTAATCGATCACAAGGTGATAAGTAGGAAATTATGCATAATTTTAATTGATAAAATTGTATTTTTAATACAATTAATTCTTGTGCACTCTCTATTTTATACTTATTTAATGTTTCAACAAGAACTACTTCCTTTTTATTTTTGTGGATATTTACAGCATTTTTGGATAATTTTTTTTATAATAATCCATTTAAGCACTTGGCCATCCTTAGCCATCCAAGGAATGAATATTACAAAGAAGTTTATGGGCTGAAATAGTTTTGAACTTAATTAATTAATTAAGCCCAAAACTTAATTAAAGCTCATAAATGGAATTAGAGCAAAATGGCAAGGATAAAAGGGAGATTGAAGGCAAGCAGGAGATTCATTCTAGGATTGAGAGTGTGAACAAAGAAAGAAAGAAAGAGACGCCAGGAGAAAGGGAGAGAGAGCAACATCAAGCCTCCATGGTGTGAACGGAGCAAGGGAATAGATTCACGGAGGAACTCATCTTTTTTGGGTTTATTCCTCTCATCTTATCTTTGTTTTGATGTCTTTCATTTAGATGATTTTAATTCTTAGACACGTGATGTGTAACTAAATTTTATATTCCGGTTTAGGGAATGATTGAATCCTATTTCAATATTATGTGATTTATATTTTCGTGACACCATATTGATTTAATATGTGCGACTTTATTATGTTGATGAGTTGAATAGATTTATAATATATATATATATATATTGTTAATTGTGACTGATCACCCCAATTGATAGTTTATATATTTAGGGCTAGGGTTTAAATTGCAATCCGTAATTGTTGTGATCTTGAACCCGTCTGTAGCAACTAATAATTTATATTATTAGAATCAACATAATTCAGGATTAATTGAATCGAGCATGAGAATTCAATAACCTGCCTATCCTATTATCCTAATTGATAATGCATTTAACGAATTAAATCCAAAGAGCGTATTTTGGACTGCTCGATTAAATAGGTTAATTAGAGAGCTTATTCTAATTAATTACACTTAAGGGATAAAGCGAATCAACAGAGCTTGTTGTTTGTTTAGGGGTAGGAATTCCACAATTAAATTAATAATGTGTCGCATAATCATATGATTTGGAATAGGGAGAAAACTGAACCATGAACCGAAATTGATTCCTATTGCTGTCTGCCTTCTATTTATTTGCTTGATTTTTATTTATTAGAGTAGATTTTATTTTATTAGTTTAGTAGACAAAATTCATCAACATCCCCCCTTTTTATTTGCATTCGTAAATTAGCATAAAAAGATATACAAATAATTCAACCGTTCTCTGTGGGATCGACCCTTACAAATAATTCAACCGTTCTCTGTGGGATCGACCCTTACTTCCCACTACTACAAAATAGTAGAGGAAAGCGAGGTAAAATAATATAATTAATTTTGACGTGCCCCGACAATACGGTCACAAGGCCGCATATATTTTGGAACGAGGATCATAGAAAATATATATGTGCTCTTACACGTAGATGTAGCACAAACTATCTCTCAACTCAGAAGAATATTCATCAGTACGCATCATGATTTCACCAGCATCACAGAATACAAATTACATCTACAACATGTGACTTCACACATAGGTGCAGCACAAACTATTTGTTGGCCTAGCCATATGTGAGTTAGAAACAAACATCAAACACAAACAAAATTTAACTCGCATATCGATCTTGAAGAAATACAATAAGTAACCTCGAATGACGGCGTTCACCTACAAAAAAGTTTGCATGATTAACAAGTGTCATGCATGCAAGAAAACACGATCTCAAGAATGAAGTGACATCTTAGTTGTCATCATAGAATAGTAAGATTAAATCTATAAACATGAGTAAAAAGAATGGAAATGGATAAGCAAAAAGGGAAGAAAAGCAAAAGAAACAGAGTTATGTAAAAGGAAAATCTCATTATAAAAGTGTAAACTCAATATTATACACTGATTTGGAGCTAATTTGATTTAGATAACTGACTGAAGTCGGTATTTCAAATATCTTAGTTTAACTTTATTTATTGTGTTTTTGTATTTATCATAATTCTCCATAGCATTGTTCCATAGTGACATCCATTCCTGAAAATACACGAGAAGTCCACAATTATATTTTGATTTTGTATTGTATTTAAAATGACTCGTTCTATTTTTTGCGTATTTATAATTTTCAGAATTTTGAATAAATTATTGTTATATTGTTTTTTTCTTAAAGTCAATTTCTTATGTTATTATGTATTTATTTCTAAAATAAATCAACTAAATTATTATCAGTATTTTGATTTGTACTAGCCCAAATTGGACATTCAACTTTGTTTATAATTGCTAAATAAACCATCTACCAACTTACACAAATCGAGTCTACAAATTTTTATAATATTATTGAAAGACTTTATAAATTGTAGTTTAAATTTATAAATAAAATTTGTCATCACTCTATCAATTACTTTCATTCGATCAATTGTAACACATCACCAAAAGCCTGGAGAAAAATGAAAAATCTTTGAACAAAAAGTTGTCATAATTTCTTAATTTTTCTGTAAGCCTTTTGTAGAACAACATAAACTGATGAAGAGGAAAAATAGATAGCAATAAAGAATGAAGGTTTAAGTGAAGTAAAATGATAAATTAGGTAATAAATATTGAGAATGAAAAGTTATGTACTTATAACAAATTAATTACTCTAATAAATATAGAGTTAAAATAAATTTTAAAATATTATAATAGATTATACATAAATGACACGTGGATAAATTGATTTCATACATTATTTAAATTTTTTGAAATTTCTTGATTAATCTATTAGTTTAATTTAAATGGTACCTCAATGTACTCATATTGTATTTACTTGAGGCCTACTTTACTATAATTCTTAATAATGATGAAAAAATATGATACAAATAAAATTCAGAAAGTCTATCAGATTGACTATATGAAAAATAAGACTCTGAACAAAAATAAGACTCTTATTAGACACTTAGTAAATAATAATTTATCCATTTAATTGATGTATGTGTATCACTTAATAATACCCTACACAAGGACCAAACCAAATTGGGCTAGATATGCAGTTACCCCAAGACTATAGGCCTCTTATCGAAATTTTCTGATCCAATTTTAAGATTTGATTGTATCGAACCTTCTTTTTAGCTGCCTTTTTAACTGATTTAAGATCAAAATACAGTATGTCAGTATCTTTTATTTAATAATATTTAAAGAATTTTATAATATTATTGATAAATGTATCTAAAAAAATATAGTTTTGTATATGTTCTAAAATAAGAGTTGTTTTATGATAAATTAATTAATTATATTAAAATTTAAATGATTTAATAAGTTTTGAAAAAAATTTATATGTCGTCAAAATTCAACTTGCAAAAGCCAATTCCACTGCGGAAGAGTGGCAGACAGACGAGAAATCACCTTATGATAATCCTCCTAGTTGGCCAGAAGAGCATGCCTACGAGTCGAGAACGTTGTGTCCGCCGTCCGGGCGGGGAAGATTAGCAGGACAGGAAAAGACAGATTCAAAGACCGAGGGAGGCTCTAAGAGGATCGGATAGGTGAAAGTGCTTGGGCGAAGCATACACAACAAATATTTTAATTTAATATAAATAATCAACTAAGATATAATTTCATTTTTTGTATCTAATATCTTATTTTAATTTTGTGATATAGCTGCAAAATAAAGAATCGTAAAAATAATTAACTTGATTTTATACCTGATAAAATGAATTAGAAATAAAAAGAATAATTTGTATATAACAAATTTGAAAAATATTTTTATAAAATAGAAGAAAAATAAAATTCAACTCATAAAAAATTGGCATATCATTTTCTAAAAATATGTTACTCTCTTAGGAATTGAAAATGAAAGAAAGGTTACTATTTTTAAAATTTATATTATTATATCAGCATAGATTTAAATTTGATACCATACAAGATTATGTTGACCTGATAATTATCTCAAATCGTCAATATTGGAGATCGAAATCTACAAGAACTATTTATGTTTAGAGACGGTGGCTATTGAGACGGTAGCCTAGCTAATTAATCTGGACCCAAACCTATGTTGATTCTGGAAACCGAGTTCAGTGATGGGAATGATACAATCTCAATTGACGGTGGCTAACTAAAAAAAGAAAATCTTATGACATAAACAGTATAATCACAAGTGTTATTTACAGTCTAACCTAGTTGCAAGAAATCTCGATTCAAGCTTGTAACATATCATTTAAGTTATATATTTTTCTCATTATTTTCTTTACATATTATAATATCATACATATTAGATGACAAATTTCTAAATCACATTCCAGCCTACATTGTAATGTAGGTATATAACTAAGGATGTTAAAAGGGCCATGGCCCGATGGGCCGGCCCGTTTAGTCCGAATTTTTTTAGGGTTAGGGCTTGATTTTATTAGCCCGTTTAAAAGTCAACCCGTTTAGCCCGAGCCCGATTAGCCCGAAGCTCTATAGGGCTAGCCCGCTTAGGGTTAGGGTTAACCCGATAGCCTGAACTTTTTTTTTCTTATTTGTCTATTTTTTAATATCGAATTAATAATATACACCATTTTTAATTAATTTTCATATACCATATTTGATTTTTAGTAGAATATATTAAAATTTATATTTAATTACTAGAAGATTCTAAATAATGTCATTTAAATTTAGAACTTAAATGTAACATGATTTCAAATTTTATGGCAGTGAATGCTCTTAAAACTATAATTGAGAGCATGAAATAGTGTATATGACTTAAATGTTTGAATCTTTAAATTTTGTATAGTGATATAAAAGTTCTAAAATATATAATATTTTAATGTTATCTAAAATTGTATTTTGAATAGAGCATAATATGCATTTAATTAAAATTTTAAATTTAAATGTATAATTTGACTATTTTGATTCATAGCCCGATAGTGGCCCGATTAGCCCGAAAACCGCTAGGGTTAGGGTTAGGTTTACCATAATCAAGCCCGTTTAAATTGGCCCGATTAAATTAAAGCCCGTTTAACCCGAAACCCGCTAGGACTAGCCTGAAATCGATAGAGTTAGCCCGTTTAACATCTCTGTATATAACTACAATAGTGATGACTGGCAATACAAATTAATAATATTGCATAGTTTTAGTAGAAGACATACGAAACGTAGTTTGAAATATTGCAATTAGTACAGTAATAAATAAAATGTCACACACACACACACACATACATACATATATATATATATATATATATATATAAAAGGAGAGTACCAGCAAAAATGGTAAGTATCAAAATTTTCCGCATAAACTACTTCTTAATCATAGTATCTATTTTTTAATGCAAATCTATAAAAATATTCATCTATATATATTTGATTGATAAATCTAGGATTTTTTGTGTTAAAAAATTTAAAAGTTTATAAGTTTTTTTTTTCAACTTCATTTAAAAAGTATATATATATATATATAATTAGTTGTCTTTTCAGGATCTTTAGTTTGACATCTATATATAGACACACATATACATACATTAATCTTTTCTTAAATTAATTGTGATATATATAAAGGAAGTACCGTCTTAAATAGAAAAAAATTCAGCCTAAATTACTTTTAATTATGATATATATTTTTTATACAAATCTATATCAATATCTATCAATATATAAGATATAATAAAAATAACTTGATTGATAGAGCTACCATTTAATGGTTACTAAAATCACAATAAAAATTATTATATTATTTTAATTATTTTATTATGAGTATATCAAAATAAACTTCTAGATATTGTGTAGATATAAATTGTAATTCAATTTAGATCCTATAATTTCGTAAATTTTGGGATATAGATAACCAATATATTTGTATGTATAAGTTAAATTACAATAAAATCGATTTTCTTCCTTTCTCTATTGTATGAGAATTATTTTTAGTAATTGTGTTAAAGCGTATATGACATATTTATTTTTCTTTTTATATTGTAACTCCTTGATTTTTTTTCATTTTGGTTCACTTAAAATTATATTCACTTTAAAAATAAAAAAGATAAAAATAAATTCTAGCAAAATCAAGAAAAAAATTGACAAACAAGTTCGATTAAATAGTAATGTTTAAATATCCATGAAATTTTAATAAATTTGTTTAATAACTTAATTATTTTTATTTTAATATTTTTTTATAAGTCAAACCACATCTATCACTAGGCGCGTCATTATTTAATATATTAAATAAAAATGTGTCTTTAAAATATAATTTTATTTCTTCTTTAGCACTTTATAATATATATTTTTAAATATAATTTCTTTCAACTTAAACTATAAAAAAATATTTAGATTTAGACCCAGAGTCTCAAGTTGGGACCCTGTTTGTTCAATACGTTTTGATTTTAAATTTAAAAACTTAAAATTCTCTAAATTAATAAAGTCATAAAAATTAAACAAATAACTAATAAAAAATAAATGGTCATGCATTGCACGGGAGAACTAACTAGTATATTTAATAGCAGAAGCATACATTTTTAGAAACTCGTATATTTTCCGTCTAAAATTCTTACTAATTTTGGAATTACATATGTCATAATATAATTGGTCATTAAATTAATTAGAGAATTTTAATGAGGCCTATTTTATGGAAATTTTGATGGTTTATCACAAATTGAATTATTCAGCATCATTAACGCATGAATAAGTCAAACTTGCATCTCTTTTTAATTAACTGCAAATAATTAGAGGATTTTAATGAGGCATATTTTATGGAAATTTTGGTGGTTTATAACGAATTGAATTATTCAACAACATTAACGTATACTTAAGTCAAACTTGCATCTTTTTTTAATTAATTTAAACATATATCACGTGCTAATTTTTTCTATTTTTTTATTTTAATAATTTATAATAAAGTTTATAATAAATTGTATAATTCCAGGTTGATTATATGTTATCTAATTTTTTATAATTAGATTTATAAATAAATTATATTTATTAATATTTGATAAACATTACAAACTGATTTGACAAACAAACGAATTTTTGAAAAATCAAATCAAACTTTGTAAACATAAATTCATTTGAAACCCTAATTAATTTAATAACTAGTCGTATTAGAAATATATATATGTATTTAATTCATAGGTCAAAATTTTCTTCTATGAGTTCTTATATAGATATAAGACTATTCAATCATATCATCATATTATGCACATATTTTCGTAATCTTCTCATTTAATCATCTCCTTGAGAGCATATAAAATCCGATCATCCTATTTCTCATAAAATTTCATGATTTAATATGGTTCTTAGAGCTGCTAATCTTTGTAATTTTGATGTTAAATTTATTTTGTTTATTGTTATCATATTTTATGTTTACATAGACACAATCATCATACAAAGGTAGGTTTTTTTGTGTATTGTAAATTCTCAATCTTTATTATTTATGCATATAATTTGCTTTTTTTTTTGTTTTAATCAAAATAATTAGTAATGATTCAAATCATTTATTTATTTGTATACATAAATATATACAAATTAGTTGGTATATTACATATTAGTAATTGACTATGCATGATGAACATATTAATTCGTAATCTCAATATAGAAATTATATTATCTTTATTAAAGTCAATCAGAATGACAATAATTACTTGCATAGTAACAACATATTATTGATTGAAAACATAAGATATTAATCATTCAAAGTATCTTGACATTCTTCTTGCTATAATAAAAACATAATGAATATATATTGGAAAATATGAAGATCTCAAAATCAAAGTTCTTAAATTTTATGTTGGTTATTTTATGTATTATAAATTAAAAAAATGAATTGTTAGGAAATCTTACGTATTTATTGTATAATTATCATCTAGATGGATTTGAATTGTGACAAAATATAACATGTTTTGATAAATAAAAATTAGTTTGAGAAATTTAGGAGATTTTCTGTATACATTTAATTTTGTGAATACATTTACAAATTTATGTAACTTCTGTATATCAAATTTATGTATTTTCTCAAATTTTATATATTTTTACATATCTTTAAGTGTGTAATTGAAATAAAAATATGTTTTTTACTAATGTTATAAATGATACAGATTAGTAATTTCATAATTTTTTTCGAAGGTATTTATAAATTATTTTAAATTTTATCTATTTTTGAAATATCATATTAAATTATTTGAATATATTTATATATATTAAAATATTTATTTGATTATATCTTAATATATTAAAAAGTATAAATTAACAAGCTTATTCAATTATAAATAAATTAATAATATTTTAATAAAATATATTGTTTATATTAAATATGAAAATTATTATATGATATTAAATTAATTTTTTAATTATTTATACATTACAACGGGTGTAGTACTAGTTTATTCTATTATATGTACATTACAACAGATGTAGTACTAATTTATTGAGAGAGAGAGAGAGAGAGAGAGAGTTTTAGTTAAGTGAATTGTCACTCTCCTACGCCAAGACCACAGTATCTTAACAGCTAGCATCTGGTGATCGTTGTCGACCACCCCACACGACACCCCCCGCCCCCACCCCCCACCCCCCACCGTACTTACTATATATGATTGGAGGCATCGGCAAGTTGTATCTTCTGAAACTTCACTCTCTAATTGCCACAACTCCAGCTTAACACCTTCTGCATCTCCATTATTGCTTCCAAATTACAACTCAGACCATATATCCCTCTACATACAATTATATATATATATATATATATGTGTGTATTTGAAATATTCAATTTTAATCACAATTTCTTTTCTCACATATATTATTAGAGTAATAATTTTTCGTTCATTTTTAATTTTCAAAATTTGTCAGTCTTTAATTAGTTGAATTTTTTTCTTATTCTTTCGTAAATATAATATTTAATATGTTAAAATACAAACAATCTTTGTTTTATCAAAAAGATTTTATGTATAACATATCAATTGAATCTCTTTCTTTTTTTTTTTTTTTTTTTTTTTTTACGATTTTTACTTTTAAACCCACATTGCATATATTAAACTAAGATATTAGATTGACAAAATACAATATATATTTGATGGATTATTTGAGTTAAATTTGAATATCCATGATATATTGGTTTATTCATATTAGATTTGGGTTGATTTTTAATACAATTAATTGATTTATTATAGAAATAAAATTTATATATTGAAATATATATTTTTGATTGCAATATATATATATATATATATATTTACATATTATTATTAATAAAAAATAATTTTTATATTTTTAATTTTCTTATTTATTTTTGAAATATGATATATTGTATTAATCGTCTTTTTACGATCCTTAATTTGATATCAATATTGTATTTATCAAAATAAAATATTATATTTAAAATATTACACAATTGTTTTACAATTTTATTTAAAATATGAGTTAGATTTGAATAAAAAATTGGATTAAATTCTTATATGAATTTGAGACAATGTAAAAGAATATAAAATAGTTTTATAGAAAATAAATAATAAATATTTTTATAAAATAAAATTATTATACCATACAAGTATATAATTAGTTGTTTCATTTTAATATTTTTAACTGATTCTGAATATTTGTATGACTTTGAGAAATTATAGTAGGTTGGATTGAGTTTAAATTTTAAAATTTACTTCGTTGTGGAAGTTATTATTTACTAGATAAAACTTTTGAAAGAATGACGTAATAGACATATGAAACTATACTTCAAAGTGATTTGAGCGAAACTCTAAGATTTTTAATTTATTATATATACTACATGTTAAAAATGTTATTTCATATTTAATTTTATAAGCAGAAAAAAAAATATATATATATATAGATAAACAAACACACACAAAACGTACTTAGAAAATGCATTATTCTAATTCTTATCCTTACTTAATATAAAAGCGGAAAAATAAGAATGTGCATTTTCTCTTGAAACATTCTTTGCAAATAAATGACATATGTCTTCTATACATTTTTTACTCTCTTTTCTATTTGTATTTTCACTAAAATTAAAAAAAAATTTATCATTTTCGTTTTAATTCCATTTTTAACATATGACATATCAAATTAATCTTCATTTTGTGATATTTAATTTAACATCAATATTATATATATTAAAATAAATAATTATACTTAAAGTACAAATATATAGTTTCTTATGAATTGAATATTATTTCTTAAATTTTAATATATATAATGGATTTGAATAAATAGTATATCAAATTTTGAAATAGGTTTAAGCTATATATATATATATATATATTATTTTTTATAAAAATAAAAATATTATAATATTAAATTTATAACATATTATAATTTATTGCTTAACGTCATTAGTTTTTAGTAAATTAAAATATTTATTTTCATTTACTTTATATAATATATATAGTTGAATATTCAAACTAATAAATTGATCAATTTTTAAATGAAACTATTTTAAATTTATATTTACAAATGTATTAACTTATTAACTTTGTGAATATTTATACAAATACTATATATGTTTTAAGTTAAGTTTCACTATATTTGTATTTATTTATTTGACCTTGAGGCTTTGAAATATTTATTTACTTACAATATAGTTTAATTTACTATGTTCATAATTATTCTTTTAATATTTTTGTATATTTTATTTTATAGATTATTTCTTATGAGTAACAAACATACACACAAAATTTTAAATGTAATGAAATATTTTGTTGTTTTAATTTATAAGTTGATTTTGAAAGTTGGTACTCCGGTTAAATTATTGAGAAACAATAATACAAGTTTAGAATTATGTAACAAAATAAGGTGTCATGTATTCGAAGCAAATTTAATTATTGTAATTAATGCAAGGTATAGGGTATTGATCCCGAGGTTATCATTTATACAATCATATCCAAAAATACTTTTCATTTTCAATACATACAATTTTCACTTATAGTTAAAGTCAATTATTCTCTAATGTTGATCTCTTTATTTGTAAAATTGTTTTTAGTCACAAACAATTATATGTTGCATTATAAAGAATTACAAATTGAAATGCTGTGAAGATTTTTATTTGTGATGAAGAGTAAATATATATTGTATATATGATGGTTTCCCATAATTTATAGTTTGTAATTTATTAACAATTAAGTTCTTATTATCTTTTTACCTCATTTATTTATATCACAGTCTATTTTTTTATCATTTAAATATTTTTAATCACATATCATTTAATTTATGTATTTATGAAAATAATAATAATAATAATAATAATATATTATTTATTATAATATTAATACTTAATATATTATAACTCATGCATCATGCGGGCGAACATCTAGTATAATTAATAAAGACAAATGGACAATGTCCTAGCAAGCTCACTGATTTTCATATAACTGGCTCTTCTTCCAAACAGTAGCAGTTGGGCCCACTTGTGTATTCCCCACACCAGTAACCAATAATGTAGTTTTTTTTTTTTAAATTACCGATGATAATTATTATCTAAATTTGTTTCTATATTTGTTATTATTATTTTTTCGCATATTTTTCTTTTCCACAAATGAAAAAGCAAAGTTTTAGGAAATATTGTTATATTATTAATCAATAAATATTTATTTTAACATATTTATAATATATTTAGAATACGGTTACGTACCAACCTGTTGAACTGATTTCTAGATTTTCAGCAATACCTATCTATTAAACTGAATGTTCTTAATTGCAATATTTGATTTAGTAATATTATAAGATTTGAAAAAATATATCTCATACCTATCTGTTAAACTGAATGTATATATGTTATAGTTTATCTCCATATTATATTACACCTCATTAATTTTTTTAATGATATATCTAACTATAATACTACAAAATACACATTATTACAATTATTCAATTACTAAATAGATCTATCTGATATCAATTTGACAAATTATTAAATTTGTTACTATGTTTTCTTTGCATTGTATTTAATAACATATAATTTCTCTTTTAAGAAATATAAGAGCTTTATATATATCAACAAAATTTAGAACTGTAAATAAAATTTTATATTTAATTTAATAATTTGCTAACCATTAAGCATTTATTTTGATATATTTATAATATATTTAGAATACGGATATATACTAATCTGTTGAACTGATTCCTAGATGTTTTAGGAATACCTATTTATTAAACTGGATGTTCGTAACAATAATATTTGATTTAGTAACATTACAAGATTTGAAAAAATATATCTCATATCTAAATAATATGTACCATAGAATGCTGATAAATACGGATAACTGATTCCTAGATTTTTCAGTAATACCTAACTATATATTAAACTTAATTTTTATTACAAATAGTGTATCATTTTGTGCGGTCTACATTGTGCACTCTCACTATTCATATACTTTTTTTATATTGCTTTATTGATTTGTAATGTCGACTATTTTCAATATTTTAAAAGATGTTCATCCGAAGAGAAGGGATTGCAGTCTTAGACTTCATCTGATTCGCGCTTACGATGTACCTATATTTGTAGACAAAAATATGACATTCAGTTTTGAGTGTGTTTTTAAGGATAAACAGGTATGGTAAAAAATAAGTTTCATAATAAACATGATAAAATGGGTAGTATGAAATATGCAGTATTTAACATATTTAATTTTATTATTTGAGGAAAAACTATATATTGTCTATGATATCATGGTGTCAACTGACGAATTTAAATTCAAAATAGCAAGCTTGGATATAAGTTCAATTTTTATGACAAAACAAAGGTTAATGAGTTTAAGGACTCATTGTTTCCTATAAACATATTCAATTTCAAATCATTCGATTGGATATCTGGTCTAGTGAAGAAATATAAAACCCTTTTGTTTGGTACTCTATTTTTTATTTATTGTAATTTTAATTATTTATAATTTTTCTATGTGTTATTCTAATCATATTTATTAATATTTTATGTTGATTAAGATGTGATTGATCGAGTTTATGGGATGCAACCACCTAGTTCCATGCCGACGAAGGATGGTCCGATGAGACTCATGGGGATAACTATTGAAGATTAAATGTATTTTAAATTTTCTAAATTATATAATATAATCTATAATATAAAAAATTTTCAACTTAAATTTAAATGTAAGATTCAAAATTAATGTTAATATTGGTATATTTTCTATTGTGTTGAAGGAATAATAAACTGACGGTGACCTTATGGGATGAGTTCATAGAGAAACTGATGTCTTATCTGAGTGTTGGCGGTACCGAGCCAATTATTTTTAACATAATTTTCAATACTAAAATTTAAAATAGGCAAAGATTGATATAGATTGTAATTATCTTTCCATAATAGTATCTTTAATTATAAAAATAAAACATATTTAATTATTTAACATAAATTTGTTATATATATTTGAATATTTTTACATCATATTTTAAGGTTTTCATGTAAAAGAAGAATAAAATTTCATAAGAGAAAATAAAGGAGGAGTCATGTGCAAAATAGGCAAGATGGAAAGTTGTTTTCTTTAATATAAAATTGGTGTTTCTGGATAGACCTAATATGTTCTAATATCTTGAAATTTTTGGAATAATGATGATTTCGTTTCAAATATTTTTTATAGCTTAGATGCTCATAAGAGGCTAACTTAAGATTTGGAATAAGGGCAATCATTCGTTGATGATCTATTGTTGAGATGTGCTGAAGATTGATAATATTATATGATTTTGCTCATATGCAACTTTCAAATATCATAAATTTCATATGATTTTGCTCATATTGAAATACATATGATTATTTTCCTTCGTCCTAAAATTACACATTGAAAGAAAATAAAGAGTATCATTTTTTTTATTTTCTTAACAAGAGAATTTTTGAAACTTGAAAAAAACGTAGGTAAATTTATTTTATTTTACCTATTATATATTTTAAAAAAATATTAATATTATTCCTTTCTTAAATTTAATAATATTATACTAGAATAATATGCCCAAAAGCTGCACGGGAGAACTTACTAGTAGGGTAAATGTGAAAATTAAGGTCTAAATTAATACCTAAGGTTTTAAATGGACCCCTAATTTATTTTTTCTATAAGTATAATATTTAATTTTAAAACAAGTTAAATAAAAACCAAATTTTTTTATTACCAAACAAATAGAACACTTTGAAAAGTTAAAATAACTAAATAAATAAAAAAATATTTAATATATTAGAGATTATATAAATGATTTATTAAATTAAAATTTTAAAATTATGTTATAATTAAATTACTAATAAAATCTAAAACATATTTAATAGATATAAAAAATACAAATTAAAATATTAATATATAATAAAAAATTAGAATATACAAAATAATCCCCAAATCTCAACCATTGTTTATATTTTAATTAATAATTATTTTTAAAAAAATGTATTTGTTAATTTATTAATTTATTTAAATATATTTATGACATAATTTCTAATTTTATATTTATTAATTGTTTTAATATTTATGAGGGCCTTCGTTATATTTAGAAAATTTGAACATATTTTGCCTATTAAAAAATTTCAGGACCTAATTAAAAAAAGAATAGTTTATGAGCTAGTTTAAGTTCACGGTATTAGTTAAACTGTTAATTTTAAATTTTTTTAATTATAGATTAAACTAATTAAAGTCCACACTAATAAATAAACAAACCACGCCTCCGTGGGAGCAAGTCCTAACCCTACAAGGATTTTTGTCCCCACTCCTATTTTGATTTATTATTAATATTTTTAATTTAATATATAATAATATTAAAATAAAATAAGCTTTATAAATTAATTATGTTAGATTAGAATTCGTGCGAATATGTTGTGTTCAGTTCTAATTCGTACCATAATTGAAATATGCGGAAGCAAAATAGTAATTACAACAATTGCGAGGAAGAATCCCTTCTTCCTCTCAAGTATCTTTTATTAGAAAGAGTGTTTGTTCCCACAATTCTATAGTTATGACTTACAGGTCATTAGACTTCTTCCAATACCAGTCAACCATATACTACTATGTTCTAACAACTTTCTTAACCATCTAGTCCCTAAATGGATTTGGCTGCCGACTCCCGTACGGCAGAAATCTGAACTTTTCCGAGCTAGCCGATTGTACTCTCCTAGAGCACAGTGGAAATCAACAAGTGGTTCACTCACAGTTCTCCCTTTGCTGGAACTGTACAACAATATAAGCTCTCAAATTTGCTTGAGTATTTGATTTCTTCTTGTTCCTCTTCGTCCTCTGGTTCAGATTTGTTCCATGTGACTTTGAGGGTTTTACTTTTCTTTAGGAAGTTAGGGCATTTAGCTTGATAGTGTCCATAACCCTTGCACTCTTTGCAATGTTCATTTTCCGTCTTGTGGCTGCCCTGTTTGAATAAACGTAACTTGCTCAATTTTTTTCTTTTCTACTTGTGTACGAACTTTTGGTGAATGGTGGTTCATTGTTGACATTTTTCATCAGACTACCATAGTTTTTGGTGAGTAGTGCCATCATTTTAGTAAGGTTTGCTATATCATTTTCCTCGACATCAGTGGATGATTATGCCTTCAATGCAATTCCTTCAGCCTTGACTGTATCGAGTTCATTATTCATCTCAAAGGTTATGAGTTCTTCCATCAGACCATCCAGTGACATAAGTATGACTTGCATGAATGATTCCAAGACAAGAATTTTTTCCGTAAATTGGGAGTAATTGTTCTCATAATCTTTATGATTTGGACTTTTTCTTCAATCGCCTCTCCAATTTTATTTTATTATGCATTATAAAAATTTACATAATAACTATTTAGGTCAATTATATTTATATAAATATTAGGCAATTTGATTTGATTTTATTATGTTATATTACATTGTTATGTTCTTAAAATATATCTTTATTAAATAATAAACTGCACGACTTTTCAAACTAAATTTTAGAGTGTTCTCAACTGAATACAAAATTTTCAACTCACTAAAAGCTATTAAGGTAGAGGAATAAATTATAATATTATATAAATTAATAGTATCAAATTTATTTCCAAATTGTATTTATATTTTTAGATCAAATGCATATATTATTTATTCAAATATAACACATATATCAAAATAAAAATAAATAATTCAAATCATAAAAAAAAAAAAACTATATTCTATCCATAAAACATTAAAAATCATATTTTAAATATAAATATTTAGTTTAAAATATGTAAAATTGGTGTCAGATTAATCACGAAAAGATGATTAATTTAGTATATGTAAAATTGGTGTCAGATGATTCTATCCATAAAAATTAGATATCATATTTTAAATATAATTATTTATTTTAAAATATTCAATTATAGTGTCAGATTCAATATCACAAAAAGATGATTAATATTATATATGATACCTCAAAAATGGAATTAATAAAACAAATTACATTTTTAGATTTTAGTAAAAAAAAAAAAATAGAAGAGAGATGAGGAATACGCTTGAGACACATGTTAAAAAAAAATTCACATAATTTTTCGGCTATTCTTCTTTTATATAAAGAAGAATTTATTTATTTATTTATTTAAGCAAATTAGTGTACAAAATTTTGTGGAGCAACATGAGGCAAGAAACTATCCTCCTTTTATATTAAATATAGATAGATAATAAATTTAAAACTCACAAGTCCAGTGTAAATATTACAATAAATTAGTTCTGAAGTTTGCTTGTATTTCTTCAAATACATACCAAATCATCGATGACCCCATGACTGAAGATTTTATTTAATTTTGCACAATAAATGACACTTTACTCTTTTTAAGTTTTGGAATAATGTTTCTCTCTCATTTATTTTTGGAAATACGTATATAATGTGTTTTTTCTTCCCTTTAATCTTCAATCTCTGTTTTCATTATTAGGAAATAATTAGTATTATTTTCCATGTATTTCTATGTAAATATTCTTCTAAATTTATTTGTTGTAATATTAGGAAATAATTGATATTGTTTCCTACGTATTTTTCTGTGAATATTCTTCTAAATTTATTTGTTGTAATTTCCTTGTATACTTTTTGGAGTCCCTCTATAACTAGTGGAAATTCTAACTCACTTAATTAATGGTGATCAAATTTCTAGCTTACATGGTATCGGTCTAATCACCAAACCCTAATCTTCTCCCATCGCCTCACACACTCATCACTTTCTATGTTTCTTTCTTTCTACACGAACGACTCTTCTGACAGATTCTCCTTCTTCTTCTTCTTCTTCTTCTTCTTCTTCTTCTTCTTCTTCTCTCTCTCTCTCTCTCTCTCCCTCCCTCCCTCTATCAGTTCCATCGCTCATCTTCTGTCAATCAAATTAACTCAACAAATAACCTAATATGGAGTAGTGAAGTTGTTCCCGTCATAACGAGTCATGATCTTCTTCCTTACCTTGATGGTTCCCATCTACCATCACCTTCCACCATTGAATCTGATGGCCAAGAGATCGCTAATATGGTGCACGATGTTCGATTTTTTGTTTAGCAGAAGGTCCTCTCCCTTATTCAAGCTTCTCTCACCAAAGAAACTATGGCTGAAATTATCGGGATCTCTACTTCACGATCTGTGTTGTTGGCTCTTGAAGAGGCTTACAACTACTCATCCTCTTCATGTGTGAATCAACTACTGATGGATTTGATGAATCTCCATCGTGGTTCCGTCGAGGGCTATAGCCGCAAGTTTTGTCTTCCTTGTGATCAACTTGTTGCGCTCGATAGACCAGTTCATCCCGCTGATAAATTCCATTTGTCTTTAAATGGCCTCGGACCGCAATTTCTTATATTCTTTGATACAAGGATGTTCATGACTCTCATTACTTCCTTTCATGAATTGGTTCATTAGGCTATTAGTTACGACTTATTTGAGCAGACAATGGATGTACAATCGCCTGTTGTTCCTGCATTTGCTACCCACAACCACTTAGTTGTCCTTCCCACATGCCATGCTGCTTCTTATCACAGCAATCACCATGCTTCCTCTCAATCACATCAGGGTGGTCACAGTAATAATAATAGATGCAAGAAACCCTATGTTCGTAATTACAAATTGTCGTCAATCAGGTCACTATGCCGATCGTTGCACTCAAAGATATGTTCACCCACCTTCTGCATCGGCTAATCTTGCTCAGGTATTTGATGACTAGTGTTCTATTGCTCCATCTAAAGCTTTGGACTAGTTTCTTGATACGGGTACTTCTACTTACATGACACCTACATCCTCCGATCTAAACGCTCTCAAGCCTTACACCGGTAATGACAGTGTTGATGTTGCTAATGGTACCTCAATTCCAATATATCACGTTAGTTCTTCTTCTGTTAATGATAATATTTGCTTATTGGATGTTTTGGTGGTGCTTCATCTCACTAAGAATTTATTGTCGATTAGCAAGCTCACATCTGATAATCTTGTTGATGAGTTATTTTCAGATAATTCATAATCAGAACCGATTGACAAAAGAACCCCTATCTCATGGCAAGCATAGTCATGGTCTTTACATTTTGGAGTAGGGTATTCTAGCTTTGCTCATAGTGCTGCACATGACCTCTTAAAAGCTTCATTTGAGCTTTGGCATCATAGGCTATGCCGTGTTTCTGTTTAAGTTATAATCTTTTGAAAATTTTGGGATATCTTTCGGTTACATCAGTTTTGCCTAGACCCAATTTATGTACCCCCTTTGCCAATTGGTAAAGAGTAAACATTTGTCATTCTCTGTAAATGATAAACGTGCTTTTAATGTTTTGGATATGATTCATTGTGATTTATGGGGACCTGCCCCAGGTTCCTCTACTGATGGGTATAAGTATTATGTTATTTTTATTGATGACTTATCTTCTTCACTTGGCTATATATTATGCATGCTAAGTCTAGTTTTCATGTTATTCTGGTTTGATTTCATGCCTATGTTTGCAATCAATTTTCTTGATCTATTAAAATTTTTCAAAGTGATGGTGGTACTAAATTCGTTAACAACCAAGTACGCAATTTTTTTTCACTCATGGAATTCATCATAGGATCTCTTATGCTTATACTCCACAAAAAAAAATGGTTGTGCTAAGCACAAAAACCGTCATATTATTGAAACATGCATTTCTTTAATGTTTCATGCTCATATGTCTGCATATTTTTTGGTTGATGCCTTTTGGACTGCCGTCTATATGATCAACATGCTACCTACTACATTACTCGGAAATAAGTAACCAATCGAGCTCTTATTTCATGCTTCTATAAACTATGTTAATTTGAAGGTTTTCAGTTGTCGTGTCTTTCCTTTATCACAGTGACCACGTGCCGCACAAGCTTGCTCCTCACTTTATACCTTACATTTCTATGAGTTGCAGTTCATCAAATAAAAGGTTTCGGTGTTACGATCCTATCGCTTCTCAATTCTACATTACTCATCACGCTCAATTTGATGAAAGTCTTTTACCATATGTTGATTGACCGTGCTGTCGGGGCACGTCAAAGTTAATTATATTATTTTACCTCGCTTTCCTCTACTATTTTTTAGTAGTGGGAAGTAAGGGTCGATCCCACAGAGAACAGTTGAATTATTTGTATATCTTTTTATGCTAATTTACGAATGCAAATAAAAAGGGGGGATGTTGATGAATTTTGTCTACTAAACTAATAAAATAAAATATACTCTAATAAATAAAAATCAAGCAAACAAACAGAAGGCAAACAGTAATAGGAATCAATTCCGGTTCATGTATCAGTTTTCCCCCTATTCCAAATCATATGATTATACGACACATTATTAATTTAATTGTGGAATTCCTACCCCTAAACCAACAACAACCTCTGTTGATTCGCTTTATCCCTTAAATGTAATTAATTAGAATAAACTCTCTAATTAACCTATTTAATCGAATAGTCCAAAATACGCTCTTTGGATTTAATTCGTTAAATGCATTATCAATTAGAATAATAGGGTAGGCAGGTTATTGAATTCACATGCTCGATTCAATTAATCCTGAATTATGTTGATTCTAATAATATAAATTATTAGTTGCTACAAACGGGTTCAAGATCACAACAATTACGGATTACAATTTAAACCCTAGCCCTAAATATATAAACTATCAATTGGGGTGATCAGTCACAATTAACAATATATATATTATAAATCAATTCAACCCATCAACATAATAAATTCACACATATTAAATCAATATGGTGTCACGAAAACATAAATCACATAATATTGAAATAGGGTTCAAACATTCCCTAAACTGGAATATAAAATTTAGTTACACATCACGTGTCTAAAAATTAAAATCATCCAAATGAAAGACATTAAAACAAAGATAAGAAGGGAGGAATAAATCCAAATCCACAAAAGATGAGTTCCTCCATGAATCTGTTCGCTTGCTCTCCTTCCCTGTCTCCTGGCATCTCTCTCTTTGTTTCTTTGTTCACACCCTCAATCCCAGAATCCCTCTGTTGCTTGCCTTCAATCTCCCTTTTATCCTTGCCATTTTGCCCTAATTCCCTTCATGGGCTTTAATAAGTTTTGGGCTTAATGAATTAATTAAGTCCAAAACTATCTCAGCCCATAAACTTCTTTGTAATCTTCATTCCTTGGATGGGCTAAAGATGGCCAAGTGCTTATGTGGCTTATTGTATAAAATTATCAAAAAATGCTGCAAATATCCACAAAAACAAAAAATGAAATAATTCTTGTTGAAATATTAAATAAGTAGGAAATAGAGAGTGCACAAGAATTAATTTTATTAAAAATACAATTTTATCAATTAAAATTATGCACAATTTCCTACTTATCAAATATCCCCAAACTCAAACATTTGCTTGTCCTCAAGCTAACATAGAACAAAAGCAGGCATATAGTTGAACGGGGAGAGCTATGCTCAGTCTCAAGATATCTCTACTCATGTACTTTCACAAAACAAATTTAACTCAACCGGTAAGTGTTTCATAATAGATATTGATTCTAAAGTATCTCATCATCACCTAATAATTATGTTAACCTCACACATGCAATGATTTAATACCCTCACAACAGGATAACTCATTTCACTCAAGTGTATAACAGGATGAAATATTTTGAGTCACTCATATCAACACAAAGTATGACATTTACCATAAGCTTGGTTGGATATCTAATTTTTACTACTTGTCAATTGAGTTTTCATGAAATCAAAGGGTCTTCTCGGGGTATAATGTGGTTGTAGTTCAAGGTAAAGTCAAAGAGGTGAAAGTTTGAGGAAAGTTAGGCTAAACTTGTTATGAATATTTATGGATTTTAAAGCACTCTAACGAATATCCACTTATAGGTGCTAGTATACATTTTTCCAACTCAACCTTGTCGTGTATCCATGATTGAACTATGGTATTGCTGCGTTTTTTTTTTTGGGCTGGCTGCAGTATCGAGATTGATATTATGCACTATTCTGCCCCCACAATTTTTTTTTGGCTGGCTGTAGTATCGAGACTGATATTATGCACTATTCTGCCCCCAAAATTATTTTTTCTGTCGTGTTTGCAGTAATACTGAGACGGGTTTTATGTACTATTCTGCCCCCATGATTTATTTTTTCTTTTTTTATTTTATTATTTTTTTTCTTTTTTTTTCGTGTTGGCAGAAGTACTCGTATCCCAGCAGCTACACTCTCTTTTTTTTTTTTTTTTTTTTGGGCTGCAACAAAGCATAGTAAAATGGAATGTACACAACAATAGTAGATTCCTGGCAATCATCAACAACCAGTAAATAGGCCCCCCTGAGATAGATGTTATACATGTTACATGTATCCTTACTTAATTTGTTAGGAGTTCATTCCACAAATATTCAAAACAGTTATAAAGGTGAGGCGCATGATAAGATATGGTTAGGGATGGTTTAGCAAGAGAAAGTATCCAAGGCTCAACGGGGTATCCTAAAAGATCAATTATTGGGGAGGTTCATGTAAAAGTCTCAAATAGGGTCTCCTAAATGCCCTTATCATCTAACATGTAATATCTCAAGACAGTAATTCCAAAAAGAATAACCGAGCAAGTTCTAGAATGAACAACTAATTGTGATAATCCCACATGAAGGAAAAGAGCATAAGTCATGCTCACAGGCTCAAAACTCACTTCAACAATTGGGTTGTGTATCAAATCAAACATGCAAAAGGTGACTCAATCGTAGGCTTAAAGAGACAGCTTTATAAAACTATATTAATCACACTTGCCAGATAGAGTCAATTTGAACTTAGGAAGTAAATATCAAGTTATCATAATTTTCATCATTGGAAGCATCCTCTATTAACCCCATGCATGCATTCATTTCCTCCCCCACACTTGCATCAATAACATACTACAAAACCATGAAAGATAAACAATAATAAGAAGCATAAAGTGTGGGAAAGGAGTCACCGTTCATCGGGACGATGAGGAGGGTCGACGTGAAGTCATTCGGCGTGAGAGGGTGACTTTCTCCTGCTCTAGCTACCTAAAAGAGAATATATATATATATATATATATATATATATGCATGGGTTGCCTCCCATGTAGCGCCGTTGTTTAATGTTGTTGGCTCGACTCAAGACTTCCCTTTTCAATGAACACTCCAAGAAGGTTTTGGAATTTGTCTCAAAGATGGCACATCTGCTGCTACATTCAAGGTCCATCCATTCATCTCTATCTTTTTCACCATTTTAGACTTTGAAAATTTGATGAAAGAAACTCCATATGAGTTTTTTTTCTGAAAATATAGTGGCACCCATTTGATCTCATAATGTAAGTGTATACATATTCCATCGATTTTGAACACTTCTTTAATCTCATTCTCTTTATCCTCATTTATAACCCTGTGAATTTTAGATAGAAAAGGCAATGGGTTAGTCTTAATAGGAGAAGAAATAAGTCGATTTACCTTATTCCCGTGGGTGGGCAGTTCCACACTGGGCAACCCAGTGTCCAGTTGTACGACAGGTTCCACGCTGGTTGACCCAGTGTCAGTGTCTTTAGCGTCAACCTTCTTTTCCTTTGCGTCTTTCATAGTGAACCCGGGCTTGTTAAGCTCTCCAAGTTGCTTTCCACTCCTTAGGGTAACAGCATTTACAGTTCTTGGATTTATCTTGGGTTGAGAAGGCAATTTCCCGCTGTTTTGATTCTCCAGGCGACTTACGGTGGTGGCTACCAGGCTCACTTGTGTTTCAAGATATTTGATGCTAGATTGAGTTTCTTGCTGGAATTGTCGCATGTTTTGTTGAAATTGCACCATGTTGGAGGTTAGAGTTTTCATCATTTCCTCCAAGGTTGCAGTAGAGCTCTGTTCCGGTTGCTGTTTTTGAAAGTATTGGTCTCTCTGTTGTAATAGTGGACGAGCTTGTTCAGGTTGTTGTTCATTGTATGAATTTTCCCACCAAAAATTTGGATGATCTCTCCACCCCGGTTTGTAAGTATTTGAATTAGGGTTGTTTCTTCTCCCTTGGAAATTCTCAGTGCCAACGGCATTGGCATGTGCATTTATTTCCTCATTAAGGATCTTACAATCGTTGATGGTATGATCGGCAGTCTCACAGATTTTACTTAGTTTTCCTATAGCAATCTGTCTAACAGAATATGTAAGTTCATTTAATTGATTTTGAAGTGATGAATCATTTACCTCGTTCACCATTATATATGATGTGTCACGATTGCCAACTGTTGTGAGTTAGCTGCCATGTTTGAAATTAACTCTTTTGCTGCTGCAGGGGTCTTATCCGCAAGTGCTCCACCACTGGCTGCATCAATCATGTTCCTGTCCATCATTGCCAGGCCCTCATAAAAGTATTGGATTAGGAGTTGCTCACTAATTTGGTGTTGTGGGCAGCTTGCAATATGTCTCTGGAATCGTTCCCAATATGCATGAAGTGTCTCTCCATCAATTTGCATTATACCACAAATCTCCTTCCGTATATTGGCTACTCGAAAAGCTGGAAAATATTTTTGTAAAAATAAACTCTCCATCTCAGCCCATGTGGTGATAGATCCTGGCAAATAATATAACCAATCATTCGCTAAGTCCTTCAAGGAAAATGGAAAAACTCTCAACTTAATTTGCTCATCAGTCACTCCTATAGTTTTCATACTTGAGCAAACCAAATGAAACTCTTTAAGGTGCTTATATAGATCTTCACCTGCATAGCCATAAAAGGAAGGTAATAAGTGTATAATATCATAATTAAACTCAATAGTGGTATTTACACTAAAATCGGGAAATGTAATGCAAAAAGATTGTTCAGCAATAGCAGAATTTGTGAGCTCCCTCAAAGTTTGCATTGCTGTCATTATAATTTCAAAATGGATGTTAGCCTGACCTGCACAAAATTCTCCAAAAGATTGTTATTAGACTACAGAAACTAAAGGAAAAAATTAAAAAGAAAAAAAATACAAAAAAGAATAGAAAAATTAGAAAAACTTCACAGCTGGACATGACACTGGGTGACCCAGTGTCAGTCCTGCTGCCAATATCTTTTTTTTTTCTTTTTTCGAAGCAACTAAATCAAATATTTACAGAAAAATATGAGAGAAAATAAATAAAATGAAGAAACGTGGATTCCACGAGAGAGAAAGAGAAAAACAATAGAAAGATTCGCTGAAAAAAGATAAACTGCTACAGTTAACACTGGGTGACCCAGTGTGAAACCTGCTGGCAGCTTAAATCTTCAACAAATAAAAACACACGAAAATCAACACAAATAAATATCACAAATAAATTCACACCGTTGCCCAGCAATGGCGCCAAAATTTTGACCGTGCTGTCGGGGCACGTCAAAATTAATTATATTATTTTACCTCGCTTTCCTCTACTATTTTGTAGTAGTGGGAAGTAAGGGTCGATCCCACAGAGAACAGTTGAATTATTTGTATATCTTTTTATGCTAATTTATGAATGCAAATAAAAAGGGGGGATGTTGATGAATTTTATCTACTAAACTAATAAAATAAAATCTACTCTAATAAATAAAAATCAAGCAAATAAACAGAAGGTAAACAGTAATAGGAATCAATTCCGGTTCATGGTTCAGTTTTCCCTCTATTCCAAATCATATGATTATGCGACACATTATTAATTTAATTGTGGAATTCCTACCCCTAAACTAACAACAAGCTCTGTTGATTCACTTTATCCCTTAAGTATAATTAATTAGAATAAGCTCTCTAATTAACCTATTTAATCGAAAAGTCTAAATACGCTCTTTGGATTTAATTCGTTAGATGCATTATCAATTAGAATAATAGGGTAGGCAGGTTATTGAATTCACATGCTCGATTCAATTAATCCTGAATTATGTTGATTCTAATAGTATAAATTATTAGTTGCTACAGATGGGTTCAAGATCACAACAATTACGGATTGCAATTTAAACCCTAGCCCTAAATATATAAACTATCAATTGGGGTGATCAGTCACACTTAATAATATATATATTATAAATCAATTCAACCCATCAACATAATAAATTCGCACATATTAAATCAATATGGTGTCATGAAAACATAAATCATATAATATTGAAATAGGGTTCAAACATTCCCTAAACCGAAATATAAAATTTAGTTATACATCACGTGTCTAAAAATTAAAATTATCCAAATGAAAGACATTAAAACAAAGATAAGAAGGGAGGAATAAACCCAAATCCACAAAAGATGAGTTCCTCCGTGAATCTGTCCGCTTGCTCGCTTCCTATCTCCTGGCGTCTCTCTCTTTGTTTCTTTGTTCACACCCTCAATCCCAGAATCCCTCTGTTGCTTGCCTTCAATCTCCCTTTTATCCTTGCCATTTTGCCCTAATTCCCTTCATGGGTTTTAATTAAGTTTTGGGCTTAATGAATTAATTAAGTCCAAAACTATCTCAACCCATAAACTTCTTTGTAATCTTCATTCCTTGAATGGGCTAAAGATGACCAAGTGCTTATGTGGCTTATTGTATAAAATTATCCAAAAATGCTGCAAATATCCACAAAAACAAAAAGGAAGTAATTCTTGTTGAAACATTAAATATATGAAATAGAGAGTGCACAAGAATTAATTGTATTAAAAATACAATTTTATCAATTAAAATTATGCACAATTTCCTACTTATCATTGATACTGCAAGTTCATCTAATGATTCTAATCTTATTATTTGTTCATTCCTTGACCTGTCTATAAGTGTTTCATCATCTCATATCTCTTCTATGAACTTAGAGCGCATCGCTCATTCAAGTCCACCATCCTTTCCATGTACTTTGTGCCCTGAGCCCGATCTACCGATTCCCCTCGTGGTCCGGAAACCTCCACCCACCTTGGAGCCTCTACTTGATAGTGAAGCCATGGCTAACCCACCTGCTCTGATTCATATTGTCTCTCCAGTACCACCATCGACTTCAATGCACCCCATGACAACTCAGGCTAAGTCAGGTATTTTTAATCCTCGTAACATTGCAGATATTGCAACAACTAGTTTATTATTTGCATTATTAGTTTCTGATGAACCTAAAGGGTTTAAATCTATTGTCCAACATCCTTACTGGATGTCTGCAATGCATGCTAAGATTCATTCTTTTCATGCAAACTATACATTGGATTTGGTTCCTCGTCCTGCTAATACAAATATTGATGGTTCTGTTGAGCGTTATAAGGCTTGTCTTGTAGCTCAAGGTTTTCTTAGGTTCCTGGGCTTGACTATTCTCACACTTTCAGTTCAGTTGTCAAAGTAGCCACCGTTCATATCATTTTGTCGTTGGCAGTTCATAATAATTGGTCGCTTCATCATTGAGACATCAACAATGTATTTTTGCATGAGATTCTTCCTAAGTCGGGTTTTATGGCGCAACTGCCAGGGTTTGTAGACCCTTGATTTCCTGACCATTTGTGTTGCCTAAAAAAGGCTTTATATGGTCTTCGCTAGGCTCCTCGTGCCTAGTTTGTTCGTTTTAATACTTTTCTTGTTGAATTGGGGTTCAAATGTAGTTGTCCTGACACTTTTCTATTTTACTTTGCTCGGGATAATGTTACATTATGTTTTCTACTCTACATTGATGATATTATTGTGACAATAAATGAACCTGTTTATGTTTGTCATTTTATTGATCGTGTTCTTTGGGAATCCAAGGTCAAGGACCTAGGCAAATTGAATTACTTTCTTGGACTTAAGGTTATTCATTCTTCAAATGGTTTATTTTTACGTTAGGCCAAGTATGCTCATTACATTCTCTCTTGCGTTGATCTTTTGTAATCTAAACATTTCTCAACTCCACTATCGGCCGGTGACTGTCTCATAAGTACTGGCACTGCCTTCAATAATCCTACCCGATATCGATCAATTGTTGGGGCTCTACAATACATTAATATTAAATGACCAGATATGTCCTATGCAGTTAACCATGTGAGTCAATTTCTGCAACCTTACAATTACATGACCAGATTAGTCTTATGCGGTCAATCATGTCAGTCAATTTCTACACTCTCCTACTGTTGATCATTTTTTTGTTGTTAAACATATCCTTTGGTATGTCAAGGGTATATTGAATTTCGAACTAACGTTCGCTTTAATCTCTAACTACTCTCTTGTGGGCTACTCCGAAACTAATTGGGCTCGTTGTGTGGAGACCAGACGATCCACGTATGGCTATTCTATTATCTTGGGTGGGAACTTAGTATCTTAGAGTGCGAAGAAGCAACCAACAGTGACTCATTCTAGTTGTGAATTTGAGTATCATGCAATGGTCACCACCGCTCAAGAAACTATTTGGGTTACTAAATTTTTTTGCGAGTTCAATATCCTTCATCTTCGCGTCCTGTCTCCTTTGTGATAATAAGAGTTTTTTGTTTCTATCTCAAAATCTTGTGGCTCAGAAACGTGTGAAGCACATTGACAATGATTATCATTGTATCAATGAACTAGAATCTTTAGTACGTTTGGACACTCATTTTGTTCCCTCGAATGTACAAATTGCGGATATCTCTACTAAGGGCCTTGAGATGTTGTGTTCTAAACTTTGTGTAGTTGTTCATCCAGAGTAGCGATTGTAATATTAGGAAATAATTGATAGTGTTTCCAATGTATTCTCTGAATATTCTTCTAAATATATTTATTATAATTTCCTTATATAATTCTTGTAATTTTTCTATAAAAAATAAAATTACTCATTCACCTAATTAACAGTGATCAAATACAAATACTATCTTAAATCCATTAATTAAAGTATATTACATATTGAATTTATTTTGTGAAGATTGTTACGAAGATACTAAATTTGAAGTGAAGGAAGTATTATGACATGATAAGGAGGACTTTTGGGCATTGCCCACAAAATTAAATGCTCACCTATTTTTTAAAGTTAAAGCGAAACGTGTTGCACTTCATCCTCACAAGTCATATCAATATATTATGTTATTCAAGTCACAGCAAAAATTCCTATCTGTCACATCAATTTTATCTTATTCTCATATTAAAAGTATAAAATTCACAATTTTGCAAAACTCATTCTACAATTATCAACACAAACAACATTTTATGATGGATTCCACCGTTTATACTTCAGTATTTATATTTTTCTATATACCAACTTAATTTACAATTTTCACTTATATATTACGTTGAATATATATTATGATCATTATTTAATAAAATTAAAATATTAATATCATATATTACTTTAGCTACGTACTAACTTAAATATATTAATTTACTTAATATAATTGTATTCAATACTTATACAATTATTATTACATTTATAATGAATAATTGATCATATCATATATCCAATTTAGTAAAATAGGAGGAAAAAGTGTAAAAGATTTTTATTTATTTTTATTTTTTTTGGGAAGAAGGATTTATTACAACATAAAATAGCCAGGAAATGAAAAAAAAAAAAAAGAAAGAGAGAGAGAAAGAGAGAGAGAGAGAGAGAGAGAGAGAGAGAGAGAGAGAGAGAGAATTGAATCACAACGGTAAAGTGGAAGGGAAAGGAAAAAAATTAACTCAATATCGAAATAGTAAAATAGCATGAAGCGAAAAAGAAAAAAAAAAATTAATGGGTGATAAAAGAGCAGTCGCAGAATCTATCGGCTACATATACGCATCAATAGGAGGACCGCACTTCCAGTATTATTTTCCCTTCTTTTTCTTCCAATCCTAGTCCTCAAACCAAATCAAAACCCATATGTCAATACCCAACTCTTGGGTTGGGTTCCAACTCGTGAAAATCGGAACATTCAACTTAAACGAGTCTCGCATACAGGCTCAAATATTTGAAATGAGAAGAATTCTTTTAACGTATTAAATTTGATCTAAATACACTATACACATGTTCATATATATGGAGAAGATTAACAAAAAATTATATACCAAGTTTAAAGAAACACTAGAAGAAAAAAGAGAGATTTCGATTTTGAAAAGGTATCTAATCCAAAACGATGGAGAGCATGTTCAAGATGAACGATGGAGATTGGGTTTTAACACTCCTAAAGTCAGAAATTGCTTTTTGGTGAGGTATTTCCAACTTTATTTATTATCAAAGATTAAATTATCTTGAGTCTTATCATTCAATATCTGTTCTGGCAGATTGTAAAACTTAGTCTACTCCTATATTTAATTATAGTAAAGATTTTAGGTGGACTTTGGTATGGAAGTTTTTTACATCTTATGCTGGGGAGGTTTTCCACATTAGCATTACTCGTGTTGGTGGTGTTATGAGTGAGTGAGTTTATTCGCTCTCTTTATTGTGCACCATTGATATTGATTATTCTATTTGATATTATTTCCTACCAAGTTTATACCAAAAAAAATTATTATTATTTTCACTGTACAGTGGATTAATTGATTTTTGAATTATTAGTGTATATTTATCCCAACACCAACTCTACTACAATAGCTTTAAAGTTGCCTTCAATCAAGTTGCCATTGCAAGCATCTTTATAGCATGCACAACTATGCCACGTTTTTAGTTACGTAATGAGATTTGCATGTGACATGCATCAACTTTAGTAATTGTGATATTTTTTGGTTCACCAAATTTAAGACTTAATTTTGAAGTTGCCTACACACTAATATAACATAGACCAACCAGCATGTAATAATACATGCAAATAGCACATTTATTATATAAACATTAACTATTTTAGTAAAATCATACATTAAAGCAGCAATTATATATATGTGAACAGCACTAGTGTTTTAACAAAATTATTTAGATGACCATCGAGTTGTTGCTATGCATATATCACAAATTTATAGCGACAGCCTATAGTTTGACAAAGTCTTATGTTTGTCAGGCTATAAATGATGATGAATTAATCCAAAATATTTATCATGCTAACTAGTTATAGGATAAGTGTTTGAAGCGTAAGTTCATGGTATATATATTGTCATCTCCAGAGAGTGCAACGGTTTCGGCTGAATAGTTAAGTTCCTTTGACCCAATATTTATTTGTATTTTGGTAGGACTTATTAAAAGTTTAGAATAAACTGGTATAAGACCAAATAATCCTACGAGCTATAACGGGTCCAACTTGTATTGTTATGAAAACCAACTTAAAGGGTTAATTATGAAATAACAGGATTGATCATATTTACACTAATCATCATTTTCTCTCTAGGTTATTTGACTGTTACGTGATTTGAACACCAGGTTGCATCATTTATGGCAATTGAAAGTTGTCCTACACGAACAAGATCAAGAGCAATGCCCGCCGCAACAGTCTCATCCTGAAGGGCAAGAAGAGCAAGCTTCTGCAGTGCAAGGTTTACTAGCGGTGCAACATCACTATGGTGCAGAGCAATCACAAGTGGTATAGCCCCAAGGGATTCCTCCTCAACAAGTTCAAGTTGAAGAAACGCCCGTGTCGTGGTGTTGCCAATAACTGAAGAAGCTCTCAGATAAATGTTAGAAGAAGCCTTCGCATGAGCTACGGTGTAGGCCGTGGTGCAGCTCACGCGGGCCCCACAGCAGTAAAGACTTTCGGTAAATGGAGATGAAAGCCAAAGGGTTGCTTTAGGCATTAGAAACCAAGGGTAAAAGAGCAAGAATGAAGACATATAGTAGAGGAAATGCATAGTCAAGCCTTGGCCATAATGTAGGTCATGTTGAAGAGAGACACACTTGCCATAATGTTCGCCCAAAGAGATGAGAGAGAGTAAGGCATAAGAGTCAAAACCCTTCCTGTTTGGAGAGAATTAAACATGAGAATCCTAGCCAAATTCAAACTGCCCACTTTGAAGTTCGAAGAGACGGAAGGCTAAAGGAGTATAATCAATTAGTTGTATTATCTCCATGACGAAGCCCGTTTTGTATTGCAATTCTGGTTGAAGCTTTGCCAATTGGGGTGAGAGTTTCCAAATTGGGGGAGTACGATGGAACTGGAGACCCATAAGAACACATGTACAAGTTTTACTCTTTAAGGAAAATCTTTATAGTTGAGTAATGCTGTGCATTGCAAGATATTTAGAACAACACTCAAGGTTCCATCAACCACTGCTTCTAACGATAACAGACATGGAGAAATTCACACAACGCTTTATCCACTTATTCTCCATTAAAAAGAAGTACCCAACTACTTTGTCGGGCATGTTCACTATTCAATAAAAAGGAGTGGCTCTCAGAACCTATGTTCATTACTTCGTTAAAGCACTACATGAAGTTCCTTATGTGAATTGTGATAATTTAAGAAAAACTTGAGGGATTATGTAACAAAACTTGAGGCATGGATGTTTCAAGAGTCAATTATAGGAAAACCACCTTAAACTTTGGATGAACTACTTGCACGAGCAGAGAAGTTCATCCAAATCAAGGAGATGCTTAGGGGGTGCAAATGAAAGAATCTTGAAGATGAAAGAAATGAAGATCGTCGACAAGATGAACAATGGCCACTAGGAAGTTCACCTTCCAAAAAAGTATGCACCGTACGTTGAATATGAAGCTTGTATAGATTTTAGTAGTTGTGGAAGAACAGGGACTCATACATCCACCTCATCCCATGAAGGAAAATACAAAAAGACAAAAGTCTTAAGATCGAGGAAATACCATGGAAGAATATCATAACTTAAGCAATGAAGTTGAGAGTGTGATCAAGCTACTTAATAAAGTTTGTTGAGAAAGATCAAGAGAATCATCTAACAAACATCACGAGAGTCTGGACCACCATAAGCACATAGAGAATCGCGCTAGTGGTAGCTGGGAAAGACCAACCTACTTTGAGATGTTAATAGTTGTTTTTTCCAATTACGCTCACTTTGAATTTTAATTCATATTTTGCTGTTAACGCCTTTGAGAGTTGTCATATATGTTATGCACTGGAGGTGTTAATGACACTTATTATGTGCTTTTCCGCGTTCGCAATGAATATTTGTTTCTTGATTTAAATTTAATTTTTTTCAATCTTGTGCATAATTATATTCAATTGCTAATTGTGCCAATAATCTAAGACACTTTTCCGATTAATGAAAACTATCATGAGTCTGGCCCACTGAACTCTCATAATTAACAATGGATCGAGTAACCTTAAGAGATAAGTAGTCACCACACTAAAAAGCTCAAGCTTTATAAAGAGTTTGGAAATGGTTTCTCTCCAAATCATTAAAAGTGAGCAAACTCCTAAGTACACATTATAAGGTGAACCAAGTAAATTTCTACGTTCGTTCTTTATATCAAATATCTATTTTGTCTTGCATCTGGTTATAACAAACTAGTATAAGAGCCACGTTCGTATTCTAGTGAGAAAAATATCTGCATTAAGTAAAGAATGAACACATAGATTTACGTGGTTCACCAACAATGTGCTGGTTACATCCACGAGCAGAGGAGAGGAAAAAATTTATTGCTTTGAGAATTTTAGAGTATAGACTGCATATACAGAGTGCAGATTGTTTATTCATAGTGCAAAGATTGCGTATCATAGGCGACAGACTCCTTTACAAAGTGAGGGACGTGCCTATAACATACTCATTTACCCAATATAATATTGGCTCAATACAGACTCTTTCGCGCAATATAATATTGGCCTAAGACAAACTCCTTCACCCAATAAAACATTGGTTCAGGATAAACTCCATCTGCCAATATAACATTGGCTTAGGAAACATTCATTCGCCAAATATAACATTGGCTCAAAACAGACTCTTTCTCCTATTATAATATTGGTCCAGTACATACTTATTATCTCAATATAACACATACCCGAAATAGACTCCCTCAACAAAAGGGAGTTTTATTAGATTCAAGGTATATCCTAACAAATCTCCACCTTGACTTGAATCCTCTCACAAAAATAGATGTATCAGATGCATCATAACAATGCCAGATGTACAAACATCTTAGATCTAAGGCATGTTACAACAGTTAGAGATCACTTAGATCAATTTTAAAAAAATCTTATTAGAATTGCATAATATTGATAAAGTGGAAGATGATGATGTTGCCTTAATTTTTGTTAGTATCTTTACCATAATCATATGAGAATTTTGTGCAATCTTTTATTGTTGGAAAGATATTTTTTATCTGAAAGAGGTTAGATCATCTCTCCATACTAGAGTTGTGCCATAAGGCGACTAGTTCGGGTACAGATAATCAGACTATTGGGCTAGCAGTTGCTAGAGGTCAGAGATAGGGGAACTCGAGGAAGATGAAACTCAAGAATCCAGTTTCCAAGGGTTTTAAACCTGATGATGTATTTACTATGGCAAATAGACGGGACATTGGTATAATGATTGTCCAAGGAAGAAAACCAGCAAGATAGTTCTGGTTCTGCTATTGTAGTACGAATTCTGATTATAATATTGCTCTTGTTGCTAATGAACAAACACATCAAAGCAATGTGTGGGTTCTTGATTGAGGGGCATATTACCATATATGTTCGTGGAGAGAATGGTTTACAAATGAGTAGATAAATCAAGATAATGTTTCTATGGCCAACAATGTTGTCTGCAAGGCGATACAGGTTCGATTAATATACGAACATATGATGGTAAATTTTGCACACAGTTAGGCATGTTACACTCATGACAAAGAATTTGATTTCATTAAGTATTCTAGTCAGCAAAGGGTTCATCTTCAAAGGTGAAGATGATGTATTATATGTCTGCACGTGTTCTAGTGTGGTTCTGAAAGGTGTTAAGTGTGATACTTTGTATTTGTTGCCAGGTTCTATGTTGTCTGGTTTTGTTGGTTTGTATCATTAGAGGTTCACGAGGAAAATATAACTAAGTTATGACATATGAGACTTGGTCATACAAGTTAAAGGGGGATGCAAATTATGTCAAAAAACTGTTTCGGTTAGTAAGTTCCAACACTGTTTGGACTTACTAAATGTTAAACATTATTAATTACCCTTTGGGGAGGCATAAGAGAGTTATTTGTACATCAGGTATTGTTATGGTGCATCTGGTGCATCTGTTTGTGAGATGATTCAATCTAAGGTGGAGATTTGTTGGAATATACCGTGAATCTGAGTTGATGCATCTGGTACTTGTATTTTTGTGAAAGAATTCAAGTCAAGCTAGGTTGAGATTTGTTAGAATATACCTTCAATCTAATAAGACCCCTTCGTTGAGGGAGTCTGTTATGGATATCTATTATATTGGTAAAAGAAGTATGTCCTGAACTAATGTTCTATAGGGCGAAAGAATATGTCTTGGGCAATGTTATATTGCACGAAGAAGCTTGTCCTAGAACAATGTTATATTGGGTGAAAGAGTCTGTTCCGAGCTAATTTTTAGGGATGTCAATTTTACCCACAAGGTAGGGTTACTCGCGGGTAAATGGGTAATCATGTAAGGTAGGGCATAAAATTTTAGGTAACGGGTAGTGTATTACCCGTGCCCGTCAAATTATGTTAGGGTAAGGGTAGGGTATGGGTTTAATATATTACCCGTATACTCGACCCGTATACCCTACCCCGGTTATATATATGAATATATATCACCCCGCTCATCGCTGCTGGAAGTCTGGAACGCTGCCTAATGTTTGTTTTCCAATTTTCATTTTTCCTTCAGACCTTCACGGCTTCACCTCTCTAGACCTTCACCTCTCTCTCCTCACCCACTATTCCTCCACTTATACACCAACACGTTAGGCTAAGCGACCCTAGTCCCACTCTAGACCGTCGCTTCTGTTCGACCGCCATCCGCCGTTGCTGCTCGATCGCCGCCACTTCTCAATATTCAAGTCTACCCCTTTTGAGGCTTTACCCCTTTGATAATCAAGTACATTTTTCTTCCTCTTCCTCCTTTTTTCTTATTTATTTTTCTGGGATGTTCTAGACTGTCTTGTCCAGTTCCATATCAGTCAGTTTGTTGAAAATTAATTTATGTCTAAGTAGTTTTTTTGGGTGAAAGAACTATTCTATGAGTTCGTGTAATTGATTCAAGTGATTAGTTGCATCTGCTCTTATTGTGTTCCATGATTAGATTTACTAGTGAAGGGAATTGGTTGATTTTGTTGTTGATCATTTAAATGTTGGTTCTCTAATATGCTTCATGAGAGAGAGAGAGAGAGAGAGAGGGGGGAAGAGGGCTACCATTTTGTTATTTTCATTCTTCTGTATTTTCTTAAAATGACACGACACAAATAAAGCAAACCAGATCTTAATATAACTTTAACCATGTGTATATTTTTATGCAGCTCTTTTGTTCTAATATGAGTACACCTACACCCTCAACTTCAGTACCAACCGAGCAATCTAGTCATTATTCTAACATTGTACCGTCAAATTTTTTAAATTATACTCAAACCCCAACTCAAAGTTCAATACCAGATGAAGGAACTAATAATGAGTCGAAGGTTACTTGAGGAAGTATTATGGATAATAGTTGGAAGAGGAGCGAGACATCTAAAGTTTGGCAACATTTTAAGAAACAACGAATTAATGGGGAGGAGAAAGCAGAATGTAATTATTGTTAGAAGAAGCTTACTGGGAATAACAAAAATTGAACAAAGCATTTACTTGAGCATAAAAAAAGATGTCCATGTAGGAAGACAGTAGACATAAGACAAGCTTTGTTGGTCTCTCAGACAACAATGGATGGAAGTACATATCTGAAAAATCATTATTTTGATCCCGAGCTTGCTAAACTTCACCTTGCATATATGATCATTATGTTGATTACCCACTTCGGATGTTGAGCATAAGTGGTTCAGAGTGTTTTAAATACTTTACAACCATTTTTCAAGCCAATTTCAAGGAACCCTCTACGTAAAAGTATCATGAATTTTTTTCTGAAGAGAAGAGCAAAATAATGAATATATTGGAGAGTAACAAAAGCCGAATTGCAATCACCTCCGAAATGTGAACTTCTAGTAATCAAAAGAATGATACATGGCTAAAACTGCTCACTTTATTGACAATTCTTGGAAATTACAAAGTAGAATTGTGAGGTATTTACTTTATCATAGTCTCTCTTATATTTATCTTTTTATTCAAATGTGAAAAATATTTTATCTACTTTTCTTTTGTTTTAATGACAGATTTGTGTATGTTCCTTGTCCACACACGACTGAAGTAATTACTGATGTACTATTTGAATGTTTTTTGGATTGGAACATTGATCGTAAGTTGGCTACTCTCACATTAGACAATTGTAGCACTAATGATTTTTTTGTTACTATGTTGTCAATGTTAGTGAATAGGTTTAGTCCTGATTCATTACTATTGGGTGCACAAGTTTTACACATGCGTTGTGCTGCTCACATATTAAATCTAATTGTTAAGGATGGATTGGATGCTATTGGAGGTAGCATTAAGAGGATATGAGATAGTGTATATTATTAGACAGCAACACCAAAGAGAATTGAGAAGTTTGAAGAAACAGCTCATCAATTGCACATTAATAGTAATAAAAGGCTTGGTCATTAAGTTAAAATAATATGGAATTCAACTCATTTCATGCTTAGCTCTGCACTTTTATATAAGAGTGTTTTTCCTTGTTCGAAACAATGTGATTCAATATATAAGAGTTTGCCTACTGAGCATGATTGGTTGCTTACTGGTGAAATTTATGAAAGATTGGAATTCTTTTGTATGTTGACCAAAATGTTCTCTGCTACTTCATGTCTAACAACAAATAAAATTTTCATCTATATTTGTGAGATTAGGCTTAAAATTATTAATTGGCTTGATTCTGATTATATTACAGTAAAGTTAATAGCTAAAAGCATGATAGAAAAGTCCAAAAGTTATTGGGAAGACATCCATAAACTTTTCTGAGTTGCACTTATTTTGGATCCTAGAAATAAGTTTAAAACCATTAACTACTAATATGATCAAATTTATGGATAACATAGAAAATGAGAAGGAGAACATTCGTAAGATTATACATGAATTTGAAAAGGAGTACAAGGCTTTTACTCCAAAACCTGTAGTTGGAAGCAGGTCCTCATCTTCTCTTGGTTCAAGGGGATGGAATCCGGATCCAAAAATATTTTTGGGGGTATTGCATCTCTTGGAGCATATTTATCTAGAGTCAATTGTTATGCATGAAAAGTCAGAATTTGATTTTTATTTGGAAGAGCCACTATTGCCTAATGGTGCATATTTGATATATTGACTTGGTGGAAAACACAAGGGATTAACTATCCCACACTACGTTTGATTGCAAGAGATATATTCGTTATTCATGTTTCCATAGTGGCTCGTTCCGAAAACATTAGAGGCATTGATGTGCTCTCAAGATTGACTATGGGAAAAATTAGATGGTTTGATTCTTTTACAACTTCTATTTCACTATGTCTTGTATTTGTTTTATTAGTATAAGTTAATTTTTAATTTTTAATTTTTAATTATTGTGTTTTAGCTAAAGCATCATCATCATCAAACCCACCACCTAAAGTTGCTAAGGGTGTGACAGTTTATTCAAGTGATGAAGATAAAGAGGTAAATAAATTGAGTAATTAGATTCAAGTAGGGTGTGACAATTAACTTATTTATTTAAGTATTATACATCTAATGACCTTTTTTTTTTTTTTTTTTGTAGGAATGTGTTATGCCTTTATTCTGAGACATCCCACTGAAGAATTGAAATTACATTGTTATCTATTTTTTGTCGTGGTGTTGAAGATGTGTCTTTGTATTGAGATATCAAATACTTGGAGTCCTAGTTCATGGGGTAATTTGAATAAAGTGATCGGTGATCACATTAAGATTATATGTTGGATATTATTATTAAATTTTATATCATGTTTAATTTATGTTCATGTTTCGTAATATTATATTTTTGTTAATTTGTTTGTTTAAGAAGTCAACAAAGTGCATTTTTATTTCCAAAAAAAAAATAATGTGTATTTTTGTAGGGCGGGCGGACAAGCGGGCAGGGTAGGGTAGGGTAGGGCAGGACAGGACAATTTTACCTATGTAAAATAACATATAAACAAATAATCTATTTACCCGCAGGTACTCGTATACCCGTCGGGTATTGTCCGTATCCTACTCAAGACAAATAAACGGGTAATAGGGTAAGATAAGGGCAGGGTATTTTGTGATAGGGTAGGGCATGGAGGAGGCGTACCCGTACCCTACCCTACCCATTTACATCCCTACCAATGTTATATTGATAAAGGATTCCGTTTAAGCCAATGTTATATTGTGTGAAAGAGTTTGTTCTGAGTGAATAACTAGGTCGTTCACGTCTTTCATTCTCGGTAGTAGTATATACAGTACTACTTACTCTGTAACCTAGTTGCAAGTTGTATCATGTATAAGCACTTTGTAATATGAATATTTTCAAAGCAATAAAAAAATTTCTCTCCTCTACCTGTGGATGTTACCAACACATTATTGATGAACCACGTAAGTTTTGTGTTCGGTCTTTACTTTTTTTTTTTTTTTTATGTTTTTTATTGCATGTGATTATAACAGTTTATATGAAATAAGATTTTCTTATGAATTAAAGGAAAACAAAAACAGAAAGAAAATATGGAAATATTAAGCCATATATATTTTAATTCACAATTCTAGCACAGTGGTAGGTATGTGGGATGTAGAGAATCCCCACCATGTGTGCTTGTTGTGAGTTCGGCTCCCACATCCTTTTTAGCTTCCCCTTTCTTTTTCATATATTTCGTGCCTTTAAAGCTTATATATGTAGTTGGAATGTGATACATTTAACCACAGATTAAATAATTTCATTTTCAAGTTTGTGATGACTAGAGAAATATGAGATGAGCTTAAATGGAGCTTACCAATATAAAATTGAAATAACAGCCGTATCATTGTACGTTGTTGTACAAATGAGAAGAAGATTTAGGCATGAGTTAGTAGGAGAAAAAGGTCCACTCGTACACGGTTGTTAAGTCGCATTTGAAAGAAAGATGGACAAGTCATGTACTTAATATATCTATAATATATTTCATATTCTAAATACTTACATTTTTTAATCAATTGTCACACCACAGTTTTAGTTTTTTAACAGGTTAACAAGACAATATTTTAAAATTACTATTATATAATCTCATTTTCCCGTGGCAAAATTCTGAATCCGTTCTTGTAATATTTTAAGTTGTTAGTATATTTTACCTACTAATTTTTTTGAAAAACATGGTTAATTCTTTTGAGTTGGGTAAAAATGGGAGTGAATAATGTATTTCACATCCTAATTTATTTTATATGTTGATTCCATCAATACTTAAAAAAAATTATAAAAATATTATATTTCTATCAAAATTATCTTTCTATTTTTAAAAAATATGATATCTACTCAAACATTGAATTTCTTTATTTTTCAAAATCTTATAATTTTCATCTCAACTCTATTTTTATAAAACTTATATCAAATTAATCATCTTTTCATAATTTTTAATTTGATATTATATTGCATATATAAAAATAAAATATTAATTTTAAAATATTACTATATTGTATACATAATAATGACATAACTAATTATAACATATTATGTATTACCAACAACTAAACAAAAATAAATAAAATAAATCCTTTTTAATACCCTTAGAATTTTATTCTCCTCTCGGAAAAAAATAATCATAAAATATATTCGTTTTTTACCCCCTTTTATTTTTTCTATTTCTATTTCTTTTGTATTCCGACCCACCCCACCCCACCCCATCCCCTTGGGCACAACTCTTTCGTCCCTCGATGTACACACATAAATACAGTTGAGATCTCCAAACTATCGTCTGAACAGTAATACCTACACTTTCAACTGCCGTTTCTCTCTCTCTCTCTCTCTCTCTCTCCACAGTTTCTTCTTCATTGTGCATCATTTTTGCAAAGCAGATTAATATGGCAAGAAATCTGAATTTCTGCTTCACAAAGATCAAATCCCCCGAACACAGTCTCCCAGATAACGGTAGCCGTCCATTCTCCGACCCCTCACCGGCCCTCTTCATCAAGAACTTCAACTCCCTCTACGAAAACTTCGCCGCCACCTCCATCGCCGCATCGGACCACCATTCCTCCTCCTCCTCCGAATCCGACTCTACCTTCACCCCCGATATCGCCACCGTCTTCGCCTCCCGCCGCTTCTTCTTCTCCTCACCCGGCCGCTCCAACTCCATCATCGACTCCGCCTCCTTCGCCTCCACCTCATCCTCCACGTCGCTGAACCAGCCCGAAAACGACACCGTTTCCGGCGGAAGCGTGGCCGTCCCCACCGACTCTCCCGACCCCTTCATCGACTTCCGCCGATCCATGCAGGAAATGGTGGAGGCGCGTGATATCCACGACGTGCGAGAAAACTGGGATTACTTGCATGAACTCCTAATGTGCTACCTCTCCCTAAACCCCAAGAGCACACACAAATTCATCGTCGGAGCTTTCGCCGATCTCCTCGTCACCCTCATGACCTCCCCACCGGAAATGGGCCGCCGGAAATCGCCATTTACCCACGGGAAACGCAAGATTTCACGGCAATATCTGTAAACCATTTTTTTTTTCTATTTTCTTTATCCGACAAGAACAAATTGGTAACTTCATCCTACTACTATCGTTTTCAACAACATTTGTGTTATAATTAAGGGGAAGAAAATGTAAAAATGTGAAGAATTGATTATATGTGGGGATGATATAACAGTTGGTCCCCTTTTATTGTCTCCTCAATTATATCAGCTCCTTATCCTTTTACTGCATATTAACTTTTTCTTTTCTTTTTTTTTTTTTTTTTTTTTTTTTTGGTCCATACCTTTTTACTGCAATATAATTAACCTTTTTTAGGATGTTTTGATCTGCCAATATTCAAAAGCCTGATTTGTATTCTGAAACCCTATCGGGAAAAGCTGCGCCTATTTCACTGATAACTGCAGCACAATGCAGTAATTAATTTCTATCTGCTTACCGTCTTCTTGCGTTAAGATTCTCAAGTAAGTTGCACTTCACTGATATTTTGTATTTCTTTTTACGGTTAATTACGAAAAAATTGAAAAACTTTTTACCAATTTGTAATATTCACATAATGATAAAAATTGACAATTTTCATGACTCTAATTAATTTGAAATTTTCAGACATGGACAACCACTTTATTTGGAGATTTTTAGTTGGCATAGGTGGGTTTTAATAAATTGCTTTGACGTTTTTATAGTATTCGATATAAACTTTAATTTGATATCAGAACTGAGGCTGGTGAGTGGAATGATAGATATTAGGCAAGATAAAAAGTTTTCAGTACTACTTTCAAGATCTATTTCTACCAATTGAAATTATGTATGGGTGAACGAGGCACAAATTTGTGATCTACACATTGAGCTACCCTAAAGATAATATAATATTTGCAGGCTCATTGAAATTTTTTATTTTTATTTTTGTCAATGTTAAATTGCATGAAAATAATCAGGTTTGTGAAAATATTGATCAATTTTAAAACATGGCATAAAAATTAAACATTTGTTTCTAAAGTTTCTGTATTCCTTTTATTATTACATTGACAGGTGTTGATAAAGATGTTACTTACATAATATATGATCTCTATTAATAAAAGCGGTTCAGATTTTTTATATATTTTTATTTTATATTTTATTTTATAATCTAATTTTATGAATGTCATATCATGTGTACGTAAAAAAGTAATATCAGAAAATACATCATGTATATTTATAAAAATAAAATTTGAGATAAAATATAAAATGTAGTAGAAAATTTGATATGAATTAAAATAAAGAAAGATGGGATTAAAATACAGTAGAAAAAGAAGGGCCCATTCCGAAGATTCAAGTGCATATGCATATGCTTGGAGGTGCTATATTTTTAATTTATCTACTTGGAATATATTAACATTTAAGATCTGATATATATATATATATATATGTGTGTGTGTGTGTGTGTGTTACTAGCTTAACATGTTAGTGGTCCCGTTTTCTGGTCCAGTTGTGTTAAGCAATAACCTAACAAAGTTAGAATTGATAGTCATTCTCACCAAACTTGTTAATTTGTGTTTCAGTAAATGAGAGAGCAAATAACAATGATTTGGCTATCATTATGCCCCATGTCACGTCTCCCATCCCATTCATATTAATTATCTCCTATTCATTTATTTAACTATGTTTTTACTCTACCCTCTTCTGCCAAACAATTTATTTTATATGACAATTTGTGATTCATATATTATTTTATTATATAGAATCTCTCTCTCTCTCTTTTTTCAGTTAACATTGTGGAGAATGTGTGGTAACCAAAATTATATATGCTTGAGGGTTTGACAGCAAAATGAAAAAGTTATGGGAATTGTGGAGTAAATAAGTTGTAACAATTTTTGTGACAACTTTTGCAAAAGTAAATGTAGTTGGAACTAACTAATCATGAACTGTCAACTAATATTTTTGTTGTATATATAGTTTGTTAATTTAGAATTTTTTACATGAAGTCTCATATGCATCATAGATTAGAGGGAGAGGTGGATTGCAGAGAGAATATAAGAGAACGAAGAGAGACTATCAGTTTAGATAGTTGAGCTTTGAGTTTGTAATCTTATAACCGTTTCTCACTTCTTGAAATTCAATCGAGTGAATATCCCGTGGACGTAGCCACATTGTCAAACCACATAAAATCTTGTTGTTCTTGTATGCATTGCATCGAGTTTCGGCATTTGGTATTGAATTGCATCTGAGAATTCAGTCTTCGTCTAACAATTGGCGCCGTCTATGGGAATCGTTATTCCACGATGAGTACAATGAAATTTGATGCTGAGAAATTCAACGAGAAGAATGACTTTGGTCATTGGAGATTGAAGATGAAGGCCATGCTTATACAGCAAGGATTGGCCGATACATTGAAGGGAGAAAAGGTTTTCTTGATTCCACGCCAAAAGAAGATCAAGAGGTGATGATGCAGAAAGCACACAACGCTATTATTTTGTGTCTTGGTGATAAAGTTCTTCGCGGTTTGGACAAAATTAGAATCTCTTTGCATGACAAAATCATTGGCGAACATTCTATACATGAAGCAACGATTGTACTCATATAAATTCTCTAAGGATAAGGGAATGGAAGATCAAATGGATGAATTCAATAAAACCATTGGTGATCTTGAAAACATTGATGTAGGAATTGAGGATGAAGACATAGCCATACTACTTCTCAATGCCCTTCCAAGAAGTTTTGAGCATCTCAAGGATGCAAAATAGTTTGGAAGGGAGAACACCATAACTTTAGAAGAAGTACAGAATGCTCTCAAGGCAAAAGAGTTGCGGAAAATTAATTAAAGCAAGCAAGAGGTGGCAAATGAAATCTTGAACATCAAGAAATTCCAGAAGAACAGAGGCAAAGAAATTTTCCATAAAGGAAAGAAGGTATTTCAGGCAAGAGAACAGGATACTATTTTCGGAAGAAGAAACAGGCTGAAAGAAATTCAAGAACAAACACTGCAGATTTCACAACAGGTCTTGAGATTGGAGAAATATTGAATGTGACCAATGAGCATGTTCAACAACACTAGATATTAGATTATGGTTGCAGTTTTCATATGTGCCCAAACAAAAGTTGGTTCTCAGAATTTAGACAACTTGAAGAAGGATGGGTCATGCTTGGAAATGATTAGGTATGTGATGTTAAAGGCATAGGGAATATAAAACTGAAAATGAATTATGCAGTTAAAATATTGTCTGATGTGAGATTTATACCTGATCTAAAGAGAAATTTAGGTTGCTTGGGAAAACTAGAACTGACAGGGTACCGTTGGAAGTCGAAAAATGGATTACTAAATGTTATGAAAAATTTTGTATTTGTGATGAAAGGAATTCAAAAATTGAGTTTATATTTACCTAAATGTTGAGACCTTGGTTGGCAACTGTAAGTTTATTACCAAAGAAGATTGCAAGATTAGCATTACAGATTGGGTCATGTGGGAGAAAAATATCTAAATGAATTGTTGAAATAACATGCAATTGACTGTTCTGGTAATTTTAAGAGCAACAATTGTGAGCATTGCATATTGAGCAGGAGTGCAAAACAAGTAAATGATCAGACATGATCCACTAGTACTGACGTTGATGTGGAGCTTGAGAAAAGAAGCTATGTAATATAAGAGAACATTCTAGTTCTCGGTTGACTCATTCTTAATTCCTTAATTATAGCCTTAATCATAGTGGTATTAGTTATGTGATTACCGTGTAATCATCCTCCTGTAATTGTATATAATCTTGTAATCACTTTGTTGTTAATAATAGAAAATATTATCAGTTCAATTACTCTAATATGGTATCAGAGCCAAAACTCTAACGAGATCACGATCCCTTATTTTCACTAATAACCATCTTCCTCCCTAACACATTATTATAATCCCCAGCACATACACAATCTCTGATTCCTCTGGCCTATCCCCACGCTCATCCCTGAACACTTTCCCGCACACAGATATCACGCCAGTCATCTTGATCCATCATCACCGGACTCCTCCACCATGGCTGTTACCGATTCCTCCTCTTCCGCTACACCGGCTGTCATTACCATCACCGCCCAACACCATATCCCTGTCAAACTCATGCCGGCAATGTATACATCGTGGAGAGACAATCTTCTCGCTATTCTGAACGGCTTCGACCTCGTCGGCCATATTGACGGCCGAAAGCCATCTCCTCCCATTGACGACCCGCATCATGCCGTCTGGTTCCGGCAGCATCAGTTGATCCTTGCAGCCATTTTCGGGTTCGTGGCGGTTGAAATCCTGCCCATGATTACCACTGCCTCCATTACCGAGGAGGCTTGGAAAATTCTGGGCCGCATGTACGCCGGAAAGTCGCGGTCACGTGTCCTGCAACTGAAAAGTGACCTTGCCGATCTCACACTCGGGGACAAATCCATCACAGCCTATCTTCAGTCCGTCAAGGCGAAGGCGGATGAACTCAGCCTCATTGATTCCCGTGTAAGTGACGATGATCTTACGCTTTATGCTATAAAAGGTCTAGGTCATAATTATAGGGAAATCGTTAGTGACATTCGGTCTCGTGAAACATCATTGAAATTCGAAGAGTTGCATGATTTGCTCGTTGCTCATGAATTATATCTGAAAAATTTGGAGTCCAGTAATGCATCCTTAATTACTACGGTTAATTCTGCCCAACATAGTTCTTCTAGCCGTGGGGGATCCTCTTCCCAGGGCCGTAATTTTTCTGGCCGTTCCCATACAGGTTCGGGATGGGGCGGTTCCACCTCTCGCCCTCCTCAGTCTGGACAGCAGCAATGTGAGTTTTCTGGTCGTGGCCATGGTCCCACACCTGACACTGGCTGGCCCACCATCGTGTGTCAGTGGTGTGGATTCGAAGGCCATGCAGCCCCAACTTGTCGACGCCTGAATGCCACTGCACATGTTGCTCAGTCACCCCCTGCTTTCGGGACTCAATACTCTTGTCTGGTGGATTTCGGGGCCTCTCACAATCCCACAAATGATTTGTCACAAATGTCTATTCATTCTGAGTACAATGGCACTGATCAAATCCAGATAGCTGATGGTTCTAGTCTCCCAATTACATATACTGGTACTTCTACTCTTAAATTCTCGTTACGCAATTTCCATATTTCTAATGTACTTTGTGTTCCGGCGGCAAAACAAAATTTATTGTCTGTGCACCAATTCACAAAGGCTAATGATGTCTCTATGGAATTTTTTCCATATTACTTTGTTGTGAAGGATCGCAAAACAGGGGCACCTTTGGTTAAAGGTGAATGTCGTGATGGTGTTTATCATATTAAACCACCTTCCTACTATCTTCAATCATCCACGAAGTTTGCCTCTCTTGGTGTTCGTACGTCTGTTGCGCAATGGCATGCGCGTTTGGGCCACCCATCCGCTACTCGTTGTTCTACCATTATTAAGACTTTTCAATTACCTGTTTCGAATAATTTGCCTGCTTTGCATTCAAATTGTGTGTCTTGCGACATGTGCAAGTCCCACAAACAACCTTTTATGGACTCTACTTTTATGGCTGCCTTTCCTTTTGACTATATTTTTGCTGATGTTTGGGGACCTGCTCCATCTATTGCTCATGATGGGAGTAGATATTTTTTGCTTTTGGTTGACTTGTTTAGTCATTATTGCTGGATTTTCCCTATACATGCTAAATCACAGGTGTTATCTATTGTTCAACAATTTAAATCAATTGCAGAAAAACAGTTCAACCGTTAAATCAGACATTTTTATTCAGATAATGGTGGAGAATTTTTGGCCTTGCGCCCTTATTTTGCATCTTGTGGGATCACTTGGTTAACAACTGCACCGCACACACCGCAACAAAATGGAATTTCAGAACGCCGTAATCGACATATTTTAGAGGTCACTCGGGCATTACTACATCATGCTGGTTTACCTCCTGAGTTTTGGGCTTTCTCTGTCCAAACAGCGGTTTATTTAATCAATCGTATTCCCACACCTCAAATACTGTTTGGGTCATGTGGGAGAAAAATATCTAAATGAATTGTTGAAATAACATGTAATTTACTGCTCTGGTAATTTTAAGAGCAACAATTGTGAGCATTGCATATTGAGCAGGAGTGCAAAACAAGTAAATGATCAGACATGATCCACTAGTACTGACGTTGATGTGGAGCTTGAGAAAAGAAGCTATGTGATATAAGAGAACATTCTAGTTCTCGGTTGACTCATTCTTAATTCCTTAATTATAGCCTTAATCATAGTGGTATTAGTTATGTGATTACCGTGTAATCATCCTCCTGTAATTGTATATAATCTTGTAATCACTTTGTTGTTAATAATAGAAAATATTATCAGTTCAATTACTCTAATATGTAACACCTGAAATGGCCCAAGAAACTGATGAAGAAGATCCTGAGTCATCAAGAGAAGAAGAAAACAGTACAAGAACTGAAGATTTGAGAGATTATAAGCTAACAAGGGATAGAACAAGGAGAAATATACACCCAATTGTGAGATATAGAGATGTAGATTTGGTAGTTTATGCATTATCTGTTGCAGAAGAGAATGACTACCAAGAACCAAAGAACTACAAGATAAGCTATGATAGTCAAGGTGTCATTCATCTAGTGAAATATCAAGTGTTTCATCAAAGTTCCAAGCATATTGATGTCCGACATCATTTTGTGAGGGATAAGGTTAACAAAGAAAAAGTGAAGATGGTGAAGGTATCTACTGACGAGAATGCAGCAGACATGCTGACCAAAGCTTTACCTAGTACAAAGTTTAGGTATTGCCTGAAGTTGGTTAGTGTGGTTCCTTTCAACTGAACAAGTAGGTGATTAGCCTCGTGTTGGGGGACTGGTATTGGAGAGGATCTGGTGAAGTGATTGAAGTTTGAGAGGATTTGTTATCAAGGTAGAGATTTGTAGAATGTGTGATGAACACATTGCACACACAAAATGCACACTCAAAATAAGACAAAAATAAAATATTTCAAAATCAATCATCCATAGAAAAGATTTGAAATAAGTATATTTTCAAATACAATTGATTTAAATTTAGTTAATTTGAAATCACCTTAATTTCAAAATCCATCAATGAAAATGCACCATAAATTATGTATGAGTTGAAGGATTTGAGGTTGGAAGTGAGGGATGAATTTTAAGTTCATAATCTAATTCATTCAACTTGTTTGGAAAAAAAAAATCAAATCAATGAATTTGAATTCCCCTCTAATTATTTTATGATCTAAAATCATTTCTACCACCTAATCATTTTAAACTTTATTTTCAATCTCTCATATATATATATATATATATATATATATATATATATATATCACACCAACCCACACGTATAATTTACACATTGTACACGCATAGTTCAAATACACTACACATTATGAACTTACACACACTACATGCATTTCACACACACACATACATTACATACACTACGCGTGTACACACATGTTTGCCTAAATCTATTAGTTTTGTTAGCCTAAATCTATAAGATATCCTACAAGTGTACAAAGTATTTATGTATAGTAGTGAGTAAGGTCGTATCCAATAAGGATCACTAGAGATTACTAATTATTATTGATAGATCAGAATTTGTGTACGTATAAATTAGTTCAGCAGTAGTTTGAACTGTAATTGAATTGCAGAAGCTAAAAAGATCCTTATGATTTTTACGAGGAAGAATCCCTTCTTCCTCTCAAGTACGTTTATTAGAAGAAAAATTTGTTCCCACAAATGTTACAAATAGAACTTACACGTATTAGACTCCCCCTAAATACTAGTCTACTCTTGTAACTTACTTCTTCTAATACCTTACTTAACCATCTAGTCCCCTAGATGGAGTTTGATGCAAACTCCCATTTGCAGATCGCTGAACTCTCCCGAGTCCAGATAGCAGTGGATCAATGATATTGAATGGTCTCTGCGTGGTTCACAGTCAGTTCGTCTTTGAGTACTTCTTGGCTATAGTATTCTCCCGAATCCGATAGCTTTTCCACCAGCGTCTCCACAACTCTCTGCATGTATAAGGTTAATAGAATGTAACAGAGATGCCGTCTATCTTCTGCCTGTAGTCTTATTTATATTTGTATATCTTGAGTCCTCCGGTATCTTCATCATATCAACCTTGATTTGCTTCCAGAAATCTCCTTCCAAGATCAGATTCTTTTCTTTCATATTTCTAGCCGTGGCTTCTCTTCCTTGAATATCTCTAGGTAGTTGGTGATTGAATCGTTTATCCTTTGCATGTATCTTTGAGTATCTTGTATTTTGTTTGCTTTCCTTCCTTTCCATATCTTTGGTTTATATCATGCACATTAATATAGATGGATTAAGATTTTTGAATAAATGACAATATCCTCACCTTATCAATCTCCCATTTGGCAATTGGTTCGAAAATCTCAAGACCAGAGCCATCCTGCAGCCTGCATGAAGAAAATATACCATAAGGAGGTTAATACAACTCCAATCGCAATGAGCTTAGTCAATCAACATTCAACAATTTGGTTCTAAAATAATCCACAAGAAAAGAAACAAACATTGTCCTAATACACCTAGCAAACAAAACATCAACACAATTGTTTTTCTTCAGCCTCCTCAGAATCCTCTTGCTCATCTCCTCCGCCATTTTTCTTTTCCGCTTGTCCGTCTCCATTTTCTTATTTCCCTTGTCAGCAACTGAGGATCTTCTGGCAGCAGCACCTGATGTCTCCCCCTTTTTTGAACTGGTTGCCAAAGGATGAGAGGTCCGAGATGGTCCGCTTTGCAGGGGAACATCTAAAGATTTAAGAATGTTAGTTAGGTACAATTTCTGAGTTCCCACCTCGGCATCATGAGTGTCCAGGATTTCTAGTTGCTGATGAAGAAACAGAGGTTTTGGGTCACTTTAGAGGGCTTGAGTGTAGGTTCAATGGCTCGAGGTCTGGTGTAAACATTTGCTTCTCGGGATGTCATTTTCAAAGAAGGTGCGGACTTGAGAAGGACATCATATGATTGACCCTGGATCCCCTGATAGGAGAGCAAGCCCCAAATAAGAGTTAGGAAAGGAAGCTTCTTGCGGGGGTCAGGTTGTTCAGCAAACCCCGTGATGACCTCGAATGCTATCCTTCCGAAGTCAATGGGAATGGTTTTCACCATCTTGTAGAAGAACACACAATGTGATGCATTTAAGTGAAATGTAGGAGTCGAATTGTGCATCCCAATCTTGTGCAGCCAGTTACCATCATGGGTTAAAATCGAAGGGGAGATTCCTGGCTTAGTCCAGTGTGTGAGATTACCATCGCTGAGGCATTCAACGACCTCTTCTTGGTCGACATCATTTTCATCCTCATTATCCACCCCATTCAATTCAAGGAAGTCATTTATGGCAGAAATACTGAAATTCGCTATCTTGTTACGGACAAAAAAATTACCAAACCTAGGGGAGTCAGGGCCTTGAATTTTCGTGACAAGATTAGCGTAAAATTCATGCACAATCGATCCGTAGAACCTTCCTAAATTGGTCACAGTCACCTCTAGTCCAGAATCTCTAATGCATGACATGATGGGAGCTTTCTCAAAACTTTTCAAGTCTAAGTTCCTCTCGGGCCAAAAGTCCATAGCCGAAAAAAGTTTAAACTTATTAGATGCAGCTTTTGAATAAAAGGTCTTGGAGAAGGCTTTAGCTCTCATCATCGTGTCATTTTCATCAGTGGGTCGACTCTGAGAAGAGGCAGTGTGAACAGCAGGAGAAGGTCCTCTGTTTTGGTGTGAACGTCTTGGAGGAGATTTAGGTACTTCATCCTTAGATGTTGAGTCGACCTTCAAATGCCTTTGTTTAGCTTATGGAGCAGAGGTCCTTTCGGTGGGTTTCGAGGCTGTTTAGGTTTTAGATTTTGTGATAGGTTTCGGAGGGGGTTTGGTCGATGGTATGCTTGCTTGGTTTGGGGATACAGTCGATGGTGAGGGTTCAGCATTTGGTGTTTTAGAGTGTTTTGGTTGAGTTGTGGTTGCGGAGACATTTGCTTGTGGTTCACACGGTCGGGGGGAACTAGGCGGTGGTGGAATCTCATGTGTAGGTGAGGAGGGAACTGGTGCAGACTATTCATCATTGTGTGCGCCCGACGGGTGACCTCGGGGTTCCATCTCAAAGAATAGTGGGGGCAGGATTTCCAACGGTCTATGGTCGATAAATGAGACTATCGCCCAGCTCATTCGCCGCCCGTTCAACTCATCGCCAAAGTCAGCCATGTTCTGCAAGGAAAAGCAAAACAGGAGAGGGTCTATGGCGAATGGTCGGAGCATTGTCAGTGCCAAATGTCATGAGAGAAAGAAAATAAGTGGACTGGCGCTTCGACTTCTTATAAATGCATGACGATCAGGGTAGAGCCCACTTTATTCTATTAATACCCTATTTAGCAACCTCCCTGACTAAACTAATGCATGAACCCACGTTCGAAAGTGGTGAGAGTGGAAAGTCACATTTTCTTTTCTCCACGTTCCATTTTCGTATATGCTACTAGAGGACAAAGATCATCAAGGCTTATATTTATCTAAAAATTCATACTTTCCCAAGAAAAAATGTAGAGAGGTCGTTTTTTTTTTCCGTGAAAGGTGTAGATAAAATTATGAACCATCTTTGTCTATTAATCTCTATCAGGCAATTCAGTTTGAAGATTCACTAAGAGAAATCTTCAATCCTTATCTCACATATACGTTCACTGTTTTGCACTAAGGTAATTATATGACTGATCCTTATAACTCCTTCTGCCGATCTCTTGTGTAGTAGCTTGGAAACCACACAATAAAATACCACACTGGGAAAACCTTGTGTGACGAGCTCAAGACCTTGCAACCCCTACTTTTGTACAACTATGAATTGAACATGAGTAGGTAGCTTTCATAGACCTGTCATTTTCTATGTTTGGTGCTCAATCATACGGCTGACAGCTTACCAAAGCATCATTTCTAGGTCGTAGCTCTTTCTTTATACAAGAGAGAAGTATAAATGGATTCAAAGTTCAAAACAAACTAAATCTAAAACCTGTGCAAGAATTCTGTTATTAAGAAGGTTTAGGACATCAACAACTTTCAAAAATTCTTTTATTTAGACAGCACAACAGATCCCTAAAGATTTTCTCAGGGATATGAATTTTGGAGAATTTAAGGCATTTGTGAAAATATCCGCTAGTTGATTTACGATGGGAACATGTTCAAGAGTGATGACTCAATCGTCAACCAACTCCTGGATGTAATGGTGTCTAATGTCTATATGTTTAGTTCTGGAGTGATGCACGGGGTCTTTAGACATAATGATAGCACTCAAATTATCATAGAATGAAGTCATGGAAGTCAAGTTCATACCATAGTCGCACAGCATGTGCATCATCTACACTAGTTAGGAGCATGAGCCCCCACCAACTATGTATTCTGCTTCTGCTGTTGATAAAGAAATGATGTTTTGCTTCTTGCTGAGCCATGAGACTAGATTGTTCTCGATGAAGAAACACCCTTCTGATGTTATTTTTCTATTATCCACATCACTTGCCTAGTCAGCATCACAATACCCTGCAAGAAAAGGTTTAGTATCAAAGGAGTATTTTATCCCATAATCGGTGGTACCTGCCACATAACGTATGATCCTCTTTACTGCCTTGAGATGTGATTCATTTGCGTTCAACTGATATCTAGCACATAGTCCCACACTGAAACTTATGTCGGGTCTACTGGCAGTGAGATACAAAAGACTCTCAATCATGCTTCTGTACAGAGTTTGGCCAACGCTTATTATATTTTCATCTTGAGACAATTTTGTGTTTGTTCCCATGGGCGTGTGTGCAACTTTGCACCCTTCAAGTCCAAATTTCTTCACCAAGTTTCAGGCGTATTTCCCTTGATGTATCATGATTTCATTTTTGGTTTTGTTTCACCTGCAGACCAAGAAAGTAGGATAGTTCACCTACCATACTCATTTCAAATTCTTGTGACATTACCTTGACAAAGTCGTTTACTTTGTGTTTGGATGTGGATCCAAACACAATGTCATCTACATAAATCTGTGCAATGATAATGTCATTGTTCGACCATTGGATGAATAGGGCATGGTCTACTCCTCCCCACTTGTATCCTTGGGCAACTAGAAACTTTGTCAGTCTCTCATACCAGGCTCTTGGAGCTTACTTCAAGCCGTATAGTGTCTTCTTTAGTTTGTAGACCTGATTTGGGTAATGTGGATCCTCAAACTCTTTGGGTTGCTCAACATACGCTTCATCTTTTAAGAAACCATTTAAAAATTCACTTTTCACATCCATTTGATAAAGTATAAACTTCTTAATACAAGCAAAGGAAACAAGGATTCTTATAGGCTCCAGTCGTGCAATAGGAGCAAATGTTTCTTCAAAGTCAATCCCTTCTACCTGTGTGTATCCTTGGGCCACCAATTGGGCTTTTTTCTGGTGATGTTTCCTTGTTCATCAATTTTGTTTTTGAAAATACATTTGGTTCCAATGATGTTCGCACTGTCAGGTCGTGATACAAGTGTCCACACATCATTTCTGGAAAATTGTTCCAATTCTTCTTGCATTGCCAGGATCCAGTTGTCATCCTTGAGGGCCTCCTTAATATTTTTAGGTTCGATCACAGAGGTATAGCACGCATGATGAACTAGTCCCATCATTTTCTCGTAATCTGGTTTAGGCTTACAGCGTATCTTTATTCCTTCATTGAGATCTCCAATGATGAGTTCCTTAAGACGTTCTTTTTGAATTCTTATGGAAGGTTCACCTTTGTTAGAGTCGTCCCTTGATGGTTCATGATCAGTTTCTGCGATATCTTCACACTTCTAATTGCCTGTAGGGCGTATAGCAGATGAACTTGATTCCTCTAAGTATGTGTCCTGTCTTATCAAGGATTCATCAAATACAACATTAGTACTTTCAATGAGTGTTTGAGTTCTAAGATTGAAGACACGATAGGCTCTACTATTAGTTGAATATCCCAAGAACATACCAGTATCACTTTTGGTATCAAATTTACCTAATTGTTGTCTACCATTGTATATGTAACACTTGCAACCAAATACATGAAGATGACTTAGATTAGGGGTTTTGCCTTTCCAGATTTGGTATGAGGACATCCCCACTCCTTTTCTTGGTACACCCTATTTGAAACATAGCATCCAGCGTTTATTGCTTCAACCCACCATGTTTTGGCTACTTCCTTACCCATCATCATGGCTCTGGCCGTTTCCTGCAAAGTACGGTTTTTTCTTTCTACTATTCTATTTTGTTATAGTGTTTTAGGTGCAGAAAATTCATGAGTGATACCTCGAGAGGTACAAAAATCAGTGAAAGCGGTATTTTCAAATTCTCTTCCATAGTCACTTCGTATTCGAACAATGGAGTCCTGTTTTTTTGTTTTCAAGTAATTGTATCAATTTTTCAAATTCATCAAAAGTTTTTGCTTTTTCTCGAAGGAATCTTACCCAAGTATATCTTGAAAAATCGTCAACACACACAAAACCATGTTCCAGTGTTGTTCACCCCGAGTGAGACTATTGATGAAGTAAGACACATGTTGTTCTTAACAACCATACTTTTTTTACATGTGACATTCTGTTTTTTACATTTCTTGATTTCACAGTTTTTTATGATGTAGGATTTTTCACAGGGACACCGAACATATTCCAATTAAAGATGTTACCTGATCGGATGTCATGTTTCATTCGGTAGCACCTTGGTCGAATATATCCGGGTGCTTCACAATAAAGAAAAATAGGAATGAATTTTCTTATACCTTTTGTGTCCTGTTTTCCTAACTCACTTGCAGTACTTGAACCTTCCTATTCGACCGCTGAGAACGAGGCTGGTACAATGATTGTTGATCCAAATGGTCTTTCTTCAGTGTATCCAATTCTGGTTTTGTTACTCTGTGACCTTCCGTACGCTAGGATCTCATCAAATTTAGCCTTTCCTTTGTTCAGTCCTTGTATAGTTCGCACCGCTTTGTCTAGTTCCTCCCGTAGTTCGGTCATCTCATAGTCCTTATCCTGTAATTTAAAAATGATTTATGTTAGTTTATTAGCTAATGAAGTGCTTACCTGGTGGTTGTTGTGAGTAGATTTCTATGTTGTTTCTAGATTGATTTTGAGTGACTCATCTATGTTGTTTCTAGATTGATTTTGAGTGACTCAATTTCCATCTCATGAAGTTGAACCTGATGTTCCAGATTTCTCACATTCCTTTAACATGCAGTCATTTCATCACTTAACCTTTCATTGATCTCCCTTGTGATTTGTAGTTCACGTTTCACCTGACTTAGTTCTTGATGCTCCATGGAAACTGCACCTCTACTTTTGTATTATTTTACTTGAATCTCCAGTCTTTGAATAACCTCGGTGGTTGCGGTACATCTGATTGTTACATCCAAGTACATTCTTTCCAGATACTCCAGAGTTGGATCATCAAAGTCAGGTTCTTCAGTGCTTCCCAATTCCTCTTCAGTTCGTAAAACCGAAGTGAGACATACTAGATCTTTCGATGATGTATATGTATCAAAGTTACTGCGGTATGTTGTTTTCTTTTCGTCAGGTTCTTCTTCTCCTTCAGATTCAGATTCACTCCATGTGGCTTTCAGTACTTTGTTTTTCCTTAGAAAATTTGGGCATTCAGCTTGATAGTGTCCATATCCCCTACATTCCCTACATTAGTCAGAGTTTTTTCGATTACCTTATTTGGAGTTTGGCGTTCTGGTTCTTCCTTTTCTGATATTCTCACCAAGGTTCGAACTTTTGGTGAACTACTACCTCTGGTTGTATTTTTTTACAAACTTGCTGTAATTCTTAGTTAGTAGTGCCATTTTGTCAGCACTTTATGTTACATCATTCTTGATCAGTTCCATGGTTGACTCCGACTTCAGTGCTATCCCTTTATTTTTTTGTGCGTCCATTCTATTATTTATCTCAAAGGTCTTTAGTTCTCTCATCAAGTCATCCAACATCATTGGTGTGACTCTCATGAAAGATTCCAGGACTGTAATTTTTTCTTTGAATCTAGGGGCTAAGGTTCTCATGATTTTCATAATTTGGACATCCTCTTTGATTGCGTCCCCAAGGGTGTAGCATTGATTCACTATATCACTGAATCTAGCAAAGTACATTTCAATGTCCTCTTCTTCAGTCATTTGAATTCCGTCGACTAGCATGGCCAATCTCTGCAATTTTGATTTTCTCATGGACTCATTCCCTTCAAATTGTTTTTATAGTGCATCCCATGCATCTTTAGCTGTTTGACAGTGTATATCATTTTGTGCCTCATTGCATCAACTGAATCTAGGATTGCATACAATGCTATGTAGTTTGCATCTTCAGCACACTTTTCGTCCTCCATCCATAGGGTTCTTGGTTTGTTAACAATCTTTGTTATGTCCTTCCCATCTTGCATTTTCGGCCACGTCCACTTCATTTGAATTGCTTCTCCACATTGTTTGGATCTCAAATAGATGATCATCATGGATTTTCAAAATAGATAGTTTTGGCCATCAAGCGAGGGTAGGCGTAGCGACGATCCTTCATATGATCCCATGTGTCCGTCCCTAGATCTACCTATTTAACAAAAAAAACTGGAACCTGCTCTGATGCCAATTGATAGATCAGAATTTGTGCACGTGTGAATTAGTTCAGCAGTAGTTCAAACTGTAATTGAAATTGCGGAAGCTAAAAAGATCTTAATGATTTTTACAAGGAAGAATCCCTTCTTCCTCTCAAGTATGTTTATTAGAAGAACAATTTGTTCCCACAAATGTTACAAATAGAACTTACACGTATTAGGCTCCCTTAAATACTAGTCTACTCTTGCAACTTACTTCTTCTAATACCTTACTTGATCATCTAGTCCCCTAGATGGATTTTGATGCAAACTCTCGTTTGCAGATCGCTGAACTCTCCCGAGTCCAGACAGTGGTAGATCAATGATATTGAATGGTCTTTGCGTGGTTCACAGTCAGTTCGCCTTTGAGTACTTCTTGAGCTATAATATTCTCCCGAATCTGATAGCGTTTCCACTAGCCTCTCCACAACTCTCTACATGTATAAGGTTTATAGAATGTAACAGAGATGCCTTCCATCTTTTCCCCGTAGTCTTATTTATATTTTCATATCTTGAGTCCTCCGGTATCTTCATCATATCAACCTTGATTTGCTTCCAGAAATCTCCTTCCAAGATCAGATTCTTTCCTTTCATATTTCCAACCGTGGCTTCTCTTCCTTGAATATCTCTAGGTAGTTGGTGATTGAATCTTTTATTCCTTGCATGTATCTTTGAGTATCTTGTGTTTTGTTTGCTTTCCTTCCTTTCCATATCTTTGGTTTATATCCTGCACATTAATATAGATTGATTAAGATTTTTGAATAAATGACAATATCTTCACCTTATCAATTATAAATTTTATATTTACTTAATCTAGATGATTAAAAACATATGGTTGACTATCTAACTAATAATTAACTAAAAGAGATAACTAAGAAAAACAAGATAAAACTAGTCACAATAGTAACTCCTCAGAAAGTGCATGTAATTCGTAGATGAATTACTTGTGTCAATATCCATATTGCACACGAGCAATTAATTCTCAAAGACATCAAAGATTGGTAATTTCTTATAGATATTACAGATCAACCAACCATTAAAATATGTACATCTTATATAAGATCTAATATGGAATCATATCTCCCAAATCTCGACTCGATCTATCAGGCATGCTTAATCAAGGACCATATCATTAAAAAGGGAACATATATATATATATATATATATAAGATAGACAAACTTGAAAATAAATTAATTATCCAACAAATAAAGCATGTGGAGTGCAAGCTGGATTGTATATTCTTTACTAGCCCTAAATATTTTCTCGTATTTCAATGTACCTCAATGTGTCTAAGTGTTGGGAACTCAAATTCCATATTTCATATTCATCAGGTTGAATATATATATAGGTAAAAGGTAGATATGTTATCAAAAAGAAAAATATACAAATTAGCTCCTGCATAAGTCCCTTATATTAAATTTGGACTCTAAATTATTTTTTCATACAAAAAAAGAACTTAAACTTTTAATGCGTCAAATAAGCTCTTGTACTTCTTATTTCCAAATAAATAGATCATTTTGAAAAATTAAAACAACAAAATAAATCTAAAAATATTAAATGAATTAGAAATATATTTAATTAATAAAAAATTATAAATGAATGATAAATTCTAAAAAAATACTTAATAAACCAAAAAATCTCAAAAGACCTTAAATCATTTAACTATAATAAAACTTAGACTATCTAAATATATAACAAATCACCAAATTTCAATAAATTTTTTATATTTATTAATTTATTTCACTATATTTATGATTTAATTTGTTTATTTTTATATTTATTGAATATTTTTAAATTAATTTAGTTAATTTAATATTTAGAAGGATCTTATTTGTCATATATTTAAAATTTATGTGGCATATTTGGCCTATTTTAAAATTTTAATGACCTAATTGGATAAAAAATAATTTAGGGTCTAATTGGGCCATGGTATTACTTTAATGCTAACTTGTACCTTTTTTCTTTTAAAAAATGTGAAATCTTATCCCAAATACAATAGGATTTCTCATGTACGTTAACTTTATCATGATTTTTGCATATATTTCCATCTTAATTGTGATTTAAGTATTTCTAATAAAGTTGTAGTCCTATGAATTAGCTTTTCAATTCAATTAGATTCACCTCAATAGGATATGTACGGAAGATATGGGTCAAATACTAAAATTATGTCAACATTGCACAGGCAAGGCATGAAAATCGTACACACACGATATATACTGTCCACACACACTACACATATTGCATGTATTACTCACAGACATACTCTACATATTGCACACAGATATACATTGCACGCTTCAAACAAGATGAAAATCAAAAAATTCAAATTCAAATATTCAAACAATAAATTTGAAATGAAAAGATTTTTAAATACAAAGAATCTAAAATCAATTATTTTGAAATCACTTAAGTTCCAAAACCCATCAATCCAAATACACCCTAAAATTTTGTTTAAATCAAAAGATTTGAGAATAGATGTAAAGTTCACAATTTAAATTGACTGAACGATATCCTTAAACCTTCAAGTGGTTTCGGAGGGACTCAAATCTATGTTGATTCAAAATCAATTAATTTTAGACCTTTATATTCTAAATACATCAACAAAACCTAAGTTATATTTAGATGAGATATGATTCGATAAATATACTCTTTGTTCACATATTTTATTTTATTTTGACCTCGGAAATTAGTTAAAGATTAAATCATGATGAATAAAAAGTGTGGCAGTGTCCTTTTAATGGAAACAAAAACATGTGGGCTCTTTCATCTGTACAAAAGCCAAAACTCTCTTTAACTTGTTCAATCAAGTTAGGACAATGTTTAACACAGTCTTTTGAGATAACAAGTTGAAGATTTTTCACAGGCTAGATGTCAAATTAAAAAATAATAATTATTTAATTTCTTATTTGCTTGATTGGTGGCAGAATCTTCATGAAAGGACAAATATTTTGATTAAGATGAAAACAAATTATAATCAATAAACAAAGTAGGAAACTTAGACAGAATCAGGGAATCTTGAATTTGTTTTTTCCCCCTTGCACCTCTTGCTCTACTGCTGTCTGAAATAAATATATGCATGCACATATATGTACAGAAACATCCCCGGTTCATTATAAACACGTATTAATGTACACACCTGCTGTCACATATAGATTTTGATGCTCGTTTTTTTATGAAACCAACATCAACACATATTATTAGTAGTAATTCGTACAAGATTAATATATGAAAGGATGGGTAGTTTGTTTAGAAGCTGGGCCCCATAAAAAACGGAGCATCAAGTTCTATATCCGAACATTGTAAATATTAAAGTATGGGACATGAGATAAGTCGCACTCAGTATTGAAGTTTCTGGGGATTTTATGTTAGGAGAGAAGAGCATGTGATTTTAATAAATTTGAAGATGGCACAGAACAGAAGATGACTTGTTTCTGCTAACAAGTTGTCCAGTAGTGTCCGATCCGGTTTTAAGTGAATAAAAATTAGGATGGTTCAGATAAACGTATAGTTCATGTGGTCTCCCATATTTATTATTACAATATGGGATTACGACAGCTGGACCAGGATTCTAAACCTTATGACCAAATTCTATCATTATCAACACATCGTTTAATGTTTGATCCAGCTTTCAACCCTAAACTGTCACATCTATTATTTTCATCTTACAATTTAGGAAAAAATCTATTTTATTTTTGCTAATTTTGGTTATAATTCATATATTATCTTTAATTTTATAATTTTTTGTTAATATTTTTAATTTATTATTTCATCCAATTCACACCTAATATTTTTTAGAAATTTCAAAAATTTGTCCAAAATTATTAATATACCAGTCATAATTTCATTTATCGTGTAGGCAGTTTGATGGTCACTTCATTAATTTCCACATATTACTAAAATTTGAGTGAAACTAAAAGTTTAGATTAAATAAAAATTTAGAGGTAATTATAAATATATATGTATATATACATAATTGAGATCATATATTAGATATGATTAAAATAAATGGACATACGTTGAAAAATATCTTTTTCTTTTAATCTTGTATTTTATTATATAAATGCATACGATGAATAAAATATTAGAGTTATCATTAGATATATGATTAGTAGAGATGGCACTTTGGACGATCTGTGCAAGCTCGGCTGGCCCGTCAATTCAGAGGGCCTAGTCGGGCCCAGCCCATAAGGAAAATAAGTGATTTTGGCAGGAGAGACAAGGTTGTGGTACTGTAGTGACTAATCAAACATGTTTGAAGACAGCACACAACCCACAAAATATATATATACTACTAACTTTTCGTGATATTCACGAATATATTATCTTAATATAATATTATTAAATTTAAAAAATTACATATTATTTATATTTTTTCTAAAAATATATAATTATAGCCAATAATTTTATATATAGCATAATTAAAATAAATGATTTTGACAAAAACACAGTTTTTGGTACTGTAGTGACTAATTAAACATGCTTGAAGACAACACACAACGCACAATATATATACTACTAATATTCTGGGCGACTCACAACATATTATCATAGCATAATATTAATAAATTTAAAAATATAAAATATTTATTTTTTAAAAATATATAATTATATTCAATAATTTGTATATGTAACATAATTATGCGAAAGATATTATATATAAAATTATATACATATATAAATAAGTAAAATGAAATAAATTTATCTATATTTTTCTAAAGTTGCAGAATTTCTCATATTGAGAAAATAAGAAAATGGTGGCTTTTATTTTATTTCAATTTGTAAATTTGAAAACGAAACAAAGTAATTATATATAATTCAAGTAAAAGTAATAGACTAATGCATAGATAAGAATATAATTATGATATAAGCAAAAATTTCTCTCTCTCACTCTCTCTCTCTATATATATATATATATGTTATATAATATTATAGATTTAATATCGGTCAAATTTCTTAATTTTCAAACTTGTTTGATATGATATAATCTCAAATATATTATAAATAAAATAAAATTTTAAAATATCTATCTAAAAATCAGCTAAAATTTTAAATAAATATAATAGTTATTAGCAACAACAAAAAAGATCGAAAATTAGTGAATTATTAAAAATAACTGGTACTTATTACATATATAGTGATAAATATGAATATATGACAGCAATAGGAAAATCGAAAACAAACAAAGATACGAAATTTGGATAGATATAAATTTATGCAAGAATATTATGATTTGAGAAAATGCAGCGTAAATTGGAGTGCCCTCAAATCTGAAGCTGCTAGATTGCCTGCCCTGTCTCCATGTTTAGTCGTATATATCTCTGTCGTTACCCCTCCAGATATGGCCCCCTTTTCCCCTTCTTTTCTATTGCTCTTTAGTTCACTTCTATTATGTTCTTAAAAGAAAAATTAATAATAAGCAGTATTTGTCACATGTGACTTCAATAATAATTCTCAATATTTTCTGTAACGTAATGCATTGAAGATTTTTTTACTCTTTTTATTTTTAAAATATTGTTTTATTTTAACTGTTAATTTCTCTCTCTCCTATTTTAACTTTTTATTAAAATTAAAAAATCAAATAATTTTTTTGTTATAAGTCCATTTTTAAAATATGATATATCAAATTATTCTTTTTTTTTGTAATCTTTAATTTGGAACCAATATTATATATATTAAAATAAATAATTATATTTAGAATAATTGAATATAATAGATATATACACACAAACACATAATTAGTAGGATAAAAAAAACTTAATGAGGGTGAGAGTTTAAGATAATAAAAATTGAAAGAAGTTGCAAAATAGAAATTTATATTTTCAGTATATTAATTTAATCTATTTCTTGTAAAATATTTGTTATCTTTTGATTCAGAATAGGCAATTTGAATCGTGGGTCAACAGCTCGATTTAACTATTGACTCAGTATTAAATTAAAACCAAAACAAGAAATTGGTTTATTCATTTTCAGTTTCAGGATATTCAGTTTCACAAAAAAAAAAATCGTATAATATTTATATAAATATAATTGACATAAATAGCTGTTATGTAGATTTTTATAAATAATAATGATATAATTGTATCATATATTATTAATATAAAAATATATTATTTCTTGTGCATTGCACAGGCGGAATTTATTCCTCCACCTTAATAGGTTTTAGTGAGTTTGAAAATTTTGTATAACACTCTAAAATTTTGTTTGAAAAGTAATACAATTTATTATTTAATAAAAATACATTTTTAAATAATAACAATGTAATATAACATAATAAAAAAATAAAATCGCATAATATTTATATAAATATAATTGACATAAATAGTTATTATGTAGATTTTTATAAATAATAATAATATAATTTTATCATATTATTTATATAAAAATATATATTATATCTCATGCATTACTAGGACGGTCATTTATAAATAATAAAAGAAATAGGACCGGCGCGAAGCCCACATGACCAAATAAATCTAAGCCCACCAAGCATGGCAGCCTAATTGGGCTGGATCAACTAAACCCAGTTTTTTCGGGCCTGTATTTTTGCAGCCCTGCCTACCATATTGCATACAATTAGTTGGGTTGTTAATGAAAGTAATCAAATTATATATTTCAATTTGAATTATAAACTAAATATACATTGTATCCTAATTTAAAATGCAATTCTAAACTACATAATAAAAGTGAATAGATTTTAACCTTTATATCACTATTACGATTTTCTATAATTCAAACTTTTAGTTGTATATTAGAATTTAAAATATATTTATTTTATTTCTAGCTTTCAATTCATTCAAATTATTTTATTTAAATTCATTTTTTGTATTTAATTGAAGTAATAAATTTAAATGTTGATATTTTGAATATTTTTATCAATTAAAACTAATATCTATTTTCAAGTCTATTAAAAATAATAATTTTATATGAAAATTATGTCAAATTATTGTATATCATCTCGATATTAGAAAGAAAAAAAAAAGTGGAAAAAAATGGGAGCATCCTAAATTGTGAAAAACAACAATAGGAACAACATGAGAATAAGATTTTGGTAAATGAATCTCTTCCTTTACTTCTTCATTGTCCACTTACATGCTCGAATATTTTCACTAATTTCACCATTTTCAAGAGACTTGTCATTTTCAGTTTCAACAATTCTCATATTGTGGTTAGAACAATAAAACCTATACCATTAATATTTTTCTGGATAACCAATGAAAAATTCACTGATTACTCTTAAGTTCGATTCCTTTTCGTATGGATTATAAATTCTAATCTTGTTGGACAACCCCACACATGTAGTTGCTTTAAACTAGGCTTCCTACTCGTCCACAATTCTAAAAGCATCATAGGAACTACTTCGCTAAGAAACCTTGTATAACAAATACATAGCAGTTTTTAGTGCATACATCCACATTGAGGTAGCTCATGAGGAATTATTTAACATGCTTCTAATCATGTCCATTAGAGAACGATTTCGCCTTTCTATTACACTATTTTGTTGTGTTTTATTTGATATAGTGTATTGAGCACTTTCAAGTAATTTAGCAAATGGGCCTTGACCTTGCCTTGTTTCATCATATTTTTCATAATATTTTCCACCTCAATCAGATTTAATGATTTCCAGTTTTAAATCTAATTATCTTTCAACCTCAATAATAAACACTTCTTAAGCATTTACTGAATGAGATTTCTCACAAGTTACAATAAATAGACATACTCATAACGTATTTAATCATCAATACATGTGATAAAATATATTTATTTTCTAAAAGAATGAACATAAAAAGGCCACAAATATCAGTGTGTGTTATTTAAAGAAGTTGTGGGCTTCTTGCGGCTTATTTCTTTGTGTATTTTATTTTATTTTTCTTTAATACTCCACACAAATATCAATATCTATTAAATATAAATCAGGAAGGATTTCAGTCTTTACCAATATCTTTCTTTGGAGATATGACGTTTATGCCACAAGTAATCAACAAAACTTTCATTGACTAAACCACATTCAGTACAACATTATGATGCAAGGTTAAAAAGGTCTCAGGAAAAGATGATCAAGGTTAAATTTATACAAGCCATCATTTAAAAAATTGGAACCAGTAAATAGATTTTGGTTAAACAAAATAAAACATCCATTGCCAAATTTATGAAAAATATCCAACAGAATCAAGTTTGGACAGAGAAACTAAATTACGAGAAACAAAAGGTACATAAAGTGTTCCAAAGAAATCTGAAGGATGTTCGATATCTAAGATTAAATGATAAGTTCCGTTGGTTTTAGCAAGAGCTTTGACTTGATTTCTATATGAACAAAGTTTTCATTTGTATTTGTGGTTCGGTTATTAAGGAATAGCTTTGTCAACTAAGACATATACATTGTAAGAATCCATGCATCATATTTGAAACATGAGTTGTATGACCAGAATCAAGTCATTAAGTATTATAAGGAACTTCAATTAAATTGGATTCGAAACATACTAAAATATTAAGTATACTTTCTTTTCGAACCATTCTTTACATTTATGACAATCTCATTGAAAGTGTCCAAGTTTCCTATAAAACCGACATAAGATTGTAGTGTTCCTTCTCCTGAATTTTGGCAGATGACTCATTTACTTTATGTCATCCTTGCTTGCTATTTCCTTTCTTTTTTTACTTTCTTTTCGATCCTTGATTAATTGTGAGATGAACAAAATCAGATCTCTAACTTATAACCCTTGTTTCCTAACATTCCATGAAATTCATTCATGTTTCATTTACCTTTCATAGTATTTCAGTTCATTTGGAACTGCCCATACTCAAGAGGTAGTAAGTTTATGATAAACAGCATAAGACAATTCTCATCCACATAAGTATGAGAATTAATATAAGGATTTGATTGATCTCGCAAGAATGGATCATGTAGAGAATAACCTACAATACACAATAAAGACAAAACTCTTAATAGCCTCCCTTAAGATAGGCTGCAGTTAGTAACACCAATCTTAACCATAAGAGAAGATAGGCGAGCACAAGAAAGAGGTTTTGTGAAAGCATCGGCCAGTTGATCTACTAATGAAACGTGGAAGACCCAAAGAACAGAATGTCAAACAAGATCATGAACAAAGTGGTAGTCAATAGCAATGTGTTTCATGCGAGAGTGAAACACTGGATTCGAACATAAGTATGTGGCACCAATATTATCACTATATATAACTGGAGTGGTGGAGAGCGTGAGTGAAGTTCACCAAGAATAGAGCGCAGCCACTGAACTTCAGTGGCGGCAATAGCGATGGAATGGTACTCAGCTTCAGTAAATGAACGGGCAACAGAACGTTGTTTTTTAGAGCTCCACGAAATAGGATTTACCCCAAGAAAGAGAATGCAAGCTTCGGTAGAAGTACGGTCATCACAGTCACCTGTCCAATCAGCATTAGTGAAGCAATGAAGAGACAAAGGCAAGATCTGATCAGGTGAAGAGAAGATTTTGCAAACTTCTGAGAATTAGGCAATGGCATCAACAACTTTGGTGCCATCATGCAGAGAGAGTTTAACCCTTGGAGCCAGAGGGATCTGAACCGGCTTAGAGTAGAGCATGTTGTGTTTAACAAGAAGATCAGTAATGTATTTTGTCTGAAGAAGAACAGAAAACAAAGAAGTACGAAGCACTTCCACCCCAAGAAAATATAAGAGATCTCCAAGGTCCTTAATAGGTAAGGAGGAGGCCAAAGCCAACACAACGTGGTTGAGAAAAGCGGTCTTGTTCCCAGTAAGGACCGAGTGATCAACATATACGAGGAAATATGCAAGAGTGCCATCACGTGAGTATACAAATAGGGATTCATCAGATTTAGTGTTTGTGAAGCCAACTGACGCCAAGAACTGATGAAGGGCATTATACCAAGTACGAGGTGCTTCCTAACAAATGGGGTTTATCTAGGGTACAAATCATGCTTTACTCAAACATTCGTGTGTAAATTTTGCCCTTTTGTACTACTTTTTACCTTGATTTTACAATCTTTGGAAAGTGTACACGAATGCACAATTTCCACATGTTTTGCAGGCAAGCATATCTGAAAATAAACTCATGGATCAAATTGGAGAAGCAAGAAAATGGACAAAAAACAAGAGAATGAGCGAAAAAATGAGAAGATGGAGAAACTTGAAATTCCACTCGGTTGGCCAAGTGGAGTGCACAACTAAAGAGAAACGGATGGCCCGGGTAAGAAATTTTGAAAACTTTAGCTCACTCGGGCAGCTGAGTGAAGTGCTAGACCGAGTGGACCAACCAAGTGAAAAATCTCACTCGGGCAGCCGAGTGGATCAATCAAGTGAAGAAGCTCACTCGGGCACCTGAGTGACTACCAGACCGAGTCAATCGACCGAGTGGCACCCATTTTCTTCTTTTTTTCATGGATTTTCGGGTCAAACCCAATTTTTACCCATTTTTCTCATTTGCTTATAGGTCCAAATTCAGTTTCTCAATTTTTAGAAAGAACACGTCTTAGCTAACCACTTTTAGACACACACTTACACATAGTTGAGTGGGGTTTGGAGGAGAAAGAAAATTTAGAAGAAGATTGAAGAATTCCTTGAAGATTTTGCTAAGATTCAATCTCCAATTTCTTTACCCAAGTTCTTTCTTACCTTTATTACTCTTTATTATGTGTATTATGGATGTTTATGGAGAGATAATCATGTTAATTAGTGAGTAGTTTCCCTTTTGGGCTTGGGATAATTTTCTCATGTTATTGATGGATTAACATTAGTTTTGGATTCAATATAGAGATGATGATGTTTTTATCCACTTATTTCCTGCTTTATATGTTGATGTGTGAGAACTTGATCAATTTTTGCATGTTTATTAGGTGTAGAATTAATAGATGTAATAGTTCTTGATTCTTCATATGTCTTGAAATAAATGGCATATTTAATTTCATGATCGAAAGATATGTAATTAAATATAATGGGTTATTGAGTCCTAAAATCCTCTTGGAGTTAAGTATGGGAAATGATGACAAAAAGTCGATTTATCCTACCTTAATCCACATTATTAGAGAGATTAGAAACAATTAATCAATTCGACATAAGTGGCCCCCATATGAAAATATATGCAACTTGATTATTGAATCCTTTTCAATTCGGATATAACATAGAGGAAAATTTCCCAAGGCCATCTTTAAATTAATTAAGAAAATCAAAAAATCGATTCTAGTGTTAATTTAGATCAAGATAATTTTGTGTTTTTGATTTATTCATTTAGAAAACTATAGTTAATTAACCAACCTCTCCAAACTCGATAGTTTAAATAGTAGTTCAAATTAAATTTAAATAGTCATCTAGAATTCTACATATACTTATTCTTCGTGGGATCGATACCCTTACTTGAGCCGGTTGCTACAATAACCGTGCCCATTTTGGGTGAAGTTAGACGTAAACCACTTTGGCTTCATGACTCCGTTGCTGGGGAATAGGTGAATTTATAGGTGCTGTTTGAAGAAAATTTGAGTTACTTGTTGAAACATTTTTTTTTTGTTTTGATTGATATTTTAAAATCTCGCAACACAAAAATAGTAAATTCTTCTTCTTGTTTTATTGTCAATTTGTGTTGAAAGTTGCTAACACACCTTTTGGACAAGGTGATGCATGATAACAGATTAAAACGTGGGAATCTAGTGCCATTCCATCTTGAAATTGAAGTTGGTGAACCGACATCAAAATGCAAAAAGAGCAAGAAGAGAGAAAGAAGAAAACATGGCTTGAAGTGTATCGGAGGATGAATTGGAATTTCGCCTACTTAATTCAATCTTTACTTTTTCTGACTTGCTTGCTAATGATTTGACATGCGTAATATGTTTGATGCTGTAGGATCTTTAATTGGACTTCAAGAAATCCCAACGAAAGAAAAAAAGTTTGAGGGCTTGGGAGTGAAACCCGAATTGCAAAGAAGGGATTTTTGGTATGCTTCCGACATCGATGAGTTGAAAGCCTTGGAGGAAAATGAGGCATTTGAAAAAATGAAGAAAGCATTGGTTAGTACACCTGTTTTGGTCACACCGAATCGGGAGGAACCATTCGAGCTTATGTGTGATGCAAGTGACTATGCTGTTGGCATAGCTTTGGATCAAAAAAGAGACAAGCTTTTTAGAGTCATATCATATGCCAGCAAGTTACTGGATGTAGCACAGAAAAACTACACCACAACCGAGAGGGAGCTTCTTCCAGTGGTATATGCATTTGAGAAATTTCGGGCATTTCTGGTTGGAATGAAAACTATAGTCTACACGGACCACGCAGCAATTCAATTTTTATTTACAAAGGAGGACGCTAAACCGAGGCTAATACAGTGGATCTTCCTTCTTCAGGAGTTCAATATCGAAGTTAGGGACCCCAAAGGATGCAAGAATGTGGTAGCTGGCCATCTTCCTAGGCTAGAGAACAATGAAAACAAGGAAAGAAATCCTGAGCCTATAAATGCTACCTTCCTCGATGAAAAAGTACTCCTCGTTTCTTCAAAAGTACCTTGGTATGCCGATTTGGTAAACTTCTTAGTCTTTGGAGTACTACCTCCTGATTATAGCCCTCACCAAAAGAAGAAGTTTGCCCACGAGGTGAAATTCTACTTTTGGGACGAACCCATCCTTTTTAGGAAGTGTGCCGACTCTATAATCAGAAGGTGTGTACCAGAGGAAGAATGGCACTCAATCATGTTTCAATGCCATTCTTCTCGTACTGGAGGACACTTTGGAGCTAATCAAACGACACATAAGGTCCTAGCTTGTGGTTTCTATTGGCCTTCAATTTCCAGAAATTGCTATGAATTTGTTAAAGCATGCGATAGATTTCAATGGTTAGGAAACATTTCTAAACAACATGAGATGTCATTGAAAAACATCTTTGAATTGGAGTTGCTTGATGTGTGTGGTATAAATTTCATGGGACCCTTCCCATCATCATATGGATTAGAATATATTTTGTTATCCATTGACTATGTTCAAGATGGGTAGAATCAATCCCCACATCCACTAATGACTCTAGGATAGTCCTAAACTTTTTTTAAAAAATCTTTACATGCTTCGGGGCACCTAGAGCTTTAATTAGTGATGGGGGATCGCACTTTTGTAATAAGTGGCTTAATAAAATATTAGAATCTTATGGTGACAAGCACAGGGTTACATCACCTCATCACTCCCAAGCAAATGGCCAAACTGAGCTTGCGAATAAGGAGATCAAACAAATTTTTGAGAAAACAATGGGTAGTAACAGGAAGGATTGAGCAAAGAAAATTGATGAAGCTCTTTGGGCATATAGGACGACCTATAAGTCACATTTAGACACCTCACCATATCAAATTGTGTTTGGAAAATCTTGTCACCTTCCTGTAGAACTTGAGCATAAAGCATATTGGGCGGTAAAGATATTGAATTTGGACTTGTAGCGTTCACGGGAGAAACGAATGCTTCAGTTAAATGAAATTGACAAGTTTCGGGGAGTGGCCTATGAGAATTCCCAACTTTATAAAGAAATAATGAAAATATTTCATGACAATAAGATTTTTAAAAGGGGAATTTCAAATAGGGGATAAAGTGTTGTTATTTAACTCTCGAGATTGTTTCCAGAAAATTTGAAAAGCAGGTGGAGCGACCCATATTTGATAAATCAGATTTTTGAAGAAGGGACCGAAGAGTTGATTGACAAGGAAGGGACTCCATTCATGGTAATGCTCGAAGGATCAAAGCATATTTTGAAGATACAAAATTAGTGGAGGTTGTCTATATAAATACTTCTTACAATGCTCATAAATATGAAGACCGAAAAAAAAATTACAGAAAAAGTAATGAAATGACAATAGCTATCTGCAACGAATAAAAGTAAAGAAGAAGTAGAGCAGCTTTCACAGATATATTCTTTGCAAAATCTTTGCCAAAATCTTGCCGTTTCTGACCTGCAAATAGTGTAAAGTTGCAAGAAAACCAGAGACAACAGTTTAGTTATGCCTTAATTAGAGGAAGACCCCAAAATTTCAAATGTATACAGTCAAAATTGCAAATCTCAATAATAAAGAAATATAAATACAGAAGTCGGAAGAAGACCGCATAGCAATAAGCAAACCAGAAAAAATGGGATATTAACCAAAAATTATAAAATCGGAGAAAAAAAGAAGAAGGTTGGTTGGAGAGGAAACAAATAAAATGGTGAGCCCTAAAGATGAAGAGAGAAATGAGAGGCAACAGAAAGAAACAAGGAAGAGATAATAGAGAGATATGAGAAGTCAGAAGAAAGTTCCATAAAAAGTTGGATGGTGCAGTGATAGGATTAATTGGAATAGTAATAGCATTAATATTGATCTTTGGAAAGACAACAATCACAACCACGTGAGAGAGACACAAAGAGAAGGAATGGGGGGAAGTAGAGAAGAGGGGGCTTTGAATGCCTCTGCTTTAGCTTTCCTCAGATTTTGCTTTTGCTTTATTCAGATTTTTTGCAGGAGTCTACTTGACTAATAATGACAAAAGGAGAGAGAGGGAGAAAGAGAGAGTCATGTGGAAGAGAGAGAGAGAGGAGAGCAATCCTCAGATTTTTTGAAGGGGTACTAATAATGACAAAAGGAGAGACAGAGACAGAGACAGAGACAGAGGGAGAGAGAGAGAGAGTCACGTGAAAGAGAGAGAGAGAGGAGAGCAATCCTCAGATTTTTTTGAAGGGGTACTAATAATGACAAAAGGAGAGAGAGAGTCACGTGAGAGAGAGAGGAGAGCAATCCAATAATTAATGCTCCTAAAAAAATGTGAAAGAGAGAGAAAGAGGGGGGATACATCACGGAAAGTGGGTACAATTGGAAGAGGGGAGGTCGGCGGGGTAGGTTGGTATTATTGTGGATTTGGTCAATCCCCAATCCACAACCATATACAAACACGCTGAAGGTTGTGCACAACCACAATGGGTTGTGTGAAGGCTCGTCCAAACATCCCCATAGGGTTATAGAATTGAAAGAGAAATAGATTTGTGTGGATTGCACGAACTTCCATGCCTTTCACAGGACGCCATATTCCATATCTTGATGAAATTGATTGTGCGATAAGTGAGGAACCTTCCTGCCAAACCATATTATGTTACTGAATCAAATGGTTGGTTTATTTCTGGTTCAAACCCATAATTTTAATGGATATGGTGGACTTAAAACCCATTACAAAAATTTATTTTAAAATCCAATGAAAAATATATAATTTTCTTTTAAACTGAAATATATTTTAATAAATCTTAAAATATAAAATTATTAGAAATGAAATTTTTTTAGAAGTTCTGAATATTTTTTTCTATTCTTAAAATTATTTGGAGAATAAAAACTAAATTGTCGGCTCTAGCAATGAACAATAAAGGGCAACAACTATGCGTGGTGCAATTCATCCTATCACAACACATTACACTAAACACAAAAGGCTGGAGCCGCGGTTTAGACTTTCTCTCTCTAGAGAGAAGCTCTGGCTTCTCTTTAGAATTTGCTTATCACATGCTTCTTCCATCGACTCCATTGGATTTCATTCTGCTCTTCATTCTTTTCGAAGATTTTTGGAAGAACAGTCTATTGATTCCGTCAATTTGCTGGGATTATCATTTTTATCAACGGATTTTACCCAAAAAAAAACAGAAATTTTTTTGGGGATCTTCAATTGAAGGCTTTCAGCCATTTGTTCCTATGCTTCAAATCAATGAAGTTCTTGGATGAACAGTATGTTGATTTATCAATATTGCTGGTATTTTCATTCCCCTTCTGGGATTTCTCTATTATTAAAAAAAAAAAATTGTCACTGCTGATAGCTTGATGCTGCACTAGCTGATGGCTTGATGCTGAGACTTGCTATACCTGCTGCTGTTATTTGCTGTACCTGCTGCCGATAACTGCTGTTTATTGGTTACTGCTGCCCTCCTGCTGATAGTTGTACTTGCTGATGGCTGTTGTCTTGTTGCTATTTCTCTGGCGGCTGATATTTAATTCCTGATGCTGAGACCTGCCGGTCCGTTTGTCGGTCCTGCTGTTCTTTCCTAATGGCCCCTTTGCTGTTGCTAAGTGGGCTGCCGGCTTCTATGCTGGTTGTTGTTCTTTCCTAATGGCCCCTTTGCTGTTGTTAAGTGGGCTGCCGGCTTCTATGCTGGTTGAGATGGATGCTTGCTGATGTTGGATTCCACTTTGGAATGCTGATACTAGTTATTTTGAAGACACGTTTGGGGCCTGAAAATGCCTACTAGGAGGTTGTTTTGCTTCTGTATTAGAGCTTTCTAGTTTGTTATATTAGCCTTTGTGTTGGTGGATTTTATGCCACTTATTTATAGTTTTTTAGGATGCTTGTTCCCGTCCCAGTGTTGGGATTTAGGACTAGTTTTTTTATTTTCTTCGGGTATGCCCGAGTATTGGTGTACTACAAACTTTTTTATTTTATTTAATTTCTGCGATTTCGACCAAAAAAAAAAAAAACTATGCGTGGTGCTGAGTGCTGACATGGTAGCGTGATTGTGGTCTAAGACATCCTCCTCCCTCTGTCTCTCTTTCTTATCCATGTTTAGAGGTTTAGAAGAAGCATATTTTTAGATTCTAATAAAAGTTGTACTCAATTTATAGAAAATGCCCTTAAAAGTATAATTTTCTAAATAGTTCTACAATATTTCAATTCACTTTCCAGATTTCTAAAATTATTTTTGAGGTTTTTCAAATAATTTAAAGATTTAGTTGAAAGACTATTCAGATTTATCAGGATTTCATATATAATGAGAACATGATTGAGATATCACACGTAAGTTAAGTAGTCCGACACCAAAAATAAAATTAAAAAAATAAAAAGGTAAAAATAATTAAGGAAAGAAGACTAGTGAATCAGTACTAAGGCCAGGCCAAGAGTGCTGCCGCAAAAAACAGAGTGGCTTCATTAAATGAATTGTGTGACAGCACAATCGCCTAGCGGGTGACTTATAAGTTAATGGAGCTTGTACGTTCGAATTTTGAAACCCAACAAAGATCTACTACTTCCCACCGCCCAATCACTCACTCTCTTCAAGCTTAAATCGAAACCTCAACTCTCATATAAACGAACCTAACACAAAATATAAATTTAACGCATATCGGCAGAGATTACCTTCCCCCAACCCCTCCCAAGATTAGTCTTAAGGCTTGCCAGGCTTAAATCCATACACTAGCAAAATCATTGTTGTCATCAGTGCTGCGAGGCCCATCCGGCTTTACATCCATAAACACTTACACAATTGTTCTTGTCGTCAGTGCTGATGGTTATAGTCGTATGAGCCTTATGTCTTGTTTCGATCATAAGGCACCAAATCCAATAAGAAATTGTGGAACCGAGTAAAACTTGCTTCTATGACAGCCCGCCAAAATTTATCCAGTTGCTACCCCTGGACAAAAGAACCCTTTCCGGAAGCAAACGCCAACCTGTAGGTTTTGGAAAACAATCTCTATTCTTCATATTTTCTAATTCAAGCCTGTGCCATATTTTACTGACCTTTTGTACCTTCGAATTATAAAAAAATTGCTTCTCACAAAGATGGTTACTTTAGATAGCATGACGATAAACGCAACTGTTGATATTGGCAACGAAAGCTTTAATTTAATACAATAAAACTATAAACTGGAACGGACTGAAAAATCTTAAGACAAAGAAAAAACACAGCCAAACAGACATAAACTATAAAATGACTTTTTTAGTCCTCAAAAACCAAAAGATTAAAGATACTTGAGTCCAAACTTCAAATGAATCTCCATGCTAGCAATAAAAAAGAAACATGCTTATCGCTTCTTGGAGACACCAACAGTCTTTCCCCTACGACCAGTAGTCTTGGTGTGCTGTCCACGCACACGAAGGCCCCAGTAGTGACGAAGACCACGGTGGTTTCTGTTAGTGGCACCAAAAAATAACAAATGAAAAACTAGATATAAATAAATAACCTGCAATAGTTGAAATAGAAAAAAGGGAGGTGAAAAAACAAACCTGATCTTCTTCAATCGCTCAAGATCATCCCTTAGCTTCATATCCAGAGCATTCGATGTGACTTGGGAAAACTTTCCATCTTTGTAATCCTTCTTCCTGTTAAGAAACCAATCAGGAATCTTGAATTGGCGAGGATTTGCAACAATGGTCATCAAGCTGTCAATTTCGGCATTTGAGAGTTCACCAGCCCTGTGAAAGAGAGTAAAAGAATTCAGATTACTTCAAATAAAGTTGAAAGAAGAAAACCAAAGGCAACCAGCATTAATGAACAAGAAAAATACTTGGGAAAGGGAAAAATAGAATGTCTGATCACAGGAAACAAAGCCACTAAAAAATACAAAATCAGTAACAATACTAGCAAAACAACCAAATACAACAGCAAAAAAATTCAAACACAACATTGACAGAATGAATCCCTTCTGAATAAAACATAGAATTATCCATGCTGCAATTTAGTATTGATTCAAAAAAATTAAAATTTTGCGCTAAGGTACAAAACAGCGAAAAAGTTTAGCAACCAATATTAGTACAATGGAATAATAGTCCGCATAAAATTATACAGACCAGCCAATCAAATATCAACAGAAAAACAATCTGAAGTCCGTTCACATAAACTAGATTCACATACAAATAATCAAGACAGTAAATAAACACTGGTCTAACAAAAAGAACATGATCCCAACAAACACAACTCAACACTATACTGTTTTCAAAATTTTATTTGCAGAATATAAATGCAATAAGACTCATAACAATAATCCCAAGTAAAACCATCTAGATGAATCATCACATCTAATCAATATAAAACTGCCTACTCTTTACTCGATAAAAAGCATCTCAGTTCATCCAATAATAGAGGAACAACCGAACAAACAATATATATAGAAATCATCATATGTATAAAAAAATTAATAACAGCAAACACTAGAGGGAAAAACAAGTATCAGGTAAAATTAAATGAGCAGTTCTAATGCCTACACTATCTGTCACTAAAGTATTTGTCACTAAAGGCATCCTTTCTAATGCCTACACTATCTGTCACTAAAGTATTTGTCACTAAAGGCATCCTTTCTGCCTAGTCTCTACTGCATCATATACACAGAAGAAAATAACAAAAAGAAAGGGCAAAAATCTAAAAAATCAGAACAGAAAAAATAGAAAGGACAAAAAGATACCTCTTGTTCATGTCGATATCGGCTTTCTTACAGACGATATTGGCGAATCGGCGTCCAATACCCTTGATGGATGTCATGGCGAACATGATCTTCTGTTTCCCATCCACGTTTGTGTTCTGCACACGCAGAATGTGCTGGAATTCCTCATTCGCTACCAAAGACTGCAAGCTCAAAAAAGTACATGAAATCAGTACAAATTAACCATAAATATAAAGATAATCAAATTAAAGAGACGATATCAGAGAATCAGTCAAGAGGTACCATTTTTAGGGCTTCAAATCGAGCAGATGGAGGATATGTTGTTCTTCGACGGCTGCTCCGCTAAACCTGAGTGCAAAAGGAGTGAAACCCTAAATCGTGGTTTCTGATATATATAGTCGTTTTAACAAGACGGGTTTTTTCTTTTTCTTTTTATTTTTTTTTTTTTCATTTTTTGACTTTTTTTTTTTTTTTAAACGATTGAAATAAAAATATTTGTGATACTAAATTTGTAAGTGAATGTAATTAGATATTACTAAATTATAAAATATGTCGTTTATGTTATTTTAAAAGTATAATTTTAACACATATTCAAACTTTAATAATTTAATTACCGTCGCATCAAATATTAATTTAGATTAGAGATACGCCGAGGTCCAAACCACAAATATATATATATATATATATATATATTAATTTATTTTTGAAAGTGTTGGAAATTTAAGTGTCCTATGCCATTTTACAGTTTTTGAGGAAATTTGCCTTAAATGTTTATTTTCTTATTTGTTAATATTAATATTATTCAAGATTACTAAAATATAGTTTTTTTTTTTTTTTATTGAAAATTTTAGAAGAATTTAGAAACATTCATCCATCCTCACGTTCTCTATTGTCTTCTTATTTGGCTACTTTCCATATCACGACTTATTTTCTTCATTATTTAATTTAATATTATGTAAATTTGATTCAAGCATATATTTTAATTTTAATCCAAAAATCTATATATATATAATAACAAAAGTTCATCTATTTATAGTTACACATTTTTCTCATCTTTTTTATTCACAGAAATAGAAATATTAATTTTTTGATTTTATTATTTTTTATATTTATTATAATATTAAGAATGACTATGTTGTTAAGGTTTTTAGAGAATACCGTGATTTTCTAGAATAATAGTTGTTCTAGAATAATAGTTGTTGTGAAGATATTTTAGAAAATTTTGTAATTTGCGTTATAGTAAATCTGGCATACATTATATATAATATGTAATATATAAAAGACCTATAACAATCTATATATATATATACACATATATATATAAAGAGAAGTATGAGTCAAAATAACTTTTTAAATTTGTATATGCTTTTTTTTTATAAATCATTTATAATATTTTTTTAATTATTGAACAATATTATATATATATATAGTAGCAGAAGTTCGTCTATTTATAGTAACACATGCTTCTTCCGTCTTTTTCATTCACAAAAATAGTAATATTAATTTTTTTTATTTTATTAACTTTATATTTATTATAATATTAAGAATGATTGTTGTTGTTAAGATTTTTTAAAGAATACCGTGATTTGCTAGAATAAATGTTACTGTTCAGATTTTTTTAGGAAATTTCCTGATTTGCTATATAGTAAATATTACATACAATATATATATATAATATATAATATATAAAAGATCTATACAAATATATATATTATATATATATAATAGCAAACTGATGGCTTCTATATTTTTTATTATCATTTTTTCCGCCCATTTTTCTTTCCACAAATGGCAAGGCAGATTTTTCGGAAATGTTGTTACATTATTAACCAATAAACATTCATTTTAATATATTTATAATATTTTAGAATATAGATATGTACCAACCTATTGAACTGATTCCTAGAATTTTCAGAAATATATATCTATCTATTAAACTGAATGTTCGTAACTGCAATATTTGATTTAGTAATATTACAAGATTTGAAAAAATATATCTCAAACCTATCTGTTAAACTGAATGTATATAAGTTATAGTTTATCTCTACATCATATTACACCTCATTAATTTTTTTTAATCATATATCTAACCTTTTTAATTTCCTTAAATAAAGGAATTATATTATATTTTAGAGTATAAAAAACTAATTTAATATAATACAACAAACGAATTTAAATTAATTTACTATAATACTACAAAATCACGTCATTACAATTATTCAAATATTAAATAGATCTATCTTATATCAATTTGACACATTATTAAATTTGTTACTATATTTTCTTTGCATTATATTTTAGTAACATATAATTTCTCTTTTAAGAAATATAAGAGCTTTATATATATCAACAAAATTTAGAACTGTAAATAAAATTTTATATTTAATTTAATAATTTACTAACCATTAAGCATTTATTTCGATATATTTAGAATATATTTAGAATACGGATATATACGAATCTGTTGAACTGATTCCATGATGTTTAGGAATACCTATTTATTAAACTGAATGTTCGTAACAATAATATTTGATTTAGTAATATTACAAGATTTGAAAAAATATATATCATATCTAAATAATCTGCACCATAGAATGCTGATAAATACGGATAACTGATTCCTAGATTTTTAGCGAATTTGACAAAATAAGTTTTTTTCAAAAAATTTAAAGAAATATGGCAATTTTGAAAAATTTTAAAAACTAAGTAAAGCGTGGGCGACTTTCACAATTTTAATGTCTCCCCTCCCAGGGGCGACTGACCTTTTTTCTTTTTTAAAGTCGCCCATGGTATGGGCAACATATGCTTTTTTTTTAAATTTTTTGACCCACGAAAAAAAGAGAAAAATGTGTCACTCGGACGTCTCACTCGATCGAGTGATCACTCGGATGGCTAAGTGGTATCTATGACTCAGCTGATCGAGTTCTGATGTTAACTCGATTGACTCACTCAATCAGCCAATTAACTCGGCTGGCTGAGTGAGCCAAACTTTCTGGAATCCTTTGAAATTTATCTGCTCGGCTGAATTTTTTTTTTTTAACTGTGGGCGACTCTCATTTCTGCGCGTCAAAGGCTGCTCTGCACATCTGCAGGCATACCATTACTCTTCCTCAATTTCTCTCACTACTCTTCCTGATTTCTCTCACTACTCTTCTTCCATATTTCTCTCTTCACAGTTCTCTCTTCTCTCTTTCTCTAACAATTGGTGTGAAATTTTTTCAAGTAATTAATTTTCATGGTTCTTTTTGTGTGTTGTGTGTCGTGTGTGGGTGTATTGTGCGTGTGTGTTGCTATGTGTGCTGCTGTGTGTGTGATATTTTGTGTGTGTGATGTGTGTGTGCTATTTTTTGTGTGTGATGTGTGTCTTGTTGTGTGTGTGCTGCTGTGTATGTGTGTGTGTGTGCTGCAGTGTTTGTGTGCTATTGTGTGTGTTCTGGTGTGTGTGTGTGTGTGTGTTGTCCGTGGGTGGGTTGTGTGTTTGTGTGATGTGCTTGTGTGTGTGTATGTGTGATGTTCTTTTGTGTGTGTGTTGCAGTGTGTGTATTTGTGTGATGTGTGCTTGTGTGTGTTGCAGTCTTTGTGTGATGTGTGCTTGTGTGTGTGTTGCAGTGTGTGTGTGTTTGTGTGTTTGTGTGTTTGTGTGATGTATGTGTGTGTGTTGTGTTTTGTGTGTGGTCTGGTGTGTGTGTGTGTGTGTGTTGTGTGTGTATTTTGGTGTGTATTTCGGTCGGTTTAATTCGTTTAATTTGCAATAGATATTGTTGAATTTTCTGCTATTATATATATAAATTATTATAGATTTGTCGCTAATAATTTTATTTTCTCATTATTTCAAGCAGGAGCTTTGGGAATTGTTGTTGTTGTCGTGCATTTATCGTGACCATCAAATTGTTACCTTGCATTGGAATATTACTTCATTTAAATATCAGGTGAATTTTACTAATTTATTAGTTGAATTTAATTACATTATACTTTGTAATTGTATTGTTTAATAATACCTTGCATGCAAAAAATTAGTTAACTCCATATGTTAAGTTCATTAATACATCTTTATTATTTAAGATATGGAAACTTCATACAATGTCGATATTGTTGTTTTTGTTGGGGATAGTAGCAATGGTCCACCAGTTTGTGCAACAAGAGTACCTCGCGACATTGGATATTCTGGGTTGGTATTAAAATTCTTTGAACTGACAGGGATCGATAGCAATGAATATAAATTAAACATATATGCTTCACTATATGCAAACAACAGATATCATCGTATACCAATCAACACCGCTGATAATCTATGATTTTTTCTTGCACCGGATGCGGATAATCAATACATAGAATTTCATATTGATCAAGAAAAATTGCAAGATAATACTCTCCCAGAGACTCTCCCAAGCAACGAGTATTGTCAATATATTTCTTACTTAAGAGGTGATGACATCAATAATTCAGTATTTATCACGCAAGACCTTACAAAAACTGGTGGAACGTCAAGGTCCAATAATGACAATGTTCCAACTGAAAGAGAAAATGCTTACACTAAATATGCATGATCCATTAATTGACAATTTTGGTGTCAATGAACTAGAAGATTCGGAACGTGACGTCGACGAGTTGTCTAGTGAATCAGATGAAGCTGGAGTGGATATTGGTGATATTCAAACTATGTATTGCCCAAATTAAGAGAGACCACCATCCAATCAACAACTACCACTTCCATCAAAATCCTCAGATATATTCCATGCATCCGAATATCTTATTTTTCAATGCATCATCTCATGAAATCTTGTGGACTCATTTGATATACCAAAAAAATTTAGATTTTATGATGCTACTGAAGGAGTACTCACAAAAGGGATGGTTTTCAAAGATAAGAAGAATTTGCAGTCCGCGGTGAAAGATTTTTCAATTCGTATAGCGAGGCGTGAGTAACGAGTAGAGGAAAGCACACCTCTATGGAAAATCAAATGCAAAAATAGTTGTGAGACTACACATTGCAACTGGTGGTTGTGTGCAGGATATAAACACAAGATTTATATATGGGAAATCACTAAGTATGGAGGCTCTCACACGTGCCTATGAATGTCGTGTCTATTGACCATTAAAACTTATGCAAAAACATGATTGCTGTGTTGCTAACTGGAATGGTTCAGACAGATTCCGGGTATGAGGTTAAGTGTGCCCAACAACAAGTTTATGATAAGCTTCAATATACAATCTCATATCATAAGGCATGGCATTGTTTGAAACGAGCAAGAGAAAAAGTGTATGTACATGGGAAAGCTCAGTTTTAAAACTACCCAAATTTTTGGGAGCTATACAAAAATGGAATCCAGATACAGTTGTAGAGTGGCGCCACATGCCCGAAGAGACGAATGGTGTAAAAATGTTAAAATATGTGTTTTGGGCATTCACGCCATGTATAGATGTGTTCCAGCATTGTCGTAAAATTATTAGTGTTGATGGAACACATCTTTACACTAGATACAAGTACAAGATGTTAATTGATATTTATATGGATGCAAATCAACATCTTTTACCTTTGGCATATGCACTTGTGGGTGAAGAAAGTTTTGCTTCTTGGACATGGTTTCTTTGTATGATATCGAAACATGTTGTTCGCGGTAGAGAAGGAATATGTCTGATTTCAGATAGACACGCGGGTCTTTTGAAAGCAGTGGCAAAAAATTTCAAATTTTCAGCCCCCTCTTGGAGTCCATCATTTCTATTTGAGGCATGTTTGTTCGAATTTCAATAGCAAGGTGAAGAATGTTAAGTTAAAATATGTGTGTTGGCAAGCTGGATCGGCTTTCACAATAAGAGAGTTTGAAAATGTTATAGAACAAATAAAGGTGTTAAATAAGAGGGCATATGATTACCTAGCGAAAATCGAAAAAGATCAATGGACTCTTGCACATGATGGAGGATGGAGAAATGGAATATTGACAATAAATTTGTCTGAATGCATGAATGGAGTGTTGAAAGGTGCACGACGGCTCCCAATTTGTGCGATTGTACAGGCTACATTTTATCGATCTATCAAATATTTTCTTCAACGATTAACAATGGCTCGTGAAATGCAACAAAAGAACCAACCATGGCCTGATGAGGTGTACAAGAATTATGATCAGTGGCAATGGAAGGCAATAGAACATCAATAATATAAGGTTAATTTTATTTATAAAACAGCTTCCGTGAAAACGTTTGTGCCAGGAACAATAAGATGTTACACACACATTGTGAAGTTGATGCTCACAGAGTGTAGTTGCAGAGAATGGAAGCAAAATGGCATAAGTTGTTCACATGCAATGCAAACTTGTCGATATTAAGTAAACCTGATGGTTTACATGAACTCATTTTACAATACATATGCGGACACATATAATGGTAAGTTTGAGCCATTGTCAGATGAATATTATTGTGATGATGCTTCCTTTCAATTGTGTCGTAATCCTGAATTGCATGAGAAGAGGCATAAAGGAAGAGGCAAAACTACGAGAATTGAAAATGAAATGAATTGGGCCCAAACACGCGCTAGGGAAAAATATCGTGCACAAGATCAAGCTGCTACCCAGACAGGAACTTCAACTGACGATATATAAGCTTGTTGTGTATCACCAAACCAATATAGATTATTGTAATGTTGTTTTGGTTTAGTTGTAATCAATTTTTGGTTTTTTTAATATAATGTGTATTCAATTATTAATTATCACTTATTTTTTTTATTAAGGCTAAACATATACTTAGATATTATAATGAATTCAATTATTAATTATCACTTATTATTTTTTTCATTATTTATTGAATTTAATATGTTTGTGATTTTATTTCATGTCTTTAATCTTATTGCAGTATGGAGCACTTTGGAGAGTATGGACCTATTAGTGGTGAGATCTTAACAGAACAACATCTACACCGATCTGAGGATGTCATTGCAGGATAAGTTGACGCAAAATTAATGTGCGGACACGGAAGTGGTATCTTTTAGAGACTTGATGACCTTGATCCTTATGAGGACGACCATAACGAGGATGGCAGAGAACTACTCAAACGTACACAGAGGTTGCATTACCGAGTCATATCCTTGATATATCGTATAAGATTCTATGGTGTTTACAGATGTGGTGATTTTACTCTTAATAAATCATTAATCACTGCACTGGTTAAGAGGTGGCGGCCCGAGACTCATACATTTCATTTTAGAGTTGAAGAGGCGACCATGATATTACAAGATGTCGCATTTTTGGGGCCTACCAATTGATGGTGGGGCCGTTATAAGTTCAAATACTTCAACTGGAATGTCATATTGGACTACACGTTGTCAGGTGCTACTCGAATGGGATCCTAATGAAGAAGACTTAAAAGGGTCAATATTTTCACTTTTAGCATTAGGTAAACATCTAAGCATGCACCCTGTTACAGAAAACACCCCACAACAACATGTTGTGCAATATGCACATGGATGTGCCTTGATTTTGTTAGGATACATAATGTACTCAGATACTTCTGGGAATATGGGTCATTATTATATTTGAATCAGCTAGAAGATATTGATGAATGTTGTAAATTAAGTTGGGGTTCAGCAGTACTAGGTTGTTTGTACTATCAGTGGTGCAATGCAGCACATAGAGGTCGTACGTAAATTGGCAGGCCAATGCAACTATTGCAGGTAAATTTGTCTCTTTATTTCATAATCTCAATATGTTATATCAAAAATGAGAAACATCTCTTTTTTTTTTCCATAATAGATATGAGCTTGGTCGAGAATTACTTTTCTCACGTCACAAATATTGGGAGGTAGAAGCCTTAATACAGCGGCAATTGTTGGTGTGGATGGAGTTTTTCCTATTGCACCATATGGTGCTGAGTGGTTACAATACCACAACTTTACAAATAGTTTGACAAACAATCTAAGGACTATACAGGAGAGTTTAGATAGACAAACTCTTTAAGACGTATGATAACTGATTATTAAAATTTTGTTATCTTTCTTAAATTTTAATTAACTTATTATTTATGCAGTCTAATCGGCAACCTTATGACCCACACCCAATTGTTGTGAGCACAATATGTGGATGTTAAAATGTCCTATGATTCATTATTCCATTATTAAGTTATATTACCTAGATCGGGTATTGAGACAGTTTGGTATGAGACAACGAATTCCACATGCGATATGCCGTAGAGGGCATATCACTACAAATTGGGCTGAAACTCATGCTTCATTTGTAAAATGGTGGCTCAACAGAGATGGTCATATTGTTTCAGCTCCTGTTATTGGTTGGAATGAGTCAGACGTCGACCATGGATATATGAGCTGGTATGAAAGGATAACACGACGTCTAATAACTCCAGTGTTAAATATGCATGTGGGGTACCAACCACAAGCAAATGCATCTATAGAAATTTTGGTATGTATCTATATTTTATTATTTATGTTTATATTATGCATTTATTTATCTAATCATATGATGTATATTGTCAATTAACTACTAGAAGGATTATGGAAAAATTTTAATCAACTCATCATTGACGAGCAACCATATCTCAGGGAGCCATTTAGATAATCCGTAGAAGACATATACGTGCAGCTTAGATCTCACTTCCATGATCGTTGACAATCATTCCATCGCCATCAATCACAACATGATCCTGAACCACAACTTACATCGTACAATAGTCCAGAACCATTTGTCTATACTGTATGTGATACGATAGGTCTATTGACATCCGAATTTTCAGGACGTCATGGTATGGACATGCAGACTGACTCCTATGTGCGCCCACAAGAAATTCAACAAAATTTCACCACTCCTAATTGAGATTTTACGACATATGGCCAGTCGTTCACTTTTCTTTTAGAGTCCGGGTAGTATACATCTCCGCCTCCCGTATCATGCACTTATGGAAGTTATCGACCACAGTTCAATTCATTCCCGATTTTATTTCCTCAATCTAGCACCACTTCAAGCATAATGCATGATAATGTGACTTCGAGGACTTCATCATCATCATCATCATCATCAGGTCGTCCAACCTTTAGTTTGAATATTACGACAGATGATAATGAATTAGATGGTGAACCTGATCCACAAGAAGATCAAAGTAGAGACAAAAGAAAAAAAAAACAGGCGTCGTTGTTTTACAGGATCACATTATGATTATTAATTTGTTCTCTCTATAATGAAACAAAATATTTGATTTTAAGTATTTATTATTATTATTATTATTATTATTATTATTATTATTATTATTATTATTATTATTATTATTATTATTACTTTTGCCCGTTTCTACTACTTTTACCTTAATTTTGCCATCTTCGAAAAGTGTACACCACAACCACAAGGGATGCAAGAATGTAGTAGCTGACAATAATCGATGCATTTTGGCAAATTAAAAAAACCTAGTAGTGTCTTAGAAGGTAAGACAAAAAAAACTAAAAAAAATATTGAAGCCCACTCGGCTGGCCGAATGAATTGCCAGACCGAGCGGTCAAATTTCAGAAAGTTTTTCGCACTTGGCCAGCCGATTGAAGTGTCTGACCGAGTAAGGAAAACCTCACATGCCTAAGTAAGACTCATTACTCGGCCGCCCAAGTGGCCTGCCAGACCGAGTGGTGCGACCGAGTGAGGCTCCTGGTTTATTTTTAAACGTTTTTTCTCCCCTTTTTCTCTCATTCCTCATATTCCTAAAACCCTACTCTCTTCAATTTCTCCTCCCTTTTTCATAAAAATCAAAATAGCAAAATCATATAACAAACTTTTTCGTTCAAATCATCCAAAAAATCACATTGAACAACAAATCTTTCCAATTTTTCACAAATGTTGTGAATATTTGAAGGATTGAAGCAAGAACACCAATTTTCAATTTTTCCTCTACTAAGGTATGTTTTGATTTACCGTTTCTCTTATTGATTGAATATGTTGGCGAGAGGCTAATTTGGAGTATTATGGCATGAAGCATTTAATTGAAGTCTTTTATCAAACACTTGGTATGCATCATATAAATTGGGAATGTGGCATGATTTTATCTAGAACAATGATCAAATGTTGTTAATATGCCATGAATTTCAATGTTGAATGATGAAATTACTTGAGAAATGAAATTTGTAGATAAAAGGAAAAAATTAAGAATAAGTGAAATGAGTTGTGGTTTTGAATTTTAGGTTGGATTTGAAATTGTTGTTGCAATGATATTAAAGAATGAAAAATAAATTGAAGAGAAAAGGTATGACTTTTGAACTTGTTGATATGAATACATTACTAACTCCATGGCATCTAGGTACCATTTAAGACAATGTATCCATATCCGTGGGGAACTCGAATCCATACAATGGATATAGTCAATACTGACTTTGAATGGGGTCAATACTCCATCGAAGAACAACAAGAAGAGTACGAGAAAATTCTATCAACCATGCCGAATGCCTAAGGAATATAATTTCAAAATTGGGAGAATGAAAGTGAAACATGGTTTGAAGTCTAAAGGAAAAAAAGACGAGCCACTCATTTTGCTGATGTAGAATGCATAGATGGGCATCTATGAGGACATAAAAAAATTGTGCAAGAATATAGGGTGGACTTAATTCTTTGGCTTGAAAGAGAAGACGTATGAGCAATTGGTCCTGGAATTCTTCTCCACAGTTGATGTAGAATATAATGATACGGCGCTGGTATCCATAACTTTCTATTTGGGAAACGATTATCAATATCTTTCAGCCGAATATATAAATGAGATTTATGGATTTCCGAAGAAGAAATACTCTAATCTACCCGATGCCAAGATCAATTTTCCCGAGTTCAATGCAATAACTTTTTGGAAGGAAATAATAGAGCTTTTCCCAAATAAGCCATCCGTATACAACCCTAGTAGATCAAAAGCATCGAGTATTAGAAGTTCGGTCATTCGATATTTCCAGAGGTTCATTTCCAGTACAATTTTGGCTAAACCTGAGCCTAGGGTGGTCAACTTAGATGAATTATTCATAATATGGTGCTTGATGAAAGGAAAGAAGTTTAATGTAGCACCAATGCTCTTAAGACAATTTGTGCGAACAAAACATCAAGTAGCTAATCATATTGGAGGGTTGATCACTCCAATTGCTCAACACTTCGGGGTGAACTTGGAAGCGTTAGAAGAGACGCCAGGCGAGACCACCCTAAACCTTGAACTGCTTTGCAACATGAAGATGTGTCTGTTACATCCCGGCACTAGAAAGTTGTATTTGATTTTATCAAATAAAAAGAGGTTTACACTGCCCAATTCTCACCTCACAAATGTTGATGAGGGGAAGGTCCCAAATATTCTACTGAATGGCTCGGTCCACATGGAACCCATCGAGCAGAGTGAAACTGTATTGAAGAATGAGGAGGAAAGAAGAAAAAGGAGGAGGAGAAGTAGGGATACCCAAACAGAGCATATAGAGGTTGTAACTGAAGAACAACATGAGGATGAAATGATGGAGGAAGCACAACTGCTGGCATACGCTCAAGGAGGAACAAGAAAAGAGTTTCCCCAATCTGAAGTCAGAAATTCACAGCAACCACACCATCCACCTCAATTTCAAGGGGGGTGGAATGATTGGACAGATTGGAGAAATGCCTTGGATGTGCGTGTCGCCAACCATGAAGAGTATATGCATCGTCAAGCATACAATTCTCAAATTCCACTTGACATGTAAAGGCAACAATATGAGTGGCATGTGTAGCAAGGCCATTTTGAGGAGCGTGAATACACAGCTTATCAACCATTCAACACATCCAACACACCGTACCAACCACCTCAGTGACGCATCTATGAGCACGTCCCTATTCCTTTTTTAGTATCATGTTGATTTATGTGGGATAGAGGATGTGAAAAAAAATTAAATTAGGATAGTGCACGAACTAGGAGTTTGAGATATGGACTACTTGTTAAGAAGCAATTGTTTTGATTTGAAAGAAGTTCATGTTTGTAGAAATATGGATGAATTATTTAAGTTTAGCTGTTTATTGTTGATTTTGAGTAGTATGAAACTTTGTTATGACTATTTTAACCGCGAGTTTTGAGCCTCACTGTGTACTTTAGACAAATCTTTGATATCTAGAACTTGTATCGAATATGTTGGATTGTTGCAAGTGTACAAGACCATTAGAAATGATCATGGGCCATCTTTGCTGATATGTCATTCCAAATTTATCCATCATTTGAAATTTTCCCTTGGAAGCCCCTTTGAGCCTTATAAGCCGTTATTTTTGTTATTTGTTGGAGCTCAATAAATTAAGCAATTCTTCCACTCATTACCTTTTTACCAAAAACTTGGACTACCACACGAGAACAAAAACAAAATTAAAGAAGAAAGAGTTGTTGTGATATAAACAAACTCATGGATCAAATCGGTGAAACAAGAGATGGGACGAAAATGACAGAACGAGCGAAAAACCAAGAAAATGAAGAAAAAGAAACTCCACTCAGCTAGCCGAGTGGAGTTCTGACCGAGTGGACCGGCTGAGTTGAGATATTTAAAGGATTCCAGAAAGTTTGGCTCACTCGGCCGGCCGAGTTAAGTCGCCGATCAAGTGAGTCAACCGAATGAACAGCAGAACTCGGTCAGCCGAGTGATTAATCCGAGTCATAGATATTACTCGGCCAACCGAGTGAGACGTCCGAGTGGCGCCTTTTTCTTTTTTTTTTGGGTTAACAAAATTAAAAAAGAAAAAAAACTATATGTCGCCCATACTATGGGAGACTTTAAAAAAAAAATTAACTCAGTCACCCCTCCATTAAAATTGTGTAATAGGGGCGAGTTTACTTACTTTTTAAAAATTTTAAAAAACGCTATATTTCATTAAATTTATTTGAAAAAAAATTATATTTTGTCGAATTTCCCTAGATTTTTCAGGAATACCCTACTATATAATGAACTTAATTTTTATTATAAATAGTGTATCATTTTGTGTGGTCTACATTGTGCACTCTCACTATTCATGTACTTTTGTTATTTTGCTTTATTGATTTGTAATGTCGACTATTTTCCATTTTGTAAAAGATGTTCATCCAAAGAGAAGGGATTGGACTCTTAGACTTCATCTGATTCGCGCTTATGAAGTACATATCCTAATTTTGGAACAATTGGTGATGATGATTCACATTTACATGGTAGAGCTATATTGGCACCAACTCTTGATGTTGTAGAGTTCATAAATGAGTATATGACTAAAGAGAATGCAGGTGTTGGTAGAACATATTTGAGCTCTGATACTCCTTGCCAATCAGATTCAAATATTGATTTGTTGAATGACCTGCACACTCCAGAATTTCTGAATGCAATTAAATATTCTAGTATACCGAATCATGAGCTTATTTTGAAAATTGGTACACCAGTTATGCTATTGCAAAATTTAGATTATTCTCTTGGTTAATGCAATGGAACTCGGATGGTAATTACCAAACTTGGTGAACATGTTGTTGAAGCAAATATTATTTCAGAAAGTAATGCTGGTCAAAAGGCTTTGATTCCTCGGCTTTCTGTTATTCCATCTCATCTTAGGATATCTTTCAAGTTTCAACGAAAACAATTTTCTTTTATTATTTCTTATGTAATGACGATAAACAAGAGTCAACGACAAATTATTAAATCATGTTGGACTATTATTGAAGAAATCTGTCTTCAGTCATGATCAATTATATGTTGTTATTTCCAGAGTTACAAATCGTAAAGGATTGAAAATTTTGATTTTTGATGATGAGGATCTTGATAGGAGAACTACTACAAATGTAGTTTATAAAGAAGTGTTTCAAAATTTGTGAACAATTGTTTTTTAAAGTAACACAGTTTTTTTATTTTACATTTCTCATTTTGTAATATTTTAAATTTATTTCATGTTGATTGCTTTGTTGTTATATATGGTCATATTTTTTTCAATTATAATAATAGTTCTTCATAAGGTTTATTAAATTTTATGTGTATTATATACTAAGCTTCACGAAATATTAAGAAATATAGAAATTTACTTCACTTATATAAATTATTCATAATAAAAATGTTATACTAACTTATATGTTCAGATTATCCAAAATAATATAATATAACAAAATAAACACATAACACTAAACCAAGCAAAATACTAAATATATAAAATATTATACATAATATCTTCCGTGCATTGTATGGGTCATGTACTGGTATATATAAAGAGAAGTATGAGTTAAAATAGTTTTTTTTTTATTTGGATATGATTTTTCTTTTTTTTTTTAACTAAATATAATATCTTTCTAATTATTGAACAATATTTTTATTATTATTCATAATAACTAATTGATCCTTAAATTAAGAAAGTTAATCTCACACTAAGCAAAGGAAATTATTTTTCTTATATTGGAATTTCTGTAACTTGGAAAAATATAGTAGATTTATTACATTTTACCCATTATATAGTTATATGATTTAATTTATGTATAATATTTATATCTCTTATCATAATCATTCTACACATCCAAATTAATGAACATAATTATATATTTTTTTTAAATGTCAATGTTATGCATTTTTAAATTTAATAATATTATACTATAAAATTACATGAAAATAAATCCATATAAAAATTAATATGTCCTGCATCGCACGGAAGAACATACTAGTTACAGAAAAAGAGAAAAGTTCTCCATCTCACAAAATATTTGAGCTGCTTCCAATTCCAAAAAAATGCATGAATTTAGCTATTATTTCTATATTAATTAATGGAGAATTAGTATAGTTTAGAATTAGTAAAAATATTTATATTCTTCTATAATATAAAAGAAGAATCGTGAGAAAATTATCTTCTCATCGCACATCTCATAAATAATTGACACCTATCTTCTATACATTTTCTCTTTTTTTTGTTTCTGTTTTCTATTTGTATTTTTTACTAAAATTAAAAAAATTAAAATATATTTCTTATTTTGAATCCATTTTTACATATGATATATCAAATTATTTTCTTTTTGTGATTTGTAATTTAACATTAATATTGTATATATTGAAATAAATAGTTATATTTAAAATATGAAATATAGTTTCTTATTAATTGAATTATTATTTCTTAAATTTTGATGTATATGATGGATTTGAAGAAATAGTATAGCAATTTTTTAATGGATTTAAGCTAAAAAATATATATTAGTTTTTTTTTTTAAATAAAAATATTATAATTTATATTTATATAATATTATAATTTATTGTTAAGCCTTAGTAGTTTTAAGTAAATTAAAAATATTTTTCAATTTAGGGACAATTCAAAATTTACTTCAAAATATCATACAATTTATTATTTAATAAAATTAACTTAAAGAAATAAATATACAACGTTATATAACAAACAATATTCCAAATTGAATAATATTTATATAATTGATATAATTAATAAGTTACTTAAATTTTTGTAATAATAATAAATGTGAGTTTATTATAAATTCTTAATACAAGAAAATATATTATATGAGTGCATTGCACTCACGGACATATAGTTTTAGAAATTATGTTGAAACGCAAATTACTTTCTCATCTAACATATAAATGTGACATTTGATAAAATGTCTTTTGAAAACATTAAAAGAAAATAGTCAATCATTATTTATGTGCAGTGATTATTAATGTATTTAAGAATATGTATAATTGGAAAATTGAAGTTTTTTTAAATATTTGGAAGATTTGTTATCACATTAATATTCTTAAATAAATATATGGTTAAATAAATTTAAAAAATAAAAGATAGATTATGTAGCGCCCCGTGCTCGAAAAAAACCAATATTCGGGTTGCAACTTTGTGACTTAGACAATACTCAGCCAAAAATCATTTAATAAAGCACATTTAAAAGTTAACTTAAAGGAAAGACGAATTTTAAAACTTTTAAAAAGAATTTGTGCGATACCAAAAGGTTTCAAAGTAAATTTTGGTTTTAAAAACTAAAGTTTAAGCAAAATATCACATTTTAAAAAGGAAGTTGCACAATATGACGCTCTTTAAAAGACTCGACTCGTATTCACCTACAATTTCTGAGTCAGACGACCACTATATAATATAATACGGCCCAAAAAGAACTTAGTACAAAACGTAGCATCCAAAACGCCAACATTTTTAACTTAAAGAGACTAAAAGTTCATAAGTCTACTTAAGAATTACAAAACGATAAAACACCGGAATAGAGACCTGCCAGCAGCTACTCATCTCCGTCAGCCGTCAGACCTGAAATTTTAAAATAGCATCATGAGACAACTTCCGGAGGAGTAGTCGAGTGGGATAACTAATAAACACATTGTACTAATTAAACTACTTAACAAGTCGAAGTTATTCACCCATCTAGACCTGTACGTACTAGTATGGTGTTAGCTATGAGCTTGTATTCTCACTAGCAGACGCAGTGGACCTGTATTCCCACTTGCGTCGTGGTGAGCTTGTATTCCCACTCGCGTTGCTATGGGCCTGTATTCCCACTCGCAGAGTCTGTGGTAGGCCTGTATTCCCACTACCTAGCCCAATGGCCAAATGAAACATCACAAAACGTCAACCAAATGAATTTCGGGATAGTTATTTTGTCAATATAATAACTTAAGAATTTTGGTTTTTGTTTAACATTAATTTTTTTTTGTATTGACAATTTTGAACATAAAGTTCTTTTATGTTACAAATTGAGCCTGAATAACCTAATAAAACTAAAATTGCTCATGTGGACAATAACCAGGTATTCCCTATTACCACATATCCTTGCTCGGACATGTAATCATCCCACATGACAATAAAATTTGAAAAATATAAAAACAATATATATATATAATAAATTTGAAAATTTATTTATTTAAGTTTATAATTTCATAAATTTTGATAATTATTTAAAATCCAAAAAAACAAATAAATTCCATAATTATTTACTGAATTTGAAAAAAATAAAGAAAATTATCGAATCACCAAGATAGTTAAAAATGTAAACATTAAAAATAATAACATTAAATTGTTTTTATATATCTAAATATAACAGAAAATCTTTATAAAAAAAATATCTGGCATATCAAAAGAAAATCTGTAAATTATTTATGATTTTTGAATATTAAAGAAATCTTTAAAAAATATTGTAAAATTTTTAATAATAAAAATAAATTATGTAAATTTGATTAAAACATTAAAGAAAATCTTAACAGAATTAATTTAAATATCATTAAAAAATAAAAAGAAATACGAAAATTAAGAAATAATAAAAATATTTTAAAAATCTGGATATTAAATGTAAAATACGTAAATAATTTTTACAAATAAGAATGTTAAAGAAAATCTAAAATAAGAAGGTTATTTTCAAAATCTGAATAATAAAGAAATCACATTTTTAATAACATTCTTTAAATTTTAGAATTTATTATTTTTATTTCAGATTTAATTTTCTTTAATATTCATATTTTAAAAAGACATATTTATTTTAAGATTTTCTTCAATATTCATTCATACTTTTAATATCTTAACACAATTTAGTTTTAATATTCCGTTTTAAAAAATAATATAGATTTTATTTTTAACATTAAATTTTTAAAATACTTTTACTGAATTTTTTCTATACATAAAGAATTTTTCAAACTTGTAACAATTTTTTCAAATAATTTTGTTCTTATGTGATATTGAAAGAGCATGCAGAAATAACATATTAACAATGGATGTCCACTAGTTCACATTAGCAATTTTTGCACAAAAAAAACCTAAAAATAGGTCACCACATACAATTTTTAGCATAATATTGAATTCAAGCAAAAATCATCCTTAATTAAAAATATTAGAGAAATTACTAACCTAAATTGCTTGCCAAAAAAAGTCAAATCCTAAGGTACATTTGTTTTAAACTTAATAAGATTCTGAATGTCAAAATATACATGTGTTTTGAGTTGAAAGTTTTAAAATTTAAAATTCAATATTCATTTTTACCTACTATATTCATCAACACAATACAAATATTACAATAAATCATCTTTTTAGTACAATCCAACTTCATACAATCTCAAAACATATTTATTACTATTTTCAACTCCATTTCAGAATCCTAAAATTTTGAGGTCAGAATTTCTATAACCCACTTAAATGTAAACCAAATACACCCCGACTTACTAGGTAACATTTGTATCCCATAAATTTCCTAATAGCTCTGCTAGGTACTGATTTTTATCATCCGTATATTGATTCAGGCAAACCAAAAAATACATTAAATCTTGGAAGGACAGGTAAATTTAACTTAAACGTATAAATTGCGAACAAACTATCCAGACACAGAGTACACCTCATGTATTACAAGTAGCAAACGTTATGAAGTTATATAAATTCTGTTGGAAGCATATAAAAGACAATGTGTAAAGGAAGACCCCCAAAGGAGGCAGTAAATAAAACAAGAAATAACACTCAAATAAATCCAGAAAAATTGTTCCACTTCAACATTGGAGGAGCTAAAACCTAAGGCGAAGCAAAACTAATAATTGATGTAATAGTCCTCGAAATCTCAAAACAAAAAAGACAAACCAACAACCAAGATTTACTTCTTCTTGCCACCCTTGGCTGCGTCTCCGGCCTTTGTCTGCCAAATATAGCAAAGGCATAATTAGTGCATGCAAATTGAGCTTATCAAATTATGCCTTTATTTCAAAAGTACGAACAGTTTTAAAAAATAGTAAATTTCCGATTGTATAATAAAAATAGAAATTTTCGACAGAAATAACAAAAATTATACCTTCTTGACACCACGGATTTTCTTTGCTCTGTTCTTTCTTTCCTTCATTTGCTTCCTTGATTTCTCAACCTTGGTATCAAGACCATTCTGTATAGAAAATTAAAGCATTTCAAAACTTATGCCGAACCATGGAAATAAACTCAAAATATAACATTACACCATCAAAGCACATTGATTTTAGAGCATGACTCACAGAATTATTCAGCATAATATTCAATGTAAATGAAAAAACTACAGCTTAGAGCCAATAAATGGGAACATCAAATTAAAAGTCCACAGGACAAACAAATTGATCGTGTAGTCCTGCTTAAGTTGCACACAAACTGAACATCTTATGAATACTTTGGCAACTAATAGAAAGTCCTAAACGAAAAACCAAATGAAAACAAAACAATTGATAAGCCTGCCAATTCATAAGTCAGATCACTGCCAATTCAAATGAGTTTAGATAAGATAAATTGAACTTACCCTGATAAGCCTGTATTTAGGCTCGAATTTTTTTGCATTCTCAACAGAGTCATATATTAAGCCAAACCCAGTAGATTTGCCTCCACCAAAGTGGGTCCTGAACTTGAATACAAAGATGGCATTTGGATCCTTAACTTCGTACATTCTTGCCAACTTCTCCTTCAACTCAGCCTTCAAAAATAGTAAATATACAGTTAAATAAACTGTAAAACATTTTAAAGCATCTTTATGATCCATAATTTCTCCTCAAGGACAATTCAGCTGAAGAGAAAACCAAGGAATTTGCCCTACACATTTTCTATTCAGGTTTTCTGCACATAGAAGCAAAGATAAAGTCGATAATGCAAAATACATTCTACGTCCAACATTAGGCTACAAATATATACTTGGGTCAACTAGGTTACAGAATTATTAACAATATTACAAATAAAGACACATTACCGCTACAACATAAAAGAGTATAGAACAGACCTTAGAAACATTCGGCCTTCCAGGATGCAACACATCGATGACCTAAGGAACAGAAAAGCAAAAGCATAACGAAGTATGAAATTGAAATCTCTGACAAAATCAAAGAAACATAAAAATAAAAAAATAAAAAATAAAAACAAAAAAACAAAAAAAAACAGAGAAACTAAAATACATACAAATTGTTTCCTGGAGAGCAGACGATTTGTCATAAACTTCCTTGTTCGGATAGTCACTGCCTTGTCCGCCATTTTCCTGTGAAGAGGAAGAATTATCAACCTGATTTTAATTGAAATCAATTTCAATCGGAATCAGGAATGGTCGTAATACATAAGGCTAATGCAGCGCGAGAGAGAGAAACAGAGAGAGTAATTACTGTGTGGTTTAAGTAAATCCCCCCGCCGCCGCGTGCCGCTGCTCTCCACAAGCTCAGGTGTCCCCTTCAGCTCTACGAGGCGTTCGTGCTTTGAAAGAGGTGAGAAACTTGACCCCTAGGGTTTTGTAGAGAAAACAATTCTCGTGGGCTTTATTGGGCCAAACTCTGTGGGTCTTCAAACAATTTTAAAAATCATATGCTTTGAAAATGGGCCTATATTATTTCCTAATCAGCCCATAGTGCACATAAATGTTTTTATTTATTTTCTAGTTTGGTGTATTAAATGAATTTTGAATGACTTAAACTGCTTAAATCTTATGATACATGCACATTAGACCTACTTCAAGAATTAGGAAAGTGATCATGACTGGATTGATACAAAATTTTGAATTCTTTAGTAATGTATTGCCTTCCAGAATAAATTTCGGGATAGTTATTTTGTCAATATAACTAGTATTTCACCCGTGCGATGCACGACTTGTGAATATAATCTTTAAATTATTAAGAAAAAATATAAACTATAATAAAATAATAAATAAATATATCCCATATTAGAGAAATGTACATTATATCATTGATATTAAATAAAATCAACAATAAAACATACAAACAATTTAAAATTTTAATAATAGCAAACAATAATAATTCCAAAAACTTACATTACAAATTTTGGAAAACTGCTTTATACACAACATTTCTAGTTGAAGTATTCTTCTCATTATCTTCAATCCGCTACGATTTGTTACTCTTGAAACTGCGACATACAATTGTCCATGGCTAAAAACTGGTTTTTTCAACAAAAGATCAACATGTGAAAGTGACTGTCTCTGACTCTTATTTATTGTCATGGCATATGAGACAATAAGAGGAAATTGTCTTCTTTGAAATTTAAACGGCAACCTTGGATTAGATGGTGTTAAAGACATTCGTGGGATTAACACTTTGTGTCCTTCATTAGCTCCATTTAGAATCTTCGCCTCCAAAACGTGATTTCCAAGTTTTGTAATAACCATCCGAGTACCATTACATAAACCAACTGTATGATCAATGTTGCGCAGTAGCATCACAGGAGTACCAACTTTCCGTTGTAATTCATGATTTGGAACACCTGAACGTCTAATGCTATTCAAACATTTAGTTGTATGGAGATCAACCAATATCAATATATAAATCAGACTTGCAAGTACTATCTGAACTCAAATAGATTTTTGCATCCCCTGAATTCAATGAATTCATGTATTCATTTACAGCATCAACAACATCAAGAGTGGGTGTTAGTATGGCCCGATTTTTAAGGAAGGTTGGTTCCTGAACAAAACTCGGCATTGATGCATAAGTACTCTGTACAATAGTGGCAATTGGATTCGAAGAACATGGCAGCAAAATATCATCAGGAATTTCTACATCTGAGTAACCATCATGATGAACTCCCACCGTTCCATCCCCAATCCTTGCAATCCAATCAGAGAAATCTTTCAACTGTATCATTTCAGAGTCAGAAGTCGTTGGATTCTGAAGCCTCATATTTTTAGTTAATCTCAAAACCTTATACTGTTGCCAAAGGGTAGATGAGTTAATGGTTGCATGTACAATGTCCTGACGTGTACCTTTTTGTATGACGAGCAAAATCTGTCGGAAATCTCCACTACCGTTTTACCACCGAATGGTTTAAACTTATTACTTGGATTGGATAATTGCATGATATCTTTTAAAGTGTTATCTATAGCTTCAAAACAATGTCTATGAATCATCTGAGCTTCATCCCATATTATGAGCTTCGCCCTCACCAAAAGCTCTGCTAATTTGCTTCCCTGAGTTACAGAACATGTACTATTCTCAATTGGGTTTAGTGGTATGGAAATCTTGAGTGGGCCGTTCTTCCACCGAGCAAGAGAAGTGATGCAATGCCACTTGAAGTCACGTTCAAAACAATATATCCTTTAGATCTAAGAGCTGCAGACAAACTCTTCCAGACATAAGTTTTACCAGTGCCACCGTAACCATAAACAAAATAAACACCACCCTTGCCTAAGTTAACTGCATTCATAACAGTATTATATACATTTTTTTGTTCATCTGTCAAACTTGCTATCAACATGGAGTGTTCGTCAGCCAAAGCAGAACGGTTGTACCGTAGCTCATCATTGACTAATTTATTCTCGACACTCGATAAATTACTCATATCTGGATAAGGGCATTCATCAAATTATCTCAAACTCGTACCAATTACTCGCATTATTTTTTCCATTTCTACCAAAGTAAGATTCTTTATCTCAACATCAGTCATATTCAATTCTGAGAATTAAAAAAAAAAAAAAACAAACAAACAAACATAAGTCAAACATTTTACTTTAAATTTACACATAAATTATTTCACAATAGAAATAAAGAACCGGGTATAAATATAATGTAGTGTACCTTGATGATTAAGAATGCGACGCTGCTTGTATAGTACGTCGTCTGATAAATATGTCCAATATTTTTCCCAAACATCTTCTGCTTTGTTAAATTATTAGACGAAACCAAAGTTGCAAACAAATATCTCAACAAATAGACTGATGACCATTCATTGGCTTCAACTATACCATCAATGTATTCCTTGTCATCGTCCACTAAGCCATGGCCATAACACGCTTCTCGAAAAGTTGTATATGTCACATTTCCTATTTTTCTCAAATCTTCAAAACATGTAGGACCTCTGAGAATATTAAGCAGACATCTTAAATAATACATTTCACCACTTCCAGGTGGCACAAAAAAATCCGACCTAATGAGAATCCCCGTTTTATTTTTGTCCATATCTCTTGTCTTTTTTCCAAACAATTTTTTGTGGAAATTCTGCATAAGTAAGCTGACTTGCCTCTTCATATAACTTATTCGCCTCAAACCAGGCCAGAAACATGCTTTGATTAATAGTTGGACGGTCCATGACAATATCTATAGGATCTGCATCCGAAAAAATAATTGATTGTTGATCCGGTAGATGGAAACTCAAACGTTCAACGGATGGATTTTTAAATTGAATTTCAAATCCAAGGATCCTCCACATAGCCTCGCATGGAGACACATATCTGCAATCATAGTACATGCTAACCTCATCACATTTTCTGCTCCTTCCCTATCACCGCCGCTTTTATAGAAAGAAGCTGTAATGCGATCATATCCTTTGTTCACATATTTGAATAAATACTTGATCGATCGAGATTGGTTACATCATTCAACATTCAAATGTGCTCCATACATAAGTAATAAATAGCAGTTGTGAGGGACAACATATCTATTGTCAAGCTCCACTCCACCCTTCACTACAGTGCGACCATTATCCCTGCGACAATAAACTGGGTAACCATCTTGATCAACAATTGTATTATCAACATACATTTTTGAAAAATATTTTGTACATCCATCAGACGACATGCATGGAGATTTTGGTCTTGCAGCACCGCATGGACCATGAATCATGAAGTCACGAACAACGTTGTAGTAATCAGGATCTTTGTCTCTATCAGGAATCTCAGTTGAGATGATCCTATCAATGTCAGTGGGTGTAGGATACTTATCATGTTGATCCATAAATAATAAAATGTGCGCATGCGGTAGACCCCGTTTCTGAAATTCAATTGTGTGTATCACTGAAAATTTAAATTATATAAGTGAGAAATAAATAATAGTTATAATTTGTTACTCACAAAAAATTTGGAAAATAAACACGATTGACTAAATAAATTATATAATAGTTAAAATTAAACAACGTACGGGAACGAACTGCACCAAATATTTTGTTTTGTCGTAAATCCTTTATAAGACCATCCAACTTCATTTTGAAAACACGACACACCACATCTGGACGATCTTCAGCCTTCAGACATAATTTTTCCAAAAAACGGGTTATTTTAGGCCACTTTAGATTACACGTGAATGTTAAAAATAGATCGGGATAGCCAGCCCATCGGCATATTGCCATCGCATCTTGATAATTTTGAATCATATATCGGGCTCCACCAGTAAAAGAAGATGGCAATATAATCCTCCTTCCCAAGGTACAGGGATCAGCCTCGCCACGGAGCAATGCTTCAGATAGCCCTTTATACATTTCACAGCACAACTGCTTTTGGTGTGTTTGGATGTAACCAACCTACTTGATTCCACCATGGTGTATGCATCTACCACAAATTGTTGTGTTAATCTTTTGGCACAAAGAATAGATGGTGATGGATGTTCTCTGTCATGAAATCTATAAGAAAACCATTCTTTCATACTAACTTTCTTTCTGCCTCCACCATTAGTATTTGTAAACTCGGAGAAAAGTATGTTCTCTCTATAACCGTCTTCACCATAAGGAAATAATAAAGGGTATTATAGCGCAAGGTACGCAGCATTCAATTCATTAATCCATTTTAGCTGACCGGATTTTGTTTTAACAATTATATCTCTATCCCCCAATGACTCATCAAAATCTCCTACTAAAAGAGCAGCAACTTCAAATGCCGAAGGCAAATTATACCTCCTAGCATCTCCTCCCCTCCTACCAATCAATCTCAACACAATATTTGAAGTAGCTAAAACGCACATGTTATCTCTCGCCATTCGAAAAGATTTTACCAATACATTATGTTCATCAAGTATTTATTTCAAACCAGAAACAATTTATGCGTTTCATTATTCCTGCACATACAAAATAGTTTTGTTTATAATAAATAATAAAATTTAGAAATCTTGTAAATATAATACAGTGTGCCAAAATAAAATATTTATATAATCATTAAAACTAACATACCTAACACAATGGATTCGATTATTGATTTCATTTTCAGTGTCGTATATATAGAGTTGAGCGAACTTTGGTGTAGAACCTTCAGCAGGCAACAAACTACCCATCAAATGATAATTATGTTCGTGCAATTTGAAGATAGGTGGAGCATTGCCTTGATTAGGTGAATGATCAATTTCCCACCCATTGAGGTAAACTTGAACATGTTATTATATGATCTAATATTATCCAAAAAAATGTTTGCTTCTGTCACTATTTCCATGGAAAAGATTGACCAATATATCCGGTGGTTCCTTTATCAATGGTAGTTCGACCTTTCCTTGACTACAACATAATGAGTACCTCGGTTGACTTGCCTTAAAATAAGATCGCAATCTTTCTTCGTACCAGAAGTACACACCACAATATTGACACTTATATATTGGATCACCATAATCACCAAATTCTGAAATATTGAACGAATGTTAGTTTTATTCTATTTTTAAAATTATGAGATTCTATTTATTAAGAATTAAGAATAATGCTTAAGTACCCGTGGATCTAATGTTTTCTTCATTATCCGTAGAGCCATTCACTGTAAACATGAACATATATTTAATATGTATGTCTACATCAACAGGAATTTGAACGAAACAATATAAAGTTATGTAGAAAACCCTTTCATACCCTCATTATTAACAGTAATTAGTGGAAGTTGAAGAAGATCGGGTAGTTGTGTTGTTAGAGGAAATATTGAGGACGTGGGATTGTCGTACAATTCAACTTGATCGGTTAAGTTAATAATCGTACAATCATTTGTACCATCAATTGGAGATGATGTAGTACTCTAATGCATTGCTCTGTTTAAACTTGATACATTCCTCTGGACCCCCGTGTTGTTTGAACAGACTTTATAAATGAAATTTGTTAATAAATTCAACCTACAAATAATTTAGATAATTTGAAAGTGGATTTTATTAATAATATTTTACCATTTCTAAGTTGACCTGTACGGGAAGATGACAGTGAGAATGCATTGGGCGAAGTAGTTTCAATTGCACCAGTTCCACAAATACTTGAGCCTGAAGAAGGATTTTATGTTTTTAAATCTAAATAAGATAAGCATAATATTTGAATAAAATTCAATATAGCCAAAAAAAGTAAATATAATAATATTTATATATAACCAGAAGAAATAAAATTTTAAATGAAAAATTATAAGATAAACACTATAATAATGCGGAACAAAATTTCAATAATATAATAAAATAAATTTTGAAATTAAAATTGAATTAATATATTATTATATGGGGCTCAAATTAATTGTACTGATGTATAATTATCATAAATAGAGTAATAATTTATATTGTTTTAAAACAATACAATAATAAAATTTTAAATATAGTAATATATTATTTTAATATGAAAATGTAATAATTTCCTTCATTTGGCACTATGTCTTTATAAAAAGAAGTATATCAGTAAAAACCCCCAAAAAACAAAAAACATACCAATAAATTATATTATCTAAAAAAAATATTAGAGTAAAACCGTGTAGATAAACGAAACTATTTTTTAGATTGAAATATTATATAAATACAAAAAATTGTAATTTATTAACTTATTTTATAAATTATAAGAAGAAATACATGACAATCATTTTACTATTAAATTATAGTAAAATGTATTAATATTGCAGTATAAGTACTATAATTAAATTAAATGATTAATTGAAAATAAGTACAACAAATAACATTAATCTAACATTGATCCTTCAACAAACTATAAAACAACATTTTCATTAAAATACAAATAGACAAATATACATATTATTCTAACATAATATATATTAAAGTCTTTACCATTTCTAATATCATTTAAAGGGTTAATGGAATATGTAAACGTGAGCTTTAATGTAATTTAATTTCTATCAAATTACATATCAAATTACATACTTTATGAGGTTTGAAAATAATTCTGTACATGAAACAGTAAATTAGAAATAATATAAATTGAATTAAAATAAGGATTGATCAAATTTGCAAAATCCATTAAATAAATTCTTTTTTCTATAAAGATTTTAATATTAAGTATTATACTGTTTTGAGAGAACTTATTATGATAAGTGAGAGACAATTTTTTATAATTTATGCAAACCTTAATTATTAGATTCTAAATATTTTTTTAATAAAAAACTAATATTTATAACTGATTTGAATATAGTAATAATGTTTCTTACTGTTGATAAAATTAATTTTAAGGTTTAAAATTACACATAATATACATAAAAATTCTTTAATATTACATAAATAAGTAAAGTAATTAGTACAGATATAAATAAATGTATATAAATAATAAAAACATGTAATCTTACGGTACTATATAAAATTGAATATTTTTAATATGACTATGCAAAATAATGGTACTTTATAATTTCTTTGTATATATTTCAAGGGATTATAATTTTAATAATATAAATTACAAACAAATATAAGATTATAAAAATAAATTATAAAAAAAACGTATAAAATTTGATTAATATAATAACATTTTTAATAAGGAATAAAATAAATTACTTTATTATTTAAAAATATAAGAAATAGATAAGTTGTATGAGTAGGCCCATTTATTAAAACGGATTCAGCTGAGCTTCTCAATGTTAATATATACATGGGCCATTATTAGTTTGCAGGAAAACAATTATTGGGCCATTACATGACTCGGCCCACAAAAAATGAGCTGAATTCGGCCCACAATAATTGAGCTGCTTAAAAAAACAAAAAAAAAAACTTAAACAAAAGAAAAAAAAAGGAGCTGCGTCGGCCGACTCAGTCCTCAAACCCTAAACTCTAACCTAGGATTTCTTCCTCCGAATGAACGTCTGGCCGCGCAGACTTTTCACCAATGCTTTTCTTTCTTGTTCGGAAGAAAAGAACGGGGATTCTATTATTTCTTCCATCAATCGATTGCTCTATGAATCGGGTAAAGAAACAAAACAAAGCTAAGTAATCTATCCTTTGTTTCCCCGTTCAATTTATGTAATCTGCTTTCCTCATTGATTTTAATCTTTTTTATCTGTTCTTTTCAGAATCGAAGAACGAATTCGTAAAGATCTTACCCGTTCCTCTTTTTTGATTTAGAAAGAAGAATCGTTCGTCGATTTACAAAGTATTCGTCGATTCCTTCGGTATTTGTATGGGTTTCTGATATACCTACACTTGAAAAAGCTAAGTGTTGTATTTCCGTAAATCTTTGAATATTTATTTCATTGATGACTGGTTTCGTATTGTATGATGTTGAGGGTTCGAGGTTGATATAGGGTTAATGTTTATTTCGTAGATTTCTTGCTACGCGAACAGAAATAGATGAAAATTTCTTTCATCTAACATTTTCTTCAAATGCACAAAAATATGTTTAAGGTAGAATTCGTCTATTAATTGCTATGAATACTCTTTTTGTAGAATGAGCGGTCTTTTGGAATTGATAAGATTTAGTTCAATAGTTGGAGAATTTGGGAAATTTGGAGGTTGAATTTTTGTGTTTCTGATTTTCTTGCAATTTTAATTAAAATTATTTTTGTAAAACCTTACAAACTACTGAATTATGTAAGGTATCTATCAATATAGAAATTTAGATTTCAAGTGAACGTAATTTTTTATAATTCATATGGATTATTCTTTTGTTAATTATAGTTTTTTTAGTACTTATTGGGAAGTTGAAATTGTTAACAGATTGCTAATAGCTTACTGTTTTTGATACAGAATTTATGTTAACATCAAACATGACAATACCTGAAGTAAAAGGGATGACACTTTTCAAAATTTGGGAAATTTTGAGGCTGAATTTGTGTGTTTTTGATGATGTTCCAATTTTAATTATTTTTTATATATATAAAACCTTAGAAACTACTGATTTATGTAATGTATCTATCAATATAGAAATTTATATTTCAAGTGAACGTAATTTTAGATAATTTTCATGGATTATTGTTTTGTTAAATACAATTTTTTGAGTACTTATTTGGAAGGTGAAATTGTTAACAACTTGCTAATAGCTTACTGTTTTTTATACAAAATTTATGTAAACATCTGACATGGTAGTACCTGAAGTATTGAAAGGGATGACAGTTTTCGAAACATGCTACAGTTATATTGAGGTAAATTATGTCTTTTCGATAAATATAGTCTTCTTGATTCACCTATTTGTAAATGTATGAAATATACTAACTGTTTATTTTCCATAAATAAGATTTAAAATAAAATAGTAATGGACAAAAAACATAAATGCAATAACTGATATGACTGTGTAGATATATTCCTACTTTGAATTTGGTCTAGTGTTACGTTTTTTTTTTGTACAAAACTTGATGATGATGAAAGTGATAACAGAGTTTGAAAAACTAACATGCTCAGCCTAAAATTTGACATTTCAATCTTTTATAAATTTCAGAAATTGCAAGACTTTTATTTTTGTGATATATATATATCGCTAAAACTGTAGTATATGTTATTTGTTTATCATTATAATAACTTAAACAAAGACACTAACCTTCATGACTTTCTAAATATGTTCTTCTTTTCTTGTTTATAACTGTGGAACAGGTAATCTTTCTCATCACTGTAAACACACCTTCTTAAATGTAATTGGGAGTGAAGCTAAGCACAAAATTTTACAATCGGTCTAATTTTCTTTCATTACTACGTATGCCTTCTTATAGTGTGAGAAAATTTTAGAACATTAATTTAATAATAGATATTTTCCATTTCAGAGAAGTAATAATTATTGTTTTTTTTTAATTCTAAACACGGTTCAATGTAATTGGTTCTGAAAGATTTCTGCTCCTGACATGCTCCTAAGTTGTACATAATATCTTATTGTTTATTTAGAGTTGTAGATGGTCAACCAAATACATATAGGAAAGCAGTCATAAGTCTAGAATACTAATTGAGTACATGAATGTAATAATAAGAGTCTTTCTGGAAAACAAAACAACAATTAAATTAACTTGTGGTGTGCAAAAAAAGTATTCTGACATTGTCAGAGATTTGGGATATTAAGTTACACTTCAGAAGAAATATTGTAGGTCAAAAGAAGTCCATATAAGTAATCATTAAGAGATTGACCTCTATCACATCATTGTTATGTTTAAATTAATATAACAACAAAAAACTTCTTTTCAATTGAAGAAATTTCATTTTGTTTCAGAATGGTCCGGTACTGAAGCAGATTTCCATTACAATAACTCAACGGAGAGCGAACATGAAGCCTGCAACAGTTAAGTGTTATTAACAACATTACTTATGCATGTAATAAGTAAATTCACCAATTCACGATATGTTGGACATTGAGTATTACGGCTTTATGATTCATACATTATCGTAATTGTACTTAAATTGAACAGATAAATTATGTTAGACTTAATTGGTATATTTTATATGAATGGGAGAGTTGTAATATTAGATATTGGATACTGTTTCTTTGTTTAATTGTTACAGTGACTATATTAGTTATGCATGTAATAACCAAAGACACAAAGTTACGTGATGTTATTCATAGATTATTAATCCTTTACCAAAGTCCACCATAGCTAAGTGCCACCCTCTATAAAGTATTTTCAGTAATCTATATTTATCTAAAAAAATTGATTTTGTTGGGGTTTATACTTAATTCAAAGAGTTATTTTAGATTTCTAATATTTGGCTATTAAATATTGTTTCTTCCATAAATATATATATATATATATATATATATATTTCTGTCTTTATATAGAAGGAAGATTTAGAACATATTATTTTTTGTCTGTTACATTATTTATATATGTAAATATAATGCTAATTTGTTAATAAAATTGAAGTTGTACAATCTACTTAGTCCTTTTTGATACACTATAAAACGCTTTTTTGTAATGTTACTTTCTATTTTCCAAGTTAATAAAAATGCATAAAGAGTTTAGGATTTTCTTATAGAAAAACAATCATCAGTGTACAAATTTGACAACTATTTTATTCTTAAGTTAGTTGTAATCAAAGTGTAACTGTTTTATTAACACACGTCAATTTCTTACAGATTTATCTACTAAAAAACAGAGATTGGAAATAGTGATTACTGAAGTTCGATCTTCGAAGGAGACTGCAAAAGATAAGTGGATTGCTTCATTTACTGCTGTATACACTATGCATCTATCTGTATATTCGAATTGGTTGTATAGTTAATTCATATATTTTATATAAGTGGACAAAATTGGTATATTGGATATTGGATAGTGTTTATTTCTGTAAATGTTAGATTCACTACATAACTTATGCATGTAATAAGTAAAGTGACTCAGTTAGGTAATTTTATTCATATATTATGAAACCTATTCTTTTCTATCTCTTAATTTTTTTATACCTGCAAAGTATGATGCAACATTTATAAAAAAATGAAGTTGTACATTGTACAATACTTTTTGCGGTAAATTGGAAAACAAAATTATTATCTTACTTTTTTTTTTCCTACATACTAAAAATTCATAAGAAGTTTATGATTTTCTTATAGAAAAAAGAACAGGACACTACGAACTCTGACTACTGTTTACTTCTTAAGTTTATTGTGCTTCCAGTGTAACTGTTTTATTAACACACCTCATTTTCTTACAGATTTATCTACTACAAAAGAGATTGGATTCAGAGATTACTGAAGTCAAATATTTGAAGGACCCTGGAAAAGATAAGTGGATTGCATTCTATACTGTACTATAAATTATGCATTTATTGGTGGATTGGGAATAGATTTTGACTTGTTTCATAGATTTCATATAAGTGGAAGAAATTGGTATATTGGATATTAGATTGTGTTTATTTGTGTAATTGTTAGATTAAGTCCATTAGTTATGGATGAACTAAGTAAAGTGATCAAATGATGGAATTGTATTCATAGATTATTAATCATTTCATAAATTTCCTAATCTAACTATACTTATTATTAACAAATACACTGAAATTAAAAGATTAATTTAAGCTAATAACTAGCTAAATTCGAAACTTTTTTTTACGGCAGATATAACAATAAAAAATTATGTTAGAATATAAATAGAGCTTAATTTTCTATATCATACATATAATGTAATTGACAATATAGAATAAGAATAAAACATGCAATTTATTAAAATAAAAAAATAATAGATTGAGAAATCATGAACAAATTAGTACTGTCATTACATCCTAAGTAGAACATCTTTCAAAATATCAATAAGATTCCAAAATCAGAATACGTAGGTAATTATATGTCCAGAGTGAACATAAACCTACTTAAGCTTCAGAATCTAAAAGACATTCTACCGGCCCAAAAAGACAATTGATTAAATCTTACAATCCATGGAAACAAAATATATTAAATTCAGACTTAGATTTCCTTCACTTCTCTTGCTTAATGAAAACATTATTTTTGTGACCTGCATTTGTGGAGAACTCGTCAAACAGCTTTCGCTTCACAGATTTATCTTCAACCTTGTATTTTTCTTTATCCACTTTTGAAATGCCCTTAAATGGTGTGGATACCTCACATTCTGAACCCCCAACCTTGGACAGAAACAAATAACATAATTAGTACAATAATATTAATGAAGAATAAACATCTTATTTAAGTAGAACAGTCTAATTTATATACCTCATAACAGTCCACTACATCTCCTGCACTCTTTACAACTACCTTGGATTCCTATTTGTAATACATGTTGGATTAATAATGGCCTTCATTAAGTTTACTGAATTCGTAAATATATTTACAGTTTATTATGAATTACTGTATTAAAGTTTACAAAATACCTCACTCCCGACGAAAGTAGTACCAGTGTTTGACTTCAAACTATCTTTCTTTCTCAGCTTTTTCAAACTATAAGCTCCATAGAAATTAGATATCTGCTCAGGTGTAACTTGAATCTTGTAATACATCTCCTGCTCTAGGAGATTGTACATGTCCTCGGGATATAAATCACTGTCACCCACCTAAAACAAATGAAATACTTAATTGTTTATATAATACTTAATAATTTGTTAATTTAAGGAAACATACATAATATTAGGATAATGTATTCTAGAGCCTCCAAATTCTGTTCCAGAAAATCCAAAGCAGTCTTCCCAATTAATCCAGTGCAATGCTGATCCCACAGTAACACAGATGCATTATCTGTGTCATCTTGGATTAGAACTTGCATCTTATACCTTTAAAAAAATAGAAACATAAATTACTAAAGATGAACAATTATTTGTAAATGAAAACCCAAGAATAGAGAATTCATGAAATATATAAAAACCTGGGCATCCCATTAGAATCAAACAGGTCACAATTCACACAATAAAACTTGTTTGCAGCTTTACTCATCTTTCGATAGCACTTGGGGCAGGATAGATACCACCATTGTCATGTTGTCTCAATTGTCATTATACGGGCAAATACCCAGAAACTACCAACCTAGTACAAAATGTAAAAATCATACAGCGTAGTTAACATGATACTAAACAGATTATAATTCTTTTACAAATTCAATCTAGTTATTATTACATAATAATATTAATAAACAAAAAATTTAGGATGACCAAGAACCAACACATACCTCTCCTAAAGTTCTGATCTGTTGTATGGTACGCACACACTCTGCTCCATTAAAAGATTCATCAGTTTGTAGAGTCAGCGAAGGAAACGACCTTGTTGTAACTACTGATTCTCCATTACTTTCCACTGTAAATCTACATCATATAAAATAACTATAAGTTTATTTGTTATATAAAGTAAGTATTTAAATATTAAGTAAGAATGAACAATAGTTAACCTCGTCCTAAATTCTGCCATTTCTCCTATGTCACCATCCAGAAACAATTTGCTTGCATAGTAGGTGGTAGAAATAGAGACTCTATCTGTTAGGAAATATACAGAAAAATTATATTCAGTTTAGATTATTATCATGGAAGAATTTTGTCATTAAACATAAATTTAAAATATAATTTAATTATACCTCTATACAGTTTTCCCCGACAAAACTGCAAAATCATAATAGAAGCATCACCACCAACTCTTACACGTTCCATCATCTGCACAACATATTCCCCCCAAAGAGTACAGTACAATCTATTTTCTCTTAACATAAAGAAGTAAATCTCCAGTTGCATATTTCATGAAACCAAAATAAATATTAAGAAAACTGTAAATGATAAAATATTCAATAGTACTATTTCAAAAATATTAACTGCGGATCCTCCAAGACTACTTCCATCCATGTTGTTGTTTCTTGTTCATTGCGCACACGATTCTGACGCGGACCAACACTACAAACTCTGCCAATTACATATGCTCAAATAAAGTTAAATATATTAGAGAAAATTATGTAAGTGAATGCAAAATAATACATATAGAAATTGGTTAATGTGAGAAATATACCAAACATTTCATTTTCCTTCAGTTCATCAACATTGCAAATTTCAAGGAATGGTTTGAAATTAAACAATTGCAGAGGAAATGAGGCATCAAATATTTCACTGATTTTTGTATCATGAATCATTATTAGCATGTATCGGTGGGTGGTAGCCTTGTAACGCATTTTGTTGTTTGTTACAACAAAAAATTTTACAGCATAAACACTTCCTTCTGTCAATGTGGCATTGAATTTATGCATTAGATCAGTTCTAATAGTAGCATGTATTCTTTCACCCTACATTGTAAACAAAAAAAAACAGATTAGTAAATAAGTAATGAATTTAATACAGGGAATGTAAACTCAGGTGGTAAAAATAACAGATTCTATTGATTACCTCATAATCATGAAATATACAATTTGTACTATGAATTTAAGTGGATTTCCATAAACAGAGATTTGGTAGGATCGAATGAGTCGAAGCTTCACTGCCCACTTCGTACTTGAAGGCCCAACATCTTTCAGCAGACTGAACAATGGAGTCATACTAATACAAAATAAGGTGATGAAGAAGGTACAACAATAAAAGGTGAGTTAATGAATCTTAAACTCCATATATATAGACAATAAGTGGAAGTTGAAAAGGCAGTGAGATTTGATCTTCACTTTTTAAAATTACATAAAACAACTAATCACTATTCTGTTTCTCTTGGATAAGCAAATACATATTTTGTCTGATATAGAGTTTTTTCTGATAAATTCAACATGTCTGTAATCTGTTGTTATTCTGGAAGATGCAGGATCTTGGAAAATGTAGTGATTAAGATTTTTTAGCTAGATAAAATCAGTAGTGGCCTTATTACATGAACCAATGAGGATCTGTGATAATACATGATGTGACAAATAAGTGTGCATTTATCTTTTCTATTAATTTGAATTAATAAAATAACAACCACTTAATCTTAGTAACAACCATGACGGATTGTCTCATTTCACACACAAAGGTGTATTCTAGAAAACGTGATCTTCACTGTAATGATTATTATATTTTTGTTTGTTAATGCAAGTGGGAAGATATTGCATATCAACAGTCCTAATTTTATTTAGACATATCTGAAATTCCGAATGTGAAAATTATAAGTTTATTTACATTTTTCTGTGAATTTGAATTAGGAAAATATCAGCCAATTTTTTTTTAAATAATACATTATAAATCACACTACAGGAAAGCTGATTATGTACAGTCAGTCATTCTTATTTCATTTTTTAATTAGTATAAAATTTGAGAGGAAAGTAACAACCAATGACTGATTGTCTAATTGGACACACAAATGTTGTATTCCGAAAACCGTGATATTTACTGTTATGATTATGTTAATTTTGTTTGTTCATGCAAGTGGGAATAATCTGCAACTCAACAGTCATAATTTCATATTTAGTTAATTATATTTTGTTTTGACTGAACAATATCTAAATGAATGATTCTGCATGAAAAAAGAAGACTGAAAGAAAAATCATCTTGCTTAATGTGAAGTGTTTGATTCAAGCTTTCCAGTTCTCTGAGATTGGCCATGTTAGACTGTTGAACTAATCAATATTTTGTTGCCTTTTTTTAACAGGAACAAAGTCGGTGGAATCTGAGAAAATTTTCTTTCTATTTTCTGTTAGGTTGACAATACCAACAGAAAATGTCTACTTGGACTAAAGAAATAAACATTGGATTTTTTCCATTTACATGTTGTTTTATGAAGGAACTACCATTATAATTTAATTGCATGTGAAAATAGGACCTAAGGGTTATATATGTACATTTTATTTATATTACTGAAGTTTTGACAATACAAATGTAAACAACAATGATTTCTTAATGAATTTTACATAAATGTTGAATTTATTTTTTGGGGGATTGCATAGGTCTGTCTATGCCTATGAATAAGGCATTATCATAGCTGTGGCAAGTTTGAAATAATGAACAAATTAACAGGCACAAAAAAACAAACACAAAGAAATAAACAGAAAATACAAATTATAGGTGAAAAAAAAAATTTCTATCTCTTCCTAAATCATTTAATACAACTCTGACACATCAAATTATATCCTCTTCCAAAATAGATTGTAAGAATTATGAAAGAAGACACTATTTTTTTATTTATTAAAATGCAGGTCAGTTTGGCTGGAAAAAGCATTTCAGTAAATATGTCAAACTGTCCTGCTTTAATATAGATATAGATAACTTATGAATTTTGGTTTTTGTTTAACGTTAAATTTTTTTTGTATTGACAATTTTCAACATTTATGTTACAAATTGAGCCTGAATAACCTAATAAAACTAAAATTGCTCATGTGGACAATAACCAGGTATTCCCTATTATCACATATCCTTGCTCGGACATGTAATCATCCCACATGACAATAAAATTTGAAAAATATAAAAACAATATATATATATATATAATAAATTTGAAAATTTATTTATTTAAGTTTATAATTTCATAAATTTTGATAATTATTTAAAATCCAAAAAAACAAATAAATTCCATAATTATTTACTGAATTTGAAAAAAATAAAGAAAATTATCGAATCACCAAGATAGTTAAAAATGTAAACATTAAAAATAATAACATTAAATTGTTTTTATATATCTAAATATAACAGAAAATCTTTATAAAAAAAATATCTGGCATATCAAAAGAAAATCTGTAAATTATTTATGATTTTTGAATATTAAAGAAATCTTTAAAAAATATTGTAAAATTTTTAATAATAAAAATAAATTATGTAAATTTGATTAAAACATTAAAGAAAATCTTAACAGAATTAATTTAAATATCATTAAAAAATAAAAAGAAATACGAAAATTAAGAAATAATAAAAATATTTTAAAAATCTGGATATTAAATGTAAAATACGTAAATAATTTTTACAAATAAGAATGTTAAAGAAAATCTAAAATAAGAAGGTTATTTTCAAAATCTGAATAATAAAGAAATCACATTTTTAATAACATTCTTTAAATTTTAGAATTTATTATTTTTATTTCAGATTTAATTTTCTTTAATATTCATATTTTAAAAAGACATATTTATTTTAAGATTTTCTTCAATATTCATTCATACTTTTAATATCTTAACACAATTTAGTTTTAATATTCCGTTTTAAAAAATAATATAGATTTTATTTTTAACATTAAATTTTTAAAATACTTTTACTGAATTTTTTCTATACATAAAGAATTTTTCAAACTTGTAACAATTTTTTCAAATAATTTTGTTCTTATGTGATATTGAAAGAGCATGCAGAAATAACATATTAACAATGGATGTCCACTAGTTCACATTAGCAATTTTTGCACAAAAAAAACCTAAAAATAGGTCACCACATACAATTTTTAGCATAATATTGAATTCAAGCAAAAATCATCCTTAATTAAAAATATTAGAGAAATTACTAACCTAAATTGCTTGCCAAAAAAAGTCAAATCCTAAGGTACATTTGTTTTAAACTTAATAAGATTCTGAATGTCAAAATATACATGTGTTTTGAGTTGAAAGTTTTAAAATTTAAAATTCAATATTCATTTTTACCTACTATATTCATCAACACAATACAAATATTACAATAAATCATCTTTTTAGTACAATCCAACTTCATACAATCTCAAAACATATTTATTACTATTTTCAACTCCATTTCAGAATCCTAAAATTTTGAGGTCAGAATTTCTATAACCCACTTAAATGTAAACCAAATACACCCCGACTTACTAGGTAACATTTGTATCCCATAAATTTCCTAATAGCTCTGCTAGGTACTGATTTTTATCATCCGTATATTGATTCAGGCAAACCAAAAAATACATTAAATCTTGGAAGGACAGGTAAATTTAACTTAAACGTATAAATTGCGAACAAACTATCCAGACACAGAGTACACCTCATGTATTACAAGTAGCAAACGTTATGAAGTTATATAAATTCTGTTGGAAGCATATAAAAGACAATGTGTAAAGGAAGACCCCCAAAGGAGGCAGTAAATAAAACAAGAAATAACACTCAAATAAATCCAGAAAAATTGTTCCACTTCAACATTGGAGGAGCTAAAACCTAAGGCGAAGCAAAACTAATAATTGATGTAATAGTCCTCGAAATCTCAAAACAAAAAAGACAAACCAACAACCAAGATTTACTTCTTCTTGCCACCCTTGGCTGCGTCTCCGGCCTTTGTCTGCCAAATATAGCAAAGGCATAATTAGTGCATGCAAATTGAGCTTATCAAATTATGCCTTTATTTCAAAAGTACGAACAGTTTTAAAAAATAGTAAATTTCCGATTGTATAATAAAAATAGAAATTTTCGACAGAAATAACAAAAATTATACCTTCTTGACACCACGGATTTTCTTTGCTCTGTTCTTTCTTTCCTTCATTTGCTTCCTTGATTTCTCAACCTTGGTATCAAGACCATTCTGTATAGAAAATTAAAGCATTTCAAAACTTATGCCGAACCATGGAAATAAACTCAAAATATAACATTACACCATCAAAGCACATTGATTTTAGAGCATGACTCACAGAATTATTCAGCATAATATTCAATGTAAATGAAAAAACTACAGCTTAGAGCCAATAAATGGGAACATCAAATTAAAAGTCCACAGGACAAACAAATTGATCGTGTAGTCCTGCTTAAGTTGCACACAAACTGAACATCTTATGAATACTTTGGCAACTAATAGAAAGTCCTAAACGAAAAACCAAATGAAAACAAAACAATTGATAAGCCTGCCAATTCATAAGTCAGATCACTGCCAATTCAAATGAGTTTAGATAAGATAAATTGAACTTACCCTGATAAGCCTGTATTTAGGCTCGAATTTTTTTGCATTCTCAACAGAGTCATATATTAAGCCAAACCCAGTAGATTTGCCTCCACCAAAGTGGGTCCTGAACTTGAATACAAAGATGGCATTTGGATCCTTAACTTCGTACATTCTTGCCAACTTCTCCTTCAACTCAGCCTTCAAAAATAGTAAATATACAGTTAAATAAACTGTAAAACATTTTAAAGCATCTTTATGATCCATAATTTCTCCTCAAGGACAATTCAGCTGAAGAGAAAACCAAGGAATTTGCCCTACACATTTTCTATTCAGGTTTTCTGCACATAGAAGCAAAGATAAAGTCGATAATGCAAAATACATTCTACGTCCAACATTAGGCTACAAATATATACTTGGGTCAACTAGGTTACAGAATTATTAACAATATTACAAATAAAGACACATTACCGCTACAACATAAAAGAGTATAGAACAGACCTTAGAAACATTCGGCCTTCCAGGATGCAACACATCGATGACCTAAGGAACAGAAAAGCAAAAGCATAACGAAGTATGAAATTGAAATCTCTGACAAAATCAAAGAAACATAAAAATAAAAAAATAAAAAATAAAAACAAAAAAACAAAAAAACAAAAAAAAACAGAGAAACTAAAATACATACAAATTGTTTCCTGGAGAGCAGACGATTTGTCATAAACTTCCTTGTTCGGATAGTCACTGCCTTGTCCGCCATTTTCCTGTGAAGAGGACGAATTATCAACCTGATTTTAATTGAAATCAATTTCAATCGGAATCAGGAATGGTCGTAATACATAAGGCTAATGCAGCGCGAGAGAGAGAGAGAGAGAGAAACAGAGAGAGTAATTACTGTGTGGTTTAAGTAAATCCCCCCGCCGCCGCGTGCCGCTGCTCTCCACAAGCTCAGGTGTCCCCTTCAGCTCTACGAGGCGTTCGTGCTTTGAAAGAGGTGAGAAACTTAACCCTAGGGTTTTGTAGAGAAAACAATCCTCGTGGGCTTTATTGGGCCAAACTCTGTGGGTCTTCAAACAATTTTAAAAATCATGTGCTTGAAAATGGGCCTATATTATTTCCCAATCAGCCCATATAATATATACTCTTCTTTATAAAATTTTATGATGGCGGTGTATTCCATCACTAATCACCAACATAATTTGGGGCCCTGTGGACATATTCTTCCTAACACTTTGGATTTTCTTTCCACAACCATAAATGGTCTTATTTTGCATCAATTTCTATGAAAAAAAAAAAAAACAATTGTCGTTCATCACTCAGCAAAGTTTGATTTAACCATCTTATTACCCAATAATTGATTTCAAAATGTAATTTCTAATTGTTTACATAATTTAATATAAATAACAACTTATATGTTATTTCAACCCATCAATAAAGACTTTATCTTTAGAGGAACTAATGTGAGACTTCGGGACAAAAGTTATTTTTATATATTTTTATTATTAAAAATTATATTATTTATTACTAAATATATTAGTAAAAGAATAATAGTTATATTTAATATTTAAAAATATAATTTTCATAATTGAATATAAATTTATTTTAAAAATTCAAATTAAATATGATTGATAGTTTTTTAGAGTTTAAGACGTACTAAATCTACTACAAATTTGGATATTAATTGATAATATACAAAATCTATTGCATATCCATGGAGTCAATCTTTATTATCCAAATTAATGAATTTTAATAATGATAAAATGAATGATATTTGTATTCGTAAGAATATTAATTTGAAAATCCTTTTGTTTTATTAACAAAATACAATCTCATATTCTTTTTGTAATCACTCTCAAATTGAATACCACACAATAATAATGAAGACATACTTTTTTTAATATATTGTTTTTTTTAAAACTAGTGTGAGACCTGTGTGATGCACATAAAATATTTTTTTCTTATATTTTGTATTATAAGCAATATTCAAGTTATATGATTTATTGTAAAAGGTGTGTATTTATAATTCAATGATTATTCTTTTGTTTAATAAGTAGAAATTTGTTGTAATTTTATGTTTCGTCTTCTCTTTTATTAGAATTAGTCTCGTTCACAAATTGATAAGTATAATATCTACAATTTATAGAATGTTGAATCAAATTACATTTTAAAAACAAATAGGGTATTAGCAGATTTAAGAAAATAAAGATTTGTACAAATCTCATAAACATTGTCAATTACACAGTCAAATTAAGTACAAAAATATTTTGCAAATTACTAATTAAATGTAATAATATTACAAAATTTTGAAACTAGAAAGCTAATGAAAAATTGAACGTCGTTATACATCGAAATAATTAGCAGATCTCTACAGAAAATCACAAGAAAAATCAAACGAAAAATGAAAAAGATGGACCAACTTTTTTGTTTAAAAATAAGAAAGAAAAATGGTTAAGAAAATGAAATATGTTTATAATAAATTGAAAGCAACAGATGAATAAAAAATTTTAAAAATAAAATAAACCTAAAAAGAATATTTTGAAGACTATAGACTTTGGTGACAGAGCACATATTAAGACTACTTGAGGAGGGAGAACAAAAAAAAAGGAACTTAAAATATTTAGTGATGATCTTGATAAAATATATAGAAAGAAAAAAGAGACAAAAATTAGAAATGATTTTGAATTATGGTAATATAGGTGAAAATTTAATTTTATATTTGACAAAATCAGATTCTATTAACGTGATTGGGTGATTTTAAATAATTGATAACTTTATTATAGGAAAATTGTTAATGACTTTCCACAATATAATGAAACTAAAAATGATTTAACGTTCCTAACAATTTTATTTCTTATTTTGAATATATTATGAGTTAACAAAAACTCCTTCAAATTCAAATTTATTTATGTTGAATAGCAGAAACTAATCAAATCCCGAAGATTGTTGACATTAATCTCTTTAATTAAATTGTAATAATATATCTTAAAAGATTTCTATAAATATATATAATTTTACATTTATATGGTGGAAATTTTGGCGAAAATAATTTAAAAAGTTATTTTACTTATATATATATACACACACACACATATAGATAGAAATTTTGGTTTGATAAAATGAATTAAGAGAATCAAATCATTCATATATTTCTTAAATTTCATAATTCAATGATTTGATTAATATTTAATAAAATATATAAATTTCAAATAATATATTAAATGTTGGAGTATATTCATCTTGATATCATCTAATTTTGAAACACTTAAATTTGTGGAATAATTTAGATTTTGAAATCGAATCAAAATTTCTAGAATAAAAACGTCTAATTTTAATTTAATAATAATATAATTATTCTAAATTAAGTGATAAAGTTTAGGCGGAAAAACAAAATTGAAAAAAAATCATTTTGTTATATATATATATATATAATAAATACCCTATGCATTATTAAGAAAAAAAAATAGTTTTTATTCGAAATATCACCCAACCTAAGATTTGGTCAAATACATCTCATATCTATAATATTTATATATCAATAAATCTGCTATGAATATAAATATTATTTTATAATTTAAAAAAAAAAATTTGATCTTCCAAAGATATTTAGTGCAAGTCTAAATTTTATTGAATAAAATTGAAAATTTTTATTTTATATATATATGCAAAAATGAAAATTAGATTTAGGTGGGAAAATAAAACTGAAAATATTTATTTTCCTGTTTTATATATATATATATATATATATATTATAATTAGGAAATTTTATTGGTACAACATCTAAAATAAATAGGTTCCTTTTTGTTTTTTGCTCAATAAATTGAATGAATTGGTAATGTTTTTTTTAGTAATACTAGGAGCTATAAACAACTATTGTAAATGGGTATATAATCTGTCGAATCTGACAAACATATTCGAGCAATCATGAAAATTATATTTTTTTAATTGTTTGATGGGTTAAACGTTAAGGGACTCAAGAATTGGTTTTCCAAACTTATAAATTCAAATTTATATGCACATGAGTATTAATTAATAATACAATGTATATGATATGATATTACATTTACAACAATTTTAAGAATTAGATGACTTCCATATCATATATCATATATCATATAAATTTTAAAATGAAACAGATAATCTCATTCCATTACAAAAAATGTTGTTATTGCCGATTGTTGAATTCGCCCCTCTTTGTGCGCTACTGCAAACATTCTTTTCCCTTTCATCTTTTTTTTTTTTTTTTTAATTCATCTAATTTTTTTCAATTCCGTCTTATTCAAGGTCATCTTAGTGGATAAATTATGCTTAAATTTTAATTAGACTTTAGGCTGTGGCTAACCAACGCGTAACACCTTTACAATTGTGTGATATGATGGAATAAGGACTAATAATCTCACTTTATTCCATGTTTACTTTTCTTAATTGGTGATAGCAGATTATCTCACCAACCCGAGATACCCAATCAATTTGAGATTAATGGGCTAATCATAAGTCCAGCCTCCTACCACGGGGTTCTCCTTTTGTCCCATGGGATTTTAACCTATCGAAATGACAGTTTTATACCTTTTTTTTTTTTTTTGTGAAATAATGAGAAATACTCTGAAATTTAATTTAGGTCACCAACAAGAACATCATCTTATGCATAAACATGTGGTAAATCTAAAGAAACAGTGCAAGCGGGTTCTACTTCATGGATGTTTCTCCAAGCACTCGTAAATCATAAGCTTCAGTTTTTTTTCGGATTCGTAGTAAGCTCACGATTTACATTTTATTTTTTTCGTATGAATTGATTTGGGAAAATTATTTGTTAGGGGTAATTTGTTTATTTACTTGTTTATGATAACATGTTGTCTTCTATTCAATTCTTTGTATGTGGACTGTGTGATTAATTTTAATGAGAATTAATTCAGATTTTAGTTGGGTTTGCAGTGTGCGCTGGATAAGTTTTACAAATTCAGAGCTCGTCATAATTTTTTTCTTCTGTTATACATGTTTTTACAGATATATTTATATATATACATTAATTAATTTATTTATATATGTATATACTAGTGTAAGACCTGTGCAATGCACAAAAGATATTTTTCTTTATATTTTGTAATATAAACATATATTCAAGTTATATAATATATTGTAAAAGGTGTGGATTTGTAATTCAGTTCTCGTTCACAAATTAATAAACATGATATCCACGATTTATAGAAGGTTGAATGAATTTTTTTTTTTTAAATAGAGATGTGAGCAGATTAACGAAAATAAAGATTTGTACATATCTCGTAAAAATTATCAATTACACAGTCAAATTAGGGATAAAAATATTAAGCAAATCGTCAATTAAATATAATAATATCACAAAATTTGAAATTAGATAGAAACAAATACTTAGAAAGCTAATGAATAATCGCACAATGATTATACGTCAAATAATTAGCATATCTCAACAGAAATCACAAGAACAATCAAACGAAAAATGAAATAGATGGACGAACTTTTCGTTTAAAAATAAGAAAGAAAAATAGTTAAGGAAATTAAAGTATGTTTATAATAAATTGAAAGCTACATATGAACAAAAAATTTAAAAATAAAATAAATATGAAAATAATATTTTGAAGAGTGTAGGTTTTGGCGACAACTGAAATAGGGCACATATTGTTATACTTGTCTTACCATTTATAATCTTGATAAAATATATAGAGAGAAGAGAGAGACAAAAATGAGAAACAATTTAGAATTACGGTAAGATCAGTGAAAGTTTAATTTTATATTTGACAAAATCAGATTCTATTCACGTGATTAGGTGATTTTGATAGCTTAAATTTTAGAAAAATTGTTAATGACTTTTTATAATATAATTAAACTACAATGATTTACGGTTCCAAATAAATATTCCAATGTTTATTTCTTATTTTGAATATATTATGAGTTAACAAAAATTTCTTAAAATTCGAATTTGCTTATGTTGAACAACATAAATTAAGCAAATCTCGAAGATTTTTTTATATTAATCTATCCAATTAAATTGTAATAATTTATCTTTAAAAAGTTCCACAAATAAATATATTTTTACATTTATAGGGTGAAAATTTAGGTTGGAAAATAAAAATTTTAAATTTTTTTACTTATATATATATATACAAATATATATATATAGATTATTGTTTCGTAGATTTTATAAGATCGTGCGATTTTAATTGGTTTGATAAAATGATTCAAGAAGATCAAATCATATATTTATTAGACTTCATATATTTCTTGAATTTCAAAATTTAGTGATTTGATTAATATTCGATAAAATATCTAGATTTCAAATCATATATTAAATGCAATAGTATATTCATCTTGATATCATCTTATTTTGAAACACCTAAATTTGTGGAAAATTTTAGATTTCGAAATCGAATCAAAATTTTTAGAATAAAAACGTTCAAATTTAATTTAATAACAATATATTTATTCTACATTAAGTAATAATGTTTAGGTGGGAAAACAAAATTGGAAAAAGGTCATTTTGTTTATATATATATATATAGATACATTAATTAATCAATTTATATATGTATATATGTGTGGGAATGTGTATTATTATGATCGATTATATTGCACCCAATGCGACTGATACTTTCTTTTATCAAATTAAGTTTACATATATATAGTGGTTAATTGAATCGTGTTGATGGTTAGACATGTATAGATTACAATTTTCATTGCTAATTGCTGCAAATTAATGGATAGGTAATGTGAGATTCATTCTCTTCTATATAAAGATCACATCTTGGGAGTGTCAAATTCCATTCTACATTAGGAAGTGCAACGAGTAAAAAAATGTTGTTGCCCTGTTTTGACTTCGTAGAAACATTGAACAAGTTTTGATTCCTATATTGTAAAACCTTAGCATGTGGAATTATGAATCATGAATCCAGTTATGTAGTTAAACGCATACTAGTCAATTTTTGCATTTTATGTCGCCATGTAGATTTAATTGGCAAAGTAAATTGATATATAATCTACTCTTGATTTTTGAGGTATTTTCTCAAAGTTTAACTTGCACGGTTCAATACTTTGAACTATATTCCATAAATTTGTCCCTTCCCATTCATTAGATGAAAACAAATTCTCACATGAGGGTGTACATATGCAGTCATTTATCTACATAAAATGCATCTATGTACCTACATGTATTTATGTTTTATAGTCTACTTTTGAATACTCATCTTAATAGTATGATTGATACTTTATATATTCTACGTGATTATATATGTCTTATGTTTTCACTAACATGATGCGTATTATGATAACAAATGTTGTATAAAGTCTTTGAAATGTGTAAAGCATTTAGTGAAATCCATAACCTTCAATTCTTACCTCAAATACCACATTTTGGATGGTTTTTACTTTGTTTTGATGGATTCGTAGATTTCGAATTGAAGTATGAATTTATTTTGACTTTTTCTTTCTTTCCCAAAGCCCTTTCTCCCTCTCTCGCACTCTTGACTATTTGCAAATTTTGCCAAATATGAAATTTAGTTTGGATAAGGGATAGTAATAATATTTTCTAATTATTCTAGTGTCAAAATAAACAAAGGATTGAAACTAATTTAATCTCAATCTATTCATGTATAAACCAATGTAAACTATGGACTATCAACCTATAATTAGTCTTATCACTCATTCGATTCTATAAAGAATCAATCTATCATTGTCTCAACCTCTAATGTAAACAGACACTTATCGAATCAAATACTTTGTGATAAAATCATTCCCTAGTTTCAAGCGTTTCTTTTCATTCCATTCTCATTTCCTTTTCCATTTTTTTCTCCAAAAACATCCAACCAAACACACAATTAATTATCTAAATAAGATTTTCATTCCATTCTCAATCCCTTTTTACCTTCCTTCTCCCCAAAATCATCCAACCAAACACACCCTTAATTATTTAAATAAGACCAAACACATTTATCAGTCAGCAAAATCACACACAGCAGAACAGAGATGCATGTGAGTGTGACTGCACAAATCAAATCACCAATAATTGATCCTCTAACCATCAGATGTATAACAATCACACACAAATTATTCCCAATCATATTCAAATATGTCTTTTATTTTTCCAATTATATTCATATATATATATATAAAATAATAATAATATCAACTACACCGTGTGGAGTAAATAAAATACGGAATTGAAAGACCGTTGACCACTTTGAACCAGCAACCTGCAAATATGGGAAAACTAAGTAAACCTTCATCATGGCAAAATATTTCTGCAGATAAAGTCATATGTACCAACACCATTGGCCATTCAGAGGCACTTGATTTTATACATCATCATGGAAGTTCAACCCAAGAAGAAAAAAAATAAAGAGAAGAAGAATTACTGGAAAGACCAGTCATTTTGCAGCAGTGATCAAATTCTTTAATCTTGATCATCTATTTTGCGCCCGAATCAACCAGCAACGTCCAGAGCGCATGCACATCTTCGCACGAGCAGGACTTTACGTCTTCATACAGTACATATATCCCCCGCCCTAAAACAAGAAACACGAATAATATTTAGAATCAATGAGGAAATGCAGCACAAACCATGTAAGTGAAAACAAGAAATGAGAATGATCATGATTAAATTCAAATCATGACTCGGAAAAGAGATGAAAAATCAGGATTTTGATTGAAATTACGTGTTCTTTTGGTTGCGCGAAACCTGCCCCAGAAGTGCTTCAAAGGGGATAGGAGAGTATTAAACCAGCCCATGACAGAAGGGGGGCTTTATTTTTGTTCTAAGTTAGGTGAAAGGTTGGAAGGAAATTGAAGGGGGGTTTTAAGAAAATTTGCACTGTAGGTTTGCCCATATAAGTGAAAAAGTTCTAGCAGATCACTGTTACATTTATGTGCTTTACTCCACTAATGTTGCAGGCAAATTTGTTGTAATAAAACCTTTCTCTCTCTCTCTCTCTTGGTGTTATGTCATTGTCAGATAAACAGAGAGAATTTTGCTCCTTACAGAAGGAGGTAAAGTTATAATTTCTCTATAGTCAATTGACAAATTTAATACTCTATTGCTTAACTTGATTTGTGTAATTTGTAATCATATCCCTCTTTTCCCCTTAAGAGATTTTTTTAGTTAATGAGGATTACTGGACATTTGTTTCATAGTGGCTTGTTTTTTAAGGTTTTCCAGGCAAAGAAGTCTTTATATTCTCCTACAAGGCTCTGTTCTTGTCATATTATTATTTGTGTTTCTTTCACTCAAATATGGGCAGTGGTTATAGGGATAGCATTGTAAGTAAAGCTGGCCTTAGCTATAAATTGAACCCCCCCCCCCCCCCACCCCAAAAAAAAAAAAAAAACAAATGAAAATGAATAAAATAAGGGTAAAATGACCATTGTCATTTGTCATTCACTTCCAAGTTGGCTTCTTCTTAAAACATTTTTTTAAGAAATGCACAAATTAAGATCTTCCTCATAAAAAATGAAAAAGTTTGATAATCTGAAAAATAAAATAAAATAAAGAATAAGAAAAATATAAAACATCAAAACGTGAAAAAATGGAGAAAATCCTGGAAAAAAAAATATTAAAACTGAAAACTGAAAAAAAACAAACTGAAAATCCTAGAAAGTTTAAAAAGAACAAGACAACCCCTAGGAAAAGTAAGTGAACTGGAAAACTGAGATGACAAAAATAATAACAAATTTCTGCCCCGTCACATGAAAGATGATCTCATACAAATTTGTGACAATTAAGTTATACTCATAAAAAGCAAAGTTTATGGAATGTTGGCCAATTGGACTCTCTAAAGCGAAATTGTGTTTCACGCATGCACTAATAATTTTAATATTGTACACATGATGGGTATTGATGAAATAAAGAATATGATAATGAATCGAGTTTTGGGATCGTAACTTCATTTGAGGCATTATTCTTTGTCAAGTTTGAGGCAAGCCAAAGCCAGAAATGATATGTATTAGGTGAAATAATTTCCCAAAAACATAATGTTTTAAATGCCTGTAAGTAGTGATGGATTTGCACTGTTACCGCACAGCTAAAAAATTAAATATATTGTCAAGAACAATTTGAAGAAGCTAGCAATTGGACAAGTAGCATATATGTGGATTAAAAAACCAACAAGTTGCCATTTTGAGTGAGTTTAGTGTGTGATTTGGAGACTCCAAGCTAAGACTGACATTTTCTGAAATTGGAAAGACTTTTACATGGAAGGTTTAAAGAGAGGGGAAAAAAAATTATGTAGCAGATTTTTGGGTATAAAATAAAAATATATTAATATCTTTATTAATATTTATTAATTATTTAAATTTGATGATATTCCATTAGCAATGAAAGTCTGAACTTTTTGCAAATTTAGTGTTGTAAGTATGATTTGATATATATACACACATATATATATATATACATATGATAAAATGTTAGTATTTTTATTTTCATTTTCCCATTCAATTATACTTCCTAAATTTTAGAAAAAAAAATTGCAAGATACATGGAAATGTTTGATTAAATTTTAGACTGATAGTAGATATCTCTAATGAATTTTTTTTTTTCCATAACCTATTTATAATTCTTAAACTAAAAAAATAATTTTTGTAAAAATTTGTCTCCAATACTGTTGAGCAGTATCCGATTTGAGAGTGATTACAAATAAAAGTGTGAGAATTAACATTATTGCAAATGCGAAAATTATCCATTTTATCATTATTAAAAAATAAAATAATTTGAATAATGAAGATTGACTCCACAAATTTGGTATGCTTCCAATTAATAGTATATTTACTACGTCTTAAATCATGAAAAAATTATCGATAATATTTGATTGGAATTTTTTAAATAAATTTGTACTCAAATATGAAAATTATAAATTTAAATATTACGTATAATTATTAGTTTTTTGGTAATAAATAACATATTTTTTAATAATGAAAACATACAAAAATGGCTCCAATGCATCACATGAGGTCCCACACTAGTATATATAAAAGTAGAATGATTTTTTTTCATTATTATTTTTTGCCTGAATGTGATTTTCATTTTTGCATATATATATATATATATATATAATAAATTTAATAACTTTATTAAATAAATTTTATATTTTCACTAGATATAGTTATAATATTTGAATTTTTTTCAAATTATAAAATAATATTTTAATTTGCATCAAATCTGTTGGTATATAAAAAAAATATATTAATATCATTATCAAAATCCATTAACATTGGCATAAAAAACGTGTATAACAAAGTATAATAATTATTCAAATTTTGCGATATTCAAAAAGCGATGAAAATTTAATATTGTAAGTATGATGTAATATATATACATATATATAATAAAATAAAATGTAATTTTTTTTTCAGTGGCACTTCTTGAATTTTTTTATTTTTTTTTAAAGTTATAGTATTGTAGCTATGGAATTTGTTTGATCAAATCTTAGGTTGACCGTAGATATTTCTAATAAAAAATGATTTTTTCTTAATTTTTGTATAGACTATTTATTATTTTTAAATAAATACATATTTGTAAAAATATGTCTTCAATACGGTTGTGCAATATCTGATTCGAGAGTGATTACAAAAAAAAAAAAACAAAAAAAAATGAGATTTAATTTTGTTAATCATACGAAAAAATATTTTAAATTAACATTTTAGCTAATGCAAAAATCATCAATTTTATTATTATTAAAAAATAAATTAATTTGGATGTTGAAGATGGACTTCGTGATTTTACCTATTAATATTAGATTATGTTTCGATTAACATACAAATTATTTAAACAAATTAAAATTCAGATATACAGTAAATTTAATATGTCTAAAACAATGAAAAATTATTGTCGATATTCGATTTGAATTTTTTTAGATAAATTAATGCTCAAACATAAGAATTATAAATTCAACTATTATGTATAATTATTAGTTTTGTGTTAATATTTTTAATAATAAATAATATATTTTTTATTAATAAAAATAACCTCTATACCGCATGGGGGTTTTACACTAGTTTAATTTTATAGTAAAATCCAACTATCCTTATTATGTCTTAAGATTGTGAAAATGAATTGGACTCAATTTTTTGGTGGGCCGATGAAATTTGGGCAGAGTGTGACCACCTGACTTTGAACATGAGCCAGATGTCCGAATTGAAAACTCTAGCATCCATACAATTAATTTACTCTTTGCTTCATTCTACTTGAAACAATTAAAAAAATATACATATATTAAAATCCCATCAGTGAGGTACGCACGAGCAATGGTACCTAAGTGGGTTAAGTTTGGGCCATATAAGCGCCATCAGTCCAAATGAAATCTTAGATAAAAGTATTAGCCCAATTCCACAAACATTTCCCACATACATTACAAAGTTAAAAATGAAAATTATAAAATTATTTTGTATAATTAATTTTTTATTTTTTTGATATGTTTTTCTATTTACAAAAGTAGAGTATAATATTATTTTTTATTTATACTTACTATTTTATTATTTGTTGCTAACTTTAAAAAATATTATAACTATGAATTTCAAGGTTATTAATTAATTTATTTATTTTGTAGTTATAAATAAAAAAATTCAAGTTATTAACAAAAAAAAAATATATCAACGTATACATAGCTGAATATATATTATAATTTATTAGTTAATAAAATATATATTAATATTTTATTAAAAAAAAGTTTTCAAAATTTGTTTTTATCATCATAAATTTAGTATGCTATACATCTTTTGGTGGACATAGTATGAGTGGGCTACAACATTAGTGATTATATTCATTGACTACTTAATGAAAATATCAGTGGATTTGTTATTTCTTTTTTATTTTTTTTGTATTAAAAAATAAGAAAGGATAGAGGGTGAAGGGAAATTCATAGAGAAATACAAGCATTCAACCATTTGAGCAAATATTGTTATTGGCATATTTTTATAATATGACGTATTTAATCAAGAAATTTTGAAAATATTTATGTTATAAAATATTTGACAAGATTTTATAACATCTTATAATATACCTGTTTACAATTACTACACAACAATTTAATAAATTATTATTAAATAAAAATTATTATTATGTGTATTACTTTTTTAAAGTAAACATATATATATATATTAATGTTAAAGATATATATATATATATATGTATATATCTATCAATATCAATGGGCACATCTTTTTTCTAAAGTCAATATATATATATATACATATATTATACTCTATGTTTAAAAATAGAAACAAATATCCAAAAACTGAAAAAATATAAATATAAAAAATTATTTTCTAATTTTGATTTTTTGACTTTGTAATGAATTTGTTTTATAGTTATAAACTAAATATCAAATTTATTAGGGTTAAAAATATTTTATAATGTTTATTTTTTTAATTTGCAATGGATTTATTTAATTATAAAAGTATTTTTTTAATAAATAAAAATACTAAAATATAATAAGCAAATAAAAATAAAAGAGTATCGAAAATAATATTATAGTATATATATAAATCTAAACAGATATAATATATATAATAATTTATACCAAAAAAATTGTATATATAGTAATATATATTTATGTTTACATAGCATAATATATATCAATTATCAATACGGCATAGAGGGTTGAGTCATTCACCTCTCCATAACCCTCACCCTCACCCCCACCCCCCACTCACACACACACACACACACACATATAAATATATATATATATTAAAAGTAACTAAATATAACATGTACAACACACTAGATAATATGTATATGCAAAATAAACATATATAAATATTGGAAAGTAGTTTTTATGATTGTAAATAAAATAGGTAAACAATAATCTTGTGATACGAAAGATTTTTGGAAAAAAAGAACTGAAGTAAAATATTATGATGAAATTAAAATATTAATAATAATATAATTCATACTAAAGTAATATAACCAACTGATTCAATGTATATTTATTTATTTTGATTTTTTCTATATCATTAAATTTCACTCCACTTCTTAACCATATCGATAGGTAGCTACTACAATGTGTTGATTTAATTTTTTTCAATATTTTTTGCCATGTAAAGAAGATAATAAAGCAAATACAATGACAATTTTTTAAAAACAAATTATTTTTCGTACTACTTTATAATGTAGTAAACTTATAAGATAAATAAATATTATAACTTGTTCAATATAATTTAGATAAATAATTTTTTTTTTCATTCGCTATCTTTCATTTTTCAGTCATTTTTGTGAGTCTAAATTAATTCTTATATTTGAACTTGTAAAATTATTTTTCATGTTGTGTAACCGACCATCACAACTTTAATAATCAATTGGTGCTAACGTGCTATTCTTTAGTTATGTTTTTAGAATAATATTTAAAACATCATAATTTTAAATCATATTTAGAACTATTTTAGGATTTAGCAACATATTTTTTAAAGATTTTTTAAATGAAAATTATTTCAAAAAATCTCAAAATAAATATAAATCTAAAACTATTTTAGAAAGTCTTAAAAATATTTTTAATATTTGAAAATTATTCAGAAATACAAAAAATTATTTGAAAAATCAAGAAAGAAATAATTGTTATAAAATCCTGATGTCAAAAAAAAAAAAAAAAAAAAAGAAGTAAAAAATAATAGAAATAGAAAAAGTGATTCATTGAAAAGTGGAAAGGTTTATTATTCCTAAAACATAAAATTTAATACAAATCAATAGATATATTCAAGTAAAGAGAATGTTTAAATAATGTTTGGACATGCCTTTGAACAATCGGTTGTGGGTTGTACCATAATCCAATCCGTGTTTGTTTACGAGGTTGTGGGTTGTGGTTATTCCATCCACAACCCTACCCACTCTACACCTCTTTTTTCTCCCTCTTTTCTCATCATTCCCAATAAAACTATTCAATATATATTTTTTCACCCAAAATTTTTATAACCTTTTTTATTTCAAATCCATTTTTTATAAAAAATTATATCATTTTAATTCTCTTCTTAAGATCTTTATTTTGACATCCATTTAGCATATATATATATATATAATAATCCATCATCAATTATTAAATCCACAAATATTTATCTCTTATAATATAATAATACAAACAAAATTTTACTAAACCTATTGATTTGACATATCAATAACAATCTACCTTATCACAACCCAAAACAAATACTACATTTTACTATACATTTGATTGTGACACAACCTTACAACCAACAACTGGTTGTGCCACGGAGGCCTCCAGCCTAGTCCAAACATCCAAGAGTATTTTGCAATATATAATTATAATTTCCCTATTTGCACGCATATGACATACAATCTACAACTATCATTTTTATTGTTACATCAAACCAATTGTTTTAATTATTCACATAGTAAACATATAATTTGATATTAGTAAATTAAGAAATTAAAGAAAAAAAACTTGCATTGATAAACTGTAGCTCTTGAACAAAGAAATATTATCATCAACCATATTAAAATTAACAAACTTCATAAATGACAAATGTTGTTCCTTTTCTTGGTCTATAAATGAAATAATTGTAGATGTACTAATAATTATCTTTCATTAAAAATTATTTTTCAAAAGAAATTCAAAATTTATGATCAAATCAAGCTGCCAAAAAGAAACTTAAGAAAAAAGATTGAACGAGAAAAAGAAAAATGATGTTTTTGAATTACTATAATTTCTTTACTCGGTCAATAACCACCCTTTATCCTTTGTTTTCCTAATCTATTTAACTTAATTCCCAACCACGTATTCCTTTCCAACGTTTCAATAGTAAACTCCAAACTTTCCTCTGTTGAAAAAGTTCAATCCTAATCCAATTTCTTTAAATCCTTTATTGACTTTCTCTATCTTTGTGTCATTATTTCTATTATCTATGGTTTCCTTTTTCCCTCTTCTTGGAACTAAACTTGTTATCATGATAATTTTACTCTTGTTTATATTTGTATTGTTTTGTTTATGATGTTGCCTTCATAATTGTCATGATGTGTAAATTAATTTAAAAAATAAAATAACATAATTCATTTGAATATGTAAATTGTCCTACTTACTTATCTATATGTGTCTTTGATCGCAAAAATTGAAATGACCTCATCATTTTTTAAAAGGAATTGGAATGTTTTAACAAAGTTGAGAGAGAGAAGGAAATAGACCAAAACTGAGACTTTTATTTTTGAAAGAAATTGAGATGTATTCACAACTTAATCGTGTAGTTTAAAATCATATCTCATTTTGTATGGCTGAAATTTTGATTCGAATTATTTCATAATTTTGTCGATTGAATCTTCATTTTCATGTTTCTCGAAAATTCAATTTCAGTCAAATTAATTACTTGCAATAATCTTCTATTTAAAGAGCACATCGTAAAGAATTTCTTAATTATTACTTCATATTATTGAAAATTATATCTAGAAAAATATGTGAAGATCATAATTCATAGAAAATCAAATCTTTTAATATAGAAAGATTATGATTATAAACATAAGTTATATTATATTATATAAATATTATGTGATTTGATTTTTTTATTATGTTATATTACATTGTATTCTCTTAAACTGTATTTTTATTAAATAATAAATTGTACGTTTATTCGAACTGAATTTTATAGTGTTCCTAACTGAATACAAAATTTCCAACTTACAAAATTCTAAGGTTGAGAAATATATTATAATATTATATAAATTAATAGCACAATTTTCTAACAAAAAAATATTATTTTTTAAAAATCAAATTCATATATTATTTATTCAAATCCAACACATATATCAAATTAAAAATAAAAAATTCAATCCATAAAAAAATAAATATTATATTTTAAATATAATTATTTAATTTTAAAATATGCAATATATTAGTGTCAAATTAAAGATTACGAAAATATAATAGTTAACTTCATATTTGATACATAAAAAACAAATGTAAAATGCAAAATTTATTATAAATTTTAGTGAAAAATAAAAAATAGAAGTGAAATAGTGTATACATAGATAATTGAGGCATATAATATTATTATATATAAATTAAGATTATAATTTATTTTTTTAATTTATTTAATTAAATAATTGTATTAAATTTTATAGAGGGGACTTCTTAAGCATAGAAGTAAGCATATATAAATTAAGTTCGGGAATTGAGTATCTTGGTATAAGCCCAATACCCATATATGCCGACATAATACCTGAGGCCCATGTTAGAAACACCGTATTTATTCAAATTGTTACCATCAGTCGAGCACTCCGAAATTGAAACCCCTAATATGGGAAGATTATCCTCAGCCGTGGAAATCCCCGATCGCCACCGTGATTATGGTCGATATTCTCCCGATTCCCGTGGTTACCATCGGCGCAACCGCAGTTACAGCCGCAGCCGTAGCCCTCGGAGAAGTTTAAGCCGCAGTCGCAGCCGTAGCTTCAGCAGAAGCCGGAGCCGCAGTGGAAGCCCGATTGCAAACGGGAATAACAGGTATCGTCGTCCTTCTCCGGATTACTCATACCCTAATATCGAAGAAACCCGGCGGTCCAGCGAAAGGAAGAAATTTAATTATGATAGCAGAAAAAAACCCTATCTCGATCGGGATCATAGAAATGGACGGTATGAGGAGTCTGAGTCTGATGAAGAATTGAAAGGCTTAGCTTATGAAGAATACCGCAGGCTCAAGCGTCAAAAATTGAGAAAAACGCTCCGAAGCTGTATTTGGAATTGCACTCCTAGCCCTCCAAGGGATCCAAATGAAAAGTCTGATGGAGAGTTGGAGGAGGGTTTTGGAAGGGAAGATGAAAAACAGAATAAGGGATTGAGCTCCAGCGGTAAAAAATCAATCAAGAGTCAATCTGAGTCGGAGGATTCTGAGTCTGAATCAGATGATTCTAGGTCGAGAAAGGGTAGGAAAGCTGGTTCTGGGAGGAAGAGTAGAAGACCAAAATCTATTTCTGAGGGTGATTCTGAATTTGAATCTGATGACTCGAGGCCAAGGAAGGGTAGGAAATCTTCTAAGAAGAAGAGTAGAATATCAAGATCTGTTTCGGAGAGTGAAAGTGTATCTGAGGAGGAATCAAGTGACGAAGATTCAGAGGAAGATAGGAAAAGGAGAAGAAGAAAGAGTGGGAAAAGGAGCAGGAAAAGAAAGAGTAGCAAGAGAAGCAATAAGAGAAAGAGTAGTAGTAGGAAGAAGAGCTTAACGAGTGAAAGTGAGAGTGGAAGTGAGGATTCTGATGGGAGTGATCTTGTGAAGTCGAGGAAGCGGAGACAGAGATCATTGTCGTCGTCCAAAGAAAGCAAGAAGATCAAAGAAATGGACAGTGAGGGTTTGTATTCAAAGGAGAGTGGTTCTGATTTAGAAGCTGATGCCAATGATGTCGCACAGACGCCGAATGAGCTCACAATTGATGACGATATTGATGATGAGCTTCTGAAGTTTAAGGAAATGATAGAGTCACGGAAGAAATCTAACTTGGATGATGAGCCAGTGGTTGGTCCAATGCCTCTGCCAAGGGCAGAAGGACACATTAGTTATGGTGGTGCACTTCGTCCTGGTGAAGGTGATGCTATTGCTCAGTATGTTCAGCAGGGGAAGCGTATCCCACGTAGAGGTGAAGTGGGTCTTTCAGCAGAGGAGATTTCTAGGTTTGAGAATCTTGGCTATGTGATGAGTGGTAGCAGACATCAAAGGATGAATGCAATTCGTATCAGAAAAGAAAACCAGGTTTACAGTGCTGAGGACAAACGAGCATTGGCAATGTTTAACTATGAGGAGAAGGCCAAGCGGGAACAGAAGGTTATGGCTGATTTGCAGCGGTTGGTCCAGCGTCATATTGGACAGGATACTGGTCCTTCTCATGATCCGTTTGGTGGAAGGCTTGGGGAGGGTGCTGATGACTGATTCTCTGCAATATTGTCTCTGTGTCAGTATCCAGCTTGTGCTTTTCAGATTTCCTTTCCTATTTGAATGATGTTATGAATATAATATGTTCTTGTGCTGTATTGTTTGTGGGTCAGATCCAGGTTTACCTTTCCATATTTCCTTTTCAATTTAGATGATGTATGAATATACTGTTTCTTGTTGGAAGTATTTAGTAGCGTATGTGAATTTGGGTTCCAGTGTTTCAATCGGAATCTTGGAGATATATGCCTATATGCTTGCTTTAAACTTGTTAAACCTTGTGTTCAAATAAAACTGACCAAAACTTTTTAATGGTGGATATTGCAGTCATATCACAAGATTTTATTTTTAAAGGCGTCTTAAGCAGCTGTGTAAGATAAACGTAGGCCATACCCTGCTATGGTACATATCATTTTGAGATATGTCCAACAAAATATACTTATGTAACTGTGCGACAATGGTGATGTGGTCTTAAGAGTTAAAAGAGATTAAAATTGAATTTTTTTAGTGCTGATTGATTTGGATGATAAAATCTTTTAAAGTTTTAGTTCCTTATGTTTTTTAGGACTTGGACCATGGTAATATCATGCGGAAATAGGATTAGATTTGGCTCCGCTTGAGTTATTCTGCTTTGCGTAGACTGAAGGAGCTAATGAGTTAGCTATTGGGAAAAGTATATGACAACTAAAGTTTGTGAAATATAATCCCTGTATCTATGCTTAAAGATGAAATATGTGTGCTATATATATTGAAGTTATTTAGACGTTTCAGTTGCAAAAGTTTTAAGCTTTATTGGGAATTTCTGTTCCATTCATTTTCTATAGATCTGTTAGAACTTTTTTAAGTTTTTACTCTCTCCAGTAGTTATGTTTGATGAAAACTTGTATTTGTATCCTGAGTTCCTTTAGCTTGTGTTTGGATTGAGGTATTTGAAATGTCCACCCAGCTAGAGTGAATTTTATTCACGCAAATCATTTAAGCATCAGTTCAAATCAGAGAAATAGATTTCAAATCCATATCTATCCAAACAACCATCAATGGATTTGTTGTTTTGGCTTCCTGAAACTTTTAATGTCATACACAACCTTAAAGTATGTGCTTAGGGGCTTTGTTGTGCGCATGTGGGATTCTGATAGTTTTTAGTTTTATTTTATTATTCTTTAGCAAACTGCATCATAAGGTCTCTCAGTTATCAATGAATATTTTGAAAGGTGCCTCAGCTATGAAATTGTTTATAAAGGTCTCTCAACTATTAAAAGTAATATGTACAAGTCCTTCCATGATTGACTGTTAGTTTTTTCAGCACCTTCCATGATTGACTGTTAGTTTTTTCAGCACACATGCCATCTACCATGGGTGGGAGTGAGATATCATTGCCACAGATTAAAATTGACGTGCTGGATGGGTGGTGTTTTGCAATAATCTAATTCGAATCAGACGTCCAACATGTCATTTCTAATTGGTGTGGCAACAATATCCCACCCCACCGACAACATACGGGCTATGTAGTGACAAAACCATTAGTCAATCACGGAAGGACTTATGCAAATCACTTTTTCATAATTGAGGGACTTTATATAATAACTAAAGGGTCTTCTGAAATATTCATGGATAAACGAGGGACCTTAGATTACATTTTTGCTATTTTTTTAATATTTGGTGTGAGTCTCAGTCTGTCTTTCAGATTAATCAAACCCTTTTTAATACATTACCTGGAATGATTGCACATTATGATTGTGGTAGTACTTGCAGTTTTGAACAGATATATGCTTGAACTTCCTATAAATTTGTAAAAACTCTAATCTTACTAACAGGCTTGGCAGTGGAAACTTTGTGTAAGTGCCCTTAGTACTTGTGTTACCATCTATGATCTCTCAAGCTGACTTGAGTCACTTGACTATTATGCAGCTTACTTTTTAGGTCGACAATACTTTCTGAGAAGTATAGTTCTAGTTTATACACAGTGTGCAGGGTCTGACTATTGTCAACAGTAGTCATATAAACGAAGTGGCTATGATTAATGTTGGGCGTGACTTCATTACATGAACGTATGGTGCTTATTTTGTAAGTAGATAATGTTCTTTTTCTGATTTGCTTATAAATGTTGAGGAACTTCTGTTTATTTTGTTTTATTGAATGGGAGTTGCCTTGCAACCGGCAGAAATCAATAGTTTCTTGGTGGTTAGATTGTCGTTTACTAACTTGTTAATTTTAAGTAATGGCGAGTAGCATTTCCTTACTGGAGAATTTGTATTCTAGGCTTTGCTTTTTACTGGCATTTGTAATGCAGTATCCAGAAATTTGCCCTAAACAGGAGTATTTGTAACGTTTAGTTTGCTACACATGTTTTATTTTGTCATCCTTTCTTCGTCGATGTTTTTGTTCGCAGAAGATTCGTGCATGGAAAAGCTTCTTGTTTGTTGGAATTTTAGAGTGAACTTGCAATAGTTTCATATTTCCTTTTGCACCTGCCTGTTGCTTTGTTCCTCTCTGTTAAGTCAAGGTGCAGGTTTGGAGTAAAAGAAGAATAGAATAAAAACATTTGAAGTATTGTGATAGTTTTAATTCTTTCATTATTTTGTATAGTTTTATTTCTTCCATTCTTTTGTTTATATGGTTGCTTTGGACTCAAGAATAATAAACCGGTGCTAATTGATTTTTTTACTAAGTTGTTACTGGAGGGAGATGTTAATAAGGATTTTGAATCGTCTGGCTGGCCCTAACCTAACTGGGGTTAGTGCAATTACAATTTTCTATTTTATTTTGTTGTTGGATATGAATATGCCGATTCAATTTTATATTTATACTATGGTGCATTTTTTGTTCTTCTTTTTGGTAAGGTTTAGCCATTCTAAATAAGCAATACTATAAAGATATAAATACTCAGTACATTCTATTTTCACAACTTTATTACTATTATATTAATTGACTACTTGTGCCATATTCTATTATTTTAAAACTATAATGAAATTATGTCATTGTTACTATAAAAGTACATATAAGCTAGAATTTATATAAATATTATTTTATTTGAAATATAATTTATGTGTTATATTGAATTGTAATTTTAAAATAAAATTATCTCTAATAATAAATTGCGCGATATTTCAAGTTGAATTTTGGTTCTTAAATTCATTGCAAAATTTGTTAATCCATTATAATTTCTCAAATTCAATACAAATATTTTAACCAATTAAAAATATTAAGATTAAATAATAAATTATAAAATATTATTGAACATTTTTTGTTTATAATTGTAGCTTAAAGTTTTAATTTACCATTTATTCAAATTCAATTCATATATTAAAATAAAAAGATATAATGGATTCATAAAAAAATATATTTAATATATTAGATATAATATTTTATTTGAATAAATTCATTAAGGTGCATACTAACGTAACTAAGAGCTTCTCCAACAAGAAGCTACTTTGGCATTTGGTGTCAATTTTCACCCTCCAGCAGTGCTCCATTCTCTGCACCAGTTTGAAATTTTTGAAATTTTTGCAGTACTTTTAGCGCAGATTTTTTATTGCGCTACTTTTTTTCCTTTTCTTTTTTATATGATTATATTTTTTTTTAATATTTAATATTATAATTTTTTATCTCAATTATCCAAACTGAAATTAAATCAAGTTTTTAAGATCATATGATTTGTAATTTAAATAATAATAAAAATATAATTTAAATAAATATATGAGATTTTAAATATTATATACAAATTTAAATAGAATTGCATAACATTACCCGACATTCAATTTTACGTATATATATTTTTAATATGATAGTTTAAGAATATAAGTAAAATAAATATTATCTCAAAATTTAATGTTAAATAAAATTACATATATAATGTTTTTAACAAATATTTAGTAATAAAAATAAATATTAAAAAAATAAAGATTATTGTGTAATATTATTTTTTAGTTGAGAAAGTAGTGCAAACTGTTGGAGAGAGTATGTAAATTTTACGCTAAAGTGATGCATAATTTGCACTAGAATAATGAACACTGCTAGAGATGGTCTAACCCATGTAATAATCCTCACGTTGCCATTTTTCGCCTTCATCATTAATGATGCGTACAGGCGTTTAATGGTGTTTCATTTTTATTTATTTATTATTATTAATTTTTTTTTATGGAGTCTTCAAACCCTTTTGGATTGGTAAGTGTTCGAATTTAATTACTAAATTTTCCTAATATAGTTTCTAATTCTAGATAGTTTTTACGATTAAATATAAGTTCACGATTATAGGTAGTTTTCACGATTAACTATAGATTTTACGATTATAGGTAGCTTTCAATGTTAACTATAGGTTTGACGATTATAGGTAACTTTCACGATCTTAAGTACCTTTCACGATTTTCTATAGTCCACGATTATAGTGACTTTCACGATTATAGAATCCTTTCACGATTTTCTATAGTCCACGATTATAGTGACTTTCACGATTATAGATTCCTTTCACAATTATCTATAGTTTTCACGATTATAGAAGCTTTCATGATTATAGGGTCTTTTCAAGATTATCTATAGTTTTCACGATTATAGTGGTTTTGACGATTATAAGTACCTTACACAATTATAGTGACTTTAACGATTATAGGTTTCTTTCACAATTATCTATATTTTTTACGATTATAGTGGCTTTGACGATTATAAGTACCTTTCACGATTATCTATCGTTTTCACGATTATAGTGGCTTTCATGATTATAGGTTCTTTCCTGATTTTACCATCACGATTATAGGTACCTTTCACGATTAATCTTCCACGATTATATGTACCTTTCACGATTATAGGTACCTTTCACGATTAAACTTCCACGATTATATGTGCCTTTCACAATTATAGGTACCTTTCACGATTTAACTTTCACCATTATAAGTACCTTTCATGATTAAATATATCTTTCACGATTAGAGTAGAGGTAGCTGTCACGATTATATGCAGTTTTGATGTTTTGTATGTTTAAATGACTTTCACGATTATATGATCTTTTTTCCTTACGATGAAACCATTGTTTCTTGTACTGAAAAATGCAATCCATCTTGCAGGATAACTGGGAGTGGAAGCGTACAACAATGATGGGATGCAAAGCTACAATAGACGGATATGTGAGGCTATCTGTTATTGATGATATTAAGAGAGAATTACAGGCTATAGGCGATGATGACTATCTTGAATTTAGAAACTCCTGTTTTGGACATTTCATGCATTTGTTTCTGAAGGAGTTCTTTGCAGTGAAATTATCCATGCTCTAATTGTGAGGGAGGTTGTTAAGAAAGATGTTGGAGTGGATGAGTTTTGGTTTTAGGGTCGAGGAAAAATTTGTGCGGTTTTTGAAGTATGAATATGCTCTAGTGACCGGCTTGAGGTTTGGAGACTGTAATTTCAATCCAAACGGGTGTCACACTCCACCCGAAGCTAGGGTATATTGTAGATATATTACCTAAATGGTGAACACTCCTTGATTAGATGATATTCACAAACTATTCATTAAGGGATATTTTCGAGCTGCAACAGGTGATGTTGTGAAGGTTTCCATGGTGTTGTTTCTATACTATGTCTTTTTTGGATTAGATGGTAGGCAATCGAAGGTAGATGTTTGGGTGTGGACTCTAGTTGAGCATGTGGACTTGTGGGAGAGATTCCCGTGGGGGAAGTACTCTTTTTAGATTCTTGCCCACTACATGCGCGAGATCTTGGTGACACTAACTTGTTCATCTAGTCATCGTCTGCCGAGCTATCACTTCTATGGATTTGCTCGCACTGATGGTACATCATTAATAGTTTTTGCTAAAGTTTGTTATTAATTTTAAAAGTTAATGTTTTCTCATAAATTTTTTTATTTGTCCTATGTAGATTTGGGCATGTGAGGTCGTTCCACTACTAGGTAGGTCATGTGTTGATAGATTGATTGATGCTGATCTGCAGCGACCACGCTGCATTCGTTGGAGATTTCAAAAAGTAGGAATCATCTTTATGCGTTTCTTTAACAAAGAGGTAATACTAAATTATTTGAAACAACTTTATATTTATGAAATATATTGAATAATAAGTTAACTCTTTCATATTTGGAAAATTGTAGATTTAGTGTTTAGAGCACTGGAGCCTAAAGCAGAGGAATGGGAGGAGTTTATTGACAGTCCGTTAACACTGACTTGCGTATTGGTTTTCAATACATACACAGAAGGTCAACTTTCAAGTTGAATTGTCAACATCATCACCTAGTTGTGCCATTAGAGGTCGAGGTCGATCGGGTCATGCTGTCAGAGGTCGATCTGTGGGGTATTCGACAGTCATAGATTCGAGTGTTCATTCTGATAGAGATGACCACCATCCAGTTGATCTTATACCTGCGCCTGCATCTGCCCCTGCACCTGTGCCTGATCCTGCCCCTGCACTTGTGCCTAATCCTACACTTGCCTTTGCACCTGCAGCTGCACCCCTGACTTCAGAGGATATTAGGCAGGATATTCAGAATATGTTGGATGCCATGGCTATCAGCGAGAAGAGATTGATGCCCTCGTGAGGCGAATAGACCGATTCGAGGAGAATCAACCAAAGATGATTGAGAAGACGATCAAGAAGTTATGTCCATCGATAAGAGGACTCATTAGGGGCTCACGGAGGTAGCTCCTGATGTAGGTGAGAAGATTGTGAATCCACCGGAGCCAAACAATACACCATCGGATGCACCTTTACAGATTGTCTGTAGGGTGGCGTTGTAGCATCATCCGATGAAGGTGGTTAGGATCATCTCTCCACACCAGGTCCATTGCCCGTGACTATTGGCGCTCCACAAGTTGAAGATACACCAACTTTTTTAGTGGACGATGATGATAAAGAGGACTTTGGACATCGTCCAAATACAAATTGGTTTGCCCAAGATTTCCTTCACACACACTTCGTAGCCCATTCGAACAGTTGGAGTCTTGGTGGCATGATGCATCTTCGGAGGAGTATCAGATGTTCCTTTTGACGTCCAAAACTTGAGTATCATTTCATTATTTTAAATAAACTTGTAAGTATGTGGCCTATTATAAACTACAGAAGTTAACATTTTATAATTAAACTTCCATGAAAATGAAAGGAAGAATGTGGGGATGGGATATGCTGTCGGACGTGAATGGTTTAATGAGATCAAGGTTCTTCGGTGTTTCTTACTTCAAATGTAAGTTTTTCATTGCATTATAATTACTTAAATTTATTTCATAATACTTATGACAATTTTTATTTTTTTGTAGCATATCAATGCATATATGCCAGTTCTCCAGACGAATCCTTCTCTTGCCAATGTAACTACACATCTGGATTTCGCTGGAAAGTTTCGCATTGTTGACTCATCCTTTATGGTAAGTTAAAGTCCCCATTCAATTTTTGGATTGTGATTATATTTATCGGACCATTGTATTTACTTTGAGCAACATTTTGTTTTTTGTATTTACAGGATGTTGTGTAGCTCATATGGGATGAGCACCATAAAGACGACCCCGTTGAAACGAAGTATGATGTATCTGTTATGGAGGATATCCCCAAAGAGAAGCTCCCCATCTTAATTGATTATATTAATGGGTATAGACTGACGTGGGCTAACATCAAATATTGGAGTGAACTTGATCAGGTGACTTTATATTCAATGACATTTTACCTTAGTAATCATCTTTTCAACGTCCTCAATTTTATATTCACTTCAATTGTGTTTATTTACTCCTTCTTCACTATTCCGAATACAATGATGTCTGTACTGATCGTCCACAATCGACAAATTGGAGTTTTCAATCAGGCAAACTGCAATATTGTTACGATCAGGTGGACAGTGTCCCGTGTTGACTTCTAGCCACAATCGACAAATTGGAGTTTTCGATCGGGCAAACTGCAATATTGTTACGATCAGGTGGACAGTGTCTCGTGTTGACTTCTAGCCCTAAGGACGTTGGGTGTTGTGGAGGATCAAATTTATGGTGGAGGTCTCGTATGGCTTTAACTTTGTATAGGTTTAGCACGAACAATACCACTCTGCCTGATGATCATGTTTGAGAGATTTAGTTTTTTATTAATAATATATATGTGATTATTCTTTGTAATAAGATACGTCTCATCTCTTACAATATTATTTCCGAATCTCACACACTATTAAAGAATTTCGGACATCTTATACTTTTATTTCGAATCCTGGACAACTCACACTTTTATTTCCGAATCTCAGACATCTTACACTTTTATTTTCGAATATCCCATGTCGTGATATTTTTTCCTTTTCTAAAATTATTACGAATATCAAAATATACAAGGAGGATTGACACATATCAAATTTCTGTCTCTATATCACTTTTACAAAGCGCCATGGGGGGTTCAAGCGATACGTGGAGTTTCACCGTGCCCCGAACTTTGCTCGATCACACCTGAGCTGTGCTGAATCGGAATCGAGCTGTACTCGTCATCACACCTTTTTCGTTGGTTTCGGTTCATCGCCAAACTTCACATTTGCCTCATTTTCGATTGTCCCGCCTTGATCTATCGTTCTAGTGCCGGACCTTAGGTCTCCAACCCTTTGATATTCCACTCATATTGATAATTTTTAGATTACTCTTGTCTACATTTCTATCCCTAGGTGTTTATAAAGGGATAAGGTGGAAACTACTCGGGTGGGTTACCCACTCTCATCTATTTGAAAATTTGTGGTCAAACAAATGATCACCCACAATTTATGAGTGAAAAACTTATTTCTATTTTCAAGGTGCGCAGTGTGTAGTCAAGTCAGCAATAGTGCATATCTGAAATAATTCATCCACTCTCACCTACACATCATGCTACACATCATTGACTTCACACTGTTCGTGTAAGTTTTAACACAAAATATTGTCTAATAGAAGAATGAAATAACATTATTCAACAAATTATAAAATGTGATTTTACCTTCATTAAGAACGAAAATCCCCAGCCGTCTCTTTTGCTTCAATAATAACTTCAAGAAGGAAGGAAGAAGAAGGAAGGAGGAAAGAGATGAAGAATTATTAAGGAAAAAGAAAGAAAGGAAAATTTCGTCACTAGTATCCAAAAAATGGTAGAACAGTTATATTTTTAAATTTTGGTCACAGAAGATTTTTTTTTAAATGGGTACAGTGAGTAGTTATATATATATATGTATGTATATATCTTTGAACTAAAATTTGTACTCATTACCATTTCTTCGTAATCTGTTTTTCTTTCTTGGCTTCTCCTTTTCTCCTCTCAAATTTATGATTATAACATACATGAGAGGGGTGTAAGAAATCGATATTTTTCGTTAAATTAATGAAGAAACTTTTATTTATAAGGTTGTGTGTGAATTAGAAAGGAAATACATCTATTTTTGAAGGCACATGATATAAAGAAAAACAAAACATACAACACAAAATCTATTAGAAAAACATGCTATTTAATTTATTATTTTATGTTATCTTTTTTCTTTTTCTTTTTAAATATATGTTGTCTACTAAAAGATTAAAAAAAACTAAAAAAATAAAGAATACACGTGTTGAATACTATAAATGGGTGTTGATCATATGAGTAATTTACATTTTGTATTTTATAAATATTTTATTTATACTATGACTCCTCAATTTGATATTTTATTACAAACTTTTGTTTTTTTTTTTTCTAATATCATATAACTTATATAATTTATTATTTTGTATAACAAAAATAAAATTTCAACAAATCTTATTAATAAAACAGAATATATTATATCTATAGAGCAAGGTTCTAGTATACTAAAAGAGGTTTTAAGTTAAACAGACAATTGACAAATTCTCAACCTCTCAATGTATAAAAATCCTCAACCTTTTTTATTTCTCAATTCGGACAACGTAACTTCCCAAGATTATTCAGTAAATCGTGTTAGTAAATTTGATATATTATTTCATAAGTTAATAATAAATATATTTGTGAACAAATTCTACTTCAAATAATAACTAATCTACATATATAATAACATAATTACAGTTCAAAATAGAATATATCATTTTCCCAACAGTCTACTTTAAATTCTTTTTTTTTTTCACTTTAATTTTCATATTTATAACATTTTCATTTCAACTCTATTTAAAAAAAAAAAATCAAATTAATCATTTTTTCATAATTTTTTATTTAATATCCATATTACATTTACAATAAAAATAAGTAATATAAAATATTTTTCACAAAAAAAATTTAATATAAAATATCTTTCACAGAATGATTATGATATATTTTAATATTTAATATATTTTTATATTATTTTTTTTAATTTAAACATGTTCTTACTAAAATTATACATTGTATTATTATATATATTATTATTTCTATAATAATTTACAAAAAAAGACTACTAGCATTTATTCAAAAATTACGAAAATTAAGGGACCAGTTTTCTAGAATACATTTAGAGTAACTAGCAAAAGATGGTCAGAAGGAAGAAAAAATAATAAGATCTATCTGCATGTTTATTATACATAATTCAATTAGATATATCTTCAAAGAATCAGCGATCTAAATGATAAAAATAATTTTAATACATTAATCAATATCAAGCATAAGATTTTTTTTTTTTTCAAAATATAGTGAATTATATGGCAGTAGTACTAACTAGGCCATTTATTGTGAATTTTTTCATACACCAAGACTAATAATTATATATACTCACAATGTATACAAAAAGGCTAAAACATTTTAAGATGTACAAAGTCACTATCAACTCTCTCAATAATTCACATGTTGGAATTATGGACTTTGTAATGAAAATAGATAGATAATTACTCAGCTTACGATCATATAATTGAGGCCAACAACAATTTTGTCATTACCAACTATATATTGATGGTCATATCAAGAGTCTAGAGCATAAATAAGACAATAAAACTCCCCAAAGTAAATAAAACAAGAAAGAACCCATAACAACATCCTGTAAAATTGTCAAACCAAAACTAATAAGTGTTCTCGCAATCCGAAAATCATAGAAAATACCAACATTGAAGTCTCATTTCTTCTTGCCCCCCTTGGCAGCGTCTCCAGCCTTTGTCTGCAAAATATAGCGAAAGCATATTTAGTGCCAGAAAACAAGCGTACAAAATGTGAGTTTATCAACTTACTTCATTATAAATGGGTTATTAAACAAAACAGAATACTTTTTTTTTTAAAAATTAAATCTATACTTCCCCATGTATAATACCAATAAAAATTTGTCAACAGAGTTGAGAGGAATTATACCTTCTTGACACCACGGATTTTCTTTGCTCTGTTCTTTCTTTCCTTCATTTGCTTCCTCGACTTCTCAATCTTGGTATCAAGACCGTTCTGTGTACAAAATCCAACTTCTCAAAACTTGTGCAGAATAATCGAAATAAGCAAAAAATTAAATTACACCATAAGAGCACAATGATTTTAGAGCATCTAATTCCGAAAAAACATTAGAGTAAAATATCACTGAGAGAAGAGTATAGTTCCAGAAAGAACACAAACAAAAACATCAATCTGCACACTTACTCTTAGATGACCACAAATGACTTCCTAATATTCAGTTGCACACAAACTGAACATCTTATGAATAATTGGGCATCTAATAGAAAGCCCTAAAAGAGGGGAAAAAACCAAAATGCAAAAGAATAAGTGATAGAAGCAGCCACCCGTTCAAGATGCAATATATTTATAGATGACACAAAATTTAAACTAGAACTGTAACTATTTAATGGATTAAAACTAATAAACATTTCATAAGTATCGCACTGCCAATTGAAAGAATTAGATAAGAAAAAATTAACTTACCCTGATAAGCCTGTATTTAGGCTCAAATTTCTTTGCATTGTCGACAGAATCATATATCAAGCCGAACCCTGTAGATTTACCTCCACCAAAATGGGTCCTGAACTTGAATACAAAGATAGCATTTGGATCCTTAACTTCGTACATTCTTGCTAGCTTCTCCTTCAACTCAGCCTTCAAAATAGTAAATATACAGTAAAAAAACTGGAAAACATTTCAAAGCATCTGATACATAGTTTATAATTAAAGACAATTCAGCTGAAGAGAAAACTGAAAATGTATTTGCCCTACACATATTCTATTCAGGTTTCCGAACACAGAGGCAAAGATAAAATCGATAATGCAAAATACATTTTATGTCCAACATTAGGCTACAAACATATACTTGCGTCAGCTTAGGTTACAGAATTATTGAAAATATTACAAATAAATGAATAATACTAAAAAGAAGACACGGACACATTACCGCTTCAAAGTTAAATTGTAATAATACAACATAAAAGAGTATATAAGAACAAACCTTAGAAACATTCGGCCTTCCAGGATGCAACACATCAATGACCTAAAGAACAGAAACGCAAAAGCAAAACAAAGTATGAACAAAATTGAAAACTTGAAATCTCTGAAAAAACCAGAGTAACATAAACAAAAAAAGAAAAAAAAAAAACTGAGAAACTAAAATACATACAAATTGTTTCCTGGAGAGCAGACGATTGGTCATAAACTTCCTTGTTCGGATAGTCACTGCCTTGTCAGCCATTTTCCTGTGCAAAAGGAAGAAATATTAACCTGATTTTAATTGAAATCAATTTCAATTGGATTTACGAACAGAGCTTAGGCAGTGGGGCAGAGAAAGATTAACCGCAAGAGTAATTACGGTGGTGTGGTTTAAGTAGATCCAGCCATGTGCCGCTGCTCTTCAGAAGCTCAGTTGTCCCCTTATGCTCTACGAAGCGTTTCTACTTTGAAAGAGGCCCATACATGGCTTCTTTGGGCCAAACTCGATGGGCCTGTATTATTTTCTAATCAGCCGATAATAATAATAATAATAATAATAATAATAATAATAATAATAATAATAATAATAATAATAATCGACTTCTCTTTATATGGCATTGATGCAACCATTTTCATGTCGCCGCTTTCTTCTTCAAAATTGAGGTTGGAATTACATCTTGGATTCTCTATTTTATTTTTATTTAGTGTAGTATGTAAATCTTATTGCTATTATTATATATTTATTGATAATATTATTTTATACATATATATAAATTAAATTACAATATGAGATAAAAATTTATATTTATATTTATATCTATAGATATATAATAACAGAACCATGTTAAATTCTACAAATATGTTGTTTTTTCCGTCCAAATTAGAATCCTTAATCGACTGGATCTTCACATATTTTTCATGATTTTCCTTCCGTAGCTGATTTCCTTTCTCCACTAGGATCTTTAATTACTAAAACCTCTCCTTTATTGTTGGTTCTCGATAGATCTTGATTTGCATATCTCGTTCATGTAATCCTGCATTAATTCATAAATATCATCAGGATTTTCGGTAACTATGCCAACACACTTACTTTATCAAGAGTGCTATATTCTTAGTCAAAATCATGTAGAGGCAAAGCACATTGATCTTGATGTTCATTTCGCTTGGGAGTTGGTCACCTCAGGCAAGTTAAACACGAAATTCATCCATTCACATCTGCAACTTGCAGATATCTTCACCAAAAGTCTACCTCGTCTGGCCTTCGTTTGTTTTTCATTCCAAGCTTTGCGTATGATCCAATCCCGCACTTCGATTGCAAGAGTGTTATGGATATGGATACAAAAAATTAAAATAATTAGGAATATATATATATATATTGAAATTATAGTGTATATCTTTTTTATATTTGACCAAGATATAACCATTATTAATTTTCTATGATGTAATCTATTTATTAACATAGCCTTTTATCATCACCTCATTAATGATGAACGATCTCTAATTCTCAAAGAAACTCGAGGCAATAGATTCTAATTTAAGAGAAAAAATTATTTATTTTACAATTAAAATAATTAATTTTTAGTTATAATTGTTGTTGTTGTTGTTGAGTTAGTTCTACATTTAAGGTAAACATTGTTTGAGAAATTTGATAAGAGGAAAGGTCGATTCTTCTACATTAGCTGCTCAAAATTGAATGTTTAAAAGAATGTAATTTTGTTGATTAAATATTTAACTGTATGAACACACTTTAATTTGTATTAATAATGAAGGTATAAGGTGAGGCGGTGCAAACAATGCCTTTTTTTTTTTAATTTTATGGGATTATGTATGCCTTCAGTTGTTTGGGAAGAATGCTTGCCAGATGTTTCATAGTACCAAAGAGCTATGAAAATACTTTGTTGTATAATTTCTCAATATTTATTAGATTAAGATTTACAATTATTAATTTATTTTTCATATTATTTATAGTTTTGAAATTATAATCCTCCTCAACAACTCCAGGGCATAATCGTAAGAGAACTCTGTTTAAAATTTATGCAACGAACAAGTTAAGTACTAATATAGAATAAAATAGAGGATGAGGATGGACGAACATGACATTTTGTGCAGCCCAACGTCATTTTGGTCCAAACTGGAAATGACGTCATTATGTTTATATTGAGTTTAGTACAGGTCCTAAATAAAATTCAAAAGTATTAAACGTCCAACTGGTTTGAGGCCCATTAGTTCATGAGCAATAAGCCTGATATTATAAGGCCCTAAAAAATTTATTAGGCCCATTAGTGCTGTTTTGTTGCATATGTTTGAAATAAGAAATTCCTTTAGAATGGTTATAAAATGATGGGTTGTGTGTGGAATTTTGAGTGGATAAATGTAATCATGTTAGCAGTAGTAGGTCCTCCCTCCATAAGAAAGGGTGGTAGGAGTTGGTGACGTGGAAAATGGGCATGAATTTATATTTGAAGGAGGAGTAATGAAGAGTATCTTTCAAAGTGACCATTGAAGTAAATAGCACATGCCATGTTGATGTGGCAAATTGCTTTGTCTTCTCCATCACATGTGACCACCCTTCATCAATCATCCCATTATTCCTCATCATAACCTACAAATTGCAATATATATATATATTCAATTTGAAGAGGTTAAAATTAAATTTTATGGGATTTTATTAATTTGGTGACTTCTTTCTTACATGGTCAACATTTTTTGTTCATCTAAGAATTTAAATAATTTGGTAGTTATGTATTTTAATTTCAATATTTTGTTTTTCGTTTTGGGGTATTAGGACAACTATTCATGATTGGAGTGTTGCAGCTGGTGAATGTCATGATTAGGTACAATCGATTTTCAAGTTTAAAGTGTTTTGTAAAATGAGGAGGGTTGTGTATTATTGTTGTAGTGTGTGCGGGGAGAATTTAGTTGTGACCTCTTCTTCATGGGGAATCATGCCCTTCCTAATCAACTCCTTCCTTCTTTTTTGTCGGCAAATACACATTTTTTTTTAATCTAAGTTTCCTTCCATTCAACGGATTATTATATGTTGCCAGTTGCCTCATCATATAGTGTCTTTATTCTATGCAATGTATTTTGTTATAATTTAGAGCATTTTGTGTATTCTTGTATTCTCATTTTTTGCACCATTACACTAATTCTACTTCTATACCTTAGATCTATAGACTTTATTTTTATTGATGAAAAAAAAGAGCTCAAACTTTACTCAATCTAAAACTTATTATAGAAGTTTCCAAAAGAGTTAATATTTTTTTGGTCTAATGTCTACCAATATTAGTTGTACTAAAATAATTTATGTTTTTTATATAAATTAAGTCATCTACACACTAAAATAGATCATTACTGCAGACCAATACTCTTACTTAATATTATCAAATACTTTTTAAATACTATATATATACATATATATTTATATCAATCCATAAGCTTATATCTTATTGATAAATAGGGTTTATCTAGGGTAAAAATAATGTTTTACTCGAATATTCGTGTGTAAATTTTGCTATTTTCTACTATTTTTTACCTTGATTTTACAATTTTCGGAAAGTGTACACAAGTGCACAATTTTCACGTGTTTTGCAAGAAAATCATATAAGAAAACAAACTCATAGATCGAATTGGAGAAGCAAGAAAAGGGACGAAAACAAGAGAACGAGTGAAAAAATGAGAAGATGGAGAAAATTAAAATTCCACTCGGTTAGCCGAGTGGAGTGCACAACCGAGGAGAAACGGATGACCCAAGTAAAAAATTCCCGAAACTTTAAGTCACTCGAGCAGTCGAGTGAAGTGTTAGATCGAGTCACGTTATATATATTAATAATATATAATATTACGTGAAAATATTCACAGGCTTAAAGACATTTAGGTAGCCTAACAAATAGTTAAGAGAGTTTCAATTTAAAGTTATTTATCTATTGGGTGTGTAAACACTTGCTCCAAGTATGATAATCTCATATATCAACAATTTTTATTTTTGAAAAAATCGATTCTAGTTCCAATATTAATGACTGGTTCACAATTCCAAATTAAGTAGAAAGAATAGCAAATATAACATCTATATGCTATTTTATGTTAATTATTTTGATAATCACCTTCATATTTCACACATCTACATATATTAGTTGATTTTTCAACTTTTGATTAGTTGAATTTTTTTAAAAAAAATATAATTTTCAATTTGGTATAATATATATATATATATTTTAAATATATTATAAACTGTGCATCACATGAAAGCAAATACTATCTCTCTCTCTTTCTATATATATATATAAGTAAAATAATTTTTTTCTTATTTTTCCGTGCAAATGCGCTTTTCATTTTTGCATATATATATGTATAAAATAAATTTATTAACTTTATTAAATAAAATTTGAATTTGCATTATATATGTTTGGAAGGTTTGAGTTTTTTGAAATAACAATATAAATATTCATTTGCAACATATTTCTTTATATACAAATAAAAATATATTAATATCTTCATCAAAATCTATTAATATTAGTGATATAAACGTGTATAACATAATATATTAATTATTCAACCTCAACAATATTTTATGAGTGATGAAAATCTAAAATTTGTACATTTAATATTGTAAATATGATGCAATATATATATATATATATATATATATAATAAAATGCTATTGTTTCCCCTCCCCAGTCCCCGCCCCCTATTATTTCCCCCTCCATGCCTAATCCCTGATGGGGTCGGGTGGAAAATTTGTTTTGGTTATGACGAAACTAACAGTGAGTCGTTAAATAAAACAAAAATTACTGTCTCTAATGTATATTTTAAAATAATGTATAAAAAATTTGCATAATTGGTATATATTTATATGTGTGTATATAAATAATTATAACTATTACTATATATATATATATATATATATTTAGAGTTAAAACGGGGCAAGGAATACAAATTCCAACTCCGGCCCTTCCTCGGCTTAGAAAAAGAAAATCAACACGTACCTGTCTTGTTTCCGACCATGTCAAAAAGAATTCGTCCATTAAAAGTGGATCCTCATTCTCGTGAAGCTTTTGTGCATCACTAATAGACACCATTGTCTGGGTTTTTTTTTCAAAATAATGCGAAAAAATAAAAAAATTTACGAAATAGGCATGTTTTGGAACAGTTTTTAAAAATAGGTAAAACGTCACCGGCGGTGACGTTATTTCAAAAAAACGTCACCGGAGGTGACGATTTTAAACTTAAACTAAAGAACGTCACCTTAGGTGACGTTCTTTAGTTTACATGTTATATATATATATATATATATATATATATATTATATATATTATATATATGCATACATCATACATGCATATATATATATAATATATATATGTATACACACTGACATATATATATATATATAAACTGTATGATATATATATATATATATTTTAAATATATATTCTTATTAATATATATATATGTATATATTGATAAAATATATATTTATATATCAAAATAAATATTAAAATATAATTAATAAAATTAAAATATTATAATTTTATTTAAGATAATAAAAAATATTTAAATTTTTTTTTATAATACATATATTATATATATGTATATATATTTATAAAATATATATTTATAAATAATAATATATATTTTGAATTATATTTGTTATAAATATGTATTTTGAATTATATTTGTTATAAATATATATTTAGAAATATGAATTATATGTATTGTTATAAATTATATTTCTAAATTATATTTGTTATAAATATATTTGTTATAAATTATATTTCTAAATTATATTTGTTATAAATATATTTGTTATAAATATATTTGTTATAAATTATATTTCTAAATTATATTTGTTATAAATATATTTGTTATAAATTATATTTCTAAATTATATTTGTTATAAATATATTTGTTATAAATTATATTTCTAAATTATATTTATAACTTTTAAATTTTATTTATAACTTTTAAATTTTATATCTATAATATATATAAATTTACACCATAAATTTTCAAACATTGGCTGTGCCACGGTGGTCAAGAGCTGGTTGGCTGCGGCAGAGGTTCCGAGTTCGAAACCTGCCAACCGCAAATTATTTTTGGGCCAAAAAAAAAATAAAAAAAAAAGAAAAAACGTCAGTGGCACTGACGTTTTATTGGAAACGTCAGTGGCACTGACGTTTCTGCCATGCATGGTATGTATGTATATATATTATATATATATATATTATATATATAATCCAAATATTTCTGTAATTAAAAGAAAATTATTTTATTTATTTTTTAATTTTTATTATTTGTATATATATATTTATATATTATTAAAAAAATATATATTTTTAGAAAATAAAATTACACATAATAATAATTTAAAATTATTCTTTAATTTAAATTTTTTTATTATCTTAAATAAAATTATAATATTTTACTTTTTAAAATTATAATTTAATATATATTTTTATATACTTACTTAATAAATAAAAATATATATACATATTCAAAAAATATATATATATTTTATAAATATATATATATATATTATATAAAAGAAAACAAAATAAATAATATAATTTAGAAATATAATTTAGAACAAATATATTTATAACAAATATAATTTAGAAATATAATTTACAACAAATATATTTATAACAAATATAATTTAGAAATATAATTTAAAACAAATATATTTATAACAAATATAATTTATAACAAATATAATTTAGGAATATAATTTATAACAAATATATTTATAAAACAATATAATTTAATATATATTTTTATATATTTACTTAATAAATAAAATATATATATATACATATTCAAAATATATATTTAGAATATAAATATATATATTTTATAAATATATATATACATATTTATATATTATTAATATATATATATATATATTATTTTATTTTTAGAATATAAATTAATAATTACAAATTATTTTTTAATTTAAATAATTTTTTTACCTTAAATAAAATTATAATATTTTACATATTTTAAAATTAGAATTTAATATATAATTTTAAGTATTTAATTAATAAATAAAATATATATACATATTGAAAGTATATATTTAGGTTAATATATATTTGAAAAATATATATATATATCATACATGTTTTAATATATATATATATGTGTGTGTGTGTGTGTGTGAGTGTGTGTATATATATGTAATACATAATAAATAAATAATAATATATATATATTCATGCATGTATGATGTATGCATGTAGTGTATATACTATATATATATATATGACTCATAATATATATAATTTAGAATAAACGTCACCTTAGGTGACGTTTTTAGATTAATTTTTATAATATATATTATATATATATAAATAATAATATATATTTTGAATATGTATATTTATATTTTTATTTATTAAGTAAATATATAAAAATATTTATTAAATTATAATTATTAATATATATATATATTTACTTTATTTTTAGAATATTAATTAATAATTAAAATTTATTCTTATTTATTAAGTAAATATATAAAAATATATATTAAATTATAATTATTAATATATATATATTTACTTTATTTTTAGAATATTAATTAATAATTAAAATTTATTCTTTAATTTAAATAATTTTTTTTATTATCTTAAATAAAATTATAACATTTTAGTTTTTTAAATTATAATTTAATTTATAATTTTTAATAATTACTTAATAAATAAAAATATATATATATACATATTCTAAATAAATAATATATATGTATATAATAATAATATATAAATTTATATTTATATATGAAATTAAAAAAAAATTTCAATAAACGTCACCTAAGGTGACATTTTTAAAAAACGTCACCTAAGGTGACGTTTTTACATTTATATATAATGTAATATATATTATATAGATATATATATATATATAAAATATATATTTTTAAATAATAATATATATAATATCCAAAAATATATATATATATATTTATAAATTATATATATATATATATTATTTATTTTCCAAAATATGAATTAATAATTAAATTTTTTTTATTTAATTTAATAAATTTTATTATCTTAAATAAAATTATAATATTTTACTTTTTAAAATTATAATTTAATATATATTTTTATATATTTACTTAATAAATAAAAATATATATATGTAAATATTCAAAATATATATTATTATTTATAAATACATATATATAATATATATTATAAAAATAAATTTAAATATTTTTTATTATCTTAAATAAAATTATAATATTTTAATTTTATTAATTATATTTTAATATTTATTTTAATATATAAATATATATTTTATAAATATGTACATATATATGTTAATAAGAATATATATTTAAAATATATATATATTTACAGATTATATATATATATATATGTGTGTGTGTCAGTGTGTGTGTGTATATATATAATATATATATATATGCATGTATGGATGTATGTATGTATTATATATATTGTATATATATATATATATATAACATATAAAATAAAGAACGTCACCTAAGCTGACGTTCTTTATTTAAGATTTAAAATCGTCACCTCCGGTGACGTTTTTTCGAAATAACGTCACCGGCGGTGACGTTTTACCTATTTTTAAAAACTGTTCCAAAACATGCCTATTTCGTAAATTTTTTTTTTTTTTTGCATTATTTTGAAAAAAAACCCCCATTGTCTGTTGAGGAAATGTCAAGTAGGGGAGGGTGAAGGCCCGTAAAATGCAGGTTTTTTCTTGTTTTCTTTCTTATATTTTTAAAATATTATAACTTTTAATGTTTTATCTATTTTCATATAAAATATATAAAACTAATTCTTACTTTATAATTTTAATTTAATTTATTCAATATGTTATCTTAATTTTTATTATATCATATATTTTTTTAAATAATTAAATATATATATAATCTGTTCATCACACGAAAAAACTCTAGTATTATATAAAAAAATATATACTACACACCATTAATTAATTATATATATATATGTAAACACATCTAATGTCGATGTGTGTAAACATATATATATATATATGTAAACACATATAATGTACGGAGTGAAATATATTATATATAATATTTACTATTTATAAACATAAGAAAATAGAATTATAGTATAGTTGTTAATATATAATATCTTTGATCGATTATAGCATAAATTAGGTTGGGGCAGATGTGCACATCTTTAGGAAGGGATGGTTGCCAAATTGAAGAGAATAATGTGAGTGGTGAAATTGGAAGGAAAAATTCAGAAAAATATGAGTTTCAAAGTTTGTTTAGTGTGAAAAGAGAGATCCCTAATTCCCTCCTTATCTCCACATTCCTAATAAATAAAAATCTTCTAAAGCTATTCTTACCCAGAAAGGGCCCCCACGGCCACACCCTCCGCTTATCTAAATGTCTATTCATTTAATTTTATATTTTATTAATTCGATACATCTAATCCTACAAATTTACCAACATTGTGACACCTAATACTCACTCCCACTCCACATTGGATGAACTTTAGACTTTGAGATCTTTGGCTTGTGGTAAAAGATTTATCTTTCATTGGCATGCCGTTGCCAATAATTTGACTTTTTCTTCCTTATATTAAGTAGCTATAAGGTATTCCAGGCAAGAATCTAAGACATTCCCCTTTACAAATATCCTTTTACTTGGTCAAATTCTATACTGGCAGCAAGTTTAAATGCATGATTGATGTTTCTTATCTTTCCAAATACATATTGTTTGATTTATTCAGTTTTTATTTAATTTAAATTAGTTTGTTTCTGAAGAAGTGATGGATATAATATATTGATACAGCTCATCTCTCATTAATTTCCAGACCAAATAAGTCCAATACTTGCATACATGACAATGATGTAATGAGGGAGCTAAACTGTGGGGCTTTCTATAACAACAACCCGTACATCCCCAGTTGCCCATTCTTCTTTCTTCATCATATTTCCTTCTCTTTTACTTTAATCACCGTTTCAAGAACCAACAAGGGCCAGAGAAATTGCTTTGTTTTTTGCATTCGAAAGAGCATCTTTCGACACTTAGAGCGTTGTTCAATCTCATGTTTCTTGAAATCGCTTCATATCTTGGAGGTAATTTTGATTCATCTCTTTCCATTTTTAGTTTCTTTTTTGTTTATTTGCTATATTGTCATAAAAACATTATTCGCTAACCGGGATGTGATCTCATAGGATCAAGAAGCCACCAAATTTATGGTAAGATGAAGGATTTCCCTTCTTGTTTTGGTGAGAGTGGTGTTCAAGTTGCAGAGACTACACCATCCACAACAAACAGACCTGGAGCCCAGAATCTTGTTACCTGTGTCTATCACTATCAGTCTCAGGCCTTTTTGGGATTCGTCACGGTTACATGGATCAAGAATTTGATGGCCCAAGGGCTGAGCATTGGCATAGAAAGCTCAACAAAAGAATGCCTTGGCAAAGTTGATATCAAACCATGGATTTTTTCGAAGAGAAAAGGCTTCAAAACCTTGGTGCTTGATTCTACATCAGTTGATATTTATTGGGATTTATCATCTGCTAAATTTGGTTCGAGCCCTGAACCATTGGAGGGATTCTATCTAGCCATTGCCCTCAATCAAGAACTATGCCTACTTCTTGGTGATATGCAGAGTGAAGCCTATAGAAAGGTCGATCCAGCTCCATTTGCCTCAAAAGCGACTTTTGTTGGTAGAAAAGAAAATATTTTTGGGAAGAGATCGTATAGCTCAAAGGCACAGTTATGTGGGAAGGGGCGTTTGCACGATATAAGAATTGAGTATGATCCAAACGAAAGGCTAACGATCTTTGTGGACGGGAGGGAGGTGTTGCAGGTAACACATCTTAAGTGGAAGTTCAGAGGGAACCAAACTATATTGGTAGAAGGAGTTTCAGTTGAAGTGTATTGGGATGTTCACAGCTGGCTCTTCAGTGGTGTAGTTGGGAGCGCAATTTTCTTGTTTCGGAGCAATGTGAGCGGTGAAAAGCATTGGATCGATCGGTCGCCATCTGCATTGAGCTGGAAAGGGTGGCAAACTTGTAAAGATACACCTTCACAAGATCATGGTTTTTCTTTGGTTTTGTGTGCTTGGAAGAATGAATAGAGAGATTGAGATTGAATGTGGTATATGTTTGTGTGTTATTGGGGGGATATGATTCAAAATATTTGGTGACATATACTAGATTTTAAATTGAGATAACATTAGTTTGAATATTCTTGTTTTTGCCATCAACTATATACATAAATATGTGTAAATATATACTATCAGATACCCTTTCGGTTGATGATATGTTGGGAAAGTGCATTTTGATCTTGCAGACTCTGTTAGGGGAGATAATTTCTTTGAGAACAATTATCCTTGATAAATAAAACTCATCTTTAACCATTTTCAGTTCAAAATATAACCGCCAATCTTCACTCCAATTTTTGTTCTTCCCAAGACTTCTCCAATGGCAACTGCCGCCGTGCTGCTGCTATCCTTCATCTTCTTCGCCGCTGTCCTCCCCACCGCTGCCGCCGTCGCCCCCACCGCATCAAGCCCATCACTCCTACCTTCTCCCGACACATCCTCCATAGCCACCATCCTCTCCATCCTCGGCTTCCACGAACTGGCCGCCGCCGCCGCCGCTGCTAATCTCTCCGGCGCCTCCCCCACCACCATCTTCGCCCCCACAGACTCCTCTCTCCTCACATGCCCATCTTGCTCCAATCCTCTCCTCCTCCAAGAACACTCTCTCTCCGGCCTCTACACTCTCCACTTCCTCCGCAGATTAGCCTTCGGCACGAAAATCGAGACCCTTGCCGCCAACCGCTGCCTCACCATCACCGCATCCCCCGCCGCCGGTACCACAAGAAAAGTCTTCATCAACGGAGTCGAAATCACCAAGCCCGACTTCTTCAACAACGGTCTTGTAGTCGTTCACTCTCTTCAGGGCTTCGTCTCGCATTTATCCCCCCTTTCTTGCACCGTCGAAAGCATGATGTCTTTATCCTTTCCCCAAGCGCCGCCGCCCACGGCGGCGCTGTTTACTACGCGCCTGATGCTAAAAGACACCATGACGTCGCTTCGCACCAGCGGGTACAGCATAGTTGCTCTGGCAATGCGAGTCAATTATCCAGAGATTTCTGTTTTTAAGTCGATGACCCTTTTCGCCATTGATGATGAATCCATCTTCGTCGACGGCGGTGGAGGCCACGCGTACTTGGCTGAGCTGGGGTTCCACATTGTGCCGAACAGGCTTCTGACGGCAGCGCAGTTGACTGAGCTTCCGAGAGGGACGACGTTACCGACGATGATACGCGGGCGGAACCTGGTGGTGACAAGCGCGGGAGACGGAGGGCCGCTGGCTCCTACGATGATCAATTATGTGAAGGTGAGGAGATTTGACATGGTGGTTAACCAGAGGATTGTTGTACACGGACTGAGAATTCCATTCCGGCGTGTGAATTTCCCGGTGATGCTCTGGTTTTCCGGTCAGAATATGGGAAATTCGACCTAGGAGTAAAAACAGAATGTAGATTTTAGATAATTCACAATTACAGATGCTTTGTTGCAGAATTTAGCTTAGATAATAATGTGAGGATACAGTGTGCAAAACTTGTGGGTTTTATTTCATTAGTATTTGATGACAAAAAGTATTGTTGGTACTCTCCATTTTAAATTGTGTCACTTTCGGATTGTCTTATTTTATGGGGTTAGCATAAAATCCAATTTTTGGATATTTAGTTCAAGATTGTCTGGGTCTGCTCATTTTGATTCAATCTATAAACAATCCTCAATGTGTGAGGTGTTTGAATTCACCAACAAACACAATTTTTAGGTTCTTTTTCGCTCCAGAGCCATGGAAAATATGAACGTTGTTTTAATTTTCCGATGAGCAGACTGGCGAAAGGTATGAAGGGTTTTAATTAAACTGCATTTTTTTGTAAATTTATGTGTCTACAGTAAGAACAAATGAGTACTATTAGCACAGCTGGATTATTATCACATGACTGGTGAAGATATTTGAATCTGAAAAACTAAAAGGAAGATAAAGTAAGAAATAAATTTGGACGTGTTACAAAGAAGAAGAAATAATTTTTAATTATAAACATATAATATTATTTTCACCTTTTGCTATTTAATTAATTATATATAATACATAATATATTTATACACACACAAAAAAAAAAAAAGCACAAATATTCTACTCAAGCTCAAGAGGAAATCAAGAGCATAGCCTAAAACTCAAGAAAGCAACTGTAGCCTCTGTATGGGTTTTGACAAGAAGCATTCTGTATGTTAAGTTATGCACCATTTTCCACATTTTCAAGCAAAAGGTTCAATTCAGAAGCCTGCTTTCTTTCCAACTAATTACACAACACTGGATTAACATATACTAAACACTAGCTTCCAAAGAACGCGATCAAAGAGGTAACTTCTTCTGCTTGAAGCCGTGAGCCTCATTCGCCAAATTGAATGGTTATATCCCTGCATCGCAATCAGGGCCATAAATCCCTTCCTCAAGTCTTGTCCAGTCAGCAGAGCACTCCTATGTCAGATGCGAATCCCAAAGCTGCCATTGTTACGATTCATACCTGATAAAGATTAGTTAGCAGTTGGTCCTCTAATGATTAATTCTTAATCATGCCAAGCCACAAAACAGCCAAACAATAATGATATAGTTTGCTTTAACAAAACTACTTTTTACAGATAGAAAGAGCTATAACAACTATTTTGAATTGGATGTCATTTACAACAAACCGCAAGAAATGAAAATTTTAAGCAACAGTTAGCTCAAACTCAACTTTGAGGAAATTATGATCCAATAAACTCAGACTTACCAAACTACTAAAGAGTGAATTGCATCGCATGACATGCATGGCCAATAAAATGTGCAAACATCAGTTGTGATGCATGCTCGATGAGCAGAATTTATAGCTCAAATCACCGGTAGAGTGTTTTAATCTTCTTATATTTCTTAAAAAAGTACCATAGGGCTGACTCTGTCATCAAGTTTCATTGACTTCTCTACGGTTCCTAAGCCACTGCCAAATCAGTCATACCCACAGTGCCCTTGCATTTAGGACCTCTAACCCAACACAGCTTCCCAATATCCATCTCAACTTTATGCATACTGAATGTAATCGAGGACAATTTCACCGATGGTATTTCGTTCCCAGGTCATCCACACAGCCGTAAGGAGGGCCTAACCTTCTAAGTCCTTCTACTAACATGGAATAGTGAGAGGTGGATTATTTTTTACATTTCAATTATTCAGACCCTCAATTTACAATGTTTACCAAGGCATATGAGCCTTCCAAGACATGAGCTTCCAACTACTTGTGCAGCCACACAACCATAGGCATGCCAGAAATGCAGGGTCATCAGACAATCCAAAACATTCATAGAAGCCCAAATGTCATGGACGTATAAGGTATAGCTTCATTATGAGCCTCAAGAAGCAAATGACACATCCAGTTACAGCCAAGCAAAACTTATGTTTCTGTTCTATATAGAGAACCAGGAACTATGTGGTCCATGAACATACCAAAGCACCATAAAATATATTAAGCAAAACATCAAGTAAAATGATCACCGGAATTAAGCAAATCTAAAGTGAGGAAGATATATAGATGAGAGGCCATATATACATGTATTAGAGCAGTATGATATTTCAAAATTCATAGCATCTGTATTGCACTAAGTCTGTGCAATGCTAAGCCTTTTCCATTCATTTAAATTGGTAAACAGAATAAAATAAAGAGTTCTAGCTCTTAAGAGACGGAGTTCAAGGCAGTTATCAGAGGTGTTGGTACTCAATAAACCAATCATGTCAGGCTCTTCCCTGCATTAACATGCTTCAGTTTACTCTTTTTATATCAATTTCTTTCCTATCATCTTTTATTCCATCAACGGTTAACGATGAGAAACAAAATGCCAACTGAGTGCATTCTCATATTTACAGTAGGAAACTATAGAAGAACTTGATAGAGCGAATTTGAGGGGAATATTTAGCTTGCAAGATATCAGCTAATTAGCATAAAATCTGAGGAATAATTAGCTAGCAAGATATCAGCATATTAATAACTAATATAGGGGCATAAAATTAGGTGTTGGGATAAGCATTATCATCAGGCAGAAAAATAGTCTTTGGATTCAGCCTTTAGGCTGGGAAGCTTTGGCTGACGGGATTATTCCCGGTGTCCCTTCTTCTTTTGATAAAATAAAATCACCCATCTCTTATTTCATTTTCTTGTTTGCTGCACCTTACTCTATCAGAACTCAAAAACATTCTATGCGGTTTCATAATCTGATAACTGATTCTGTTACTCAGATGCGATGACACCATTAAACGAAAAGGAGCTAAGGTAAAGATGCACCTGGAAACTTACAACAGACTTTGATGTAAAGAAAAGAGATAAGCTCAGACATGCAAATCTGCCAGTATCAACTGGCAAATACTTTAATTTGTGTAGATGCAGATCTAAATAACTTTGAAAAAATAAAGCAGTACAATGCATAATCAGTCTACACATGTCGCCTCATTAACTCTCACAGCTTGTTGTATAGACAATAAGAACCACTTAATCGAGAAACTAGCTTTAAGAATTTGATTCTTCACAAATCAACAAAACAACTAACCAGCTGGTAAATTACTGCTGAACCCAGACTCTGACTGTCTTGTCCTTCTCAAGTCCCGCAGAAACAATCATATTCTCTGTGGGATGGCAAGTTACAGAGATAACAGTATCTGTGTGGCCTTCAAGTTTCTGGACCAAATTTTTACCCTGTAAGTTCCATATGTATATACAATTGTCTTCTGATCCACTGACAATGTACTTCTCGCCAGTTACAGAAAATGTTGGGATTACACAATACACTCGGTTCACATGGCCTGAATATATCTTCAAGAACTTCCCGGTTGAGTAGTTCCATAATTTCTGCAACCAACCAACAAAAAAGTAAATATCGTAACTCAAATAAGCCACCACAGAACCAAAAAAGAAATAAAATAAAAATAAATTACAATCTGTAACATCGGAACAAATAGTGATCCATCCACTAAAAGAACAGTGCGAAAGACGAACGCAGAAGTGTTTCAACAGAACTGCTATCAGTTTATCCTGAACCAACAATAGATACACCCAATAACTTGCACTATTAAGAAAGCTTAATGAGTACATAGCTACATGTAAATCCAGACGTTTCATAGACTCTAGTCTGTAACATGCCACCACACTATACTTCCACAACTAAAAGCTTTACATTTATTTTACAGCTGAAATAATGTAAACCAATTAGAAGCATCCCTTTTCCCATTCCCCCTTCTCTTTTTGAAAGTTCAAATCTTGAGACAACCGAAAAATACGGAAGGGCCAAGCTGTCAACTCCTGAACTCACTTGTAACAGATGAAACCAAGCACCATAATTAGAATATACATGGAAACAAATTCGAATAAATTTATCTATAAAAGAACATCATTTTCAACCAAAGAGAGAGAAAAAAAAAATCAAACCAAAACTTACAAGAGTATCGTCAAGCGTGGCGACGAGGATAAACTTTCCATTAGGAGAAAACTTAGCAAACGACACTGCCGGAACCTTATCATCGATCAGAGTCTTAAGCAACGCTCCAGTCGCGGTATCCCAAATCTTACACGATCCATCATGACTCCCCGAAACAATCAAGGAGCCATCTCTATTAAAGTGCACTGACGTCACCGGCATCGAGTGCGCCCGGATCACGTGCACCGCTTTCCCAGTTTTCACATCCCAAACTCTAACGGTGTCATCATACGCTCCAGAAACCATTAAATTCGACTGCGGATTGAAGTTCACACAGAAGACTCTATCCGTATGGCCTTTCAGCGTCTTCACGCACTCGGCAGCGCGTGCGTCCCAGATGCGGAGGGTTCGGTCGTCGGAGGCGGAGCATATGTATGTGGAGTCGGAGGACCAGGCAAGGTCGCTGACGCCCTCCGAGTGACCGATTAAGCGTGAGATTTGGGTTAGAGTTTCAGTTGAATAGACAATTAGGGTTTTGTCGAGGGAGGCGGAGGCGAATAACGCGCCGTTGTTAGAAAATTTCACGCAGGAGATGGCGAGGGCGTGGCTGGTTAGGATTTTCTTGAGGCGGTAGGGACGGTGCGGGGATGGAGGGTGGTTGTTGGGGGTGGCGTTCGCCATGTGTATTGCCGGATCGTCATTATGCGATTAGCTATTTATAAAGCAGTAGTCGTGTTTGCCCCGAAGTGGAATGACACGCAGAGAAATCGCCTTTTATTATTATTATTATTATTATTATTATTATTATTATTATTGGGAAATCCCTCTCCGTGCCCGCTTACATGTCACGGGGTGCTTGTAGTGAGTAATAAAATTTAGCGCACCGTACGGTTAGCAATCGACACTTTCAACTACTTCCGCATTGCCAACACGAACTCGCTCGAGAGCTTGTGCTGTTGCGACGCAATCACACCCGGAGGTGCTTTAGTGGCACAGCGAAATAAAAGAACCAATTGCAAAAAACTTGCTTTTGTATTAAATGGTAGACAACAATTACAATACGCAGATACAATTGATAGCAATGGTGGAGAGGGGGGCCTCCAGTCAATTGCTCAGCTCTCTTCGAAGACCCTACCCCCCTATAGTAGCAAAAAATAAAAAAAGGCTAGTGACAGCACTAGACATTACAAAGTTGAAGAACGCGACAAAATCCCAAGTAGGGATAAAGATATTTATATGACAAAAAGCCCTACACTGCAACCTTGCCATTTCACCAAGTATTCTTTGTGTGGTTTTCTCTTACCTGCGTCTCGGTGATTGAGAATGACTTCTGCTACCCTTTTGTCTGTTCTGCGTGCAAGTTTCATTTCTGGACGGCGTGAGAGGTTGCTGGTGGCATATTCCCTGTCGGCCTGGTATGACTTTAGCTGGCTGACATGGAGAACAGTGTGAATTCGCCACCAGGGAGGCAACGCTAGCCTGTAGGCTACCTTCCCAATTCTTTTAAAGATCTAAACAGGTCCAATATATTTTTGCATTAGGCGTGGATCTCCAGCTCGAGATGATTTGGAGAGCCGTTGATCTGGGACCTTAACCATCACCTTATCGTCAACGCGATATTCAATGAAGCGACGTTTTAAATCAGTATACTTTTTCATCCGCTTCTGAGCTTTTTCTAGGCAACCGCGGACGAGATTGAGATTTTGCTTCCACTCCAGAGTGAAATTATGTGCAGGAGAAGTTCTTGCACCTTGTGGGGTATCAATCGTGTGTGGGAAGAGTGGTTGTTGCCCGGTACAAATCTCAAAAGGACTCCGATTGGTGGTAGAGCACTTTTAAGCATTGAAGCACAGCTGAGCAGCATCCAGTAGCTTCACCCAGTCCTTTTGATTAGCGATCACGAAGTGTCTATGATATCCTTCCAGCATTAAGTTGAAGCGCTCAGTTTGCCCATCGGACTGTGGGTGGTAGCTAGAGCTCAGATTCAATTTGGAGCTGAGTAGTTTGAAGAACTCAGTCCAAAAGTTGCCAGTAAATCGAGAGTCCCGATCACTGACGATATCCTTCGGCAATCCCCAATGTTTGACAATATGCTTGAAGAAGAGTTGAGCTGTCTCTTCTGCTGAAACGCTTTTAGGGGCTGCTATGAATGTTGCATATTTAGAGAATCGGTCTACCACAACGATAATAGCATCAAGTTCTCCAACTTTGGGTAGACCGGTGATGTAGTCCATCAAAACACTTTTCCAGGGCCTATCGAAAATGGGCAATGGCTTAAGCAAGCCCGCCTTCTTCTGCCGATCTGCTTTGTCCTGCTGACATACCAAGCAGGTTCGCACAAAAGTCTCAATGTCATCTCGCATCTGTGGCCAATAGTAAGCTCGCTGAACTAGGGCCACTATGCACTCTTCCCCTGGATGTGCCGCCCAAAGAGTGTCGTGGCACTCGGCAATAATTGATTTCCGTAGGTCCCCGCCCTTGGGCACATAGAGACGGTTTCCTTTGGTCCTCAAAATGCCATTTTCAACCCAAAACTGCCGTGTTTTGCCCTGCATGGCAAGATTCAACAGACACTGGGCTGCAGGGTCTGCTTTGGTTAACTCTCGTATCTGCTCCTGCAAGTTGGTGGTAGCTTTGCTCGCAGCTAGGGCTGCTATCACCTGAGGTTTTGCTAAATCTGCCCTACGGCTAAGGGCATTCGCAACATGGTTACTGGGACCGGCACGGTACTCCAGCACAAAACTGAACTCAGACATCATTTCTTGCCATCTTGCTTGCTTCCCTGTAAGCTTTGATTGTGTCAAGAAGTGGCTAACAGCCGTATTGTCTGTCTTGACTATGAAAGATAAGCCCAATAAGTAGTGCCCCCATTGTCTGAGGCAGTGGACAACAGCCAGTAACTCTTTCTCGTGCACTGTGTAACGCCTCTCAACATCCTTCAACTTTCGGCTCTTAAAAGCAACCGGATGTCCATCCTGCACCAATACTCCCCCAAGCGCATAGTCTGAAGTATCAGTCTCCACCACAAATGGCTTTGACAGATCTGGAAGCGCAAGCACCGGGTCGGTTGTGATAGGCTTCTTTAAGCTCTCAAAGGCGGCTTGGCATTGGGATGACCAATTCCAAGCTTCCAACTTTTTTGTTAAGTCTGTCAAGGAGCATGCTATCTCAGAGTAGCCTTTCACAAATCTCCTGTAGTAGTTGGCCAACCCGAAGAACGATCTGACTTCATGTACGTTGCTCGGAGGTTGCCACTCCTCGATAGCCTGAATCTTCTTTGGATCTATGCGGATCCTACCTCTCTCCACAATGTGGCCCAAGAAATCAATACTCTCTTGAGCAAATGAGCACTTTGAAGGTTTTACATATAGCTCGTGCTTGCGCAGCCTTGCGAGGACCTTGCGGAGATGCTTCAAGTGATCTGTTAAGGTCTCGCTATAGACCACAGTGTCATCAGTAGTCCACCACAAATTCATCTAGAAAGCCATGAAGTACCTGATTCATGAGGGTACTGAAGTTGACTGGGGCGTTTGTTAAGCCAAAAGGCATCACCAGAAACTCGAATGCCCCATACAGGGTGACAATTGTGGTTTTGTACTCGTCTCCCTCTTTGATTCGAACTTGCCAGTAGCCCGATCTCAGATCTATCTTCGTGAAGTATTTTGCCCGACTGAGGCGGTCGAAGCAGTCTGCTACCAGTGGAATGGGGTACTTATTCTTCACTGTGATTTTGTTCGGTGCCCAATAGTCGTAGCAAAATCGTAGGGAGCTATCTGACTTCTTCTGAAAAAGAACTGGGGCCCTAAATGGTGACTTTGTGGGTCTAATAAGTCCGCACTTTAGCATCTCTTTCAACTGCTTCCTAAGCTCTTCAAGCTCATGTTGGCTCATGCGATACGGTGCTCTGGCAGGAGGCTTTGTGCCAGCCACCAGCTCAATCTCATGATCGACCGCCCTCTTCGGCGGGAGCTTACGAGGTTGTTCATCTGGCATCACATTCTCATATTCTTCCAGGAGTTTTCTCACTGCACTAGGAAGCGGTCCAGATTTCTCCTCAATCTCCTCAATGCGAAGGGCACACAAGAAGGATGATTCATTGTGCTTGCAACCCTTCTCAAACTGCATGGCCGACAGGCTTCTCTCGCCCATCTTATTGGCCCAGGTGAGGATAACACATGGCTTGTTCCCCATCATCATCAGGGAATCCACATGCGGGAGGACCGCCGTCCTAGTATCCTGCAAGAACTATAGCCCAAGAATGAGCTTGAAGTCATCCATCACAACAACGGACAGGTTGGTCCTTCCTTCAAATGGGCTAAGTCTCAATAGCACGGACTTGGCGATACCGGCGATAGGCTGCGTAGCGGAATTGATAGCCTTGACTCGCCCTACTCCTTTCTCTAGCCAAGCTCGAGTCTCTCTACCTTGGCACTGGCTAGATAGTTGTGTGTGGCACCTGTGTCGATCATGGCTCGCACAGGCTTGCCATTGATCTTAACATCAACAAACATCAACCCTTTCTTTTTCTGGACTTTTGGTGGTTGATCTTCCTCAGTGTGGCTCGTTAGAGCCGATGCGGTCTTGCCTCTTTTCGACGGCACCTTCTTTTGGGCTGCCGCCTGGTGGGATAAAGTATTGCACCAATGAGCAATGACCCCGAGATTTTCTTCCTCGGAGTCATCTTCATCAAAGTGGGACGGCTGGGGATCTGCTTGTTTTGATTTTGGCTCAGGTCGTGTGAGGCTAGTCAAAGCATTCAGCAACTGCTTCTTTGGGCAATCCTTTATCCGATGGGGTCCATTACAGAGAAAGCACCCGCCACTTTTCTGCTTTTTCTCCTGTTGAGGCTTTCGGTTGGAACTCCATTGCAAACTTCCTTGGGAGTGGGATGGTTTTTCTCCCCCACCCCTTCCTGTGTTCGGCTTAAAAGATTTGGCTCTGCCCCCTTTTGTATGGCTACTGCTTGCGGCAGTCGGCCTGTTGTTGTTGTTGCTTCGGGGCTCAGTGTAGTCCATCAAGCATTCGACTGCACTCATTGCGGCATTAGTGTCATTCACCTGTTGGCGCTGTAGCTCAAGTCGCGCCCAGGGTTTCAGGCATTAGTGAAAAGCTTGTCCTTCTCGGACATGTCACGGATGTCCAGCATGAGGGCCGAGAAGGCCTTCACGTAGTCCCGCACAGAACCATTGTGTTTAAGCTCTCTCAATGCCCGGCGGGCATTGTATTCAACATTCTCCGGGAAGAATTGTTGTCTGATGGCATCCTGCAGTTGAGTCCATGTCTCGAGCGCCACCCGATGATCTTGGATCTCTTTATATTTGGTCCGCCAACAGAGCTTTGCATCTCTGGTCAAATACATGGTTGCGGTGGACACTCTTCGACCCTCGTCTACAATATTGGCAGCCAAGAAATACTGCTCCATATCGAAGAGGAAGTTTTCTACCTCTTTGGCATCTCTAGCACCGCCGTATGCCCTTGGCTCTGACACCTGATGCCTGGGCATCAGATCAATTGCTACTGGGGCGTTGCTCACCGCCCGTTGTAGTAGTCCAATTTGGATTTTCATTTCCTCCAATTGCCGATGCGTGTCAATCGCATTGTCTGCCCTCATGGCCTCAGTTAATGCATTGCACGCCTACCGGCTCTCATCAAGCTCGGCTTTCAGGTCGGCCACCACTGATTCGAGTTTCGCAATTCTCTCCTCGTGGAGGCACGCTGTTTCTTCTAGGGCACCCAATCTTTAGTTTCCACTCGGGGGTCTCCCCGTAAACGACTCATCATTTGCCATCCTGCCTCAGCCTTGTGGATACCGAACCGAGCCTCTGATACCAACTGTCACGGGGCGCTTGTAGTGAGTAATATAATTTAGCGCACTGTGCGGCTAGCAATCGACACCTTCAACTACTTTCGCCTTGCCAACACAAACTCGCTCGAGAGCTTGTGCTGTTGCGATGTAATCACACCAGGAGGTACTTTAGTGGCATAGCGAAACAAAAGAACCTATTGCAAAAAGCTTGCTTTTGTATTAAATGGTAGGCAACAATTACAATATGCAGATACAATTGATAGCAATGGTGGAGGGGGGGCCTTCAGTCAATGGCTCAGCTCTCTTCGAATACCCTATCCCCCCTATAGTAGCGAAAAATAAAAAAAAGGCTAGTGACAGTACTAGACATTACAAAGCTGAAGAACGCGACAAAATCCCAAGTAGGGATAAAGATATTTACATCACAAAAAGCCCTACATCTAAAGACTTGGACTTCGAAAGAGTGCGAGCAAGCTGCGGTCGCTGGCGGCGTTCCTGCAAAGTCGGGCATCCGTTGGCGAAGGGTGTTGGGCGGCCTGTGGGGCGGCCCGAATTGCGGAGCTAATCACGGATGATAAGTTTATTCCAGGGGCGCGGGACATTTAAGGGTGGCATCCTGTGACACTACACCAGTCTAATATATATATATATATATATATATATATATATAATAGCAAATTAGTGGTTTCTTATTTCCTAAAGTTTTCAACAATACCTATCTATTACTAAATTTTTCAGCAATACCTATCTATTAAACTGAATATTCGTAACTGCAATATTTGATTTAGTAATATTACAAGATTTGAAAAAATATATCACATACCTATCTGTTAAACTGAATGTATATATATTATAGTTTATCTCAATATCATATTACACCTTATTAACTTAATTTTTTATAATGATAAATCTGACCTTTTTAATTTCTTTAAATAAAGGAACTGTATTATATTTTAGAGTATAAAAAAATAATTTAATATAATACAACAAACGAATTTAAATTAATTTACTATAATACTACAAAATACACGCCATTACAATTATTCAATTACTAAATAGATCTATCTGATATCAATTTGACACATTATTAAATTTGTTACTATATTTTCTTTGCATTATATTTTAATAACGTATAATTTCTCTTTTAAGAAATATAAGAGCTTTATATATATCAACAAAATTTAGAACTGTAAATAAAATTTTATATTTAATTTAATAATTTACTAACCATTAAGCATTTATTTTGATATATTTATAATATATTTAGAATACCGATATATACTAATATACTAATGTGTTGAACTGATTCCTAATTTTTCAGCAATACCTAACTATATATTGAACTTAATTTTTATTATAATTGTGTATCATTTTGTGTGGTCTACATTTTGCACTCTCACTATTCATATACTTTTTTTTTTTAATCTGGATTTGCAATGTCGACTATTTTCAATTTGTGAAAGATGTTCATCGAAGAGAAGGGATTAAACTCTTAGACTTCATTTGATTCATGCTTACAATGTATCTACATTTGCAGACAAAAATCAGATCTTCAGTTTTGAGTGTGTTTTTAAGAATGAACAGGTATGGTAAAAAATAAGTTTCATAATAAACATGATAAAATGGGTAGTATGAAATATGCAGTATTAAGATATTTAATTTCATAATTTTTGTAGGGTGATAATATTCGTGGTCAAGCAAGAAGTTCACACATCCATAGTTTTAAAAAACTATTATTTGAGGGAAAATTATATATTGTCTCTGATATCATGGTGTCAACTGACGAATTTAAATTCAAAATAGCAAGTCATGGATATAAGTTCAGTTTTTATGGCAAAATAAAGGTTAACGAGTTTAAGGACTCATTGTTTCCTTTGAACATATTTAATTTCAAATCATTCGATTGGATATCTGGTCTAGAGAAGAAAGATGAAATCTTTTGTGTGGTACTCTATTTTTTAATTTATTATAGTTTTAATTATTTATAATTTTTCTATGTGCTATTCTAATAAGATTTATTAATTTTTTGTGTTGATTAAGATGTGATTGGTCTAGTTTATGGGATGCAGCCACCTAGATCCATGCCGACAAAGGATGGTTCGAAGAGGCTCATGGAGATAACTCTTGAAAATCACATGTATTTTAAATTTTCTAAATTATATAATATAATATATAATATATTAATTTTTTCGACTTAAATTTAAATCTATGATTCAATATTTATTGTTAATATTGGTATATTTTCTATTGTGTTGAAGGAATAATAAAGTGACAGTGACCTTATGAGATGAGTTTATTGAGAAATTGATGTCTTATTTGAGTGTTGGCTGTACCGAACAAATTATTGCTGTTTTGCAATTTTGTCTACCAAAACTGTTCAATGGTATAAATTATATAACTAAATATAATTACATAAGATTTTTATCAATGTTGTTTCATTATTATATATTTGTTTTTTGAATATATGCAGACACTGTTAAGGTTTCCAACACCTACAATGTTACACAAATTTTTGTGAATGAAAATATGTTAGAGATAACTGACTTTAGGTCAATGTAATTATAGAAAAAAATGTAGTTGTATAATTTTTTTCTACTGTATTCGATTACTGAATTTATTATTAAATTTTGTAGGATACCCATAGACCAACTCCGGCCAAGTTCTATTTCGACCAAATTTGATATCTCTGATGGTTCTGAAGCTAATGAGTTTTCAAATGGAAAGGCGATTATTAGGACTCTAGATGAGTTATGTGAGAACAAAGAGGTTAATTAAATGATTTATGTTTATTTAATTTTTATTTTTTTAATTTTTTATTTAAATTTAACCTTGTATGTTACATTATTTTGTTAATTTATAGGATGAGTTCTATTGGGTTGAAGTTGAAAACTCTGAATGTATGTGGTATATGACATGTCTTACATGCCATCGTAAGTTGAGTAGTAGTGGCACAAAATTCATATGCTCCTCGTGTGGGGATGTTAATGAAAAGCATAGCTATATGTATTAATTATTGTTGAGTATTTATATTATATATAATGTTACGTACTGTAATTTTATATAACTATGTTATAGGTACAAGATTGAGATGAGAGTAATTGATGATACTCATAATGCTCTTTTCTTAGTTTGGGATAGAGAAGGGTTTGGGTTGTTTGGTAAGACAACTCATGATTTGAAGAAACAAAATGTAAGTATTTATATTTTGTTTGAAGTTTACGAATATATTCATACAATTGTGTGTGAGTGACTATTATTTCGTGTGTATTCACTATACATTCAAACATAATAGGAAGAGGACATTGGTGTTATTTTTTCTGAGATTGGAAAACTTCTGGACCGTAATATGTTGTTCAAGGTTGCTAAGAGAAATGGTCAGTTTCGCAACTTTCGTAATGCATTTTCCGTAGTGAAAATATACGACGATCTAGATGTGATTGCTCAATTCGTACGTTCATTTGTTTACAGTTAGGTATTTGTTTTTTTTACTATAATATTTGTATATATTATAAAATGTCTCTGCTTAAAATATTAGAATTGAAACAAGTTTTTTTTTTTTTCTTTATTGAAGGAATCTGATCTTATTTTCAAGTTGTACATGGAGACTGCTAAGAATGATATGGTATTGCATATAATTGTTTATATATAAATTTTGAAATAAATACAATAGTTATGTTATGATATTTTTTGTTTTTGTTTTTTTTATTTAGGGCTATGAATCTGAGGACGAAATTTTAGTGACCTGCACACTCCAAAATTCTAAATGCAATTAAATGTTCTGGTATACCGAATCATGAGCTTATTTTGAAAATTGGTACACCAGTTATGTTATTGCAAAATTTAGATTATTCTCTTGGTTTATGCAATGTAACTAGAATGGTAATTACCAAGCTTGGTGAACATGTTGTTGAAGCGAAGATTATTTCAGGAAGTAATGCTGGTCAAAAGGCTTTGATTCCTCGGCTTTCTGTTACTCCTTCTGACCGTAGGATGCCTTTCTAGTTTCAACGAAGATAGTTTCCTTTTATTGTTGCTTATGTAATGACGATAAACAAGAGTCAACGACGATCATTAAATCATGTTGGACTATTATTGAAGAAACCTGTCTTCAGTCATGGTCAATTATATATTGCTGTTTCTAGAGTTACAAATCGTAAAGGATTGAAAATTTTGATTTTTGAAGATGAGGATCTTGATAGGAGAACTACTACAAATGTAGTTTATAAAGAAGTTTTTCAAAATTTGTGAACAATTTTTTTTGAAGTAACACAATTTTTTTTGTTTTACAGTTCTCATTTTGTAATATTTTAAATTTATTTCATGTTGATTGCTTTGTTATTATATATGTTCATATTTTTTTCAATTATAATAATAGTTCTTCATATGGTTTATTATATTTTATGTGTATTTTATACTAAGCTTCACGAAATATTAAGAAGTATAGAAATTTACTTCACTTATATAAATTATTCATAATAAAAATATGATACTAATTCATATATTCAAATTATCCAAAATAATATAATATAACAAAATAAACAATAACACTAAACAAAACAAAATACTAAATATATAAAATATTATACATAATATCTTCTATGCATCGCACGGGTCATGTACTAGTTTATATAATAGAACGATAGTTGAGAATATTTACAAGTTTGCTATTTTTTTGTCTAACTTTTCTTTCTATTTTTAGAAATTATACCATTCAATCATAATTTTTTGTTTTTTGTTTTTTACTCTAATTTTTAAATGCTTAGAACATTTTCATCTTAATTCCTTATTTTATGAAAAATATATCTAATTAAATATATCTATACAAATATTTACAAGTTAGTTATTTTTCCATCTAAATTTCCTTTCTAATTTTAGAAAGTATGCCATCGATAAAAAAATTTCTTTCTTTTTGTTTTTTACTTTAATTTTCAGTTACTTAGAACTTTTTCTTCTTAACTCCATCTTTTATGAAAACTTTGTCTAATTAATTATCTTTTCATGATCTTTAATTTAATATTCATATCTATGTCTAAATATTTACAAGTTTGTCATTTTCTAGCCTAAATTTCCTTTCTATTTTTAGAAAGTATACCATCAAATCAAATTTTTTCTTTCTTTTTGTTTTTTACTCTAATTTTCAAATGCTTATAGCTTTAAAAAAAATATCAAATTCAAAATTAGATGGAAAAAAAAAGAAAAAAAAATATATACATATATTTACAATATTAACTTTTATTTTGCTTTAGTATATATGTGTAGTATAAAAAACAGATCTTGTTTGGAGAGAATACAATATATATACACACATATATTTTTCATTATTAGCCTTTATTTTGCTTTATTATATATGTAGTATCCAAAACATATCTTTTTTATTTTTTGAGAGATAATGTAATCTTCGAGCTTCAATTGTATTTTTGTCATGTTCAAACATTAGGGTTTCTGTGTACTTATGCTTTATTTGTTTCCATGTTCAAACATCAAAGTTTAGAACTTCAATACATGCTTGATTTGAGTAGTCGTAGCCATTTGTGGTTTGTTGTTCTAGTGCCAACAAATTGACAGGAAGTCTTCAAACATTTATCAGTGAAATCGTATTAGATTAAACATATTAGAAGAGTGTTCTAGTTGTAAGTCAATAATCTTTATAAGGTCCAACTCTACTCATAATGAAAAACTTGAGAGGTTTAGGGATTCAATTTTTATTTAAAAATACCTATTTAATTTTGTATTTATTTCAAAATTATTTATTGTGCAAATATAGACTTCACCATGTACAATACCTATGCACCATCACAAGTTACAACTTACAAACTACAAACCTAAAAGGATTACAACTTACAATTAAATTATAAATTCAAAACAAAAATTTTAAATACCTTGTACAAAATTATAACATTATAAAATTATAAATGAATGAAATGAATAAAAAAAAAAATAGACTTGAGTTTCATTCTAAGCTACAAACTCGAATTTTTAAATACTAGAATGAAATTGGCTAGGTATCTTAACTTATTAAAGTCAAGGAGTGAAATCCCACATAATTTTCTACTTTCTAACTTATTTTTGGAAGTGATGTGACTCAATTGCTTCCGAGAGTTTTGAAGGTGAGAGTTGTATCCAAATATGTTGCACTCTTCATCTTCGTCAAAATGACTTTCATGCAATTGTACTCCACCCTATGACCAGTTTTTGAGCAATGGTCAATCTTTTATACATTCAATGGCTAATCAATATATTCTTGCATCCCAAATATAACACTCCATATTAAATGTTCGTCCCACAAAGACGGTTGAGGACATACAAATTCCTCATTTGCAAGTATGATATATATATATATATATATATATATATATATATAAAAAGTAGTCCTTTTCAAAAGGTTGGTCAGACTTGGAAATCTAATTTGCTCAGAATTAATTGTTAAAAATATATCAATACATTGATGAGGAGTAGGGGAACCTTTAGCTCATATTAACATTATCACCTCATAAAATTGATTAAGTACGAGACCGGAAACTTTGAGGGGAACTATCTTCTCCACTATCATAGTAGTACTTGTGGCATTATATACACCCTCTCCATAATTTATCCTATATTCTATAAAAATATTATATAAATTTATTTTAACGTTAGCCATAATTTGAGGAGGATTGGAAGTGTTGCTATGGAAAATAATGAACCACAAAACATTATTAATAGTTCTTCTAAACCATCATCTAAAATTCTATAATTCACTCTCGCAACTAAAAACATAAAAAAATATTTAAATAAATATCTTTAACCAATTTCTTTCATTGATGCAGTAGCCGTTTAAAATCAAACATTAAGAAAATAAGTGTAATTTTTACATAATGATATACGATTACTAAAGAGGTAAAAAGCAACCAAATAATTCTTTGGCTTCTCTTCAAAAAATTTCAAAAGTCGAATGATATTAAGGCATGCATAGGAAAAAAAACAACACCACATTAAAACTGTGTAAAAAAGTTCACATAAAATATCTTTATATACATATGAATCACGAAGCATTCATACGTTGAATACCAGCAGTGTGACATGTCCAACGTGAATTTTGTTGGACACAAACCATTGTTATAAAATATTAACTTATAGAAAAAGAAAAAAAAAAAAAAAAAACTAAGAGTTTTAAATTTGTCCACCTTGAACACTCAAAACAGACAAATTTGAAAACAAATTTAGACAATACATATGAAAAAACTTACCATCAATTCCAGTTTTTGAACACAAATTTAGACAATACGCACGAAAAAAATTACCAACAATTGATAGTTGACATACGATAACTTCATTTTGTTAATCACTATCAAATGAAATTAAGAAATAGTCTTGTAACAAAACCATATTCTTGTAAAATCATCATTCTTGTACGCCAAATTCAAAGTTTATTAGATTGAAAATAGTAAAAAACCAAAATAATGTTACTTTGTGGCCCCTATTTCTACTTCTTTAATTTCTTTATTTAACTAGACGAATAGATTACCAATCGTTCACCAAAAAAGTCGCCGAGAATCGAACTACAAAATTATGTTAAATTCTTGCTACATTTGAAAAATCATGCTAAAAATACAATTTCGCAAAAGCTGGTAATTTTTTCATAGTGAAGCCAAAATTGGCTGTGGAGGAAATCGAGAATCATACCAAAGAGTAAAAGACTTGTGTAGAGCAGAAAATTTTGGAAATTTGTAAATTTGTTGAAATGGATACAATACTTAGAAAATTGGCAGAAGTAGTCGGCCTTGTACCCAAAACAAAATAGTAACGATATTTATTCACAATCTGGAAAAAAGTATGCATCTTTATTGGAGTGAAAAGCCCAGCATATATAGAAGTATGGAAGTTCAAAAGGTTGTCCAGGCACATCAGCATGTCACATGCATAGTTTGTGCCATTTCATGCCGTCTTCTTTCAATTTTTATTATTGAACTCCCAAAAGAGAAGTCAAATTTAACGAAGTACGTGCAAAATATATGGGTGTGTGGTATGACCGAGCCACAAGGCTCATCGGAAGAGCTGTTGAAATTGAAAATGGAAGGAAAGGTCTAAATTATCTTTCATGAATTATTCTTACCCATATTGTTGATGGTTAGAGGCTGAATTCTGGAACAGGTTTGAGATGACTAAAATCTCAATGATGCAGCCAGAAATCCTGAGCCACCCCAACTTCACCATATATACATATTCTCACTCACAGACCGCAAATGGAAACAAAAACTAGCAAGTCTCCTGAATAGGAATGCCAGAACATTTTGACAAAGTATGTGATGGGATACACTGCTCCTTAGTTCACCATATCCGACAAAAAAAAAAAAAAAAAAAAAAGTAATAAGATGCTTATTTAATAAGTATAAAACTTAATTTGCTACCTCATGTCGACTACTGCAAATGGAGAGAAGGTCGATCGAAGAATTGACCAGGTAGTCTTTGCCCAGAGTTTGCTTCCAGTGCTGGAACACTAGCACAAAACCTCAAAACTTGCCGTGATGTCTACTACGCAGTATGCCTAGATAAAAGTGTGAACAAATAAAACATAATATCAATGAAAGTGGCATAACAGATATGAAATCAAGCAAGAAACTTTGGAATCAAAGAAATATTATTCTCCAACGGCATTCACATGTTAACATTGGGAAAAATGCATATTTTGGGCCCTCAGTACTTGCAATTTTTATTTTTTATTTTTACTTTTGCAGCTCTGTATCTTCCTTCACATTTTTGCTCCTTGTACCTGTATATTTTGGACTTGATGCACATGCATGAGCTGAAAAAGGAAAAACAAAAATGAAGGAAAGTGCAGGGAGCAAAAGTGTAGAAAATGAAGTACTGAGGCACAAGTTACAAACACATGGAAGTATAATGAGTAGAAGTACAAAAATAAAGTACAAGGGGTAATTGTAAAAAAATGTAAGTTGGGGAAGGGGTGGTAGTATGTGGGTGTCTCTGAAACTTGGTTAATATTTTTCTCAGCAATCCAATCCAACATCCTCAATATGTAGGTGAGAGGATAAATATGAAGATTTATGGAAAAATTAGTACCAGGGGTGACATTTTCAAATCATAACCAGATGGAATGTGGGAGAAATCATACCAGTAACATTGTGGTTGCACCTGATCCACTCTGCACATTTATGAGATCATCTCTCTACAAGTCATCAATCTCATCTGAACTTTCTACGTGAATTTGATTACTGGAACTTGGATAGTCCTCGTTACCACTACTATGGTCACTATTATAACTGCTCTCCGATGAGCTAGTGAACGCGTATCCATCAGATATAATGCTTGACAATGAGTTGGTATCAATGTTCACATCACTGCTGGTCATCGGCTCTTCTAGGAAACTGAGCTTCAGAAAGAGGAAACCCTATTAAATGAAAAGGTGGATATCAACTATACCCAGATGATACACCAAAGAGGGAAATTAGTTACCTTCCTTCTGCAGGGAAGTCTGCGAGGACGTGCAAATTAGGCCTTTCTTCTAATAACTCACCCAAAGACATGAAACTGCATAATTAGTGTGTCGATGAAGTTAGGTTTAAGGAAATATGTCCAGTCTCAGTCCAATTTTTTGGATTAGGTCTATGTACAGTTAGGGCCCCTGAACTTCCATTTCTATGTAATTTGGGTCCCTGAAATTTCATTTTTTGTTTGAATGAGGTCTCAATGCTTACATAGGTAAAAATTGGTGTCCTTGTACATTCATTTGCATAAAATTTGGATCTTCTAACAGCAATTAAGGACAGGGACCCAGTGCAAACAAAAATGGAAGTACGGGACCCAATTCATATAGAACTAGAAGTACATTGACCAACTCTTTACAAATGTAAGGACAATGGCCTGAAATCATTAAAAAAAAGGAAGGGAATACGAAAAAGATGATGAGAAAGTAGAGAGACCTAAATTATATCTTTTTGCAGCTTTAATACTACTCAAGATGTACCTTGGGGTGTAACATCGGTGGTACCAGTCCTCATCAGATGCCAGCCCCTCTCGATTGGATACATCCTGTTAACAAGTCAACGAGAATTACTTGCTGAAGACAAAAAGAAAAGAAAGCAAATGAAAGTATTGAAATGTATATCACAAGGGGGAAGACTGAAGCAAGGACAGGAGATGATTACTGCTAATACTTACAAGGTGCTTAAGGTGCTTGAAACGCCCTGCAAGAATTGCTGACAGCAACCGGGAAACTTCTGCCTGAGTTAAACAATTTGTAGACAGATCAAGAGCTAATCATTACTAAAATAAAGAGATTAAACTATACTGCTTACATACTATAATTATATTTAGAGAAAGAAATATTTAACCCTTACTTCTCTCAAATGCATACAATCCCGTAAAATCAAAACTTCCAGTAAGCTTCCACCTGCACTGCCACCAAGATTCCTAGAAGCAAGATCATTAACATGCATGAAAACACGTGCATAGGGACTCAGGTGCTTATTAAATAATTCTTCAATATCTAATAGACCTAAGCATACCTAAGAAAGTCACCAGTGATTGAGTAGGAAGTTGAAAGGTCAACATAATTTAATTTGCGGAATCCCTGCATGGAAAAATATCGGAAAAATGCGTTGGAAATGGAGTCCAGGAAAGACAAAGAAAAAATATTGGAAAAACTTCATCGAAAATGAAGTCCAGGAAGAAGAATGATAAGAAGATGAAAGAAAAGATGCGTCCAGAAAATAGTAACGAATCTTTCTATCAGCATTTAAGCATACCTTGACAAGAACACGAACTTTGACATCATGCAATTTAAATCCTCGGAGTGCCAATGACGACAAGTGTGGGCAATTATTCACTAGATCAATGCATGTTGGTAATTTCAAACTGTCATCTCTACCTGAGGAAAATAATAATATAAATGAGAAAAATATCTTTTAACCTGGAAACATGGCTGAACTATAATGCACCTGTTTTCGATGATTCAAAAAATAGACGCTCTATTAGAGGACAAGATCTACCAACTGACTCCAGTGTTTGTCTCAGCTCCACATGACTATCAATAAAATGAGTTGTCACATCAGAATAACAAAAATATCATATATATGGACATAAGTCAACTATAACCAAAACTTTCTTCTCGCAGATGCCAATTCGCCTATACATTTGATACTGATCACTGGCTTACTTAACAACACTGTGAATAGGCGATGGACATTGAGAGAGAACATGTAACAGCATGCAGGAAAAACTCAGAAAATTACAAGCAAGCAAGAATAAGTTCTGATACTCACAGCCCAACAATTTCCAGATCAAGCAGAGAAGGGCAAGCTGATATTGCAGCTCCAAATGAGGCATTGTCCATTCTTTCAATATTATAAAGGCATAACCTTCTCAGAAGAGCCCTTAAAATGAGAAAGCAGGATAGGATAAGGATGGGTGAGACCGAGGAACAAGACTGGTATGAAACAGAAGAAATACAACCAACTATGAAATGGAAGAATTCAGTGTTACCCTGAAGCACCACCGTCTGCTGTCAACGGTGCCAAGCAAGACCTAGTAAGTATAGATGACTCTTTTCCTTGTCTAGACCTTTTATCATTCCAAGAAAACCCTGATGTATCTGACGAATTCCTCATGGAATAAACAAGCGATTGGGAAGATCCTAGTGCAGGAACAGGGGGGCAGGGAACAACCCCAAGCTTAAGGGACCTACATGTAGTAAGATAATTAGGATCATACTTCACAGTGATGCGTGTGATGTGTTAACATGCTAAACTATCACTGTGTGCACCCTTTCACATAGATGCAGACACATGAGCAGATTAGCAATTCAAGATGCCAAGGCGTTCCCAGGCAAGGCAGCTACAGTTAAAGAAAAATAAGAAGTAAACAATAGGGTCAAGATTTATGTCAACCCAAAACAAAATGAGATAGTTGAATCTGTATTATTTCAAAACAACATTGCAGCCTGACACTACTATACCTTATCCAACCAATTGGTACGCAAAAAAAACAAGGGTAATAAGATTCTTTGGTTATGAGACATGCACAAAACACAGTATCCCAAATCAATACTAAGAAGGTCTGAAGTATATCACTTGAAATAAGACTTTGTTCCATATACTAACAGAGGGCAAAAAACAAAATTGCAGCAAGAGCCGCTAAATTGCAGCTGCACACCATTCCTTCCAAAGGTAAAGCAGGCATAGAAACATAGCAATAGTTCCACTGACTAATACCCCCACTCCCAATCTCGGAGGCGGAAATAAAAACAAAACATAAGTTAAGCACAAGATAAATTAAAGCTCGAGACCTCACCGCAGAACTTTTCCAGCTCGTTGAATCATTGTAGAAACTACCATATTATTGACCTTTGGCACTAGTGTGGACAGGTCAATATTGGAATAGCACAATGGGTCAGCAGCACACTTATTGAAGAAAGAGCATGTCGCAGCTGCATGACATACACTCTGTGTATCGAGCAAAGAGAACACCTAAAAAGTAAAACCAAGCATATCCAGAGAACGCAAGTCAGAGAATTATGAAAGTCTAATATTCTGTCCTTTCTAGACTTCTACATGGACAGCAAAGCTCAACATGTTTTGCACCCACAGAAATAGTATAAGCATAAGCAGAGAAACAGATTTCAGAAAAATCAACACAGAGATGAAAGAAAAAAAACCCACAGATATATTATATCATTCTTATCTGTTCAGTGAGAACAACATCATTTATGCTACGCAGCCTATGCTGCAAGCACAAAAGATTAATAGTTTAAAACACGAATCACTAAGGTTCCAAAAAGAAGAGCTAACTAGAGATAGCAAAAAGAAATCCAAGAAGACATAATTTGGTCAAACATCAATATCAAATCAGTGGGCAAACGGAAGGTATGAGCGTATCAAGCCTTTCAACAACACAAATATCAACAGACAACACCAATTCAGAAAGTGTACAGCAATATTAATGTGAAAATGTAAGCAAAATCGAGATAAAGAGATTAGCCAATGTATGATCCGTCTTAATTCCAAAGTACTCCTAACTCAATAGAACACCCAATTTACAATTTGTTGACAAACCAGAACCAGTATTCATAATCTAACAGCAACCGAACAAGTACCTTAATAGTGAGATCAGATGGTAGTGCCCAAACGACAGCGTTATGCATGGAAGCGCGTCTCCTAGCGGATCGCTCGGCAGCCTCGGTGAGAGCCGAGCCGAGCCGAAGCGCGCGCTCGATGACGTCATTTTTGTCAGAATCGTAAGGCCTGGACTCGAGTATCCGGTCGATGGAGAGATCGAGAGCAATTGCCGATGAATCGGATAATTCAAGGAACGATTCCAATAGCGCGTCCAATTTATCCGAATTCGTGTTCGGGTTTGGGGTCCGGGTCGGTTCAGGGGACGGAGAGCAGCAAGGGCGCTTCAGCTTCGGCTTGAGGGAGACGCCGTGAAGGAGAAGACTGCTATCCATCGCAATTGGGGGAGAGGTTAAATTCTCTTTCTCCGAATTTTGTATTTGTTGTTTCTGAAGAGTGGAAATAAGCGTAGAAGTGAAGGCGGAGTACGTGAGGTGCAGAGTGAGAGAAGAAAGTGACACGTGGGATGTGGAATTTGTCTACGTGGGGGATTGCAGTTCCCGTGGGAGGCTTTTACGTCGCCGTTTTACTGGTATAATGTAGCCTGAATTAAAGCAACTCAAGTGAACAAAACCTTAACAAGTAGAGTTTCTTTTTTTCGTGATAGTTATGTCACATCACTGTTGCCTATAAAAATAATTTTTTATGAGATTTTTATTTTATTTATTATTCAAAGTATCTTTTACGGGGCTAATTTGACGGGTTAATTCTATGCTATTGAGTTGGTTTTTCTTTTTTTTTTTTTTTCTATTTATTGGTTATTATTTTAGAGATGGTAAACGGACTGCTCTAATCAATTTTGGAATAGTTACAATGAAATTTTGGTTAATTAGATTTTGGTTTAATTGGATTATTTTAAATGAATTCATAATATGATGAATCTAACTCTAATCCTACCCGTTATCAGGCTAATCAAATCACTATCAGACTATTAGTCAAAGTAGTTAAATTGCATATTTAATTTAAAACTTTAATTAAATATATATTATATTTTATTTAAAATACAATTTTAGATAAGATTAAAAACTTATATATTTTATAACCATTATATCACTATATAAAATTTAAAGATTCAAATATTGAAGTGATATATACTATTTCATACTCTCAATTCTATCTTTAAGAGCATTAAGATAATAAAATTTAAAATCATGTTATAGTTAAGTTCTAAATTTAAATGACAATATTTAGAATGTTCTAGTAATTAAACATAAATTTTAATATCTACTACTAAACAACAATTATGCTATATGAAATTAATTCAAAATGGCATATATTATTACTTCAATATTAGGAAATAGATGATAAATGATAAAGTAAGTGTGTTGTCATGTAACGAAAATTATAATTTAAATGTGTATACTAATCTATGCAGGTTGTAAAGGAAAAGATTACGAGAGATATTCAGAATAAAGATAGAAGATATGCACAATCTAACCAAATCAAAAATCAACAACTACAAATATATTTAAGGAGGGAAGATCAACAAATAAGAGATAAATAAGGAACGAAGATCAACAAATCAAGAATCAACCACTACGGAGATATGGAGATATTCAAAGAGGGAAGATCAACAAATAAGAGAGAGAGAGAGAGAGAGAGAGAGATACATGTTTTTATTTGAGAGCTTATTGTAGTATAGTTCTAGTGAATGATTAACTGTCAGTGAACCACTCGTTGGTTTCCATTGTGGTCGAGAGAGTACAGCCTACATGACTCGGGAGAGTTCAGATTACAGCCGTACAGGAGTCGGCAACCAAATCTATCTAGAGAACTGATGGTCAAGTAAGATTTTAGAAGAGAGTGGTATAGAGTTGGCTAGTATTGAAGGGAGTTTCATGACGTGTAAGTTCAAACTATACAATTGTAGGAACAAACACTCTTTCTAATAAAGATGCTTGAGAGGAAGAAGAGATTCTTCCTCGCAATTGTTGTAAATACTATTTTGCTTCCGCCTAGTTCAATTATAGTTTGAATTAGTATTGAACACAAGACACACACACAAATTCTGATCTAACAATAACCATATGATTTACGTGCAATTCAGGGTTATTATGTATAGTTTTTAGGCAATTGCATGTACCTAAGTGACGAGTTTATCATAATTTTGTTATATTTTGTTATTTCACGTGTTTGTTGAAATTTTGACAGAAAAACAGATAATTAAGGGTTTATAGACCACGTCTCAATGCACACAGACCATGCTTATCCTCGTGATATTATTTTAATCGTCGCGATTTGGTGTGATTCGGGCATATTTTCTTGATTTGGTGTGATTTGGGCATATCTTCTCATTCCAAAACATAGATACGTTGGCTATCAAAATCCTCGTAATTGTATATAAAAGGAGGAGCTACATCAGATTAAAGGAGAACATAATATAATATAATATACAACAAATTTTAGGGTTAGAAATAAGCATACAAAGGAATATCAACCAACCAAGTCATCAGAGAGAAATAGAGAGAGAGAGAGAGAGCGAGAGAGAGAGAGAGAGAAACGAAGATCGTTTGGCTTCAAATAGTTTTCTTTTCTTTTGTTCTTTTTATGTTAGCCATGATCATCAATATTTTTCTCATGGATTATGTATTGAATATGTGTGGCTAAACATAGTGATTCTAGGCCTTGCATTCGTATGAGTCCATCTGTTTTTATTTAATGATATTATTTCCCTTCCTATGTTTGTTTATGCTTCCTTGATTTGAATGTCGTATGGAATTATGTGACGACTAATTGCATATGTGTTAATCAATTATTGTCCGAGAGAAAGCAATTGGTTAACGAATTAGGAATGCATAATATAAAACTTGCTAGATCGAGAGATTGGTAAATATTTTGATCAGAATAGATCCTTGATACTATTGGGAGTTATATAATATCTTTAGAATGATCAATATTGTCTAATCTAGTTTTGAATCTAACTCGAGAGAGAAGATCTAAATATCATAGTGATTCTCATACAAATATAGGAATTAAATATGGTTTGATACATTAAAGAAATTCACATGGACATTATGAAAGCAAGGGGCTCAGCGTGGACATGAGAGAAACAAGGGGGTCAACCTCTTTCAAATATACAACATGGATTCTGGCAATGCAGTTGGACTCTCATGTTGATTTGAATGAATCATCATTTCCGCATAGGTCAATCTTTGTCTGCTAGGCAAGAGGCTAGCAAATTACAAATTTTGTCTCAGTAGGACATGTATTTCTATTACTATGAAATTCATAAATGAAGTAGTTAATGGTGGGGTTACCATTATCCTTTTTTGTAGTTTGTAGTGATGAATCTTGTATGTGTTCTTAAGAAAAGGAATTTGTCCATATGTCCTTGAAATCTATACAATCTCTAGTAACCTTAATTGTTTGAATCTGATTTGCTATTTATTTTCTATTATTTATTTATTTTAATTTATTTTATAAAACTCATCCCAATTATTGAATTCTTTAGACAAAGGATAGTATCATAAATGAATACTTAGTTGAATTTACTATATACAGTTCCTGTGGATACGATACTTGTTCTCACCATATTTTTACTATAAATTGCCTCGTGCACTTGCAAGTCATTTTTGAGTGAAATAAAATAGCGAACAAGTTTATGGCACCGTTGCTGGGGACTGACGAAATTTACAATGATTTTAATTTGAGATTTTAAACTTTAATTTAAAGTGTATATTATAGTTTATTATATAGTTTTTTATTTCTTTATTTGATTCGTGTCGTGTTTTCAGGTAGTTTATGAACACTCAATCCAAAGATACAAGGTATTTGATACCAATTGATATAGAGATCAAAGCAACTGCCCGACACAAAAATATTTCAAGATCGCAAGTAAACAGTGTGGATGAAATAGAAGCAATACGTAAAGAGATGGAGGTGTTGCGAGTTTTGATGAGACAACAACAACAACCTCCAGCCCCACCAATTTGAGAACCCTTAGAACCTCTAATTACTGAAAATTATGGAGGAAGATGGCTGCAAGCCATAGGTGCAAATAATTTTAAATTTAAACCTGCCTTAATATCTATGGTACATGGCGGTGCACTAGAAGATTCCAATGCACATCTCGCACAATTTTTGGAGATTAGTGACACCATCAAGATGAATGGTGTGGGAACTGATGTGATAAGGCTTGGATTGTTCTCGTTCTCTTTGAGGGATAAAGCAAAATAGTGGTATCAATCACTAGATGAGGAATCAATCCAAATATGGTCGGATTTATGCAAGAAATTCCTCAACAAATATTATCCACCTGGGATGACATTGAGATTAAACAACGAAATCACTGTGTTTAGAAAATTTGATCAAGAGCCTATGTATGAGGCGTGGGAGCGGTATAGAGATCTCTTACGAAAGTGCCCCCGACGTGGATTTGCAACCAATCAGCTAGTATGTCATTTCTATAATGGTTTATTAGAGCTAACTCGAAATAAAATTGATGCAGCCACATGAGGAGCTATATTATCACTAACTACGGATAAGGCTGTAGACTTGTTAGATAAAATGGCCTCAAATAGTGCACAATGGCCATCACAAAAGAATTCAGTTAAAAAGGTGGTTAAAATTTCTAACACGATGGATGGAATGAAAGTGTTGTCTGCACAAATGGCAACCATGGTGAAGAATGCCATGTCACCATCTAAAAATATTCAAGAACAAGCAATTGTAGCCCAAGACACACCGGATGATGTGAATTATATGCAAGGACGAGGCTACAATAACAATTATAGACAAAATCAGTTTAAACAAAGAGATAGATTCAATTATTCTAATCCAAACAATTTTTTGGAGCCATCACTCGATTTCTCTGTTAAGAATGGAGTTATAAATGATGGAAAGAAACCAAATTTGGAGAATATTCTTGCATCCTTTATGCATACCACAAAGTAAAGGCTGGATACACAAACCACAAATGTTGACAATTTAGCCATCACGGTGAACAACTTCACAATCGAATTCGGAGCTCAAATAAAATCTTTGGAGATGCAAGTTGGTTAAATGACTAAAATAGTTGGAAGCATACAACAAAAGGGACAACTTTCAAGTACCACTAAAATCAACCCAAATGAGCAATGTTATGCCATACATGTGAGGGATGAGATGCCTAACAAAGAAGAAAAGAAAAGTGAGAGAGTGGATCGAGGAAAAGAAGCAAAGGAAGCTAAATATGCACCACCCTCTACATACGTTCCACCAGTTCCATTTCTACAAAGGCTAAGGAAGCAATCGAATGAGACACAATTTACTAATTTCTTAGAAAATTTTAAGAAATTATCAATTAGTATTCCTTTAGCTAAAGCTATTGAACAAATGCCTAATTATGATAAATTTTTGAAGGAAACTCTAGCAAAGAAAAGGAGAATTGAAGATCATGAGACGGTTAATCTAAAATAGGAATGTAGTGCAATTCTCCAAAGAAAGCTTCCACAAAAGTAGAAAGATCCGGGATGCTATACAATTCCATGTGAAATTGGCAACACTCACTTTAATAAAATGTTGTGTAATTTGGAGGTGAGCATAAATTTAATGCCGTTATCCATATTCAAGAAGTTGGGCTTAAGAACGATCAAATCATCCTCCATCACATTACAACTTGCTGACAGCTCTATAAAGTACCCAAAAGAATTATAGAAAATATGCTCGTGAAAGTAGATTAGTTCATATTTTCTGTGGACTTTGTTGTGTTGGATATGGAGGAAGACCACGAGATGCCATTGATTTTGGGTAGACCATTCATAGCCACCGGGGAGCCTTTATTGACATGAGGAAAAAAAAATTGACTCTAAGAGTAAATAATGATAAAGTGGTGTATTCCTTGTATGATGCAAAGAAGTTTCAAGGAGATGTTGAAGAGTGCATTACTGTGGATAAAGAAGTCCAAAAGTTTGCCGGCAGAATTTCTCAAATCTTGCATAAGCCACATTATCCTTCCTTGCATGTCTACTAATTTTGATAGTGTGAATTTAATTGACAATTTCAAAATTTTGCATGATTCTATAGAACCAAAGATGAAGGCACCTCCAATGATCAAAGAGGAAATAAAGAAGGATTAACTTGAGAAAAATGTACCTTTAAATCGAGTTCCTGAAGTGAAGCATGATCCGTGCAAAATTTTGGGAGCTCACTATCCACCACCACCGCCTCAGTGATGGCAAATACGTGATTTATGGGCATCCCGTCCATTTTACCAAACATAGTCTTCTCAGAGAATGAGTTTGGGGGGGGGGGGGGGGAAGGGGGCATGGATGGACGTGCCCCATAAATTGCGTATTTGGCCCTAATGCGGTACTTTTCTTTATTTTTCTTTTCATTTTTATTTTCTTTTCTAAATTCGTAGTGTAAAATATGTAATATAAAGCCTAACAACGATTCGTTCCCTTTATTATATGATGATTGTGGTATTGACTGATACTAATGATAATAATGCTTTATTTAATAATGATTATTGAATGAATTGAATATGTTGTGGAAAAATGATATTTGTGCATGCGATAAATGACTTGAATATCTTGGATCGTGATTAGCATGTGAGATTTTGAGCCAATTGATTCCTTCTAGTGTGTTTGAATCTGATTTGTTATTTATTTATATTCTTTAATTATTTTAGTTTATTTTATAAAACTCATCCCAATTATTGAATTCTTTAGATAAAGGATAATATCATAAATGAATACTTAGTTGAATTTACTATATATAGTCCATATGGATACGATACATGTTCTCACCATATTTTTACTATATAATGCCTCGTACACTTGCGAGTCATTTTTGAGTGAAATAAAATAGCGAACAATAGACAAATGAAAGAAAAGTGTAGGCTATCGGGCTAGCCTTAACCTTAAGCGGGCTAGCCCTATAAGGCTTCAGGCTAATCCGGTTGAGGCTAAATGGACTAGTTTTAAACAAGCTAATATAATCAAACTCTAATCCTATAATTTTTCGGGTTAAATGGGTGGGCCCGTCGGACCATGACCTTTTTAAAATCCCTATTATTAGTGCAACTCCCATGTATTAAAGAGTTATTTAAAAGATATAATAATTATTTTATTAAAATTATATTATACTAGATGTTATAAAATTATATTTTTGCTATATAAGATTATAAAATATATAAGTCATCATATGAAAAAATCAAAACATATAATTATATAATAGAACAAGAGATTATGATGTAAACAAAATACTTAAGAAATATAAATATAAAGAAAAAATTAATAAGTTTTGTGTGTGACTTACACATATTTGTAGATAAATTTTTTACATGATACAATTTTTTTTTTTCAATACCACATTTTCTAAAAATATTTTGTGTGTATTTATTTTTCTTTATAATTTAATATTTTTCTGCGTATAAAATCAAATATGAAATAACATTCGCAATATGTACTAGATATAAGAAATTAAAAATCTTAAATTTTCACTTAAATCAATTATTTGAAGTATAATTTCTTTTGCATAGTGCATTGTAATTCTCTAAAATATTATAATGAAACAACTAAATATATAATTGAATAATATAATATTTTAAATTTTTGAAAATATTTATTATAAAAATATAAAAAATATTTATTATTTCTTATTTGTCTCAAATTCATATAAGAATTTGACCCATTTTTTTATTCAAACCTAACACATATGTCAAATAAAATTAAATAATTGAACTCATAAAAAAAATATTTCATATTTTAAATATAATACTTTATTTAAATATATACAATATTAGTATCAAATCAAAAATCGAAAAAAGACGATTAATTTGATGTATCACATGTCAAAAAAGAAATTTCAAACATTTGAATTTTAAAACTTTTGTTTTAAAAAAACTACTTTTACTTACATAAAACTATTTTTTTAACACGTAGTTTTCTTACTATATTTTTTAATTGAAAAATACAGAAATTTTGTAGAAGTGACATTTGTATTTTTAGCAAAATTTAGAGGGTTTTTTTGTTTATATGAAATATAAACTTTTTTTTTGGTGATGACACATGAAACATTCTTATTGTCCAACGTTCCTACTTTTATATCAAGTAATAATAAGGGTAAAGATCACAAAGACAATTTATATATATAGGGAAAATGTGAAAATTAGCCTTGAATTAGCAAATCAAGTTCAAATTCGACCATAAATTATTTTTTGGTAGAAGTAGGACCTTTAACTTTTAAAATAGTTGAAATAAGCCCGTGAACTTTTAAAATAAATAGGTTAACGTGTCACCATAACTGAAGGCAAGAAATTGAAAAACTAACAAATTGATATGTGTCTTTTATAGTTTAAAATTTTACCAAGTGCTTGTTAGATTTCTCTTTAAATATACTAGATATCCGTCCCTGCAACACGAGATATAATATATTTTAGTTTATTAATTATATTAGATAACCGTTTGTGTAATGCACAAGACAAAATATATTTTATTATATTAATAATATATGACAAAATTATTACAATTATAAAATTTAAATGATAATTATTTATGTCAATTATATTTATATAAATATCATGTGATTTGAAATGTTATATTGCATTATATACTTTTCTTAAAAGTTATATTTATTAAATAATAATTCGCACGACTTTTTAAATTGAATTTAGAGTATTTCCAAGTCCATAAAAAATTCTCAACTAATACAAACCTATTAAAGTGGAACAATAAATTATAATTTATATAAATTAATAGTATAATATTTTTAATTTATAAAAAAATTTATATTTTTAGATCAAATTCATATAAAACTTAATAGTTTATTTTTTCAAATCCTACACTTATATCAAAATAAATAAATAATTCAATTTGTGCCTAGGCAATATTAGAGGAAGGTTGACTAGATTAGAATGGGTTAACTTAACCTTGCCTTCGCATCACCCAAACCGACCTTAGGGCTCTCACTAGCTCTTCCAGAAAAGATGTAAGTCAAATCATGATTCAATGATTAGGGTTTAGGCTTCATGTTTTGTTGACATGTGTCGAAAGGTGGTAAAACAAGACAAGAAACTCGTGGTCGTGCTCACAAGCATATGTGGTACAATCACCACCGCAACTGACCTGGCAGCTGGCTAGCACCTCCAAAACGACCTCATGAGTTGGCCTCGACCCATGATGTGAGAACCATGATAGTCAACATGAGCGATAAGTGACAAAGATGCAAGCGAGATATATCTTCAACATGAGCTGACCATCCAACCGCCCCCACAAAGCAGGGCCATCAGCTATAAATAATAGTTAGATCCAATGTGAAAGGACTTTTGACATTTCTTAAGCAATAAATAAGGGTTTAACTATTGTGTTATTTTCCTGTTTATTCAATAAAAAACACCACATAAGCTTTCCAGCTCACTACCCTCGGTTGGAATAAATTAAGGAGATTCACAAATTGGCGCTAGGAGGGGGATGGAAAATTCTTTGGGAGAAAAGACAGATACACTCAACTAAGGAGGCATACTCCTAATCATTTCGATGCCATAGTGCTTCAATGCACTATTGATATATTGCCCAACAACCCAAATAACCAGAAAAGGAAAAAGAGAAACTCTCACAAACACAGTCCGAGGTGGTAGCCCGACAGATACTAGACGACCTTGTTAATGAGCGCAGGGGAGGTTCACCTAATCAGACATCGGGCATGAGTGGAAGAAAAACATGGCCCGAACCCGATAAAGAAAGGACATGCATACGGGTATTATGGTCGGATTCTATTTCCTCAGTTCGCACAACGGATTGAGCACTCAGGAGATCAACAAGAACAAGACCACCACAAGTTGCCCCGACGACCGACATATGGAACAAAGACCAGTGAACAAAGAAATTACAACTTCATGATGGATTTTCCTTTCTTGAGAAGTTAAAACCTCGAGCACGACCATAGTGCAGTAGCTTGTCCTTTACAGATGCAATGTTGAACATCCCTATTTCGGCCGACATGAAGTACACGTAGGTTGGCACCTACCATGGGAACACCAATCCATGTACTTGTTATGGATGGAGCTGCAATCACCATTTGAAGTGGTCTTGTGTAGGACATTCCCATTGACTTTATTGGATAATGCTCAGAGATGGTTCAGAAATCTGCCATATGGCTATATATCTAGACATAGTTTGCAGCCATGTTCTAGGCGAACTTCATGGGGGTGAAAACCAAAACCACCCCAAAAGAACGATTATCTACAATCATAAAAGGTAGGGTGGAGACCTTGGAGAAATACATGGACCATTTCAATAAGCTATCTCAGACAACTGAAAGCATGTTAGATTACGCCATGCTCATAGCAGTTATCCTTGGGCTTTTCAAACCGAACAAGGTTTGTTGGTCAATACGTCTGTAGGTCCCAAATCGTTCCATGAATTCATCGGGAGAAATGAAGCAGATGAGAAGGGCGTGGATGCCGAACAAATTAAAGCACCAAGGAGAAACCTGAATTTTGTGGGTGAGCCCCAGCCAACAACAATCTGAACGTTTAAAGGGAAGCCCCAAACGAAAGACACTAGCGAAATCCTAGCAGCGACTCTTAATCATATTATGCATCAGGTCTATGGCCAAGGCATGTTTGGGAACTCAAGAAAGATCCTCAAGCACAAACACTCAAGAAGATCCTCGAGAATAGACTTAAGAAAGATCCTTAAGCATAAACACACGATAAAATCATGGAGCACAAAGACTCGAGAAAAATCCAAGAGCACAAAGACTTAATAAAATCATCGAGCAAAGACTCGATAAAATCATCAAACACAAATAAACTATAATCACCAAGCATGAAGGCGATATAATATAGATAAGCATTCATAACATTCATCCCAAGGTCTTGCTAAGAGAAATTTAACATTAAAAGGTCTATAAATTTCTAAACAAAAATATTATTCAACACAAGTAATATACATATCTTCATACTTATAATAAAATGAATTGTTTACACAATGAAGAAAATAATAAAACTCAAGTTACAAAAGTCTTCTAAGGCTGTGGCTCCTCTATGGCAGCAACTACTTCTTCTACCAACTCTTTGTTGATCACGACCTCTTTATCCCATTGTTTCTCAATATCCACTGCTAGCTTGGGGGGAAGGGAAATATAGTCTAAATATTAGCCAAGTCATCCTTCAAGAATTGGATGTCGACTGTAGGGGCATTTTGCCAAACCATTCGAACAATGTTATGATAAGCATAAATGTAGGCCTGGTTGACATTGGCTTACTATTCCCTTCTTTAAAGGCTTCGACTACTTCTTTGTCAGCAACACGAACCTAGGCTTCCAATTCTTCTACTTTTTTCTTTAGCCCCTCGATCTCAGTCCACACATCGTCATGCTTGGCCATGACATCGGCCAGTCGAATCTTGCTGGCCTGCAAATTGGCCTCAATCCTATCTCTAGCCACCTCCAATACCTTCGCATACTTTGCAACATGACCGAGATCCTTGAAGAAAGATCACAGATCACGAAGCACCACCAAAATGGAAGAGTCCTTGGAGTTAAAACATCATTTGTTCCCCACGTGCCTGACAAGTGATTGAAAAGTGAAGTTAAAAGACATCAGAGTACGCTCTTACAAGTGATTGACAAATTACATCAGAAGGCGAAGCTTCGCAGATAGTGACACGTTGAGCCCATCAACACACTTAAGTCCAAGGGTTACACTATGTAAACCCCCTAGACTTAAGGAGGAATTATGGATGTGCAACACTTGAGGAAGGTTGACTAGGTCATAATGTATCAACCTAACCATGCCTTCGTGTCGCCCAAACGAACCTTAAAGCTCTAACCAGCTCTTTCAGAAAAGATTTCATACAAACCAAGAGTTCAAGGTTTAGGGTTTAGGCTTCATGTTTTGCTGACACGTATGAAAATAAGACGAGAAGCCCATGGCCATGCTCACAAGCATATGCGGTACAATCGCTACCAGAATTGACCTACCAGCTGGCCAGTACCTCAATCAATGGCCTCATAGTGTGACAACCATGATAGCCAAAATGAGTGAAGGGTGGCAAGCATGCAAGTGAGTCATCAGCATGAGCTGACCATCCAGCCGCCCCCACCAAGTAGGGCATTAGCTATAAATAGTAGTTAAATCCAATGAAAAAGGACTTTTGACTTTTCTTAAGCAATAAAAAAGGGTTTGATTATTGTGTTATTTTTCTCTTTATTCAATCGAAAACACCACATAAGCTTCCCAGCTCAACATCCTCGATTTGAATAAATTTAGGAGATTCACACAATCCACTAAAAATATTTTCTATTCATAAAAAATGTATAACATACTTTAAATATAATTATTTATTTTACAATATGCAATATTGGTATCAAATTAAAGATCATAAAAGAAGATAAAATTGATATATCATACGTAAAAAATGAATTAAAAAAAAAACTATTTTTGTTTTTAAATTTTAGTAAAAAAAAAAAAAATGGAAGAGAGGGTAATACATATGTCAATAAATAGTAGAGACATATGCCGAGAAAATATAAAATCCTTACAATTCTTCTTTTATATTATAGAAAGATATAAGTATATTATAGTTTAATTTTATACTTTATTTAAGCAAATAACTTTACAAAATTATGTGAAGTGACACGTGGCCAAGAGCAGGTACCTCACTGTTTTTTTTTATATATATTAAGTATAGATAGATATACTATAATTGTATTATTATTAATATTATTATTATTATTATTATTATTATTATTATTAGTATTATTATTATATAATGTAAATAGCTTATATGTATATGAATATTATTCGATTTAAATATAATTTATTTATTTAATATTGCATTGGCATTCTCATTAAAGTTTTCTTTATTAAATAATAAATTGCACAACATTTCAAAGTGAATTTAGAAAGTCCTCGAACTCAATACAAATATTTTACCTGACCTAAAACCTATTAAGGTGAAATAATAAATTATAATATTACATAAATTAACACGAAATATATTTTATTTTATAAAACTAATTATTTAAATCCTACACATATATCAAATTAAAAATAAATAATTCATTTTATAAAAACTATATTCCACCCATAAAAAAACTATGTTCCATACATAAAAAATATAATTTATACTTTAAAAATAATATACCCTTATAAACCTGAACATACATTACTTGTAACCTGATTAAACATTATATGTTTTTTTGTAACATGTAACATATTTACAAGGTATAATTCATCTCATAGACAAAGACTCGCTTACATATAAAATAAAAATCCATGTTAGATGCAAAAGTATCCCGTCACATTCCCACCCATAATTACATTTATTTACATGTCAAACCTTGTAATATTATACAAGTCCAAAACGAACAACAAAATAGAGATTAAACGCATAGTAAACCCATGGTTTATCCCCAAAGGTCATCATCCATGTACATTGATCCTGAGAAGCTTGCATAAACATAAAAGTCATGTCTTGTAAGCCGTGAGCTTACACATCATCATCATGTTCACTTACAATTAGGGATGTTAAAAGGGCCATGGCCCGACGGACCGGCCCGTTTAGCCCGAAAAATTTTAGGGTTAGGGCTTGATTTTATTAGCCCGTTTAAAAATCAGCCCGTTTAGCCTGAGCCCGATTAGCCCGAAGCCCTATAGGGCTAGCCCGCTTAGGGTTAGGGCTAGCCCGATAGCCCAAACTTTTCTTCTTATTTGTCTATTTCTTAATATCGAATTAATAATATACACCATTTTTTATTATTTTTCATAGACCATATTTGATTTTTAGTAGAAGATATTAAAATTTATATTTAATTACTAGAAGATTCTAAATACTGTCATTTAAATTTAGAACTTAAATGTAATATGATTTCAAATTTTATGACAGTGAATGCTCTTAAAGCTATAATTGAGAGCATGAAATAGTATATATGACTTAAATGTTTGAATCTTTAAATTTTTATAGTGATATAAAAGTTCTAAAATATATAATCTTTTAATGTTATCTAAAATTGTATTTTAAATAGATGATAATATGCATTTAATTAAATTTTTAAATTTAAATATATAATTTGACTATTTTGACTCATAGCCCGATAGTGGCCCGATTAGCCCAAAAACCGGTAGGGTTAGGGTTAGGTTCACCATAATCAAGCCCGTTTAAATTAACCCGATTAAACCGAAGCCCGATTAACCCGAAACCCGTTAGGGCTAGCCCGAAACCGACAGGGCTAGCCCGTTTAACATCTCTACTTACAATGCACAAACTAGGTGAGCTAAAGCTCAGTAAATAGAAATCGTGCATGTAAAGTGATACGAGGGAAGGTGTTTGCCTCAACTCACAATTTTCACTAATACAGACTAAAATAGAGTACAAGGAATCAACAAATTAAGGAAAGGTGATAATTATAAAAAATAAACAAAGATACGAAAAATCACTAATTATGCCTAATACCCCTCCCCCCGCAAGCAAAGCGTGGGATTAGAAATGATGCAAAGGTTGGATCTAAACATTTCAAACAACGCACGTGGTAGACTCTTGGTGAAGATGTTAGCGAGTTGAAGAGCAGATGGAACAAAGCGAGTATTCAAGCGACCAACCTCAACAAGCTCTCGGACGAAATGGCAGTCAATATCAATATGCTTTGCACGCTTGTGTGAGATTGGATTTTGAGTAAGAAAGAGGGCACTCTTTTTGTCACTTAGTAGAATCAGTGGCGATGACGGGAGTGTGTGAAGTTCATGAAGAATGTTACAGATCCAAATAAGTTCAGATGATGTGTTGGCCAAAGCTCGGTACTCCGACTCACAACTGGACCGAGATAAAGTTGGCTATTTCTTCACACTTTAGGAGACAAGGTTCAGACCTAGGAAGATAGCATAGCCGTAGGTGGAGTGCCTAGTGTCTAGACATCGTGCCCAATCGGCATCTGAGTACCCAAGAAGAGTTGGCTTACTCGGTGAGAAAGATAAATCATAACTGAGGGTTCTTTTTACATATCTAAGGATACATTTCATTGCTTGAAAATGCTTAGTAGTGGGGTATTTCTAAAACTAGCTAACAGTATTGACGGAATAAGAAATGTCTGGGCAAGTGATGGTCAAGTACTGTAAAGCATCGACAAGCGAGCGATATAGAGTAGGATCTGAAAAATCATCACCCCCAGAAGTGAAAGAAACCCCTAGTGCCAGAGGTGTAGAGATGGGCTTGGAGTCTAGCAGATCAACACAAGCAAAAATGTCTCCACCATACTTGGATTGGCAGAGAAATAAGCTTGATGAGGGATAGGAGACCTCCAAACCTAGAAAATAGCCGAGGTAACCAAGATCTTTAATTGCAAATTTCATGCTTAAGCGATTCATCAGAGCACTAAGCGAGAATAGATTGTTGCTAGTAATAATGATGTCGTCAATGTAGACGAGCAGATCGATAAGAACCTCTTGGTGGTGAAAAATGAAGAGAGAAGTGTCAGCATTACTGTAAATGAAGCCAAGCTGAAGTAGAAAAGCGCAAAAGCACTGATACCAGGGTAGAGAAGCCTGCCGAAGCCCATATAGAGCCTTTCGAAGACGAAAAACATGAGTGGGATGTAGAGGATCGACGTAACCATGAGTTGCTCCATATAAACTAGCTTATAAGAAAACTACTGAGAAAGGCCTTTTTACGTCGAGCTGGTGTAACGGCCAAGAATACATAATTGTAAGAGATAAAATAATACGAACTATGGAAGCTTTCACCACAGGGCTGAATGTGTGGGTGAAATCAGAACCATGAACTTGGCTGAAACCCTAATCTATAAGACGGGCTTTGTAGCGATCCACTAAGCCATCGTAAGAAAATTGGTATGATAAATCCATTTCGAACCAACAATGTTTGTATCAGCAGGCTGAGGAATTAAATTCCAAATCTTATTGTGATGAAGTGTGTCCATTTCTTCATTCATGGCTTGAATCCATTCAGGGTGTTTTAGAGCAGATTTGATGCCTTTTGGTTTGGTAATAGTAGTGAGAGCACAGTATAGTAGATTGGATTTAGTAAGAGTGATATATGCAGGATAACGAGGTTTGAAAATTCCCGACTGAGCATGGGTTCACATGAGGTAGCGGTAGTGCATGAATAGTATCACCATATGTATTGCCATCTGGCAGCGAATGATCATGTTGCTGAGGTGGCGATAGGTTTTCATGTTGTTGGGGTGGTGGCGGAAGAAAAACTGTAGCGCCTGTAAGAATGCAAGGAAAACTTGGGCAGTCAATATATGGCGGCGGCGGAGACTTATGGGCGGGTATGTGAGAGGTTTCGCCCAACTTAGAAGAGGGTACGCGGAGGACATGGGATTCAGATGCATCGAGGAATGCTGAAATAGAGAGATCCAAAGTTGGCTTAGAATGGCCAAAACGAGCTAATGGAAAGTGATGTTCATCAAATCTGGCATGCCGAGTGATATAAATATGGCCAGAAGATGTGTCGATACATCGAAAGCCCTTATCGTGGTGCTATACCCCAGAAAAAGGCATGTTACACTCCGAGGTTCAAACATGGTCTTATTATAGTCTTGTAAACACCGATATACTCGCAGCCAAACACTTGAAAGCAATCATTGGCAGGAGTCTGACCAAAGACAATATCAAACGGGCATTTATTCGAAAGGACCCAATTAGGTAACCAATTTATTATGTACACCGTCGTGCTAAAAACATCAACCTAATATGAAAGAGGAATTGAGGAGTGAAATAGCAAGGCAAGACCCATCTTGGTGATGTGATGGTGCTTTCGCTCTACTCTACCATTCTGAGCTGGAGTGTATACGCAAGATATAAGGTGTCGAATACCACAGGATAAAAAAATGCTTTTTCAGGTGAGTATTGGTAAATTCTATACCCCCCATCATTCTGAAATTGTTTTATTTTTCTAGAAAACTAATTCTCAACAAACTTTTGAAAATTAAGAAATACTTCAACAAATTCTGACTTCGCATGCAACGGGTAAAACCAACAAAAACAACTGTGATCATCTATAAAAATATCATAATAGCAAAAACCAGCAGTGGCTAAAACAGGTGCCGGACCCCATAAATTAAAATGAATTAAGTCCAAAATAGCAGCAACACGTTTATCATTTGCAACAAAATGTAACCGAGTATTCTTAGCTAATTGACATGTCTTGCAAAGTGATGGTAAATGAACTAAAGCAGTAAGAGATAATAAACCAAGTTTGTCTAACAGGAAAACAACTGTAGCGGCAACATGCCCAAGCCTAGAGTGCCACAACTCAAAAGAAGCTCTTAAACCTTTATTCTTGATCACTGCGGTAAGAGCATGAGGAGGAGGGTCCAGCAAGTAACATGAGTTCTTGTTGGGAGTACCTGTTTGTTATCTCGAGTCTGAATATGAAACTGTGAATCAGTAAAAACCAATTGAACTAGATAATCACGAGTCAGCTAACTCACATAAAATAAATTCTTGGTTAATCCAGGCACAACAAAAACATTCTGTAAAGTAATATCATGCGAGAGAGAAAGTGAACCGGTGTGAGAGATTGACAAATTTGAACTGTTTTCGACGGTCACATGATTGGTGTCAGAGTAGGAGGAGACACTGTCAAGATGAGAGGGATGCACATCCATATGAGCCGATGCACCTTTTTTTAAATACCAATTAGACGGAATGGCAAGCGAGACATTACAGCTGGCGGCGAAGGCTTCTGCAAGGTTTGCCATATTTGTTGGGCAATATGAGTGATTGTAGGTACGATCGAAGCACTCGGGACAATCGAATGCATCATGGTCTGTCTCACAACATAAAAAGCACCATGGAGTGAAATTCCTATGGCCACGATGACCACCAGAACCATTGAATGAATTGTTGTTGCCACCGCTGCCTCCGTTGGACAAAGAGCCGCGACCGCGATTGCCCCGGGAGCCTCGTTCACATCCGCGATTAATTACAATAAAACAGCCTGCGAAACAATTTGTGAAGGATTTGTATTGTCAAGAGATTTTTGAAATAACTCATGACTCTGTGCCCTTGCAAAGAGAGTTGTAAAATCCGACAGTGGAACTTGTGTCATCTGTGCCACCATGAAACTAGCGAACTCGGGGCTGAGACCTCGAAGATACCAATGGGATTTATCCAATTAATCAATCGACCTCCTCATAGCAGTGAGTTGAATGGACAATACCTTAAAGTGGCGCGCATAATCAGCAACAGACTTATCTCCTCTTTTGGAAGACATCAACTCGTCCTTCAGGCTGAGTTCGCGGGCTTTTGAACTGTGACTATAAGCCTGCGATAGTGCATCCCAGATGTCCTTGGAGGTTTTGCAGCTAGTCACAATAGCCATGGACTCTTCCGTTAAAGTCGAAACCAGAAAAATTTTGACTGTTTGATCCCGTTGCTGCCATTGAATGAACGCGGGATTCATAAATGACGTTGCCAGAAGTATTCCGAACGGTGGCCGCTGGGGAGGACGATAAGCCGTCAAGCAAGGGCATTAATAATTGGCTGGTGAGGAGAGGCTCAATTTGAGCGTGCCACAGGAGATAGTTAGAGGAAGTGAGTTTTATATTTACCATGTGAATCATGGTGGAGAGGGGAAGAGTGGGTGTCTCCGATGCAGCCATGGAGAAAGGACAAAAAGGACGCCGAAAAGAAAAAGAGGTTTCAGGCCAAGGATATGGCTGATACCATGATAGGAGGGAAAGTGTTTGCCTCATCTCACAATTTTCACTGATACTTTTTAGTCTACAAGGAAACAACAAATTAAGGAAAGACGATAAATATTAAAAATACACAAAGATACGGAAAATCACTAATTATGTCTAATATAAAGTAATTTAAATTTGTGTAAGAACTTTCAAAGAGACGTGAAATACATGCTAATGATGTCATAACACGTGTTTCAGAATCTTTTATCTTTATTTGGTCCTCGACTCACCTACTGTGCACCAGAAATCGCTAGCTAAATAAACAATTATAATCATAAAGCCTATCCATGTTTCATATGCCAACAACCCGACGCATCGAACCTATCAATGTCTCACATGCCACCGGCTTAATATATCATAAAGTCTATCCATGTCTCAATGCCAATGACCTGACGAATCAAATCCATCCATGTCTCACATACCACGGGCCTCAGTGCAGTAGTAGTTGTTAATATCACGTTTTCTCTCGCTTTGGTCATATTTTTCCGTGCAAAACACACCACATATTCCTTATGCATGCACATAATAATACTCGTGAATATTATGTTCAGTACAATCCCATATCACCCTTTCACACCACATAATTCATACCCATCAAATATCAAGAAACTCACATATAACTCATAGTAACTAATACAAAAATGTACTTCATCTATGTATTGTAGGTGCAAATGAATTTCTATTTGCCTATGTCCAAAAAAACTTCTTTAAAACTTCTTATCTCTAGCTTATCAACAAGTCAATCCAAAAAATATGCAACATATTACATTAGTTCTACGATAGTAGATTTTCTTTTAATTGATTCCAAAGTTTGAACCTTTTCTCATTAATGCTACTTAACAATTTAAGTTAAAAGAACAACAATTTTTTTTTTTAAAATTTATTGTATAACCACAGTCTAAATTTCCAAGCCACCACATTATTTACTTAATTTCATTATTTATAAACCCCCACTTTAAAATTGAAAATCCGTATACAATAGTTGAAGAATAACTATGAGACATATTACTATAAAATATATTTCATAAATCAATTGGGGTCATATTAACTAATTAACACAAACCCCTCCCGAAAATTAAATATTTGCAACAATCGATTAGTCAATTTAATCCTAATTTTATGACATACTAGTTAAGAATAGGACTTTTACAATATGTCTTCGTACTTACTCCAAAAATATATACAAACTTTAATTAGACTAAAATTTGCTAAACTACTTTGTCTATTCTAGTTAGTTTATAGATGGCTAACTCATGAAACTTTACCAGACTTTCTTTCAAATATTTTTTAGCAATAATTTGATTCCAAACATTAAACTAAATGCATAATAGATCAAAGCATTAATCATTTTTTTGTAGTTCAATAAGAAAAGCAGGCACATGCATAATTTTCATACATTTCTTTTATCATTACTTCCTATTTACTTCATGACATAATTAAATTCTTTAATCATAAAGTGACAATCTATATATATATATATATAATAGTAAAATAAATATTTTCATTTTTGCTTTTCTGTTCAAATGTGGTTCCATTTTTGTGTGTATATATATATATATATATAAAATAAATTTCTTAACTTTATTCAATAAAATTTAGATTTGTACTAGATATATTTGGAAGATTTAATTTTTTTAAATTTATAAAATAATAATCATATTTACAGCATATTTGTTTTTGGTATATACATAAAAAGACTTTAATATCTTTATCAAAATCTATTAACATTACTGACATAAAAATGTGTATGACAAAATATATTAATTATTTAAAATTCAGTAATATTTTTTGAGTGATAAAATTATAAATTCAGATATTAAATATAATTATTATTTTTTGCTATTATTTTTAGTAATAAATAATATATTTTTTAATAATAAAATAATACAAAAATAACTTCCGTACATCGCACGAGGTCTCACACTAGTTACCTTAAGCCATTTTCTTCATTCTCTTTGTCTCCCACTGTTTAAAGATGATACATAATATTTATAGGTATGTGTATTTTGCTATAGTTATTATATATATATTTTCTTTCTTTTACTTTATTTATAATATTTATAGGATTAGCTCATATACAATGCTTCTTATCAGATCAAACCATCCACACCACCTTCTAATTATATACATATATATAATAACATAATTACCGTCTTAAATAAAAATCATCAAATTTCGAGCCTAAACTATTTTTTAATTATAGCATCTATCAATATCTATCTGTATATTATAGTATCTATTTTTCTATGCAAATTTATATCAATATCTATCTATATACATTTGATTAATAAAGTTATGGCACTTATTAATTGTCAAGTTATTATCTAAAAAAACTATATTTATTTAATTATCTTTCTTTTTTCTTTCACTAAAATTTCAAAAGCTTATAACTTTTTTGTTTCAACTCCATTTAAAGAAAAAACTATATCTAATTAATTCTCTTTTCATAATCTTTAATTTGACATTCATATTGCGCCCCCGCGCGCACACACACACACACATATATATACATGCATACATTAAAATTTAATTATTAAAAATAAAATATTTTCTCTTAAGTTAACTGTGATATATATATATATATATATATAAAGAGAAGTATCGTCTAAAATAGAAAAAATCAATCTTTTTTGCCTAAATTACTTTTTATTATGATATATTTTTTTATACAAATTTATATCAATATCTATCTATATATTGATATAATAAAATAATTTGATTGATAGAGCCACGATTTAATGGTTACTAAAAAACACAATAAAGAATCATTATATTATTATTTATTTTATTATGAGAGTATATCAAAACAATTTTCTATATATTCTGTAATTATAAATTGTTAGTCAATTTAGATCCTATAATTTTGCACATTTTGGGATATATATATAACTAATATATATATATATAATTTAGATTACAATAAATCCATTTGATCTAAAAATAAAATAATTAATATTTACATAGTGTAAGATTAATCTTTCTAATTTTATTTTTATTGAATTGAACGTTAAAAAAGCACCAAAATCTAATATTTTACAAAAAGGGAGTCTTGACTTGTACATTTACTTGCCAACAAATTATTACTAAATTTAATTATATTTTAGTGATTGATTTACATTTTCAAAGTACTTCTTAATACTTTGACAATGTGAAAGTTGATGGTTCCTTGATTACAATAAGCAATAGTTTATCATTATCTTTTTTAAGGAAAGACATGATGTTTGTCACTTTATAGTGTTAAGCAAGAAGAGGTTGTCAACAACTTTATAATTTTTAAACAATTTTAAATAGAGATAGATTGTCTTCTACTTTATAATTTTAAGCAAGTACATAATATTTGCTACTATATGTTAAAAATGTAGGATTATAATTGAAGATATGAGCCATACAAAAAGCTCTAAAATATTTATTCGCTACTATCATGCCATGTGCAACATTAATTTCCTCAAAATAATTAAAAAATGAAACAAGAAATATTGAAAGAAAACATTTTGTAAAATTTCCACTGACCTTTCGTTGGTGTTGAAAGAGCTTTAAGTTTATTGGAGACTCCCATGGTGAGGTTCAAAAGGCGAGAATACATTGGATTAGACATCAATGACTCCTCTGATTTCCTTAGATGTAGTCTCCCACCAAACACTTAGATTTAGGGTTTATACCAATAGTTCAATTTCCCCTTCTACAACTTTGGGAAAAATTACAAAAATAGTCCTATAACTTATGGGTGGTTCCAAAATTAGTCCTTTATCTTATTCATTTTACAATTTTGGTCCTTTTCCTATTTAATTTCTTCAATTTACACAAATTTTAACCAAAATTTGAAATTCTTGTTGGATATTTGCACATGAACCATACATTACCATGTTAAATAAGGATTTTCATTTTTGTCGTATAATAAGTGAAATGTCCATGTCCTTTGTAATAAACATTATGACATCTGACCATTGAGGCCACATATTAACAAGAAAAATGTGAATCCCTAATGTGACATGATTATGCGGTGTATAAGTGTAATAATCGTGCAATTATTTTGAATTTTGATTAAAAGATGACCAAATTCAAGCAATTAGAAAGATAAAGGATTAATTTTAGGACAACCCACAAGTTGGAGGACTAATTTTGCAATTTACCCTACAACATTGCCTCCTTCTTCCCATACCTTTAACAACTTATCCCACTACATGTGTATTTATACATAGAAATCAAATCACAAATATTTTTATGCTACATGTATAAAAGAAACATAATTAAATAAAATTTATATATTATATATAACATGCATTCTTCTTATTTTCGAAGTTATCAACTTATCATAAATAAGAAAAAAAATAATTTATTGAATATGCACTCTGTTGGAATAAAAAAAAAAATATAACACGCAACTTTCAAATCTTCAGTATGATGTCCCCATATGTTTAATTTTGTTATATGTTCATGAAATATAATAAATTCAACACAACATCATATTTCATATTGTTTAACCTCTTTAAATAAATACTCAATAAATTAATAGTCTCTTTAATAGAATAAATTTATCTTATTCCAACTGAGGACATAGAGATAAATTGATATAATATTTTTTTCTTTCTGATTTACGATAAATTGGTAACTTTGAAACATCATATTAGTTTGACGTTAAAAAACAAAATAAAAAAACATGCATTCTTCTTTTTTTTTTTTGGGGTAAGTCAAATTAATATTTCAAAGATTTTGAAATAAACAACTTATTATGAAGTCAATTATGAAAAATCAAATTTATTTTTCAATACTCCTCTCTATAAAAAATGTTAATATATTCTTAAAATGTTTTATGTTCCAAAGAAACAGTTTTATTTTTAAATGTTATTATTTTGTTTTATTCCTCAAGTTCATAAGAGTTTTTATTTCACTAAAAACATATATGATGATTGCAGAAAATAAAATTAAAAAAATCATATAAAGTGGTACCTTATCTAATTAACCATTAATAGAAATTTGTACATTTGATAAATATAATACTTTTGGAATGGGAGGTAATTTTTTTTTTGTAGAGTTATTGTTAGACATAAAATATATTTTGGATAACGTGTTACAAAAAATACAGTGACTCACCCAAATTTTTAAAGGTTGATGAATGTCTCTGCCGTGAACCAACAATATATTCAATGAGAGCTGATTTATAGTTCTGACCAAAGTCCCCACAAGACTTGCTCTTGTTTTGTACTTGTCACATTCCACACCCTCACAATATATTATAAACATTCAAACAATTTTCAATATACGCTATTTAATTATTTTTTATAGTTAAATCTCAAGTTTCTTGGCATGTGTATATATTTATATATTTATATATACGCAAATCTTGTTGGAAAATATTTAGAAATGCTACAATTTAATTCACTTGGGTATCCTATGTGTATAATTACAACTATGTGGGAAGATAAATTACCTTCCTCCATTTGTGTACTTGAGGACACTGCCGTGTTTGAAATTGGCCACAAAAGCACGTTTTTGTTCCTTGGAAAGATGTTAGGTTCGAAATGCAAAATAATGGTCTCAACTAAAACCGTTGTTTTGGTCCAAGCAAGGCACTCTTCTGATTTCTCCGGCTCAAATATACACGAGGCAGCCACGAAGACGCTTATAGAAGGGTTAATTAATTTTTTTTATTGTTTTTTAATTTTTTGCTTAAACCAAATTCTTCAAGATTGTAATTTTGGTACCATCTGCAAAGATTATTATTTTTTTTTAAAATTACACTTTACAAACTTATTTTCAAATCTTTTTTAAAATAATCAAATCTTATTTTAACATAAAAAATTAAGAAAATTAAAATATATTAATTACTTTTTGCATGTCTTTCCACTCCTCTTGATGGATTGTCTGGCAGTTATTGTAGTCAAATATTGCCAACTCCATATATTTACTGTTGTTAATATATGGCATCGTGAAATTAAAATAACGGTGAATATTATTATGGATGGTTAATGAGGAAAATATAGTAAAATGAAAAATGAAGTACATGCAAAGTACAATTATTCAATTACGAACATGTTACCATGGCCACAAATGAAATTTGACAAGCCTAGCATCTTATGTACTATCTAAATGTACTATACATCTTAATGATTAGTTGAAGTTTCAATAGTTTGAGTTGGCAAGTCGATGGCCCACGCGGGCCAAGAGGATGTGCGGATTGGCCTAGCCCACCAATCTATCGGGTCTATATATGTTTGCCCAACCCAGCTGAACCACCCAGGTTAGCGAACCAAATAAATCCACCTTTAAAAATTTTGTTTGCTCTTCATATTATAATTTAAGTAGATTAATGGAGACTGTGGAAGAAAGTTTTATTAGAAATAAGTTTGATATTACAAACTCAAAGGTCAAACAAATCAAAGTCCAAAAAGTTCACTAGCCCAATCGGGTAGCCCAATATTTTTCGGGATGGACCCAAATTTTTGGCTCTATCAATAAAGTCCGTATGATAATAATATTTTTTATTTAAATATTTTTAAAAAGTCAAACTCAAATAAATGTAAATGTTGATGGCATAAAACAAAATGCACCTTCATTTAATTGATGAAACTCCAACAATATATTATTAATATAAAAAAAATTGATAAAATCATTGGAAAATCCAAATCGTACTAAAATATTCAAATAAAATCATCTTCTCGATATCCCAATCTTACTTAACTTTTATATGTAGCTAGTTTCTTTATGTTTTTCTCTCTTTTTGAATCATATAGGGCAACAAAACTTCAATATACTGCTCCCTTGCTTCCATTAGTCAAATTTCCTGACTTCTTCACACAAATAATATCTCTCTCTTACTCTTTAACTTGATATTTTCACTTCTTTGGAATTTGAAAAGAGTTGGTGTGACTTGTATGTGCACATTCCAACAAATTATTACTAAAACTTATCGTAATTTGAATTTTTACTTTTTCAAAATTCAAAAGAAAAAGAAAGTCTTGACTGGTATATACACATGCCAAAAAAAATATTTCTAAATTTAATTATACTTTAATGATTGATTTAAATTGTCAAAGTAAAGTACTTTGGCAATGTGAAATTTGATGGATCCTTTTTTACAATAAGAAACATAATAGAAACTCCTAGTTATTTCAAGAAAATTTTACTTAATTTCATAATATAAATCGCCAGAGGATTGCATACATACTAATTTTAGCGGCTCTTGAATCTCCATTTCTATCTCTACTGTTGTAGCCCCTCATGTATCACTGATGCAACCATTGTCATCCTACACCTAATTTAACACTATATAAGTCAATACTAGAAAAACACAAAGTTGAATTACAGTTAAAAACAAAGTATTCATATGGAAAACATAAAAAAACTTAAGAAAGAGAATATATTACAAATTGAGATATTTCGTTGAAAAATTCAACATTAAAGAAGAAACAATTGCACTATTAGTTTTGGACATGTTGTGTTTCAACTCATATCACATGCCGAAAGAGATACAGTATCCACTATTTCTAGTTTGAACATGGCTCAATCAATTTATATTAAATGTAAAAGAAATGGACAACTTTCACTATCACTTGTACGTAAGCATAAGTTGTTAGCTACTTTATAGGTTTAAGGCTATAAAAATTCACAACCATTCGGTCAATTATCAATTGCAGCATGACCTTTAAAACATAATAAATAAATGTACAACCTTTGTAAGTTTTTCAATTTGATGCACTTGGGTCAATTTTAGGCTCCAATTGCTGACGTGCCTTTTAAAAATTAACATATAAATACACCATTTCTTATTTTTTTCAATCGATCAATACATGTGTGTTTATTTTTGGCTACAATTGTTGATTTTGAACCCAAATTTCATATTTTAGCCCGCATTGCTATAAATGTTGAATAAATAAAATTTTAAACTATATATGATAAAAACAACTTCATTTTTCTAAAAGAAAAAAAAAGCGAAATTTATGTCTTGTATGTGAATAAATAACCACTGTCCTCAACCTTTGTGATCTATTTGTTCTTTATGCATGCTAACAACATATGTTTGATTTTTTTAGCTCTATCAATACCAAATTTATGCATATTAAATGATATTATTTTATATTTGATAGTAACTACATTTCAATACAATATAATATGTTTTAAGGAGGCATAGGGCTACTAAAAATCATTCGCAAAAGTTGATGGTGGTGGTTGCTTATATCATGAAATAGAAGAAAAAATGTCTTCATCTTTCTATTAAAAAACAAAATCATTTTAATTAGTTTGAATTTTTAAAATAAAAATAAAAATATCAACTTATTCCATCTGTATAGAAGTGTGGTCCCAAAAGAGATTTAGGATCAATGTAAACAATTAGATCTCAAAATTAGCCCACATGCACATAGCTGAAATAAATCAAAAGTTGATGTATTTCTATGTTAAGTTTTTTTTAAAGACATGTTACATATGATAATTGATCAAAAAGTCGTGAGTATTTATGTAATTAAAAAAAAACAAAATTTTCTACATGTATAGTAGTGGGACCCAAAATTTGAATTTCGGGCTCCATGTCAACAATTGATGCCCAAAATTGACCCACGCGAATTGAATTGAAAAAGTTACAAAGGCGGCACTTCTTTGTTATATTTTAAAGGTCATGTTGCAATTGATACTTGGCCAAAATGTTGTAAATTTTTATGTAACACGGCCTAGTTTTAAACAAGGACATATTGTCAACCACTTTATTATTTTAAGCAGGGTAGGTTATCTGTTGCTTTATAATTTTTAAGCACATACATGTTATCTACTGTTATATCTTGTGGGATTATATTTGAAGAAATGAGGCACAAAGAAAGCTCCAAAATATTCATTTTCTACTATCATGTCATGTGTAACATTAATTTTCACAAAATAATTAACAAATGAATAATAAAATTTGAAAAAAAAAAAGTATTGTAGAAATGCCTCTCACCTTTTGTTGATGTTGAAAGAGTTGGGTTCACACTAATAACTCAACTTCTCCTTCTACAACATTGCCTCCTTCTTTCAATGCCTTTAACCACTTGTGCCACTACATGTGTATTTATAAATAGAAATCTAATCAAAAATGTTTTTATTCTTTATTTATAAAAGAAACATAAATAAAGATAATTTATATATTATACGAACATGCATTCTTCTTATTTTGGAGAATGTCAAACTAATCAACCAAATGTCTCGAAGTTATCAACTAATTAATCTTTTTTTTAAAAATTTTTTTTTAATCTATATGCTCTCAGTTGGAATAAAAAAACACACAACCATCAAATCTTTAGTTAGATGATCTCTCAGCTGAGCTATTGTTTGTTTTTGTTAAATGTTTTGTGTTAGTATCCAATATAATAAATTCAACACAACATCATATATCATAATTTTCAGCCTCTTTAAATTAATACTCAATAAATTAATTGTCTATTTAATATAATAATTTATTTAATTCCAATTTAGGGCATATAGATAAATTAATATAAATTATTTCTGATTCATGAAACATTGGGAAGATTATTTGCATATTCCCAAAAATAAGAAAACATGCATTCTTATTATTTTTGGGTACGCCAAACTAATCTTCCCAATATTTCAAAGTTATCAACTTATCATGAAGTCAAGTATGAAAAATAAAATTTATTTCTTCAATACTCCTCCCCATAAAATAATATATATATATATATATTAATTTAGCAAAGGGAGTCTTGACTTGTATATATATATTGGTGTGACTTGTCTATGCACCTTTCAACAAATTATTACAAAAAATTATTATAATTTAAACTTTTATTTCTTCAAATTTCAAAAGAAAAAGAGAGTCTTGACTTGTACATGTACTTGCTAACAAATTATTGCTAAATTTAATTATTCTTTAATGATTGATTTAAATTGTCAAAGTATTTTTTCAAAGAGTACTTTGGCAATGTAAAAGTTGATGGTTCCTTGATTACAATAAACAACATAATAGAAACTCCTAGCTATTGCAAGACAATTCTTCTTAATTTCATAATATAAATCGTCAGAAGATTTGGTAAAAATTTATTTTATCAGTTTTTGCATCTCGATTTCTATCTCTAACGTTGTAACCCCTTCCTGTATCACTCATGCAACCATTGTCATTGTGCATCTAAATTAACATGATATAAATCATACTAGAAAAACACAAAATTGAAAAATAGTTGAAAACATAGTAATGGAAAAAAAAAAGTTTATTTTTGTCTTAATAAATAGAATAAATTACAAGTGTGCCACTACATATGTATTTAAACATAGAAATTCAGTCACAAATATATTTATGCTACATGTATAAAAGAAACATAAATAAATAAAATTTATATATTATATAGAACATGCATTCTTCTTTATGAAGTTATCAACTTATCATGAATCATAAAAAGATAATTTATTGAATATGCATTTTGTTGGAATTAAAAAAAAAAAAAAAAATCCGCAACCTTCAAATCTTCAATTTGATATCCCCATATGTTTATTTTTTATTTTTATATATTTATGCAATATATATATTCAGCGCAACATCATATTTCATATTGTTTAACATCTTTAAATAAATACTTAATAGATTAATAGTCTCTTTAACATAATAATTTTATCTTATTCCAACTGAGGATATATATATATATATATATTTTTTTTTTTTTTTGATTCATGATAAATTGGTAACTTTGAAACATCAGATTTGTTCGTCGTTCCCAAAAAAAAAAAAAAAAAAAATGCTTTCTTCATATTTTTTGGGTACGTCAAATTAATATTCTAAATATTCATGATAATTTTATGTTTATACTAGCCTCTCCGGGAAAGTGTTGGTAATAATCTACTTATCCACCAGCTCATTATTGGCTCTCTTCTCCTGTAAAAACTTTGCGGCGAACTTCGCGGCGTTGACAAGTACTTTCTCTCCCGGAAACTTCACCTTAGAAGCTCTGTACAGGTTGTACCTTCCAGCGACGGCCTGCATCGACTGCCCTCGAAAGCAGAAGAACTCCCCGCCGCTCTCGAAGTGTTTGAAAACATATGCAGATCACATAAGAATCGGAATGTTAGGTCCATGCACAGACACGATGACATATGCGCTAAAATGCGCCGGTTTCTTTGTATTCACTTCTCTCCCATGTATATCTTGTCCTTTAGCTTAACTCTTGCGTTGATTTTTTATTCGTAGTAAAAAACCAAAATTAAAATATATATATATATATATATATATATATATATATATATGAATATATGTGTGTGTTCTTTTTTTACCTGCAGAAACCTCGTATCCATGCAACCTTAGAAGCCTGAATCACATTGCCGAATCATCTATATCCTGAACTTCTGAATTTCTTGCCCAGCAAATTCCTTTATCTGTCCAGTACATGAAATTAATTTTTTTATTTAAATTAATATGTTAAATAATTAAATTTACCCCACATCTTATGCTATTTAACCTTTAATTTTTGATACTTAAGTGTTTGATGTGATGGAACAAAAGCACTATATATTACCTATTACATCATGTGAGTTCTGTTTTATGATAGTTTTCTGTAACTAAGTTCTGTTTTCTTGGGGCAAAAGGCGAAATCTCTCCCCCCCGGTCCGACAGAGATTGGTGGAGGAATTAAATCATGGTACTGCGGCTGCCAGGACTCGATCCTGCGTCCTTGGGGCAATCTGCCACCCAGGAACCAACTGAGCTGTCCATGCGGACCTAAGTTCTGTTTTCTGTGACTAAGCTATGTGTTCCTGCTGTGAGTGTTTTCTGTAACTTGCTTTCTGTTTTCTGCCGTGAGTTCTCAAGTTTACAGTTTGCAATTAGCAGGTGTTCACATAAAATTATACAGAATTTTTATTCCAATTTTAGATTTTATTAAGTTTTTATATTGTGAAATTAGATTTAATGCACTTGTATTAATTACTTTTGATCTTATTATTGAACCTGTTAAAAATCTGATTTAATCTTTTTATTTGAATAAAGAAATGTACCTGTGAATATATGCAACACATTCATCAATTTCTAGTTGGAAATAATGCAAAATTTCAAGACTATGAATTCTGTCGACTGTCCAAAGATGCTCAAACAAGCCCACGGGGTACACATTTGGAACTAAATCATAACAAAGCAAAAAAAACTAAAATTAATTTATACAAGTTATATACAAACATAAAATAAAGAAAAAAAAAAAAAGTAATGTTGTGCACACTTTGTGAATCATGTCTCTTGGTATCCTAATCAACACACACAATTATTAGGCAGAATTGTCAAATTATTGCAAAAATTTTTTTTTTAATAAAATATAGTCGAAATTTTTTTTTTAAAAAATGAGCAAAGTCGCCCCTGCGAGAGGCGACTTGGCTTACTCAGTCGGGCACTCGGTCGAGTCACCACTCGGCCGGCCGAGTGGTACCTGACACTCGGCCGAGGCACTCGGTCTGCCACTTTACTCGGCTGGCCGAGTGACGCAAAGGATTTGGATTTCTAAATCCGTCCGGTTTTTTTTTTTTAATTTCCACTTCAATATTTCTCTCTCTATCACATCTATTACCACCCACCCACACCACACATTTCTCTCTTCCTCATCTCATTCTTCACTTCTTCTTCACTTCTTCTTCACTTCTACTTCACTTCCCTTTCGATTTTTCTTCAATATTCACGGTTCGCTTATCTCCATTTCTCAAAAATTTGTTGAGGTAATTTTTTTCTACATTTTTATGTGTGTGTGTTGTTTTGTGTGTGGGTGGTGTGTGTGTGTGTGTAGTGTTTTGTGTGTGTGTATGTGGTTTTTGTGTGGTGTTTTTGTGTGCGTGTATGGTGTGTGTGTGTGGTGCTTTGTGTGTGCTGGAGTGTGTGTGTTGTGTGCTTGTATTGTATGTGGTGTGTGTGGTGTATGAAATGTATGTGTGTGATGGGTGTTGTTGTGTGTGTGATGGGTGTTGTGGTGTGTGCTTGTGCTTGTGTGTGTGCTGGTGTGTGTGTTTGTGTGTTTGTGTGTTGTGTGTGTGATGGGTGCTTGTGTGTGGTTGTTTGATGTGTGCGTGTGTGCCGTGTTTTGGGTATGTGTATGTCGGTCGGTATTATAATGAATAATTTGTAATAAATTTTGTTTAATTTTTTGCTATATAAATTGATATAGATTTACCGTTAATAATTTTATTTTTTAAATTATTTGATGTAGGAACTATTGAAATTGTTGCCGTTGTTGTGCATTTATCGCAACCCTCAAATTATTGCCGTTGCATTGAGATATTGCTTCATTTCAATATCAGGTTTGAATTTTACTAATTTATTAGTTGAAATTAATTTCATTTTACTTTGTAATTATATAGCTTAATAATACCTCTTGCATGCAAAAAAATAGTTAACGCCATATTTTAAGTTCATTAATACATCTTTATTATTTAAGATATGGAATCTTCAAACAATGTCGGTATTGTTGTTTATATTGGGGATAGTAGCGATGTTCCACCTGTTTGTGCAACAAGGGTACCTCGCGACATCGGATATTCTGGCTTGGTGTCAAAATTCTTTCAACTGACAAGGATTGATAGCAATGAATATAAATTCAACATATCCGCTTCACTATATGTAAACAACAGATATCATCGTATACCAATCAACAACGATGATAATCTATGGTTTTTCTTTGCACCAGATGCGGATAATCAATATGTAGAATTTCATATTGATCCGGAAAAACTACAAGATAATGCTCTTCCAGATATTCTCCCAAGCAATGAGTATTTTCAATATGCTTCTTACTTAAGAGGTGATGACATTAATAATTCAGCACTCGTCAGGCAAGAGCATACTGTTGGAACCTCAAGGTCCAATAATGAGGGTATTCCAAGTGAAAGAGAAAATGCTCGTACAGAGGATCAAACACATGATCCATTGATTGACACTTTTGGTGTGAATGAAGTAGAAGACTCTGAACCTGACGAAGATGAGTTATCAAGTAAATCAGATGAAGATGAGGTGGATATTGGTGATATTCAAACTTTGTATTCCCCAAATCAACAGAGATCACCATCCAATCAATAACCACCATTTCCATCAAGTGCTCAGAGATATTCCATGGATCCGAATATCCCGTTCTTCAATGCATCGTCACATGAAATGCTTGTGGACTCATTTGATCTTCCAAATTTTTTTAGATATTATGATTCTTCTGAAGGAGTGCTCACAAAAGGCATGGTATTCAAAGATAAAAAGAATTTGCAGTCTGCAGTTAAAGACTTTTCAATTCGTATAGCGAGACGTGAATATCGAGTAGAGGAAAGCACACCTCGTATATGGAAAATCAAATGCAAAAATGTCGGTGAGACTACACATTGCAACTGGTGGTTGCGCGCAGGTTACAAACAAAAGATTGATATGTGGGAAATCACTAAGTATGGAGGCCCTCATACGTGCCTAATGAACGCGGTGTCTGTTGACCATCAAAACTTGTGCAAAAATATGATTGTTGCGTTGCTAACTGGAATGGTTCAGACAGATTCCGGATATGAGATTAAGTGTGTTCAACAACAAGTTTATGATAAATTTCAATATAAAATCTCATATCATAAGGCATGGCATGGTTTGAAACGAGCAAGAGAAAATGTGTATGGCACATGGGAGAGCTCAGTTTTAAAACTACCCAAGTTTTTGGGAGCTTTACAAAAATGGAATCCATGCACAGTTGTCGAGTAGCGCCACATGCCCGAAGAGACAAATGGTGTAAAAATGTTGAAATTTGTGTTTTGGGCGTTCAAGCCATGTATAGATGGGTTCCAGCATTGCCGTAAAATTATTAGTGTTGATGGAACTCATCTTTACACTAGATACAAGCACAAGATGTTAATTGCTGTTTCCATGGATGCAAATCAACATCTTTTACCTTTGGCTTATGCACTTGTGGACGAAGAAAGTTTTGCTTCTTGGACATGGTTTCTTCGTATGATATCGAAACATATTGTTCGCGGTAGAGAAGGAATATGTCTGATTTCAGATAGACACGCCGGTCTTTTGAAAGCAGTGGAAAGAATAGCAGATTTTTAGCCACCTCTTGGAGTCCATCGTTTCTGTTTGAGACATGTCTGTTCGAATTTCAATAGCAAGGTCAAGAATGTGAAGTTAAAGGACATGTGTTGGCAAGCCGGCTCAGCGTTCACAATCAGAGAGTTTTAAAATGTAATGGATCAGATAAAGACGTTGAATGAGAGGGCATATGATTACCTCTCTAAAATCGAAAAGAATCAATGGACTCTTACATATAACGGAGGCTGGAGAAATGGAATTTTGGACCTTTCTTTATCAAACAGTTCTTTATATAATTTATCTAGAAGAATTAATTTTTTTTGATTCAGTCTTTATTTATATACAAATGGTGCAGCAGATAGAGTAATTATAAGCCTAACATTCACAACTCATCATAATAGCAAGTATGTGATGTGTACCTTCTGAGCTTTAGCTCTTTTCTTGCATAAATCTCTTGCAACCCTCTTGCATCATCAGGAATATCTATATCCAGCTTTTTGCAATTTCAATTAATGATGGCAGCGCCACTTCGAACCCGATAGGCATGTGCTGTTTGTCTTCTTCTTCCAGCTTGTAGATGTGTTTATAAATGAAATCCCTGAAACAGACGCACCAGTTGTGAGTTTGAACAGTGAAAAACGAAGTCGATTGTGTATGAATTCACTTAATTTCCTAGCTTTTTAAGATTTTTCTTTATATATAAATTCGTGGGTCCATAAGATATTATGTCCCTCTTACTTCTGGAATCTATGTCTCGACTCTTTATGTTAAAGTTAAATCTCAAGTTTCTAGGCGTGTGTGTACATGCAAATATTGTTGGGAAATATTTAGTAATGCTACAATTTAATTCTCGCTTGGGTATCCTATGTGTATAATTACAACCACGTAAGAAGATAAGTTACCTTCCTCCATTTGCATACTTAAGAATACTGCCGTGCTGGAATTCGTCCACAAAAGCACGTTAGTGTTCCTTGGAAAGATGTTGGTGCTCGAAATGCAAATAATGGTCTCAACTAAAATCGATGGTTTGGCCCAAGCAAGGCGCTCCTCAGATTTCTCCAACTCAAATATACTTGCGGCAGCAACGAAGTACCCTTCTCGATGGCTTTTTTCTGCTTAAATCAAATTCTTCAAGACTGCAATTTTGGTACCATCTGCAAAGATATATATATATATATATATATATATTTTTTTTTAAATTACACTTTATAAACTTATTTTCAAATCTTTTTTTAAACTGATGAAATCTTATTTTAACATTAAAAAAATTTAGAAAATTAAAATATATTAATTACTTTTGCATGTCTTTCCGCTCCTTTTGATGGATGGTCTGGCAGTTATTGTAGTCTAACTTTGCCAACTCCAAATATTTATTGTTGTTAGCATATGACATCCTCAAATTAGAATAACAATGAATATTATTATGGATAGTTAATGAAGAAAATAGAGTAAATTGAAAAATGAAGTACATGCAAGTCAATTATTTGAAAAGTACATTTATTCAATTACCAAACTTGTCACCATGGCCAGAAATAAAGTTTCACAAGTCTAACATTATATGTACTATCTAAATATGCTATACATCATAATGATTAGTTGAAATTTCAATAGTTTAAGTTGGGTATTCGATGGCCCACGCGGGCCAAGGGGATGTGTGGGTTGGCCTAACCCACCAATCTATCAAGTCTATACCCAGTCCAACCCACCTCGGGTTAGCGAATCAAATAAATCCACCATTAAAAAAATTATTGCTCTTCAAATCATAATTCAAGTAGACTAATAGAGATTGTGGAAGAAATTTGTATTAGCAATAAGTTTGATATTACAAACTCACATGTCAAACGAACCAAAGTCTAAAAAGTCCTCTAGCCCAATCGGGTTGCACCAATATTTTTCGGGATGGACCCAAATTTCCGACTCTATCAATGATGTCCGTATGATAGCCATATTTTTTATTTAAATATTTTTAAAAATTAGAACTCCAATATATAAAAGGGTATAAGTAAATGTTGATGGCATAAAACAAAATGCACCTTCATTTAATTGATGAAACTCGAACAATATATTATGAGTATAAGAAAGATTGATAAAATCATTAAAAATCCAAATCGTACTAAAACATTCAAATAAAATCATCATCTGGATACCCCAATCTTAATTAACTTTTATATCTATCTAGTTTCTTTATATTTTTTTCTCACTTTGAATCATATAGTACAATAAAAACTTCAATATATTGCTTCCTTCCTTCCATTAGACAAATTTCCTAACTTCTTCATACAAATAATTTTTCACTCTTACTCTTTAACTTCTTCAGAATTTGAAAGGAGTTGGTCTGACTTGTATGTGCACGTTCCAACAAATTATTACTAAAATTTATTATAATTTGAATTTTTACTTTTTCAATATCCAAAAGAAAAAGAGTCTTGGCTGGTATATATACATGCCAATAGAATATTGCTAAATCTAATTATACTCTAATGATTGATATACATTGTCAAAGTAAAGTACTTTGGCAATGTGAAATTTGATGGTTCCGTAATTATAACAAGAAACACAATAGAAACTCCTAGCTATTCCCATAAATTTTGTTTAATTTCATAAGCCTGAGGGATTTGGTACATACTAATTTTAGTAGCTCTCGAATCTCTATTTCTATCTCTAGCGTTGTAGCCCCTCATGTATCACTCATGCAACCATTTAAATTAACAATTTATAAATCAATACTAGAAAAACACAAAGTAGAAATATAGTTATAAAGAAAATATTCATATGGAAAACATAAAAAAAAAATCCCAAAAAGTAGAATAAATTAAAATTTTGAGATATTTCCATGGGAAAATTAAACATCAAAGAAGAAACAATTGCACTATCAGTTATGGACATGATGTATTTCAACTCATATCACATGCTGAAAGAGATACAATATCCACTATACGCAGTTTGAAATGGCTCAATCAATTTATATTAAATGTAAAAGAAAAGGACGCTATCCACTATCACTTTTAAGTAATGACAAGTTGTTCTCTTTATAGTTTTAAAACATAACAAAGAAGTGCACAACCTTTGTAAGTTTCTCAATTCAATACATTTGGGTCAATTTCGGGCTCCAATTGCTAATGTGGATCTCAAAATCCGAATTTTGGGTCACACAGCTATACATATGATCTTTTGACCAATTATCATATGTAACATGTCCTTTAAAAAATGACATATAAATACACCAATTCTTATTTTTTGTTTTCAATCTTTCAATAGACGTGTGCTTATTTCAGGCTACAATTGCTGATTTGGAACCCAAATTTCATATTGTACCCAACATTGCCTTAGATGTTGAATAAATAAAATTTTAAACTATATCTGATCAAACCAACTTCATTTTTCTAATAAAAAAAGCGGAATTTTGTGTCCTATATGTGAAATAAATAACCACTATCCTGAACTTTTGTGATATATTTTTTCTTTATGCATGTTTGACTTTTTTTAACTTCATATAATATTATTGTTTGTATTAATACCAAATTTATGCATATTAAATGATATTGATTTATATTTGATAGTAATTACATTTTAATACAATTTTTTAAGGAGGCGTTGGGCTACTAAAAATGATTTGCAAAAGTTGATGGCGGTGGTTGCTTATATCATGAAATAGAATAAAAATGTCCTCATCTTTCTTTTAAAAAAACATATCATTTTAATCAGTTTGAATTTTAAGCTAAAAATAAAAATATCAACTTATTTAATGTGCATAAATGTGTGGTGCCAAAAGAGATTTGTGATCAATGCAAACAATTGGATCCCCAAATTAACCGACATACACATAGTTGAAAAAAATCAATTTTCTTAAAGATATGTTGCATGTATAATTGATCAAAAAGTTTTGAATTTTTATGTAATTAAAAAAATCAAATTTTGCTACATGTATAGTAGTGGGACCCAAAAATTGAATTTCAGGCTCCACATCAGCAATTGGAGCCTAAAATTGACCCACATGAATTGAATTGAAAAGAAAAAATAACGAAGGTGATGCACTTCTTTGTTATGTTTTAAAGGTTATGTTACAATTGATAATTGACCAAAAGATCATAAATATTTATGTCACCAAGCCTAGTTTTAAACAGGGATATGTTGTCAGCCACTTTATAATTTTAAGCAGTTTAAGCAGGGGTAGGTCATCTACTACTTTATAGTTTTTAAGCAAATACATGTTATCTAATACTATATCTTATGGGAATGTAATTGAAGAAATGACGCACTATGAAAGCTCCAAAATATTCATTTTCTACTAACATGTCATGTGTAACATTAATTTCCACAAAATAATTAACAAATGAACAATAAATTTTGAAAAACAAAAAATATAAAAATATTTCCTAGAAATACCTCTAACCTTTTGTTGGTGTTGAAAGAGTTTAAGTTTATTACAGACTCCGATGGTGAGGTTGAAAAGGTGGGCATACATTGGATGAGACAATGACTCCTCTGATGTTCAATGATGGAGCCTCTTTGTGCTGCTTAGATTTATGGTTTGCACCAATAACTCAACTTCTCCTTCTTCCAATGTCTTTACCCACTTGTGCCACTGCATGTGTATTTATAAATAGAAATCTAGTCACAAGTGTTTTTATTCTTCATTCATAAAAGAAACATAAATAAATATAATTTATATATTATATCGAACATGCATTCTTCTTATTTTCGGGAACGTCAAACTAATCAACCCAATATTTCAAAGTTATCAACTTATCATGAATAAAAAAATATTATTTAATATGCCCTCACTTGGAATAAAATAAACGTACACACAACTATCAAATCCTTAGCCTGAGCCTCTCCCAACTAAGCTATCCTCACATGTTTGTTTTTGTTAAATGTTTTGTGTTTACACCCAATATAATAAATTCAACACAACATCAGGCATATGACTTCTTATTGTCGTTGCCTTTGAGGGTTCTACCATTTCCAGGCCGCCCATTCACTTTGCGTGCAAGAAGGCAACAAAGTTAATTTTATTTAATTCCAACTTAGGGCATATAGATAAATTAATATTAATTTTTTTCTGATTCATAAAACACTGGGAAGATTATTTTGGCATTCACAAAAATAAGAAAACTTGCATTCTTCTTATTTTTGGGTACGCCAAACAAATGGTCCCAATATTTTGAAGTTATCAACTTATCATGAAGTCAATTATTAAGAATCAAATTTATTTCTTCAATACTCCTTCCCATAGAAAAATAATAATATATTTTTCAATTTCAACAAAGGGAGTCTTGACTTGTATATGTAAATTGGTTTGACTTGTATGTGCATCTTTCAACAGATTATTACTAAAATTTATAATAATTTAATTTTTTACTTCTTCAAACTTCAAAAGAAAAAGAGAGTCTTGACTTGTACATGTACTTGCTAACAAATTATTGCTAAATTTAATTATACTTTAATGATTCATTTAAATTGTCAATGTACTTTTTTTAAGGAGTACTTTGGCAATATGAAAGTTGATGGTTCCTTGATTAAAATAAGCAAAATATGGAAACTCCTAGCTATTACAAGACAATTCTGCTGAATTTCATACTTTAAATCGCTAGAGGATTTGGTAAATATTAATTTTATCAGCTTTTGCATTTTCATTTCTATCTCTAACGTCATAACGCCTCCTGTAGCACTCATGCAACCATTATCATCCTGCACCTAAATTAACATATAAATAAGTACTAGAAAAGTACAAATTTGAAAAATAGTTGAAAAAAAGTAATAGGAAATAAAATTCATTTTTCTCTAAAAAATAGAATAAATTACAAGTTAAGTTATTTCCTTGAAAAATAAAAAATTAAAGAAATAACATCTGCACTCTCAGTTTTGGACATATTATTTTTCTATTCATATCACATGTTAAAAGAAATACAATCCACTATGTATTTTGAACATGGCTAAGTCTGTTTATATTAAATGTAAATGAAAATGACAATTTTTCACTATCTTTTCTAAGGAAAGACACGTTGTTTGTCTCTTTATAGTGTTAAGCAAGGAGAGGTTGTCAACTACTTTATATTTTTAACAGCTTTCAGCAGAGATAGATTGTCTGCTACATTATAATTTTAAGCTAGTACATGTTATTTGCTACTATATGTTGAAAATATGGGATTATAATTGAAGATATGAACCATAGAGAAAGCCCTAAAATAGTCATTTGCTACTATCATGCCATGTGCAACATTAATTTCCTTAAAATAATTCACAAATGAAACAAGAAATATTGAAAAAAATAAAATGTTTTATAGAATTATCACTAACCTTTCGTTGGTGTTGAAAGAGTTTATGTTTATTACATACTCCCATGGTGAGGTTCAAGAGGTGGGCATACATTGGATGAGACATCAATGACTCTTTTGATGTCCTTAGATGGAGTCTCCCACCGCCACTTAGATTTAGGGTTTGTACAAATAGCTTTACTTGCCCTTCTACAACATTGCCTCCTCCCATACCTTTAACCACTTGTGCCACTACATGTGTATTTATATATAGAAATCCACTCAAAAATATTTTTATGCTACATGTAGAAAAGAAACATAAATAAATAAAATTTTATATATTAAATTTGACAAAAACACATGATTTACATGCAATTCGAGGTTATTATGTATAGTTTTTAGGTATTTTCATGTACCTTAGTGACTAGTTCATCATGATTTTTTTATATTTTATTACGTCACGTGTTTGTTGAAGTTTTAACATAAAAAAAGATAATTAAGAATGTATAGACCATGTCTCAAGGCACACGAACCGTGCTTATCCTCGTGATATGATCTTAACAGTCATGATTTGGTGTGATTCAGGCATATTTTCTTGATTTTGTGTGATTCGAGCATATCTTCTCATTCTAAAACAAGATACGGCGACTATCAAAACCCTAATAATTGTCTATAAAATAAGACGCTACATCAGATTATAAGGACAACATACAACAAATTTTAGGGTTAGGAACAAGGATATAAAGGATGATCACCCAACCAAGTCATCAGGGATAGAGAGAAATGAAGATCGTTTGGGCTTCAATAGCCTTCTTTTCTTTTTGTTTCCTTTTTATGTTAGCCATGATTGTAAATATATTTGCCATGGATTATGTATTGAATATGTAGTAATTCTAGGGAGTGCATAATTATGGATTTATATATTTTTCTTTAATGATATTATTTCCGTTCGTATATTTGTTTATGGTTCCTTGATTTGAATATCATATGTAATGATGTGATGACTAATTTTATATGTTTAGTTAATCCATTATTGCCCAAGAGGGAGCAATTGGTTAACGAATTAGGAATGCATAACATAAAACTTGCTACATCGAGAGATTGGTAAATATTATGATGAGAGTAGATCCTAGGCACGATTGGAAGTTAGATAATATCTTGAGAATAATCAGAGTTGTCCAATGTAGTTTTGGATCTAACTCGAGAAAGAGGATCTAAATATCTTAGTGATCCTCATACAAATATAGGAATTAAATATAGTTTGATACATTAAAAGGAACTCATATGAGCCATATGAATGCATGTTTTTGGAGATTAGTGACACCATCAAAATGTACGATGTGGGAACTGATGTTATAAGGCTTCAATTATTCTCGTTCTCTTTGAGGGATAATGCAAAGCAGTGGTACCAATAACTAGATGAGGAATCAGTCCGAACATAGTTAGATTTGTGCAAGAAATTCCTCCACAAATATTTTCCACCTGGTATGACATTGAGATTAAAGAATGAGATCACTACATTTAGACAATTCGATCAAGTGCCTTTATTATGAAGCATGGGAGTGGTACAGAGATCTCTTACGAAAGTTCCCCCGACATGGATTTGCAATCGATGAGTAGGTTTGTCATTTTTGTAATGGTTTATTAGATTTAACTTGAAATCAAATTGATGCAGCCGCATGAGGAGCTCTATTATCATTAAGTGTTGATAAAGCTATATATTTTCTAGAGAAAATAGCCTCAAACAATGTACAATGGCCATAACAAAGCAATTCAGCAAGAAAGGTGGCTGAAATTAGTAAAACGACAGATGAAATGAAAGAGTTGTCTGCACAAATGTCCACCATGACCCAAGCCATGATAATGTTGACTAAGAAGGTCATGTCACCATCTGAAAATATTTAAGAACAAGTAATTGTTGCCCAAGACACACCGACGGATGTGATATATATGCAAGGATGAGGCTACAATTACAATTATAGACAAAATCAGTTTGGACAAAGAGATATACTCAATTATTCTAATCCAAAAAAAATTGTGCAGCCACCACCCGATTTCTTTGTTACAAATGGAGTTAAAAATGATGGAAAGAAATCAGATTTGGAGAATATACTTGCATCCTTTGTACAAATTACAAAGCAAAGAATGGATAGAAAGGCAGCAAAGGTTGACAATTTAGCCATCACGGTAAACAAGTTCACAACTAATGTGGGAGCCCAAATTAAATCAATACAGATGGAAGTGGGCTAACTAGCTAAAGCAATAGAAAGTCAATAACAAAAAAGTCAACTTCCTAGAAATATAAAAGTTAACCCAAATGAGCAATGTCATGCCATACATGCGAGGGACGAGCTAATTTACAAAGAAGAAAAGACAAGTGAGAGAGAAGATCGGGGGAAGAAGCAAAGAAAGTCAAATATGTGCCACCCCCTGCATACGTTCGACCATTGCCATTTCCAGAAAGGCTAAGGAATCAAGTAGAGGGGATACAATTTACTAATTTCTTAGAAAAATATTAAGAAATTATCAATTAATATTCCCTTTGTTGAAACTATTGAACAAATGTCTAACTATGCTAAATTGTTGAAGGAAATTATGACAAAGAAAAGGAGAATTGAAGACTATAAGACAGTCAATCTAACAGAGGAGTGCAATTCTCCAAATAAAGCTTCCGAAAAGTTGAAGAATCCTGGAAGCTATACAGTTCCATGTGAAATTGGAATCACTCACTTTAGTAAAGTTTTGTGTGATTTTGCGGCAAGCTTAAATTTAATGACATTATCCATATTCAAGAAGTTGGTCTTAGGAACGGTGAATCATCCTCCATCACATTACAACTTGCTGATAGTACTATAAAGTACCCAAAGGAATTATAGAAAATGTGCTGGTGAAAGTGGACAAGTTCGTATTTCCTGTGGATTTTGTTGTGTGTTCACAAAATTAAGAAAATATGCATTCTTCTTATTTTTGGGTACGCCAAACTAATGTACCCAATATTTTGAAGTTATGAACTTATCATGAAGTCAAGTATGAAAAATCAAATTTATATCTTGAATACTCCTTCCCATAGAAAAATATTTATATATTTTTCAATTTCAACAAAGAGAGCCTTGACTTGTATACCTTTCAACAAATTATTACTAAAATTTATTATAATTTAAATTTTTACTTCTTCAAATTTCCAAAGAAAAAGAGAGTCTTGATTTGTACATGTACTTGCTGACAAATTATTGCTAAATTTAATTATACTTTAATGATTGATTTAGATTGACAAAGTACTTTTTTCAAAGAGTACTTAGGCCATGTGAAAGTTGATGATTCCTTGATTACAATAAGCAACATAATAGAAACTCCTAGCTATTGCAACATAATTCTGCTTAATTTCATAATATAAATGGCCAGAGGATTTGGTAAATACTAATTTTATCAGCTTTTGTATCTCCATTTCTATCTCTAACATTGTCACCCCTCCTATATCACTTATGCAACCACTTTCATCCTGCACCTAAATTAACATGATATAAATAGTACTAGAAAAATACAAACTTGAAAAATAGTTGAAAACAAAGTAACTGGGAAAAAAGTTTGTTTTTTCTTAAAAAATAGAATAAATTACAAGTTGAGTTATTTTCATGAAAAATTAAACGTAAAAGAAACGACATATGCACTATCAGCTTTGGACATGTTGTCTTTCAATTCATATCACATGTTGAAAGAGATACAATATCCACTCTCTGTTTGGACATGGCTAAGTATGATTATATGAAATGTTAAAGAAAATGACAATTTTCCACTATCTTTTTTAATTATCACTTTATAATATTAGTTCATCTATTGCATTCATTTTATAATTTTATTTGCTATTTAAATTGCATTTTATTGGTATCGCAGCTCGTATTTAACTATGCTTGGTATATTGCTGTTAAATTTTGTAGGGTTCACATTATAGGTTGGAACCCTTTAGGCCAAATGTCAAGAAAGAGAGAAGGTGTCAAGTTCTAATAAAATATGACTACACGTGGCGAGCTTGAAATAATAATAATAATAATAATAATAATAATAATAATAGATAAGTAATAATCCATCTGATCGGTGTGTGTATATATATATGTATGATTAGTGTAGGTACATAAATAATAATAATAAGATAATACTAATCCTAATTAGGTGTGTGCGTGTGTTTATATATATATATATAATTAAGTGTGTGTGTTGTGTGTGCATATATATATATAATTAGTGAGGCGGCTGTCTTATTCCTTATAAGTGAAGGAAGAAAAAAAAAAGAGGGAGAGTTTCATTTCGGGAAGACGGGGGAAGGAGTCCAGCGAAGAAGAAGAAAACAAAAAAGAGGGGAGAGAAAAGAAAAGGGAAAAGGGTTCAGCACGCGCGCATGAGAGAGAGAGAGAGAGAGAGAGAGAGAGAGAGAGAGAGAATGCAAACTTTTTGTTCCAGGAAAATTACTAGCTTAACCATACGTGTAGGGGGTCTCGGATACATATTATCGGAAGAGAGGTAAGTAGAAATCTATTTGAACCTATATTGCATAGACATAGTACTTGTTTGTGTTATTTTATTAAATATTTGTGACTTGTGCCTTTTGATATTGATAGATATGAATATTATCTTATGGAATATTTGTGGTTTGTGCCTCTTGATATGATAGATATAAATATTATCTTATGGAATATTTGTGATTTGTGCCTCTTGATATTGATTGATATGAATTAGTGGTGTGAACGATTGATTTAATATTGCATAAATATAATATTCACGAGCATGGGCATGTGCATGCATAAGTTGTACATAGCCTGCCTTCATACACTATGATAAAAGAAATGGAAAATATAATGTTGACCACTACTAGTGTACCGAGGCTGGTGGCATGTGAGACATGGATAGGCTTGATTCGTCAGGCCGGTGGCATGTAAGACATGGATAGGCTCTATGATATATTGAGTCGGTGGCATGTGAGACATGGATAGACTCTATGATATATTGAGTCGGTGGCATGTGAGACATGGATAGGCTCTATGATATATTGAGTCGGTGGCATTTGTCGGGCCAGCGGCATGTGAGACATGGATAGACTCTATGATTATTATTATTTATTGAGCTAGCTCTTTTCGGTGCACAGTAGATGGGTCACGGGCCCTATAAAGATAAAATATTCCAAAACAATGGTTAGGGTTTTAGTAGTATGCATTTCACATTTCTTTCAAAGTTTCTGCAAGCATTTAATTTATCGTACATGCATGATTTCTGCTTACTGGGTTGTAGCTCACCTATTTGTGCATTGTAGGTGAGCACGTTGATGATGTATAAGCTTACGGCTTACCGGGCATGTTGTTCGTGCTTCAACAAGCTTTCGGGATTGGTGTATATGGATGATGACCTTTGGGACTAAACCATGGGCGTACTATGTTTTTGGGTTCTATTTTGTTGTGCTGTTTGGGCTTGAATATTATTACTTGATTTTGACATGTAAATATTGGTGTGATTGTGGTGGATACTTTTGTGTCTATTATGGATCTTTGTCTATGTGTGTATTTGACCCGTTGTGTGGGAAATAAATTATACCTCATAAATATGTTATAGGTGTTCTCAGGTGAATGAAAAAAAAATGTATAGGTTTAACCAAGTTAGAAGTAATCTATGTTTTGTGGTTTATAAAGGTGGGGTGTCACAGGTTGTCAACCACTTTATAATTTTAAACAACTTTAAACAGAGATAGATAGTCTCCTACTTTATAATTTTAAGCAAGTACATGTAATTTTCTACTATATGTTGAAAATGTGGGATTATGATTGAAGATATGAGTCATAAAGAAAGCTCTGAAATATTCATTCATTACTATCATACCATCTGCAACATTAACTTCCTCAAAATAATTAACAAATGAAACAAGAAATATTGGAAAAAAATGTTTTGTAGAATTGCCACTAAACTTTCGTTGGTGTTGAAAGAGTTTAATTTTATTACAGACACCAATGGTGAGGTTCAAGAGGTGGGCATACATTGGATGAGACATCAATGACTCTTCTAATGTCCTTAGATGGAGTCTCCCACCGCCGCTTAGATTTAGGGTTTGTGCCAATTGCTCTACTTCTCCTTCTACAACATTGCCTCCTTCTTCCCATACCTTTAACCACTTGTGCCACTACATGCATATTTATACATAGAAATCCAGTCACAAAATTTTTTATGGTCCATTTATATAAAAATATAAATAAAAAAATTTATTGTATTATATAGAACATTGTTATAATATATGATAAATATATTATGTTTTTATGTATATATCTTAGTTTTTTAAGTATATATTTAGTGTTTAATTATAGCTAGTCAGTTAGCTAGTCACTTTGTTAGAATATATGATATATATATTCTGTTTTTATGTATATATCTTATTTTGTTAGGTATATCTTAGTTTGTTAAGTATATATTTAGTGCCTAATTATAACTAGTCAGTTACCTTAATATTAGTCTAATTATTCTCTTGTATCATATATATATATATATACTCACATTTCTAATGAGAATGGGAGACATTTAAACTCTTTCATGGTATCGGATTAGGTTCGATCATAAATCCCTAACAAATGCCTATCTCTCCTTCATCACATTCTTCTTTCCCTGCACTTCTCAATGGCCAAATCTTCCAGTCTTATGGAAGCGTCTAGATGCTGCGATTCTTCAATGGATATACGAGACTATATCCACGGACCTTCTTCATGCTATCTTGTTCAAAGACGATACTGCTCATGGGATATGGGTTCATCTCGAATCAATGTTTCAGGAGAACAAGGCTTCCCGAGCTACTCATCTCAAAGAAAAACTTGTGGATCTTGATTTTGAGAATTTTCGTTAATTAATAAATCGTATCATTGGCCGATTGACTTGTTGATGTTGATGCCCCACTCTCGAACAACAAGCTGGTTAAACTCATGATTGGGTTACCCGAAGCCTATGCCGGGACAATGGATTTCATCCAAATTGAAGAACCATACCTTTCATTTGAGAGTTGTCGTTTTCATCTTAAACTTGCAGAGCGGACAATCAAAAACTGCTTGGCAAAGGAAGGGGGTTCCAAAAATCACTCACAAGCGGCCCTTGTCACGAGCTCCGGCAGACACCACAATACGGACATCACCTTTTTCTTCTCTTCATCATCTTGCACGAACTCCAAAAGTATTAAGCAGAAGAAGTCTAATTCTAAAGCTTTTAGAAAGGGCCAAAACAACAATGGGCAGGCGGCGCAACAGCCACCTGGGCTGTATAGGCAACAACATCCTTGGGCTTCTTGGGCTCCTTGGCTTGCTTAGTGGCCCATGGTACCTCCATGCCCCTATCTAGCTGCTTCTTGGGCCCTGAGGATTGCTTCTTCGAACTCAAGTTCACGACCTACTGGGCCAGGAATTTTGGGTCCTCGCCCGCAAACCTATAATGTCGTGGCTTCTTTTGGCAGTTGCACTCCCACGGACATTGAAGCGGCTATGCATGCTCTCTCTTTTGCTCAACCTGATGGGAATTATTACATGGAAATTAGTGCTACATCTCATATGACTACAAACCATGGTATTCTTTCCTCTTATGTTCATTCAAGCATTAAAAATAATGGGACATTTAATTCTAATTGTTGGTCACGGTAGTACTACTTTGTCATCCCCATATCCTCCTTTTACCTTGACCAATGTGTTACATGCTCCTAAATTAATTAAGAATTTAATATCTATTAGTAAATTCACCATTGATAATTTGGTCTCTATTGAATTTGATCCCTTTGGATTTTCTATTAGTGACTTACAGAAGGGAGCCAGACTAATGAGATGTGATAGTATTGGTGACCTTTCTCCCCTCTTCTCAAATACTCAAGCCACTTCTCCAGTTAATAATCCTGCTTTTACTGCTATTTCCTTTGATCTTTGGAATTTTAGATCTCTTAGTAGTAAAGTTTTTATTAATTGTAATAAGACATGTAAATCTTATTGTTCATCGTGTCCCATTGGGAAATACTCTAAATTACCATTTTATGATTCTGTGTTGTACACTGCTCTTCCCTTTGATATTATTCATAGTGATCTTTGGACATCTCCTATCATAAGTTCTTCTGGCCACTGTTATTTTTTTATGTTTCTTGATGATTACAATAAATGTTTATGGACGTTTCCTATTGCAAAGAAATCCCAAGTCAAACACTTTTTAAAATCTTTTCATAGTCTCATTCACACACAATTTGAGCATAACATTAAAACTTTTCAATGTGACAATGGGAAAGACTATATTAATGGCACTTTTAAAGACTTCTTTGATCGCCATGGCATGTTTTTTTGTCTATCTTGTCCCCATACTTCTCCTCAAAATGGAAGCCCAACGACACATAAAATCAATAAATAACATCATTCGGACCTTACTTGCTCATGCTTCCTTGCCCCTCTCTTTTGGGCATCATGCTTTAAAAAAGGCCACATATCTCCTAAACATTCTTCCAACCATAGTTCTAGGATTTAAAGCTCTCACTCAAATTCTATATCAATGTGATCCCATATACTCATTTTTACATGTCTTTGGTTATCTATGTTTTCCTCTTTTTTCGTCCAATTCTATACACAATTTGCAAGAAAGGTCTATCCCTTGTGTCTATCTTGGTCCCACCCTCAAACCATCAGGGTTCTAAATGCTATGATATGTGAAGTGGAAAAATCATTATTTATCGTCATGTGAAATTTGTTGAAACCGAATTTCCATTCTCTAAACTTCACTCACCTCACAAAGATGACTATAATTTTTTGGATATTAATCCAATTATTCACCACTTACATCACCAAAGTAGAACCCCCTTCAAATTTGGAGCAGCCAACTGACCCAACTTCTCCTATTGGGCAGTTGGGGTCTTTTAGTCCACTTCCAGCTCAACCCTCTTCAGGTGGACCTTCTCCTTCTGGCCCACCTTCTCCACCTACTACTGTCAAGCTGCAAAGCCATATCCCACAGCCCAGTTTGCCTACCTCTTCCCCCACACGGACTGGGCTGGTCACTCACCAGAAGCCTCTCTCAGTCCATGACCCGCATACACCCACACCCATCTCTCTACCAGGCCCAACACCCCATTATATGACAACTCAAGCTAGAAATGGCATCTATAAACCAAACTCGATTTTTTTTCCAACTTTAACACTATGACCACCACTAACATATCCCCTATACCCAAGGATCCTGTTAATGCTATTCGTGACCCAAATTGGAAGAGTGCAATGTTAGATGAATTTAGTGCTCTTATTGCTAATAATACATGGGAATTGGTGCCTGGGCCACTGGATGTGAATATCATTTGATCTATGTGGATTTTTCATCTTAAATGGAAATATGATGGTTTTTTTAGTGGCATAAAGCCCATATTGTAGGTGATGGGAAAACTCAGCAGAAAGGTGTTGATTGTGATAAGACTTTTAGTCCAGTTGTTAAATCGGCAACTTTTGTATTGTTCTTAGTATTGCTCTTTCTAAATCTTGGCCTATTCACCAATTGGATGCCAAGAATGCTTTCTTACATGGCTATCTCAATAAGACAGTTTATATGCATCAGTCTATGGGTTTCCACAACAAAAGTCGCCCTGATCATGTGTGTTTACTGACGAAATCTCTCTATGGCCTTAAACATGCTCCTCGGGCTTGGTATTAGTGATTTGCAAATTTTGTTGCGACTATTGGGTTTTCTAATAATAAATCTGATCATTTATTATTCATTTATAGTCAGGGCTTGGATATAGCTTATATTTTGTTAAATGTTGTTATTATTCTTATAGCGCCATCTGGTTGCTTAAGAAAGCATTTTATGGCTCTCTGGGGTACCGAATTTGTAATGAAAGATCTGCTTCCCCTTAGTTTCTTTTTAGGGATTGTTGTGACCTACAATGCTAATGGTATGTTCTTGTCTCAGAAACAGTATGCCACAGAGATTGTTGAGAGAGATGGCATGGCTAACTGTAGCTCTTGTCCCACTCCTGTTGACACCAAACCTAAACTTAGTACCTCTAAGGACTCACCTTGTGAGGATCCCACTAAGTATCACAGTCTTGCTGGTGCTCTACAATATCTTACTTTTACTAGACCTGACATCTCTTATGCAGTTCAACAGGTTTGTCTTCACATGCATAATCATAGAAACGAGCATATGAGTACCCTTAAGTGTATTTTACGTTATCTGCAGGGTACATTGTATTATGGTCTACACTTATATAAATCTCTTAATGAGCTCATTTCTTGTACTGATGTTGATTGGGGAGGATGCCCGGATACCAGATGTTCTACTTCTGGTTATTGTTTTTTTCTAGGTGACAACTTGATTTCTTGGTCGTCCAAAGACAACCAACATTATCCCGCTCTAGTGCTGAGGCAGAATACCGAGGGGTAGCTAATGTCGTCTCTGATTCTTGTTGGATTAGAAACTTGTTACTTGATTATCATTGCCTTATTCACAAAGCTACCCTGACTTATTGTGATAATGTGAGTGCCATTTATTTTATGATGAAATCCATTGCAACATCAATGCACCAAGCATATTGAGATGCACATTCACTTTGTCCGAGGAAAGCTTGCTAAAGGTCAAGTGCGGGTTCTCCATGTTTCATCCCAATATCAAATTACTGATATTTTTATGAAAGGTCTCCCTCGTAAACTATTTGAAGATTTTCGAGACAGCTTTAGTGTTCGTGATCCTCCCGCTTCGACTGTGTGCTAGAATATGTGATAAATATATTGTAATTTTATGTAAATATCTTAATTTGTTAAGTATATTATAGTGCCTAATTATAGGTAGACAGTTAGCTAGTCAGTTTTTTAGAATATACGATAAGTATATTATGTATTTATGTATATATCTTAGTTTGTTAAGTATATATTTAGTGTCTAATTATAGCTAGTCAGTTACCTTAATATTAGGCTAATTATTCTCTTGTATCATGTATATACACTCACGTTTCTATTTAGAATGGGAGGCATTCAAACTCTTTCAAACATGCATTCTTCTTATTTTCGAAGTTATCAACTTGTCATGAATCAGAAAAAGATAATTTATTGAATATTTACTTTGTTGGAATTAAAAAATAAATAAAAAAAAATATCACGCAATCTTCAACTCTTCAGTCTGATGTCCCCACATGTTTATTTTTGTTATATGTTTATGCATATAATAAATTCACCACAACGTCATACTTCATATTGTTTAACCTCTTTAAAATAAATACTCAATAAATTAATAGTCTATTTAATATTATAATTTTATCTTATTCCAACTGAGGGCCTAGTGATCAATTGATATATTTTTTTCTTTTTCTAATTCATGATAGATTGGTAACTTTGAAACATCATATTAGTTTGGCATTCCCAAGTATAAAAGAACATGTATTCTTCTTATTTTTGGGTATGTCAAAGTAATATTCCAAATATTTCGAAATTACCAACTAATCATGAAGTCAATTATGGAAAATCATATTTATTTGTTCAATACTCCTCCTATAAAAAATGTTACTATATTTTAAAAATGTTTTCTATTCCGAAGAAACAATTTTATTTTAAATGTTAATAATATGTTTTATTTGTCAAGTTCATAAACTAAGTTTTTCATAAGTAGGAAATTGTGCATAATTTTAATTGATAAAATTGTATTTTTAATACAATTAATTCTTGTGCACTCTCTATTTCATAATTATTTAATGTTTCAACAAGAATTACTTCTTTTTTGTTTATGTGGATATTTGCAGCATTTTTGGATAATTTTGTACAATAACCCACATAAGCACTTGGCCATCTTTAGCCCATCCAAGAAATAAAGATTACAAAGAAGTTTATGGGCTAAAATAGTTTTGGCCTTAATTAATTAATTAAGCCCAAAACTTAATTAAAGCCCATAAAGAGAACTAGGGCAAAATGGCAAGGATAAAAGGGAGATTGAAGGCAAGCAGCAGATTCATTCTAGGATTGAGGGTGTGAACAAAGAAACAAAGGGAGAGACGCCAGGAGACAGGGAGAGAGAAAAAGGGGACAGATTCACGGAGGAACTCATCTTTTGTGGATTTGGGTTTATTCCTCCCTTCTTATCTTTGTTTTAATGTCTTTCATTTGGATGATTTTAATTTTTAGACACGTGATGTGTAACTAAATTTTATATTCCGGTTTAGGGAATGTTTGAACCCTATTTCAATATTATATGATTTAACACCATATTGATTTAATATGTGCGAATTTATTATGTTGATGGGTTGAATTGATTTATAATATATATATTGTTAATTGTGACTGATCACCCCAATTGATAGTTTATATATTTAGGACTAGGGTTTAAATTGCAATCCATAATTGTTGTGATCTTGAACCTGTCTGTAGCATCTAATAATTTATATTATTAGAATCAACATAATTCAGGATTAATTGAATCGAGCGTGTGAATTCAATAACCTGCCTACCCCTATTATCCTAATTCATAATGCATTTAACGAATTAAATCCAAAGAGCGTATTTTGGATTGTTCGATTAAATAGATTAATTAGAGAGCTTATTCTAATTAATTACACTTAAGGGATAAAGCAAATCAATAAAGCTTGTTGTTGGTTTAGGGGTAGGAATTCCACAATTAAATTAATAATGTATCGCATAATCATATGGTTTGGAGTAGGGGGAAAACTGAACCACGAATCGGAATTGATTCCTATTACTGTCTACCTTTAGTTTATTTGCTTGATTTTTCTTTATTAGATTAGATTTTATTTTATTAGTTTAGTAGACAAAATTCATCAACATCCCCCCTTTTTATTTGCATTCGTAAATTAGCATAAAAAAATATACAAATAATTCAACAGTTCTCTGTGGGATCGACCCTTACTTCCCACTACTATAAAATAGTAGAGGAAAGCGAGATAAAATAATATAATTAATTTTGACGTGCCCCAACAGCACGGTTAGTTTTTATTTCACTACTATAAAGTTATATGATGATAAATTTTAAAGAATCATATAAATGTGAATTTATAATTTTTATGAAGTTGTACCTTATCTAATTGACCATAAATAGAAAGTTGTACTTATGATAAATATAATTTCTTTGGGGCGGTAGTATTTTCTTTTTTGTAAAGTTATTTTTAGATATAAAATATATTTTGGATAACGTATTACAAAAAATACAATGGCTCACTGAATTTTTCAAAGGTTGATGAATGTTTGTGCCGTGAGCCAATAATACATCCAATGATATCTGATTTATAGTTCTAACCAAAGTCCCCACAAGACTTACTCTTATTTTGTACTTGTTACATTCCAAACCTTCACAATATATTATATACATTAAAATCATTTTCAATATACATTATTTAGTTATTTTTAGAGTTAAATCTCAAGTTTCCAGGCGTGTGTATACATGTATATAAATATATATATATATATAAATGCAAATCTTGTTGGGAAGTATTTAGAAATGCTACAATTAATTCTTACATGGGTATCCTATGTGTATAATTACAAATATGTGAGAGATAAATTACCTTCCTCCATTTGTGTACTTGAGGCACTGTCGTGTTGGAATTCATCCACCAAGTACATTTGTGTACCATGGAAAGATTTCATGTTCAAAATGCAAAATCATGGTGTCAACTAATATCGATGTGTTGGCCCAAGTTAGGGGCTTCTCAGATTTCTCCTGCTCAAATATACTTGCAACACTTATGAAGTACGCTTCTCAAAGGTTTTTTTTGCTTAAACCAAATTCTTCAAGACTAAAATTTCGATACCATCTGCAAAGATATTTTTATATAAAATTACACTTTAAAAACTTATTTTCAAATATTTTTTTTTAAATGATCAAATCTTAGTTTAACATCAAAAAATTAAGAAAATTAAATTATATTAATTACTTTTGGATGCCTTTCTACCCCTGTTGATGGATTGTCTGGCAGTTATTGTAGTTTAATTTTGCCAACTCCAGGTATTTATTATTGTTAACATATATCCTGAAATTAGAATAACATTGAATATTATTATGGATGGTTAATGAGGATAATAGAGTAAATTGAAAAATGAAGTACATGCAAGTGCAATTATTTGAAAAGTACAGTTATTCAATTACCAAACGTGTCACCATGGCCACAAATGAAGTTTCACAAGTCGAGCATTTTATGTACTATCTAAATGTACTATACATCATAATGAATAGTTGAAGTTTCAATAGTTTGAGTTGGGTATTCGATGGCCCACGCGGGCCTAGGGGATGTGCGGGTTGGCCTAGCTCACCAATCTATCAAGTCTGTATATTTTTGCTCAACCCAACCTGATGAATTTTGTAAGACTGGAAGACATAAACTATTAACCTTTTTAATTATTTTATTTAAAGGGATACTACAAGGTACAAATATATACACAATTGTTGGCTTATAAATTACATCAACTAATAGTAACAAAGGTAATTAAGGAATAAATTGATTAAATACTGAGAATGAAAAATGTGTATAATTAAGGAGAAGGAAAGTTTGACTATATTTTCAGCATTCGCCCCTCAAGATGGCGCGTGGAGATTCTGGACGCCTTTCTTGACAAGTAAACCCGAGTGTAATTCTTTTAGAAGTGCTTCTGTAAAAATATGAACCACTTGTTGTGTGGAATGAATAAAATTGGTACAAATTATGTCTTTTTGTAATTGTTCACGAACTAATTGACAATCTATCTTGATATGTTTAGTTCGCACATGAAAGGTTGGATAGGCTGCAATATGCAAGGCTGTTTTGTTGTCACAATATAAGTATATTGGTTGTGAGTGATGAACTCCAAGATCATCTAACAAATATAGTAGATAAGTAATTTCACAACATGTTGTGGCCATTGCCCTATACTCAACTTCAGCGGAAGAGCGTGAAATAGTTGAGTGTTTCTTTGATTTCCATGAAATGGCGAGAACGTCGAGAATCTGGACAACTTGCCCAATATGAATCACAATAGGTGTGAAGGTGCAATGACTAGATGTTGAAAGAAGAATTCATTGTTCTAGATAACCTTTTAAATATCGTAAAACCCGAAGTGCAGCAAGATAATGTGGTTGATGAGGTAGTCCAATAAATTAACAAAAAAGTTGAACATAATATGTAATGTCTGGTCGTATTACCATGAGATCAAGTAAACGACCAACCAAACGCCTTTAAGATGTTGGGTCTGAAAGAATTTCTCCATCATCCTTGCTTAATTTTAGGTTTTGCTCCATTGGAGTGGTGGATGAACGAGTGCCAAGGACCCCAAACTCTTCAACTAGTTCAAGGGCATATTTCTGTTGGATTAGATAGATTCCAAATTTCAATTGAGCGATTTCTATACCAAAATACTTTGAAGTGATTTTGAAGAGCTAACTTTAACTTTTGTATCTCCTCAAGATTGTTACCTACAATAATAATAACATATACAAGAATAATATTAAAAGAGTTATTAGACATTTTTGTGAATAAAGAATATCAGCCTTTGACTGTATGTAGTCAAATTCCAGTATCGTGCTGGAAAGCTTGGTAAACCATTGAAGAGAAGCCTGCTTAAGACCATATAGAGATTTTTGAAGCTTACAGAGAACATTACCGTTGTTACGATGCTTAAACCCTTGTGGGAGTAGCATGAAAAATTTTCATTTGAATCTCTATAAAGAAAAGCATTTCTAATGTCGAGTTGCTGAATATACCAATTTTTTTAATAGCAGCAACCGCTAGCAAACATCGCATTGTTGTTAGTTTGGCCAGTGGTGCAAAATTTTCTCCATAATCAATTCCTTCTTGTTGATTATATCCCTTTGCAACCAATCGAACTTTATAACGCTCAATGGTTCCATCTGGTTGGTACTTGATCTTATGTACCCACTTACACCCAATAGCTTGTTATTTTGGTGATAATTTCATTATTTTCCAAGTTTGATTTGTTTCTAAAGCTTTAATTTCCTCTGCTATTGTCTTTATCCAATTATCATCTAGCATTGTTTCTTTAAAGGTCTTTGGCTCCTGAATAGTAGAAATAGTAGCTAAAAAGGAATAATGTGAAGGAGAAATTTTTTTGTAAGTTAATTAATTTTGTATATGATGATAAGTATTTACAGAGATGGAAGAAGATCTTGGAGCTAGTAGATCACATGTGGCCAATTCATAATGGTAGTCTTTGAGGTAAGATGGTTGTCGAGTTTCTCGAGTAGGTCGTCGGATAGGTATCGAGGATTCTTATGTTGAAAAACTAGGATTTGAGTCATCATCTTGAGTTTGATATGTTGTATTTACTTATGACATATCTTTAGTATTTATTTCATTCACATGTAACGGAATAACAACTTGGTGGTGTACATGTATCTTATTATCTTGATGGAATGGAAAAAAAATTTTTGCTAAATTGGACATCTCATGAAACAAAAACATTATTCTTTTTAAGATAAAAAATTTTGTATCCTTTTTTGCCATATGAGTACCCAATAAAGATACAAAGAAATGCTCGGGAATCAAATTTTGTCTTTGAATTACTTAAATTAGTAGCGAAACATAGACAACCAAAGACTTTTAAATGAGAGAATGGAGGATTGAGTTAAAGAATAGTTCATATTGCGTCTTACCAAATAATGAAGGGGTCAGAGTACGATTGATAAGGTAACTGCATTTAACACAGATTTGCCCCAAACTTTTATAGGAAATCCTGCCTGAAAAAGTAAAGCACGAACAACATTTAGTAAGTGACTGTGTTTTCTTTCAACAACTCCATTTTGTTGTAGTGTGTTCACACAACTTGTCTCATGTATGACAACTTTGGAAGAATAAAAAATTTTCATGTCAAATTCTTTCCATTGTCAGACCACACTACTTTTATTATTTTATTAAAATGTGTCTTGACATAAAAATAGGACTCTAAAAGAGAGTGAGTCTCAGTTTTACTTTGCATGAGAAATAACCAAGTGCAACAAGAATAATCATATTCAATGGTTAGAAAATAGTAAGCACCTAATAAAGACAGTGTATTAAATTTACCCCACATATCACAATGAATTAAATCAAAAGGTTCAATAGACTTTTAGTACTTAAGGGAAATGGAAGTCGGCTTTGTTTGGCTAAAGGACAAACCTCACAATTTCATTTTAATGAAAAGGTTTAAACTTGAAATATAACTTGAAAATAGTTTCGAACGGATTTGGCTAGGATGTCGAGGCGTTGATGCCATAAATAATAAATAGAAGACATAGTTTGAAAACATCTAGGATTTTGGGTTGGTAATTGAAGGATATAGAGACCGTCATGTAATCTACCCATTCCAATCATCTTCTTCGAGCTCGGGTCCTGTATATGACAAGAATCATAACAAAATGTTACCAAGCATTTGGTATCATGAATGAGTTTTGCTATAGAGACCAAATTAAAATGGAAGTTTGGAACACAAAGGATTCAAAATAATGGTGGATGTTAGTTTAACATCTCCAATATGGGTAATTGGAACATTTTCTCCATTTGGAAGTTTAACACTGTTATTACATGTAGAGTTAATTTTAAAAATATGATGGTGAATTAACCATATGGTCAGTAGCCCCCTGAATCAATCATCCAAGATGTTAATAGGCTAGAATGGCTAGCATTAAGAGCAATACCTGTCAATTTACTTTGGGAGGCACCATTACCTATTTCATTTTACTTAGGTTGACCACCAATTAATGCCAAATTTTTTTGGCATTGTTCATGGGTGAATGGAAGATTTCCAATGACAGGCGAAGGGCTTGAAATCTAGCTAGCATAGGCGTGCTTTGGTTTGAATTAACTATGTTGACCAGATGCTTTATTTGGTTTGAATTAATTTTGACCCTTGTGAAACTTGTGGCCAGAAGGGTACCATGTGGCCTGTAACATTTCCCAATGATATGACCTAACTTTCCACAATATTCACAAGTAATATTAGAATCATTGGAGCACATATAACCATGAATTTTACCTCCATTATAGTTCTCTTTAGTGGCTAAAGCTACCGACTCCATTGATTGTCATAAAAACGTTATACGACACTGGCGTTCTTCTTGAGGAAGTAAGGAAAAAACCTTACTTACAGTTGAAATAGGATTCCTCAATAATATTTTACCACAGATAGTAGTATAACTTTCATTCAAGCTCATCAAAAATTGCATGGTTCTATCTCTATCTCTATACTTGTCTAAAGTCTTGTCCAAATCACAAGTGCAATTAGGTATGGGGGAATAAACATTTAATTCGTCCCACAATCCTTTCAATTTTTTGTAGTAAATTGTGACTGGATCCTGACCTTGTGATATAGAGAGTATTTTATGTTGTAGTTCAAAACATCTTAGACCATTAACCTGTGAATATCTTTCTTCAAGATCCAACCAAAGGTCTCTTGCTGTTTCAACATTTATCGCATCGCCTGCAAGCTCTGGATGATTGCATTCACAATCTAAGAGGCCACCATATCATCACATTGCTTCCAGTTCTCGAACTTGGCTTCTGTTGGTGGCATTGTTTTGGATTGCACCATTAACAAAGCCAGATATATTTTTTGCGCTGAGAGCTTTTAACATAGCTCTACTCCACATAATGTAATTATCTTCATTTAATACTGAAGATACTAAAACAGCCCCTGGATCATAAGAGGGGTGAATGGTACAAGAATTTTTCTTGGCTTTGTCATCCATTGAAATGGGTATCAATATAGAGTTTAAAGGTTAATGTCAAAGTGAAAAGAACTTTAGGATCAATCAATGCTCTAGTACCATGATGAATTTTGTAAGACCAGAAAACATAAACTATTAATCTTTTTATTTATTTTATTAAAAGGGATGCTACAAGGTACAAATATATTTACACAATTGATGGCTTATGAATTACAACAACTAACAGTAACAAAGGTAATTAAGAAATACATTAATCAAATGCTAAGAACGAAAAAAATGTGCATAATTAAGGAGAAGGAAAGTTTGACTATATTTTCAACATAACCCACCCCAGGTTAGCGAATCAAATTAATCTACCTTTAAAAAACACTATTGCTCTTCATATCATAATTTGAGTAGATTAATAGAGATTTTAGAAGAAATTTTTATTAGCAATAAGTTTGATATTACAAGCTCGCATGTCAAACGAACCAAAGTCCAAAAGGTCCTCTAGCCCAATTGGGTCGCACCAATATGTTTCGGGATGGACCCAAATATCTGGCTCTATCAATGATGTCCGTATGATAATCATATTTTTATTTAAATATTTTTAAAAATTCAAACTATAATAAATAAAAGGGTATAAGTGAATGTTGGTGGCATAAAACAAAATGCACCTTTATTTAATTGATGAAACTCCAATAATATATCATGAGTATAAGAAGGATTCATAAAATAATTCAAAAATCTAAATTGTACTAAAACATTCAAATAAAATCATCATCTGGATATCTGAATCCTAATTAACTTTTATATCTAGCTAATTTCTTTATGTTTTTCTCTCACTTTGAATCATATAGTACAATAAAACTTCAATATATTGCTCCCTTGCTTCCATTAGTCAAATTTCCTAACTTCTTCACACAGATAATTTCTCTCTCTTACTCTTTAACTTGATATTTTAACTTCTTCATAGTATGAAAGGAGTTGGTGTGACTTGTCTGTGCACATTCGAACAAATTATTACTAAAATTTATTATAATTTGAATTTTTGCATTTGCAAAATCCAAAAGAAAAAGAGATCTTGACTAGTATATGTACATGCCAACAAAATATTACTAAATTTAATTAAACTATAATGATTGATATACATTGTCAAAGTAAAGTACTTTGGCAATGTGAAAGTTGATGGTTCCTTAATTACAATAAGAATTGTCATCCTGCCCTAAATTAACAATATATAAAACAATACTAGAAAAACACAAAGTTGAAATATAGTTGAAAACAAAATACTCATATGGAAAACATAAAAAAAAAAAAAAATCTTAATAAATCAATACAGTTTTTTGGGACGGTGGTATTTTCTTTTTTGTAAAGTTATTGTTAGATATAAAATACATTTTGGATAATGTGTTACAAAAAATATAGTGGCTCACTGAATTTTTCAAAGGTTGATGAATGTCTCTGCCGTTAGCCAATAATATATCCAATGATAGCTGATTTATAGTTCTGACCAAAGTCACCACAAGAATTACTCTTGTTTTGTACTTGTCTCATTCCACACCCTCACAATATATTATAAACATTAAAAAAAATTTAATATACATTATTTAATTTCTTTTTAGAGTTAAATCTCAAGTTTCTAGGCGTATGTGTTTATATATATATGTGTGTGTGTGTGTGTGTGTGTGCAAATCTTGTTGGGAAATATTTAGAAATGCTACAATTTTAATTCTCACTTTGGTATCCTATGTATATAATTACAACTATGAGAGAAGATAAGCTACGTTCCTCCATTTGCGTACTTGAGGACATTGCCGTGTTGGAATTCGTCCACAAAGCATGTTTGTGTTCCTTGAAAAAATGTTCGCGTACAAAATGCGAAATAATGGTGTTAACTAAAATTGATGTTTTGGCCCAAGCGAGGTGCTCCTCAGATTTGTCAAGCTCAAATATATTTGCGGCAACTACGAAGTACGCTTCTCAAAGACATTTTTTTGCTTAAACCCAAATCTTCAAGACTGCAATTTTGGTACCATCTCCAAAGTTTTTTTTTTTTTTTTAAATTACACTTCAAAAACTTATTTTCAAATCTTTTTTTGAAATGATGAAATTTTATTTTAACATTAAATAATTAAGAAATTTAAAATATATTAATTACTTTTGCATATCTTTCCACTCCTGTTGATGGATAGTATGGCAGTTATTGTAGCCTAATTTTGGTAACTCCAGATATTAGAATAACAGTGAATATTATTATGGATGGTTATTCAATAGAGTAAATTGAAAAATAAAGTACATGCAAGTACAATTATTTGAAAAGTACAGTTATTCAATTATCAAATGTGTCATCTTAGCCACAAATGAGGTTTCACAAGTCTAGCATTTATGTACTGTCTAAATGTACTATACATCATAATGATTAGTTGAAATTTCAATAGTTTGAGTTTAATATTCGATGGCCCACGTGGGCCAAGAGGATGTACTGGTTGGCCTAGCCCACCAATCTATCAATTCTATATATGTTTGCCCAACCCAGCCCAACCTATCCCAAGTTAGATAATCAAATAAATCTACCTTTAAAAAATAGTTATTGCTTTTCATATCATAATTTAAGTAGATCAATAAAGATTGTGGAAGAAATTTATATTAGAAATAAGTTCGATATTACAAGCTCGCATGTCAAATGAACCAAAGCCCAAAAAGTCATCTAGCCCAATCGGGTCGCACCAATATTTTTCGGGATGGACTAAAATTTATAATTTGAATTTTTACTTTTTCAAAATCCAAAAGAAAAGGAGAGTCTTGACTGGTATATATGTACATGCCAACAAAATATTGCTAAATTTAAATAATTTATAATGATTGATATACATGTCAAAGTAAAGTACTTTGGCAATGTGAAATTTGATGGTTTCTTAGTTACAATAAGAAACATAATAGAAACTCTTAGCTATTTTAAGAAAATTTTGCTTAATGTCATAACATAAATCGCCAGAGGGATTTGGTACATACTAATTTTTGTAGCTCTCGAATCTCTATTTATATCTCAATGTTGTAGCCCCTTATGCATCTCTCATGCAGCCATTCTTATCCTGCACCTAAATTAACAATATATAAATCAATACTAGAAAAACGCAAAGTTGAAGTATAATTAAAAACTAAATATTCATATGAAAAACTTATAAAAATCTGAAAAATAGAAAAAAAATTGAGATATTTCATTGAGAAAATTAAACATCAAAGAAGAAACAATTGTACTATCAATTTTTGACATGATGTGTTTCAACTCATATCACATGACGAAACAGATACAATATCCACTATGTGTAATTTGAACATGGCTCAATCAATTTATATTAAATGTAAAAGAAAAGGACAGTATCCACTATCACTTTTAAGTAAGGACAAGTTGTTTGGTACTTTATAGTTTTAAGGCTATAAAAATCCACAACTATTTGGTCAATCATCAATTGTAACATGATCTTTAAAACATAATAAAGAAGTGCACAACCTTTGTAATTTTTCAATTCAATTCATTTGGGTCAACTTCGGGCTCCAATTGCTAACGTGGAACCCGAAATTCAAATTTTGCTTCCCACTGCTATACATATGACCTTTTGACCAATCATCATATGTAACATGCCTTTTAAAAAATTGACGTATAAATACACCAATTCTTATTTTTGTTTCAGACGATTAATACATATGTGCTTATTTCAGGCTACAATTGCTGATTTGGAACCCAAATATCATATTGTAGCCCGCATTTCTATAGATGTTGAATAAATAAATTTTCAAACTATGTCTGTTCAAAACAACTTCATTTTCTAATTAAAAAAAATAATAGAAGTTTGTGTCCTATATGTGAAATAAATAAACATTGTCCACAACCTTTGTGATCTATTTATTCTTTATGTATGCTAACATATATTTGATTTATTTTAGCTTCATATAATATTATTGTTTGTATTAATACCAAATTTATGCATATTAAATGATATTGTTTTATATTTGATAGTAATTACATTTTAATACAATATAATATGTTTTAAGGAGGCGTAGGGCTACTAAAAATGATTCGGAAAAGTTGATGGTCATGGTTGCTTATATCATGAAATAGAAGAAAAATGTTCTCATCTTTCTATTAAAAAAACATATCATTTTAATTAGTTTGGATTTTTAAACTAAAAATATAAATATCAACTTATTCAATGTGTATAGAAGTGAGGTCCCAAAAGAGATTTGGGATCAATGTAAACACTTGGATCCCGAAATTAACCCACATGCATATAGTTGAAAATAATCAAAAGATGATGTATTTCTATGTTAATTTTCTTAAAGATATGTTACATTATATAATTGATCAAGAAGTTGTGAATTTTTATGTAATTAAAACAATCAAATTTTGCTACAAGTATAGTAGTGGAATCAAAAATTTGAATTTCAGGCTCCACATTAGCAATTGCAGCCCAAGATTGACCCACATGAATTGAATTGAAAAAATTACGATGGTGATGCACTTCTTTGTTATGTTTTAAAGATCATGTTGCAATTGATAATTAATCAAAATATTGTAAATTTTTATGTAACCAAGCCTAGTTTTAAACAGGGACATGTTGTCAGCCACTTTATAATTTCAAGCAGTTTTTTAAGCAAGGGCAGGTTATCTCCAACTTTATAGTTTTTAAGCACATACACGTTATCTACTACTATATCTTGTAGGATTGTAATTAAAGAAATGAGCCACAAAAAAAGCTCCAATAATCATTTTCTACTATCATTTCATGTGTAAAATTAATTTCCACAAAATAATTAACATATGGATAATGAATTTTGACCAAAAAAAAAAAAATTGTTGACATGCCTCTGACCTTTTTTAAAGAGTTTAAGTTTATTATAGACTCCCATGATGAGGTCAAAAATGTGGGCATACATTGGATGAGACAACACGACTCCTCTGATGTCCAATGATGGAGCCTCTTTGTGCCGCTTAGAATTATGGTTCCCACCAATAATCCAACTTCTACTTCTACAACATTGCCTCCTTCCAATGCCTTTAAACATTTGTGCCACTACATGTGTATTTATAAATAGAAATCTAGTCACAAATGTTTTTAGTCTTCGTTTATAAATTAAACATAAATAAATATAATTTATATATTATAATCGAACATGCATTCTTCTTATTTTCGGGAACATCAAACTAATCAACCCAATGTTTCAAAGCTATCAACCTATTATGAATAAAAAATAAAATTTTTCAATATGCCCTCAGCTGGAATAAAAAAACATGTAACTGTCAAATCTTCAATCTAACACTATCCCAACTAAGCTATCCCCACATGTTTATTTTTGTTAAATGGTTTGTGTTCAATATAATAAAATAAATTCAACACAACATCATATATAATATTGTTTAATTTCTTAAAAATACTCAATAAATTAATTGTCTCTTTGATATAATTTTTTTCTGATTCATGAAACAGTGAGAAGATTATTTTGGCATTCAAAAAAAATAAGAAAACAGGCATTCTTCTTATTTTTGGGTACACCAAAATAATGTTCCCAATATTTTGAAGTTATCAACTTACCATGAAGTCAAGTACGAAAAATTAAATTTACTTCTTCAATAATGCTCCTCATAGAAAAATATTAATATAATTTTCAATTTCAACAAACAGAGTCTTGACTTGTATATGTATATTGTTGTGCCTTGTATGTTCACCTTTCAACAAATTATTACTAAAATTTATTATAATTTAAATTTTTACTTCTTCAAATTTCTAAAGAAAAAGAGAGTCTTGACTTGTACAGGTAATTGCCAACAAATTATTGCTAAATTTAATTATACTTTCATGATTGATTTACATTGTCAAAGTACTTTTTCAAACAGTACTTTGGCAATGTGAAAGTTGATGGTTCCTTGATTACAATAAGCAACATAATAGAAACTTCTAGCTATTGCAAGACAATTCTCCTTAATTTCATAATATAAATCGCCAGAGGATTTGGTAAATACTAATTTTATCAGCTTCTGCATCTCTATTTCTATCTCTAATGTTGTAACCCCTCCTATATCATTCATGCAACCACTGTGATCCTGCACCTAAATTAACATGATATAAATCAGTACTAGAAAAACACAAAATTGAAAAATAGTCGGAAAAAAAGTAATGGAAAAAAAGTTTATTTTTATCTTAAAAAGAGAATAAATTACAAGTTGAGTTATTTTCTTTGAAAATTAAACATTAAAGAAATGACATTTGGGCATGTTGTCTTTCAATTGATATCACATGTTGAAAGAAATACAATATCCCCTATATGTTTTAAACATGGCTAAGTATGTTTATATTAAATGTAAAAGAAAATGACAAATTCCATTATCTTTTTTAAGGAAAGACACGTTGTTTGTCACTTTATAATGTTAAGCAAGGACAGGTTGTCAATCACTTTATAATTTTAAACAACTTTAAATAGAGATAGATAGTCTGCTACTTTATAATTTTAAGCAAGTACATGTTATTTGCTACTATATGTTGAAAATGTGGGATTATAATTTAAGATATGAGTCATAAAGAAAGCTCTGAATTATTCATTCGTTACTATTATGCCATGTGCAACATTAATTTCCTCAAAATAATTAACAAATGAAACAAGAACTATTGAAAAAAAAATGTTTTATAGAATTGCCATACCTTTCGTTGGTGTTGAAAGAGTTTAAGTTTATTGCAGACTCCCATGGTGAGGTTCAAGAGGCGGGCATACATTGGATGAGACTTCAATGACTGCTCTGACGTCCTTAGATGGAGTCTCCCACCGCCGCTTAGATTCAGGGTTTGTACCAATAGCTCTACTTCCCCTTCTACAACATTGCCTCCTTGTTCCCATACCTTTAGCCACTTGTGCCACTACATGTGTATTTATAAATACAAATCCGGTCACAAATATTTTTATGCTACACTTATACAAAATAAACATAAATACATAAAATTTATATATTATATAGAACATGCATTCTTCTTATTTTCGAAGTTATCAACTTATCATGAATCTGAAAAAGATAATTTATTGAATATGCACTATGTTGGATATAAAAAAAATATATTAACACGCAACCTTTAAATCTTCAGTCTGATTTCCCCACATGTTTATTTTTGTTATGGTTTATGCAATATAATAAATTCAGCATCATATCATATTTCATATTGTTTAATCTCTTTAAATAAATGCTCAATAAATTAATAGTCTCTTAATTTTATCTTATTTCAAGTGAGGACCTAGAGATAAATTGTTATAATTTTATTTTTATCCTGATTCATAATAAATTGGTAACTTTGAAACATCATATTAGTTTGACGTTCCAAAAAATAAAAATACATGTATTCTTCTTACTTTTGGGTACATCAAAGTAATATTCCAAATATTTTGAAATTACCAACTAATCATGAAGTCAATTATGGAAAATCATATTTAGTTTTTCAATACTCTTCCCTATAAAAATTGTTAATATATTTTTAAAATGTTTTATGTTTCAAAGAAATAATTTTATTTTAAATGTTAATATTATGTTTTATTTGTCTAGTTCATAAACTGAGTTTTTATTTCATAAAAATTATACGATGATTGCAACAAATAAATTTTTAAAGAATTATATAAATGTGAATTTATAATTTTTTATGAGGTTGTACCTTATCTAATTGACCATAAATAGAAAGTTGTACTTTTGATAAATATAATTTTTTTTTGGGACGGCGATATTTTCTTTTTCGTAAAATTATTGTTAGATATAAAATACAATTTGGATAACGTGTTACAAATAATATAGTGGCTCACCGAATTTTTCAAAGGTTGATGAATGTCTCTGCCGTGAGCCAACAATATATCCAATGATAGTTGATTTATAGTTCTGACCAAAGTCCCCATGAGACTTACTCTTGTTTTGTACCTGTCACATTTCACACCCTCACAATATATTACAAACATGAAAACAATTTTCAATGTATATTATTTAATTATTTTTTAGAGTTAAATCTCAAGTTTCTAGGAATGCGTGTGTGTACATATATGCAAATCTTGTTGGGAAATATTTAGAAATGCTATAATTTAATTTTCACTTGGGTATCCTATGTGTATAATTACAAGTATTTGAGAAGATAAATTACCTTCCTCCATTTGCGTACTTGAGGACACTGCTGTGTTCAAATTCATCAACAAAAGAACGCTTTTTTTCCTTGGAAAGATGTTGGCGTTCAAAATGAGAAATAATGGTCTCAACTAAAATTGTTGTTTTGGCCCAAGCAAGACGCTCCTCAGATTTCTCCGGCTCAAATAAACTGGCGGCAGCCATGAAGTACGCTTCTAGAAGGCTTTTTTTGCTTAAACCAAATTCTTCAAGACTGCAATTTCGATACCATCTGCAATGAAATTTTTTTAAAAATTACATTTTGCAAACTTATTCTCAAATATTTTTTTAAAATGATCAAATCTTATTTTAACATTAAAAAGTTAAGAAAATTAAAATATATTAATTACTTTTGCATGTATTTCCACTCCTGTTGATGGATTGTCTGACAGTTATTGTAGTCTAATTTTGCCAACTCCAAATATATATTGTTGTTAACATATGGCATCCTGAAATTAAAATAACAGTAAATATTATTATTGATGGTTATTGAGAAAATTAAAATAACATAAAAAATTAAAATAGATGCAAGTACAATTATTTGAAAAGTACACTATCAAACCTGTGACCATGGCCCAACTAAAGTTTCACAAGTCTACCATTTTTGTACTATCTAAATATACTATACATCATAAGAATAATATAAAAAGATATATTATCTAAATATAGCTATATAATATTAAAAGATTTATTTATTACCAGCAGAGGACAAAACTCAATGTCCTCACAACCATATAAATTCATTTATTCCCTCTCTATAATATATATATTTTGAAATAAGACTTGGCCGGTTTCCTACCTTAACATGGAAGTATATATCTAATCTCCATACTTTGAAGTATAAGGTTTAAAAAGAATTTGATGACGTCAGAAAACATTATCCTAATCTTCGTGGAGAACAACGTTTGTTCCAAGCAGCAACTGGTTTGCCCTCGAAACTATTCCACATCTAGCTAGCATTGTGAACTGAACGTACCTAGGGTTACGGTATGAAAAATAGCAGCTCACGTGTGTGTGTTGCAGGTGGGAAATATGTCATGCATGCGAATTTTATATGCATTAATCTACAATTTCCAACTTTTAGCCAGCTGCACATTAAACTCAGCTGAGCCTCCCATGCATATATATACATATATATATATTCCTATAGTCGAGGATTATTACATCGGACTCCTATTTTTCGGACATACAGAGTATAAATATATAGATGCACAAGGTTAATTAGTGTTTTTGTATGTTTATGTCCATTATTCATTGAATTTGGTGGCCTATGTTCACTGCACCTAGTCATCATCCACTTGTAGAGATAATATCTACTAATTATTAACATATTCAATATATATAACATTTATAATTATGAAATTTGTCTACTATGTTTTATGTAATTAATAAAGAGTGTAATAAAAATAAGAGCGCCAATTCATACGGCTTATAGTATAGGTAATAAAACAATTATAATTAATTACCTAATTGGTAAAAAGATAGAAAATTGAGTAAAAAAAAGATTACCTGTACAAGGTTTTGCCAATCCAGACATCGTCTTCACCGCCATACTGCTCCAGGTAAAATCTTGTTTCAACTCGGGGTAAACTGGCGTACCAGGGCACATCTAGTGCATATCCCACCTGTAAATTTTTGTCATCAGCTTCTGTTTCTTTCACAGGGCTCAAAGCTGTAAATGTTACCAGCAAATTTAACCTAACCCAGTTTGGATTCTTACCACGAACAACTTCATTCGAATTCATGCAAAACGCCAAACTATTACATGAAAAAGACAAGCAGGGCACGTTCCCTTGTACTGATAATTTTTCTTTTAATTTTATTTTATTTTTATTCTGAGGGAATTTGTGGTGATAAATTTAATTGGGCCTCTTTGTTTTTTTCTCCCTAATGTCACGAAGCTTGTGGCAAGTGGCCTGTGTAAACCCCTTTCTCTCTCTCTCTCTCTCTCTCTCTCTCGGGATTGAAGTTAACAAACATCCTACATCTTCATCTCTTTTCTTTTAAAATATAGAAAATTAATTGGCAGCTATGGGAAGAGACAACTAGAAATTCAAAGAAAAGGGCAAGGAACTAGAAGAAGTCCCTTCAGGTTTCGATGCTACACAAAAGAGACCCTTCAGAACTTGATGGTACAAGCACCTAGTATTCGACACGATATAGCAATTATTCTAGATTTGTATACATATTTGTCCATATTTTTTTAAATATTTATGTGGGTGCGCGTCACATTAAACTTATTAATATTACAATTAGTGTACGATATCACATAGAATTAATATAATATATAGTATTTTTTTATTTTACATTATAAATATATATTTTACATATATCATATAATGATCGTAACTATTAACGTGAGGCATATGATATAAAACTTAGGATTTAAGCATGGTGTGAGGTGGCAATTTGGGATATAGTATTTAATTAATTACTTTTGAATGAAATAGATATATCCTTCCATGGTCATTGGCAAGCTTAGCTTCAACTTTCTTAAAATATGTATGTAGGGATTGCTTTTTCAGTAACTTTTCAAATGACACTTTATATTTATTAGTTGTCTATATATTCTTTTATAATAACTCTCAAAAGCTTCTTCACTTTTTCAAAAGTAAAACTCAAGGATTTAAAGAAATAAAGGAAATCTCTTTCTCCTTTTCCTTATCGAAAGTTCCAGAATAATAGTTAAATACTCATTTTTTACATTTTTTTTTTTTTTTGTTTTTTGATAAACAACTCTAATTATTATTTAAGATTAAACAAAATTTCCTATTTTATTTTATATTTTTATCACTTTACGATTATATCAATAAAAGTTGATATCATCAATAAATATATAACTTGTATTTACGCAAAATATACAGTAGCTAGTGATAATTTTATGTATGTACTAACCTCTCCGGGAAGGTCTTTGGTAATAATCCACTTATCCAGCAGCTCATTATTGGCTCTCTTCTCGTGCAAAAATTTTGCAGCGAAATTCGCGGCGTTGACAAGTACGTTCTCTCCCGGAAACTTCACCTGAGAAGCTCTGTACAGGTTGTACATTCCGGTGACGGCCTGCGTCGACTGCCCTCGAAAGCAGAAGAACTCCCCGCCGCTCTCAAAGTGTTTGAAAACATCTGCAGATCAGATAAGCATCGGAATGTTAGGTCCATGCACAGACACGATGACATATGCGCTAAAATGCGCCGGTTTCTTTGTATTCACTTCTGTCCCATGTAAATCTTGTCCTTTAGCTTAACTCTTGCGTTGATTTTTTATTCGCAGTAAAAAAGCAAAATTAGAATATATATATATATATATGTATGCATATATGCATATATGTGTGTGTTCTCTTTTTACCTGCAGAAACCTCGTATCCATGCAACCTTAGAAGCCTGAATCCCATTGCCGTATCATCTATATCCTGAACTTTTGAATTTCTTGCCCAGCAAATTCCTTTATCTGTCCAGTACCTGAAATTAATTTTTTTGTTTAAATTAATATGTTAAATAATTAAATTTACCCTACATCTTATGCTATTTAACCTTTAATTTTCTATACTTATGTGTTTAATGTGATGGAACAAAAGCACTATTACCCATTACATCCTGTGACTTCTATTTTATAACTGTTTTCTGTAACTGACTGTTTTCTGTAACTGACTGTTTTCTGTTTTCTGTTTTCTGTCTGCTATGAGTTCTTTAGTTTGCAGTAGCAGGTGTTCACAGAAAATTATACAGAATATTTATATTCAAATTTTGTTAAGTCTTTATGGTGGAATTAGGTTATATGCACTTGTATTAATTACTTTTGATCTTATTATTGACACGGTTAAGAGATGAGTTTATCTTTTTATTTGAATAAAGAAATGTACCTGTGAACATATGCAACACATTCATCAATTTCTTGTTGAAAATAACGCGAAATTCCTAGCCTCTGAATCCTGTCGACTGCCCAAAGATGCTCGAACAAGTCCACGGGGTACACATTCGGAACTAAATCGTAACAAAGTGAAAAAAATAAAATAAATTTATACAAGTTGCATACAAACATAAAATTAAGAAAGAAAAGTAGTTAAATTAAATTACCTCCACCATTAAATTTTTGAAGATGGTTCGTCAAATAGTTGAGGCAATTATGATCACGAGTTTGCTGGAGAGCAAAGGCAGTGGAGGAAGGAGAGAAAAGGAAGGAGCCATCCTCAGACTGTAATTTTAAAAGCTTTTGCCACATAAGACCAGGCATCCCTTCCAAGCTATGAAGTAATGTTGTGGGCACTTTGTGCATCATGTCTCTTGGTATCCTAATCAACACACACAATTATTACACACATATAAAGCCCTTTTACTTTAATTTTGGACCTTTCTTTATCAATCAATTCTTTATTTAATTTATCTAGAAGATTTAAAAAATATTTGATTCAGTGTTTATTTATATACAAATGTTGCAGCAGATAGAGTAATTATAAGCCTAGCATTCACAACTCATCATAATAGCAAGTATGTGTTGTGTACCTTTTGAGCTTTAGCTCTTTTCTTGCATAAATCTCCTGCAACCCTCTCGCATCATCAGGAATATCTATATCCAGCTTTTTTGCTATTTCAATTAGTGATGGCAGCGCCACTTCGAATCCGATAGGCATGTGCTCTTCGTCTTCTTCTTCAAGCTTGTAGATGTTCCCTTTTATAAATGAAATCCCTGAAACAAGTTGTGAGTTGAACAGTGAAAAACGAAGGTGATTGTGTGCGAATTTGCTTAATTCCTTAGCCTTTTAAGACTTTTCTTTATATATAAATTTGTGGGTTCATAAGATTTATGTCCCTCTTACTTCTGGAAACTATGTCTCGACTCTTTAGGCCTATATCCTACCAGAGTTTTCATTGAAGATGAACCAACCTTTAAGACTTTTGTCGGTGTGTACGTTCCAAGATCTCAACGCAACTACGCAAGCCAATGTGTTGATAATCCGATCGTAGATTGAAAATGTGTAGGCGTCACCCCAGGATCCGTCGGGGAGCTGGTTCCTGGAAATCCAGTCTATGCTGGTCGGAAACTGCGGCTGACCACTGCCGCCGATATCAGCCACCAGCGCCACCCAAGCGGTGTCGTACGGCGACACCGTTATCTCCCCGTCGCCCATTGATTGCAACATCGACCGTACAAGTTCAACCAGTGCCCTTATCTTATCTGATACTGCCTCCTCCTTCTTTAAAAGTAATCAAATCAGATTTGACAAGAGAGAGAGAGAGAGAGAGAGAGAGAGAGAGAGAGAGAGAGAGAGAGAGAGAGAGAAAGAGGAATGTTTTCTAAATAGGATGGTCAGTGTATGAACAGGAGAAGCCAAAATGGGTGTCTAAGAGTGTACCCACCTTGTGAGAATCTTTAGCTGCGTCATCTTCCACAATCTCGTGCCACTTTATCACTGGCAAACCATTCTGAATCACATCTATGTATCCTGCAATTTCTTTTTCAGATAAGAAGGCTGATAAAAGAAAAGGAAATGAAAAAGAAAAAAGAGTACTCCTATGAGAACAACAAAGACATTAATTTGTCCTGGAGTTTCTTTTTTATGTACTTTACCTTCTGTACGAGGTCTGGAGATTGCATTGCATTGCACAGAAGAACTGGGAGTGACTGGTCTGAAAGAAGTAAAAACACCTGCAATAATTGATGTGCATTATAACACTTTTAAGAATTTCACAATCAATATTCAGTCCAAATCGTATGAAAACAAATCTGTGAACGATAACCGAGGCATCAAACTTGAACTCAAAATAAAAACAAAAGTGATAACGACTCTTTTAACCATTTAAAGAAACAAAAAATAAATAAAAAAATATCCCATCTTTGAGAGAGAGAGAGAGCGAGAGAGAGAGAGAGAGAGAGAGAGAAAGAGAGGGGAATCACCGGCGGTGGAAGGAGGAAGAGCTGCGGCCGCCGGAAAACAGAAAGCAGCCTTGAGAGTGGCGTGAGAGGTGGATGAAGAGAGGAAAGACATGGTTTATGAGAGAGAAGGTGGTGATCAGAGAGAAGAAGGTAGGGAGGGGTTTAAATGGAGAGAGATGGAAAGAAGCAGACAGAGAGGACTTCCCAAGAGATTCCCGCGAATGGGTGCATGGGATCATCCAAATTTATGAAAATGAGGGCACTCCTGTTCTTTTCCTTCCAACCGTCTTCTCACCCCCTTTATATAGAACTTCATATTTTATTATTTTACATTAAATGTATTTTTATTTTCTTCATGAAACTTCCAATTGTTCCACGTCTCTACGTATTTCTTTTTTCTTTTTGTTTCTTTTTAAGATTGTGTTTGTCTCTAATTTAAAATATTTTTTATGATTAGCATTAATAATTTATGTTAAGGGAATTTTGAATGTTTTATGTGACATATATTTAATAATGTAATAGTACATGAAAATAAAAGCAAAAAAATGTGGTAGAATGATTAGAGGAAAGAGTGATTAGGGCGTAATAGTTGAAGTGAAATTGGGTGTTTTGTTTTTATTAGATTTTGCTTGAAATAAATAGTACTGGAGTGGGAGATATTGTTTCACAATATAGGTAATGAAATCAAGTTTAAAAGCCATCATTATAATGTTTTCTTCCTTTGTTTTGTTGTCGTCATAATCACCATCATTATAATTGGTTTATGGAGATTGATGGAGGAAGTCATTTTTGTGTAAAAATTTTCTATATTATTTTGTATTTATGGGAAGGACACCAAATTAAATTCCAAACAATTGTAATTTGCTTCCTCCAATCATAGAGTATTGACATTCATGTCTCTTTAAAAAGTATGTGTCTAATTCACTAATCACATCTCCTCATCTTTTTATCATTCAATGTAAAAGAAATAGAAAGCAAGCGGCCTAGGATGGATAATCGTGACATTTAAATCTACCCCATCCTACTTCTGGGTCGGGTCTCGCCCATCCAAATACATCATATCAACATTATTCAATAACCCTTGTTATCATATTTTTTAACAAGTCATTTAGTTTTTATATGCAAAGTATTTCAAATGTTCTTTCATTGCAATTTCTTTGAATCGAAAGCTACACTTACAAATATTCAACTATCCCTATGTTATTCATCATTGCGTCTTCTGCATGAACTTGTATTTTTTTCGTATCATGCACGACTTATAATATAATAATATAATAAATTATTATAAAAATAGCAATATAAAATATATAATTATATAAAATATATTTTCATAAAAAATTTTTAAAATAAAAATATCCAACAATATATATTAAATACTAAAATATACCACTATTAATGTATGAAAATAGTATTTGATATTTAAAAATTAATATTTTATTATTATATATGCAATATGGATATCAAATTGTAGATCATGAAAAGATGATTAATTTGATATATTTTTCACAAAAACGGAGTTGAGCTGAAAAAGTTATAAGCATTTAAAAATTAGAGTAAAAAACAAATAAAAAGAAAAATATTTGATTAGTTATTATAATTTCTAAAAATAAAAAGATGATTTTGAACCGAAAATATGCCTATACTTATACATCTTGAAATTTAATAATATTTGAATTATAACTTAGTTATCTTTCTACTATCAAGTATTAAAAATTTTGAAATTTTCTTCTTCATATTTCGGGTTAATAAATATGTAGTTGTAATTTAGTAAGTAAATGTGCATAGAAATTTCTTATTTCAATTTCATCTTTAAACTTTTCAAAAATAGTTTTAAATTTTAGATTTAGAAGCCCTGAAATTCCTAATTTCCGAATCCCTATCCATAATTCTGATTTTAAAGCACTAATTTCCCGAACCCTAAATCCTATTACTTATATTTTTCTTTCAAAAAAAATTAATGTTCTTTAGATTCTATTTATATACCACCTAATACTAAATGCTAAGACAGATTAATTTTATGCCTAGGTGAAATCAAAAGCAAGACATTTGGACTTTAATTCATGATATTTTCACGTTTCCACAAAAGGTCAAGGTTGTCATTTCTATTATATATATATATATATATATATATATATATAGAGAGAGAGAGAGAGAGAGGGAGACAGAGAGAGTGAGGGGGGGGGGGGGTATGTTTGTGTTTGTTAAACATTTTGATTATGAATTATAGATGTGTAAATGCAACATTCCACTGCCTATAGGTTCCATGCTATGCTTTATTATTGAATAGGTCCTATGTTAGCTAATTACAATCTATGTTAGAGTGGGTTGTAGTCATTAATTGATAATTTATATATAATTTGTATTTTACCATTGACAAACTATTCCCCACTATCAACTATTACTTGTTTCTCATTCAAACTTTGTGGTCTAATCCAGGCTCATAATCCAGGCTTTTAGTTGATCATATTATCTATAAACAATATTGCACACAATGTATTTTATTAAAATGAGCATTAATGAGATTTTTTTCATTAAAATAATAAAAAAAAATTAGTCAATTTCCACCACTTTCTATCTAGAGCTATCAGATGTGTCCATCATCACAATGTATTTTGTTATTTTTATTAGCCAAAATTTATCAATAATTAAGAATAATTATCTACCAAAAGTAAGTTAGCTACATTATTCTAATTTCGAGCTTTAGTATGAAATGGTCAAATTATTTATTAGTGGTGATTAGTTTTACATTATAGAATTAATTTGTGAATTAGTAAATTTAATTAAGGAATTTTGCAAAAAACAAAAAGGAATTTTTTCTTCGTTTTAACTAATCAATTAAACCGTATTAACAATGCATAATGCCTTTCTGATTGAAGATTTTCTCTTTCTTACAAGAAAAAAATTCCATGAATTCTATGGGTACTATACTAGTGTGATATATTTAAGCTAATTTTGACAATCTCGTAAAAAGTGCACTCAATTAGCTGAATGACAATAATTTGATACTTTTGAAAGAATCAGTTAAAATAGCAAGAAGGCACCAAGATTTTTTTTCTTTTGGGGGGGGGGGGGGGTGTAGGGGAGCATTATACCATATTAAATAGAAAAACTAAAGGCCTTAACTTTTTCCTTAACAATTTTGAGGGGATATTCTCTTCATAATTAGGTTTTTATAGAAATTAATTAATATAAAATGGGTCCGACAGGTTCCAACCTGATGGATTTAGATCTGAAACAATTCATATTCAGATTTTTAAGAAAACATAAGTTGGTCAGATGTCAAATTTATCATATTATCAAACCCGTAAAGTCTCTGCAACCCCAAGAAAGATCATTAAAAAAAAAAGAAGTAAGAAACCTTTAAGGAAAATGGGACACATACATATATCAATTAACAAATTATGCTCCAACAAAATCTGAAAGAATGACATAAAACACAAATGTGTTTCACAATATTAGATAAATCCAAGCTTTTAAAGAAAGCACCGAAAAGCAACAAAAGAATCAGTACAATAAAAGTATTAATTATCAAATACTAACAGAAAACATCACATATATGTCTGCTTGTTAGAGGGATTATGGAATCTTTTATTTTCTTGATGCTTCCTTCTGAATTGGCCTTATTCTCCACGCATCCCTCTCCCTACATTAATCCACAAACATCTGGGTACGGATCTTATCTAAGTTTAAGGAGTATATTTTGGACCTTCTTCTATTTTAGATCATTTCTATATATGATCCCTTATGATCCTTCTCCGCTCCCAAATCGGGATGAAATTCAAGGTCGTGCACCGAGACATTGATTATTATCTCAAACTTTCTGTTTCTGTCTAATTCTTTTCAGAAAATGAAATTATACAAATTTAATAACTATTAACTCCTTATAAGTTGAATGATCTCTCAATAACACAAGAATGGATAAATTTTAAATCAAACAAATTCGTACTTTTTTTTTTTTTTTGCTTAAGACAACTTAAAAACTTGAATCCTATAAGAAGTAAGAATACATTATGAGTCTTAAGAAGGTAGAATGAAAGAATAATAAAGAAAGAAAATATTAAATGTTAGTTAGAATATTTTATTCTGAGTTTTTATTAAGAAGGTAATAAAATTTCATTAACTAGAGAGATAGTCAGTTGTGATGGTACCTTTTATAGAAGAGGCCAATTGCATTCACAGTCTTTTAATGGAAGTTTGTTTTCTCTTTGAAAAACTAACCAAGATGGTGTTGATTATCATTCTAACTATTCACGATCTTGACATGTTACATAGTGTGATTGTGAAATATTTGATGTACCGACTCCTTTATATCAATCATTAAAATTAATCATAATTCACATATGTAGATTTGTATAAATATATGGATAAAATTACTCGATATACTGAGCCTAACATCTCAATTTAAGGTTTATATTTTTTTGAATTTTTTTCTCTTTTCTTTTTTGTGAATTAATTTCCTGATTTTTTATATTAAAGATAAATTGAAATAGTTGTCAATAAAAAAAGACAATGAAGACAAATTTATCCAAACCCAAAAAACTGACTGTCAAAATCTTGAAATGCCAAACATGATAACTCCCTTAATACTATTTTTTTAAAATATATCAAAATGATATTATTAATCATTTTTATTTAAGAAACTCCAAATATGTTGTAAAGAATAGTATCTATGTGTATGTATAATATATTTAAAATTAACTAGAAAACATTAAAAGGAAAGAATTTGGAGTAGTAGAGGTTTGAGAATAAAAAATGACAAGTTTAGAAGAGAAATTGTAAATACTTATTTGATACATAAATCAATTGGTATTTCTAAAGATTCCAATGTGAAGATGGATAGTATCTTCCAACTAAAAATGTCCAAATTACATTTTTTATTTATATATTTTTGATCCACTATTCTTTATACCTAAGTTACAATAAGATCACAAGTCTATGAATTAATGGTTTTGGAGATTTCGATGGGAAGACAGGCACTACATCTATTTTTAAATATTGCCATTTTTGCCATCTTTGGCCTTTTCTTTTGCATATTTTGATTGACTCTTCAAGAAAAGTAATCTTTTTTTTTTTATACATAAAAGTAAAAGAAAATAAACGAAAAAATATAACTATTATGCCTTCCATACTTTAAAGCTTATATACTTTTGATTTTTCAACTTTTTGTCACTTCTACTTTATATTTTACACTTTGTCCCTGGTACTTCTTTTTTCTTTATGTCTACTTTTTTTTATATTATTATTGTTGATTTTTTTTAAAAGGGTAAAAGTTAGAAAAATAAATATACAAAAAGAAAGAACATCAACATGTTTTTATATATATTATAACCAGATGTAAGAAAAAACAAAAAATTTAAATAAACATTATCAATAAAGAACACAGAGATTTAAACGGGAGTTTGTTAGTTATAGTGAAATTATGTTGGGTGAAGGAGTCCAACTCCTTACGTGTTGTGTCTGTCTCTAAGACTAGGCTATAACTAATCTTCTTGGGCTTAATTAATTCTAATGCCCAAAAGATTACTACCCAATTAATTATTTAATTCTAGGATTATTTGGACCTAATTAATTTAATTATTTGTCCAACAAATAAAATTAGCTGAATAATTAATGCTCTCCTAATAAATTTGCATAACAAATATTATTTGATCCAATAATTAATTTATCCATAATTAATTAATTAATTCCAACACAAAAGAATCTAGTTATGCATATAACCTTTTAGGTCCATCACTTCACCTAATTCATGAGTAAACAATCAAATTACAAGATCAATAAATTCAATTAGTTAATCACCTTTGAATTTCTCCAATCTTTAGGCACTCACTCAAGACATTCATTCATTCATGTCCAACAAATACTACTAGAGGGACTCATAAGCAAAAGAGAGCGAACGTTTCATCTACAGTTATCGTGTAAATACAGTCCCTTCGTTCGGTTACTTGATTAATGTCCAGGGCTTGATTATTTAATACAGACCCATAATTTATATTAATAACTATAATAATCCTTATAGACTCTATCGATATGTTTACCCATAATGAGATCCTCTCTCTTATGTTTTGGCCGGATAGCTAGCGCAAGGTCTTCATTGGATACGATGAGTGTAGAAAATGTAGAAAAACAATCCTAACAAATTACTCTGCATGCCAGTGAATCATGTCTTGCTAATATACTGATCTTAAACTTAGTTTCACAGTAACCAACGAACCCCCGTTTGGCCTCATGCAAGACCACATGCATGCGTATAATCTAAGAACTAATTAAAGCACCTACAAAATTTAGAATCTCGATTCTCCTATTGCCACTATGACTACCAAATGGTTGGAGTTCTGATACGGGATCAGTTTAATGTGATAGTTTGGAACAAATATCAAATCCACTAGTCTACATTGTGTCTCAGCACCGATATCTATGAAACAAGATATCCACTCCCAAAGTGATGTACCTCTCAATACAAGCCTATCTGAATTATACAATATCGCTTTTCGTAAATTCTATGACTTAGAATATTTATGATTACTAAGGACATACCTCCTAGTGCAAGCCTATCTGAATTCTATGTATACATTCTCATAAATTCTATGACTTAGAACATTTATGATCACAACCACCGAGACTTATTTCATGACCACCAACTCGTGCGTGAACAAGTCTCCTACTTACCAAGATTATGAAAATTCAATATCATATAAAATGTAAAAATAAATAAATACAATTAAAAAAATGCCTTCTTTTAATTAATATTCATAAATAATATATGTGAAATATATCTTTTAGAGCAACCTAACAGTTGACTGCTATGACACATATTATTAAACGCTGGACGTGGATTTTTTATATTTTACTTTGACGCATTTTTTAGATCCGACCTAAAACAATTAATAAATTCGATCCACAACTCAGCTATATGAATCTAAGATCCGTACAAATGATTCACAAGAATATTACTAAAAAAATTTAACATGTAATATTCAATTTATATGTGTTTCATAGTTATTTGTCATTTAAAAATAACAATTAGAAACAAGACATTTATTTCTATATATAATTTTATTTTTGAATTATTTTGTATGAAGCCAAAGATAACCGAATTCTATAATCCAACAATACTATACTTTTATTTTCTTAAAGAAAAAAGAAATATTATATAAATTATTTTATAAATATTTATTAACATCTTAACAAAACCTCCATACCGATGAAAAATTCCATTCAATTTGAATGGATATTGTGACCTAGAAGTAAAAATACTAAAAAATTCACAATCTTTTGGTTAATTACTATATGCAATCTATCCTTTAAAATGTAGCATAATATATATATATATATATATATATATATATATATATATATATATTTTCTTTTAATTATTTCCAATTTAATATGTTAATTTCGGGATCTAATTACATGTGCAAAGTTCAAAATTTATATTGTGTGCCGTATTACAAAACACTTGGAATGAGCTGATTTTGCTTTTTTTAAATCCTTAACTAGTTGAAACAATGTCGTTTTGCAATTTTTTTCAAAAAAAAAAAATCTTTATAAGGTAAGTCGAAGTAAGGCATGTGAGTCTAGGGAGTGAACTGGCCCAACATATGCAGTCTGCAAAATAAGGCCCAATTATCCTTTATTAGCCCATTTACTTGTTGGTTGAGGTTGAGTCGGGGGGTGGGGAGCTTGAAGAGAGAAACGAGCCGCGCTAGCCTATTCGTTTTTCAGCAGCAAGCTACGGTCTAACGACCCCCTAACCTAGCGAAAACAAACGAGTGTTATGTTAAAGGGCACGCAAATGAACTGATTCTTTGAAAGCGGATATGTCTGCTTATTCAATCGATTCTGAAACTGCATTTTTGGTAGCTGACTGGCCTATTCAAATTCTTATAGTCTACCTCTGGGAACGTTTATTTTATTCGCCGGAGTTGTGTGTCGATTGTGCGGTTCTTTCTTTCAGCTTATATCCTTTCCTTGAGTTCATCCCGTCTTCATTGTACTTCTTGCCTGGGTCTTTTCAACCGGACTAATGAATGAAAATCAGAAGAACTTCTCGTTTGGGTTCTGCACTTTTTAATTTGGAAGACGGGCGTTGCGTTCGGTTCGAAAGGCTCTCTTTCTCAACCAATTTGAGACCTTTCCATGAATGACCTTTGGAAGCAAGCAACTGGCTCTCCCATGGGAACAGACTAGATAAGGAATCCCTCGCTTGATTGATTGATAAACCTAGAGCTACCTTACCAGTGCTACTTCTCCTTCCCAGAGTTCGTTTTCCAGAGCCCTTACATCATTCTTAGGTGCCCGAGCCTAAACGAGATCCCAGATTGAAAAAGCATAGCCTGACTCCTTAGCAACTTGATCACTGACATTTTCCTCATTCATTAAAGTAGACCTCGAAGACTTGGCATTATCCCCTGATCGATGCCATTAGGTGCGAAGGCTTGAGGTGCTATATCTACGATCGAGCTGAGATTCCAAAAGGACTCCTGCGATGGCGACTCCTTCTATTATAGCTTACATTTCCCCATATTGATTCGGGAAACACGGCATTGGACGGGTCATTTCACCAGGGTGGGGCACAAAAAGAAAAGGCGCTCGCTTTCAGTTTCTTTCCCCTTACCTGTGTTAGGCTACACCTCAGGCTCTGCTCCTGTAAGTGTAAAGCTATCCCCATCCACTATTAAACTAAGGTCTTTCTCTTCTTCTTGAAGGCTCCACAGATTAGCCTAGTTGGGTGGTGATAGATGATTAATTGCTACATCTTTTTGGAGAGCTTTGGTGTAATTTTGATGATCAATATCCCTTCACCACATATGTTTTTGAGTTAATTTCAATTGGTAAATAATTATAGTTGAATACTCAATTTTGGAGGAAACAGAGTAGAATTTCTGGAAGAATCGAGTAGGGGATTTACCTGGTGGACGGACAGTATAACCATACCAGCCAGTCGGGCCTGAACATATTTTCAGCGGCCCAAGATTAATTTCAAGGCCCAATTCCACTACATATATGGGCTCCCCACGGGACTAAACAGCAGGATATCAGCTTAAACTTGTAATTATGAGTTTTATTAACATTTAAACATGATCTTTTTAGTTTTGAATTTGTATATATATTTTAATTAGGGTTTGATTAGAAACATCATCACATTTAGCCCTTCTCCAAAGAACCAAGAGAGGCAACTGTTCTTCTCTCCACAGTAGCTGCCCGATTTTATCTTTTTATTTTCTTATTTAGGTTTCTAGATCGTATTATGGGTTATAGCTAAACTCTTTTATTCCAATGACAATTAAAGAAACTTTAGCTAATCTATTTTATGAGATCAAATCTATTCGTATAATTTTATGCAAATATATATGATTTTCTGAGTTTAGTGATGTTAATTGTTTCAGGTCTATTGGGTAGTTCGAAATATTAATTAGTTCGGGATTAATTAGTAGCCAATTAAATCGGTCATCCATAATTATGGTTTAGATTTAATTAATGGTACATTGGTTATTCAGAATCAAGGGAAGATCAGTCTTAATTCGGTAATCATGCGTCAGAGTTTATTGGTTTTGAATCGAATCTCTCTAATTATTAATGATGTCGGCTCATTAAATCTGTAGAGCATCTCTCGGGTTATCAGTCGATTAGGGAAATAATTGGTGAAGCGTCTTCCTAGTTATCAAGAAATTAAGGAGAGATAAGACCACGTCAGAAGCATCTTCGGTGGTTATAACTGATTTATTTGCACGAATTAAAGTCAATTTTGCTTCGATGATTGAAATAGTTAGCTAGAGTAGAATTAATTGAAAACCAGAATATTTTAAATATCTGATAAAAATCCTTTTCTCAATTTTAGCCATTAAATTACATTCTCAAAATATAAATATTTATTATTGATTTTTGTGTTAATTGACAGATCAAAAAATTAGAAAAATCCTTGCCGATCCTTTGGGAGACGATCTTGCTTTTCACTGTCCTGTTTCAGTGTGGGCATACCGACAGCTGGTCGAATTATTTTTTGTGGAGAAATGACGCTACCAAATTTTGGCATCATTGCCGGGAACTGGTTTTAAGTAGTGATTATTCTGATCTACTGGTTTGACAATTTTTTATTTTATTTTTTTCAGTTTTATGCCCCGTTCTTCACGTACAGAAAAATTGATTTTTGATCCAAAAGTGGAGAAAACTGCCAAGAACTTGAGGAAAAAAGCCAAGGAACTGAAGGAGGCTGTTATTTCAGAATCAAAAGACATGGCTGATAATGAAGAACGTGGACTCTTACCAAGAGAAAAGTTGAACCTCTTATAAAGGAATGGATCGTCACCGCAACAATCGACCAATTTGCATTGTGCTGCCACATATTGCTCAAAATGCTGAAATTAGGCCTGATTTTATCCAGGTGATGCCAAAGTTCGGTGATCTACCCAGATAGAGTGCACACAAGCAACTTGCTAAATTTGACTTAGTTTGCTCAACTCTACGCCCTCAAGGTTTTTCTGAAAATAATTTGAGATTACCAATTTTTTCTCATACATTGCAAGGAAAGGCTAGAGACTTACTGTTTGATCTTCTTTCAGGCTCAATTCGGACTTGGAATGATTTGGAGGAGCATTTCTTGCGTAAATTCTTTCCCGAATCGAGGGCCGCTAATGTAAGAATGGCGATCAGCAACATAAAGCAAAAATCAAAAGAGAGTCTGGCTGATTATTGGGAGAGATTTCAGCAGCTATGTCGTAAATGCCCCGACTACGGATTTTCTGAATATCAATTGCTAACTAATTATTTTTATCGTGGTATGTGTTCATTTGACAGGAAAATCATTGATGCTTCTTGTGGAGGATCCTTAACCAACAAGACCTTGGCTGAAGCAAAACAACTCATTGTTGATATGGTTTCCAATGGCCAACAATATGAAGATGAGGATGATGATAGATATTGACTTGTGAAAGGAGATGAAGGAATAGAGAGTTTAAGTGCCAATGATAGGATCGATGCTCTCATCTTTTTAGTTAGAGGACTTGTTGTCGCTCAAACTCAAAAAGTTATATGTGAAATTTGTTCGAAAAATGGTCATGCTACTGATTTTTGTCCTATTTTGTAGAATTCTCAACCCGAACAAGTATGTTATGAGTCTGAAGATGCCCAATACAATGCACTAAGGAATAAGATGAATGATCAGTTCTCAAACACATATAACCCAGGCTAGAGAAATCATCCCAATTTCAACTGGAAACAACAAAATCAGAAAATACGTGGGAATCTGTCATTCAGACAGCCGCAGGTCGGGCAGTATGTATATACCGACCACCCAGAACCCAGCATGAACGATATTCTGAAGACTCTGGCACATAGCAGTGAAATTGTTAAGAACATGGTGCAAAGTCAGTAAGCTTTCCAGCAAGAGACACAAGCTGCCTTGGCAAGTATAGGTACACAAATCACCTAACTTGCCACTCAAGTAAACAAAATGCAAGCGAATCAAGGCAAACTTCCATCTCAAGCTGAGATAAATCCTAAAGTGAACATTAGTGATGTATGAGAAGTGGAAAGGAGCTGGTCAAGCAAGAGGTTAACAAAAAATAGAAGGAGCCAAAAGATAAGATTGAAGATCAAACGAAGGAAGTTGTTGAAGAGACACAACAACCGGATCAACCTCTTTCCCCTAAGGTAATCATGAATTCTAAAGTTTCTAATTGTAATCTATTATGGCAGCACTTTTTCCTTCCAGGTTGGTATGAAACAAGAAAGAGGATGATGAGAAATAAATCCTTGAGATGTTCAAAAAGGTAGAAATTAACTTGCCCTTGATTGATGCCTTTAAGCAAGTGCCCAGGTACGCAAAATTTTTGAAAAAATTATGTGCTAAAAAGATGAGATATGGGAAAGACACAAAAATCAAGGTTAGTGAAAATGTTTTAGCTGTTATTCAAAGGAAATTCCCGAAAAAATGTAGGGATCCTAGTATGTTTACTATTCCCTGCATCATTGGTAGTAAGAAAGTTGAGAGAGCTATGCTAGATTTAGGTGCTTCCATCAATGTTATGTCATTCTCTATGTATAAGAAGCTGCAATTATGAGATATGAAGGAAACTCATGTGGTAATTCAACTAGCTGATACGTCTAATACATATCCTAAAGGTGTGGTGGAAGCTGTTTTGGTAAAGGTAAATGACTTAATTTTTCCGGTGGATTTTTACATAGTTGACATGGATGATACTTTTTCTGCACATAGATCTTTAATTCTTTTAGGAAGTTCATTCATGAAAACTGCAAAAACTAAAATTAATGTTGATAAAGGCATTCTTAGTTTTGAATTTGATGGTGATACTGTTACATTTAATATTTTTGAAGCTATGAAGCATGTGGAGGATCATGAAGGTTTGTATATGGTTGATGTTGTTAGTTCTTTAATTGACGATTTTGTTGAAAATCATTTTAGGGAAGACAAACTGGAGTAGGTACCGCTTAATGGGATAATTGAAAAAGAGCAGCAACTGAAGATGATGATGAGAATCGAGATGCCATGATGCAGCTGTATTCCACCAGTGAATTCCTCACTCAGCATATGTCGAGCAGAATGCCCATACCGACCAATTCTGAACCAATTTTACCATCTGTAGTGAAATCTCCAGTGCTGGAATTGAAGATACTACCCCAGCATCTGAAATATGCATTCTTGGGTGAAAAGGAGTCGCTGCCCGTCATCATAAGCAATGATATTTGCAAGGAGCAAGAGGAAAAGTTGGTTGAGCTCTTAAAGAAGCATAAAACTGCAATTGGGTGGACTTTAGCTGACATAAAAGGTATCAGCCTCTCTATATGCATGCATCGAATTTTACTTGAACCTGAATGTAAACCTTCTAGAGACCCACAAAGAAAATTGAATCCTGTCATGAAAGAGGTTGTGCTTAAGGAAATCCTTAAATTGTTAGAGTTATGGATTATTTATCCAATTTTTTATAGTGTTTGGGTTAGTCATTTTCATGTGGTCCCTAAAAAGTCTGATTTCAGTTGGTTAAGAATGAAAATAATGAATTGATCCCAATGAGACTTCAAACTTGTCGGCATATGTGCATAGAGTTTAGGAAATTGAATGATGCTACTAGGAAAGATCATTTTCCATTACCTTTTATTGATGAGATGCTTGAAAGATTGGCTGGAAAATTATTCTTTTGTTTTCTTGATGGTTATTCGGGATATTTTCAAATTTTTATGGCACAAAATGATCAAGAAAAAACAACTTTCACTTGTCCATTTGGTACTTTTGCTTCTCGTCGTATGACTTTTGCTTTATTTAATGCCCCCGGCACTTTCAAAAGATGTATGATGAGTATTTTTACTGATTTGATCGAAAATTGCATTGAGATTTTCATGGATGATTTTACTGTTCATGGTGCTACTTTTGATCATTTTTGAGTAATTTGGAACAAGTTTTGGAGAGGTGTGTTGAAACTAACCTTGTGTTGAATTTTGAAAAATGTCAATTCATGGTAAAACAGGGTATAGTGCTCAGACATGTTATATCTGAAAATGGGATGGAAGTGGATAAGGCAAAGGTTGATATGATTGTGAAATTACCTTACCCTTCTAACGAAAAAGATATTCGAGTTTTCTTAGGCCATGCAGGTTTCTATAGACGTTTTATTCAAGATTTTTCGAAGATCACACAACCCCTAACAAGTTGTTGCAAAAAGAGGTGCCATTCGTCTTTGATAAAAAGTGCAGGAAAGCTTTCAATCTCTTGAAGTGCAAGCTGACTTCTACTCCCATAATCCAGCCACCGAGATGGAGAATGTCGTTTGAGATCATGTGTGATGCAAGTGATTTCACCATTGGAGCTATGCTTGGGCAAAAGAACGGGAAAGAGAGTCATGTGATATATTATGCTTCAAAAACCCTCAACCCTACCCAATGCAATTATACGACGACGGAAAAGGAGCTGCTAGATGTTGTTTTTGCTTGTGAAAAATTTAGATCTTATCTTATTGGTTCTAAAGTTGTTGTTTATTCCGACCATGCAGCTTTAAAGTATTTTCTCTCCAAGAAGGAATCCAAGCCACATCTCATCCAGTAGATACTACTGTTACAGGAATTTGACCTGGAGCTCAAAGATAAAAAGGAAGCGGAAAATAAAGTTGTTGACCATTTGAGCAGACTGAAAACAGAGTCGGACAGTATGGCCATATCAGACGATTTTCCTGATGAGCTATTATTGGCAGCTGAAGGTAAGATTCCTTGGTATGCTGATTTGGTTAATTATTTAACCACTGGGATTTTTCCAAAAAGGACTGAAGTAGCTAGAAAGAAAACGTTGAAGAGCCAAGCAAAATATTTCATATGGGATGACCCTTATTTGTGGAAGACTTGTGCCGACCAAGTGATACGGAGATGCGTTCTTGAAAATGAATTCCATCCATTCTGAATATTTATCATGCTCATGCGTGTGGTAGTCATTTTGGACCAAGAAGGACAGCCCGTAAAGTTCTTGATTCTGGTTTTTATTGGGAAACCATTTTTAAGGATGCTTATTTTTTCTGCAAAAATTGTGATCGCTGTCCAAGAACAAGTAACATCTCATCTCGAAATGAATGCCCCAAACCCCTATTTTCGTGTGTGAAATTTTTATGTGTGGGGGATGGACTTTATAGCTCCATTCCCGAGTTCGCTTGGAAATTCTTACAACTTATTGGCAGTTGATTACGTGTCCAAGTGGATTGAAGTAAAGGCTACTCACACCAATGATTCTGAAGTTGTTGCAGGTTTTTTTAAGACTAATATTTTTAATAGGTTCGGTGTGCCACGTGCTATTATAAGTGATCAAGGAACACATTTTTGCAATCGAATTTTAGAGGCTCTTTTTAAGAGATACGGCACGATCACTATATCTTTTCATCTTTCTTTCCTCTATGGAAAGAGGGGATGATACGTGGTGTGGTATACCTGATCGTTTAGTCTACGAGACTTGCTGAAGGCCCATCTACTAGACCGATGTCATGCAAATAATGCAGGAATATTTTCTTTCTTTTTTGAATTTATAAAATTAAAATATGATGAGAATACCCCTAAGCCGAGTAATTTTATCTTTGGATGAATAATAAAAACGTAAAAGTACTTGGGAATTGAGTGAATCCCAAATTCTTGAGTGAATATAAATTAGTGTAAAAATATAGTATTGTTAAAAAAAATCTATATTACAAATATAGTATTTCCATTTTTAGTATACTAATACAATGTAAAAATATATTTTAAAAAATTGTATTATTCTAATACAATTTACGTTAAGATATTTTAGTATTTGTAGTACCCACTGCTCTAGTTTAAAGAAATTTTTAAAATATCGAATAGTAATCTAATAGCTTTTAGTATTGTTAGGTTGCAATTTTTTTATTTTTAGTTGATGTATCTTGAAAATAATTATTATGGACCGTGAATACTGGAACGAAATTGTCCCGTATTCTACAGTATATTAATAAAATCAATAAAAAAAATTATAGTATTTTAAAAAACACCCGGTGTTGCACTAGTTATATCACTATTTTGCAATCAAGAATGCTGACTGATATGCATTGGGCCGTATCCAGTATAACGCCCAGTATTGACGATTGGCCCATACATACCCATTTAAAGTATACAGACCCAACTATTCTCACCACGCGTTTGGCGCGTGATAACTCCTTGTATCGCTATTAACTGTCACAACTGCCTCGAATCAACACAAACAATGGTTTCCTTTCGCTTCCCCTTCTTGTTTTCTCCGCCACCAAGGCCACCGGTATCCGCCGCCAACAATGCCTCCTCCCGGCCTTTCTCCACCACCTCCGCCGCTCTATCAGTCGCCGCCGCATTATCAGTCGCGGGGACTGGCATTGCTATCTCCCAGAACCCCGACAGCCCTTTTCTTCGAAGCGCGCTAAATTTCTTGGTGTCCAGGAAGAGTAGCTTTTTTCCGATGTGGGGTTCTCTCTCTCTCTCCGAAAGCGCGTTACCGCCGGTTACTGAATCGAGGACTGGAATGTCATTTCCTGTTGTTTTGGGAGATCATCAGCGGCTTCTCGGAGTTGGGGTGCGGAGAAAAGCTGTTCTAGGGTTAAAGAACATTGATGTCTACGCTTTTGGTACCATTTCTTTCCTTTGACATTTATGTTAACTATTCTTCTCCTCTTTATTTATAAGTATTATGATTTTATTTTTTTTTTTTTTTTTTTTTTGTTATTTGCTAAGCAGAAATACTGAGATTCACTGTGCCTCAATTAGTATAGTGCCGCCTTGGGGAATTAAATTATCTATTGAAGTTTATAATAATCTGATGAAAGACCGTAGTTGTTTCAGTTGATATTCTTGCTGTGTAGGCATTTATACTAGTTTAGTTTGGGATAATGTTGAATGCTGCAAGCTGCAAAGATCAGTTTGATTTTCATTTGTTTTAATCTATCAAATTGAGTATATTTATAAAAGATTTTAATCTTTTCATTTCTGTTCTCTCCATATTAGTTATCTGAATGAATTCTTACCATTGTCTGTCTTTTTATCTAGGTGTATATGCTGATGATGCTGACGTAAAAAAGTTTCTGAGTGAGAAATATGGAGAGCTTTCCCCTTCGGAGCTGAAAGGAAATGAAGAATTAAAGAAGGATCTCATGGAGTGTGATGTCGGCATGACAATAAGGCTACAGATAGTTTATGGAAGATTGAGTATTCGTTCTGTGCGAAGTGCTTTTGAAGAGTCGGTAGGTAGCAGATTACAGAAGTATGGGGGGTCAGATACCAAAGAATTGCTGCAAAGGTGACCTGCTATTTCACTCACTTAATCCATTTTATGGACTTTTATTATCACAATTAATCGTCAGTGTCGGTTCCAGTTGTTCATATGATCCAGTTAAACTCACTATCCTCAGTCTGCAATGCTTTCTCAGATTCCTTTTTCTATATTTTGACCATTGTTGACCGATGAAATGTTTTAAGCTCAATGATTGCATGATCACTAATTTGATTATGTGCTGATCAAGGTCGTAAATCTACAGGTTTACCTCCCAATTTAAAGATGAATATAAAATACCTAAAGGATCCATCATTGATCTGTCCCGGGAGCAGGGCTATGTTCTTCGCACAATTAGTAAGTTCTCTGGTTGGATTCGTTCATGTGTTCATGGGGTTCTGTACTTTCTTTTATATTTTCCACCTTTTAACTATTTATAATCACTTTCGAAGTAACGCCCCAATTTTTCTAACTTTTAATTAAATAATAAATTACACCTATGAACATTTCAGCATATCTTCCACGTATTAATAAAACTAAACATTTCTAAAATCAAGCCGTTAAAATGGAAACCACATAATCCAAATCATTTCAAAAGGTACTGGTGTGTGTGATTTCATAATATTCTGAATCTATATAACATATCATCAATTAATTTTACCCTAGAAAATAGTTTTATAAAACATGTCACAACCAGCTGAGAAAAACATAAACAATAAATAATCAACTAAACATACTTGTTAATTCAAGAAACAATTTCATAATGATGAATAAAGTATCATTAAATCAAAATAATTTCATAATCAAGAATAACCTAAGCATACCACTAATTAATAATGTTTCATCACAAAATAAACATTTTCATAAGCCACAGAATAACAAAGCCTCTTAAATATCCACAAACCATAATTTAGAGAAATTACCGAACTAACAATAACCACTGACAATTCAATAAAATCATAAATAAGTCAACTGAAATAATGGGAACCCTAATTATCATATGCTCTTTAGCTCCACCTTTACTCCAATTAACTTGAAAGGGGTAAAATATGTGGGGGTTTTAATTTGATTTGTCACTATTAACTATTCCAATTTACATTTTTATTGTAAATCGATAAATCTTTTAAGCTTTGTATGGTTAAAAACCAATTGCAAGATAGAGGATAGCACTTGGACAAATCTTGAGATTGATCACGATAGGTATTGGTTATTGGGAAAGTTGAGGGTTTCCAATCATTAACTCGAGTTAGAAACTTAGAACATTGTTGTCCCTGAACTATTGTTTCATAATTATAATCATTGCTTGACTGATAATTGCACTTAGATTTAGGAGGCTAAGTTCCAGGGGGGCCTCAAAGGCAAGCATGTTGTGTGCATTGACGCATATTTTCTGATTTATATCTCGTCATAGCTTGGATAACTATTTTTGGATCCTTTCAAGATTATGTGTAGTTAGGATCTTAAAGTCAGATGTATGGCCAATGAATTTTACACTCATTTCACAAATTGACCAAAATTTCACCCAATTGAGATTCTAACTACATTGGCAATTTTAAACATTTTGGTCAAAATTGGAAAATTTTGAAAAGATTTTGATTTCTCTGGGCAATTTGGCATTTTCTTTACAATTGTATTTATTGATACTTCTTGTTTGTGTGAAAAACTTTTCTAAAACATGATATATTTTTCTGCATGTATGCAGTTGATGGGAAAGATGCAGGAAGCATCGAGAGCAAACTCTTGTGTCGATCAATCCTTGATCTATACATTGGTGATGAACCATTTGATCGAAAAGCCAAAGAAGATGTCGAACTGAACTTGGCTTCTCTACTGGGTAAATAGGTTGCTGGATCTGCTTATTCACTGTTCCAGGAATTCGACATATTTGCCATGAGTTTATTCTGTGTAATAGTAGTGCTTAGAGAGAGACCCAAACGACCCCACAAGGTGTTATAAGGAGAGAAGATGTACTTTGACATAACCCAGAAAACCATCTGAAAATGGGGATAAAGAAGAGAAAATGTTATGTTAATAATTGTGGCGTCTTGTATATTTGTTGGACAATTCATGGATATGCTTTTCTGATGATTGTTAATAATTTAACCTCGATTTTGGTTTTGGCTTTTAATAAGATGATTTCTCCTTCATTTTCTTCAACGTTGTTCTTTGTTGGGTAACCACAGAATAAAAAATGAAATATTATTTTAACGGGTGCGGTTATTCGCACCCCCGAGACCTCTAACAATACACTAAGTGTATCTCATTAAAAAAAAAATTGTTTTTATTAAATATACTTCATTTATACTAATTATATTCTTTTAATTAAAAAATAAAACACAAAATACAAAACAGAAAAAGAAAAAACAAAAAGAGCACTTTGATGAACATATATGTTGGGTTGGATCGACTGGTTTTAAAACAAACTTCTTCAACTTCTTCTTAGATCTCAGATTGAAGAATTTCTTGATTTTGTTCAGGGAGTACACATAGAATCTTCCTACACTCAGAGCAGCATTGTCATGGCCTTCATGAAAATCAAATCCGAACCAACAAAGAAGGTTAGCGCCATGATATAAGTCGTTTGAAGCTTGTTCGCTCGCCAGCACTCTGTGAACTCAGTTTTATCTGGTTCAACAATTCCTCCTCCATCTTCTGACAAGTAAGCAATTGGAACTTAAACTATTTAATCACACCTCAGAAAAAATTTCTTATTGGGCTTCACTGATAATCAAAGAATATCCTAGAAATCCAGACGATGGAAGTGGAATCAACTACCCTTGCAATTCAACAACAACGCTTTTCGCGATGAAACTCTTGAGGGATTTGGTGTTGAACTCATCACTTGCGATTTTACGCTGGATTTTTTAGTTTTTGCCGTTTGCGTTGAAGATACCTGTTCCTAAAAAATCTTGCAACAAGGCCTTGGGCTCGTCGCCTCTAAGATAGTTACCGAAGTTGGATTTGAGCATGTGCTTGACAACAAGTGGGTCAGCCGTGGTGAATCGCCGAGCATTTCTGAGGAGGCGGAGGACAACGATGTTGGAAGGGCCATCGGCGAGGACATCATTGTCCAATTGAGGAATTGATTGCGATTTTGAATAAAATCCAGCAAGGAACCCACGAAGGGGATAGGTTTTGAAACATCGGTTCCAACTTGGCATTGAAACCATAACCAGGGATTTTTCTGAATTTATAGCTGAGAAAGAAAAAAGGAGGTGATGGAGATGATGACTTGGAAGGGGAAAAAGTCCATTTTTAAATATATATATATATATATGGGTATTTTAGATAATTTAATTATGTCTAATTTTATCTTAATTATTTTGGAGTCTATTTAGAGATTTTTGAGATATGAATAGCCGCATTCGCTCATGTGATTAATTTTGGTCTTTTAAAATAGTTTTTTCTCTTTGTTTTCTTCAATATTTCTTTGGCCCGATCCTGACAATTCATGGGCCCTATTATAAGAGATAAGGGCTTTCTTATCTAAAGATATATATTAAATTTTAATATAAATTTCATTAAAAGATGAACAAATTAATTCATTGAAAATTGTAAGTTTCATTACTCTAGTCAAATTTTCTTCATTCACGTTTACTATGATGTGGCCTGCAACACAAGATACACAAATCGTCATAAAAAAAAACGACTTCTTGCAACATTTTGAGATGTTGTTTCCTAATATATCCTTCTTAATTGTCAAACCACTTGTGACATTGATGACCTCAAGTAAATGTTTATTAGCTAAAGCTTTGAGAGACTTCTTTGTTCAAAGCTTCTTTTGGCAGATGCTAAAATCATAGGCAATTGAAACATTTGGATAGCAATTTACGGATTTGACAATCTGAAGAATTCTAGTAGAGGATAACAATTTAGTCGAACAAAGTCACTTGCAACACTTTCAATTCGAAGAAAAGATCATCTGAATTAACATTTTAAAAAAATCACGAGAAAATGCAGAGTGATAATTAACACAACATTCATTCAACTCATTATCATCTAATGAATTTAACATATTTGAATAATATAAAAATCAAAAAATACTTTCAAATATCATCAGCTCCTCAAATATGTTACAAAAGTAATAAACATATCTACAACAACAACAAAAAATAATTAATGTATGAATGACTCTTCTGCAACTAAACTTCTCCATCCTCATTATTCTCCCCAAAATGTTTCTTCCTTATGCAAACAAGGTCACGGATGCACTTCAAGCAAAGAAGGTCGAGACTTCATCCAATAATCTTGAAGAAAGTAAGGACCGAGACATAGATGGAATACTCTCTCTTCCTCAAGGACCTATCACTCGGTCACGAGCTAAAAAATTCAAGGAAGCATTAGCCCAACTGTGTGTTCGATCAACCCATGTAGATGGTCCAATGGCAGCCCAATTTTGTGAGTCATTTCAGGCCAATGTGAAGCATGTTCAGCCCAAGCTAATGACCCAATTGATGGTGGATCGGCCCAATTCTGAATGTCTTGAAGCATGTTTAGCCCAAGCTAGTGAACCAATTGATAGTGGGTTGGCCAAATTATGAATGTTTTGAAGAGCTGAAGTTCCAATGGAAGTTGAAGAGTCACCGGTGATGTACATGGCTTAAAATGTAGGGTAGGTCCATAGTTTGAATGTAGACATAAAGCTTGAAGTTGTTCAGCCGAAATTAGCTTGTCCAGGTGCAAGATAATGTATTTAGACATGTTAAACCTAGACATGAACTTAGACAAAACAAGACATGAATCTAGTCTCTAAAAGGGGTTTGGCCACGTAGTATAAATAGGGATGAAATTCTAATGTAATGCTCGTTCAATCATATTTTAATTCAAGTGTTAAACTTTCAGAATAGTTTCTGAGTATGCTTTGTACTTTAGAGAACTTCTAGGACTTATCAAGTATAAGCTTGTGGCGTTCTAGCACCTGGTCTTATCACTTCGAGTGTGGCGACCAAACTTTCTAGAAACTTAGTTTGTCTAATTCTCAACTTCGAGTGATTAAAATGGTTAAGTTTCGACTTACTTAACCCTGTTCTTCAGGGGTTCCGATCTAAGTGTAAAGGTTGTCTTGATTAGAATTGAAGGTTGTCTATCTCGATTGCTTGTGGATAGATGGTCCAAGATCTATTCTGTGAAGGTCTTATATCATTTGGTAATCAGAGCTTTGGTTCAACAGGTTTTGTTTGCTTCTATCCATCTATATTTATTCTTTCATTTCTAATCCTTTCATCTTTAAATTTCTTTTGATCTCTTATCAAAAAGGGGGGGGATCAAAGTGCAAAACAAAAAGTACAAAAGGTTTCGATTTACTTAGGTTACAAATCTATTATTGTGTTCTTATGACTTCTTTGGTTTTTCTTTCTTTGTGAGTTATTCGTGATATTCCTCGTTTCTAGAATTTGACACAGGCACACTTGATTTGTTCAACGTAGTTCTCATAAGAACTATAGAAATTAAAGATTGAGTGGTAAAAGGCTTGAGTGGTGACACATCTTGAGGGTAAAAGCCGATATTTGTATGAAACACGAGAGTGAGTATCATCTTTCGAATGAAACACGTAAGGGAGAGTTGTGAGGATTTTTTTTTCTTCTAACATTCTTTTGCAGGTTATAAATCATGAATAATGAAGAAGAAACCGATCATGGAACCCAAACCCTCCAAATGCAAGCTTTACTTGGAGAAATGAGGAGGTTGCTTCAAGAAGAAATAAACGTTGTACACGAACGTATTGATCAAGTTGAGCAACGAGTGCCTCAAGCTCAACCTCGATAACTAAATAGGCAACCAAGGGTGCAAGAAGTTGTTGATGAACCCGACGTTCAAGACAAAGGTTTGGTGGAAACAACATCAAGATCAAAATTCCACCATTTCAAGGCAAAAGTGACCCAGAAGCTTATCTTGAGTGGGAGACGAAAATGGAAATGGTGTTTGAATACCAACAACTCGTCGAGGAAAGCAAAGTAAAGTTAGCGGCAATGAAATTTTCATATTACGTTGTTACTTGGTGGGATCAACTTGTCGTGAGTAGGAGAAGGAACCGAGAAAGGCCAATCGAAACATGGGACAAAATAAAGGCAATATTGAGAAAAAGGTTCATTCCTAGTCACTATTATTGAAACTTATATAATAAACTTCAACGTCTCTCTCAAGGTTCAAAATCAGTTGATGATTATTTCAAAGAAATGGAGATCGCTATGATAAGGGCGAACATTGAAGAGGATCGGGAAGCTACAATTGCTCGATTCTTACATGGGCTCAATCCGGAGATAGTGGACGAAATGCACCAATATATAGAATTGGAAGATATGGTGCACCAAGCTCAAAAGGTGGAGGAACAATTGAAGAGAAAAAAGGCTGCATGGAAAGGTTTTGGTGGAGCATCTTCTAGCTCGTGGAAAGCACCTTACAAAAAGGAAGAACAATAACCGAAATATAAAAAGTGAGTCTTTCAAGTTTAAAAAATGTTCTTCTACTTTTCCTAAAGCCACTAACACTCCATAAAAGACTTGAGATATTAAGTGCTTCAAATGTCATGGGAATGGCCACATTGCTAGCCAATGCTAGAACAAGAATGTTTTGATTGTTAATGCCCACGGGGAGCTTGAGTCCGAGGATGAAAAAGAAGAAGTTGATGAGATTTCGGATGAAGAAGAAGAAGGAGAAGAGCAAGTTGTGGCCAAAGGTGATTTACTTGTTGCAAGAAGGATTCTAAGTGCTCAAACTAAGGAGGATGAAAACCAACAGGAGAATTTGTTCTATACCCGATGTTTGGTGAATGGTAAGGTTTGTAGCATAATCATCGATGGTGGAAGTTGTACAAATGCAACAAGTTGTGACATGGTAGAGAAGTTGGGGCTTACTACTGAAAAACACCCAAAGCCCTATCGACTTCAATGGTTGAATGGTCAAGGAGCGGTAAAGATGAACCGTCGAGTAAGAATTCTTTTCACAATCGACAAGTATGGGGATGAGGTCCTTTGCAATGTGGTTCCAATGCAAGCATGCCATATGCTACTTGGCCAACCTTGGCAATTCGACAAACGGGCAAAGCACGACGCATACTCAAATAGGTATTCTTTCACTTTCAACAAAGTTTCTATCACTCTCGTTCCTTTAAAACCTCAAGAAGCTTTAGAAAATTAAATAAAGCTCCAGCAATCATATGAGAGAGAGAGAGAGAGGGAAAGGAAAAAGAGTGAAAATGTGAGAAAAGAAAGCAAAAAGCAAGACAAGCACAAAAAAGAACAATAAACACATTTTTTAGGAAAAGAGTGAGAATTTAGAGAGAAAATATTTTTTTTTGGCTAGTAAGAGAGAAGTGACGAGAGCTTTGATTTCAAAACAGCCCCTTTTGGTACTTTTGTACAAGGAGGCTCTTTTATCATCTCAAGAATTAGCCGAAGCACTTTCGAGCAATATTGTCTCTCTCTTTTGCAGGATTACGATGATCTTTTCCCCTAGAAAACTTCGAAATGATTGCCACCCATTCGAGGAATAGAACATCAAATTGTCTTTGTTCCGGGAGCACAAATTCCAAACCGACCAGCTTATAGGACAAATATGGAGGAAACAAAAGAGTTGGAAAATAAGTGGCCAAACTTTTGGAGAAAGGATATGTTCGAGAAAGCTTAAGCCCTTGTGCGGTACCGGTATTATTAGTGCCAAAGAAGGATGGCACTTGGAGAATGTGTGTTGATTGTTGGGCAGTCAACAACATAACGGTAAAGTATCATCACCCCATTCCTCGTCTTGATGATATACAAGATGAATTCATGGTGCTTTCTTCTTTTCTTAAATAGACCTCAAGAGCGGGTACCATCAAATACACATGAAGCAGGGGGTGAATGAAAACCCGCATTCAAGACCAAAAATGGACTCTACGAATGGTTAGTCATGTTGTTTGGGCTTTCAAACGCCTCTATGAATCATGTATTACGACCATTCATTGGTAAGTTTTTGGTAGTTTATTTTGATGATATTTTGATCTATAGCAAAAATCTTGATGAGCATGAGGAGCATCTTAAATCTGTTTTGGATGTTCTTAGAAAGGAAAGATTATTTGCTAATCTTAAGAAATGTACCTTTTTCATGGATAGGCTTGTTTTTCTTGGTTTTGTTGTGAGTGCATCAAGTATTGAAGTGGACGAAGAGAAGATTAAAGCTATACGGGATTGGACTACACCAAAGACCGTGAGCCAAGTAAGAAGTTTCCAAGGCTTGGCAAGCTTCTATCGTCAATTTGTGAAGGACTTTAGTACGTTGGCAGCACCATTGACGGAAGTCATTAGGAAAAACATAGCATTTAAGTGGGGAAAGGAGCAAGAAGAAGCTTTTGATTTTATTCAAGAAAAATTGACTTACGCTCCTTAACTAATGTTGCCAAATTTTGACAAAACTTTTGAGATTGAATGTGATGCCTCAGGTGTAGGAATTGGAGCGGTTTTGATGCAAGGAGGAAAGGCAATTGCATATTTCATTGAGAAATTGGGTGAGCATTGTAAATGTGGCAGCACTACTTGTGGCCTAAAGAGTTCATCATCCACATCGATCACGAATCATTAAAGCATTTGAAGGGGCAATAAAAGTTGAACAAGCGTCATGCAAAGTGGGTAGAGTTTATCAAAACATTTCCATACCTCGTCAAATACAAGAAAGGTAAGGAAAATATGTTTACGGATACATTATCGAGAAGGTATGTTCTATTATCCGTTTTAGATACCAAATTGCTTGGATTTGCATTCTTTCGCGATTTGTATGAAAATGATGTCGAATTTGCTAAAATTTACAAAGCATGTGATAAGATTGCATTCGGTAAGTTCTACAAGCATGATGGCTATCTTTTTTAAGGAAAATCAGCTTTGTATACCCGTGAGTTCATTAAGGGAATTTTTTGTGAGAAAAGCTCATGGTGGGGGCTTAAGGGGCCATTTTGGGGTAGATAAAACATTGGTTGTTTTGCATGATCATTTCTATTGGCCACGCATGAAACATGATGTTCAAAAGATTTGTGCTAATTGTGTGACGTGTATGCAAGCTAAATCGAAGTTTAAACCCCATAGCTTATACACACCCCTTCTGAGCCTTGGACACACAAATTTCTGAGTTATTTTGGGAAAATATTGTGGGGAAAGTTAGGGACAAAATTGATGTTTTCAACAACATGTCACCCACAAACTGATGGACAAACTGAGGTAGTAAATAGGACATTGTCTACTTTTCTTAGGGCCATAATAAAATCAAATTTGAGGACTTCGGAAGATTGTTTGTCACATATAGAGTTTGCATACAATAGAAGTACACATTCTACTACTAATTATACTCCTTTTGAAATCATTTATAGGTTTAATCCTTTATCACCATTAGATTTGACCCCTCTTCCTTTAAGTGTGCAAGCTAGTATGGATGGCAAGAAAAAGGTTGAATTTCTGAAACAAATCCATGAGAAGCCCCGAATCAACATTGAGAAGAAAACGTAATAATATGTCCAAAATGCCAACAAGGGACGTAAGAAAGTTGTTTTTCAGCCGAGAGATAGGGTTTGGTTGCATTTGAGGAAGGAACGATTCCCCGAAAAGAGGCAGTCCAAACTAATGACAAAAAGAGATAGTCATTTTCAAGTTTTGGAGTGCATCAATGACAATGCTTATAAGCTAGACCTTCCAGGTGAGTATAATGTTAGTGTTAGCTTTAACATTTCTGATTTGTCTCCGTTTGGCTTTGAACCAGATGTGAGGACAAATCATGTTCAACAAGGGGGGAATGATGCAAACAAGGTCACGGATGCACTTCAAGCAAATGAGGTCGAAACTTCATCCAATAATCTTGAAGGAAGTAAGAACCGAGACATAGATGGAATACTCTCTCTTCCTCAAAGACCTATCACTCAGTCACGAGCTAAAACATTCAAGGAAGTATTGGCCCAATTGTGTATTCGGTCAGACCATGTAGATGGTCCAACGGCAGCCCAAATTTCTGTTGGATTGGGTTCCCAATTATGTGGGTGAGCCCAATATCCAATAAATAAAAAGCCCAAATAAGCCCACTACTTGGTGATATATCTATATATGCAGCCCTAGAAGGTCATAGAAGAGAGATATTCCCACTTCTTCACAAGCATCAGCCGAAACAAGAAGAGAGAGAGAGAGAGTTGAAAAGAGTGAAACTCATCTCACGAGCAGACATTTTGCAGAAGCCATATCCAGAGTTCTAACCGTTGGATCGAGCTGTATTTTTGACAGGACGTTCAGAACTTGTGGAAGTATATTCTGAACGGTGGAGATCGTATTTGGAGCTCTGTATTGACGGGAATAGGCCAAGAACAGAAGGTCTGTTTTTGGGCGATTCACTTCTGCACAGTCACGGTGAAAGGGTCGTTTCTCACAAACCAACCGTTGGATCGAGCTGTAAATTGGACAGCACGTTCAGGACAAACATAGGTTGATTCTGGACGGTGGAGATTAGGTTCTCAGATTCCGAGCGTCGGGAACAGTGAACAGAAGTTGGTGTTGTTGGGTGAGATCTTTCTAATCTCCTTGTTGTTGTCAAGTATTGATTGCATTGGCATATTTGTGATAGAATATGTATTGTTGTAGATTGTAATACTTGAATTCTGCTCATAGTGAAGTTTTTTGGGTGGACTCCGGTCCTGTGGTTTTTACTCCTCACGTTGAGGAGGTTTTCCACGTTAAAATTGCTTGTGTTATTACTTGTGGTGATTGCTTAGATTTCATTGCAATATATTATTGGTATTGTTTCCTACTAGATTCACACAAGAGAGGGATAATTGATCATTCCGCTGTGTAGACGAATAAGTTGTTTGTTGATTATTCGTGTGTTTATCCCAACAAAGTGGTATCAGAGCAAGGATTCTGTTGTGTGCCTTGTGGTGAATATGGAAACGAATACGAATAGAATGGTGAATCTAAATGGTTCAAATTATCATGTATGGAAAGGGAAGATGGAGGATCTTCTATATGTGAAAGATTTATATCTACCTGTATTTGAAACAAATAAGCCTGATGGTAAAACAGATGCTGAGTGGAATATAATGCATCGTCAAGTATGTGGCTACATTAGGCAATGGGTGGATGATAATGTGTTGAACCATGTTAGTGGAGAAACAAATGCACTGTCATTGTGGGAAAAATTGGACCAATTGTATGCTAGAAAAACTGGGAACAATAAATTGTTTCTAATCAAGCAATTGATGAATTTGAAATTCAAAGATGGCACTCCTATGACTGATCACTTGAATTCATTTCAGGGCATCATTAATCAATTGTCGGGAATGAATATTAAGTTTGAAGATGAAGTACAGGGCTTATGGCTTCTTGGTGCATTGCCGGACTCGTGGGAGATGTTTAGAACATCTTTGTCTAATTCAGCCCCTGATGGTATCATCACCATGGATTTAGTAAAGAGCAGTGTTCTGAATGAGGAAATGAGAAGAAGATCGCAGGGCTCTTTTCAGCAATCAGAGGTCTTGGTCACAGAAAAGAGGGGGAGAAGTAAAAGTAGAGGTCCAAAAGGCAAACAAAAAGGCAGGAGCAAATCCAACAGATATAACAAGATTGAGTGTTGGAACTGTCACACTCCAGGACACATAGCGAAGCATTGCAGAAAACCCAAACAAGATGACAAGAAAGATAAAGGGAAAGAAAAGAAGAACGAAGAAGCAAAAGATGAAGACCGAGTATCCGCTGCTACAAGTGACTTTCTTATCTTTTGTGACTATGAAGTTGTTAATCTTGCATACCGTGAGAGTAGTTAGGTGGTTGACAGTGGTGCATCCATACATGCCATATCTCGCAGAGATATGTTCACATCCTACACGTCAGGTGACTATGGGAATGTTAGGATGGGTGATGATGGCTTAACTAAAGCCATTGGCGTTGGAGATGTATGTTTGCAGACTAGAAATGGTGCTACACTAATTTTGAAAAATGTGAAGCATGTGCCTGATCTTCGGTTGAACTTGATATCTGTGGGGAGACTTGATGATGAAGGTTTCAGCAGTTTGTTCTTCAATGGTCAGTGGAAGCTCACAAGAGGTTCTTTGGTTATTGCTAGAGGCCAAAAGTACTCTTCATTGTACTTATTGCAAGCAAAGCTACTTGATTGCTCTATAAATGCAGTTGAGAATGAGGGGATAATCGAGTTGTGGCATAGCAGACTCGGCCACATTAGTGAGAAGGGATTGAAGATTTTGGAGAAGGGAAATCTCATTTCAAACTTGAAGAATGCATCTCTGAAGAAGTGCTCTCACTGTTTGGCAGGAAAGCAAACCCGAGTTGCTTTTAAGAGCTCAACTCCTTCCAGGGCATCAGGTATACTCGATTTAATTTATTCTGATGTTTGTGGCCCTATGAAAACAAGAACTCTTGGTGGTGCTTTATATTTTGTGACTTTTATAGATGATCACTCAAGAAAGACCTGGATCTACACATTGAAGACGAAAGATCAAGTGCTCGATGTGTTCAAGCAGTTTCATGCCTTAGTTAAGAGGCAAACAGGGAAGAAGCTGAAATGCATCAGATCGGATAATGGAGGGGAATACATCGGTCCTTTTGATGAGTATTGCAAGGAGCAAGGTATCCGACATCAAAAGACTCCTCCAAAGACTCCTCAGTTGAATGGACTTGCAGAAAAGATGAACAGAACATTGGTCGAGAGAGTAAGATGTCTGCTATCACAAGCAGGATTGTCTACATCGTTTTGGGGTGAGGCTCTGAGTACTGTTGTACATGTTTTGAATCTTACTCCATGTGTTCCTTTAGACTTTGATGTTCCAAATAGAGTTTGGTCGGGAAAAGATGTTTCCTATAATCATTTGCGGGTCTTTGGATGTAAAGCATTTGTCCATATTCCTAAAGATGAAAGGTCTAAGTTGGACATGAAGACTCGACAGTGTGTGTTTCTTGGTTATGGCCAAGATGAATTCGGTTACAGATTTTATGATCCCATGGAGAAGAAGCTTGTCAGAAGTCGAGATGTTGTGTTTGTTGAGGATAAAACCATAAGAGATATCGAAAAGGTGGATAAATCAGTTTCTACATCCGATGGTGACTTGATTGACTTGGAATTAGTTCCCCATGGTCAAAGTCAAGTTGAAGCTGAAGAGGAGAATCAGGAACAACCTGATTTCAGAAATGATGATGATCCTTTACAAGATGGAGCTGATACCAACCAACCACCACCACATGAAGCTCCAGAACCAGAGGTTCAAGAACCACCTAGAAGATCCAGTAGAGCTCATGTACCTTCAAGGTTGTATCCTCCTGATCAGTATGTGCTAATGACTGATGGGGGAGAGCCTGAATGCTATGAAGAAGCAGTTCAAGGTGCAGACAAGAAAGAGTGGTTGGAAGCAATGCAAGATGAGATGAAGTCCTTGCATGAAAATGACACATTTGATCTGGTGAAACTACCAAAGGGGAATCATGCATTGAAGAACAAGTGGGTGTACAGGATAAAGCAAGAAGAGCACACCTCAAAGCCACGATTCAAAGCTAGATTGGTTGTCAAAGGTTTCAGCCAGAAAGCAGGAGTTGATTTTGAAGAGATTTTCTCTCCGGTTGTTAAAATGTCCTCAATCCGTTTTGTGCTTGGTTTGGCAGCTAGCCTTGATTTGGAGATTGAGCAAATGGATGTCAAAACCGCTTTTCTTCATGGAGAGTTAGATAAAGAGATATACATGGTGCAACCTGAAGGCTTCAAGGTGAAGGGAAAAGAAGATCATGTGTGCAAACTGAAGAAAAGTCTATACGGTTTGAAACAAGCACCCAGATTGTGGTATGAGAAATTTGAGTCAGTTATGGGGAAGCAAGGCTACCAGAAGACCATTTCTGATCACTGTGTGTTTGTTCAGAGGTTCTCGGATGATGATTTCATCATATTGTTGCTGTATGTTGATGATATACTAATTATTGGCAAGAATGTTTCAAGAATTGACAGGTTGAAGAAACAGTTGAGCAAATCCTTTGCCATGAAGGATTTGGGGCCAGCAAAGAAAATTCTTGGTATCAACATCACCCGAGATAGAGCAAACAAGAAGCTGCACTTATCACATGAGAAATACATTGAGAAAGTGCTTGATAGATTCAATATGAGCAAAGCTAAAGTGGTTAGTTCTCCTCTTGCCACTCACTTTAAGCTTGGTGCTCATCATTGTCCTTCAACCGATGAAGAGAAGGAAGCAATGAAGAGAGTCCCATATGCTTCAGCCGTGGGAAGTTTAATGTATGCAATGGTGTGTACGAGGCCAGACATAGCTCATGCAGTTGCTGTTGTTAGCCGTTATTTGTCTAATCCGGGAAAGGAGCATTAGAATGCTGTGAAGTGGATAATGAGATATCTACGAGGTACATCTAGTTTGAGACTCACATTTGGATGTGGGAAGCCCGAGTTAGTTAGCTACACCGACTCAGATATGGCATCAGATATGGACACCAGAAAGTCGATTTCAGCCTATTTGGTAACATTTGCAGGTGGCGCTGTGTCGTGGCAGTCAAGACTGCAAAAGTGTGTTGCACTCTCCACAACAGAATCAGAGTATGTAGCTGCAACGGAAGCATGCAAAGAGGTGTTATGGTTTAAAAGGTTTATGGAGGAGATCGGACTGCAGCAAGACAGGTACATAGTGTTTTGTGATAGTCAAAGTGCTATCCATCTCAGTAAGAATGTTGCGTTTCATTCAAGGTCGAAGCATATTCATGTGAGATATCATTGGATGAGAGATGCCATCAACGATAAGTTGTTTCAGCTTGAGAAAATTCACACAAATGACAACGGTGCTGACATGATGACGAAAGCATTGCCTAGAGAGAAGCTCGAGGTGTGTCGTGTGATAGCCGGAATGGCTAGTCCCTCCACATAATCGGAAAGGGGGAGATTTGTTGGATTCGGTTCCCAATTATGTGGGTGAGCCCAATATCCAATAAATAAAAAGCCCAAGTAAGCCCACTACTTGGTGATATATCTATATATGCAGCCCTAGAAGGTCATAGAAGAGAGATATTCCCACTTCTTCACAAGCATCAGCCGAAACAAGAAGAGAGAGAGAGAGAGTTGAAAAGAGTGAAACTCATCTCACGAGCAGACATTTTGCAGAAGCCATATCCAGAGTTCTAACCGTTGGATCGAGCTGTATTTTTGACAGCACGTTCAGAACTTGTGGAAGTATATTCTGAACGGTGAAGATCGTATTTGGAGCTCTGTATTGACGGGAATAGGCCAAGAACAGAAGGTCTGTTTTTGGGCGATTCACTTCTGCACAGTCACGGTGAAAGGGTCGTTTCTCACAAACCAACCGTTGGATCGAGCTGTAAATTGGACAGTACGTTCAGGACAAACATACGTTGATTCTGGACGGTGGAGATCAGGTTCTCAGATTCCGAGCGTCGGGAACAGTGAACAGAAGTTGGTGTTGTTGGGTGAGATCTTTCTAATCTCCTTGTTGTTGTCAAGTATTGATTGCATTGGCATATTTGTGATAGAATATGTATTGTTGTAGATTGTAATACTTGAATTCTGCTCATAGTGAAGTTTTTTGGGTGGACTCCGGTCCCGTGGTTTTTACTCCTCACGTTGAGAAGGTTTTCCACGTTAAAATTGCTTGTGTTATTACTTGTGGTGATTGCTTAGATTTCATTGCAATATATTATTGGTATTGTTTCCTACTAGATTCACACAAGAGAGGGATAATTGATCATTCCGCTGTGTAGACGAATAAGTTGTTTGTTGATTATTCGTGTGTTTATCCCAACAATTTCAGCCCAATTTTGTGAGTCATTTCAAGCCAATGTGAAGCATGTTCAACCCAAGCTAGTGACCCAATTGATGGTGGATCGGCCCAATTCTGAATGTCTTGAAGCATGTTTAGCCCAAGCTAGTGACCCAATTGATGGTGGGTCGGCCCAATTATGAATGTTTTGAAGAGCTGAAGTTCCAATGGAAGTTGAAGAGTCACCCGGTGATGTACATGGCTTAAAATGTAGGGTAGGTTCATAGTTTGAATGTAGACATAAAGCTTGAAGTTGTTCAACCGAAACTAACTTGTCTAGGTGCAAGATAATGTATTTAGACATGTTAAACCTAGACATGAACCTAGACTCTAAAAGGGGTTCGGCCATGTAGTATAAATAGGGATGAAATTCTATTGTAATGCTCATTCAATCATATTTTAATTCAAGTGTTAAACTATCATAATAGTTTGTGTCGTTCTAGCACTCGGTCTTATCACTTTGAGTGTGGCGACCAAACTTTCTAGAAACTTAGTTTGTCTAATGCTCAATTCTGAGTGATTAGAAGGGTTAAGTTTCGACTTACTTAACCTTGTTCTTCAGAGGTTCTGATCTAAGTGTAAAGGTTGTCTTGTTTAGAATTGAAGGTTGTCTATCTCGATTGCTCGTGGATTGAAGGTCCAAGATATATTCTATGAAGGATATATTCTACATCAATTTCAAGTGCAGCACCTTTATATGTAATATATTAGAAGTGAATGATATTTAAGTTTATTAATCTATGTATAGGTAAATAAAATAGCAAAAGCATTACACAAATATCAAACTGAGTTTACATAATTATAAATAAGGAAACATATTATCTAAAAAATTAAAATTTAATATTTGTTTAAAATTTTATTATTTATTTAAGTTTTCTGATTCATAAATTTCACAAATTTTGCAGTAGTTATTTGTTAATTTTGAATTATGTTTATTTTTTGTTGTGCGTTTGGTATCATTTAAAATTTTCTGTAGTGAGTAAGGCACGCTGAATGAGGAAATAAATAAATTAATTGATCCTTCTTTATGATTTTTACAAACTTACAAATTTACTTATATTACTAATTAAATTAGTATTTTAATGCATGATTTGTAATATATTTATAATATTTAATTAAATATATTTATAATATAATTTTAAATAAATTAATATCTAAAATTTTATATTTAAAATTATTGGAAGTATTTTGTTAATTTAGAGGTAAAGATATATAAAATAATATGATTATTTTTTTTTAAATGGCCTATATATTTCCTTGTTCACAAAACAAGAATTTTTATTTTTATAATAAATTAATTAATTTTTATTAGAGGTGACAATTCAGCCACATAGCCTCGCCCAAGCCTAGAGGCTAATGATAAAGTTTGGGCCAAGTAAAATCGGCCCAAAATTCTATTAGGCCACTAAATTTTGAGTTCAATCCGATTTAGCACTATTAAAATACACTAAATTTATCAAGCCAGCTCATGGCCCGCGGTCTATTAGCCCATTGGCCCAGGCCCAATAGATTCAGTTCTATTTCAAATCTAAAATTAAATACCCAAGCCCAACTCAAATATCAAGCTTGCTGGCCAGCCTATCTGGCTCCGCAGTTTTGCCACCTCTAATTTTAATAAAATTTAAATTATTTAATATATTTCTTAAAAATTATTAATTAATATTTTTTGCAACTCTTATACAATACAAATAATCCAACAAATAATAAATATTTAATTCTAACAAAAAATAATAAATCAAAAAATAATATTATGTCTTTAATATGATATTTCATTTTAATAATTTTGGTATAGGTGTAAAATAAAAAATTGAGAAAACTTAGATTAATTTTATATGTTATATATGTCGAAAACATATTAGAAACAAAAAAATTATTTTTACTTTAACAAATTAAAAGAAAAACAACTAATTAAAAATTAACACATCATTTTTTCAAATATATTGTCATTTTTAAAAGATTGAAAATGAACGAAAATTACTATTTTCTTAACTTCTTTATCGTTAATCTAGACAAATGATAAAATTGAAAATTTATTAATATTTTAATATTTAAAGCTGAATAAGGAAACTCATGACTCAAAAACAATATTATCGAGACACTTGATAGAGGGAAGAGAGTTGAAGCTTGATTTCTGTGCACTTATTCCTCGTATCATCTTCACAAATCCACATCTTAAATTGACACTAATGTAATTATTTAGATTTAAAATTAATAACTCAGTTAATTTATGATACATCAACCATGAACACATATAGAACAATTACTATCAAACATTTGTTTGATATACAAAAATTACAATTTCCTTCGCTAAAAACAACAATCATCTACGGGCAAAAAAAATTCTAACTACAAAATTTTAACGAAACAAAGAAAACATAAAATAATTATTATATTTGGTGGATATGCTGTGAAGAAATAGATATTAGATTTGTCTCATTTTTAAATTCAGTAGGAAGTAAAATAAACTTTTTATTCTACGATACATCACATGATTTCAAGAAAAATAAAAGTTATGGAGATTGAAGATTAGGTTTCTTTCCTCTTAATGAGGTTTGGGATATTTCTAGGATTAAAAAAGCAAAAAAGAATAAAGGTTGTGGCTGGAAAATGAGTTCGTAAGGATATATTTCTTTATCATATGTTTTACATATATTCATATGGGTGCATGTGATTGTACGAGCACTTGATGGGTATGTGTTAGTTGAAGTATTATATGTTTTTTCTTTTTATAATATTATTATATCGTATTTCTTTTAAGAAGGAAGGGAGCATTATTTATGTAATAAGGCATATACAACTTCAGAAGGGTTATTCAAAAGAAATATTATAACCCTAAATCAGGGACGAGGAAGAGGATAAAGCTAAAGAAAGGTAAATAAAATATTAAGCTGAAGTTGATTGATTCCCTTCTTGATTAAGGGATACTGATACACACTGACGTGCCACAAATTTTCAATTATATTTGATTCAGGTTCAATTTCAATACCTTAAACAAAGAACTGAGAAAAAGCCCATAAATCTTGAGTAATCATTTACATTCTATAAAATAGTATTAAATTATGAATCAATCTGCATTCTTCAAATACCAACCTATCCACTTTTACATTTCTATATACTCTTCTTTTATAGCTGAATTTTTCATATTTTCATGCTTACATTTTTTATTTTATTATATTTAATCTCAAAATACAAAATTTATTACTATATAAAAGTATACGCAATAAAAATAAAAAAGTAAATAAAGTGTTTTTCTACCTAAAAATAGTTACTAAAATTGACTTTTCGAAGTCTTGATTAATAGCTATATATACTTAATTGATGACTGATTTCCTAGAAATAATCTAATTTGATAGCTATTAATTTTACATATCTAATATTGCTTTGATATATTTTTAAGAAATATATGATTAAATTTAGTTGTATAATTTAATAATAAATTTCCTTTATTAATATTTTTTATATATTTAATATACCATGCACAAGACAAACACTAATTATGACATAAAAACTTATTGCACGGGCTCCCTGAAATTGGTGAACATGATGGTATTGTTTTTTTGTGAATAATAATTATAAGGTACTGGTAATTAACCCATGCGTTGCACGGTTATTTATTGTTATAAATTTTAAATAATATATTACAGATTTTTTTAAAAATATATTTGTTTATATAACTATTATATTAAAATTTAATATTTTATATAAAAATAATACACTATTTATTAAAAAATTAATTTCGAACAATAAAATAATTTTTATTAACAATATTTTTGCCTATATGACCATTCTTATTGAAATCTGAATCCACAGCTAATTATATATAGATATTTTTATTTTAATTATTTTCACAACAACTCATCCTTTTAATATTGAAGAAATAAAAAATAAATTTGTTTTGTTCATAAAACAACAGATTAATACCAAACATAACAAATTAAATAAAAAAAATTAAACATTACGGAACACTTCTTGGAATACAACATTTTTAGTGGTATTTCTAACAATCTTATCATCCGAACATTCTAATATTTTCAGCCCTTTTCGATTTGTAACTCTTGACACAGCAACATAAAGTTGTTCATAACTAAATACAGGCTTCTTCAAGAATAATCCAACATGAGATAAAGATTGTCCCTGACTTTTATTTATTGACATTGCATATGAGACAATTATTGGATATTGTCTTCTTTGAAATTTAAAAGGCAATCTTGGATCGGAAGGAGTCAATGTCAATCTGGAAATTAAAACCAGCTCACCGACATTACTTTCTGTAATTACTTTGCCTTCAAGAACATGTTCACCAAGTCATGTTATTACCAATCTTGTTCCGTTACATAAGCCTTTTAAATGGTCTATGTTCCTCAACAACATAACTGGTGTACGTCCTTTAGAATAAGTTCATGATTTGGGACGCCAGAACACTTCAATGTATTTAAAAACTCCAATTGTATGCACATCTACCAACATATCAATATTTGCATCTGATTTGCATGCGGTTTCAGCACTCAAATATGTCTTAGACTCGTTAGCATTCATATTGATCATGTGCTCATTAATGGAATCAACAATATCTAATGTAGGTGTCAGTATTGCTCTGCTTTGTAGGTACAGTGGGTCATGCAAAATAATCTTACCAATGAGGAGATTTTCATCTAAAGAAGATGCCGACAAAAGTTCTACAAACTCTTGAATGCATACATGATGCACGGAAAGTTGTCATCAAAAAACTCAATAACCTTCGTTGATGTAATGAATAAAATATTCTTCAGATTCCCCGTTGTCTTGAACAAAAGATTGTTCCTAGTGACAACAAATTTACGAATTATATACAAACGTTCCTCACATAGCTTCTTCTTAAATTCATCTATTCTATCAGATCTTATAGTGACATGAATACGTTCACCCTAATCATAATAATCATAAAAAAAATTAACGAAATAAATAATTAAAATTGATATTATCAAATAAATTATAAATATATCACATCGAAATAAATGTTACCTCAGAATCGTGAAATAGACATTCAAGATTCTATATACTATTATTGAAACCATAAGCAGGTGCATGATATACTCGTACACAACGCAATTTTATTGTCCAATCAGTAGTACTGGTCCCGATGTCTTTGATCAATGAGTATTTTGTTAACATTCTGAAAATAATATGCAAAACAATTAATTTAAATTATAATATAATTTAACCAAACGAATAAAAAATATTCTAAGTGATATTGAATTAAAACTACCTAAATAGAATGTAATATATTAACAAAATTAAATAGAACTGCTTTCAACACTTAAAAATCTGACATAGTATATGTATATTATAATTAAATAAAATAATAAAATGTGTGAGGATAAATTCATATAAAACATTGCAATATAGATGCCTAGTATTTACCTTGTAGAAGCTTTGATATGAAATGAAGAGATGAAGAAATGAAGAAGAAGACAATCTATATATAATATTCTAGAGATTAGATTGTAATTAAGTACTATTATTAATATTAAAAAAATTATTATAATTATGGATCCATCGTATAATTATTTATGGAAAGAATTAATTATGTAGAATTGGTCTTACTTTCCAAAATATTATCTATAAAACTTTGTGCGCTATATAATAAAATTTTTACGAAAATAAATATAAATTATAATGATTCTTTACTAAAGCCTTTATATATAATTAAATATTATTATTAAAGTATATCTCTCAATTATAGATAATTTATGTAATTATATAAAGGATTCTATAAAATTAAATTACAATATATGGAAACGTCAAATAAATAAATTTAATGTAATCATAAATCATTTAATTAAATATTAAATTATGGAGATTTGGTCTTACCTTTAAAACATGAAAATGGAAGAATTTTTTTCCCAAATCAATAAAGCCTAATAATTGGAATTTTTCTCTCAATCCTTAATTATTAATCCTATAAATTGTTCCATCAAATTCTATTAACCGTGCATTTTATGAATATTACTTAATTAATATATTTTAGTATATATATTATATATAGATAATAAATCAAACATAAACTTAATAACTAAATATTTGCTAATTAACTTAAGGCACGTCTAACGACTTAATGATAAATTTAAATAAATGATTAACTTAAATAATCATTAATTAAATTTTTTATATAATTATTAACGTTATATGTAATGATCAATTGATTAACTTAAGGGTTTATATAAAATAATTATAAATATATGAATTATCAATCCAAATCTAAATTAAATGTATCAAAATATAGAAAGTGTGTGTAATCAACTCATATAATAAAAGATTAAATTATGAAAATTTGGTCTAACATTCCAAAACATGAAAAATAGGGAAACAAAAAAAAAAAAAAAAAGAAGGTTTAATAAGTTAAGTCTAATAATTGGGATTATTGATTCAATCATTAATTAGTGATCCTATTAATTGTTCCATCAGCTCCTAAAATAAAGTATTTATATAAAGAAATGATTGTGGTTGAAATTTAAATTATGTGGAATATTATAAAGATATTGAATGATATTAATTTATTAGTATGGATACAATACTGATTATATTTATTTATTATGTGCTGTCAAATATAATTAATTAAATTTTATATGTATTAATATTTATTAAATAGATTTCCATAAATGACATGAAGTTTTTGAACGAAAAATTCAACAATTCCTAAAAATAAAATGCGTTCTGTTATTATATATATATATATATATTACAATTTTGAGAACTCCAAGCATCCTAAATTAAGAATCACATTTTCTTGTATTACATCTTTTTTCCTTTAAATCACAGCCTTCTAAAATCAATCAATTCTTACAAATGCATCTTCGTTGATTGATATCAAACCCACATCGACTTCGAGATCAACTCCTGCTATTTCTATTGGAAATTAGAACAACTGGATTGCAATTTTCAAAAAGGATAAAGAATCATCATCAATAGAATGCAAAAGAAAGTTGAAATTTGATACTAATAATAATAAATTAATAAAAAAAAATTGTCCAACTTGGGGCCTCCCACTTTTGACATTGGAATTCGAAAATACACAAAACCGGGAGGCGGCACTTCTTAAGTCAATTAAAACTTTTGGGTGGGCCCATGTCTTAAGTCAAAAATATACAAAGACCCCACACAACTCCGCACCTAAATTCAGGAACCAACCAACAGGCGTTAACCAAATAAGACATAACTCCCCACGGTCGCCACTTATCCAATTTAATAGAAAAAAATAAAATAATAATTAAATAACTAAATAAACAGTAAAAAATATATTGGAATAGGAAGTTGTGAAAGAATGGAAGTTTAAGATTGATTCGTAACAGATTAGAATGTGTGGCATCCAATCAGGATGGGTAGGTAGGGTGGGGAGCCAACTCAGATAAATAACTATCAAAATTGCATCTCTTATGTGTTTATATATCATTTCCACTCCTACATACCTATAGATAGATATATCGTTCACTTGTTCCGATTTTTTTCCTTTTCTCAACCTTCCACCAACCAAATTTTTAATTGTTTGCCCGCTAGAGCTACAACCATACAACCACGGATTAATTAATAATTGCTACGCCCAAAAATAAAAAACCAAAAAAAAAAAAAATAAATTGTGAATCTCTTATTTAGACCTGAATTCATCAACCCATACATCCAGCTATGGCAGAAGAATGGTTTCTATATCAAGAACACTTGTAAGAACCCTCATTGCATCCAAATATTCAGTACTTGAGCTCCGGGAGTTGGGTAGGGCACGTGCTCAGAATCGAAGGCACAATCCTTCTACAAGCAGGTGACGAAGACTTCTGTCCAGTCCCACCAGTAGTCGCCTCCGCCTCTTGCGATGGTAGCACCAATGTCGTCGAGGCCCCTGTTCCAATGGTCGAGGCACTTCTTTGACCAATAATGTTACTTCTCGAATTAGGAAATGAAGTAGCGGATGTCTGAGTATTCCCAAAATTTATATGAGTCTGGCCCTGGGAACTCTTCAGCTGAGGGATGGATGAACTTTCATTTGGGATGGAAACTTGAGCAAAAACAGGGTGGTTGTTGCTCGGGAAAGTATTTGTATGGAAAGAGCCAGAAACGCCGTTAGAAGGCTTCAGCTGAGCCATTGATCCTGCAAGCTGCAGCTGATGCATCTGAGAATTCTGGGCCTGAATCAAATGCTGCTGATGTTGTTGGTTCCCAGTTAAGGAGGATGGAAGAAAATTGATGGATCGAGCTAGACCATCAAATTTGGGTGGTCCCACAGTTGAAAGGCCCGACAATTCTTTGCACTCTGTCTTTGAAATATTAAAAGTCTGACAACTGCTAGTAAGAGACATCCCTTCAGAAGCCTGGAAATTCTTCATCTGATTACCATTCCAAGACATGTCAGGAAGCATATGGAACATGGCAGAGTTGTGCGCCATTGATGAGAAGTTGAGTGCTGAACTCGAGGTACCATTTGAACCAAAAGACAGGGCAAAAGCATGAGGGACGAGTTCAGCTCTACCACCCTTAGAGCCTTGTTGAGTAGGATCAATACTCTTATTGCCACTACCACCACCACCTACTGATACTGGTGGGATCATTGCAAAGTTCATTGGTTGGGAATTACCAGGTTTCACAGAGCCGTTAGCAACTAATTGCTTAGAACTTGTAGTTGCTGAGGTAGGAAACTTATTGTCACTTGTCTGTTTCTGAGACTGGATTTGTTTGTGCGATGATGAGTTTGTAGTTTGCGGGGCTGATTGGACTGGAGCATGAGGAATGGTTAACTGCTGCTGGTTTTGAGAAACATTAAACATATGCGATGTGTATAGAGAAGGGTTAAAGAATGGCATGGAAGGGGATCCTCCTTTGAAAGAAGGCATTGTTATGTTTGTTGAAATAGGAATTGGACAACCATTGTTCTGTAACATTGCCATGTAAGCTTCATTGGAAGGAAACAATTGATGACTCAAGCTGACAGCAGATGATGCACCAGGCAAAGGCAAGTTTACTGAGAGCCGATTAGAGGGCAAAGATGCATTTCCAACTGTTGAAGAAGATTGAGGAGATCCAGACGAATTAGCCATCATCGCTGTCTGATGGTGACCATGTGGAAAGATGAAACCAGGGCCACGCTACAATCACCAGGAAAACAACCATAAGTTTTGACATTTAGCAACATAATTGTGATTCATGAAGCAAAAAGATAGAATACCACCGAAAACGTACAAAGAAATTAGAAGCTGAGGGCGGATGTGAAGCTTGTTGAAGCACAGACTTTTCACTTATTGTGGCATTGGCATTGGAAGCCATTGCAGCATCGCAGTTTCCTTTTACACTTTCGACTAAAGCAGTTACTGAATTCTGCGCTCCTTGAAAGTCTCCCACCAATGGGTTTCCAGGAATGAAATTTTGTGTTAGAGGTAACATATATTTTAAGTTTGAAGGCTTGGTTCCACACAAAGCAGCAGGGCCAGCAGACCCAGAGGATAGATCCTTCTGCATGAGTTCCTGGTGAGTATGAATGTTGTGGGCAAGGAATTGATGTGTCGCACATCTCCTTGATCGAGGATGTGAGAATTTAAATTGAGGGGGCTGCGTATTTTCAGATACATGTAAATCAGAAAAACATTAAGAAAATGTACTGACAAAGGTGTTGAGAAAAAAAAAAAAAAAAAAAAAAACTGCTCTGAAAATCCCCATAGGAGTACCTGAGTAATCGTTGAAGATCTAAAACTTCCATTTATTGGCAAAACTCCTTGAATAGGCGGAATGCATCTACGTATGGAACAACTTATATTAGTAATGGGAAGGAGCAGTTAAATAGAAGAATGAAGAGAGATTTTACAGAGCATAAACATACGCTGGATGAGGAAGAACACCAGGCCAGCTACTCATACCCATAGGGAAAGGAAACAAGGAAGCTGGAGCTGCAAAGCACACCAATTAAACGATTTAGCTAAAAAAGAATTATCACGTAAAATTCCTTAGATAATTACTCAAAAGTCAATCTAGGGATTACAATCTTCAAATTGAGGGTTTACATTGATTTTTCTGCTCCTTCCGGCCTTGCTGCTGTTGCGTATTGTTGTTGCTGACACTTGCGATTTCATCAGGTCTATGCTTCTCCATGTGAAGTTCACTGTTGTTGATTATTCCAATACTTTCTCCTTGCATTCCTACAGAGACTGCCTCTGGAGAATCTTTTAAAAGAGTTTCACTCTTCTGCATCAGCGAGTAGAAATTTAGAACAGTCTCAGTCAATTAAAAAAACAAAACAAAACCAAAAAGACTAGAATCAGAGAAAAATGCAAATGAACAGATCGCATGCCTTTTGAACAACTTGACTCGTCAATTCAGTATTAGTCTCCATATCGACCAATCCATCTCTTTCCGGGGATGGTGGCACCGGAGGGAGAGCCTATCGAAAGCCCATATTGAGAATTGTCAGTAGCATAAAGAAATAATAACCCAGACGAAATAACAATTATGTTATGTCGTACTCACCATCAAATCAATCTCCAGCTTGGTTTCCTTCTTAGACTCAGCAATAATTGCTTCATTATGCCTGCCCCCACCCCCGCCATAGATGTTGTTAGACTCCTTATGATGTGGATAGTAGAGAAGGAGAATAACGGAGAAAAAAAAAAAAGCAGAAGAGAGAGAGAGAGAGAGAGGGAGAGAGAGAGAGGGAGATAAAAAAAATAATAATAACAAAAATAAACGGAAACAAAAATTAGGGTGCTCACGCTTTTGTTACTGTCGGATCCTGAATATCACAAGCATTTACTTTAATAACACATGATGGCGATTCGCTTTCTTTTGGAGACCCCACTTTTACTTTATTCACAAACCCATCTCCATTCACTAAATCTTGAGCTGGGTCATCCGGAAATCTCTCTCTCTCAATCCTTCCTTCTCTCTTGAACTCTTTCACTGGGTCGGCCAAAATTGTTTCAGCGTTCACTTTTATTGATGGCTCATTTTGAACTGAAAAGGCATTATTCTCATCTTTACCACCATCAGCTTTTGACATCTTTAACTCTGTAATCCACCAGGCACCAAATCCATATTTGTGAATAAACTTTTCAAGCAAAGAATTATTCAGTAAATCTTAATTAAACAGATCAAGAAAAAAAAATCATAAACTTACCATCACTAGCGGTGTTTATGCTATCCCTGTCAACCTTTTCTTGCCCTCGCGAAGACTGGCTTTGAGACTGAGATTGTTTCATCAGATCGAACAGAGCTTCAGCAACCTCAATCTCGATATCATCTTGAATAACCGAAGAATTAGGATTTGATGCACCATCGAAGACCGGAGTTTTTCGATCTACAGATTTCTGCCAAGTAATGACAAATCTCAGTTAGCCATCGGATCATAACGCCGACTCCATAATAAAAATATATATTCCGCCAAAACAACAAAAAATAAATAAATAAATAAATAAAAATAAAAAAAAAAACAAGAAAAAGATCCACAAAATGGAACTAACCATTTTCTTCTTCATTGAAGCACCGGAAGATGACGGCGAAGCGCTACCCGAACCAATCGGACACGCGGTCGCCGGAGACGGAGAAAATCTCCGGTGGCTCAAGTCATCACCAAAGCCGCCACTGCCTGAATTACAGTACTCATGCAACCGCTTTGCTGAAGCTAAAATATAAAAGCAAAGGAGAAACCAAACATATTTAATATCAAAATAAATCAGAAAACAAAACAGAATAAACAGACCAGATACTTTTAATACTACCAGAGCGAGCTCTTCTGGGTATAGCAACACCGAACATTTCATCGGCGGCTACTCTGAGAACCGGCGAAGACCGGAGAGTACGGAGGCCCCGACGGTTATTCGACAGAGAAGAAGACGTCGGCGATACGTGATTCGTCCGATTGTGCTGATGAATCCTTGTCTCTTCTTCCTCTTCATAGTACTCTTCGTCACTCGAATCCGAACTCTCGTTCTCTCTATAACTTTCAACACCATCACTCCTTTGCTGCAACGTAGACCTATCAATTCTTCTTCTCTTCGGAAACTCTCGCTCCCGGTCCTTCTTGTGGAACTGCTCTCGATCTCCTAACCTCACGGTTTCCTGCAAATCCATATGTCTGTCCTGGTCTGTCAAAAGCAAAAATGGATTACAAAACACAGGAAAAAATGACTTATTAAAATATTAATCTAATCAAGAGAATTTTGAAGGATTTCTCTAACCAGTTGAATCTCTGAGAGTAGTGATTCTTTGTCGTCTTCTCGGCAAACCGTTCACGGCAGAAACACTCGCTCTTCGCAAATCCCTGTTTCTCTCCATGACGCTTAAATTTCTTCCCGTCAATCACATAATTCACCGGATTTCCACCATTTTCACCGGCGAGATTCACCCAAACAAAGGAAACCGAAATTCCAAATACTGGAAGCACACACGAAAATGAAACTGAATTTGGTTGAAAACCTCTCTATCGCTCTATCGCTCTAACCCCCCCTTTTTCTCTCTCCTTTTTGCTTTGTGTGCTCTCTCCTCTTTCACTTTTTCTGCGCTCGCTCTCTCTCTCTCTCTCTCTCTCTATCGTCTCATCTAATCTGTAGTTTGTTGTCATTTTAAGTCTCACGCGAAACCTACTCCAGAGCCGGGTTGGACGGCATCGATTTCTCTCTCGCCCTCGACACGTTCGATACACCGTTCGATCAGGTCTTCATCTAAGGGTCAGATCATCCGGTGCCAACATGGCACAACTGTCATTTTCCTGATTATAATAAGCTGCTCCCGGGCCTCACACTGCCACGTTGCTCATTTATTGTCTATTTATTTTCGATCTATTTTGCAATTTCAAATTATTTACATATTCATTTAAGACTACCTTTAATCCCAAGCGCTTATTTTATCTTAAAAGCACTTTTTTAAAATATTTTCTAATATAGAGGATTATTTATTTTTAAATATGTAAATCAGATTCTCCAAAAATATTTCCGATATTTATGCTTATATGTACTAAATTCATTTATTTTAGCTCACCTGCCGAATTTATTTCCAAATCAATTAATATCTGGCAATTTTTTAAAAAAAATAAAAAATTAAAATAAATTAAATATGAAATACAAACTCAAATATTGTATAAATTTATAATTAAGCAAGGAGGAAACAATTTTTAAGAATGAATTCCTTCCCTAATAAAGAATGGATTGTGCAATTAATTTGATTTTATCTCCACACACTCATGTAATTAATGGAAAATATATTTAAATAATGAATTAATTCCTGAGTAAATGTGATTATAAGTATGGAGGGGTATGGTGGTAATAAAGATGGGATAAAGTGGCATTTAGCAGCAGTGCATAATTTAAAAAAGAATTAATTGCTCCAAAATGTTGAAGCCAATCTGGAATACTTAAGGCACAGCCTTGTCTCAATTAATATGTAAAATATAATCTATGGGACGTTGAGAGCATAATTCGATAAACATTTGATAATTACTTCCTCAAATCTGTTGTTAAATTGAAATAATGAAAAGTAGGAGACATTGAATTTATATGAGTGTAGAGGTGAATGAATAAATAAATATATAATTCAATAATATGGTGCAGTTAAATTTATATATTATATATTGCTCTTACATCAACAAATAATTACGAGCTATCAAGTATTTATTATAGAATTCAGTTTAGTCAGTCGATGGTCATAATTTTAGACATTTCTTATTGTATAGTTTCAAGTTCACACAGAGTGTTGGCGTCCGACTCAATTCATATCTCCAATTTTTATATTTATTCCTATTACAAATATATACATATTATACATTTTCATACATGTTTATAATAGAAATAGAAATATATATATATATATAATAATAATAATAAACATATTTGTTATTTTCATTTTTCTCGTTCATTTTTTTTACAAATGGAAAGATGAATTTTTAGATAATATTGCATTTATTTTAATTTTTTATATTTTTATTTGTTAATATTGGTAATATTATTAATTTTATCAAAACTAATTTTAAAAATCTATATATTTTCATAAATATTGAATTTTAACAAATCAATTGTGAATTTGTGGCAGATTCGATGTTAATAAAAATGTTCATGTTGATTTACCAAATTTTACTCATTTTTCTTGATTTCAAAAGAAAATATTATATATTTGATAATTTGATGATTGTATTTTATAAATAAAGTTAATTAATGTTCACATATACTTTTATATATAATATATCCTTATTATAATCATAGTACATAAATCAATCTCTAGGATTTGTTTTTAAAACTACTTCTACTTAAAATTCAACAATATTATATTATAATAATATGACCGCAAAGTACATATTAGTATAGTTATAAAATAAAATCCAAACAAATTAAACCTAAATAACATTATAATTTTAAAAATAGATTAAATTTAAAGTTTAACAACATGATTTCATCATCATTGTAAGTCAAACAAGAAATGTAAACCATCAATCACAAGTACTAAGTTGGTGTTACCAGCAAAAACAAAAAATAATAATTGGAATAGGTCCTAAGTTTTATTTCGTATTTGCAACCTTCCAACATAACCATAACTACTTGAGTACGATGAAATGCAATTCTATATAAATAAATAAATAAAAACTCCAATTATGTTCTAACTTTTATGAAATAATATTCTCTCGTAATACTATCTAATTTTGAATATCTTTATAATAGTAGTATTAGAATATAAAATCAGCTTTCAATCTCTTTTTTCAAACACGGTGCGGTGGCACTAAAATTATAAATATTAGGAGATTCCAACCCTCTATTTTTCTATCTAGCACGCATCTTTTTTCATCGTATTTAATTTTCTATCTATCAATGGAGTGTGTATGAAATATATGATGAAAAATACTCAATATCATAGACCGTATATAATATAGAGAGATATTAATAAAATTTGGTATGGTCTACTTCGTTAAAAACCTATTTTAAAATTTCAAAAACTGATAATTATATGTTTCATAATTGGAATTAATATAAAAGAGGAAAATAATATAAAAAATCCTAAAATATTAAGAATGAGCATAACTCTTATAACTAAGAAAGATTCTGACTCCAAAAAGTTCCAGACTGATAAGGTATATATTATTTATTAAATTAGTATACATTCTAAAATATCTCATGTTTGATTTCTTTGATTTTTTTTCTTTTGTAGCGCTCATTTGATTTCTAAAGGAATAAAATAGGGGGTATTAGTTTCATTATTTAGTTTGCCTTTCTGACTTTTAATTCATGAATTTTATAAAAATTTAAGAAAGAAAAATACGTGAATACAGAAAATATATAGAATTTATGTTATTATATATATATATATATTTTTTTTTATTGTATTAATTTCACTTTAATAAATCTAAATATTATATAAAAAGCATCATTATTTTAATAGTTTATAGATATTTGTTTCAGAATTAGTTCATTTATTTTTCCTGGAAACCAGAGAGAGGTTAAAGTCTTGGGCCCACCCATATTTTATATGGTGGTGCAATTTTTTGTGTTGACGAATAAGTGCGATTTTCCTTCTTTCATAAAAAAGAAAATATAATAAAATAAAAAGAGGTACGATTTCCTAATAAAATTTTATATTGGTAATTACTCATTTTGTTCAATATTGACGAATTAATATATAAAACTTTCTATAGCATCTTAAGTATCAGAAACGTGCCACTTTATGATTGGCTGAAAAATGAGAGAATGAGTATCTTATCTAGTGTACGGTGACTACCTTACTGGCAGAAAGCAACCATCTATGACACCTCACGTGGCCTTTAGAAGCCCAAACTCATGTTTTATCGGTAACTTCGACTTTAATATATCATATATTAATTAATATTTTTTTTTGTAATTTTTAATATAATTTTAAAATATATTTAAAATTATAGAATATAATTATTATGAACGAATTATACTTTTTTATATATTAATTTATTAATTTTAAATTTTGATACATATTATAAATTTTAATAAAACAGTACATCAAATTTTTATATAAATTTAAGCTAAAAATATAAAGAATCTATCTATATATATATATATATATATAGTAGTAAACTAACTGTTTCTATATTTATTATTAAATGTTGTTTTATTATTAATCAATAATCATTCATTTTAATTTTTATGTTTTTATTTGTTAATATTGGTAATTTTACTAATTTTATAAAAACTAATAAAAAAGATTCATATATTTCATAATTACTTTATTTTAACAAATTAATTATGAATTTGTTGTAGATTTGATGCTATATATAATAATAAAAAATAATCTCATTGATATACCAGCTTTTATACAATTTTCTTGATTTCAAAAGAAAATAGTATATTTGCTAATTTGATTATTGTATTTTATAAATAAAATTAATTCTGCGGCTTTCACCAATATATGATTTTATATATAATATTTATATTCTTATTTTAATAATGGTACATATATAAACTATTGAACATAATTCTGTATGTATTTTAAAATATTAATTTAATATATTTCTGAAATTTAATAATAGTATACTATAATAATATATATATGTATCACACGGCAGAACATACTATTTTTTTATAAAAAGAAAATACTATGTTATTAATTTATTGTTTAATCTCAATAGTTTTTAGTAAATTAAAATATTTATGTTCAGTCTATGAACAATTCAAAATTCACTTACAATTTAGTAAAGCTAACTTAAAAAATGAAAATGCAATTTAATATAACAAACTATATTTCAAATTGAATAGTATTTATATAAATATAATTTATATAAGTAATAGGTTATGTACACTTTTTAAATAATAATTACATGATTTTATTATAAATTATTAATATAACTAGATGTCCGTCTGTGCGATGCACAAAATATAATATATTTTATTTTATTAAAAATTTATACCAAGATTATATTTATTATTATTATTACGTAATCTATTATTCATATCAATTTTATAAATATTATTCAATTTGGAATATAGTTTATTATATTACATTGTATTTTTTAATTAATTTTATTAAATAATAATGTATGATATTTTGCATTGTTCCATAATTGAAAATAAATATTTAATTTACTAAAACCTATTGAGGTTAAAAAATAAACTATAATATTATACAAATTTAATATTATAATTATTTTATTTTTATAAAAATAATATATATTTTTTAGCTTAAATCAATTAAAAATTTTGATATACTATTTATTCAAATCTATCATATATATCAAAATTTAAGAATTATAATTCAATCCATAAAAAACTATATTTTATATTTGATATTGATGTTAAATTAAAAATCACATAAAAAAAATTAATTTGATATATCATATGCAAAAAATGGATCCAAAAAAAATATATATATATTTTGAATTTTTTAAATTTTAATAAAAAAATACAAATAAAAAAAAGTAAAACAAAAAAGAGAAAATAATAAACACATGTCACTTATTTATAAAGACTTATGTAAAGAGAAGAGAAATATTCTCACACTAAAATTCTACTACCTTAAAATCAAACTTGCAACCATCAAACCCAAATATATTTATCAATAAAGTTTAATAGTTGTTCAAATTATTCATATAATTTAGCAAAAGACAAAAAGCAAAAAGAATAAGGGGTTGTGCTTACCACTTAACTAACCATCATTTATAAAATTTTAACGACTATTTAATAATAATAATAATAATAATAATAATAATGCTGAAATAAATATATAAATACACATCAAATGTTATTGATTTAATTTGTAATAATTTTCTAATCAATTTATGTATGTCCCCATATAAAACTATGTATTATCATATTTATTATATTAATACGAAATTAGGTCAAGATATGCACTAAATTCAAATTCATTATTTTGTGTACTTTATTCTCTATTTTTTTTTTTTGGTAAACAAATTTCACATATTTATAAATTTTTTTTTAATCTAGAGCCTATCTGATGAGAAACAAAAATGGGTGAAAACTAAAAAAAAAATATTAGAATAATTATTATCACTTGTTATATTACATCATATGGTAGGATAATTTTTAAATAAACAAGCAATATCATTATATTATAGGTATATAGATAGTAATTTTGAGGAAAAATTGTAAAATTAGTTATATAATTTGTGGGTGGTCCCAAAATCAGTCATTTATCTTTTTAAGTGCTCGAATTTGGTTCTTTTTTAATTAAAATTCAAAAAAATTGCCCGAAAATTACACTTATAGGCCGCATAATCACGTCACATTAGGGATTCACATTTTTCTTGCTAATATGTGGTCTCTATGATCAATTTTTATGTGTTTGATGTTGTATGTTTATTACAAAAGACATATCCATTTTACTTATTGTGCCACAAAAATAAAAACTCTTATTTAACATGCTAATGTGTGGTGCATATGCAAATATCCAACAAGAATTTTAAATTTCAGCTAAAAATATGTGTAAATTGAAGAAATTAAATAGGAAAATGACTAAAATTGTAAAATTAATAAGATAAAGGCCTAATTTTGGAACCATTCATAAGTTACCGGACTAATTTTGTAATTTTCTCTAATTTTCATGTTGAAGCAACAATACATTCATGGTTGAACAAGGATATTAGGAAGTTCCTTGGTTATATATATGACCGTGAGAACGAAGATTTTTTTTTTATGAAAAATAAACAGGCAAGTTGTAGGAGTAATGGATTATGCTCCAATGATTTATTTTTTAGTCGCCTATTCTCTCTTTTTATTGTTCACTTAATTGTTAGGTTCTTCTCAAGGCTTATTTAAGGAAGAATATACCATTTTGGTATTGCAATAAATTTCTTGATTTATTTGTCTTGTGTTTATTTTTTAATATTAGAATTATACATATTTGATTTCATTTTTGTATTATTGTGATAATTGCATCTTGAAAAACATATGTGTTAGGTAATATATTACAATACAAAGAGTAATACATTTATGGTTTAATAGTAAATATTTCAACACAAAGAATAATATATTTAAGATTAAGTGGTAATACATATCAGCACACAAAGTAATACCTTTACGATTAAAAATAATGCATTTCAACACAAAGAGTAATGCATTTACGTTTAAATAGTATTATATTTCAAATATAGTAATACATTTCAACACAAAGAACAATACTTTTGTGATTAAAAAGCAATACATTTCAACACAAAGTTCCTATTATAGTAACGTAGTGATATTTTTCAACACAAAGAGTAATATATTTAAAGTTAAGCGATAATACGTTCCAACATATATACTAATACATTGCAACACAAAGAGTATCCTATTATAGTAAAACATTAATAACTTCCAACACAGAGTAATATATTTAAGGTTAAGCGATAATAAATTCAACATATAAACTAATACATTGTAACACAAGGAGTAATACCAACATAAAAAGTAATACTTTTACGGTTAAGCAATGATATATGTGTGAAATAATTGAACTAAAATATTGCTAAACATTTACTTATTTAATTGAAAGATATTATTTATTTAGATAGAAAGTACTAATAATGTAAATATAAGGTACTATGCACTACTAAAAGTATAATTGTGAACCATAAAATTATTAATATTTAACTAAAATGTATGACGTGCTCAATGAGAAACAAAAAATTACTAGGCGCGAGCTGCTCATATCCTAACTAAGAGTTGCACGTGTGTTGGACACAAAAAAAAAAAAAAAATTATTTTTTTATTTGAGCTTTTTTTTGAGGTTCAATCTAAAAAAAAAAATTGATCATGTCCACGAATAACGGATTTGATTCATAGGAGATTCACTCCCGAATTAAAGTCATAGAAGTTTATGAGTAGTAATGTTTTTCTTTGAAGCCAGGAAGTTCAAATAGGGCCACCAAAACTAAGCACCTTGACCTGAGGAAATAAAAATTTATAAATATGTCAACCCCAAAAAATAGGTAAGTTCACAATGTACATATCATGGCTTGCTTCACAAGTTAGGGAGAGTTATTATATATTTTTATCGAATCACTTCTCAAAAGGAGAAGAATTGATGTATGCTTTACTACATCAATGAGTTGTAGAGATTAGTTGGAATTAAAAAAGGTATGACAATGAATGGGTACAAAGATTGCTCCCCTGAAATTTTACAAGTCCGAAATCCAGTTCTGGCAATCAATGGGGTGCAAAGATTACTTCCTTAGAATTTAAAAGGTCTAGAATCCAGCTTTGACCATCACCAACACTTTTCAAAGCTAAATATGTTTCCCTTCCATCTCTTGAGAAGAGCTCTGTGGGAATTATCATGCTTCACATCAGCACTGGCACTCACTTGAGCTATGAGGAATAAAAGAGAACCAACTCTCACATAAAACTTTGACGTAAATGGGGAAGTAGTGGGCCTGAGGTGGAACCTCTGGAGATTGGATGGGTTGGGTCGACACACAAACCTCTTTATTTATCGCCAAATTGAAAAAATAAATAAATCACAATTTGAAGTTTTTAACATGAGCATTGATGAAGGTTTTCCCTTCAAATACAGATAGGTGAACTTTGGTGAGGAAGAATGACAAACAGATGGCCAGTAGACGGCAGATTTGGATCCTTGAGAGCTCCACTAGAGACCTGCAAAAACTTGCCGGAGGAGTTCCGGCGAAGACACTCCAACGCTCAAGTGAGTGGCCGGAGATTTGTGGTTTAAAGAGATAATTTTTTTTTTGTTGTAATTATGTAAGAGTGTGTGTTTGTTTAATGAAATGTAACTTCCCTTTATACCTTACGAGCAAAGGGGCACTGATGTCTTTTTATCAAAATAGTACAAACAACCATATTGTTTAACTTAATTACAAAAATCACCAAAATTAACACAAATCAGTCACGCACACACACATTACCCTCATGCTTACACACACAACAATAAACAGATAAATAGATATGAAGCACCAACTTACACATATCATACGAGGGAGTGGAGCAGAGTCATAACTCAACAGAAGGAGAAGGGGCACAAAAAAAAAAGAGAAAGAAGAGAAGAGAGGAAGGGATGGGAGACAGAGGGAGAAAATGAGATCACAGAATTTTTTTGAAATATGAGAAATAAAAATATTTGAAAATTGGTCCAAAATCGGTTTTTTATCCAGATCAAAAGATCATATTTGATATATCACATGATTACAGGGTCATGAACTTAATGATGTTGGGTTGGGTTTCCAACTTGTAGATTGAAGCCCAATTGCAATATTGGGAGTCAAACATGTCAAAAGGATTTCATATTTTGCAAAAGAAATATACAGTTGGAGGAACAATCCAGTCACTGTGGAAAAAAGACCTCACAAGAACAGGTCTTGGATCATATTTTTGGGTGTGCCTTTCTTATGTGTACAGCGTACATACTAGGCAACAAAAGCAGGACCAAAATAAACTAGGGAAAAGAGTTTCAAAATTTCATGACAGCATGGAATCTCATTTACACATTCGCATGAATCTTCATACAGTCAGCAACTCCTGAAAATGAGCAGAAGAAAAAGGGAAATGAGTCGAAGCAGAGCGCGCAACATACTAACTGATATCAAAATTGCTGTTGCTTTGATAAACTTATAAATTGAAATGGCCCGTATATATATTCACACACATATATATAAAAAGAAAGAAGACATACCTTCTCTTTCTGTTTGTGGATTGAATCTATCTTCTTCATGTACTCATCTGTCACTTTCTGCAAATAGAGAATCCAATTATCAAAAGAAGATTAGAGGCCTTGAAACCAGGCACAACAAAACTGAAGCCTGTGATGTTAAATACTTAAAATAATGTTAAACAATGAGAACTTAATATCTCGAAAGAAAATGAAAAGCCGAAACAACATTGGGCTTTAGAGAATTATGGCAATTAACATTCTTTTTAAAGCAATTTATACGTTGAGATATGGCCCTAAGACTTCATGAGTATTTATCAGCACCCACTATATTCAACAGACGTTTGTCAACCACATAACCTGATCAGAAAAAAAATGAGAGCAAATTCTAGCATTTCCATACTTCAATGATTATTCACAAAAGCGACACATCTAGGTACCTGCAAATCAGCAGATAGGTCCTTCACATTGTCTTCTGAGAGCTTCTTCTCCTGTAACATGTATTGCTGTTACAAAACCATGACATGGAAGAGAGGAGGGAGAGAGAGAGAGAAAGTTGATGACCTTCTCAAGTTTTTCATAGGATTTGATGGCATCTCGTCTTATATTCCTTATAGCAACCTACAAGAGTCAAGAACAGCTAGAGATACACAAGAGAGAGAGAAAGAGAGAGAGAGAGAGAGAGAGAGAGAGAGAGAGAGAGAGAGAGAGAGTGTAATTGGAGGCAGGTCTAAGACAAAAGAAAAGAAAAGAAAGCATGTAACTGGAAGCAGCTGTAATATTAATTATTAATCCCATCCCCTGAAGTACTTCCAGATACCACGAGAACAAGACTACCAAAAGAATTGAGTAATGATGGATGGTTCACAGTAATCACACAAATGAAAGAGGAGCATCTGCTGCAACAAACTGTTTACCTTGCCTTCTTCGGATTGCTTAGCCACGATCTTTGACAACTCCTGCATAAAAAAAAAAAAAAAGGAGAATTTAAAAGAGAAAAACAGATGGTGATGGGGAAAACACTTTTATGACATAATAAGCATTCAATTCGAACAATCACTCGGATTTAAACAGGCATGAAGAGTACAGGAACCAATTAGCTTCAGAAAATATACCTTCCTCCTCTCTGATGTCAGTTGTGGAAGGGACAATCTAATAACTTCTCCATCATTATTAGGAGTTAAACCAACATCAGAGTTGACAATTGCCTTCTCTATAGCCTTCAAACTGAAACCAAAGACAAATATAATTACTGGGATCAAACACACAACAGAGCATGTGCCATTGATGTGGTGATAAGGACATCAGATTATTTTAATGAACATAAAATTGGAAGGGAGTTCATTATAACTTTCAATAAAACCAAACCGAGCCAATCTACGAATTAGACAAATTCAATCAAGCCCAACATCTCATGAAGGTCCTGCCCAGCAGTAGCTAATTTAACTAGAGCGTCCGGAAAAGAGAAATGTGTACCTCTCATTCCCTGTCTTCAATGCTAATCTAAATGAATGTACAGTTTTCTTTTTCTTTCTTCTTTTCTTCCCCCCCCCCCCCTATTGGCACTAAAATCACAGTATAAGAGTACCTGGATTTGTCATAGGGCTGCACCAAAAGGGAGCTCGCATCAGGAGAACTGATCTGAGCTAAGCTCTTCAAATTGACTGGTGTTCCATAATATTCCACCTAAGACGACAGGGCAAGGGAGAAAGGGAAAGAAAATAAAGAAAAGTGGTCAATTGAGTACAATGGATTCTAAAACAAACTTAAAGAGCAAAGTGGCATTGGGAAAAGCCTACGCCAAATCCAATCATTTGAGATTGATAATTGAACATTTATCCCAAACACTTCCTGTCGAAGCTCCAATAGATTGCATGGAAGCAGGCATTCAAATGGTAGTTCTTAAAAACTAATTTTTATTTTGAAAGGTTCCATGGAAGGCATTACAAAACAACAGTTGCAGACATGGTTTAAGACCATCAATATTTTGCCGGTACTCATGACTAACAAATTTATGCTAGTGCTACATTTCATTATGATCAAAATCAGCTACAGCCAACAATTGACTGGTAACTACATTTAAAAAAAAAGGCAAGTACAGTAACTGGACCAGATATCTAAACTTGAAAGATAAATATTATGCTATAGAAGATTAACACTGGTACAAATTAGAATCGAACAAAAAATGCCGATAAAAGCAAAAGAAGACATCGCCCTAGTAAAAGGGTTCAAGAATGCACTATAGACCAGCAAAAAGTTGTCCAAATGAATTCTATACTTCTTTCCGTCTCATTACATACAAGAAGATGTAGAAATCAACAGTAAGTGAAAGAAATACATATACCTCAACTTTGTCTAGAATAGCTGGGTTTGCTCTTCCCGTTCTAATCGAATTGAAACTGGACCGCATACTTTCAATGGTCTTTTCCATCCTTTCTCTCTGGACACCAATGAACAAAACAAAACCGCTCTCTTAGGTTGTTTCAGAGGTTTCTAACCATATAGATAAGGTGTTCAGCAGAAAAGGCTTAAGTTTATAAATTCTTCGAGAAGTAAGTGAATCCTTACAGCATCTTCCTCAATCAGTGACTTTTCCGCTTCTATTTCTTCAATAGTCGCACACCTCAACACTCCCATTCTGATATTTGAAAACTCATTCAATGATATATTGCGTAATCAAAAATCAATCATAACACAATTAGCAGACGAATATAAACATACGAATCCAAACTTGCCTTTTCTTCCATGTATGCTTAACAACAAAGGGCTTCCCAGAGAACCCTCTCGCCGCCACCTGAAGCTTGACGTAATTTGCAGACGCGCTCCAACAACCCACATTTCCGAGTTCTGCAGTAAATTCAGCTTAACTCTGCACTTAGATAGTCAAAACTGAGAAGAGGGAAGAAGAAAAACTTAAGAATCCAGCAGACCGAGGAATGAGAAGCGAGCTTTGGGAGCAGTAGACGCGTAGTAGACGGAGCGAATGTGGGATGCAGGCGAGGTCGTCGTCGCCATAGACACGACACAGTTGTTCGACGAAATGCCAATTTTGGGGGGTGTTGAGTTTGTCGAGCTACGTATACTCACTCGCAGAGGAATTGTGGATAAGAGCGATATTTTTTGCAAAGCAATTTATTCTGCAAAAAACTAAATGTCCGAATTTAAAATTTGTAAATAGAATATGCACAACATACAAAATGGTTGACAAACATAAATCAAATTATAAAATTTTAAACTAAATAATAAGCAAATAGTGTTCATTTTTTATTTTAAAAACAAAATGATGTGTCATTTTTTGATTAGTTGAATTTTATTTTTCTTTATTTTTAGGAGTCTTTTCTTCAAATTTGTTAAAATACAAATAACTTTTTGTTTCTACTACATTATTACTTGTAATATATTAAATTTTCATGATTTTTAATTTTACACTCATATCTCATACATTATATTGTTGATTATCTGGATTAGATTTTAATATTATTGTTACTGTAAAATGTAGATAACTCATAATTTATATAACTAATGTTTATAGATATTCTTTGATTCAATATAATTTCTTTATGTCATATAATAAAGTGCATAACATTTCCGACTGAATTTTGGAATTCAAATCTAATACAAATTGTTTAACTCATTATAATTTCTCAAACTCAATACAAATATTTCTACTAATAAAAAATTATTAAAATGAAATAGTGAATTATTAAATAATTATCATATTATTATTTTAAAAATATTTTAAAGTTATTTGTATAGTAGCTCAAATTAATATAAAATTTTAATCCACAATAACATTTAAATTCAACACATAAAAAAATATATTATATATCTTAAAATAATATTTTATTTTAATATATTTAATATAGATGTTAAATTAAAGATTATAAAAAAATTATTATCATAATATATTATATGTTAAAAATAAATTTAAACTTTAAAATATTAGTCAAAACATCAAAAGCAGAAGAAAAAACTGGAGGAATGTTGTAACTCTATAGGAGCAACTTCCATTCTCCAGACCCTTCAATGCCTGCGCTAGACTTTTTTTGTTTTTTTAAACATATTATTATTTTTATATTTACAGTATTTTTTAACACTTTTACCAAAAAACTTGTGAGGACACATGTCTAATTTCAAAAAATATGCAGTCCTATTTTTATATTAAGTAAGATTTTACTATTTAGTAACTAAATCCAATTTTGAACAATATTTCAATGTGTAGTGAATTCATAATAATACTTGAATTCTTAGATTTTTCTCAAATTAATTTGATAAAGAGTTGTCTTTACTATAATTAAATGTCTGTCCGTACAAGTATAGGGGATGTAATATATTTTAATATATTAAAATTTTATAGTAAAATTATATTTATTATTATAAAAATATATATATAACCTATTATTTATATCAATTATATAAATATTATTCAATTTAGAATATAGTTTGTTATATTACATTGTATTTTTATTTCTTTAAAATTAGTTTTAACAAATAATAAATTGTACGATAATTTAAAGTGAATTTTGAATTGTCCCTTTATTAAAAATAAATACTTTAATTTACTAAAAACTAATGAAATTAAATAATAAATAATAATATTATATAAATTTAAAATTATAATATTTTATTTTTAAAAAAATAATATATATTTCTTTTAGCCTAAATCCATTTATGAATTTGATATACTATTTAATCAAATCCATCATATATATATCAAATGATATAATTTAAGAAATAATATTCAATTCATAAAAAACTATATTTCATAATTTAAAAATAATTATTTATTTCAATATATACAATATTGATATTAAATTAAAGATCACAGAAAGAAAATTAATTTGATATATAATATGTTAAAACTAGATTTAAAACGAAAAAAATATTTTGAATTTTTTAATTTTAGTGAAAATACAAATAAAAAGGAGAGAAAATAGAGAGAAAGAGAGTGTGGATATAAAAGACATGTCTAAGTTATTTGTGCAGACACATGTCATGAGAACACACAGGAGAATTCCTACTTTCCAGCGTTCCTAATTTTATATTAAGTAAGGATTTCTTGTTATTCTCTAATAAAAGTTTTTTTAACCAAAATAAATAATAAAACTCAATAAAATTATTTAAATTAAAAAATTCATAAAAATAAAGGTGTTAATTAATGAAATAAATTAAATAATTTCTTTTTTTTTTATTTTTCAATAAAATATGTAATTAGACATATGTTTGTATCACAAATACTTCACTAATAATTTTATCCATTATATGCAAATTAAATATGCATAACTCAACTCACAAAAAAGTTATATTAAATAATGTAATATGTTATGTTAATATTTATTCAATATATATGTAAAATTAATAATTATAAAAAGATAACTAATTTATTATATGGGGGCAAAAGTACCAAGTTGTTTTCCAACATTTGTTCAAAGATTCAATTGACCCCTAACCTTTTATTTCAGCCAATTACCATCAAGGTTTCTCAAAATAATGTAAAGTTTCAGGTCTGAAAACGTCACTGAACTTGATGTTTTTTTATTTTTAGTTTATATATATATGTATATATATATATATATATGTATGTATATATATAATATCACATCGCATATACATACACACACATATATACTATATAAATATATATACATAAGCAATTTTATTTATTTTTATTTTTTTGTTTTTTCTAATTCAGTATATATATATATATATATTTATATAATATATATAATTCTATTATATTGTAAATTATAAATAAAATTGAAAAATAAGTATAAAATTATATTTATTTATTAATAGTATTTTTACCATATGTTATATTAAAATTATATTAATCAAATATTATAAGTAAATTAATACATAATATAATTTTAAAAAAGAATTTTATAAAGAATATATAGTAATACTTTTATATTTTATTTATAGAATTAAGACAAAATGTAAGTTGGTCTGACATTTTAAGTTAATTATTTACTTTGTGTTTCATTGAACATATATATATATATATTATATATATATAATTCTATTAAATTATAAATAAAATTAAAAAAAAAGTAAAAAATTTATATTTGTTTATTTATAGACATTTTGAATTTTTTTCATTCGCTATACATACATATATTTATCTTATATATTTATATATAATTAATATATATATATATAATTCTATTATGTTTTAAATTATAATTAAAACTAAAAAGGTATAAAATTATATTTTTATTTATTTATTTATAATATTTTTACAATATATTATATTAAAATTAAACTTATCAAAATATTATAAATTAATTTATACATAATATATTTTTTAACAAGAATTTTATATAGAATGTTTATTAATAATTATATATTTTAATTTGTTTGTTTTATTTTTATTTGTGTTAATATACATATCATATATATTTTTATGTATAAATAATAACATATATAACTAATTTAAAAATATATATCATAAATATTGAATAAATAAATAAATAAAACAAAGGAAAAAAAAAAGTAAAAGAAGAAAACTTGGAAATAATAATTTAGTTACTACATATATATATATATATGTGTGTGTGTGTGTGTGTGTTGCTAGGCTATGGCATTCGGCCTAATAAACGTCTGGCCCACTGACGATTTCAATAAATTGATGCAGCTCGGTTAGGCGAGTTGATCTACTTTGGCTGAGTTGGAAGATATTCAAACTTAGTTTTTCTTCTCCTATTATTGGTTAGACTATATAGATCATCTTGTATGCATGAAAATAAACAAAAATTGAGATAAAAGAGCAATAGAAGTGAGCAAGGGTAAGGAAAAATAACACAAGAGTGGATCGCACTCCATAAGGGAGATTGTTCTAATTTTGTTTTTTTCCCACATAGTTGTGATTTATGCTATTGAATTTTATGTTCTTTTTCATTGATATTAACTAACTTTTTTTGAATTATGGGATGTGTTAGTTGTCTAGTTGATGGATTTATGATGTTTTATTAATATAAAGATTTTATATTATTCAATTGTATTTATGATAAAAAAAATTCACCCCTTGCATGATTGTTTAATTTGCTCTTATGCATATTTGATCAATTGAGTTTGATCAATTGAGTTGAGATCGGGAGGTGATATTCAGTTTAGAATCATAGGAATTTATAACATATAATTACCTACAAATAATATTTCACAAAAACTTATGTGCATCTAGTTTATCGTAAAATGGGTTGTAGATTTGGGGTTGTAGGTTGGATCTAATTTATTTTTGTTTTCATTTATTTTTCTCTTTTTTCCAATTGCGGTATGCATAAGATTAATTATTTAACTAAATACATTACTGCTTTTAGTTTTTTCTTATATGCAATCACCAGTTCATATATTACTACTCATTTAACTAAATACATTACTTGTTTATCAAGAAAATATTATGAGTAGGTCTCTAGTACATCATTTGCACCAATCCTAGGATTCATACAACTCAACCCATCCAATACTCACTTAAATTTTATGGGTGGACCTCATAAAACTTGTCAAACTAAAATAAAAAATTTGGGTCGCTCACAACGATTATGAGTTTCTCACTGGACATAAGTAGTACTTCTTAGCTACACCACTAATATTGTTTTGCTAAGCAAGTAATATCATTTAGGTAACAAGTAATATTGAACATTTTTTTGTTTAATTTTCATTGAATCAATACTAATATATTAACACGGTAGTTTAAAAATACTTTTTATCAGTCATTCTCCACAAATAAATAAATATTAATTAATAATTTCTAAGAAAATATGTGAAAAGTATAATTTTTAATCCAATTAATAAATTTATTATAGAAAATAAAACTCTTGTTTTATAATGGGTATAGTTTATTTTCATATATAAAAACACTATTTTTTTACATACACTTAAACAATAAAATATTAAAATTGTTCATATATTCTTAATATTGATTTATTCAAAATTATTTTATTAATATATCTTAATTTATTTTTTGAAATATTACGCTATTAGTTGAATAACTATTAGTTGAATAACTAATATTTTTACTTTTTTAGCCAAACTAACAATACATTCAGGGTGAAAAGTATTATTGTTAATTGTAGAGATATTACGTATCGTATTAAAATGTTTTGCTATTTAATTGTAACTACTATTTGTGTTGAAAGATATTAGTGTTTAACAATAAATGTATTCCTGCTTAAGTGTAGATGTATTATTCTTTGTGTTAAAATTGTGATTGTTTTATCATAAATATATTACTCTTTGTGTTAAAATATATTACTCATTTTATTGGAAGATATTTTTGCAAAACTGTAAGTTATTAATTTTTGTGTTGAAATGTATTACTGGTTTAACAATAAATGTATTATTGTTAAGCAATAATTATGTTCCTCTTTGTGTTGAAAATTATTACCGATTGACCATAAATTTATTATTCTTTATGTTGAATCAGTGTGGTGTTACTCTTTGTGTTGAAGTCTATTATAGTTTTAACTATAAAGATATTGTTGCTTTAACATGCTTAATCGTGAAGATATTACATATTTACCTAAAATGTAATAACATTTCTTGTTAATTGTTATTTGTTGATTATTTGAAGTTAGATTTTAGTTTCTACTTTGCAATGGATATTTGTATTGGATTTTAGGCTTCATATAAATATTAATTGATATATCCTTATAAAATATATTAAATAATTTAATTTCTATACAACTAATCAATTTATTATAAAATAAAATTTTTATTTTGGAATGCAAGAAATATATATTTGTATGCATAACTATATCCACATGTTTATCCAAAAATAATAAAATATTTTTGATATTCTTAAGTTACTTAAAAATATTGATTAACTCAAAGTATATTTATAAATATATATATTATTTTATATATAATTATATTATATATAAAAATATATACGAACATATTATATACGGTTAAACAATACACATATATGCTATAGGCTAGTTATAAATACTTGACTACGAGTTTCAAAATTTGAGGCAAGTTGTTTGTTGCACAAATTCTAGAATTCATGCAACCAATTCACGATAAATTCACTCTATAGGTTTGGAATAATTTGTTGGATTCTGAATTAATAAATTCAATATTAAGTAGGACAAAAAAGCAAACTAAATGTAACTGTAAACAATATAAAAACTCTATGAAAGGAACTCACGTAGAAGAAAAGGGAGAATTGGGGAAGATAATGAAGGAAAGATTGAGAGAGAAATTATGTTACAAGAAATGGCCGAAAGTGCCGAACCTAAATGGCCAGAACAGAATAACGGGAAAGACAAAGATGCCCTCCATATCAATGGAACACTTACGCAGTCGTGACAAATATCCCCTCCTTCAAAAAGGCTTGTCCTCAAGCCAATCACTCTTGCATCTGAGGGAATTTGCTCATGAAAGAATCGTGCTGCTCCCAGGTAGCTTCTTCTTTAGGAAAGTGTGCCCACTTCACCAAGATCTCTGGAACTGGCCTGTTGTTCTTTTTAATCATTCCACGAGCTAAGATAGCCACTGGATGAAGAATAACCTTCCCATCATCATAAAAAAAGGGAAGGGCTGGAGAAACTTCAATGTTATCACCAATTTTCTTTTCAAGAAGGGAAACATTGAAAACATCATGGATTCTGGCAGTGGGTGGGAGCTGCAATTTATAAGCCACTTCACCAATCCTAGCCAAAACTGAGAAGGGTCCAGCATACTTGGGTGATAACTTCCAAACCTTGTGGTTGTGCAAACTAAATTGCCTATACAGCTTAAGCTTGAGATTTACCCAATCGCCCACAGAAAAGACTTTCTCTCATCTATTTTTGTCATCAAATATCTTCATGCAGTCTAGAGCTCGCTACAAATATCTTTTCAAGTGTTCTTGGATCAACTAGTGAGTCTTGATGGTAGATTCAACTCCAATAACATTAGAGGGAGAAGCAGTAGTCATAGGAAACATAATTGGTTTGTATCCGTAGAGAGCTTCAAAATGAGACATTGTTGTTGCAGAATTGACACAAGTATTATACCAGTGCTCAACTTGAGACAGCCAACTCAACCAATCTTTAGGATTTGCACTACTCATACACCTCAAGTCTCCAAGCATTGATTCACTGGCTTCGTTTGGGCATCACTCTGAGGGTGATAGGCTGTACTCATGCACTGCTGAATGCCCAAACGCATAAGCTGCTGCCAGAAGTGACTGGTAAAGAGCTTATCTCTATCGGAAATGATGCTATAGGGAAGACCACGTAACTTGTAGATGTGTTCCAGGAACAGAGAAGCTAATTGTGCAGCAGTAAAAGGGAGAGTTAAGCCTACAAAAAGAGCATATTTCGTGAATTTATCCACCACCACCCAGATAACATTTTTTCCTTTAGAATTAGGCAGGCCTTCAATAAAATCCATACTGATGTGAGTCCAGGCTTGCTCCGGAATAGCAAGAGGCTGGAGTAAGCCGCCGGGCTTTTGAGTCTTGTGCTTACATAACTGACATATGTGGGAAGTTTTTACTACATCTTCTACCATAGACTTGATACCAGGCCACCAAAACAATCGTTTAACTCTTTGCAAGGTAACTTGGATGCCAAATGCCCCCACTTCAGCTGAGAAATGCATGTATTGAACAATAGCACTCCTGAGTTGATTACCCTTGCCCACATATAACCTGGCTTTGTATCTGATCACTCCATGGGAATAAGAAAACAAGTATACATTGTAAGGGAAGAGAGCCTGGTTAAGTATCGTCTCCTGAGCCATGCATCATCCTTATAACTTGCTTCCAATTCTCCTATCCAAGTTGGTTGCAAAACTAAAATTGCTTAGACTTCCATGGTTTCAAATCCCCTCTTGGAAAGGGCATCTGCTGCTTTATTCCCCATACCCTTCTTGTGCTAAGTTTTGTAATCATATCCCAGCAACTTAGTCAAATACTTGCGCTGGATAGGAGTAGAGATCTTCTGTTCTAATAAAAACTTCAAACTGTTCTGATCTGTTTTTATTATGAACTGTCCATGTATAAGATAAGCTCTCCACTTCTCTACGGCCATTAAGATAGCTAGGAATTCCTTCTCACAAATGGATAATCCTAGATTTTTCGGGTCCAAGGCTTTGCTGAGATAAGCTAAAGGATGCCCTCCCTGCATCAGTACTGCTCCAATTCCATGGTAGGTTGCATCAGTTTCCAACACGAATGGTTTATCAAACTCAGGTAGCTTTAAGACTGGGGCAGTAGACATAGCTGTTTTAAGCCTCTCAAAGGCTCCTTGTGCCCCTTCAGACCACCCAAACTGTCCTTTTCTTGTTAAATTCGTAAGTGGTTTGGTTATTACTCCATAGTTTCTCACAAACTTCCTATAATAGCCTGTTAATCCAAGAAATCCTCTCAGAGCCTTGACAGATTGTGGAACTGGCCATTCCTGCATAGCTTGTATCTTCCTAGGATCAGCTGATACCCCATGTCCATTAATTATATGGGCCAGGTATTCCAATTGATCCTGCCCAAATGCACATTTAGATCCCTTGACAAACAGCTGATTATCCTGTAGGATCTGTAAGGTTTTCTCCAAATGTAATTTGTGCTCCTCCATGTCATTGCTGTATATTAAAATGTCATCAAAGAAAACTAATATGAAATTCCTGCGGTGAACCTTGAAAGTCTGATTCATTAGAGACTGGAAAGTGGCAGGGGCATTGGTTAGGCCAAATGGCATAACCAAGAACCCATATGAACCAGATGTGGTCACAAAGGCTGTTTTTTCTAGAGGATGTACCCTGCTTTGGTGGTATCCTGGTCGCAAACCCACCTTAGAGAACACCTTGGAGCCACCTAATTCGTCCAATAAGTCATCAATCAAAGGTATGGGGAAGTGTTATCGTTTACGGTGAATGAGTTCAATTTTCTATAGTCTACACAGAATCTCCAACTCCCATCTTTCTTTTTAACCAATAATACTGGAGATGAAAATGGACTTTTGCTTGGCTGAATAACTCCCGTGTACAACATTTCTTGCACCAATTTCTCTATCTCTATCCTTTGTAAGTATGGATACCTACCTATAAGGATGCTGCTTCAAGGGCTCGACACCCTCCTTCAACTTGATTTCATGATCTTGTCCCCTGTGAGGTGGTAATTCAGTTGGTGGTGGGAATAACACCTTGAATTTTTCCAAAATAGGCTTCAATTCTGGAGCTGCAAAAATTTCTTCTTCCTTTGTTCCAATAGCAGCTACCACACAAAAACAACCAAATAGGTTATTATGTTCCTTTTTTATGGTTCTCTTGAGTTGCCTTGCAGTCATCATCTTCAGCGAAATCTCTGCACCACCACCTTGCAAGGTTATAACTCTTCCTTGTCTCTCAAACTGAAGCTTGCTATTACTGAAATCGAATAAAACGGGTCCCAATTGCCTCAATACATCCACTCCTATGACCATATCACATCCCCCTAATGTGATTAGTCTTACTGCAGCTTTAAATTTGCAGTCTCCCATTTCCCATCCAAAGTATGAGCATTTGGAGTCACAAGGTATCTTAGTTCCATCAGCTACTGTCACTTGTAGAGGCTCAGTCCTCTCAGCTGTTAGTCAATGAAACAATGAGTGCTGCCTGTGTCAATGAGGACTGTGATATGATGTTTCCCAGCTTTTGCAAATAGTTTGATGGTTTCTGGAGCTGTCTGCCCTGCCAATGCATGTACTGAAATACAAAATTTCTCCTCTTCATCTTCCTTTTACTCCACAACCACCTCTTCTAACTCTCGCCCTCCATCGTCCAACACCAATGCAAACAGTTTCTTACACTTAAGGCCATACACATATGGCTCATAACAATTGTAGCATACGTTTTTCTTCTTGAGTTAGTCTCTTTTGAGGAATAACTCTTTCCCCTGGGGCTGTTAGTAAAGGGGCTTTGTTCCTTGTAGACACCTCTCCCTCATGTGCAGCCTGTTTCCAATTATTTCCCACCATATTCCTTATCACCCCCTTGCTAGGCTTCGGATCAAATAATTCCAACATCTGCCCAATTTCTTCTCTTAATCCACTGATAGAACTCTTAATGAAGTACTCCTTGCTCAAGGTTCGATTCATAGCTACCATATACGCTTTAAGTTCCTCGAACTTAGAAATATATTCCAACACCAATCCGGTTTGTTTCAGCTTATTGAACTGCCCGATCAGCTTACTTCCTTCTATACTAGAAAATCTCAGCATCCCATTTCAGAGAACTTTTCCCACGTAATTGCCTCCCTACCCTCCACATAATCCACATACCAATACTTCACCTCCCCTTCCATAAACATTGCAGCTGTTCAAATTTTTTCATTCTCATGCATGTTATGAAACAGGAAATAACGATTACACGTTCTTAACCACAGCCTAGGATCATTTCCACTAAACTTTGGAAAATCGAAACGCAGATACATATGGCTCGAATTATGCATTTGCCCACCATCATTCAAATTAGAACTAGGACCAGATCCAAGTATACCATCACCCAATCCATTCGCTTTTACAGCAGATTTAGGTGTGGAGAGATTTGGATTACCTTGAGCTGATAAAACAGCTTCCAATTTGGAGGTAAGCTCTCGCATGTATCGGTTAAGCTCCAAATGTTTTGCCGTCACTGAATTCATCCACTCTGCTAGTGCCTCTACCTGTTGCTGTTCCAAAGCTTCAATCCGCTGCGTGTTATTTCTTCCTGTCATAGCTGATCAGAGGTTGGCGCACAAAAACGAGCTGGCTCTGAGGCCAAATGAAAGGAACTCAAGTAGACGAAAAGGGAGAATTGGGGAAGATTATGGAGGAAAGATTGAGAGAGAAATTTTGTTACAAGTAATGGCCAAAAGTGCCGAAAACAGACTACATGCACACATTTATGTCATTTTCCTCTCACTACGTAACTAACAGAGAAAAAACACGTGTCATCCTATACGTGGCTGGAGATAACAAGAAATAACAGAATGACAGGAAAGACAAAGATACCCTCCATATCCATGGAACAATTATGCAGTCGTGAAACTCTATTCTGCATAAATGCTTTACAAGTGAACAGAGAAATTATGAAGCGATTAACACAACAGGCATACATAGCCTGAGGAATAGTAATTTAACACCGAGGGTTGAGTTAATTAGACTGCTAGTCTCTGCTAGACAAGCGATAAAAGTCAACAAAGGCCCCTACCTACCAACCAAACAAGCAGATCGCATCCACATTTTCTCCTTAAAAATCAGAAATCACTGCCAGTCAAGCTACTCCAACATGAATAGTAAAGCCTAAGAAATCATATAAATAAAAATATTAAGGTGTGCTGCATTCAGAATCGACCGAAACGCCCCCTCTTACTTCGGAACCATGCTAAGGCAGCAACTGTTGCTCCACCTAAATGAGCAGATCCAGAAACTTGTTCATCCCCCTGACAAAGTCAAAAGAATAACTGGAATGAAAGACTTGATGTTGATGTAGCAATGATAGATCAAAGTTTCTTAATATTATTATTATTATTATTATGGTAGAATAGAACAAAAAGATGTGTAAAAGAACTGAATGAATGCACCTGCAATGCCCTCCTGATATCATAACCAATCGCAAAGATTCCCTGACAAAACATTGGGGCAAACTTAAGCAACTCCACCAATTCCATTTTTTCAATATAAAACTATATTTTTATCCTTACCACTAAAATAGCTGGAACCGGTATAAAAAGGTTAAGGTAGATGATGTTTGTCGGATATAGAAAAATATCAAGCAGCATTATTGCATTCACAGCTCCACTTGCACCCTGAATAAGAGAGGAATAATCAATCTGAATCAAACTCTACAGATTAACTTCATGCTTTGAAAGACTACATAAATAACGAAGAAGAGAGTGATTAAAAGCATTTATTTTTTTGTTTCAATTTAAAGTTAGAACTGACATAATATGCTTCATCTCCCACGAGAAAGTTATATGCTTATTTATGTGTAAAGGAAGATCTAAGATCTGAAAGAAATTTGGAATGAGAAGGTAAAGAAGATGTAGAGACATTTCACAAGGAAATCTGCACAAGTAATGAATGCAAAGTAACAGATAAGTGGAATCAGTGATAGTCTTGAGGAATTGTTCACAGATGCGGCAATGCACAATTAAATTAAACCGTCACTGAAGCATTTTATGATACACCTCAAGCAATATACCTTCTAAGGTCAATATATTTCTGTCAATATTTTATACCCAAATACATACATATTGGTTTATCGTTCATTTGAAACACCAAAGTGTTTATTAATATTTATTGAGAAAAAAACTTAAGAAAGGAAAATGGATAGCAATGCATATACCAGTGCTGGAACTCTTGACGCGTCAATACCAAATGTTCCCTGCACATCACAAAGAATCAACAGAAATTAATTATATAGAAGTTCCATTGACAGAAGGAAAAATGTATTTGGCAACTGTAATCTTGATGTCCAGCGAAGAAGCAATGCGAGAGCTGAGCAAAAAATATGGGTAGAAAGTTCATAATCAATCAAGTTTATATTGTTCATAAGACGTCCATAACTACAATTGTGAAAACAAAAATGGAAATTAGGAGTTCTACTACCTGGATTGAATCAGCTACAAAAGCTTGATATACCAAATAAAAGATTGAGCCAACAACTGCTCCCGATAGATATAATTTCAGCAAATATTCAGGTCCAAAAGTTTGCCCAATCTGGAACAGAAACATTAGAAGTTATATAAGTGAATTTACTTGCTGCAAAATAATCCTATGATGAATTATATACTTCTAACCAACAATAACCAAAATCAAATTAATGAAATTACTGGCTCATGTTATCTTACACTCCTCCCAAAGAAGTAGAGCCCAATCATATTTGGAATAAGATGCGACAGGTCTCTATGACTGAACGCACTGGTTATCAATGTGTGCAATCGGCCACTCATAAAACTATCGACGGAAATCTGAGCAGAAACAAATAAATAGGAGAAACATTATTAGTGTTGCAGCTTCTTTAAAATTCACATTTTATGAACTACTTACCATGAAATTCTTCACCATAAATTCAGGGCCTGCAACACCCCATAATACGAAAACAGCGACATTTGTCATTATCAGGCCTACCAGTACATTATCAGCTGAAAGCCTTTTAAAAAATGATCTCCTGTAAAGAGAAAAGTACCATGGCTTTCTTACACATGTATTGGATGATAATCAAGCTACAATCTACAAAAGAGAGAAATAAAATAATAATAATAATTCTGCAGTTTAACAAGCCATTTTTTTATTCAAATATATTGGAAATCTTGGGATGGCTATTAGAGATGAATAAAATCTATCAGGTTGATCTGGAAGTAAACGTTTCAGAGCTAATCATTTGAAATAAACAGTAATACATCTACTGAGCTTGTTTGGTTGAGTTCGTTCTAAATGGATTTTAAATCCATGAGATCTCATTTCTTGAATTTTGATGGATTTATAATCTACTTAATATGAAGTCGTTTGAAATATTTCCTCAGATCCTCTCCTCAACCGCAACATCACAATACTTTAGGTGCCAAAAGGTGCTACAGAAGTCCATTCAGGCTTAAGGGGCAAAGTTAACGGCCTAGTCTCACTACAACTTTATGACATGGAGAGGACAGGGGTTATACTATCCTCGGTTCTTTCCAAACAGCGACTAAAAATAGATCAATACAAAGTTTCTCACAAATAGTTGAAGCAATCAACTTTTATTAAACAATTCATTCTAGAAAGTTCGAAACACAGGCCTCATTATAGAATTCTACAATAAGATTCATATGACAGCATTAAATCCTAAAATCCTCATGTAAAACGTCATCATCGAATAAACTCACTGCTACTGGTTCCAGTCTGAAGGGTAAACATATCAATAATTCTTCACAGATGCTAGCCCATGTCCCACCCTCCCCAGCCCCCATAGAAAACAAAAAACAAAAAGGAACTTGATTCCCACAAAGAAAACCACCTAATGCACCATATATTTCCTCCACAGTACTTCTAGTCCAATACTTAGACTCTTGTTGGGAGATGGTCCCCGAGCCTTGACCCTTCATTCTTCATACAGCCACGGCAAGAATCTTTCATTGTTTATCTAAGATAATTTCCCCCATCGTGCAGGTCCCCAAGGTAAAAAAGTGCCGAATATAATGAGTAAACCCTAATGTCTATTATTTAATGATACCGTTTGTCGTTTTTCTTTCTCAGTTAACAGGAAACAAAATGTCACCAGACCTTCATAAATTACCAAACTATCTGCACACTCTCGTCAGAGAGCCTAGAATGATTCATAAAATATGCATTAATGCAGTAAATAGCACTTGGAACTCAATGAAATTGCATACAGAGAAGTGATTTCTTCTGCTAAGTTGGACGACGACAAAGAAGGAAAGCTCAGCGCGGAAGATACAATAGGCAATAGTGTGCAGCAATTCTATCTATTGGTACAAGCTATCTTGCACGACCTATGAATTCTATATACCAGTCAAAGTTCTTCAAATTGAACTACTTATATAATAAAAATGACAATTCGCTAGAATAAGTACACTTCACAATTTCGACAAGCAAACAGATTGCCAACTGTAAAGCTTGTAAAATGTACAGTCTATTTAAACAATCAAGAATATTTCTTAAGTGCCACTAAAAATAGCTTCATTTTGACATTTTACTGCGCTACAACATCACTAGAATCTGTACTTTCCAAAGAACCAGAGGAAATAGAAATTATAATCAGAACGCAAATGAAGAAGGGTCTCGAAGGCCCATGTAAAGAGGAAGATTGTAAATAAAGAGCCAAACAAGTAGATTCATCAATCTTTCACATAGTGAGTGTTTCCTAACTCCCTCCTCGTGTTTGCTGTGGTGGGGGCAGTTTCCACCCAGCAATCATCTTTACACTACACTAGATAGCCAAAAATTTAACTTACAAGTCCAGTAATTCAAAGAATTTAAAGGAAAAAAAAAAAAAAGTTTAGCCTTTCCCTTCAATTCTTAATTGTAAGAGAATACGGGAAATTTTCCACAAGGAGCAAACCGGATAGCGTATACGGAAATAATTGTAATAACATTAAATTAAGCACAAAACCAGAAAACAGAAGCATACCCGAACCGGTTCCGGGAATCAAGCGAGTGAAAATTTCTTGTGGTATAAATCCTAACAGGAGAATTGCTTCGCCCCTTCAGAACAGTGTTCGAAAGAAGCCTCCTGGCAAGAAATGAACTCGAAGAAACCCTCCCTGAAACACCATTAGAACTGCATATTTTCCATAAATGGAAACGAGAAAGGGTGGAGTACTCAGAGCAAGACTGTTGATAAATCGGGTTTCCATTGATTTTCAAGAATGTAGATGAAAAGAAGGATTTGTGTGAAATAAAGTTGGTATTAGCGGTGGTGCCATTTCTTGGGATTTTAGAGAGAATTTTGACACAGAGCTGCCTCTGCATTTCCAAATTCGTCTAGTGTACTTGCTCGAACACTATTTCTCGGGGAACTGTAGATGGTTATATGCTTCTTTGGTCGTGGGCAAGAAATAATGAAATTTGTTCAGTATTATGCAAGAGCGTAAACAGTGGCAGGTTGGATGGGTTCTTGTTACAAAAATATATATATAGTGGTTCCTAGATCTATGACCCGGTGAGTCCCAAACCATAATAAATTTGAAGAGGATCCATCCGTTTACGAGATGGGTCGTGCTATTTGATCAAATTCTGATTGATCACAGAAGGATATTTTTGTAAAATACAATATAGTTGTCCGCACATAAATGATTGAAGTTAAATTAAATTTAAATTTGAAATTTGAGTGTGTTTCTATTTATAAATTAATATATTAAATAATAATAGAAGTCCTACATTTTTTCAAACCACTATATTTTTTTGCCTAAAATAATTGCTAAATTTGATAATACACATGACAATATCTAATTTGACATGTTATATAAATGAATAAATAATTGTTTTTATCATAATTAAAACTCTATTCCTCATTTTATTGCTTTCATTGAGAAATATAAATTACAAAAAATCGGTAATCTACCATTATATAGGATTTGCACATAAATAAGTAATATTAAGTTGGGTGTATTTTTATTTATTAGGATTGACAAAAAATAATAATAATAATAATAATAATAATAATAAAATATTTAATATAATATTGTTTGCATGTTATTTTTTTAATAATTAAATTGTATATTTTTGCATGATTACTAAATAGTTCTGTTTTTCCACTTAAAATATATTCCATTATGGTTAAGTTAATTACAGTAGATATACATTTTTTGTTAAATTAATACATTTGTTATATATATATATATATATATATGAACTAAGACCATCTCCAGTTTGTATTACTCTAGTGTAAATTCTGCACCACTTTAGCATAAAATTTACATATTCTTTCCAACAGTTTGCACTACTTTCTCCACTAAAAAATACTATCACACAATAATTTTTATTTTCTTTATTTTTAATATTTATTTTTACTACTGTGAAGGGAAATGAAATTTGCCTTGTTTTATTTACATCTCTCGTGAACCTTATAAAGAGTACAAAGAAGGACCTAGAATATTTACCAAAGGAAATAAATAATCTAGAGATATTTACAAATCAATTTTAGGAGAATGCTAATCTTGAGGATCGTCAATCGTATCTTGAGAATCTTCAATCATATCTTTAATACCCCCTTCAAGCGCAACGTGGGGTTGGGACCAACACGAAGCTTGGACCGAAGAAGAACAAATTGCAGCTTGACAAGACTCTTGGTGAACACATCCGCAATTTGAAGCGAAGAAGGGACGAACTTTGTAAGGAGCTTCCCCGAAGTAACCAGTTCACGAACAAAGTGAAAATCTATATCAATATGTTTCGCACCTTTGTGAGCAACTGGATTTTGACTGAGAAATAGGGCACTGTTGTTGTCACAAAGTAGCAAAGGGGGGGCCGAAGGCGAAGCAGAAAGCTCCTTGAGAAGATGAGTAATCCAAACAAGTTCAGCAGCGGTGGCAGCCATGGCACGATATTCGGACTCACAGCTGGAGCGGGCCACTGTGGGCTGCTTACGAGCACTCCAAGAGACTAGGTTGCCATGAAGGAAGATGGAGTAACCAAATGTAGATCGACGAGTGTCGAGGCAACGAGCCCAGTCGGCGTCTGAATATCCCAAAAGACCACGAGGGGACCCCTTAGAAAAAGAAAGGCCGAAGGAGAGGGTGCCCTTCACATAACGAAGGACACGTTTTGCTGCAGAGAAATGATCGGTGGTGGGAGACTGCAGGAATTGACTGAGGTGATTTACCGCATAGCAAAGATCAGGACGTGTAATTGTGAGGTATTGAAGAGCACCAATGACCGACCGATATCTAGTGACGTCAGAAAAAGCGGTACCGATTTTTGTAAGAGTGTCGCCCGGTGGAAGTGGGGTGGAAACAGGCTTGGAATCAAGCATGTCAAACTGAGCAAGAATGTCACGAGCATACTTAGCTTGATCGAGAAATAAGCCATCGTCCGTGTAGGTTACTTCTAAGCCAAGGAAGTAACTAAGACGCCCAAGGTCCGTGATTGCAAATTCCTTGTTTGAGGAATCAAAGTCAGATCATTCCCTGTGATAATGATATCGTCAACATACACGAGCAAATAAAGGATAGAGTTTCCTTGACGAAGGATGAACAGAGATGTGTCTGCCCGACTGTTGATGAAGCCAAGATGAAGAAGAAAATCATGAAGACGCTAGTACCAAGCAAGGGGGGCCTGCTTGAGACCATAGATGGCCTTCTTAAGTTGGCACACATGATCCGGGAAACGGGGATCAATGTAACCAGGAGGTTGCTCCATGAAGACAGGCTTAGTTAAGAAACCGTTAAGAAAAGCATTCTTAACATCCAATTGATGCAACGGCCAATTGTGAACAACAGCAAGTGACAATATAATACAAACAGTGGAGGCTTTAACAACCGGACTGAAGGTGTGAGAGTAGTCAAAGCCTGGAAGTTGAGTGAAGCCTTGAGCAACGAGGCGGGCTTTGTGTTTGTCAACGGAGCCATCCGAAAGAAATTTCGTACGAAAAATCCACTTTGAGCCAACAATGTTTGCCCCTGCAGGGCGAGGAACAAGGATCCAAGTAGAGTTTGAGCGGAGAGCAGCCATCTCGGCATCCATAGTAGCAACCCAATGCGGGTGTTTCACAGCACTCTTGAAATCCTTAGGGACAGAAGTAGCCACAAGAGCATGAAGCAACGGAGTGGCAGCGAAGTCAGCAATATGGCGAGGCTTGAAGATCCCAGAGCGAGCACGAGTCTGCATCGGGTGAGTGCTGGAGGTAGGCACAGGTGGCGGTGCAGAACTCGGAGCGAGAACCGGAGGAGGTGGCGGCAGGGAGGCCACAGAGCTCGGTGAAGGAGGACAAAGCCGACAAGGAGTGGGATCAGGTGGGGTAGCAGAAGGACCGCCTGAGATGTCTGAAGAACCGGGCTCAAGGAACTTGTCCACATCAGTGAGAGCATACTGGGAAGAGGAGCCGACGAACGGGAAACAGGCCTCGTCAAACTGAGCATGACGAGAAATGATGACTTTACCAGTGGCAGGATCAAGGCACCGAAAACCCTTATGATTCGAACTATATCCCACAAAAATACAAGGTTTGCTGCGAACAGAGAACTTATTTTCTGCAAAATGACGCAAGCAAGGAAAAACACGACATCCAAAGGGATGGAAATTACCAAAGAACGGAACAGAGTGATAAAGTAGCTCAAAAGGAGACCTTCCGTGCAAGAGGGATGATGGCAGCATGTTGATAGTGTAGACAGAAGTAGAGAACGCCTCAACCCAAAGATTCATTGGAGCACCTGAATTGAAAAGCAGGGCTAGACCAGTTTCGGTGATATGTCTGTGCTTCCGTTCAGCACGGCCGTTTTGCTCCGGAGTATACGGGCAAGAGACAGAGTGATGAATCCCTTTAGAGTGAAAAAGGTTTTTGACGGTGTGATTAAGAAATTCTGTTCCTCCATCACTTTGAAAGATTTTTACATGTCGTTCAAACTGCGTCTCCACCAAAGCAAGAAAACGAACTAATGTAGCGTAAAAATCAGAATTAGCAACCAGAGGATAGAACCAAGAGAATCGTGAGAAGTCATCAATAAACACAACATAATAACGAAAGCCAGCCGAAGAGGCTACAGGCGCAGGTCCCCAAAGATCACAATGAATCAAGTCCAGAACATGACTAGCACGTTTATCATTTAGAGTAAAAGATAAGCATTTACTTTTTGCAAATTGACAAGGTGCACAAAGCGAAGGTTTTGGCAATAAAGAAGTAACAGATAGGTACCCTAGTTTATTCAATAAAGAAATAACATCAAAATTAACATGTCCGAGGCGTCTATGCCATAATTCAAAAGAGGCTCGCAACTTCGTAGATCGTAGAGCAGTAACAAATGCGGAATGACCACGCTCAAGAACATAAAGGCCATTTTCACGTCTACCCTTGGCGACGAGATCCTTGGTTTGACGATTCTGAATGACAAAGGATTGATCAGTGAAAATGACATCAACTGGAAAATCTGACGTGAGCTTACTAATGGAAAGCAGGTTTTTTGTGATATGAGGCACAACAAGTACGTCCAATAATTTAACACGGTCAGACAGATTAATATTACCAATATGAGAAATAGGAAGTTGTGCACCGTTACCCACAATAACCCGACCATCACCTGAGTAAGGTTGAGCGTCCAATAGTGCATCAGGAGAAGACGTCATGTGGGCCGAAGCACCCGTGTCCACATACCAATCTGAGGGAGTGGACTGACCAATCGAACAACCCGCATGGAAGGCGTCGGCCAAGTTAGCAGCAGCGGGACGAGGAGAGCATGAAAATTGGGGGCAATTGTCCGCATAATGCCCCTCGGATCTACACAGTTGGCAACGAGGGGGGCGGGAACACCGGAATTTGTTGTTGGATTTCTGGCCAGAAAAAGACTACCCGTGAGGGGACGGATGCTGCGAGGGCGATCGACGGGAGTTGCCTGATCCAGAAGAAGAACCTGCATGAGATGGAGACCGAGTCTTCTGCGGGACATGCGCGACAAAGGCGGGAGTGGTTGCAACCGACTCTTGGAAAAGAGAGAACGCCTCTGCCTGCGCAATTAAATCCTTCAAGTTCGGTAAGGAGGCATGTGCCATGAAGACGGCAGAGAAGGCAGAATACTCCAGTCCCAGCCCTCGCAAGAACCAGTGGGACATGTCAGTCTCGTCCACCGGCCGACCGATCGCCGATAGCTGATCGCATAAACTCTGAAAGGTTGCGCCGTATTCCGACACCGATCTGGAACCTTTCTTCATCAGTTGGAGATCATCCTTGAGGCGGAGTTCTCTGGATTTGGACGTCTGCTGGAACGCAGATGCAAGGGATGACCAAATGGAACGAGAGGAATCGCAGCCAAAGACATAGGACATGGACTCCTCCGTGAGAGATGAGAGGAGTAGGGTACGGATCAGTTGATCCGTGGACTTCCAGGTCTGGAATTCTGGATTTGGTATCTCGTTTCTGTGAGAATCACGAGAGACAACGAGAGGAGGAGGGTTTGTGCCATCAACAAACCCTAAATAATCTTGACACTCAAGAATCGAGACCATCTGTGTCTTCCACAAGAGATAATTGGAAGAAGAGAGTTTAATGGTAACCATATGCAGCAGAGTAAAGAACGGTAAAGCGGTGGAGGGGGGCGCCATACCTGATCGAACTGGGGAAGGGAGAAAAGGGTTTTTTTTTTTTTTTTTTTGGGCCTAGGGTTAGGCTGATACCATGTGAAGGGAAATGAAATTTGCCTTGTTTTATTTACATCTCTCGTGAACCTTATAAAGAGTACAAAGAAGGACCTAGAATATTTACCAAAGGAAATAAATAATCTAGAGATATTTACAAATCAATTTTAGGAGAATGCTAATCTTGAGGATCGTCAATCGTATCTTGAGAATCTTCAATCATATCTTTAATAACTACTAAATATTTATTAAAAACATTATATATGTAATTTTATTTAACATTAAATTTTGAGATAATATTTATTTTACTTATATTCTTAAACTATCATATTAAAAAAATATATATGTAAAATTGAATGTCGGGTAATATTATGCAATTCTATTTAAATTTGTATATAATATTTAAAATCTCATATACTTATTTAAATTATATTTTTATTATTATTTAAATTACACATCATATGATTTTTAAAAATTTGATTTAATTTCAGTTTGGATAATTGAGATAAAAAATTACAATATTAAATATTAAAAAAAGATATAATCATATAAAGAAGTAAAGAAAAAAATAGTAGCGCAATAAAAAAACTGCGGTAAAAGTGGTGCAAAAACTGACGCCTAATGCCAACGTAGCTTCTTGTTGGAGAAGCTCTAATAAATTAATTGGTCTTATGTAAGGCAAAGTTTTTAGAGGATTTACTAGGTTTCCTAATTAGAAAAGTCATTGACTTATGTAGGTACAATTATTATATATATTGTAATAGTTTGTTAAGTAAAATTATGTAATTATTATGCTAAATTAAATTTAAGTAGCTCTTTTAATTTTTATATGATATATCTTATGTAGTTAACTGATTATAATATATTTAGTTTGACTCTGTCTAAATTTAATATAATTGAAAATTAACAAAAAGAAAAATTGTATTTTAATTTAAATACTTCCACTTTTAGAACAAGAAAAATAAAACTTAACTAATAAAAGATTGACATAACATTTCCTATCAATACTTCCACTGTTAGAAACAAAAAATGAGCGGGTAAACTTCTTTGTTATTGTACTAACTTGTTTGTGCAATGTACGGAACATAATATATTTTATTATATTAATTTTATATGATAAATTATTATTATTATTATTATTATTACTATTTTTATTGTTATTATTATTATAAAATTTACAAAGAATTATTTATATCAATTATATTTATATATGTTATGCGATTTGATTTTTTTATTATGTTATATTGCATTATCATTCTCTTAAAAATTATCTTTATTAAATAACAAGTTACAAGACTTTTTAAAGTCAATTTCAGAGTGTTCTCAACTCAATAAAAAATATTCAACTCACTAAAACCTATTATGGTGGAACAATGAATTATAATATTATACAAATTAAATCATATAATAATTTTAAAAATATATTTATACTTTTAGATCAAATTCATATAATAAATTAATATTATTTATTCAATTTACATATATCACGTAAAAAAATTATACTCTATCCATAAAAAAATATATATCATACTTTATATACAGTTCTTTATTTTAAAATATGCAATATCAGTCTTACATTAAAGGTCACAAAAAATAATCAATTTAATATATTATACGTAAAAAAAATTAAATGAAAAAGGTATTTGAGTTTTTAAATTTTAGTAAAAAAATAAAAAATAGAAGAGAATGGAAAATACAAATGTTAATAAATAATTAGGACATGTATCAAGATAAGAAGAAAAATTAAAGGTTTATTATTGCAAATAAATGTGGTGATGACATGTGCCTATAGACTATCCTTTTTTTATATAGAGAATGATATAGATGCACATGCAAATTAGATACAATATTATATCACAAAAAGTATAATGCAAAAATTTATGTGCATCCAGTGTATCTGAACTACAATATATTTATTTAACTAAAAAATATCACTTGTTTATTTGAAAAATATTATTATTAATTTGTTACTTTAAAAATGTAGTAATATTCTTCAAGTAAACAAGTAGTACTTTATAATTAAAAATAGTATTGTAAATAAGATGCACGATGCACCTCATGCACAAGAGTGTCAATCAAATTATAATATTTTATTCAATCTTTAGTACTGATCAAAACATTAATCCAAGACGAACCATTATGCGGAATTTACCTTTTTTTTTTCTTTCCCTTAATTCATTTTCATTACTCCTTTTTAATATATTGAGCACTCCTCCTATCACCCAATCATTGAAGATGAAATTTCAATTTTATATATTTGGTACGTATTAATTTATAAGAGCATATTGAATTTTCGATTAAAAAAAATAAAAAAGAAAATCACAAGGAAGCAAGGTAGAGAGAGGCGTAGCTGTAAAAAAGACCATTTCAGTGTGCTTTAGGCTACCAAACGGTCAAATGGTGCCAAAAGAAGAGTGGTACTTTCATGTTTACATGGTAAAAATAACATGCATACCCATACCCTCACATTCATGCTTATACTGTGACTCTTTTACTGCACAATTCTTCTGCCAAACCCCCTTTATATAATGCCCCTTCACACCTACCATTTTTCTCACTCATATGTCCCTTTGTTTTTATTTTTATTATTATTTTATTATTTTAGCAGTGCTATGGAGTTGGTGAAGTGGGAAATAGGGTTTCTATTCTCTGTGATGGCTCTTTTTGGGTTCTGTTATGGTTCTGTGTTCAAAGTTGGCGACTCCAATGGTTGGGCCATTATCGGAAATGTGGATTACAACAAATGGGCCTCTTCTAAGGCCTTTCAAGTTGGTGATACACTCAGTAAGTTGGGCCTTCTTTATATTATTGTTCAATCAAATTGGGCTATTGGGCTCCGGAAAAAATAAAATTGTGTCTTTGAGTGTGTGTGTGTGTGTTTTTCTCTTTATTTATTTATTTATTTATTTATATGTAAGATTTATTTACAAAATTAAAATATAAAATTTTGATGGTAGTGATTGATGATACAAAATGATAGTGTCTTGTTTTTTTTTTGGGGGATAGTTTTCGAGTACGATCCCCAATTCCACAATGTGCTCGAAGTGAGCCGATCGGACTTCCATACGTGTGACGCGACGGGTGCCATCTCCACCTACTCCACCGGCAACGACTCGGTTGTCATCCGTAGCCCAGGTCACTACTACTACATATGTGGGTTTGTGGGCCACTGCCAGGCCGGGCAGAAGGTTGATGTAAGGGTGCCGAAGTCTGGTGGGCCTGCTGCAATCCCGATTTCAAGCCCAATTCAAGCTGGCAACGGATCTGCAGTTCCTCTGGCCTCTTCTATTGGGCCTCTAGCGCCAAGCCCATATAGTAGTAATGGACCGTGGCACACATATTATAATGGGCTGTTCGCTGTCAATGTTGGGCTCTTTCTTATTGTTGTTCAAAATTTTTATTGATGGATTTCTTTGATAGGATTTGTGGCTTGTGTTCTTTTTTTTTTCTTTTTTCTTTTTGTTGAAAATTATGGAGAAATTAGAAATTCCGCTGCGGTTTATAAAATTTTAAATATATGATTTCGAATTTTGTAATCCGCATACTCAAAATCAAATATTCGGGCTTTTAATATTATTAGTATTGTTACGTGGGATGTATAGTTTATAGTATATTAAAAAATAAAATAAAATATATTTATAATATAATTTTAAGTTAATCAATATTTTAAAATAAATATTTAACAATATTCAAAATAATTTATTAATTTATTAGCAAAGAAGATATTTAAAAATATAGTTTTATGTAGCAATATATATTCACTCCATTTCAAAATAAAAATTATGTTTTTATAATAAATTGATTAATTATATAGTTGCACTTGACATTCCACCTTTGACTCAATTCTAGTTGATCTAAGACTGAAATTTTGTTCATCGTCTCCACAAATAATGGGGTTAGGAAGTGTGGGAGTTGAAATAATGGTATGAAAGGCATGAAAATAAAGGTGTGATATAAAATGGCTTTATAAAGCTGGTGGTGAGATGTTTGTTATGAGATGTGGCATTTCAAGAAAATATGAAAAACAGCATTTCCACCAAATTTTGGATGTGCCTTTGGCTTGTTGTGTTGTACTCTTGGTGGGTGGTTTTCACCAAACCTCCACGGCCACTGGTATCCAATAAACGACAACCAAACTGTGCTGAAAATGGAATCACATTTTGGGATGGGTCAGCTAATTTTTCTGCTGCCCATTTTTATGCACATCCATTTTTGTACTTCATCTCCGTCACAATAATTACCAAAAATAAATGAATTACTTTACTAAAAAATAAGAGTTATATTTTTAAAATATACAATTTTTTTTATTTTTAATCAATTAAATAAATCTATTTTTTTTTTAAAATCATAAATTCTTGTTCTTACGACTTTATTTATTCAACATATTCAATTATATGCAACCTATTCTTAGTATTAGATTTTTAAAATTTTTATAATGACTAATAAAACAAAATACTAACTTTTGAAATATGATTTCCTTTTCGTGACAAAGAGAGTACAGAGTATGCTGGGGATAATGATTAGGATAATTATTGTTGGAAATTGACAGATAAAGATTGGTGTTTTTTTAGTAATTTCAAAGTTATATTTCATTTGCAAAAAATGAAAATAAGTTGCAAAATTGAGGACTACATTCTCAGTAGATGAATTTAACATATTTATTTTCTCAAATACAATTTTGAATAGATAAAAAATTAATATTTAAAATTAGCAACTTAAACTTAGAAAATAATGAAGAATAGTTTGATATAGAAAGCCACATCCTACATAGAAAAAACGAGAAAAACTTATTTATGTAATTAATTGGAGCACTTTGATAAGAAATAATAAGTGTTCTCCTCTTATGGTGCAATCTAGTAATGTTGCGCACCCAAACCAATGCAACATACCAGTTGGTGTGTTTGGCTAACTAAAAAGGTTTGAGCCGTGTGAATCAGTGTCTATCACACCAAACCAGTTCAGTCTAGACTGAACACCTGCATTTGGTTTAAAGAGGGCTTTATTCCATAAGGACACTACAAATTTTCAATTATTATAAATAAACTTTAAAATTATTCACTCCATTCACTCCACTGTAATATTTAATTTGCATTCGAGTTGTTCTTAGCATTATAACCATTAAAGTATTATTCTCTTTGCTCTAAGGAAAGTTTTGAATATTGAGTTATTCGGCAATAACGTTTTGTATTGTTCTTTGTGTTGCGATCTTAAAGTCTCTTATTGTGATCTTTCTATCCCGTTTATTTAATTATCTAAAATACACCACTCCCACATGATACCACTATTAAAATAATTGGGTAAAAGTGAAAAAAATTGTAGATATAAACCTTTTTAAAAATAAAGAGGATAGCATTGGACTCACCTAATTCAAAATTATATTGTAGTATAAATACAAAATAAAATCGATCAGTTCCATATTCATGAGGGTAGACTCATAAAAAATACAACCTCACATTTGATAGGCTTAAAATTAGCCCCAAAACTTATATTATATATAAGGTTATGATCCTCAGATCTATTACCAATTAGAGAGGTCTTAACAATGAATCATGATGATTTTATTTTGTTAATTGTGATTATAGAAAAAAATCATATCTCAAACAACCTTTATTTAGATTGATCTTTTCAATTAAATATTTATTTGGTACTCTTGATTGATAAATTTATTCTTTAAAAATGATAATTCGAGTTTGACATGATTTTTAATTGAATGCAAATAAATCTTATCGCTAAATCATTTAAAAAAATTGAATTAGTCTATCGCAATGACAACATTGTTGTGCATAAAGATTGCTAACAAGTTCACATTCTAGATTATGTGTTCAACCTTCTTAATAAACTTTTTTTGTTCAATAATTTTTTGTGTTAATTTAAAAAAAGAAAAAGAAAAAGGAAACTGTTCGAAGTTCATATGAGATGCATCATCTTTATAGAAGAGAGCCCAGACTCACATTTTTTAATTCAAGAAAGGTAAAAATATAATAAGGAATCTTCTAAAAAACATGTTGATTTGATTTTTTAGTTGAGTCAAAACACTAGAACTTGTGCAACATTTTTGAGGTTGATTAACCTCTCTAGTAACGAATGCTAGAACAAAAATTAATTTTGAATTTCATTTTTTTAATTAACAAGTTTTTATTTTTATTTTTTTATAAATAAGTTTTACTGATTCTTTAAATAGAAAATAATGGTGGGTAAAGAGAGAACCTTGGAAGTCTTGTAGGTCAAAATTGGTTTAATTAATAATAATAGATCTCAAATTAAATCTTAATGACACTGTCGCACGTGCAAAGTTGCCAAGGAGACAAAGTGTGTCGCCAGTAGAGATTAAATAAATCAGTGAAAACGCGTATAATAAATTGAATAAAACAAGAAATGAAAAATAAACAAAGATAAAGTACAGCGCAGCACATCGTAAGTAGAGTACTCTCTCAGTCTCTTTACGGTCTCACCGAAGCATCGTATAACAGTCCCATTAAATAAACAACACACCATCCCCACTACGCACACACCACACACTACAACTGATCCTCACTCACTCACTTACTCTCACTGAAGAAAAAAATGCGTAATTACCCGCTCACTGTGTGTGTTTTCAGCGCCATTAATGTGCTTCAGTAGTTAAGCGTGATCTCTCGCTTTTTCACGGATTTTGTCTCTGAATCCTCCCTATATCTAATATCTATATACCTCTAGCTGTATCTCCTCCCTGTATACTGCAAGAAGCCTGTCATTTCGCCTCCAAATTAGGCACGAAATTATTGTCTCCGGCAGCTTTTTTTCCCAAGTTGTGGTTTGTGATTGGGCAGAGAAGATAGAAGGTGATGGAGTTGAGCAAAGTGACACTGGAGATTTTCTCCAAGCTGGAGCAGAAATGGCTGCACCATTGTGAAGGCAAAAAAACGCGGGTTTTGAGCATTGACGGCGGAGGAACTACCGGCATTGTCGCCTGCGCCGCCTTGGTCCATCTAGAGGACCAGATCCAGGAGAAAACTGGCTATTCAAATGCTCGGGTTGCTGATTTTTTCGATATTTTTGTCGGTACAGGAATCGGCGCTCTCCTCGCCGCAATGCTCGTCGCAGACGATGGCGCTGGCCGTCCGCTTTTCTCTGCGAGAGACGCCGCCAAGTTCGTAGTACAGAATCAGGCGAATCTATTTAAAGTGAAAAACTTCTGCGCCTTCCGCCGCCGAATGAGATTTTCCGGTAGGAGTATGGACAGAGTGTTGCAGGAGGCGTTCCGGAGAGATGACGGCAAAGTTTTGAGCCTTAAGGACACGTGTAAGCCTCTCCTCGTGCCTTGCTTTGACTTGAACAGCTCGGCTCCGTTTGTTTTCTCTCGCGCCGACGCCTCCGAGTCGCCGAGCTTCGACTTCGAGCTGTGGAAAGTGATCCGCGCCACCTCGGCGACGCCGTCGATGTTCAAGCCGTATAAGCTCTCATCCAGCGACGGGAAAACCTCTTGCATAGCGGTGGACGGCGGACTGGTGATGAATAATCCCACAGCCGCCGCCGTCACACACGTCTTGCACAACAAACGTGATTTTCCGTCGGTTACCGGAGTTGATGATCTATTGGTGCTCTCCATCGGCAATGGACCGTTAACTAGTCCGTCGAGAATGAAGCTCAGCCGCAGCGGCGACTGCTCGACGGCATCCATTGTCGGCATTGTCCTCGACGGCGTCTCCGAAACCATTGATCAAATGCTAGGCAATGCCTTCTGCTGGAATCCAAACGATTACGTCAGAATTCAGGTAGTTTTATTTTCCAATTTAAGAAATCGATATAATTTAGAAGTTCTTAGCATCCTGACGTCGTTATTTTCCAGGCTAACGGCGTTTGGGAAACGGCGGGAGAGGTGCTGGCAGAGAGGGCGGTGGAGTCGTTACCGTTTGGCGGGAAACGGTTGCTGACGGAGACTAACGGGCAGAGGATCGGGGGGTTTGTGCAACGGCTTGTTGCATCGGGAAGGAGTAGCCTGCCGCCGAGTCCGTGCAAGGAAACGGCCGTTAGTCCGCTGGTGAACGGGCGTTAGGTCCTTTTGATAAATTAATTTAATTTTTGTCTTTTTTCGTTGAGCTATTATATTAGGACATGTCAGGTAATTGTCTCTCTTTGTCAACTATGAAGTAGAAGCAGTCCATTTAAATAATAATAATAATTATTATTATTATATGTAGCATAGGGTGTTTGGGCGTATAATTAATTGATGGCTCATTTATGGGCAGGCAGCTAATTAATGTAATTAAAAGATGAATTTTGTCAGTGCTTAAGATCTCACTAATTGCTCCTGTCTTTTCATGCACCTTACACACATTAGAACGAAGATTCAGGAATTGAATGACTGAAAGAATCTTCTTTAAATTTATTTAATTATATATAATTTTTTTGAAAAGCTAAACGTTGTCTTCTCAAAATTTATCTATTTTTGGATTATAAAATATATTTGAAATACAACTTTTTATAACAACAGGAGTATTATACATATTAATTTATGTATATTATTGGACATCGTATTTTCTTTAATTTAAAATACTCATATTTTGCATGTCAAATTTTATATTTGATTAATTTGATAAAACTATAAATTCATAAAAGCTATAAATTTGTATTTATACAATTTATTCAATTTTATATAACTTTTTTGTAAACTAAAATTTTTTATTTTTGATTTTGACTATTATAATAAGGTCTTGATATTTGAAATATGTATATCGGCAAAACTATCGTAAAAATAAGACTTGTTTTTTAGATGGAATGATCCCTGCTTGTTATTGCCATAGAAACCTTTGACTTCAACTGCAACGAGCTAATACTTTATGGTAAAATAGATACCGAATATCTTGCACATGATAATTGAAGAATTTTTAAAAGGTTTGTTCTATTGTCATTTGGTGTAGTGTTTTTAAAGCTAAATTTATAAGGTTTGTCTATAAATATTGCCTATTAGATCCTAAAATTTACATTATTCTCTTAAGGTACACGATTTAAAATGTCCCAAAAAAAAAAAAAAAAAATTAACATTCATCATTCTACTGAGTGCACACACCCTCTGAAAATATTGAATGCAGATGGTTTATCTGGCAATTTGGACAGCTAGTAATGCAAATGTTAGTGAGCGCAAGTTCAACTTTACCAATTTTAGGAAAATTTTGGTGTTCTAGAAGGATTGTAAACAAAAATAAAATGGGATACCATTTGTTACGTAATTTCCAACTCCAAATAATAACATTTATGTGACACTGTTTGAACATTAGACCATACTTCGTAAAGGTTAAAAAAATAAAAAATTAGAAACTAAGAAAACTGTTAAAAGTGGAAAAATAAAGCTACCCAAATGTACGCCCTAAAAAATTTTACAAAAAAAAAAAAAAAAAAAAGAAGAAAAATCTAGATAAGAATAAGTAAAAAATTTAATACATTTAAGAAAAATCTAGAATAAGTAAAATTTTATACATTTAAAAAAAAACTGACTCCATCACATCGATATATATATTATTTGAGATGGTTACTAAAAGTATCGACATTCATTCTGAATTTCATACCTAGTTTTGCCAACACATACCTTATATATAGTTATAGGGCAAAAATGACAAAATATAATGTTTTTCAAAAAAAATTGCAAAATTATAATAAAAAAAAAAAATATTTTATATTAAGTAAAGTCGCCCCTGCGAGGGGCGACAATCAAAAATTTTTTTTTTTTTAATTTTTTTTTTTAAGTCGCCCCTGGCAGGGGCGACCAAATTTTTTTTTTTTTTTTTTTTTTTTTTTAACGCTGGAGCCTTCACTCGGTCGGGCACTCGGTCGCGCGCCGTACTCGGCCGGCCGAGACACTCGGCCCCCGTATTACTCGGCCAGCCGAGTACTGCCATCCACTCGGTCACGGCACTCGGTCGACCACTTCACTCGGCTGGCCGAGTGCGAACGCGGATTCTGATTTTTAACATCCACTTCAATTTTTCTCATTTTTGTATTCTTCTCGTTTTCTCGTTCGTCGTCCTGTTTTTGTACATTTTCCTTTTTTTTTTTATCGTGTTATAGTTAAATTAGATAATTTATTTAGTTTGGTAAAAATTCGATGAAATTGTTAAGTGAGATTGTTATAACATCTTGAAATGTATTGATTAATTGAATTTCCAACAAATAACTATAATTTTGTTTTATAAGTAAAAATTATGTTTAATAAAGAAATAATGAATAAACAACAAAAAACCAAAAACATGAATAAACAATAGTTCTCAAAATCATGAATGAAGAACAAAAAACAACAAAGTCAAGTGTTTGAAATAAAAACAACAAAAAACAACAAAAAATTAGTCGGTGCCGGCTCACTGAGGGGGTCGGTAAGGTGTGTTCGATGGGCCGAATGGTTGATACGGTGGATATTCCCTTTCCTGGAAATGGCCTTGTTGCACATGCCACTCGTATTGTTGCCTTTGCATGTCAAGTAAAATTTGGGAGTTGTAAGCTTCACGATGGATATACTCTTTCATGTCGGCAACATCCCCTTCTATGTTGGTCAGACGTGCATCCAAGGCGGTTCTCCAATCCGACCAATCATTCCACCCCCCTTGATACTGGGGTGGATACTGTGGATGCTGTGAAGGTCCGGCCTGATCGTCCGAGGGCATTTGTGCTTCACCCATCATTTCATCGGCCTGTGCATGATCCACATCAAGTTCCATCGGCTCTGATCGGGCATCCGTAGTCCTTCTCCTCCTCTTCCTTCGTTCCTCCTCATTCCTCAATTCATTCTCGCTCTCTTCAATAGCTTCCGTATGAGCCGAGCCATTCAGTAGAAGATTATGGCCCTTCCCTCCAGCAATATTAGTCAGGCGAGAGTTCGGCAGTGCAAACCTCTTCTTGTCTGATAAAATCAGATACAATCGTCTGGTGCCGGGATGTAATTGGCACATCTTCATGTTGCACAGCATTTCCAGGTTTATAGTTGTCTCGCCTGATGTCTCTTCCATCCCTTCCAAGTTCACCCCGAAGTGGCGAGCAATGGGAGTGATCAAACCTCCAATCACCACAGCACAAACAACTCATCGATACTGACCGCTCCAGGCTCAGGTTTTGCTAAAACTGTATTGGCGAGGAACCTGTGAAAATATCGAAGGACCGGGCTTCGAATACTAGATGCTTTCGACCGACTAACTTGGTACTCCGATGGGTGAGCTCGATCAGACTCTGTAATGTCCTTCCAAAAAGTGACAACATTGAACTCCGGAAAACTGACCCTCTCATTGGGCAGATTTGAGTACCTCTTCTTGGGAAATCCAAAAATCCCATTGAGGTCTTCGGCCGAAAGATAGCGAGACTCGTTCCCCAGCTGAAATATCACGGATTCGGGCACCGTGTCATTGTATCCAACATGAAGCTGGGAGAAGAATTCAAGAACGAGAGGCTCATACGTCTTCTCGTGCATGCCAAAGAACTTAGTCCACCCGATAGCCTTGCACATTTTTTTTAAATCTTCGTAGATGCCCATTTCTTGCATGCACTCAACATCGGCCCATCGAGTGGCTCGCCTTCTTTTCTGTTGTACCTCAAACCACCTATGACTGTCGGTCTCCCAATCAGGAAAGTTGATGCCGTAGGCATCCGGCATGGTCGCCAAAATTCTTTCGTACTCAGCTTGTTGTTCTTCAATGGAGTGTTCGCTCCATTGGAATGTAGAATTCACAACATCCATGCTATGCTCCATTGTGGGTACCTAGATGATAATGAATTAGTATTACATCCAATCAAGGTGAACAAAAAATGAAGATTCCTATGATACAATATTCATCTTTGCAAATTCATAATTCAACATTGAAATTCATGGGGTATTAAGATCATTTCATCATGGTCTCACTCTAAATCATGCCACATTCCCACTTTCTATAATGCATATCAATTGTTCGATAAAAAACTTCAATGAAAACTAACCAAAAATCTATATTCTTTCATGCCATAATACTCCAAATTAGTAGAGCATTAACATAATCAAACAACAACCTTAGATTAACATGAAAACATATCTATATAGAACAAAAAATCATGCACACCAAGTGTTCGATAAAAAACTTCAATGAAAAATTGCAAGAAAACATATCAAGTTTCATGTCAAAATGCTCCAAATAAGACTCTCATCAACATATGTAATGAACAAAAGCAATGGTTAATGAAAACATACCTTTAGATTGAAAAAACGAAAGTTGGTGTTTTTGGTTGAATCCTTCAAATATCCACCACCTTATCCCAAAATTGGAGCAATTTGTTGTTTGAAATAATGGGTACAATGATTTTGATTGAGAAATTGATGGCTTTGAATGAAATTTTTTGGATTGAGGATGAGAGATTGGAAGAGGCTAGGGTTTGGGTGTGTTTGTGTGTGAGAAGAATGAGGAAAAGAGGGGTTATAAAATGTTTCCGTGCTCTCGCACTCGGTCTCGCACTCGGTCGCGCGCCTTACTCGGCCGCCCGAGTGCACCTGATATACTCGGTCTCCTGCACTCGGTCCGCGCAGATACTCGGCCGCCCGAGTGCGAAGGAAGTCCGAAATGCTTCGCACTCGGGCATCACGTTGTCTTACTCGGTCATGTTGCGGTACTCGGCCGACCGAGTGCGAACAAAATCCTGCACCCTTCGCACTCGGTCGACCCCGGTCGGGTACTCGGCCGGGGTTCGTACTCGGTCAGCCGAGTACGAACCAATTTTTTTTTTTCTTTTTTCTGATTTTATTAATAATGAAAACAATAATAATAATAATTATAATTATAATTATAATAATAACAATAGTAAAGATTGTACGTCTAATTACATCGTATGTAAAATTAAGTAACCATTGTACGTTTAATTACATAGATAACAAACTAATAATCAAAATGTGATCCTGTAAAACAACGACGCCTTATTTTTTTCCTTTTGCCCCTACCTCGCTCTTCTTCTGGCACAGGTTCACTATCCGAATCATTATCATCTGTCGTAATATTCAAACTAAAAGATGGCCTCTACGGCATATATTATGCAATGTATCGTGCACATCCGTAATGCTTTCTGGAATTCGTTGTCTCATCCCGAATTGTCGCAATACCCGATCGGGGTAATATAACTCCACAATTGAATTATGGATCATAGGGCATCTTGACATCCACATATCCGTCACTGTAATAATGCCAAGGTCTATATATGCCCTCACAGCAGCTGGGTATGGGTCGTAAGGTTTCCAATTAAACTGGATAAAAATCGTGTTATATAACATGTAATCGAAATTTAACATAATCTGATCAAGTACCAAACATACCTCTTGTTGAGTTTGCCTGTCCAAGCTCTCCCGGATAGCCCTTAAGTTGTTCGTCAAGCTAGTTGTAAAGTTGTGGTATTGTAACCACTCAGCACCGTACGGTGCAACCGGTAGAATTTCATCCACAGCCACAATTGCCGCTGTATTTAGGCGTCTGCCTCCCGTCATTTGCGGAGTGAGAAAAGTAATTCTTGACCAAGCCCATATCTGCAGTAGTTGCATGGGTCCACCAATTTGTGTACGACCCCTATGTGATGCGTTGCACAGCTGATGGTACAAATAACCTAGTACCGCTGAACCCCAACTCAAATTCCTGCATTCATCAATATCCTCTAGTTGATTCAAATATACCAATGACCCCATATTCCCAGAAGTATCCGGGCACATTATGGATCCTAACAAAATCAATGCACATGCACGTGCATATTGGACAACATGTTGTTGTGAGCTGTTATCGGTAACAGGGTGCATGCTTAGGTGTGTACCCAAGGCTAAAAGTGAAAATCGTGACCCTTTTATGTCTTCTGCATTGGGTTCCCATCCCAGTTGGACTTCACAACGTGCAGTCCAATATGCCCGACCGGTTGAAATATCTGAACTTATAACCGGCCCACCTTCAATTGGCAGTCCCCAAATAAATGCGACATCTTGTAATGTCACGGTCGCCTCTCCAACTCTAAAATGAAATGTATGCGTTTCTGGCCGCCACCTCTCAACCAGTGCAGTGATTAATGAATTATTAATTACATAATCACCACATCGGTAGACACCATAAAATCCCATACGATACAACATCGATATGACTCGATAATGCAACCTTTGTGTACGTCTGAGTATTTCCCTACCATCATCGTCTGGGTCAACCTCATAAGGATCATGGTCATCGAGTCTCCAAAAGATACCACTTCCGTGTCTGCACTTTAATTTTAGGTCAATTTCTCCTGCAAATACATCCTCAGATCGGTGCATGTGCTGTTGCTTTAATATATCCCCACTAATAGGGCCATATTCTCCGTAGAACTCCATACTGCAATTAGATTAAATCAATAAGATGAACAATAAATGAGTGAAAATGGAACAAATTACATAAAATCGGAAAATTACATAAAATCATCAAATTAGACAAAATCTGCAACCCATCTCACTAAAAACCCGTGCGAATGTAACATCAACGCTAAATCAAATTTCAATACACATTATCAAAATACATGTCAAATATCTAAAACAAGCACCATTACAATATTTCAGACACAACAATCTCATCTACGGGCAGATGAAGTTCCGGCCTGGGTAGCAGCTTGATCCTGTGCCCGATATTGTTGTCTAGCGCGTGTTTGTGCCCAATCCATTTCATTTTCAATTCTACTCGTCTTTCCTCTTCCTTTAGTCCTCTTTTCACGCAAGGCTGGATTATGACACAGTTGGAAGGAAGCCTCATCCCAATAATATTCATCAGGCAATGGCTCAAACTTACCACTATAGGTGTCCACATACGTACTTGTATTGAAAACTGAGTTCATGTAAATCACCGGATTTACTCCAAAATGTCGACAAGTCTGCATTGCATGGGAACATGGTATGCCGTTTTGCCTCCAGTCTCCACAGCTACACTCTCTTAGCATCAACTTGACAATGTGGGTATAGCACCTCGTTGTTCCTGGCACGAATGTCTTCACTGAAGCTGTTTGATCAGTGAAATCGACCTTATGGACTTGATGTTCCATTGCCTTTCGTTGTCGTTGATCATACTTCTTGTACACCTCATCAGGCCATGGCTGGTTCCTTTGCTGCATCTCACGGCCCAGTGTCAACCGGTCAAGAAAATATTTAATCAACCGATAAAATGTAGCCTGCACAATGGCACAGATTGGAAGCCGTCGTGCACCTTTTAACACGCCATTCATGCACTCTGACAGATTTGTTGTCAAAATTCCATTTCTCCAACCTCCGTCATGGGCAAGAGTCCATTGTTCCTTTTCAATTTTCCACAGGTAGTCATATGCCCTCTCATTCAACACCTTAATTTGATCCATTATATTTTCAAACTCTCTGGTTGTGAACGCTGAGCCGGCTTGCCAACACATGTCCTTTAACTTCACATTCTTGACCTTGCTATTAAAATTCGAACACACATGTCTCAAACAGAAACGATGGACTCCAAGAGGTGGCTGAAAATCTGGAATTCTTTCCACAGCTTTCAAAAGACCGGCGTGTCTATCTGAAATCAGACACATTCCTTCTCTACCGCGAACAATGTGTTTCGATATCATACGAAGAAACCATGACCAAGAACCAAAACTTTCTTCGTCCACAAGTGCATACGCCAAAGGTAAAAGATGTTGATTTGCATCCATGGAAACAGCAATTAACATCTTGTGCTTGTATCTAGTGTAAAGATGAGTTCCATCGACACTAATTATTTTACGACAATGCTGGAACCCATCTATACATGGCCTGAACGCCCAAAACACATATTTCAACATTTTTATACCATTTGTCTCTTCGGGCATGTGGCGCCACTCCACAACTGTGCCTGGATTCCATTTTTGTAGGGCTCCCAAAAATTTGGGTAGATCTGAAACTGAGCTCTCCCATGTACCATACACATTTTCTCTTGCCCGTTTCAAACCATGCCATGCCTTACCGTATGAGATTGTATATTGAAATTTATCAGACACTAGCTGTTGAACACACTTAATCTCATACCCGGGATCTGTCTGAACCATCCCAGTTAGCAGCGCAGCGATCATGTTTTTGCACAAGTTCCGATGGTCAACAGACACCGCGTTCATTAGACACGTATGAGGGCCTCCATACTTAGTGATTTCCCACATATCAATCCTTTTTCTGTAACCTGCACGCAACCACCAGTTGCAGCGTGTAGTCTCACTATTATTTTTGCATTTGATTTTCCATATAAGAGGTGTGCTTTCATCTACTCGATATTCACGCCTCGCTATACGTATTGCAAAATCTTTAACTGCAGACTGCAAACTCTTCTTATCTTTGAAAACCATGCCTTTTGTGAGCACTCCTTCAGTAGGATCATAGTATCTAAAATTTTTGGGAAGATCAAAGGAGTCCGCAAGCATTTCATGTGATGATGCATTGAAGAACGGGATATTCGGATGCATGGAGTATCTCTGAGCACCTGATGGAAATGATGGTTGTTGATTGGATGGTGATCTCTCTTGATTTGGGGAATACATAGTTTGAATATCACCAATATCCACCCCATCTTCATCTGATTCACTAGACAACTCGTCTTCATCGGGTTCAGAGTCTTCTAGTTCATTCGCACCAAAAGTGTCAACCAATGGATCATCTGTTTGATCATCGGTCTGAGCATTTTCTCTTTCACTTGGAATACCCTCATTATTGGACCTTGAGGTTCCAACTGTATGCTCTTGCCTGACGACTGCCGGATTATTAATGCCATCCCCTCTTAAATAAGCAGCATATTGAAAATACTCATTGCTTGGCATAATATCTGGAAGAACATTATCTTGCAGTTTCTCTGGATCAATATGAAATTCTACATATTGATTATCCGCATCCGGTGCAAAGAAAAACCATAGATTATCATCGTTGTTGATTGGTATACGATGATATCTGTTGTTTGCATGTAGTGAAGCGGATATGTTCAATTTGTATTCATTGCTATCAATCCTTGTCAATTGAAATAATTTTGATACCAAGCTGGAATATCCAATGTCGCGAGGTACCCTAGTTGCACAAACAGGTGGAACATCGCTACAATCCCCAATATAAACAACAATACCGACGTTGTTTGAAGACCCCATATCTTAAATAATAAAGATGTGTTAATGATCTTAAAATAGGGAATTAATTACTTTATTGCAAAGTTTAATAAAACTAATTTAAACTAATACAATAGAAAAATTCAAACCTGAAATTGAAATAAATCTATATGTCAACGCAACGGCAACAATTTGAGGGTTACGATAAATGCACAACAACAGCAACAATTTCAACAGTACCTACATCAAATAATGTATAACAGAAAAATATCAACGACAAATTTATAACAATATATATAGCAACAACCATACACCGACCGACATACACATATCCAAAACACGGCACACAACCATACACACGCACCTATCACACACAAAAATGCAACCCACACACGGGGGCCGAGTGTCTCGGCCGAGTAAGGGTTCGCACTCGGCCGGCCGAGTACGGCGCGCGACCGAGTGCCCGACCGAGTGAAGGCTCCAGCGTTAAAAAAAAAAAAAAAAAAAAAAAAAAAATTAATTTTGGTCGCCCCTGCCAGGGGCGACTTTAAAAAAAAAAATTAAAAAAAAATTAAATTTTGATTGTCGCCCCTCGCAGGGGCGACTTTACTTAAAATAAAAATTTTTTTTTTTTTTATTATAATTTTGCAATTTTTTTTGAAAAACATAATAATATGTCATTTTTGCCTAGTTATAGTCCCATATATATTACAAATGAATCATGTCAATGAAAATATGAAATTAAAAGACTATTATAATAAATTCAACCTTTTATTTTTACACAATATATATATATATATATATATATTAATAAAATGAATTACTGAGATAACTAAATTGCAGTTTCGTTCACAAAATATTTCTTCTATGACCGATAATTTCAACCATAGTTTCTTCGGTGAGAAAAGCTTGAAGAAGGGAAATGACCTTTTTATCAACAGAAAACCAAACGGCGTACGCCAGATTAGTGATCTCCTGGCCATCGGATTAAATGGTGGCAGGTGGTGGTGGTTGGGAGCCATCAAGGTAAGGGAGTAGATCATGACTAGTCATGAGGGGAACAACTTGGTTGCACCATATTAGTTAATTTGTGGACGTTAATTTGATCAATAAAAGATGAACGATGGAACTGAGAGGGCGAGAAGAAGAATTTGCCATAAGAGTCGTTCGTGCAGAAAGAAAGGAAGACAGAAAGTGATGAGTGCCTGAGGCAGTAGGAGAAGAATATAGTTTCTAGTGAAAAGGTTGATACCATGTAACATAGGTATTTGATCACTGTTAATTAGATGAGTGCGTATTTTTACTATTTGTAGAGGAATTACACAAAAAATGCAAAAAAATTACAACAAATAAATCTAGAGAAATATTTACTGAAAAATACATTGAAAACAGTATTAATTATTTGCTAATATTACAATAAAAAATCTAGCATAATATTTCAATGAAAAATATATTGAAAGTAATATCAATTATTTTCTAATAGGGTTTTTTTTTTATTTTTTTATTTTTTTTTATTTTTTTATTTAAGATCTACCTTCAAAATTTAACTTTCAATTCAAAGAACTCAAGCTTAATAAAAAATTAATGCTGCCAAAACTTCCTTGGCCAAGTTCAAACCTTGCGACCTCTCAAGAAACACAAAGTCTCCAACATGAGGTTAGCCTGACTACCTATATAAATTTTAAAACTTTATTATATTATATCAATAAATTAAGTAAACTTACAAAAATATTAAAATATAATTCAACTATGTAATATTTTTGAATTATTTACTATTACTTTACAATATAGATAAATTACAATTATAATCACTCATAGAAACAAAACTTTATGTTTTTCTTAAAATTCAATATAATTAAAAATAAATTTATTTACATAAAAAATTGATATACTTATTAGTTTGTGAATTTATTTATATACTTTGTTCATAGGTATAAAATTTCATTCATATAAATTATTATCCCTTAAAATTCTAAACTTCACATGTTATGATAGAGTTTATTTTAATTAAACAACTAATATTATAACATTTAAAATTCTAAACCTTAAATTTTATATTGTTTTTAAGTGGATTTCATCCAATCAAATTTTTTCTTATATTACTTTTCACTCTAATTTTCAATGACTTATAACTTTTGCATTTCAAGTTTGATTTCTATGCAAAATATGTCAATTTAATTATTTTTTCAAGATCTTCAATTGATATCCATATTGCATATATAAAAATAAAATATTTTTTTTATAGATTAATTGTTGTATATTTAATATATTTTTATTTTGTGAGATATTTTTATTTTAAATAATTTTTATTAAAATATATTTATTAAATTATGTATTTTATTAAAAAACTTAAATCACTATTTTTATAATAATATATTTTATTATGATATTATAAAATATGCAAAGCACATAGGATATACTAGTTATTTTAAATAATAAGATACTAGATATCTGCTTATTGAATGCAACTGATATAATATATTTTATTATATTAAAAATCTACAGTATATATATTATTATTATAAAAATGTACATAACTTATTATTAATAAATTTGCATTTTCTTTGTTTGAAAAATCACATATTTATATATGTGTTTAGAAATTGAACAACAATTGCTCAATGTTACTACTTATTTTTTTAAAAGAAACAAACACATGTGTACTTGTTAAATTCTAGTAAATATTTTATAATGGGGGAATTGAAGTGTATTTGTTAATTTAAAGATGTCCAGGATTCTCACTTTTGTCGAATTTTAACAGTATTACTTTCTTATTCAAAATGTATTATTATTTTTATTTAAAAGCTATTACTACTTATTTTTTAAAAGAAACAAACACATGACTGCTTTTTAAATTTTAAAAAATATTTTATTGTAGAGGGAATGATGTCTATTTGTTAATATGAGAATGTTTAGGATTATCGCTTTTGTCGAATATTAAAAGTATTATTTTCTTATTGACAAGGTATTACTTGCTTATTCAAAAAGTATTATCTTCTTATTCAAAATGTATTGCTACTTATTTTTTAAAAGAAACACATACATAATTGCATGTTACATTCTAGGATATATTTTATAGTGGGGGAGTGATATGTATTTGTTAATCTAAAATGTCCAGAATTTTCGCTTTTGTCGAATATTAACAGTATTACTTTCTTATTGAAAATGTATTACTTTCTTATTCAAAATATATTGCCTTCTTATTCAAAACGTATTACTACTTATTTTTTAAAAGAAACAAAATACATGGTTGCTTGTTAAATTCTAGGAAATATTTTATTGTGAGGGGGGGGGGGGGGGAATGATGTGTATTTGTTAATCTGAAGATATCTAGGATTCTCGCTTTATCGAATATTAACAGTATTACTTATTGAAAATGTATTGCTTTCTTATTAAAAAATTATTACGTTTTGATTCAAAAGGTATTACTACTTACTTTTTAAGAGAAAAAATACAAGATTGTTTGTTAATTCTATGATATATTTTATAGTAGGGGAATAATGTGTATTTGTTAATTTGAAGATGAGTAGGATTCTCACTTTTGTCAAATATTAACAATATTACTTTCTTATTCAAAATGTATTACTTTCTGATTCAAAAGGTAATATTACTTATTTTTTAAAAGAAACAAATACATGACTGTTTGTTAAATTCTAGAATATATTTTATAATGGAGGAATGATGGTATTTTTTAATTTGAAGATATTTAGAATTCTCACTGTTGTCGAATATTAATAGGATTACTCTCTTATTGAAAATGTATTACTTTCTCATTAAAAAAATATTACCTTCTTATTCAAAATGTATTGCTACGTATTTGTTAAATTAAAAAAAATAACAATACACCACAATTTATCATCTATATATAGTCAATAAATAAATACAAGTAATACTTTTTTAGTTAACCTAATAATATTTTTAGCTAAACAAATAATACCTTTCAGTAAAACAAGTAATATTGAACAATTTTTTAGTTTAATTTGAATTGAATCTATACTAATATAATAACAAAGCAGTCTAAAAGAAAAATTTATCATCTAATTATAATAAATAAATTAATATTACCTAATAATTTCTTAGAAAACTTACTAAAATTTAATATTTAATACAATTAATTATTTTATATTTTAATATAAGTTTCAAATTAATATATTTTAAGAAAATGAGTAATACTATTAAAAGATAAAGCAATATTATTAAAATGTAATAATATTGTTTGTTTAGTTAAAAAAATTCTATCACAACCTGTGAAGTTTAGAATTTTAAAGGATACTGATTTATAGGAATGAATTTTTATATCTATCAACAAATAATATAAATAAATTCACTAACTAATAATTATATCAATTTGTTTTATATTAATATTTTTATTTTTAATTATATGGAATTTTAAGAAAAATATAAAATTTTATTTTTTATTAGTGATTATAATTGTAATTTATCTAGATTGTAGATTGTATAGTACTTGTAAATTATTCAAAAAATTAAATAGTTAAGTGATATTATAATTTTTTGTAAGCCTGCTAAATTTTAAGATAATAGAGTTTCAACTTTTCACCACTCACACAACGCTAGACAATTTAGAGCTTATTTTTCAAGTTTTTCAATTACGATAAGAATTATAAATATATAAAATTTGTTAAATTTAATTATAACTAACATGTGCTATAATATAAAACAATTGTTTAAAATTAACAAGATTTCATCGGCTTATTGATAAATGATAGAAATCTAGGATATACTCTTATAGAAAACATGGATTCATATCCAAATTATTTTATTTCTAATATTTTTTGAAATCTATCCAATGTATTGATATAAATCAATATATTTTTAAAGTTAACTTAACGTCACAATGTCGCGTGGTGGTAAGGGATCCAACAACAACCCAACGCTTTTTTTTTTTAAATAAATCTGATTTGGATTAACCCAGTTGCACAAATTCTAGATTCATGTAACCGACTCACAAGAAACCAACTCTTCATACAAAAGTAGGAAGACAAGCATGAAAAAATAACTCTGCTAACTAAAACAAAGTAAAAGGGTAGAAAAAGTAAATATACAAAAAAAAAAAAATTGTTGTACCTAACACTGTAGCACCACAACCCACTGTGTCAAAGTTGATTTCGATCATCAGAAAAACACTTAGCTACATAATTAAAAAAAAAAGCTAAATATAATATATATATATATATATATATTTTTTTTTTTTATTAGACTTGAGCCCTAAATTGGGAACCAGATTCGAAGGCAAATCTTAAATTGAGTAAAAATTAAAAATTGAATTCCAAATTATAAAACTTTAAAATTTGAGTCTAATATTGAGAATTCAATTCTGAAACTAACCTGGTGCTGAAATTTTCCCGAACACCCTATCTTCACTATAAATTTTAGGGATGCAGGGTTACTCTTCATTTTGTATAGGATCACAATGCTTTTCTTTAGTTTTTTTTGGGGGTTTTCTACCCTTTTAACCTCCAATTTCTAATACATAAACTTTTGAATTCATTTCTTACCCATTATAGTTTTAGTATTGTATATGAACATATAGAATATTAATGCACCAGTTGAGTTCGTACTCAATTTGGTACTCAGTAGTAAATTTGCAGAAGCTAAAATAAATGAAATATGACTCAGTTATATTTTGAGGAAGAACTCCCTTCTTACTCTACTAGCAAATCTATTAGAGTAGTGTCTTATTTCCAAACAAGGTTACAATATAAATTTATAATAGTATAGACTCCATCTTCACTAAATACCCATATTTAGATTAAAAAAAAATACTCCCCCCTAACAACTAGCCCGACCACTCAGTCCTTTGAATTGATTTCATCACACGTGTCCCTATGGTGTTGTTCTAAAACTGTCAAACAGTCTGAGTTTTCAACTAGGTGTAGAACTCAAATGGCTGAAGTAAAATAAAATAAAATGTACTCTCTCTCTCTCTCTCGATCTACTTCAAATAAAACTAAAATGAACAGCATAATAGTTGTGGGTTGTTCTCTTCATATACAAGTCATGGATAACCCTACAATCTAATTTACATGGAAATAATTTCTTTCACTCAATGTGTGCATATCTTCAAGATTTGTATACTTATTGGTTGCTCCTTGATACAGAAAAATATCCTTCTATATCTCTTGTGCTTATCTTGTTGATTTGTTTCCAAGTGTCATTAGGAGTCATTTGATGGATTTTTCAATACATATCCTTTCCTAATGACATGAAAGATCTTCCTACAATTTGTCTAAGATTTCCACAGTATCTACACATTGATTTCCTTCCACGATAGTCTTGTATCTTCTTAATTTATGAAGATATGAATCTTTGTAAATCTTCCAAGTATATTGCTTCACAAAATTTGCACATGGACACATGAACTCGTTAAATCTTGCATTATCCTGAACTATGTCCGTTTTTTTTTCCAATGCCAATTTTAAAGAACTCAAAATCGAGTTCTTACAATCTCCCCTTTAGCATTTGAGACAAAAACCTCATTCATTTTCACAGGATGAAGCTGAAAAGTAAAATGTAATCAAAACGAGATGTGTTCAAACTTAATCAAATACCCGATTCCATGAACTTATTGACATCTCCATCCACCACTCAAAACAACAACATAGTACAACTAAGTAACACAATAAACTAGAGGAGTTAAGTCATGTAACAAACATAAAAAAAACAATCAGAACTGCACCTAAGGAATTAAAGTATCACTCATATTTTATATTAGTTAAAAAAATGTTCAGTCATTCAAATAAATCAAGTAGAATTCACGCAAGAAAGAGAAGTCGATTTGGTGCCGATCTTCCTCATTGAGGCATCTTTCATTTTCTCCCATTCTTTTTGGTGTGAACAACAACTTCTTTTACGATAGCCACCACTTTAGCGCCGACAGCCACTACTTTAGCATCTTCATCGTTCTTCTCTTCTCCTTCCTTCTCACTTCCATCTTCGTCCTCAGCCTTCTTCTTTCCCGCATTGTCCTCTTCATTTTTCTCCCTTTTTTTGTCTCGGATGTCGAAGGGTGAGTTTCTGCAAAACTAGAAGAGAAATATACAAACATTTTATTTAGCAGTTCCTCTTGAGTAGTTTTCATCTGCTTCAGGACATCCAATTGAGTTCTTACAAAGGAAGGGAGGTCCTCACATACTTCATGAGGAGTTAGAACTATGGTTTAGGACTTTTTACTGAATAAAAATTTAAGGTTCAGTTGGAGCCCTTAAATGGTGGAGATGCAAGTTCCAACGCATCTTTTAGCTCATCTTCCATGTGAATCCCTTGTCTTTGCAAGATCCCCCCAGACCAAACTTGGGAAGAGGATCAGATTCCAATCACTAGGTTTCTCAGTCAATCCCACAATAGTTGAATAAACATGAAAACCAAAAGTGATAGGCTTCCCAACAGCCAATAAAGAAACATAACCTATGCTTCATTCATGACGGACTTATTAGTGGTTGGTGTCCAATTCATCCTCCCAATTTTGTGGAGCATATTTCCCTCGAGGCTAAGGTCGGATGGGGTCACTCTTTCTTTCTTCCACACAATAATTCTTCCTTCTGTCAGAACTAACGCAACTTCATTGAAATCTTCATCAAATTCTAACTCAGCCCCGTTTTCAACAAGACCAAAAATTCATTCACAATTTCAGGATTAAACAAACAGGTTTAATTTCGAATGAACACCTTACCTGCATATGGAGACCTTATGTCCCAATAATCTCCTACCAAGTTCGCATAAAACTCCCTTATAATGCTCCCACAAAATCTCTCGACATACCCAATAGTATTATTTAACCCAACCAGCTCAATAATGTCCAAGATTGATTCTATCCAACTGTGTCGGATTTTACGACAATTTCAAGCCAAAATTTCCAAATATTTTCGGTCTTATCATTGAGGAACTGCATCAATTTAGGAAAAAATGATGAAGAGCCGTTACCAAATTTTGGGGAAACCTCTTCCTATTGAGTGGGGAGCTGTCATGCCGATGTCTCTAGAACTGGTTCTGGTGCGGCAGTTTCTGCGACTTGTTCTTGAACGGACTTGGGGGTTATCCTTCATTCTCGCTATTCGCACCAATCGTTAAGTTCAGATTGGGGTTTTCTTTCATACCCACTTTTCTTTTCCCTTTTCTGTCAATTTTCTTCCTCACCATCAAGGGAGCTTATGGTTTAGTTTTGGGGGGTGGAGCCCTAGGTTCTTCATCCTTGTTTGTGCGCCTTGGGTTCTGGGAGAGGAAAAGTTTTTTTTTCTTGACCTAGTTCTTCCTCTCTCACTGCCACTAGGATTCGAGGACAGACTGTTGGCCCTTGGGATGTCACTAGTACTTTGGGTCTATGAGGAACAGAGGGTTTGGGGGTAGTGCTGTTGTCAGATTGCTTCAAGTGACTTGCTGCTGCTTTAGTACTTGGCATTTTCAAATATTGAATGAAGAATTTTTTTCGATGAGGGTAGAGTACTTAGACAAGATGAGAACAAAATTTTTACTGAGAGTAGATGTACAAAATTAAGGGAATATGAGGTTTATGAGAGAAGGGCCCTCTCAACTTCTTATTCAAGAACAAGTAACTGCCTCATTTCAAAATATTCTATCCATTTTCCAATCATAATATCTACACTTCAACACATAATACGTAAGAGAAAGTAAAAAATTGAATTCGTAATTGAGATACATAGTTTCATATCGAGTTTGAATTGGAGAGAGACTCAGCAACACAAATAAATCTAATTTATAATTTTTTCTAGGCAGTGTTGCAAAGTCCTAATGACTTCCTAAGAGTCATGAATCACTACGCATCAAGAACTGTAGTAAAGATGTCGGCAAGTTATCCCTCTGTAGGAACATAATCTAGAACTACAATCTTATCTTCTACCAACTCTCAAATTAAATGATACCTAATGTCAATATGTTTGGTTCAGGAATGTTGTACGGGATTTTCGAATATGATTGCACTTGTATTGTCACAAAAGAGATTGGTTGATTTTAACTCAAGTTCATAGTCCCGTAACATGTTCATCATCCACGCCAATTATGAGCATCCGCTGCATGCTGCTATGTACTCTGTCTTAGCTGTGGATAAATAGATACTTTTTTTTTTTACTTAGCGAGGATACATGATTAGTACCAAAGAAAAAACAGGCGCCTAAAGTACTTTTCAATCATCCAAGTCCCCAGCGCAATCTGCGTCACAATACCTTGCAAGAACTGGATTAGTATCAATAGAGTACTTTATCCCATAATGGCTTGTACCTCCGACGTGGATGATCCTTTTTACAGATACTAGGTGTGATTCTGTGCCCACGTTGTACTAAATCGAATTAGGGGGCTCAACGACCTTTTCATATCCTTTCAAGAGAAGAAAAGTAGATCTCCGCCTTTCTAATTGTTATGCCCTACCCTCCAGGCCTGCGTCTTCCTGTGACAGCAGTTCTTTTGCATTGGCTTGATATCGAGCAGACATCCCAACACTGTAACATATATTAGACTTGCTAGCCGTTAGATAAAATAAGCTGCCTATCATGCTTCAGTATGATGTGGGATCGACTAGTTTTCCAGCATCCTCTTGAAAGTTTGATTGTTGTCCCATGGGAGTGTTCGGATACTTACTTCTTTCCAAACCAAACCTTTTCACCAAGTTGTTTGCATAATTTTCTTGGTGGATGAAAATTTCAAACTTGCTTTGTTTCACCTGCCCAATAAATAAGTTAGTTTACTCACCATACTCATTTTGAATTCTTTGGACATCATTTGTATGAACTCGGCAACTTTCACTTTGGAGGTAGACCCAAAAACAATGTCATCCACATGGACTTGTGCTAGGATAATATGTGAGTTACAATGTTGTATGAACAGAGTTTTGTTTACTCCTGCGCGCCTGAATCCTTTGTTTAGTAAGAACTGAGTGAGTCTTCCATACCAGACCCTTGGTGCTTGCTTGAGGCCGTACATAGCCTTTTTCAACCTGTAAACTTTGTTAGGGAAATAGGGGTCCTCAAAACCCTTAGATTGTTCAACAAATGCTTCTTTTTTCAAGAGTTCATTCAAAAAGACACTTTTCACATCCACTTAATATATCATTCCCATTTTACTTTTTTTAAACTTGTATATACATAATATTAATATAAGAAAGCACCATCGGGCAAAAAGGCTGCCTATACACAACACAAAGGGTGGCGTGCAAGCATAATATCCTATCATGGGTGGAATACTATCCCAACCTACATATATCTTTGACCAAACACATATATTTGCACACTTATTGATAAACATAGGGTTGACGTGCAATTAGGGGTCATTATGCATAGTTTTGAGGAAATTGCATGTTTCTAAGTGACGGATTTATAATGATTTTACTATATTTTGTTACATATGAGTTTGTTGAAGTTTTGACAAGAACATTGAAATTTGAAGATTTGTACTTATCCTCTCATTTCAAAGAAGATTCTCGGGGATCACAAGTAGTACTTATCCTCTTGTTTCAAAGTGAGATTTTTGGAGATCACGATTTGTACTTATCCTCTTGTTCCAAAGGAGATTCTCGACATCACGATTTGTGATTATCCACTTGTTCCAAAGAAATTATTTGGGGAACTGAAACCCTAATCGACCCTTATAAAAGAAGTAACGTGGAAACGAAGAAGATCATCAATTTTCATAGTTGGTCATCACTTCTCATATAGAAACATATATACGAGGAAGAAACGAGCAACCAAATCATTAAAGAGAAGAGAAATGAAGATCATTGTGCATCCATTTTCAAAAATTTTATTATTTTATCTTTTATATCGATGTTAGGTCTAACTGTCAAATCGTTTCCTATGAATCGTGAGTTGATAATGAGCAGCTAAACAATTAGTGATTCTATGGTTTATATAATTATGGATTCATATGGTTTTGAATTACATATGTGTAGTTAATTAGTTATCACCCGAGAGGGACTAATTGAGTAACGAATTAGGAATGCATAACACGAACCTGCTAGATCGCGAGATTGGTAAGTTATGGTGATGAAAATAAATCCTAGGAACTATTGAGAGTTAGATAATATCTTGAGAATGATCAATGTTATCTAATTCACATTTAAATCTAACTCGAGATTAGTGGTCCTCCTACGAATATATAAATTAAATATGATTTAATATATTAAAAGAAGTCAGATGATCCATAAGAGTATATATCTCTGCAGACTTATCTTGCTTGAATCTGAATTAATTATTTATTTCTTTTTTTATATATATTTTTTAATTAACTCATCTATCATCAAAATTTGAGTCTATAGATAAAATATGATAATATAAATGAATAATTAGTTGGAATTATTAGTGCCTATTTCCTACATACATAATTCTACCGTGAGCTAAGATACTCCTAACCCGCGGATGCGAGGTGAAATTCTAACAGACTCTTGGGACACTGTATACATGAAGAACCCATCCCGGAGGCTACAGGCACATCATCATATTTGTGGGAGGTGATATTTTTCATCATTTGTTTTTTTTTTGGAGTGAGTCTTGTATATCAACACCGTACATTTAATACATAGTATTATTTGTTTAATTATAAAATATATTTATTTAATTATAAAGTATCACTATTTTTTAAAAATAATACAAATAATACTTTATAAAATTTATATGTGTTTCTTCTTCTTCTTTTTTTATTTTTTTTATTTTTAATTTTATACGTTGAGATATTTCTTGGGCTCTCATATTTATAGAAACTTAAGTGAATGAGGCGCAACATATTTCTCATGCTTGCTCCCAGTGTAGAAAACCACAACACATGTCCATGCATGCAAGTGGTTGACATGGGTGAAGAAGAATCTCTCTCTTCATTTTGTGGCTGAATATTAGTTATTTTCTTCGCCCCTTATTTATTTTTCTTTATTATGTATAATATTTGTGTGTATCGTGACTTATATATGTGTGTATATATATATATATATGATAAAGAGTGTTTCTTATCTTTTTTGTGTGTGTTTGATTTTTAATATGTTGTGTTATTTAATAATATTAATTCTATACTACATTAGTTTTTATGTACTTTGTTTAAATAAAATGATAACTAGTTCGTATTATTTTCTTGCTTAGCTTAGTGATATCCTTTTGTTTTTTTGAGAATTACACTAAAATTAAGTTTAAGGTTATGAAAGTATTTTTAATCGTATTTATATTTAAATAGTCAATCGTATAGCAAAATAAATTGTAAATATTCTTTTAAATAATTTATTTTGAAAGCTTTCAGCCGAGTGGTATGAATGAGCTCGGCTACTTTGATTCTTTTCTTTTGTTTTATTCTTTAATTTCATAAGTTGTATTAAAAATATTATACAAGTAATAAAAACACATTTTCCTTTATTAATTAAAAATTAAAAATCCCAAAAACATAAAATAAAAAAAGAAAGACTAAGTAGTAAAAAAATTCTAAAATATGTTAAGAAATGTTTTAAAAAATAGAAATGAATCTACATATATATATATATATATATATAAGAAATGTCATGCCTAGTAATATTTTAATTAAAACTTCAGTGGATCTAATGTTGTTGTTTTTATTATTATTATTATTGTTTGTTTTATTCAGTAATTGATTTCTTAACTTTTAAATTATTTTTCGTACTATATATTTTTCTTTTATGTCATTATTATTAATTTTAATATAATATATAGTAAATATTTTATAAATATACGTAAGTTTATTTATAATTATTAAAAAAAGGAAAAAATATAAGTTTGCCTTTATCAATTTGGTTTTTAAAGGATATTCCATTTAGAATCTAAAAGATAATATATTATTCAAAATATAAATATAAATGTATCCTATTAATACAAATATTTTTTAATGGCACATTTTCATATAAAAAAGTAAAAGTAACGGTATTTTATTTAGAGTAATTGAAATGTCGTATTGTAGAATTTACAGAAATGAAATGTCATATCAATATATATTTGGTATATTTACTATTTCCAGAATTTACAGAGAATGAGATGTCATATCTATATTTGTTTACTATATATACTTTTCCAGAATGGAGATGTCCTCTCTATATTTAATTTTGCAAATTTTTGTTTGGTAATAAATATTTTAGTCAATTTTTTATTAATGTTTTTAATTATTTTTATCTGTAAAATTACTTTATGTTTTGCTTAATATAAATTTAAATAATATTTTATAACATTTTTCTTTGTGCATTATTATTTCATTTTTAGTTTTTAATACATATTTTTAAAATAAATTTCCTACTTATATATAAATTTGTAGGTGCATGTGGTTCACGTATGTATGTATGTATATTAGATATGCATGTGGAGCATATTTCCATATACATGTATAGCTGCCTTAAATGGAAAGTATAAGATTTTATCGCATAAACTATTTTTTAATTATGTTATTTATTTTCTATGCAAATCTATATTAATAACAATCTATATATTATGTTATCTATTTTTCTACGGAAATTTATATCAATATCTATCTATATATATTTGATTGATAAAGCACGATACTTATTAACTTTCAAGCTATCATCTATCAAAATATGTTTATTTATTTATTTTTTTTTTCATTAAAGTTCAAGAGTTTATAACTTTTTTGTTTCAACCTCAAATTTTTATAAAAATATATTTAATTAATTCTCTTTTTACAATCTTTAATTTGACATTCATATTGTACCCACACACACATTAAGTTTAATTATTAACTATAAAAAAAATTCTTAAGTTAATTGTGATATATATATATAAATAGAAATATGTCTTAAATAAAAAAAAATACTTTTTTTCCGCCTAAATTATTTTTTAATTATAATATCTATTTTCTTATACAAATCTATATCAATATCAATTTATATATAACATATAAAAAAATAACTTGATTGATAAAGCCACGATTTAATAGTTACTAAAAATCACAATAAAAGATTATTATGATTATTCTTTATTTTTATTTTAACTATTTTATTATGAGATCAAAACAAACTTCTAAATATTATGTAAATATAAATTGTAGTTCAATTTAGATCCTATAATTTCACAAATTTTGGGATATAGATAATCAATATATCTGTATATATATATGTTAGATTACAATATATACTAGATTGATATAAAAATAAAAATATTTGTATTAGGACAAAGAGTCTCAAGTTAAGACTTCCAATCCTTTTTGTTTAATATCTTTTAATTTAAAATTTAAAATTTAAAATTCTTTCAAATTAATAAAGTCATAAAAAATTAAATAAATAATCAATAAAAAATAAGTAGTCGGGCATCACTCAAGAGATATTACTAGTGTATATATATACACACACTATGTGTGTAGTGTGTACATGCATATAAACATATATACCGAAAATAAGAATGTTAGTGAGGCTGGCGTTTTCATTTTTAGTTTGACCCAAAAATAAAACGTTAGACTCGGTAATGCTTACCCTAATCTTTTCCATGGTCGTTAGTTCAAGCTGAGGTTTAAATTTATGAGTTAGGTAGAATATCCCAATTTAATTTTACTATAATTTAACTATATGTGTGTGTGTGTGGGGGGGGGGGGGGGGGGGGGCTAAAATAAATATTATTTTGATATGAATTTGTTTTCTATAAAAGGATGCATGCCCCAGCTCAGCCAAGCTTGACAGCTTAGCCAGATATAACCAAGCAAATGAAATAGTTGCATCTTGTATCCTATTTAATTATGACTTTTCAAGGAAACTCTCCAATATATATATATATATATATATATATGATAAATGTAGGGGCATTTAATAAAAATAGGACACTACTTTAGTTTATTCTTGTATTAATGTGAAAGTAATCACCTCCTTTGAAGAATTTCTGAAATTTTGAATTTTGAATTTTGATTGCAAAATTAGAAAGAAAACATAGATCATTAGGTGGAATTTGGTTTGTTAATTGTTAATTTTTGATGGAGAGAAAGTTTGAAGCGACTAATGAAACAGAATTGTCTCATCAATCAGGTCATTTGGCACCTCTCTGTCGGGTTAAGAATCAAACGGAAATCCTCTTGATGTATCTCAACTACGTCAAGGATCTCATGTTCAAAAAATATAATTAATAAATTGTATTAAATAAAATTAAAGAAAAGCCAAATGGCCAGCTTTGGGACGAGAGGGAGAGTCTTTCTCTAATGAGAATAGAGAAAGTTTTGGGGTCGTTTGCCCGCCCTTAATAACAATGCTTTTATTTAGTTAATGAAAATTAAATGTATATTATTCCAACATATTATTTTAATGAATAGAGGGTATAATTTGGATATTTTACATATATGTATACAACATATAAAAATAAACTACAATAATAATATGTTATGAAATTTACTAGTACTAATAACGGTAGGGGCATGGTTTTGGTTCAGAATTGCAATCGATGGTCAACGGTTAGGTTTAATCGTTAACTTGATTTGAACTGAAATTGAAATTATTAATTAGTTTGTTTTGGTTTCGGTTTCGAATTATCGGATCCATACTAAAAAATATAAGAAAATAAAAAATAAAACTTGAACCGACGAACTAAAATCGAAACTGACAGTTTTAAAATCAAAATCAAAACAACCTATATGTCGGTTCAATTACACTTTCACACTTCACAGTATTGGAAATTGACGCTTTTGAAATCGAAACAAGAACCTAATAATCGTGCCCACGGCTATACTAGAAATACGTACCCTTCCAATCCAATGCAAACATATTCTTTGTGCACATATAGATTGGGGAATTACACTATCAATCGAATGATCCCAAAATTACAAAAGTTTTTTGTTTCTTTTTTACTGTTTCCCCACCAAAAGTAGTAAAAAATAAGCTAGATTCCATCCTAGCAAAACTCCAAGTTTGGCTCAATCACACAAAAGCTTGTATGGGTGTTTCTCTTTTATTAGTACCCTTTCTCCTATTCTGTTTTCTTATCATCGCTTTTTTGTAAAGGTTCATTACTTCACTTAAACACATCACATTCTTAATTTCTTTATCTTATAATTTTTAACTAAGTAAACCCAAACTGAGTGAAGTGTTTAATTACTTGGTGGTATACCATTTACTTGCTTTTTTATTTTGACAAAATCGTGCTCTTACAAATGATACATCTATATTATTTATTTAGACGAGTTGCGTGAACATCTAGAGTACTTGATGGGAAAATTCTTCGTTGATTCTAACTTATTCAAATTTATCTTCTTCAAATTAAATTAAACATTTGCACATAAAATAATGAGGCTTGTCTGCATATTATTCTTTTCTTTCTACCCATAATATTAGTTTCATGTATTTTTACTTAATTTCTTTCAATATCCTCTAAAATTTGTTGGTATGTTGTAAAATAGTATCATTAAGATTTTATGGGTACGAGTTGGTGTAGGTGGTACGGAGTATAAATATAAAATATAAAACTAACTAAAAAATAAATTTACAATTGTGGCTATTTTGATGTGAGAGGAGTAAAAATGAAAAGGTGTGCTACGTGCCATTTCTAATCATTCTTAGAACAACGTTACAGAATTAAAGTAGAAGATTGGCAAAAAAAAGTAATGGATTTGTTCTTTTGCTTTTTTGGTCAGGGGAAAACAAGAATAGTGTGAAGAAAGCTCAATAATTTCCATGATTCTCTCCCTTAACAACCCAAGAACCATTTGTGCTTAGGACCCATGAATAAGCTATAATTAAGACATTTTTTTTTTGGGTGGGGGTTTAAAGTTGATAATTCATCTTAAGTATGCTTAAGCTTTTGGATTAACCTACAGTTTACCAAACTGACTGACAGGGGTGGCCCTACCATTTTTGGGGCTCTAGACAAGACCCAAAAATGAGACTTTTTTTTACTTTGAAAAGAAATTAATAAATAAAATATTAAATCATATATTTTCTTTCTAAACTGCAATAATCACAATATTTTAGTTAAAAAATAAACAAATTATCATATTTTAAATTTAGTTCAAATCTACCATGTAAGATGGTATAGTTGTATATATAATATAACATAAATAATCATTTTTTGAAAGATCGCCTCTCAGAATTGAGAAGAAAACTAAAGAAGTAAAAATATTAAAAATATAGTTATTACTATATAATTAATTATTAATACTATTAACATAATATATTATTATTAAGAAATATTATTAATAATATAGTTTTCTTTTCTTTTTAAAGACATTAGCATAAGACCCTCTGCGATACACGTACGAAAGTTATTCTTGTACTTTTTTATTACTAAAACTATTAGTAAAAAGTTAATTATTATATGTAGTATTTAAGTTTATAATTTTAATATTTAATTATTAATTTATTTAAATAATTCAAATAAAAAATCATCAAAATTTTGAATTAAATTTGAGTTTATCTACTTCAAATCTAAACTAGATTTCTATATTGAATTGATAAATCAAAATTTAAAAATCAAATAATTATATATCTTAATTGTTTCATTAAAAATATCTTCACATAATAAAATTAGCTTATGAGTTATTTGAAAAACTAAAATCAAATACCATCGAAATAGCATTGGATTTGAATTTCTGTAATTAAGATTCAAAATAAATATGGACATACATATTGGATAAATAAAATCATAATCTATAGATTTAATAAACATATGTCTTCATTGATTCATTTTCAAAAATTGCATTGGATTTTGAATTTATTTAAATAAATTCAAATATAATATTATTGACTGTATTTTCATCATTTTTTAATGCATTGACAAACAAATTGAACAATAAAGTCAAACTATTTAAATTTTTCATGATTTAGATTTTTTTTTTATAAAAATTTGACAAAAGAAGATAAAATTTCATTAATTAATCAAATCATTCATCACTACAGAAATGAACTCCGAGGGAGCATTGCTCGCTCTCAAAATACGATCAGAAATAAAATAAGTGGATCTTGCTAAATAGTGAGCTACATTGTTTGCAGACCGTTTAATAAACTTTAAAGAAATGCTACAAATTTTCAACTCCGTTAGTAAGCGCTTGCATTCGTCTATAATTGTAACGCCCCACTATTTTCTACCTAATATTTTATGGATTATTATTATTTGTAAAATTTCTTATTTAAAAATTAAAGTTATTATTTATGTTTCATGTATTAAGTTGTGGGCTTTTATGACCATTATATATTTCAAAATAACTCAATTGGGTGATTTAAGTTCAAGAATGAATTCGAGAGAATTAAGTCTCAAATTAATTTTAAGTTATAAGCCCAATTGATGTTATTAAGACGAATACGGTATTATGTTATGCATAAGCTCAAATGCTTGATATTACTTAGCCCATGACATGCATCATCTCATTCATTTATTTATTGAAGTCAAAGTATAATTCAAGAAATTAAGTCTTGAATTATAACAGAATCCCAATAAATGTTATGTTATGATTAAGCCCAAGTCTCATTTTTAATTGATAAACTCATGTCATTCATTTCTATATGATGAATTTTAAAGTCCAATTATAATTTGAGCCCAAATATTATTCTCCGGCTTTAAAGTTATCGATAAGATTAGATCTTTATGTTTTCTAATTTAAATATGATTGACTGGATAAAATTATTATTTGTCCCAATCTAGTTAGAGTTGTAATCCAACCATTAAGATACAATGCAATGCATATGAATATGGGATCTCTTTATTGGATCATGCCATACAAAATCATAAGATATCAAGATATTTGTACTAGATAATTTCGTGCACCCTATCTAGTGTTTGTTAGTTGAGCCGTCATCGTCATCTCAGCCTCTTTCTTCATTCTTTTCAACACCGGGTACTCTTACTTTGAAAATTCAAAAGTCTTATTTATCCATGTCCAAAATTTATGAAACTTTAGTATGTTGTTCATTCACATGATTTCAACTCACATTTCCAATTTAATCTCAATTGGATATCTATTCTATTTTATAGATGTATAAATTCCTATGTTTCTAATTTGAAAATTTAGAATATATGGTTATAGATATCCAAATTCCTTAAATTTTGAATATGTTGTTCATTCCTATGATTTTGAGTCATTTTTAAAATTTCAGCCCAATCAGATATCTATTTTATTTTATATGAATGTTTTACTACTTCAGATCCAGATTTACAAAGTCCTATATTTTTTATTTGAAAATTCAGAATATAGGTTTATAGTAATCTAAATCTCTTCAATTTTGTTTCTATACGTGTTATGCATCTTCCATAAAAGTTTCAAGTCATTCCAGTTTGTATTTATGAGATATGATATTCTTCCTACGGTTGTGCGGAGATTTCAGCTTCGGCTATTTTGTTTTCAAAAATCCAAACCCTATAACAATTCTTTTTAGAAAGCTCCAAAAACTTTTATATGATGCCTCCATATAGGTCTAGTTTCTACAGTTCAAATTTCATATTTTTCCTGCTTATACTTTATGAGTTATAAAATATTTTTTCACTGCTATGCAGTGAATAATTACGTTGAAGAATTTTCTATTCACTTTGAAATTCATCTACATATGTTTCAAATTCCTACCATGTTCTACACTTTCAAAATATTAGTTTTAATGTTCCAAACATAACTTATTTTCTCAATTTCCATTATTAGATAATAAGAAGCATTAATCTCATGGTTGGAGTTACACGAAGATTGAGGAGGATAGGAAGAAACTTGCATATGCATACCATGTCAATTATGTTAAGGGTTCTTGCTTGTCTCTAATGATTATGTTTATTGATTAGTTTACATATTTAATTTTTAATATATATTATGATATGTGATATGTGCAAGATTAAGTTGCACCTCTAAGTATGATTGATCAATCTCCTAAGTTTTGCATGCTACTCAGCTAAATGCCCCTAAGTTTTGCATGCTACTCTGCTTTTTGCCCCTAAGTTGTAAGGTATGTCTCGGAGAAATCTGTGCATACGTCCCAAAGTTACAAGGTAAGTTTCGGTTCAACCCGTTTATACATTCATAAGTTATGAGGTAAGTCTCAACGCAACTCGTGCATACACCCATAAGTTATAAGTTATGTAAGTACGTGCTGTTTACCCCTAGGTTTTATGACATAAATGTGGATAAATTGTCAATTAAATTATGAACATGATTAGTTACCAAAGAGATATGTTATGGCTACTATATGTGACATGATATGCGTCATTACTTTCAAGATTATATTAATTGTTGTTACATTATTTGACTTGTGAAATTATGCTCATTAATATGTTCATATGCAATTTAATTAATTTATATGAAACATGTTTATATTTGAGAAGTATGATAATTATTTTAGAATGGTCCATCATTCCATGATATTTCAGTTGCATTCATCCCCATGAATTAAATGATATTTGCTAACTTAAGCATATTTGGATAAATGCTCATATGTAAGTGGTCGTCTAGAATATGATTTTATTTTATTCAAGTAATTATAAAAGTTATTTGAATATTTTTCATATTCTTGCTGCTATGAATTACATGTGAAATTAAGTAATAATTTATGTTTATTCTACTGCCCATGATTACGAATATTGTTACTAATATTAGTTATTTTAATCAGTGGCTTTCTTTTATGAAATTATCTTGGATTTAATAACATTAATTATCATGATAATAAAATGTATATATCGGATTGTTAAGCATGATTAGTTGATTATGTATGGTCTATATCCCCATTGATTGATGGCAACCAATTTTGTAATATTGTTTCTATAGGTTAGAAATTAATGATCATATGTCATATAAGTTGGAATTATGAAAGTAAGTTTACTAGTACTCAATTTACATGTTGAATTGATATGTATGTTTATGTGGTCCTTCTTTTTTAATGGTTTGATTTTAAGAATATTATGTTTTAATTGCACATGGATTCTATGTCAATATGTTCAGGTGTGGAAAATTTTATTTAATTCAAATTGATATTTAATCTAGTTTAACATGTTAAGTCTTTCATTCTTATGATATTAATTGTGATATCATTATGTTTAATTTAAGATATTTATTTGCTGGAAGCATGTGTAAGTGTTAATTTAATTGAAATTGCTTCCGCTGCAATTTTATGAAATCATGTCTATAAATTTGCATTAAATTTGCATGTTGTGTAATTGAAATTAGGTTGAGTGATTTCTTAATTTATCTCATGTGATATTAATTTATGAAAACAAGAAATAATTTATGTTTTCTGTGCATAAGCTTAATGTTAGATTTAAGTTCTTATAATTAATGATTAATTTAATTTGTTTCAATTGTTCCTTATGAAATATAAATTATTCTATGTTTTAAGTGTTTTTTTTCACATTTCGATTCTCAAATAATTTTAATAATTGAAGAAATTGAATTTATTGCAATGATATATGTGTTTTAATTGCATTTAAGATAAGTTATGAAAATTGGGCTGTGATAGAGTAATATCAGAGCAGGCCTACGTTTCTGTAAACTTTGCCACTTTGCCTCAATTGAACTCTGTAAAGGTTAAGTTAAGGATGTAAAGGTTAAGGATTATAAGCTATGTGTCATATGTTGACCTCGCTTAGACTTTGTAAAAATTAAGTGTTATAAGTTCTGTATCATATGCTCCACGGCTACCTCAACTCCATCGCTCAGCTCTAAGGTACATATTATTAATAAAGCATACATTAGGACAAGTTCGAATTCAGTTTTTCATTCATACCAAGTATGACATATTTAAGAGTTCACATGCCTAAGGTATATGTCACTATGTTTCTGATGCATACATGAAATTTGCTGCAAATTTGGATGTTGAATTTTTTGTAGAGAATTCGATATTTTAATTCAAAACATATGAAATATGGTGCAAATAAAGTATTATGACTAAAATTACATAGCCAACATTTGTTGATCAAATATTTTTAATCAAAATATTAACTATTCAATTTTAAAAAATAATATTTAGATGGGAATTTTTTTTAAAAGAATGCATGTTACTTTTATATATATATATATATATATATACATACATATATATTGAAAGTATATTACACAGAATTAGAAGATATTTGATGACATAAGACATTATTTGTCTAACAAGATTCAGGTAGCAGTTTTCTTACAAAGACAACTACCATTTTTCGTTTTATTATATTTTTCATTACCCCAATGAATTAAAAGCATACCATAAAATATAGTTATATTTGTTTTTTTATTAAAACAAATTCTTTAAAAGAGTTGGTAAGACAGACGTTCGGACATCCAGAGTCCAGTTTCTTTCCATCAATATAATCTACCAATATTATTGATAGTCACCCTCAAATATCATAAATATAAAAGACCTTAATTCTATTTTTCAATTAAATATACATATATATAAATATATATTACATGTCAAATTATTTTCATATTATTATTTATGTAAAGACAAAGCAATTTACCATCATGTATAAAAACATTAATTCATATTAATAATGATCATCTTATTTATATTAAACAAGATCCTATAATTTTGGTATGTATTTTTTTATTTGCAAGATTGATAATTAATAATTATATGATTCATGTAAGATTTGTCATGTAATTTATTAAGGCTTAATTAATATTAACTTGATTTGAATAACAAAGAATATGTAATTATTATATTCATAATAACAAAGATTATATAATTATTTAGGGTATATTATACATATTTAAATATGTTTTCATTCTGTTGATATTTTTATATTTATTTAGTTTATTCTTATAATTTTATTTTTATTTTTTGTAAAAGAAGAAAAAAGAGGTTGACAATAATTTTTATTAAAAATTTCTTAGCTTATTTCAACTTTATATAGGTTCATTATTTTGTTCTACAACTAATATTAATCCCAATATTTTATGTGCATTGGTTACACCGTACAACTTGAGTTACAACGTTATTTGTTTAACGAAAAATATTACATGTGTACTTAAACAATATTACCACTAAATAGATGTCCGCCCTTGCGAAGGACATGATATAATATATTTTATTATATTAAATTCTAGAAAAATTATGTTATTATTATTAAAAAATTGTACATAATCTATTATTTATATAAATTATGATTATATAAATATTATTCAACTTGAAATATAGTTTTGTATATTAAATTGCATTTTCAATTTTTTAAGTTAGCTTTATTAAATACTAAATTTTGCAACATTTTGAAGTGAATTTTGAATTGTTTATGAACTGAATATAAATATTTTAATTTACTAAATCTTATTGAAGTTAAACAATAATTGATATTATAATATTTTTACTTTTATAAAAAAATATTTCTATGTTTTAGCTTAAATCCATATAAAATTTTGATATACCATTTATTTAAATTCATCACATATATCATAATTTTAAAATTAATATTTCAATGCATAAATAAACTATATATCATCCATAAATATTTTATTCCATAATTTTAAATATAATTATTTATTTTAATATAAACAATATTGATGTCAAATTAAAGAACACAAAAGAAGATTAATTCGATATATTATATATTAAGAACGTACTTAAAATAAAAAAGTTATTTGAATTTTTAAATTTTAGTTAAAAAAATAGGAGAGAGAAAAAAGAGAGTGACACATGTCAAATAATTATAGAAACACGTGTAATATGAAGAGAAAAATTCTCAACGTCTTCTTTTTATATTATAGAAGGAAGAAGGATATAATTTTTACTTGAATAATATAATATTTTTATTTTATAAAAAATATTTATTATTTTTATTCTATAAAAAATATTTATTATTTTTATTAGTATAAGAATTTAATTCATTTTTATTCAAACCTAACACATATTTCAAATAAACTCATAAAACATTTATTTCATATTTTAAATACAATATTTTATTTTAATATATACAATATGGATATCAAATTAAAGATCGTGAAAAGATGATTAATTTGATACAAATTATTTTTTATTCTCAATTCCTTGACAATAAAGTTGAGGAAATTGGAAGTCTCCTTTTTCTTTTAAGTGTGATTTAAGGAAAATAATATAAATAAATAAAAGGGGTGAGCGTGGCAGGTTTCTTCACTTCTCTTACCTAATAGTTTATTTTATAAGAAGATTTTACTTTATTAAAGTTGGAGTACGTTTCCCATATTTTATTTTATTATAAAATTAGAGTCGTACGATGATTATAATTTCCTAATTGGTTAAATGCTTTTGTTTTTGTAAATACTGGGCTGCTTCATTACTGCATTTCTGTAATTATTTTATTTAAATAAAGTTTGATATTTTTAAAAGAGAACAGGAGAAATCATTTTTGTACCGTTTCATTTTACATCATCTTTTTTTACCACCAATAAAAAAATATTATTACAGCTCGTAAATTTTGAATTCAAATTCAATAAATAAAAAAGATATTCTTACGCATTTACAAAAACAAGTCATACCGACATTTAGTCATTCTTATCAACTCTCGTCATTCAGCTAATTCGACATCTTAATTCACCACTTCCACCCATTTCGGCTTCTCATCTCTCTCTACAATAATTCTATTTTATTAAATAAAAGTTTAACTGCTAGGTTTTGCTTTAGCTACATCTTTACTATTTTAATAACACAATATTGTATAAATTGTAAATTTTGGTTATTTTATTGCGTTCAAATTTAAATAGTACTATTGTATGAGCGACACACAATTATTAAATAAGCACTCGTTACACGCTCATGAATCGCATGGGACTAAAGAAGTTCTTGCTTTCTTTTCAAGTTTTTTTCTTCCTGTATATTTTTTTTATTTTTTTAAATTCCTAACGTAAAATTCAATTTTTTATTAATAATTTCTCTATTACAATCTTTAATTTATACTCATGTTGCATGATTAAAATATTTTTTCCAAAGAAAACAAAACTAAAAAATTTTCAGAATAATTAAATGGTGTGTACATGAATTAATATCATTTTGTTTGTTTGTTCGTAATGAATAATGGAGACACAAATATTTTTGCATTAAATATTGAGGGACAAGTAAGCAATCTAGATAAATAAGTATGGGTTAATTGTACATTATTATTCAAACGCAAAATCTTATGTGTATAAGGTGCACGTGTAACACGATTTAAAATATTATTAATTTAATTATAAAGTATTATTTGATACTTAAAATGTATTATTTATGATTAGTTAACTTTAAAAAATAGTGGTACTCTATAGTTAAATAAATAATACTTTATAATTAAACAAGTAATATTTTAAATCATATTACAAGTACAGCTGATGTACAAGAGATCCGAAATATGCCATTTTATTTTATTTTTTTACTTTATCAACTAATTTTATATTTTTTACACTACCATCCAACGGGCCGATGCAACAATATAAAATAAAGGATATAAAACATGAAAGTTGAAATTTTGAGGAAAAAGTTTGTGATGAAACATACCATTTTTGTTATGTTATTTATTAATGAACATGTGATGGGTATTAATAAAATTAAAATATAAACTTAGATATTGTTTGCATATATAAATATATATCATAGATACATATATATAAGTATGTATGTATAATAAAAGATAGATACCGAGTATACTAGAAGTACATATATAGAGTATATACTAGGATTGAGACATTGTTTGTATAATTTATTATTATCATAAAATATAGTCCTTTAGCACATCTTCATACTCAGTACACCAGCATCTGCCTCATTTTATTCAGTGTAGGCGGCGATCTGGATGGTTATGGCGTTGGAAGCACCAGCGTTAAAGCCCAAAAAATTGAAAGTTATCCTCATATAAGATCAAATACACCATAAACTACAAACTATATAATATAGTGTATCATATATTATGTATTATATGTATATTACAAACCGTAGTCTATACTATCATAATAGATGGTATAATATATAATACAATATAAACTATGTTGCATAGTATAATATTTACTGTAAACAATATTTTATATATACTAATCTACCTATACTAAAGTCGTCTTAAAATACCAATTTGTCGCTCATTTTTTAGTTTTCAAAAGTAGAATTTTTAGTAAATTATTTGTCAATTTTTAATAAGTTCAATTTTATTTTATATTTCTTCAAAAAAAATAATTTTTTTCTAATATTTGAAAATATAAATAATTTTTTTTCATTTTTACTTTATTTTTAACATATAAAATATCAAATTAATCATATTTTATGATTTTTTATTTAAAATTCATATTACATAAATTAAAATAAAATATTAGAAAATTACTTTTTTGATTGATTATTTAAGCTAGATTTGAATATTCATTGCCTATTAGATTTAGACAAGAAATAAATATTCAATAATATTTTTATTAAACTTATGAAATATCTATATTATATATATATATATAAATTTATATATATAATAACAGAAGTGCAACAACTTCAGTAGATTACCAATTCTTCCACCCTATTTCTTTCTACGAATATTTATATTTTTTAGTATATTTGACTCGTTTTTTAGCAAATTTAACTATCGAATTATGATGACAATCGAAATCTTAAGCAGATTTAAAATATATAAACCTGGTTTGCCAAAGATTGGAAGATAAGTAGTGTACTTGGTTGTCTATACATATGTCTGGTATGAGATATTAAATTTAATGTCTTATATTTGAAGTACATTTTGACTTTAATTTTGGTAAATAAATCGTGCATTATTTATGTATTGGATAATTAATTTGCATCTCAAAACGAAATTAATTGATAATTAATAAGTTAATATATTTTTTTTAAATCTTCTTATTTAAGCTAATCATCCTTCAAAAAGAAATTAATTGATATTTCTTAATTCAATTAGTTTATACATATATAAGTCATTGTATCCTTCAAACTCAGAATATTTTTATGGTCATGTGATTAACCTTTTTTAATTGAATAATTGTGATTTAACCCACCAATTTTGAGACTATTAATATCCGAAAATTAATTTACAAAATATTTCATGTTTTAAATATGGTAAATATCTTATATATGTAATTCAGATTGAAAACTATTTTTAATTAAAACTTTAACAATTATATTGGTGTAATTTATTTCAATATTTTACTCTTTATTTCTATTTAATATATAGAATTGCTATTTTTGAAAATTCAAATATATTAGTTTCCAGCATTAGTTTATTTCATCTCCTACATAGAAAAATGTTTTGACAAAGTTTGTTAATATATGATCCTACAATCACGATCTAAATTTTATATAATCTTAATTCTTAATGCTATAAAAAAAACACCATTTGCTAAACTCTATCTACCACTTTGCTATTTATCTTTTTTCATTTTTCACATTTTCATTATTTCTTCTACAAATGTCACTTTAACTTTTATCTCAAAGTTATTAGTTTATGCTCTTTACTTTCTTTCATTTTTACATTTCTAATGATTTAATCTTATAAATGTCAATTCATTTTTTTTTTTTTTTACAATAATTCTTCTATGTTCATTTTTTTTTATTTTACAATAATTCATCTATGTCAATTCATAGTGAGAATCTAACAGATATTATTTTTATGCAGAATGTCGCCTTTAAGATCAAAAGAAATGAAAGCATAAAAGATTAAACATTTTTGTATCCTTGGTTTGAGTCCTCTCTTAAAGAGAAGAAGTTTGATAAAGTAAGTGTGTTGACATATATATCGAAAATCTAATAAGATTTGAATTACATGCATGATATAGCAAAGATCATGAATCAAAGAAGGAAAGATTGGTTGGTTGGAGATATTGAAGGAATGAAGATCAAGAAGATATGCATAATCTTAAAAATATAGAACAAGATATTGAAAGGAAGGAAAACAAACAAAGGACAAGATATGCAAAGATACACACAAGATATGAAAGATACATTTGTCAACCATCTTGAGATATTCAAAGAAGAGAATCTTGAAGGAGATTTGCGAAGCATATCAAGGGTGATATGATGAAGATACCGGAGGACTTGAGATATGCATATCAAGGCTGATTTGATGAAGATATCAGAGGAAGATATGCATATTAAAAGAGATTTGTTAAAAGATATCGGAGGACTCTTGAGATGCAAGATACACGATTATAAATAAGACCATGGGCTAAAGATGAAGAGTATCTCTGTCACATTACATTCATTATCATATACAGAGAAAGAGACGTCTCATTTGAGAGAGACGGTTTTATTTAAGAGCTTATATCGTAGTACAGTTCCAACAAGAGGGTGAACAGTCAGTGAACCACTCGCTGGTTTCTTCTGTGCTCGGAAGAGTACAGCCTGCTGGGCTCGGGAGGGTTTAGATTTCTGTCGTACGGGAGTCGGCAGCCAAATCCATCTAGGGGACTCGATGGCCAAGTAAGTTGTTAGAAGAGAGTGGTATAGGGTTGGCTAGTATTAGAGGGAGTCTAATGATGCGTAAGTCCAAACTATATGATTGTGGGAACAAACACTCTATCTAATAAAAATACTTGAGAGAAAGAAGGGATTCTTCCTCGAAATTGTTGTAACTACTATTTCGCTTCTGCATTGTTCAATTATAGTTTGTATTAGTACTGAACACAACACACGCGCACGAATTCTGATCTAACAATTTGTACCAGAGCAGGTTCTAGTTTTTTTTAAAACAGGTTGATCTAGGGACAGGGACATGGGAACTCACGAAGGAACAACGATGCGACCTCCTTGTCTTGATGGACAAAACTACCCATTCTGGAAATCCATGAGGATCATGTATTTGAGATCCAAACGATGTGGAGAGGCAATTCAAGTGAAGTGGACATGGCCAAAAATGCATAATGGGAAAGACATAACAAAGATTGTTGACAAACCAAGAACCCTATGGACGGAGGATGAAAAGTGTGCTGAAGATGCAAACTACATAGCACTATATGCAATACTAGCCTCTATTGACCCGATGAGACACAAATTGATCATACACTGTCAAAAGGCTAAGGATGCATGGGATGCACTGCTAAAACAATTTGAAGGAAATAAATCGGTGAGGAAGGAAATGAAAGCTGCAGAGATTGGCCACACAATTTGATCGGATTCAAATGACTGAAGAAGAAAATATCGAAATGTATTTTGCAAGGTTTGGTGACATAGTGAATCATTGTTACACCCTTGGGGATGCAATTCAAGAGAATGTTCAAATCGTGAAAATTATGAGAACCTTGGTTCCTAGATTCATGGAGAAGATTACAGTTTTAGAATCTTTCATGACGGTCACCCCAATGTCGTTGGATGACTTGATGGGAGAACTAAGGACCTTTGAGATAAACAATGGAATGGATGTTCCTAAAAACAAAGGGATGGCAAGTAATGCTACATATCTAACTGATATCACTTTAATAAATGGGGAATCTGTGACTTTCGGTGATGGTAAGAGTATACGTGTCATTGGAAAAGGAGCTCTTAATGTACGTGGTTTACCTAAATTGTCTAATGTGTTTCTTGTTGAAAATCTTAAAGCAAATTTGTTAAGCATTAGTCAAATATGTGACCAAGGGCTACGAGTGAATTTTACTCATGACAAATGCATGGTTATAGACATTGATAATCAATGTATACTCACTGGAACCCGATCCACTAACAACTGCTATCTTCTTGACAGGAATCATGTTTGTCATAATGCAAACACCGGCGCAACCGAAGTATGGCATAAAAAAATAGGACACATTGGATACAACCACCTCATTGCCTTATCAAAATCCCAATGTGTTCGGGGGTTACCTAAACTCCCAAACAGGAATCAGGGAATCTGTGAACCCTGCCAATTTGGCAAATAGGTGAAAAACTCACACAAAGGAACTCACGATGTCTGCACAAAACAGATTATGGCTCTATTACACATGGACCTGATGGGACCAGTTCAGACCGAAAGTACTAGAGGTAAAAGGTATATCTTTGTGTGTGTTGATGACTTTTCAAGATATACCTAGGTAAGATTTCTTCGAGAAAAATCAGAAACATTCGAAGAATTTGAGAAACTGATAAAATTACTAGAAAATGAAAAACAGAATTATGTTGTTCGAATACGAAGTGACCATGGGAGAGAATTTGAAAATAATGCTTTTATTGATTTTTGCACCTCACATGGTATTACTCATGAGTTTTCAGCTCCTAAAACACTGCAAAAAAATGGAGTAATTGAGAGAAAGAATCGTACTCTACAGGAAATGGCCAGGGCTATGATGCTAGGCAAGAATGTCGCTAAAACATGGTGGGCTGAAACGGTAAACACTGCATGCTATGTTTCAAACCGTGTCTACTTAAGGAAATGAGTGGGAATGACCTCGTATCAAATTTGGAAAGGCAAAACTCCGAATCTTAGTCATCTTCATGTGTTCGACTACAGATGTTATGTATACAATGATCAAGAACAATTAGGTAAGTTCAATGCCAAAAGTGATACATGTATGTTTCTTGGTTATTCTACAAACAGTACAGCATTTTGTGTATTTAATCTAAGAACTAAAACACTTGTTGAAAGTACTAACGTTGTCTTTGATGACTCATTAGAAAGACTAGATATTTATCTGGATGAATCAGGTTCATCTGCTGTGTGACCTATAGGTGAACTAAATTGTGAAAACACAGGAGAGACTGATCAGACTCCAAAGAGCGAAGAGCATGAACACCATGAACCTTCCACCAGAGTTCAAAAGGAACATCCGAAAGAACTTATCAATCTCAATGAAGGTGTAAAGACACGTGGAAAACCGAAACCCGATTATCACAAAATGGAGGGTTTAGTACATCATGCATGTTATACCTCTATGATCGAACCTAAGAACATAAAAGAGGCTCTCAAAAATGACAACTGGATATTGGCCATGCAAGAGGAGTTGGAAAAATTTGCTAGAAATGATGTATGGACACTCATATCACGACCAGACAATGCAAACATCATTGGAACTAAATGGATTTACAAAAACAAGACTGATGAGCATGGAAACGTTACAAGGAACAAAGCCAGATTGGTAGCTCAAGGATACACGCAAGTTGAAAGAATTGATTTCAAAGAAACTTTTGCTCCAGTTGCACGAATGGAGTCTATAAGAATCCTTCTATCCTTTGGTTGTATTAAAAAAATCATAATTTATTAAATGGATGTGAAAAGTGCATTTTTAAACAGTTTTTTAAAAGATGAAGCGTATGTAGAGCAACCCAAAGGCTTTAAAGATCCACATTACCCAAATCATGTATACAAACTGAAGAAGGAATTGTATGGACTAAAGCAAGCCCCGAGAGCTTGGTATGAAAGACTAACGAAGTTTCCACTTGCGCAAGGATACAAGCAATGAGGGGTAGACCAGACCCTGTTCACCCAGTGGTCGAACAATGACATTATCATTGTATAGATTTATGTGGATGACATTATGTTCGGCTCTACATCCAAAAACAAAGTGAACGACTTTGTCAAGATAATGTCATAAGAATTTGAAATGAGTATGGTTGGTGAGTTATCTTACTTTCTTGGACTGTAGGTTAAACAAAGCAAAAATAGAATCATGATACCTCAAGGGAAATATGCCAGAAACTTGGTAAAGAAATTTGGTCTTGAAAGCTGCAAGATTGGTCAAACACCTATGGGAACCAATACCAAATTGTCTAAAGATGAAAGTGGAACTAGCGTTGACCCAACACTGTATAGAAGCATGATAGGGAGTCTCTTGTACCTTACTGCAAGTAGACCTGACATAAGTTTTAGTGTGGGATTATGTGCTAGATATCAATCTAATGCAAAGGAATCACACCTCAAGGCAGTAAAAAGAATTATACGCTATGTGGCAGGTACTACAGACTATGGACTAAAATATTCTTTCGATACTAATCCTATTCTTGCAGGATATTGTAATAGTGATTGGGCCGGTGATATAGACGATCGAAAAAGAACTTCGGGAGGATACTTCTTCATTGAAAATAATTTGGTGTCATGGCTCAGCAAGAAACAGAATAGCATATCCTTATCCACAGCAGAAGCTGAATACATTGCGGCAGGGAATTCATGTTCACAGTTGGTATGGATGATGCACATATTGTGCGACTACGGTATGAACTTGGACTCAATGACTTTTTTTTGCGATAATATGAGTGCTATAAATATGTCTAAAAATCCTGTGCAACACTCTTGAACCAAGCACATTGATATCAGGTATCACTACATTAGAGAATTAGTTGAGGAAGGTATTATTGTACTCGAACATGTTCCTACTCTAACCCAACTTGCTGATATATTTACCAAGGCTCTGGATTCCCAACGGTTCATCTCTCTTAGGAAATCATTGGGCATTTGTTGTGCTCAATAATAAATAAATAAATAAATAACGATAAAAAAAAGAAAAAGGAAGAAAAAATGAAGAACTTTGAATTATCTCAAGTAGATAAATGAGAAAAAAAAAAAGGGTTGGAGGAAATATGACATAAATTCTCTCTACGCAGGTTTAAAATTCAACTTGTCTTGAACTTTGAATCCAATATGGCTCAAATTATTGTTTTCTTGGAAAGAGCTACGACCTTGAAATGATGCAGTGACAAGCTATCAGCCGTATGATTGATCATCATGCACATAAAATGATAGGTCTGTAAAAGCTACCAAAGTGTTCTCCTCTGGTTCGCACAAAAAGGGTTATAAGGGACAGTTGATGAGTCACAGGGTTTTCCTAGTGTGGTTCTTACTTGTGTGGCTTACGAGCTACTACACAAGGTTTTTGCAGAAGGAGTGATAAGGAATCTACTCTTAAAATTGTGTTTTTAAAAAGAAAAAGTGAACCAAAGAGACACCTATGAATTAAGAACCTGGATTTTTCTTAGTGTATCCTCAAACTGGATTGCCTTCTGAAAGGAAAATAAAAGTCTGAACTGAATCCTCCTTTTTACTCATTATATCTTCTTTATGTAGTAATTCCTCGTTAATTTAGTTTAGTATCTCTCTCTAAATCTCTCTATCTACAAACCGACAGGTAAACCATAAAAAATTGGGATATATGAGTAAGTGAGCCTGGTGGCAAGTAATATGAGACTAGTGGCAATTAACTTCTCTCGCATGATATCTTATGATGTGAACGCGTGATAAAATTTGCATGGAAAGGGAAGTGTTTGAGCTGTGTATTTGAACCATATATAGCAGCACTTATTTTGTCATAGATTACAAAGAGACTTGAATCTTTTTTCTGCCCTAGCCATTAATTCATATTTGTTGTTCAATTCTTGTTCGTTGTGATTAATGATATCGCTAACATTCAACTTGTGTTAAAGACCTAGTCTTTCTACGATTTCTCTCTTCTATTCTCTTTCCAATGAACATATGAAACGAACAGGGTGATTGGTCCCAACTCGATCTCCAGGCGAATAGGATAATGAAATTTTTGAATCCAGTCCTCCTGATATTCTTAATCAGTCCGCACCAACACTGAAAATTACTTTTATGATCTTTCTATGTTTACCAATCCTTTATCAAATGGCTCGAAAAAGGGAGAGATGAAGACAGTGAATAGTACTTAAGTAAAAAAGCTCAAATTAAGGGGAAGTTGATTGTCACGGGGAGATAATGCATATTTTGAAACTCTACGTGTGATTTTCTTGTGGATACTGACTAATTGAGCTATATGCATGATCTGGCTGATTCTGCATTTTGTAATATTCATTAGTTTATCTTTATCTGATAAAATTGCATACTGAAAGTCCTGAGTTCACTGTCTGTTCGAACTGTTATCAGATTGTTGTGTTTTAAAAATGTTTGCAGGACAGAAGATTTTCGATCCAAATGCCAAAGGGGGAGATTGATAAAGTAAGTGTGTTGGCATATATATCGAAAATCTAATAAGATTTGAATTACATGCAGGATATGGCAAAGATCATGAATCAAAGAAGGAAAGATTGGTTGGTTGGAGATATTGAAGGAATGAAGATCAAGAAGATATGCATAATCTTAAAAATATAGAACAAGCTATTGAAAGGAAGGAAAACAAACAAAGGACAAGATATGCAAAGATACACACAAAATATGAAAGATACATTTGTCAACCATCTTGAGATATTCAGGGAAGCAAGACCATGGCTGGAACAAAGAAGAGAATCTTGAAGGAGATTTACAAAGCATATCAAGGGTGATATGATGAAGATACCAGAGGACTTGAGATATGCATATCAAGGCTGATTTGATGAAAATATCGGAGGAAGATATGCATATCGAAGCAGATTTGTTAAAAGATACCAGAGGACTCTTGAGATGCAAGATACACGACTGTAAATAAGACCATGGGCTGAAGATGAAGAGTATCTCTGTCACATTATATTCATTATCATATACAGAGAAAGTGACATCTCATTTGAGAGAGACGGTTTTATTTAAAAGCTTATATCGTAGTACAGTTCCAACAAGAGGGCGAACTGTCAGTGAACCACTCACTGGTTTCCACTGTGCTCGGGAGAGTACAGCCTGCTAGGCTCGGGAGAGTTCAAATTTATGCCGTACGGGAGTCGGCAACCAAATCCATCTAGGGGACTCGATGGTCAAGTAAGTTGTTAGAAGAGAGTGGTATAGGGTTGGCTAGTATTAGAGAGAGTTTAATGACGCATAAGTCCAAACTATATGATTGTGGGAACAAACACTCTATCTAATAAAAATACTTGAGACGAAGAAGGGATTCTTCCTCGAAATTGTTGTAACTACTATTTCGCTTCCGCATAGTTCAATTATAGTTCGAATTAGTACTGAACACAACACACGCGCACAAATTCTGATATAACAAAGTTCATACAAGATTTAAATTTAACGTATTTGTCGTTGGATTTCATTCTCTTTTGATGACTAAAAAAATAACAAGTTCATAAAATTTGTTATTATAGAAGAATATGTTCTTCGTAGCAATTATATATACACTTTTTTTTTTGTAATATTTATCTGTTAAATTAGTTAATTATTATTTTATTGCTAGTCAATATTTTGCGAAATAATATTTCAATTTTCTCTCATGTATCCATTCAGTATTGGATTAAATAAAATGAGAATTTTTATTTATAGTTAAAATTAAGAAATCATAATGATTGTTCAAAGAAGTATTCAAAATAATGAAAGTATCAATTGAAGTTTATATTATATTTTTTATATACAATTTTATTTTATTTTTAAACGAAAAATAAGTGAATAAATTCACTTTTTAAAAAAATTTCATGTTGAATGCATTCCAAACTATTGTTATGATTTCATAAGAAAATATATGAGAATATCATTTGTGAGGTGAATTCATTTGTTATTTGTAGTCATATTAATGTGATAAATATGATATTTATGTTAATGAAATATCATTATATTCTTAGTGACGACTATATATTGGATGGATGAGTTAATTTCTGTGTAAATAACTTGAAAATGTTCCACAATGATCAATCTTCATCATTTTTTTTTTCATTTTTTAAATTATCTTACATACAAGCGAAAGAAGTGAATGCAATTACATAAATATTTTACTTATATCATTCATTTTTTAATACACTAGTATGTTCTTCCGTGCGATGCACGACTATTCATTTTTATTAGTTATTTGTTTAATTTTTATGACTTTATTAATTTAGAGATTTTTGAGTTTTTAAATTTAAAATTTAAAATTATAAGGTATTAAATAAAAATAGAATTAGAGTCTCAACTTGAGACTCTCGGTCAAAATTCAAATATTTCTTTATGGTTTAAGTTGAGAAATTATATTTTTTTAAAAAATTATAAAATGTTAAATTTGTTGAAAAAGCAAAACTTTGTTTTAAAGACATATTTTTGACATATTAACTAATGATGTGTCCAATGATAGATATGATTTGACTTACAAAAAAATTAAAATAATTAAACAAAATTATCAAAATATGATGGATATTTGAACATTACTATTTTATTGAACTTATTTGATAGTTTTTTCTTGATTTTGCTAGAATTTATTTTTATTCTTTTTTTTTTTTTTTTGTAGTGAATGTAATTCTAAGCGAACGAAGATGACAAAAATTCAGGAATTACAATAGAACTTATATCTAACTTAAACAAATTATAATTATTTATAGTGATTCATAATAAATTATTAAAATAAAAATTGTTATAAGTCATAAACTATATATATATATATATATGTATATAATGCAAAAAACTATAAACACTAACCTTATAAGACAAAACCGCATAAATTCTACATATAAATAAAAATATTTAATGGCAAAAAAAAATTGTTAAGGCCTACTTTTATTATTAATCAACACAAAAAGTTTTATAGTGTCATATTCTAATATAGTATGATTATCATAATTTACATTATTTACTCTAATTAATCTATTTTATTTAATAATGTTAAATTGGAAGATTTTGCATCAGTGGAAAAGATAGTTGGATGATTTTTTTGGAGAGTAATAATAAATTAAATTCTAGATTAGTGTTATATTTTCTATGAAATGTGATACTCCACAATATAAGGGGTGATGTGTTATTTACTAAGCACAATATATCCTTAATTTAAGGATGCATCTATGTATTATTTCAAAAATATTTTTTATTATAAAATAGGTTATGGAGAAATTAAAAGAAAAAAAAATTAGAGATAATTACCGTCAGCTTAAAATTCGGTCAAGACATTCTATATTTACAATATTATAGTTGTTAATGAAAAATATTATATATATATATAAATATATTTATATATTTATTTAGGAATAATAAATTTTAGGTCTAGAGAAAATGATGAAGGTAAAGAAGAAATATAGATTTACCCGAAATTTGTGCTAATCTACTTAATTTCTTCTTATCATCTTGTTGTAACCGAAGCTGAGAATGGTGTGATTTTTTTATTTTTTATAGTAGAAGATAAGAGAAGAATTTTTGTTTTTTATTTTATTGTTATATATTACTATAGTGTCTTTTTTTTTTTTTGGAGGATATTAAAAATATCATAACATTTGAGACATCAGCTTTTGATATATTCTAGAAATTTATGTTAATCAGTTTCAGAATCCTGAAATTTATGTTAATCAGTTATATAATTCCAAAATTTATGTTAATTAGCTTCATATTCCCAAAATCACTCGGTGGAGTAGTTATTTACTACTATTAATATTATTATTCAGTAATTAAAAAGATATTATATATGGTTTAAAAAAAGATGTATTCAAATTTAGAAAGCTACTTTAAGCGGAAAAATTTGTTAAATTCTAAAATTATATGGTACTTTTCTTTGTGTGTGTGTATATATATATGTATATATGTATATATATTAAATCTATCCTAAATGACAAGCAACACATAACATTTTTTTTCTTTCTATGTTAATTTTTCTATAAAAATCTTAATTTTTTCGGTCGTTTAAAATTTAAAAACTAAAATATTTAACATTAAATTTGATGAAAATAAAATTATACGGATTAATGTTACTGTATTATGTAGATATTAATTATTTTATTATTATATCAAATCGATCTTTTGTAATCTAACTTATTATATATATATTGGTTATTTATATCCCAAATTTGTGAAATTATAGGATTTAAATTGAACTAAAATTTATCTTTATAGAATATTTAAAAGTTTGTTTCGATATACTCTCATAATAAAATAATAAAAATTAAAATGATGATGATAATATGATTTTTTATTGTGGTTTTTTGTTACCATTAAATCGTGGGTCTATCAATCAAATTATTTTATTACATTTTATATATAGATATAGATTTGTATAAAAAATTATCATAATCAAAAGTAATTTAGGAAGAAAAAATTGATTTTTGTATTTAAGACGATACTTCTCTTTATATATATATATATCATAATTAACTTAAGAACAAATATTTTATAGTTAATGATTAGATTTAGTGTATGTATCTTTGTATAAATATGTGCAATATGGATGTCAAATTAAAGATTGTGGAAAGAGAATTAATCAAATATATTTTTTTGTAAAAAATTGAATATGAAACAAAAAAAATATATAAGCTTTTTGAAAATTTTAATGACAATAAAAAAATAATACAAAGATAATCAAATCAACACATTTAGATAGATAATAACTTGAGAATGAATATGTGTTGTAGCTGTATTAATCAAATATATATATATATATATTGATATAAATTTACATAGAAAAATAGATATAATAATATATATACATAGATATGGTATATATTTGCATAGAAAATAGATACCATAATTAGAAAGTAGTTTAGGCGAAAATATTTGATACTTTTTTATTTATGGCGCTACTTCTATTATTATTATTATCATTATATATATAGATGTATATCAAATGTGCATTATAGTTTACTATATTGTTTCATGCAAATAAAAAGATAAAATTTGTTATAGTTTTTATGTTATAATAATAGAATCAATTACACAATTCTTTTTGTTATATCATGCCCCATTAATAATTATAATAATTTACACAATGGATATTTGAGGCTAACCATCGAACATATTATAATTCATTAAAAAAAATTGATTTATGAAAATTATACGATACTTGAATTTTATAATATCATACAAATAAATTAAACTAGAAAAAAATTTATAAACATAATAGCTCCATGCATTGCAAGGGAGTAAACTAGTTTACTTTTTGTAATAGTAATCAATTTACTATAGAAATAGACCCTAGTTGAGACAATATTTATATATATATATATATATATATAATGTGAAACTATTTTTTTACATTTCTTTATAATAAAATAATAATATACTTCAAATATTTTTAAATATTAATTTACTCACAATTATATTATAAATATATTTATTTTATTTATTGAATATATCACGAGGCATGCTGACACGAGGAGAATAATAGTATGCATTAATCATATTTTATATTTTCTATTTAAATGTGTTATTATATCATTAAATGTCATCTATATATATATATATATATATATATATATAAAGAGAAGTGTACCGCCACAAATAAAAAGTATCAAATTTTTCCGCATAATCTACTTTTTAATTATGATATTTCTTTTCTATACAAATATATACAATATCTATGTATATATATTATGATATATAATTTTCAAAGTAAATCGATATCAATATATATATATTATAATAATTATTTTTCAATTAATATATATATATATATATATTTGATTGATAAAACTACGACATTTATTAATTTTCAAATAATTATCTATCAAAATATGTTTATTTGATTATCGTCTTTTATTATTTTTATATTTTACAAAAAAATGTCAAAAGCTTATAACTTTTTTTGTTTAAAAAAAAATTATATATATATGTCTAATTAATTATGTTTTCACGATCTTTAATTTTACATCCATATTGTACATATATATACACATACATAAATATATTAAATTTTAATTATGAAATATAAAATATTTTTTCTTAAGTTAATTGTGATATACATAAAGAGAAATACTGTCTTAATATAAAAAAATCAAATTTTTGCTTGCCTAAATTACTTTTAATTATGATATCTATTTTTATACATATATATATATATATCAATATCTATCTATATATGAGATATAATAAAATAATTTGATTGATATTGCAATAGAAATAACTATATTATTCTGTGACACCCCACCCTTATAAACCACAACATAAATCACTTTTAAACTGGTTAAACCTGTATTTTTTTTTTCATTCACCTGTGAACACCTGCAACATATTTACGGGGTACAATTTATTCCCCCCAAACAACAGCTCATTCAAACCCAAGCAAAATCCACAATAGATGCAAAAGTATTCACCACAACCACACAAATATTTACATGCCAACAATTGGGTAATATTATACAAGTCCAAACTAAACAACAAAATAGAACCTCAAAAGCATAGTAAGCCCATGGTTTAACCCCAAAAGTCGTCATCCATGTACACTGATCCCCAAAAGCTTGTTGAAGCACGAACAACATGCCTGGTAAGCCATGAGCTTACACATCATCATCACGCTCACCTACAATGCACAAACTAAGTGAGCTAAAAGCCCAGTAAGCAGAAATCATGAATGTACGATAAGTTAAATATTTGCAGAAATTTTAAAGGAGACGTGACATGCATACTAATGAAATCCTAACACATGTTTTAGAATCTTTTATTTTTATAGGGCCCATTACCCATCTACTGTGCACCGAAAAGAGCCAGCTCAATAAATAATCATAATCATAGCCTATCCATGTCTCATATGCCACCGGCCTGACATATCGAGCATATCCATGTCTCACATGCCACCGACTCAATATATCACAAAGCCTATCCATGTCTCACATACCATCAGCCTAACGAATCAAATATATCCATGTCTCATATTCCACCGGCTTAACATATCATAAATCCTATCTACGTCTCACATGTCATCGGCCTAACGAATCAAGCATATCCATGTCTCACATGCCACCGGCCTCGATACACTAATAGTGGTCAACATTATATTTTCTGTTTATTTTCATCATATAGTGTGTGCAAAGCAGACTATATACAACTTATGCATGCACATGCTAATGATCGTGAATGTTATGCTTATACAATATCAAATCAGCCATTCACACCACATAATTCATATCCATCAATATCAAAAGCACAATTCACAAATATCTCATAGCCAAATAATTCAAACAAGTACTATGTCCATGCATTGTAGGTGCAAATAGATTTCTACTTACCTCTTCTACAATAGCAAGTATCTGAATTTTGCTATTTGTGCCCGACAATATTTAATATATAGTAACAGATTAAATAAAAGCCATCAATAATAGTCATTCTGTACTGTGAGCATAATTATGAAATTCATAAATTTCAACCTTTTTCATCAATATTTTACACAAACGTCAACTCTACATTAAGCAAAATTGAGCTACTTAATTTATAACCTCCCTGGAAGAAACACATATATATTGTTTACTTCTCTCTATTTACATTAATAAACAACTTACATTATCAATTAATTCTATTATTATTTCTCTTTATATCATACTATCAAACTTTTAAGTTAAAGTAGCACGCTACTATATTGATTTAGCAAAATATACACATATAACTTTATCCACCAAACTTGTACCGAATGCACAAGACAACTATTGAACTTAATTATTGAATATTTAATACTTGCATTAGTCAACTTTTCCAAGAATCAATTTCATTAATGGTGTTAAGTAATTGTCAATCATCTTTTTAAACTTGTGAGTTCACATAAATAAATTAGGTCATTAAAATCTATTATGAATTGAAGTAAACTTTTACATCTATTATTATTATTTGCAGCAAAATATGATCGAATAACATCAACCAATTATTATGGGCTATAACCACTCAATATGTTGTTGATATGTCTTGAATCACACACTTCGCAGAGCTGTCACGGGGGGCAGAGACGCCCCCGGCCCGACGGTATGCAGTATTGGGCCTTAAGCCCAATTTCGGTGTTTTATCTCAGTACTATATATATGGTCTTTGAGATCTGTAATCAGTAACATATACCGCATAATAAAATCCGTTCTCCTCTCTGCCCGTGGACGTAGCCAATTTATTGGTGAACCACGTAAATCTTGTATCTTCTTTACGTTTTCTGTTTCTTGTTTATGCTCTATAATCCTATTATGTCACAACACAATATATATTCCTAATTTCCAACCTCTTATATATCTATTCACAAATTTTAAAAAAGAGAATTGAAACCATCTAATTACAAAGTTTACTAAACTAAGCATATCCTACACTTTTAAAAACGTGATGCTCCACTAAGTTTACAACTAAAATATATCATTACACAAAGTATAAAGGATTAGAATCCATACCTGATGTATTATAACCAAGGAATGAAATTGTCTTGTTACTGGTACGCATTTATGTTCCGTCTTTCCCTTAAATATTCTAGTTAATAGTACATGTAATTGAAGGCACCACTTTTGATATCTATATATATTTTAATACTTATCTTCATGGCTAAGTAAATAAGATGCGTGATTATGTGTCTTAATGGATGACTATCATCTACGTGGGAACATCTCACATTATTATTATTATTATTATTATTATTATTATTATTATTATTAACTTGCCACATGTAATCCTAGTTTATTAATACTTGAAACATAATCTCTTCCTCGGCATTTGGCCTAAGGGGTTCAAACCTATAATGTAAACACTACAAAAATCCTTAACTATACACCAAAAATGATCAAATGCGAGCTTCAAAATAATTAAAAATGCAATTTCAATAGCACAAAAATTATAAAATAAATGTAATGCAAGAACTATATTGGCTAGTAAGTAGTGAGAGACTTGGGGTATCACATCCTCCCCTCCTTATAAAAATTTCGTCTTCGAAATTCCCTTACTTGAAGAGTTCTAGATATTTCGACTTCATTTCATCTTCTCTTTCCCAAGTAGCTTCTTCTACTAACTGATTTCTCCATAGGACTTTAACTAGTAGAATTTCCTTATTTCTCAATTGCTTCACTTCTCAAAGTAAAATTTCTACAGGCATTTCTTCATAGCTTAAGTCTGTTTTTAACTCTACTGGTTCATTGTTCAAAATATGAGATGGATTCGCTATATATTTTCTCAACACAGACATATGGAACACATTGAATATTTGAGTCACTCATCCAAGCAGGTCAAGTTTATAGGAAACTTCATCAATTCTCTCAATGATAGGAAATGGACCAATATACCTCGGACTAAGCTTTCCTTTCTTACCAAACTGCATTATTCCTTTCATCGGAGAAACTTTCAAAAACACCTAATCCCCTACTGCAAATTCCAATGTTCTCCTTCTTTTATCTGCATAACTTTTCCATCGACTCTGAGCAGTTTTCATTCTCTCTCGAATTTGTGCTATAGCTTCTGACATTTCTATGATCATATCTGGACCCAAAAGCTTTCATTCACAAACCTCATCCCTATGTACCGGTGATCGACATTTTCTACCATATAGTACTTCATATGGAGCCATTCTAATAGTTGGATGATAGCTGTTATTATAAGAAAACTCTATCAAAGGCAAAAACTTGCTCCATTGTCCCCGAAAATCTAATGCACAAGCTCTAAGCATGTCCTCCAATGTTTGTATTTTCTGCTAAGACTGCCCATCTAACTGAGGATGATATGCAGTACTGAAGCACAACTATGTCCCTAATGCCTTATGCAGACTCCTCCAAAAGGTAAAAAGTAATCTTGAATCCCTATCAGAAATAATAGACAGTGGAACTCTATGAAGTCTGACTATCTCTTATATATATAGTTGGGCATATCGATCCATTGAATAAGTAGAACAAACAACAAAAAAGTGAGCAGATTTTGTAAGTCGGTCCAAAATAACCTAGATAGCATCATGACCTTTAACTGTTTTTGGTAATCCTACGACAAAATCCATGCTTATGTTGTCCCACTTCAATTCCGAATAGTAAAGGTTGCAAGGTTCCTGTTGGCCTTTGATGTTCTGTCTTTACATGTTGACATGTCAAACACTATTCTACGAACTAAGTGACATCTCTCTTCATACCTAGCCACCAATAATGTAAGTTCAAGTCTCTATACATTTTAGTAGCTCCTAAATGTACTGAATACGGTGTTGAGTGTGCTTCTGCCATAATATTTTCACGTAAATTATCCACATTAGGTACACATAATCGATTTTTGAATCGAAGGACCCCTTCTTTTGATATCTGAAAATCTGACGTAATTCGTGAAGCAACATCTTTCTTTACTTTAGCCAAATATTCATCCGCGTGTTGTCCCTGTTTAATTCTATCAAGTACGGTGAGTCAAAGAGTTAGAGATGATAGCTTTGCTTACACTAATCCATGGATCACAACTTCGACGTTCATTCTCTGCAGATCCAACAACTCTTGTCTCTGAATTAAAGTCATCATAGTAGTGTTATGAGTTGACTTTCGGCTTAATGCATCTGCAACAACATTTGCTTTACCAGGATGATAATTGATAACACAATCATAATTTTTCACTAGTTCCAAGCATCTTCGTTGCCTCATTTTTAACTCTTTCTGCGTGAAGAAATACTTTAAGCTCTTAAGATCAGTATAGTTCTCACATGACTCTCTGTATAGATAATGTCTCCAAATTTTAAGTGCAAATACCATTGCAACAATCTCTAAATCGTGAGTAGGGTAATTCTTTTCATATTCTTTCAGTTGTTTGGATGCATATGCTATTACCTTTCCATTCTGCATTAATACACAACCTAACCCATTCTTCGAAGCATCACTGTAAACCACAAAACCTTCATTACCTGATGGAACTACAAGGATAGGTATTGATGTCAATCTCTTCTTTAGTTCTTGAAAACTTTGCTCACAAGCCTCTGTCCATTAGAAGGTTACATAGTCAACTGTGTCAATGGAAATGCAATTTTTGAGAATTGATGTGCATTTTCCTTTCATTTCCTACCCAACGTTGTTCTTGTCTTTGTGTGAATTGACGTCGAACCACCTGTGCATGATGTATTCTCTGTTCAGCTTGCTCGGCCACCAGTGCCCTCTCAGCAACCTGTGAGTAAGTAACTTCCTGCATACCAGCCATAAAAACATCTCTATAAAGCTCTGGTCTCAGCCCTTTGACAAACCTTTCTACTTTCAGTGCATCCGTTCTAACCATGTGCTCTGCAAACATTGACAACTACTCAAATTTGGAGATGTAGACTGTAATTGTCATAGAACCTTTTCTCAACTGTATAAACTCATTCATTTTCATTACATGGACTGGAGCAGTAAAATATTTATTTCTGAAAAGTTCTTTGAACCTGGTCCAAGTCATAGTGGCTACATTCTCAATACCTTTCATTATATCCCACCAGTATCCTGCACTCTTTCGTAACATAAAGGACACACACAAGACATTTTCCTCATCTGGTACTCTGCTCTATAGAAACATGTTTTCTATGGTTCTGAGCTAGTCTTGTACAGCTATGGGATCCACCGCATTTTCAAATGTTGGCAGGTTGAGCTTTCTAAACCTTTCCCCGATCAGCTCTGTCTATTCTACTCGAGACTGTGGATGGTTCATCTCATTTCTTTGTTGTCCACCAACATTTCTTTGTTCGATTAGCTGCTGAAATTGTTGTGACTATTGTTCCACTAATCCTGTCAATCTTTCGATAAGTGCATCGCGATCAGTGCCTGCAGCTTGTGCATTTTGTTCTGGAGCTCTATTTTCCCCACTACATTCACCTCTGGTTCTCACCTTGGTATTACCGGTTGTACCCAATCCTATATACATGCCAATATAACTCATGAAATATATAATGCAAAATAAAGATAAATAAAACTTACCGGCATAGTTATACTCTACAAGTTTTGAGCTCGTGTACATGGACAGTCTACAGGGCATAAACCGAGCTATGTTACCACTGTGTGACACCACACCCTTATAAACCACAACATAGATTATTTTTAACCAGGTTAAACCTGTATTTTTTTTCATTCACCTGTGAACACCTGCAACATATTTACGGGGTATAATTTATTCCCCCTAAACAACGGCTCATTCACACCCAAGCAAAATCCACAATAGATGCAAAAGTATTCACCACAACCACACCAATATTTACATGCCAATAATTCGGTAATATTATACAAGTCCAAACTAAACAACAAAATAGAACCCCCCAAAAGCATAGTAATCTCATAGTTTAGCCCCAAAGGTTGTCATCCATGGACATTGATCCTCAAAAGCTTGTTGAAGTACGAACAACATGTCTGGTAAGCCGTGAGCTTACACATCATCATCACGCTCACCTACAATACACAAACTATGTGAGCTAAAGTCCAATAAGTAGAAATCATGCAGTACAATAAGTTAAATGTTTGCAGAAACTTTAAAGGAGACGTGAAATGTATACTAATGAAACTCTAACACATGTTTTAGAATCCTTTATCTTTATAGAGCCCGTGACCCACCTATTATGCATCGAAAAGAGCTAGCTCAATAAATCATCATAATCATAGAGTCTATCCATATCTCACATGCCACCAGCCCGACAAATCGAGTTTATCCATGTCTCACATGCCACTGCCAATATATCACAGATCCTATTCATATCTCACATGCCACCAAGCTGACGAATCAAGCCTATCCTGGTCTCACATGCCACCGGCTCAACATATCATAAAGCCTATCCATGTCTTACATGCCACCAGCCTGACGAATCAAGTCTATCCACGTCTCACATGCCACCGGCCTCGGTACCCTAATAGTGGTCAACATTATATTTTTTGTTTATTTTCATCATATAGTGTATGCAAAGTAGACTGTATACAACTTATGCATGCACATGCCAACGCTCGTGAATGTTATGCTTATACAATATCAAATCAGTCATTCACACCACGCAATTCATATCCATCAATATCAAAAAACATAAGTCACCAATATCTCATAGCCAAATAATTCAAACAAGTACCATGTCTATGCATTGTAGGTGCAAATGGATTTCTACTTACCTCTTCTCCAGTAGAAAGTATCCGAATTTTGCTATTTATGCCCCATAATATTTAATCTATAGTAACAAATTAAAATAAAAGTCAATTAATCAATAATAGCCATTCTGTACTTGTGAGCATAATTATGAAATTCATAAATTTCAACCTTTTTCATCAATATTTTACTCATACATCCATCTGTAACCTAAAACAAACAAATATTTGGGTTAGATCTATCTTTATCTAAGACTTATATTTGAAAAATATAGTCCTCTTCCATGGCAAATCGCGGGATGCCATCTGATAGAATGCTAATCCTCGGGATTAGGCTGCATTCCATGATATTGGATCAAGTTGGTTTTGGTTGTCTTGTTGAACCTTAATAGAGTCGACTTGGTCTATAAGCATCTCCTATAAGCTAAGAAATCAATTTGCCCCAGCAAACTGCCTAGAATCTCCATACCGTGAAGAGGACACATGTCACATGGTATATGTTTCTTATCCCTATGTTTGCGACGATTAGTAATGACAAAAGATTTTGTGTTGTCACTCTAAGTTGTAACCAAAATAAAGCGCATCTGTTTCTACATGCAACAAAATAAAAATATATTGTTGCTCATGTTAAAGAATTTCTAAGTGTGGGTAGTCTAATAGTTATTTGGCAAATACTCGTGTGCATGAATCTCTTTATATATAATAATATTAAAATTTAAGTTAAAAGTATCAAAATATAAATTCTAGTCAATTCGATTAGAATTTTGCAAAAAAAAAGTGTGGATTCCACATGCCGATATTCTTGCATATTTTTTCTGCACAGTTACACTTATTTGGATATAATATTTTTGTAGAAAAAATAATATTTTTGATCAATGAAAAAAGTTATAAATTATTCAAAAAATATTACTTTTTACCTTAAAAATATTAATATTACGTTAAAAATATCATGTCCAGATTATCAAATAGTAATACTTTTTAGAACATAAATAATATAATCTAATTTAAAGTAATACAGTTTGAGGTTGAATGTAAAACTTTTTCTTTTTATAAATTAGGAAAAAAATGCTCATGGATATAATTGTGATATTCATTTATTTATTTATTTGTAGATGATAATTTTTAAATAGGGAAATGATTTCCCCATTTTGATTCCCTAGTCCTCCATATCAATCAACCTCCTCAATCAGTTCATACTCTTCATATCAATTTTACCCTCTTCCTATTTAATATATTATATACCTAATATTTAAAAATAATATTACTACATTAATATATAAACTATTAAATAATAATATAATATATCATATATATGATAATTATAATATATACATTTTATACGAATTTCAATATTTTAATATAATATATATACATATATTTACATAGATATACATATGATATATATATTATACACATCAATATAAACATATGTACTAACAATTTTATATTTGTAATATATATTTAGTATTTAATAAAATATATATTATAATAATAAAATTTTATTGTGATATATCATAATATAATTGACTTTTTTATTATTACATATGGGATATTTATAAGAAATTTTTTTATTATATATTAAAATAAATATGCAACATTTTCATATACTTATAAATTTATTATATATTATTTTTATATGTAATAATGTTATACATTTATTTATGTATAAATGTATGACATACGATATATATTTATCATGTATAGTAATTTAATTAATATATATTATATTAATTGATAAGAATATAATGAACATTTTGATTGATTGTCATTCCTAAAGTTAAATTAAATCAAGCAGTAAAATTCATTAATGATTTCCATTGTGATTAACTCCTCAATCAGTCCTATTGGAAAAAAATTATGAAGCGGCCCCTTAATTTTTATCATTTCTATTAAAAAAAGAATTCTATTAAAAATTTGAATGTGGTGGGACAGAAGGCTCGTCCAAGATGGGCTACCTCAGTCAGTAGGGCGGGGGGTTCAGGGAGGTCACAGCCTGTGATACCCAAGCCTCTCACTACTCACTGGTTAATATAATTCATGCATTGCATTCATTTTATAATTTTATTTACAATTTAAATTGCATTTTATTGGTATCGTAGATCGTATTTAATTATGCTTGGGATACTGCTATTAAATTTTGTAGGGTTTAAATTATAGGTTGGAACCCTTTAGACTAAAAGAGATAACGTGTTAAGTTCTAATAAAATACGATCACACGTGGCGAGATAATAATAATAATAATAATAATAATAATAATAATAATAATAATAATAATAATAATAAAGGTAACAGGTTCATTAGGTATATATATAATTAATAAGTAATTATATATATGCTTAGGTGTGTGTGTGCGTGTGTTATTATATATATATGATTGTGTGTTGTGTGTGTGTGTATATATATATATATATCTATATAATTAGTGAGGCGGTGGGTTAGACGGGGAGTTGCCTAGATAAATAAATCTCCCTAATCAAAGAAGAAGAAGGAAAGAAAAGACGGAAGGCCCTTCACTGAAAGAGGAAAGATTTGCTATTGGAAAAGCATTGAAGGAGGTTTAGGAATACAAACAATCGACATTGAGGTAAGTGGAAATTCATCTGCACCTACAATGCATAAATATAGTATTTATTTGTATTATGTGACTATAAGATATTTGTGATATGTGCTTCCTGATATGGATGGATATGAATTATGTGGTGTGAATGACTAATTTATTATGTTATAAGCATAGCATTCACGAGCATTGACATGTGTACGCATGGGTTGTATATAGCGTGCTTTGCATTCTTTGTGTGATGAAAAGAAATGAAAATGTAATGTTGACCACTACTAGTGTACCGAGGCCGATGGCATGTGAGACATGGATAGGCTTTATGATATATTGAGTCGGTGGCATGTGAGACATGGATAGGCTCGATTTGTCGGGCCGGTGGCATGTGAGACATGGATAGACTCTATGATTATGATTATTTATTGAGCTAGCTCTTTCCGGTGCACAGTAGGTGGGTCACGGGCCCTATAAAGATAAAATATCCAGAATATTGGTTAGGGTTTCAGTAGTATGCATTTCACATCTCTTATAATGTTTCTGCAAGCATTTAATTTATCGTACATGCATGATTTCTGCTTACTGGGCTATAGCTCACCTAGTTTGTGCATTGTAGGTGAGCATGTTGATGATGTGTAAGCTTACGGCTTACCGGGCATGTTGTTCGTGCTTCAACAAGTTTTTGGGATCGGTGTACATGGATGACGACCTTTGGGGCTAAACCATGGGCGTACTATGCTTTTGGCCTTTTATTTTGTTATTTCGTTTGAGTTTGTATAATGTTAATCGATTTTTGGGCATGTATATATTTGTGTGGTTGGGATGGATACGTTTGTATCTATTGTGGATGTTTCTTGAGTGTGAAAGAGCTGTGGTTTCGGGGATAAATTATATATCGTAAATATGTTACAGGTTAATGAAAAAAAAAATGTACAGGTTTAAACAGGTTAGAAGTAACCTTTGTTTTGTGGGTTTTATAAGGGTGGGGGTGTCACACAGCCTATCCCTAGACATCCATGATCATTGTTTCATGGAACATTAGGGGTTTATATAAACCTCTTAAGCAGAGTGCTTTTGCCAGCTTTGTGTTTCTTCATAAGCCGGATATTGCTTATTTACTTTGTATCCGGTTGGGCGTGTTATAGGGCATTTAGAGGAACATGTCCATGATTGATAGATTTTTTTGATAGTGAGTGGTCCCTTGAGTGTTTGGGGCATATGTACTTTGTAAACTTGCGATCACGTCATGTGGTCTTGTTTTTTGGGTTATGGAATAAAATGAGATGGGTGCGTGCGTGGGGACTACTCGGGTCCACCGAGGAGTGCACCCGTGTTGCGTGTGTGCGGTGTCTTATTTTGTCCTTATCAATTGTTATTGTACTAGGGTACTCTTTTCCTCGTATGGTCGCGAGGTTTTTAATGAGGCCCGCCCCGTTTCCAATTGGGGTTTTTCCGCGGATTTTTTCACTGTTTCGATTTTGTGTTGGCCTTTGTATTATGAGACACATTCTGGTCTTACATAGTTCTAGAGAGCTATGTTGATTCCTACCCTAGTCGGGCTTGAGTGCCTTGGTTTGTACACCCTCAGGTATGCCTGAGTATTTTGTATGATATATTCTATTTTTATTTATCTAATTCCGCGTTTTCGACAAAAAAAAAAAAGAATGTATTCCTAATTATATTTGGAAAATAATTGATGCTGAGTTAATAATCTAATTTTTACTTCAACGACTACATTAATCCGTGACTGATCGACTTTGCAATCATTTAGATTTAGTTTATAAGTGTAACCCTCTCTCAAATTACCAAGCAGCTCTTAATAGGTCTACAGCCCATGCCCATCCACATTATAATCTTTTGTAAGGATGGGCCCAAACGTATTTAATCTAGCAGGCCCAAATCAGAATAAATTTACTACTACACTAATACACAAACTTAAAAATAAACAAATATTATGTTTGCATTGCTCTTTCTCCAACTGCATAGCTGACGTATCCATTTATTTCTCGTCTTTCCATTATAACTCAAAATGCAAAGTTATTTTTTAAGTCCAATGTTTCAACCATCGTTTTCATAATTGAATCGGATTAGTTGCTTCAACCATTTAAACCAGAAACTCGTGTTTTAAAAGATCCTGAAAATTGATAAATTGTTTCTATAGTAGTTAAATTCGGTTCAATTGCCTAATTGATTTTTCTAATTTTTTAAATATTTATATTAAAACTCAAAAAAAAAAAAAACTATTTATGAAATGTTAATATCATGTTTTAAGTTATATATTTACAAAAGTTATTTTTTTTGGATGTAGATGATAATATACTATATATGGATTAACATAAAAAAGAGATTATTTTTATGTTTTTGGTTGAACCGTCGGTTCGATCAATCCGATCAATTGGACCGCACCCAATAGTTCAATCAATTTGATAGATTCAAGTTGACAATATTTTTTTCTAATATATTATAAAATTGTTTAATAATGGATAAGTACCATAATTTGTAACAACGGTAGTGAACTGAAATCTAATAATTTGCCCATAAGCTTGGGAAAAAAGATTGATACCACTATGAATTATATTTTGTTATTGCATAATGCTTTTCAATTGAAAAATAAGTACAACTGAAATATTTGATTTATTTATATTGTTGTAGAGATACGTCATCTATAACTGACGTAAAAGAAGAATCGTTAGAGTTTTTCTTTTTCATTACACTAGTAATGCACTCGTGCGTTGCACGGTTTGTAATATATAAATAATTAAAAATAATAATTTAACATAATATAATAATTTTAAAATTTTAAAATTTTAAATAATATATTTATATTAAAATATTATTATATTTATTTATAATTGAATAAGCTTATTAATTTATAGTTTTTAATATAATAAAATATAAATATTCACATATATATATATTTAAATAATTTAATCTAATATTTTAAAAATAGATAAAATTTAAAATAATTTATGATTATCTCTGTAAAGAAGAAAAATATGAAATCATCAATCTGTATCATGTAATTAATAAATAATAGGATAGTTGTGCAAGTTATATTTAGAATAGTTTCTACGTTTTTTATATACTCTACTTAGTAATATAATTTATTTAATTTTAATTAAAAGATAGAATTTTAACAAATTTCAAGTGATAAATTTAATTAACTATTATCCAAAATAAATAAAAATGTTAAATTATATAAATAATAAAATAAAGAATCCATACATTTAATAAATTGTTACATTAACATAATTAATTCTATTTTTTTCTTTGCAATATAGTAATTGGATTAGTAATTATGAATAGAGATAGTAATTTTTATTAATCCAACTAAATTTAAAAGTAATATTATAACAATAAATTGTTAATATATATATATATAGAATCAACATCATTAATAAATTAATATATTTAACTTAATTAACTGCATTCATTTAGTTAGAATAATATATGTATATATACACACACTTTTTGAGTCCATTTTAGTAATTGAATTAGTAATTATTACTATGGATTGTAATTTTTTAATTTTTATTAATCTAATACTAAATAAAATTAATACATTTAATAACAATAATCTTTTGTTAATAAATATCTAAAAGTAAAAGTAACAATAACAGTAGTTTGATATATTTAAAAAGTAAAAAAAAATTGTAATTTACATAATTAAGAATAAAATAATAGCGGGTTTTAAACATATTAAACTAAAAATTTCTTGTAGAAAATATTTCAACAAAACATTATCATAAACTGTAAATTTCTTGTAGAATATAAACAAACCTTCAAGTGTGAATGAGATCTATTGCACACAAAAATATTAAAAATCCATAATTCAAAAAAACAATAAACAAAACAAAGTTAGTGGCAAAATTATGAAGATTGTTTGCTTTTAGCGAGATGACCTAAATGGGAAAATTAAGAAGATTTCTAAAGAATAGGATGATAGGATAGAATAATTAGAGATTCATGAACTTAAAATGAATGCAAATATAAAAATAAATTCAAATGATTAATTGATAATAAAGATACATAAAAAAATTATCAAAGATAAAATTGAGAAAATAATATTCTAAGAAAACATACATTCGTATGACAATAGTGAATGTTTAATATGAAAATTCATAATAATAAACACAAACAGAGTTAGTGGCAAAATTATGAAAGTTAAATACTCTTAGGGAGATGAGCTAAATGGAACAATTATGAAAATTTATGAAGAATATGATGACATGACAAAATAATTTGAGATTTATATAAAAACTCATAGACGGAAAGTCTGACCTAAAAATTAAATATATATATATATATATATATATATATATTCCTAACATTCCTAATAATTAAGTTGTGGGGGGGACATATCATAATCCTAAAAATTAGGGATTTAACACATTAAATGACACTTATAGACATAATAAATGAAAAAATACATAAAAGGTAGTGAGACTCTTAATCAAATATTGAATTACTGTGATTTATGCATATATATTTGACTTTACGAAAATAAATATGAGCAATTATATAAAATCACCATAATGATCTAATTTACTAACATTAATAAGAGTATTTACAAATAATAATAATACATAAATGCACACATATATAATAATATAACGGTTACTTAAAGATGTACTTTTGTAATTTTAATATAATAATAATGTCTATATATATAACTGTTAATATAATACTTATAATATATATGTATTATAACATATACATAATACATGTTTCTAAATATATAACATAAATACTAATAAAAGTATTACGTTGCTAATAAATATTAATTATAATCCTAATTAAAAAGTATACATATATTAAATATTTTTACCCACACATTTTTTAGATTTTATTAAAAAAAAATATGGTCCAAAATATTAAATTAAAAAAATATAATACTACATGCAAACAAATTAAGTGAACATTAACCTAGTCAATAAAAGTATTTAGTTTAAATTTGTTAGACATTATATGGATATTTTTCTTGAAAAGAAACTAAGGAAAGTTTGACTTTTTAATTAAGTGAAAATCATATATATGATTAAATGCAAATAAAGAAATTACAAATTTCCAATCAATTATCACATTATTTAAGATTTCTACTTCAAATAAAAATTAATTATAGAAAATAGTTCAATTAGATGTTGTCAAGATTGACTTATAATTTCATAGAAGGAAAATTTGACCTATTAATTAAATACATATATATTCCTAATATGCCTACATATTAAATCAATAAGAGTTTCAAATGAATTTATGTCTTGCAAAGTTCAATTTGATTTTCTCAAAAAAAAAAAAATTGTTTGCCAAATTAGTTTGTAACTCTATCAACTATTAACATATAGAATTTCTTTATAAATCTAATTATAAAAAATTGATAACATCAAACATTCAAATTTTATAGCTTTTATTAGAAATTTTATATAAATTATTAAAATAGAAAAATCGACATGGAATATAAGTTCCAAAAAAGTACAAATCTTCAAAATTTGTTTAAAAGTAATCTTACAAATCTTACCCACAATATTCTAAAAAAATAGAATGTCAGTTTGACTTTATCAATTAATTAATATATAAAATTGAAAAGGTAGGATGAATGTCAATTAAGTGAAAATTTGCAATTAATGAAAAGAGATTCAAGTTTAACCTATTTATGCATTAATGATTCTAAATAATTAATTTATAATTAATTATAATGACCAATTATAGTATGCTATGTGTAATCCCAAAATTAGTAACAATTTTAGACGGAAAAATACATGAGTTTCTAAAAATGAAATGTTTCTGCTATTATATATATATATATATATATAGATGTCTTAACAACTAATTGACATATATCAATCCCTTACTTTTGCCTCTCTTCTATTTTTATTTTCACTAAAATTTATAATTTCAAATAATTTTTTTGTTTTAAGTTCGTTTTTAATATACTAGATGTCCGCTTATGCGATGAATGAAATATAATATATTTTACTATATTAATGATATACTATAAAATGATATTATTCTTATATAAGATTATGACATAATATAATGTATTTTATTATATTAATAATGTATTATAAAATTATAAACTGTTATATAAAATTATAAAATATATAAGTGATATGAAAAAAATTAAAACATATAATTATATAACAAAGCAAGAGATCATGTTGCAAACAAAATGCTTATAAAGCATACAATATAAAAAAAAATTAATAAATTTACTTACACATACTTGTACATAGTTTTTTAACATGATACAAAAAGAAATTAAAATAACGCATTTTTAAAAATTATTTTAAGTGTATTTATTTTTCTTTATAATTTAATTTTTTCCTGTTTATAAAAACAACGTTTAATGGTATTCGCAATATGCAATAAATATAAGAAACTAGAAATCTTAAATTTTCACTCAAATCAATTTAAACATAATTTCATATGTATAATGCATTATCATTCTAAAAAAATATATATAACAAAGTGAATTTCATAATTCAAATTCAATCCGACCTACAATAATTCTCAAGGATAATACAAATATTTAAAATTAGAAAAAAAATGAAACAATTAAACATATACTTGAATAATATAATATTTTAATTTATGAAAATATTTATTATTATTATTCTATAAAAAATTAAAAAATATTTATTATTTTGCATTTGTCTTCAATTCATATAAGAATTTAACCCATTTTTTATTCAAACTTAACACAAATTTCAAATAAAATTAAATAATTTGACTCATAAAAAGATTATTTCATATTTTAAATATAATAGTTTAATTTATTATATACAATATTTATATCAAATTAAAGATCGTAAAAAATAATTAATTTGATTTATCACATGTCAAACTACTTTTTTTTTCTCCAATACACCATAGTGCATATAAATTATGAGAAGGATTACTTAAATGACACGTAGCAAAAGCTAACTTTTCAGTATCCTTCTTTTATACAGAGAAGGATTATATATCAAATTAATCTTCTTTTAGAATTTTTATTTTGACACCAATATTGTATTTATTGAAATAAATAATTATATTTAAAATTATAGAATATAATTTTAATGGATGAAATATAATTTTTTATATTCATTGAATTATTAATTTTTAAAATTTGATATATGTGTAAATAAATAGTATATCAAATTTTTATATGGACTTAACCTAAAAATATAAATAGTTGTTTTTTTGTAAAAATAAAAAGATTATACTATTAATTTATTGTTTAACTTCAATAATTTTTAATAAATTAAAAATTATATATATATATATATTCAGTTGAGGCATAGTTCAAAATTCACTTCAAAATGTTGTAAAATTATTATTTAATAAAACTAATTTAAAAAATAAAAATACAATTTAATATATAAAACTATATTTCATATTGAATAATGTTTATATAAATATAATTGATATACATAAAAGGTTACATACGTTTTTAATAATAATAAAATTAATTTAATATAAATTATTATATTACATGCGTTGCACGGGCGGAGATCTAATTTGAATTTAATAAGGATATTAAGATTTTCTAAGAGAAAATAAAATAAGGAGAAATATATAGAAGGATATTGGTTTATATTCATACCCTAATTAATTAAATAAATAATTTTAATAACTTACTCATATTTATTATTATATTTTATTACATTTTATTATTACTTTTGCTTTTTCGTATTTAACAAACTATTTATAATCTTATATATGTTATTCTCTAATATTTATATCTTTTATTTATTTCTAGCCATTTAATTTTATGTTTTGAAATAAAAAAAAGTGTTATTAGTATATTATTATATATGTTAAAAATATATTATATATGTTTATTCAGGGGCATTGGCATAAGATTATGGAGTATATTAGGCGGGAGAGGAGCTTTATTTAAAAATTAAAACAGGCGGGTATTCCACAAAAATCCCCTCCTAATTTTAATACTCCACTGCACAAGTCTCAAAGCTCTCAACTCGCAGACCAAACTCATCTCTCTCATTTACAATATTACCCCCGGTACAGACAACAATTTCTCCTAATCCTTCCCATGGAGAAACAGAACTCGGACTCCCGGCGGCGCCACTGCGAGCAATCGGCGGCGAGCTCGTCGTCATCGCGGCGGAGCTTGAAGAGGAAGCTTGGTGAGGAGAACGATGACGGCAGCCGAAGCATCGACGTCCAGTCGCCAATCGATCTACATCAAGATCTCATGTGCAAAATTCGCACTCAAGTCGAGATACTTGATTCCGCTTTCTCATCCTCTGAGAGTGATCGCGAGTCCGCCAAACAAGCCCTTAGCGTCATTTCCGAACTCGCTAAAAACGGTACTAAACAAATATAAAAGAAACGAAAAGGAAAAACTATTTGTTGCTTTAATTTTCTGGTGAATTTGCTTGGTTCATGTGCATTTATTTTTTCGACTGTTCTTGTACTGAATTTTGAGCTTAGGTGTTTAGAGGACATGGTGAACGGATGAAAGTATTTTCTTCTTAGGCTGTAGAACTAAATCCATGGCTGGGATACCTCTTGTTTGAGCGTGGATGTTCTTAATTTTGATCCTAAAATCGCACGTATGGTTGCAGAAGATATGGTGAATATGATAGTGGATTGTGCGGTGGTTCCATCGTTGGTCCGGCATCTCCAGGCTCCACCGCCTTTGAGGGAGGGAGACACTGCTCCAGTTCCGCACGAACATGAAGTGGAGAAGGCGAGTGCCTACACGCTTGGGCTTCTTGCCATCAAGGTAATTGCACTACCTGAGAGTACCTATTTTCTCCCCGTGTCATCTTCATAATTGAGTGGTTATAGAAGTTATTCCTCAAATTTCTGAAAATACTATGCAGCTGGACGGACATTGAAACTTAATTCTGCTATATTGAGATACTAATTATTTTGATATCCACGCCAGCTGGGTTCCATTTTCTCCCTCCATTTATGTCCATCTGGTTCCATTTCTCTTCTTCAAGCAATACAGATCTCCAGTACTCCGACATAATCTGACTATAAAGTGTGGCTAGCCTGTTGATGCAGTATAACAAAACTTGGAGGTCTCAGATGGAGTTGTGCCATTCTGGGAACTGCCTTTTCATTTTATCTTGGAAAGCTTATGCATCTTGTTTGGAAAAACTACGTCATATTAATTTCATCCCTACTGAAATGAGTAAAACTGCACATGAGATAGGGATATAATAGTGCTGGACAATTTATACTTGCATTTGTCGGGAATGTTATGACTTCTCCAATCATGACATTTTTTTTTTCAGATAATGTAATATTAATGCTATATATTGTTGCTTTCCCATATGTTAATTATGGAAGATGACCTACAAATGACACTATCCTCTACAATATCCTCTTTACTGTTATTTATCTTTGGTTAGAGACAATTGTGTTGTCACTTGTAGCTCATATATGGTTCGTCTACTACCATCACTTTTGTTACAGCCGGAACATCAGCAGCTCATTGTGGATGCGGGAGCTCTACCATATCTTGTGGATCTGTTGAAAAGGCATAGAGACTGTCTAAACTCTAGAGCAGTGAATGGCGTCATCAGAAGAGCAGCTGATGCAATTACTAATCTTGCTCATGAGAATAACAGCATTAAAACCCATATTAGGTTGAATTCTTTACTTGGTACTTATGTTTGGATATTTATGTAGTTCCTGTCTCATAATATAAATTATGCTATTAGGGTTGAGGGTGGTATCCCTCCACTTGTTGAGATGCTTGAATTTGATGACCCAAAGGTGCAGAGAGCAGCGGCTGGAGCCCTTCGAACCCTTGCTTTCAAAAATGATGACAACAAAAACCAGGTACTTTCGACTTCAGTAACCTTTGAAGTGTCTGCTTGTTTTCTGCGCTTCATTTTCTAAATCTTTACATAATTTCAGATTGTGGAATGCAACGCTCTCCCTACTCTTATACTAATGCTGCGATCTGAGGATGTTGCTGTACACTATGAAGCGGTTGGATATCTCTTAGCACTTTACCTGGTTTTTCTGCTCATTCCGATTTCTACTTGGCTAACATGGTCCTTAAGTTTATGCCAAAATCCAGGTTGGTGTTATTGGGAATCTGGTCCACTCATCTCCAAACATTAAGCAAGAAGTTCTTGCTGCTGGAGCTTTGCAACCCGTCATTGGGCTACTAAGGTATGAGTGGAGTTTAATTTACAACTGCCAATAGTCTTCACTGTATTTATATTTGTGCAGATATCTATTTTCATTTTAATTGAGTATAATATCAAGTGAAATTCCTAGGGTGTCTTATTTGCTTTTCGTCGAATGTGTATGTTGCTTTTCCTTTCCTGTCTTTTTTAAGTTTTATGGGAAAATCATTTTGAGTGCTGCGTTTGGTTTCCTATTGTAAGTGTTTGGTTTCTTATAACAGCTCCTGCTGTTCTGAGAGCCAAAGAGAAGCTGCCTTGCTGCTAGGGCAATTTGCTGCCACAGATTCTGACTGTAAGGTTGACCAAAACAATACAATCTATTTAAATACCAGGTGTTAATTGATTATTATAAGATCTGTGGAGTTTCAAGTTGTGCTGACCAATCAGTCAACTGATTTTTGTGCAGGTGCATATTGTTCAAAGAGGTGCTGTGATGCCTCTTATTGAAATGCTCCAGTTGCCTGATACACAATCAAAGGAAATGGCAGCCTTTGCGCTAGGGAGGTTAGCTCAGGTAATTTTTTCAGTTCTTTCCTTTTCAGTCATTATTGTCATGCCATGAATTCTATACAAATTTGGTGGTGTTAAACAAATTTTGTACTTTTACTTTTATTTTGGTGGTGCTAAACGAATTTTATACTGTTACAGGATACTCACAACCAAGCTGGTATAGCCCACAGTGGAGGAATAGTTCCCTTACTGAAACTCCTTGAGTCACGAAATGAATTTCTACAACATAATGCTGCATTCGCTCTTTACGGGCTTGCAGACAATGAGGTGGTGGAGAAGTTATGAACAATAATTAAGTTAAATTAAGCTTTGGCTCCTTTGTTTGGTTGAACTTACTGTCATGTCCTCGTTTTCTCTTCTTTGCATCCCTGTAGGATAATGTTGCAGATATTGTTAGGTTGGGAGGTATCGAGAGGCTTCAAGATGGTGAATTTATTGTTCAAGTACATCTCACCTGCTTGATTTTTCAATTAGCGAAATATTTTTAATGGGTTCATTAAGTGATGTTATATCTTGCTACGGTAAGTGATATATCTATGGACATTGCTTTTGTTGCAGCCTACAAGAGAATGTGTTGCCAAAACACTTAAAAGATTAGGAGAGAAGATTCATGGACAGGTGAGTTGTTAAATAATTCAAGAAGTAACTTTCCAAAAGTTTATTTTGTTGAATTACTTCTATATTCAAAATAATGGTCTTTGATTATTGAATTTGAAGAAAACACTGATATAAATGTCTGATGTGAAAAATTAAAAAGAAAAAAGAAAAAAGAATTGTACAGAGAATTTCTATGTATTTATGTCGGGGCCTCTTTTGGATTTTTTCTCTGCCAGGTGTTAGGTCATTTATTGTATAGGATGCGTGTGGGAGAGAAAAATGTTCAGAGGCGAGTAGTTTTGGCATTGGCGCATCTTTGTTCACCAGATGACCAAGAGACCATCTTCATTGATAAAAATGGTATACTTCTTAATTTCTTATCCAATCCATTAGTAATTATGCCAGTGTTGTGCAATTGCACTGGTTTTTCTACAATGAAGTCTTGGCTCCCGACTGCAAACCTATCTGTCTCACCCATGACCTACCACATGTTCATGCAGGACTGGTGTTGCTTTTGGAGCTATTGGAATCAACTAACTCAAAGTATCAAAGAGATAGTTCTATGGCGTTATGCAGGTTGGCTAATAAAGCCAGTTTACTCGCTCCTATGGATGCAGCTCCTTCTTCTCCAATGCCTCAGGTGACAATCTGCAGTATATTGATGTGAAGGCTGCAACTGTTATTCAATCATTGTGCCCTCCTATGCTTGATCATTCTATGTTTCAGTGGAAATGACAGGAGTTTCTGTTGAACAAGACAATTAAAGGAATAAACATTGCTGCACTGTTAATGTTTTAAAAAATACATGCTCATGGATGTGAAATTATGTTTTAGAAGGGATATCTTTCTTATCCTGAACTGCTTGACACCTATGAATCTCATGTAATTCAGATAAGAGCATCTTGTTCTGAATTGAGCTTGATTTCTGAATTGGAATAGTTGTTTCTTCCTGCATAGACATCATGGATTTAGAGGAGAAAGGCTGGTTATCCTTTTGGTTTAATTACTTCTAGTTGATTAGCAATTGTGAAATTGCTCAGGAGTGTTGAGTACCTACAACTGGGACTATTTTGTGATCAGATGCAGGCATATGTATTTATGCTCGTTTTACTAACTAAGGTGCATCTTTGTTGCAGGTCTATTTGGGTGAACAGTTTGTAAATAATTCTACATTGTCTGATGTGACCTTTTTAATTGAAGGTGGGGGGGGTCTTTCTACAGCTTCATCAATGTTTCTGTATGAATTCTGCCGAAGAATCCTGTATTAACATCTCTGTATTTATGATCATTATCAGGGAAACGGTTCTATGCACACAGAATTTGTTTGCTTGCTTCGTCTGATGCATTCCGGGCTATGTTTGATGGAGGTTACCAGGTGAGCACACTTGGCTTCAAATCTTGTCTAGTTCATTCTTGCATCTTTACTTTGTTGTAGAATATCTGATCTGGATTTGCTCCACACAACATATTTTTGTCCATCTCATACTTTCTTTTTTGCTTTCTGCTTAGGACTTAGGAGCTATATCATACATAAAAATAGAATAGGATATCATGTAATTATGAAGAATTATTGTTAGTTAAGGCTCTGCTCGTGAATATAGCTCTACCCTCTCTGATACTATCTCAAACGTCCATCCCAGTTGATCAATGTTGCTGAAGTGAAACTCAGGTTTGTAGGTCAATTATAATAGTTGATAGTCATCATTGCTTAGCTAACTAGCTGGCGATAAAATGATACATTTGTTCTGTTCAAAGAGATGTCAATTTACATCAAAATGGCGTGTATATAGTATAATGTCCGAAATCAAGAGTGACATCAAACATAATCATTACCTATATAGTATGAACAAGCACCCTTTCCTGTTTGATTACTGTTTCTAGATTGCTCTTGATGGATTAATGTCCATTGCAATGGTATCTAATGGATAAATGCCTTTAGGACTTGCCACTGAGGCCTTATGGAATAGTACTTACTGAAGAGAACCCAGTTATAAAACACGAAGTTGCAATTCCATGTGTGGATGGTTCAGAACTATGGGATCCTTTGCCATCAGATAGGAGGGCTGTAAATATGATGAGGAAAATTTTCTACTGACTCATGCAATTTTCATGTTTTAGGGACAGTTGAGTTCTTTTGGCATTCACATCACATACAAGAGGCTGTGAATTTTGTTTTGAAGATGTTATTGACAAAAGGCAACAAGTCTATCTGCTTCGTTGTTTCTGTTAAAAATTCATTTGGTGAAATATTTTGCAGGAGAGAGATGCTAATGACATAGAGATCCCAAATATTAGATGGGATGTTTTTGAGTTCATGATGAGGTGAATGTGCTTTTAAATTCCACCCCAACTTCTGGCTGTTGTAATGAAATTACATTTGGATCCTCATTCATTTTCAGATTCTAAAATCTGTTCATTTTCGGTTATAGATACATCTACACAGGAGCGGTTGAGGTCAATCTAGACGTTGCACAGGATCTTCTGAGAGCTGCTGATCAGTATCTATTAGATGGTCTGAAGCGTGTGTGTGAATATACGATCGCACAGGTAAGTTGTGCTCACGCAAGGTGGATTCGTATTGTTTTCTACACATTCAATTTTGCATCTGATTATTTGATCTTCTCTTCAAAAGGATATATCTGTGGAAAATGTGTCTCTCATGTATGAGTTGTCGGAGGCGTTTAATGCTATAACTTTGAGACAATCATGCATCTTATTCATCCTGGAAAACTACGACAAACTATGTAACTTGCCCTGGTATGTTTATAATGCGTTATTAACTACATGCTACACTTTCTCTTAGTTTCGTAAAATATGATAGTGGTAACATATATGCGTGCAACAGGTACGCTCAACTCATCCAACGTGTTTTGCCTGAGACTCGTAGTTACTTTGTGAGATTGCTTGCCGGACCTAGAGTGAGAGAATAGGATGGTTTTGACCCACAAGTTTTGATCAATTCCTGATGTACAGAAATCGGAAGCTGCTTTCGTGGAGTACTTCTCATGGTGTACTGCACCAGGGAGTCGAGAGGACACCACGACTTGCTGCTGCTTAATTTTTATTTATTGTAGCAGGAAATTATTTCTGGCGATTATGGTATATCTTTATTTTTTACAATTTTTTTCACTATCCGATACTCTTGTCTAATCCAAACTGAGTTTTGCACAGGGGTTGTGAGAATACAATTTTGGGAGATGAGTCTAAATTTATTTAATAAAATATGAAATCATTATTAATAATTATATACTTAAATTATAATCATAATTTATTTAAAAATCATATTAAGTAAATGCGCCCGCATGTTTCTACTTAAAGTTAAGTCTACGCTAAAAGAAAATATATAAATATTTATCTTTAACAAACTAAAGAACGTACTGCTTTGATATAATCCATTAATTTTCCATTGATGCCTAATAAGTTGGGCATTTTCAATCCACATTTGAACCATAAACTCAATGTCATAATAATAGTTATTAAAATATCAGCGAATAATTAAGATTGACTTTTAAAATATAACCCTCTTTTTAGAATAAACTTTCTAAACAAGATTATTATATTATTATTATTTTAAGGGTAGGATTAACATAATAGGAATGCGATGATCCTCAATATACATGAAGAAGAAAAAGAAAAGCAGAAATCCCAACACTTTATTTTTATTTTTTGGTACAAATCCTGAATGGGGTGGGGATTTTGGAATCGATCTTAAACCACAGGCCTAGCATATTAAGGGGCTTAACCAAGTGAGCTACACTCAGATTCCCTAAAACCTAATTATCTGTAATGTCGTTTTCATAATCTAGAAAACAAATTTCTAGCTGATTGGGAAGGTATTGTGAATCTTGAACATTTAATAACACAAGGCATCATGTTATAGGTCAATTCAGCTCGTTCTTTTGACACAACTTCGAAACATAGAATTCTGACAGAAGACAAAAACAACCCCGTATGCTTACTACAAACAAACAAAATCACATAAGTTTCCACGGATGAGACATATGCACCTATTTGCCACCGTATGTGACTTCCTGAAGTAGGAAAATACGAAAAGCTCTCATGTTTCCTTCTTGATTGTATTCGACTGTATAGCTGTATTCTTTACCTGATCTTTCATTCATCTGGCAATTGACCGAGAACATGTGGAGTCATCTTTGTCGGCCAAGCTCTCTTCTGCTCCACATGCTTGGATGGAGCGCTCGATGAACCCACCATTTGCTTCTTTCTTGAACATGGAACAATATATACTGAAAGTTTGTACATTAACATGTAGTCGGAAATCTAGAGAAAATAAGAACTTCATCTCCAATTTGTTCAATTCTGATGTGCTTACGCCTCCCACACGAGCGTAATAAGCATTGTTGAAGAATCTGAAAGTGTCATCAAGATGGTAGTTTATCAAAAGAAAATAAACAATGCAGTGTTAGATCATATAAAAGTGACTTGAAGATGGAATGTAAATCTCTCTCTCTCTCTCTCTCTCTCTCTCTCTTCCTGCCGATATAATTATGAGGGGGCAAAAAGATGATAGTAAAACAGAGGCCGAAGCTTGGAAAGAACAATATAAGCACAGTCAAAATCCGTTGATTCTAAGAATATCAGAAAGACACACAAATTGGGAATAAACCCTGTTTTCTATTTTTTAAAAATCAACCACCTATAATAATAATAATAATGAAAACACCTACTAACACTCATACAGCAACTCTAGAGTCCTAATGACAATATAATTACTACCTAATAAATAAAAAGATAACAAATCAAAAGACATCCTAATAGATAAAATATAACAAAAAAGGATATATTCAAGTAGATTTGTTGGACAATTTTTACCACCATCAGCCTAATTGCCAAAAAAAGAAAATCAGCCTCGACATATAGCAATTTCTTTGTCAATCGCATGCAATTAACATATTTATGAGACAAGCGCAAAATTTTTATTTGATTTTAAAGTTTGTATTAAATTCCAATCTATGTGTCTTCCACATCACTGCACATATCACCTAATTTAGCACACATTCACTAATTGGACAAAATTGCACCAGACAAAATCACAGCTAAATTGACATTAAAGAAACATAACAAATTTCACAAAAGTTTGGTCTAATCCATCTATGAGGCCTAAATAAACAGATCAACACGTAAAAAATTAGGACAAAGAAAAGAAGTAGGAGCTTTTAGGTAAACTTACGCATCATCCATGAATTTTGCAGCCACCATTACACTGGTGACAAGAAGTCGGTGAATATTGAGGGAGGTCAAGAAGAAATTTGTCCGCTGGATAAATCGCTCCATGTATATGTATGCGATCACATAACAGGAAGAGCTGCAGCACGAATACTTGAAAATCCGATCAACATATTGCTGAATGCTCAGAGAAGGTGCTCTTAAACCGTGAAATATGGTGATAACATCTTTGGTTTGTGAAGTTTCCAATATCCTCTCATTCTTCTGAACAGATCTCTCCAGTAAGGTTGAAAGAAGTGACAAAATTTGGGGATTTCCTCTATTGTCCTTTCTCAAGTTCTTCAGCCCCAATGCCACGTAGTCATTGGAGCTTATACCATCAGCTTCGAGGGCCAAAGTTGCCATTTCCAAATACCCGTTGGGGCATACAACCTGTCTATCGAAGGGCCAACAGTTGGTTTTCAGTGATGCTGCAAATTATTGAGATCAAGAAGCAGCAGATTCAAGGATTAAATAAACTAGACTGTTGGTCTGTGAATCTATTCAAAAGAGCATATTTAGGAAATAGATGCTATCTATACCACACCTAAATTCACTCTAATGCATACTTAACGCACACTATGTATGACTATATTTTTTGGAAATTGTGAAGTAGAAAAACATTCATATAAGAATATTGTAGAAAAACATTGTGTAAACACGATGTGTACAATCCTACACGAGCGTTGGAGCAGGTTCTTTCGTATGCCAGTCCAGTTCAGCTTCCATTCACTATTTAGTGAACTATATGGCATTTGTAGAGTCATGGGAGTTTCATACTTTTTCTGGAAATCTAAGAAGAAAGACGAGGGCAGCCGGTGCAATCTATGTACTTATTACGTGTTATGTATTGGTGCTATTGCAGCAGGAGATGTTGCGTCGGTAGTTGTAGAAGATCCGAACTGCTATGAGAGATCTAAAGAAGATCCGGAAAACGGAATAAACTGCAGAGTCTCATCATTATCAAGAACTTCAAGGGACAATTGGACAAGAATGTACCAACATTCAATACAGCCAAATACTTGGATTTAATTCTCTTGAATTGCAAACCACAACTTCATTGTAGATAAGTATCTCAAAATCTTTAATTCGTGCAATCAGATTTCAGATGAATGATGAATCAACATTGATTTCCAAACCACACAACCCTGTTCATAGAACTCAATGGAAAAGTTACATTCAAGAAGGTATAAAAAAAACCCAACGAATTCTAAGCTCCTATTTCACTTCTCCACACCAAGAAGAGACAACCCAGAAAGAAACTAATTCAAAGGAAAACTCCATGGAATTGTGCAAAAGAAGCATGAAAAAATCCCGAAAGTACATGAACATTCGTGAGCTATATATAGAGAGAGAACCCATAATAAATTTTACTAATAATGAAAAGATAACATAAAGATTGAATGAAGTGATAATTAATCCAAGAGCACAGCGCAAGAACAAGCATACACTAAGGTGTTGACAGATCTGATGCTCCAGCCTTCCACATTAGCGAGAATGTGCAAACTCCATGTCTCTTTTTTTTTTTTTTTTGTAAATTAATAATTTCCTTCAACAATTCCGTCTCATTCTATCACCAAGTTCAAACCACTTTTTCCAGCACAAAGTAAATTCAGTCCTCAATGATCAAGCAACAATATGCTAATTCCGCCCCTTTAATTTAGGGTGTCTTTAAGGTCACTTCACCTGGAAAACAACACCCACTTCTCTTATACTCCGTATCTCGCTGTACATTTATCCATATAACTTTCTTGGTAGGTACCCAACTATTAATACTAGTACAAGTATTCTTCTTTACAAGCATATTCTCTCTCTCTCTCTCTCTCTCTCTCTCACCGTGTGTTTGCTGTGCGCGTGTGGTGAGAGAGAGAGAGAGAATACGGGATGGCGAAAAGCCGGTGTTGGCAACAGTTCCTTAAAGGCGGCCGCTTGCGGTGGTGGCGTGGGCCCTGAGAAACTCTCATTATGTACGTAATGCGGTAATGTGTACATCCACAAATTTAAATTCATGAATTTTCTTATGCGGTCACATCTCAATTTAAATACAAATCTCCATTCCAATCTACAAATAATCTATGGATACAATTGTCTGCCGTCAAAATAAAAAATTCAAATTTGGTTAGGGTATTTTGAATTAGGTCGGATATGATTGGTTGTGGGCTGTACTGTAATTTAATCCGTGCAAGAAAATTATTCAATATATATTTTTCATCAAATTTTTTTAAATGCTTATAACTTTTTTATTTCAAATTCATTTTTTATAAAAATTATATCATATTAATTTTCTTATTAAGATTTTTATTTTAACATTCATTTAGCATATTTACAAATAAAATATTTTTGTTATGTTAAGGGTGATATTTTTTATTTAAAATATTTTTACATAAAATAAAAATATGAGATTATTGGATAGAAATAATTTTTGAAAAAATAAAATTAATTAAATATTAAAATAAATACATCATATTAATTCTTCATTTTAAGATCTTTATTTTGACATCCATTTATTATATATAAAATTAAAATATTATTTTTTAAATATAAAATATTTTTTTAAGCTAATGGTGATATAGTTTTTTACTTCAAGTATTTTTATATAAACTAAAAATATGATATTATTTGATAAAAATGATTTTGGAAAAAATAAGATTATTGAAATATTATAATAAATATATAATTTCTCTTTTTCAATTCATATATTATTTTAAATAATATAAATTGTTTAGATAATCTTTAAGTTATATTTATGATATTATAATTTATTTTGGATTTTATATTTTTCAGAAATTATTTTTATTTTTCAATTTCAAATTATTATCATTTTCAATTTTTTTATAAATTATTATTTTTGCGGATTTTGTACTTTTCATAAATTATTAATATTTTCAATAATAATGAATTTATTAAATATTAATACTATATATATAATTAAATATTGATGATGCACAACCTCACAACCCACAGCCGGTTGTACTACGGAGGCCTACAATCTAGTCCAAAAATCCCCTTAAAGTAAATTTTTTTATAATAATTTCACAAATACAATTTTTTTATTTGCTAATTTAACTTATTTAATTATATATAATTTATGAAATAAAAAATTAATTTTAAAATTTTTCTAGTAAAATAAAACTTTAATGTTGAAAACATGACTATTTGTGATAAAGGAATTTTATCATCGATAATTTTGGTGATCTTGGTATTCATTATATATAATGAAGTTTACATTTGGTCTACAAAGAAGTAGAATAACTGAAAAGATATATAATGATACAGAATAATAAAAATTATTACAAAATCAAACTTAATACTATCATTAATAAGAATAATATAAATTAATACAAAATCAAGTCTAAACAATACTATCCTTAATATCCCCCTCAAGTTGTGCAAGAGGTGACAACCAACGTAAAGCTTGGACCGAAGAAACTCGAAAGATGGACGAGGGAGACTTTTTGTGAAAATATCCGTGAGTTGAAGATGAGACGAGACAAATTGTGTAGAGAGTTTCCAGCAGAGACGAGTTCGCGGACGAAGTGACAATCGATGTCAATGTGCTTTGCCCGTTTGTGGGCTACAAGATTTTGACTTAAAAATATAGTGCTTTTGTTGTCGCATAGAAGGATAGGACGTGAACGAGGCAATGCTCGCAGCTCACCTAAGAGGTGCGTGAGCCAAACAATCTCTGAAGTTGCATTAGCAAGTGCCATGTGTTCTGATTCACAACTTGAACGGGCCATAGTGGGCTGCTTCTTCGCACTCCAAGAAACAAGATTATTTTCCAAGAAAATAGAATAACCATAGTGGAACGACGCGTCTCCACACAGCGAGTCCAATTAGCATCAGAGTACCCAATAATGGCAGAGTCAGGACGAGAAGAAAATGACAAACCAAAGTGGATAGTGCCCTTCACATAACGAAGAATGTGCTTAACAGCCTGAAAATGATCCTCTATTGGGGATTGAAGAAACTGGCTGACCATATTTACAATATACGATAAGTCTGGACGAGTACTAGTGAGATATAGAAGAGCGCCCACAAGAGATCGGTAGAGAGTTGGATCATGAAACGAGGGACCCGAACTGATAAAGGATTCCCAGCAGCTAAGGGAGTAGCAATTGGTTTCGAGTCCAAGAGCTGAGCATGCTCCAAAATATCACGAGCATACTTGGCTTGACCAGCAAAAAGACCTGTGAAAGTATACGAAACTTCAAGCCCAAGAAAGTAGTTAAATTTTCCAAGGTTCGTGATAACAAATTTAGAGTGAGTGCGATCAATAAACCGATGGAGCAAAGTAGGGTTATTGTCAGTACAATAATATCATCTACATAAAACAGTAGATAAATAATAGAGGTACCTCAATGTAAATAAAATAACGATAAGTCAGACGACTAACAAGAAAACTAAGACTTAATAGGTACGAACTGAAGCGTTGGAACCAGGCCGAAGGGGCTTGACGAAGACCATACAGTGCCTACTTCAAACGACATACATGATCAGGAAATTGAGGATCCACAAAACTGGGAGGTTGAGCCAAGAAAACTGGTTTATGCAAAATTCCATTTAGGAAAGCATTGTTTATGTCCAACTGATGAAGGAACCAGCCCTGGTGGACAAAGAGAGCCAAAATAACTCGAACAGTAGCAGCCTTAACAACAAGATGGATGGTATGACCAAAATCCAAGCCAGGAACCTAAGTGAATCCTTGAGCGACCAATCGAGCTTTATGACACTCGATAGAACCATCCAAGTGAAATTTTGTTCGGAAAACCCACTTTGAACCAACAATATTCGTGTTAGGGGGACGCGAGACCAAATCCCATGTAGAATTTGACTGTAGGGCATCAATTTCGAATTGCATGGCAGAGAGCCAAGCAGGAGACTTCATGGCAGTCCGAAATCCTTGCGGCTCAAAGGCAACAGTCAGAGGAAACAATAAAGCTGTAGTTGCAATATTAACTGGGCATTTGGTTTTGAAGATCCCCGATTTGGCCCGCATCTGCATGGGATGAGAAGGCCCTAGAGGTAAGAGGGCGGTGGAGGAGACGAAGTCGGAGGGTCTGGAGTGGCGGCGCCGCAAGTGAAGGGAGAGGCTTTGAAGCGGATGGAACCGGATCCAAACAAATACGATAAGGGCCATGCAGTCCAGATGAATGAGACACATGTGGCGGTACCGATGGCAAAACAGGCAGCACAAGACCATTCTCCAGAAAACGAGAAACATCTGACAATGATGAAGATTATAATGGAGATGAACTGGAGAATGGAAAGCAAAACTCATCAAATCGAGCATGGGTAGTGATGAAGACACGCACGGGATCAGAATCAAGACACCAAAAACCCTTGTAAGAACTGTTGTACCCTATAAATACACAAGGGAGACTGCGATGCAGAAGCTTATTAGCAACATAGTCACAGAGATAGGGAAACACACAAAAAACGAACGGCTTAAAGTTAGCATAATTTGGCACAACATCAAACAAGGTTCTGAAATGGTGATTTGATCGACAAGACAAGGGTGGGAATCCGATTAATAATGAAAACAACAGTGGCAAATGCATCAAACTAATAGTAGGCAGATACATGAGCATGAAACATCATAGATAAATCGAATTCAGGAATATGATGATGCTTGCGCTCGGCACGACCATTTTGCTGCTGCGTATATGGACAAGAAGTCTGATGCTGAATGCCATGCAAATCATAATAGGAACGCATGCGAGAGTTAACAAATTATGTTCCCTCATCACTCTGGAAAACCTTGAGAGAACTAGAAAATTGGTTGCTGACAAACTTATGAAATCGAACAAAAACATCAAACACTTCAGATTTTTCATGTAATGGATAAATCCACGAAAATCATGAAAAATCATCAATAAGTACCACATAGAAGCGATAATCCTCAATTGAGGTAACGGGTGCCGGACCCCACAAATTACAATAAACTAAATCAAACACTTTATCAGCACGTTTTTCATTTAGATTAAAAGGCAAAGGTTTGTTTTTAGCTAATTGACAAGAAGTACATAGACTAGGAGTTGGTAAAATAGACATAATCGACAAAGGTCCTAACTGATTTAGAGTAGAAATAGTGGAGAAAGAGACATGCCCCAATCTCAAGTTCCATAAACCCTTGCATGGGATGCCCCCGTTCCAACACATACAACCCTTGATCACAGCACCCTCGAGCCAAAATATGCTTGGTCACTCGATTCTAAATTTCAAAGCTCTTGTTAGAAAAAAACAACATTGACAAGATAATCCTTTGTGAGTTTGCTAATAGATATAAATTCTTAGATAAATCAGGTACCACCAGCACATTAAGTAAGCGGACATTAGAGTTTAAAGTATGATTGCCAACATGAGAAATTGACAAAGATTGGCCATTACCCACAATTACACGACTCTTACCAGAATAGGATGAAATAGAGTACAAAGAGGAGGCCTGAGGTGTCATGTGGGCGGAAGCGCCCGAGTCAACGTCCCAATCAGATGTAGGAGCAGAAATGTTGGATGAAGCATCAAAGGCTTGAGCAAAGCTGCACTGTGGAAAGAGCATAAGCTCGAAGTTGCAGATTTTTGAGACATTTATTGGCATAATGATCCCCATGACAAATCTGACAACGCGGTATGTAAGGTTTACGACCTCCACCACCACCGGAAGATCCACCACCATGGGCAGCGGAGAAATGTACAGATCAGCTACCCCGATGAGTACCACTATTTCCACGGTTACCATGGTGCTCAGAATAATTACCATGACCACCTTGGGGCTGACCTCTGGTGTTACTCTGCTGCCGGTCAGTAGCAAGAAAAACGGCAGGCAATGTTGGAGCAGTCTCAACTGCCCCAGTGAAGATATCGAACTATTGCGTCTAATGTAGCAGATTACAAAAACACGGCATGGGAGAGATGGCCATACGCTCATCTACGAAGCCAGAGAATTGAGGGCCTAACCCCCTAAAAAACCAATGAGACTTGTCGTGATCTTCCACCGGATGACCAATGGTAGACAACGGATCACACAAGGCTTTGAATTCCGTCCAAATTAAGCGATAGACAGATTCCACGACATAAGAACAACAACTCCTTGCGTAATTGATTTGAGCGCGAGGTAAACAAGTGGGAAAATGTTGATTCAAGAGCAATCCACGCTGTATAGGACGTTGTATAGCCCACAACATTTGCCATGGATTCCTCAGTTAATGTGGAAAAGATCACACTAAGGATTTTGGTATCCTTCGAAGGCCACGATGCATAGGCAAGATTGGAGTGTCGACGCTGGCCACGAAAAGAGTAGGTGGGGCGCATCTGAGGAGCCATTGACAAAACATAACAAATCAAAACTTGAGAGGGCTACATACATCTGTTGACGCTGTAGCAAGTAGTTAGATGAGGACAACTTCAACGAAATTAGGTGTTGGAGGGAGGTGACAGGAATAGGTTTAGGGCAGGTAGTAGAGCAGCCATGTCAGAGACGGAAGAGAGAAAGATTGGAGGGGATGAGCCGATCAGCTATATGGAGCCGTGAGGGTAGTTAGGATTTAGACATGAAGAAAAATTAGGGTTTAATAGTGAGCGGTTGATACCATGTGATAAAGGAATTGTATCACCGAAAATTTTGATCTTGGTATTCACTATATATAATGATGTTTACACTTGGTCTACAAGGAAATAGAATAACTGAAAAGATATACAAGAGATACAAAATAAGAATAATATAAATATCCTTAATAATATAAATTAATAATACAAAATAATATAAATTAATATAGAATCAAGCCTAGAAAATACTATCCTTAATAAGAATAATATAAATTAATACAAAATGAAGTCTAGCCTAGGAAATACTATTCTTAACAAGAATAATATAAATTAATACAAAATGAAGTTTAATCAATACTATCCTTAATACTATTTATTAAAAAATATATGATCTGCCCGTGTGGAACAAATTCATTAGAGCAAATTTGCTGTAAGTTCAAACTTTTGTGGGTCAATCAATTCATATGTAAGAAATTTATGCATGTGGTGCATATAATCCCAACTCTTGTGTGAATTATACTATATAATGCTTAAAATATTATTTGTTTATATCTGTTTTTTTATCTTTTGGAAAGGAATTGATGGAAATCAAACCTAATTAATTATAAGAAACTCGAGAAAGTGAACTTTATTTGAGTCTAAATAAGTGATTTTCTTAATCTAAATAGTGGTTAAGAAAAATAAAGAATATGGAAGACAAATACTAAATAAAGATATGAGGAGGGTAATAATGAATGAAGAGTTGAAATAAAAGCTTATGTTGGTTGTTGCATTTGCCCATCATTAGTAGACTAGAGAACAATGGATGATGGCAAAGCGTATTGATGATAAGAATAATGGGGTGATTAGATCCCTAACCATCAATCACATGATTGCCCTTTAATGCCATCCTACTCACACCACTATTTTACTCTTTTCTATTTCTTTTTTCAAAGTGTGTTTTAACTTTTCATCGCTAGGAATAGAATGTAAATATTTGTCATTGTTATTTTTGTAAAAAAAAAAATAGAGTTATGTGTTGAAAGCTTGACGCATATTTTTGTAGATATTCGATTTCCTTTTTTATTTTTTATTTTTTCACAGGAAATACGTAGCAACTGTATAATTTTAATTATTTAAAAAAAATAGAAGTAGTAATGAACTCCACTTAACACAATTCGAACCCTATTATGCCAACGGCAATAATTGAAAAATTCGCAATTGAGGACCTACCGACTCTTTAACATTTTTGGTGTGTATTGATTTTCAATAAATTGGGAGTTCGATTATAATTTTTAATATGATTAAAATGAAAATTGAGATCAATTTGAATTTCTTCTTTTATTATGAATAATCATGAAAATTGGACATGTATTTGTAAATGTCTATCTTCTATTTATAAGCAGAAGCATGTGTAAGTATTGAACATCATTGTATTTTAATTAAAAAAAAAAAATATATATATATATATATATTGTGTTATATCAAATTGAACTTTTCAGATGTAGCATGAAATTCAATCAATAATGTATGATATAGAATATTAAACTATTAATGTCGAAATGAAGCTACAAAGGTTATTATTTAAATGGGCCTAAAATGCAGGACGAGAGATGGGCCATAACCCATTCATTTGGGCCGCTTCAAAAGCATCTGAATCTTATTATGAAAAAGCAACTTTCCCAAAAACCCTCAGCGGGAGTTTTCGTTCCTCATTCCTCTCTCTCCCCCCAAATTCAAATTTGTGTTTTTCTTTTTTCCTTTTAAATCTTCACTATCCATTCTGCTGTTACTTTTTACTCTCCGCCGCTTAGATCTCTTGTCCGATTCATTTTCGACGTTTCTCGGCTGCCGTTGACCGGTAATGTTCCTATTATTGTTTTATTTTTGAAAAAAAATAAAAAATTAACTGAGTGAATCTCTGCTGTGTTTTTTGGATCTCTTAATTCATATGCTGCTGTATCAGAGTTATAGTGGAACTGTCCTTTTTTCTTTTGGTTTGATAAGGTATGATTTGTTTGCTTTTTCCTGTTTTTGATTGTTTATCAGTGTGAATTCAGAAACTTCTTTGGTCTTTTTAATTTTTTGAGTTCTTTGGTTAAGGAGTAGTTAGAATATTGTGTTCTTCTTTCTGATTTATCCTCGAGCATATTTTTCTTTTGTTGCTTTTTTGAAGTCCACTTTTAATGGCGAAATGTTATACTTTTAGGTTGTTGTAACATGGAAGTTCCCACATTATCTGTGAAACTATGGCCGCCTAGCCAAAGTACAAGGCTAAAGCTTGTCGAGAGAATGACAAAGAATCTTGTAACTCCCTCCATTTGGTCTAGAAAGTATGGTTTCTTGAGTCAAGAAGAAGCTGTTGAGGATGCCAAGCGAATTGAAACTGCAGCTTTTGCTGCAGCAAATCAACATTTTGGAAAGGAACCAGATGGAGATGGAAGTTCGGCAGTGCAACTGTACGCAAAAGAATCTAGTAGGCTCATGATTGAAGTTATTAAACGAGGCCCTGTTGCAAAAGCAGACAAGGAACTCGGTATATTAGACAAATTAAAGGAATATGGTGGAACTACTTTTGATATCTCAGGAGATCCACGAAAAGAAATTGGAGTAGATGAGGCTGAGAAACTATTGAATCTATTGAAGGAGCCTGGATGTAGGTATACGAAGATATGTTTCAGCAATACTAGTTTTGGTCGGGATGCAGCACTAGTTGCACAGCCCATATTGTCATCTATCAAGGATCAATTAACTGAAGTAGATCTGTCAGATTTTGTTGCTGGAAGGTCTGAGGAGGAAGCTCTTGAAGTCATGAATATATTTTCATTAGCACTGGAAGGTGCTAAATTGCGGTATCTTGATCTGTCCAACAACGCATTGGGTGAGAAGGGTATCAGGGCTTTTGATGCACTTTTGAAGTCCCAGTTTAATTTGGAGGAGCTGTATCTGATTAATAATGGCATCTCAGAAGAGGCTGCAAATGCAGTCTGTGAGTTAATTCCGGCGACTGATAAACTCAGGGTCCTTCATTTTCACAACAACATGACTGGAGATGAAGGGGCGATGTCTACATCTGAAATTGTTGGTCATTCTCCCCTGTTGGAAGATTTTAGATGTTCATCTACGAGGGTTGAATCTGATGGAGCTATAGCCCTAGCTAAAGCACTTGGAAAATGTAATCAGTTAAAGAAGCTTGATTTGCGAGACAACATGTTTGGTATTGATGCTGGATTGGCTTTGAGTGAGGTTTTATCAGCATTTTCTGGTCTGTCTGAGATTTATCTCAGTTATTTGAATTTGGAGGACAAAGGGTCTATTGCTCTTGGGAATGCCCTAAAGGAGTCTGCTCCATCTCTAGAGGTCTTGGATATGGCTGGAAATGAGATCACTGCTAAAGCTGCTCCGGTTCTTGCTTCCTGTATAGCCTCCAAACAGTTTCTTTCGAAGCTAAACCTGTCTGAGAATGAATTGAAGGATGAAGGTGCTATCTTGATTGCCAAGGCACTGGAGGAGGGTCATGGTCAATTGTATGAAGTTGATATGAGTACCAATATGATAAGAAGGGCTGGTGCGAGGTGCTTGGCCCAGGCTGTTTTAAGTAAACCGGGATTTAATTTGCTGAATATCAATGGCAATTACATTTCTGATGAGGGGATTGATGAGGTGAAAGAACTATTCAAGAATTGCCCCAGTGTTTTAGGTCTGTTGGATGAGAATGATCCAGAAGGAGAGGACTACGATGAGGAGGGAGAAGAACAAGGTGGTGATGATGATCACGAACTGGAATCCAAACTTAAGGGTCTTGAAATCAAGCAGGAAGAATGAGAAGTGTGCCATACTGATAACTTTTCATGGGTTAAAGACTCTTGTGTTATTTGTACGAGTATCCAGCAGATTATGTGTCTTAGCTAGAAATGAAGTTCAGTTCTGCTAGATGTGCTTACTAGCCCTATATATTTCATATAACCATGCCTCTAATAGGCAGATGTTGTTTCTAATTTTCTTGGAGTTTGATGATGTTTGATCGTTCTATGGCATTGCTTGTTATAGAAAAGATTGCAGATCCTCAATTTTATTTTTAACTGCTAGATAGTTGAAAGACGAGTTTGGGGGCATTCTTGAATTTAAATTTAAGTTATTTTCTGCTTGTAGATGTAGTGTTTCTGCTATCTATTTGATTTAGGTTAGAATGTTCAGATACCTTTCTAGGCCTTGCGGCTAAGATCAAGTGTATTTATTGAAGGATGTTTCTTGTACTATCAGTAAGATGCAATTTTTCTTTTGGTTGTGGTGTCGGTTGTTGTTTAATATATATGTTTTTGGAAACCTGCAATTTTGCAATAAATTAAACTTGTCTTCATCAAATTTGTTATGGTAATGTGTTTTTTACTATTCCGACCATCAGGTCGGGATATGATTTGTAGGTCTACTTAGTTGATTATGATCTTATTCTCCTATTGAACAGCAGTGGCTAAACTTCTGGAGCCCTAATATCATATTTTTCATTTGAGTATGTCTTATCTGGCCTTATATATAATGCTTTCGTTCTTTTCTTTTTTTTTTTTTTTCTGGGGGGGGGGGGGGGGGGGGGGGATGGGGGTTAATCTGTAACTATGACATGAAAGCTAATTTAAGTGATATGCTGAAGTTAAGTGTTGTGTAGGAGATGGCTTTATATGTGAGACTTATTTTGTTGCATTGGTAGTTTACATTGGGCAATTGCGTCTTCTGTACAATTTTCTGAATCCTTTAGTTGCACACTGCAGTGTATAGGCATGGAGATGGATCAGAATAAGGTGATAGCTTCTGTAATTGAGACAAAATCTGGTGTTCAGTAAAGAAATTTTGAATTAAGTGAAGGTAAGAAACAAAAAACAGGGACACTGCAGCTAAGGGGCTCTTCATAATCAGTAGCTCCCAGTTATTTGTATTTAGCATCACACTGAAAGGCTTGCATAATATGCTTGCTTCCGCGAATTCAAAGCTCACTGCAATTTATCTACTTCTTGCCTGGGATTCAGTAATCATACTGCAACAGGTACTTTAAGTGCTTCTAGAATCTTTTCATCTGTCTCAAACTTAATTTCTTTCTTGTCCCTTCCAATCTTGACGTACTCATCAAACCTCTCTTTCAGGTCCACAGGCAGGTTTGAGGTACCACTCCATCCCAGAATCTCCTTTGCAGCTCGTGGCTCGGAATAGAAATGCTGCAAAAGTATATGGTATTAATAATGTAAAACCAAATTCTCCAGTAAATTATATGTTTGTCTTATAATGCAGTTCAATATTTGAATATCTTTCTTGATCTATGAGAGATGGTACTTCAGCAGTTTAACAAAATGAAAAGTTTTTAGAGTACCATGTTTCTGAAGGGGAATGCTTTCTTTGCATCAATCCCCACTGCTTTTGGATCGTAATGCACTATTTCTACAGGTAGCCCAGCAGCTTGAGCACAGAGCCTTGCCATTCCATCGAGTGTGACAGCACGGTCACTTACACAGTTGAAGATGTTACCCTTTGCGGCATCTGGTTTTTCAACAGCCAAAGTGAGCATGGATGATAAGTCTCTCACGTGGGCAATGTTTGTTAACTGCATCCCCGAGCCCGGAATCAGGATAGGTCTGCGTCGAACTATGCCTGTCAAGAATCGATAAATGTCTCTCAAAATATGATTGATAAAGTCCTTTGATATCAAGCCTAAAAGTTAAACTACTGAGCAAAAACTTTCTAGCCTTTTTGGCATTGCACAATGGAATGTTTCCACTTGTTCATGAAAAACGAGATACACCCATTTAGACATATATAATGATTAAGATATTATTTTGTAAAAGACAAAGTTCTCTCACCGGGCGTCCCTACTCCCAAGACCTATAGGACAGTGGATTTTCTCAAGCTCAAGGTATCTACTAGCTTGACAATTCTATCTTGAGAGGCGAAGCTCAGACAGTCAGATGCTCCTGTTTGAGGTCTTGGATTTCTCGAGCTACACATGCTCAAGAGCTCCACTATCTTGGCATGTATAACTCGAGATGTCAACTTCTGCTGGTTTTGGGACGTGTGATGAAAAGGCTGAACGTTATCTTCAATAGAAAGAGTAATGTATGGCAAACTAGGTACTATACATTCCATCTTTTATAAAAAGTGACTATTCTATTTTCTATAACCCAGGGTCAAAACCCCATATTTACTGTTACGAGAATTGTTTCTACTGCATTTAGATATCTTACTATCTAACAAAATGTGAAATAAACGCGAGAACTTGCTATTTCCATGCCATGATCTTCAAAGTATTACATATATAGCACTTAGTAATCCTGTAGCAATACCTGGACACAGAGATAAGAATGAATAAATAGGTTCTGGATGCTACCTCGTCTCCCATTGTGTTTCATTAACAGATTTATGTCTTCAAGGAAAAATTATAGGTTCACAAGATTGTATACTTACGGTCAAAGAACCATTCCTCGCAATCCTTATTGTTTCCGGAGCCAATCATGTACTGTGGACGGAATGACGCCCAGTTATCAAAAGTCTCCGAGATGTATTTCTCGACTCCAACATGACCAGCATCGGCTTTGACTGTGTCCTGTACCATCCAGACCTTATTTTCCACACCAAATAATCTCTTATTCAGGTCCAAGTGTGAGAGAATAAACGTACCCCTTCAACATGAGGAGGTTCTTCTGTTGGCTTGTAGATCCCTGCACTGCTGATGAACAGAAATTGCTTCACCCCGGTGCTCTTGGCCCAATCTGCTACAGGCCTATTAGCAGGTATTAATATTGCAGCATTCATCAGATAGCCAATCAAGAATGATGAAAATAGTTTATTTTCATATTCTTGGTATCAATGATATGAATAATAAATGATTAACCTCACTGCATCTAAATCCTTGCCATTGTTATCCAAAACCACATCAAATGCAGCTCCCTCCAATACCTTCCCGATATCTGCTGGCTCGCCCCACACCGTCTTGCCACCAGCACTAACAATTTCCTGCAAACACCTCTAAATTATCAGCACTTCCTACACAAATTTAGTACTAAAAATTTCATGCTGCAAATCACAGATTAAAAACAAATGTATGTTGATCAGAATCTTAACTGAAAATCGGTTGAAGGGAGGCTTCTTCATCTTGTCGGAGCCCTCTTCGCCAACAGTCAAGATCGTTACGCTGTGTCCTGAGGCCAGAAGCTCCTTTGCAAAGTAGAAGCCAATGACTGCATGACCACCGCTGTTGGTGTTGACAATGAGCACACTCTTCTTCTCTGCCTTGACAGCGAATAATGGGAAGAGAGACGAAACAGCTCTCTTGGGACTCCTTGAGGAGAGAGCAAGAAACGATGGAGAGATGGAGAGGGAGGAGGAGAGGGAGTGGTAGGAGGTTGGAGAGAGAGAGAAGCGTGGAAGAGGAGGAGAAAGAGAAGAAGATGAAGAAGAGAGAGAAGAGAAGAAGAGGAGAGAGGATGAAGAGGAAGCAACTGCAGCGGCCATTATGGTTGATGCAGTAAGAACAAAGCAGCAAGTTTCTTTATTTCTGTGGAGATAAAGGGATTGAAGTGGTCGAGATTTTTCTCTATTTCAATCCAGTTTCAATTTCGGTTACCTTCCCGGCAAACAAGAAATGGGCTTCATAATTGATTTTTAATGGTATTTTCTCTCTCATGTGGACAAAGGCAAGAGATATGTGGTTGACAAGCAAACCCTCTTCAACTTGTGGATAGTTTTGTCTTCTCAACATTGGAGATAGTGTCTTTTTAGTATCGCTACTGGATATTACTTTCTTCCTCCAATAATTGAGTCTTATTTTTTTAAAATATAATTTTTATATCAATTTAAATAAAGGTAGAAGTTTTTTGAATTCATAAATTTACATTTTATAAGACTGTTTTATTTATTTATAAATTTAATTATTCAGCTATATATAATTTGTTTGTGAAATAAAAATACAATTATTTGTTGATTTTGATTAATAAATGAGACATTATTTTTAAACAAGAATTTTTTTAGGTAAAAAATATTTTTGAAACATGAGTTTATTTAGGATGGAAGAAGATTTAAAAATGGTAACTAAAAAAGTTAAAACTATTTGTTCGGAAGCACTAATACTACAGTAGGTCAAAGATATTAAAATAAATAAGCTATTTTCACAATTATGAATGTATAATAATATAAGATTAAAAAATAATAAATGAAACATCTTTTTAATCTGTTAGATTAATAAATAAACATAAACAAAAGGTCGTTGACGAGACGATCGTCATATACCTCTCTATCCATTGCAATCTTCTATTTCTCCCAATTATAACTTTTGTTGTGATAAAAACAATGTCAATTTAAAATATACTTTTACTCGTTTAATAATAATTATTATTTTTTGGATGATACAAATTTATCTTATATCTCTTTACACTTATTTTAAACAATTTTTTCACCTTAATTTTTTTTTTTTCTTAAATTTAACATTCGCATTATATTTCTACATTATTCAACGCTAACTGGGTATGTGGCGAGAGAGAGAGAGAGAGAGAGAGGTTGGGAAAAAATTCCCTCAACAAAAGAAAAAAGGGAGAATAATAATTTATAAATAAAAACTGGCTGTGGGCTCGAAACCCAGCAGCCACACTTTTTTTTTTTTTTAAATCATTATATGAATATGCATTTTTCCATGATACTTTAAATAGGGATGTCAATTTGTGACGGGTTATCCCTCAGACCACTCTCCGTTCCCATCTTTTAATGATTTTATTGTTATTTTGTTGGTTGAGTTTAATTTTATTTTACTTCAACTAGATGACAGTTCGTACAAATGATATATAATATTTTTATATTAATAATATATAATAAAATTATATTAATATTATTATAAAAATATACATAGTAATTATTTATGTCAATTATATTTATATAAATATCTTGCGATTTAATTTTTTTTATTATGTTATATTACATTGTTATTATCTGAAAATGTATATTTTATTAAATAATAAATTGTACGACTTTTTAAACAAAATTTTAGAGTATTCCTAAAATCTATTAATGTGGAGGAATAAATTATAATATTATATAAGATTAATAGTATACAATTTTTTTAGTCAAAAAATATTTATATTTATATATATACTATTTATTCAAACCCAACACATATCAAAGTAAAAATAATAATTCAATCTATAAACAAAACTATATTATATTCATATAAAATTATATATCACATTTTAAATATAATTATTTATTTTAAAATATCCAATATTGATGTCAAATTAAAAATAATGAAAAGATGATTAATTTGATATATGATACATCAAAAATGAATTTAAAGCAAATTTTTAAATTTTAGTACAAAATATAAAATATAAGAAAGATGAGAATATAGTGAGACACATATTCTTCGGCTATTCTTGTTTTATATAAAGAAGGATAGTTTAATTTTTTAATTTATTTGATTAAATAATTGTACAAAAATTTATGGAGTGACACATGATAGGAGATTATTCTCCTTTTATATTAGTATAGATAAAATTAGGAGAGATAAAATAGATTGAAAGATATAGGTCAATTAATTGTGAGATACACGTTAAAAGAAGATAATTCTTCTTCTTTTATATAGAGTATATATTTTAATTTTGGTTCTATTTTTTAATAGTTTTTTTCAATAATGTTGAGTGAAAAAATTATTTGAAATTTAATTTTAATTTGAGTATGAATGAATTAGGGACTCCGAATACACTTGGAGAATCCATTCCGTGAACAGGAATTCCCCATTCCTCTACCAAATTTTATAAGCGGAAATGGTAACGGGGATAATAGTTAAAACAATATTTGGGTATGGACGGTAATTTCAATACCATTCCCAAAGTCGTCTATTGTCATTCTTAATTTGCGACATCACCACTTATTTGAAAATTTATAAAGTTGTACATTAATAAATATTATTATTTATTTATTTATAAAAGTTTTATATAATTTTATAATAATTTTTTATTATTCAGTTAATCTATAAAATAATAAGTTAATTTGAATTACAATTCTTAATATGATGATAAGTTAAATGCGTGGAGTTCAAGTTCTTACTTTTATAATAATCATATTCAAATTCGATCTGCAAATCCAACCCAACCTATATTTATTTATTTATTTATTATACCTGTGAAATCTTATTCGCATTTAATGTTCTCCAAAGTTAGAAAGATATCTTCAATTCCCATTATTTCTTTTCTGATAATAAAAGAGAAATTCATAGCCGTTGGATTATCAGAACGTTGCTCCAGGTTCTATTTAAAAGTAAATACCTCAACAGCTTATAGCCCCCTCCTACAAACTATCCGTTACAAACTCTCTTCCCCTCTCTCTCTCTCTCTCTCTCTCTCTCTCCATTCCAGAGAAGCTCTAATGGCAACTTCAGTGGAATCTCCTTCCCCGGCTGCCCTCAACAAGGTATTCCTTTTGCTCTCTTTAAAGCTCCATTCATTTAATAAAAATCCGCGGATTAAATACTTCCAACTCATTCCAATTCTAACAGGGATCTCCAAACTTGATGCGTTCTCCTCCTCCAATGTTCAGTCCCTCCTCCGATAAGCACTTTTGGAGCACCCTTCGCGGCCGTGTCGACACGCTCCTTGAGAATCGAAAGCCCGTCGACCATTCCTTGCCTGCAGAGATGGTGAAATTTTGCTTCTGTCTACTTTAAATGCAGAGGAATTAAAGCCGTAGTTCATAAATTTATTTATTTCGTATCTTTTTTTGCCCTAATTTGGAGCTGGAGCGTTATCGAAACCCTAAATTGATTTTGTTTATGACTTGTTGATGGCATTTTTTTTTTTTGAATTTTTAGAATGGTGAAGCGAAGGAGCAGGCGAGGAGATTGAAGGAGGACTCGATGCTATTGCTCAGAGGGTTTGACTCAGTGGCTCACTCTCTTTCCCAGCTTTCTAACAATTTGGAGACTGCCCTTCAGGTGACACCTTCAAAAGCTTAATTTGTTAACTAATTTCAAGATCTTTAGGAAAGTTCATTCCAGATTATGTGATCCTTTTCTCCTGTTTGATGTGTTTATTCTCAGTCTAAGATATGATGTCACTAAAATTGCAAGATCACATGATTGGTCATGATTTACTTTCGAAAAACATTCCAATTTAGTGAGATCACAATATTTATGTGTGACGAAATATTAGGATAGCAATATGTATCTATTTGTCTGAAATCTTTCTTTCTGTTGTATTCTCCAGGGTGCTAAAAATCTAGCTAAACCACCTACATTGACTGACATATTACGATCTACACTTGAGAAAGCTAACACCAAAGAAAGTTTATCGAATGAAGCAAAGAAAGAGGAGCAATCAGAAGAAGATGAAGAAGTAGACAAGAGGGGATTGAAGAGGAAGTTGGATCCCAAAGGATGCAGTGATGATCAAGAAGAAGATCGAAACAAAGCAAAAGAAAAGGGCACAAATGAGATGGAGAAAATAAAAAAGGCAAAAAATGTAGGTACCCTCTTCTAAATTTTTTCTAGTCTCTAATGTCTTGAGTTTGTTTGATTGATGGGATTAATGTTTATGTCATCAAGCTGGCGCTTTCCATGGCGAAAAAGGCGGGCATCATGGCCAGAGAATTGAAGTCAATTAGATCGGATTTAGGGTTCATGCAGGAGAGGTGTGCTTTGTTAGAGGAAGAGAACAAGAAGCTGCGCAATGGATTAGCAGAAGGAGTCCCACCAGACGATGATGACTTGGTGAGGCTTCAACTGGAAACACTTCTTGCAGAGAAGTCGAGATTGGCAAATGAAAATGCAAACTTAACAAGGGAGAACCAATGCCTGCACCAGCTTGTGGAGTACCATCAGCTGACCACACAAGATTTATCAGCTTCTTATGAGAACTTGTTGAGTGGAATGTGTCTCGACTTTTCGTCTCCACAAGAAGAAGCAGATGGTGATGGATGCCTTGACAGACCAAAAACATTAAATGCAGACATCTTAGGATTCTCGAAATCATTGGATGAATTCTTTGATGAAGAACAAGAGTAGGAGAAAAGATGTGTTTTATTTTTTGCACTATATATTATATGTTGCAGAGAAATCTTGCCTTCATAATTTCAGACATAAAAAATGACCTTCTTGGGACAATGGATTTGTCGAAGGCTCAATTGAAATAATCTACCGTATCTACATTTTGTCAAGTAAAACGTTACTTCAATGTAAGAATTCCATATCAATAATCTTGGAAAATTTAAGTATTTCTTTGAGATTCTTATTTATGTCGGTGATGAGGTTTGATAGTATTTCTAGAATGAAACCTTATTTGATTTCAAAATTTCATTGCAATGATCTCCATAAAAAGCAAAATAATTTTACTTGGATGCAATATTCCATAGTAACGATCTTGTAAACTCAAGTAAGTATTTCTTTAGAATTGAAGTAACGCATTCTTATTTATGTTTGATGATATTGTTATCGCCGGAGATTTCCTAATCACAATTCTCACATGAATTTACTCTTAGACGCAAAGTTCCATATTTCGAGGATCTTGATAAACTCAGGTACCTCCTTGTGATTGAAGCAGCGACACTTATTTATGTTGATCATGCGGCGATGGATCCATCCCATTTCTCTAGTGAAGCATTGCTTGAATGCAAACTTCTAAATCAAGAATCTTGGTGAGCTCAAGTATTTCATTGCAGTTGAATGTACATTACTTCACAATTCACGGTAATTATATGTCCGTAGTGAAATTAATTGTGGCCCAATATTTTAGATATGTTGAGTTGTAGGTATTTAGATCCAAAATGCTATGGGACTCATTCGCTTGACTCAATGTATCAATGGCTGAACGGGTCAAACGAACAATGAACTGACTCGATAAATAATATATTTTAGGATATTCGACTTATTGTTGGATTCAACAAGTAATAGTCTAATGGAACTTCATCCATAATTTTGTTGCTAAGAGGTAACACGACCATATCGCTAGCTACTAGCTAGTTTAATGAAAAATTAGTATTTCTACTTTGCGTTTGCATAATTTGTAATAATATAATAGTAAATTATAATTAATAGTAATACAATTTTTAGATTGGGCATTTTAATTCGTGTTGTGTGAAATTTTATCACTTGTATATAATAAATAATTTTATATGATAATAATATATTTTTCTAAATAAAATTCATAATATAAAATATATATTTTAATGGTAATTTCATTTTGTATAAAAATATCTCATAATTTTATTTTATATATAAATATTTAAAATATCAAAATATATTACAATTAATCTAAAGAATATTTTATATTTTAAAAAAATTATTTATATATATGCATATGGATATTAAATTAAAGATTTTGAAAAAATAATTAATTTGATATATTGTTCATGAAAAAATGAGTTGAGACGAAAAAGTTATAAACATTTGAATTTGAGTTCAAGAAGTAAAAATAAAATAAAATTGGCCCTTTAATTTAATTTTTAAAATTTCAGCTAGAATTATAGATATGTAATTTGAGCGAAAAATTACAGAAAAAAATTCAAGTGTTTTTTTTATATACTAGATAATTGGTGGAGAGAGAGAGAGAGAGAGTATTGTCCATATTTTTTCAAATACAAGCATTGTTTCGAGTAGGATAACTACATTAAGGGGATGTTTGGTTTGTAGTAAGGAATGTAAATATGAATAGGAATGATAGTAGTAGGGAATGACAATGGATATGAACTTCATTGTTACGGTGTTTGTTGATTTTAAGGAATGACTATCATTACTATTTTTAATGCTTGGTTCATTGACAAAATTTAGGAATAAAACTTAGTTTTTTTTATTTTTTTATTTTTTCCTTTTTGCATTAAATTGTAAAAAAGAAATTAAGTCAGCGGTTTGAACAAAATTAAATAAGATAGACACAATTTTGTACAGTAAACATTAATAATAATAATAATTGTTAGATCAGAATTCGTGCGCGTGAGTTGTGTTCAGTACTAGTTCGAATTATAATTGAACTATGTAGAAGCGAAATAGTAGTTACAACAATTTCGAGGAAGAATGCCTTATTCCTCTCAATTATTTTTATTAGATAGAGTGTTTGTTCCCACAATTATATACCACTATTTTCTAACAACTTACTTGACCATCGAATCCCTTAAATGGATTTGGCTGCCGACTCCCGTATGGCAGAAATCTGAACTCTCCCGAGTCCAGTAGGCTGTACTCTCCCGAGCACAGTGAAAACCAACGAGTGGTTCACTAATAGTTCGCCTTCACTGGAACTGTACTACAATATACTCTCAAATAAAATCGTCCCTCTCAAGTAGGACGTCACTTTCTCTGCATATGATAATAAATGTAGTGTAACAGAGATGTCTCCATCTTCTGCCTGTAGTCTTATTTATATTTGTATATCTTGAGTCCTCCGGTATCTTCATCATATCAACCTTGATTCTCTACCAAATATCTCCTTCGAAGATCAGATTCTTTCCTTCCATATTTCCAGCCGTGTGACTTTTCTTCCTTGAATATCTCTAGGTAGTTGGTGATTGAATATTTTATTTGTTTGATGGTTTGATCTTACTTAAGATTATGCATATCTTCTTGATCTTCTTTTCTTCAATGTCTCCAACCAACCAATCTTTCCTTGATTTTCATATCTTTTTCATATCCTGCATGTAATTCAATCCTCATTAGATTTTCGATATATATGCCAACACACTTACTTTATCAATCTCCCCCTTTGATATTTGGATCGAAAATCTCCTGTCCTGCAAACATTTTTAAACACCACAAATCACAGTTTGAATAGACAGTGAACTCATGACTCCCGATATGCAGTTTTATCAGATAGAGATAAACTAATGAATATTACATAATGCTGAATCATCCAGATCATGCATATATCACAATTAGTCAGTAACCATAAGAAAATTACATGTAGAGTTTCAAGATATGCATTATCTCCCCCTAACAACCAACTCTCCCCTTAATTTGAGCTTTTTCACTGTTGTACTATTCACTGACAAAGGTTCTGAGTTCTCCCATTAGATCATCCAGTGACATAGGTATCACTCTCATGAATGATTCCAAGACAGTAATTTTTTCCCTGAATTTGGGAGTAAGTATTCTCATAATTTTCATGATTTGAACTTTTTCTTCAATTTCATCCCCGAGAGTGTAACATTGTATCACAATGTCACTGAACCTCGCATAGTACATTTTGATGTTTTCTCCCTCAGTCATTTGAATCCTATCAAATTTTGCAAGCAAAGGATAGAAGGATTCTCACAGACTCCAGTCGTGCGACTGGGGCAAAAGTTTCTTCGAAGTCAATTCCTTCAACTTGTGTGTCTCCTTGAGCTACCAATCTGGGTTTGTTCCTTGTAATGTTTCCATGCTCATCAGTCTTGGTTTTGAAAATCCATTTAGTTCCAATGATGTTTGCATTGTTCGGTCGTGATACAAGTGTCCATACATCATTTCTAGCAAATTATTCCAACTCCTCTTACATGGCCAATATTCAGTTGTCATCTCTGAGAGCTTCTTTAATGTTCTTAGGTTCGATCATAGAGGTATAATATGCATGATGTACTAAACCCTCAATTTTGCGGTAATTGGGTTTTGGTTTTCCACGTATCTTTACACCTTCATTGAGATCTCCAATGAAAAGTTCTTCGGGATGTTCCTTTTGAACTCTGGTGGAAGGTTCATGGTTTTCAGACTCTTCGCTCTTTGGATTTTGAACAGTCTCTTCTGTGTTTTCACAATTTAGGTCACCTGTAGGTCGCACAGCAGATGAACCTGCTTCATCCTGATACATGTCCAGTCTTTCCAATGAGTCATCAAAGATAACATTAGTACTTTCAATAAGTGTTTGAGTTCTTAGATTGTATACACGAAATTCTCTACTATTTGTAGAATAACCAAGAAATATACCTGTATCGCTTTTGGCATCGAACTTACCTAATTGTTCTTGGTCATTGTATACATAACATCTGCAGCTGAACACATGAAGATGACTGAGATTTGGAGTTTTGCCTTTCCAAATTTGATACGAGGTCATTCCACTCCTTTTCTTAAGTAGACACGGTTTGAAGCATATCATGTAGTGTTTACCACTTTAGCCTACCATTTTTAGCGACATTCTTACCTAGCATCATGGTCCTGGCCATTTCCTGTAGAGTACGATTCTTTCTCTCAACTACTCCATTTTATTGTGGTGTTTTAGGAGTTGAAAACTCATGAGTAATACCACGGGAGGTGCAAAAATCAATAAAAGCATTATTTTCAAATTCTCTCCCATGGTTACTTCGTATTCGAACAACAGAATCCTATTTTTCATTTTCAAGTAATTTTATCAGTTTCTCAAATTCTCCGAATGTTTCTGATTTTTCTCGAAGAAATCTTACCCTGGTATATCTTGAAAAGTCATCAACACACACACAAAGATATACTTTTTACCTCCAGTACTTTCGGTCTGAACCGGTCCCATCAAGTCCATGTGTAATAGTGCCATAATCTGTTTTGTGCAGACATCTTGAGTTATTTTGTGTGAGCTTTTCAGCTGTTTGCCGAATTGATAGGGACCACAGATTTCTTGATTCCTGTTTGGGAGTTTAGGTAACCCCCGAACACATTGGGATTTTGATAAGGCAATGAGGTAGTTGTATCTAATGTGTCCTAATTTTTGATGCCATACTTCGGTTGGCCCGGTGTTTGTATTAGGATAAACATGATTCCTTTCAAGAAGATAGTAGTTATTAGTGGATCGGGTTCCAGTGAGTATACATTGATCATCAATGTCAATAACCATGCATTTGTCATGAGTAAAATTCACTCGTAGTCCTTGATCACATATTTGACTAATGCTTAACAAATTTACTTTAAGATTTTCAACAAGAAACACATTAGACAATTTAGGTAAACCACGTATATTAAGAGTCTCTTGTCCAATGACACGTTCACTCTTACCATCACCAAACATCACATATTTCCCATTTATTGAAATGATATCAGTTAGATAGGTGGTATTTCCAGTCATGTGACGTGAACATCTGCTGTAAAAATACCAAGTTCCGGTGTTGTTCGCACCAAGAGAACTATCGAAGATGTAAGACACATGTTGTTCTTAACTACCAATATTTTTCATGTGATATTATGTGATTGTTATTCTTCACCTTCACAGTTTTTGGTGATGTAGAATTTTTCACCGGAACACCGAACATATTCCAATTTGAGATGTTACCTGATCGTAGGTCATGTTTCATTCTATATCACTTAGGTCGAATGTGTCCTGGTGCTTCACAATAGTGACATATATGAATGAATTTTTTCATACCTTTGGTGTCCTGTTTTCCTAACTTACTTGTAGTATTTGGACCTTCTTGTTGGACCGTCGAGGAACTGGCTGATACAAATATTGTGTCTCCAATTCGTTCATTTCCAGTGTATCCAATGCCAGCTGTACTGCCATGTGGTTGACCATAAGACAACATCTCATCAATTTTGGTTTTGCCACTATTCAGTCCTTGAATTGTTCGAACGGCCTTGTCCAACTTAGCTTTAAGTGGTGTTACTTCACTCTGTTTTTCCTGCAATTCAAACAAGGTATGGGTTAAGTCATCTTTTAGTGTAGAGATTACCTGTTCTTTTTCTAACATGGTTTGGTGGACAAGTTTGAGATTGGCTTCGAGAAAGGCGATTCGTGATGTACAAGTATGAGCTTGCTCTTCAAGTTCCTGGACTTTTCTTTGAGATGTGGTTAGTTCATCATTGAGTCTTTTGTTTACTTCTCTGGTTGTTCGAAGTTCACCTTCCTGTCGGTCTATATCAGTTCGGTCAAGTTTGGAACTGGATCCATTCTTCTTCTTCCACTTGATTTTCCAGTTTCCTTATTATTTCAATGGCCTGTGTACATTTGGCATTGACTTCTTCGTACATTCTCATAAAGTCCTCAATGGTTGGATCATCAAAGTTTGGCATGTATGAAGATTCGACTTCATGCTCTGTTCGAACTATGGCAGGAGATACATTAGATCTTTGGAAGAGGAATAGGTAGCCAATTTCCTTGAGAATTTTGTTTCTTCTTGTTCCTCGTCGTCTTCTGTTTCAGAATCATTCCATGTGGCTTTGAGGACTTTGTTTTTCCTTAGGAAGTTAGGGCATTAAGCTTGACAATGTCCAAAACCCTTGCACTCCTTGCATTAGTCAGAATCTTTTCGATTACTTTGTTTGAAGTTCGGAGTTTTGGATCCTCCTTCTTTTGTATTATCACCATAGTTCGAACTTTTGGTAAACTGCTGCCTCTGGTTGTATTTTTTGATGAACTTCCTGTAATTATTTGTCAGTAGTGCCATTTTGTCAGCAATGTTTGCTACATATTTTTCTCGGCTTTAGTGGATGATTCTGCCTTCAATGCAATTCCTTTGGCCTTGACTGTATCGAGTCCATTGTTCATCTCAAATTTTCTGAGTTTTTCCATTAGATCATCTAGTGACATAGGTATCACTCTCACGAATGATTCCAAGACAGTAATTTTTTTCCTGAATTTGGGAGTAAGTGTTCGCATAATTTTCATGATTTGAACTTTTTCTTCAATTTCATCCCTGAGAGTGTAACATTGATTCACAATGTCACTAAACCTCGCATTGTATATTTTGATGTTTTCTTCCTCAGTCATTCGAATCCCATCAAATTGTGTAGCCAATCTTTATAGTTTTGATTTTCTTAATGATTCGTTCCCTTCAAACTGTTTTTGAAGTGCATCCCATGCATCTTTAGCAGTTTGATAGTGGATGATTAATTTGTGCCTCATTGAATCCATAGAAGCGATTATAGTATACAATGCTATGTAGTCTGCATCTTCTGCACATCTTTCATCTTCGGTCCATAACGTTCTTGGCTTTATGAATAATTTTTGTTAGATCTTTTCCATCCTTCATTTGTGGCCAAGTCCACTTTGTCAAAATAGCATCTCCACATCATTTACTGAGGTAGATCGTCATCATGGATTTCCATAATGGATAGTTTTGTCCATCGAGACAAGGAGGTCGCATCGATAATCCTTCGTGAGTTCCCATGTCCTTATCCCTGGATCAACCTGTTTTAAAAAAAAAAACTGAAACCTACTCTGGTGCCAATTGTTAGATCAGAATTCGTGCACGTGTGTTGTGTTCAATACTAGTTCGAACTGTAATTGAACTATGCGGAAACGAAATAGTAGTTACAACAATTTTGAGGAAGAATCCCTTCTTCCTCTCAAGTATTTTTATTAGATAGAGTGTTTGTTCCCACAACTATATAGTTTAGACTTACACATCATTAGACTCCCTCTAATACTATATACCACTCTCTTCTAACAACTTACTTGACCATTGAGTCCCCTAGATGGATTTGGCTGCCAACTCCCGTACGGTAGAAATCTGATTTCTCCCAAGCCCAGTAGGCTGTACTCTCCCAAGCTCAGCAGTCTGTACTCTCCCGAGCATAGTGGAAACCAATGAGTGGTTCACTGAAAGTTCGCCTTCACTGGAACTGTACTACAATAAGCTCTCAAATAAAATCGTCCCTTTCAAGTAGGATGTCTCTTTCTCTGCATATGATAATAAATGTAATGTAACAGAGATGTCTCCATCTTCTGCCCGTAGTCTTATTTATATTTGTATATATTGAGTCCTCCGGTAGCTTCATTACATCAACCTTGATTCTCTACCAAATATCTCCTTCGAAGATCAGATTCTTTCCTTCCATATTTCCAGCCGTGTGACTTTTCTTCCTTGAATATCTCTAGGTAGTTGATGATTTAATCTTTTATTTGTTTGTTGGTTTGATCTTGCTTAAGATTATGCATATCTTCTTGATCTTCTTTCCTTTAATGTCTCCAACCAACCAATCTTTCATTGATTTTCATATCTTTTCCATATCCTGCATGTAATTCAAACCTTATTAGATTTTGAATATATATGCCAACACACTTACTTTATCAATAATAATAATAATAATAATAATAATAATAATAATAATAATAATAATAATAATAGTAAAAAACACTGTCGTGGAGAATTTGAGAATGTTCACATGAGGCTGAGTAGAAAATATTGATGTTGTCTTGAGGCAGGATTAATGCAAGAGAAAATGCCAAAAGATAGAAAATGTAATGGAAGAGTGAGCAAAAATAAGTGCCTTTCTTGGTTGGGAATGACTTTCATTCTCCCAAAATGGTGAGGAATGGGTCATTCCGTTGTTTTGTGGAATTAAGTCATTGATTATGAAATGAAATTTTGGTACCAAGCATTTATTTTTTATTCTTTTCCCATTCTTTAGTTATAAATTCACTAACCAAGCAGGCCCTAAGTATCAATAAACAATTCAGTTTTATTGAGAACTAATATCACCATATTTGTTAACCTAACAAACAATCAAATAGGAAGAGTAAACCTTATTTAAGAGCTCATAAAATGTTCATTTCATAATTTTCTCCCTAAAATTTTAAATGATACACCATATGACATTTCTACATATTGATAATTTTGTGAATTAATTTTTATAGGTATAAGAAAGTATTCATTTATATAAAATTCTTTTGTAGTTCTCTTCTTCAATTGAAATTTGCAATTCTCGTTCTACTATTTGTTCATTCACTAAGATGCTTTCATCAATTAAAGATCTATCAGAATCTTCTATGTATTTTGATAGGCACTATAAAAAGGTCAAGAATTGAGATATCTGTTATATAGTTAATTAGTAATATTTTAGAATATTTTTTAGTTAAACAAATAATATCATTACATTTTAGGTAAATAACCAATACTTTTCATAATTGTTCAAGAATATTTATGAAGTTTTTTTATGATATTTATGTAAGCGAGAAGGGACAAGTTGTTGAGGGAAAATGAGTAAGCAAGTTGTAAGTTTAATGAATTATGGTTCAATTGTTTTTTTTTTTTTTTTTTTTTGGAATTTATTCTTTTATTTTTTCGTCATTAACTATCATTGGGTTCCTCTCAAATTTGGTGTCGCAAGAAATATCTTGACACAAATGTTAGGATTTTACATGTTTGATTTTATTTTTGTGTTCTAGTTATTATTTACAGAGAATAAAACATTAACATTTAAATAATAATGTATTTCAACATAAAGAGTAATATATTTAAACTTAAATAGTAATGTGTTTCAAACACATAGACTAATATCTTTACAGTTAAGAAGTAATACATTTTAACATAAAGAACATCATATTTACAGTTAAAGGGTAATATGTTTCAATACAAAGATAAATACAACTAAGAAGTGATTCATTTAAAGGAAAAAACAAAAATCTTCATAATTAAATATATATTTCAACATAAAGAGTAATATGTTTATTGTTATGAAGTAATAACTTTCAATGTAAAGAGTAATACATTTTATAGTTAAGATATACTATCTCTCAACATACATTATAATACATTTATGTTTACATTTCAACATATCTAATAATACATAATAACACAAAGAGTAATATCCTTTATAATTAAACAATACGACATTGCAACATAAAAAGTAATACATTCACAATTTGAAAAAAAATATCGCTCAATATTACTTGTTCTACTAAAAGACAATACTTGTCTATTTAAAAAAATTTATTTCATCGTCTACTTAAAATAAATTCGTTGACACTAATTTTTAAATTAATTATATTAAAACTTGGTATTTTATTAAGTTTATGAGAATTTATTAGCAATATTAATTTATTTATTGGCGACGAATGAACAATAAAAAATTTTCGTTGACTATTTTGTTATTATATTAACTACGTGATCACCCATGCGATGCACGGTCTGAATTTTTGTAAAAAAATTATATTAGAATATTATGTACTTTAAACTTAAATATATGAGGCATTAATATAAAATATAAATATCATAAATATTATACATAAAATAAATATAATCATTGAATTATATTATAATTATAACAAAATATATTCCTAATCTAAAGAAAAAAAAATTATACATCCATCATTGCTCAACATATAATCCTTGCATATTTATGTCACCAATTCAACTTAATCAGAAATATATATTTTAAAAATAATTGTAACATTCAATATTTGAAAATTAATTCTAAAATTGGACCTTACATGCTCCTTATAGAAGTGTAAATGAGTGGAATTGAGTCAAATATACTATTATTTAAGATTGTTTGAAAAGTTATCGAGCTTCTAATCTTTTGTTTGAGACTGGTTTGATTATTAATTGAGTCGAACTTGAACAAGCTTTAATCGAGCCGAACACGAGTCGAGTTTTAGTAGTTTGATATTTTACACCCGTTTTAACGAATTTTGTTGAACGAGCAATATTAAAATGACTAAAATACTCTTATATTCAATGTGCCTAATTCGATTGTCCAATCGACCAAAAGCTCGTTTGGAATATTCATATGTTCAAGTGAAGTAGCGTTCGACATATGTTATTGAATCTTACTTCTACTGTTCGGCAGGATGTTCTAAATGAGCTTTAGGCCAACATGCTCATCCTTATTGAACAAATAAGTTTCAAATACGAGCATATGTGTTCGACCTCCTGTTAAACACGAACAAATGTGTTCGATAAATCAAGTTCAAACACATATGAGTAGGCATACGATGAGTTCAAAACAAAGCGCCTGAAAAATGAATAAAATACGAATATTTTAAACCAAATCATTCCTCAATATATTTTTTCATCTAACACACTTAAACACACAAAAATTCAAGAATTTAAGAACGCTAGATGATTGATTGAGATAATAAGTTTGTTCTTTTTCTTCTTCTTGCTACTTTTTTTTCTTCTTGTTTTTATATTATTTTCTATTTTTGAATTAAAAATATATAATTGTTTAAAATTAAGTATTTAGTAAAAGAAAATATAAATTAACTATAAATAAGATGTAGTTAAATAATTTAGAGGTATCATTAATGAAATTATATAATCAGTTACTTTTTCAAAGTTCATTGAATATATATTTGTGGCTATTGAAACTTTCACTTTTTTTTTTTTTTTTACCTCAAAACACAATGTACATATTACAATTATAACTGGAAAATGGACACAAATCCACGTATAAAGAGTGTCAAACCCAAATCATTTCCAAAGTGTCTTCCTTGCCACTTACAATAAAGACCCCGTCGGCTTTGAAATTTTCATTTTTTACTCCCAAGTTGACGTGCTATCGAAAGGATTAGATTATTTTATTTCATTATGTATTTTATTTTCTATTCTAAAATAATCATCACAATATATGTACATACTGATATTGCTAATTAACATATATTATATATTAAATATATTAAAATAAAAAATAAAACATTAAATGAAATATAGGATCAAAACCATACATTTCTACCGATATTTGAAATATTTACATGCACATTTGTAAAAGTACACTATTTGAAAAGAATATTCAAAGATTTTTTCATTTATTTTGTATCTGGGGGTTTGAAGGGAATGTGGAGATATAATGGCTTATTTACCGTAACTAGTATTGCACCCGTGCATTACACGGTCTGCTATGTACAAATATGTAAAATTTATATTATTTTAATTTAATATTATATAATTATAGGTTTTTAATTTAAAATATAAACATATTTATATTAAAATACTATTATATTTATTTGTAATAATAAGCTTATTAATTTATCTTATTTTAAAATAATATAATATAATGAATTAATATTTATATAAATTAAAATAAAAGTAGATAAAATTTTTAAAAATTATTTACTACCTATGAAAATGAAAAAAAATCATTGATCCTTATCATTTATAAAATCTGCAAATAACATGTTTTTTTCTTTTTTTTATTTATTTATTTCAAATTCACATTTGAATATATTTAAAAATATGTACATAATTGGAAAATATAAAAATTTAATAAACTGAAGTTACATAAATGAGAAAATTCACAAAATTAAATGTGTGAATTATAGAAGAGATAAAATCATAACTTTATACGATAATTGAGTTTATTAACAAAAAATAATTATGATAAAAGAATTATACATTTAAGAATACTTCATTAAACACCTTATTTTTTGTTTGAATTTTTTTCAATATCTTCATGACAAACTAAAATTTTCAAACTACTTCTATTAGTAACTCTGGATACGACCACATATATTGTGGCTGACTAAACACTGATTTCTATAATATTCCAATATAAAATAAAGATTCATATTGACTCTTGTTGATCGACATTGCGTATGATGCAATTATTGGATATTGTCTTCTTTAAAACTTGAAAGACAACACTGGATCTAAAAGTGTAAAAGATAGTCTTAGAATCAAGACCAATTGACCAACATTACTTCCTATTAGAACCTTACCTTCAAGAATATTATTTTCAAAGTTGGGATAAGTGCTACTAACAATAATTTTGATGGAATATAACATATATGTTCAATTTTCAAATTTTTCTTGGAATTTTTACGGTAGATTCCTCACATTATTTTAGTGATATTCTCAAAATTTCAAAGTGTTCTGATCAAAAGTATAAGAGTTATGGTGTATCTTTTCGCCAATAAAGTTAAATTTCAACTTCAAATTTCCTAACGCGTAATGTGGTTCAAAATTCATATTTTTATGCATACATTACTTAGAATTATATCATTTGCTTAAACATTCATTAATTTAATCAATTTTTAATCAAATGTTTGATGAAATATTATCAAATTTAACAAATACTCAGTTTTTTACCCTATCGGGGCAAAATTTTAATTTTTCTGGAAATTTTAAAGTATATTCCACACATTTTAAGTGTTGTGACCAAAGGTATAAGATTTATGGTGCATTTTTCATCAATAAAGTTAAATTTTAACGTAATATTACCTTAAGCGTAATGTTGTTAAAAAATCATATTTTTGATGCATACATTGCTTAGAATTAGATCATTTACTATTAAATTCATTACTTTATTCAATCTGTAATTTAATGTTTGATGAGATATTATAAAATTTACTTTATAAATTCATTTACTTTATAAATTCATTTTTCGTCAATAAAGTTAAATTTTAACGTGAAATTACCTTACGCATTATGTTGTTCAAAAATAATATGTTGATGCATACATTGCTTAGAATTAGATCATTTACTAATAAATTGATTAATTTAATCAATCTATATTCTAATTTTTGATTAAATATTATTAAATTTAACAACGAATACTAAGTTTTTTGACCCTATAGGGGCAAAATTGTAATTTTTCATAAAATTCAATGTTTTTTGAAATTTTTACGGTAGATTCCACACAATATTTTAGTGATATTCTCCAAATTTTAAAGTTTTCTGACCAAAGGTGCAAGAGTTATGGTGCATTTTTCGTAAATAAAGTTAAATTTTAACCTGAAATTTCCTTACGCATAATGTGGTTCAAAAATCATATTTTTGAAACATACATTGCTTAGAATTAGATCATTTACTAATAAATTCATTAATTTACTCAATCTATAATCTAATGTTTGTTGAAATATAATAAAATTTAACAAATATTTAGTTTTTTTCCTGTATGGGCAAAATTGTAATTTTTCATGAAATTTAATTATTCCTGAAATATTTAGAGTAGATTCCACACATTATTTTAGTGACATTCTCCAAATTAAAAAGCGTTCTGACAGAAGGTGTAAGAGTTATGGTTCATTTTTCGTCAATAAAGTGCAATTTTAACGTGAAATTTTCTTACGCGTAATGCAGTTCAAAAATCAAATTTTTTGATGAAATATTATAAAATTTAATCAATCTATAATGTAATGTTTGATGAAATATTATAAAATTTAACAACGAATACTAAGTTTTTTTACCCTACAGGGGCAAAATCATAATATTTCATGAAATTTAATTTTTCTTTAAATTTTTACAGTAGATTCAACACATTATTTTAGTGATATTCTCCAAATTACAAAGTGTTCTAACGAAATCTGTAAGAGTTGTGGTGTATTTTTCGTCAATAAATTTAAATTTTAATGTGAAATTTCCTTATGCATAATGTGGTTCAAAAATCATATTTTGATGCATACATTGCTTTGAATTAGATAATTTACTAATAAATTCATAAATTTAATCAATCTGTAATCTAATGTTTGATGAAATATTATAAAATTTAATAACGACTACTAAGTTTTTTTACCCTATAGGGGCAAAATCGTAAATTTTTATGACATTTAATTAATCTTCAAATTTTTACAGTAGATTCCACACATTATTTCAGTGATATTCTCCAAATTACAAAGTTTTCTGACAAAAGGTGTAAGAGTTATGGTGCATTTGTCGTCAATAAAGTTCAATTTTATCGTGAAATTTCCTTACGCATAATGTGGTTCAAAAATCATATTTTTGATGCATACATTGCTTAGAATTAGATCATTTACTACTAAATTCATTAATTCAATGTATTTGAAATGTAATGTTTGATGAATTATTATAAAATTTAACAATTATTCAATTTTTTTACCCTGTAGGGGCAAAATCGTAATTTTCATGAAATTTATTTTTTCTTGAAATTTTTACAGTAGATTCCACACATTATTTTAGTGATATTATCCAAATTACAAAGTGTTCTGACCAAAGGTGTAAGAGTTATGGCGCATTTTTCGTCAATAAAGTGAAATTTTAACGTGAAATTTCCTTACACGAAATGCGGTTCAAAAATCATATTTTTGATGCATACATTGCTTAGAATTAGATCATTTACATATTAATTCATTAATTTAATCAATCTGTAATCAAATGTTTGATGAAATATTATAAAATTGAACAAATACTCAGTTTTTTACTCTATAGTGGCAAAATCGTAATTTTTCATGAAATTTAATATTTCTTTAAATTTTTATAGTAGATGCCACACATTATTTTAGTGATATTCTCCAAATTACAATTTTTTTCACAAGAAGGTGTAAGAGTTATGGTGTATTTTTTGTGAATATAGTTAAATATTAACATGAAATTTCCTTACGCGTAATGTGGTTCAAAAATCATATTTTTGAAGCATACATTGCTTAGAATTAGATCATTTACTAATAAATTCATTAATTTAATGTATCTTTAATCTAATGTTCGATGATAATTATAAAATTTAACAAATACTCAGTTTTTTTTACCCTATAGGGGCAAAATCATAATTTTTCATGAAATTTAATTTTTCTTAAAATTTTTACAGTAGATTCCACACGTTATTTTAGTGATATTCTCCAAATTACAAAGTGTTCTGGCTAAACGTGTAAGAGTTATGGTCTATTTTTCATCAATAAAGTTAAATTGTTACGTGAAATTTTCTTAAGCGTAATGTGGTTCAAAAATCAAATTTTTGATGCATACATTGCTTAGAATTTGATCATTTACTAATAAATTCATTAATTCAATGTATCTGTAATCTAATGTTTGATGAATTATTATAAAATTTAACAAATACTCAGTTTTTTTACCCTGTACGGGCCAAATCGTAAATTTTCATGAAATTTAATTGTTCTTGAAATTTTTACAGTAGATTTCACACATTATTTTAGTGATATTCTCCAAATTACAAAGTCTTCTGATCAAATGTGTAACAGTTATGGTGCATTTTTCATCAATAAAGTTCAATTTTAACGTGAAATTTCCTTAGGCATAATGTTGTTCAAAAATCATATTGTTGATGCGTACATTGCTTAGAATTATATCATTTACTAATAAATTCATTAATTTAATCAATCAATATTCTAATTTTTTATTAAATATTATTAAATTTAACAACGAATACTAATTTTTTTTTATCCTATAGGGGAAAAATCGTAATTTTTCATGAAATTAATTTTTTTAAAATTTTTACGGTAGATTCCACACAATATTTAGTGATATTCTCCAAATTTCAAAGTTTTCTGACCAAAGGTGCAAGAGTTATGGTGTATTTCTCGTAAATAAAGTAAAATTTGGTCCTGAAATTTCCTTACGCGTAATGTGGTTCAAAAATCATATTTTTGAAGCATATATTGCTTAGATTTAGATCATTTACTAATGAATTCATTAATTTAATCAATCTGTAATCAAAACATTAGGAATGTTCCTAATGATTTTCTACTTCTTGCGATGGCTCATCGTTGTCAGAGTCATCAACATTTTGGATTTTTATAACATCAATGATATGTTTAATAGCATCAGAATCCTGTTTTTGTTTTTCTTGTAATTCCTTTAATTCTCTTTTGACAAGCTTTATTTCCTTCTGTAGTTCTTGTAAAGTAGCATCCTTAAGAATGACTTTTTTGCTTTTATTAAGGATATTTGTTAAGTCATAGGTATTTTTGGAGGTGCTGGGTAAAACACTTTCTTTTTGTTTTAAAATGTCAGTATTTTGGAAAGAATGAAGGAGTTGATCCAAATATTGTTTTTGAATATTAGGATTATCAATTTGTTTCAAAACATCTAAAAGAATATGTTGTTCTCTAGAATAACATTTATAGAAGGGGAATCGGATTCAGAATTAGAATTATTAATATGAGTGTCATCAATTTGAAGTAATTTTGATTCAGATTCTTCTATAGAAAAGTCTGATTCAGAGTTACTTTCAGAAGAATCAATAAGAAGATTAGAAATTTTATTCATAATCTCTTCATCAATAGACAACTCATTAAGTTTTCTTTTAAGTTTACAAAATCTAGCAGTGTGACCGAGTTTATCACATTTAAAACATTTTATTTCTCTTAAAGGTTTGTTAAACCATTTTTTATTGTTATTGAAACGTTTTTTTATAAAATGGTTCTTGTGAAGGTTTATAAATCTTCATATTTCTTTTTTGGTTATAGGAAGAATGAGAATTGTGTTTATTAAAAGTCTTTTTACAATTATTAGGACATGAAGAAGAAGACCTATTAGGATTTATGTCAAATTGTTGACTAAATGATCCTAATTCTATGAGTTTTCTTCATTTCCCATTTAAGATGTTTTTGAAGTTTGAGGTCTTGGAAGATTTTTAATCCTTCTTGTTGGATAACACTAACCAATTGGCCATATGCATATCCATCATAAGGGATAATTTGTTTCTCACCTAAGAGTGTGGGGAGGCCAACAATGATTTTTTCTTTCCAAAAAGGTTGGTTTGAGTCATCCTGGAGCATGACTCGATTAAGAAAAGTATTTTTATAATATTGAAAGTCACTGAGCTTTTTACATCTTAAGTTAGAAAAGAGTTCAGTATTACGATCTTTAATATGATAAGGATCGCCAATAAAATGGAGTGAAATGGTTAATATAAGAGTCGAAACATAATCTTGTTGTGGATTTCCATTATCATCATATATGTAATTATCATCATCGTCAACTTATAGAGCATTTAAAATGTCATTCTGTTGTTCTGGTGAAAGATGATAATCCCACCATCCCTTTAGCTGACATTGTCATTTCTTGGAGAAGAGAAAGAATATGATATTCATTCATTCCATCAAGATTTCAATCATACACAGAGGAGGCATTAAAACGGGTTTGGATTTGAGGTTCAGCTGGAACAATATCAAGAGGCATAGTATGTGTTGGTTGGGAATTCCAAGATATTTTGTTAATTTCATCTCTAAAGAGAATATTAGAATCTGGACATTTATCAATAGTGTTTATCTTATGGATGGAAGTAGGGGTATCGGGAGCAACCAGATTTTCAGAAGAAGAACTCACAACCATCTTTTGTAATTCTTTTATGAATTCAACTTTAGAATTTTGTATATTAGAAACAGTAGAATTAGAGATTTGATATGGTTTAAAAATGAGATTTTTCAGAGATTTAGAAGACTTAGTAGATTCTTCTGTTTCAAAAGAAACAAGAGGTTGTTTATGAATATGTTCTTCAAGACGATCAAGTTGTTTTCCAATGGTATTTAAATTGGTATTAGTATAATTATTCTAAAAATTTATAATTTTTATATTTCTCTTGTCGTCGTCGCCAGGTGTTCTTAGAGGAGTTGCTTCAATGGTCTGATTTTGAATTTTAAACTTTATTCCTTGAAATGGAGGATGAACAGATTGAACATTTTTGGAGTCAGAAATAGTTTCCCATTCAGGATTTCTATTTCTGGTAATAATAGGATTTATAGTTTTTGAAAAAGGAAAATCAATATGTTTTCAGAAGAATAAATTCCAAACCATTCAAAGAAGAATATATTAACTCTATTTGTTTCAAGGAAATCATAATATTCTTTTTGAATATCTTTTCTTTTATTAATGAATTTTTCAAAAAACCATTCTCTTTTCCTAGTATATTTTAAGGAATAAAATTCTTTATGAAGCATTTGTTTGTTAATGTGAAATTCTTTTTCAATAACATTTAATTCATTAACAATATTTTCAGTAATTATAGAAAAAGTTGAACTAGATGGTTCTTCTTCATTATTGCTCTCATAAACATGTTTAGGGATTTGTGACGTGTAATCAACATTTCGAAGTATATTGTGAGGAATATCAGATGTAGAAATAGGAAGGAATTTATAACAGAAGGAATTTGTGAGACTCTTCCAAGGTCGATAGTATCAGGAATAGATAAAGAATCATCAGATCTAGAGGTACTATTTCTCCTTTCAAATGACAATTTAACTCTACCATCAATATATTGAGTTATATTTTTAGGATGAGAATTAGGTTTTGGTAGTTGAAGGGATTGTTTAGGAACTACATTTTCAAGAATCCATTCTTCAGGGAGGTTAATATCTTTCCATTTTATAGATTTAGTAACAACATCATTAGCACGAGAAAAATAAGTTTGTAAAAGAAGGGTTTCACCTTTTTTACTATGATATCAAACTTTAGTAGAGAAAGCAGAAATCATGGCTTTATGATGAACTTTAAAGACAAGTGCAACAGGAATAGAACCTTCAAACATTTTATAATTATGAGTTTTAATTTGGAGTACAAGAGATTTTAGTATATTAGGGTCATTTAAAGATATAGAAAAATTAGGCCAGCAATCAAAAGATATCGGTCCCGTACAAAGACTAGATTCAACGAAGCTTAAAAGAGAGTCTTCAAAGTTTATAATCTAGTATCACGAAGAACATCAAGTATGGAGGTGTTTAAACATTCTTTTGTAAGGGGTTTGATACCAACTTGAATTAAGGCAATATGAATGTATTTGTAGGATTTATTACGGCGTTTGTCAAGAGAATTAGAAGAAAGTGGATGAATTGTTTCAAAGGGTTTAGAAAGTTGGATATCTCTTTCTTCAGTCTTAATAGTGAAATCAGATTTGAAACTAAAGAATATGGAGGATTCATAAATTTTATTCTTATTAACCTTAAGAATCTTTCAATCATCAAGAGATCTATCAAAATCTTCTATAATTATTTCTTTAGTATTTACAATCTTCTTAGATGATTCCATTGAGGTGCTGGAAATAGATCCAGCAGAAGTAGTTCTACAAAATATTGCATCCATATTTTTAGAGATATCTCTCCTATCTGATAAATTGCTTACGATCTTGAGTCTTATCAACAGGTTTTTACGGCCTTTCAAAGGACTTACTATCCAGTCTCAGTCAAGGCAACTCGACAATTCTTTCAGATATGAAAGGATACCCTAAGTTTATAGATACAATATAAATATATAACTACCCCTCGTTGGCTCTGATACCAAGGGTTGCCCCAAGGATCAGTGAGGAGGATAAGTAAATAACTTAAGATATGATTAATAGAAGATTGTAATGCAGAATGAAAAAAAATGCAAAATTTAAAAACGAGAAATAATTAAAAATAAATATAGACACTAAATATAAAAATAAAAAGAAACATAAAATTATGGATTTCCCATAAGGGACTTCCCACAAATATAAATTTAAATTAAAAAACACTAAATAAAATGAACCTTTTAAAAATTTATATTAAAGACCACTTTCGGAGATACATAATTTTGGGGAGAGAAGGAGGCTTCACTCTATCCTCAACAATTTTCGAAGGTTTTTTTTTTTTTTTTGTAGAACAAACTAATAACACTTCTGAACTCTCAAAACTCTCGGAAAACTACATTCTAAAAATTTCTTCATTCTAGAAATGAGCTGTGTCCTCCTTGTGCAGTATGTTGGGGTTTATATAGAACTCTTGGGGAATCTTCAACAGGTAAAGGATCATGGAGGAGCATGTGAATTGTCAGAATAGTGGGCATGATCCTTTTCCACCTCTCTATGTCTTCTTCAGTGCGGAACATCTAGTGGATACATATTGTAGTGGCCACTTACTCTGTGGTGTCTTTTCAGCAAGTGGAGTGTCTTGGGTTTACAAGTGTCGGCATACAAAATAATACAAATAGGATACATATGGAATTCAATAATACATACAAAATTTAAGAATACATACGTAATATAAAAGGATTTTTTAGGATTTTACAAATTAGAAACTCCTAGAACCCAAAAGTTCGTCATCATCAGGATTGATTGAAAGGATATGAAAGGATACCCTAAGTTTATAGATACAATATAAATATACAACTACCCCTCGCTGTCTCTGATACCAAGGGTTGCCCCAAATTCCTCTATCTTCACTCTATCGTCTTAAAAAAAATCACATCCAGGAAGTATATTATTAAAATTATTATCTATTTTTATTCTGATTTTAAACTCGACACTATAGCTCTTTTTGATTGTATAAAATCTGGTCTTGTCTCTACTAAATTTCAGGAAAATACTCATGAAAAAATCTCCGCTGCTAATAACTCTAGATTAAGTATCTCTGCTAAAGTTGATGCAATCATTGTGAATAATTATACTTCATTAAAAACCTCTTTTGTGGTTGTAAAGGAAATTCATCACTCTGTTATTCTTGGTACTCCTTTCACAAACCTTGTTACTCCCTATAATGTGGGCAATGATTTTATAACTTTCAGGGATAATAATAAAAAACTTCAATTTCCCTTCTTAGAAAAACCTAAAACTAGAAATTTAAATCTTTTGAAAGCATGCTCCATACATGATAAAAATTTGCATAATATTATTTTAGTTAAATAATTTCAGCTTAATGAACTTCATAAAGACATTTTATTTCAAAAGATTAATAAACAACTTCTACAGGATAATATAAACCAACAAATTGTAAAACTCTATGATCTTTTTAAATCTAAGGTTTGTTCTAACCTTCCAAATGCTTTTTGGGTAGAAAGAAACATCTGGTTGATCTTCATTATGAAAAAACATTTACTAAAAAGGATATTCCAACTAAAGCTAGGCCTATTCAAATGAATAGTGAATTGGAGCAGTTTTGTAGAAATGAAATATCAGATCTTGAAAATAAAAATCTCATTTCTAAAACCAAGTCTCCTTGGAGCTGCTCACCTTTCTATGTTAACAAAGCTTCTGAAATAGAAAGAGGCGCTCCTAGGCTTGTCATTAATTATAAACATCTTAATAAAGCTTTGCAATGGATACAATATCCCATTCCAAACAAAAAAGACCTCCTTAACAAACTCCATAATGCTTTCATTTTTTCTAAATTTGATATGAAATCAAGGTTTTGGCAAATACAAATTGCTGTAAAAGACCGCTACAAAACTGCGTTCATTGTTCCATTTGGATAGTACCAATGGAATGTAATGCCTTTTGGACTAAAAAATGCTCCCTCAGAATTCCAAAGAATAATGAATGACATTTTTAATGATTATTCAAAATTTGGTATTGTTTATATTGATGATGTGTTGATCTTTTCAAAAACTTTAGATGAACATTTTAAACACCTTAAAACTTTTATATATATATATATATCATTGAAAAGAATGGTTTAGTTATTTGTAAACCAAAAATGGTTCTCTTTCAAACAAAAATTCATTTTCTTGGTCATTATATTACACAAGGTACTATTACTCCAATTCAAAGATCTTTACAATTTACTAATAAATTTCCTGATATAATTACTGATAAAAATCAATTAGAGAGATTCTAGGATGTCTTAATTATGTCCTTGATTTTTTTCCCAACTTGAATAGGCTTGCTAAACCACTTCACGAGAGATTAAAAAAGAATCCTACACCTTGGTCTGATCTTCACACCTCTATTGTCAAAGATATTAAGAAACAAATCCTTGATATCCCATGTCCTCATATTGCTGATATGAATCCTCAAAAAATAGTTGAAACAGATGCTTCTGACATAGGATATGGAGGAATTCTGAAACAAAAGCAAGGTGAAAAAGAATTAATTATTCAATTCACCTCTGCTAATTGGAATGAAACACAGAAGAATTATTCCACAATAAAAAAAGTAATCTTGAGCATTGTTTTATGCATATAAAAATTTCAAAGTGATTTATTAAACCAGAAATTTTTATTACGTATTGATTGCAAAATTGCAAAAGAAGTTCTTCAAAAAGATGTTCAAAATCTTGCTTCAAAATAGATTTTCGCCAGATGTCAAGCCATTTTGATTATTTTTTATTTTGATATTGAATTCATCAAAGGAGATACAAATTATGTCCCAGATTTCCTTACGAGAGAGTTCTTACAAAACAGGTACAAAGATGCCGCCTAAACCTGATAATGGGAAAGCGGTAAGTATGCCTACAAAACAGGTTGATTCAAATCCCTCAAAAACCTCAAAATCCCCTACAACATGGTACGATGCTGTTGTAAAAGAAGAAGAAGAAGAGTCTGAAACAAATTCTAAATCCATTACATGTCCTAAAACACAAAACCTTTTGCTAGCCCTTCTCAAATCCCCAGACATTCATAAAGCCTTGTCTAAAATAAATGATCAAGAGTCACAAAACTCCAAGATTGTTCCCTCAGTCACTACAAAATTCATTTATACAAAATCGTCATCTTCAAATACCCAAATACCCTCTGAAAAATCCGAGTTCTTTCTATAATATTCCTATACATACATCGTCACCAAAGAGAGAGAGTTCAACTATGGTAACCTTTTTGAATCTCTCCGAAAATATTTTGGTAAAGGATGGTTTTATAAACCATGGGATAAAGAAAAAACTCCCTTTTTTATCAAGGCATACTTGATGCTACAAAATCCGCTACTTTTTCTCACAAATACCTTCATAAGTCACATCGAGAGCCTGCCTTTTCAACATGTAAAATCATTACCGTTCTATCCCCTACCCTATGGTGTGAACATTTTGCTGATAACTTATGTGATCCCTGTCACTTCAAAGGAAGATTTAAAGGTCTTCCATTTTATGATGTAACCTTCAATTACTAGGACTACACACAAGCCGGGTACAACTATTTCTACATTCAAAACCCCGGATATCATCATACTTGGTTAGTCTATTTTGACAGAAATACTGATATTGCATCATACCCATCATGGTGGTCAAACTGGTGGGATACTTTTGGATCAATGCCTGACATTAAAAAACTAGAAGTTCTACAATCCTTTCAGTTGTTTAAATCCAATTACCATCCATCTAAACCTGAAAAACGTTTCCCGGCATTTGCTAACTTCTGTTCTAGATTCTATGTGCCATGGATTATAGCATGGTTTCTAGAGTCCTTTGACCATATTAATCCCATTATTTTAAGAAAAATTAAATTAAAATGGTGGGATAAATGTAACATTGTTGATAGCGTCAAACTGCACAGAGTGGAAGAATTGCTGAAAATTAATAATTTCTCGAAGTCCACAAAGCAAATCCAAAACCCGACAAAGGAACAAACTGATTTTCTAGCTCAAAAGTCACAGGCTGCAGTTCTTCTTGCTGCTGGAAAATCAGAAGAAGAAGTTGGCTTTGGCAAGAATTTTCCCCTCTGTTTCTATTGAAAGAGGTTCCTCTAGCTCGACCACTGAATCCGGAGGTTCAATCAATCCAGATGATGACGAACTTTTAGGTTCTAGGAGTTTCTACTTTGTAAAATCCTAAAAAATCCTTTTGTATTCCATATGTATTCTAAATTATGTATGTATTCTTAAATTCCATATGTATCCTGTTTGTATTATTTTGTATGCCGACACTTGTAAACCCAAGACACTCCTTGCTGAAAAGACACCACAGAGTAAGTAGCCACTACAATCTGCATCCACTAGATGTTCTGCATTGAAGAAGACATAGAGAGGTGGAAAAGGATCATGCCCACTATTCTGACAATTCACATCTCCTCCATGATCCTTTACCTGTTGAAGATTCCCCAAGAGTTCTATATAAACCCCAACATACTGCACAAGGAGTACACAACTCATTTCCAAGAATGAAGAAATTTTTAGAATGTAGTTTTCTGAGAATTCTGAGAGTTTAGAAGTGTTATTAGTTTGTTCTACAAAAAAAAAAAAAAAAAAAAAAAAAAAAAAAACTTCGAAAATTGGTGAGGATATAGTGAAGCCTCCTTCTCTCCCCAAAATTTTGTATATCCGAAAGTGTTCTTCAATATAAATTTTTAAAAGATTCGCTTTATTTAGTGTTTTTTAATTTAAATTTATATATGTGGGAAGTCCCTTATGGGAAATCCATAATTTTTTGTTTCTTTTTATTTTTATATTTAGTGTCTATATTTATTTTTAATTATTTCTCGCTTTTAAATTCTGCATTTTTTTTTTATTTTGCATTACAATCTTCTATTAATTATATCTTAAGTTATTTACTTATCCTCCCCGCTAATCCTTGGGGCAACCCTTGTAAGGAATCTGGAGGATTCATAAATTTTATTCTTATTAACCTTAGGTATCTTCCAATCATCAAGAGATCTATCAAAATCTTCTATATATATATATATATATTAGCTTAAATCCATTTAGAAATTTGATATACTATTAATTCAAATCCATCATATACATATAAATTTAAGAAATAATATTCATTTCATAAAAAACTACATTTCATACTTTAAATATAATTATTTATTTCAACATATACAATATTAATATCAAATTAAAGATGACAAAAAGAAATTCATTTAATATGTAATATGTTAAAAATGTATGTAAAATGAAAAATATATTTTGATATTTTTAACTTTGGTGAAAAATACAAATAGAAAAGAGAGAGAAAAAGAGAGTGTGTATAAAAGACACATGTTAATTATTTGTGGGGACACTTGTTAAGAGAAGACACATGACATATTCGTACTTTCTAGCATTCATACTTTACATTAAGTAAGGGTTGTAAAATATATAAATGATATTAAAAAAAATTGAAAACATATAAATACTTAATATGGAAGAAGAACAGTCTTCTGCCACGTGTTACTCCACAAAATTTTGTATATTTATTTGATTAAATTATATTCTATACTTTGAGGGTGCTTGGTAGTTTGAAAAGGAATGGAAAAGGGTATATGTTTCTGTTGATATGTCTTGAATCACACACTTCGCAGAGCTGTCACGGGGGTCTCACTGCCCGGTCAGCGAGTCGGGGGGTCAAGGGGGGCGACGTCCCCCTTGCCTGGGGGTTCGGGGGGGCGGAGACACCCCCGGCCCGACGGTATGCAGTATTGGGCCTTAAGCCCAATTTCGGTGTTTTAGGTTTTCCTCAGTACTATATATATGGTCTTTGAGATCTGTAATCTGTAACACATACCACATAATAAAATTCGTTCTCCTCTCTGCCCGTGGACGTAGCCAATTTATTGGTGAACCACGTAAATCTTGTGTCTTCTTTACGTTTCTTGTTTCTTGTTTATGCTCTATAATCCTATTCTGTCACAACAAACTGGTATCAGAGCCTGGTCGTTTCGATCAGGGTATTTTCCGCACTGTTAGGGTTTTTGGAGCCGATCAAGAATGTCTGCTTTCAACGTAAAGGTTGACAAATTCACCGGGAGAAATAGTTTTGGCTTATGGCAGATCAAGATGCGATCTCTGCTGAAGCAGCAGGGTTTGTGGGCGTCGCTATCAGGAAAACCTAAATCTGAGGATGTAGATGAAGAAGAGTGGAATACCCTAGAAGAAAAGGCCCACTCGACTATCATGCTATGTCTGTCTGACGATGTCATCATCGAGGTTGTGGATCAGGAAACTGCCGATGGTCTCTAGAAGAAGTTAGAGAGTCTCTACATGACGAAGTCTCTAACCAACAAATTGCTTCTGAAGCAACGTCTGTTCCATTTACGCATGCAGGAAGGTACACCCCTTCGGGATCATCTAGATAAATTAAACAAAATTTTACTAGATTTGCGTAATATTGATGTTAAAGTAGAAGATGAGGACGCTGCTTTAATTCTGTTAGTATCTTTGCCTGAATCGTATGAGAATTTTGTTGAATCGTTTATTACTGGGAAAGATACTCTGTCTCTGGAAGATATTCGATCTGCCCTCCACAGCAGAGAAGACCGTCAACAGCCAACTGGCTCGGCCACAGAAAATCAGGCATCGGGGCTGTTTGTCACGGGTAAGGGACAAAAGAAATCTGGGAAGAAAAGTGGGAAGCCAAATCAGAAAGGTTCAAAAGGTCCTAAACCCGATGACATCTGCAATTACTGTAAAGAACCAGGGCACTGGAAGAATGATTGTCCTAGGAAGAAGAGGAAACAGGAGAAGAAAGAGGGTGTCGGCGGTTCTGCAGCTGTTGCAGAAACTGATACAAATTCTGAAGATGATCTGGCCTTGGTTGCAGCTGGATAGTCACATCGTAATGATGTGTGGGTTCTTGATTCTGGGGCATCATATCATATTTGTCCTAATAGGGAGTTCTTCTCGACCTATGAGCAGATAGATGGAGGAAATGTTACCATGGCTAACAGTGCTGCCTGCAAGGTGGTTGGGATTGGCTCAGTCAGGATACGGACACATGATGGGGTATTCTGCACCTTGAATGAAGTCAGGCATGTTCCACAGATGACAAAAAATCTGATATCATTGAGTCTCCTTGACAGCAAGGGTTTCAGTTTCAAAGGTGAAGGTGGAGTTATGTATGTCTGTCAAGGTTCAAAGGTGGTTCTGACAGGCTTGAAACGTGGTACCTTATATTATCTGCGAGGTTCCACTGTGACAGGTTCTGCTGATGTTGCATCATTTGAGGTTCAGACCATGGATATGACCAGACTGTGGCATATGAGGCTCGGTCATATGGGAGAAAGAGGGATGCAGATTTTGTCAAAGCGGGATCTTCTTTCTGGGCATAAAGTGCAGAGTCTTGAATTCTGCGAACATTGTGTTTTTGGGAAGCTTCATCGCAGCAAGTTTCCAAAGAATGCAGTTCATCAGACCAAGGGGACTCTTGACTACATTCATATGGATTGTTGGGGTCCGTCACGTGTTGAGTCTATTGGAGGCCACATATATTTTGTGTCTATGATTGATGACTACTCTAGGATGAGTTGGGTTATTATGATGAAACACAAAAGTGAAGCTTTCAAGAAATTCAAGCAGTGGAAAGCGTTGGTAGAAAATCAGACTGGGAAGAAGATCAAGCGACTGCGAACTGATAATGGCCTGGAGTTCTGTTCGTCTGAGTTCAATGAGTTCTGCAAGGATGCAGGGATTGCTCGACACCACACTATTCGACATACACCGCAGCAGAATAGTGTGGCAGAGCGCATGAATCAGACATTGCTGGAGAGAGCGAGATGCATGCTCTCGAATGCTGGTTTGGCTAGAAAGTTCTGGGCAGAAGCAGTAAACACGGCATGCTATCTGATCAACCGTGGTCCTCACACTGGCATTGATTGCAAGACACCTTATGAGGTATGGTCTAATAAACTTGCAGATTATTCAATGTTAAAGGTTTTTGGTTGTAATGTTTACTATCATGTTAGTGATGGTAAATTAGAGCCAAGAGCTAAGAAGGGTATATTTGTTGGTTTCGGGGATGGAGTTAAGGGATATAGAATCTGGTCACCTTCAGAAAATAAAGTTATATTCAGTAGGAATGTGATTTTTGATGAGAATTCTATGCTTAACCCCACTGTGAAGTCCATTTGTACAGAAAATTGTAGTAGTGTTGATAAACAGGTGGAGCTGCAAGTCACTCTTGATGAGTGTAAATCAAAACTCCAAGGTGGAGAAGATCAACATACTACAGCTGAAAGTGCAAGTTCAAATGTTCATCCAGAAGCTCGCCAGACAAGCATAGCGGTTGATAGAGCTAGGAGAACAGGTGTGAAGCCTCCTGTGCAGTATGGTTTTGAGGATATGGTGACTTACGCATTACAAGTCGCTGACGAGGTGGAAGAGGAAGAACCATCTGCAGGTGAACCATTCACATACAGAGAGGCTGTTTCAGGTAGTGAGTTGGCCCAATGGCTCGCTGCAATGAGAGAAGAGATGGAATCACTTGCTAAGAATGAGACTTGGGAGCTGGTCAAACGGCCTAAGGAGAGAAAGATTGTTACTTGCAAATGGATATTCAAGAAGAAGGAAGAAACCATACCTGGTGAGGGTGTGAGATACAAAGCTCGGCTAGTTGCAAGAGGGTTCACACAGAAGGAGGGGGTTGAGTATAATGAGATATTCTCACCAGTGGTAAGACACACTTCCATCAGAGTGTTACTAGCAATGGTTGCATATCAAGATTTAGAACTTGAGCAACTAGATGTGAAGACAGCTTTTCTACATGGAAAGCTCGAAGACGATATCTACATGACTCAGCCAGAGGGGTTCCAGGTTCTGGGGAAGGAAGATTATGTTTGCAAGTTGATGAGGTCTTTATATGGGCTAAAGCAGTCTCCAAGGCAGTGGTATAAGAGGTTTGACAGTTACATGATCCAGTTGGGATACAACAGGAGTCCGTATGATTGTTGTGTGTATCACAACAAAGCTGATGATGATTCCATGATCTATCTCGTCCTGTATGTGGATGATATGCTCATAGCTGCGAAGTTCAAGTCTGATATTCAGAAGTTGAAGGATCTGCTCAGTGCTGAGTTCGATATGAAGGATTTGGGTGCTGCCAAGAAAATTCTGGGTATGGAGATATATAGGGAAAGAGAGAAGAAGAAGCTTTTCTTGTCACAGAAGAGTTACATTCAGAAGATCTTGTCTAGATTTGGCATGTCTACCGCCAAGCCTATTGATACTCCAAGTGCTACAAATATTCATTTATCCACTGATTATGCACCGAAATCTGTAGCTGAGCAGGAGTACATGTCTCGAGTCCCATACTCTAATGCAGTAGGGAGTTTGATGTATGCTATGGTCTGCACTAGACCAGATCTTGTACATGCTGTTAGTGTTGTCAGCAGGTTCATGGGACAACCTGGAAAGGAGCATTGGCAAGCTGTGAAGAGGATTTTCCGTTATCTCAGAGGTACTTCTGATGTTGGTCTCATTTATGGAGGTGATGCTCACGTTTCTGTAACTGGTTATTCTGATTCTGACTATGTTGGAGATGTTGATAGTAGAAGATCTATGACTGGTTATGTTTTCACTCTTGGTGGTTCTGTTGTTAGTTGGAAGGCAACTCTGCAGGCTACAGTTACTTTGTCTACAACCGAAGCAGAGTATATGGCACTGACAGAAGCTGCTAAAGAGGGAGTTTGGTTGAAAGGGCTTGTAGGTGATCTTGGTCTACATCATGATCAAGTTATTGTATTCTGTGACAGTCTGAGTGCAATCTGTTTGACCAAGGATCAGGTCCATCATGAGAGGACAAAAAATATTGATGTGAGGTATCATTTTCTGAGGAGTGAGCAGAGAATCAAGGTGATGAAAGTAGGTACTGCTGATAATCCTGTTGACATGTTCACCAAGCCGGTCCCGCATAGCAAGTTTCGACATTGTTTGGACTTGCTAAATGTCACAAGCTGTTAGATGCCCAAGGAGGGCAAATCTGAGGCAGAAATGAGGAGTATGTTCATCTGACATTGTAATTGTGCATCTGCAAGGAAGGTTCAAGTCAAGGTGGAGATTTGTTGATATGTCTTGAATCACACACTTCGCAGAGCTGTCACGGGGGTCTCACTTCGCAGATTTGTAATTGTACGGCCCGACGGTATGCAGTATTGGGCCTTAAGCCCAATTTCGGTGTTTTAGGTTTTCCTCAGTACTATATATATGGTCTTTGAGATCTGTAATCTGTAACACATACCACATAATAAAATTCGTTCTCCTCTCTGCCCGTGGACGTAGCCAATTTATTGGTGAACCACGTAAATCTTGTATCTTCTTTACGTTTCTTGTTTCTTGTTTATGCTCTATAATCATATTTTGTCACAACAGTTTCATAGCATTGAGAAATGAAAGTCATTCCTCCCATTTAGTTTTGTAGGGGAATGGTTCGTTCCCCAAAAGTGAGTTATCATTTCATTCCTTCTTCTAAACCAACCACCACTTATGCATACCACCCAACCTAAGCATGCCCTTAGTATAAAAGGAGTACAATATTTAGCGACGTATCACTTCACCAAATTTGTACATTTTTTTATTAAATAAATTAAAAAGTAAACTATAATATTTATTAGGGGTGTCAAACAGGTCGGGTTGCGGGTTTATGGGTTGGGTTGGAACATGGTTATTTCAAATTTTGCATGAACCCAAACTTGATCCATTTAGCTAATAGTGTCAAGAATTGTAACCCGAACACGACCCATTTATTTTGCGGGTTGACAAAACCAACCCGATTGATCCGAATAATAAAAAATTATTATAAAATCTATGAAAACTTATAAAAGAAAATTGTTAATGTACAGTTCAATAATTTTACAAAATAATAATTAAAATTAACAATATACAATAACATGTGATAAAGTTATTCCTCTATATATGTGATTTTTTTATAATATCACTGTTCATACTTTATGAAATTACAATAAAAATATATACATATTTTTAAAAATAATAATTATACGGGTCAGCGGGTTGACCTGACCTAACCCATTTTTTATTCAGGTCATTTGGGTCTGATCCGTTTCTACCCAAATCCATTATATTTGTGTTCGGTTCGTGTCGGGTTTTCAGGTCGTGTCGCAAATTGTCACACTTAATGCTTATCTATCTATTATATAAAAGGAGTATGGTGGTTTTTCTTTTCTAACTAAAATCTTAAAATTTATATAACTTTTTTGTTACAATTTCTTTTTAGAAATGTGATATATCATTTTAATCGTCTTTTTACGATCTTTAATTTGATACCAATATTATATATATCAAAATAAAATATTTTATTTAAAATATGAAATAAATTTTTTTATGAGTTTATTTAAAATATGTATTAGGTTTGAATAAAAAATTTGATTAAATTCTTATATGAATTTGAGACAATGTAGAAAAATATTAAATATTTTTTATTGAATAAAAGTAATAAGTATTTGTATAAATAAAATTATTATACCATTCAAGTATGAAATTAGTTGTTTTATTTTAATATTTTAAACTTATTTTAAATATTTGTATTGCCTTTAAGAAATTATAGCGGGTTGGATTGAGTTTAAATTTTAAAATTTACTTCGTCGTGCAATTTATTATTTATTATTTAAAACTTTTGAAAGAATGGCGCTCTAGACATATGAAACTATATTTCAAATTGATTTGAGTGAAACTCTACGATTTCTAATTTATTATATCTTCTACATATTGAAAATGTTATTTGATATTTTATCATGTGCATCGCACGAGTGAACAACTAGTAACACTAACAAAGCAAGTGGTCATGTAGCAAACAAAGTACTTATGAAATATAAGAAAATAAACTTAATAACTTTTACATGTGTCGTTGTAGTGTTTGACACATGTAGTAGACTATTTTTTTAATGATTAAAAAAATTAAAATGCTACATTTTTTAATTATACATTGTGTGTGTTTGTTTTTCTTTATTTTTTTTCTGCTTATAAAATCAAATATCAAATAACATTTTTCAATATCTAGCAGATATAAGAAATTAAAAATCTTAGATTTCCACTCAAATCAATTTGAAGTATAATGTCATATGTCAATCCAACCCACTATAATTTTTCAATATCTAGCAGATATAAGAAATTAAAAATCTTACATTTTTCAATTTTAGCTAATAAATAATAAATTGCACTACAAAGTGAATTTTAAAATTTAAACTCAATCCAACCCACTATAATTTCTCAAAGTCAATATAAATATTTAAAATAAGCTAAAATTGTTAAATTGAAACAACTAATTGCATACTTGAATGGTATAAAAACTTTATTTTTTTTAAAAAAAATATTACTTTTATTCTATAAAAATATTTAATATTTTTTTACATTGTCTCAAGTTCATATAAGAATTTAATCCAATTTTTTATTCAAACCTAACACATATTTTAAATAACTCATAAAAATATTTATTTTAATATTTTAAATATAATGTTTTAGTTTGATATATACAATATTGGTATCAAATTAAAGATCGTATAAAGACGATTAATATGATATATCACATTTCAAAAACAAATTTTTAATAAAAAAGTTATTTGAATTTTAAAATTGTAGTTAGAAAACAAAAAAACAAAAAACTATCTTTTTTCCTACATATAATAATTTTAAATATATTTAAGTAAAAATGCATAAATTTTCTAGAGTGACATGTGTTTTTTAATATATTTTTAAGAGTTTTTATTTATTTATTTTAAGTGTAATTTTTTTGTGATGATGATACATGACATATTTCAACTTTATAGTGTTCCTATTTTATATTAAACTAAATGTTCGCTCGGGTGATGTATTGGATAAAATATATTTTATTATATTAATATTATATTATTGTTATAAAAGATTATAAAATATATAAGTGATATAAAAACAATTAAAATATATTATTATATAACAAAGTAAGAGATCATGATGCAAACAAAATACTTATGAAATATAAAATACAAAAAAAAATATTTTTGTGACTTACACATATTTGTAGATCAGTTTTTACATGATAATAGAAGAAATTAAAATATCATATTTTTTAAATATATTTTGTGTGTATTTATTTTTCTTTATATAATTTAAACTTTTTATGCTTATAAAATCAAATATCAAATAGCATTTACAATATGCAGTACACATAAGAACTTAAAAATCTTAAATTTTCACTCAAAACAATTTGAATTATAGTTTCATGTGTAAAGTGCATTGTCATTCTCTCTAAAAGTTTCTCCAATAAATGAAAAATAATAAAATTATATAACAAAATGAATTTTAGAATTCAAACTCAATCCAACTTACTATAATTTCTCAAAGTAAATGCAAATATTTAAAATTAGTAATAGATATTAAAATGAAACAACTAAATATATACTTGAATAATATTATATTTTTAATTTATGAAAAAAATTTATTATTATTCTACAAAAATATAAAAAATATTTATTATTTTTTATTTGTGTCAAATTCATATAAGAACTTAACCCATATTATTCAAACTTAACACATATTTCAAATAAAAATAAATAATTTAACTCATAAAACATTAATTTCATATTTTAAATATAATATTTTATTTTAATATATACAATATCGGTTAAAATTAAAGATCATAAAAATACGAATAATTTGATGTATCACATGTTAGAAATGAACTTATAACAAAAAAGTTATTTGGATTTTAAAATATTAGTTAAAAAATATTTTTTTATTTAAAATTAATTTTTTAAACACTTGTATGTGGTCATGACACATGGCAGATTCCTACTTTCCAGCATCCTACTTTTATATTCGATTAGAATTTAGAGACACTCAAAGTCTAGTATTTATGTTTTTGTTTTAGTGATTAGATCAAAATACTAAAATTATAACTTAAGTTATAGTCTTCAATGTTTTGTAGTTTATACATTTCGTCTATAAACTACAATAAACATTAGTTAGTTCTTTTCTTAAATTGAATTTTGGGGGTAGAGAGGCCACCACATTCCACACTTCAACTCCAGTGGCTGCCAATGGATGATGTGCCACGTGGCGATATGCGGTTGGCTTCTTTCAGATTAGAGGTTATACGCCTAATCCGAGCTGTGTGGCTTCATTGAACTCAATCTGATATAGAGATATTATATGCTTGCAGCCTCACACACACACACACACACACACAAACTTGAATCCTCCTGATTAGGGATTTCTCTCTAGCTGATTGTCAGCATCAATTCATCCAAAACCAATGGCTACCATCTCCGCCTGCACCTCCACCTCTTCAATCGCACGCGCTGCCCTCGTACAGAAGGCGTCCGCCGCCTGCCCCGCCGCCGCCGTTCTCGGTAAGCCTTGCCGTACTTGGCGTCGCTTTGCGTTGTGCTATGTCTCTTAGAAACAACTTTTTTTAATTGTCTTTTTGATTACTTGAATCGAAATTCAGGATTGCCGTCAATTTCGAAAATGGGGAGAGTGAGATGCTCGGTGAAGGGAAAGGCAGAAGAGAGGGAGTCGAAGTTGGGGATGGGGGCTTCAATGATGGCGGCGGCTTGTGCGGCGGCGATGTCGAGCCCAGCGGCGATGGCTCTGGTGGATGAGAGAATGAGCACCGAGGGAACTGGGCTGCCTTTTGGGCTGAGTAACAACCTCTTGGGCTGGATCATATTTGGTGTATTCGGTTTGATATGGGCTCTCTACTTTGTCTATGTTTCCTCCCTTGAAGAGGATGAGGAATCTGGCCTATCCCTTTGAACCTTGGAAATCTTAGTCATATATATTTCTCTCTGTTGATTCTGTGCCTGTAACCACTTGCTTTTTAATGTAATTTTCTGGATTCTATCTCTCTCTCTCTCGTTTTGATGATCAAAGCTTACAGTTGATAGTTATTTTATATTTTTATTCCATCAGTGTAGTTACGTTTTATGTTCACCATAAAATAAAATGGAAATTGTAATAGAATACGTAATGTAAAATCCAAAATGATGTTTTTATAAGATAAACTCACAAATGATCCAAAATTAATTAATCGATTATACAACAAAAATAATAATTATTCCAGGAAGCATTATTAAATAGAATAGCCAATATCAATGATTCACAACCAAATATACAAATAAACTCACATACCATACCGTTAACACAATAAACATGAAAAATATTTAAACTTTGAAAATCTCCCAAATGTAAGAAATAAAAATCATAGGATTGTAATCCACCCAAAATATATACTATAATAAAATATAGAAGTACATCAAATTTTACAATTTGCAACAACATATATTCAATCACAAGATTCAAGGTAATTTAATCTTGATAACAAATAAGTTGTAAAAATATCACCAAAAAAGTCCTACTATCTGCCATTGATTTCTAACTCTATGGGCATGTTTTGATAAGGTTGGAGACATCCGTAGTACAACTGCTGTGTACAACTAAATGCATAGTAAAATATGGTGTTTGTTTTGTTTTGTTTTGTGAGAGGTTAAATTGTTACTATAGATGTCAATAGTAGGTTTTAGTGGGGTGTTTTAGTATTATTATATTATGGGAAATGACATGTGTAATGATTGGATGATTGATTAATGATTAAAGATATAATTGAAATTTGTGGATTTATGATGGGTGATGGATGATTGATGAAGTGTGTGTGTGTATATATATATATATATATTCCTAATGTAATAAATCTGAATAATATAAATTATGTGAATATATTAATTTATATATATATATATATCTAAACTATATAAATATTATATGCAATATATATATATTAGTGTAAATATTTGCAGTATATAATAAAAATATCTATTTTATATAAATAATAATAAGTAAACTATATAATCATATAAATATTTATTTAACGTGATACAAATGAGTATGAAAAAAATCAATGATAGTTATAAATTCATAATTATTTACCATAAAACTTAAAAAATGTAATAGGACGGTCTTCAAATTTTCAAATAGTAATTAAAGTCATTACATTTTTAGTTGAATAAAATAAGAGGCCTACATATTCTAATTTTGGTACATTACATAACATGACAAATAAAATATTAAGATGCTCGAGAAACAAGATTTTAATCAAAACAAAAATTAAAGATATAAATTGGGAATATCAATGTAAGTACGTATTGCACCATACCACAATAAATTATAAATTGTCAAACTCAAACATAGAAACTCTGATAAACATTGCTCAAACAAAATAGTGAAAATATGATAATACCTAATAAAGATACATAATTAATAATATTATTGTTTGAATTCGATACCGAATCAAACAAGATCGACAATCACCTATTAGTTCCCTCTAGCATCCCACATAGCATTCGCTATGTCATACCTGAATTGCCCTACTGCTTGAATCTTTAGCTGGCTCGTAAAAGTCTTTTGTGAGAATATCATCTCATCATCTTCATAGTGTGGACAAGTCCCATCAAACAAGGGATCATCCAAGCCCATTCTCTGAATAAAGTTGTGCACCACACAACACGTAATCACCATGTTAGTTTGATTCGGGATTCTATAACTAGGCATACTCCATCTCAAAATAGGAAACCTGCTCTTAAGCACACCAGAAGAACATTTTATGGCATTTCTAAGACGAGAATGACGATGATTGAACAGCTCAGCCGGATTGCGCGCTTGGGTGCTTGAAACATTGAATTCATTTATCCAGCATCCACGAGGTAGTATCTCCCTAAAATCGTTTTAAGAGTTAGATAAACAATAAATTGTAGAAGTCCTTTTGCAAATTTTATAGATTTTGTGTGAAATATTACCATCCGGAGGCCACAGGAAATTTGGGTCACGTCTAACAGCATCCATCAGGACATGTGCATCACATACACTCCCCTCCCATCCAGCATACACATAGGTTAACATCAAATTGAAATCACAAATTACAAGCACGTTTTGAGATATTGAGTGCTTGCGTGATCGATAGACATTCACACGATTGGCTGGTACCCATGCAGGAATTAGTGTGCCGTCCAAAGCTCCAACGGCACCCTATTTTGTAGCATTTATTGTCAATGAATGATGATGATGATGATAACAAAATAAATGTATGAAACAAAAATTTGATTATAATTTTGAATTCACCTTGAAATAAGGGTAGAAACTCGGATTGTATAGAATGTTCGGGTGGATATGATTGAAATTAGATGGACCAATAAACTCCGGAGCTAGTGAGACCAATGCATTCATCACATGATAGACATGGCGATTAACAGTCTCGAGAGAGTGTTGGAAACGTTCTATAGTATCTCGTTGTCGCAGGTGCATGGATACTGTTCGGAGAAAAATCATTACAGATCAATATTGGAAACCCGAGTTTGCTAGCAATGAGGTAACAACCCTCTTGTGGTCAACAAATCAACAAGGGCGTGGAAACAAGGCCTTGTCATCCGAACATTTCTATAAAATTGATTGTCGGTGCCCATTAATATCTCTCCCACCAATCACTACCACGCAACCGAGAGGTATTTTCTAGAATCGGCTGTTGACATTGTAGGTTTTGGAGGTACTACTTGAGCCATGAAACGCATAATGACTTCTTCATCTGAAGAGTTTGCAGGGGGCGTCAAATACGTTATCATCATCGGAGTTTGCCATAGTTGAATTAACCCTATAAAAGTAAATAATATGAAACAAGAAATTCAAATAAGTCATAATGCATTAAAAAAAAAACTAGTTTTCGGCCATAAAAATGAGCAAATTGCATAGTCACACATATATTAATATATGATTGGAATATTTTGTGAATATCACGATATATAATAATTATGAAATAGTGCATCTAATGATGTTCGAAATAGGGAACACAACCCGCTAAATAAAAGTCATAACAAACAAACACAACTGGCAACAAACATAACTGATAATAAACACAACTAACAACATATATAATAATATATGGATAATATACCCCACCCTATCTCAAGCTAAAGTTCCCACCCAAGCGCGCTTGTCATCATCGGTGAAAGAAATGAACATACGACACATCGTATGGTCGCGTAACTTCTCGCATGCCTTCATCTAGATGCAAAGTGGGACTTCCTCCATTGCACGCACCATACCATAACACTGCTGGAAGTCGTTAGCATCAACCACCGGTTGAGCCACTTTTTTGGTTAGGTAATCATCAAAATGCTTCAGCGTTCGAACAAGCACCTAATCCTTTTCAGTAGACACAGAGGAACGTCTTCGACCATATTGTCGGACCCCACTTAGAACATCTTGAGGGTCCAACTCCAGACTCAATTCAGCACCAAATGTGGTACCACCAGTCTGGGTGGGAACGGCTGTAGGAGTGGAGATTTCATCTTCGACTTCATCATCGATGGGGAGTTGAGCACTAGACCAAGCCTCGTCACCAGTAGTTGTGTTGTTACCGAACAAATCGGTACATAAATCAAAGCGCGGCAATCCCCGATTAAGAAAGCCTTTGATGTCATGATGCTCCTATAATTTTTTAACGAAGTAAATATATTTGATTTTGTTTTGTGTCAAGTTGTTATTTTTGTAAAAAAAAAAAAAGATAATAGGAATTACTTTGTTTATTGTACCAAAATATCCTTAGATCCAATCATCGTCTCTTTCTCATAACACCATCGTAAGCCCGACCCCCACTTGTACCTTAGATCGTACAATAATCTACACGCTCATTTCAGATTTTTCAATATGTTATGACACTATTGCAGAGTGTAGTGAGAACGATCATTTGTGACAGTATTAACTTGTCACAAATGGATTGCAGCACGGGGTTAGAGAAGGACAAGGAAATGAGATTATTTTTGAGGTACTCTTGGTGGTAGAATACGATAAATTGAGAATCATTTTCTCGAGTCCAACTCACTTTTTTGGCTATAATACTCCTAGCCATCTAAGAAAAAAATATTAATTATTATTATAGAGATAATTATTAATTATTAAGTGCAGAACAAATAATAGTATTTATTTAAGAACTTTCTAATAACCAACTAATTAAAGAAACTATTTTCATTCAAGAACTTTTTACCTAACCAATTCATACAATTGCATAAAAATAAAAGTGTGTGTATGAGTTAACATGTGAATGATTTCATTGTAGCAGTATTATTACACACAATCATATTAGGCACTCTTTAATTTCCGAAGTCAGGAAAGCGATGGGAGATTACGTTAATTATAATAAAATAAAAATTATTTACGGAGTTCAATTATTTATTGCAATCTATATTCAAATTTTGACCTTTTTTTGTAATATGGTATATCTATTATGGCAATACATAGATAATCGGGTCCACATCATCACATAAGTAATAAAAATTACCCAAAAATTGTTCAAAGTCGAGTCATGGACTAATATAACCAACATTTATTACATTGAAATATACTTAAAAATAAATAAAATTACAGCATACACCAAACTTTGTCCACTTTTACAAGGCATATATATAAATGTGATGGTTTCTCAAAAAAAAAAAATGTTGGATTGTTCAAATCTATGAAACTGTGAAAAAACTTCATAAGTATGAAAGAACAAATCCATTGATATAAGCAATCACAATAAGCAAAATCCTTATTAAAAATATATCCTAAAAACAAATAATCAGTTTACGTAAATAATTAAAAACATGCATATCTCCAAAATTAATGTTAATTACACATAAAAAAAAAAGAGAAAAAAAAACTAATGGCTTGCTAGCTTGTGATCATAGATAATTTTTTAATTCATTTAAAAATACACTCTCTAAATAAAAAGGGGACCATGAACTAAAAAACAATAGCATATAGCATAGGAGAGTTATAATATTACAAACATAACACAAATAAAATTTTAGGAAACAAAAATACCAAAATTAGGCATATAGACAGAATACATAATTAAAATCCCACACATCATAGACGAAATCAAAATTTCAAAAAATCAAAATAAAAATCCATGCATGATAAAGATAGAACTTAGAATAATCATTGAGGAAATATAGGAAAATTACCAGAAATGAAAACAAAGATGCCTTCATAGTTGCAGAAACAAACAATTAACATGCCTTCATAGTTGTAACACAAACAAGATTACTTGAAATCAACTAACATGCCTTCATAATGTAACAAATAAACAAGAAAAAAATCACTAGAACAATATTCAGCAAGAAACAAACAATTTACCACACGAAACAAGTTACATTTTTTTCACAGAAAACAGGAGTGTTGGAGCTCCCAACCGATTCAATGACGCAACGACCTCCACAACCACACTTGAAACTCAATGAACGAAGTTTATATTTTGATATAGAAGATCTAGTGCACAGTGTGTGTGAAATTTTAACCATCACACCCATTATTTAAATACTACTTACAATGGACATAAATATGAAGACCGAAAAGAATAAATTACAAAAAAGGTAAAAAAATGACAAATTACAGCTATCAGCAACAAATAAAAGTAAAGAAGTAGATATCCGTCAAATATGGCGAAGGAGAGAAGCTTTCACATGGAATATATTATTTGCCTAAATCTTGCCATTTCTGACCTGCAAATAATGTAAAGTTGCAAGAAAAGCAGAGACAAGACTTTGGTCATGCCTTAATTAGAGGGAGGCCCCAAAAATTCAAAGGTATACAGTCAAAATTGCAGAATCTCAATAATAAAGAAATATAAATAAGAATTCGGACATTAAAGAAGACTGCATAAGCAATAAGTGAACCAGAAAAGGTCAGACATTAACCAAAAATTATAAAATCAGAAAAAAAAAAAAAAAAAAAAAAGAGGAAAAAGAAGAAGAAGCTTGGTTGCAAGAGGAAAGAGAAAAAATGAAAAGGTGAGAGCCCAGAAAATGAAGAGAGAAATGACAGGAAGAGGAAAGAGAGAGAAATGAGAAGCAAGGGAGAGAAATTGTAGGAAAAGGAAAAAAAGAGAAATAAGAAGCTAAGGGAGAAAGTTCCATCTCTGAAAAGAGGTTTGGAGAGAGAGTAATAATGATGAAAAGAAAGGAAAAGAGGTAGGCATAGGGTAGGGGAAGGGGCAGCTTGCAGGAGGGTAGGTGGCGAGTAGGGTTACTTTTACTGTGGATTGGGTCAATCTCCAATCCACAGTCTTAAACAAATACATCAGAAGTTGGACACAACCCACAATGGGTTGTGCCAAGGCGTGTCCAAACATCTCCTATGAGTATTAAAATTGATCTCCACCATTTTGAATATACCTCAATATGTTCAGAATGTGCTATCCAAATTTCAACTCGATCCAACAATTAGTTTTCCAAAAATTGCGTCTGCAAAAAAAAAAAAAGAGTAGAATGGTGGCTGATTTTGGCTTATCTATAGGAGTTAGTAGTTCAAAATACTGAACAAATTAATTATCGTTTCTTAGTCAAAAGGAAAACAAATTAAAAGAGTTTACAACTCTAACAATATCATTTCAAGCAAAAAGGGTAAAAGAAGGGGTAAAATGCGTCTTTTATAATTTTACGCAACATCTTTTTATGATTTTAAAATTGTGTAAAAAAATTTTGTGGTTTTATTAATTTTGCACAAGCTTTCTTTTTCAAAAAAATTTCCAACGACACTATTTTTTAGATATTTTTCTATTATACCCTCTCCCCCCCCCCCAAGAGGGCCAGTGCCTTGTTTTCATTTTCAAACTATTATGCTTCAATTTTTTTGTTTTCCTTTTCAAACTATTATGCTTCAATTTTTTTTAATCTTTCTCTAAAATTCTACTGTCTTCTCAAATTCTCTCTCTCTCTAGATTTCTACATTTTAGATCACTCTCGTTTGCACGCACTCTGCCATCAAACTTATAATTTTTAGCTTGTAAGCTCCGTCCCCCAATAGCCCTCCGATTTTCATACCAAAGGGGTCCATATAACATTTTTTTCCCATTCTGATAGTCCTCCCCAACTATTCAAGGTTGATATGCCCGAGCTGAAAACAAGGAGGTATAAATTGAGGTGGAGGAAGGAATGTTCTCCTGATAAGCGGCAAACGTATCGGACGAAGAAGGAGAAGAACGACACTTGGCACTGCATGGAGAGAAGCTATGGCAAGTTCCTCCGCCGCTTCCGCCTGCCGGATAATGCCAGATGGATTGTATCATATGGAGAATGGAGTGTGTTCGTGTGTGTACAAATAAAATCTGTAATTGTACTTGGGTCAGCGAAAATTTTACAAAATTATTTGGAACGACACATATGTTTTGAGTGGACTAAAGAAGATGAATGAGAAATCGAGAAAAAAGACCCACCCAAGTCGGAGCTTGGAGACGAGGATGAAGGACTGGACTGGTGGAGAAAGAAGAAGCAGCACCTGCGTCTTTCCCTTTCTTTTCTTTTTTCCAGTATATGTTTGCTGTTTTCTAAAAAAACAAAATGTTTATATATTGTTATTGATAATATTGCTATGAGCTTGAAAAATCTTTTTTTATTATTATATGTTTTCTACTTTTTTTAATTGTTTACATATTTTTTTATTGAGAATATTGCTATGAAGTTGAAAAAGTAGTAATTTTATTTATGATTTGGTAGATTATTATCAATATATAATGTGAACGATATAAAAAACTGAAATAGTAATTCTAAAAAAAATTATTCTTTCATCCAAGAAAAAGTGAAAATTAAATGGTTGAAAGAAAAAAGAGAAGATAAAAATAAAAGAAAAGAAAAAAGAGAGGGACTATTTAGAAATATATATATATATATGTGTGTATATATATATATATAAATAGTAAAGTGATGGTTTATATATTTGTTATTATCATTCCCCCCCCCCTCCCGTTTTTCTTTCCACAAATGGAAAGACGAATTTTTAGACAATATTGTTGTATTTATAACCAATAATCATTCATTTTAATATATTATAATATATTTAGAATACTGAAATGTAACGATCTGTTGAATTGATTCCTAAATTTTTTCAGATTTTTAGGAAATGTTGTTATGTTGATAACCAATAAGCATTCATTTTAATATATTTAGAATATCGATATTTACGGGTCTATTGAACTGATTTCTAAATTTTTCAACAATACGTATCTATTAAACTGAATGTTCGTAATTGTAATATATCTCATATGTAAATAATATATTTTTATTTTAATATATTTATAATATTATTTATATTTTCAGGATTTTCAGGAAATTTTGATATATTTGATTTAGTAATATTACAAGATTTGGAATGTTGATTTTAACTTATCAATTCCCACAATAATCTATTCATATATGTAACATATATTTTTTCTTTTCACAAATAGAAAGAGGGGTTTTTAGGAAATGTTATTATATTGCTAATCAATCAGCATTCATTTTAATATATTTATAATATATTTAGAATACTGATATGTACCGATCTATTGAACTGGTTTCTAAAATTTTCAGAAATATCACTGAATGTTCGTAACAATAATATGTGATTTAGTACTATTACAAGATTTAGAAAATATATCTCATATCTAAATAATCTGCATCATAGAATGCTGATATATACGGATCTATTGAACTAATTCATATATTTTTCAGCAATACCTAACTATCTATTGAATTGATTTTTATTATAAATATTGTATCATTTTGTGTCGCCTAAATTGTGCACTCTCACTATTCATATATTGTTTTTATCTTGCTTTATTGATCTGTAATGTTGACTATTTTCAACTTTGTGAAAGATGTTCATCTTAAGAGAAGGGATTGAAGTCTTAGACTTCATCTACATTTGTGGACAAAAATCAAATCTTCAGTTTTGAGTGTGTTTTTAAGGATTAACAGGTATTGTAAAAAAATAAATTTCATAATAAATATGATAAAATGGATAAGTGAAACATGCAGTATTTAATATATTTAATTTCATTATTTTTTTCGGATGATACTATTCGTGGTCAAGCAAGAAGTTCACATATCAATAGATTTAAAATACTATTATTTAAGGAAAACTATATATTGTCTCTGATATCATACGTCAATTGACGAATTTAAATTCAAAATAGCAAGCCATGGGTATAAGCTCAATTTTTACGGTAAAACAAAGGTTCATGAGTTTAGGGACTCATTGTTTCCTTTGAACAGATTCAACTTCAAATCATTCGATGAGATATCTGATTTAGAAAAGAATGATGAAACCCTTTTGTTTTGTACTCTAGTTTTTATTCATTATAGTTTAATTATTTATAATTTTTTCTATGTGCAATTCTAATTAGATATATATATATATATATATATATTTATTTTTATTTATAAGATGTGATTGATTGACTTTATCGGATGTAGGGTCATGGAGATAACTCTTGAAGATCACATGTCTTTTAAATTTTCTAGATTATATAATATAATATATATTATATTATATTATGGGATGCAGGGTCATGGAGATAACTCTTGAAGATCACATGTATTTTAAAATTTCTAAATAATATAATATATTAATTTTTTCAACTTAAATTTAAATGTAAGATTCCAAATTATTGTTAGTATTGGTATATTTTGTATTGTATTGAAGGAATAAGAAACTGACAAGTGATCTTATGGGATGAGTTTATTGAGAAATATATGACTTATATGAGTTTATTATATTGTACATAATAATAAAGTGATTGTTTCTATTTTTGTTATTATCATTTTTTCTATCCATTTTTCTTTCTACAAATGGAAAGACGGATTTTTAGGAAATGTCGTTATATTGCTAATCAATAAACATTCATTTAAATTTTTTATATTTTTATTTATTAATATTGGTAATGTCACTAATTTTATTAAAATTAATAAAAAAATTCATATATCTTCATAATTACTTGATTTTAACAAATCAATTATGAATTTGTAGCAGATCCAATGCTATATATAATAATAAAAAATGTTCATATTGATATATCAGATTTTATTCAATTTTCTTGATTTAAAAAAATACTTTATATTTAGTAATTTGATATTTGTATTTTATGAATAAAATTAATTAATGTTTACATATGATCTGATATATAATATTTATATTCTTATTATAATCATGGTACATATATAAATTATTGAACATAATTATATATATATTTTTTAAAAATATTAATTTTATGTATTTTTTAAATTTAATAATATTATACTATAATAATATGTCTGTGCATCGCACGGGAGAACATACTAGTAAAAGAAAATAGAAAAGGAAAAGAAATAAAAGAAAATAGAAAAGAAAAATAAAGAAAAAAATCATATTTGTAATGGGTAAAATTGTAATTTTAAAGGGTAAAAGTTGAAAAAATATATTAATTCGCAGCAAAGACCCATACACCCCAACTTCATCAAAATTGGGATATCTGATTTAGAAAAGAAAGATGAAACCCTTTTGTTTTGTACTCTATTTTTTATTCATTATAGTTTAATTATTTATAATTTTTCTATGTGCAATTCTAATAAGATATATATATATATATATATATATATATATTTCTTTTGATTTATAAGATATGATGGCTTGAGTTTATGGGATGTAGGGTCATGGAGATAACTCTTGAAGATCACATGTATTTTAAATTTTCTACATTATATATTATAATATATATTTTATTATATTATGGATGCAGCGTCATAGAGATAACTCTTGAAGATCACATGTATTTTGAATTATCTAAATTATATAATATAATATATATAATATATTGATTTTTTCAACTTAAATTTAAATGTAAGATTCAAAATTATTGTTAATATTGGTATATTTTCTATTGTGTTGAAGGAATAATAAACTTACAGTGATCTTATGGGATGAGTTTATTGAGAAATTGATGTCTTATCTAAGTTCATTATTGTACATAATAATAAAGTGATTATTTCTATTTTTGTTATTATCATTTTTTCTATTCATTTTTCTTTTTACAAATGGAAAGACAGAATTTTAGAAAATGTTCTTATATTGCTAATCAATAAACATTCATTTAAATTTTTTATATTTTTATTTGTTAATATTGGTAATGTCACTAATTTTATCAAAACTAATAAAAAAGTTCATAAATCTTCATAATTACTTGATTTTAACAAATCAATTATGAATTTGTAGTAGATCCAATGCTATATATAATAATAAAAAACGTTGCATTGATATACTAGATTTTATTCAATTTTCTTGATTTCAATAGAAAATACTTTATATTTGGTAATTTGATATTTGTATTTAATGAATAAAATTTATTAATGTTAACATATGATCTGATATATAATATTTAAATTCTTATTATAATCATGGTACTTATAAAAATTATTGAACATATTATATATATATTTTTTAAAATATTAATTTTATGTATTTTTTAAATTAATATTATTATACTATAATAATATGTCTGTGCATCGCACGGAAAAACATACTAGTAAAAGAAAATAGAAAAGGAAAAGAAACAAAAGAAAATAGAAAAGAAAAATAAAAAAAATCATATTTGTAATGGGTAAAATTTTAATTTTAAAGGGTAAAAGTTGAAAAAATATATTAATTCGCAGCAAATACCCATACACCCTAACTTCATCAAAATTACCTGATTTTAGAATTTCTTACAGGATTAATGAAAGCACGTGAAAATGTCATAAAATTTTAAAATCATAACAAAGTATAATGCATGATTATAAAACCACATAAGGTGTGGTACATGTTTTTCAAAAAAGGAGTCGTCCAAGCCTCCAAGGTTATAAGACCAAGATTAGAAGTCGTCCAAGCCCCAAGGTAACTAGGCCAAGATTATCCCATTTTTACGGTAGTTAATGCAATATCTTTTTATTAATGCATCGTAGGTACAAAATATGACATAATCAATATAAATTCAATAATTATATCATATACTAATGCTATTGGTAAAACAAAAATATTGCAAGACCATCCAAATTGCACTTTAGACCACCAATATTGATACATGACTTTCACTACTTTTAGGTACCCATTTAAAATAAGAAAAAAAATTATGTGCTTAAAATTTAAAAATATAATTTATCTACCTACTTTTGGAGGCTAGTGATGAAATTGCCTAACTTCTTCTTTCTCTCTTTTTCCTAAATAATTCTTCCTTCCTTTCCCCTTTCTTTTTTCTTCATTCCTTTCTTCCTGAAGTTATTATTATAGAGAAAGAGATGGTTGTTGATATTCGTTCTTAATGAAGGTAAAATCACATTTTATAATTTGTTGAAGAGAGGTATTTCATTTTCTGTTAGGCAACATTTTGTGTTGAAACTTACACGAATAGTTTGAAAACACTATTGTGTAGTTTGGTTGCTATGTTTCACAATTGTCATTCACATCTAAGTTTACAGGATAATGTTTCACGATTACCGATCATTTACGCCTCACAAGTAGGTTTCACGATTATCTTCCACAATTAGGTTTCACAATTTAGCTTTCACAATTAGGTAGCTTTCACGATTAATTATAGGTTCACGATTATAGGTAGCTTTCACGATTATCTTTCAAAATTAGGTAGCTTTCACGATTAATTATAGGTTTCACGATTATATGTTGCTTTCACGATTCTCTATAGTTTCACGATTATAGTGCTTTCACGATTAATTATAGGTTTCACGATTATAGGTACCTTTCACGATTTAGATTTCACAATTATAGGTAGTTTTCACGATTTAGCTTTCACGATTTAGCCTTCACAATTAGGTAGCTTTCACGATTAATTATAGGTTTCACGATTATAGTTAGCTTTCACGATTATAGTGTCTTTCATGATTAAATATAACTTTCACGATTATAAGTGTCTTTCACAATTTAAATTTCACAATTATAGGTAGCTTTCACGATTTAGCTTTCACAATTAGGCAGGTTTCACGATTATTTATAAGTTTCACGATTATAGGTAGCTTTCACAATTATCTATAGGTTTCACAATTATAGGTACCTTTTCAGGATTTAGCTTTCATGATTATCTTTCACGATTATCTTTCACGATTATCTCTAACAATTAAGTTTCACAATTAATTATTTAATTAATTTCATTATAAGATTAACGATTAATTTTAACTATTAAGTTCATGATTAATGTTCACTATTAAGATTCAAGATTAATTTTGATTAATTTTCACTATTACGTTCACAATTAAGTTTCATGATTAAGTTACACGATGAACTTTCATGATTACCTTCACGATGATGTTATGTTTGCTCGAACTACTTACTTACTAATTCCTTAATTTTTCAGATTAATTGGAAAAAATTGTTGTTCATTTCCATGGGCAGTGAGATGGTTTAGACTACAAGGATGGTGAAAAAAATGTGTTACCTATCCCACCCATTGGTATGAGTTATCAGCTATTGTTGAAAATTATTCATTCTATCATTCGGGCTGACATCAATCAAAAACTTGTATGTTTTGTATTCGCTAGACAAAGATGTAAAATAAGAAAGATAAGAATAAAGAATAATTCTGATTTTGATTGTCTGTTGAAATTTTCAGAAGATGTTATTGATATTTTTGTGACTCTTACGAAGTTAGATTTAGGCTCGAGAGAAGATATAATTTCAATTTCTCAAAGTAGTTATATTGACTACAATAAAACTCAGTTTATGGAAAGATCCTTTTATGAATTGGAACTACCATCAATTTATAAAAGTCGTCAAGGTTCATGCAATTCTTAGGTTACTGCACGGACATAGCCAGTCCTAGTTCAAATTCAATACCTCTAAATCATAACTCAATCTTTAGAGAAGGAATGGGGAATAATAGAAAAAGGTTGGATGACTTGGATTGTTCCAATGTTGATGAGACTAGGTCAAGCCGTTGATGTTGGTCATAATGTTGATGATATTCGTGTTGATTTTGGTGTTGCAAATGATTATGGCGGTGGTTGTGCAGTCGATAAAGGTTCTTCCTCTTCTAATGATAGTGATAAGAATGACACTAATAGTGATTTTGAAATTATTATCCAACATTTAAAACAAATTGTGAGTACATGGAAAGTCAATGTAGTACAATTATGAGTAAAGGTAGTAAAAAAGATGCTCATCCAGAAGAAAATGAGGTTCAGCCGGATATGTTAATTCGAAAAAGTGTTGAAGTTGATGTTGAATCAGAGCTTGTTTTAGGCAATCTGAATGCACATAGATGGAGCATTCCTCGTATTCCCTCTCATGTGTCTTCTCTTCATGTTGAGTCTGATGATGTTGGATTATTGTATCATAAAATGCAGTTAGGAGCCATGTATAATACTAAAGAACAAATGTTGAAGGATCTGGGATTGTATCATTTGAATAATAATTTTGAGTATCGAATAGACCGTTCTGACAAGACCTGATATTGTGTTATATGTAAGCATGAAGAATGCTCATTTATAATGTAAGCAAATGGAAGAGGTGGTATATAATGAGTTTGCAAATTGAATGATCAAACTTGCCAGCTTGACCCAACCCATAGTGCAGTTCGACAATTCCCATACAAGGTATTAGGTTCTCACTTTGCTCCTCAATTACTTGTTCATAGCGCTAATCTTATTCTAAACAGATGATGGCGGAATTGCATTCAAAACACTCTCTAGACGTAACTTATGGGTTTACATTGAAAGCAAAACATCATGCATTTGCAATGATTTTTGGAGACGAGAAGGAGTTGTTTAGAAGGTTCCCATCTTATCTATATATACAACAGTTGACAAATCCTGGATCAGTAACTACTCTCAAGGTTGATGGGCAAAATATGTTTCAATATGTCTTTTATGCTTTTGGTGCTTCTATTGATGGATTCGTCATGCTAGGCTTGTCACTGTTGTCATGCTAGGTATGTTATTTTTGTGGTTTCCATGGTATCACATCGTCCATGTCTTCCCCAAACGTTATAATATAACCGGTACTTCAATTCCAGGCAAGACCTTGACCATTTCCTTAGGCATTGACTACAAGAAATATTATAAGGAAAAAAATCGCAGTATCCATAAAATAAATAAATTGAATATGATAAAAAATATATGCACGCAATTACCAAAATAACGTAATGTATTTCCCAAACAAAATGAATATCATTAGATAATGCAGGGCAAGATGTGATTTAGACAAAGTAATATTGAAATAAGGCTTGTCTTCATCGAGAAATGGTGAGTCATCCATGTATACTTCGTCACTCATAACAAGAGTTCTTTTACTCATTCTCTTCACATAATTGTGTTAAGTATATTGTTGATTAAACTATCCTATAATAGACTTCATAGATTGGAATTGTTGCCTACTTGATAATAAACTTCACACTTTGGAATTATAAAAAGTACTTATGTACGAGTTGTGTGCGAGAGTGATGCTTTGCTTTACAGATTTGAGGTGTTATTGACTTGGCTACACACTGTACATCTCAAAATTATAAAAACTACGTCTGCATGATGTGTGGTGAGCATAGCTATCAGTTTGAATGACAACCCAAGACTAAAAAATTGAAGAAGGGTTAACTCGATTAGCGATATAGGACATGGAATCAATCGGTCTGCCAAGTGACGGTGATGAATTGGTCAGCTCACTAGGTCAGTAGCTTTACTTAGCTGGCCGAGTGAGATAAACTTACTGGAATGATTTTTATTTTATCCACTTGGCCACCACACTCGGTCTAACACGTCACTTGACTAATCGAGTGAGAAAAAGTTACTGGAATTCCTAGAAGTTCATCCACTCGGCCATGCCACTCAGTTCGTACCCCACTCGGCTGGCCAAGTGACAAAAAATTACTGGAATTCCCATCATCCGTTTAGCCACTCGGTTGGTCCACTTGGTTGGCACTCCACTCAGCTGGCCGAGTGAGCTATACTTACTACCAATCTTAGAAGCTTTGTCCACTTAGGCCGTGTCTATCCATTGAAGGAGGGAACTGTTGCAGACTAAACTACACACTACACATCTCAAAAAAATAAAAAGTGTTCTAGCATGATGTGTAGGTGAGAGTGGATGTATTATTCAGATATGCACTATTGCTGACTTGACTACACACTACACACCTTGAAAATAGAAATAACATTTTCACTCGTGAGTTGTGGGTGATCATCACTATGTTTGACCACTGATCTTCAAATAGATAAGAGTGGGTAACCTACCCGAGTAGTTTCCACCTTATCCATTTATAAACCCCTGGCATTAGAGATAGAAATGTAGGCAAGGGTAATCTAAATTATCAATTTGTGGAATATCGAAGATTTGGAGATGTAAGGTATGGCACAAGATCAACAGATCAAAGGGTGGGAGATCTAAGTGTAATAGAAGACCGACATATCAAGGTGGGTCAATCAAAAAAAGAGGCAAATGTGAAGCTTGACGATGAAGGGGAACCAACAAAAAAAATTTGATGACGAGCACAACTCAGCTCCGAATGAGCACAACTCAGGTGCGATCGAACAAAGTTCGGGGGACGGCAAAACTCCACATATTGCTCGAATCCCCCGTGTCACTTTGTAAAAGTGAGATAGAGATAGAAATTCAATCTATGTTAATCCTCCTTGTGTATTTTGATATTTGTAATAATTTTAGAAAAAGATAAAATTATTACAAGATGCGAGTTTCAAAAATAAAAGTGTAGGATGTCCGAGATTCAGAAATAAAAGTGTAAGTTGTCCGAGATTGGAAAATAAAAGTGTGAGTTGTCTAAGATTCGAAAATAAAAGTAGAAGATGTCCGAAATTATTTAATAAAAGTGTACGAGATTCAAAAATAAAATTGTAAGAGATGAGACGTATCTTATTACAAAGAATAATCACATATATATTATTAATAAAAAAAATTAAATCTCTCAAACATGATCATCAGGCAGAATGGTACTGTCTATACTAAACCTATACAAAGTTAGAGCCATCTGGGACCTTCACACATAAACTTGATCCTCCATAACACCCTTTTGCATCCGTCAGGTTAGAATGCTTTCCAACATCCTCAAGGCTAGAGGTCCACACGAGACACTGTCCACCTGATCATAACAATTATGCAGTTTGCTTGATCGAAAACTCCAATTTGTTGATTGTGGACGATCAGTGCGGACATCATTGTTTCTGAAAAGTGAAGCAAGAGTGGAATCATGCAACGTAAGCAAAAGGTCCCCTGCCTATCTCATGGCCATAATCTCATCCGTATCTCTGTGGCGGATACTGTCGTATAAGGTAATACCTCTACCAATCAAATCAATTTGAATTATGATCCAGGGTTCATTACAATTTCATATTATAAGGATCTGTGAAGTTCAAGTAGTATATGATAATAAAACGTAGGCAAATATAAGTAGAAGTAAATTAACACAATCGAAGTGAATATAAAATTGAAGATCATGAAAAGATGATTACTAAGGTTAAATATCACTAAATATAAATTCACCTGATCAAGTTCACTCCAAGGAGCAATGTTAGCCCACGTCGGTCTATCCCCGTTAATATAACCAATCAAGATGGTGAGCTTCTCTTTGGGGATATCCTCCATAACAGATACATCATACTTTGTTCCAACGGGGTTGTCTTCGTGGTGCTCATCCCATATGAGCTGCACAATATCCTATAAATACAAAAAAAAAATATTGTTGAAAGTAAATACAATGGTCCGATAAATATAATCACAATCCAAAATTTGAATGAGGACTTTAACTTACCATAAAGGATGAGTCAACAATGCCATACTTTCCAGCAAAATCCGGATGTGTAGTTACACTGGCAAGAGAAGGATCCGTCTGGAGAACTGACATATGTGCATTGATATGCTACAAAAAAAAATTATCATAAGTATAATGAAATATATTTAAGTAATTATAATGCAATGAAAATCTTACATCTGAAGCAAGAAACACCGAAGGATCCTCGATCTCCTTAAACAATTCACGTCCGACAGCATATCCCAACCCCATGTTCCTCCTTTCATTTTCATGGAAGTTTACTTATAAAATGTTAGCATTCGTAGTTTTTAATGGGCCACATACTTACAAGTTTAATTAAAATAATGAAATGATACTCACGTTTCGGATGTTAAATAGAACATCTGATACTCATCCAAAGATTCATCATGCCGCCAAGACTCCAAATGTCTGAATGGGCTACGGAGTGCATGTGAAGGAAATCTTGGACGAACCAATTTGTAATCGGATGATGTCTCGAACTGGCCAAAGTACTCTTGATCATCGTTGTCCACTAAAACAGTTGGAGTATCTTCAACTCGTTGAGCACCAACAGTCACGGGCAACAGGGTTGGTGTGGAGGGATGATCCGAACCACCTTCATTGGATGCTGCTGCAACAACACCGCTGCAGAAAATCTGCACAAGTGCATCCTATGGTGCATCGTTTGGTTCCGGTGGATCCACAATCCTCTCACCTACATCAGGAGCTACCTATATGATCCTCTCATGTGCATCAGGAGCTACCTCTGTGATCTTCTCACCTGCATCAGTAGATACCTCTGTGAGCCCCTCACGAGCCGTCTCTACTGATGGACATAACTTCTTGATTGTCTCCTCAGTCATCTTCAGTAGATTCTCCTCAAATTGGTCTATTCACTTCCCGAGGATATCAATCTCCTCTCGCATTCTGACAGCCATGGCATCCAACATATTCTGAATATCCTCTAAAGTCGGGGGTGCAGCTGCAAGTGCAGAAGCAAGTGCAGGATCAGGCACAGGTGCAGGGGCAGGTGCAGGCATAGGTACAAGATCAATTGGATGGTGATCATCTCTATCGGAATGAACACTCAAATTTGTGGTCACCGAATGCCCCACAGATCGACCTTAGATAGCACGACCCAATCAACCTCCTCTAATGGCACGATTAGGTGATGATGCTGACAACTTGTGTTTGAAAGTTGACCTTCTGTGTATGTATTGAATACTAGTACGCAAGTTAGCATCAACGGACTGGTAATAAAACTCCTCTCGTTCCTCTGTCGTAAGCTCCAATGTCTCTAAACACTCAGTCTAAAATTTTATACATATAAAAGAGTTTACTTATTATTCAATATATTTCATAAATATAAAGTTGTTTCAAATAAATATTATTACCTCTTTGTCAAAGAAATGTATAAAATCGACTCCTACTCTTCAAAATTTCCAACAAATGCAGCGTGGTTGCTACAGATTAGCATCAACTAATCTATCAACACATGACCTACCCAATAGTGGAATGGCCTCATATGCCCAAACCTACATAGGAAAAATAAAAGATATTATGAGAAAATATTAACTTTTAAAATTAATAACAAACTTTAGCAAACACTATTAATGATGTACCATTAGTGCGAGCAAATATCCATAGAAGTGATAGCTCGGCATACGATGACTAGATGAACGAGTGAGTGTCACCAGGATCTCGTACATGTAGTGCAAGAATCATGAGAATCTCTCCCACAAATCCACATCCTCAACTAGAGTCCACACCCAAACATCCACCTTCGCTTGCCTACCATCTAATCCAAATAAGATATAGTGAGAAACAACACCCTGGCAACCTTCACAACATCACCTGCTGCAGTTCGAAAATGTCCCTTAATGAATAGTTCGCAAATATCATCTAATCGAAAAGTGTTCACCATTTGAGCAATATATCTACGATATACTCCAGCTTCGAGTGGAGTGTGACTTCCATTTGGATTGAAATTACAGTCTCCAAACCTCAAGTTGTTCACTAAAGCATATTCATATTTCAAGAATCACACAAAATTTTTCCCGACCCTAAACCAAAACTTATCCACTCTAGCATCTTGCTTAACAACCCTTTCACAATTAAAGCATGGATACTTGCACTGAAGAATTCCTTGAGACAACAAATGCATGAAATGTCCAAAACAGAAGTTTCTAAATTCAAGATAGTCATCATAGCCTGTAACTATCTCTTAATATCATCAATAACAGATAGCCTCACATATCCGTTTATTGTGGCTTTGCGTTCTTCATTGTTGTATGCTTCCACTCCCAATTATCCTGCAAAATGGATTGCATTTTTCAGTACAAGAAACAACGATTTCATCATAAGGAAAATGATCGTATAATCATGAAAGCCATTTAAACATACAAAATGTCAAAACTGCATATAATCGTGACAGCTACCTCTACTCTAATCGTGAAAGATATATTTAATCGTGAAAGGTACTTATAATGGTGAAACCTAGATCGTGAAAGGTACTTATAATCGTGAAAGGTACATATAATCATGGAAGCTTAATCGTGGAAGGTACCTATAATCGTGAAAGGTACATATAATCGTGGAAGATTAATCGTGTAAGGTACCTATGATCATGATAGCTAAATTCTGAAAGGAACCTATAATCGTGAAAGCTACTATAATTGTGAAAACTATAGATAATCGTGAAAGGTACTTATAATCGTCAAAGCCACTATAATCATGAAAACTATAGATAATCGTTAAAGAAACATATAATCGTGAAAACCACTATAATCGTGAAAGGTACTTAAGATCGTGAAAGCTACCTATAATCATGAAACCTATATTTAATCGTGAAAGCTAGATATAATCGTGAAACTTATAGTTAATCATGAAACTCATAGTTAATTGTGAAACATATAGTTAATCGTGAAAGTTACCTATAATGGTGAAAGCTACAGAACATTGTTAAAGTTGACTATAATCGTGAAAGCTATATTTAATCGTGAAAGCAACCGATAATTGTGAAAGCTATATTTAATCGTGAAAGCTACCTATAATCATGAAAGCTATATTTACTCGCGAAAGCTACTATAATCGTGAAAGCTTTATTTAATCGTGAAAGGTACATATAATCGTGAAAGTTATTTCAACAGACGAAATGCATTGTGAAAGCTATATTATACCCTAAACCCATTTCGTGAAAGCATGAAATCAATAAAAGAACTTCAAAATGTTTGAATTTGATTTTACTTACCTCCGCGTTGTGATTGGTTGAAGGAGATGAACCCAGGCGCATCCTTTCGACTTCACTGCAACTTTCCACCATTACAGAAATCAAGATTGAAAAGAGGCAGGTTTTGCAGGTTTCACGATTAGAAGACTAAGCTTTAGTGGCTTAGAGGGAAAATGTTTCACGATTGGTAGGGCAGGGGTTTCAAAAAAATAAGTGCAAGAAGAGGAAAGTGTTTTTACAAGAAGGAGGAAGGGTTTCACGAGAAGGAGGTAGGTTTCACGCGAATGAAAGGCTTTCCCGAGAATGAGGGAAGTAAGGAAGGATTTCATGAGAATAAGGGAAGTAAGATGGGTCTCACTTCATTAAGGGCAAGATTAGTATCATAAGTATAATACATAATTTTTTATATTTTGGACATAAAAGAGTTTTTCCTATTTTAAATAGATAAAGTGAATTTTCGCCCTTAATTTTATATTTTTCAAAACTATAATTTCATTGTGTAAATTCAATTGATGTACAGAGCACCATAACAGAGGAAATTTGTCTCAATTCTTTTTAAGTATAACAATGATTTGAGAGCATATTTAATTTGTCATAAATTATGAATATTTAATTAAATGTATTTAAATTGATTTCAATGTGACAAAGTTGTCCGAGTTCTAAGTTATATCACCAAATTTTCGTCTATAAATCAGTTCGTGTATTGAATTGCAAAAATATAAAATAAAAGTTGTGGATTAAATTATAGTTTAGAAAATAATGAAATAAAATAAATCGTGTAGTTTGTGCAACTTCATCACCAAATTTTTATCTAAACGTCAGTTCATGTATTGAATTACAAAAAAATAAAATAAAAATTGTGAATTAAATTATTGGAGCGCTAATTGTAAACATACTTTAAAATATTTATGATAAAATTAGACATAAGTAAATTGACTAAAATGTCCTTATGTATATTTATATATTTAAAAGTAACCTAATTTTATATATTTATCCTTACATATATATGGTTGACTTTCCATGTCATCCCTGCCTTTAACGAACAAAACTAAGATAGGAGAAACTGAGATTGCTATCTATTGGCTTTGTATGCTGCAGTAATATATCTTAAGCAAACAATACACAGCCTTCTAAACTGTTTCCATTCTGCTATTGTCGTCCCAGAAACTGAAACATCCTTAAACTCTGCATACAAAGAACTTGAATCCTACAAGTAGCTCTCCAAAGTTTGGGGAAGAAAGTCAACCAAGCACAGACAGGTATGGGTAAAATGCTAAATCAACAATTTTTCATCATGAAAAATTAACAACGCTGGTAATTATCTATGATGTTTGCTTTTTTTCTCGTTGCTCTTCTTTTTCTTCTTATGTTTTGACTCATCTTTCGATCTGTGTTTCTTGAAAATGTCACTAGTTTGAGCCCACCTTTTCTTTCTTTATCTTGTCCTGATAGAATTCACCTCCGATGATTCAGTAGACCTCAGAAAAGAAGGCTTCTCTGGGCCAAGCAAAGCCCTAGCTTTTTTTGGTTCTTTCTCATTTCTTTATCCAACAGCACCTCTACCTCAATTGGTTATGGAATGTGAAAATGCATCAACCTGATCATCTCTTAAACCCTCATAGTTCACTGGATCTAAATCATGGGTGCAGCAGCGGAAGCAGCAAACGGGTGAGCGCTCTCAATCGTCAAATCCAAGATGCCGGAGGATGAACACGAGTTCCATATCTAAAATCATTGGTTGCCGCAATCCGAAAGCTGTGGTGATGGAGATGACTCTTGCTATGAAAGGTTTTGAAGATCTTTCAAATCATTTTGAATGTTGAGCGTGGGTGAAAGTAGACCAAGAATATAAATTGGAAGAAATCGTGCAGCGTATTCTGGATCAACTGCTTCCTCTTGTCGACAATAATAAGAAAAATGCGCAGCGTATTTTTGTTTTTTGTTTTCTATATTTTATTTTAATAAAAATGGTATAATAGATATAATTGAGATATATTTAATATAAAAAAAAAAAGAGAGAACTATTCATTTTAGATTGGTATATTTAAACTTTGAGGAATGTTTAGATGTTTTCGGGTATGAGTAGTCGCACCCTTAAATTATAGTTAAAAAAATAATGAAATAAAATAATGGTGTAGCTATTCATCCCCCAACACTTCTAAATATACCTCATAATAATTATGATAGAATTAGACATAAATAAATTAACTAAAATATCTTTTTTTTTTTTTTTCTTTTCTCAACTACAGAAATTTCGCTTTGTCTTCTTCTTCTTCTTCTTTATGTTTCTTTATTACAAAAGTTGTTTTTTGGGTAGAGAAGAGAGGAAGTACAGAAAGTAAGAGTAAAAAGAGAAATTGTTGAGAGAAAAAAATTTAAAATTTTTTTTTGGAAAAGCGCAGAATTTACTTAAGTTTGGACAATCAGGTTGGGATACTTATTTAGTTTTTAATAAGAAGAGTATAAGGAATAAACATGGGGTATATTTATTAAAAAAATTATAATTTTTAATAAAATATATTTAAAGTGTAATGTATGTTTAAAGATTATAGAAATATGAATAGTCGTACCCATCAAATAAATCATGTAGTTTGTGAAACTTGTCCCAGAAAGAAGATGAGGATGCAACTTATAAAACTTTTCCCAATTTGAATCCAAAGTTTTCTTAAGCTTGCCCATTAACCTAAGATCCCCATGGGCCGCCGGTTTATCAACCGTTCTAAGAACTGGACTTTCTTCATTATCGAATTTTATGTTTACTGCCCTCCCCCGCCGCCGTCGCTTCTCGCTCTTCTCTGAACTCCGGTGGCTTTTCCACTCTCTCTCCTCTTTGAATTGTCAACTGCATTTTCTTCATTTGGACTGATGACGCATTAGTCTGTTATACGGCAAGAAGACAAAAAGAAAGCTTTAATAAGAAAAATGTTTTTCTTGAGCGAAATCGAGCACACTCTGAGGCTGCCCCCACATCTCCTCAACCGACCTCTCGACGAGGCCATTAAAGGAGAGCTCGACTCAATATTCTTAGACAAGGTTTGTCCCTCTCTCTCTCTTTCTTCCTCTGTCTGCCTATACATATATATGCACTCTTCATTGATTACTCGCTCCCTTTATACTCAACAATTTCAGGTTATTGAGAAATTAGGGTTATGCGTAAGCGTGTATGATATTCGATCCATCGATGGTGGGTTTATATATCCTGGTGATGGGGCTTCAACTTATACGGTAAAAAATTTTGATTACCGAGTCTGTCAAAAAAAAAAAAATTCCCCTTCATTTTCCTGTACTTGGTAATGCTCCGCTTGTTGTTCTACGTAATTTCCTATGGTTTTTATTACAGGTTTAGAATATTGCCTGAACCGCAATATCTGTTACCTGAACCCTTCTCGCTGCACTTTGTGAAAGAAATTTTAGCTAAATTTTAAGTTAATTTACTATGGTTTTTTCTTGTAAAGAGAGGAGAGGAAATGGAAGGAAAAAGAGTTATGAAGCCATGTCTTCTGTGGACTACCATCTGGAATTGTAGATACACCATTGAATTGTGACTGTCACTTTTTGTTTTCTTCAGGTGAAGTTGAGACTGGTAATGTTTCGCCCATTTGAGGGAGAAGTTCTTTCAGCTCGACTGCTAGAGTCTACGAAAGATGGTTTGCGCTGTATGACATATATCTGCTTAGAGTATATTTGTCATAACTTAATGCTGAAAAGGAGATTCTCTTTCCTGACCTTATTCCTAGATAGTTAACATGATACTCACACTGATTATGTTGCTTTAACTCTCTACACTGTATCCTGCAGAAACAAGCTCACGTCAAATAATGTGTATCATCTTCTAATCATAACACAAGCTTGATTTTCATCTTCATTCGGGAAGCTGATATTTCAATTTGGTCATACTGCAAAATTGCTGATTTTGTTTGTTGCTGTTGTCATTGAATCTGTTTTTATGAATCGCAACAATGGACACTAATGTTTTTGTTAGCCAAAATATGTAGCACTGTTAGTTTTTACATTGTAACTGTATTTGGCTATTCCTTATTTCCTCGTTTTCATTTCCTTTCTGACCGTCTATAGGGCCTCCTGAGGTTGACTATTCCTTTCAATCAACAAGAAAGTCCTAATTTTGTAAAATTATTTTTTAATGAGAGATCTCTGTAGTTTTCTCATGTCAGAAACTTTCTGCTTGAATTGGGACGTTAGGAAAAGACTGTTTTATATCTTATACATAATAATATCTTCAATGAAGCAAACAAAAAATTTGAAGAACTAGTTCATTTGTTTGAATATAATTTTAGTACAAATTGCATTTATTGACCTAAGTTTTCATTGATGTTTCTCACTTCTTCAATTCTTGAACATTTCCTTGGCAGTGTCACTGGGATTTTTTACCGACATATATGTACCTGTCCCTTTGTTGGCTGCACCCAACCACTTTGAACCTGTCCCCGGACATAAGTGAGCATCTCTGTTCTCATTAAATTACTCAAAACTTATAGTTCCTTCCTAGGTCTCTTTTGCAGGTCTCTGATCTATCTCTAAACTCTGTGTGTATTTTTGTTTGGGGGGTCTTTCTCAGGGATAATGTTGCATGGATCTGGGAGTATGATGGGCAAAATTATCCGATAGATGGAGCAGATGAGGTTACTTGTCTTGTTATGATTTCAATTATCAACAAATTGTTGAAATTTGTGATGTGATGCGACTGAAAGATTTTCTTGCTTGATTGCAGATAAGGTTCAGAGTTCATAATGTGAGTTATCCACCTATACCTTTAGAGCAAGAATCGGATTCAGATCAAAATGTTGTAAAGCCATTTGCTCCTATGGTTGTCGCCGTAAGTCAGACTCCAGTTTCTTAAAAATAAATGTATTTTATGCAACGTTGTTCCTAAAGTAGGTGCTGGACTTTGATTTTTATTTTTATAAGATTTTCAAATTGATAAATGCCAGAAGAACATGAAGAACATATGTTATTTTCAGATCAATGCTGTTAAATATTGTTTTCTTTTCCTCTCTTGTTCTTACTAAACTTCCATTATAGCTGTCTTGAGGATTGGTGGTGCCTTATAATAACTTCTCTCTCTATCTCTATCTCTCAAAAATAATTTTGTGAGTCTGCAATCCCTTTTGCCCTTAAAACAATAGAGACTTTATTGCTTCCTAATTGCAAGACTTGACTCATGGTTCAATATTAGCAGCACGTATGAACCATTCTACATCTGATTATGATTGGTTTAGATGACCTAATATATAATATCTTGATTAGCAAACTTATTAACATCATTTTTAATTTATGTCAGGGTTCTCTTGATGGTGATGGTTTAGGCCCCATTTCGTGGTGGACGTAAGATATCTTCCGATGAGCTTCTGCCGTGAGGTTAGGAAACTGTCATGACTCATGAGTAGTCTTACAACTTAGGTAGAGAGATGGGAAACAACTTAAGTAGAGATATGGGAAGGCAGGGATGTATATAATTACATATTGCGTTGGGCTGAGGAAAGACTGATATGGAATTGTGAGTAAATATGGGACATGAACTGAGATTTCTTTTTTCTTTCATAGTATGGATACGTTATTTGCTTTAATTTTGATTTTGTTTCCAAAACTGTCCTTATGTCTTGGTATTATTTGATTTTGTCATTGTTTTAGAATTTTTTATGTAGGGTTCCTGATTTACATTCATGTGCGTAACTTATGCTTTCAATTTGTTCATCCAGGCAGTTGGATTATTCCTAAGATCTTTTTGGCACAAGTTAAAAATATCTCTGAAGAGTACATCTTTATTTCTTGCATGCTTCCTATCTAAATTCATTCTTGAATAACAATTTCGATTAATAATATATGAATTGTTCCATCTTTCCTGTTTCCGTCATATTTGTAATGTTTATCTGTGGGGAAGTAACTCAACAATATTATAAACTGCGCTGCATGGGCGGTGAACTGGGACTAGAGCCTGTGCTCAAATACCGAAATACTCACTGTGATACTTGATAGATATTATTGGAACCTCATCTAATTATATAATTATGTTCGACTGCTTGAATGGGCTAATGGGCCTAAGTCTAGGATATTGTTTTGCTGAACCTAATGGTTATGCCTAAATTATTCATCTGGCCCACCTTATTCGGCTAAACTACGATCATTGCCTAAAAACTACGATCAACATCTAAATCTCTTGCAAATGGTTGATTAAATTTTATGAATTTGGATTTCTTTCTATAATTTAGTTATTTGAAATTAATTTTCACTCTTTTATCTATATATATATATATATAAACATCGTACACCTACCCACATACCACACTATACATGTGGTGCATACTCATATCATCATATAATATAAGAATAATTATATGAAAAATCATGACCTTTTAGTTAATTATCAATTGCATGTTAGGAATATAATCTTTCAAACATAACAAAAGAGTGCATCGCATTTGTAATTTTTTTAATTCGATGCATGTGAACTAATTTCATACTCCAATTGTGATATAGAGCCCCAAAGTTCAAATTTTGGGTCTCATTGTCATACATATGACAATATTTTTAGATAATTTTTTACATGATACAAAAATTAAAATACAGTATTTTCTAAAAATATTTTGGGTATATTTATTTTCTTTATAATTTAATTTTTTCTGCTTATAAAATCAAACATGAAATAATATTTGCAATATGTAGTAGATATAAAAAATTATAAATATTAAATTTTTACTCAAATCAATTTGAAGTATAGTTTCATATGTATAGTGCATTTTTAGTCTCTCAAAAAGTTTCTATAATAAATAAAAAATAAAAAATTATATAACAAAATGAGTTTCATAATTCAATCTCAATCCAACCTACTATAATTTCTGAAAGCCAATATAAATATTTAAAATTTGTAAGAAAATATTAAAATGAAACGACTAAATATATACTTAAAAAAATATAATATTTTTTATGAAATTATTTATTATTATTATTATTATTCTATAAAAATATAAAAAAATATTTATTGTTTTTTATTTATCTCACATTCATATAAGAATTTAATTCATTTTTTATTTAAACTTAACACATATTTCATATAAAATTAAATAATTGAACTCATAACAAAAATTATATTTTAAATATAATATTTTATTTTAATATATATAATATGTGTAACCAATTAAAGGTCATAAAAAGACGATTAATTTGATGTATCACATATAAAAAACAGACTTGTAACAAAAAAGGTCATTTGAATTATTAAATTTTATTTTAAAAAAACTACTTTTTTAATTTAGAGTTGTCCTCCAATAAAGAAAGAAAATATTATCTCCTTTCTTTACCACCAGGCTAAGTTCATATTTTATGCACACTTTAAATATATATTAATTTATATCAATACCCTATCCAAATACTCAAAAATATTATATATAAAATAAGTTGGATATGAATGCATATTATATTTTCTATAAGAGTAGATTCTAAATTTTTTATCCTTTACCAATAAGCTGATAAAATATCACTTATCTATTTATTTTTTGGATAATTTATAATTACTTTACAATATAGATAAATTTCAATTGTAAACACTAACAAAAATAAAATTTTATATTTTTCTTATAAATCAACATAATTAAAAATAAAATTATTTACATAAAAAATTTAAAATACTTATTACTTTGTGAATTTATTTATATATTTTGTTTGTAGGTATAAAAATTCATTCCTATAAATATTATCCGTTAAAATTCTAAACTTCACACTTTACAAGATATGAAAGAATTTTCTTTAAGTAAACAAATTATATTATTACATTTAAATAATATTACTTTATCTTTTAACATTATTACTCATTTTCTTAAAATATATTCATCTGAAACTAATATTAAAATATATAAATGATTAATTGTACAGAAAATTAAAAGTTTAGCAAGTTTTCTAAAAATATTATTAGGTAATATTTATTTATTTACTGTAAATAGATGATAAAATTTATTTTTTTCTTTGTTTGAAAATTCACATATTTATATATGTGTATTGAACTAAAAAAATTGTTCAATGTTACTACTAAATTTTTTTAAAAGAAATAAACACATGATTATTTATATTGATATACTTATTAGTTGTGAATTTCTTTATATTATTTGTTGATAGGTATTAAATTCATTCCTATAAATTACTATCCCTTAAAATTCTAAATTTCACACGTTGTGATAGAATTTTTTAGTTAAACAAGTAATATTATTACATTTAAATAATATTTCCTTATATTTTTAATAGTATTACTCATTTTCTTAAAATATATTAATTTGAAACTAATATTAAAATATAAAATGATTAATTGTATTAAAAATTAAAATTTAGTAAGTTTTCTGAGAAATTATTAGCTAATATTTATTTATTTACTATAAATAGATGACAAAATTTTCTTTTAGACTATTTTGTTATTATATTAGTATAGATTCAATTCAAATTAAACTAAAAAAATTGTTCAATATTACTTGTTTAATTGAAAGGTATTATTTGTTTAGCTAAAAAGTATTGAGTTAACTAAAATATATTGCTCGTAATATTTATTTATTCAGTGTAAATAGATGATAACTTATGATGTATTACTACTTTTTTCAATTTAACAAATAAGTAGTAATACCTTTTGAATAAACAAGTAATACTTTTTCAATAAGAAAGTAATGCTCGTAATATTCGACAAAAGGGAGAATCCTCGACATCTTCAAATTAACAAATATGCTTCATTCCCCCCACTATAAAATATTTCCTAGAATTTAACAATGAGTCGTGTATTTGTTTCTTTTAAAAAATAAGTAGTAATACCTTTTGAATAATAAAGTAATACATTTTGAATACGAAAATAATACATTTTCAATAAGAAAGTAACACTGATAATATTCGACAAAAGCGATAATCCCAAACATCTTCAGATTAACAAATAGACATCATTCCCTCTGCTATAAAATATTTCCTAAATTTGAAAAGTAGTCATGTGTTTGTTTCTTTTAAACACATAAGTAGTAATACCTTTTGAATAAAAAGATAATACCTTTTAAATAAGAAAGTAGTACATTTTCAATACAACGTAATACTGTTAATATTCGACAAAAGTAAGAATCATAGACATATTTAGATTAACAAATACATATCATTCCCCAACTATAAAATATATTCTAGAATTATAACAAGCAGTTATGTATTTTTTTATATAATAAGTAGTAATAGCTTTTGAATCAGAAAGTAATACCTTTTGAATAAGAAAGTAATAATTTTTCAATAAGAAAGTAATATTGTTAATATTCGACAAAAGCGAGAAACCTAGACATTTTTAGATTAACAAATACAAGTCATTCCTCCACTATAAAATATCATAGAATTTTTAACAGGCAGTCTTGTGTTTGTTTGTTTTTTTTTTTTTGTTTTTAAATAAATAGTAATATCTTTTGAATCAGAAAGTAATATTTTTTGAATAAAAAAATAATATATTTTCAATAAGAAAGTAATACTGTTAATATTAAAAAAACGATAATCCTGTACATCTCCAGATGAACAAATAGACATCATTCCCCCCACTGTAAAATATTTTCTAAAATTTAAAAAACAGTCATGTGTTTGTTTCTTTTAAAAATAAGTAGTAATACCTTTTGAATTTAAAAGTAATACTTTTTTTAATAAGAAAGTAATACTGTTAATATTCGAAAAAAACGATAATCATAAACATCTTCAGATGAACAAATAAATATCATTCCCCTCACTATAAAATATTTTCTAGAATTGAAAAAACAGTTATGTGTTTGTTTCTTTTAAAAAATAAGTAGTAACATTGAACAATTTTTTTGGTTCAATTTCTAAACACATATATAAATATATGATTTTTCTAACAAAGAAAAAAGTAAATCAATTAATTAGGATTTCATTCATATTTTAAATAGTTTATCTATTAATATAATAAATAGTCTAATAGATTTTTTTATGAAGACATATCAAAATTAATTTAAAATTCATTTCACAAAATAATTGTATAAATTAATCTATTAGGATGTAATAATATTTTATTTTGAAATCTACCCAATTTTATATTAAAGTATAATATAATTTTTAAATTTAATTAAAAAAATTAATTTTACTTTCAAATTAATATATGTTAAGAAAATGAGTAATATTATTAAAAGATAGAGTAATATTATTAAATGTAATACTATTATTTGTTTAATTAATTTTTTTTTATCACAACATGTGAAGTTTAGAATTTTAAGAGATAATAATTTATAAAAATAGATTTTTATAGCTATCAACAAAATATATATATAAATTCACAAACTAGTAAATTTAATTTTTTATGTAAATGATTTTATTTTTTAATATATTGAATTTTAAAACTATTAGTGATTACAATTGTAATTTATCTATACCTAAACCAATGGGACTAGGTAACAATTTAGAATATTCTTGGAACTTTTTAATTTAAGTACTCAAATTTCGTGCGAAAACAAAAGTGACCCATGACCCGGTTGCACGGATTTCACACAAGTTTTATGGAGACATATCAAAATTAATTTGAAAATTAATTTCACAAATCAATTCTACAAATTAATCTATAACGACGTAATAATAATTTATTTTGAAATCTATCAATTTGTATATTATGATATAATATTATTTTTAAATTTAATTAACAAAAATATTGTTCTAGTGATAAAAGAGGTGGATGAAGAGACATGATCTATAGGAATGGACTACAAGTCTATCTTCAAATCATATAATTAATTTTTTAGCCTATAAATTTAATATAGTAGAATATAATATAGTTCAATTTTTATTACAAATCTTTCTCCAGCATAAATGGCAAATGTCGAGGGCGAGAAAATTTTTGGATTTCTGGAAACAAAAATGACCCACGACCCGGTTGCACAAATCTAAGATGCGTGCAACCATTTCAAGTTTTTGTCTTTTAATTTAAACATGTAATTTTTCTTAGTATATTTTTAAAGTAAAAAATACAAAAATTTTATAGAAATAACATGTGTCTTTTTAGCATAATTTTAGATTTTTTTTAATGTATATTAACTATAAAATTTTTGTGATAATAATACAAGATAGATTCCTACTTTCTATCATTTCGACTTTTATATTAAGTAAGAAAGTAAGAATATAAACTATTAATTAAAACTAGTTTTCTTTCTTTAGAGTTTTATTTATTTATTTTAAAAAATTGGTTATAGTGCTAAGATTGTGGCTATGTTTGATTATGAATAGTAGAATTATTATATTATGTAAATTTAGTCCTTATTTTGTGAGATTTAAATTTATGATTCAAAAATTGAAGATTCTCAAAATTGAAGATTCTCAAAATTTGTGAGCTTTCTTGCCGTGAAGTTGATTTTGACAAAATTATGACTAAATTGACATAATAAATCATGTAATTGTAAATAGGATTGTTATACGTTACAAGGCTAATGTGCAAATTGTTGCAAAAATGACACAATATTGTGTTTTTCAAAAAAAATTGCAAAATTATAGTAAAAAAAAAAAAAATTTAAATTTTAAGTAAAGTCGCCCCTGCGAGGGGCGACAATCAAATTAATTTTTTTTTAAAGTCGCCCCTGGCAGGGGCGACCAAAATTTTTTTTTTTTTTTTTTTTTAAATGCTGGAGCCTTCACTCAGTCGGGCACTCGGTCGCGCGCCGTACTCGGCCGGCCGAGTGCGAACTCTTACTCGGCCGAGACACTCGGCCCCCGTATTACTCGGCCAACCGAGTACTGCCATCCACTCGGTCACGGCACTCGGTCAACCACTTCACTCGGCTGGCCGAGTGCGAACGCGGATTCTGATTTTTAACATCCACTTCAATTTTTCTCTCTCTATCATATCTATTACCACCCACACACACCACACATTTATCTCTTCCTCATCACTTTCTTCACTTCTTCTTCACTTCTCCTTTCAATTATCCTTCAATTTCCTTTCAATTTTTCTTCTATATTCACGTTTCGGGTTTCTCCATTTCTCAAAGGTAATTTTTATCTTAAATTTTATGTGTTTGGGTGGTGTGTGTGTGTACTGTTGTGTGGGTGTGTATATGATTTTTTTGTGGTATTTTGGTGTGTGTATGGTGTGTGTGTGTGTGTGCTTTGTGTTGTGTGTTGCTTTGTGTTGTGTGTGTGTAGATAGTGGTTTTTTCTCCATTGCTTGTATTGTATGTTGTAGGTGTGGTGTATGTATGAAATGTATGTATTGAATGTATGTATGGAATGTGGGTATGAAATGTGGGTATGAAATGTGTGTTGTGATGTGTGTTGTGGTGTGTGTGATGTATGTTGTGGTGTATGCTTTTGTGTGTGTTGCTGTGTGTGTTTGTGTGTTGTGTGTGGGTTGCATTTTTGTGTGTGATAGGTGCGTGTGTATGGTTGTGTGCCGTGTTTTGGATATGTGTATGTCGGTCGGTGTATGGTTGTTGCTATATATATTGTTATAAATTTGTCGTTGATATTTTTCTGTTATACATTATTTGATGTAGGTACTGTTGAAATTGTTGCTGTTGTTGTGCATTTATCGTAACCCTCAAATTGTTGCCGTTGCGTTGACATATTGATTCATTTCAATTTCAGGTTTGAATTTTTCTAATGTATTAGTTTAAATTAGTTTTATTAAACTTTGCAATAAAGTAATTAATTCCCTATTTTAAGATCATTAACACATCTTTATTATTTAAGATATGGGGTCTTCAAACAACGTCGGTATTGTTGTTTATATTGGGGATTGTAGCGATGTTCCACCTGTTTGTGCAACTAGGGTACCTCGCGACATTGGATATTCTGGCTTGGTATCAAAATTATTTCAATTGACAAGGATTGATAGCAATGAATACAAATTGAACATATCCGCTTCACTACATGCAAACAACAGATATCATCGTATACCAATCAACAACGATGATAATCTATGGTTTTTCTTTGCACCGGATGCGGATAATCAATATGTAGAATTTCATATTGATCCAGAGAAACTGCAAGATAATGTTCTTCCAGATATTATGCCAAGCAATGAGTATTTTCAATATGCTGCTTATTTAAGAGGGGATGGCATTAATAATCCGGCAGTCGTCAGGCAAGAGCATACAGTTGGAACCTCAAGGTCCAATAATGAGGGTATTCCAAGTGAAAGAGAAAATGCTCAGACCGATGATCAAACAGATGATCCATTGGTTGACACTTTTGGTGCGAATGAACTAGAAGACTCTGAACCCGATGAAGACGAGTTGTCTAGTGAATCAGATGAAGATGGGGTGGATATTGGTGATATTCAAACTATGTATTCCCCAAATCAAGAGAGATCACCATCCAATCAACAACCATCATTTCCATCAAGTGCTCAGAGATACTCCATGCATCCGGATATCCCGTTCTTCAATGCATCATCACATGAAATGCTTGCGGACTCCTTTGATCTTCCCAAAAATTTTAGATACTATGATCCTACTGAAGGAGTGCTCACAAAAGGCATGGTTTTCAAAGATAAGAAGAGTTTGCAGTCTGCAGTTAAAGATTTTGCAATACGTATAGCGAGGCGTGAATATCGAGTAGATGAAAGCACACCTCTTATATGGAAAATCAAATGCAAAAATAATAGTGAGACTACACGCTGCAACTGGTGGTTGCGTGCAGGTTACAGAAAAAGGATTGATATGTGGGAAATCACTAAGTATGGAGGCCCTCATACGTGTCTAATGAACGCGGTGTCTGTTGACCATCGGAACTTGTGCAAAAACATGATCGCTGCGCTGCTAACTGGGATGGTTCAGACAGATCCCGGGTATGAGATTAAGTGTGTTCAACAGCTAGTGTATGATAAATTTCAATATACAATCTCATACGGTAAGGCATGGCATGGTTTGAAACGGGCAAGAGAAAATGTGTATGGTACATGGGAGAGCTCAGTTTCAAGACTACCCAAATTTTTGGGAGCTTTACAAAAATGGAATCCAGGCACAGTTGTGGAGTGGCGCCACATGCCCGAAGAGACAAATGGTATAAAAATGTTGAAATATGTGTTTTGGGCGTTCAGGCCATGTATAGATGGGTTCCAGCATTGTCGTAAAATAATTAGTGTCGATGGAACTCATCTTTACACTAGATACAAGCACAAGATGTTAATTGCTGTTTCCATGGATGCAAATCAACATCTTTTACCTTTGGCGTATGCACTTGTGGACGAAGAAAGTTTTGGTTCTTGGTCATGGTTTCTTCGTATGATATCGAAACACATTGTTCGCGGTAGAGAAGGAATGTGTCTGATTTCAGATAGACACGCCGGTCTTTTGAAAGCTGTGGAAAGAATTCCAGATTTTCAGCCACCTCTTGGAGTCCATCGTTTCTGTTTGAGACATGTGTGTTCGAATTTCAATAGCAAGGTCAAGAATGTGAAGTTAAAGGACATGTGTTGGCAAGCCGGCTCAGCGTTCACAACCAGAGAGTTTGAAAATATAATGGATCAAATTAAGGTGTTGAATGAGAGGGCATATGACTACCTATGGAAAATTGAAAAGGAACAATGGACTCTTGCCCATGACGGAGGTTGGAGAAATGGAATTTTGACAACAAATCTGTCAGAGTGCATGAATGGCGTGTTAAAAGGTGCACGACGGCTCCCAATCTGTGCCATTGTGCAGGCTACATTTTATCGGTCGATTAAATATTTTCTTGACCGGTTGACACTGGGCCGTGAGATGCAGCAAAGGAACCAGCCATGGCCTGATGAGGTGTACAAGAAGTATGATCAACGACAACGAAAGGCAATGGAACATCAAGTCTATAAGGTCGATTTCACTGATCAAACAGCTTCAGTGAAGACATTCGTGCCAGGAACAACGAGGTGCTATACCCACATTGTCAAGTTGATGCTAAGAGAGTGTAGCTGTGGAGACTGGAGGCAAAACGGCATACCATGTTCCCATGCAATGCAGACTTGTCGACATTTTGGAGTAAATCCGGTGATTTACATGAACTCAGTTTTCAATACAAGTACGTATGTGGACACCTATAGTGGTAAGTTTGAGCCATTGCCTGATGAATATTATTGGGATGAGGCTTCCTTCCAACTGTGTCATAATCCAGCCTTGCGTGAGAAGAGGACTAAAGGAAGAGGCAAGACGAGTAGAATTGAAAATGAAATGGATTGGGCACAAACACGCGCTAGACAACAATATCGGGCACAGGATCAAGCTGCTACCCAGGCCGGAACTTCATCTGCCCGTAGATGAGATTGTTGTGTCTGAAATATTGTAATGGTGCTTGTTTTAGATATTTGACATGTATTTTGATAATGTGTATTGAAATTTGATTTAGCGTTGATGTTAGCTTCGCACTGGTTTTTTAGTGAGATGGGTTGCAGATTTTGTGTAATTTGATGATTTTATGTAATTTTCCGATTTTATGTAATTTGTTCCATTTTCACTCATTTATTGTTCATCTTATTGATTTAATCTAATTGCAGTATGGAGTTCTACGGAGAATATGGCCCTATTAGTGGGGATATATTAAAGCAACAGCACATGCACCGATCTGAGGATGTATTTGCAGGAGAAATTGACCTAAAATTAAAGTGCAGACACGGAAGTGGTATCTTTTGGAGACTCGATGACCATGATCCTTATGAGGTTGACCCAGACGATGATGGTAGGGAAATACTCAGACGTACACAAAGGTTGCATTATCGAGTCATATCGATGTTGTATCGTATGGGATTTTATGGTGTCTACCGATGTGGTGATTATGTAATTAATAAATCATTAATCACTGCACTGGTTGAGAGGTGGCGGCCAGAAACGCATACATTTCATTTTAGAGTTGGAGAGGCGACCGTGACATTACAAGATGTCGCATTTATTTGGGGACTGCCAATTGAAGGTGGGCCGGTTATAAGTTCAGATATTTCAACCGGTCGGGCATATTGGACTGCACGTTGTGAAGTCCAACTGGGATGGGAACCCAATGCAGAAGACATAAAAGGGTCACGATTTTCACTTTTAGCCTTGGGTACACACCTAAGCATGCACCCTGTTACCGATAACAGCTCACAACAACATGTTGTCCAATATGCACGTGCATGTGCATTGATTTTGTTAGGATCCATAATGTGCCCGGATACTTCTGGGAATATGGGGTCATTGGTATATTTGAATCAACTAGAGGATATTGATGAATGCAGGAATTTGAGTTGGGGTTCAGCGGTACTAGGTTATTTGTACCATCAGCTGTGCAACGCATCACATAGGGGTCGTACACAAATTGGTGGACCCATGCAACTACTGCAGATATGGGCTTGGTCAAGAATTACCTTTCTCACTCCGCAAATGACGGGAGGCAGACGCCTAAATACAGCGGCAATTGTTGCTGTGGATGGAATTCTACCGGTTGCACCGTACGGTGCTGAGTGGTTACAATACCACAACTTTACAACTAGCTTGACGAACAACTTAAGGGCTATCCGGGAGAGCTTGGACAGGCAAACTCAACAAGAGGTATGTTTGGTACTTGATCAGATTATGTTAAATTTCGATTAAATGTTAGCTAACACGATTTTTATCCAGTTTAATTGGAAACCTTACGACCCATACCCAGCTGCTGTGAGGGCATATATAGACCTTGGCATTATTACAGTCACGGATATGTGGATGTCAAGATGCCCTATGATCCATAATTCAATTGTGGAGTTATATTACCCCGATCGGGTATTGCGACAATTCGGGATGAGACAACGAATTCCAGAAAGCATTACGGATGTGCACGATACATTGCATAATATATGCCGTAGAGGCCGCTCCACTACAAACTGGGTTGAAACACATGCTTTTTTTGTGGAATGGTGGTTTGACAGAAATTGGAATATTGTCTCTGCTCCTGCAATTGGTTGGAATGAGTCAGACGTCGAAGATGGTTATACCAGATGGTATGAAAGAATAACACGTCGTCTAATTACTCCAGGGTTAAATATGCAAGTGGGATATCAACCGCAACCGAATGCACCCATAGAAAAAATGGTATGTGGCAGTATTTTAGTATTCAAATTTATATGTGTGCTGAATATGTATTTCATGTTTTTGCTGTGTATTGCCAATTTACTGCAGGAAAGTTTATGGGAAGATTTAAACAAACTTGTCATAGATGAGGAACCGTATCTTAGGGAGCCCTTCAGACGATCAGTAGACGAAATATACACGCAAGCTAGAGCTCACTTTCATGATCGTCGCCCATCATTCCAACGTATACATTCACATTATGATCCCGAACCGCAACATACATCACAATATAGCCCAGAACCACCCATTTCTACCGGTATCGACATGCAAAGTGACAGTTATTACGCCGCCACCCCAGACTGGGATTTTACGGCACACGGTCAGTCGTTCACTTCTCTCTTAGAATCTGGCCGTTATACATCTCCGCCTCCAGCATCATGCACTTATGGAAATTTTCGGCCTCAGTTCAATACATCCCCGATCTCATATCCCCATTCTAGCACGCCATTGAATATAGTACATGATCATGTGATTTCGAGGACTGCATCATCATCATCATCAGGTCGTCCATCTTTTAGTTTGAATATTACGACAGATGATAATGATTCGGATAGCGAACCTGTGCCAGAAGAAGAGCGAGGTAGGGGCAAAAGGAAAAAAATAAGGCGTCGTTGTTTTACAGGATCACATTTTGATTATTAATTTGTTATCTATGTAATTAAACGTACAATGGTTACTTAATTTTACATACGATGTAATTAGACGTACAATCTTTACTATTGTTATTATTATAATTATAATTATAATTATTATTATTATTGTTTTCATTATTAATAAAATCAGAAAAAAGAAAAAAAAAGATTTTGGTTCGTACTCGGCTGACCGAGTACGAACCCCGACCGAGTACCCGACCGGGGTCGACCGAGTGCGAAGGGTGCAGGATTTTGTTCGCACTCGGTCGGCCGAGTACCGCAAGATGACCGAGTAACACAACGTGATGCCCGAGTGCGAAGCATTTCGGACTTCCTTCGCACTCGGGCGGCCGAGTATCTGCGCGGACCGAGTGCAGGAGACCGAGTATATCAGGTGCACTCGGGCGGCCGAGTAAGGCGCGCGACCGAGTGCGACCGAGTGCGAGAGCACGGAAACATTTTATAACCCCTCTTTTCCTCATTCTTCTCACACACAAACACACCCAAACCCTAGCCTCTTCCAATCTCTCATCCTCAATCCAAAAATTTTCATTCAAAGCCATCAATTTCTCAATCAAAATCATTGTACCCATTATTTCAAACAACAAATTGCTCCAATCTTGGGATAAGGTGGTGGATATTTGAAGGATTCAACCAAAAACACCAACTTTCGTTTTTTCAATCTAAAGGTATATTTTCATTAACCATTGCTTTTGTTCATTACATATGTTGATGAGTGTCTTATTAGGAGCATTTTGACATGAAACTTGATATGTTTTCTTGCAATTTTTCATTGAAGTTTTTTATCGAACACTTGGTGTGCATGATTTTTTGTTCTATATAGATATGTTTTCATGTTAATCTAAGGTTGTTGTTTGATTATGTTAATGCTCTACTAATTTGGAGTATTATGGCATGAAAGAATATAGATTTTTGGTTAGTTTTCATTGAAGTTTTTTATCGAACAATTGATATGCATTATAGAAATTGGGAATGTGGCATGATTTAGAGTGAGACCATGATGAAATGATCTTAATACCCCATGAATTTCAATGTTGAATTATGAAATTGCAAAGATGAATATTGTATCATAGGAATCTTCATTTTTTGTTCACATGGATTGGATGTAATACTAATTCATTATCATCTAGGTACCCACAATGGAGCATAGCATGGATGTTGTGAATTCTACTTTCCAATGGAGCGAACACTCCATTGAAGAACAACAAGCTGAGTACGAAAGAATTTTAGCGACCATGCCGGATGCCTACGGCATAAACTTTCCTAATTGGGAGACCGAAAGTCATAGGTGGTTTGAGGTACAACAGAAAAGAAGGCGAGCCACTCGATGGGCCGATGTTGAGTGCATGCAAGAAATGGGCATCTACGAAGATTTAAAAAAAATGTGCAAGGCTATCGGGTGGACTAAGTTCTTTGGCATGCACGAGAAGACGTATGAGCCTCTCGTTCTTGAATTCTTCTCCCAGCTTCAGGTTGGATACAATGACACGGTGCCCGAATCCGTGATATTTCAGCTGGGGAACGAGTCTCGCTATCTTTCGGCCGAAGACCTCAATGGGATTTTTGGATTTCCCAAGAAGAGGTACTCAAATCTGCCCAATGAGAGGGTCAATTTTCCGGAGTTCAATGTTGTGACTTTTTGGAAGGACATTACAGAGTCTGATCCAGCTCACCCATCGGAGTACCAAGTTAGTCGGTCGAAAGCATCTAGTATTCGAAGCCCGGTCCTTCGATATTTTCACAGGTTCATCGCCAATACAGTTTTAGCAAAACCTGAGCCTGGAGCGGTCAGTATGGATGAGTTGTTTGTGCTGTGGTGCTTGGTGAAAGGGAAGAAATTCAATGTGGCACCAATGTTGTTAAGGCAATTCGTTCGATCCAAAAAACAAGTTGCTATCCACATTGGAGGTTTGATCACTCCCATTGCTCGCCACTTCGGGGTGAACTTGGAAGGGATGGAAGAGACACCAGGCGAGACAACTATAAATCTGGAAATGCTGTGCAACATGAAGATGTGCCAATTACATCCCGGCACCAGACGATTGTATCTGATTTTATCAGACAAGAAGAGGTTTGCACTGCCCAACTCTCGCCTGACTAATATTGCTGGAGGGAAGGGCCATAATCTTCTACTGAATGGCTCGGCTCATACGGAAGCTATTGAAGAGAGCGAGAATGAATTGAGGAATGAGGAGGAACGAAGGAAGAGGAGGAGAAGGACTACGGATGCCCGATCAGAGCCAATGGAACTTGATGTGGATCATGCACAGGCCGATGAAATGATGGGTGAAGCACAAATGCCCTCGGACGATCAGGCCGGACCTTCACAGCATCCACAGTATCCACCCCAGTATCAAGGGGGGTGGAATGATTGGTCGGATTGGAGAACCGCCTTGGATGCACGTCTGACCAACATAGAAGGGGATGTTGCCGACATGAAAGAGTATATCCATCGTGAAGCTTACAACTCCCAAATTTTACTTGACATGCAAAGGCAACAATACGAGTGGCATGTGCAACAAGGCCATTTCCAGGAAAGGGAATATCCACCGTATCAACCATTCGGCCCATCGAACACACCTTACCGACCCCCTCAGTGAGCCGGCGCCGACTAATTTTTTGTTGTTTTTTGTTGTTTTTATTTCAAACACTTGACTTTGTTGTTTTTTGTTCTTCATTCATGATTTTGAGAACTATTGTTTATTCATGTTTTTGGTTTTTTGTTGTTTATTCATTATTTCTTTATTAAACATAATTTTTACTTATAAAACAAAATTATAGTTATTTGTTGGAAATTCAATTAATCAATACATTTCAAGATGTTATAACAATCTCACTTAACAATTTCATCGAATTTTTACCAAACTAAATAAATTATCTAATTTAACTATAACACGATAAAAAAAAAAGGAAAATGTACAAAAACAGGACGACGAACGAGAAAACGAGAAGAATACAAAAATGAGAAAAATTGAAGTGGATGTTAAAAATCAGAATCCGCGTTCGCACTCGGCCAGCCGAGTGAAGTGGTCGACCGAGTGCCGTGACCGAGTGGATGGCAGTACTCGGTTGGCCGAGTAATACGGGGGCCGAGTGTCTCGGCCGAGTACGGCGCGCGACCGAGTGCCCGACCGAGTGAAGGCTCCAGCATTTAAAAAAAAAAAAAAAATATTTTGGTACTTTAAAAAAAAAAATTAATTTGATTGTCGCCCCTCGCAGGGGCGACTTTACTTAAAATTTAAATTTTTTTTTTTTTACTATAATTTTGCAATTTTTTTTTAAAAACACAATATTGTGTCATTTTTGCCCAAATTGTTGGGAAGGGAGCGTGTTTGAATATTATATTAAACTAATATATATAATTTTTTCGACATACATTTTCTATTATGCTTTATCAATTTCATTTATTCTTGTTAGTCTAATCTAAAAATTAGTAATACTAACTATTTAATGTCATTATCATATTTATTTTTCATTATTTTAGTACCTTTTATTTTATATGGTAGTTTATCCACTTTTAAAAAATTTAGATTTAGTTTATAAATTTATTTTAATAGTTTTTACTTTATTTGGTATTTTTTCTAAAGTTTTGAAATTCATATCTTGTTTCAAATTTATTAAATAATTATTCAGATTTATTTCTGTCTTCTGAGATTTTAGAAATAAATTCAAAGTTGCTTTGAATATTTCATATTTATTGACAAAATGTCTAATTTAATTTTTTATTGTTAATTTTCTTATTTTTTAAAAATAGTCAATTTATTTTTTGGTTTTATACCTATTAAATAATTATTCAGATTTTTTAATTTGTTTTAACAAATAATTGTTTACTTTAGAATATTTTCAAAGTAGTCTATTTTTAATATAATACACATAGGCAGTATTTACTTTAGGGGATTAGGTTGGATAAGGATATATTATCCAACCTTATCCCTCGTCTACTTGGAATGATAAAAAAGTTGTTTTATCCCGAATATCCGGGATAGACACGAATTTCAAAAAATTTGAGCTGATTAGGGTGGATTATGTATCCTCCCATTTTTGGTGGGATTAGTTATCCCTCCTCAGGATATGTTTCAAAATGACAAAAATACCCTCACTTAAACCTACTTCCTTTCTTCACCCTATTATTATTATTATTATTATTATTATTATTATTATTATTATTATTATTATTATTATTATTATTATTATTATTATTATTATTATTATTATTATTATTATCGTATTATTATTATTATTCATTATTATTATTCTTATTATTATTATTATAATTATTAATATTTTTATTATTATCGTTATTATTATTTATTATTATTCTTCTTTTTATTATTGTAGTTATTATTAATATTAATATTTTTATTATTATTGTTGTTATTATTATTATTATTATTTATTATTATTCTTCTTATTATTATAATTATTTATTAATATTATTATTATTATCGCTAATGTTATCATGACAATTATAATTAATATTTTTATTATTATCGTTATTATTATTATTATTTATATTATTATTCTTATTATTATTATTATTATTATTTTTATTTTTATTATTATTGTATTATTATTATTCTTATTTCTTATTTTTCTTATTATTATTATAATTATTATTAATATTTTTATTATTATCGTTATTATTATTATTATGATGATTCTTATTAATAGTTTTATTATTTTAGTTATTATTATTATTTTTACTATTACTGTTATTATTCTTTTTATTATTATTGTAAATTTTTACTATTACTGTCATTATTTTTATTATTATAACTATTTTCATTATTACTGTTATTATTATTATTATTATTATTATTATTATTATCATTATCATTATCATTATTGTTATTATTATTATTATTATTAGGATTATTATTAATATTTGTATCGTTATCGTTATTATTATTATTATTATTACTACTACTATACTGTTATTGTAATTATTATTGTTATCTTTATTATTAATAATATTTTTATTATTATAGTTATTATTATTATTATTATTATTATTGTATTTTTTTATTTTTACTGTTATTATTCTTATTATTATAACTATATTAATTATTATTGTTGTTGTTGTTGTTGTTGTTATTATTATTATTATTATTATTTGGTGTGTGCAAAGGTATTTTAGTCATTTGTTGCAGCCTATGTATGTAATCCCATCAAGTAAACAAAAAAAAAAGGATAACTTATCAAACGAATCACATGAAGTAAATGTGGGATAGGATAAATAATACACCCATTATAATACACTCTTATCCAATCCACCCTAATCCTTATTTATAAAAGTAAACACTGCCATAAGCAATTGGAGTCGTAATCCAATTGTGGGGTCACTTAAGTGACGTCAAAACAATAATGATATATAACAATAGGTAAAAGTACAAATATAAAAATTAAATAAATTATAAAATTTATATCTCAAAATTATTTTAAATGATGACAATCGAAAGATGGCAAACATTCAAAGATTTAAAAACCAAAGTTCTCTAAAACTTAATAGAAAAGTGACTCAAATATAATTTAAAAATTACGCAATAATTTATGTGAATCACATGTACCGTAGAACTTCATATATAATTTTATATATTTAATTAAAATATATTATTATTTAAAAATATTATTAATATATTTTTAAAATAAATAAATAATATTTTTTTATAAATAATAATAATATTTTAAATAAATAATAATATAATTTTTTAAATAAATAAATAATATATTTTAATTGAACAATATAAATAATATAATGCAGCAATCCGCAACAAACTCACTCTAAAAATTAACAATATCGGTTATTTTCAGTAAAAAATTGGTTCAAAACTTGGAAGAAAAGTTGGAGAAGAACTTTGCTAGTATTAGATACGCCGTATGATAGAGATAACTAGCCAACGAAACTGAAGCACAGTATCAATGGCGGCGACGTCTCTTAGCTCGCCCAGGCTTGGCTCCTCTCTTTCTTCTCCGGCTTTCCAAACCCTCCGCAACTACAAATTTCCCCTTAATTTTCTCCCTTTCACTCACTTTTCTGAATCTCATGCCGCCGGATGCTTTTCCCACTCCTTCTCCTCTCCTCATCGTAGCCGCCGATTTGCCACCACGATTCGCGCAGAGTCCACCAACGGCGCTGAGCCGCCGGGCCACTACGAATTCGACCTCTTTACCATCGGTGCTGGCAGCGGAGGCGTCAGAGCCTCCCGCTTCGCCGCCAATTTTGGGGCTAAAGTTGCGGTTTGCGAGCTGCCTTTCTCCACCATATCCTCCGACTCCACTGGCGGCGTTGGCGGCACGTATGTTTCCATGATAATCATTTTTTAAATAAATTACTAAATACAATATTTTCTAGGGAACTTGCTGAAGTATAACTGGTATTTGTTTAAATTTCCTTTTTGGAGTTATTGCACTGTTATTGATTATTCCATGGTTTAGAGTAGATTATGTATAATGTATCTTTAGAAGAGTTGCTGTGTATGCAGTAGGTCATTTACTTACTTTCCTCTGCGTTTGGTGATCGTTGAGTTTATTGTCAATCATTAATGGAATACGCAGGTGACCGAGCTACAAGATTCTGAGTTCTGAACTTAGAGTTGCCAATGGAAAAAGCTTAGTAGAGCGTCTATCTGTGTATCACTAGATATTAAAAATGTTTCGACTTGTGTCAAGAAATAGTTATCGGAAAATTAAATATATAATGCACGTGAGATTAGTCTACTTTATAAAAAAGATGAGACAAGGCCTGGTTTTTTTCAAACAAAAAAATCTTTTTTCTGTCATTGGCCCCTTTGAAGGACAGGTTTTCTCACTGAAAGTAATTTCTTTTTTACTGTCTTTATATTGATTCTTGTGATGCATGCTTAATTCTAATATCAAAATCTTGTACTGCTGTAACTTTTTAATTTGCTGCAGAATTGGTTTATGTTCTTTCTCGTGCATTCGACTTCTAAGTTAATAGTAAGTCATAGACACGAGAAAGAACATAAACCAGTTCTGCAGCAAATTAAAAAGCTACAGCAGTGTTATCTTAAGAATCTTCTTGTATAATACACTGCTATGTATAATACTCTTCCTATGCTCAAAACTAACATGGAGAAGATATTTCACTTCATAGGAAGTGTATTATACATAGCAGTGTTAGCTTAGGAGTCTTCTTGAAATGTCTTAGTCTCTGGTGACCTGTGAAGGTGTGTACTCCGTGGATGTGTGCCGAAAAAGCTTCTTGTATATGCATCCAAGTTTTCTCATGAGTTTGAAGAGAGTGGTGGATTTGGATGGAGCTATGAGACTGAACCAAAACATGATTGGAGCACCTTGATTGCAAATAAGAATGCTGAATTGCAGCGGCTTACTGGAATTTACAAGAATGTTTTAAAAAATGCTGGTGTCACACTAATCGAAGGACGTGGGAAGGTTTGTGATATTCTAGAGCCAGATAATGTTTTTAAATCCATGCGCTCGAAGTTCCTCACTGTTCCTTGGGGTTTTATACCTTTCCCTGCAGATTGTGGATCCGCACACAGTTGACATTAATGGAAAACTCTACTCAGCAAAGAACATTCTTATTTCAGTTGGAGGGCGTCCTTTCATTCCTGAAATTCCTGGAAGTGAATATGCAATAGATTCTGATGCTGCTCTCGATTTGCCTTCAAAACCTAAGAAAATTGCTATAGTTGGGGGTGGTTACATTGCAGTTGAGTTTGCTGGCATCTTCAATGGTTTGACGAGTGATGTCCATATATTCTTAAGGCAGAAAAAGTTGTTGAGAGGTTTCGATGAAGAGGTTGCTGCCATGAAAATGTCATCCTATCACAGTAAATGATGCTTCATCAAATATTTCCTTTGTAAATGTAAGAAATTCCTCTTTGATGCTGCAGATCAGAGACTTTCTTGGAGAACAAATGTCATTAAGGGGTATTGAGTTTCACACTGAGGAGACGCCTCAGGCTATAATTAAGTCATCAGATGGATTACTTTCTCTGAAAACAAACAAAGGAACAGTTGATGGCTTTACTCATGTCATGTTTGCAACAGGACGAAGACCAAATACGAAGGTAAAATTTTCTGTTGTTGATTTTGAATTATGTAAGTTGTCAAAATTTTAGTGAACATGTTGTAAACTGCTTTTGGTTGCTTCTACTACGTTTTAAAACACAACAAAGATCTGTGACCTATTTGTTAGTTACTCTGGATAACTTTGAATATATTTGCATTCAATTAACTATAGTTTAGAATGGAATAACAATTTTAAGTTTGTTAATGTAACTTGTTCTGCAACAGAATTTAGGCTTGGAAGCAGTTGGAGTGAAATTGTCAAAAAATGGAGCTATAGAGGTATTTTCTTCTAAATTTTCTCGCCCCATTTCCCCGGACTCCTGCTCACCATGTATTCTTATCTGATAAAAAATAATTCAGTTTATGTTCATTCTTGATCATTTATTCAGGTCGATGAATACTCTCGGACTTCTGTTCCATCAATTTGGGCAGTAGGAGATGTTACTGATAGAATAAATTTGACCCCAGTCGCCTTAATGGAAGGAGGAGCATTGGCGAAAACTCTTTTTGCAGATCAACCAACGAAATCAGATTATAGGTGCTCTTTATGGGCTAGAAATGCTAATAATTGAATAGCAATATGATAAGGCTGATGTAATAATTTATTGCGTTGGGAGTGATATTTCTATATTTGAATTTACGGTAATATTTCTCAATGGAAAATTCGTGATTCTTTTTCCTGACAACATGTTTTTCCCTCGTATGCAGTAATGTACCAGCTGCAGTCTTTTCTCAGCCTCCTATTGGACAAGTTGGCCTCACTGAAGAGCAGGTGAGAATGAGGACTTGTGCAGCTTTAAAAGTTTGGTTGTTTGCTGTTCCTAATTATGACAATTTTGCAGGCAATTAAGGAATTTGGTGATATTGATGTATATACATCAAATTTCAGGCCTCTAAAGGCTACTCTTTCCGGGCTGCCTGACCGGGTTTTCATGAAACTTATTGTGTGTGCTAAGACTGACAAAGTTCTCGGTCTGCATGTATGTGGTGATGACTCACCAGAAATTGTCCAGGTTTCCCCCTTGGCTTACTCTCAAATTTTAATCAAATATCTCTCACATGATGATCTATGTCTTGTATGGTATGTCATCCTTATATTGTATATGGATTTCAGGGGTTTGCAGTCGCTGTGAAGGCTGGCCTTACAAAAGCGGATTTTGATGCAACAGTTGGTATCCACCCTACAGCAGCAGAGGAGCTTGTCACCATGAGAACACCTACTCGAAAAGTCCGCAGTACTCCGTCAGAGGTAAGACCAATTCCACTATCTCTATCATAACATTCAGGCTTCAGAATACTTGGTTCTGGAAGATGACCACTGCACCTAGAATGTTGCTTCCAAACTGTATTTGTGATCAAGATTACATTTTACTTCACTTGTCACTTTTTTCTCGATGCTAGGGATCTATTATTAGATACTTTGAATCAAAACAGCTTAACTTTTGGATGAATGTCCAAGGAGTCCTTTTAGCTTTTGACAACAGCTGGGCTGGCGACTTATATGGTAGTCCAATTGAGCTGAATCTAGGGTATGGTGGCAGTGCTTGAAAGTAATGGTTTGGGATGTACTTGAGAAGTTTGTGGCATGTGGGGTTGGGGGGTGGCTGGTGTTGGTGGTGGAGTTGAGTTTGCAAAGAAATGTTGAAAGATAGAGGAAAGGCTTCGGATGTGCGTGAGAGGGTGTGTGTGTGTGTGTGTTTATACTTGTGTAGATAGTCAACAGTGGTAAAGAGTGGTGGGATGTTGCCCTTTTCTCCTTCCTCTCTCCCTCCCTGCCACCCCCCGGTCCTCTTCCTGAACCTTATCTTATACAAACTCCAGTCACCCATTCATGACTTTTTTCACTAATTTCTCGAACCACTTAACCTGCTGAAATCCTGGAGAACACATCTCAGTATTTCCATGACATGAATCTTATTCATCTTGTTGTAATTGGTCACAATAGGTCATAGTGGTACTTATTGTATATGTTTGTATCATTTCAGGGAAAAGCAGATTCTGATGCCAAAGCTGCTGCTGGTGTTTAAGTTTGCATTAAGCAATCAAATTTGTTGCATGAAAGGAAATTGATTTTGGTAGGGCATGTAGTCATTGCAGTAGCATGCCATTGAATCTTTGCATGGTTCTCTTTCCTGTTCTATCTGTATTTTGATTTCCATGTAAAATGATTCCATATTAGATAATTGAGGACTCGGCATCCAATATATGTAGGGGCCAGAATAGTTTTCAGACTTATTCACATTAATGGTTGAGGTTCCGTTTTAGTGTGCAGCATAATTTTGGCCAATCTGCAACATGTCTGTACTGGTTATTCGGACATCTTAACCAAATGGCATGTCCTGATGTGGAGATTGATTTGTCTCTGATAAACACTCTCACTCAATATTGTAACTCACACACACGCTCAACACAAACGCAGCAATGGAACAGTGAATATTGAAGAAGATGTATTATGGAAGATTTTTCTGAACAAGGAAATAAATAACTAGCATAAGAGGAAGATTTCCTGTCCTATGGCAGCAGCCAAATTCCTAAAATTCCAAGATAACCTAATGATCTTAAGAAACATAATAAATACTAATTAAACGGGCTTAGTTATGACAAGCCCATAACTTAAGCCTTCATTTAAAAGATCAATTACTGCTACTCCAGTGTAGCCTATCTGTTCTTCACGCCTTTGTTGCTGCAACACTCTTGCCTCTCCTCTTGTAAACTCGATCGCCATCAATTCCCTCCCGGTTGAGAACAGCCTTGTCCTCAAGGTTGAAATGGGGAAACTGAGTGCGAAATTGAATTTCGTCAACCCATGTAGCCTCATTCGTTGGCTGGTTCTTCCACGTGACTAGAACTTAGCGAACTTGATCATCTCCTCGTCGGACCTCTCGACGAGCCGCCACGGTTTCTGGCTCAAATGCTGATGCATCCCACAAAAATTCTTGGGGAAAGTTAGGCTCGGGAATCTGCCCCCCGACGCTGCCTTCAACTGCGAAACATGGAACACCGGGTGGATGCGCGAGTCCGGAAGAAGGGCGAGCTTATAGGCAGCTGGTCCCACCCTTTCCATCACTTCAAATGGGCCCAAAAATCGAGGAGCCAACTTGACGATGAGCTTGCAAAACAAGGTAGCTTGTCGGTAAGGACGAAATTTCAAAAACACACGATCTCCTACTTCAAAACTCACGTCGCGACGATGCTTATTCGCTGCTCTCACCATTCGCTGTTGAGCCCGTTCTAAGTGGTGGCGCAACTGCCCCAATATAATATTACGACTCCTCAAGTCATTTGCCACCACCCTGACTCGCACCTCCCCGAGCAGAAATTGAGATAGAACCGGTGGTGGCCGGCCATAGACGCCATTGAAGGGAGTCGTACCTGTCGCAGAGTGATAGCTTGTATTAAAACAATATTCTGCCCAAGCCAACCACTGAGCCCATTGCCGCGGGTGATCCGAGACAAAACAACACAAGTAAGTTTGCAAACATTGGTTTATCACCTCTGATTAACCGCCAGTTTTTGGGTGGTAAGCAGAGCTCATTTTCAGTTTGGTACCCAAAACTCGGAACAACTCCTTCCAAAAGGAGCTGAGAAAGGCGGGGTCGCGATCTGAGACAACCGAGCGAGGAACCCCATGGAGGCGAACGATCTCCCTCGCAAAACAATCCGCCACCTGTCTTGCAGTAAATGGGTGGCGCAGCCCAATGAAATGTGCAAACTTGGACAATTGATCAACCACTACTAATATGCAGTCAAATTGGTTGGAAGGGGCAAACCTGAAATGAAATCCATACTGATGTCTTCCCATACTCGATCCGGAATTGGCAGTGGATGAAGGAGGCCTGCCGGTGTTCGAGCATCATATTTATTCCATTGGCACGTTTGACACTCTAGCCACAAACTGATTCACGCGGCACAACATTCCCGGCCAGTAAACATTGGCTGCAAGACGCCAATAGGTACGAAATGCACCTGCGTGAGCCCCTGCCGGAGTGGCATGGAACTCGACCAGCAGTTTCTCAATCAGCGGTGAAGAGGGTGCAATGACGATGCTGTCTTTGAAGTACAACGTTCCGTTACGGAGCACAAAAGGGCAAGTGACCGCCCGGCCAGCCTCTAGTTCACGAACAATAGGACCCAGTGTGGCATCTTGTTGGACAACCTTCTTCAACTCCGAACTCTCCACCCAACACGGAAGCAAGGCTTGGATTTTAGGTTCGGAATTGCGTCGGGATTCCGATCCAGATTGGTGGCTTGTGGATGTCTCCGTCGTTTTGCTTGCCAGGAGTTGATGCAGGAAGGGTTGCGTCTCTAAATCTCGAGTTCGTGTTTCAGTTGCATGAACCTGCAAGGGTTCCATCGATTTCTCCAAGGTTCCTAAACGGGACTCCAAAGCCTCGATACGTGCGTCTGCGTGTGTCATGGTGATGGATGTTCGAGCAATGGCAGGTCGGACCAATTGATAAACACTCTCACTCAATATTGCAACTCACACACGCTCAACACAAACGCAGCAATGGAACAATGAATATTGAAGAAGATAATGTATTATGGAAGATTTTGCTGAGCATGGAAATAAATAACTAGCATAAGAGGAAGATTTCCTGTCCAATGGCAGCAGCCAAATTCCTAAAATTCCAAGATAACCTAATGATCTTAAGAAACATAATAAATACTAATTAAGCGGGCTTAGTTATGACAAGCCCATAACTTAAGCCTTTATTTAAAAGATCAATTACTGCTACTCCAGTCTAGCCCATCTGTTCTTCACGCCTTTGTTGCCGCAACACTCTTGCCTCTCCTCTTGTAAACTCGATCGCCATCAGTCTCCGAAGTCCACCCTTTAAAAATCATGCGTAGACTAACCAAAATTTTTGAAACTTGGAAGCAGAAAAAGAGAAAAAAAAAAAAAAAAAAAAAGAGTAGTGGTGGAATGCTGTTTCTTGTCTGTACTGGATAAACTATGTTAAGTATTGCATGCTAGTATCTTGGCAAAATCCTTGTCAATAATTCTTACGCTTTTCATGCTACATTCTCCAAGTTTCTGACATTTTCTTCTTCTGGTTTACTTCACTTTCTCTTTTAAATATTGGCTTTTATGCACATTTGATGTGGTATTTCTATGTTGCCATCCAGAACTCAAACATTCTGCCCCTTGCACTTTTTCTTTTGGCACTTCTCCTGGTATCCTCAACTTAAGCTGTTCATTTGTTTCCCTAGCTTTATTAAATTTATGAAGGATGGCAAAATGAAACATTGTAGATTGACATTTAATCTACACGTCTCTCTGATTTCATATGGTCATGCTCGAAGTTCTCTTTAATCCACGCAGGACAGATTCGATTGGGCGCCCTCACTCCAGACAACTTTCTAGAAAAAATGAGTTTTGCCTGTGGTTATTGATGAAGAGATGTAAATGAAAGCGTCCTCTCTGGTCTTCCTTCAGTTCTCTGTATATTTTCCCTTTCTTGCGTAGATGGAAGTTGGGATTAGGTCTATCATTATTCTTGTCTTGCCATATTTAAATAAGTGGATATGTGTTCATTATTATCCATCATTTGTGCTGCTGGTACTCCTAATCATATTTTTTACGTGAAAGAGCCCCGAAAATTATCATTAGTGTCATCTCAGATTTGCTGCTGAAGCACCCATTTAAATTGTCAGTTTTAGATTTAGTTGGTGTTAACGTATAGTATTTCTACCCAGAAATAGGAATTATATATATATATATATATATATGTTTGTGTGTGTAGAAAACAAAAATGGTGCCCCAAGAATGCATTGTAATTACGTGAATGTTGGGTGATGAAGGTTTTATTGCTTGTTACTATGATTGATGGTGGTGATGCAGACTATGGTATAGTCTCACTTCTTCCCCATTTCTCAGTCCAAATTTTCAAAATGAAACGGTAATTAGATCTTCTGTTTTGAATTGCTATTTCGGACTGATTTTTGATGGGCTACAACATTTGGTTTATCCTCCAAAAGTTTATAATTTTTCTATTTCAATTTTGTTTTTTATGAAAAATATATCAAATGAATCATCTTTTTATGATCTTCAATTTTTATATTCATATTGCATGTATAAAAATAAAATATTAGTTTTTAAATATAAATTAATTGTGCTATATTTTAATACAAGTATGTTCTCCTGTGTGATGTATGAACATATTATTATAGTATAATATCATTAAATAAAAAAAATATAAAATTAATATTTTTAAAAATATATATAATTATGTTCAATAATTTACATATGTACCATAATTATAATAATGATATAAATATTATATATAAAATCATATGTGAATATTTAATTAATTTTATTTATAAAATACAATTATCAAATAACCAAATATATAGTATTTTCTTTTGAAATCAAGAAAATCGAATAAAATTTGGAAAATCAATGTGAACATTTTTTATTATTATATATAACATTAAATCTGAGATGTATCAAGAAAATTGAATAAATTCAATAGATTTTACATATGGACATTCTATGGTGCAGATCAGCTTAATAGATAGATATTTCTGAAAAATTTAGGAATCAATTGCAGATATGAGATATCTTACATATATGAATAGATTATTGTGGGAATTAATAATTAAAATCAAGGTTCCAAATATTATAATATTACAAAATCAAATATAACAAAATTTCTTGAAAATTCTGAAAATATAAATAATATTCTAAATATATTAAAATGAATGCTTATTGGTTAGGAATATATTACATTTCCTAAAAATTCGTCTTTTCATTTGTGGAAAAAAAAAGATATCTTACATATATCGATAGATTATTGTGGGAATTGATAAGTTAAAATCAAGGTTCCAAATCTTATAATTTTACTAAATCAAATATAACAAAATTTCCTGAAAATCCTGAAAATATAAATATATTAAAATAAATGCTTATTGGTTAGCAATATAACAATATTTCCTAAAACTACCTTTCTGTTTTTGGAAGAAAAATGGGGCGGGAAAAATGCTAGTAACAAATATAGAAATAATCACTTAACTATTATATACTAGTAACAAATATAGAAATAATCAGTTTACTATTATATACTAGTATATATACTAGAAACAAATATAGAAATAATCAGTTTACTATTATATACTAGTATATATACTAGAAACAAATATAGAAATAATCAGTTTACTATTATTGGTTAGAAATATAACAATATTTAATAAAACTACGCCTTTCTATTTGTGGAAGAAAAATGGGGCGAGAAAAATGCTAGTAACAAATATAGAAATAATCAGTTTACTATTATATACTAGTATGTTTTTCCGTGCGATGCACGAATATATTATTGTAGTATAATATTATTAAATTTCAGAAATACATAAAATTAATATTTTTAAAATATATAATTATGTTCAATAATTTATATATGTACCATGATTATAATAAGAATATAAATATTATATATAAAATTGTATGTGAACATTAATTAATTTTATTCATAAAATACAAATATCAAATTACCAAATATAAAATATTTTCTTTTGAAATCAAGAAAATTGAATAAAATATGGTATATCAATGTGAATGTTTTTTATTATTATATATAACATCGAATTTACTACAAATTAAAAGTTAATTAGTTAAAATCAAGTAATTATGAAGATATATGAATTTTTTTTATTTGTTTTGATAAAATTAGTAACATTACCAATATTAACAAATAAAAATATAAAAAATTTAAATGAATGTTCATTGATTATCAATACAAACACTTCCTAAAAATCCGGGTTCCCATTTGTGGAAAGAAAAATGGGCAGGAAAAATAATAATAACAAAAATAGAAATAGTCACTTTATTATTATATACAATAATAAACTCATATAAGAAATCAATTTCTCAATAAACTCATCACATAAGTTCACAACTAGTTTATTATTCTTTCAACACAATAGAAAATATACAAATATTAACAATAATTTTGCATCATACATTTAAATTAAAGTTGAAAAAATTAATATATTATAAATTATATTATATAATCTAGAAATTTTAAAATACATGTGATCCTCAAGAGTTATCTCCATGAGCCTCTTCGGGCCATCTTTCGTCGACATGGATCTAGGTAGCTGCATCCCTTAAACTCAACAATCACATCTTATAAATCAACACAAAAAATTAATATATCCGATTAGAATAGCACATAGAAAAATTATAAATAATTAAACTATAATAAATAAAAAATAGAATACCAAACAAAAGGGTTTTATCTTTCTTTTCTAGACCAAACATCCAATCGAATGATTTAAAGTTGAATTTGTTCATAGGAGTCAACGAGTCCCTAAACTTGTGACCCATTGTTTTGCCATAAAAATTGAACTTATATCCATGACTTGCTGTTTTAAATTTATATTCGTCAGTTGACACCATAATAGTAAAAAAAAAAAAATTGTATTTCACAAATAAATTATATATGATGAAAGAAGCTAAATGCACTAAAAAAATTCATATAAGTGCAAATTTAAAATTTTAAAATGTTGTAAGTGACGGCATATTTACAAACTGCATCAAGTGTATAACAATTAAAATATTAAAATATTCAATATATTTTAAAACAAAATCTTATATACACCGAATGCATGAATTTTATTAAATACAACAGTTTGAATCCTACCTAAAAATATAAATAAAATTTCATAGAAAAAAGAAGTGGTCTGACGACTATTTTGTGCATATGCCTTTTTTATGCTTATGTATTTTGGATCTAATATTTTTTCGAATAAATTAATACCTTTCAGCTTATTAAAAAAATATTGTAGTTTCACGACAAAAAGAACGATGAGCCGTATACTAAAACAATGAACTAATGGGAAATCGTTAATTACAACATGGGACCACAAAAAACAATGATAATAATAATAATAACAATAATAATAATAATAATAATAATTTGCTCTTGTTTATCCTTTGGTTATGGTGATAAATTTTATTTTATTATTAATTTTTTGTTGTGTCATCCAATTTACTTATATTTTATGGAAGATCATTTATTAGTTCGTCATCAAATCTAGTTACTCTTTCATTTTTCAATTGGTGCTGGTCACCTACGTCAATTCATCAATACTCCATAAAAAATAACGAGAATAAACTATATGAAAAGGTAAAAACATAAGAACTAATATAAAATTATTAAAATCTTAAAACAATATAAATAAATAGAAAACTAACATTTATTCAGAAGATTTATAATATAATATTGAAAATTATATTATGAAAATCTAAAAATAAACAATTAACTTTTCATAAAAATGACTAATATATATATATATATATATATGATAGCAAATTGATGATTTCTATATTTGTTATTATCATTTTTCCCACTCATTTTTCTTTCCACAAATGGAAAGGTGGATTTTTAGAAATGTTGTTATATTATTAACCAATAAACATTCATTTTTAATATATTTATAATATATTTAGAATACGGATATGTACCAACCTATTGAACTGATTTCTAGATTTTAAGCAATACCTATTTATTAAACTGAATGTTCGTAGCTGCAATATTTGATTTAGTAATATTACAAGATTTGAAAAAATATATCTCATACCTATCTATTAAACTGAATGTATATATGTTATAGTTTATCTCTACATCATATTACACCTCATTAATTTTTTTAATGATATATCTAACCTTTTTAATTTCCTTAAATGAAGGAACTGTATTATATTTTAGAGTATAAAAAACTAATTTAATATAATACAGCAAACGAATTTAAATTAATTTACTATAATACTACAAAATACACGTCATTACAATTATTCAACTACTAAATAGATCTATCTGATATCAATTTGACACATTATTAAATTTGTTACTATATTTTCTTTGCATTATATTTTAATAACATATAATTTCTCTTTTAAGAAATATAAGAGTTTTATATATATCAACAAAATTTAGAACTGTAAATAAAATTTTATATTTAATTTAATAATTTGCTAATCATTAAGCATTTATTTTGATATATTTACAATATATTTAGAATACGGATATATATTAATATGTTGAACTGATTCCTAGATGTTTTTGGAATACCTATTTATTAAACTGAATGTTCGTAACAATAATATTTGATTTAGTAATATTACAAGATTTGAAAACAGATATCTCATATCTAAATAATCTGCACCACAGAATGCTGATAAATACGGATAACTGATTATAGATTTTTCAGCAATACCTAAACTATATATTGAACTTAATTTTTATTATAAACATTATATTATTTTTTGTGGTCTACATTGTGCACTCTCACTATTCATATACTTTTTTTTTTATCTTGCTTTATTGATTTATAATGTCGACTATTTTCAATTTTGTGAAAGATATTCATCTGAAGAGAAAGGATGGACTCTTAGACCTCATCAGACTCACGCTTACGATTTACCTACATTTGCGGACAAAAATCAAATCTTCAGTTTTGAGTGTGTTTTTAAGGATGAACAAGTATGGTTAAAAAATAAGTTTTTAATAAACATGATAAAATGGGTAGTATAAAATATGCAGTATTAAACATATTTAATTTCATTATTTTTGCAGGGTGATACTATTCGTGGTTAAGCAAGAAGTTCACACATCAATAGTTTTAAAAAACAATTATTTGAGGAAAAACTATAAATTATCTCTGATATCATGGTGTCAACTGACGAATTTTAATTCAAAACAGCAAGTCATGGATATAAATTCAATTTTTATGGCAAAACAAAGGTTAACGAGTTTAAGGACTCATTGTTTCCTATGAACATATTCAATTTTAAATTATTCGATTGGATATCTGGTCTAGAGAAGAAAGATGAAAATCCTTTTGTTTGGTACTCTATTTTTTATTTTTATAGTTTTAATTATTTATAATTTTTCTATGTGCTATTCCAATCAGATTTATTAATTTTTTGTGTTGATTAAGATGTGATTGGTCGAGTTTATGGGATGCAGCCACCTAGATCCATGCCGACGAAAGATGGTCCGAAGAGGCTCATGGAAATAACTCTTGAAGATCACTTGTATTTTAAATTTTCTAAATTATATAATATAATCTATAATATATTAATTTTGCAACTTAAATTTAAATGTAAGATTCAAAATTATTGTTAATATTCGTATATTTTCAATTGTGTTGAAGGAATAATAAACTGACAATGACCTTATGGGATGAGTTTATTAAGAAACTGATGCCTTATTTGAGTGTTGGCGGTACCGAGCCAATTATTGTTGTTTTGAAATTTTGTCGACCAAAACTTTTCAATTGTATGAATTATATAACTTAATATATTTACATAAGATTTTTATCAATGTTGTTTCATTATTATATATTTGTTTTTTGAATAAATGCAGACACTGTTAATGTCTCCAACACCTACAATATTATACAAATGTTTGTGAATGAAAATATGTTGGAGATAACTAACTTTAGATCAAGGTAATTATAGAAAAATATGTAGTTATATAATTTTTTCTACTGTGTTCGATTACTGAATTTATTACTAAATTTTGTTGATTTAAATTTGATTTGTTGAGTGACCTTCACACTCCAAAATTTCTAAATGCAATTAAATGTTCTGGTGCACTGAATCATGAGCTTATTTTGAAAATTGGTACACCAGTTATGCTATTGCGAAATTTAGATTATTCTCTTGGTTTATGCAATGGAACTCGGATGGTAATTACCAAGCTTGGTGAACATGTTGTTGAAGCGAAGATTATTTCAGGAAGTAATGCTGGTCAAAAGACTTTGATTCCTCGGCTTTCTGTTACTCTATCTAATCGTATGATGCCTTTTAAGTTTCAATGAAGACAGTTTTCTTTTATTATTTCTTATGCAATGACAATAAACAAGAGTCAAGGACAATCATTAAATCATGTTGGACTATTATTGAAGAAACTTGTCTTAAGTTTGAAGGCAGGTCAATTATATGTTGCTATTTACAAAGTTAAAAATCGTAAGGGATTGAAAATTTTGATTTTTGATGATGAGGATCGTGATAGGAGAACTACTACAAGTGTAGTTTATAAAGAAGTGTTTCAAAATTTATGAACACTTTTTTTTTTGAAGTAACACAACTTTTTTGTTTTACATTTCTCATTTTGTAATATTTTAAATTTATTTCATGTTGATTGCTTTGTTATATATGTTCATATTTTTTTTCAATTATAATAATAGATTTTCATATGGTTTACTAAATTTTATGTGTATTTTATACTAAGCTTCACGAAATATTAAGAAATATAGAAATTTACTTCACTGATATAAATTATTCATAATAAAAATATTATATTAATTCATATATTCAGATTATCCAAAATAATATAATATAACAAAATAAATATATAACACTAAACCAAACAAAATACTAAATATATAAAATATTATACATAATATCTTCCGTGCATCACACGGGTTATGTACTAGTAAAATATATAATAAATCCAAAAAATATTTAAAATCTAAAAATTGGAAAATAATGTATAGAAAATCTATAATAATCACTAAATATTTTTTAAATATACAAATTAATTAAATAATTTCTGAATAATGATATGACTTTAAATATCTAGCTTTTAAAGTTTTAATAATAATATAGTCAAAATAAATATTATCTCAAAAAAATAAAATAAATCTAAAAATTATTTTAAAACATTAATAAAATTTTCATGTTTCACTTTAAAAATTGATAATAAAATCGAGTGTCCATAAACCAACAAAACGTTGAATTCTCCTCCAAATTGGATTAAAAGAGGATAATAGTTTATAGACTCTCTCTCTCTATATATATATATATATATATATGTATATATACTTTTAATTGAAAAAAAAAAGAAGATAATGGACTTAAACCATTGTGAACATTAAAATCAATCTGTAAGAATATCAAGATTTTCGGACAACGACTTTATTAATATAATTTCTCAGCTGTAGCCTTTAATTTTAATATCTGTTAAAAAGTTTTGGATAATATTTGCTTATTCCCAAAACTTTATAAGTAATTCTCATACTTTATTTTGCTAGATTTTTTGTTTATTTATAAACGTTTATGATAATATGTTGCAATGATATAAATTTAGACATATTCTTTTTGTTATTTTGATTTGCTTTGTGATATTTATATATTTCATTTATTATTTTTCTAATTTATTATATATTTGGAGATTTTATTTTGCAAGAGTAAAAAAAATAACATTGTGGAAATTGGGTCAGGAGGGGAGGGGGTAATTTATAATAATTACTCATTGAGAAAAATACTTTTTAAATTTGATTAATATTGATTAGTATTTTAAGTTTTACTTTTTTTAACGGATTTTTAAAATAAAGTATGAATGCCTTTTAATTGATATATTATTCTAAATCTATGTTTTGATATTTTAAGGATTTTTGAAATTTGTATTTATTATTGCAGTAAGTTTGCCGAATAATTAATATTGTGGGAGCAACGTCTATATATTTAAGATAAATAGTAGTAACGCAAAATAAAATATAAATTGAAAATTATGTTTATAGTGAATTAGATACGTTGGGATATTAAATATTTATGACATTATTGGTAAATCAGAAATTATTAGGAAAGTAATTTTTTATTTTTCCCTGCAAATAATAATAGGAAAATTAGTATTAAATGGATATTTAGTATTAGGTCAAAGATTGGCACGTGTAAATGGAAATCCGCCTCCACCCAACGCTCCTCCTCCTAAATAATAAAAATGATTTCAAATAAGCAGGCGCCAATTTCCCCTCTTCTCCCGCGCCTTTCCATCCTTTATTTCTTCCCTCTTTCCGACACTTCTCTATCCCCTCCCCCCCCTCTCTTTCTTTCTCCCTCTCCCTCTCCCTCTCCCTCTAGGTTGACCCAACAACAGCCGAATGCAGGGTCACCAACCTCACCCCGCTACCCCCATCTCTGACGCCGCTCTCCTGATGAAGAACGGCAAGAGGAGGGGGAACTACAACTGTGGCCGCTGCGGCTTGCCCAAGAAGGGCCACAAGTGTCCTTTCACCTCTGAAACCGATGATGTTTCCACTCCTGTTTCGACGCCTGCAGCTGCCGCCGACTCATCCGCCTCTGTGGCGGCGCCGGGGAAGCTCGCCTGCGCTTCGCCTGCGTCCGTGGTCCGTCCTACGCCTCAGCCAAGGCGTCGGAGAGCTCTTTCCTTCGACGATGTTAGCATAGCTGACTCAATAGATGAGTTGGAGGAGGATCGGTGCGAGTTGGATGAGGAACTGGATCTGGATGGCTCGGGTGGGTTGCCGGCGAGTTGTTTGTGGGAGGTTTTGAGGAGATTGCCTCCTGTAGGGCTGCTGTCGGCGGCGGGTGTGTGCAGGGGGTGGAGGGAGACATCAAGGAGGCTTTGGCGGGCGGCTGAGGAGCTTCGGCTTAGGGTTCCGGCAAAGGCCCAGATTGGATTTGTTGGATCCGTATTGCAGAAATGCCCTGGACTCTTAAAACTCTCTCTTAGGATTGAAAGGTTTGGATTTCGAAGACTGATGATAGATCTAAGTATTAACGATGTGGATCCGATGAACCCTCGACCACACTGATGCGAAGTCAGTGTTTTATTCAATAATTTAATTAATAGAAAATAATTTAGAGATCTATAATGAAGAAAAATGATGCATTGTGATGTAAACAATTTCTCTAAAAATGCTAAATAAAAATACCTAGTCGAATAATTAATCAAGAGGGTTTGGAAGTTTGATCTCATGAATTGAGTTGTAGAAGTGCAATTTGGTGAAATTTAGTGAAAATGGTTTTAAAAAATCCAATGCTTGTAATGATTGATGCTATGAGTACTTGGTAGGAAAGTGTGCATTATTCTGATTATATGTGTTTCTGCTTTTATTTTTGCAGTGATGTTGATGCAACAATGCTGGCTTGCATTGCTTTCTCGTGCCCTAATTTGCAGTCTCTGGAGATCTCGACATCTGATTCCTGCATCAATCGGATTACTGGGTATTAATTTTGAACTTTTGATGCAGATCTACATACTAATTGTCTAATTACTAGTTGTATCTTCCATATGTATATATTTTTATCATATTGTCATGTACTTTAGTAGATCTATCATTGTTTATCTGTAATGTTTTACTCAATTTAGTTTATGATGGGACATTTGCATACATAATGTTAATTAATTTTTTGTACAAGCTTTATTTATATATATATATATATATATTATTTTGACATGTCTTGGTAGATCTCATCATCTATAGATCTGGGAATAGAACAATATATAGCTGCTTGTCTTATGAGAAAAAATTGAAGTGCTTCAACTGTTTATTGAGAATCTAAAATATTAATGTTATGTTACTGGCTGTTTTAATCTAGCTTAGTTTGGGTAGAAACTGATGATCTACTACGAATACGGTACCAGGAATTTTTGCCCCCAATTGCTATCATAATCTTTGATGCAAGTTGTGTGCTAACTTGTTTAAGCTCTTTGCAGCTGTTGATAAAATCTACTATCTATGGAACATCATACTTTATCCCAATATTATTGTTCCTCTATGTTTTGGTCCACATGGCCAATTTATCTATAGGTAATTTTATTGATTTTATTTGTCTTTTCAATTAAATATATTTTTCCTATTTATGGATTCAGGGATGAGTTGAGTCGTTTCATTGCTGACAAAAGGTGCCTAACTAGTCTCAAGATGGAAGGGTGCTGCAACCTCGGGGGTTTTGTATTTTCTTCTACTAGTCTGTCTAGTCTTTGGCTTTCTGATCTTCATTCCCTCTCTAAGATGGTACTTACTCTTAAGATTCATCAATTCTTTTTATCACATCCACTGGCATCATCTGCTTGATTTGAAACCACCTTCTCTGTGTGTTGTTGTGTGCAGGTTTTTAACTGCCCCAATTTGAAGGAGATTTCCTTGGACTTTTCTCGCCAAGAGACTGGTAGCACTGATCTTACCACCATTCTTGATTGTCTGGGAAGAAGCTGCCCGAAGCTTCAGAACATCCACATTGCTTCAGTTTTGCTTTCACATGATGCTGTTCTCGCCCTCACAGCTGCCAATTTGAGGTGGGATATCTGTTCAGTGTGTCAATTCTTCCATTCAAGTTTCTTGGAAGCTTATATCTGCATCTGTCTATAGGGGATTGCGGATGCTTTCTCTTGTTCTTGGATCAGGGATAACTGATGCATCTGTGGCAGCTATTGCTTCAAGTTTCTCAAAGTTGGAATTGCTTGATCTAAGTGGGTATGTTTCAGGACCTAGCACTGGCACTTTTATTTAATGTGACATGAAAAATTGGTGAACTTCCAAGTTTTCTCCTATAACTTGCATGAGGATTATTATCAATGAGATTATAGTAATGAAGATTGTTTCCTTGGTTCCATTACTGTATTTTAGGTCTAGCATCACTGACAGCGGCATTGGAATGATCTGCAATGTCTTTCCCGAGTCATTATTGAAACTTCTACTTGCTCTTTGCCCCAACATCACTTCAAGTAAGTCTCATATCCTGCCATCATACTTTTACTACAAAATATTCATTTTATTTAACTCTTTTTGTGTCTTCTTATGCCTTTAGGTGGCATTCAATTTGCTGCTGCCCAACTGCCCCGTTTGGAACTCATGGACTGTGGAATGACAGTATGTGATCCCAATATTGAAAAATCCACTGTTGAAGATGATAATGACTCTGAATTACAGAAAACTCCCAACAATTTGTCGCACCTTATTTACCAAAAGTTGATTATCAAGCACAATCGTTTGAAGAAACTAAGCTTATGGGGTTGTTCTGGCCTGGACGTAGGAAATAAATTTCCCTTTCCTGTTTCTGTTTTTATTCCTGTTTTGGGATCTAAACATAAGAAATTTTGATGCAGGCATTGTATTTAAATTGTCCTCACCTTAATGAACTTAACCTCAACTCTTGTAGAAATTTGCATCCAGGTACTTTCTTCGAAATCTTTGGACAATGTTACCTTACCGAAGTGTTTTCTTTTTGAAGCTGACATTGCTCTTGCATTTGTTGCCCAGAGAGGTTGCTACTTCAGTGCCCTAATTTAGAAAATGTGCACGCATCAGATTGTGAAGATATGTTGGTCAAAACCATCGAGACTCAGGTACTGTATTGAGATGTACAACATGTAATTTTTATCTAGCGTTCATTCTGCTTAGATTATGGAGCTTGTAGGTCCTTGGCTTAACTCTGATTCACACTTCTTGCATTGATTTTCTACAGGTTGACAGTGAATTTTCAGCAGCAGAAAATCAATTCCCTTTCAAACGGTTTCCTGATGGCTCCAAAAGAATTCGGATTCCATATTTCTGCAGCCCTCAGGTATTCTGAACAAACTATCCACCACTATCAGAGAGAGAGAGAGAGAGAGAGAGAGAGAGAGCGAATGCTATTACTGTAAGCAATATAAGCTTAATAGTTCATGTTGCTTTTTACCCTCCACTTTCATTCGTTTAGCCTTATACTTTCAATTTGTTTAAAGATGGACCTTTTGCTCGATGCTTTTCGTAAGAGCCACATTTTTACAAGACCCTATATTTACAAATGATGTGCACGTGCAGGTATCTGATGACGAGAAGAGGCGTGGAAGGCCTGCAAAGCGGCAATGTTCAGTGATTGCGGGCTCGTAGAAAACGCATCATCGGACTCTGTTAAGTTTGTAATTTGTTGTTCAACTATAAGGGTACACTATTTGTAGAAGCGCATGCCTCAGTATGTACCAAATGTATTGCAAACATTAGGAGGTTCTCTCATTCATGGAGGAGGATTGTTAATTTGTTACATTGAACTCCAGTTATTAATAAACTTCCCCTTATCTTTGTACCATCAATGCTTGATCTCCAGTTATTGTTATAACCCATCCTTTTTCGTGATCAGACTGAATTCTGGCTTCATTCAAGCCAATTACATAGTGCCCCTTGGAATACATATAACCTTATAAGGAGTTTCTGATCAAATAGGTGTTTTACTGAAGAAGAAAAGAAAGCCAGAGTATGAAATGTAGAGAAAAAGTAAAGATAATGGCGGCTATCTACATTTTGCCCTAACTCTTAAAGATAGAAAAAGAAATTGGACAGAATGTCTGTGATTAGCAAGCAACTTTGACCACAATCTCAAAATTTTCTGAAATCACCTCCAGATATGTCACGTTTTCACCAGCTAGAAATATGTAAGGATCCGGAGTAATGAAGAAATAGAATTTAGGAAGAAGAGATTAATTATGGACATTAAGAGAGACTTCTGTTAAAAGTTGGCCAAAAGTGCCCAAAAAAGAACAAACATAATGCAGGTATATATACAAGATACCCGCCTCCTCACAACCAATATGAGTCGGACACATGCTGTAAGAAAAATAACAAAATTGCATAAAAACTACCCCCTCTTACAACAATAGTAATGCAGTTGTGACAAAAACCTCTCCCCTCCCCCTGGAGACAAGGCTTGACCTCAAGCCTGTGTATTCAACCCTGCATATGGGGATATTTAGCCATGAGTGAATCATAATGCTGTTCATCCTTTTGAAGATGTGCGCACTGTACTAATACTTCAGGATTTGTTGTTTTTCTTCACAAGCCAGCGAGCCAAAATAGAAACCGGGTGGAGAATAACCTTTCCAGCATCATCAAAGAGAGGTAAATCTGGACACCTTAGTCTTATCACCAACCTTCTTAAGGAGAGACATTAAAAACATTGTGATTTTTTGTAGAAGGAGGAAGCTACAACTTGTATGCTACCTCATCAATTCGAGCAAGCACCAAGAAAGGACCATCATACTTAGGAGATAATTTCCAGACCCTGTGGCTGTGTAGGCTAAATTGTCTACAAGGTTTTAATTTGAGATAAACCCAGTCACCCACAGCAAAGACCTTCTCTCTTTTATGTTTGTGAGCGACCACCTTCATTCTGTCTTGAGCTTTATTCAAATACCTCTTAAATGCTCTTGAATCTTTTGGTGATTTTGCAAAGTGGATTCCACACCAATGACTGTGATAGGGGAATCAGAAAGCATAGGGATGGAAACGCTTATATCCATATAGAGCCTCAAAAGGAGAGATTTTTGTAGAGAAATGAAAGCATGTGTTATACCAATATTCAGCCTGTGGTAGCCAAGACATCCATTCTTTTTGGGTATGCACCACTCATGCATCTCAAATAAGCCTCCAAGCACAAATTTACTCTCACTCTAGCCTTCACTTATAGGATGGTAGGTTGTACTCAATCATTGTTGATACCCAATGATTTCATAAGTTGTTGCCAAAATTGACGGGTAAAGAGCTTATCCCTATCAGAAATAATGTTGTAAGGCAAACCATGCAACTTGTAAATGTGATCCAAGAACAAGTTAGTTAGTTGGGAAGCAACAAAAGGGTGAGCAAGTGCCCCAAAATGAGCCGATTTCCTGAACCTATCCACAATTACCCACATAACATCATTTCCTTTAGATTTTGCCAGGCCATTATAAAATCCATATTGATTTGAGTCCGCGCTTGATCTGGTATGGGAATATGCTATAAAAAAAAAAATCCCTTGGTTTCTTATTTTCATGCTTGCAGATGTTCTTACTACTTCTTCAACCATCATTTTGATGACAGACCACCAAAATAAACTCTTAAGCCTCTCAAAGTGACCTCAATTCCAGAATGCCTTCCTTTTGTCAAAAAATTCATATACTGGACAATGGTAAATCTCAGTTTATTTCCACATCCAACATATAGTCTAGTGTTATACCTAATAACTCTTTATGAATGACATAATAAAGACAAATTATATGGAAAAATAATATGATTCATTATCACTTCTTGGGCAATCTCATCATTGTTGTAGCTTGATTCCAATTCAGTCATCCAAGTGGTTGTAGGACTGATATGACATATAGCTCAATTGTTTCAAAGCCTTTCTTGGAGAAAGCATCTGCCACCTTATTTTCCATTTCTTTTTCATATTGTATTTTGTAGTCATATCCTAACAATTTGGTCAAGTACTTATGCTGTATAAGAGAGAAGTCTTTTGCTCAAGTGAGATTTTGAAGCTTTTTTGATCATTTTTTTATAATAAACTGACCATGAATAAGGTAGGGCCTCCATTTTTCCACTGCTAACGAATAACTAGACATTATTTTTCATAAATGACAAGACAAGATATTTAGGAGCCAATGTTTTACTCAAATAAGTTAGAGGATGCCCTTTCTGCAAGAGAACTACCCTAATTCTATGATAGCTAGCATTTATTTCTAGAATAAAGGATTTTTCAAAGTCGAGTAGTTTGAGTATTGGAGTAGTGGTCATCCTTAAGCTTCTCAAAAGCCTCCTGTGCTTCCTCAGTCTAGTTAAACTGCCTTTTTCCATGTTAAATTTGTGAGTGGTTTAACAATTACTTTATAGTTTCTCACAACCTTCCTATAGTAGCCTGTTGGTCCCAAAAATCCCATTAATGCTTTCACTGAGTATGGAACTGGCCACTCATTCATGGCCTAAATCTTTCTGGGATCAGTGGACACTCCATCTCCATGGATTACATGTCCTAAATATTCCATATGATCTTGACCAAATACACATTTGGATCCTTTAGCAAACAGTTGTTTGTCATGCAGAATTTGTAAAACTTTCTCCAAATGTAGTTTGTGCTCCTCCGCACTTTTGGTGTAAATTAAAATATCATCAAGAAACACCAATATGAAATATAGGAATATGTGCCTTGGCAGCCAACTGTTGAGTTGGCCGAAAAGACATATTATAAGTACAATCTTTATGAATATAAATAAAAGTTTGAGGTATTTCTTCTTTATCGTATTAATTCATGTTTATATGTTATATGATATTGAAATCCCATGATCATGGTAACAATGAGACTAGGTCATGCACGGGCCGGTGGTCATGAAATAAGTCTCGGTGGTTGAGATCATAAATGTTCCAAGTCATCGAATGTATGAGAATGCATATTGTAGGATTTAGATAAGCTAGCACTAAGCCGTACATCACTCGACGAGTGGATATCTCGTTTCATGGATATTTGTGAGACACTATGTAGACTAATGGATGTGATGTTCGTCCCAAACGATTACATTAAATTGATCCCACATCAGAACTCAAACCAATTTGTAGCCATAGTGGCAATGGGAAAATCGAGGTTCTAATTTCTGTAGGTGCTTTAATTAGTCCATAGACTGTACTCATGCATATGATACTACGTGAGGGAAACCATATTTAACTGGTTCCTTAAACCACTCTTTAGAGTTCAAATGGGGTTTTGTTGGTTATGGTGGAATTATGTTTAAGATCAAGGTAGTGGCAAGATAGAATTCGCTGGCCCGCAGAGTAATCTATTGGGATAATTCTCTATATTTCCTGTACTCATTGTATTGAATGAAGACCTTATGCAAGTCACCAGTCAAAATATAAGAGATGAGATCTCATTATGATCCAACAATTTAAATGAGTCTGTGAGGATCATTATTGTTATTAATATCAATTATGGGCTTAGGAATTAATTAGAGCCAAAGAAGACGCCTAAAGGCCTAATCTATGAGATAGGCCCACCTAGGTTTGTTAAAGAGCTAAGCCGAGCTTGGGTAGGGTCGACTTGGACTCAAGAATGATGAGCTCGAGCTTGAAGCTCGTTGAGCTCAATATGTGTGGCTTGGCTTGAGCTCATAATATGCTATTGTGAGTTTGGCTCGGCTCGAGGCTCAAAGCTCGAGCTCAACTCGCTCGAAAGTTAAGTTTATTCTAAAAGGTTTATTTTTGCCCTCTATTAATACAATTTATACATGTTTCAACATTTTTCTAATAATTTCAACCTTCTAATTAAAAAAACTTGAACTTAACATTTGAAATTAAAAATTTAACAAATAAAATTACAATGTTTATAGTTAAATGTTTCACATCTCACAATCACAAAGTCAAAATTTACACCATTAAAAGGTCTCAAAATAAATAAATTTTGTATTTTCATAAGTGAGAATTCTTACAAAATAATCAACAATTGTCTTTTTCCTTGTATTTCTTCTCCAGGTATTTTTTCATAAGTTTTTTTTTTAAAGTAAAAATTTACTTATTACTCATTTTTGTGTAATATGTATATATATTAAAATTACTTAATTAACACATAATTTAGGCTGCTCACAAGCTTTCGAGCTGAGGCTATGTATCTTTGGCTCGACTCATTAATATTTTTTGAGTCGAGCCTGAGCTTAATTCGAGCCTAGTCGAGTCAAGCTTTAACTAAGTCTTGACTGAGCCAAGCTTTAGTAGCTCATAAGCCAACTTGACTCATTGACACCCCTATACCCAACACATGGAGATTAGGATTTCTAAGCCCATGAAGAGACTTTTAGGGGATCAATATAAATTGATCCCCAATGGAGAGAGACCGCGGAATATCGAGAACACAGGCACATTAAGAACGGTTCACTCTGTTTCACTTGTGTTATTTCTTTTCTTTCCTCTCATGTGTTGAGATTCCCAATTATATTTTTAGTTTTAGATTATTCACCTCATTCTAAACATGATATATATAATCAAGCTACACCGTGTGTCTAGGCATTAAAGTTGGGCGTGGGTAAATTTGAAGAGGAGGTTTCATATGTCCTTAATCAACATGCGATCCAGTCATATTGAGAATTATCACAAAAAATGTGAAATCACTTGGTATATTGCTAAACCGTTAATTAGAATTATGTATACGGGTCAGTTGTGCAAGATTAGACATATACCATAGAAATAATTATAATAATTACTTTCGTAGCATATTTCATATGATCCATGACCTAAATATTACAATAGTGGTATTTGAGCCTGCTTGCACCGTATACAATTGATTATTTGTTTAGCATTTATATTCGGATGCATGTTTTAGTTTATTGTTGGAAATTATTGAATAATTGAATTGATGTTATGTGTATATATTGATGTTTACATAATACAGTGACATATACATATATATATAAATGGTAATCAGGCAAGGGAAGCATGATCACATGTTGTATATATGGTACTTAATTATGTGTAGGATCACAAATGGGCGACGCATGTGCGTTCAAATAGGAGAAATGGATCAAATAGTGTGAATGCTCAACCTTTTGGTATGAATGCTCAGCCGTGTGCTTGATTGAACACATTGAGCGGTGCGAGTACTCAGTCATTTGCTAGATCGAGCATGACATATGGTGCAAATGCTCGTCCTCAGGTGCAACCACTTGACTGTCCGCTCAACCATTCACTCAATGTGTGATCAATCGAATAAGTGGAACCACTCGACCAGAAGGTGTGAACGCTAGACTGATATAGATTATTGATTAATGGTTTAATTTTCTTATGTTATGATTTAATTTGATTGATTAATTTTTGGGTCCTATGAGCCTCTTATTTATGGCAATTGGACCTTTAATTTTGTTTTGAGTGTTAAATTAGGTGTGGGTTTATTTTTGTAATTGTTTGGAGGACTTTATAAGATGACGACTAACTAGATTACCTATTCGAATTGGGCTCTAGACTTGAAGACGATTAAAAGCTCATATATGTTTGGATCTATATACATATGAAAATTAATAGTAAATTAAATCTGGATTCAATTCACAAGGGCTCATGAATCGAATTGCATAGGAAATGACTCATGGTTACCCTAAGTTTAGGAGCATGCTAGGAAATGTATAATTTTGTTTTATGTTATTTTATCTATGCTTGCATGTTCATGTATGCTTAGGATAATAAATAACTTAAAACAAACATATAAAAATTGATGAGATTGTTAAATTCATATATTCCCTCTTGGACCCAATCTGAGTATAATATTTGAGTATAAAAGGATTTGAGAATAATCCTATTTTTTATCAAAGGGTTATATGAAGCATGTTAGCTTTTCTTGAACACTAAAACGCACACACTGGTGAATTCTTGGTTGCTGCCACCCAGTTATACGAACCATTGTTAATAGATTGTATGTAGTTGTACATGACTAGTACACACACATGGTCCGGCGTATCACTAGTACAAGTCTATAGAACGATGGGTATCCTTAAACATTGAGTACTTTGGTGTTATTCACACGTGGACATAAGCAAAAAAATGATGTGAATTATCTTAGGGGTCATATTCTTGAATATGATTGCGAAAACTACCTCAATAGTTTTATTTTGGTGATTCATACGAAAATTAAAATAAGAACTCATTGGTGGACCTTAAGCCCACTTAAGATGCCGAAAGAATTTTCGCTAGTCTCTTTAGGGATGGGAGAATTCATAAAATAAATGGAGGACTCATGAATTTAAATACCTTATTCCTGTTTTATTATTTATAATTCATAGAATGCTTATGTGATATCTCGTTTGTCATTGTAGATTAATCTTATGTTTTTATCTAAGAGCCAAAGTCGACTAAGAAATGAGAAATGGCTATGAAACACCATTCCATCATATTTGAACAAAATAAGCTAGATTGTAAGAATTACTAAGGCAGGATCAAGAATATGAAGATCATCTTAGATTCTGAGAGCAGGACCTATGTCTTGGACAAAATTATTCTCGATATTGTGGCTGAAGGCAGTAGTACCGAGAAGATCGAGAGTCTCTAGAAATGGAATGACGACGATCTCCAAATGCACTATCTAATGCTCGCGAGCATGGTCCCACAAAAGACAACATCAACAAGAGACTATGATGCATACAGGTGAAATGCATTTGTACTTTAAGGAGTTGTCCTAGGTGTCAGATCAATCATTATGCTATGCAATCTCTAGTGAGTTGTATGGTAGAAATGGAGGGTAGGTGGCGATGTCATAGAGCAGGGACTCAAGATGATCAGGGGCATTAAGCATGTAGATGAATTAAGTTATATCATAGAAGCCGAACTATATGAGGATTTGATCTTGCATTCCTTGCCTTCATAATTCAACAATTTTTTTAATTACCTCTTTGCAAAAAAGAGTCACAAATTTGAGCGAACTGGTGAATCTACTTAAGAATGCCCAGTTGACCATAAGTAATTATCATGTGTTGGTTAGGTACTCAACTATCCTTATCTCGTCCAAGGGATCGAAAGTTCCTAAAGGAAATAAGAAGGTTGGAGTAAATGCAACTAATGTTAAAAGATAGGTAGTCAAGAAAGACCTGAGTGCTGGAATATATAGGCCATAGATCATACAAGATACGCAGCGGAAGATAATAATTAAAATTATTTCTACGATCTATGCTTGTATAATTAAAAATGAGTGTAGCAACTATACAAAGCAACTCACGCTCTCAGCGAGAATCCTTCATATGACCGGATTGAACATTTGAGCAAGGACATTGATGATCTCCTCTCCAAGTTTATCCACACCCAACCTTCATGCGTAGATACACAGTGTACTTCATTCCTGTATATCTGTATATTATGAGACTAATAATCTAGAACTACAATAAAATTGAGAATCTCAATACATGAGAAGAGAGAGAAAAGAGAAGGAATAAGAAAAACACGATGATGTGCCTCGTTCTCCTTATGATTATTGTTTTTAATTCTCTCTTTGGGGATCAATTTATTTTGATCCCCTAACCTCTCCTTATGGGCCTAGAATTCCTACTCGCTCTGGGCTTAACAGTTCTACTCCTAATGGGCTTCGAGTCCAATTTCTTGTGGACTCTTGTGTGTTGGGAATATCTCCAAGATGAGGCCTTGAATTGTCTTCTTGGGCTTAATTAATTCCTATAATTAATTTCTAAACCCAAAATATTAATCTTCAATTAATTAATTTAATTCTACCATTATTTGGGCCTAATTATTTATTTGTCCAACAAATAAAATTAACCCACTAATTAATTCTCTGCATGATTTTTTTATTACTTGGGCTCAAATAATTAATTTGTATAACACATATTATTTACCCCGAAATTAATTTATAAATGATTAATTAATTATTTATCTCCGCTCCAACACATAAGAATCTGATGCGTGTGGCCCCTTAGGTTCATCACTTCATCTACTCCAAGAGCAAGCAATCCAATTACAAGATTAATTAAGACAATTAATAATCACCTTTGGATATCCCAATCCTTAGGTACTCAAGACATCCTTTCTTTTATGTCCAACAATTACTACTAGAAGGTCTCATAGGTAAAGATGAATTCAACGTGCAAACCTTTCATCCATAGTTACCATGTAGATAAGGTCTTTTTGCTTGGTTCTTTGATTAATGTCTTGGGCTTGGTCATTTCTTATGGACCCATGATTGACATTAATAATTATAATGATCCTCACATATTCTGTTAATATGTTGGCCTATAACGAGATCCCAACTCTTTTAAGCCAGCCTAACTGTTGGTTGTCAGGGCACATATCCCTACACCGAGCAAGACTAGTCTAAAGAAAAAGAATCTATGCTTCCATTGCAACCACCCTAGTCATTGGAAGAAGGATTGCAAGGAGTACCTCAGTACTCTTGCAACATGTAATTTTTTTTTTGTTGAGATTCTGAATATTACTTTCAATTCTAATTCGTAAGTATTTGACACTGGTTGTGGTGCTCATATGGTTAATGGCTGATAGATACTACACCAAAGTAAAGATCTTTGTGGATAAGATATGACTTTGAAGCTGCGTAATGACAAAAGAGTGCATGCATTGGCAAAAAGAGAAGTAGTATTAGAAACTTCGAGTAGTTTTTTTATTGTACTCCAAGACGGTCATTTTATTTCAAATTCAATTAAGAATATTGAGTATGTGTCTGCTTAGGATATTGTAAGAACTCACTTTGAGTTCTTTAAGATTGGCATTGGATAAAAACATGCTAGATTTAACGAGATATTGTGTGCATGTACATATTTTGTGAAGTAGTATACTTGGAGGACTTACAAAGATTCATATATTTCAAAATTAAGAAGACACAAAACAATCTTGGAAGGAAATCAATGTGTAGATTCCATGGGAATCCAAGAAAAATTGAAGAAAGATCTTCCATGTCATTAGAGATGGATATCTATCAAGAAATCCATCAAAGAAGGACTGACATTGACACTTGAAAATAAATTAGCCAAGATAAGCACAAGAGATATGGAAGAGATCTGGAAGCATATTCTTCCTTATCAAGGAGCAACCAATAAGGAAACAAATCTTGAAGATATATATACATTGATTGAAGGAGATTCTTTCCATATAAATTAGATGGTATGATTGTCCATGACTTATATATAAATGGGACAACCCACAACTGTTGGACTGTTCGTTTTAGTTTTATTTGAGTAAGACCATGAGAGAGATCGTACGTTTTATTTTATTTTACTTCTGCGATCTGAGTTCTACGCCCAATTAGAAGTCAGACTGTTTGACAGTTTTAGAACAACACCATAGGGATACAGATGGTGAAATCCATTCAAGGGATTGAGTGGTCGGGCCAGTTGTTACGGGAAGTGTGTGTGATCTAAGTACATGTATTTAGTGAAGAGTGAGTCTATAGTTTTGTAAATTCATACTTTCACCTTGTTGGGAAACAAGGCACTACTCTAATAGATTTGCTGACAGAGGAAGAAAGGAGTTCTTCCTTGAAAACATAGCTCAGTCCTGATTCATTTATTTAAGCTTACACAAATTTTACTACTGAGTACCTAGTTGAGTACGACCTCATATTAGAAGATTAACAAATGGTTGATATGTCTTGAATAATGAATTAAATTTACTACAAATGACAACAAGAAAATGCTCCTTAAGTAGTAACAATGCATACATGTGACACGCATGTTTAGGTCATATCTCTTGAAGAAAGATTACAAGAATTGGTCTTATGAGGGAATCTTTCAGCCCTATTGAATAAGATGCTAACTTGTGGATCTATTACATTTTGGCCAAATAGATGGCTAAACTTCCATTTGGTGGCCAAATAGAACATACACATGAGGATCTATTACACTTGGTCCACTTAGACATATGTTGTCCTCTAAGTGTTGAAGCACGAGAAGGATATTCTTACATCATTACATTTACTAACGACCACAGTTGGTATGAGTGTGTGTACCTTCTAAGGCACAAGTCTGAAGCTTTTGATAAATTTAAAAAGTTTCAGAATGAAGAGAAACAATTGGAATGCAAAGTGAAAGTACTTTGATTGGACGGAAGTGGTGAATACCTTAGCAGCAAATTCAAAACCACTTAAATGATTGCGGTATCTCACACGCAATCTCCTGTAGAGTCAAGGTCAAATAGATTATTAGGATTCACTAAGGAAGAGGAGTATTCACAGGGGCATCCCTCCTCGTTTTGAGACATTATGGATTTTGGGTCCCATGTTCTGATCTTTCCATTTTTTGAACCTCGAGGAGACACTTCTGTTGATTCTTTTACCTACATAATTTGTTTTTTAGCAGGTCCTCCAGGAAAAAACCCCCTTTCACTTTCAGTGGGAAATGTCAGCTACTCTAGACCGAATCCTTCGATATCTTTGGACCGATCTCATCCACTTTCAAATTCATGTAAAAGTGACTAATTCGACTTACTAATAGAGTCGTTAGTCTCTTAGAAAGAGCGGCTAAAAGATCGGACCAGACAGGCGCAGGGAGCTTGACCACCTTACCCGTCATTGAAACACAAGCAGGAGATGGTCTGTTCTTTTTTACTTTTACTGGGTCAGGATATTCTACCCTTGAAAGAGGCATTCCTCTGCAAAAGTCAATCGGCGGCTACAATGCACAAGACCTCAAAATAACCAAGAAAGAGGTACAAGTCAAACTTTCGTGCATGTGGACTGATCATTTGTTCTATTCGTGCCTTTGCCGAGGACATAGAGATCTGAGCTCTTGGGGAATCCTCTATCTAAAAGGTTAATGATAGCTCTAACCAGTACGTACGAGCATTATGTATTATGTATGGGTATTTTGTTTTCGAATAGGATTTGATGAGCTATCACGATCATTCACATCTATTTCAGCAGGCAGGAAACCATTTCTAGAATGCAAGCAAGGTAGCTTGCTTACAACAATGTGGAAAGAAAAGATTTTTCTTAGTCCCCATAGGTTAGTAGCTTACCTCCAAGGTCTTTTGTTAGGGTTCTGGGTAGTGTTGATTTTGGTGTTTCAGGGAGGCATCGTGTATTGACTGGCATCTTCTCTAAGGTTCTAGGTAGTGTTGGGTAGTGTTGATGGAAGACGCTTACAATTCTTGTGTCTAGGCTTCGACCTTACCCACCCTTTTGTGGTAGAACTTGAAATGCCATACCTGGTTTATGGCTTCTGGAATACACATTGTTTGCATGGTGTGCCGGGGCCACAGAGAGAGGACGGCTGCTTAAGGCGGGCTGGTGCCACCTTTGGATGATCTAGAAAGCGAAAAACATGCATTCTTTTATGACTTTAAGGTACCCTCGTATCTCAACCCAAGGCGACCTTAAAACCAGCATTTTTTGGGATGATCTATAATCGTCTTTAACAATCAGTGAATGGCCACTTGAAAGCCGTAGCTTGCTGGTTTTTCCATAATCCAATCCACAACAAATCGAATGAAACCTGGTGCTTGAGCTCTTTCTCCTAGTAGATCTATACAGCAGAGACGGCTTCCCGCTTTCAAAAGAGACCAACATATTAGATCCAGAACCCTCCCTGTCCCCAACAACTGGGATTGAAGAAGAGGCAGGCCCGGGGCTAAGGCTATACCCACTGCTACCCCTCAATCGGCTTTACCTTCTGTCCTTGGGAAGATTATTAGCTAACGAGCTCTAGATGTTCGCATTATACGGCTCTGTCCCGGAATCAGGACTGGGAGAAATTGAATCTATGGTCACGGGGTTGAAGTTGAGAAAAATAGAATAAATGTAAGGAAATCTAGGTCTCACTGATTGATGATCCAGAATGTTAGCCGAAATGTTTTGACTATTGAAGCTTTTGAAGATAAAGTTTTGCGCTTAAAAGTACTCCTGACACCTGCTGAATTTATCTTATTGATTTTTGGCGGTATATACCACTGTTTCAAGTAAATAGTAGGGAGATTTTTATTAGAAAAGCTGAATAAGAATCTTTCTCAGTGTTAATTCCAGCGAGCCTAGTTTCTAGACCAACTGCTTAGCTTACATCTTATCAGAGTGGACACCTTCTTATACTCTGCAATAAGATAGTGTTTTAGAATGTGGATAGAGAAATTGCACACTGATGGTATGCTCGATGATGGCTTCAGCCGATCTTCCTTCGTTATTTTGGGGTTATGCCCTCAAGATGGAAATGAAGCTGCGAAACATAACACCTTCAAGATTGGTCTTAAAGACCCCTTATAAGTTGTGGCATAAGAATGTTTCCATTTACTCGTACATGAGGATTTGGGAATACGATGCATATGTCAAGCAGTTGGTTGGCGAAAAATTAGATTAGATATCTAGATTATGTGAGTTTGTGGGATACCCTGAGGAAAAAATGTGGTATTACTTATTTGGCCCAGAGGATCAAAGAATGTTCATCCTAAAAAATGCAAAATTGCTAGAGGAACATATTCCGTAGGACGAAAATAGTTTAGAACAACTGGTGGATCTTGGGTAGGCTTAAGATTAAGCACCAGTACCATAAAATGTGGAAATAGCAGAACTTCCTTCACAATCATTTACACAAATTCTGAGGAACTTCGAAAAGATTCCACGTCTTCTGGAAAGATACATTGGCTTCACCAATAAGAATGAAGAGGTAGGTGGTGATCCGAGGATGTATGAGAAAGCCTTGTTGGATAAGGACTCCAAAAAATGGCTTATCTGCTGAACTCCACGCACTCAAATCAAGTTTAGACGCTAGTCAATTTACCTCTCGGGTTTAAGCCTGTGGGATGTAAGAGGATATTTAAGCGTAAACCTTCTCTCCTATAACCATGCCTAAGTCTATTTGGATTCTACTTGCTATTATTGTACATCTCTATTACGAGGTATGGTTGATGGATATGAAGACCATATTCCTTAATGGAGACATCAAGGAGGATATCGACATGGATCAACCAATGGATTTCACATCTAGTAGGAGCATAGACAAGGTCTACAAGCTTAATAGATCCATTGATGTACTTAAAAAAGACTCCCAAAATGAGAACATAAGATTCAACGATGTCATAAAGGGATATGAATTCATCAAGAATATGTAAGAAGCATATGTTCTCATGAAGGCTAGTGGGAGCTCAATATGAATTTTAACACTTTACATCAATGACATTTTTCTAATTAGAAACTATGTATAATATATGAACTTGAGCAAAAAGTGGCTATCCAGCCAGTTTTCCATGAAACATTTTGGAGATGCGAATTTCTTCTTAGGCATTAAAATCTCTCGAGACTGCTCGAAGAGATTATTAGGACTCTCCTAAGCCCATTACATTGACATGTTGCAAACACTTTTGGAAATTCCAAGAGGGGAAATCTTTCAGAACTCCATGGGGTGTTCCTTTCCAATAATATGTCTCCCAATATAGATGAGGAAAGAACAAATATGGAGTGTGTTCCGTATGCTTCGGCAATGGGAATCATTATGTATGCAATGTCTGTTGCTAGGCCAGATGTAGCACACGTACTTGAAGTGGCTAGTTGCTATTAGTCCAATCCGGATGAGGTGCACAAAAAAGTTGCAAAAACTAGATTCATGTATTTAAGAAAGACTCAAATATTTCGTGTACAAGGCAGATAAGTTGGTCATTGAAGGATTTACGGACTCAAAATTCTAGTATAATATGGATGATTATAGATCTACATCTAGATATGTGTTCCGACTTAAGCATAATATATAGCTGCATCCAATGTAGCTAAGGAAGATGTTTAGATGAAGAACTTCATCTAGGAATTGGGTATTGTACCTAGCAATGCTCAACCGACTGTGGTCTACTATGATAACAATGGTGCAATTGCACATGCTAAGGAGCCAAGATCTCATATATGATTCAAGCACATACTTATGCGCTATCATTCAATTAAGGAAATCATTGATAGAGGGGACATGCAAATGGAATGCATAGCCTCAGCGAAAACATAGCGGACCTACCAACCAAAGCATTACTTCAAAGTGTTTTTTTACAAGAATCGCCTTAAGATGTGTCTAAAACTTATGGGTAGTTTGCTTTAGGGTAAGTGAGAGATATAGGAATATGTACCCGACAGCCAACGGTTAGGCGAGCCTAAAAGACATATTACAAGTACAATATTTATTAATATAAATAAACATTTAAGGCAATTCTTCTTTATTATATTCATTTATGTTTATATGTTATATAACTATGAGTTTTGGTCAAGCATGGGTTGGTGGTCATAGAATATGTCTAGGTGGTTGAGATCATAAATATTCTTAGCCATAGAATCTACAAGAAATGATATCATAGGAATTTGATAGGCCTGCACCGAGCAGTACGTCACTCAGGGAGTTGATATTCTGTTCCATGGATATCAGTGATGAGACACCACATAAGCTAGTGGACGTGATGTTCGTCCCAAACAATCAGATTGAGCTGATCTAACATTAGAACTCGAACCATTTGGTAGCCGTAGAGGCAATATGATGATTGTGCTATCGGGGCATGTCAAAATTAATTAATTTATTCACCTCACTTTCCTCTACTATTTTGTAGTAGTGTGAAGTAAGGGGTGATCCCATAGAGAACAGTCAAATTACTTGTGTGCATTTTCTATGTTAATTCACGAGTACAAATAAAAGGGGGAGAGGTGTTTGGTTGATTTTTTTACTAAACTAATAAAATTTCAATATAATCTAATAAAATGACACCAAGCATGCAATTGAATAACATACATAAATATATAATAAACAATATCAGACGGTTTAATTTCCCCCTATTTCAAATTATGTGATTGTATAACACCTTAACAATATAATTGTGGAATTATTACCCCTAAACCAACAATACACTATGTTGATTTGTTTTCTCTTAAGTGTAATTAATTAAAATACGCTCTCTAATTAATCTATTTAACCGAATAATCTAAAATATGATTGTTGGATTTAATTCATTAAACACATTATCAATTAGGATAATAGGATAGGCAAGTTATTAAATTCATACACTCGATTTAATTAATCCTGAATTACATTGATTATAATAATTCTTATTATTAGTTGCTACTAATGGGTTCAGTGTCACAACAATTACGGATTGAAACTTAAACCTTAGCACTAAATACACAAATTATCAATTGAGTTGATTAATCACAATTAACAAACTATATATCATTATGAACTTCAATCAAACGTACTAAATTCACACGTATTAAATCAATATGGTGTAATGAAAATTTAATCACATAGTATCAAAATAGGGTTTAAACATCCCCTAAAACCAGAATAGAAAACTTAGTTACAAATCATCAATTCAGAATGCATAATCATAAATTAACAATAGCGTGGGAAAAAATGGATCAGAAAACTAAAAAAGCAGGTGACAATTGGCTTTTGAAGTCCCAAAATACCGCTGCCTCCCTTATCTCAGTCCACGCCCCTCTCTCTCCCTGCCGAATGTCTCCAAATTGAGGAATATTTGTGTCATGCTCTCTCCTTTTAACCTTAATTCCAATTATACGTTAAATTATTAATTAATTAAGCCCTTAATCTTCAGCCCATGAACACTTCCCAGCAGTCGTGTCCTTTTTGCTTTGGTGGGCCAAGGAATGGCCCATCTCTCAGTAGGCAATTGGGTTGGATTTTTCTCTAGGTCAGCCAGTTTCAGGTTCAATCCTCCGCCATAATATCTACTTGATCTGAAAATGTCCATAATTTGCTGCACATAATCACAAAAAATACAAAAGGAATATTACTCATCGAAAGATTAAATAAGTAGGAAATATAGGATGCACAAGAATACTTGTATTAAAATTACAATTTTATCAATTAAAATTACAGACAATTTCCTACTTATCAAATCCCCCAAAACTCAAACATTTGCTTGTTCTCAAGAAAACACAGAACAAATGCACACACACGATTGAAATCAGGAACACTATGCTTAAACTAAATTTATATAATCTTTATGAGATAAATTAATTCAACCGGACAAGTGGTCATAAAGATTTTGTTATTTTAAAGTGCTTCATTGTTACCCAACAATTAAATCAAAATTCCATATGCAATGATTCAATAGCCTCACCATGGATAATTCATTTCACGCAAGTGTATATACGGGTGATTAAATCACGAACCACTCAAATCACAATAATGCCTGCCATTACCATAGGCTTGCTCATATATCTTATTTCCACTATATGTTAATTGAACTTTGTGAGAAATAAAAAGGGTCTTTATTGGTTGTAATGTGGCTATGGGTCAGGATATTATAAAGAAAAAGTAACTGAAATCGTTTTGGATAAAAATGCCTAGGACATTCATGAGTTTCAAGTATAGCCAACTGGATTCTCCCATAAATTTGATTCTTTTTCACTAGCAAATCTTTCTTCTAATACCACAATTCTAATAACCAATGTCTCAAATCTTTGTTTTTAAATGTTTTTTTTTTAAATAAAGGCATCAATGTTGAAATGCTGTTACTACATTCTGCCTACACATGTTTTTTTTTGTATTTTTTTGGGGACAACAACCTTAGTGATAAAATGAGCATAAAATAGATTAGCCCTCCTCAGATTATAATTACAATCAATTTGTTTCCTCCTCCATCGAGTCGTATATCAAACTCTCCACACATATAATCCACAAATATCCTCCACAAGGGTTCAAAAGGAGGGGTTGAACAACAAGAATTAGAAAAGGCAAACAAATGTGCAATCAAGAAAATGGTTGAGGCTCAACAGAACTCACTAAGGGTAAATTAAACTAGGGACAATACAAAAGGCCAAATGGGGATACCTAAGTGCCCTTATAATTTAAGACATAAATAAAAAAATAATTTTAAAAAGCATAATCGAGCAAGTTCTAGAATGAGCAAACTACGTGTGATAGCCCACATGAAAAGAAATGGAGCTTCTCCATTATTTTCAATTCTCAAAGGCTCAAATCTCAGAAAAAGGGTTACTTGTATCAAATCATGCATATGTCTAGTGATCGTATTATTGGTTCCAATAAAACAAACTTTGTAGAACATAATCAATCAAATATCATTTGCCACAGAAAAATCAATCATACACTCATGAAATCAATCACACCACACACGGACGAATGTCATCATTGCTAGATTCTCTCTCTCTCTCTCTCTATACAAGAATTAGAAACATGCTAAAGCACGTAAACATGCATTCTAAAATTATAAGTATTAACTCTGGAGAAATGCAATCTATATGTTCAATGCAAATGCAAATATGATATGCAATCTTTTAGGTACACTAAACTACACAATCTCCCCCAAACTTAAAATTAAACATCAAATATGTATATATATATATATGTACTCATCAATCAATCATTCAATTTTAAGTAAATGAGTGTAAAGTTTAGTATCGAAGTCACCGGGTCAGTGTGATGAGAAATGATGATCTTTGCGCCCAAAAGCACTGGGTGACCAAGTGTCACTTGTCTACAACATCTTTATCTCCAAAACTTGTTACTCCTTTCAATTTTTGCATTGACTAATGTGTATGTGACCTCATTTTCTGAAATAACAGTAAAAAAAAAATTAAGAATTTACTAACGAAAATCACTATCTAAATGAGAGGAAACTAAACATTGGGCTGCCTCATAATCATTGCCATTGTTTAATGTCATTGACTCGACTCAAGATTTCCCTTTTTAATGAATATTCCAATGAGCTTTCCAAAATGGTCTTCAGGAATAATCCTCTATTCCCATATAATTTCCAACTCCTATTTTGACACACTTATATTTTTCTTTGGTAACAACTTTTGGCTTATTCCTGCAATTTAACTCAAACACTTCAAGTACAGAAGGGTCAATAACACCAATAGCAATGCATAACTCACATCATCATAACATTTTAGAGTATCATAAATACTAAATTTAGTCACTTGTCCATCAAATTCCTTTGTCAGAATGCCCTTACGAACATCTATCTTTGTTTGGGAGGTGTTCAAGAATGATCTCCCTAACAATATAGGTGTAGATAAAGACATATCGCCCTTCATAACAAGAATATAAAAGTCAGCTGGAAATACGTGTTCATCAACTTGTACTAATACATCCTCTATTGACCAATCGGGGTATGCACTACTACAGTTAGCTAGCTGAATAACTACCCCAATATTTTTTAATATCCATAGATTCAAAGAGTTATATATTAAATGTGGCATAACATTTATGGGGGCCCCCAAATCCAACACGGCTTTTTCAATCCTAATATTTTTGATTCTACAAGGGATCACGAACATACCTGGGTCCTTGCGCTTTTGAGGAAGTTTCTTTTGAAAGATTTTCGAGATATTTTCTCCCATAAGTACCTTCTCATTCCCCCTTCAATTTGCGCTTGTTAGTGCACATTTCTTTGAGAAATTTTGCATATCTTGGGATTTGCTTGACAATATCTAATTAGCGATATATTGATTTCTACTTTTTGAAAGACATCATGAACATGTTTATCTTTATCCTCATTAACACCCTTATGAATCCTAGATGGCAAAGGCAATGGGTCAGTCTTAAATGATAAAGAATGAGGAGTAATTACCTTATTATTAGATTTTGGTAGTTCCACACTGGGTGATCTAGTGTCGATCCATTCAACGTCCTTCTTTCTTTTCTTCTCATTTTCTGAAACACACCCGGCTTGTTAGGATCTCCAAGTTGTTTCCCACTCCTTACAGTCACAACACTTACATTCCTTGGATTTATCTTGGGCTAAGGAAGGCAATTTCTCACTGTTCTAATTCTCCTGGCGACTAACAGCTGTAGCCAATTGGCTAATTTGCATCTCAATATTTTTTATGCTGGATTGTCCTGCTAAAATTGATGCATATTCTACTGAAGTTGCGTAGTGTTTGAAGCTAAAGTTTTTATCATTTCTTCCAATGATGCACTAGAACTTTTCTCCGGTTGCTGTCTCTGAAAGTATTGCCCTCTCAGCTGTGGTGGCGAACGAGTTTGTTTGATAAGTGGTCCATTGTGTGAATTTCCCCACCAAAAATTAGGATGATCTCTCCACCCTGGGTTGTAAGCATTTGTATGAGTATCGTATCTCCTCCCTTGGAAATTCCTAGTACCAATGACATTGGCATGTGTATCTATCTCCTCAACCAAAATCCTACTGTCATTAGTGGTATGATCGGTGGTCTCACAGATTTTGCATGGTTTGACTTGTTGACTAGTTCATGTAGCAATCTTTCTAACAAAAGAGGTAAGCTAATTTAATTGGTAATTAATTTACCTCTTTTACCATCTTATACAATGCATCACATCTATCAAATTGCTGTGAGTTTGCCGCTATGTTCGAAATCAGCTCTTTTGCTGCTGTTGGAGTCTTGTCTACAAGTGCTCCACCACTCTCTACGTTAATCATGTTTTGATCCATTAGCACCAGGCCCTCATAAAAATACTAAATTAGGAGCTGATCACTAATTTGATATTGTGGGCAACTCGCGATCAACTTCTTGAATTGCTCCCAATATTCATAGAGGGTCTCTCATGTAGCCGTCATACCCCGTATATTTCTTTCTTAAATTGGCGACTCTGGATACTGGAAAATACTTTTGAAGAAACATACATTCCATGCTAGCCCATGTGGTTTAGAGTCCAATGGAATGTCGTAGAGCCAGTCTTTCACGAAATCCTTCAGAGAAAAAGAAAATGCGTGCAAGTTGATTTGCTCCATGGCAATCCCCATAAGTTTCATGTTGGAGCATAGGACATGGAATTCCTTCAGATGCTTATGAGGTCATCACTTACAAGACCATGAAAGGAAGGCAAAAAATGAATTAGAATGAACTTAAGCTCAAAGGTATTGTTATCTTCAATGTTAGGGAGTGTGATGCATAGAGGTTGCTATGTCAGCTCGGGGTTAGCAAGCTCTTTCAGCGTGCATTGGGCTTTTTCCATTACTTTTTCCCTAATTTCATATTTATATTCACTATGATTCATTTCAGGAAAATTTGATGGAGAATCCACGGATTTCTCCAACACATTAAATTGAGCCTTCTAGAGAAATGTGGCCGACTAGTTGACTCCCTAGCTTCTTTAGCTTGTTATAGGCAAACTGGATATTTTATCATAATCTAGGGATCAAACAACAATTCTTTGTTCTGATTTGATCATTCACCACTGCAAAGAAACAAAAAGAACAAAAAATGTGAATTACATAAAGAAGAAAAAAAGAAATCATAAAAAAAACAAGTTGTTGCAGTTGGGACTAGGTCACCCAGTGTGAAAACCTGCTGGAACAATGCCAACATTTTGACCGTGCTGTTGGGACACGTCAAAATTAATTAACTTATTTACCTCGTGTTCCTCTACTATTTTGTAGTAGTGGGAAGTAAGGGTTGATCCCACAGAGAATGGTCGAATTACTTGTGTGCATTTTCTCATTTTGGCCTGACGGATTCATTAAGTCTGTAAGTATCATTATAGTTATTAATGTCATTTATTGGTCTGAATTAAATTCCCAAGCAAAAATTAATTGGAGAAGCAAGTGAAGAGGTTGGAGATGCACGGTAGCTATGGATGAAAGGTTTGCATGTCGAATTCATCTCTTGTGCATGAGTCACTCTAGTAGTGTTTGTTGGACATGAACGAACAGATGTCTTGAGTACCTAATGATTGGAAAATCAAAATGTGATTAATTAATTGGATTAATTAATCTTGCAATTAGATTGCTTGTTCTTGGACTAGGTGAAGTGATGAATCTTTGGAGCTACACACTTAACTAGATTTTGGTGCATTGGAACAGAGAATAATAACTAATTAATCATGGATGGATTAATTATTAGGCGTAAAAATAATTTTCAAACAAATTAATTATTTAAGTCTAAGTAATTAAATGATCATGGAGGAAATTAACTATTGGGCTAATTTAATTTGTTGGACAAATAATTAATTAGGACTGAATAATGTTAGAGAATTAAATAATTAATTGTGAGTAGTCTTGTAGGCTGTAGGAATTAATTCCAGGAATCAATTAGAGCCCAACAAGACACTTAAAGGTCTAGTTTTGGATATAGGTGTAACACATGGAGATTAGGAATCCTAATCTCATGACGTGACCTTAAGGGGATAAATATAAATTGATCCCCAATGAAGAGAGACCACCTAATATTGAGAACACATGCGCGCTAAGAACAATTTTCTCCGTTTCATTTGTGTTTTATCTTCTCTCTTCTATTTTTTCTCATGTGTTGAGATATTCAATTATATTTTTAGTTCTAGATTATTCCTCTCATTTTAAAAAGGATATACAAGAATCTAGCTACATTGTGTGTCTACACATCAAGATTGGGCGTGGATAAACTTGAAGATAAGGTTTCAAACACCTTGATCAACATGCGATTCGATCATCCGAGGATTCTCGCTAAGAATTTGAAATCACATGGTATATTGCTAAAAATTTAATTAGAATTATATATAAGGGGTTGTGCAAGATTATATATAGATCGTAGAAAAAAATTTAATTGTTACTTCCACTGTGTATTTTAGATGATCTGTGACCTAGATGTTACAACATGAAACCCCTCAAATGAACTTTGAAACCTTAGTTCATCAAGGATTGAAATTTTTTTTGGCATTAGACAAGCCGAATGGCATAACCAAAAATTCATATAACCCGAAAATAGTAACAAAAGATATCTTCTCAATGTCAGAGGGACATACCCTGATTTGATGGTATCCTGACCTCAGATCAACCCTAGAAAATACCTTGGACCTTCCCCTCCAATTCATCCAACAAGTTATCAATCAAGGGTATATAAATTCTCTTTTATGAATGTGAATTCAACTCCCTATAATCTACACAAATCTTTAGCTCCCTTCTTGTTTCTTGACCAACAATACTGGAGAAGAAAATGGGCTTTTACTAGGATAAACTACCCCTGAAAGTAGCATTTCTTGTTCTAACTTTTCTATCTCCATCCTTTGAACGTAGAGATATCTATAAGGGTGTTATTTGAATGGTTCCTCTCTATATTTCAATTTAATTGTGTGTCCATCTCATTTACGAAGTGGTAATTCTGCAGGTGGGACAAATATCACCTTATATTTATCTAAAATGGCTTCAATTCTGGAGCAGTGAATATCCTCATCCTCTTTCTTTTCAATGGCAACAATAAAAGGGAAGCAGCCAAACAATATTGTTTCTTTCCTTCTTCATAGTCCTTTTTAATTTTTTTTGCAGTGATTGTTTTCAATGATACTTCAGCCTTGCCTCCTTATAGAGTAATCACCTTTCCTTGTTTTTCAATTTGTAATTTGTTGTTATTGAGTCAAATAAAATAGGCCCCAACTGCCTTAAAAGTTCCACTCCGACAACTATATCATAAGCTTCTAGTGTGATCAATCTTACATCAACTTTGAACCTACAGTCTCCCATTTCCCAATCAAAGGAATTCTAGTTCCATTGGGAACAATAACTTGTAAAGGCTCAGTAAATTCTACCTGACATCCAATGCTCTTAGCTGTTTGAATGTCAATAAAAGTTTGTGTGGTGCCTGAATCAATTAGAATTTAAATTTGTTTCTTTCTAGATCTAGCTAGGCATTTATAGTCTCTGGTTCTTTAAACCTCTCTTGATAGGCCAAACATGGGCCCGTTGGTTATGATGGAACTATTTCTAGATCAGTATAGTGACAAGACACAATTCACTGGCTCGTAGAGTACTCCATTGGATTGTTTCTCTATAATTCCTACACTTGTTGTATCCAATGAAGACATTGCGCAAGGTAACCGACAAGAACATAAGAGATGTGATCTCGTTCTGGGGAAATAGATTGATTGATTTTGTCAGGATCATTATAGTTATTAATGTCAATTATGGGTCCATATTAAATAACCAAGCTTTAGACATTAACTGGATGGATGTCTTGTCTACCTAAGCATTGAGAAAATCTAAAGGTGAATTACTTGCTCTTGGACTAGGTGAAGTGATGAACCTAGGAGGTCATACGCATAACCAAATTTTGTGTGTTGGAACAGAGAAAAATAATTAATTAATCATGGATAAATTAATTATGATTAACTAATTATTAAGCTAAATAATATATGTTGGATAAATTATTTATTTGAGCCTAAGTAATTAAATGATCATGGAGATAATTAATTATTGGCTAATTTTATTTGTTTGACAAATATTAATTATGCCCTAATAATGCTAGAAAATAATTAATTAATTAGGAGAAGTATTTTGGATTTAGGAAATAATTCTAGGAATTAATTAGAGTCCAAGAAGACATCTAAAAGGCATAGACTTGGAGATAGGCCCAACACATGGATATTAGGAATCATAAAACCAATGAGAAGACCTAAGGGGGTCTCTATAAATAGACCCCCAAGGTGATAGTTTAGAACACATTGAATACAATTGAAGAGCACGACTGAACAAGATAATTTCTCTCTTCATCTTGTGTTTTATCTCCTCTCTCTTCTCATGTGTTGAGATTTCTAGTTATATTTTTAGTTCTAGATTATTCATCTCGTTCTATACAGGATATACAAGAATCAAGCTACACTGTGTGTCTATGCATCAATGTTGGGCGTGGAAAACATAGAGATGAGGTTTCAAACGTCATTTATGAATGTACGATCAGATCATCCAGGAATTCTCGCTAAGAATTTGAAATCGCATGGTATATTACTAAACCTTCTAATAAATAACTATAATTATTTACTTTTGCTATGTATTTTATATGATCTATGGCTTAGATAGTCCAACAGTGGTATCAGAGCCTACTTGTATGTTGTATATGGGTTGATTATTTGTTTAGCTATTATGTCTAGATGGGTGTTTTAATATGGTGGCTGATACATATATACGAACTACAATTAGGTGATTGATGCATGCTTAATATTATTTCGACTATGTCTATGATTTCAACATAAGCATATCTATATGTGATAACTTTATTTATGCAATTTATATGGTTGCTATGTCATGAACTGAGTCTAGTCGTTGATTAATAATTTATATTATCTTATAACATGTATATGAAATTTAATGATATATATGGATCCAAATCACAAGGGCTCGTGAATTGGACCGCTTAGGAAATAACTCATTGTCACCCTAGATGTAGGAGCATACTAGGAAATCTATGTTTTTATTTTACATTATTTTATCTATGCTCAGGATAATAGATAACCTAGAACAAACATACAAACATTGATGAGATCGTTTAAATTCAATTTTTCTCTTGGACTAGAAATTCCGTCTTGGCTTTGTAGAATATTTTTGTGTTTTCAACTAAGAATCTAAATAGCTAAGAACCAATATTCCATCATACTTGAACAAAACAAGTTTGATGATAAGAATTACTGAGATTGGGTCAGGAATTTGAAGATCGTCTTAGATTCTAAGCACAAGACATATGTCTTATACAAAATCCATCTTGATGTTGCGCCTAAAGGCAGTAGTAGTGAGGAGATCGAGAGTCACCAGAAATGGGAAGACGATGATCTCTATGTACATTGTCTGATGCTCTCGAGGATGATCCCACAAATATAGGGTCGGCTTGAGACAATGATGTATGTAGATGAGATGATCAACGACATTGAGGGAAGGTGCCAATGTCTTGGAACAGGGGCTCAAAATGATCATGGGCATTGATCTGGCAGACTTAGGTCATGTGATTGATGTTGAACTATATGAGGACTTGCTCCTACATTTCCTACCTTTCTCATTCAAATAGTTTCAGTGTCAATTACCTATTAGCTAATAAGATTCATACTTTAAGCGAACTAATGAACCTACTCAAGAATGCCCGAAACATGATGGCTAGTTTTGATACACCTGTGTCACTTGCTTAGCCATCCTCATCTTGTCCCAATGGGTCAAAAGATCCTAAAGGAAAGAAGAAGAGGGTTGGAGTGAATGCAACAAAGGTTAAGAGAGGGATATTTAAGAAAGGCCCAAACAAATCTAGTTTAAAGAAAAATAATATTTGCTTCTATTACAACCAACCTAGTCATTGGAATCTTTTCAAATTGTTTCAACCGTAACCAATGAGCCCCCGTTTGGTCTCTAAAGAGATGTTTAGGGAACCTATCAAATATATAGCATAGAGTAATTTGAATAATAATTTTCTACCCCACAGAGTAATCTATTCAAATTGTTTCTCAATATTTCCTACACTCTTTGTATCTAATGAAGACCTTGCGCAGGGCACTCATCCATAACATAAGAGATGGGATCTCGTTATGGGCCATGGATCAACAAAATTTTGTGAGGATCATTATAGTTATTAATGTCAATCACGGGTCCATATTAAATGACCAAGCCCTAGAAATTAATTAGAGGACCGAGTTGAGGAACCGTATCTGCACGGTAATTACAGATAATTGGCTCGCATGTTGAATTCATCTTTTACATATGAGTCCTTCTAGTAGTGTTTGTTGGACATGAACGAAAGGATGTCTTGAGTACCTAAGGATTGGTATATCCACAGGTGATTAATTAATTGAATTAATCAATCTTGAAGATGGATTGCTTGCTCTTGGATTAGGTGAAATGATAAACCTAAAGGGTCACACGCATAACCAGATTATGGGGCATTAGAACATAGATAAATAATTAATTAATCATGGATAGATTAAATGTTACGTTAAATAATATTTGTTGTAGAAATTAATTATTTGGGCTGAAGTAATTATTTAATCATTGAGAGAATTAATTATTGGGCTAGTTTTATTTGTTGGACAAATAATTAAGTAGACCCAAATAATGCTAGAATTACATAAATTAATTAGGGAGTCATCTTTTAGCCTTAGGAATTAATTAAACCCTAAAATAGAACTTTAGGCCTCATCTTGGAGATAGCCCCAACACATAAGGAGTCCATAAGGATTAGGACTCCTCAGCCCGTAAAGAGTCCACAAAAAGTAGGATTTCTAAGCCCACAAGAAGTGAGATTCCTAAGCTCACAAGGCGTGGAACTCTTAGGCCAATAAGGAGTAGGACTCCTAGACCCATAAGGAGAGATCATAGAGAATTAAAGATGATGGATGATCAACAATTTCAAGATACAAGGCACCATCTTCTTCTTCTTGATTTTGTTCTTTCTCTCTTCCATCTCCTCTCATGTGTTGAGATTCCCAATTATAAATTAGTTCTAGATTATTAGTCATGTTCTATATAGATATACGAGAATCAAGATACACCGTATGGTTATGCATCAAGGCTGGGCATGGATAAACTTGAAGAGGAATTAAAAAAACATGCTTGATCAATGTGCGATCCGATCATTTGAAGGATTGTCGCAAAGAACACGAATTGCTTGGTATAATTCCTAAACTTGCTTTTGAATTACGTATACTGGTTTATGCAAGTATAGGCATAAATCGTAGAAATATTTATAATTATTATCTTTCGTTGTGTATTTTATATGATCTATGGCTCAGATTTTCCAACAACATGTACTTTTCTTGTTGAAATTCTAAATATTACTTCAGATTCTACTTTGTGGGTGTTTGACACTGATTGTGGTGCACGCGTGGTCAATGACCGACATGTACTATAACAAAGTATAGATCTTCATTGAGAAGATATGCCTTTCAAGTTGGGGAATGATAAAATAGTGCATACACTGGTGATTGGACAAGTAGTATTAGAATATTCTAGTAGTTTTTTGATTGTATTGCACGATGTATATTTTGTTTTGAATTTGATTAAAAATGATATGTTTGTGGCTGTGTTCGCTTTGGATACTTTGGAATTTGTTTTTTTATTAAGGATGGATGTCTCTCGATTTTGTACAATGATTATTTCTATTGAAAAGGAACATTCATAAATGGTTTGTACATCTTGAATAATGAATCATAATTACTACAAATGACATCAATAAATGCTCCTTAAGTAGTAACGATGCATACATGCGGCATGCACGTTTAGGTCATAGCTCTGAAGGGAGATTATGAGAATTGGTCTTATCACAAAAGCTTTTAGCAAACTTTATTGAGATGTCAACTAATGAATCTTGCCTTAAAGGGAAGATGGCTAAACCTCTATTTGGTGGCCAAATGGAACAAACACAAGAGGGTCTATTGGACTTGGTCCATACATATATATGTAGTCCTCTAAGTGATGAACACAAGATGGATATTTTTAATTCATTACATTTATTGATGACCAAAGTCTTTATGGGTATGTGTACCTCCTAATGTACACGTTTGAAGCTTTTGATAAATTCAAAGAGTTTCTGAATGAAGTAGATAAATAATTGGAACGCAAAGTGAAAACACTTCAATCATATCAAGGTGGCGAAAACCTTAGTGATGAATTCCAAGAAAACTTAAAAGACCAAGGGATCTTATCAGAGTTTACACCTCCTTACACTCCGTAGCTAAAGGTGTTTTGAAAAGGAGGAATTGCAAATTTTGTCCTAGGCATTAAAATATTTCGAGATCACTCTAAGAGATTGCAATGAATCTCTCTAGCCTAGTACAATGACAAGGTGGTTAGACACTATTTGAATGAAAAATTCCAAGAGTGTCTTCCGAAACGCCATGGGGGGTCCAAGAAAATGTTTCCCAAGACAAATGAGGAGAGAGCAAATATGAAGGATGTCTCGTATGCTTCAGTAATGAGACACATCATGTATGACTTCTTGTTGGAATATCTAAGTCATAAATCATAACAAATATGTAGCGGATGTAATAACTAAGAATATTTATACGATCTCTGCCTAAACTTGCACAACCCCGTATATGTAATTCTAATGAAAAGTTTAACAATTATACCAAAAATTTTCACATTCTTAGTGAGAATCCTTGGATGATTGGATCTTACGTTGATCAAGGACATTTGAAATCTCCTCTCTAAGTTTATCCACACCCAGCCTTGATTTTTAGACACATGGTGTTGTTTGATTCCCATGTATCTATATAGAACGAGATCAATAATCTAAAATTAAAAATATAACTCAAAATGTCAACACATGAAAGGAGAGAGAAGAGAGAAAGAACTCAAGAGAGAGGATCTATTTTTCTCAAGATGTGTGTTGTTCTCATGCTCTTCAATTATCATTTGGGGATCAATTTATATTGATTTCCTTAAGGTCTCCTCGTAGGTTTAGAAGTCCTACTCATATGTTGGGCCTATCTCCAAGATTAGGCCTTTAGTGGTCTTTTTTGGCTTATTAATTATTAGGCTCAAAAGATTACTCCCAATTAATTATTTAATTCTAGCATTATTTGGGCTAATTATTTATTTGTCTAACAAATAAAATTAACCAAATAATTAATTCTCTCCATGATTATTTAATTACTTAGGTTCAAATTAATAATTTGTCCAACAAATATTATTTAGGCCAATAATTAATTCATCAATGATTAATTAATTTTTCACCATTCCAATGCACCATAATTTGGTTATACGTATGACCTAATAGGTTCATCACTTCACCTAGTCCAAGAGCAAACAATCTAATTGCAAGATTAATTGTGTACTTAATTAATCACCTTTGGATTTCCCAATCCTTAGGTACTCAAGACATCCATTCATTCATATCTAAGCAAACACCACCAGAGGGACTCATAGGCAAAAGATGAATTTGACATGCGAACCTCTCATCCGTAGTGATTGTGCAGACACAGTTCTTTCACTTGGTTCTTCAATTAATGTTTAGGGCTTGGTCATTTAATACAGACCTACAATTGACCACAATAACTAATGATCCTGACATACTCAGTAGATATATTGGCCCATAACAAGATCCCATCTCTATGTTCAGGTCGAGTGTCTTGTACAAGATTTTTATTGGATACAATGAGTGTTGAAAATATAGAGAAACAATATCAACAATTTATTCTTTGGGCTATCAAATTATGTCTTGCCATTACATTGATTTTAAACATAGCTCCAGCCTAACCAACGAGCCCTTGTTTTACCTCTCAGGAGAGGTTTAACCATCTAAGGAACAGTCAAATTTAAAATTTTCCTCATTCAGGATCACATGAATGTATACAGTCTCAGGACTAATTGAAAAACCTACAAAAATTAGAACATTAATTTTCCCAACACCACTACGGCTACCAAATGGTTAGAGTTCTGATACATGATTAGTTCAATGTGATCATTCAGGATGAACATCACATCCATTAGCCATCATGGTGATGTACTGAGTGATGTACTGCTCAGTGCAAGCATATCTGAATCCTAAAATATCCTTTCTCATAATTTCTATGTCTTGGAACATTTTTTTATCTCAATCACCAAGACTTATTCCATGACCACCAACCCGGGCATGACCAAGTCTCCTAGTTATCAAGATCATGGGATTTTAACATCATATATATACTAAATATAAAGAAGAAATGCTTTAAACTTTTACTTGTATTAATAAAGATTTTACTTGGAATATGTGTTTTAGGCCAACCTAATAGTTGGCTGCTAGGGCACATATTCCTACATTTGTACTAAGTTACATATATTGCACATATTTGGAGTGGCTAGTCGCTATCAATTCAATTCAGGCGAGGCACACTGAAAAGATATGAAGACTATACACATGTACTTAAGAAAGACTCCAAATAGTTTCTTAGTTTATGGGGCATATGATTTGGTCATCGAAGGACATGCGAATTTAGGCTTCCAATCGAATATGGATGATTACAAATCCATTCCTGGATATATGTTCTAGTTCAATCATGGGGCGGTCAGTTGGTGATCAGCCAAACAGGCCACCGTGGTAGAGTTTACCACCGAAGAGTAGCAAAGTTGCATTGGATACAACTATGAAAGTGTTTGGATCAAGAGCTTCTTCTAGAAATTGGGTGTGGTACCTAGTAGCAGTCAACTGGTTATGGTCTACTGTGACGACAATGATGCAATTGTACAAGCTACATGATGGAGATCTTATTAATGATCCAAACACATACTTAGGCTCTATCACTTGATTTGGGAAACCATTGATAGAGGAGACATGAGGATGGAACTCATATTTTCTGCAAAAAATATAGCAGATCCACTAACTAAAGTATTACCTCAAAGTGTTTATGACAAGCATCACCTTAGGATGATCCAAACACATACTTAGGCTCTATCACTTGATTTGGGAAACCATTGATAGAGGAGACATGAGGATGGAACTCATATTTTCTGTAGAAAATATAGCAGATCTACTAACTAAAGTATTACCTCAAAGTGTTTATGACAAGCATCACCTTAGGAAATGTCTTAAGCATATGGGTAGTTGGCTTTAAGGCAAGTGGGAGATGTAGGAATATGTTACCTAGCAGCCAACCTTTAGGCTTATCAAAAAGATATATTCCAAGTACAATCTTTATGAATATAAATAAAAGTTTAAGGCATTTCTTTTTTATCGTATTTATTTGTGTTTACATATTATGTTATATTGAAATCCCACAATTTAGGTAACTAGAAGACTTGGTCATGCAGGGGTTGGTGGTCATAGAATAAGTCTCGATGGTTGAGATCATAAATGTTCCAAACCATAAAATCTACAAGAAAATAATGTTGTAGGATTCATATAGACTTGCATTGAGTGGTATGTCACTCGAGGAGTGGATATCCCATTCCATGGATATTAGTGCTGAGACACCACACAGGCTAGTGCGTGTGATGTTTATCCCAAACGATCACAATGAACTAATCTTGCCTTAGAACTCAATCCATTTGGTAGTCGTAGTGGCAACAAGAAAATTGAGGTACTTTTATAGGTGCTCTAATTAGTCCTTAGGTTATATGTATGCATGTGGTGCTAAATGAGGGAGCCGTATATTTGACTTGTTTCTTAAACCTCTCTTGAGAGGCCAAACTAGTGCTCGTTGGTTACAGTGGAACTATGTTTAAGATTACTGTAGTAGCAAGACATAATTTGTTCGCCCGCATAGTAATCTGTTGAGTTTATCTATATTTCAACATAAGAGATGGGATGTCATCATGGGCCAACGGATCAACTGTGTTTGTGAGGATCATTATAGTTATTAATGTCAATTATGGGTCTGTATTAAATTGGATTGCTTGCTCTTGGTTAAAGTGAAGTGATGAACCTTAGGGTAACATGCATAACCAAATTCTGGTGCATTGGAATGGAGAAAAATAGTAATTAATCATGGATGAATTAATTATTAGGCTAAAAAGTATTTGTTGGACATATTAAATGATCATGGAGATAATTAATTATTGGGCTAATTTTATTTGTTGGGCAAATAATCAATTATGTCAGAATAATGCTAGAGAATTAAGTAATTAATTAGGAGAAGTCTTATGGACTTAGGAATTATGTAAAGTCCAACATTACAACAAAAAAACACATAGACAACGACATAAAGACAACGATTTTTAGTAATTTGTGTTGTCTTTTAATGTTTTACAACACTTTTTCAGAATAGTGTTGTCATTTTGCCTAAGTATATGCACACAAAAAATGGTTTATCCCTTAAAGAGAACACTTTTATATGACTGTAGTCTTTATGCGTTTTTTTGCACAACGACAATGCTTTTGTTACAACGATTATGTTTAATGTGTTGTCTATCACCTTTTATGTAATTTAAAGACCATGGCTTTTATAACACTTTTGTAAATCATTGTCTTTTTTATTTATATATTTATTTTAATTTATAAAATCAAATTTTATCTTCTTTACTTTTTTCTTTCTGGATGTACCGCCACTTTTGTTTCTTTGTGTTCTTGGATTGTGTTACTGGGTTTCCAAAATTTGGGTTTTAGCTGCTAAAGAAAACACTAAAATGATGCTCATACCCAGAGAGGCATGTTAATTGGCTCATTAGCTTCGACGCTGGATGCTGCGACTTCTGTGTTTTGCTGAGAGCTTCTTCACCGTTCGACATTGCAAGTCTCAATTTAAAATTTTATTGAGTTTATGGTTGCTTATATTCTTTATCTGTTTGTTGTTTAACAAACTTTTGGATTTTAGCAGTAAAATGCCTTGGTTTAGAAACTAGAGCCGTCACGATAGCAAATGATGTAGTATATTAGAATCCCTTAACTCCAACTCAGAGAATGATGACATTTTGGTTTTAGTTCTAGAATTTAACAAAAAATGAACACCATTAGACATAATAGTAGCAATATACATGGTCATAATCATATTCACTATGTGCATCAATGAGGTAAATCAGTACAAGTTTGTGGAGAAGTTCTTTAGAATTCATTTGAATAGTGAAGCTTACATTTATGTGAATGGGAGATAATTAAACTTAAGAATTTGTTTGTAGATATTTTCTCGAAGTGATGAATATGAATGTTTTCTATCTAAATTGATATGTCTTTATTTTTCATTTATACTTTCGTTGTTAACTTCTTATCTAATATCTCACTGTCATATGCATTACATCATCAACACATTCATCCTTGATTGATATAGATTTTTGAGTTTGCAATTTTTCGGGTAAGAAAACTTGATGCTAAAAATAATTTAGAAGCTCTTAATATTTGGAAGTTAGAAGATATTGTTAAATTTTGATTATTTTCCCATGAGATTGATCAAATTTAATTAAATTGTGTATATTGGATTGTTCAAGGTTCAATTTATTTTGCAATTATCCTGTCTCGTTAAGCTCTCTTTCACCCTCTCTATCCCAATCCATTGTTTACTCTTCTTTTATCCTCATGAGTTTATTACCTTTGTTTTAAATAGTGAAATCTTTGGGTATCATATAAGTTTATTCCTCTCTCCTCATGAGTATCAGTCTCAAGATACTTACACAATTTTATCCAAGATTCAAGGCTACATTTATTTATGTATATAATTACTAGTGTTAAACATCTATTAAACTTGTATCTAATAATCTTTATGTAAGTTATAATTATTGTGATGATGATTATAATGGATACTAGTTCATCCTTTCTCATTCAAGTTTGACTAAAGATGTGAGAGTAACTTAGTATTGTTAAGAGAAAAAGGATAAATTTCTCGTGGCATATTTTCTAAAAAAAAATTATTTTTTTGTAAGCATTATACTCATGTATGTTTTATTGATGATTTTGTTGATATATATGAAATAGTGAAGAGAAATTTGATGTTGTTGTCCATGCTTTTAACTTTGTATGTCTACATATTTTGGGTTATAATATGCAAGTTTCGTGTTAAAGCATGAATGTAGTAAGTCTGTAGTGTGTACCCACTTGACATAGAAAAGTAAAAGGTGACTTAGTTTGCTTGATTCTTTGGCCTCTCATATGACCTTCTTCTTATGTAGAATTATATTTATGGATGGACTTATTCAGTAATCAATAATTGCAATTTGAGTAGCCATGGAACAAAGAGAATAGTGTTGAGTAGTTACTTAAAATTATTGAATAATAGTTGATCAATCGAATATATATGATGTTATTATCTGAAGGTCTTTTAAATGTTAAAGTTAAGGTTGATCTTTGAACTTGAGAATTTGAATCAAATCTTTGCCAAATTTTCACTTGGTATTTGATAATGCCAACATGAAGGGAACTTGCTGTATCACAAAGTCTTGGTATGTTCTTGCTATTGCTATTATATATTTTTTGGTGTCATATGAGTTATAGTTTATGATTAAGGGAAATCCAATTGTTGCTTATTTTGATGCTATTTTGTGAATAATTAATATGTTGTAAGATGTGACTATATGAAAACATTGGGAGCATTGCTATGAATAGTAGTAGTGGACCAAACTGAGTTTTGGTTAGCTCAAAATGTCGATATATTGTTTGTTTGATAATTGTAAATAGTATGTATTGTGGTGGCTATAATGCATGAATTTTTTATTATGAATTATAAGTGTATTATAATAATAGGTGTGTAGAATAACAGTTTCATAGTGAAATGACAACGTGAGCATTACTCTACCTTAATGTAACATATTTATTTATCTACCATACTCTTTAAATTTATCTATATTTAAAACAAGAAAATCTCTAACAAATTTAAATGAAATTAATGCAATGAAAATACAAGGAATCCAAGTTTGATTCATGATTAGAGATATTTATGCTTTGAGTTGCCACATAATTTGACAGCATAGTCACAAAAACAATTAGTTGAATTTTTGTCAGTTTCTTCGAGTGTTCGATACAATGAGTACTTTTCATACCCAAGTTTTGTCCTAATCTAACTTAACTATTTGGACCGTAGTATTTTGACCATGATGGAAGAATCAAGTTTACTAAGGAGCCGACCATTGTTCAGGTGAGCTTCTTTTATCTTCTCTTCTTTAACTTATTTAGATCAAGATGAAGCTCAAGTAATATTATCTTTACTATGGATAGTTTTTTATGAGGACTAACTGATTGTGTTCTTTGCAAGGATATTTAAACAAAGATAATGGAGTTCTTTCAACAAGGGCCACAAGCTGTCTAGATAATATCTGGCGGTGGGTCAGTCTCAAATGTAACCATTTGGTATCCCGATTTCTCTGGGGAATCCTAACTTATGAGATCTGCTATTGATCTTGGATTATTTTGCACATTTACATTCTTGATGAAGTCACGTGAGTGCTATCCAATGAAATTAAAGAAATTCTTCATAATTCTTCATGTTTTATACGTTGTACATATATAGTGGTTTATGGTAGTAATTTTCCCTTTGACACATGATGAATCTAATTTATAATTCATCTCTGTGAACTAACTTTAATAACTATGATGCATCTTCTTTGGGAATAATGTGGTGCCATTACTTTGTGTTGCTTAATAGTTTTTGCATGTGATCATTTTTTCTATACGTATTTGAAAGTATTATTCTTTTGTCATTCTTCTTATTTTTCCTTTACATGAGAGCTAAGTGCAGTGCATATTTTATGGGAATATGTAAATAGATGGAAAGAGGAAAAGTACCATTTAAGGTTGGAATAAAAGGTGAAACCAATTTTGAATAAAAGGAGCTCCAAAATAACGCACAAGAGACCATCTGCCCAAGTTCTGCTAACAAATTGTGGTGGCAGTTTTATGGACTTGTAGATCATATTTTGCAGTGACATTTGTCTTTAATTAGTTTGTGGATTGACTTTAGAAATGACTATTTTAACCGTTAATTGGAATGTCATATGTACTTTTTGATTTTTTTAGAATTATGTTGATTTTTTGTGGACTAATTACATTGTGTACAAATGTTTATTAGTTTATTTTGTTACATATATTAGTTTTGTTTTACAATTATGGTTATATAATAATTACAATAAAATAAAAAATATAAAAAGACTCCAAACACAATATATATATATATATATTGTAAAAACAAACAACAACAATTCTAAAAGACATCGGTCAAAGACTGTTGTTGCAACCATTTTCATAAATCGGTAAAAAAGAACATCTGCAATTTGTTGTGTTTAAAGTGTCGCCTTTGAGATGGTCATTCTTATAAATTGTAAAAGACAATGGTTATAGGTTGTTGTCTTTGACATTTTTCTTAAGTTATAAAGGAAAGAAAACTAAAAATATTCATTGTCTTAGTGCCATCTTTAACAAAACTGGATTTGACAACACTTATTTGTTTAGAAAGACAATGAAAAAAATATGTTGTCTAGTATCATTTTTCTTGTAGTGCAACAACACATCTAAAAGGCCTAATTTCGGAGATAGGCCCAACATATGGAGATTAAGACTTCTAAACCCATGAGGAGACCCAAGGGGATCTCTATAAATAGACCCCCACTATGAGAGTTGAGAACACATCGAATACAATTGAAGAGCACGGTTGAATAAGACAATTTCTCTCTTCATCTTATGTTCTCTCTTCCCTCTCATCTCATGTGTTGAGAATCCTAGATATATTTTTAGTTCTAGTTTATTCATCTTGTTTTATACAAGATATACGAGAATCAAGCTACACCGTGTGTCTACGTATCAAGGCTAGGCGTGGATAAACTTGAAGATGAGGTTTCAATCATCTTTGATCAATGTGCAATTTGGTCATCTAAGTATTCTCGATAAAAATATGATATCTCTTGGTATATTGCTAAATTTTTAATTAGAATTACGTGTACGAAACTGTGTTAGATTAGACATATATCAAACAAATAATTTAATTATTTACTTTCACTGTGTATTTTGTATGATCTATGGCCTGTATATTCCAACATTGAGCTCCTCAAATTTAGAAATGTACTCCAATACTGATCTGGTCTATTTCAATTTATTAAACCAACCAATCAAATTACCTCCTTCAAATATTGAAGAACCTCAACATCACCAATTCACAGAATTTTTCCCAGCTTATCAACTCTCTTCCCTCCACATAATCAATGTCGCAATACTGTGCCTCACCTTCTATGAACATTGCAGCTGTAATGATTTTTTCATTTTCAGGCATGTTATAGAACACGAAATATTGATTACACCTTCTCAATCATAGCCTATGATTGATTGCATTAAATTTCAGAAAGTAAAACCTAAGATATCTAGTGCTTGAGCTATGCATATGTGATCCTTCATTGATATTCAAGCTAGGACTAGATCTTAATATGCCATCACCAGATCTATTGCCTCTAACTACAAAAAAATGGTGTAAATAGGGTTTGGATTACATTGATCCTTCTCTTGAGCTTCCAAAACAACTTCTATGTTTGCTATGAGCTCATGCATGGACCACTTAAGCTCCAACTGTTCTGCTGTCATGGCATTCATCCATTTCGACTATTTCGCCACCAATTTAGCATGTTATTGCTCCAAAGCTTTAATACGTTGAGTGTTATTGCGCTCTGCCATGTTTGATTAGAGTATTGCACGTAATGATCTAGCTCTGAGGCCAAATACAAGGATCAAGAGTAAGAAGTAGAATTTAGGAAGAAGAAGGTGATGATTGATACTTAGACTACATATACAAGATACCCGCCTCCTTGCAACCAATACGAACTGAACATGTGTCATACGAAAAATAACAAAATTGCATATAAATAAACGAAACTACCCCATCTCAATGGAATAGCAATGCAGTCGTGACAAAATAATATGAACCCATCGAACACAAATAACCATACAATAAAAAGTGGGTTATATAAATTACATCTGATATGCCTATATAAAACTAGATAACCGTCATGGGTTAATAATTTTTTGGTTCTCTAACTTAATTCGGAAATTTAAATGCGACACACTTAATTAAATTGAGAGATTACTTGATTAATGTTTAAATGTAACTAATAACTTATGGTTTTTTTAAAATAATTTCAGTTTTTTTAATAAATTTTGGATTTTCAAATTTCTGGATTTTAAAATGATATAAAGATTTTTGTTATAAATTGCTGAATTTTACAAATATTTTTATGATTTTGAAAACAAATTTAATATTTTAAAATAGTTTTTAGCAAAATAATTGGAATTTCCTAAAAATATTATATTTTGGCTGTAAAAATTAGTTGTGAGGTTGTAAATTGAAAAGATCATATACTATGGGTTGCCGATTAAAAAAGAAAAAGAAAGAAAAAAAATGGTACTAAAGTGCTATAAACACAATAATACAATTTTTTTTAAAAAAAAAGTAGTAAATCCTTTGTTTAATATGCACTCAGGACAAATATAATAAAATTGATTAGATAAATTAGATCAATAAATACAATGTATATAAATAAAAATTGATGATTTACTAGACCGTCAATTAGTTGGCTAAAAATAAAATAAATACTTGACATAACTTTTTTTTGGGGGAATGTTGGGATATTTTTCCACAAGAAAGTATTGGCCATGTATTGTTTTTATCTCCATCAATTTAATAATTAAAAAACAACTCATGTTTCAAAAACTTTTTATTTCTCCAAAAATATAGTAATAAATAAAAAGTCGGTATTTTTTTTCTTAATTTTTTTTTTTTTTTGTAATGCACCCATATCAAAGTAGGAACTTAAAGTAATTAAATAAGTTAAACTAACAAACAAAAATAATGCATAAATAAAAATTGATGATTCATTAAAAGTTGTCCATTTAATTAGTTCATTAAAAGGAATATAAATATTATATTTTAATTAAAATAAATATTATTTTAGAAATTCTCACACATATTAAAAATAAACTAATTACCTAATATATCTTAATTAATAGGAAAGAGATATTAATAGTTAGTGGAAAAAATTACTATATTTACATTTATAAGAATAATTATAGGTAAGTTAGGAAAAAAAACATTACTATTCACCTCAAAAAGGGTGAAACATCATTTATTTAAAAAAAAAAAAAAAACCTTTAAAATGTATGTTATTTTGAATAGGAGAATTTACTTAACATAACCTTTTTTTCTATTAGTTGGAGCATTTTCAACAAAAAAGTACTAGTATGTGATTCCGTTTTTAGCTTCATTCATTACCCAAATTCATGTTTCTAAAATTTTTACTTGCCCCAAGATAGAGTGCTATTTCAGAAGTTACAGATATTTTTAAGTAAAATTTTTGTTGTTAGGAAAATTAAAATTTAGTTTTGATAATGCCAAACACTTTGTAGTAAGAACTAATATTGTCCAACATTTCTAAATGTAAAGATTTAAATAGGAAAGATTAATTGTAAGAAAAATTGAAAGAATGAAATATAATGTGTTCGCTGCTAAAATTGGAGACCACAGCAAGCTTGTTCTATAGAAGAAATATTGTTGTAAAAAGAATTACTTATAGCAAATGACACAAAATATTTACAATGATTGCTATTAGAGTTAGTTACTACAAGAAGTCTAATGTATAACAAGTTGACAAAAGGACTCAAGTCTCACGTTGTCTAAATTTTAGAGAAGATAAGATATATGTACTTGTACTTTCCAAACAATGAAAAATTGACACATTTCCTAACATATTGCAAATGTACTGTAGCAACACAGTAAAGGCGCTTGACCATAAAGGCAACAAAGTTTGAATGTGCGTTGAATGAAAGAGATTCAAACAATTTTTCAACCGACAAAATCTCAATTCTATAGAAGATTAAGAGGGAGCGGAGAGAAGAAACACACACAACGCATCATTTGAATTGAAGCAAGAAAGTCTTTTAACTCCCAACTTTGTTTATCCTCACTTCAACAACCACACAACTCACGCTAAACATTTAGCACTTGTTTTATGGTGAAGAAACCATAACCAATATTTCACAAGTGAGGTGAAGGGGTTTCGAGTAAATATAGGATTCAAAAAAACAAAGTTTTGAGTGAAGTAGGTCAACTAAAAAATCTATTGAGGTAGATTAGACTAGTTGTTCAAACAACAAGTCATGTTTAACTGCATTTGTAATTCTTATAATTGAGTTGGGGTACTATATATGTAAATTCGAATTGATTCTAGTGAACTTCTTCCAAGAGGAGTACAGTGAACATAGAAAGATTATCCACCTTTGAACCACCATAAACTATTTATGGTATTCTAATTCATCTATTACATTCATTCATTCACAAACATCACAAGCATAGTTACAAAATCTTAAAACAAAATTTAAATTATTGCCCCGCATAAAATTTTAAGTTTCTTAAGCATTGCAACTTAATATAAATTGTTGTAAGCAATCTCATTGTTAAGAACCTAAATTTGAAGAAATATTTGACAAAACAAGTACAACCTCTTCCACTTGGGACCTATTATTGTAACTCATGAGGACAAGGTATGAGATAAATATGATTGAATAAGTTAAATTAAATAACAAATACAATGCGTAAAAACTGAAGATATATTAGAAGTCATATCCTTAATTAGTTGACTAAAATAAATACTTTAAATAAGCATGACACTTTTTTATTGGTTGGGGGATGTTGAGATATTTTTCAACCAAAATATGCATAAAGTAATGATACGATTTAACTAAAAAATATTTTCTTTGATCGAAAAGGATTATATTTTAGTAATATACAATTTTTTATTATTTGTCAGTTGAATGAAAGTAGAACTCCTTATAAGACATTTTGTTTTACTTATGCTATGCATTTATTTATAGATTTTGATTTTTAAACCGCATTTGACTAAAAATGTTAGTTGTTATATGAGTATTATTAAATAATTTAGCTAATAACTCAATTTGAGTTTTCAAATATAATTTTTTTTGTGAACAAAAAATATTCTAGTTTTTTTTATTTTTTTGTTGGGACGAAGGAAACAATATGTTGAAGATATGAAAATAATACCCTTAAGAACATTACTAGTAATAATAACAAAAGAGAAATAAAATATTTTTATTTTATTCCAAAATAGAAGTCATCTATATCTATATTAAAGCAGGACAGTTTGGCATAATCACAGGAATGCCATTTTTCCGCCAAAATTGACCTGCAATTTAATAATAAAAAAATTGGTGTTTTCTTTCCTAATTCTTCCTAGACTGTAGTGCTGATCCAAACATTTTTTTAGAAGAAAAGATAGTCTAATGTGTCAGAGTTGAATTCATTGATTAAGGAAGAGATTCAAACTGTTTTCTTTTTCCCCCAGATAATGCATGCCTACAATTGCCCTCACCCTACCATCTAATTTGTATTTTATGTTTGTTTATTTGTACATTTTATTTTACTAAAAAATTGAAATGGCCATAGCTATCATAAATGCCTTATTCATAGGCATAAGAAGACCTATGAAATCCCCCAAAAAAATATTAAACATTTTATATACAATTCATGAAAAAAGCAGTGATGTTTAAATTTGTACTGGAAATACCTCAGTAATATAAAAAAAAAAAAGTACAATATTTAACCCTTAGTTTATATTCTGACATGCAATTAAATTATAAAAGTAGTTCCTTCTTAAAATAACATATAAATGAACAATTTCCATAAACTATTTCATTAGTCCAAGTACACATTTTCTATTGGGATTGTCAACCTAGACAGAAAATACGAACAATGTATTTTCATAATCCAACGAATTTCTTCCTGTTTAAAAAAGGAAACAAAAGATGGATTAGTTCAACAGTCTAAATTATTATAATAAAAATAGTGATATCAGAGAACTGGAAGCTTGAATGAAACACTTCACATTAAACAAGATAATTATTCTGGCAGAGTGTTTTGTTCATGCAGAAGCATTGATTGGTTAATTCTATACTACACAAATTTATATATTTTTCAGTAAAAAAAATTACAATTATCTAAATATGAAATTATGACTGTTGAGATGCAATTTCTTCCCAGTTAAATGAACAAACAAAATTAACATAATCATAACAGTAAAGATCACGGTTTTCAGAATAGACCATTTGTGTGTAAAATGAGACAATCAGTCATTGGTTGTTAGTATTTTCTCAACTTTTATAGTGATTAAAATATGAAATAAGACTGACTGGCTCTTCAAATTTAGTTTTCCTGTAGTTAAGTAATAATCTAATATTTAATAAGAAAAAGTGGCTGCTATTTTCATAATTCAAATTAACAGAAAAGGGAAAAAAACACTTATTTGTCACATCAGGATTTTACAGAGTCTCATTGGTGCATGTAATAAGGCCATTACTGATTTTTTGTATCTAAAAAAGCTTAATGTCTGCATTTTCAAAGATGTTGTATCTTCCAAAATACCAACAGATTATAGGCATGCTCAACTTATCAAAAAGAGTATAGATCAGACAAAAAGTGGGTTTGCTTATCCAAGAGAAAGAAAATAGTGATTGGTTGTTTTATCTATTTATTAAAAAATAAGATCAAATCTCAATGCCTTTTCAATTTTCACTTATTCTATATATATATTGAGTTTCAGATTTCTGAACTCACCTTTTATTGCTGTACCTTTCTTCATCACCTCATTTTGTAGTAGTATGGCTCCATTGTTTAGTCTGCTGAAAGATGTTGGGCCTTCCAGTACGAAGTGGGCAGTGAAGCTTCAACTCATTCGATCCTACCAAGTCCCTGTTTATGGAAATCCAATGAGAATTCAGAGCACAAATTGTATATTTCATGACTATGAGGTACTCAATACAAGCTGTTTTTGTACCATCAGTATTTACATTCCCTGTACTAAATTACTTTTTTATTTACTAATCTCCATGTTTTTTACAATGTAGGGTGAAAGAATACATGCTACTATTAGAACTGATCTAATGGGAGATTCAATGCCACTTTCACAGAAGGAAGTGTTTATTCCATAAAAAATTTTGTTGTAACAAACAAAAAAATGTGTTACAAGACTACTACCCACCGATACATGCTAATAATGATTCATGACACTAAAATCAGTGAAATATTTGATGCCTCATTTCCTTTACAACTGTTTAATTTTAAACCATTCCTGGAAATTTGCAACGTTGATGAACTGAAGGAAAATGAAATGGTTGGTATATTTGTCACAATAAGCAATTTCTATATGTATTATTTGCATGCACTTAGATAATTTTCTCTCATATATTTAACATTTTTTTAGCAGATGTAATTGGTAGAGTTTGTAGTGTTGGTCCGCGTCAGAACCGTGTGCGCAATGAATAAGAAACAACAACATGAATGGAAGTAGTCTTGGAGGAACCACATTTAATATTTTACAAATAGTATTATATAATATTTTTTCATTTATAGTTTTCCTTAATAGTTAATTTGGTTTCATGAAACATGCAACTGAAGATTGAATTCTTTATGTGCAGACAAAATAGATTGTACTGTACTCTTTGGGGCGAATATGTTGAGCAGATGATGGAACGTGTAAGAGGTGGTGGTGATGCTCCTATTATGATTTTGCAGTTCTGTCGGGGAAAACTCTATAGAGGTATAAATATTTTAGATCTTAAATTTATGTTTAATGATTGTATTCTTCCATGACAATAATCTAAACTGACTATAATTTTTATGTATATTCCCTCAACAGATAGAGTATCTATTTCTACTACCTACTATGCAAGCAAATTGATTCTGGATGGTGACATAGGAGAAATGGCAGAATTTAGGACGAGGTTAACTATTGTTCATTCTTACTTAATATTTAAATACTTACTTTATATAATAAATAAAGTAGAATTATAATGATTTTATTTGATGTAGATTTACAGTGGAAAGTAATGGACAATCAGGAGTGACGACAAGGTCGTTTCCTTCCCTGACTCTACAAACTAATGAATTTGTAAATGGAGCAGATATTGTGCGTACCATAGAACAGATCAGAACCTTATAAGAGGTATGTCTTGTTTCTTTTTACCAAAAAAATTATGTTTATTAATATTGTTATATAACTAGATTGAAGTTGTAAAAGAATAAAAAAAATTAGTATCATATAACTAAGATGTCTGATTTCTGCATTTTGTACTAGGTTGGTAGTTTCTGGGTATTTGCCTGAATAATGGCAATTGAAACTACTAGATAGTGCTGGTATCTATCCTGCCCCAAGTGCTATCGAAAGATGAGTAAAGTTGAAAACAAGTTTTATTGCGTGAATTGTGACATGTTTGATTCTGCAGAGATGCCCAGGTTTTTATATATTTCATGAAATATCTATTCTTGGGTTTTCATTTACAAATAATTGTTCATCTTTAATAAAAACATTTTTTTTTCAAAGGTATAAGATGCAAGTTCTAATCCAAGATGACACAGATAATGCATCTGTATTACTGTGGGATCAGCATTACACTAAGTTAATTGGGAAGACTGCTTTGGATTTGCTTGAACAAAACTTGGAGGTTCTATAATACATTAGCCTAATATTATGTTGTTTTCCTAAAATTAACAAATTAGTTAGTAATATATAAACAATTTAATATTTCTTTTATTTTAGGTGGGTGACAGTGATTTATATCCCGAGGACATGTACAATCTCCTAGAGCAGGAGATATATTTCATGATTCAAGTTGCACCTGAGTAGATATCTAATTTCTATGGAACTTATAGTGTGAAAAAGCTGAGAAAGGAAGATAGTTTGAAGTCTAACACTGGTACTACTTTCGTCGGGAGTTAGGTATTTAGTAAACATTAATACATTAATTCATAATAAACTGTATATATTTAGGAATTCAGTAAACTTAATCAATGCAATTATTTCTCCAACGTGTATTACAAATAGGAATCAAATATGGTTGGCAAGAGTGCAGGAGATATAGTGGACTGTTATGAGGTAAATTCAAAATTTATTGGTCTACTAGCAGTTTATTCTTCATTAATAATTTTAGTCTAATTATATTATTTGATTCTGTCAAAGGTTGGGGGTTCAGAATGTGAGGTATCCACACCATTTAAGAGCATTTCAAAAGTGGATAAAGGAAAAGACAAAGTTGAAGATAAATCTGTGAAGCGAAAGCTGTTTGATGAGTTCTCCACAAATGCAGGTCACAAAAAAAAAAAAAAAAAAAAACGTTTTCATTAAGCAAGAGAAGTGAAGGAAACCTAAGACTGAATTTAATATGTAGTTTTCCAAGGAATTGTAAGATTTACTCAAGAGTCTTTTTGGGCCGGTAGAATGTCTTTTAGATTCTAAAGCTTAAGTAGGTTTATGTTCATTCTGGACATAGAATTACGTAGGTATTATGACTTTGGAATCTTTTTGATATTTTGAAGGATGTTCTACTTAGGATGTAATGACATTATTAATCAGTTCATGATTTTACAATCTATTATGGGTTATTCTAATAAATAGTATGTTTTATTCTTATTCTATAAAGTCACTTTCATTATATCTATGACATAGATAAAAAAACTTATATTTTTTTTCTAACTTAATTTTTATTGTTTTATCTACCATAAATAAAGTTCGGATTTTAGTAACTGATTAGTTTAAATTAATATGTTTAATTCAGTTCATCTATTCAGAGTACGCATAGTTAGTGTAAGAAATTTATGAAAGGATTAATAATCTATGAATAAAATTACCTAACTTGGTCACTTTACTTATTAGATGCATAACTAATGTAGTTAATCTAACAATTACACAAATAAACACTATCCAATATCCAATATACCAATCTCTGCCACTCATATAAAATCTATGAATTAACTCTAAAACCAATTCCAATACACAGATAAATGCAGAATGTATACAACAGTATAGAATGCAATCCACTTATCTTTTGCAGGCTCCTTCAAAGATTTCACTTCAGTAATCGCTATTTCCAATCTCTTTTTATAGTAGATAAATTTGTAAGAAATTGAGGTGTGTTAATAAAACAGTTACACTTCAAGCACAATTAACTTAAGAAGTAAACAATAGTCAATCGTAAGCTCATGTTTTTTTTCTATAAGAAAATCATAAACTCTTTATGCATTTTTAGTAAGTAGGAAAATAGAAAGTACGCTAATAAATTTTTTTTTCCAGCGTACCAAAATTTTTTTACTAGACTATACAACTTCAATTTTTTTAAAAAATTTGCATGATACTTTGCATATATAAAAAATTTTACAGATAGAAAATAATAGGTTCTAAATCTTCCAACTATATAAAGATAGAAATATATATATATATATATATATATATATGTATATATATATATTTATGGAAGAAACAATATTCAATTTCCAAATATCAGAAATCTATAATAAGTTTAAATTAATATGTTTAATTCAGTTCATCTGTTCAGAGTACGTATAGTTAGTGTAAGAAATTTATGAAAGGATTAATAATCTATGACTAAAATTACCTAACTTGGTTACTTTACTTATTAGATGCATAACTAATGTAGTAAATCTAACAATTACACAAATAAACACTATCCAATATACCAATCTTTGCCACTCATATAAAATCTATGAATTAACTCTAAAACCAATTCCAATACATAGATAAATGCAGGATGTATACAACAATATAGAAAGCAATCCACTTATCTTTTGCAAGCTCCTTCAAAGATTTCACTTCATTAATCACTATTTCCAATCTCGTTTTGTAGTAGATAAATCTGTAATAAATTGAGGTGTGTTAATAAAACAGTTACACTTCAAGCACAATTAACTTAAGAAGTAAACAATAGTCAAAGTTTGTAAAATCATGTTTGTTTTTCTATAAGAAAATCATAAACTCTTTATACATTTTTAGTAAGTAGGAAAGTAGAATGTAAGATAATAATTTTTTTTTTCCAGCATACCAAAAAATACTAAATAGACTATACAACTATAATTTTTTTTTTTAAATTTGCATGATACTTTACCGATATAAAAAATTTAACAGACATAAAATAATAGGTTCTAAATCTTCTAACTATATAAAGATAGCAATATATACATATATATATATTTATGGAAGAAACAATATTCAATTTCCAAATATCAGAAATCTATAATAACTCTTTCAATTTAGTCTAAACCCAAAATAAAAAAAAATTATGATAAATGTGGATTATAGAAAATGGTATACAAATGCAAACACTTAACCACAACGGACTTTTTGAAAGGATTAATAATCTATGAATAACATACATAACTTGGTCGCTTTGGTTATTACATGCATAACTAATTGGAACGACCCAAATATTTATTTAGATGTATATTAATTTACTACATATTTTTAATAATAAAAAGTAAAATAGGTTACCAAATAAGTAAATAAATATTAAAGAATTTCATCCTAATAACTAGGTCGTTAAAGAACATATAAAAAGAATTAGGACTTTACTCGATTTATTACAAAATTTAAGTCCTCAATGTAAATCATATATAAAAAAAACGTGATTAAGTAACCCTACTACATTAAAATTTATAGCAGCGGAAAATATAATTAATTTATAACATATAATTAAATAGTAAATTATAGTTATAAACAGGTAGACACATAATATATGTTTTGGTAAAATTAAAAGAGAACCATATGGCATAAATTTTAACCAAGCACTACAATGAATTACTAGATTTCATAATACTACATTTTTGTATGCCGTAACCTCAAGTAATTATAACCAATAATATATTTTCGGAAACAAAATTAAATAATAAGTAGTAGCATAAAGACCTAAACAAGAAGAAATTGATTTCTCATGCCCATTAACCCAACAAACAATTTAACCCATACGAATAAATAAATAATAGTATTCATTCTAAAATGAGTTCGTAATTAAAATAAACCTAGTCATGCCACTAATTAAATAATTATTCAATTTGGAAAACTCATAACTTCATATAATCACGAAAGTAGGCATAAGCATTTGTTTCCTAAGATAAGTTTGAAGAAAAACATAACAAACCCTAATAAAATTTCAATCGTTTATGGATAAAACGTAACCCATAATTCAAAAAAGAGAATAATAAAAATATGCTTCATCCGCCTGCTCCGGTCGCCTTGACAAACTTCCTATCCTGAAAAGTAGGAAGGAAAAAGGGGGAGAGCTACACCCAGCTCGTGAGGTTCAAGCTTGTCAAAATTAAATTCGGAGTAGTAAAAGCATAGAATGAAAGCAACATGAGCATATCAAATCGTAACATTTCATAAATGGCCAACGTAACATAGGTGGATCAAATTAATGATCCCGTATCAATTTGGATCAAATTATGATCCCGTATCAGCGTATCAATTCATATAACAATCATACCATACTTAAACATACAACATATTTAATAATGACATGCCATAAAAGAAACCTCACCTCTTACGTGACTTCTCGTAATATAAGAAAAATCTCATGCAAGTGATATGTTTCTAATACGTGCCTTATCTCCTCGCCTGAAGTTCTAAAATACCTAGATCATTTCTGTTGAAGAAATGTTAGGTTGTATTTATAGGTTTGGAAAGATTTAAATCTAGATGTATCTTCTAAAGAGAATCTGTATCTGTATCAAATCTTCTAACTAATTAAGAGAAAATATCTCTTTTTTCCTAGCAAAAAGACTAACCTCTGTACCCATAAGATTCTAAGAAAGATATACCATATCTTGGCTGAAAGTTCCATTATATATATATATACATATATATATATATATATTTGGGCTCAGAGAAAAATAACTTAAGGTCCAATAATCCTAATTAAATTAACAATAAGCCCACGTAAAGTAAAATAAAATAAAATAAAATAAATCAAGGAAATTAAATATTGCGTGAAAATAATCGGGTATTACACTAATATAGTTATTCTAACAATTAAACAAAGAAACAATATCTAATATCTAATATTCCAACTCTGCCACTCATATAAAATATACCAATTAAGTCTAAAATAATTGATCTATTCATTTTAAGTACAGGTAGTCAAACATATCTCATAAAGGCGTAATAATATCTGTACAACATAAGGTGAATTGGTGAATTTACTTATTACATGCATAAGTAATGTAGTTAATCTAACAATGACACAAATAAACAATATCCATTATCCAATATTCCAATATCTGCGATTCATATAAAAGAAATGAATTAACTTTAAAAGCAATTATAATACACAGATAAATACATATTGTGTATAACAGTATAGAATGCAATACACTTATCTTTTGCAGGCTCCTTCATAGATTTCACTTCAATAGTCACTATTTCCAATCTCATTCTGTAGTAAATAAATTTGTAAAAAATTGAGGTGTGTTATTTTAACAGTTACACTTCAAGCATAATAAACATAAGAAGTAAACAGTAGTCACACATCGTAAACTAATGTTTGTTTTTGTATAAGAATATCATAAACATTAAATACATTTTTAGTAAGTAGGAAAATACAAAGTAAGATAATAAATTATGTTTTCCAGCATACCCAATAACTTTGACTGGACTTTACAACTTCAATTTTTTGTTCTTAGTTGCAGGATACTTTAGAGGTTTAAAAAAAATAAAAAAATATAAAATACAAGGTTCTTAATATTCCAACTATATATATATATATATATAAATATTTATGGAAGAAACAATATTCAATTTTCAATTCTCTGAAGTCTCTATTAACTCTTTCAATTCAGTCAAATCCAAAAAAAAAAAAAAGGGATAAATTTGAATTTTAGAAATTAGTATACAAATGCAAACACTTAACTGTCGCAGACTTCGTCTTCGCTTTCTGATGAGTTATTGTAATGGAAATCAGCTTCAGTAGCAGATCATTCTTTAAGAAAAAGAAATGTCCTCAATTTAAAAGAAGATTTTTGAGGTCATATAAATTTAAACATAACAATAATGTGAAAGAGGTCAGCCTATCAATGATTACTTATATGGACTTCTTTGACCTACACTACTTATTCTAAAGTGGAAAATATTATCCACAATGTCAGAATACTTTTTGGCACACCACAAATTAATTTAATTGTATTCAGCTTTTCCAGAAAGCCTGTTATTATTATATTCCTCTATTCAATTATTATTCTATACTTATCACTGATTTCCTATATGTATTTGGTTGACCAACTACAACTCTAATAAACCACAAAGATTATATACAACTTAGCAGCATGTCAGAAATACAAATCTTTCAATACCAATTACATTGAACCGTGTTCAGACTTTAAAAAATTCTATTATTATTATATTGCTGAAATGAAAATTATTAATTATTAAAGTCATGTTCTCAAATATTCTCACACTATAAGAAGGCCTATGTTGTTCTGAATGGATATTACACAGATTGTCAAGTTTTGTGCTTGGCCACACTCCCAATTACAGGTAAGAAGGTGTATTTACAGTGATGAGAAATATTACGCATTCCACAGTTATAAACAAGAAACGGAGAACATATTTACAACTTCATGAAGGTTAGTGTAGAAATTGTTTAAGTTATGATAAGCATATACAAATAACATATACTACAGTTTTATCGAGATATATATCACAAAAATGAAAGGCTTGCAATTTTAGCACTTTATACAAGCTTTGAATGTCAATTTTTTGGCCGAGCATATAACTTTTCCAAACTCTGTTATCACATTCATCATCATCAACATGCTATACAAATAAATCCTACAAGTAGTCCAAGTTTAACAAAAAATATCTACACACTCATATCAGTTATTACTTTCATGTGGTCTGTCCATTAGTTCGTTTTTTTTTTAAATCTTATTTATGGAAAAGAAGCAGTTAGTATATTTTCTACGTTTTAAAAAATGTATGAATCATGAAGACTATATTTACACAAAATATACCCTTTGTTATTTCCTTATGGTGAAGACGTTTATAGAGACGACATACCTTTCTCCGAGTCTACAAATACTAATGGTGGAGGAAGAAAGAAAGTTAGTATGAAAGAATGGTTTTCTTATCGATTGCATGATAGAGAACATCAATCACCATCAATTCTTTGTGCTAAACGATTAACACAATAATTTGTGGTAGAAGCATACACCATGGTGGAATCAAGTAGGTTGGCTTACATTCAAACACACCTAAAGCAGTTGCGTTGTGAAATGTATAAAGGGCCAGCTGAAGCGTTGCTCCATGGCGAGGCTGATCCCTGTGCTCTGGGAAGGAGGATTATATTGCCATCTACTTTTACTGGTGGAGCTCGATATATGATTCAAAATTATCAAGATACGATGGCAATATGCCGATGGGCTGGGTATCCAGATCTATTTCTAACATTCACGTGTAATCCAAAGTGGCCAGAAATAACCCCTTTTTTTGGATAAAGTAGGTTTGAAGGCTGAAGATCGTCCATATGTGGTGTGTTGTGTTTTCAAAATGAAGTTGGATGGTCTTATAAAGGATCTACGACAAAAATTTTTTTTCGTGCAGTTCGTTCCCGTATATTGTTTAATTTTAACTATTATATAATATATTTAGTCAATCGCATACAGTTTCCAATTTAATTATGAGTAACAAATTATAACTATTATTTGTTTCTCACTTATATAATTTTAATTTTTAGTGATCTACACAATTGAATTTCAGAAACAGGGTCTACCGCATGCGCATATTTTATTATTTATGGATCAACAAGATAAGTATCCTACACCCACTGACATTGACAGGATCATCTTAGCTGAGATTCCTGATCGAAACAAAGATCCCGATTACTACAACGCAGTTCATGACTTCATGATTCATGGTCCATGCGGTGCTGCCAGATCAAACTCTCCATGCATGTCGTGTGATGGCTGTACAAAATATTTTCCAAAAATGTTTGTTGATAATACAATTGTTGATCAAGATGGTTACCCAGTTTATTGTCGTAGCGATAATGGTCGCACTATAGTGAAGGGTAGAGTGGAGCTTGACAATAGATATGTTGTCCCTCACAACCGTTATTTATTACTTAAGTATGGAGCACATTTGAATGTTGAATGGTGTAATCAATCTCGATCGATCAAGTATTTATTCAAATATGTGAATAAAGAATATGACCGCGTTACAGATTCTTTCTATAAAAGTGGCGCTGATAGGGAAGGAGCAGAAAATGTTGATGAGGTTAGCATGTACTATGATTGCAGATACGTGTCTCCATGCGAAGCTATGTGGAGGATCCTTGGATTTGAAATTCAATTTAAAAATCCATCCATGGAACGGTTGAGTTTCCATTTACCGGATCAACAATCAATTATTTATTCGGATGCAGATCCGATATATGTTGTTATGGACCGTCCGACTATTAATCAAAGCATGTTTTTGGCATGGTTTGAGGCCAATAAGTTATATGAAGAGACAAATTAGCTTACTTATGCAGAATTTCCACAAAAAGTTTTTTTGGAAAAAGTTCAAGAGAGTATGGACAAAAAGGAAACGCAGATTCTCATTAGGTCGAATTTTTTTTTGTACCTCCTGGCAGTGGTGAAATGTATTATTTAAGATGTCTACTTAATATTATCAGAGGTCTTATGTGTTTCGAAGACCTACGAAAAGTAGGAAATGTGATATATAAAACTTTTGGAGAAGCGTGTTATGGGCATGGCTTATTGAATGATGACAAGGAATACATTGATGGCATAATTGAAGCAAGCGAATGGTCATCAGCCTATTCATTGAGATATTTGCTTGCAACTTTGGTTTCGTCTAATAATTTAACAAAGCCAGAAGATGTTTGGGATAAATGTTGGATATATATATCAGATGACGTGCTATACAGGCAGCGTCACATTCTTAATCATCAAGGTACACTACGTTATATTTATACCCGGTGCTTTATTTCTATTGTCAAATAATTTATGTGTAAATTTAAAATTAATTTTGTGACTTATGTTTTGTTTTATTTGTTTCTCAGAATTGAATATGACTAATGTTGAGATAAAGAATCTTACTTTGGTAGAGATTTAAAAAATAATGCGAGTATTTGGTACGAGTTTGAGAGAATTTGATAGAATGCCCTATCCAGATATGACTAATTTATCAAGTGTCAAGAATAAATTAGTCAATGATGAGCTACGGTACAACAGTTCTGCTTTGGTTAACGAACACTCCATGTTGATAGCAAGCTTGACAGATGAACAACAAAATGTATATAATACTATTATGAATGCAATTACCTTAGACAAGGGTGGTGTTTATTTTGTTTATGGTTATGGTGGCACTGGTAAAACTTATGTCTGGAAGAGTTTGTCTGCAGCGTTTAGATCAAAGGGAGATATTGTTTTGAACGTGGCTTCAAGTGGTATTGCATCACTTCTCTTGCCAGATGGAAGAACGGCCCACTCAAGATTTGCCATACCGCTAAATCCAATTGAGAATTGCACATGTTCTATAACTCAGGGAAGCAAATTAGCAGAGCTTTTGGTGAGGGCGAAGCTCATAATATGGGATGAAGCTCCGATGATTCATAGACATTGTTTTGAAGCGGTAGATAACACTTTAAAAGATATCATGCAATTATCCAATCCAAGTCATAAGTTTAAACCATTCGGTGGTAAAACGGTAGTTTTTGGTGGAGATTTTAGACAAATTTTGCCCGTCATACCAAAAGATACACGTCAGGACATTGTACATGCAACCATTAATTCATCTACCCTTTGGCAACAATGTAAGGTTTTGAGATTAACCAAAAATATGAGGCTTCAGAATCCAGCGGCTTGTCACTCAGAAATGATGGAGTTGAAAGATTTCTGTGATTGTATTGCAAGAATTGGGGACGGAACGGTGGGAGTTCATCATGATGGTTACTCAGATGTAGAAATTCCTGATGATATTTTGTTCCCATGTTCTTCTAATCCTTTTGCGACTATTGTGCACAGTACTTATGTATCAATGCCAAATTTTGTTGAGGAACCAACCTTCCTTAAAAATCGGGTCATACTAGCACCCACTCTTAACGTTGTTTATGCTGTAAATGAATACATGAATTCATTGAATTCAGGGGATGCAAAAATCTATTTGAGTTCAGATAGTACCTGCAAGTCTGATTCAAATGTTGATATTTTGGCTGATCTACATACAACTGAATTTTTGAATGACATTAGATGTTCAGGTGTTCCAAATCATGAATTACTGCTGAAAGTTGGTACTCCTGTGATGTTACTACGCAACATTGACCATACAGTTGGTTTATGTAATGGTACTCGGATGGTTATTACAAAGCTTGAAAATCACGTTTAGGAGGCGAAAATTCTAAATGGAGCTAATGAAGGACATAAAGTGTTAATCCCACGAATGTCCTTAACACCATCTAATCCAAGGTTGTCTTTTAAATTTCAAAGAAAATAATTTCCTCTTATTGTCTTATATGCCATGACAATAAATAAGAGTCAGGGCCAGTAACTTTCACATGTTGGTCTTTTGTTGAAAAAATCAGTTTTTAGCCATGGACAATTGTATGTCGCAGTTCAAGAGTAAAAAATCGTAGCGGGTTGAAGATTTTAATTTCTGAAAAAGATAATGAGAAGACTACTTCAACTAGGAATGTTGTGTATAAAGAAGTTCTCCAAAATTTGTAATGTAAGTTTTTGTAATTATTGTTGTTTACTATTATAAAATTTTTAAATTGTTTCCATGTTTTTTTTTCATCCTTTTATGATATAATGTACATTTCTTTAATATGACATATATTTATTTATAATTTTATTATAGTTTATTATTCTTAAATGTTTTTTAATAATTTAAAGATTATATTCAATATTCGTGCACCGCACGGATGAGATACTAGTATTCCTCTAAAGTAATACATTTTTATTTTTTGTCAATTCAATAATACATTCACTTAACTTATATTGTTAAACTTATTCAAATTATAGAGTATCTTGTCCATAAAAGTAAGTTTTTCAACTTTAAATTTGACTAATAAAATCAAAAAGTTGACTTTGAGAAATATGCCTTGCCTTTTAGTACATAACAATGAAACACATAACTCTTATATCTATATTTATGTGTGTGTAGACACACTAAAGTCATAAGAAGAATATGATGGTAAAATTCATTTCCATGTAACCACTTATTTCAGAAATTCTTTATTTATTTATTTATTTATTTATTTTTTTTGTATTTTCTAATTTGTATAAGACAAATAACTTTTTATTCCTAATAACTTTTTAATATATATTATATCCAATTAATTATATTTTCTTAATCTTTAATTTAATAAAAAAGTTAGATTATTTGTTGATTAATTATTTAGGTTAGATATGAATGTTGTGGATTGAATTAATTAATTTTTATAAAATAATATGATGAATCCATTTATGTTATTAGACTGAAATTTTATCACTAATCGAAATTCTCTCTTCACCTCTTTGACACAGAATTTGATAATGCAATTGCATTTTTTTTTTGTTCTTCAATAAACTGGATTCTAACTTTTAGCAATAAATTCACAATCTAAATCTTCGTGTGAATATGATAAAAGATATTTTAATGCGCAATATTTTTTTAATTTTTTATTACGTTTAGTTAATCTGGATTCAAAATTTTATTAAATAAATTCACAATCAAATTCAACTTAAAAACAATTATCATTTAATGTCTTTGATATTTGATTTATAGATTCAATTTTTTTTTTTATAATAAATTCAACATCAAAATAGACTTCGTATATACTTTTTGTTTGATGTTAAATATATTGGACTCATCATTCTTATAATGATGTTAGAATTTAAATAGCTTTTGATCCCTCTATTAAACATCATCAACGCATTTTTTTAAGAGAATGAAATTTGATTATAATATTTTTCCAATAAATTCATAATTCACTTTCAATATCAAATAAAATTACCATATCTTTAGATACATTTCTATTTATATATAATTACAAATTGAGTGACTAACACTTAAAATTTAATGACTTTTCTACTCAAGTTAACATTATTTCTATTTATATATAATTACAAAATGAATGACTATAAGTTGAAAGTTAATGATTTTTCTATTCAAGCTAGCTTTCTTCATGAAAATAATAATAATTATATATATAATAGTAAAATGATAATTCATTTATTAAAAAATATGAGGAAACTATTGATGAAATATTTAAATTTCACCAATGAATTGTCCTATATCAAGAAATGAAAGAAGCAAGACTAACTTATATGTCTCGACTATTAGGTACGCTTCAATTTGTGGGATCGTACCAAATCCCCTCGAATTTAACAACTATCATCATATTATTAAAAATATTAATACACTTTTATAAAATTAAGAAAAGAACAAAAAGAATTTTTAAAAACAATATCTTTTAAGAACAGAAATATAAAATTCAAAATAAATTAAAAAAATTTAAAATAAAAAACATACGAAATAATTATCGTGTATTGGGCAGAATATCTCGATAGTTTGTTTAACAAAGAATAATTATTGTTGAAGTAAAAAACATTACTAGTTACTAGTTTAAATTTTAGAAGTCACGTGTACACCTTCAAAATCCGAGTTAGGCGTAATTACATTTATACTCTGAACGCATTCTGCTTTCTGCTTTACCATAGCTGTCATTCAGCCACCAAATTTATGCATTTGATCATGGAGGTTTCGTCGATTTCCACAACCTGCACAGGACTCCAGCAATCTCCTTCAGGTGCTACCTCACTTTGGTTCATCTCGTCTGACTAGGTTGCGTTCTAATAGGAGTTTTACGAAAATTTTATTTTCCGACCATATTTCTGAGAGATTGTGCCCTAATCTTATATGAATTTCAATATTTGTAGCATACACTCGATCATGAAATCAAGCATCATATATGCTATTGTAACTTTAAATTCTTATGCAATTTCTGTCTCAATGTACTTGAATTCAGCTGCTGTACAATCGAAGAAGACATGGTCCCTGAAATGGAATCAGGTTCAATTGTTTCCAAGAACAAGAGCTTCGAGGCCGTTGGTTGGTCAGACTGGGTTCCCATCCTGGAAGAAAAATCATACGCAGGTTTTGGTTTTTTTTTTTTTTTTTTGTTTTTTTTTTTCCGGTTTTGTTGGATCGCTCAAATTATCGAAATAAGATACTTTACATTTCTTTATTCCAGCTTCCACATTTCATCCATGTGTGTAGCATTAGTTTTGGATTCTTGTTTTTTTGCTCTGTTGATAATTCTACGAAAATCTTTTTTTATTTTTTTATTTTTTTTTATCAGGTTTTAAATTGTCAGTTGAAGGAAGTTCCCATTATAGAGGCAGGGTATGCTATCTTTATAAGTATTGAGCTCATCACACACAAGTTTCTATGGTGACATTTGTTCTGTGACTTTAATATTTAATTTCCTTCACAATATTTTTCTTTGTTATCGGACACATATTTTGCGTTAGGGAAATAGCTTTTTGTTTTTAAGGTTTCTTTTGACTCATTTTGGGCAATTTATTGTGCCGTTTTGCAGTAAGTACATTGTTGCCTTGGCAGTCGGGCTTGGTATCATGCAGAAACTAAATTTCAGACTTGTTTATATATCCATGATTTAATTTTAACTGCTCTTCTTTTGATGTAAAGACGTGTCCATGAAGACATAAAACAGAATATGAATTGTCCCTTTGCACTTGGGGACGGAGTCTTCTTAGTAAAGCATACTCAAAGGTGTGGATCAAGGGGTTCTAATATATGAGTTAACTGATCTCTATCAGGTCCATGACTGAGGTCTACGATATCTTGGCAGAACGTCTTGTTCCCGTTGCAGCAGCTGAATCAAATCATAATTTTAAGTGAGTTCTGGATCTGGATACTTAAAACTGAAAATAACTGGATGCTTGTCCTAGAAAAGGTGTTAAGGGAACCTTTTATACTTAATTCTTGTTTTCACATGAGATGTTGTTGGAAGTGTGTGGTTTTCCACTAATTTTTTGGTAGTCTTTCTTTTCAGCTTTAATTCTTGGAATGTCACCTATGTCTCATTACCAGAAAAGCATCAGTTGATGCAGTTATTTTAGAAAAATATTTTACATTTGTATTCTCATGGACAGTGGTAGTTTATCGTGTTTGGAAAAGAAGGCACCGTTGCTAAGTGTTTTTATATGAAGCAGCAAAACTGCTTTGCTTTCTCTAGGTCTAGGGTCATGGTTACATATGGAGATCTTGAATATTATCAATATATGTATAGTAAATTTTCCTAGCTGTAACAAATTATATCCTCTCGTTGTGATGGAGAGTGCATTCCCATGTCCTTAATTTCTCTAATATGACTCCTGATTTGTTCCATCTGTCTATAGATGATGGTCAGCTCTTTGAAGTGTAGGCATCTGTTAATTGCTCAAGTATCATGAAGATTAGTAACATTAGTTATCACTGAACTGTATGTAACTGTTCTGCAAGAAGCTGTAGTAATTGGAAAACTTCTCCCGGTGCTTATGTTTGGTCAGCAACTACTTAAACTATATTGAAATGGTACAAACTCAATTTGCAGGCATATTATTGGTCTTTGTGGGCCTCCTGGTGCTGGAAAGAGCACAGTTGCATCGCAGGTGGCTAATCGTGTCAATAAGTTATGGTTCCAAAGGTCTCCTTTCTTTGATGAACTAGTAGAATCTCCAGAAGTTGCAATCGTGCTTCCCATGGATGGATTCCATCTTTATCGTCATCAACTGGATGCAATGAAGGTTACATTAATAATTGAATATCTCAAGTATCAAGCTCCTATTTTCTTGGATAATTATTTTTTATGTTACGGTTTATCAACCCTATTATATCTTTATGATAGTAGGCATAACTTAATAAAATATTCAATCGATTTAGAAACTTAGTATTTAATCTATGTTTCTGTGTGAATTACTCTACATTTATGTGCTCTCAATATACCTACTATTGTTGCATCCAATAAATTAACAAATGGTGATATTTTTTGATTCTCTCCAACTTTGCTAAGTTTATGTGGTTTCACTGTATCCTATTCATACAAAACTAAGCCCAGATAGATCCAGAGAGGACAAGAGCATCATTTGTGATTAAGTCTTGTTGTATAGTTGATCTAGGCGCATTAAATGTCTAAAGTACACAAGATATGGGTGTCCAACATAGTTATGTCGTATGAAGTGTATCTCAATGACATGAACACTTATGCTACGTGTAGTTATTAACAATAATAACAAATGCCCTAAAAAAATTTATGTTCCATTTATGATTAGTTATCAATCTATTTTGTTATATTTTCTGTTGGTATATGCATGTATTTTGGCTCAGATCCTCGAAAAATATGTTGATCCTTGTGATTAGTATTTGTTGGGCATTCTAATTATTTCGTGATTCTTCTTTGCTTCTTAGGATCCAGAGGAAGCTCATGCCAGAAGAGGAGGTGAGGCCTCTTCTGTAGTAATTTATTTTAAGTCTTATATGCATAAAAGTATTGATCTTTCTGATTGTGATTCAGCTCCTTGGACGTTTGACCCGAAACGACTTTTGACATGTCTCACAAATCTGAGAAACGAGGTGATATTTTATTATCATGAATTAATTAGTATGTTTGCATTCAACAAGTATGAATTAACTCTAGGCTGTGGATTTGGCTTTTCTATTTAATTAGATAAGTATATAAATTGCTTTCTTAAATGGAGAAACTGCTTTCAATATTTACAGATCTCATAGCTCTCTTCATGTTTTAATGTCATATTTTATTATTTGACAATTGCGACTAATGAATGTGTTCATAAATTTTTTTATTTTATTTTTGTACTTCTTCTCCTACAGGGATCAGTATGCGCCCCATCCTTTGACCATGGTGTGGGTGACCCTGTTGAAGACGATATCTTCGTAAGCGTTCAGTAAGTATACACATAGCGTACCCAATGGTTCAAATTTGCATGGGGAGTTTGATAGAGAGTGGGAGGTTGTGAGGGCTAAGGAGCCCGGGTTGGAAGAGGAAGGGGTTGAGCCGAGGCCCTTGTTGGTTTACTGGCGTCGGGGGCGGGCTTAGGCCTGTAGTCGTGTGATTGGAATAATTGGGAGTATTATTAGTTAGTTAGTTAGTTAGTTGGAGTATTATTAGTTAGTTAGTTAGTTAGTTCCTATTTTTTGATTCATAGTGTTAATCTTTTCTATTATTGGTAGGATTGCTCTTAGTATATAATATTGTTTAGTTAGGGTTTGAGGGGGAAAAAGAAAGAAGTTAATCAGTTCTTGAGCCCTAGGTTGGCAAGCGTGAGTTTCCTAACAATTTCGTGTTCTTATCAATTGGTTCGACCTGCCGGATCCTGTTCCCGACACCATGACGAACACACGATCCAACAATGAGAGACTCGACAAGATTGAGGCAAAACTGACTGAGGTGAGGTCTGCCCTGGAAGTTTTGACCCACGCCATCGTCAAACTGCAACCCCCAGTGTTGGCGACCGCCGATCAGTCTGCGACGAGGGAGGCCGTTTTCGAGGCATCGGGTGGTGCGCCACCTTCTGTGGAACCAGCGAGAGGTGCGATCAGTCCACCCCCACTTCCTATTTTGGATGGGACATATCCTATTGGGTGGCTAGCGCGTGCTAATGAACAATTTGAACTGCAGTACACCGAACCAGAATTGAAGGTAGCGGCTGCAGTGGTGGCTATGGAAGGGCCGACGCTGTACTGGGCGATGTAGTTCAGTAAGAAGCATTTAGAGCAGGTGTTGCTAATCTTGAGGGCCAACCAACTGAAGGCCAACCTCAAGAAGTGTGCGGCAGCAGTGGTGGCTAAGGAAGGGTCGGCGCTGTACTGGGCGACGTGGTTCCATAAGGAGCATTTAGAGCAAGTGTTGCTAATCTTGAGGGCCAACCAACACAAGGACAACCTCAAGAAGTGTGCTTCCAGTTCTCTGAGGGTGGAATACTTGGGCCATATAATTTCAGCGGCCGGGGTGGCGATGGATCCGATGAAAGTGAGTGAGGTGACGAAGTGGCCTCGGCCGGGCTTAGTACGAGAAGTGCGGGGGTTCTTGGGGCTGACCAGGTATTCCCGACGGTTTGTTTGGAATTACGGCTTTATTGCGCGTCCCCTGACAAATTTGCTCAAGAAAATAGCTCTGACAGGGTTTGAGTGGTCGGCGAAAGCCAAAACAACTTTTATTAAACTAAAATTAACATTGACAGCAACCCCGATTTTGGTTATGCCGAGGTTTAACCGACAATTTGTAGTCAAATGTGGTCCCTTCGGGACAGGTATTGGGGCTGTGCTGATGCAAGAAGGACGTCCCATTGCATATTTCAGCAAGTCCTTATCAGATAGGACACTCTCGAAGTCTGCTTATGAACGTGAGATGATGGGGTTGGTCTTGGCCGTGCAACACTGGTAGCCGTATTTGGTGGGTCGATGTTTTGTCGTGTGAACGGATCTCCACAGTTTGAAGCACTTGTTGACTCCAACGCTCGTGACACCGGCCAACAAGTGTGGGTGACGAGGTTGTCGGGCTATGATTTTATCATTGAATATAAATTCGAACGATCCAATGCAGCGCCGATGCATTGTCGAGATGAAGCAAAAATGGGGAAATGATGGCATTGAGAGGGCCGAAGTGGATGGACATAGAGAGTATTCTTCGGGAACAGGAACGGGATGGCTATATTCGGGAAATAGCGCGAGCTGTGAGGGACCAGCCAGAAAGTAGAGCTAGTTTTTAGCTGGTTGGGGGACGACTGTTTTATAAAGGTCTGTGCTGCCAGCGGACTCCGAATGGATCCCTCGACTTTTGCAGGAGTTCCATGACACACCCGCCGAGGGCCACGCGGGGGCCTTTCGGACTTACCGGCGTTTGGCGTTGAATGTATACTGGAGGGGCATGTTTCATAGTGTACGAGAGTACGTGGGGAAGTGTTCGGTGTGCCAAAAATCTAAATATGAGACATATCACCGGTCGGATTGCTACAGTCGTTATCTATTCCGGATTTGGTGTGGGAGGATGTATCGATGGATTTAATTACAGCGTTGCCCAAGTGAAGAGGGTTTTCAGCAGTATCGGTTGTGGTGGATCGATTATCGAAACATGGACACATCGTTGCTCTCAAGCCGCCAATCACAACTTGTTCAGTAGCCGAGATCTTCGCCAACGAGGTAGTCAGATTACATGGAATTCCTCGTTCCATTGTAAGTGACAGAGATCCGGTGTTTATGAGTGCATTCTGAAGGAGTTGTTTACAATGTCGGGCACCCAGTTGAAATTCAGTTCGGCCTATCACCCCGAGACTGACGAGCAAACGAAAGTGTTGAACCGGGTGTGGGAGACATTTCTATGCTGCTTTACATATGAGCAGCCCAAGCAGTGGGTGCGGTGGCTTCCGTGGGCGGAATATTGGCACAAGACGGCGTTTGGACCGCTTCAAAAATAACCCCGTTTGAGGTAGTATAGGGCAGACCCGCTGACTATCCGGTGATTCTTGCCGGGGGAATGCCGCGTGGCAACGGTGGCGGAGGAATTGGGCGGCCGTGATGTGATGTTGGGAAGAATAGTGAAGAGTGAAGAGTGCTAATTAGCGGTGGCGGAGGAATTTGCTTCAGGCACAACATTAGATAGTGAAGAGTGCTAATTAGCGGCAACGTGGGGTGGAGTTTGAAGTGGGAGATCAAGTTTTCCTCAAGGTGCGACTGTTTTGGCAGACTTCATTAGCCGGGCAGCCACATCACAAATTGGCGGTAAAATTTTACGGGCCATTCATGGTGGAGGGACGTGTGGGAGCAGCGGCATATAGGCTATCCCTACCTGCCACGAGCCACATCCATCCGGTGTTCCATGTGTCCCAGTTGCGCAAAGTGGTGGGAGAGCACCTGGTTGAGTCAGAGCTTTCGGAAAGTTTGGAACTTCCAGTCAGTGTCGTGTTTAAGCCGGATCAGGTGCTCGCGTGGCAAAATGTCCCAGTGGACGGGGGAGATGAAGAGCAAGTGTTGGTGAAGCGGGTGGGTTAGAATGATGATGACGATACCTGGGTGGCGGTGGAACATGTTCGGCATCAGGATCTGCATTTCAACCTTGGGGACAAGCTTGTTTTGAACGGGGGAGGAATTGATAGAGAACCTGAGGTTGTGAGGGCTGAGGAGCCCGGGTTGGAGGAGGAAGGGGCTGAGCCGAGGCCCTTGTTGGTTTACAGGCGTCGAGGGCGGGCTTAGGCCTGTGGTCGTGTGATTGGAATAATTGGGAGTATTATTAGTAGTTGGTTGGTTAGTTAGTTGGAGTATTATTAGTTAGTTAGTTATTTAGTTCCTATTTTTGATTCATAGTGTTAATCTTTTCTATTATTGGTAGGATTGCTCTTAGTATATAATCTTGTTTAGTTAGGGTTTGAGGGGGAAAAAGAAAAAAGTTAATCAGTTCTTGAGCCCTAGGCTGGCAAGCGGGAGTTTCCCGTTTGATTGTGATCTACGTTCTTAACAATTTTGCGTCCTTATCAATTTCGTGTTCTTATGAATTTCCTGTTCTTATTAGACTTTCATCCGAAATCTTATTCCAATGTTGGTTAGTTTATATATGTGCATAGAGGAATTACCCACATGGTTCATATGGAATCTACCCTCATCGAATGTTGTTTAGGAAATCTCATTTCAATGTTGATAAGTATATGTGTGCATACAGATACAGTAATACCCACTTTTAGTACACTACATTGAACATATGCATACAAAATCACCCTTGTGTGTTTATGTAAGTTGAGTTAGGAAAGTGACATGTAAAATTGTAAACTGATTCAAGAAAGCTGTTGTATACTGAAAAGCTGACTTTAACTTTCGTGTCCTGTTTGCTTTTTGCTAAATACCAACTTGGAGGCTTTAAGTGTCTATGGTCTCTAACACAAACATCATACGATTTGCCTGATTTTTTACATCCTTACACCTATATATATATATATATATATATATATATTTATGCAATGAGTTATTCATGAATGAGCTATTAAAATATCACCAACAGCCACATGTTTGGTTGGTGTTAGATACCATCTTTTATAAGGCCTGCAATGAAAATGTCAATGTAATGTTTCTACTGGATGACAAACTGAGGGATATACAGATACCCCTGCAGCTATGTCCAACATTCGTGCAATTATAAATGCTGTTTTATTAATGGAGACTGTTCTATATCTTATTAATTTATGCAAAAAGAAATGCGAAGCAGGGAAAATAAGTTAAAAAAATCATCCAACATCTGACTAGGCATGTTAGTATTGAAGCAATGCTTTATGTGATTGCAAAATTAAGCATATTTTTTGTTCTTTAAAGTAGAACTTAAGGAGGAACTTGCACTTTTTCTGGATCTTGTCATTTGATTTTCTGCTTTTATGCTTGCTGAATAAACCATACCTGTCATGTTGCTACTTAGAGCCATATAATTTGAACTCCAGCGCAACTATTTCTTTGCTTTACAGGCACAAAGTAGTGATAGTTGAAGGTAACTACTTGCTTTTGGATGACGACATTTGGAGGGATATCTCATCTACATTTGACGAGAAGTGGTAGGATGTGATAATTTTATTTGTTATTTTCCCCTTATAACCCAGGAAAGCATGGAAACATGATCTGTACTAGCGTGATTGTGTAAAGTTTTATGCTACCCGGTGGTGCATGCAAAATCAGCAAGTGATCCTAGAGATATGTAATGATATACAAAAACAGCCTTTCCAATTTGTCTGTCTTGCATAATTTTAGCATTTAAGAAAATGTATTTTTATTTTTGCTTTAAAGAAACTTAATCAGGCGATCTCTGTGTGTGGGATGTGCTGTGTTGGGCCCTTAGGACCAATTTCCTATTGTTGCTCGGGTACTCTTACTTAGTGACTTGTTCCAAGGTTTTTCAGCATTCAATCATAGTGATTTTCGAATGTTTTTCTGAATTCGATCCTAGTGATTCTAAAGATTTTGTAGACTTCACTTGCAATATATTTATCGGTTGAGGTGGTCTTTAAGAATAAATACATATGTAAAATCAAATGAAGCTCATTATCAATATACCATGTTCACTTTCCAGGTTCATCGATGTGGACCTCGATAAAGCAATGCAACGCGTCTTGCGAAGACATGTATCAACAGGTGCCTGCACCTTCAGCATTAGTTCTATAGATCGTATATATGAAAATTAACTAGTTCTGACTTTTGTTGCCTGTGAAGGAAAGTCTCCTGATGTGGCTAAATGGCGGGTAAATGCTGAATCCACTTTCTTTGTTATTTCTACTCAATTGAGTTTAAGAATAACAATGTCCCATCTTTGACTAAGTTGGTGGTTTGTTTTCCCTGGTTCATTCTGCAGATCGATTACAATGACCGGCCTAATGCGGAACTGATAATGAATTCAAAGAAGAAAGCAGATTTGATAATCAAGTCAGTCGACTGCTCGAGTTGAATCACAAAAGAATTGAAGGACTAGATGCCAACATTCTGCCCAGGCCCCAAAGTTTTTTTGAATAAAAGAAGTTTAATAATTGCGGAATGTTGCTTCTGTAAGTAACTCTGTTCAAAGCTCTTTGCCCAATTCACATGTGTAGTTAGTTCAATTAGAGCTTGCATTTTCGGAAATGTACATTTGTCCCTCAATATTGCATGCTATTAAAGTAGTTGTACAGCCGGGCCATGATGTTAAAAATAGCCAATAATCAGTGATACTGACCTATAATTGCACTTAATGTTTTGGGATAATGCAAAAAAACTAGCCTTGAGGGTTTAGCTTAAGTATACAAAATACAAATTGCACCTGTTGAGGGGTGTATTTGTTAGAAACATATCATTTGTAATTTCCAAAGGGGGTACTTGTAAATTCAAACACCATAAGGTTTTTCTTGTAAATAGGCCAAACCTCGAGGGTATGTAATTTGGTCCAATGTTTAATTAGGCGGTCGCTTTTCTATTTTTCCATTTGAATTTTGTGTTATAAATTTGATAGTTGTCTCTGATACTGGCATGAAAAGATCAAATAAATCAAGGTTTGCTGAAATCGTTGTTGCGGTGGTGGAAGATGCTTGTATTCTTGAACAAGTTATAATAAATTGATGAATCATCTAAATAATTATATTATTTAATAAATTTTCTTATAAAAAATTATTAGTTAGTATTTTATTTGCAACTCAAAATCAATACATAATAAATATGAAAACATAACCGGATCATCAATCATAAACTTATTGAATTTTTGAAATCTAATTTCCCATATAACATTTAACCATGTTTCTATAGCTTTTTTGCAAAATAAGATAAAAATAAAATAAAGTAACTAATTGTATTTTAGAATTATTTAACAATATTATTGTAAGAAAATTACTTAAATAGCTTTTGCTTACATTTCAAACAAAAAATTAATAATAAACCCATGATAAATAATAAAATATAACCCAAATAATATTTAAAGAACAATTATATTTTTTGAATCTAATTTTTTATTTTAATAATATTTACATTGTCAGTGTCAAATTAAGCATACAGTTTTAACCTCAATTAACGTCAACTAATTTTTACTAGAGAGAGAGAGAATCTGGGATGGTTCTGGTAGGAAGCCCAATTTAACTACATAAAGCCGATATATATTCATCAAGGACTGGGAGGCGTTGGTTGTCATCATAACTGTACGTACAAACCATCCTTGCAAGATTAAGAGATGCTTTAACCAAGAACGACAATCTTGATGTGTTATTTAGGTGGAACACTCCTCGTTGAGGCGCTTTCGTTCGAGTGATATCGCCTTCATGACGTGCTCCCATGCTTCCGTAATTGATACTCCTCCTTTATCTTTCATACGTACGAACCATCTCTTCCATTTTGATGCTCATCCTACCTCCAATTCACAAAATTTAGCTCCTAATTGATTAATACGGGTAAGAACATAAATCATAACTATATATCATCCTTGGCACTCTCCATGTAACACTCAGGTCCTGCAAGCAGGTCCTGTATCGCCACTGTGTTACCTAAATTATACTTAATTAAAATTCCTTTACGAAATATAACAATTTATCAGCGAAAGACTTAAAAAAAATACGAGTTTTTAAAAAGGTTTAAGTTTTGAATAGAGAGTTGCACAACCTAAAGGGTTTTTGAAAGCTCCACTCGCATTTACCCACAATTTCTAAATCAAACAACCATTTTATAATATACAGCTCAAAATGAACTTTCTACGAAACGTATCATACATCATTTGTAGTACATTATAAAAGTATAAGTTCATAAGTCTACTTATATGACATCGGAAGGGAGCCCTGCCAGCAGCTATTCATTTCCATCAGTTATCGGATTTGAAATTTTAAAATAGCATCATGAGACAACTCTCGTAGGAGAAGCCCAATGGGATAACTCTAATATATTGCATTAATTAAACTAATCAACAATCAAAATTGTTCACTCGTCCAGACCCATACATCTGGTATGATGTTAGCTGTGAGCCCGTATACTTACTAGTGGACACGGTAAGCCCGTACACTCACTTGCGTAATGCCATTCGGCCTAGTATTAAAGTTGTTCACCTATCTAGACCCGTAAATCTAGTACGATATTAGCTGTGAGCCCGTATAATCACTAGCGAACACATTGAGCCTGTACACTCACTCGCATAATGCCATTCGGCCCAGCAATAAAGTCATTCACCCATCCACACCCCGTATATCTAGCACAGTGTTAACTGTGAGCCCCTACACTTACTCGCATCATGGTATGGGCCTGTAATCCCACTACTTGGCCATCTGACCCAAAAACTACTTTCAAGTATCAATCAATTTAACTAAGAGAATATATTAAAAGTTGCCCTCTTCAAATCATAACCATAAAAATTTAAGAAAATTAACTTCTAGGCCTGAGATTTGCAAAATCAGTTAGCCAATTTGGCTTAACTTGTATAATTTATCAGAATTCATACTTAATCTAAAAAACTCTCAAAATTTAAATATAAGTTAATAATCATTACATAAAAACATAGTATAATAGTTTTTTAACATTGTTGACCACATAATTTTGTAGAAATGAAAAATGTAGGTACTGCTAATATGAATTTCATGCTAAACACGATTTCCTACAAAAATTCTTAAAATTCGTATAATATCCCAAACAGTCTAAACTTTTACTTATAGACTCTTATCTTACCATATAATAACATGATGGAGCATTTTATAAAAGTGGACATCCTAGAATTTTATAAAAATTATATACGAAGGGGCTGTCCAGTAAGTTTTCATCCTACACAGATTTTCTTTTAAAAATTAAATCATACAAAATCCAAAATAGTCGTAAATTTAACCAAAGCTCCTTACAATCATAATGTAACATATAGTCAAAGGGTTTCAACAAATTGCAAGTAAAATAATTTATATAAATATTCAAAGTTGACATGCAGTTTGGATTTTCAAAATTCCAAAAGAGATTTTCTAAAAAATAGCAAACCAACACAAAAAATCATGAAATTTGAAACATAGCTCCCTCTTCAAGCGCATAACTCATAAAAAAATCAAAATGGAACAAAACATCTTGCATTTCACGATTTTAAGCTTCGTAGCACAAAAGGGAAGATTTGGTGATGAATGGACAATCAACTATAAATTTCACATAAATGGTTTACTAAACATGATTTCTATAGCAAATAATATCCAGTACACTTAAAACTAATAGGATTATTCTTAATCATCAAATCAAATGGAAGAAAAAATCCTAAACATGCTTCTAGTTAAGAAAATTAGGATTTATAGCCTTTAAACCTTGATTCTTCTTAACCTAGGGAGGTAATCTTCAACACCTTTGGTAATATTTTTTACTGAAAAAAAAATTGTTTTGCTGAAAAATGTATGAGTTCCGAAACATGCGCACACAAGAGGCGACGAATCCATACTTTTGCCTATTTTGGTTGAGAATTGAGATCTAACCCCATTACATGTAGTATGATCCATGCATATGGCAAATAAAAGTTTTTGTTAGAGCTGATTTACAGTTCATTTCAATAATATGTTACAAGAGCATATAACGAAAATATTTAGTACATTTTTTTATTATTTGTCGTGTGACATTATGCAAAATGTGTTCGAAATTTTGTTTGTCTTATAAGTCTATAACTAAAGTATTTGTACTTTAAATATTTGGAGGAAGAAAGGTTAAATTATTAAATAAAACAAACTTTAAAGTTAAATATCAAATAAAAAAGTAAAGATTTTAAAAGATAAATGGAATAAGATAATTCTTGATATTTGTAATATAAGAATATTATTAGAAAGGAAGAAATATAAGAATATTATTAGAAAGGAAGACATGACTTTTTTCATAAAAATTAATATAGTTTTAAAATCTTTCAATTCATAATAATATTAAATAAAAATAAAAATAGACAAACTAAAGTTATATATATTTAATGTCAACATTCTAGAATAATTTGATTCAATTCGACACTTACAATACAAAATATGAATTTTATGGACAACAAGACAGCTGTATTTTTATTAGTTGCTAAATGAGAGTTTTTAGTAAACAAACTTTTCCCGCCAAAACAATTAGTTGCTAAATAAGGAAGTCTCGACTTACTTTTACGTTGTCTTTCAATCATTTCCTGCTGTAACGGAAAAATGAATTCAAACCAATTTGGGTTGATTTTTTATAGTCTTGACTTACTTTTAGTTTTCTTTCAATCATTTCCTGCTGTAACGAAAAAATGAATTCAAATAAATTTGGATTGATTTTTCAAAAGTTGAGAATAGAAAAAAGGGAGCGGCTATTCATACTACCAAAAGCTCTAACCATACCCTATAGTCTAAATGTACCCCAATTAAATTTAATAATTCATTTTTTTTTACTAAACATACTCCAATAATACCCATTATACCCTTTTCATTAAAAAATAACAAATAAAAAAAAAATTCAAATCATAAAATACAAAATAGAAAGAAAAGAGGAAAAGAGAAAAAAGAAAAGGAAGAAGAAAAAGAACAAAACGGAAGAAAAGAGACAAAGGAAGAAGATTCAAACCATTCGAACAACTTTGGAAGATTCGATATTTTCAACCGAACATCATGGAATGATTGAGGAACTTCATACGTATGTTATATATTCTTGATTTTTATGTTTTTGTTCTATATATATTTCTAGGGTTTATATACAAAATTGTGAAATCTTAATTAATTATTGAATATTTGTATGTTTCTAAGTGTTTTTGATGAATATACATAATGCGTAAACGGATTTGGTTTAATCCCGTTGTTTTTGTTCGTTTTTTATTTTGTTAATTTCTGTCATTCATCATTTTGTCTCAAAACTGCACTGGTCGAAGAGTGTTTGACTGGTAAATGTGAAACACCCGACTTCTGTTCGAAACCTATCACCGAACATTGCTCAATATGTTCGAAGAATAACTGTCAAACAAAAGAGGAAGATTGTGCGGGTGTTCGAAACAATCATTCGAACGCCTGAATTTGTGTTTGGTAACTTATGTCGAACACTTGCTCAGGTGTTCGATTGTTTTCATTCGAGCACCCCATGGGCTCAATTGTTCGGTGCTTTGTTCGACATAAATTTGTCGAACGCTTGCACTCCAGTTCGAGTATATGCTTCGAACAGTCAATTTTTTATGTATTATAGAACCTTTTTTCTATTTGTTCTATTTTTATATCAACATTATAATGTTGTTTACAATAGAGATAGAGTACGCTCAAATGCATCTGAAGAAGCATTAGAAAGATTACGACCAACAATGTCAAACTGAAGCGTCGAGCCATTTGGTCTCAATTTGAAGAAGTACCGGAGATGCTGCCATGCAAGAGACAACTCAACCTGAAGAAGTAGCAGAGCTGATTTCAATACAAGAAGAGCATAACATGCCTCATGAGACACCCGAATTACCCGAATTGGATGATGACAGTGATGAGGGTGAGTTGACAAGACCATTTCCTGGTGGTCCACTAAACCTTGTGTTGATACCAAGTTTCAAGACTCATGTAGTAGCTAAGATTTGGAAGGGTCAGGAAAGAGAATTGCTCAGGTTACAGTGTCACATGACAACTCTTTTGGAATGGGATATGACGATGGACCCCACAACTCGAGAGTAGAGAAGATTGTTTAAGGATACAAACTTTATATATTTACGGGATATATCTTACTCCACCCCACTCCAAACAAAACCTTGTTGTGTGCCTTTGTTGAGCATTGGGAGCCAGAGACAAATACTTTTCACATTCCGTTCGGGGAGATGACTATCACATTGGATGATGTGTGGTGTTTGACTCGTCTAGCAGTGACTGGGGAGCCTGTTGAGCTTCCACATGTGGATGAAGATGATTTGGAAGATGGTGTTGATGTGGTTCAGAGATTACTAGGAATTGCATATGAACACGCATATGAGGAGATTAAATCAGCGAGGGGCAGCTCAGTCAGATTAGGGTGGCTGAGAGATAACTTTAGTGAGGACATGACCTCAAATGATCCATGGAGATTATAGTGTTCAGAACGTGCTTATTTATGGTATACCATGGGTTGTATTTTATTTCCTGATAAGAGTGGTAATCGTGTTGTGACTCATTTTCTAAGATTTTCGGAGAGTGCCGAGGATGCTCATAGATATGCGTGGGCAACGGTTGTACTTTCTTTTTTATATAGACAGCTAGGGATAACATCTAGACATGGAGTGAGACAGATGGGAGGGTTTCTACCCTTACTAGAGGTAATTTATTTTTTAATTCACAAATTTGATTGAACTTTTACTTTAGTATTTTGTACTAAATAAAGTGTCTCACTTGTAGGCTTGGATATATGAGCACTTCCCATCTACTCAGCCTCCACATAACACACAATACCTCCCAAGGCGTCCACTTGCAATGAGGTGGTCTCCAACATCACGTTCCGGAGGAAGGGCGCAACAACTTGTGGCACATAGAGAGATGTTGGATTCTCTTTCATAATCAGATGTAAGAATTCCTTCTTATTTAGTTTATCATATTTGATTATATATATATATATAGATATATATTATATAACTTGAATTAATATACAGGTAGATTAGAACCCTTATAACGGTGTGCGGGAGCATCATCAATTACAAGAAGTATTGTTTTACCATGGATATATTCGCTCGTTCAATATTGTGGAGCCCTACCATCCGGATCGAGTGCTAAGACAGTTTGGTTATGTCCAAACTATTCCTTCCATCCCTCTTGATCCGAGTGATGTGAACAGACCTGGCAAAGGTGGTGGTCGATACAAGCTTATTTGGGGCGAAGCTCTTGGAAGTTACTTTCGAACATGGGATAATCACGTTCTATCTGCTCGCCGACATGGTCACATTACTATCCCGACGTGGCAGTTTGCTCCAGGATATAAGGAGTGGTACATCGAACATTCTCATCCCATTGTGCATAATCCTACTCATTCTTCCAATACAACACGCCGGTTTAGAACAACAAATGCAAGTCAACTTTGGGAGCAGAATCACGATGCACTTATATATCTTGAACCTCCTATGCAGATGTGGAGAGCTCATGATGAGAATCTAACCTTGCAATATGCAATGGAACAAATGGAGATAGCATACCTCACACTAGGAAGGAATAGAGGAAACGAGGGTCCATCCGAACCTGAGCCATCTAGCCGTGCCGGTAGAGGTCGGTCTTCACGACGAGGTCACCAGGAATAAAATAAGAGACAATTCAGAGACTTTTATGTAAACTTCTTTTGATTAAATCAAGTTTTTTTATCTTGATTCCGAATTGTTATTTATGTCGACTTGTTGTCGTTGATTTAGTACCTATTGTTAACTAAAATTGCCAAACTAAAAATGCAAATAAATAATGTTCGATAACGTTTGACATTGACAAAAACATAGAGTTTGGTAAAAATATTTGGTAAAAATTGGAACAATTCACACTATATAAAAATCAACAATTTCGAGCTTATGTTCGAAAGAAAGTTTTGAACAAATTGATGTGTTCAACAGGAAGTTCCGGTCATATCTTCAATTGTAAGAAAAGTAGGACCGAACAAGATACTTATGTTCAGCAAGAATACTCGAACAAAGCTTAGATGTTCGGTTGCTAGTTTCGAACACTGTCACTTTGTTCGACTGTAATTGTCGAACACATACCTTTTCTGCACTTGTACCTTTTCTGCACTTATAACAGTAAAAATACAAATAAATCCATATATAGCTTGCATTAAACCAACAAAACATTCAAATAACCCTACAATATTTTTGTAATAAATCAATTAAACCAACAAAACTGCTCCGCCAAATTGACTGCTTGGTTATATACATCATGTTCCGAACGAGTGAATCCTATAAGTTGATTATGCAAAATGAACTGTTGTTGACATACTACATCCCATCCTGCGGCGTAATCATCACGATATTCGTACCACTTAGCAAGAGGGTGAGGCAGTGGGTGTCCTAGACGTAGAGATACCTACACAGAATAAAAAATAAAAAATAAAAAATAAAAAATAAAAAATTGTAGTTTATGAAAACAACCAATATAAAACTAGATTTATGTACCGCAATAAAATGGTTCATCCTTTCAAATAGTGCAATGCAAATGTATCGTGGCTTGCTCTGATAGATGTCCTAAGGGGCAAGAAGGTGTTGCAAATGGAATTGACTTAGTCACCAATATGACATTGTATGCACTTGCAATCAGGTGACCCATTTCCGGCAATGTAAGCCAATATTTTTTCATTGCAAACTGAGGGTCAAAATAATTTAACATCATCATAATCTCATCAACTAAACCTTTTTGGATGAAAAATTTTGTATATAATGCTACATGTGGTCTTAATTCTTCCATAAGGTCTCAACGAACCTTCCACCATACTTCTTCTCCAAATCCTATGGCATAAGCCACATCACGAAATCTACAATGACCATCCCCAACAACATTCTTAGTTTCAATAACATGCTCCCGATATATAGATGGTATATCATCAACAAAATAAATCGGAGATGGTTTTCTCATTTTCTTACGCACAACTTGTTAAACATAACACTTGAAAAATATATTATCCATATTTATGTAACTTGAAAAATAATAGTTACAATGTATTACCTTTTGTTTTTGTCTAAAAATGGTAGTGAACATTGGTTTTCCATGAGTTGGTGCACTGATATTTATAGCTTGTTCAACTGGAGAACAACTTTCATTAATAGACTCGACATATTCGAATGCACTCAGGTTGTGCTTTGTTTAAGTTGAATTTTTTTGTCGTACCCCCTTTGGTCGACCACAAGTTTTCTTTTGAATCTCAGGCTCAAGCAATGACGTTGTTCATGGATTTGTGATTTCCTCAACCTCTTCAACATAAAGAACTGCTTTGGCTTGCAAGAAGTGTTGATAATATTGGAAAAATATCCAATTTCCTTAGATATTCGAGGGCCAATATGAGAGGCAACATTCCCACCAACATTTTCTGTCGACTGATATGACTCCATATCTAACTTCTTCCAAAATTTGTCAATTTTGTCTAATGGAATGGGTGCATCCGTTCGTTTGAATTCAGATAATTTATGTGCACACGATAATCCACACGTCTTTCTCAGAATGAACCCACATAGCAAGGGATCGACTTCAATATCACCAATATTATTCATCTCATCAAGTATCTTATCCAACGCTTTTCTTGAAACCTCCCCTCTCAAAATCTTGAATATAGATGGTTTGTATCTATATTGCACCACATTAATACTCTTCTCAAATGAAGCTTTCACTATAGTATGTGATGTCTCAAGAAGAGAATTATTTTAACCCAGATTGTCTCAAAGTTACCCTGGTTTGATCCTAAATGTCTTTTCAACTTTGCATGATCGATTTCTGCCCTACAAAATTAATTAAAAAAATCTTTTAGATATGTAAACAACATAGAGTAGATCAACAAATTTAGATATAGATACCTATTTATCGTAACATTATCGTAATGCATGACATTGTTTGTCCATGCCGAGATAAATTGTTCTTTGTATGACATGATCCATTGTTTGATGCAATACTGAACAATATGAGTAATCATGCTGAAAATTCCTTAGCAAATCATTGAATACAATTTCATTTTCAGCATGCATTAGCACATTAAATGAATTATTAAACGACTTCCAATTCACGTTCGAACGAAACATTTTCTTGCAGTTAGCCAAAATTTTCCTTGAAATGTGCCACCTACATAAAAAATGACTGGAAGTAGGGAAAGTAGACTGTATTGCATTAATCAAAGCTGTTTCTCGATCAGTAACAACAACAGTGGGCAAAGATGATTGGTCCATCAACAATTTCAAGATCGTGCAAGCCCACAAGTAACTGTCCTCATACTCGGATTCATATAAGTATATGCAATCAAAAACGTCATATCTGTCGATGTCACTCCCACAATTTCCAATAAAGGTAATTTATAATGATTTATCTTGTATGTACAATCCATCAGCAAAACATTGGGAAAAGCACGCAATAATTCTACACTTGTAGGGTGAGTGAAAAATATATCTTTCACAACATCAGTTTTCTCGCATCTTCTATGATGAAAGAAATACCCGTTTTCTTGCAATTTTCCAATGAGATATTGTAATTGGCATCGACCCTTATACTCGACAACTCTATGCTTCAGACAAGCATTATAAATAGTCGTAAGAGTGGATACATTTTTTGGCCATTTGCTCTTCAATCCACTCAAAATATCTCGTGGTCAACTGTTACTTTTTGAGAAATCAAGTACAAATGCATCTTGTTCTGGAGTTAAGCGACCCGCAAATAAGTGGCCTTCTAAGTATTGGACAATTGGGTGATTATGTGTGCCTTGTATAACTTTCAATGCCCAATTACCATCTTTATCAATTTGGTTACCTCGTAACATAAATTGACAATTACATTTTTTGTTCCAGTTTTTCTTCTCTTCATCTTCGACTCATTTCCCTCTAACTCTATCTGCAGTTCATCCATACTTACAGGTACAAGTACTTTCTTTTTTGACTCATGGTAGGTACCACTTCGTTCACAGGCTAGAGTTACACGAGGCCGTCTCCCACTTTCAGTAGTGTCTAATCTTTTAACGATAACAACCATCCCATTTTCATTTGCCATATTACAAACCCAATTTACCAAGTCTTCCTTAGATTCAAATAACACATTTTTCGTGAACAAATATTCATAATCAATCACCAAATCATTATTATCAACATTCACGTTGCAAATATCTGTCAACATTCTCCAGCAGTTGGTGCCCATCCCCGCCCAGCCCCTCTTCACTTACTGTGGTGCCGCGCCAAGGGCAAGCTGTTCGTTATTTTTCTTATGGCAACCCGGGCTATAAGGCTACTCAATGCCCAAAAACTTTGGGTTTTTGGACCCTACTGACTGATGAATTATTAGTAGTAGACTATGATGGACCCTCGCAATTTGATGATGAGGGTTCGAGAGATGGTCCCAAATATCATTTGAAGGGAGATGTGGGTCCAGCCATGGTGTTGCGACGCAACTGCTTAGCGCCTAGTATTGATGATAAACCCTAACGTAATACATTTTTCTCCTCGATGTGTACAATCCTTAATAATTTATGCTGCTCTATTATTGACTCTGGTGCATGTGAAAATGTTATCGCGTCAGATGCTGTGGATAAATTATGTCTTACGACAGTGGATCACCCTGCCCCTTATGATTTGATGTGGTTACAACGTGGAAATTATGTTACTATAGTAAAACGTGTACTTGTTTCTTTCTCTATCGGTGGTACTTAAGCAGATACTGTATGGTGTGACTTCGTACCAATGGATGCGTATCATTTACTTTTGGGGCGATCGTGGTAATATGATATCCATATAACTCATGATGGACACAAAAATACATATAAATTTCTCTTTGGGGGTGCCAAGATTGTATTGTATTTGACAATTCCTGCGCCCATACCTATGGATACTCCTCCTCAAGTGATCTGTCTAAATCAAAATTTGAGAAAGAGGCAGATTCAACCCCTTTTCTTCTGCTACTTTTGGCCCATGACAAAAACAATTTAGACACTCCTCCTGGTGTCGTTTAATCGTTGCTTACAAAATTTAGCGATATCTTTCAAATGGACCTGCCCACTGGTCTTCCCCTACTTCGGGGTATTCAGCATCACATTGATCTTATACCGGGCGCTCCACTACCCAACAGGCCTCATTACAGAATGAGCCCCACTGAACATGCCAAAGTACGTCGCCTAGCTGAGGAATTATTATAGTAGGGTCACAATAGAGAGAGTCTGAGTCTGTGTGCAGTGCCTGCTCTACCCACTGAAGAAAGATGGAACTTAGCGTATGTGTGTTGGTAGTTGGGCTATCAATAGGATTACCGTTCGATATCGTTTCCCCATTCCACGACTTGATGATTTGTTTGACCAGTTGTGTGGCTCTGTGATCTTCAGTAAACTAGACCTCTGTAACAGGTATCACCAAATCCATATTCGTCCAGAGGGCGAGTGGAAAACAACCTTCAAGACAGGGAGGACCTATCTATATGGTTGGTGATGCCATTTGGTCTTTCAAATGCACCGAGCACCTTTATGCAAGTCATGAACCAATCTCTATGCTCGCGTATTGGGACTTGTGTATTCGTCTATTTTGATGACATCTTGGTCTACAACAAATCAGTGGAGAAACATTTACAACATCTCCGTTCAGTCTTTATTATACATCTTTAGGAACAATTCTTTGCAGCGCTGAAGAAGAGCTCGTTTTTTGGTTAAGCACATTCTATTTTTGGGGTATGTCATCTCTTTAGATGGCATCAGTGTGGATTCTTCCAAAATTGAAGCAATCTGTTCTTGGCCCGTAGCTACTACCTTCACTGCCGCTAGAAGCTTCCATAGTTTGGCATCATTCTACTGACGTTTTATACGTGATTTCAGCACAATTATGGCCCCAGTCACAGATTGTACTTCTTCAGTAGGCAAACATAATCAGGGCAGTTTGGGTTCCTAAAACCCATAGGTTGATGCATGTAGACTGTGGCACAAAGATTACCATGGAGATAGGCATTCTTGACATCTAGCTAATGAATTTGCCAAGATTTAGATAAAGCAATGCTCAAGGCTATTCATATGGTTGCCAGTTTGACAACCGGACTAAAAGTTTTTTCACAGTCCACACCAACCTTTTGTGACCTGCCATCACCTACAAGATGGGCTTTATGCCACTCAAAATAACCGTTAGATTTCATTTTGTGATGAAAAATCCACATAGACCATATGATATTAACATTAGAGGGACGGGGTACCAATTCCCAAGTCTTATTTTTAATTAGAGCATTATATTCATCCAACATAGCGGCTTTCCAATCCACTAATGGGATTTTTGGGAATTGATGAGATGGAAATACTGGACTTGATACTAAAGTTGTGGTAATACTTGCGGTTCAGTTTTACAATGCCATTTTAGCTATGTGTGGTCATGCGCTGGGAGGGCTGATTTGGTGGAGGGTGCCAGCTAGATGTTTGTGTAATGGGATGGGATAAGATATTAGGCTGAGCCTTAATGTTAGAGCTAGGTGTTGTGGGTAGTGAGTAGGTCGATCGTGCAGGAGGTGTGGTGGGTTGAGCCTGATTTTGGGCGGACTGCAGAGGCATGTGACAGCTTGGCCGAGGAGGTAGGCTTGCTGGGCCAGGAGGAATGGTGGACACTAGGATTTGATTTTGTCAGGAAATTGAGTGCTGAAGATGATGTAGAAATACGGGATGTAAGCTAGACTCTAAAAAATCATAAGAAGATAAGGATGGTGTATGGATTTTGGAGAATGGAAATTGTTGCTCATCAAAGAGAACATTTTAACAAAAGATTATTTTTCGGTTTAAAATGTCATAACATTTGTAACCTCTAGGATTTGAAGGATAGCCTAAAAAGACACACGGTGTGGATCGTGCTTGTAGTTTATTGATGGTGGTAGAAGGAAAAAGAGGATAACATAGGCACCCAAAAATACGAAGATGAGAGTATGATGGTGTTCTATGGTAGAGAATTTGAGTGGGGGATTGGTAGGCTAGAATTTTTGTGGGAAGAATATTAAGAAGATAGGTAGCCATTTGAAGGGCATGGTGCCAAAAGGAGGGTGGCACGGAAGATTAGGCTAGCATTGTTCGAACAATATTATTGATTATTTTTATTTTGCGTTCAACTTTTCCATCTTGTGGAGAAGTGTGAGGATAAGAAAAACGGAAATGCATGCCATGAGTTGCACAAAATTTATGAAATTGTCCATTATCAAATTCTTTGTCATTGTCACATTGAAAGCATGTAATTTTTTTTTTCAAATTGTGTTTTGATATATGCACGAAAATAAATGAATGCACTGTAGACTTTAGATTTAGTAGAGATAAGAATGGTCCATATAAATTTGCTATAGTCATCAAGAAATAAAACATAGCATCCGTGGCCGGATGAGCTTGGAATAGGGGATGTCCAAAGATCACTGTGTACAATATCAAATGGCATATTAGTAATAGATGTAGAGTTTTGAAATGGTAGTTTTATATGCTTGCCGGGAGGACAAGAATCACAAAAAATATTTCCGGGTTTATTACAAGAAATTAAGTTTGCACGACAAAGATAATGTAAAATAGCATTACTCGGATGACCTAAGCGAGAATGCCACAAACAAGGAAAAAAGGCAACAAAAGAGGAAGAAGGATAGTTGGTGATGAAGCCCGAAATGGAGTGGTGATGGGATAAAGGTCGCCCGTGCTATCCACCTCATTAGGGGTATTCCCGTCCGTAAATCCTTCACACAAAATCCACACGGATCAAATTCAACAGAACCACAATTATCAGCAGTGAATTTTCGTACAGAGATTAGGTTTTTAAAAAGGTTAGGTGCATGCAACACATTATTTGATTGAAATGGGGAGTTAGGGGTTTTAAGAGAAGTGCATCCATAACCACGAATTGGAATAGATTTACCATTACCAACAATGATTGCATGATTTTTGCTCAAATTAAAACAAGACGAGGGAGTACCTTCATTTGTGGTCATATGGGAAGAAGCACTGGTATCCATATACCAATTTTCATCTGGTGGGTTGAGTGAAAGGGTATGCATAGCTGCCTCAACATGAGTAGGAGCATATCCTGTCATATTCGGAGATGAACTAGCAGCATAAAATGAGTGAAGGGGACGAGGCCCAAGGACGCCAAGCCTATTGTTAGGACGAGGCTACATTGGGTTCGTCGGCATTGGGCAGGGAGGGGTGATCCACGGCTGTCCCCAGGAGGCCTATGGAGGGAATGACCACTGTTGTTGCCATTGTTGTGGGGGACACTGCTGCTGGTTTCTGCCATCGAAGTACTGTCTGCCTTGCTGTTGCTCGCCCCTAGTTGTGGTTGTTTGCGCAGCGCCCACGGTATGAGTTTTTCCTTCCACGAATAGATGCCCACCCCAAAACTCACTTCCTTTTTTTTTTTCGTTGTTTAAATTAACATATTTTAGTTGCCATGAGCAGATTAGATGACTCTCTCCTTCTCACTCTTCAGTTGGATCCTGCAGGATGGCTGCCCAAATGCTTTGTGAATCGATTGAATACAAAACTAGTTATGATAATTGAAAACCTTAGAAATCAGGTGTTGGAATGTCCTACAAGGGGGGAGCTGTATGATTATTACTTTTGTATAAAGCAAGAGGTGTATATCATTATGGAACAATTAGAATGCTGCTTGGCATGATAAACTATTGAGCATATGCATGTAATGTTGAAGGGTGTAAGAACGCTAATCTTATATTATGCTCTGTTGATGGGGCTTTCGACTTTTTCCCAAGGAAGGAACAATATCTTATAAGCAGTTCATTCAGGAGGTTGAAGATGATATCCTGTTAGCTGAAGCACAACGTAGGTTAGATATTGGAATGTTTTAAGAGTTTATCAGTTTAGGTTACCTAGATTGGCTCCCTTTTCAAGTAAAGTGTATGGTTAACTGATAACTCATTCCTTTTATTAGTTTTTAGCTGATAATTAATTTGTTTCTTTGGTTATTTTTCTAACTCCTGAGCATGATCAGATATTAAGAGTACAGAACAGGGTACATATCAACTCAAAAAAGAACTTACTTTAATGCGCACTGTTATTGGGTATTGGCCCAATTGTGGATGTGGGCCTGTTTTAGTTGTGTCTAGGCCCAGGCTTTATTAAGCCCAGGCCCGCCAGCCCACCATCCTTCCCTTATGTTTTCTGTTTGATGAACTAGGGCTCATTCCCCCTTCTGCGTATGCGCCGCTCCCCTCTCCCCTTCTCCTCGTCTTCCCCCATGTCTGCCCCGTTCCCTGCGAAGAGTTCGCATCCCTTCCCCAGGCAGTCTTCACTCCTTTTGAATATGGTGTTGAAACCGCATGACCCTTCGGGGTTCTCCGGTTGTTTTCTCACCTATAAATTAACGTCCGTCAATCGGTGGTGAGATACGGTATTCAACAGTTTTCACGCTGCATTCTCTTCCACTATTCCCCATGTCTATACTTAGAGATTATCTCCGGTGGTGAGGTATTCGGTGTGTGGCCTGAGTGGGTTGCGAGTGGGTGAGATTAATTGGGAGTGAAGTGCTACCGGGAGTGGGTCTGTGCTCTTGATCGGTGAATGGTCTTGTGTGATCTGTCTGAACCCTCCGATTAACTTGTGTGTCTGAATTGGGGCGAGCCCAGGCATCCCCTGAGCCCGAATCAGTGACGGCGGTACCCAACAGTGGTATCAGAGCATCACCGCCGCCACCGCCGTGTGCTGAAGTCGACAACGGGCGACACGCTTCAGTCGCCGCTTTCTATCACCTCCGGCACGACCCCGCTGCCCGCGCCCCCCATGCGACTTTACTGTCGTCGCCCCCACGCGACTCTGCCGGCCGCGCCCCCGTGCGACTCTGCTGACGGTGGATCTGCCCCTCGGTATTGTACCGAGGCTGGTGGACCGTCCGCTCATCAACCCCGCCCGTCGCGCCTTTGCTCGACGCGCGCCGATTCACTGACAGGAGGTCATTTTTTTGAGGTCTCCCAAAACCTCGCTCTGGTAAAGCGGCTTAAACTTTCCTCCTGTAGTTACCAATTGAACCGGATAGGGATTGGACATGACTGCTAGTAGATACCGGTCGAACCGGGCAGGTTTTGCTGATTCTGCACTACTGTGTGTTTGGCTGATTCTGTATTATTGTGGCCTACCGATTCTGCATTACTGTGTGTCTTACTGATTCTGTATTATTGTGGCCTGCCGATTCTGCATTACTGTGTGTCTTGCTGATTCTGTATTATTGAGGCCTGCCGATTCTGCATTACTGTGTGTCTTGCTGATTCTGCATTACTGTGTTAAAAACTTGAACATTTATCGGATCTGAGTGACCCCCTGCACAACCGATCAATCGGTTTGTGAACTTGGATATCCTCAGCTTTCCGTCTTGTGTGAAATGTGTGAACTACGTGCTGTGTGCATTATGTCTTCAATTGGGTCCTATAATCTTGCACCATTTGATGGTCACACAGATTTTGGCATATGGCAGCAGAAAATGAAGGGGATACTAATACAGCAACGTGTATTTAAAAGTATCACCCTTGCATTTTCTGATGCCACAATTGATGAGAAAAAGGAAGAGATGGATGAGATTGCACTTTCATCCATCATCCTTCACCTCTCAGATTCTGTTATCTGAAAAGTCGGAGAACAAAAATGTGCTAAGGATTTATGGGATAAATTAGAAGAACTGTTCATTGAAACTTCACTTCCTTGTAAAATGTTCTTGCTTGAAAGATTTTTTCGGTTTAAACTTGATATGTCTAAAGATATTGATGAAAATATGGATATTTTTCAAAAACTTGTACAAGACATAAAGAAAACCGGTGATAAATCTATTGATGGATATACTGCTATTGTGCTTTTAAATGCTATTCCTGATTCTTTCAGTAATGTAAAATCTGCTATAAAATATGGTAGGGATCAGGTTAATTTGGATACTGTTATCAATGGACTAAAAAGTAAAGAGATAGATTTAAAAGCCAATTTGAGTATAAAACATCAAAACAATGCTGATGCCATGTTTGTTAAAGGAAAGAACTTTAAGAAAAAGAAAAAGTTTTCTGAAAACAAAAATGGTCAAGAAAGGTCTAAGGATAAAACTGCAAAAACTAATAATCCCACAAATAAAAACAAGAAGTGTTTCAATTGTGGTGAACCGGGTCATTTTGCAAGTGTTTGTCCTCAACCAAAAAGGCCTAAGGCCAATAATGTATCTCAAAAGGAATTGCATGAAGACGTTTTCATGGTAACAGATTTTTGTGAAACCTCTGTGGCTAATTCTGTAAATTCATCTTTCTTGTGTGAAAATGAATGGTTAATTGACTCTGGCTGCACATTTCACTTGACTCCTTTTAAAAATCTGTTTTGCTCCTTTAAAGAAACAAAGGATGGCTTTGTATCCATGGCAAACGATAAAAAATGTCCTATCCTAGGTGTAGGAAATATTTCACTTATGTGTGAATCTGGACATGCTCTTAACTTGAAAAATGTGAGATATGTACCTGCTTTGAATTGCAATCTTATATCTTGTGCTGCTTTAGAAGATGGGGGGTATGAGGGGAAATGGGGTAAGGGTATTATGTCTATCATGAAAGGGTCTTCTGTGGTCCTTAAAGCTGAAAAACGTAATAACCTGTACATGTGTTTTACCAAACCTGTCTTGCATGCAGTTAATGATGATAAAACTGCACTTTAGCATTGTAAACTAGGACATATGAGTAATAAAGGCCTTGAACTGTTGCAAAATGTAGGATCATTTGGCAATGATAAGCTTTCTTGCATGCCTTTCTGTGAACCATGTGTGAAGGGTAAACAACATAGGGTCAGTTTCCCCATCTCCCCTGCCCCCAACATGTCTAAATGCACTGGTATACTTGAATATCTACATGCTGATGTGTGGAGTCCTGCCACCACCCCCACACATGGAAATAAAAGATGGTTTCTGTCCATAATTGATGATTTTTCTCGAAAAGTTTGGGTTATGCTTTTAAAGGATAAATCTGATGTGTTTGATGTCTTCAAAAATTGGAAATCTTTAATTGAGAATCAAACTGGTAAGAAAATCAAGAAACTTAGGACCGATAATGGACTTGAATTTTGTAACCATCTACTTGATGATCTATTGCTGTTTCTGGTATTCAAAGACACATAACGGTTCCATACACACCACAACAAAATGGTGTGGCAGAACGTATGAACCGAACCCTTCTGGAGAAAGTAAGAAGCATGCTTGCTGCTTCTGGACTTTCTAAGAAGTTCTGGGGTGAAGCAGTTGTTACTGCTGCCTATTTAATTAATAGGTCACCTTCTGTGCCTTTGAATGGGAAATACACTGAACTTGTTTGGTCAGGAAAAGCTGTTGACTTTTCAAACCTAAGAATTTTTGGTTGTGCTGCTTTTGTGCATAAAAAACTAGATAAGTTGGAACCAAGGTCTAAAAATGTGTTTTCCTTGGATATCCTGAAGGTGTAAAAGGTTACAGACTATGGCTAAAAATTGAACCTGGTTTTAAAGTTACCATTAGTAGAGATATCATTTTCAATGAATCTGATTTCCCTTGTCTGCCAATATCTATACCTTCTGTTGCTCTTGACACGACTCTGAGTGAGGTGGAGCAAACACCTAACTTACCTATCTTATCTGATTCAAATTCTGATAACTTGCATGATAATATAAGCGATGGTGAAAATGTTGAAAATGATAATTATCAACTTGCTAGGGACAGACCTAGAAGGAACATTAGGCAGCCATCTAGACTTAATGATTATCACATGGATATGCATGCTTTGAATGTATTTGAACCTCCCACTGACCTAGAACCTAAATCTTTTAAAGAAGCTGTGAATTCTAAGAATTCTATTGACTGGTTAAATGCCATATGATGAAATGAACTCACTGCATGTTAACCAAACCTAGACTCTTGTACCTAAGCCTCCTAATTGCTCTGTGGTTGCATGTAAATGGCTGTATAAGGTAAAAGAAGAATCTGACAGCATTAGGTTTAAAGCTAGACTTGTAGCTAAAGGTTTTACTCAGAAGGAGGGGATTGATTACACATAAATCTTTGCTCCTGTTGTTAATTTTGTTACTGTGCGCATTATGTTGGCTTTAGTTGCTCATTTTAACTGGGAATTAAAACAACTTGATGTACAAACTACTTTTTTGCATGGTGAACTTGATAAACAAATCTACATGCATCAACCTGATGGTTTTATTGATCCCCAAAAACCTGACCATGTATGTTTGTTGAAAAAGTCTTTGTATGGTTTAAAACAATCTCCTAGGCAATGGAACAAGAAATTCGATTCTTGCATGAAAGATCTTAAGTTCAAAAGAAATGTGCATGATCACTGTCTTTACTTTAAGCATGATGCATCTGTTTCAACTTTCCTGCTGATATATGTCGATGATATGCTCCTTGTTAGTCCTTGCATTGAATCTATCGAATATGTACAGAATTGCCTAAGTGATAATTTTGACATGAAATATCTTGGAGATGCAAAACGAATCCTTGGCATGGATATTGTTAGAGATAGAAAAAACCATACATTGCACTTAAATAAGATTTCTTATGTGAAAAAGATTTTGAGTAAATTCTCCATGTCTAATGCTAAACCTGCAAATGTTCCCCTTGCTGCTCACTTTGTACTAAGTAAGGATTAGTCCCCAAAAACTGATTCTGAAATACATGAAATGTCTAAGGTGCCGTATGCTAATGCTATAGGCTCAGTCATGTACCTTATGGTAAGCACTCGACCTGATATTACATATTCGGTAAGTTGCTTGAGTAGGTACATGTCCAACCCTGGTATGCCTCACTGGGATGCATTAAAATGGCTGTTAAAGTACTTGAAGGGTTCTGTCAATACTTGTCTTAGATTTTCAAAATGTGCTCAAAGTGTTAATCTGATTGGTTATGCTGATTCTAATTATGCCAATGATAGAGATAATAGGAAGTCTTCTACATCATATGTGTTCACTTTATGTGGCTCTTGCATTAGTTGGAAATCTCAACTGCAGCATGTTGTAGCTTTATCCACTACTGAGTCAGAATACATTGCCATTACTGATGCTTTAAAAGAAGCTATATGGTTAAAAGGCCTTTTATCTGAAATTGGGTACTTAGAAGGTGATACTATTGTTTATTCGGATAGCCAATCTGGAATTCAACTTCGCAAAAATCCTGTCTTCCATGATCGCACCAAACATATAGATGTTTGGTATCATTTTATTCGGGATATTGTTGAAAAGGGAACAGTCAAACTTGAAAAAAATACCTTCACAATTTAACCCTGCTGACATGGGAACTAAATGCCTATCTGCTGAGAAAACAAAAGACTGCATGAATACCCTGAATTTTGATTCTTTGGATTAAAATCTTGTATTTCCTGCCTTCTGTTTTTTGTTTGTATTTTTCTCATTTTTTTTCTTTTGGTTTGTGCAGGTGTGTGTGACTGTATAGGGCAGTGATGATTTGTCTGCGCCCCGGATAGTACTTGTCAATCGGTTGGGTGAGGGTTGGTCCAATAAGGTGGAGAATGTTATTGGGTATTGGCCCAATTGTGGATGTGGGCCTGTTTTAGTTGTGTCTGGGCCCAGGCTTTATTAAGCCCAGGCCCGCCAGCCCACCATCCTTCCCTTATGTTTTCTGTTTGATGAACTAGGGCTTATTCCCCCTTCTGCGTATGCGCCGTTCCCCTCTCCCCTTCTCCTCGTCTTCCCCCATGTCTGCCCCGTTCCCTGTGAAGAGTTCGCATCCCTTCCCCAGGCAGTCTTCACTCCCTTTGAATGCGGTGTTGAAACCGCGTGACCCTTCGGGGTTCTCCGCTTGTTTTCTCACCTATAAATTGACGTCCGTCAATCGGTGGTGAGATACGGTATTCAACAATTTTCACGCTGCATTCTCTTCCACTATTCCCTGTGTCTATACTTAGAGATTATCTCCGGTGGTGAGGTATTCGGTGTGTGGCCTGAGTGGGTTACGAGTGGGTGAGATTAATTGGGAGTGAAGTGCTACCGGGAGTGGGTCTGTGCTCTTGATCGGTGAATGGTCTTATGTGATCTGTCCGAACCCTCCGATTGACTTGTGTGTCTGAATTGGGGCGAGCCCAGGCATCCCCTGATCCCGAATCGGTGACGGCGGTACCCAACACGCACAAAGATGAACAATTGTACTTATTTATTTAATATACTAGGAGTTGGTTCTCTTTTGTGCCTTATATGCGTTATGTTTGTACTTGCAGGTTAAAAAACAAATATCATCCAATAAATTTACTTTTGCTGTCATAGAACGGTAAGCATATGGGTGGAAGTCTTTTCTGGGCTACTACTTCCACTGTCAGTGTGAAATCCCTACGTGATGCCCTAATTGTAGTTACATTATCTTCCTTGTATACGTTGTGAGTCATAAATATGTAATGCCTATTTGATGATTTTTTTTTACTCTTCTCCAATTATTTGGACACCAGCAAAGCATAAATAATGAATATCTTTCAATTGATGAATATAAGGAAGGAGAGGATAATTAGAAATGTCAGCCAAGAAATTATATATAATTGTTTATAGATTTGGTATTGATTTCATGCGAACATGGCTTCTTGATTTCGTGTTTCGATCTAAGGGACAGTGTTCGATAAGAAAAACTACCCCAAACCTTGAACCAAGGCTCTCTCTCTCTCTCTCTCTCTCTCTCTCTCTCGCGGGGGAGGTTCTTCATTCTTTGGCATTACTCACCCATCTCTCTTGCATTCTCTCTCTCTCTCTCTCTCTCTCTCTCTCTCTCTCGCTCGCTCATTCATTATACATTTAATTATAATCATGTTGATTCCACCTCTTATTACTTTTGACCCCAATCTACTATGCTCTAATTCACTTCGGTCATAATTTGACATGAACATAACCGGGGTGGTGGCTTGCATGGATGCTGCAAAGAGAGTTATTGATTTGGGATTAAATTTAGTCCAGTTGAAGATGTTGTCAGGGACACAGGTTTTTGCCTTAAAGCAAAAGGATTGTTGGGGCAGTAAAAAAGCCATCATCTTGATTAATTTTTTAAGGTTGGAAACTCAGCATCTTTTTTATTGTTTATTTCATCTCATTATGAAGCCCCCAATAAATTTATCTTCTTTCTAAAGTAGTGCAATATTTCACTATTTGTAAAGTTTTTATATGGTCAATATAACTTTCTTTGAGAAGGCACTTCAGAGGAGTGGTTCTAGAAAAGATAGTTCGAGTTCAGAAAACAACTCAAGAACGACTCCCCATGTTGGGCACCCAATGGTTTCCCATCTCTTATGGATGATAACCTCTTTGTTTAAAGTAAGGAATCTATTTTTAATGCATCTTTTTGACGTTCCATTTGATTTCTGCTAAACCAAACCTTTTGGATTTAGCAATTCATTCTCTATCTGTTAATGATGTAGATGGTGAAAGTATGGTGCCGGATGGAAATAGACAAGAATAACCTGAAATAAAATATTCACAAGTCAAGAATGACTTGTGAAGCCAACAGGACGAAAATTATCCACTAATATAAAGTGAATTACAAAAAGGAATCGTGTATCTCTTCAAACGATTCTTAACGTATTTGAAATCCAATATGAATTTCAAGTCGACTAAACTAACTAAGGAAGTAAACTAAAAGAAATATTGTATTACTTTAAGACCTCACTTAAGAATCGACAGCAACAGGAACAAGATAATCCGTTGCTGATCAATGCAGGATGTTGGAGTCAGAGCGACGGCAACTTTCTTAGTAACATACGTCTCTGTTATACAGATAGATGTAATCTCGTTCAGTACATCTTCTGCTTTCTTCCTTCGTTGTATTTATAGAACGCTTCAGTTTTCTTTCTCTCCTTCCACTGCCCCACGTTCATGTATTGCCTTTCTCCACTTCTCCTTTATTTTCTCAACTCTCTTCTCATAGGATAGAGTTTTGACCCGGTTTTCAACTGCTTTCCTATTTTGTGGGAATATTGCTTGATGCTCAATCTTGTGAATCTCCCCCTTTTTGCCTTTCTTCCCAATTCTCAAATTTTCAACTTGAAGACATCAATTATTCAAAAGATTAGATTTTGCAAATGTAGTTATCTCACCCTGTATCCAAGAGTCCAATATTTTTCTCCCCCTAACTTCAAACTTCCCCTTTCTTCAAGACTCCCCCTTCCAATACAGCAGCAGCAGCATAGCAGCATGGCAACAAATTCAGCACAACAGCAGCAACAGCAAATTAGCAGCTACTCATGTTTGATTCAGCAACCAAGACCAAAGGAGCAACAAAACAACTTATCACAACAGCGCGGTAGCAAACAGCTGTTGCACAGCACAATAGCAGCACAACCTCAGTATCAGCATCTGCAGCAGCACAGCCCCAACATCAACAGCAACACAGCATAGCAGCAGCATCAACAAATCAGCAGCTATTCATGTTCTTCGGGAGCATCATGAGCATCATCTCTACCTTCGGCATCATCTTCATCTCAACCTTCATCATCTCCACCTTTTGGCTTTCTTCACAATTCCTCAATACTTGAGAATCAAAATTAGAATACAGGACACAATATACATAAAGTTTTATCCAACAAATATATAAACATTGTTAATTCTGCAAAACTCCCCTTAATGCAAACTTCCCCTACGTACTTGACATTTAATACCATTGCAGCACATAGTAATATCCAAAATTATCCAACAAAAATCATAGCCACACCAGAAATCAACACCGAGTTAACCAGTACACAACTATCCCAAGATTATCTCCAAAATAAATTTTCAGGACAAATCAAAGTAGTACATATAATCACGTCCTTCTTCTTTCCTAAATACAACAACATGTTCTCCCCCTAAATTTAAAGTCCCCCTTAACATGTGTCCAATATAGGACAAGCATAAAAATGCACAAGAAGACATATCTACTTCAGATTCCATCTACTTCAGATTCCATGCATAATTTTGCATCAACATTGTAAGCAAAAATCTCAGCATGTCTACATCAATGTCAAGCTAGCCTTTCAATTCAAATCAGCATGCCACACATAAAATCAAAGCATCAATCAGTCTATCATAATTATTTCCATAAGCACAATTAAAGAGGCATAAGCATTGGCAGTAGCAAGCAAATATCAAGCATCATATATCAACATAAGTTGCACAAAGCAGCCGCAAAGTATAGCAGGATAAACAAAATCAAAAGTCAAACACCGGTGTACCCAACAAAAACAAAATCAAAAGTCTAACACTGATGTACCCAACAAAAGCAAAATCAAAAGTCAAACACCGATGTACCCAAAAAAAACAAATGTACCCATACTATCACATAGTCCCTTCAACTGCGTCCATTATCGTCACTTGCGGTTTCATCAGCAGCATTAGCATCATCGGCAGCATCAGCAGTAGCAGCAACATTTCTCCCCCTAATTGGGAAGAAAGGGCATCTCATATGGCAATAAGGTGTTTAATCTAGTCATCCAGAGCCCGGACCTGTTGTGTAATAAATTTACGGAAAATAAATATGGGGTTAGCTGCTGGCGGGACTAGATTAGTTGAACTGGAGAGAACGTCAGACAGCTAGGGCACGTCACAACGTCGATCTCCTTGGAGGAATCCTGCATGGACTGTTAAAATTCTGGGAGATTTGGAGAACACATCTGTGGAGGTGGGCTGAAATCCCTTGTGAAGGACAGAGAACAAGGAGGACAGGCGAGAAGTTGGGAATGAAATTTTCCATTTCGTGACCATCTGTCGGGAGATACTACAGCGGCGGTGACTTGGGCGAGGAGCTCCAAAATTTGAGCGAGGATTCTTCGTGACGCCTCGTCCGCCATTGAAGCCAAGTTGAACAGGGAACAAAGATTAGTGAGGAAAGTGATGAAGTTAAACATGAAGAAGGAAGCATTTATTCAGTGCACGGTGACTGTGTGTTTAAAGGAGGCATGTGCTTCCTCTTCTTTTTCAGAGTAGTGACAGTTAAAGAAGGCCTGAAGTAGGGGATGCCTGGTGATAGTCCAGGGCGCAAAAATCTCAACTGTCACCAATTCAATTTACACCCACTAACATAGAGGCATACCAGCACTTATCCAAATTTTTTTAAGGAAGCAAAATCTTTTTTTAAAAAAATACACCTATATCGATTTTAAACAGCAGAATAGGATTTCTTTTAGAGGGTATATTTTGGAGAATATTATTTATAGGATTAGATCAGGTTTAGAGTTTCGACTCCCTTCTTTGGTCTTTTTGTTTTTTTTTTTAATTTTTTTTAGCGAATATTAGGTAAGAATTCCAGGTTCTCATCATATTTTTCAAGGTAGCATCGTTGCAGCAAACGCCGTGCCCCCAAGGTACTTTATGATGTGAGGTTGGAAGAATAATTCGGAAACACTCTTTTGACATAGAGAACATCATTGCAGCGAACGCCGTGGGCCTAGTTACTCAAGTATTTCATGAATTATTCAACTCATCAGTATTTTACAAGGTACCATCATCGTAGCGAACGCCGTGACCCCCAAGTTACTCTAGTTGATGAGTATTCTTAGCCTAAGACCCCCATTTTTTTATTTTTTCAAGGGAATCATCGAGGTAGGATATACACGTATTTACAGATTTATGTACAGATTGAGTGTGGTATTTTTCACATAACATATAGGCCAAGAGACTTCCTAAGATTGGAAAATCTCTCAAAATCAAGAGCTTTGGTAAATATATCTGTTATTTGACTCTCAGTATTAACGTATTCTAATCGAATAAGATTTTTTTCTACCAAATCTCGAATAAAGTGATGATGAATGTCTATGTGTTTAGTGCGTGAGTGTTGAACAGGATTTTTTGAGATATTAATTGCACTAGAGTTGTCAAAGAAAACAACAAGAGTATCACTAGGATAACCGTAGTCTTCTAGCATTTGTTTGAGCCACAATAATTGTGTACAACACCCTCATACTGCTACATATTCAGATTCAGCAGTAGAGAGGGAGACACAGTTCTGTTTTCAGCTGTGCCAGGAGACTAGGTTATTTTCTAGAAAGAAACATCCCCCACTAGTACTCTTGCGATCATCAATATCCCCTGCCCAATCAGAGTCACTAAATCCTACCAAGTTCGTGTTTGTGTGTTTAGAATACCAGATTCCTAAGTTAGAAGTTCCAACAACATACCTGATTATTCTTCTAACAGCTTTTAGATGACTTTCTTTAGGGCACGCCTGGTAGCGAGCACAAACGCAAGTGATGTACATGATATCTGGACGTCTTGCTGTCAAATATAGCAGACTGCCTATCATCGATCTGTATAATGTTGGATCAACATTTTGTCCAACATCGTCGGTGCAGAGCTTCTGAGTCGATCCCATTGGTGTTTTCATGTGCTTGGCATTTTCCAGATCAAATCTTTGAACAAGGTTGCGAGCATATTTGCTTTGAGATATGAAAATGCCGTCAGAGCTCTGTTTCAGCATATCTCTGTAATTGACAGGTTCCTTCCGTCGAGTTGTAATTCCTTCATGGACATCTCCGATTACTTGTGTGATTGGGTGGTTTTTCCTTATCCTTCCTAGTGGATCTCTTCTTTCAATCTGCTGAGTGGTGGTGTCTTCTGATATTAGTGGCTCAATTTCTGTTTCTGGATCCGAAGGTAATGTTGGTTCCGAGTGTGGTTCAACATTTTGTTCAACATCCAGAATCAACTTCTGTTGAGTTTGTGCGACTTATTTGGGTTCCAGATAAGTGTCAGTATTGTCTTCTTCTATTTTTCCTTTTTGATATTCTCCACACACAATCTGCTTACCTTTCTCAAGATTGGGCAAACCTTTTACAGCATTGAATCTTATCAATCTGTCAATGTTTCTAAGGTTTGCATGTCCCAGCTTTTGATGCCAAAGGGTTGTCTCGTCAGTCTGGGCAATATTGTATGTCGAGCTCCTTCCAGCCAAATAGCAGTTATCATTAGATCTTTTACCTGTCATTACACAAATATTTGCTAAGTCAAATACTTCACATTTATCTTTGTTAAATTTTACCTGAAGTTCATCGTCACATAATTGACTTATGCTTATGAGATTGGCCATTAATCCGTCCACATGCAGACATTTCGAAGGTTAGGAAAGCCGTCTACAGAGAGGGTTCCTTTTCCTATGATTTTTCCTTGTGCTCCTCCACAATACCTTACTGTTCCTCCTTGGAATGATTCATAGTTGGTAAGATACCTTTTTGAACCTGTCATGTGTCTTGAACAACCACTATCGAAATACCAAGACTCTGAATGGTTAGGCTTAAGAGCAGTGAATACTACATTACATGAAAAACTTAGTTTACAGACCCATTTTAGATTTTGACAGACGGCAGTATTTTTTTGTTTTATGATCTTGTGACGAATGTTGTGCAACACTCATGGCAACATGTGATTCAGCGACATATCAGTTTTCAATTTTTGATAGTAGGGTCGTATATACCCTGGTCTGTAGCAGTAATGACAAGCATATTTTCTTTTTTCTTTGACTACTTTCTCATTGTCTACCAATTTTTGAACATTGTTACTTTCTTTAACAAAGATAATATGATTTTTATTAGAGGTTCGATTACATGCATTAACAACAGTAGGGTTTTCAAGATATTCAATTCCAGAATGACCTATATTACCGACAGCCAATATTTCGTCAAGTCTAGAGGTACCTGTGTTCAGTTTCCTGAATGTTTCATTTGCAATTTCGAGATCAATTTCTAACTTGCTTATTTGGACATCCTTTTTCGTGAGCGTCGATTCCAATCTGGAGACAATCTTTTTCAATTCTTCATTTTCTTTCATCAAGTTTTCTGTTTCTTGTTGTCGTAATTCCAGTTTCTTGAGCAGTTCATCTTGCACCGCTTGGATTTCCTTAAGTATACGCTCATCTTCTTCTTCCTCTAATAATTCTGCATCACTTATATAGCCATTAAAAGAGTTAAAGTCACAATTAGAAAAAAGATTGTACCTGTCGGATGTAGTCGAACTTGAGGGAGTATGTATCTCCTCATCATCAGAAAATTAGTGGATTGATGTTAGCAGCGTAGCGGTTTTGATTTCTTCTTCTATAGGATGCATTTCATCAATTTCTTCTTCACTGAGGGATATCCACATTGACTTTCCATATCTCCAAAGTACGTTAGCACATTCATTTGCATAGTGGCCGAATCCTCTACAGGCTCGGCATTGAACATCATCAAAATTTTCTTTAGAAAGAACCGGAGAACGTGCAAGACTCACAATTTCCATTGTAGCACCAAAACTCCAGAACCACACTTAGTGTATCAAGTGATGGCTCTGATACCAATTGAAAGTACGGTGCCGGATGGAAATAGACAAGAATAACCCGAAATAAAATATTCACAAGTCAAGAATGACTTGTGAAGCCAACAGGGCAAAAATTATCCACTAATATAAAGTGAATTACAAAAAGGAATCGTGTATCTCTTCAAACGATTCTTAACGTACTTGAAATCCTATATAAATTTCAAGTCGACTAAACTAACTGAGGAAGTAAACTAAAAGAAATAGTGTATCACTCTAAGACCTCACTTAAGAATTGACAGCAACAGGAACAAGATAATCCGTTGCTGATCAGTGCAGGATGTTGGAGTCAGAGTGACGGCAACTTTCTTAGTAACATACGTCTCTGTTATACAGACAGATGTAATCTCGTTCAGTGCATCTTCTACTTTCTTCCTTCGTTGTATTTATAGAACGCTTCAGTTTCCTTTCTCTCCTTCTTCCACTGCCCCACGTTCATGTATTGCCTTTCTCCACTTCTCCTTTATTTTCTCATCTCTCTTCTCATAGGAAAGAGTTTTGACTCGGTCTTCAACTGCTTTTCTATTTTGTGGGGATATTGCTTGATGCTCAATCTTGTGAATCTTATTTGTATCTTTCAACATGGAAGAAACAAGAAAAACATATCTTCTAAATCAATTTGACATGTTCAAATCTCAACAGATGGTTTTCAATATTTTTTCCCCTCTCATCTCCTTGTAAAAACACATTCTCTTTGGTCTCCATCATTACTCAAGCTCTTCCTGGTGAAATTTGGATGGTAATGGTTATTAGGGATGTCAAAAGGCTAGTCTTTTGGGAGAAGCAAATATTAAATTTCCCAAAAAGGTTCATTAACTGTCAACAATGGATCTCAGTTTGATACCAGCAAAGAAGCTTATTTGATAGGATATATTTTACCTATATTTCTTTATCTTATTTCCCTTGGTTTTGGTTTATAATCATGCTTAGTTCTTGAGTTTTGATTAAAGATTGTGTTTTGTAGGGTAATTGGATGGATTGATGTATTTTGGATATAAAATGATGGATTTGAAAATATGCAAGGACCAGCCAAAGTTTTTGCGTAAGGCGTGGGCACGCCTTACCATTGGATTTGAAGATGTGCTTATGCCAGCCAAAGTTTTTACATAAGATGTGGGCACGCCTTAGCTCGAAACGTCCACTAACGGAAATGAACATAATTGCCCACTCTTAATTCCCCACTAAGTGATGGCAGTTACGTCTGATTTATGATGATAATTATTATTAGAATTAGTGGGTGGTAGTAGAGGTTATATATATAGGGGAGTTATGGAGAGAAGGAGGACCTAGAATTTGATACACTCTTTTAATTTTTATTTTTGCTGCAATTCTCCAAGGAAAGTTAAGCTTCATCTTTTCATCCAAGGGAATTACAGAAGACTATGTTCATCTGAATTGTGAGATCTAATTAGTTTTTATTTGTTCTTTCATTTTTGTTATTCATATATCTTCAGTGTGCGATAAATCTTATTATTTTGATGATTGAATGAGTGGCCATTCTTTTAACTGTTGAAATAATATGTTGCCAATTAGATTGTTAAACCTGTAATTGTTTAACCATTCTAATACAAGTGGTACAATACCATGATTATTTGAGCCAATCTGTTATGGAGATATATGATCTAGCTTAAATAAACCTACATGTGCATTTGTTGGCTAGAATTGGTGGTCTCTCTCTACCTAATGCTAGTGGTAAATTAAATTCTATGATCGTATCTAGAATTGTTTATTGATAAGGGAAATAATTAAAGGTCGTACCCTGATTATCGAACAACTAAGGAGAGATAGGTTGTTTTGGTCGTACCAGCAACTATAACCAATTTAATGATTGAATGAAAGAACCATATTTGCATCCATGATTCATTCTACGAACACATTCTGAAGTTAACCCTTGGATGAATTTGTTTAAATTGAATTTCACTCACATTACATATTGTTCTTGCTCAATTGAATATTGCTATTCACCAAACCTCAAACCCCCCTGATTTTATTTACAACAAAAGAATAAAAAAACTACCAATCTCGGTGGATACAATCCTTGTTCATCACTATCACAAATCTTTAAGAATAAGTGTTTTATTATTTGTTGGTCTAGACATCCAACAAATTTTTGGTGCCGTTGCCGGGGATTGGTGTCAAGTTGATTTATTCTTTTGTTTATTTTTATTTTGTTATTTGTTCATTTTTATGCCCCGTTCTTCTCGTGCAGGTGAACTCCAATTTGATCCTGAAATTGAAAAGACTGCTAGAAGATTAAGGAGAGAAACAAAATTGAGAAAGCTAGCATTATCATCATCCTCTCCCGGACTGAATTTGGCAGTGTTGTTGGCTGACTCTTCAAGTGATTCTAAAACAGAAATAGAGCCAACCATGGCTAATGCAGAAAGAACATTGAGGGAATTGGCTGCACCACCAAATGTAAATCAACAACCACTTTGCATTCAATTCCCAGCTGTGGAGGGTGATTTTGAGTTGAAGTTCAGATTAATCCATCTTCTTCCAAGATTCCATGATTAGAAAATGAAGACCCCCACAAACATTTAAAAGAGTTCCATGTAGTTTGCTCTAGCATGAAACAACAGGGTGTCACAGAGGAACAAATTAAGCTACGTGCTTTCCCATTTTCCCTAGCCGATAAAGCAAAGGATTGGCTATTTTATTTGCCATCTGGTTCTGTGACTACATGGACGGGAATGGTTTTGTTGTTCCTTGACAAATTGTTCCCCGCTTCAAAAGCTGCAAGTATTAGAAGGAAAATTTGTGGAATTAAGCACAAAGATTTAGAAGGGCTTCACGAGTAATGGGAAAGATTTAAACAACTTAGTGCAAGTTGCCCTCAACATGGAATATCAGAGCAGCTTCTCATACAATATTTTTATGAAGGATTACTTCCCATAGAGAGAAGGATGATGGATGCCTCCAGTGGAGTTGCTATAGTGAACAAAACGTCTATCGAGGCTAGAGACTTAATTACCACGATGGCTGCTAATTCTCAGGAGTTTGGAGTTAGGCATCATATGTCTTACAGAAAAGTGAATGAGGTAAGTTCTTCTTCCATTGAAAGTCAAATTGCTAATCTAACTACACTTGTTCAGAAAATGGTTGCAGGAAATGTTCAACAAGTTAAGGCATGTGGGATTTGTGCTTCCAAAGAACATCCAACTGACATGTGCCCGACGCTTCAAGATGAGCCCCATGAGCAAGCTAATATGGTTGGGGGATTTTCAGGACCGACACAAAGGAAGTATGATCCGTACTCCAACACATACAATCCCGGTTGGAGAGATCATCCAAACTTCAATTATGGTCCAAGGCCCCAATTCCAAAACTTTCAGCCTAAGCAACTTCTTCATTATCAACAACAGTCTTCCTCGAATTTAGGTATGTCTCTTGAAGAATTGTTAAAAATCTTGCTCTTAACACACAACAATTTCAACAGGAAACGAGGACAAGTATGAAGAAGCTAGAAGACCAAATGGGCCAACTGGCTTCATCTGTGAGCCAAATGGAGTCTCAAGGTAAATTACCATCTCAAACAATTGTGAATCCAAAGAAAAATGCAAACGCAATCACTTTGATAAGTGGAAAAAGACAAGAGGATGTTCCCGAGTCATCTTGTGGAAGGAACTTGGTGGAAGAAGTGGAAAAGGAAGTTGAAGTTCCTTGAACTCAAAGCGATCTACCCAAAGAACTTCATTCCGAGCCACTACCAAAGATTGTCACACCGAGACCTCCTTTCCCTACTAGATTCTCTAAATCTAAGAAGAAGGAAGAGGAAAAAGAAATCTTGGATACCTTTCGTAAGGTTGAGGTAAACATCCCTTTACTCGATGCAATAAAATATGTAACACGGTATGCTAAATTTCTGAAGGAATTATGCACAAACAAGAGAAAGCTGAAAGGTAATGAATTTGTAAGTATGGGTGAAAATGTTTCAGCTGTTCTCCAGAAAAAGTTACCTCCTAAATGCAAGGATCCGGGTATGTTTTCCATTCCTTGTAAAGTTGGTAATGTGAGAGTTGAAAGAGCAATGGTAGATCTTGGAGCTTCAATTAATGTCATGCCGTTATCTATTTATTCAACTTTGAATATTGGTACTTTAAAAGAAACTGGTGTGATTATTCAATTGGCTGATAGGTCTAATGTTTATCCTGAAGGCGTATTGGAGGATGTGTTCGTTCAAGTGAATGAATTAATATTTCCTGCTGATTTTTATGTGCTAAATATGGAAGAGGATGAATCATCTCGTTCTTTGATTTTGTTAGGGAGACCTTTTTGAAAACATCTAGAACAAAAATTGATGTGTTTAATGGTTCACTTACTATGGAATTTGATGGTGAGATTATTAAGTTTAATATCTATGAGGCCATGAGATATCCAAGTGATGTGTCTTCTGTTTTTGTTGTGGATATCATTGATTCTCTAGCACAGAATATCTTTGATATGAGTGATGATGATAAGTTAAAAGTTGTACTTAGTAGGAACTTAACTCTTGAAAGTTCACACGAGTACATGAGGAAGTTTGATGTTGACTCTAAATTGTATGATGCAGTTTGTCAGCTATAATCATTAACACCTTGGAGGTTTAATGTTTCTTATGTTGAATTACCCGTTTCTCATACTAAATTTCTTCCTTCTCTTATTCAGGCACCTAGGTTGGAGTTAAAACTTCTTCCTGAACATTTATAGTATATTTTCTTGGGAGAAGGAGAAACTCTACCGGCGATCATTTCTAGCAAGCTCTCCACCTTGGAAGAGAAGACTGTTAATCCAAACCGAAAAGATTGGAGTATACGACTTGATGATGCGCTTTGGGCTTATCGAACAGCATATAAGACTCCTATTGGTATGTCCCCTTACCGTTTGGTATATGGTAAACCCTGTCACTTGCCGGTAGAGCTGGAACATCGAGCATATTGGGCTATCAAATAATGCAATATGAAAATGGATGAAGCGGGTAAAGAGAGAAAATTACAGTTGCAAGAGCTAGAGGAAATTTGTCATGAAGCTTATGAGAGCTCAAGGATTTACAAAGAAAAAACGAAAGCATTCCATGATTCGTATGATTTCCAGGAAAGAATTTTTTGTTGGTTAAAAAGTCTTACTTTTTCATTCTAAATTGAAATTATTTCCAGGTAAATTGCGTTCCAAATGGATAGGGCCTTTTATTGTAACTAACGTATTTCCTTATGGCGCAGTTGAGATACAGAATCCAGATACTAACCGAATTTTCAAGGTCAATGGTCATCGTTTAAAAATCTTTCATGAAAATTATTTAGTTCAAAACGTTGACGATATTGACTTGAAAATTCCGATTTATCATTGTTGATGAATCGTGATGTCTAGCCAAAGACTGTAAAGAAAGGTACTTTTGGGAGGCAGCCCAAATTTTATGTTTTCTAGTGTAGCTTAAAAAAAAAAAAAGAAGTTTTAGTTCGTTCATTGATGCAGCGAAAAATTTCACGTAAAATGTGGGCACGCTCTAAATTGAGATACTCAATTTTTTAGCATACCAAAAATTACATAAGGCATGCCCACGCCTTATTGAAATAGTTTTGCTGATCCACAATCCTTGGTTTCTTCCTTAGTTGACGATTTTGGGTAAGGCGTGGGCGGCGTTTATTTGCAATCGGCCACTGGAGACATCTTGATTCCCATTTCCATTTTCATAGTTTGAGCTTCTGCTGGCACAATTGGCTATAATGGAGTTGAATCAAATGGCTTACTTCAAGCATCATGGCTTTGATCCGTCATTTCCTCCTCCACAATAGAGGACATGTCATTTGCACGACCTAAACTATCCAGGGAAGTCCTTCACTTTGCCTTTATACTTACTTTACATTGAGGACAATGTTAGTCTAGGTGTGAGGGAGGGAAATTAATTGTTATGTTTGTTGATTTGCTATTTTGGTTCTGGCCTATTTTGATATCTAGTTCATTTTTGTGATTCTTGTTATCTGAGTTCCGATTCTTCTACTGATATCCATGTTCTGATGTGTTTTGAAAAAAAAAAAAAACCACTTTTGTTACACTTTGTTTAATCATTATTGACGATTGATTGGAAACAAAAATGCATGGATTTTACACACATACAACCTTATGTTGTGAGCTTTTGGGCTGATGAGCATTCCTATAGTATGCTCCATTTCTTTCTTGGTGTGATTGTCATGTATAGTTGATTATTCTAGAACTTGCATTGTTATTCGTGTCTCTGTTAAACCATTGATGAATTGGATGTTCTGAATCGGAATATGGGTATTTAGGTTTAAGCCACTTTCTTTGTCATGATTAATCTTTTGCTTCAAGCCTACCCTACATCTTTTACCCCTAGTGAGCCATCTTTGTGCCTTGGCCTTTTCATTGAAAATTTTTGCCACACTACAAGCCATGCTCGTTGATATACTCCATTGAATTTTGAGTCGAAGATCATATAAACTTGTCCCACTTAGCTCTTATTCATGTCATTGGTATAGATTGCCTAAATTTGAACTTTTGTAAAGCTTGTGTGTTGTATTCCTCCGCTTCCAAAAAAAAAAAAATTAAAAAAAAAACAAAAAAATAAAAACAAAAAAAAACAAAAAAAAAAGAGAAAAAAAATAGATTCAATAAAAAAAAAGGGGGTGAGGAATACAAGCTTTTGTATATATTCGTGAAATAAGTATTCAAGGCAATCTTGAGTTATTAGTTGATTGAGCTAAGTGTGAAGATTTGACTCTGTTAACCAATATATCCCTTTTGTAATACCTTACCTCGGTCGGCTACATATTCTCAATTACGCACCCTCCCATGATCCTTACATTCAATTTCATTCATTGGTAATATAGATATGATATATTTGCAAGCCTATGGTAAAAGTCTTCTTTGGATTGACACGAGAGTTCACTTATATATGTTTATAGCTTAAACACTTTTGAGTAACATGAGTGAACCATTTGTGAGGGTGTATGATCTTATGCATTTTGGATTCAATTCAATTCATTAACTATGTGTTGCTAAGAGTGATTTTATTGGAAAAAAAAAAAAAAAAAGAGAGAGACACTCTTAAAGTGGATGAGCAAATGAGGAAGTGGATGTTTGATTACATGGGATCATGAATATGAGCTTGGATATATGCTTGAGGACAAGCATTGTTTAGGTGTGGGGGAATTTGATAGGATATATTTTATCTATATTTCTTTATCTTATTTCCATTGGTTTTGGTTTATAATCATGCTTAGTTCTTGAGTTTTGATTAAAGATTGTGTTTTGTAGGGTAATTGGATGGATTGATGCATTTTGGATATAAAATGATGGATTTGAAGATATGCAAGGACCAGCCAAAGTTTTCGCGTAAGGCGTGGGCACGCCTTACCGTCGGATTTGAAGATGTGCTGGTGCCAGCCAAAGTTTTTCCATAAGGCGTGGACGCGCCTTAGCTCGAAACGCCCACTAACGGAAATGAACATAACTACCCACTCTTAATTCCCGACTAAGTGATGGTAATTATGTCTGATTTATGATGATAATTATTATTAGAATTAGTGGGTGGTAGGAGAGGTTATATATATAGGGGAGTTATGGAGAGAAGGAGGACCTAGAATTTGATACACTCTTTTAATTTTTATTTTTGCTGCAATTCTCCATGGAAGACTAAGCTTCATCTTTTCATCCAAAGGAATTACAGAAGACTATGTTCATCCGAATTGTGAGATCTAATTAGTTTTTATTTGTTCTTTCATTTTCGTTATTCATATATCTTCCATGTGCGATAAATCTTATTATTTTGATGATTGAATGAGTGGCCAATCTTTTGACTGTTGAAATAATATGTTGCCAATTAGATTGTTAAATCCGTAATTGTTTAACCATTCTAATATAAGTGGTACAATAACATGATTATTTGAACCAATCTGTTATGGAGATATATGATCTAGCTTAAATAAACCTACATGTGTGTTTGTTGGCTAGAATTGGTGGTCTCTCTCTATCTAATGTTATTGATAATTAAATTATATGATTGTATTTAGAATTTTTTATTGATAAGGGAAATAATTAGAGGTCGTACCCTGATTATTGAACAACTAAGGAGAGATAGGTTGTTTTGGTCGTACCAGCAACTATAACCAATTTAATGATTGAATGAAAGAACCATATATGCATCCATGATCGATTCTACGAACATATTCTGAAGTTAACCCTTGGATGAATTTGTTTAAACTGAATTTCACTCACATTACGTATTATTCTTGCTCAATTGAATATTGCTATTCACCAAACCTCAAACCCCCCTGATTTTATTTACAACAAAAGAATAAAAAAACTACCAATCTCTGTGGATACGATCCTTGTTCATCACTATCACAAATCTTTAAGAACAAGTATTTTATTATTTGTTGGTCTCGACATCCAACATTATTCAAGTCTAGCCAAACGACATACGAGATTGGTTAAAAGGAATAAGGAATAGCGGGTAAGTGATTTAACTTTTTATGATGGCGCATCTTAACATTTATAAGTAGCTATTAAGTTGTAATGTAGCTTTCTATGTTTTAACTTCATACTCTCTCTCTCTCTCTTAAGATTGTTTCTTAAGGTGTATTTTCCTTTTAACATTACAATCACAAATGTATAGGCATCTCTCTCTCTCTCAAGATTGAATAAAAAAAAGATGTTAGCTTTGGAAACTGATTCACGACTGGTAAGTTTGAACGACCATGCATCCATAGTTTTCATGAGCTCCTTCTGTCATGTTATGTTCTTGTTTTGCAGCATATAAAGGGCACATGAAGTAATTATAATAAGTATTGAGCTGTATTCATCCTTTCGACCGTCCTCCTTGATGAGTGTATGAAAATGGTATACAATAATATATTGTTTTTACTTTTTGCTACATTGTGTTTTTTCGTTCTGGTGTTGGTTTCTTGTGTTTCTCTTTTCTTTGTTTTTTTTGTTTCCTGTTAGTAGATTCTCTCAGATTGAAAATAAAGATAATCGAGGGGTTTAATTGAAGGAATCAATGGGCCGTATTTTAGTGTTTGTCCAAATTTACCTTCTAAGTGAGTAAACATAATATATTATGAGATACTTACATTTTACAATTTATATTTCTTACCAAAAAATTCATGTTGCCTGTTATCTTTGTATAGATGCAACTAAATATAGATTCTATTGGGGCCACGTCTCCCATTTTCACAATGCAGTGGCTTATTCACTATATTTTGCTTCTTTATACTTTAATTCTTTATTAAGATTAAAGAATTTACAAATATATTTTTTTCTTCAACTTTTACTTATTGTTCTTCTTGTAATGATGAGCAATTGGGTGACAATTTATGCAAGAAAAAGTGTATATCAATATGGTTATAGCCTTTTCCCAGCGTCTCATGTGCGTTATGGAACTTGTCATTTTTTCTTGACTTATGATTATTGAGTGCGAAATTCATGATTTCTTGGCAACTTCTTACTTATATTTTCATTAGGAAGTTTTAGAAGTTTTTGTGGAGGGAAACTTCAACAATAAAGTATGAAGCAAGATTCTTTACATGCTTCCTGCTCTCTCTCTCTCTCTCTCTCTCTCATTGTGGACACTAAAGTACTCAACTTTTTTTTTTTGTTGGTTGGCAGGATTGTGTAATACAATCCAAAATAAATAGCTGGTAGGATTTGTAGTAGCTGAAACATGGTTCGCTTTTGGTCTTTGGTAGACAATTTTGTAGGAACAGCATGTCTGCACCCTATGTTGCAACTTGTGTACAGAAGCAGTTATTTTGTAGCAAGTTGCCCAATATATCAACATAATTAATGGTATGATATTTTTGTCTCTGAAATTAAATTTTTGGTTTTACCATTTATCCAGTATCTCACAAAATAAACTACCCCAAACTTTGAACCGGGGTCTATCATATGAAAAACTCTCTCTCTCCTAAAATTTCTTCTTAAGGTGGTTTTTTCGTCATAACATTACAATCACCGATTTATAGGCATCTCTCTCCCTTTCTCTCTCTCTCTTTCTCTCTCTCAAGAGTGCTTCTTAAGGCAGGTTTTGTGTTTTAACATTACTATCACATAATAATAGGCATCTCTCTCTCTCTCTCTCTCTATCTCTCTCTCTCTCTCTCTGATGGCGCATCTTGACATTTATGAGTAGCTATTAAGTTGTTATTTGACTTTCTATGATTTAATTTCATCCGATGTGATTGTCTCTCTTTCTCAAGATTGCTTTATAAGAAGATTTTTTCCTTTTAACATTAAAATACATATTTATAGGCATCTCTCTCTCTCTTTATGTGTGTGTGTGTGTGTGAGAGGGTGCAGTTCATATAATAAGTTTTCTAGTTTTTTTTTTTTTTTTTTTTTTTTATTTGGATAGTGCAAAATATATGGTTTCTCAAACTACACTTGTACAGTGAAACTATCTTGCATTTTTATTTCTATCACTTCAATTTTTATTTCTTGTTTTTCCTATTTAAACTTGGTAATCTTCAATTATGTGCTTTTCCTTTTTAATCATTCAGAAAATATCCCTCATTTCTTGTTGATGTGTGGGATTACAAGACTTTAGTAGCACTAAAGTTGGAAAAAATTGTGTCAAAATGTTTAACTTGGTATATAATGGTATGTGTTATTGCTTTATATTTAAGTGATTTTCTCTGTTTTTTGGGGAGGGTTTCTTCATCTGCGGGTTTTGTGTTTTTCATGTTTGTTCTCATCTTTTGTTCTTTGAATCACTGTAGTAAAGCTGGGATTTGTGGTGATCTTCTAAATAAAATATATATATACTGGAATGGGTTTTATATGTTTTGTGGGATTACAGTGAAAGTCTTAATTATGTAATGCCTGCTTCATGATTTTCTTTTAAGTCTTCTCCTGTTATTTGGACACAAACAAAGCATAAATAATGAATAGTTATCAATTGATGAATATAGGGAAAGGGGAAGATAATTAGATATGTTGGCAAAGAGAATTATATATAGTTGGTTATAGATTTGGTATTGATTTCATGTGAACATGATTTCTTGATTCCTAGTTGAATTTTAATTGTTCATTGATATTGTTATTTGCTTCAATGGGATGCTCATTGAAATCCTTTGTTGAAGGGTAACTCCAAAGCATTGCTGTAAATTTGAAATTCTACTGTTCACTCCTGATATACGTAATGTTGTTAAAATCATGTTTTGAACTTATGATTCTATTTTTCCACTTTTTCTCACCATTAGCGATTCTTGTTCTTCTTGTGTGGCCCTGAAATCCTTAGTTCTGGTACTGGTATCACAGTAGCCATTGCTTCTGCCGCCATGTACGCACGCGGAAACCCTTTTCACGGCTTCTCTTTCAGGAACTTTTTGACATTTATTTAGTGACTTTTCAACAAGCGGCCACTATTACATCAATATTATTGAGTTTTCATGTCATATATATGAACAAACTTTATGGAAAATGAAATGAAGAAACAATGCTCCTTTGCAGAAATCACATGCACAATAGTTTTTTTTTTTCTCCAATCCTGAAGATGGACAACATGTTCATATGTGTGTGAAAGCATGTCTCTCTCGCTCTCTCTCGCTCTCTCTCGCTCTCTCTCTCTCTCTCTATATTTATATATATATAAGTCTGAGATAATAAAAATATGGGTACATAAAATCATGTATAGGTGTGTGTGTGTGTGAGAGAGAGAGAGAGAAAGAAATGTGGAAATATATATGTGTGTATGGGAGGGAGAAGTGGGGTATAGGCGAGGGACTATTTTTTCTCCTAGTAGTGGTTTAGCATGCATTTCTAGCCTTTTTATATTTATGTAAATATGTGTGTATATATATATATATATTTTTTTTTTAAATATTAAAATTATACTTAAAATAAAAATATAATAATTACTAAAAAATATTCTTTAAATTCTAGAAATTTATTTATAATATGATTTAATTGTCTTAAATAAAAATATAAAATTTTATTACTTTACAATTATATAATATATAGTTATATAAAAAAATTATATATACATATATTTCTAAATAAATATTTATATAAGAAAAAATATATATAAGATAATTATATATATTTTATACAGAATTAATAACGTATAATATATATATATATTAAATATAAATAATCTATAATATAAAATTTAAAAAAAATTAAAAGAAACGTCTGGTCCACTAACGTTTCTTTTAAAACGTCAGTGGGCCTGACGTTATATTTTTTTTATATATTTATGAAAATATGTATATATTTTTTTATTTAAAATATTCAAATAATACTAAAATAAAAATATAATAATTATTAAAAAATATTTTTTGAATTTTAGAAATTTATTTATAATATGATTTAATTATCTTAAATAAAAATCTATTTTTTTTATACTTTACAATTATATAATATATATTTATATAGAAAAATTATGTACATATATTTCCAAATAAATATTTATATAAGATATATACATTAATTACATATATTTTACACATAATTAATAACATATAATATATATATATATATTAAATATAAATAATATATATAATATAAATTAAAAAAATTTAAAAGAAAGATTAGGCCCACTGACGTTTCTTTTAAAACGTCAGTAGGGCCGACATTATATTCTATATTTTTAAATAATTGATATATTATATATATAAATATATTTAAATTATTAAAATAAATAGTAATTTAAATATTAATAAATATTCCATAATTTCTTTAATATGATTTTTTATAATTGTTTTTTTAATTTGTAATTTTTATTGGTTTATAATTATATTATTAATTTATATATTATTGAAATAAATATATATTTATATAATAAAATTTATTTAAATATATTTAAAATTACATGTTTTTTACTTTAATTAAAAATACAAAATTTTTATTGATTTTTAATAATTTAAATATAACTTATTAAATAATATAAAAAAATGCAGAAATACAAATTATAAATATATATATACACGTGTATTTACATACCAAAATATATAATATATATAATTATATATCTTTATATATATATATATATACAAGGCCATATATATGTACATGTATCATATGACATGCAAATGTGAATATAAATATATATATATGTATCATTGTATAGCATGTAGCATATATATATATATATTTGGAAAAGAAAAACGTTAGTGGGCTTAAAACATCAGGCCCGGTGACGTTTTTACAAAACATCGTCACCGAGCGTGACGTTTTACCCTATTTTGGGAACGATTTTTAAATCCACCCTATTTTAAAAAATATTGTTTTTAGCATTATTTTGGTAAATAACCCCCTGTTTGATTGTGATGGCGAATGACTATCATTTTCATTGTTGATGCTTGATTTGATCAAATATCTAGTAATGAAAAAAAAAATCACATTATATATGTTACTATAGATTTACGTATATATAAATATTTGGTACATATAAAATATATTTATTCAAATTTTAAATATATGTGTACATATATTATTATTCAGACTTAAATCTATTTATATCTAATATAATATACAAATATATAGTAGAAATATGTATACATAATAATATAGGATATTATATGTGCGTGTGAATTTATACATTAATAAATAAATACAAATATATGTATATCTATTACATATTTGAATATATATATATATATATAAGATATGTAAATTTACATATTAAAAAATTATAGGATATTATTTACAACTATTTATATATATATATATATCTAAATATTTAACATATATTTATTTTATATACATATAAATATTTATTAATAATACATATTTATACAAATTATTATTCCATATATACACTTTAATATGATATTTTTTATTGATATATACATGATATTTATATTAGAATTGTAATAATAATAATAATAATAATAATAATAATAATTATTATTATTATTATTATTATTATTATTATTATTATATCTATATATATACATATATAATAGCAAACTGATGATTTCTATATTTGTTATTATCATTTTTTCGCTCATTTTTCTTTCCACAAATGGAAAAGTGAATTTTTAGGAAATGTTGTTATATTATTAACCTATAAACATTCATTTTAATATATTTATAATATATTTAGAATACGGATATGTACCAACCTGTTGAACTGATTCCTAGATTTTTCAACAATACCTATCTATTAAACTGAATGTTCGTAACTGCAATATTTTATTCAGTAATATTACAAGATTTGAAAAAATATATCTCATACCTATCTGTTAAACTGAATGTATATATGTTATAGTTTATCTCTATATCATATTACACCTCATTTATGTTTTTTAATGATATATCTAACATTTTTAATGTCCTTAAATAAAGGAATTGTATTATATTTTAGAGTATAAAAAACTAATTTATTATAATACAACAAACAAATTTAAATTAATTTACTATAATACTACAAAATACACGTCATTACAATTATTCAATTACTAAATAGATCTATCTGATATTAATTTGACACATTATGAAATTTGTTACTATATTTTCTTTGCATTATATTTTAATAACATATAATGTCTCTTTTAAGAAATATAAGAGCTTTATATATATATCAACAAAATTTAGAACTGTAAATAAAATTTTATATTTAATTTAAAAATTTTCTAACCATTAAGCATTTATTTTGATATATTTATAATATATTTTGAATATGGATATATAATAATATGTTGAACTGATTCCTAAATGTTTTAGGAATACCTATTTATTAAACTCAATGTTCGTAACAATAATATTTGATTTAGTAATATTACAAGATTTAAAAAAATATATCTCATATCTAAATGATCTGCATCATAGAATGCTGATAAATACGGATAACTGATTCCTAGATTTTTCAGCAATACCTAACTATATATTGAACTTAATTTTTGTTATAAATAATGTATCATTTTGTGTGGTCTATATTGTGCACTCTCACTATTCATATACTTTTTTTATCTTGTTTTATTGATTTGTAATGTTGACTATTTTCAATTTTATGAAAGATGCTCATCCGAAGAGAAGGGATTGGATTCTTAGACTTCATCTGATTCGTGCTTACGATGTACCTACATTTGCGGACAAAAATCAGATTGTTGATATTTCTTGAATCACACACTTCGCAGAGCTGTCACGGGGGTCTTTGAGATCTGTAATCTGTAACACATACCGCATAATAAAATTCGTTCTCCTCTCTGCCCGTGGACGTAGCCAATTTATTGGTGAACCACGTAAATCTTGTGTCTTCTTTACGTTTCCTGTTTCTTGTTTATGCTCTACAATCCTATTCTGTCACAACAAACTGGTATCAGAGCCTGGTCGTTTCGATCAGGGTATTTTCCGCACTGTTAGGGTTTTTTAGAGCCGATCAAGAATGTCTGCTTTCAACGTAAAGGTTGACAAATTCACCGGGAGAAATAGTTTTGGCTTATGGCAGATCAAGATGCGATCTCTGTTGAAGCAGCAGGGTTTGTGGGCGCCGCTATTAGGAAAACCTAAATCTGAGGATGCAGATGAAGAAGAGTGGAATACCCTAGAAGAAAAGGCCCACTCGACTATCATGTTATGTCTGTCTGACGATGTTATCATTGAGGTTGCGGATTAGGAAACTGCCAATGGTCTCTGGAAGAAGTTAGAGAGTCTCTACATGAAGAAGTCTCTAACCAACAAATTGCTTCTGAAGCAACGTCTGTTCCGTTTACGCATGCAGGAAGGTACACCCCTTCGGGATCATCTAGATAAATTAAACAAATTTTTACTAGATTTGCGTAATATTGATGTTAAAGTAGAAGATGAGGACGCTGCTTTAATTCTGTTGGTATCTTTGCCTGAATCGTATGAGAATTTTCTGTGTTTTCTGTGTGAATCGTTTATTACTGGGAAAGATAGTCTGTCTCTGGAAGATGTTCGATCTGCCCTCCACAGCAGAGAAGACCGTCAACAGGCAACTGGCTCGGCCACAGAAAATCAGGCATCGGGGCTGTTTGTCACGGGTAAGGGACAAAAGAAATCTGGGAAGAAAAGTGGGAAGACGAATCAGAAAGGTTCAAAAGGTCCTAAACCCAATGACATCTGCAATTACTGTAAAGAACCAGGGCACTGGAAGAATGATTGTCCTAGGAAGAAGAGGAAACAGGAGAAGAAAGAGGGTGTCGGCGGTTCTGCAGCTGTTGCAGAAACTGATACAAATTCTGAAGATGATCTGGCCTTGGTTGCAGCTGGACAGTCACATCGTAATGATGTGTGGGTTCTTGATTCTGGGGCATCATATCATATTTGTCCTAACAGGGAGTTCTTCTCGACCTATGAGCAGATAGATGGAGGAAATGTTACCATGGCTAACAGTGCTGCCTGGAAGGTGGTTGGGATTGGCTCAGTCAGGATATGGACACATGATGGGGTATTCTGCACCTTGAATGAAGTCAGGCATGTTCCACAGATGACGAAAAATCTGATATCATTGAGTTTCCTTGACAGCAAGGGTTTCAGTTTCAAAGGTGAAGATGGAGTTAGTATGTCTGTCAAGGTTCAAAGGTGGTTCTGACAGGCTTGAAACGTGGTACCTTATATTATCTGCGAGGTTCCACTGTGACAGGTTCTGCTGATGTTGCATCATCTGAGGTTCAGACCATAGATATGACCAGGCTGTGGCATATGAGGCTCGGTCATATGGGAGAAAGAGGGATGCAGATTTTGTCAAAGCGGGATCTTCTTTCCAGGCATAAAGTGCAGAGTCTTGAATTCTGCGAACATTGTGTTTTTGGGAATCTTCATCGCAGCAAGTTTCCAAAGAAGGCAGTTCATCAGACCAAGGGGACTCTTGACTACATTCATATGGATTGTTGGGGTCCGTCACGTGTTGAGTCTATTGGAGGCCACAAATATTTTGTGTCTATGATTGATGACTACTCTAGGATGACTTGGGTAATTATGATGAAACACAAAAGTGAAGCTTTCAAGAAATTCAAGCAGTGGAAAGCATTGGTAGAAAATCAGACTGGGAAGAAGATCAAGCGACTGCGAACTGATAATGGCCTGGAGTTCTGTTCGTCTGAGTTCAACGAGTTCTGCAAGGATGCAGGGATTGCTCGACACCACACTATTCGACATACACCACAACAGAATGGTGTGGCAGAGCGTATGAATCAGACATTGCTGGAGAGAGTGAGATGCATGCTCTCGAATACTAGTTTGGCTAGAAAGTTCTGGGCAGAAGCAGTAAACACGGCGTGCTATCTGATCAACCGTGGCCCTCACACTGGCATTGATTGCAAGACACCTTATGAGGTATGGTCTAATAAACTTGCAGATTATTCACTGTTAAAGGTTTTTGGTTGTAATGTTTACTATCATGTTAGTGAGGGTAAATTAGAGCCAAGAGCTAAGAAGGGTATATTTGTTGGTTTCGGGGATGGAGTTAAGGGATATAGAATCTGGTCACCTTCAGAGAATAGAGTTATATTCAGTAGGAATGTGATTTTTGATGAGAATTCTATGCTTAACCCCACTGTGAAGTCCATTTGTACAGAAAATTGTAGTAGTGTTGATAAACAGGTGGAGCTGGAAGTTACTCTCGATGAGTGTAAATCACAACTCCAAGGTGGAGAAGATCAACATACTACAGCTGAAAGTGCAAGTTCAGATGTTCATCCAGAAGCTCGCCAGACAAGCATAGCGGTTGATAGAGCTAGGAGAATAGGTGTGAAGCCTCCTGTGCGGTATGGTTTTGAGGATATGGTGACTTACGCATTACAAGTCGCTGACGAGGTGGAAGAGGAAGAACCATCTGCAGGTGAACCATTAACATACAGAGAGGCTGTTTCAGGTAGTGAGTCGGCCCAATGGCTCGCTGCAATGAGAGAAGAGATGGAATCACTTGCCAAGAATGAGACTTGGGAGCTGGTCAAACGGCCTAAGGAGAGAAAGATTGTTACTTGCAAATGGATATTCAAGAAGAAGGAATAAACCACACCTGGTGAGGGTGTGAGATACAAAGCTCGGCTAGTTGCAAGAGGGTTCACACAGAAGGAGGGGGTTGACTATAATGAGATATTCTCACCAGTGGTAAGACACACTTCCATCAGAGTGTTACTAGCAATGGTTGCACATCAAGATTTAGAACTTGAGCAACTAGATGTGAAGACAACTTTTCTACATGGAAAGCTCGAAGACGATATCTGCATGACTCAGCCAGAGGGGTTCCAGGTTCTGGGGAAGGAAGATTATGTTTGCAAGTTGATGAGGTCTTTATATGGGCTAAAGCAGTCTCCAAGGCAGTGGTATAAGAGGTTTGACAGTTACATGATCCAGTTGGGATACAACAGGAGTCCGTATGATTGTTGTGTGTATCACAACAAAGCTGATGATGGTTCCATGATCTATCTCGTCCTGTATGTGGATGATATGCTCATAGCTGCGAAGTCCAAGTCTGATATTCAAAAGTTGAAGGATCTGCTCAGTGCTGAGTTCGATATGAAGGATTTGGGTGCTGCCAAGAAAATTCTGGGTATGGAGATATATAGGGAAAGAGAGAAGAAGAAGCTTTTCTTGTCACAGAAGAGTTACATTCAGAAGATCTTGTCTAGATTTGGCATGTCTACCGCCAAGCCTATTGATACTCCAAGTGCTACAAATATTCATTTATCCACTGATTATGCACCGAAATCTGTAGCTGAGCAGGTGTACATGTCTCGAGTCCCATACTCTAATGCAGTAGGGAGTTTGATGTATGCTATGGTCTGCACTAGACCAGATCTTGCACATGCTGTTAGTGTTGTCAGCAGGTTCATGGGACAACCTGGAAAGGAGCATTGGCAAGCTGTGAAGAGGATTTTCTGTTATCTCAGAGGTACGTCTGATGTTGGTCTCATTTATGGAGGTGATGCCCACGTTTCTGTGACTGGTTATTCTGATTCTGACTGTGCTGGAGATGTTGATAGTAGAAGATCTATGACTGGTTATGTTTTCACTCTTGGTGGTTCTGTTGTTAGTTGGAAGGCAACTCTGCAGGCTACAGTTACTTTGTCTACAACTGAAGCAGAGTATATGGCACTGACAGAAGCTGCTAAAGAGGGAGTTTGGTTGAAAGGGCTTGTAGGTGATCTTGGTCTACATTATGATCAAGTTATTGTATTCTGTGACAGTCTGAGTGCAATCTGTTTGACCAAGGATCAGGTCCATCATGAGAGGACCAAGCATATTGATGTAAGGTATCATTTTCTGAGGAATGAGCAGAGAATCAAGGTGATGAAAGTAGGTACTGCTGATAATCCTGCTGACATGTTCATCAAGCCGGTCCCACATAGCAAGTTTCGACATTGTTTGGACTTGCTAAACGTCACAAGCTGTTAGATGCCCAAGGAGGGCAAATCTGAGGCAGAAAGGAGGAGTCTGTTCATCTGGCATTGTAATGATGCATCTGCAAGGAAGATTCAAGTCAAGGTGGAGATTTGTTGATATGTCTTGAATCACACACTTCGCAGAGCTGTCACGGGGGTCTTCTTTACGTTTCCTATTTCTTGTTTATGCTCTATAATTCTATTTTGTCACAACACAGATCTTCAGTTTTGAGTATGTTTTTAAGGATGAACAAGTATGGTCAAAAAATAAGTTTCATAATAAACATGATAAAATGGGTAGTATAAAATAAACAGTATTTAATATATTTAATTTTATTATTTTTGCAAGGTGATATTATTCGTGGTCAAGCAAGAAGTTCACACATCCATAGTTTTAAAAAATTATTATTTGAGGAAAAAGTATATATTATCTTTGATATCATGGTGTCAACTGACGAATTTGAATTCAAAACAGCAAGTCATGGATAGAAGTTCAATTTTTATGGCAAAACAAAGGTTAACGAGTTTAAGGACTCATTGTTTCCTATGAAAATATTCAATTTCAAATCATTCGATTGAATATCTGATCTAGAGAATAAAGATGAACCCTTTTGTTTGGTACTCTATTTTTTATTTATTATAGTTTTAATTATATATAATTTTTCTATGTGTTATTCTAATCAGATTTATTAATTTTTTGTGTTGATTAAGATGTGATTGGTCGAGTTTATGGGATGCAGCCACCTAGATCCATGCCGACGAAGGATGGTCCGAAGAGGCTCATGGAGATAACTCTTGAAGATCACATGTATTTTAAATTTTCTAAATTATATAATATAATCTATAATATATTAACTTTTTCAAGTTAAATTTAAATGTAAGATTCAAAATTATTGTTAATATTAGTATATTTTCTATTATGTTGAAGGAATCACAAACGGCCAGTGACCTTATGGGATGAGTTTATTAAGAAGCTGATGCATTATATGAGCGTTGGCGGTACCGAGCCAATTATTGTTGTTTTGCAATTTTGTCGACCAAAACTGTTCAATGGTTTAAATTATATAACTTAATAATTTACATAAGATTTTTATCAATGTTGTTTCATTATTATATATTTGTTTTTTGAATAAATGCGAACATTGTTAAGGTCTCCAAAACCTACAATGTTACACAAATGTTTGTGAATGAAAATATGCTGGAGATAACTGACTTTAGGTCAAGGTAATTATAGAAAAAAATGTAGTTATATAATTTTTTCTACTATGTTCTATTACTGAATTTATTATTAAATGTTGTAGAATACCCATAGACCAACTCCGGCCAAGTTCTATTTCGATCATATCTGATATCTCTGGTGGTTCTGAAGCTAATGAGTTTTCAAATGGAAAGGCGATTGTCAGGACTCTGGATGAGTTATGTGAGAACAAAGAGGTTAATTATATAATTTATGTTTATTTAATTTTTAATTTTTTAATTTTTTTCTTCTAATTTAACCTTGTATGTTACATTGTTTTGTTAATTTATAGGATGGGTTCTTTTGGGTATATTGTACAATTGTCGAAGTTGAAAACTCTAAATGTATGTGGTATATGGCATGTCTTACATGCCATCGTAAGTTGAGTAGTAGTGGCACGAAATTCATGTGCTCATCGTGTGGGGATGTCAATGAAAAGTATAGCTACAGGTGTTCATTATTGTTGAGTATTTATATTATATTTAATGTTACGTACTGAAATTTTATATAACTATGTTATAGGTACAAGATTGAGATGATAGTAATTGATGATACTCATAATACTCTTTTCTTAGTTTGGGATAGAGAAGGGTTTGAGTTGTTTGGAAAGACAGCTCATGATTTAAAGAAACAAAATGTAAGTATTTATATTTTGTTTGAAGTTTACGAATATATTCATACAACACGAAAAAAAAAAATTGTCTTACTTCAAAAAAAGAAATTTTGTGAACAATTTTGTTTTTGAAGAAACACATTTTTTTTGTTTTACATTTCTCATTTTGTAATATTTTAAATTTATTTCATGTTGATTGCTTTGTTGTTATATATGTTCATATTTTTTTCAATTATAATAATATTTCTTCATATGGTTCATTAAATTTTGAGTGTATTTTATACTAAACTTCACAAAATATTAAGAAATATAGAAATTTACTTCACTTATATAAATTATTCATAATAAAAATGTTATACTAATTCATATATTCAAATTATCTAAAATAATATAATATAACAAAATAAATATATAACACTAAACTAAACAAAATACTAAATATATAAAATATTATACATAATATCTTCCGTACATCGTATGAGTCATGTACTACTGTAAAATTAAAGTCAAAGTGATTCCCCCAAAATGTTGAAGTGGGAAGCATTCCAAACTTTTGACAAATAAAAATATTATTTATAAATCACTCCACCATACCAAACATTCAAATATAATTCCATTTCCAATTTCCATTCCCCACTTGTCCAACTCTCCAAACAAGCACCATCTTAATTTTAATACCAATCTGGTACCAAGAATTTCAATATATTCAGAATTTTTTATTGAGATCAATGTTCGGGTTAGCCCACTTCCAATTGACATCTCTACTCATAACCACTAGCTTGACCTCTTTAAATATTTTTTAAGTTTAAATATCATTTTAAATAATTTCATACTTCGGAAACCTTTTGAAACATTCCCAAATAATTCAGGGACCTCAAAATTCATTTTGCCTGGATTTCACTTAGATATTAGGTACATCTTTGGCTCTTTTTTCTCAGTTTCAACACATATTTAGGGGTTTGAAATCGAATTATTAAGTGCAAACCCAGGCCCAAATCACCCAATGATGAAGTTGGTTCGATTCAAACACATTGTTCATTGCAAACTTACATGGTAAGGGTCATTTATATTCAAAAAAACAGTCGATATGTGGATCGTCATTCAAGGAACGTGTACCTCACTTCGATATCAAAATGAGGGCTTTACAGTAAGGATCAGAACAAATTATCCAACATCGTAGCATTTTTCAAACAGCTCTCTTACTTTTCTTTCTCTTTTCAGTATAAATGTGGGAACACAGTATTTGGATCTTTGATGGCTTTGAAGTTGTGGACACTCATCCAAAACGACCCAGGATGGAATTCCCCATTTCTTTTAGCTTCCCTGCACCCACAAAATCAATCAAGTTAAGCAAGTACCCGTTAAGGGTCCCTCTCATGATAGTACGAAATTCAGGATGTGCTAGTAAACCTCGACTGGAAGGGTGTGCTTGCCATAAGACAACTTTGAAACTCAAAACTTGGCCCAGTTCCCAAAAAAAGAGCACACTCCCAAGCAATACTAGTACGTAACAATTACTAAGTAAGACATTTAAATGATCTCATTCTAGGTCTCATGCTCTTACTGGGAAACAAATTACATGTTTTGACAATGGGAGAAACATTCCGCTAATTCCAAACACATTTTACTAGAATTAGAAAATATCAACTTTTTCAGGAGATGGGAAACACTAGAAGGTAGGCATGCTATACATAGATAACGGTATCCAAGCCGATCCAACAAGATCTATTCATGACATACACATATGCCATGGAAAGCTCTTCTGCTCTAGTGGATTCATCCCTTTCTTATGCACATATACACGTACTTTTGTGTTGGCGGTGGTTTAAGAGCTAGATGAAGCATGCACTAAGTATTCAGGCATCAATTCAGTGGCAACATATTATACGGAACCAGCATAGCAAACCCAGTCCATAAGGAAATTGTAGGGACAAAATAAAAAATTAATACTTCATGCTTTTCATCTGCTAATGGCTTCAAACGGATGATAGTTCTCCTAGCATGGTCCTTTGATGGATCCAACTCTAAGATTTTAGTCATGTCTGAAAGAAAACAGGTAGATAATTCAGGCAAGCACACAAGCAAAGGAGAAGTGTGAAATCAACCATAAAGATTACTCCCAAGTGTACATACATGACACCCAATGGACTTATTCAAATATCAAAATCCACCCACCTGCCTATCAAGAAGTTCTCAAAATACTGTACACGACACTTGAGGATGGAGGAGGGGTAAAGAAGGAGAGTTCTATTGGCGCAGCAGAAACAAGATAATTAGAGCTAACCTGCAATGTTATCCTCTACTATGTAGCAATAATTTAGATGCTTCAACTGTACCAGCATTTGAATCTTCATATTTTTCAAGCCTTTCCCGTGCCTCTCCTCTTCTGCTTAGAGCCTTGATGTATGTAGGATTCAGCTCTAATGCCTTGTACACTCTTTGATTGTCTCCTCGAAGTTCTCCTGACGACCAAGTAGTAGAATATTAACTAAAGAACGACGATGCATAAAATCAGCATCAGTTGAAATCAGATGACCAAAAATCAAGATCACATACTACTTACATTATTGCTCAAGTTTAAACATAGTCAAATAGGAGATGTTTCTGAATTATTTCACCAAAGAATACATATTTAAAGGGGTTGATAGACATTGAATTGGGATAGTCATTGTTTAGTATGGAGCTCAAAGCAGTATCAAAAATGACAAATCCAGTGGCACTCCACTGCATTTCTAAAAAGGGTAAAGCAACATAGGAATTCTCTTGCTTCAATTTACTTTAAACACCAACTACCTATCACTGTTGTCTGATCTGTGCTTTCTGCATGATATTATATGTCATAGTTGATTGGTGAAGACATAAAGAAGTACAACATCGAAGCAAGCAAGATGGAATTGTAAATTTTTCTGCATTGACTAAGCGACATATATGTTTCCGTTGCAGTGTTCCATATATATTCAACAAAATTATTCAGCGTCTTAAATCTTGATATAATATACAGCGAAGTTATATTCAGTAGGATGCTCATTATCAAGGACAAAGATCAAAAGAAAGCAGAATTCTAAGTACATTTATGCATGTAAGATGCTATCAGAAAAATAGAACAGAAGGGGAAAACAATGATTCCTATTCTTACAATCAAATTAGAGGGACATACCAAGTTGGAGAAGCCTTTGACAGTGCCTCTTCATATAGTCCATCTTTAAACAATGAATTACCCTCATGTTTTGCGTCATTAGCTTGGGCTAAAAGATTTCTGCTTCTCAGAAACAAATATAACATAAAAGTAGGAAAACCTTAATAGTGAGATATGATAATCAGAATTTACCACTAAGAACCAATTTAAGTATTTGCCTCTAAAGACTGATTGCCGGAATATTATCCATACATCATTAAGCTGGGACACCTAAGTTCAACTGTTCAAACACTATATTATCAATCAATTGATTTATTTTACCAACTATAACAATTCCATTTATCTTCAGACACTAAACTAAGTTTGTCGATCAATCAGAGCGGAGATTTTGGTAAATTTTTAATATTATTATATAAAAAAAGTGATGTATTTAATAATTGAATTATTATTTATGGAAAAATCATATCTATCGAGTTAATTGAATTATGAATAATCAAACCCGCAAGACGTCTACGTTGTTCTTATCCAATAAAAAAGAGTTTGATTTATATCTCAACTTATGTCTAGGGCTTGTTCTCCATGCATAAAGGTAAAGGCATGTCGTCTCGATCATTCATCGATTATATCTATAGGACTACGGGAAAGATGTAGATTGATTGCCTCTGATAGACAACTGCATAGAAGGTCTCTACAACCACGGTAGAAGAGAAGGTTCCATTGGAACAATTAGCAATTGAGGATAAATGACAAGATATTGGAACATCAACTTAAAAGAGTGCTTGGGGTTGGTCATTGGACATCTCTTATTCTGAAATAGCAAAATTCAGCAAATGATATCCCATCAGCCAATTCTAATCTTTCGTAAGTGTAAGTGCATGAGACTCCGCCGTGTCAAACGATGTATATAGATTCATTTCAATTTATGAGTGTCTAAGGTCTATAGGACCTTAATGAATGCGAGGGATTCATGAGAGAACCTACCTTAGCCGGCCTCTCCTTCATTTTTAGGAAAGAATTCAAGTAGGGGCCGACCGACGACACCAGTCCCTTCGGCAGTCAATCCCTTCCTTTATACCTTGTGGCTGGGTGCCTATCCGAACCACTCTGAATTTTTTTTTATGCTTAACCATATTTTAAAAAAAAAGATACTTCTGAGAAAGGACGAGCACAAGTGGCTCCCAAAGGGCTAAGAAGTAGGCATTTCGAGGATTAAAATTATTGTAGCAAATTGTAGAGGTGATAATTGATAATTGTTGATTATATATATTTAATCTTAATTTATATATATTAAATATCAAGTTAATTTATAATAAAAGTCATCTATATATATATATATATATATATATCAACAAAATGATTTTTTTCAATTCCGTTTTCCCGCCTAAACTTCATTACTTATTTAGAATAATTATATTATTATTAAATTAAAATTAGACGTTTTTATTCTAGAAATTTTGATTCAATTTCAAAATCTAAATTATTCCACAAATTTAGGTGTTTCAAAATTAGATGATATAAAGATGAATATACTGCAATATTTAATACATGATTCGAAATCTATATATTTTATCGAATATTGATCAAATCATTGAATTATAAAATTAAAAAAATATATGAAATCTAACAAATATATAACTCAATTTTCTCGATTCATTTTATCAAAATATATATATAAGTAAAATTACTTTTTAAAATTTTGTTTTTTCGGCCTAAATTTCAACCATATTAATGTAAAATTATAGATATTTATGTAACTCATTTAAGATACATTATTACAATTTAATTGAAGAGATTAATATGAACAATCTTCAGGATTTGTTTAGTTTCTGTTGTTCAACATAAATAAATTAGAATTTTAAAGAATTTTTGTTAACTCATAATATATTCAAAATAAGAAATAAATTTGTTAGGAACGTGAAATCATTGTAGTTTCATTATATTATAGAAAATCATTAATAATTTTCCTATAATTAAACTATCAATTATTTAAAATCACCCAATCACGTGGATAAAATATAATTTTGTCAAATATGAAATTAAATTTTCAACAATCTTACCATAATTCAAAATCATTTCTCATTTTTTGTCTCTCTCTTCTTTTTATATATTTTATTAAGATTACTAAATATTTTAAGGTCTCTCTTTTTTGTTTTCCCTCCTCTTGAAGTATTTTGCGTTTTGTGTTTTGAGAAAATAAATTGTAAGACATGTACAATAATATGTGTCATATTTCAATTGTCACAAAAGCCTACACTCTTCAAAATATTATTTTTAGGTTTATTTTATTTTAAAATGTTTTATTCACATGTTGCTTTCAATTTATCATAAACTAATTTAATTTTCTTAACTATTTTTCTTTCTTATTTTTAAAAGTTCGTCCATCTCTTTCATGTTTCGTTTGATTATTCTTGTGATTATCTGTTGACATTTGCTAATTATTTTGACGTATAAGCACCGTACGATTTTTCATTAGCTTTTAAAGTATTTGTTTCTATCAAATTTCAATTTTTGTAATATTATTACATTTAATTAGAAATTTGCAAAATATTTTTGTCCTTAATTTGACATATAATTGGCAAATTTTACGAGATCTGTACAAATCTTTATTTTCTTTAATATGCTGATATGGCTATTTTTTAAATTTAATTTGATTCAACCTTCTATAAATTGTGGATATCATGTTTATCAATTTGTGAACGAGGCTAATTTTAATAGAAGAAAAGACGAAACATAAAATTACGACAAATTTCTACTCTTAATAATTAAATAATTTAAATAACTTAAATATTATTTTTTTCAGATAATAATCAAACATTTTTTTACATAAAATATTTTCAAAAAAATCATATCACAACTAACTTAACAAAAAAGTGATTTATATTTAAATATTAATATTTTATTTATATAAATAAAAAATAAATATCAAAATAAAAATTGTGAAAAAAATTATTTTTATATATTTTTTAAGAATATATAAAATTGAGACGAAAAAATATAAATATTTAAAATTTTGTAGCAATATTTTTCAACCCATCCCCGGGTCTCTCTCTCTCTCCCTATTCCCCCTCCGCCCGCTCTCGTAGAACCCCTTATCACCTCTCTCTTCCCCTTCTCTCTCTCTCTCTCTCTCTCTCTCTCTCTCTCTCTCTCTCTCTCTTTCCACCCTCCCTTCATCAAGCTCCTTTTTTCAGTCTAACCCACACAAAATAAATGTTGTTTTCTATTTTTTTTACTACACGAAAATAATTATATAAGCTTACACAATTAATTTCATATAAGTTTATATAATATAATTGTATGAGCTTACAAGATTGAAAAAAATAAAAAATAATGATAAAAGAAAAATATGAATTGGTTGAAATTTTTGAAAAGAGAAAGAGGAGAGAGGATGGGAGAGCGCAGGAGCCAGGAAAAGAGAGTACGAGAAAATTGTTTGGGGGTGAGGGGTAAGGGTCACGTGCAAAAGTTCAACCTATATTATATTCTCAATTTCATCGATGTTTTATGTAATATATATTAAAATTATTAATATACGCCATATATATGAAATGATGTGGTTTAATCAATATTTATTGTACATTAAGTGTAAGAAATAAGTTTTTTATGATTTAATTAATATTGAATAAAGACGAACATTATTTAGAATGTTAAGTCAAAAATATGAAAAGTTTTCATATTATATTGAATCTTCTTAAAGGAGATATTCACGGAGGAGATATACAAAAATATACAGAATTAAAGGATAAAATTAGCAGAATGAGTCAAGATTGATGAAGAAGAGATTGTATAGGATTCTTACTTCTTTCTTAAGATCAATCACCACAAGAGAAGAAGATCACCTCTATCCATAGAAGGAAAGAAGACATTTTGAAGATTGAATATACCTTGAAAAGATATCCAATTGAACAATTATATCATTTCTCATGTAAATTAGGTTTAGGGTTGCTCATTTATCTGTATCTATAATATATATATATATGACAACTCGCCTCTATCGTATGCATCGAGTTTTGTTTTAACTTTATGAGGAAGAGAGAGAGAGTTTCGTGTTAGGTTCTATTTACTTATCTGTAAAATATCATGATATGTGTAAGAAAATTTATTTAGGTGACTGAGTGGTCGTTAGTTGTTGATGGTGTGCATGAAATAAGTAAGGAATATAGTGCAAAGGAGGTCAACATTATAGTAAATCCATATTTCACAATGTGGGAAACAAGACAATACTCCATTAAACTTGCTTGCATTGGAAGAAGTTGAATTTCCTCCTCAAAGTTTTTTCAGTCTCAATTAGTTTTTTTCGTTTTCGTGAATTTTTATTCAATTCTTATAAGTTGAGTAAAACTCAATTGATGTGCTAAAATTCTGATTTTTCAAAAAATAGTAAAACAAAATACGAAATTTCAACTACATTAACGACATGAATTCGTAATTTTCATATTTAAAAGATAAGATCATCTATACTAATATAATAATAGAACCACTTACATATAGTAATATCTCGCAAGAAAACCAGTTTATTAATAGGGGGAATGCATTTTGGCAATTTTTAGCTGGAGAAAGATTGGTGATAACTTATGATTGGTACATTTTTTTCTTTTTTATTTAAATTTATTTTCTTAATATTTAAACTCAAATAATTTTTTTGTTTTTTATTGAAATTTTATATATAATATATCAAATTTATCCCATCTTCACAATTTTTAATTTGAAAACCATAATGCATATTGTAAAATAAAATATTAGATTCAAAAAATGTAATTATCTTTTTTGATTATTTGAATTATATTTGTATACTTGCTATTGAGATTATTTATATTGGGTATATTTTTATAATATTTTAAAAATATTTATAATTGTTTGTAAGAAAGACAAATTAGCAGGTGAACACAAACACCTAGGTAATAGGCGTATGTTGCACAAGCACATGTAAGAACTAAAAAATCTTGTGATCTATTATATTTTTGTAGCATTTTATTTCTTTATGCTTATTTATTGTTTAACAAACTTTTTATAGAATATTATTGAATATTGAATAATTATTCTATATGCACACGCACATTGCAATTATTCAATATTGCAATGTAGAAAATTTCAATGACGTTGATTCTTCCCATTTATAGAATAATATTGAATATGTTCTATCCAAATATTAAATAGAATGGATTACAATTTAATGAATGAATAAAGTGGGACAACGACAGTGATGGACACAAAGGCATTTAGGCGGGTTTCCGGGGACGCCGTTGCGACTGCACGAAGTTCTGATTTGCTCGCCGGGATATGCTGCTATACACCTCGCACGGCATTGGAATCCATCGCATAACCCTAATTCAGTCGCACATTCGCTTGACGCCATGGAATCCGTTGCATAACCCTAATTCAATCGTACATTCGCATGACGTGACCGCCTCCTTCTCTGCATCAATATATTAATTTACAATTAATCAAACATTTTTAAATCAATCAAGTACGATGAGGGGAGTTTAGTGCAAAATTTGTAAAATTTATTAGCTATTTTAAAAAATTAAATAAATAATAAAAATTTATTTAGATATTAAATATTATTTTTTGTAGATAACATCATTTTTATTTTATATTTATGTAAATTCAGATTGATATTTATGAAATTTTTTTGCTATCTTATCTGTCCATACATCATTCATTTCATTTATTATATATAAATAATAAAATGTAATTTAATTATTTTTTTTAGTATTGAAGTTAAATCAAAATTATTACTCAAAGTCAATTATCAATGTCATGACAAATTTAGCGTATAATAAATACTGATTAGTAACTGACAAATTTTGAAATTAATAAAAAATATATATCAATTTAACATTTGTAAATTATTACTATTAATCTGAATTAATATATTATATTTAATTTATTTATTTTTATGCATATAATGACATATAACTTATTAATTTTTAATTGGACAATTAAATTGATGAACTCTAATTTTATATTATTTGCCATATTTGTCTTCTCTATAGTAGTATAAGTAGATTCTCAATCGAGATAGCAAAAATGTTAGGATATTTTTTATTGGAACAAAGAAATGAATTTATGATTAATAGCCTTCGTGATTTTATAAACAGGAAGAATGAATGATGTTAGTCTTCATGTTTGCACACAAATAGAAAATAATAATATTATATACGTCTGTGTGCGCGCGCGCACATGTATATTATAGTACTGTGTTTTTACCTGAGGCAAAAACAAGAAGGCAGATGAAGATATAGAACTTTGTGGAGGAGACACCCATATTTATTGTCGAGGAAAAATCAAGCTGAAAACGCGATCGAAAACAACACAGCAACAGATTGAAACATTGAAGAACTCACACACAATGCAATCGGATTTATGTGGTTCGATCTGTGAAAGATCTACATCCACGGCAGAGAAATCAGAAGAATATTATTACTGAAAAATCTTACAAATCACTCACTGAATTACACTTCAAAATCTTGATCAATGTGCAAATCTTCACTCACAACTCACTGCCCTCTTCTCTTCTCTTTTTCTTCTCTTCCGGAAAAACTGATGGAATGAATTAATCGTCTGAATTTTCACCCATTCCCCCCTAGTTAGTTGAAGCTAACAACTAACCAACCAACTAACTAACCAACCAACCAATCAACTAACTAATCAACCAACCAACCAACCAACTAACTAATCAATCAACCAACTAACTAATCAACTAACTAACCAACCAACCAACCAACTAACTAACCAATTAACCAACTGCATTAACTAACGCTTCATTACCCATGCACTCGCCCAATCGATTTTTGAGACTTGAGATGAGTGATTCAGAAGCTACACTTAAGCTTAAGCTTCACAAATCTCCACTTTAGCTATGAATCACTCCATAGCCATACTTAATGACTAACTTCAATAGAAATGTAAGCTCCACATAGAGCTTCACTTCCTAACAGCTCCACTTTGAGCTGCTACTTCCACAGAACCCAGTTATACCATCCCAATAGAAGCAAGACTAAGCTCAAACTTAGGAGCTTGCAAAGCCTTGGTGAATGCATCAGCGGGATTGACAGCAGTGTCAATTTTGCTCACCACAATACTTTCTTTCTCAGTTAAATCTCTAACAAAGTAAAGCTTAACATCAATATGTTTCGTACGTTCGTGGTACCCCTGATGTTTGGATAAGTGAATATCAGATTGATTGTCACAAAACACAGTTACCTTATCCTGCACTATTCCAAACTCTGACAAAATACCTTGCAACCAAATCCCTTCCTTCACAGCCTCTGTCAAGGCCACATATTCTGCTTCTGTACTAGAGAGAGCTACCACAGATTGATGCGTTGCTTTCCAACTAACTGTTGTTCCAAACAAGGTGAACACATACCCAGTTAGACTCTTCCTTGTATCAATGTTTGCTGCATAGTCAGCGTCAACATATCCAACAAGTGAATCACCATCTGAGGTAGACGGCTTGAACTTCAAACACTTTGCAACAGATCCTTTCAAGTATCTCATTGCCCACTTTGCAGCCTCCCAGTGTATCTTCCCAGGATTGCACATAAATCTGCTCAACACACTCATCAAATAAGTCAAATCCGGTCTGCAACAGACCATTGCATACATCAAAGATCCCACACTGCTCGCATATGGAATCACTGCCATTCCCTTCATCTCTTCTTCTGTTTTAGCTCCTTGATGTATAGACAACTTCAAACCAGTCTTGATGGGTGTAGAAACTGACTTGCATTGATTCATGTTATATCTGCACAAAAATTTATCAAAGATAAGTTAATTGTGACAGAGTAAGAGCACCCTCTTCCCTCTTCCTTTTGATCTGCATTCCAAGAATAACTCTGGCCTCCCACAAATCTTTCATCTCAAATTCCTTTTTGAGAATCTGTTTCACCTTGTTAATTCCAGTCATAGTTTCACATGCTATTAGCATGTCATCCACATATAGTAGAAGATATGTGAATGAACTTCCCTCTCTTTTGATGTAAACACAGCTATCATATATGCTTCTTGAGAAACCTTGTGACAGAATGAACTCATCAAAACGCAAATACCATTGTCTGAGTGACTGTTTGAGACCATAGAGTGATCTTTGGAGTTTGCATGCCTTACTGTCACCTCCTTCAACTGAAACACCATCTGGCAACTTCATGTAGATGTCTTCAGTCAGCTTTCCATGTAAGAAGGCTGTTGTAACATCCATTTGATGCAACTCCAGATTGAATTTAGCAACTAGTGCCAACAAAAATCCTTATAGAGCAGTGCTTGACCACTGGGGAAAAGATTTCATTGTAGTCTATGCCCTCTTTCTGAGAAAAACCTTTTGCTACCAGCCTAGCTTTATACCTTATTCCTCCTTCCTTAGTTGCCTCTGGTTTCTTCTTAAAAATCCACTTACAACCAACCAGCTTATGAGAATGAGGCTTAGTAACTATCTTCCATGTATTGTTCTTGCTAAGAGATAGCAATTCCTCTACCATGGCTACCATCCATTTATCTCTTTCATCACATGTAATGGCTTCTTGATAGTTCCTAGGCTCACAGGACTCCACTTCAAGGGCTGTAAAGAGAGCAAAAGAGACTCAATCTTCCTGTTTGTATCTCACTGGAGGTATGATTTCTCTTCTACTTCTGTCCCTTGCAAGTTTATAACTGTTGTAGCTGGTTTGTTCCCTCTCTTCCACTGACTCATCATCTTCTTGTTGTGGTTGAGATGATGATGCACCATCATCTCCTTGTTCCACAGTATTTCCAATCAAGAAATACAAATCATTTTTTCTTCTGCCTTGTATCACAGTACTTTCACCTCTAGATACAAGTAATCTGCCATTCTCTGATTGGAACTTATAACCAGCCTTATCAAGAATTTCCAAAGATATAAGGTTTCTTCTTAGGTCAGGTACATATCTCACTTCTGACAGCTTCCTTATCTTCCCGTTATACATCTTGATCTTGACACTTCCAATCCCTCTAATATTGCACGTATGATCATTTCCAAGCAGGACTGTTCCTCCATTAATGAGTGTGATTTCAGAGAACCACTCCCTTATTGGAGTCATGTGAAAGCTGCATCCTGAATCCAAAACCCAATCACCATTTACTTCACATGCAGATGCCATCAGACTTTCACTGTCACATATCATCAAGCTCTCACAATCCTCCTCCCCAATTTGTTGGTTTGCTAAGGCACTGTTGGCTTGATTTCTCCCTTTTTGATTGCCTTGGTCATTTGCAAACCTAGATATCATTGCCTTCCACTTACTGCAGTCCTTGTTGTAGTGCCCAGGTTCTTGGCAGTGAAAGCATTTTCTATCTTCTGGATCAACCCAGCCCTCACCAGGTTTTCTATCTGACTTGTTAACCTGCTTCTGTTGTGGTTTCTTCCCTTGTTTCTGAGGTGGTTTTCCCTTCTTGACATTCAGACCTTCACCACCAGCAGCCACCACCTTATGATCTGAAGACTTGTGTAATTATTTATACTTCAAAGCTACCTGGACATCTTCCAAAGATATAGACTCCCTATTTCCAAATAGAAGAGTATCTCTGAAATTTTCAAACACTTCCGGCAGAGAATTCAGAAGAATCAATGCCTTATCTTCCTCTTCTAACTTCACTTCAATATTGACAAGGTCATCAAGAATCTTATTGAACTCATCAATTTGACTCAGAACAGGTTTGTCTCCAGCCATTCTAACCGAATACAATTTTTGTTTCATGTAGAGTCTATTGGCTAGAGTCTTTACCATGTAGAGAGATCCTAACTTTTCCCAGACTACCATAGCAGTGGTTTCTTTGGAGACTTCACGTAGAGCCTTGTCCCCCAAACATAGGAAAATCATTCTTCGAGCCTTTGCATCAATCTGAGCATGATCATCTCGTTTATCTTCCTTCTCTTTTCCAGATGAAGAGATTTTCTTCTTCACTAAAGCCTCGCCTAATCCTTGTTGGATTAGCAGAGCTTCCATTTTCACCTTCCATATTTCGAAATCTACCTTATCCGAGAGCTTTTCCACCTCAAACCTCGTTGCCATTGAATCGATCAGGTAGTCTTCCCACAGACGGCGCCAATTGTCGAGGAAAAATCAAGCTGAAACCGCGATCGAAAACAACACAACAACAGATTGAAACATTGAAGAACTCACACACAATGCAATCGGATTTACGTGGTTCGATCTGTGAAAGATCTATATCCACGGCAGAGAAATTAGAAGAATATTATTACTGAAAAATCTTACAAATCACTCACTGAATTACACTTCAAGATCTTGATCAATGTGATCAAATCTTCACTCACAACTCGCTGCCCTCTTCTCTTCTCTTTTTCTTCTCTTCCGGAAAAACTGAATTAATCGTCTGAATTTATTCACCCATTCCCCCTAGTTAGTTGAAGCTAACAACTAACCAACCAACTAACTAACTAACCAACCAACAAACTAACTAATCAACCAACCAACCAACTAACTAATCAACTAACCAACCAACCAACCAACCAACTAACTAACCAATTAACCAACTGCATTAACTAACGCTTCATTACCCATGCACTCGGCCAATCGATTTCTGAGACTTGAGATGAGTGATTCAGAAGCTACACTTAAGCTTCAGCTTCACATTTATGTTTTTTCTTTTTTTTTTTTTTTTTGTGTGGATTTGAAAAAAAAAAAAAAGATGAAAAGAAAGATGGAGGATTGAGGTATTTAAAGAATGAAATAGAATATAATTTAAGGGAGAATTTAATTGCATATCTTCAGGCGACATTTTGTTCTATAATAATTGAATATGACTAAAATATTTGAAAGGAACACAATCCGCATATGCATATTGAATATTCAATACTGTTTCCCTTTATTAAATTGAATTACTGATTGATTTCTTTCACCCCTAATTACTCAATAAATATTTTGAATCTTATCAAAATAAATCTTCTATTTAAAATGATGTGTTATCTTTTACATAATGGATGAGAGATACAACAAGATCTCCATGATGAACGAAATCTATGAAGGATGGCTATTGGTTTGGGTTTAATGGTTGTTTTCTTTTTTGCTACTGGTATTATTAAAGTGATCTAAGCAAGTTGTGCAAAACATTCAGAATAGAGATTCTGAACACTTAATTTATTTTTAGCTAGCTATATAATGGTATGTCGGAGGTGTCGACACTTAATTTTATGAAGTCACGTTTTACAAACAAAATAATTTTGTGGTGACATTACAAATAAAAGCATAATGTGTACTGCAAGAGTTAAAGCAAAAGATTACACATGTTTTAGAATAGGGATGTGTTTGATGGTTCACACGTAATTATTCTATATGTATTTTGGAATCTCATTTTCAAAATATTTTTGAGAGATGAACCAAATACTACATGTTGTAAATATTGCTCACTCCTTTTTAAAAAAAAAGGAAAAAAAAAGGTTTTGTTTGTATAATTATGCGAGTCTTATTTTTTTAACAAGTGAATTTATTATTATTATTTTAAAATTATACTTCTAGTTATGTTACTAAAAAAATAGAAATAGCCTCCTCAGTATAAGAGTAGATATGTGAGTTGTATTGATGATATATGTTAAAGTAGGGTAGTTGACATATGTCTCCTCATTTCCTAAACCAAAAAATAATAATTTGACCTTCATATTTTTTTTTACAAATATTTAAACTTTTATATAATTTTTTAAATAAGTATACCTATTTTTATAGTAATAATAATATAAATTGATCACATCTTATTAATATAATAAAATATATTTTCTCCCATACATCATTCGGACGCCTATGGACATCTAATTTACATAAAGTCAATAATGTATTCCATACATAAATTACAAATTCTGAGAACTTCATATGAATGCAAGCACTATAGTAATAAATGAAGATCTGATCTTGCTCTTTTAGAAATGTGCAACTACATAGTACAAAATGATGATGGGCCAATGGGCTCAAATATTAGGCGGGTTGGGCCAAACAATCCAGGATGACACGAGGGTTTAGCTTTGGGCCCGTAGGCCTTTTTACATTTCCCGAAGCAGCCCACACATGGAACCAGTTCTGCAAAGCAGGCGCATGACCCACACTGCATCTTCTTCACTGCGTTAAATCAATTTTATAGTTAATAAAATATTATCTATTTTAGGATCTAACCTCAAATCAAACCCTTCTGAAACTACATGAATTTGTTTTTTTCTAAATCTAATACATATTTTCACAAATATTAGAACTGTTTAAAAATAAAATATAGTTGTTTTATCCTTAGAATCTAATGTCCTAAAATTACAAAGATACAGGAATAATAATGAAAGATCAGAATCTGTGTGCGTGTGTAATTGTTCAACAGTAGTTCGAACTGTAAATGAACATGCGGAAGCTTAAAATAAGGTTTGATTTTAAACGAGGAAGAAATCCCTTCTTCCTCTCAAGTAATCTTATTAGAAGACATTTTTGTTCCCACAAATGTTACAGTAGAACTTACACGTATTTGGCTCCCCATAAATACTTGTCTACCTGTGTAACTTAATCTTCTAAAAGACTTACTTGACCACCCAGTCCCCTAGATGGATTTGAATACATACTCCCGTTCGTACAAAGTTGAAATCTCCCGAATTCAACGTGTAGTGAATTTCCAATGTAATCCAAACTCTGCGATGTTCGTTATTGGTTCGCCCTTGAGTTATTCTCAGTCTGTTGTATTCTTCTGAATATAACAGTTCCTTCACCAGCGTCTATATTTCTCTCTGCCCATATGATGGTAATTGAATATCTCGGAGAGTTACTTCATCTATTGCTTGAGGTTATATTCAAAGTCACGCCTTGTCCTTCAAGAAATCTGCCAGTATCTTCTTCCTTCTTGGTTGTGTATGCATATCTTTGCATAGGTGGTCTGGATATGCATATCTTATATCTTTATCATATCTTTTAAAGATATGTTCGCAGATTTCCTCTTGATTCTCCTTATTTTTAGCCATGACTTTCCTTTTGTTTCTCTACTCGTTCAACCGTGATCTTCTTCCAAGAATATCTCCACAATATCTTTTAATCTGCAACCAAGAATATCTTAATTAGAATTTTCGAATAATTTGACAATAATATTTACCTTATCAATCTCACCCTTTGGCATGTTGTTCGAAAATTCCAGGACCATCTGCTACCTACAAAAAGAAACAAGCAAGAGAACTATGTACTGAAAGAAAGATGTTCACATATAGTAGCAAACTATCATCCATCACGTTCAGTCACAGGGCAGCAAGATTAAGCCATGTGCAAATAGTCAACAAAAATGACTAAACTACAGATATTATTGTTAGCAACCTAGCTACTGGAAATTGTATTATTATATTACAGACCGTTTAAAAAAAGTTCAAATTGTTTTAGAAACATCCCAGATTCAATCGAAACTACTCTCACTTTCGCATTCTCCTTCTTCCTCAGTATCGTCCACCTCAGTCTCCTCGGCTGCCTTTTTTCTTTTTGTTGCCCTACTTGACACCTTCTTCTTCCCTTTATCCGCGGCAGATGGTTTCTTCTCCCCCTTTTTCGAGCTACCTGCTAAAGGAGTGGAACCCCTGGATGGTGCGCCCTGAGAGGGAACATCCAGAGATTTCAAAATATTAGTAAAATAAAGCTTCTGGGCAGCTACCTCAGCAGATCTCTAGTTGCTCATGGAGAAAGAGCAGGAGATTGGCCGCAACTTCTAAGGGATGAAGTGTTGGTGTAATGGGACGTGGCCGATAGGCAACATTGGCCTCACGCGAGGCCATGTTCAGCGGAGGTGGGGCTTTCTAAAGGACATCAGTGGACTGAGCCTGGATGCCCTGATGCGATAGGAGGCCCCAAATGAGGGTAGGGAATGGAAGCTTTTTACGAGAGTCAGGCTTCTCGGTGAAACTCATGATGGCCTCGAACACTATCTTCCCAAAGTCGATTGGAATGGTCTTCATGACTTTGAAGATGAACTGACACTAGGCCAATGTGAGATGAGACTTGTTGGACGTAGGTGTCCAATTTTGTCTCCCTATTTGTGAAGCCAGTTGGCCTCATGTGTCAGTATGGAGGGAGAAATCCCAGGCTTAGTCCAGCTGGTGAGCTTCCCGTCGCTCAGGAAGTCGACCACCTCCTCGAGGTCGACTTCCACCTCCTCCTTTGCATCCAGGCCAGTCAATTCCAAGTAATCATTAATGGCATCAGTACTGAAACTAACAATCTTATTGTGGACAAAAACTTTCCCAAATCGAGGTGATTCAGGATCCTGAACGCCAGTGACTAAGTTAGCATAAAATTTATGAACAATGGAATCATAAAACATACCCAAGTTTGTCACAGTAACCTCTAATCCGGACTTATTGATAAACTCCATAACAGATGTTTTTCCAAAATGCTTAAGATCAAGATTTCGTTCGGGCCAAAAATTCATACCAGAAAACAGCTTGTATCGGTCGGATGCAACCTTCGTGTAGAATGACTTGGAGAAGGCCTTATCTCTCATCAGCGTATCATGTTCATTGTGAAGGTACCCTGGGGAGGACCCAGTAAAGGCGGCAGGAGAAGGCCTTTTGCGACGATGAGAACGGCGGGGCGGAGATTTCGCCACTTCTTCCTCGGAAGAGGACTCATCAATGAGATGTCGACGCCGTAGTGTAGGGATGGTGGTCTTCTCTGTGGGTTTCGCTTTATGGTGAACCTTGGTCTTCGAGAATGGGCATGAGGTTGTCCTGGGAGGGAGATCTTGAGGAGGAAGTGGAGATTCCTCCATAGGGGAAGGATCCCCTTCTTATAGGACTGAGGCAGCAGGAGGCGGAGTAGTTGCACTAGGTAGTGGAACATCTGGTGAAGCGGTTTCGGTTGGCGGGGCATCGGTGCATGGAGGAGACGAAGGACCGAGAGGGGGCGGGTCCTTTCCCTAGTCGGCTGATGGCTGCTCATCAGATTCTGGCGGAGGGATTGTCTCTAATGGTTCTGGGTTCAAGAATGGAACTAAGATCCAGCTTGGCCGTCTTCCGCTGGGTGAATCTCCTTGGTCCGCCATGAAAACTCTGTAAAGAGATGTTGAAGAAATAGCACACAAACACAGACATGAAGGTGAACTTTGAAAAAAGGTCAGGCAGTCAATCATAAACTGACAATGAAGTGAGGGCGGTTGACGCCTCGATTCCTGTCAATTTTGCGAGATTTTATGTGGGCCAATTAAACCCTTTTTCGGCTCCCACTTAATACAGTTATATAGTCATTGAAACACGATCACACATCCAGGAAGTTGAAGAAGGGAAGACCACGTTCCCATTGACACGTGTTCCAAAACCATGCCACGACCGGATAATCATTCGGGCCATGTTTATGCATAAACAATTCATATAATCCCAGGAAAAAAAATTAGAGAGGCTGAATATTTTTTTATTTTATTTTATTTTATTGGAGGAATGAAATCATAGATCACCATATTAAACATAAGTCTCTGTCAGGCAATAATGTTTGAAAATACACTAAGAAAAATCCGCAAGTCTTCTCTTCAAGTATATATTCACCCCATTTTGATTGCTAAGTGAATTATATGATTTTTCCTTATTGCTCCTTCTACCGAATCCTTGTGTAGTAGCTCGCAAACCACACAATAAAGTACCACAATGGGAAAACCCTGTGTTACGAGCTCAAAACCTTGTAACCCCTATATTTGGTGCAACTCAGAGGTGAACATTATTAAGGAAGCTTTCACAGACCTGTCATTTTTTTTTATTTGGTGCTCTATCACATTGGTGACAGCATTCCACAACATCATTTCATGGTCGTAACTCTTTTCCTTATACTGGGAGAAGAAATAATGGATTCAAAGTTCAAGACAAATAAAATTTTGAACCTGTACGAGACTTATTGTTATCCTAGGCAATCCGAGACTTCCACCTCCCCTTTATTATTTTTTTTATTATTGATACACCATTTACATAGCACAGCAGATCCCTAGAGATTTTCTCAGGGATATGAATTTTTGTGCATCCAGGGCCTTTGTGAAAATATGAGCCAGTTGGCTTATGGTAGGAACATGTTCAAGGGTAATGACTCCATCTTCAACCAACTCCCGGATTTAATGGTGTCTAATGTCTATATGTTTAGTTCTGGAGTGTTGCATAGGGTTTTTAGACATATTAATAGCACTCAGATTGTCGCAGAAGAGAGTTATGAAAGTCAGGTTCATACCATAGTCGCACAACATGTGCATCATCCATACCAGTTGAGAGCATGAGCTCCCTGCAGCTATGTGTTCAGCTTCTGCTGTTGATAGTGAAATGTTGTTTTGCTTTTTACTTAGTCAGGATACAAGATTGTTTCCAATAAAGAAGCATCCTCCTGAAGTGCTCTTTCTATCATCCATGTCGCCGGCCCAGTCGGCATCACAGTATCCTGCAAGGAAGGGTTTAGTATCAAAGGAGTATTTTAAGCCGTAGTTAGTGGTACATGCCACATATCGTATGATTCTTTTACAGCCTTAAGATGAGACTACTTAGCATTTGATTGATATCTAGCACATAGTCCAACACTAAAACTTATGTCAGGTCGACTAGCAGTGAGGTACAGGAGACTTCCAATTATGCTTCTGTAGAGAGTTGGGTCAACACTTATTCCACCTTCGTCCTTGGATAATTTTGTATTTGTCCCCATGGGTGTGTGTGCTACTTTGCACCCTTCAAGTCCAAATTTCTTTACCAGGTTCTTGGCATACTTTTCTTGATGTATTGTGATTCCACTTTTGCATTGTTTGACCTGTAGACCAAGAAAGTAGGAAAGTTCACCAACCATGCTCATTTCAAATTCACGAGACATTACCTGGACGAAGTCATTCACTTTTTGTTTGGATGTGGATCCAAACACAATGTCATCTACAAATATTTGTGCAATAATGATGTCATTGTTCGACCACTGGATGAACAGGGTCTAATCTACTCTTTCTCGTTTGTATCCTTGAGCAACCAGAAACTTTGTTAGTCTTTCATACAATGCTCTTGGAGCTTACTTCAACCCATACAGGGCTTTCTTCAGTTTGTAGACATGGTTTGGAAAGTGTGGATCTTCAAATCCTTTTAGTTGTTCAACATATGCTTCATCTTTCAAGTACCCGTTCAAGAATTCACTTTATACATCCATTTGATAAAGAATAAATTTTTTAAGACATGCAAAAGAGAGAAGGATTATTACTGACTCCAGTCGTGCAACTGAGCAAATGTTTCTTCAAAGTCAATTCCTTCTACCTGTGTGTATCCTTGGGCCACGAGTCGTGCTTTGTTTCAAGTGTTGTTACCTTGTTCATCAGTTTTGTTCTTGAAGATCCATTTTGTTCCGATGATATTCGCACTGTCAGGTCTTGGTACAAGTGTCCAAACATCATTTCTAGCAAACTGCTCCAATTCTTCCTGTATCGCTAGTATCCAGTTGTCATCCTTGAGTGCTTCTTTGACATTTTTGGGTTCGACCATAGAGGTGTAGCAAGCATGGTGAACCAGTCCCTCCATTTTCCGATAGTCGGGTTTTGGTTTGCATCGTGTCTTTATCCCTTCATTAAGTTCTCCAATGATGAGTACCTTGGGATGTTCTTTCTGAATTTTTGTTGAGGGTTCGGTTCTACCACTGTTCTCATTTGATGGTTCTTGGTCAGTTTCTGTGATGTCCTCACTATTCTGGTTTCCCATTGGTTGTCCAGCTGAAGAACTTGCTTCTTCCAAGTAAACTTCATGTCTTATCAAAGAATTGTCAACTACAATGTTACTGATTTTAATGAGTGTTTGAGTTCTTAGATTATAGACACGATAGGCTCTATTGTTGGTCGAATATCCTAGGAACATACCAACATCAGTTTTGGCATCAAATTTACCTAACTGTTGTCTATCATTATATACATAACACTTACAACCAAACACATGGAAGTGACTTAAATTAGGAGTTTTTCCTTTCCAGATTTGATAAGAAGTCATTCACATTCCTTTCCTAAGATATACCCTATTTGTAACATAGCATGTTGTATTTATGGCTTCATCCCACCATTTTTGGGCCACATCCTTGCCTATCATCATAGCTCTAGCCATTTCTTGCAATGTGTGGTTTTTCCTTTCTACTACTCCATTTTGTTGAGGTGTTTTAGGTGCAGATAATTCATGAGCAATACCTCGAGAGGCACAAAAATCAGTGAATGCAGTATTTTCAAATTCTCTACCATGGTCACTTCGTATTCGAATAACTGAATCCTGTTTTTCATTTTCTATCAGTCGTATTAATTTTTCAAATTCATCAAAAGTATCTGATTTATCACGAAGAAATCTTACCCAGGTATATCTTGAGAAATCATCAACACAAACAAAAATATTATCTTTTACCTCCAACACTCTCAGTTTGAACATGACCCATCAAGTCCATATGTAGCAAGGCCATGATCTGTTTTGTGCAAACATCTTGTGTTACCTTGTGTGATCTTTTTACCTATTTGTCAAGTTGGCATGGTCCACATATACCTTGATCTTTGCTTGGGAGTTTAGGCAGTCCTCGTACACATTGTGATTTTGACAAGGGAGTGAGGTGTTTGTGTCATATATGTCCCAGATTTTGATGCCATATTTTTGTTGCTCCCGAGCTAACACTGTAGCATTCATGACTCCTATCAAGGAGATAACAGTTGTTAGTGGATTGTGTTCCAGTGAGTATACACTCATTATTTTTATCGACTACTACACATTTATCATGAGTGAAATTCACATGAAGTCCTTTGTCACAAATTTGACTGATACTCAGAAGGTTTACCTTAAGATTTTCAACAAGAAACACATTGGATAATTTTGGCATGCCATTTATATTGAGAGTCCCCTATCCAATGACATGCTCACTCTTACCGTCTCCAAAGGTTATGACTCTCCTTTTATTGGGGTGATATCTGATAAGTATGCTGCATTACCTGTCATATGTCGTGAGCATCCACTGTCAAAGAACCATGTTCCAGTATTGTTCGCCCAAAGTGAGACTATTGACGAAGTAAGACACATGTTTTTCTTGACAACCCAAATCTTTTTCATATGTGGTTTTCTGTTTTTGAATTTTCTAACTTTCGAAGAGTCCAGTGACCTATGATTTTTTACAGGAACACCATATATATTCCAAGTTGAAATATTACCTGATTGCAGGTCACGTTTCATTCTGTAGCAACTTGGTCGGATGTGCCCAGGTGCATGACAGTAATGGCAAATAGGAATAAATTTTCTCATACCTTTTGTGTCTTGTTTCCTAGGTTGTCTTGTAGTATTATGTCCTTCATGGTCGAATGTAGGGATTGTTGCTGGTACAAAGACTGTTGATCCCAATGTTCTTTCTTCAATATATCATATTCCTGTTTTATTGTTTTGTGGCCTTCCATATGCCAGGATTTCGTCAAATTTGGCTTTTCCTTTGTTCAGTCCTTGTATGGTTCGTACTGCTTTGTCCAGCTCAACTCATAGTTCTGTTAACTCATGATCCTTATCCTGCAATTTTGAGAAGTAATCTGTTAGTTCATTGGTAAGTGAGGAGTTTACCTGGTGATTGCTTGTTGTAGTTGTCCGGGCTATTTCAGAGTTGGCTTTGAGTGACTCAATTTCCGCCTCGTAAAGTTGCACCTGATGTTCGAGATTCCTCACATTCTTTTGGGACATAATCAAGTCATCTCTCAATCTTTCATTTATTTCCCTAGTGATGTGCAATTCATGTTTCACTTGACTGAGTTCCTGATTTTCCGTGCTTAGTGTGCCTTTACTTTTGTATTCCCTTACTTGATTCTCCAACTTTTGAATAGTATCTGTAGCTGCGGTACATCTGGCAGATACATCTAGATACAATCTCTTTAGATCTTCCAGAATTGGATCGTCAAAATCAGGTTCCTCAGCGTACTCTAGTTCCTCATCAATTCGAAAAACAGATGAGAGACATCCCAGGTCCTTTGATGATGTATAGATGGTAAAGTTACTGGGGTATTATGTCTCTTGTTCGTCAGTTTCTTCTTCTTCTTCAGATTCAGATTCACACCAGGTGGCTTTTAGTGATTTGTTCTCTCTTAGAAAATTTGGACATTCTGCTTGATAGTGTCCGTGTCCACTACATTCTCTGCATTATTCAGAGTCCTTCCGATTTACCAGCCTAGTATTCGAAGATTTGTTTCCACTTTTTCTGATGTTCTCTCCAGAGTTCGGACTTTTATTGAACTGCTGCCTCTGATTGTATTTTTTCACAAGCTTGCTGTAATTTTTTGTGAGAAGTGATATTTTGTCGGCAACTGCTGTTACATCATTTTCGAATTGTTCAGTGGTTGTCTCTGTCTTTAGGGCTATTCCTTTGTTCTTTGGTGTGTCCATGCGATTGTTCAACTCAAACGTCCTTAACTCTCCCATCAAGTCATCTAATGTCATCGGTGTGACTCTCATGAATGATTTTAGAACTGTGATTTTTTCTCTGAATCTAGGAGCTAGTGTTCTCATGATTTTCATGATTTGAACATCTTCCTTGATAGCATCACCGAGGGTGTAACATTGATTTACTATGTCGTTGAACCTAGCGTAGTACATCTCAATGTTTTCTTCTTCAGACATTTGTATTCCATCGAATAGTGTGGCCAATCTTTGCAACTTTGATTTTCTTACGGACTCGTTTCCTTCAAATTATTTTTGTAGAGCATCCCAAGCATCTTTGGCGGTTTGGCAGTGTATAATCAACTTATGTCTCATGACATCAATCGAAGAAAGAATTGCATACAATGCTATGTAATTTACCTCTTCGGCATACTTTTCGTCCTCTGTCCATAGTGTCCTTGGTTTGTCTACAACCTTAGTTATTTCCGTTCCATCTTGCATCCTAGGCCACGTCCACTTTGTTTGGATTGCTTCTCCGCATCGTTTGGATCTTAGATAGATAATCATCATTGATTTCCAGAATGGATAGTTGTGTCCATCAAGTGTTGGTGGGCGTAGTGAGGTCCCTTCATGTGAACCCATGTGTCTGTCCCTGGATCTACCTGTTTAAAAAAACTGGAACCTGCTCTGGTGCCAATTGAAATATCAGAATTTGTGCGCGTGTGTAATTGTTCAACAGTAGTTCGAACTGTAAATGAACATGAGGAAGCTTAAAATAAGGTTTGATTTTAAACGAGGAAGAAATCACTTCTTCCTCTCAAGTAATCTTATTAGAAGACATATTTGTTCCCACAAATGTTACAGTAGAACTTACACGTATTTGGCTCCCCATAAATACTTGTCTACCCGTGTAACTTAATCTTCTAAAATACTTACTTGACCACCTCGTCCCCAAGATGGATTTGAATACAAACTCCCGTTTGTACAAAGTTGAAATCTCCCAAATTCAACGTGTGGTGAATTTCCAATGTAATCCAGACTCTGCGATGTTCGCTATTGGTTCTCCCTTGAGTTCTTCTCAGTCTGTTGTATTATCCCGAATATAACAGCTCCTTCACCAGCCTCTATATTTCTCTCTGCCCATATGATGGTAATTGAATATCTCGGAGAGTTACTTCATCTATTGCTTGAGGTTATATTCAAAGTCACGCCTTGTCCTTCAAGAAATCTGCCAGTATCTTCTTCCTTCTTGGTTGTGATATGCATATCTTTGCACAGGTGGTCTGGATATGCATATCTTATATTTTTATCATATCTTTCAAAGATATGTTCCGAGATTTCCTCTTGATTCTCCTTATTTTTAGGCATGACTTTCCTTTTGTTTCTCTACTCGTTCAACCATGATCTTCTTCCAAGAATATCTCCACAATATCTTTTAAATTTACAACCAAGAATATCTTAATTAGAATTTTCGAATAATTTGACAATAATATTTACCTTATCAAATAATATTAAAAAAAATTTTTTTTAAATTAATGAATTATTAGGGAGACTATTATCACAAAAATTTTCAATAAACAAAATTTGATTAGTAATTTATTGATTAATTTGACTCAAAAAGACATATGCCGGAGAGAGACTGAGAGAGAGAGAGAGAGAGAGAGAGAGAGAGAGAGAGAGAGAGAGAGAGAGAGAGAGAGAGAGAGAGAGAGAGAGCTGATGCGAAAAGAAGAAGGCAAAGGAGAAAGCTGACGAGTGAGGAGGAGGAAGCCATGCTCTTTGCTTGAAGAGTAGAGAAAATATAAACAACAAAATTTGCGAAAGCTTTCTTTGTAGGTTTGTCTTGGGAAACTCAAGCTTTCTTTAAACTAGTATTACACCGGTGTTAGATAAAATTGTATATTTATTAATAAATTAAAATTATTACTAGGTTATATTAAATATTTATAAAAAAAAATTATAATCTCAAAATGTACAAATCTTGTTCTCTTACGAATTAATTAATTTCATTAAGAATTCGAGTCAATCAATAAAATAATTATTGCTAATGAAATAATTTCATTAATGTGTAATTGAAAATTAATTGATGAACCTTAATTTTTTGCAGAAAAATTCAATCAATTACCTAAGTTAATTTGAATTAACATAATTCATCGATTTTTATTTTGGCTATTCGTACCCCGAATACTCTAAATAAATCCCATATAAAATTGATATATATTTTTTATTAAATATTACTTTGTTTATGACAATTATACCATTTTATTTAAAAAAAAAAAAAAAAAACATAACAAAACAAGAAAAGAATAGAATGGAGTAATAAAGTTAATATCAAATGTAACCTTACCTTCTCATTTAATCAGGTCACACTCATAAATACATTTTTTACTCTAATAAACACAAGGCTATAATGTTGTAGAAATAGAGGGATAGTTGAGAGTAAATGGTGAATGAGAATTGAATAAGTACATGAAAAAGAGAATGAAAAGAAAAGCTGGGAAAGCACGACGAGCACTTCATGTTAGAAGGTATTCTCGGTTGCATCCATGACATCACGGTTGCGCTCGTCTTCTCTAGGATGAGGGCCTCAGCTTATAGGGTGGAAACAACGTCACCCCTCGCCCAATGGTAGATCGAAAATTCAGCGTCTTCCACTTACAGAAAATTTGACCCTTCTTGGACCAGCAAGTGGAATTGGCATTTGTCGTGGAGAAGAGTCGGACTTTATCATTAGATTGTACCCAGAGGTATCAAATTTAACTACAGAGAATTCTTCAACTGCATCTTTCATCATCAAAGTGATCTATCCCTCAGGAGATCGAAATGTTTGGTTCATCCAGTTACTGATAAGCTGCTTAAGAGCAACGAGGACTTCCTCTGGGTAATTGGGGTCCATTAACTAGGAAATTCGTCATTGATGTATATTATATTGAGATCGAAAATTAATGGAATCAAAAAAAAAAAAAAGGAAAAAAAGTTAGGTAAGCTCCTCGGCGCTGCTAAAGCGGATCTTTCTTAGAAGATATATTAAAGAAGGATAAAATTGTTATAAATATGATATATTTAGTAAAATAAATAAATAAATTTTATATGGGGGTGTGTTTAAAGTATTCGGAGTATGAATAGTGGCACATTTTTTTTTTATTATGAACATAATTGAAAATTGATAACTTATAATAAATTGTAATTTTATTTGGTTGACAAAAAGTAAAAAAGTGTACATGATTTGAATATGAGTTTTTTTTTTTTTTGAAACGAGAAAGTATATTTTAAAGAGTGGGTTTCTTTATACCAAATATAAGTATCTTATGGTATAAAAGTATCTTATGTGTAATTGATTTGATAACCCGCTCCATTAACCATTTAGGTATAATCCAGTGACCCACCCTGAGCCCTCCAGCCCCCAATTTAAGCCCACTTTTTTATTAATATATTTTTTGTAGATAGAATAAAATTAAATAAAAAAGATATTAATAACAAATTAAAACATAAAAAAATAAACTTTATTAATTTCTAATTCAGTTATTTGAAAATTATCATATACAAAAAAAATGAAATTCACAATGATATTATGAAGATATTCCTTTTTAGTTTATATATATATAAACATACATATAAAGTATTTACATTCAACCCAAAAAGTATTTCTTCAAACTGAAAATACATTACTTATTTTCTCAAAAATATCATTATTCAATTATTCGAGTCTAATACGTATACTTTTATTGTAAGACAGTAATATTTTTGGAATAATTTTAAAAAGTATTATCTTTCATCTAAAAAATATTATTTTGCTCGAGAAATATGATATCCAAATATGTGCTTGTAGAAAAATTGTGCGAACACTATAACAAGCGGGATCCACGTGTTTTTTGAGGATCTTGATCGGATTGGTTAGGATCAACTCGTTCTTGCTAATTTAGGGTTATGATCATGCTCATAGCATGTAAGAAAATTCATGCATTTAGTGCGACAAGTGTTTCTCTAATATTAATCACAATAAATAAGTAGATTTTCAATTCTTATTTTCAAAACCTTACATTGTGCGAAAGCATTACTAGTTTTATAATCTTTCATATAATTGTGTGTGTGTATATATATATATATATATAAACATAAGTCAGCCTAAAGATAATAGCAACATATTTTTCAGCTAAAATCACTACAAAATCAGAAAATATGCCAAAAAATTATATAAAAAAAGAAAGATATAATTCTGAAAATTATAAATGACCATAAAAATATAATAAAATAAGATAATTTTAAAGAAAATTACTATATTACAAGTTTTAAAACTATAAATAAAGATATAAAATTACAAATATTTAAGATGAATTAAAAAATTAATTAATTGAATACAAATAATACATACATATATATATATAGATAGATAAACAGAAGTTAGCCTAAACTTAACAGCAGCCAGTGTTTTCATAACCGGTTGAATCATCGGGTGCCTGTTCAACCGGTCAGATTGGTCTGATCGATGGTCCAATCGAAAAAAATAGTCTATTTTTATTTATGTTTTTGGTGTTACCACATATAGTAACATCCATAAATAATCATTTTTATAAATACATAGCTCTAAACATGATATTAATACTCCATAAAATAGGTTTTTTTCTATTTTTTATGTTTTAATTTCAATTTTAAAAAATAAAAAAATCATTTGGCTGGTTGGACTGAATTTGACAAGTAATATAGGTTTTGACTGAATTTGACATATTTTAATCGGTTCAACCATGAAAATAATTTTATTAATATTTCGGTTCGGTCCAAATATTGGTTCTCGGTTTAACCAATTGAACCGATCAATCCGATTCGATTATGAAAACACTGACAGAAGTAGATTTTCCCACTAAAATCACGTGTGCAAAAATTTATATAAAAAAGGATATAATTTCAAAGTTATAAATGATCATAAATATATAATAGAATAAGATAATTATTTTTAATTACTATATTACAAGTTTTATCTAAAAACTCTTACACAGCTTCTAAAATTATAGATAAACATATAATATTACAGATAAATAAAATCAATTCATTGAATACAAATAATTATAAGTAAATTAGAAAGTTTTATTTAAAAATAAATAGTGAATATTTTATATTTTTAAAATATAAAAATGTAAAAATTAAAATGAAATTACATTATTGAAACTAAATTAGGAAAGAAATCTATAATTATAAAACTTTAGAAAATTACACGTAAATCTAAAAGTATACATAGAAATTTAGAGATATACAAACAAATTCTGAAAACCATACTCTTAATATACAAATGAATTTTATGAATTATAATTCAAAGAATAATAATAATAGAAAATATATTATATTATAAAAACAGATAATAAAAATACATGAAATATAAAATAAATAACTGCATTCTAATATACATTAAAATTACAAATAAATTCAAAAAATTACAAATAAATAGGGAATTAAAAAAATCCGAAAAGTAAACATAAAATTTAGAAATTTATTAATCAATTCAAAATTTTATAATTCATAAAATTGTATGTATAATTTCAAATATTTGTTTCGAATTTTAAGTACTTTTCATTATTTATTTATTTTTTTAATTTAATTATTATATTTTGAAATTATTATTTTCTAATATTATTTTAGTTATTAGAATTTAGAAATATTTGGTAATTTTAAATTTAATTTTATTTTTCCGTTTTTAATTCTAATTTTTAAAATTTATTTTCAATCTTATTTTTATATTTAATTTATATTTTCATAAGCTATACTATAATCTATTTTTATTTTTGAAGAATAATTTTTTAATTCATTTATTTTCAAAATAATCTTATATTTTTTTTGAATTTTTAAATATTTTTTTAATTTATGTGTAATTTTTTAAATTTATTTATAATTTTCTTATTTTGGTTCAATTGTTTTCCATTTATTAGTAATTTTCATCATTTAGTTGATATTTTCTGAATTTATTTTAAATTTTTTTATTTTTTTGGCAATTTTATAATATAACAAATTTAGATTTTTTGATAAATATTTTTTATTTATTTAATACTTCTATATTCATTTACATGATTTTTGAGTTTATTTTATAATTAATATTATTTTTTTAAGTCAAATGAGTATCAAATATGAAAAAAATGTCATATCGATGTAATACCAATTACGTAAGTAGGAGCCACCTGTTACAAGACATAACAGGAAAAAATTGGAGTGCTACCGGACATTTGAATTTATAGCTTAGTGAATTTAGCCTTTAAAAAAAAAAAAAAAAACCCAATAAATTAATATGAATAATAAATATAAAATCTTATTTATCATTTCTAAAACCCTAATTTCGCAGGTATGCTATATATTCTTGATTTCATGGTTTGTGTTATATATATATATATATATATATATATATATTTCTAAGGTTTATACACAACTTGTAAAATTTTAGTTAATTATTGAATATTTGTATGTTTCTAAGTGTTTTTTATGCATCTCGTTGTTTTTTTCTTCGTTTTTGCTTGATTTTGTTAATTTCAGTGTTTATTCCATTCAAAACGCTAAGTTTCTGGTCGTAGAGTGTTCGACACTTACCAGTCGAGCAATGGGCTAATGTTCAAAACTCTTGACCGAACACTACTCAGAGTGTTCGAGACATCCCTATTGAACAAGGCGTCGAACAAGGCTGTGCAGAAGGGGTATTCATCACATCCACTATAACGTATTAATGGGTGTTCAATACAACTGTTCAAACACTTACTCATGTGTTCGAAGGTTGTCTCTTGAACACCCCTTGCATAGCCTTGTTCGACACCTTGTTGCACATAAAAGTTTCGAAAGCTTATTGTTCAAAACAATTGGTCGAACAAGAAGCATTTTATTCGAGGAAAGGTTTCGAACATGATGTTTTATGTTCATTCAATCAATGGTTCCAAATTATGGAACCTTTTCTATTTGTTCAATTTTTAGTTTAACATTATAATGCCAATAGTTTTATTATAATGTCAAAATGAAGGCGTCGAGCCATTTGGTCTCAATCTGAAGAAGTACTGGAGATGTCGCTAGAGAAAGAGACGACTCAACACGAAGAAGCAGCAGAGCCAATTCTAATGCAAGAAGAGTAGAATGTGCCTCACGAGACACCCAATTAGATGATGATAGTGATGACGGTGATTTGACAGGACCATTTCCTGGTGGTCCACTGAACCCTGTTTTGATACTGAGCTTCAAGACTCATGTAAGAGCTAAGATTTGGAAGGGCCAGGAAAGAGAATTGCTTAGGTTATAGTGTTACACGATGAATCTTTTGGAATGGGATGTGTCGATGGACCCCATAACTCGAGAGTGGAGAAGATTGTTCAAGGATATAAACTTTATATATATACGGGCTATCTCTTACCCCACTCCAACCAAAACATTATTGTGTGTCTTTGTTGAGCATTGGCAACCAGAGATAAATACTTTCCACATGTCGTTTAGGAAGAAGATTATCACGTTGGATGACGTGTAGTGTTTAACTAGTCTAGCAGTGACTGGGAGCCTATTGAGCTTCCACATGTGGATGACGATAATTTGGAATATGGTGTTGATGTGGTTCAGTGATTACTAGGAATTCAATACTAATATGCATATAAGGAGATGAATCAGTGAGGGGCAACTCAGTCAGATTGGGGTGGCTGAGAGATAATTTTAGTGAGGACATGACCTCAGATGATCCATGGAGATTGGAGTGTTCAACTCGTGCTTATTTATGGTTTACCATAAGTTATTTTTGATTTCATGATAAGAGTGGTAATTGTGTTGAAACTCATTTTCTAAAATTGTTGGAGAATGTCAAGGATGCTCATAGATATGCATGGGGCACGACTGAACTTGCTTTTTTATATAGACAGCTAGGGATAGCATCCAGGCATGGAATGAGACATATGGGAGGGTTTCTGCCCTTGCTAGAGGTGATTTATTGTTTAATTCACAAATTTGATTAAACTTTTACTTTAATAATTTATGTTAAATAAAGTGTCTCACTTGTAGGCTTGGATATATGAACATTTTTCATCTACTCAGCCTCCACATAATACACAATACCACCCGAAGCATCCACTTGTAACAAGGTGGTCTCCAAAATCACATTCCAGAGGAAGAGCACAATAACTTGTGGCGCATAGAGAGATATTGGATTATCTTTCAGAATCAGATGTAAGAATTCCTTCTTAATTAGTTTATCATATTTTAATATATCTATATATATATATATATACATACATATATATATGTGATTATATGACTTGATTTAATATATAAGTGGACTGGAACCCTTATGCCGGTGTGCGGGAGCATCATCAATTATAAAAAAGTAGCGTTCTACCATGGATGCATTCGCTCGTTCAATATCATGGAGCCCTAACATCTGGATTAAGTGTTGAGACAGTTTGGTTATGTCCAAACTATTCCTTCTATCCCTCTTGATCTTAGTGATATGAGTAAACCTTGCAAAGGTGGTGGTCGGTATAAGATTATTTGAGGCGAAGCTCTTGGAGGTTACTTTCAAAAATGTGGGATAATCATGTTATAGCTGCTCGCTGATGTGGTCACATAGTTGCCCCGGCTTGGTAGTTTGCTCTAGGATATAAAGAGTGGTACCTCGAACATTCCCATCTCATTGTGCATAATCCTTCATTCTTCCAGTACAGCATGCTGGCTTAGAACTCCAAATGCAACTCAACTTTCGGAGCAGATTCACGATGCACTTACATATCTTAAGCCTTCTATCCAGATATGGAGAGCTCATGATGAAACTCTAACCTTGCAATATGCAATGGCACAAATGGAGATGGCATACCTCACACTGGAAGGGAGTAGAGGAAACGAGGGTCCATCCGAACCTGAGTTATCTAGCTATGTCGGTGGAGGTTGGTCTTAACGACGAACTCGACGGGAATAAAATAAGAGATAATTCATTTTGATGTATTATTTTTTTTTTTCATAGAGACTTATGTTAACTTCTTTTGATTAAGACAAGTTTTATATATTGATTTCAAATTGTGATTTATGTACTTGTTTTATGTTGATTTAGTACATATGTTAACTAAAAATGGACATAAATATTGTTCAGTAACATTTGACAAATATATAAAGTTCGGTAAAAATATTTGGTGAAAAAAATAGAACAATTCATAACTATATGATGAAAAAATGATTTTAAGCTTAAGTTCAAAACAAAGATTCGAACACCTCTCAAAGTGTTCAAAAGAAATTTTCGAACATGTCTAGCAGCGTTCGAAACTTATGACCGAACAGGTTACACATGTTTGATAAATATAACTAAGCACTAGTGCCTATGTTCGATTGTTATTTTCGAACATTAGAGTCTCTGTCTTTTTGAACACACATTTTTTGCTCATCTAACACTAAAAATACAAATAAATCCACATATAATTTGCAATAAGCCAACAAAACGTTCAAATAACCTTACAAAGTTGTAATCAATCAATTAAACCAACAAAACTAGTCCACCAAAATGACAACTTGTTGGTATACATTATGTCCAGAACGAATGAATCCTATAAGTTGATTATGCAAAATGAACTGTTGTTGACATACTGTATCCAATCCTATGGCCAATCATCACGACATTCGTACCACTAAGGCAGTGGGTGTCCTAGACGTAGGGATACATGCACAAAGAATAAAAAACAAAAATTGTAGTTTAGGAAAAAAACCAATATAAAATAAGATTTAAAATTATATTTTTGTACCGCAATATATTGGTTCATCCTTTCAACTAATGGAATGAAAATGCACTGTGGCTTTGCTGTAACAGATGTCCTGAGGGGCAAGAATGTGTTGCAAATGAAATTTGACAATTTCACCAATATGACATTACATGCACTTGCAACCAGGTGACCCGTTTCAGGCAACGTAAGCCAATATTTTTTCTTACCAAACTAAGGGTCAAAATGATTTAACGTTATCATAATTTCAACAACTACACATATTTGGATTAAGGTTTTTGTATATAATGCTACATGTAGTCTTAATTCTTTCATAAGGTCTTGATGAACCTTACACCATGCTCCTTCTCCAAATCCCATGGCATAAGCCACAACATGAAATCCACAATGACCACCCCCAACAACATTATTAGTTTCAATAATATGCTCCCAAAATATAAATGGTATATCATCAATAAAATCAATGGAGATGGTATTCTCATTTTCTTATGCACAACCTGTTAAACATAACATTTGACACATAAATTATCAATATCTATGTAACTTGAAAAATAATAGTTACAATGTATTATCTTTTGTTTTTGTCTAAGAATGGGCACTAATATTTATAGCTTGTTCAGCTGGAGAACAACTTTTCTTGATAGACTCGACATGTTCGAATGCACTCATGTCGTGCTTTGTTGAATTTGAAACTCTTTATCATACCCCCTTCAGTCGACTACGAGTTTTCTTTTAAATCTCACGCTCAAGGAATGATGTTGTTTGTGGATTTTTTATTTCCCTCTACCTCTTCAACATCAACAAATGTTCTGACTCGCAAGAAGTGTAGATCATATTGGAAAAATATTCAATGCCCTCAGATATTCGAGGGACAATATGAGAGGCAACATTTCCACCAACCGTTTTTGTCGACTGACACGGCTCCATATCTAACTTCTTCCAAAATTTGTCGATTTTGTCTAATGGAATGGTGGAGTCTGTGCATTTCAATTCAAATAATGTATGTACACACGGTATTCCACTCATCTTTTTCAGAATGCACCCACATATCAAGGGATCGACCACAATATCACCAATACCATTCATCTCATCAAGTATCTTATCCAATGCTTTGCTTGAAACCTCCCCTCTCAAAATCTTGAATATAGATGGTTCGTATATATGTTGCACCACATAAATGCTCTTCTCACATGAAGCTTTCACTGCAGTATGCGATGTCTGAAAAAGAGAATGAATTATAACCCAACTTATCTCAGAGTTACCCTGGCTCAATTCTAGATGTCTTTTCAACTTTGCATGATGGCTCTCCGCCTTACAAAAATAATAAAAAATATTTTAGACATGTAAACAACATAGAATAGATCAACAAATTCAGATATAGATAGCTGTTTGTCATGACATTATCGTAATGCATGATATTGTTTGTGCATCCCGAGATAAATTTGCTCTTATGCAATATTGAACAGCTTTTGAACAATATGAGTAATCATCCTCAAACCTCCTCAGCAGCTCATTGAATACAACTTCATTTTCAGCATGCATTAGCATGTTCAATGAACTACTAAACGAATTTCAATTCTCGTTGGAACGAAACAATTTTCTTGTAGTTAGCCAAAATATTCCTTGAAGTGTGCCACCTATATAAAAAATGACTGGAAGTAGGGAAAGTAGACTATATTATATTAATCAAAGCTATTTCTCGATCAATGACAACAACAGTGGGCAAAGATGATGGGTCCATTAATGATTTCAAAATCATGCAAGCCCACAAATAATTGTCCTCACCCTCGGATTCCATATAACCACATACAATCGAAAACATCATATTTGTCAACGTCATTCCCACAATTTCCAGTAAAGATAATTTATAACGATTCGTCTTGTATGTTCAGTCCATCAACAAAATATTGGCAAAAGCACGCAATAATTCCACACTTGTAGGGTGAGCGAAGAATATATTTTTCACATGTCAGTTTTCTCACATCTTCTATGATAAAAGAAATACTCATTTTCTTGTAATTTTCCCATTTAGATATTGTAATTGGCATCAAAATGCTCTAAAAATATATGCTTTAGACGAGTATTATAAATAGTCTTAACCGTGGATACATTTTTAGACTATTTGCTCTTCAATCCACTCAAAATATCCTGTGGTTGACTGTTACTTTTGGAAACTCAATTACAAATGCATCTTGTTCTGGAGTTAAGCGACCCGCAAATGAGTGGCCCTCTAAGTATTGGGCAATTCAGTGATTAAGTGTGCCTCATATAACTTCCAATGCCCAATTAGCATCTTTATCAATTTAGTTACCTCGTAACATAAATTGACAGTTACATTTTTTAGTTTCCTCTCTTCTTCTCTTCGTCTTCGACTCATTTCCATCCAACCATATTTGCAGTTCATCCATATTTACAAGTACTTTATTTTTAGACTCATGGTAGGTACCACTTTGTTCACAAGCTAGAGTCACACGAGGCCATCTCCCACTTTCAGTATTATCTGATCTATTAACGATAACAACCATTCATTTTGCCGTATTGCGAACCCAATTTGCCAAGTCTTCTTTAGATTCAAATAGCACATTTGTCATCAACAAATATCTGTAATCAATCACTAACTCATTATTATCAACATTCATATTGCAAATATCTGTCGAAAGTGCATTCAAATCCTAAAAACAAAAATAAAAAAAATATCACAAAACCGCACAACTTAACAAAAATAAGATCGTGTTGTTCGACACTAAGTTTTGAACAGATTGGCCACTGTTCGACAGTTAACTTTTGAACATATGGCTAATGTTCGACTGTTAACAATCGAACAAGATATAGTGTTCGACTATAATATTGTGACAGAATAGGATTATAGAGCATAAACAAGAAACAGGAAACGTAAAGAAGACACAAGATTTACGTAGTTCACCAATAAATTGGCTACGTCCACGGGCAGAGAGGAGAACGGATTTTATTATGTGGTATGTGTTACAGATTACAGATCTCAAAGACCATATATATAGTACTGAGGAAAACCTAAAACACCGAAATTGGGCTTAAGGCCCAATACTGCATACTGTCAGCGAGACCCCCGTGACAGCTCTGCAAAGTGTGTGATTCAAGACATATCAACAAATCTCCACCTTGACTTGAATCTTCCTTGCAGATGCATCATTACAATGCCAGATGAACAGACTCTTCCTTTCTGCCTCAGATTTGCCCTCCTTGGGCATCTAACAGCTTGTGACGTTTAGCAAGTCCAAACAATGTCAAAACTTGTTATGTGGGACCGGCTTGGTGAACATGTCAGCAGGATTATCAGCTGTACCTACTTTCATCACCTTGATTCTCTGCTCATTCCTCAGAAAATGATACCTCACATCAATATGCTTGGTCCTCTCATGATGGACCTGATCCTTGGTCAAACAGATTGTACTCAGACTGTCACAGAATACAATAACTTGATCATGATGTAGACCAAGATCACCTACAAGCCCTTTCAACCAAACTCCCTCTTTAGCAGCTTCTGTCAGTGCCATATACTCTGCTTCAGTTGTAGACAAAGTAACTGTAGCCTGCAGAGTTGCCTTCCAACTAACAACAGAACCACCAAGAGTGAAAATATAACCAGTCATAGATCTTCTACTATCAACATCTCCAGCATAGTCAGAATCAGAATAACCAGTCACAGAAACGTGAGCATCACCTCCATAAATGAGACCAACATCAGACGTACCTCTGAGATAACGGAAAATCCTCTTCACAGCTTGCCAATGCTCCTTTCCAGGTTGTCCCATGAACCTGCTGACAACACTAACAGCATGTGCAAGATCTGGTCTAGTGCAGACCATAGCATACATCAAACTCCCTACTGCATTAGAGTATGGGACTCGAGACATGTACACCTGCTCAGCTACAGATTTCGGTGCATAATCAGTGGATAAATGAATATTTGTAGCACTTGGAGTATCAATAGGCTTGGCGGTAGACATGCCAAATCTAGACAAGATCTTCTGAATGTAACTCTTCTGTGACAAGAAAAGCTTCTTCTTCTCTCTTTCCCTATATATCTCCATGCCCAGAATTTTCTTGGCAGCACCCAAATCCTTCATATCGAACTCAGCACTGAGCAGATCCTTCAACTTTTGAATATCAGACTTGGACTTCGCAGCTATGAGCATATCATCCACATACAGGACGAGATAGATCATGGAACCATCATCAGCTTTGTTGTGATACACACAACAATCATACGGACTCCTGTTGTATCCCAACTGGATCATGTAACTGTTAAACCTCTTATACCACTGCCTTGGAGACTGCTTTAGCCCATATAAAGACCTCATCAACTTGCAAACATAATCTTCCTTCCCCAGAACCTGGAACCCCTCTGGCTGAGTCATGTAGATATCGTCTTCTAGCTTTCCATGTAGAAAAGCTGTCTTCACATCTAGTTGCTCAAGTTCTAAATCTTGATGTGCAACCATTGCTAGTAACACTCTGATGGAAGTGTGTCTTACCATTGGTGAGAATATCTCATTATAGTCAACCCCCTCCTTCTGTGTGAACCCTCTTGCAACTAGCCGAGCTTTGTATCTCACACCCTCACCAGGTGTAATTTCTTCTTTCTTCTTGAATATCCATTTGCAAGTAACAATCTTTCTCTCCTTAGGCCGTTTGACCAGCTCCCAAGTCTCATTCTTGGCAAGTGATTCCATCTCTTCTCTCATTGCAGTGAGCCATTGGGCCGACTCACTACCTGAAACAGCCTCTCTGTATGTGAATGGTTCACCTGCAGATGGTTCTTCCTCTTCCACCTCGTCAGCGACTTGTAATGCGTAAGTCACCATATCCTCAAAACCATACCGCACAGGAGGCTTCACACCTGTTCTCCTAGCTCTATCAACCGCTATGCTTGTCTGGCGAGTTTCTGGATGAACATCTGAACTTGCACTTTCAGCTGTAGTATGTTGATCTTCTCCACCTTGGAGTTGTGATTTACACTCATCGAGAGTGACTTGCAGCTCCACCTGTTTATCAACACTACTACAATTTTCTGTACAAATGGACTTCACAGTGGGGTTAAGCATAGAATTCTCATCAAAAATCACATTCCTACTGAATATAACTCTATTCTCTGAAGGTGACCAGATTCTATATCCCTTAACCCCATCCCCGAAACCAACAAATATACCCTTCTTAGCTCTTGGCTCTAATTTACCCTCACTAACATGATAGTAAACATTACAACCAAAAACCTTTAACAGTGAATAATCTGCAAGTTTATTAGACCATACTTCATATGGTGTCTTGCAATCAATGCCAGTGTGAGGACCACAGTTGATCAGATAGCACGCCGTGTTTACTGCTTCTGCCCAGAACTTTCTAGCCAAACCAGCATTCGAGAGCATGCATCTCGCTCTCTCCAGCAATGTCTGATTCATGCACTCTGCCACACCATTCTACTGCGGTGTATATTGAATAGTGTGGTGTCGAGCAATCCCTGCATCCTTGCAGAACTCGTTGAACTCAGACGAACAGAACTCCAGGCCATTATCAGTTCGCAGTCGCTTGATCTTCTTCCCAGTCTGATTTTCTACCAATGCTTTCCACTGTTTGAATTTCTTGAAAGCTTCACTTTTGTGTTTCATCATAATTACCCAAGTCATCCTAGAGTAGTCATCAATCATAAACACAAAATATCTGTGGCCTCCAATAGACTCAACACGTGACGGACCCCAACAATCCATATGAATGTAGTCAAGAGTCCCCTTGGTCTGATGAACTGCCTTCTTTGGAAACTTGCTGCGATGAAGCTTCCCAAAAACACAATGTTCGCAGAATTCAAGACTCTGCACTTTATGCCCAGAAAGAAGATCCCGCTTTGACAAAATCTGCATCCCTCTTTCTCCCATATGACCGAGCCTCATATGCCACAGTCTGGTCATATCCATGGTCTGAACCTCAGATGATGCAACATCAGCAGAACCTGTCACAGTGGAACCTCGCAGATAATATAAGGTACCACGTTTCAAGCCTGTCAGAACCACCTTTGAACCTTGACAGACATACATAACTCCACCTTTACCTTTGAAACTGAAACCCTTGCTGTCAAGGAGACTCAATGATATCAGATTTTTCGTCATCTGTGGAACATGCCTGACTTCATTCAAGGTGCATAATACCCCATCATGTGTCCGTATTCTGACTGAGCCAATCCCAACCACCTTGCAGGCAGCACTGTTAGCCATGGTAACATTTCCTCCATCTATCTGCTCATAGGTCGAGAAGAACTCCCTGTTAGGACAAATATGATATGATGCCCCAGAATCAAGAACCCACACATCATTACGATGTGACTGTCCAGCTGCAACCAAGGCCAGATCATCTTCAGAATTTGTATCAGTTTCTGCAACAGCTGCAGAACCGCCGACACCCTCTTTCTTCTCATGTTTCCTCTTCTTCCTAGGACAATCATTCTTCCAGTGCCCTGGTTCTTTACAGTAATTGCAGATGTCATCGGGTTTAGGACCTTTTGAACCTTTCTGATTCGTCTTCCCACTTTTCTTCCCAGATTTCTTTTGTCCCTTACCCGTGACAAACAGCCCCGATGCCTGATTTTCTGTGGCGGAGCCAGTTGCCTGTTGACGGTCTTCTCTGCTGTGGAGGGCAGATCGAACATCTTCCAGAGACAGAGTATCTTTTCCAGTAATAAACGATTCAACAAAATTCTCATACGATTCAGGCAAAGATACTAACAGAATTAAAGCAGCGTCCTCATCTTCTACTTTAACATCAATATTACGCAAATCTAGTAGAATTTTGTTTAATTTATCTAGATGATCTCGAAGGGGTGTACCTTCCTGCATGCGTAAACGGAACAGACGTTGCTTCAGAAGCAATTTGTTGGTTAGAGACTTCGTCATGTAGAGACTCTCTAATTTCTTCCAGAGACCATCGACAGTTTCCTGATCCGCAACCTCGATGATAACATCGTCAGACAGACATAGCATGATAGTCGAGTGGGCCTTTTCTTCTAGGGTATTCCACTCTTCTTCATCTGCATCCTCAGATTTAGGTTTTCCTGATAGCGGCGCCCACAAACCCTGCTGCTTCAGCAGAGATCGCATCTTGATCTGCCATAAGCCAAAACTATTTCTCCCGGTGAATTTGTCAACCTTTACGTTGAAAGAAGACATTCTTGATCGGCTCTAAAAAACCCTAACAGTGCGGAAAATACCCTGATCGAAACGACCAGGCTCTGATACCAGTTTGTTGTGACAGAATAGGATTATAGAGCATAAACAAGAAACAGGAAACGTAAAGAAGACACAAGATTTACGTGGTTCACCAATAAATTGGCTACGTCCACGGGCAGAGAGGAGAACGGATTTTATTATGTGGTATGTGTTACAGATTACAGATCTCAAAGACCATATATATAGTACTGAGGAAAACCTAAAACACCGAAATTGAGCTTAAGGCCCAATACTGCATACTGTCAGCGAGACCCCCGTGACAGCTCTGCGAAGTGTGTGATTCAAGACATATCAACATATAACTCTCAGACACATTGGTGATGTTCGAAAGTTATAGCCGAACACTTTGCGCGACTAGGAACAGTAAAATCACATTTTTTACGCAAAATATATGAAAATTTCAACATGAAAAGGACGAAATACTTACATTATTATTCTCTGTGATGTATCTTGATCCATAATTAAATTATTTGAATTAATTGTAACTTGGAGGAGAAGAAATCTTGTCTGGAGAATAAGAGAATAAGAAAAGAATAAAATTAGATTACTTTTAAATAATTATTATGGGGTATGGTTAGAGATTTCGGGGGTATAAATAGCCGCTCCCTATAGATATAGATTAGAGCATAAATTTTTTTATCTTTCTTTATAAATGTATTTAAGTAAATATAAATATTTAAGTAAATGTATTTATTACTTAATAATATGATATTATAAAATCTAAAACATATACATATAAACTTAAAAATGTGTAGCCACATTGTATTATTTAATTTGATTTAGATACTACCAAGCATGAACTGCACGAGAGATGAACCAATCATATTTTTTAAACCTGTGCGATGCACATTTATTAATTATTTTGATATTAAATTGGTTTTATGTTATTTTTTTTTCTCTTTTAGTAATTGGGAAAAAAGTTAAGTCTAAGAAAAATTCAATAACGATAATTTTGATTTAAATTATATGGTTATTAATGTGTATTTTTTAAATATGATTTTATATTTTATTCTATTATTAATAATTAAATTATAAGTACTGTGTAATAACTTTTAATTAACATTGACTACAAAATCAATTAAAAAATTTAATATAATAAATCGCAAAAACAAATTAATATTAAGAAATATTTCTTGTAATACAATATTTTTGTCGTATTCCTATCAACCTTATCATTGGAACATACTAAAATTTTCAATCATTTTTTATCTGTGACCCTGCAAACAACAATATAGATTTGTTCATAAGTAAGGCAACACGAGATAAGGATTGTCTTTTGCTCTTTTTTTTATTTTTTTTATTAACATTGCAAATGAGACTATTATTGGACATTATCTTCTTTGGAACTTAAAGGAAGTCTTCAGTGAGATTGAGTCAGTGTCAATCTGGGAATCAATAACAGCTCATTTGCATTAGTGATTTTCAATACCTTGCCTTCAAAAAACAAGTTCACCAAGCCTTCTTATTACCAATATATTTTTGTTACATAACCTCTTTGAATGGTTTATGTTCATCAACAACTTAATTGGTGTGTCGACCTTCAAAATGAGTTCATGATATGGGACACCATAAAACTCTAATGTATTAAAATACTCTGGACACATCAACATTTACATTTGACTTACATACAATATTGTAATTCAAATATGTCTTAGCCTCGTTAGTATTCATTTTAACTTATGCTCATTAATCAAATCAACAATGTCCAGTGTAAGCACAAATATTACTCTGTGTTGTAGGTAAAATGGGTCATGCAAAATATTTGTATTATTGTAAGAACAAGTATTTTCTTGAAAGTATTTGCTTCATTCAAAATCATCAAGAAGAAGATAATGAAGATCTTGAGGAGGTTTTTTCATTTGTGGTATATAGTTTTATTTTTCCATATATACAACACAATGTAAACTTAGATTTCTTAGACTTGAGATGTGTAACTAATCTTTAGTCATAAAAAAATAATGTACCACAATATTGGCAATTGAGCTAGATATAAAAAATTAAAAAATTTAAAATCTATTAATAATTTTATTAGATATTGAAGTTACGTAATGTCTAAATTTCAAAAAAGAAGTATCATTAAACCCTCATTTTCATTGAAACTCATATGTGTGTGTGTGTATATATATTAATATGTAAATGTTAATTATTGGTACATTTCGGCAGGCATGCTTGACTAAATTATTTAGGAGATATTTAACATATTTGATGTCTGGAAATTGCTAAAAATATATTTAACAGTTGTCGAAAAATAACTAAATGCGTTCTGTAATATTTAATAATTTTAATTAAATGTAATATATTATGTAATTATTATTATATATATATAATAACATATTAATACAAAAATTACAACTGTTCTGATATCTTATATTAATTTACGATATTTAATAATTTTTGGAAAGAATTTTAAAGATTTTCCAAATTATGTTAATAACTATGTATATGAACATTTTCTGGAAATCAATTCTAATTAATGAATATTTTAAGATATATTTTATAACAATGTAAACCACTTGTTAATATAGTCATATTTGACTAAGCAATGATTTATGAACCTAAATTGATTAAACCTAATTCTAAATCTAAAGTATACATTAAGGATAATACATAAATTCAAAGTTTTTTCCTAATTATATATATATATATATATGAATATATCCTGGATATCAATCCTAATTAATAAATTTGTAATTTTTTAAATGTAAATGAATTTTATATATACTTATCATTGACTAAATAATGATTTAGGAAATTCCATTAATTAAATCACAATCCAATTTTAATTTATTTATTAAGAATAATTTAATATTTTATATGTACTATCGCAACTTCCAAAAATAAAATATATGAATTAGGATAAATTATATATGTGTGTGTGTGTGTGTGTGTATACATATATATATATATATATATATTCTTATTAAGAATTAATATATCTACAAAATATGGAGAATATATAATCATATTAATCAAGTTATTATATTAATAAAAATGATTAAAATAACCTAATAATTGATAGGATATATTTTATCTATATTTCTTTATCTTATTTCCCTTGGTTTCAGTTTATAATCATGCTTAGTTCTTGAGTTTTGATTAAAGATTGTGTTTTGTAGGGTAATTGGATGGATTGATGCATTTTGGATATAAAATGGTGGATTTGAAGATATGCAAGGACCAGCCAAAGTTTTTACATAAGGCGTGGGCACGCCTTATCGTCGTATTTGAAGATGTGCAAGTACCAGCCAAAGTTTTCACGTATGGCGTGGGCACGCTTTAGCTCGAAACACCCACTAACGGAAATGAACATAACTGTCCACTCTTAATTCTCCACTAAGTGATGGCAGTTACGTCTGATTTATGAGGATAATTATTGTTAGAATTAGTGGGTGGTAGGAGAGACTATATATATAGGGGAGTTATGGAGAGAAAAGGAATCTAGAACTTGATACACTCTTTTGATTTTGATTTTTGCTGCAATTCTCCATGGAAGGCTAAGCTTCATTTTTTCATCCAAGGGAATTATAGAAGACTATGTTCGTCCAAATTGTGAGATCTAATTAGTTTTTATTGGTTCTTTCATTTTTTGTTATTCATATATCTTTTGTGTGCGATAAATCTTATTGTTTTGATGATTGAATGAGGTAGCCAATCTTTCGACTATTGAAACAATATGTTGCCGAATAGATTGTTAAACCTGTAATTGTTTACTCATTCTAATATAAGTGGTACAATAACATGATTATTTGAATCAGTCTGTTATGGAGATATATGATCTAGCTTAAATAAACCTACATGTGCGTTTGTTTGCTAGAATTGGTGGTCTCTCTTTACCTAATGCTATTGGTAAATTAAATTCTACGATCGTATCTAGAATTGTTTATTGATAAGGGAAATAATTAGAGGCCCTACCCTGATTATCGAACAACTAAGGAGAGATAGGTTGTTTTGGTCGTACCAGCAACTATAACCAATTTAATGATTGAATGAAAGAACCATTTTTGCATCCATGATCGATTCTACGAACATATTCTGAAGTTAACCCTTGGTTGAATTTGTTTAAACTGAATTTCACTCACATTATATATTGTTCTTGTTCAATTGAATATTATCATTCACCAAATCTCAAATGCCCACCCCCCACCCCCCGATTTTAGTTAAAACAAAAGAATAAAAACTACCAATCTCTGTGGATATGATCCTTGTTCATCACTATTACAAATCTTTAAGAACAAGTATTTTATTATTTGTTGGTCTCGACCGCCAACAATAATTATAAAAAAAAATTACTTTTAAACATACCTTCTAAGTTATATAATAAACCTTATGATTTTTAATTATTTTATTTATCATATCTTGATAACATTCCATAATAACTTAATGTATTTTCATATTTTTTTATTTATTATGTATAATTTACCAAAAATAATTTGTTTTACAAAATAAATTTGTATTAAAACATAACTTGTAAATTATATGATAAATTTTATAGATTTCACTAATTATGTTATAAATTATACATAAGCATATATTATGGAGATCAATCATGAATTATAAATTTATAAGGTATTTTTAAAAAAATTCTAGTATATATTGGCATGTTTGACTAAACAATGATTTAGAAAACGAATTATGTATATGAATAATTGCTGGAGATCAATCATAGTTTATGAAATTGAACGAATATTTTACCAATGTAAACAATTTTAAAATATAAACATGTCGCCTGAGAAATAATTTAGGCACTTGCAATAATTAATTCACTATCAACATTTAAGGTCATTATTAAAAAATAATATACAATTTTATAGATTTTCATTATTATATTAGTAGGTATGTATATGATTATAATATGAAGATATTCAAAAATATATTAAATTATTGATATAAATAGGCAAGTTTGTTAGTAGAATGATTAAGAAATTTGCATCAGTCACCATCTATGTGTAAGGTAAACACTAATAATAAATTTGATTTAAATGAAAATTGATGACTTCAAAAATTTATTGAGGTAGTTAAAATATACCTCATATTAAATGTGTATATTAAAAAATTAAATAATTAATTGTGATAATTAAAATTAATTATATAAATTAAATATTGATTAAGTAATCTAATTAATAAGATAAAAATCAGTTATAACTCAATAGTTAAAATACATAGAACGTAATATCTTTTATCAATTAAATTTTATATTTGAAAATAAAAAAATAATTTAAGATAATTTGTAATGTAATAATAATTATTTTTACAAAAACTAATTATAATTATAAAATTTAGATTTTAGAGCATTTTATTAATAAATATAAATAATAACTAAAATATCAAAGTTCAACTTTAATGTAAATTACATTGAATTTGTAAATTAATTGCAAAAATAATATAAATATTTATAATTGAAAAAAACGTTTATAATAGTTTGATTTATTCTTATAAATATAAATAATATTACATACACCAAATATAATTATTTTAAAATTAATCTACATACATACATATGTATTCAAAATTGACAAATAAAAATTGCATTATGGAATAAATGTATACATTTTCTATATATTAATTCAATCAAAAGTATAAGACATGATGAACATATATTTATATATATATATATAATTATTAGTTACATAAATTCAAAAAAATCATTTTACACAAATACAATAATATTATAAATCCCAACATATATAAAGTATTGTTTGCTTAAATTCTAAACCAAATAACAGATTTTTCAAATATTCAACTATGACAACCAAAACTTCATATATAAGACCAAATATTGATTCTTAGTCTTTCTCAATCTTCATTTCAACGTTCTTGAGTTTTTTGATGAACTTGATGAAACATCATTAAATAAAACCCTGTGCACAGTTGATTCATTACTCAAATCGATAATATCAACTTTTGCAAGTCTAACTTTACTAAAATAGTTTACTTCAGCACTACTGGAATCCACCTGTGATTATCATTTTTTTTCATAAAGTCACTAATAAATCTATTATTAAAATAACCTTAATTTTTGTGCAGAAATATTATTAAAATATAAAAAAAATTCTTACCATTAAAAGATAATGGTAAAAAAATTATGATATTTGAATTAAAAAATAGAGATATTAATAAAAAATGAAAAATAACAAAATACCTTAATTTTCTACATGCAATTAGCATTGTTGTCGAATCAAGCTGGATAAACAAAATGTAATTAAACAAATGAATTAAAAACATTTTTTGGTAACATGAAAAACAGAAAAAAAAAAATACTCATAGGTAGATGTTTGAGTGGTCGTGAATTAAGTGAAAGATTTTACCTCTTACTATATAGAGAAAAGGGCTTTATTACTTCCTACAACTAACTCCACCCAATTTTTTAAAATATAGAATAATTCCATAAATAAATATTTTATATTAAAAGAAAAGAGAATCTTTTACAACTTCAACCATGATTTGATATATGGTAAATTTAACTTGACTAAGCAAAAAAGTTATATCAATAATATTTATTTGTTTAAAAGATGATGTATATTATATCAAATTATTATAAATAACTAATTATTATAAACATATTAATTAGTTTCAGATATTATATGTGAAATGATATATATAATAGTTTTCATAATATTAATAACCTTTTAAATAATTAATATATAAATTAAACATAATCTATGTAAAAATACGAAAAAAGTAAAAAAGAAAAAACAATTTGTAAATTACCTAGAAAAAGAAACATAAATTTAGAAAACATACCTCAATATTTTATTTTCTTGAATTGGTTAATTTACAAAAATAAAATAAAAAGAAATTGCTATTTATAAATTCGAAAAAAAAATGTTGAATGCATGTAAAAACATAAATATAAAAGTAAAAAATAAACCTAAATATTTTTCTTGTTGATTCGGATGATTTAAATGAACTGGGGAGAAAACAAAAACAATTACATAATTAGTAATAAAAACTGAATAAGAATGACAAATTAAAAAACTTCAAAAATTTTGAGAGAATGAAAACAAACATTTATGAAATATGTTGAGTGGTTGAAACGTGAAGTCTGAAAACATAAAGATGTGTAATTTATAGCCTAAACTTGACCTAAAAAAATTAATTGATAATAAATTATTTACCTTCTCAATGAATCAATCAAAATACTCAAAATCTGATTTGATATGATCCTATAATGATTTTTGTTTAACTAAATATTTATGAAATGATTCGTTTAAACTCCATAAAATTTGAAACTAAAAATGTATATATATAAGTATTCAGTATATATATAATGAAAACTTGATGTAATTACCTATGAAATGATTTTTAAATTAAGAATTCAATATTAAATTATCAATAGACATTCATATTACTGATTCTAATGTGACGAAAAAATAAAATATAAATTATTTAAAAATAATAATTACAAAATATAGTTATAACTACAATATATTGGATTATATCAAATTAAAAATAATTAATTTATATGCATAATGCATATGTAAGTTAAATTAAATAAATAATGCTAAAATTATATAATACAACTAATAAAAATATAAATTAGATAGACTAATGTTATTTATCTATTTATATTATAAAGATAATGTTGAAAAGATTGAAATAATCGAAAATAATAATAATAATTAATGTGTTTGACCACATGAATTTATTTGACAAATTGTTTTTGGCAATATCAACTAGATTCAATTAGCCATACATATTTGAAAAACGATGAAAAGCTTTAATAATTAATTAAAATTATTTCTTGAAAAGATAAAAAGAGAACATTTGATTTACTAATATGTACTAATCAAGAGTTCAAGAGTGAAACTTTTTCGTTTAGTTATTAAATAATTAATACATTACATATATTAAATATAATATATAAGAAATAAAAATACATATTAATTATTGCATAAATTTTGTATTTAATTTATATATGAATAATACATTAATAGATATTAAACTTATTGTAATTAATTTATAATAGGGACAGCACACCCCCCACTTCAAGCTTGGATTAGCTTGGATCTTTCTAAAGTTCGGCTTAAATTGTTAAATATAATATATAAATAATATATAAGACATAAAATGTATTAATACCGGCATGAAATTCGTATTTAATTTATATATAAATATTACATTAATAAAAATTAAATTATCATAATTAATTTATAATATTTATAATATTTATAATATTAAATTATTAAATATAAAAATGTGCTTATATTTATTTACAATAATTCTAAAATTTATATATTAATTAATATGTTTGACCACATGATTTATTTGACCAATTGTTTTTGGAAATAATCATCAAGATTCAATTAACCGTAAATATTTGAATCACTATTGAAAATTTTAATTATTGATTAAAATTATTATTGAAAAGATAAAAATCGAATAATTGATATTGCTGATCTGTAAAAATCAAAACTAATAATATTACAGATAGGTATTTTAAATAATTAACATATTATATATATTAAATATAATATATAAATAATATATAAGACATAAAAAAATAACTATTAATAATTGCAAGACATTCTTATTTAATTTATATATGATAATACATTGATATATATTAATATTATTGCAATTAATTTATAATATTAAATTATTAAATAATATAAATCTATTAAATAATAAATAAAAATAGTATTAAAATCATCTTATATTTATTTATAATAATTCTATATATCATTTATTAAAACTATTGTAATTAATTTATAATATTTTCTTCTCTTCAACAATTCCTGAAGATGAATTTGTTGCCCCAATAAATTTTCGTAAGACCAAAATATGAGTAAAATTTATGATTTTAAATTAATATATGGTAATGTTTGACATGAATAAAATAACAAAGAAAATTTATTTAACATGGAAATTTGAATTACAATAATACTCCATATTCATATTCTTGCTATGTGTGTTAATTAAAAATTAGTAAGTGGATATTAATTAAGTAATTAATAATATAAAAATAACCTAATATTGTTTTTAAATTAACTATACATTTTTAATTGAAATGCTTTAGAAATTGTAAATATTTTGTATATTTCTAACATACATATTAGTAACTTTTAATTCCAATATACAGACATATATATATATATATATTCTTTTTGAATTAATGATGCATTATGTGTGGTGTAAATGATTACAATTATTAATGTCATACAATAATTTTATTCACCTCACCCCACCCCATCCCCCACATATAAATAAATGAATTTATTATATTTAAAGAGTAAGTGAATATAATATTTTCAACACAACATAAATATGTATATATACACTAAGCATATAAAAATATTGCATAATAGTTTTTATGATCATGAAAATGCATTGGTTTAAAGAAAAAAATTATTTTTTGTGGTCGGAGTAAAACTTATATATTTGATAATATATATATACACACATATATATATATATTCACATACCTTATAAGATTTTTTAGAATTTCTTTCAAAATTTCACTCATAAAATAAATTGTTTCAACGAAACATCTATATGTTGAAACAATATATCAATGATAAAAATAAATAAATATACACTTTAACATTATGATATTAAAAAAAACAATATTGTCAAATAATTAGAAATTATAATTATATTCTTCAATTTCATTAAACACATAAATCTCAACTTTTTTAGCATAAAATATTAGTAAAGAACAATAACACACCATAGGATATTATTTTTTGTATTTTTTTATGTCGTTAGCTAGACAAATATCAAAACATATACATAATTTTATAATATTGATTTTTTGCTTCGATATTTAGAAAATGATTTCTTCAATATCTACTTAGTTATTTTAGTTAAATATAAAAATATATAAAATTAACTTAAGAATAGGTGTTTTATATTTAATAATTAAATTTTTTTGTATATATATGTATATATGCAATATAGATATCTACTTAAAGATTGTTAGATATAATTAATTACATATATTTTTCATAAAAAATAGAGTTGAAAACAATTATAAGCTTTTAAAGTTTTTAGTGAAAATAAAAATAATAATCAAATAAATATATTTTGATAGATAATAATAATACAACATAATTTAAGTATATCTTGAAAATAATAACTGTAGTTTCAACACTGAAAATAGTGGCTCTATTAAATTGTATATTATATCTTACATACAGATAAATATTGATATAAATATATAGAAAATAAATACCATAATTAGAAAATAATGTATGTGGAAAAATTCAATGATTTCTAGATTATACTTATATATATATATATATATTGTATGTTGTAGTCTATAGGCTACTTAAAATTAATTATATTATTTATTTTATATAAGAAATAAAAACAACCAAATTTAATAGAAAAACTTAAGAAGGAAAAATGCTAATAAAAAATAATAAATGCAATTGTGTCAAATAAATATATGAAGATTATGATTCAAATAAAATTAAATCTTTTAATATATAAAAAATTATGATTCTAAATAAAAATTTGGCAAATTTTTTGTATTGATAAAAATATTTATTTGGTTTAGTGAATGTAAAAGAAAATATTATTTATAACATTATAATTGTGTTTACTTTCTTTTTTCTCAAAAATTAGATATTTTCTCGATTTAAAAATTAATTTCGACAGGAAAAATTGCTGCTAATATTTTTAGGATCACTTCTGTTTATATATATGTATATATAATTAAATATATAATGAAGTAATTTAAAGAAAGGCACATACAAGAAACAAGATGCATAGACTCATAGAAATACGTTTTTATACATGTCAAAATGTATCCTCCCATCATGACATTATTGAGGCAATTAATTAGATTCTAATCAAACCCCATAAAGAAAAACAAGAGTAATAGTAACAGAGGATGTATAATAACATAAAAATTGCTGACATTTACTCATTAATATTATTACAGGGAAAAAAAAAAAAAAAAACCCATATAACAACAGTAGAGACACAATCCAGCATCCTGCTCGATCCATCTCGTGTTAGTTTGGTACAGGTCACTAAGATCAAAGGAGCAGGTTGTGGTTGAACTGACACCATTTAATGCCTTAGATTCTGCTCTTGCATTTCTCCATGGCTCTAGGCGCTGAAAACGGCAAATTCAAATGTACTACTCAATGCAATGTATGTGAAGAAAACAACAGCCCGCATTAACTATGGCCTATAATGGTGTAATATATCAACAATGGCGGTTCGTGTCCTCTATTCCATTTTATGTTTTGTATTTTCTCGATGCACTCTGAGAACTAGAAGCTCAAGAAAATGGATATCTCGAATGCCTAATTTCTTGAGCTTCACATCCTCGAGACATCCAGTATTTCAAGTTTTAACGAGTTTGGGGACTCGTAGAGACAAGATAAAGTTTTCTTCCTCCAGAAAAAAGTATCTAACTGTTGAAATGGGTTTACATAATGAACCCTAAATGTGTTTAGCTAAGTGAAAATGCAAATGGAGTGACAGAATTAATAGGTTGTTAAAAGTACTAACCAAGTCCCTTTGCCTCGGTTCCTTTCATTATGCGAAGGCGCTTGCAAGATTCAACAAACATCCTACCCGATTCACAAGAAACAACATAGTTATCGTCATAAGTAAGAGATGAACTTGAGTTTGTTACTTCCTACTTGTAAGCAGTAATTGTTTAGCTGAACTTACTCCCAAGGGACATCGCCTACAAGCATCCAATCTCCATCCTTGTCTTCATAACTCGGCACATAATCAGAGCTATTCAGAAGGTCCATCAGCTTGCTCTCATTCATGAAGTCCATCATTCCTTGGGAGTCACATTTACCTTCAATAGAAACCAGCGAACGTCACGATTTAATACTAAAACACTAACACATATATGAAAATACTAAAACACATACATGAAAATTAACACATACATGTACTATTTAAAGTCTAAATAACGCCCAATCAGACCAGATAGGTTTATCTATTCCAAAATAGTATTCCATCTCTTTTTTCAAGTGTCAAATCAACGGTATGCATGCATGAAAATTAACTGCAACGATCATACAGATCTAGAGATAGGTTCCAAGGGGCGGATATTTTGGGATTGTAACATGAAGCAAGGGGTGAACTTTAACAAAGCAGGGGAGGAGAGGGGCGAATAAATTACATTTACATAAAGAATATAAGACAATTTTACCAATGAATAGGAAATTTCGGAAAGTTAAAGAGAGGCGCCCCGCGCCCTTAAATCCATCCCCGGAGAGGAGGATTCAAGTTACTTCTAGAGTTAAATGTGATTCCTAATTTATTTGTGTTAACAAATTTAAATGTAACTATCGCAAGAATTTTCTTTACCCAATTGCTGGTTCTAATGGATGCTGAAAACAAGACTTTATTTTCGTGAAAAGGAGAATTAATGAGATAATTTTAAGGAAATTACCTGTAGTGAAGGAGCTGAACATTTTGCCCAAGGCATCAGAGAGTTCTTGGTAAGTCTTGTATATCTTCAAGTCAACTTTTCGCAGGTACGGCGCACCGTCCATGCTTACTTTCACAAAAGCGGCGCCGCCGGTTCCCCTGTCACTCTCCTCCGAGTCCCTCCTCTTCTGAACCGCCATAACATTTTTCCGGAAGGACCGGACCGGCGGCCAGCCAACGACCTGTGCCCTACATTAATTAATTGCATTTTTTTCATAAGCAATTGTACCTTATTTATGAACCAAAAGCTTCATGGTTCTACAATACCAAATTCGAGAACATAACTATTATCTCAGCAAAATTCTTCGACTAGAATAAATTAATTCGACCAACAGTATAAATTACACTTACTTAGCCGGAGGCTTAGCTGAACAAGGCAGGAGATTATTCTCCTTGTTCAAATTATTCTCCTTCAAATCAGTATTCTGATCCAAAGCCATCTCCTTGGACGAAAGATTGAGCTTCAAATCCACAGTTTCATCGAACCCTCTTTTGCCATAATTAGCATTAATCTTCTCTCCTCCCCCGGGCAAACCCAGCCGCAGCTCCGTCTCCTCGAAACCTAATTTCTTGCCGTCGAAATACAGCATACTATCCACCATTTTCAGTCGAATTGAGCTCCTTTTTCTGCTTAATTATAAAAGTAATTTTGAAGTTTTGTGGGAGGAGTGGTTAGGTAGTGGTGGTATTATTGGGGAAGGAAATAGTGTAGGACGAAGATGATGATATTTGAAGAAAGTAGAAAGAGAAGGGGAAGAGTGTGTCTGGGCAAAATGGGGTATTAATATAAGGGGAAAAAGGTAACACGTGGACCAGTGAGTGAGCTGGATATCCAATCTTGCTGGAATAGGTACAGACATAGTGAGGTTAGCCTACTTTCCCATGATTGCTTGCTCCAATTTATGTACCAATATTTTTCCTTTCAATAATTTTCTTTTGGATCTCAATTATATAATACATTTTTAAAACTAATTATTAATATACATATAATTGATGTTGGAAAATTGATTTATAAGGTGGCACGTAAAATTTATTTTAATCGATTTTTTAAGTGGTTGAATGTTTAATTTTGAAAAAATTAAATATTTTATAATTAATTTATATTTTGAGCTTATTTATAGTGTGTTGAATTCTCAAAACTAATTTAGGTGAGTGGGAAATTGTAGCACACAAATTGCCACTTATAAAGGATGTTATGTGATATGGGATGTGAACAAATTTGTTAAAAATTTATTCCACATTGAAATAATGTTGACATTATTTCTAGTATAAATTTTAGAACATTTATGATATAATTGAATAATTTTCATTGACGGATGACTAAATGAGGTTTGTTAGCTAACACCATTAAATTCGAAATAATTAATTTATAGTTGAACTTGATGCCTATAAATTAAACATTTTAGTTGGAGAGTTACCTAAAAATTTTGCATAGCATTTTTTAAAACCTAGCATAACTTTTCGAGCATTTTAGTGTGCATCTAGTTCTCACATTATTTTAATTTATTGGAGCTTCTGATCTAGTAGTGCTACTGCTCGAAAACCGAAAATTATTTTGTCTTTGAGAATGATTAGTCAAGTCATGAGAAGCAATCAAGACATTGTTTTGCGGAGAGAATTTATCTCGACTCGATTCTAATCTCTCGAAGTTTTACTGAAGTTATTCCGAAGTTCAAAAACTAAAGTATCAACTGTTCTTGCTCACAGAAATTCAAAAAAGGAAAGAGTAACATTTTTCTATTTTCTTTACTTTATTTGTATTACATTATGTAAGCTATGGTGGGAGGTCACAACAAACAATTAAATTTTTTTATTTCTTTTATTAATTGGTCTCTCACGTGTCATTGGTTAAATTCTTAGATCTTTAAACTAGTATTCAGAATTCAGATTTTGAATCATAATTTATTTTGTAATGTTTGAATTTCATACGAAAACTTCTATCACTTCTATATACCAAAAAAAAAAAAAAAAAAAAAAAGAAGGAAAAGATCAAGAACATCGTTGTAATTGTAAATTATAATGTAGTCCCTCTCCCTCTCCTTTTGTTTCAATATTTTTAAATTTTATCTTATATTTAATAAGCTAATATATAATTAATATATGTATGATATTTAAAAATTTAAACATAAAATAAAATATCATTAAAATAGAGGATTTTTGTTTCAAATCCCATGCCCCTTTAGTTTATTTAGTATCTTACAATTTTTTTCATCAATGCATATTACAATAACTACATCATCAATATCCATTTCTTTATATATATATATATATATATATGTTTGTAATTAATACATAATTAAACTACACTGGCAATCTAATGCGCATAATTTCCGTCTTGTTATTTATTGATGGTCTTTAGTCTTTAATCTAAAACAAAATTTTGTCTTCCCTTTTTGGAGCAATTCCTTAGTACCTACCTCCAACTATATAATGTCCTCCGGCCTTTTCACTTTGAATTTTATGTAATAATATTTAATAATAATTCTTTATGTTACATCAATTATTTGCACAATATTATGTCATGCAAACTTAGCAAACATAATTATGTCTTAGCACATCAACTAATCATCAATGCCAATGTTAGAATTGTATAACAATATGTATGTATCATATCTAATCAATAATGTTTACAAATGAGTGAATCTAAAATTGACATCCCAAAATTCAATGGTAATTTAGTCAGAACATCAACCATTGTGTTTCAAGTTGATAAAGGGGATTTTTGGGGGTGAGAATTTACTTTACAAAAAGTTTGATACCTTCGATCGATTTTAAATATGTGAATGATCGATATGACATATGTCCGTTAAAAGCTTACGAATCCATAATGTTTGGACTCACATCTACTATAGAGGACATGAATTTTTACGCTTAGTTATATATGTAATTCTATGTATTGTGTGTTTAAACCAGAAGAATGTTTTCTCAGAGATAACTTTAGAATTTGATTGCACTTCATTCGTTTTTATATGAATATATTTATTAAAATAGGCAAAAATTGATCTCATTATATATTCTGAAAACTTTATACAAAATTGAAAATTTTCATAATTTAATTTTTCAAAAAAAAAATTAATTTCACCAAAATTTGAATTGAATCGGACCTAATTGCCCAAGCATTTTATTTTATGGGGTTTATCTTGGACTTGTTCATAAAGTTCATTCTTTTATTTTTCTTTTTTCCAAATTAATTTATTTATTTTCATAATTTGTGTGTGCAATGAATGGATCTGAAACAGATAGTTTATTACCCCAATGCCGCCTCCAAAGCATCGCTTTTTCTTGAACTATGTTTTTGGTTGCTTCCATTTTGGATCAATTTCCCTTCTTTTTCTTAAAAGACAACATTGTCTCTTTCACACACCTTAATTTCCCCAATTACTTTATTTTATTCTTAAACCTTTTAAACAGTCAACTGCTTCTGGTAATTATCATTCACAATTTTTAAATGCTAAAATTTAATTAACAATAGAAGCCCACTCACCAATCATTACATTTCTCATTTCTTTTCAAATATTCGAGCCTTTTTACAACCTCCATTGGTATACATTTGAGTGAGCACTCCTAATTTTTTATTTTTTTATTTCTTTTTAACAGTACAAACCATCTATCAATTTTTAGTTCAAAAAACATTATTTTTTACAAAAAAAAAAAAAAGGGTATGACTTTTTCCTTAAAAATATTATGACTTTACCTAAAAAGAATTGTTTGTAATACTTTTATGGTGAAAAATAATAATATTATGATATATATGTTATCTAGAACCTATATCCTATTGATTGATCTAGCAATTACTGAATCAAATAATACCAATAATCAAAAGTTTTAGGTTTAAGAATAAATTTCACTTGTGAAATTCTATGTACTGTTAGGTATTTCTATTTAATCAAAACTATTAGTTATTAAAATCTCCTTTTTTGTTGTATTTGTAGTGCTAAATAACCAAAGGGAGTTCTATCCAATAGAAAGGGTCATTCCTAAATGCCCTTTGGTCATTTGAAAAATTGAAATGGAGATCTTGGATTACTTTTTCTACCTCATCGATTTTTTTACCAAATATAGTTACAATGAGTAAATAATTTGTTTATCAATTTTGAACATCAACTATTTGCATGTTGAAGGATGGACAATGGTGTCATAATTTCTTTTTATAGATGAGTATTAAAATTTGGTAAACTTATATTATATAATCAAAGAAGCAAAACTTAAATAAATCAATAATGTAAGGTAATCCATGCATACATGTACAACGTTCTTGTTAATTTATGTAAATACTATATAATTTTTTAAGTTATTTTAAATTTGAAGATGGTAGTTATCGAAAAACACAAAAATATTATGCATAAAATACTCGTAATAAATTGAATTCTACTTTATAAATGATAAAAAAGAAACTGATCATATCTAATTCAACGTGAGTCTCTACAAACATGCTTATTCAACAAAAAAATCTATGCACACATTTTTTTTGTACACTCTTATATCCTTCAATTTGATCCTTTGTTTAAAAAGAATATATATATAATAATAATAATAATAATAATAATAATAATAATAATAATAATAATAATAAACATATATATATATATATATATAAAGAGTAGAAATAGGAGGGGGACCCAAAATGTAGGGATAAGTCATGTGCTAAGATTCAGAGCGTGGGACCCTTTAAAGCGGGCATGTGAATCTGTTGGCCCGATGCTACCTTGAGTCAAACCCTATTCCATGTGCGCCGCTGCACCCCATCCCGCTCTCCATCTTTTTTTTTTTTTTTTTTTTAAATAATTTATACACACACACCATATGAAACCTCTCCTTCCTTTTCTGTAACCACTAATTTCAACGTTTTGATGTATTAGTTTTCATATTTATTTTATTTTATAAAAAAATTATTTATCATTCTAAATTTTAAGAGTGTTTTATTTCTATTTTATTTTAGTATACCGTTGAAGTTTTAAATTTTTGTACGGGGTCATTTTTTGTTTATCGAAAACACGAAATTTAGTTAAATTAAAAAATGTTATAATTACATAATATTCAGGCATACCAGAAGGAATTACAGCACAAGGCACAATTTTCCGGCGTGGGGGACCAATATTGTTCAAAACTTTCTAGGTGTGGAATACGCCTCGGAATACAAAGGCCGAAATTAAAATCTTATGTTGTTAAAAATCCGCCTCAGAAAATCCCCAATTGGATTAGAAGCGGGCCTCATTAAAAACCTCACGGCCAAACAAGGAAATGAACGTCCTAAGGTGTTGCAAAATAAACAGTGTGGCATAAACATGTGCATGTAGCAAATAGACACACACACACCCCAACCCGGGTGCACTGCTACGGTTGGGCCGAGCAGTCCCCACTCACACACCCCTCAAAGTTTATTAATCAAAAACAATACACGGAGGAGACCACACTACGTGGTCCTCGGTGCGTGAGAAGATACAAATGATATCTACACAATTATTACCTACCTATCCATATCTTCTACTACCCGATTTTAATTCGTACAACTTTCCAACAGGTGATACTTCTCTTTGAATGATCTTAAAAATTTTATCCACCTCAAATGAGATATCCTCAAAGATGAGTTTTTTTCGTTCATACCATACATGGTTAACTGTAGCTGTCAAGGAGAGGGTTTTCGCCTTTTGTAATACCGCCGAACCTCTTTTATTCCTTCCAAAAAATTTAATTGTACTCAGAATGGATGATAACACCCTCTCAATATTGAGTTAGCCTTTAACTTTATTCCACACAGCTTTTGTTGCTCCACATCTACGTCTACTTAAATACATTAAAACTCTTAACCCTAAAATAATTAAAAAAAATAAAAAATCTTTCTAAGATTTAGAAAAATTAAAAGTATAGTAAAACCACAATAAATTATTATTTGATAACTTAGTAAGTGCAATAATATTTTTCAAAAACAACTCATAGCCTGTAAACTAAGGTAATATCCTTCTATATATAAAAGAAAGGAGTTTGAAAAGTAGCTTTTGTTCTGCAATGTGGTGCATTGAAGAGTTTCATTATTATTTTTTTCATTCTAAGAGCCACTTTCTCTCTCTCATAATTTAATTTTTACTAAAATTAAACATTCAAATAACTTTTTCATTATAAGTTCGTTTTTAAAATATGATATATCAAATTATTCTTCTTTTTGTGATCTTTAATTTGACACCAATATGTATATATTGAAATAAATAATTATAATTAAAATGATGAAATATAATTTAGATATATGCATATATACACAAAAAATTAGTAGGATAAGAAAATTTAAATGAGGGGAGGGATTCAGATGAAAAAAATTGAAAGAAGTTGCAAAATAGAAATTTATATTTTTAGTATATTAATTTAATCTATTTATTGTAAAATATTTTTTATCTGTCGATTCAAAACAGATAAATCGAATCGTGAATCAACAGCTCGATTTAATCATTAACTCGGTATTAAATTAAAATCAAAACAAGAAATTAATCGATTCGTTTTCAGTTTCAGGATATTCAGTTCCACCAAAAATAATAAAATCACATAATATTTATATAAATATAATTAACATAAATAGTTCTTATATAAATTTTTATAAATAATAATAATATAATTTTATGATATATTATTAATATAAAAACATATATTATATCTTGTACACTGCACATGCAGCCATCTAGTTTTTAATAAAATAAGAAGATAATAATTTCTAAGAAATGCTTTATATAACTATATAGTCCCAAGTGATAATATATACAATAATCTGTTAAAATTAAAATTTATATATTAAGACATTCTATTAAAATATAATTTATTTATAACGTATTTTTTCTTGAAATTTGAATCTAATGAAATTTTATATTTATTTTTTCTGGTAGTATCTAGAAGGTAATTTCTCGAATTGTAACAAAAATTATAGAATGTTGTTGTCGTCCTGAATTTAAACACTATGATTATTAAATTAGTTATTTAATTCAATTTTATGTATTCACTGCATGGAGTGGTTTTCCTGTACCTAATATACTTGATAGTTTGCACGAGTTTCCAGTTAATTACTAAAGAGTCTACAGTAAGCCTTTTCTTTTAAGCCAATTTATTTCTTATGCAGAAAAAAAAAAAAGGAATAATAATAATGTCCTAAAAACAACAAAAAGAATATTAAATATTTCAAGTTGAAACTAGACATAATATGACTTTAGATTAAAGAAAATTAAAATTAAATATGGTGAGACCTATCTATACTGAGGGTGCATGATAAATTTTTCTATACAAATTTGTAAATTGCGTGAGTCTAATATATATATATATGTATGTATGTATGTATATAATAGCATAAGACATATATTTTTAGAAACCTTAACAATTTTTTCACTTAAAACAGTTACTAAATTTGAGTGTATACATAACATCATATAATTGATTAGTATAATTAATTAACCCATTTTAATGAGTCATATTTTATGAAAATTTTATTATATTTTCATTGAATTATTCACTTAATTGCAAATCTTTTCTTTAATTTTTGGTTTTACATATTAAAGTAAAACTTGAACAATGTATAATTTTGATTGCATTAAATTATTTAGGATTATTTTTTAATTAGAAAGTCAAATTCATTATGATAATTTTATGGTATTATATAATTAATTGATTGTCCTAATATTTATGGTAAATTTAGATGGAAATCAATATGATAATTACTTTATTTTTTTCAAACAATATTTTTGTGTGTGGTTGTTGAATGACTAAGTAATATTCATATATAATTTTTTAATTATTAAAAATTATTTAGTATTTCTTATTAAATTAAATATATGGTAACATTATATAAAAATGTGTGTGTGATTTTAAATTAGTGGATATATTAACATCAATTGCAATTACATTATATAAATCATTAAAATTAAATAACATTGAAAATCTATATATTTATCTATATATATAATAGCAGAAGTCGCACAATTATAGAAACCTCCTTATCTTATTGGTCATCATAATTAATTAAAGAATTTTAAAGATGCATATATATATATATAATGTCTTTATCTTATATAATATTTTAATATAAATATAATGTTTATATTTTAAAATATGAAAATTATTATATGATATTAAATTAATCTCTTAATTATTTGTATATTACAAACTATGCAACGCACGGGTACGGTACTAGTAGTATAAATTTGTATTTACTTTAATATTTAATATGAAAAAATTTGTAAAATATATTTCAAAATTTTGTAATGATTAAATGATTGGATGACCGTGAAATAGTTATTAAATTTTGTAAAATAATTATGAGAGAAAGTGAGAGAGAGAGAGAGAGAGAGAGAAAGAAGGAGAGACAAAGTAGCATGTGCCGCATTATTTTGTTGGACAAGGATTTTATGGTTATATTCACTCAATTAAAAAGAAAATTTTAGTATGAATTGAAAGTTAAAGTTACATATACCCCCAAAATTAAAACCAGCCCAAAATACATTCTTAGAGTAAATCGGTTGAGAAATGCAATAAAAATTTGGCAAGAATAATATAGACTCCAAAAACCAGAAGTATTTCTAATTGCGACTGATTTTTTGGTGTATTAATTAGTGAACCCTACCAAGCTTAAGAACTAAATCTTAATCAATGCATGAACTTCGATATTATTGTTTTCATGTAATAAAAACTGAAGCTGTATCGAACAACCTTTTCAGCCTATTCAATCTAACCTCTTTTAATTTATTGGACAATCTAATCACACTACCACATTAAGATTGCAAGGCCTCACATGCATGTCTAAACACACACACACACACATAGCTACTATCTTGTTCGTCTACAATAAACACTAGTATTTATACCGTGTGTTGCACAGTTTATAATATAATAATATAATAAGTTATTATAAAAAATAGTATTATATAAATTTTTTAAATAAAATATAAAATTATATAAAATAAAATTTGGATAAAAACTTGTTTAAAATAAAAATATATCAAAATATACAAATATATTAAATTTGACATATTTCACATAAAAAATAAGTTAAGATGAAAAATGATAAATCTTTAAAAATTGAATTGAAAAGTAAAGAAAAACAAACTCTAATTAGATATCAGACTTCCTAAAAATAAAAAAGATATTTCGAACAGAAAAATTATGCTTTTTATTTTTATTGTGTTCTATTATTATATATACATAAATATAAATTTCTATTAACATTATTTATATAATAATTAAATTCATATATTATATTGGACAGATGACAAATTTGATTTTTGTATATTATCATTTATATATCAACATATATATATATATAGCTTTGTGTTTAATTGTTTTTTTTTTATTTAGGAAGAAATAATTAATTATAAGTTGTTTGAAGAGTTGATGATGATTAGGCAATCATAAATCCATCAGAAAAGCAATCATGTCTCTCCATTCATTGGACGGCGGCTTACAGAATAACATGATTCATTGTAAATAAATATGGTCAGCCGGCACCAGACAAGGCTATATAAATTATATATACTACTACAAAAATGCTTTATAAAATTATTTATATATTTTAAGCCTACACTCACCTACATTATCTCTTTAACAATATCATATTTTTTTGACTTTGGGTTCGAGGTCTCATCATTGTCGGTTCATATTTAACGTCACAAATACATATTTAAAATATTATTACTTAATGATTTATTTTAGTTTTTTTTTATATTATAAAATATCTTTATTTAAAAGATTGAATTAAAAATTATATTGCAGAAAGAGCATACAAAGCTTTTGAAGCATCTAATTATATAATATTAAGAAAACATTTAAATTTCTTATATTTTTAATTAACAGAAAACATTTGCATAAACAAAGTTAAAATAACGATCACACTTATTCTTCCTTTACCTCTCAACCTAAAATGTTAAGGTGGTGAGTACTCAAAAATACTATGTGGGCTGATTGGATTACCTACAGGAGCATATATGCACAAAGCACAACAAATGCATAAAACATGATCATACTTAACAATGAGACATTTCATGCATATATCATGAATATCAATCTTGTTCACTATAGAATTTTGTCATCAAGACGAACATCTTCACATCATATCACATTTATATTTTATAAATCCCAACGTATTATATTCAATGCAACATAGCCATCATTAAAAAAATGAACTCCTTCACATGTCTCCTTCACATGTCACATTATTAAGTTCTAAATCACATTAGCTTCGTAAAACAATCCATCAACACCAAACATTTTTGTCATGATGACATAAAGCATAATATAATCATTTTTAATATGTTCATTCATATTTGTCAATAGGGTGGCCGATTGAACTACACAAAAATAGCGTAAATGTATCACACATCTCATAATTTAGCGGACATGAAAATATTAAGTGTAATTTGTCCTATGCTAGAGGCGTCTATACCTCCTACAATAGGAATACTCTCTATATTAGATTCTTTAAATGACCATTACAATCCTTACTCTTCACCTAGTAGATACTTTAACAATAAAATATATTTTATACTGACTTAGGATGTTTAAGGAAGTGACAATGGGAATTAATTTTGAAGAAGAGATTTGAAAGGTAAGTTTAAATTGAACTTTGACCATGACTTGTTCTAAATCCCCATGGACTAAAATCCCCATGGACTATACACAGATGAGTAATTTAATGCTTCTCAACACCATTCTATAGAGTACAGAATGTGTGATGTTTCTGCATTGATCTAAGCTCAATCGCATTTTAAAATGAACATTTTGTGGACGTTTGAAGTTGCATTAAACTTTTTAAGGGGTTGGTTTGACCAGTCAACAAGTTGATCTGAGTCAAATTGAAAAATTGAAAAAACTTGAGGACTGAATTGCAAAAATAGAAAATTGATTTTAAAACAAGACTAATTTAAACCTTTGGGGAATGAATTGACAATTTTTACAAACTTCAAATTAACCCTAAAACCTGAAAATCCCCAAATTAAACTACTAGACTATGAGCCTAACCCCAAACCTGCTTCATCGCTGATCGCCGCAAGGCCACCATCCGCCGGCCACTTCTTGTATCAGTGACGATGGAGACCCTTTTCCCCTTGCCAAAAATCATAACAAATGACGCAAATATGCTGGAAATCCTGCAACACCATCACTACTTTTGACTCAAAATTCTTCGATTGGCGAGATTTATTTCTGCCAGCCATTAAAAGGCTTTTGATGGAGTTGACATGAAGAATATTTTCCCCAAGGTAATTGATTGGAAAGTTGATGGAAACTCACTCAATTTTCATGAAAAATGGACAATGGTTGCAACGGTAGCAAGAAGATTTGTTGTGACTTCATGACTCAATTTTTGGCAAGTTGTTGGTCGGCCAACAAAATTAATAGAGTAGTTTGCTCCTTCGGAATGTGGGCAACCCAACTATACTAGAAATGACTCTTAACATGACCTATGGCGGCAGGGGCGATGGGGATAGGGTTTTAAAAATACTAGCCGCCACATTTGAGGTAATTTCCTATGGTGATTACCCCTTGGATGATGGTGGTAACCGCCGGGATGATGGCAGCTCTGATATTAACATAGTTCCTAACCTAAACTCTGAACACCCTTCCTTGATTTGAATGAAAATTTGTGTTAGCAATGAATTGTGAATATTTCCGATATTAGTATCCGAATGTAATCTTCCATGGGCTCTGGACAACAAATTTTGAACAGTTAATCTAAAGTTATTAGTCCATTTGCAGTTTAATATAAACAAATTGTAAATCTAGTAATCATAACTCCAATTTTGTCATAAGTCCATGGTCAATTAATCACATAATCATACTCTAAATTCAATTTAGTCACATAAAATCATGAAAATTAAATTTAAAACATTTAATTACTCATAGGAATTCTTATAGAACTTTATAATCATAAAATTAATTATATAATAACTCTAAGAATGAATTTGTACATAAAATCATAGGATATTTATAATCATAAAATTATGTAAAGTAAATCTATTTTCATATACAATCATATATTAATACAATAGAAAGTTAATCATATAATTCTCACAAAATCTTTACAAAACATATTATAATAAGCATGTATAAAATTATGATAACAAACACATATTTCATTGATGTCATTAAAAAGATTTAGATTATCAAAGATTTTGACATAATTCCAAATACATGATCTTTTAGACTCAAATATCAATTGCGTACTAAATAAACTCCTCAAATGCTTGTTTAATTCAAAATTATTTCTTCGTAGGGCTAGCAATTTGTGCAATTGTATTGTGTTTCATCACAGTAAGGTAACAAACATGAACATATATTAAAAGAAGCATGAATAATACACTATAATAGTTAGTGTTGATCACAAATACGAATATAAAGTTTATTTGTGATAACATGCGCGGCATAATATGATTGATACGATAATTTGAAACATATCTAAATGTTAATATGGTTTAAACAATATGATACTGCATATAAATACACAATACTTGAAAATACAGTTTTATTATACAAAAATCTGATGATATATAGTTATAACTTTATAAATAAGAAAATTATAAAAAACAAATTGTTGGAAATTAATAATATATCATGTCAATAGCGAGTCAATGTATTGCAACTCGTAAACATGTCACGAATGGGTTAGTGTCGCGCATCACTAACTTGTTAACTTGTCATTTGTTAATTTTTAGTCACGTTTAATAGGTTGACACGTTGCACAATGTTAAGAAAAATAAGCTAAATTAGATATTGTGTTATGTTGTATGAGGCCTTTCTATTTTTTATGTTGATTATAATATCCAACAATAACTTATAAGAATAAAAGAAAAAAAATTTGAAATTGCTACTTTTTTTTTTTTTTTTTTTTTTTGGAAGAGATAGAAATGGTGATCATTTAACTTTTTGGACTTCGAAAAAAGCTTCGGGATATTGGAACAGGAACATAAACAAAAACGATTGAAATCGAACCAAAGAAATCCTCTCTCCGCAAAATGAATATGTCTTGGCTAGTGCTCATGGTTTGAAGTATCATTTCCAAAGATAAAAATATTTTAGTCTTCTAGGTATTAACTGTTGAAATATCTAGGCTATAGATCAGACGAAATACACAATATAAGATAATAATTAAAATTATTTCTTTGATTTATGCCTATACTTGCACAACCCTCGTATACGTAATTAAAAGCAAGTTTAGCAACTATACCGAACAATTCACATTATTAGCAAGAATCCTCCAGATGATCGGATCACACGTTGATCAAGGATGTTCGAGGCTTTCTTTCCAAGTTTATCAATGTTTAGCCTTAATGTGTAGATATAAGGTGTAGTTTGATTCTCGTATATCTGTATATAATGAAACTCATAATCTACAACTAAAATATAATTAAGAATCTCAGCATATGATAGGAGAGAGAAGAAAAAAGAAACAAAAGTAAGAAGAAGAACAACAGTTGGCGTATATTTTTCTTCTAATTGCGGTCGATCATCACAATTTAATTCTCTCTTTGGGGATCAGTTTATACTAATCCCCTAATCTTTTCTTATAGGCCTAAGAGTTCTACTTCTTGGGGGATTAGGAGTCTCATTCCTAAGAGGCTTAGGAGTCCTATCCCTTATATGTTGGGTCTATCTCCATAATGAGACCTTAAGTTGTCTTCTTGAATTATTTATACCTAATTAATTATTTGTCCAACAAATAAAAAAAGTTCAATAATTAATTTTATCTATAATTATTCAATTACTTGGGCTCAAAATAATTAATGAGTGTAACAAATATTCTTTAGCTCAATAATTAGTTTATTCATGATTAGCTAATTAATTATCTCTATTTCAATTCACCAGAATTTGGTTATGCGTGTGATCCCCTATGTTAGACATAGTCACGGCTCTGATTTTGAATGGGAACTACCGGTCAATGGTTTGGTAGAACCGTTGACCTGGTTTCGATTCTAAATTGAAACTAAGTTTTGCTCGATCCGATTTCGGTTCCGACTTGACCGATTCTTGGAACCGACAAAATTGGATAACCGTTACTTAAAAAAAATTCGTTGAAGATCAACGACAGAGATTAACTAGTTGTTGATCTCCAATAACTGAGATTGAAAAGTCGTTGGAGAACTGATGGTTCGAACCAAAATCGTGAACCGCCGGTTCCAACGACTCTTACTTATTAATATTTTTTTTCAATTTTTCCTATAAATACCCCTCCCCCTCCCCATTTGTTTTTTCACAAAATTTGATCTTTCTCAATGTTTCCAAATTACCTTATAATCTCTCTCAATTTTCTCGTAATCTCTCTCATTCTCTCTCAATATAAATATATATATATATATATATATATATTAGATGGGCCTGGGCTGTATCCGTCACGGACTAGGCTTTTAGTGGGCCTTGGATTTTGGTAGGGCTGGGCTGGGTTATAATTTTTTTTTTCTAGCCGACCATGATCCATTTATTTAACATAATTCGGACCACTAAGTCCATCACTATTTATAGGCTGGTCCTAGGCCAGCCTATGACAAGTTGGTCCCGAGGTGGGCTAGGTCAATTCGACCCATTTGACAACTCTACTCCCCGCAGAGTACTTTTAATCTTGAATATTTTGTTGCATAAACTGGGATTGAGATAGACTTATTTTCTCAAATCTCAATAACCAAAATTTTGAGAATTAAAATATGTTTAAATATCTTGTTAAATAAATCGAAGTCATATATCCTTGAAATAGGTTATTTATTGTAAAATTTTCAATATTAGTTTATGACTGAATGTCTTGTGCATCGGGTGCATCGGACATCTGATAACAATATTATTTATTTAACTAAAATGTATTATATATTTTCTTGTAAAATATTACTACTTTTTAAGATAACAAATTAGTAGTAATATTTTTGAGTAAATAAGTAGTATTTTTTGATTTAAAAGATAATACTGTAAATCGAGTTGTGCAGGGTATCTGATATGCATAAATTTTTGCATTCTCTATTTATTGAGGGCAGCCAAAATATTTGCAACTATAAGTGTCTCATCAATGTTAGGGAGAAAATGACTCTTCTTCTGGTTTTTTCGTTTTTTTTTCATCAAAAAACAAAATGAAGTTTAAAAATGAAACAAAGGCGGTTCCATAAAATTTAAAAGATTTTATTTATTATTTTAATAAAGCTGACTGCCATAACCTTGCTCAAAAAAAAAAAAAAAAAAACAAAAACAAAAAAAAGTCTAAAAATATAAACAAATTGGGAATACTTATGAGTTACTTGAAATTAATAAAAGAGAAATTCAAATTCGACTTGAACTGAGTTGAGTAAAGCCCATACCCAAGCATATACAAATTCAACATATTTGTCATATATGTATACTAGTATGAGACAAGTTATATGGTAATTTTATCATTAAAGCATTTGCTATTTTGCTTTGTTCCTAATAATTTTTTTGGTACAAATTTTTTTTCTTTTTTTTTTTTTTTTTGTGAAGTTTTGATTTTTTTATTGGCACAAATATAGCTTCGTATTCATTTTAAATTAGAAAAAAAAACAATTATTAGTTTGATAAATCAATAATATTCTTATTCATAAATGATGATCGATTCCTTTAACGTTTTCTACATGCAACAAAATTATAATTTTGTTCAATTTCCAATGAATTGCTAATTTCTAATTAATTATTATTCAAGTCATGTGTTACAAAAATAAATTGATCCACAACCTATTCAACTTTACAATTGCATTCTCTATCTAAAAATTTCAATGAATTGTCAACTAAATGAAATTTGTAATATATATATTAGACAAACATTGAACAAAATCTCTCAAAAAAAAAAAAAAAAAAATCAACAATAATATTGAATTAAAGAAAATTATTTTTAAGAAACTAAAGCTAATATTTATCATTAAAAAATTAATATATTTATATATATAAATAAATCATATACATAACATAAATAATTATTCAAAATACAAAAAATGGATTGGTGACATATCTTATAAAAATTTCAATTCAAACTAAACGAAATTTGCTCATATATATACACATATAAGTAGTGAACGAAATCGGTCAAGCATATAAATTCAACAATAATATTGGATTGACAAAAACTATTTTAAAGAATCCAATATTAATGTTTATGGATAAAATGAAATAACTATAAGATATAATTTACATAATATCAAATGAAATAGACAAGTAAAAATGTACCTACTATTCAAGAATCAAAAGATTGTAAATGAGAGACGTGTATGAAATAGAGTTTTTTCAATTTCTTTCTAACTAATAATAACGAAAATATTGATAAACATGATATCCGTAATTTATGGAAAAATGAATCAAATCAAATTATTGATTAAGATTTATTGAAAAATAGTAATTTGCACACAAACATATCATATATAATAGATAACAAACTACTTTTTATTAGGAAACAACATTTAGGCAAAAAAACGAAAAAAAATGTCATTTTACTTTTATATATACTAGTATGTTCTCCCATGCAGTGCACGAACATATTATTATAATATAATATTATTAAATTTAAAAAAATACATAAAATTAATATTTTGAAAAATATATATAATTATGTTCAATAATTTATATATGTACCATGATTATAACAAGGATATAAATATATATGTGAACATTAATTAATTTTATTTACAAAATACAACTATCAAATTACCAAATATATGGTATTTTCTTTTGAAAAAAAATGAATAAAATCTAGCATATCAATGTGAATATTTTATTATTATTATATATAATATTGAATATGTCACAAATACATAATTGTTTGTTAAAATCAAGTAATTATGAAGATATATGAATTTTTTTATTAATTTTGATAAAATTAGTAACATTAACAATATTAACAAATAAAAATGAATGCTTATTGATTAGTAATATAACAACATTTTCTAAAAATTCGTCTTTCCATTTGTAGAAAGAAAAATGGACAGGTCTTTCCATTTGTGGAAAGAAAAGTGGTCTAGAAAAATGATAATAACAAATATAGAAACAATCAGTTTACTATTATATATATATATATATACATATATAAGTAGATGGTTGATTCTTATTGTGTTTTTTCAATTATATATAATAAGAAATTAATTTATTTTTTTCAATAAGATTTGAATTTGCACTAGATATGTTTGGAAGATTTAGATTTTTTCAAATTATAAAATAACATTTATATTTGCAGAAGATTTGTTGGTACATAATATTAATATCTTCATTAAAATTCATTAACATTACTGACATAAAAAATATGTATAACAAAATATATTAATTATTCAAATTCGGTGATATTCCATGAGCGATGAAAATTCAAATTTAATTTTATAGTATGATTTACTAAATATACATATATATAATAAAATATTATTTAAAAAAATATATTAAAAAATTTGGTCTCCATATTATTGTCCAACATTTGATTTGAGAGATTATTAAAAAAAAAAAAAAAAAGGTGAGATTTGATTTTGTTAATAATACAAAAAAAATATTCCAAATTAAAATTCTTGTTGATGCAAAACTCATCATTTATCAGTATTAAAAAAAAAGATTAAATTGAATAATAAAGATTGACTCTGTGATTTTAGCTATTAATATTCGATTTGCCACAAATTTTGTATGTTTCCAATTAATATATCCAAATTCTTTAAACAAATCAATATACAAATTTGTAATATATTTAGTAGGTCTAAAACCATAAAAATTTATTGATAATATTTTATTTGAAATTTTTAAATAAATTCATACTAAAATATAAAAATTATGAATTAAGATATTAGATGCAATTATTATTTTCTAATAGTAAAAACATACGCAAATGACTTCAGTGCATCGCACAGGGTCTCACACTATAGTATATATAAAAACAGAATATCTTTTTCCAATTTTATTTTCGAGCTCAAATGTGGTTTGTATCTTTTATTAACATTATTCAATAAGATTTAGTTTTGCACTAGATATGTTTAGAAAAATCTTAATTTTTCCAAATTATAAAATAATATTTATATTTGTAGCACGTTTGTTGGTATATAAATAAAAATATAAAAATATTTTTATAAAAATCTATTAACATTAGTGACATAAAAAACATGCATAAAAAATATATTAATTACTCAAATTTGGTTATGTTCCATAAGCGATGAAAGTTTGTATTTACTGCAAATTTAATATTATAAGTGTGATGTATCTATATATATAATAGTAAATAAGTATTTTCACTTTTGCTTTGCCACACAAATGATACATACCCACGTATTTGGGCAAAACAGTTGAAGAAAATTTATGAAAAATGTGATAATTTGTTTTCAATTTTTTCATAATCAAATTAAATTTCTAATTTATTTACAAATTTTAGTGTATATACTTTCATGGAAAAAATTGTTAGTGAAAAAAATATTTTCAGATTAAAATCTAATTAAAGATATTACGTGATTTTAGCCATTAATACTAGATTTACAAGAGATTTAATACATTTCAAAGCAATATTCAAATTCTCTAAAAAAAGAATTATTCAAAATTTAGAGCAAATTTTGTGCGTCTAAAATCAAATCATGGGAAATTAAAATAATTTCACTTTACTTCAAAAATTTTGTTACAATTTGATCTTCAAATCTACTATGAAAGTAGGGCTGAAAATCAAACAAATGTATTCGATACTCAATTCGAGCTCGTTTGTTAAAAACTTGTTTGAACTCGCTTTAATAAAAATGTCAAACAAGCTTGAACACACTTTTATGTTTGATAGAATCTAAAGCTTGGCTTGAGCTCGTTAAGTAAAATTCGTTAAAACAAGTGTAAAATATCCAACTACTCGAGCTCGACTTGTGTTCGGCTCGAATAAAGCTCGTTCAAGCTCGACTCGGTTAAAAATCAAACTAAGCTCAAATAAAATATTAGAAGCTCGATAACATTTCAAACAATCTTGAACAATGGTATGTTCGACTCGACTCGACTAATTTACAACCTTATATGAAAGTGCCCCAATATCTTTATATAAATGTAATATTAATTTTTAGCATAAATTTTAATTACTTTTGTTCTCTTATACTTCATATCTTTATTTTTTAAATGAAACAATTCAAATTTATAATTATTTTATTTTTAAATTATAATTTTATTGACCCAATATATAGATCTAGTTTGAATTTAAATTTTAAATAGATAAACTTAAATTCAATTCATAATTTTATGATATCTTACTTCAAATTTTTAAATAAATTTATAATCAAATATAAAAAATATTAACTTAAATATTATGCTAACTATTATTTTAAATAACTAATTTCTTAAATAATAAATAATATTTTTTATAATAAAAATATACAGAAATAATTTTTGTACACGGCACATCATCTCGTACTAGCAAAAACTTAAAGTGAAAGGAAAAAAAAAAAGGAAAAAACTAGACTGAGGATAGAGAAAACATTGGGCCTGATTCCTAGGCCCAAGTTCTAGAATCGACCATTTGATGTATAGACAGTTGGCCCACTCATATCACTGGTCAACAGAAGACTCATTTAAGGCTTCTCGACACACGTATGCAATATACAAAATTTGACGTGGCGCATATTTTTTATATTGGCAAATTTAGTATGGCTCATTAATGTGTTAATTATTAATATATTATAATTATATTTTATAAGATTTTTATATAATATTAGTGAGTAGACAAGTGAGAATTTTATTTTAAATTAAATTATATTTTTTATTTTAATCTTATCAATATGCATTGAATATTTGTTTTTGATCTTATAATATATTTTGTTTTATATGAAATCAATTTTGATCGAATTATAATAAGAATGAAACACGGTTATTATAGGAGATTTAGTCCGATTTTTGAATGAATAATTAACATGTGCCCACAGTAAACTAGTGAACATTTTCTTATTTTTTTATATTTATTTTTATTGTTAATATTGTTGTTGTTGCTATTATTATTATAAAATATAATTTTAATACATAATATATTAAATTAATTCTTATTGTATGATCTTTAATTTTATATCTATATTGTATATATAAAAATAAGATATTAGACGTAAAAAATAGATTATTTATTAGTCAATTACTTGGGTCAAATATGATTGATGTGAGTTTGATTATTTGTGTTGCAAATTAAAATCAGTTAAATAATTTTTCTTTTAAAATTATTATTCATTTTTTATCAAAAATATGACCAAACCATATATTTAATTTGATTAAAATTTTATTACAATAAATTTTTATTGTTTGAACACTGAATTTAACAATGAATTTGATTTCCTTTTCCTCAAATAAGCTGGACTTTATTTTTTCTCTTCAATAAATTCACAATCTAATTTAAACTGATTAAAACATAATATATATATATATATATCAAGTTTTTTGTACATCAAATGAACGGTGCATTCAATTTATAGTACTGCTTATTTAATTAAGATGTATAATTTATTTAGTTGAAATGTATTATTATTTTTTAAATAATAAATCAGTAGTAATATTGTGTAACTCAAATTAATTAAAAAATTAATATAATATAACTCCTTTTTTTTTCTGAAATTTTTAATTGAGGTAATATAAAGAAAGGAGTGAAGGAGGTAGCATGGGCCAGGTTGATAGCAAGATGCAGAGCAGAGAGTAGAGAGATAAAGTGAGAAAGGTGAATGTTTAATGGAGAAATGGGCCACAATGTAGCATAAAAGTCTAATTCCGAAGCCTATAGGCTATACCCCCGTGTGGTAAGGGCCATACATCGCCATCAGCATTTAATACCTCACACGTGTGTACTCATCTCCAGCCTAGGATAGCATCCCTACTCTAAAACAATACAATAATGTGACAGACCAACAAGTCTCCGGCCGGTTTATGTCACTCTTAAGTCCTTGATGCAGACATCATTTCACCCCACTACAACTTATATATTAATGAATACAAAATATTTTATTATATAATTTATATTTGTTAGATTAATTACTTCAATCTAAATTATGGATGAAAGTATATATTATTATATTTATTCATGTCTATTAGATTAAATATTTCAAAATAAATTAATTGGATGGGTCATGGGTTCTAGATCATTTATGTAGTATAATTTTATTCAATATAAAATGAATAGTGGTAGGTAGAGTTATTGCATAACTCCTTTCTCAAATATAATCTCTCTCTTCTAACATATAATAACTTTTAAATAGATTTCTACAATTTAAAAAAAAAAAAAAAAACATATACATACATGTTGCTCATTTTCTACTAACAAAATATAGCATTTGAGTTGTGATTAAGCATGGATTCTCACTTGAGATTTACCCAAATAAAAAAGTACCAAAACATTAATATTCAATAATATCCATATATAGTTGTGTATGGTATGCATGTAATTAGAATTTTTCCATCGCATAATACAAGATTTGTGCATACTTATTTAGACAAAAGTTTAACATAAAAAATTAATTAAATATATCTATTTCAAAAAAGAATTAGATCATCAATTAGTTTTATTTTTAGACATCAAAAAATTATATAATTTATTTTTTTGTATGTAGCTCAAATATTCAATACAAATTATCCGATCCACAATGAAAACACAAATCCAACTAAAAAAGTTAACAAAACATAGATAAAAATTTCAAATCTAATACTTTATTTTAAAATGAGCAATACAAGTGTAAAATAAAATTTTTAAAAAGATAATTAATTTTATATAGTATATGTCAAAAACTTATAAAAAATAAAAAAAAGTCTTTAAATAATTGGAAAATTTTCCAAAATATGAAATCATAAGTTGTCATCTATTTTTTTTTCTGTTGTTTTTCTTTTTATACACATAAAATAATAAAAAAATTATAAAATTATAAACTGATTCTGGTGGAATTTACTGTTTATAGATGGTTTTATTATTATATCAATATAGATATAGATATTGCATCTAGACAGGTTAAAATAATATCAGTTTATATTAGATCATTCATATTGTTAACTTTTTTGAATAACGCTTCAATTGGAACCATTTTGGTTGAGATTCTAAATTATTCGAATTTTATTAGTTATATTGATACTTGATCTCAGTATGTGGCAGAAACACGGGTCATATAATAATCTTACATTATATATCATCCTCATTTTCCTTCCCAAACGTCTGAATTAATTATGAATATTCTTTTAATTTACATCAACTTTTTATAGAATCATTAGCCGACAGTTTATACATTATGTCCTGTTTCTTCCAAAAAAAAAAAAAAAAAAGCCAAATAATTCAATTTAGCTGTCCAGAGAGGTCCACGCACAATATGGATGAGGATTGAAGGGTGGTGCAGAAGCGCAATGTTCTGGACAAGACAAGCCCCAAAAATGTTGAAAGTCCAGATCTAATACGTTTAAATAAGCGGGGCCTTTTTGTCTGTGGTCCTAAAATATATCTGTCTGCAAAATATTAGTTGGGTTGAGCTTCACTAAGATTAATGCCAGCAAGGTTTGGTCAAAACAAGTACTTCACAACACCAAACATCTTGTTTAGTTCCTCCAAATTTAATGCTGCAACCAGGTTGTACTTTCCACCATCTCTGAGTTGTTCTTTTGGAATTCAAGAATTTGGCAAACAAACCAGCCCATGCTTGCAAGTAGCGGGTTTGGGCCCTTGCAAACTTTCATAGTTGGGAAATATTATTGAGTGTTACAAAGATTTAAATACAAGAGATTATTTGATTTATTTCAGCAAATAAAACAAAGCCCGATAACTTTGGGCCTAATAAAACAAAGTATCAAATAAAATAACAAACTAATTAAACCCGTAATTTAGTTAGGTCTAATTTTTTGAGACAAGAAAACACAACTTCGTCTCCACCATTCTCCTCCTCTTCAAAATGATTCGTCCTCGAATTGAATTCAACTTCATCTCCAGAGGAGTTATCACCAACCAAAGTAACCAAATGTTTTAACATTGAAAACATCAGAAGTGCGAATTTGGTCAAAGAGCCGAAGATGATAAACAATCAGATAAATCTTTTCAACTATCTCCACTGGGCCAATCTTATAGGACTTCAGTTTCTTATACTCATGAGTGGAAAATCTATCCTTGGTGAGGACAACCCATAAAAAAATCATCCACCTTAAATGAACATCACGTCTCTTCTTGTTTGCAACAACCTTGTACTTAGTTATTGTAGCATCTAAGTGGGAATGTGTAGTATCATGATATGTTGAAGCTCGTTAACGAGGCCAACAACACGAGCATCAACAGAAGGAGTATAGGACATGGTAAGAAGGTCAATAGGAGCACGAGGAACCAGGCCATAGACTACATAAAAAGGATTGAAACCAGTACTACGGTTCAAAGCCTGATTATGAGCAAATTGAGCAATAAACAACTTAATATCCCATTTCTTCAAATGATCACCCACCAAACAACGAAGCATGTTACCCAAAGATCGATTAACCACCTCAGTATGTCCATCAGTCTACGGATGGTAAGTACTGCTGAAATTCAACTCAGTGTTGGCCATACACCGGAGTGTGTAAAAAATGACCGAGAAAACAAGAATCACGATCTGACACAATAGATAATGGTAAGCTATTCAAACAAAATATCTCACAAAAGAATAAAGTGGCAACATGAACAACATCAAAAGTACGTTTGCATGGAATAAAATGTACCGTTTTGGAGAAACGATCTACTATAAAGAAAATTGAATCGTTACCTTGTTGAGTGTGAGGAAGACCCATAAAGAAGTCCATAGTAATAACAGGCCATGGACGTGTCAGAATAGGTAGCGGGCGATACACTCCAGTATTGGTGGTTGTCCCCTTAGAGACCTGGCATACACAACTACAAGAAACAAAGAGTGACACGTCTCAACGGTTGGTAGGCCAAAAGAAGCGACACACCACCAACTCAACATAGTGATCACGCCCTATATGACCTACACCATGCACCTTAGATATAGTCTTCTGTCTCAAACTAAAAGGCGGGATACTTAAAAGAACACCCCAAAAGAGAAACTCGTCCACAAGGGAGTACTCCTCATGAACACCATGCACCAAGAGGCTGAGAACAGGCCCAAAAAAGGATTCGAAGCATAAAGATCCCAGAACATGTCTAACCCAATCACCTCAACATGCATATCAGATAATAAAGAGTGAAGCTGACTCCAAGCATCAACAACTCGATTATCCACCCCACCATGATGGTGAACAATAGACGTGAATTGCTAAAGAAAAATAAACCACTTGGCATGATGATCCGAAAGGGAATTTGGAGTGGTCAAGTGCTTAAGGGCCTCATGATCAATATGAAGAACGAATTCACGCTGGAACAAATAAAGTTGCTAGTGTCATATTGCACGAACTACAACATAGAATTCAATATCATAAGTAATATATCTAGAACGAGTGTCTGTCACTTTCTCACTAAAGAAAGCCACATGATGACCTACCTGTGTCAAAACAGCTCTAATCCCCACCTTTGAAGCATCAGAGAATAACTCGAAAGGGATAGAAAAATCAGGAAGCACCAATAGGTGACTCAAAGCTTGATCTCTTAAAAGGTTGGCTCAGCTTGAAGATCAAGAAAAGGACTTACCATGCCATAGAATCAGTAAGTGGAGCCATGATGGTGCTAAAGTGCGGAATAAATTGATGATGGAAAGATGCCAAACCATGAAAACTGTAGACTTGAGTGACTAAAGTTGGGGTAGGCCAATCCCGAATAAGTGCAATCTTTGACTCATCAACCCCAATACCAACCGCAGAAATGTGATAACCTAGGGATAGAACAAATCAACAAAAAATGATCTTCGATGGAGAAGCAAATAACTACTATGCTCGTAGGATCAAAAGGACGACACAAAGATGTTCTAAATGCTCGATCGTAGACCTGTTGTATATAAGAATATCACCGAAGTACACCACCACGCAAGTGCTAATAAGAGGGCAGAATGACTAATTTATTACCCGCATGAAAGTACTAGGTGCATTTGACACCCCAAAGGGCTTGACCGACCACTCAAATAAGCCTTCTTGAGTCTTGAAGACAGTCTTCTACTCATCTCCAGGTCTGATTCGAATTTGATGATACCCACTTCGCAAATCCAATTTGCTGAAAATCACCGTCCGATAATTGATCAAGAAGATCATCAAGACGAGTAATAGGAAACTTTAACAAAAAATAATTTTTTTGATAGCCCTACTATCAACACACATACGCAACTCTCTATACTTTTTCAGTATAAGCAAAGCTGGTACTGAATAAGGGCTCATAATCTATTGAATAATCCATTTATAAATCTTCCACCTGTCAGCGAAACTCCTCATGCTCAATTGGACTCATATGATAATGGGTTCTATTGGGCAATGAAGCACCGAGAATCAAATCAATGTGATGTTGGATATCCCAAGTGTGGTATCCCCTTAGGAAAATAATTCGAAAAAACATCAGAACACTTAGAAACCAAAGGTAGAACTGTAGTAGGAATATCAGAAGTGTCACTAGTGTCATGAGCAATAAGTAAAATAGTAAAAAGGGCCATGGACATCTCGTAAAGAAAATCACCGTGATTCAAAAAAAGTATATTTTCAGGAGCAACAATGGTGTGTGGTTTAGGCACAACAGACAACAAAATAATCTTGACTCCCAAAAAGATAAAACTGTAAGTATTTTTATGACAATCATGATAAACACTACAATCAAACTGCCAAGGTCATCCAAACAAAAGATGGCACACATCTAAAGGTACAACATCACATCCATCGAATCCACATATTTATCCCCAACAGACAACTTAACCAAGACACGACGATCAACATGCACATTGTTCCCTTTTTGTAACCAAGATAAACTGTATAGGTGAGGGTGTAACTCCAATTTAAGAGCAAGTTTATCCACAACAGATTTAGCAATGACATTTTCACATGACCCATAATCAATAATAAAAGTACACACCACGCCATTAATAATGCAAGCTGAATAAAATAAAGTATGTCTCTATGCCTCTTTAACCGGGCCTTTGGAAGTGAGATAAGTATGTGTAAGAATTAAATTAGGTCAACATCTCTAGAAACCAAAACCTCAAGCTATTCATTGTACACGACAGCAGTAGCGAAATCATCCTCGCCCATATCGTCAATCAATAGACCACGATTACCACTCCTTTTAGGGCATTGTGACATTTGATGCCCAACCTCACCATAGGAGAAGCCCGGACCATGACTAGGGGCGTTAATGGTGGGTGGGTTCTGCCCCCCGCTGATTCACGACCAAAGGTGTGATCGGCAACTGCCAGATGGGCGGTTGTAGTCGATCAGAATAGGAGTGGGTGGTTGGTGGGTTGCTGACGGTGGAGAAGGAGTGCTCACGTGATGGGTCAATTGTGGCTCCAAGATATCAGCACGTTGATGGACCTTTGTGACAGACGCCGGAGATAGCAGATTCAACATATCTTGAAAAGGTAATCACAATCCACTGATACAATGGAAAATCAATTGCTCCTTTGATTCACACACATTTGATCACAAACAATAATTGATAGAACTCTCCAGTGTATACATCAATTGAAAGATTTCCCTGTCTAAGATTTTGTAAGTTCTGGTACAGTAATCGCGCATAATTGAAAGGGAGAAATTCAGAGCGCAAGTGTTTTATAATTCATCCCAAGAGGTAATACGTGATTTACCCCCCTGTGATGTTGTGGCTTTCAACTAATACCACTATGAGGCGGCACAACCTTGCAAAAATGTGGCAACGAGTGCAATGCGACAGTGTTTCAGAACATCTTTAAACCACCAATACCTCCTCAGCAGAAATCAACCAATTGAGGAATTCGTCGGGGTGTAAACTACCGTGAAACTCAAGAATGATCGAGTTTAAAACTCTCCTCCCATTTCCTGCCTTTGTTAGTGTTGTGATTAGGGCTAAAAATCAAACCAAGCTATTTGATACTCGATTTGAGTCGTTTGTTAAAAGCTCGTTTGAACTCAGTTCGATAATAATGTCAAACAAGCTTGAACACACTTTTACGTTTGATAAAATCTAAAGCTTGACTCGAGTTGGAGCTCGTTAAGTAAAATTCATTAAATAATGTGTAAAATATCAAACTAATCGAGTTTATAATTGTATATATAATTTACTCATTTAAAATATTTTAAATAAATAAATAATATAAATCAGTAAAAAAAGTACAATCTTGAAAGTATTAAAAAGAAATGAATTGTCAATCAAATCTAAGAAAATAAAAAAGTGAAAATAAGTCAATACAATATTTATGAATTTTTTCGTGTGTATAAATTGTTATGTCTAACTCTTGTGATATGGTTGTCTAACATTTACAATATTGCTTCTGATAACTTTTGGTGACGAAATTATTTATTGCTTCTGCATGTAACATCTATCACATTTACTCAACTTTTACATACAAAACAATTTATTGCCTCTGCATGTCCATTTATAATTTATTATTTCTGCTATGATGCATGTATGACAAGAAAAGTTATTTCTCACTGCACAAAATTCTTCTATCCTTCAACTCACTATATGACTCTCCTCATTACTTTCACCCATCTTTACTCCCACTAAGTCACTTTACATATATCAATTTCATCCTATCTCTTTCACTCAATTTTTATCTTTATTCACTAACTACCAACTGAACATCATTTATTTTCATCAGAGAACATCCTTAGTAACTTACAAGGCACAAAAATAGCTTCATAATTTTTCAATCAGGTATAATATATATATATATATATATATTTGAGTTTTTTTTTTTTAATTTTATTATATTTTGCATGATCATTAACTCTTATTTTATTTTCTTAGTTTACATGGAGCACATTCAATATTCATCAAGAATATATCAGGTGATAAGTTGGGTGGTGGAACACTTACTGTAGCCCCATTCGGTACATGATATTATGTGTAAATCATTTAATCTTGAAATAATTTTATATTAATATTATTAATTAACTCATATGCATTATCTTCAACAGTTGGAAAAGTGATAGTAGTTTCATACATACTGTTAGACGTCAAGTGAAGGTCTTTAGAGAAAATCTTGACAAACTGATTCATGAGTAGGTGCAAATTCTTATGCATTTTAAGTTATGATATATATATATATACACACACACACACATTATATAATCAATCTGATGTTTTTCTTAAACCAGTTTACTTGGGATCCATTTGATTAGTCACAACCCGAAGTACAACGATTATATCCTCAATGCTTCTCTGAGAGTGTAAGATTACAATCTCCATTGATTTTCTTTTGTTTTGTGGAGTTTCATCATCCAAAGAGGATATTACGTCAGTTTCGAATGTTGCAAGGCATTCTGGATAGGTTTGATCCTCTTGATGATTGGAAAACAAATGTTCATAGAATTGACCGTAAGGGCCACAAAAATGATAATTGGTTGTGCATACATTGTACTTATATTGAAAAATGGATGCAAAGAAATGAGTATATTAGAGGCAGCCAAATGATTTTGAACCCAACGACCACACCTAACTACAATAGGTGGTCTGACATAATTACACGTTATTTTATATCACCTATTGAAAGTCAAGAAGTAAGGGAATCAAAAATGGAGATGTGTCCTTAATATAATATATGGTATTGAACTTACATGTTATATTATTATATATAATTTTATATAAATTCAATGTCTACCTATATTTTAATATTTATTTTTTATGTATATTCAGATCGAACAATTATAGCCGATGAAGTCTGACATAAAGAACAAAAAAAAGGTTAAATATCGATCAACTTAATTCTTTGTTGGATGAGCAACACTTTTTGTGCAAAAATATAGAGCAAACTATTGAAAGGCTATCGCCTGAGCTAACATATTTGGCATATACTCAACCAGTACATCAACATAAATCTCAAACTCAAGTAGATGCCAATCTTAGAACAAGAAGAACTCATAGAGCTGCTCATGAATTGAGCCCTGAACATCGCATGCCTTCACCCACCAACTATACATCTAGCTCTCAATGACCAGGATATCAAAATGAAGATCACACAAATGTAGAGGTGTATATAGGCCTTCAATGATAACACGTACATATACTCCCACATCATACTATCCATCTTTGTCCAATCCCTCTCAATTTGACTATATGGACTATGATTTGGTGTTGGATCCTTACAAATTTTACACAGTATGAACACTTCCATCACACTCATAATCCATTCCAATACTTTGATTTGAATTAATTTCGAGATGTACAAGATCATTCAACATCCTCCTCTAGCAGAATGTCCATGCCTTCAATGAATGTCTCATAGATAGATGAAATACAAGAAAATGTAGAGCTAGAATTACATGTGAGACAAAGAAGAGTTAGAATGAGTGGAAATGGAAGGAGACAACATGAAAATTCTAAAATGGAAGTCCAACAACAAGAAAGAGGTCGTCGAATTAGAAGAAATAGGGGTTGAAGTACATGAGGTTATTTTTAATTATATTGTATCAATATTAAATATTGAGGAAATATGCTTCTGTATCCATTTAAAATAGACAAACTTCTTTTCTGACAAAAAAATAAAAAAGTATGTTTTGCACCCACATTTATGGTTTTAAGATGAATTTACCCCTTCTTTCTCTTTTTCTATGTTCTCGTGAAGACCTCCTTCTTTTTCTCTTTCCTCTTTCTTGGCCTTCCCAATAGTGAAAGCCTCACAATGGATTTCACGATTGAGTTCTCTCTTTTTCTCTTTCACGATTCACTGTATAACTTTCACGATTCATTGTGTAACTTTAACGATATATTTTATGATTGGACTTTCTCTGTTTTTTCCTTCACCTTCACGATTCACTATATAATGTTAGATCAGAATTCATGCGCGTGTGTTATGTTCAGTACTAATTTGAACTATAATTGAACTATGCGGAAGCGAAATAGTAGTTACAACAATTTCGTGAAAGAATCCCTTCTTCCTCTCAAGTATTTTTATTAGATAGAGTGTTTGTTCCCACAATTACATAGTTTGGACTTACACGTCATTAGAATCCCTCTAATACTAGCCAACCCTATATCACTCTCTTCTAACAACTTACTTGACCATCGAGTCCCCTAGATGGATTTGGCTGCCGACTCCCGTACGGAAGAAATTTGAACTCTCCTGAGCCCAGTAGGCTGTACTCTCCCGAGCCCAGCAGGCTATATTCTCCCGAGCATAGTGGAAACCAACGAGTGGTTCACTGACAGTTTGTCGTCTTAGTGGAACTGTACTACGATATAAGCTCTCAAATAAAACCGTCCCTCTCAAATAGGACATCTCTTTCTCTGCATATGATAATGAATGTAATGTAACAGAGATGTTCTTCATCTTCAGCCCATGGTCTTATTTATAATTGTGTATCTTGCGTCTCAAGTGTCCTCCGGTATCTTTTAACAAATCTATTTTGATATGCATATCTTCCTCTGATATCTTCATCAAATCAGCCTTGATATGCATATCTGAAGTCCTCCGGTATCTTCACCATATCACCCTTGATATGCTTCGCAAATCTCCTTTCCTTGAATATCTCAAGATGGTTGACAAAAATATCTTTCATATCTTATGTGTATCTTTACATATCTTGTCCTTTGTTTATTTTCCTTCATTTCAATATCTTGTTCTATATTTTTAAGATTATGCATATCTTCTTCATCTTCTTTCCTTCAATATCTCCAACTAACCAATCTCTCCTTCCTTAATTCATGATCTTTGCCATATCCTGCATGTAATAAAAGCCTCATTAGATTTTTGATATATATGCCAACACACTTACTTTATCAATCTCCCCCTTTAGCATTTGGATCGAAAATCTCTTGTCCTGCAAATAATTTTAAACACAGTAATCTTATCGCAGTTTGAACAGACAGTGAACTCAGGACTTCCAGTATGCAGTTTTAACAGATAGAGATAAACTAATGAATATTACATAATGTTGAATCAACCAGATCATGCATATAACATAGTTAGTCAGTAACCACAAGAAAATCACAAGTAGAGTTTCAAAATATGCACTATCTCCCCATGACAACCAACTCCCCCTTAATTTGAGTTTTTTCACTTAAGTACTATTCACTGTCTTCATCTCCCCCTTTTTCGAGCCATTTGACACAGGATTGGTGAACATAGAAAGACCATAAAAGTAATTTTTAGTGTTGGTGCGGACTGCTCATGAATATCAGGAGAACTAGATTCAAAATTTCATTATCCTGCTCACCTGGAGATCGAGTTGGGACCAATCACCCTGTTCGTTTCAAATGTTCCTGCGAAATAGAATAGAAAAGAAAAATCGCAGAAAGACTAGGCCTTTAACACAAGATGAATGTGAGAGATATCTTTAATTATAGCGAACATAAACTGAACAACAGATATGAATTCAGGGCAGAAAAAAGATTCAAGTCTCTTGTAATCTGTGACAAAATAAGTGCAGCTATATATGGTTCAAATACACTGCTCAAACACTTCCCTTTCCATGCATATTTTACCATGCGTTCACATCACAAGAGTTCATGCGAGATAGGTTAATTGTCACTAGTCTCATATAACTAGCCACCAGGCTGACTTACTCATATATCCCAATTTTTCATAGTTTATCCGTCGGTTTGTAGAGAGAGAGGTCTAGATAGTGATACTAAAATAAAATAATGAGAAATTACTACACAAAGAGGATATAATGAATAAAAAGAGGATTCAGTTCAGACTTTTATTCTCCTTTCAGTAGGCAATCCAGATTGAGGATACACTAAGACAAATCCAAGTTATCAATTCATATGTGCCTCTTTGGTTCTTTTTTTCTTTTTAAGAACACAGTTTTGAGAGTAGATTCCTTATCACTTCTTCTGCAGAAACCTTGTATAGTAGCTCGCAAACCACACAAGTAACAACCACACTGGGAAAACCCTGTGTGACGAGCTCAACTGTCCCTTATAACCCTTTTTGTGCGAACCAGAGGAGAACACTTTGGTAGCTTTCACAGACCTATCATTTTCTATGCATGATGCTCAATCATACGGCTGATAGCTTGTCACTGCATCATTTCAAGGTCGTAGCTCTTTCCAAGAAAACAATAAATTGAGACATATTGGATTCAAAGTTCAAGACAAACTGAATTTTTAACCTACGTAGAGAGAGAATTTATGTCATATTTCCTCCAACCCCCTTTTTTCTCATTTATAGGACTCATATTATCGCAAAAAAGATTCATTGAGTCCAAGTTCATACCGTAGTCGCACAACATGTGCATCATTCATACCAACTGTGAACATGAGCTCCCTGCCGCAATGTATTCAACTTCTGATGTGGATAAGGATATGCTATTTTGTTTTTTGCTGAGCCATGACACCATATTGTTTCCAATAAAGAAGAATCCTCTCGAAGTGCTTTTTCGATCATGTATATCATCGGTCCAATCACTATCATAGTATCCTGCAAGAATAGGCTTAGTATCGAAAGAATATTTTAGTTCATAGTCAGTAGTACCTGCCACATAGCGTATAATTCTTTTTACTGCCTTGAGGTGTGATTCCTTTGCATTGGATTGATATCTAGCACACAATCCCACACTAAAACTTATGTCAGGTCTACTTGCAGTAAGATACAAGAGGCTCCCTGTCATGCTTTTATACACTGTTGGGTCAACGCTAGTTTCACTTTCATCTTTAGACAATTTGGTATTGGTTCCCATCGGTGTTTGAGCAATCTTGCAGCCTTCAAAACCAAATTTCTTTACCAAGTTTCTGGCATATTTCCCTTGATGTATCATGATTCCATTTTTGCTTTGTTTAACGTGCAGCCCAAGAAAGTAGGATAGCTCACCAACCATACTCATTTCAAATTCTTGTGACATTATCTTGACAAAGTGGTTCATTTTGTTTTTGGATGTACAGCCGAACACAATGTCATCCACATAAATATGTACAATGATAATGTCATTGTTCGACCACTGGGTGAACAAGGTATGTTCTACCCCTCCTCGCTTGTATCCTTGTGTAAGTAGAAACTTTGTCAGTCTCTCATACCAAGCTCTTGGGGCTTGCTTCAGTCCATACAATGCCTTCTTCAGTTTGTAGACATGATTTGGATAATGTGGATCTTCAAAGCCTTTGGGTTGCTCTACATACGCTTCATCTTTTAAAAAACCATTTAAAAATGCATTTTTCACATCTATTTGATAAAGTATGAATTTTTTAATACAAGCAAAGGATAGAAGGATTCTTACAGACTCCAGTCGTGCAACTGGAGCAAAAGTTTCTTCGAAGTCAATTCTTTCAACTTGCGTGTATCCTTGAGCTACCAATCTGGCTTTGTTCCTTGTAATGTTTCCATGCTCATCAGTCTTGTTTTGAAAATCCATTTAGTTCTAATGATGTTTGCATTGTCCGGTCGTAATACGAGTGTCCATACATCATTCCTAGCAAATTGTTCCAACTCCTCTTGCATAGCCAATATCCAGTTATCATCTTTGAAAGCCTCTTTTATGTTCTTAGGTTCAATCATAGAGGTATAATATGCCTGATGTACTAAACCCTCCATTTTACGGTAATTGGGTTTTGGTTTTCCACGTGTCTTTACACCTTCATTGAGATCTCCAATGATAAGTTCTTTCGAATGTTCCTTTTGAACTCTGGTGGAAGGTTCATGGTTTTTAGGCTCTTCACTCTTTGGAGTCCGATCAGTCTCTCCTGTGTTTTCACAATTTAGTTCACATGTAGGTCGCACAACAGATGAACATGCTTCATCCAGATAAATATCCAGTCTTTCCAATGAGTCATCAAAGACAACGTTAGTATTTTCAACAAGTGTTTCAGTTCTCAGATTAAATACACAAAATGCTATACTGTTTGTAGAATAACCAAGAAACATACTTGTATCGCTTTTGGCATCGAACTTACCTAATTGGTCTCGGTCATCGTATACATAACATCTGCAGCTGAACACATGAAGATGACTGAGATTCGGAGTTTTGCCTATCCAAATTTGATACGAGGTCATTCCCACTCCTTTCCTTAAGTAGACACAGTTTGAAATATAGCATGCAGTATTTACTGCTTCAGCCTACCATTTTTTAGCAACATTCTTGTCTAGCATCATAGCCTTGGCCATTTCCTGTAGAGTACGATTCTTTCTCTCAACTACTCCATTTTGTTGCGGTGTTTTAAGAGTTGAAAACTCATGAGTAATACCACTGAGGTGCAAAAATCAATAAAAGCATTATTTTCAAATTCTCTCCCATGGTCACTTCGTATTCGAACAACAGAATCTTGTTTTTCATTTTCAAGTAATTTTATCAGTTTCTCAAATTCTCCGAATGTTTCTGATTTTTCTCGAAGAAATCTTACCAAGGTATATCTTGAAAAGTAATCAACGCACACAAAGATATACCATTTACCTCCAGTACTTTTGGTCTAAAACGGTCCCATCAGATCCATGTGTAATAGGGCCATAATCTGTTTTGTGCAGACATCGTGAGTTCATTTGTGTGAGCTTTTCAACTATTTTGCCAAATTGGCAAGGACCACAGATTCCCTGATTCCTGTTTGGGAGTTTAGGTAACCCCTAAACACATTGGGATTATGATAAGGCAATGAGGTGGTTGTATCCAATGTGTCCTAATTTTTGATGCCATACTTCAGTTGCCCCGGTGTTTGCATTATGACAAACATGATTCCTATCAGGAAGATAACAGTTGTTAGTGGATCGGGTTCCAGTGAGTATACATTGATTATCAATGTCAATAACCATGCATTTGTCATGAGTAAAATTCACTCGTAGTCCTTGGTCACATATTTGACTAATGCTTAACAGATTTGCTTTAAGATTTTCAACAAGAAAAACATTAGACAATTTAGGTAAACCACGTAAATTAAGAGTTTCTTTTCCAATGACACGTTCTCTCTTACCATCACCGAAAGTTACAGATTCCCCATTTATTGAAGTGATATCAGTTAGATATGTAGCATTACCGGTCATGTGACGGGAGCATCCACTGTAAAAAAACCACGTTCCGGTGTTGTTCGCACCAAGTGAGACTATTGATGATGTAAGACACATGTTGTTCTTAGCAACCCATATTTTTTTACATGTGACATTATGTTTCTGACATTTCTTACTTTCAAAATTTTTGATGATGTAGGACTTTTCACAAGAACACCGAACATATTCCAATTAGAGATGTTACCTGATCGGATGTCATGTTTCATTCTGTTGAACCTTGGTCGAATGTGTCCAGGTGCTTCACAGTAGTGACATATAGGAATGAATTTTTTCGTACCTTTGGTGTTCTATTTTCCTAACTTACTTGTAGTATTTGGACCTTCTTGTTGGACCGTCGAGGAGCTCGCTCGTACAAAGGTTATTGTTCCAAATGGTCTTTCTTTAGTGTATCCAATTCCAATTTTGTTACTTTGTGACCTTCCATACGCCAAAATCTCATGAAATTTAGCCTTTCCTTTGTTCAGTCCTTGTATAGTTCGCACTGCTTTGTCCAGTTCAGTCCGTAGTTCTGTCATCTCATGATCTTTATCCTGTAATATTGACATAGTTTCTGTCAATTTATTAGATAATGATGTGCTTACCTGGAGGTTGTTGTGAACAGATTTCTCTGATGTTTCTAGATTGATTTTGAGTGACTCAATTTTCATCTCTTGAAGTTGAACCTGATATTCCAGATTTCTCACATTCCTTTGGGATGAAGTCAGTTCATCGCTCAGTTGTCGATTGATCTCCCTTGCGATTTGTAGTTCATGTTTCACCCGGCTTAGTTCTTGATGTTCCATGGTAATGGTACCTTTACTTTTATACTCTTTCACTTGATTCTCTAGTATTTGAATAACTTCAGTAGCTGCTATACAACAAGCTTTTACGTCCAAGTACATTCTCTCCAGATCCTCCAGAGTTGGATTATCGAAATTTAGTTCTTCGGAAAGCTCCAGTTCTTCTTCAGTTCGCACCGAGGATGTGAGGCACAACTGATCTTTCGATGTGTATGCAGCAAAGTTACAGGGATAGGTTGTTTCTTTTCCATCAGATTCTTCATCTTCTTCTGACTCAAATTCACTCCATGTGGCTTTTAGTGCTTTGTTCTTTCTCAAAAAATTTGGACATTCAGCTTGATAGTGTCCATATCCTCTGTATTCTCTGCATTGGTTAGAATCTTTTTGATTACCTTATTTGAAGCTCGGAGTTTTGGATCCTCCTTTTCTGGCATTATCACCATAGTTCGAACTTTTGGTGAACTGTTGCCTCTATACTTGTTGACGAATTTTCTGTAATTCTTTGTCAGTAGTGCCATTTTGTCAGCAATCTCAGTTACATTAATTTGAATAAACTGTGTAGTTGACTCGGATTTGAGTGTCATCCCTTTGTTTTTGGGAACATCCATTCCATTGTTTATCTCAAAGGTCCTTAGTTCTCCCATCAGATCATCCAACGACATTGAGGTGACTCTCATGAAAGATTCTAAAACTGTAATCTTCTCCCTGAATCTAGGAGCCAAGGTTCTCATAATTTTCATGATTTGAACATTCTCTTGAATTGCTCTCCAAGGGTGTAACATTGATTCACTATGTCACTCAACCTTGCAAAATACATTTCGATATTTTTTTCTTCAGTCATTTGAATCCGGTCAAATTGTGCGGCCAATCTCTGCAGCTTTGATTTTCTCACCGATTCATTTCCTTCAAATTGTTTTTGTAGTGCATCCCATACATCCTCAGCCGTTTGACAGTGTATGATCAATTTGTGTCTCATCGGGTCAACAGAGGCCAGTATTGCATATAGTACTATGTAGTTTGCATCTTCAACACACTTTTCATCCTTCGTCCATTGGGTTCTTTGTTTGTCAACAATCTTTGTTATGTCTTTCCCATCCTGCATTTTTTGCCAGGTCCACTTTGTTTGAATTGCCTCTCCACACCGTTTGGATCTCAAATAGATAATCATCATGGATTTCCAGAATGGGTAGTTTTGTCCATCGAGACAAGGAGGTCGCATCGATGTTCCTTCGTGAGTTCCCATATCCCTGTCCCTGGTTCAACCTGTTAAAAAAAACTGAAACCTGCTCAGGTGCCAATTGTTAGATCAGAATTCATGCGCATGTGTTGTGTTCAGTACTAATTCGAACTATAATTGAACTATGCGGAAGCGAATTAGTAGTTACAACAATTTCGAGGAAGAATCCCATCTTCCTCTGAAGTATTTTTATTAGATAGAGTGTTTATTCCCACAATTACATAGTTTGAACTTACACGTTATTAGACTCCATCTAATACTAGCCAACCATATACCACTCTCTTCTAACAACTTACTTGACCATCGAGTCCCCTAGATGGATTTGGCTGCCGACTCCCGTACGGTAGAAATTTAAACTCTCCCGAGCCCAGTAGGCTGTACTCTCCCGAGCACAGTGAAAACCAACGAGTGGTTCACTGACAGTTCGTCTTCTTGGTGGAACTGTACTACGATATAAGCTCTCAAATAAAACCGTCCCTCTCAAATAGGACGTCTCTTTCTCTGCATATGATAAAAAATGTAATGTAACAGAGATGCGCTTCATCTTCAGCCCATGGACTTATTTATAATCGTGTATCTTGCATCTCAAGAGTCCTCCGGTATCTTTTAACAAATCTGTTTTGATATGCATATCTTCCTCCGATATCTTCATTAAATCAGCCTCGATATGCATATCTCAAGTCCTCTGGTATCTTCATCATATCACTCTTGATATGCTTCGCAAATCTCCTTTCCTTGAATATCTCAAGATGGTTGACAAATATATCTTTCATATCTTGTGTGCATCTTTGCATATCTTGTCATTTGTTTGTTTTCCTTCCTTTCAATATCTTGTCTATATTTTTAAGATTATGCATATCTTTTTCATTTTCTTTCCTTCAATATCTCCAACCAACCAATCTCTCCTTCCTTGATTCATGATCTTTGTCATATCCTGCATGTAATTCAAGCCATTAGATTTTCAATATATATGCCAACACACTTATTTTATCATATAACTTTCACGATTAAACTTTCACGATTCACTGTGGATTTCACAATTAAGCTTTCAGGATTCACTGTGGATTTCACGATTAAGCTTTCACGATTGGACTTTCTCTCCTTTTCCCTTTACCTTCATGATTCACTGTGTAACTTTCACGATTAAGCTTACATGATTAGCTTTCACGATTCACTGTGGATTTCACAGTAAAATTTTCACGATTGGACTTTCTCTCCTTTTCCTTTCACCTTCACGATTCACAGTGTAACTTTCACGATTACATTTTAACGATTAACTTTCACGATTCACTGTGGATTTCACGATTAATCTTTCACGATTCACTGTGAGAGCAATTTTCATGATTGATCGTGAAAGAGATTTCACGATAGGTTTCACGATTGTCGTGAAAAGAGTTTTCACGATTGACCGTGAAAGGAGCTTTCATGATTGACTGTCAGAGAGTTTTCACGATTAACTATGATAACTTAGTAAGGGTATTTTAGGAATTGTGGGTAAGAAGTTTCTTTTTTTAAATTTTGGGTATAAAACAATTTTTACTAAAGTTAATGGTTATATTGAGATTTGCCCCTTAAATATTTCAGTAGTTATATCAAAAGAATACTTATTTAAATTTTATTAATTTAGCCGATAATATATAATGTATTGTGAGATTTAAATATTCATACTATTATTGCAGGTTTAAATTAATTTTTAAATTTTCAATTTTTCCTCCACAAAATACTTAATTTAAAGATTGTTTATATTGAACTCTAATTAATTATTAAATTAAATTGAATATATATTTAATATTAAAGACGGTTTATATTGAACTTCAATTAATTACTAAATTAAATCGAACATGAGTAAATAAAATATATAATTATTAGTAAAAATTATATATGTAATTCATTTTTTCAACTTTCTTTTAAGTTATATTATTATTTTTTATTTATAATATTTTCATAAAAATATTACAAGATATAACTTATATATATACATATATATATATATATATATATTAATTTTATAAAAATATATAAGATAAATATATGCATATATATCATATGTATACCGAATATAAAAAATATTGCAAATTTAATAAAATTATTTTCAAACTATTTTCAATTTTATTTATAAGTTAATAGAATTATATATATTAATTATAAGAAAATAAGAGTTATATTATATATATAATATAAATATATATAACATTATATTTACTAATTCATTTAAATATTTTGATAAATATAATTTAAAAGAACATAAGAAAAAAATATTCATAAATTTATAAATATAATATTTTACTTTTTTCAGTTCTATTTAAAATTTAAAAAATAATAGAATTGCCACTAACAAAAAATTATTGAATTTTTTACTTTTTTTCAACATATTTATAATTAAAAGTATTAATTATCTATATATTTTTTAATGATATATAAGAAATATTATATATAAGAATTATATATAATATAAATGTATATACATATTTGTATTGATGAAACGTGAGTCCCTAACGTTTCATCCCTTTTTTATAATTATATATATATATATATTAATAATATATAATATAAATATATATATATATACATGTCTTATTTTAATTTTTTTTCGTAGATGTAAATTATGTGTTTAAGATAATTTAATTCTATATATATTTATATTATATATAAATATACAAATATAACTTTCTATTAATTAATTTATTTATAATATTTTGATAAATTAAATTTTAATATAACATATGGTAATAATATTATAAATAAATAATTTTTTTTACTTTTTTTCAATTCTATTTATAATTTAAAAATATTAATATTATATATGTATATTAATTATATATATAACATAAATAAATATGTCCTGAAAGATAAAAAAAAAAATTGTATTGATGAAACGTGAGGCCCTATGGACCTTTCATCCCTTTTCCTGAAAGAAAAAAATATTATTGATGAAACATCAGCCCCTCAAGATTCATCCCATTTTTTAATTTTTTTCGTAGATGCATATTTTTGTATTTAAGATAATTTAATTATCTATATATTCATATTTTATGTAAAAATATATATAACATTCTATTTACTGATTCATTTATAATGTTTTGATAAGTTAAATTTTAATATAACATATGGTAAAAATATTACTTTTTTTAATTTTAATTATAATTTAAAAAGTAATAGAATTATATATATTAATTACATTTATAAATTACGTGTATTAATATATATTTTTTAAATTATATATACAAAATATCATATATATTAATTATGTATATAATATAAATATATATACATATTTGTCCTGAAAGAAAAAAAAAATTAATTTTTTTTTGTATTGATGAAACATCAGGCCCCTACGTCTCATCCTTTTTCTTTTTCTTTTTTTAAATATATCTATCTATATATATATATATATATATATACAAAAATAGAAGTCATCCTAAAAATAATAGGAGCAATTTTTTCCGTCTAAATTAATTTCTAAATCAAGAAAATGTCTAATTTTCAAAAAAAAAAATAAAGTCAACACAATTATAATCTTATAAATAATATTCGTTTTACATTCATTAAACCAAATAAATATTTTCATAAACAATAAATTAGGAAGATTACAATACAAAGATTTAGCCAAACTTCTATTTATAATCATAATCTTTTTATATTAAAAGATTTGATTATCTTACTGATTGATAGCGCCTCGAAGGAGTCATTTTCTATCTCTAAATGAAATCATCTCATATCTATTTGCAAATTCTTAAGCAATCATGATCTTCATATATTTCTTTAACATAATTGTATTTATTATTTTTTTATTGATTCTAATATATATGTGTGTATGTGTATATATATATCAGTACCACTGTAAATAAACTTTATCGCATTTTTCCGACGTAACTTTCTTACTGAATTTGATTGTTTCATTTCTTATGTGTAATAAATGATATAATTAATTTTAAGTAGTTTATAAACTACCAATATCTGTATGTATATATATATATATATAAAGAGAAGTATCGCGTAAATAACATTAATTTTTCACACATAAATTACTTTCTAATTATGATGTTTATTTTCTTGTATATCTATATCAATATTTTATATGTATGTAAGATATAATAATACAATTTGATTAACAGAACCACAATTTTCAATGTTGAAATGACTCTTATTATTTTCAAGATATACTAAAATTATGGTGTATTATTATTATCTATCAAAATATATTTATTTGATTTTATCTTTTTTTATTATTTTTTTTTAGTTTTTACCAAATATTTTAAAATCTTATAAATATTTTGTTTCAACTTTAATTTTTTATGAAAAATTTATATACTTAATTCTATTTTAACAATTTTTAAATGGATGTGGCTATTCATACCCCAAAAACCTCTAAATATACCCCATAATAATTATAATAAAATTAGACATAATAAGTTGACTAAAATACCCTTATATATTTATATTTTTTTTATTCTGTTCTTATTCTCAACTGCAGAAATCCCGCCTTGTCTTCTTCTTCTTCTCCATGTTTTTTCAATACAGAAAAGTTGGAATTGCAAATTCATGGCTTTCTTGAGATTCCAATCTAAATTTAAAACATTTCACCGCGATTGTCAAATTTGATAAGCAACAAACACTTAAAACTATTATTTAGATGTTATTTTCCCCAACTTGATTTTGTTAAGAATTTTGTGCATAAGGGTTTATATATATATATATGTCCCATGTATTTTGTCTTCTTCTTCTCCATATTTTTTTAATATACAAAATTGGAATTGCAGATTTTTACTTTTATTGTCTTTTTCTTCTCCATGTTTCTTGAATATTGAAATACAAAGCTTTGCAAATTCATTCATGAATTTGTTAAGAATTGTGTGTTCATATATATATATATATATTGTCTTCGTCTTCTTCATATTTTTTAAATATAAAAATACAAAATGACTTTCTTAAGAACTATATGTACGAGGGTTTATATATATATACACACACACTTTCATCTGAAATGATTGTAGAACTTTGGGTTCATAATAATCATCAACTCTACTCCTTCTCCTTTCAAGTAACACAAATCTGAACAAATTTTCCACCATTTCCGCTTCATCGCTAGTCTTTGGGTCATTAGACATATACATGGCCTCAGCCTGTAACAAAGTGTCAACCTCGTTCATCTGACCAATGATTTGTCACTGTTCTGCAACAAAATAGCATAATATCATAAACATATATATATATATATATATCATAGTGTTATAATGTAATGGAATTATTTCATAGGAAACATTATTTTTCCTTCTAATCTTCTTGTGTTATATTAATATTTTCTAGAAAATACTGATTTGAAGAGATGAAGTGTAGGTTAAAAAAGAGATACATTTATGGTAGATTACAGTATAGAGAAATTGCAGAGATACACTTTTTTGGAATTTTTCTATGGAGGGCATGGAATTGCGGGTTGGGCAGGGTTTGGGATTCTGATTTATTTTTTATTTTTTATTTTTAATAAAAATGCTATAATAGGTATAAATGGGATATATTTAGTAAAAAAATAGATTTATTAATTTTAATTGGGGTATATTTAGACTGTGGGGTATATTTAGAGATTTCAGGGGTATGAATAGCCGTACCATTTTTAAATAGATATCTAGATTGCATATATACATATATATACATAAAATTTTAATTATTAAATATAAAATACTTTTTCTTAAGTTAATTGCTATATATTTTTATATTTAACTAAAATAACTAAGTAGATATTGAATAAATCATTCTCTAAAAATCGAAGCAAGAAATCAATCTTATAAGATTATGTATATCTTTTGATATTTGTCTTTCTAAAGACATAAAAAATACAAAAATAATATCCTATGGCGGTAATTTTTTTGTTCTTTACTAATAATTTTTGTTAAACAAAATTGAGATTTTCATGCTTAATGAAATTGAAGAATATGATTATAATTTCTAATTATTTGACAATATTGACTCTTTTTTAATATTATAATGTTAATGAATGTATATTTATTTATTTTATCATTGATATATTGTTTCAGCATATACATATTTTGTTGGAAAAAAAAATTTATCAGTGAATTTTGAAAGAAATTCTAATCTTTTAGAGATATTTCACTATAAAGTCTTTTAAGTTCTGTGAATACACACACACACACATGCGCGCACACACACACACACATATATATATTTTGTCTAGATTAAGAATCCAATGTGTTGATTTTCAAATGGATTTAGGTTATTTGTTTTTGTACAAAAAATATAATGCTATATTTTTTTAAAGTGTTATATTATTATTATTATTATATGCTATTTATTTCAAAATTGAGTTCCGTATGAATTTGTGTGATATCGATTTTAAGTTTATATTTTTATATCATTCTGATATTAATATATAAACAAGAATAGTTAACAACGGAACCCATCAAAACTCTATAAATTATTATGTCCCTAGCACTCTTACGACTTCTATTATTCAATCTGCAAAATACACAAGCATACTTAATTCTCTTAAAGAAAACCAAGTTTTTACCGAGCAGACAGTCTAATTTTGTAAATGAGTTAAGGGTCCACAATTAATTTCCGCATTCAATTAAGTAGATATTGTGTCAACACTTCTACTCAATAATTTGTTGATACAGTATCTTCTAAATTTAACTTTCACGTGGCTCAACACTATTGTAAAAAAATTATATATTTTCAAACTTTTTTCCCATGTACCATATATTTTTTTAGTCTATGGTATTTTTTAACTTTATGTTTTACACTATCTCTTTGCACTTTTATTTCTCTTGTCTTTCGTCCTTTCTGCTTTCATTATTGTTGAAAAGTTAGAAAAAATAAAAGTAAAGGAGGTGAGAACAAGAAAATAAAAATGGAAAACATTTAATACATGGGACATAGGTAAAAAATTATAAATACTGAAAGTAAAAATTAGAAAATAAATTTGAGAAACACCATATGTATTTTAAATTATTATCTTTACATATGTACATACATGTTTGAAGGAGTCAACCGAAGAAGCAATTTAATTATATTTCAAATGATTCTAATAAATTTAAATTGTTTTTTTATTATTTAATAATCTTTTATAATAAATACTTTTCATTTAATTTGTAGCATGAGATTGTATTCCCACCCGTGAAGGTAGGAGGGAAATGGGGATGATTTGCGCTGGGAATGTCCATACTCACATGTCCATGCACCCCTCCATCCTACATACATGACATTCTACAATTTATTCAGTTTGGGCCCACTCATCCCATGCTCATCTCATTCGTAGACAATCGCGGCCCCACTTCACATGCCCTGCTCCCCATATTTATATTTATTAGGTGCAAAAATACTGAAAATTTAAATAAATTACATATGTCGGATAAAAAAATATTAAATATATTATTATGTTTGGTGCTTTAAAAATTTTTATATAGCACCAATATATATTAAACAAAAAAATTTGATATTTTAATATATCTTGATATATGCATTAAATTTCAAAGAAACTTTGATATTTAAGTATTTTTATTTAATTTAATAGTTATTTTTATATATAAAAATATTTTTTTACATTCAAATGAAAATTTGATATGAATTACTATTTAGTAATAAATATATGAATTTCAATATTTCAAAATCTTGGTACGATATCACTTTAATTTTCATATATAATTATTTTGCTTTTGATACAATACATAATATAAATTATGGAACGGAACACTCCTACCCATATCCTCTTATCTATACTATATATAAAAGGAGAAGAGTGAGATTTTTTCTCTTCTTTTCACATATGTCTCATAATTTATTGACACCTGTCTTTCACTTTTTTTTCTCTTCTATTTTTATTTTTCTCTCAAATTTTAAAATTTAAATAATTTTGTCATTTTAAATTTGTTTTTAACATATAATATATCAAATTAATATTTTTGTGATCATTAATTTGACATCAATATTATATATATATATTGAAATAAATAATTACATCTGAAGCATGAAGTATATTTTTTATAGATGAAATATAAGTTTATATGAATTAAATTACAATTTTTAAAATTTTGATATAAGTGTTGGATTTGAATAAATAATATATTAGTTTTTATATGAATTTAATCTACAAAAATATACATGATTTTTTATAAAAATAAAAAACTTATACTATTAATTTATATAATAATATAATTTTTTTGTTTAACCTCAATAATTTTTTTAGTAAGTTAAAATATTTATATTTAGTTCGATCATAATAAAAAATTTACTTCAAAATATCATACAACTTATTATTTAATAAAGTTAACTTTAGAAAATTCAATTTAATATAATAAACTATATTAATTGAAACATAATTATATATATATATAATTGATATAATATAATAGATTATGTACATTTTTACAATAAAATAAATAAAACTAGTTTATCTCTTAAAAGTAAGTGTTTTTTATTTTATGGTGATGAATAATTTGTTTTGTTTTTTTTTTAAATTAATGACCTAACTATAGCAATTATTTTATATTTATAATTTAATGATGTTTCTTAAATTTAATAATCTAGACTTATTTTTTCTAAGATTATGAAATTTGATATTTAGATTATTTAACAAAATTAAAACTATGAATTTGAAATTGAGGAAGGATTATAATGACATCCTAAGAATGTAAAGTGTATTTTCTCCAAATTAATTTAAAATAATTATGTCATGGCGCTGGCTAATATTCTTTTCGGAAGCATTTTGGGTGAAAATACTTGGAAAAGCATCCGCGTACTAGTACTTGGAAAATAAAAACCACAATATCAAGTCATTAATTTTTATTTTTTATTAAGCTCTTTTTTAAATTAAATCGTTATTTGATGGGATGAAATTATTAGGATGTCAAGTCCTGAACTTTTTATTAACATCTTATACACTTCATATAATGCTTTAAATTTTAATTTTATTAATTTCATATATATTTTTTATTAAATCCTTAGAGTTTCTCATTTTCTTAATTAATTCTTAAATTCTCAAACTTTGTTTTAAAGTGCTCAATATGAATAAAGTGGAAGTCCTTAACCAATATATATCTATATATATATATATATAAAGTAAAATAAATTAGTACATTTAGCAAACTTAATAAAATTAAGGTTGTAGAAATTGAAAATTTGCACTAAGGAGATTTAGGATCAATTTACTTCTAGGTTAATTAGGCAGCCGCCTAATTTTTAAAATATTGTACTATTTAATAAATACTTTAATATTTTATTATGTATATATTTTAAATTTAGAAGATTATAGAATATAAGAAATAACAAAAAAAAAAATATTTAGGCTATCTAGATGTCTAATTGTTCGCTTAAGCATAAAAAAATGTCTAAGGATATATATTTTTTTCTTTTTTAAACAATAAAAAAAGACAAAAGTCGTTGACATAGTTGGGAGATTGGACCAAAAAACAGAATCAAATATATATCATAGAACCCAAACGTTATCTTAATCGATTTCCGCACACAATAATTATACAAAAGTTTAATGAAATGTTGCCTAGTTTCACATACATTTGACATAAAAATGGAATATAATAATATGTATAGGCTCCAAAACATCATGTTTATATCAAAAGTATATGATCGTAAATACCTAGATAGTCCTATAGATATCAGATTTTTATACCCTATTACTAGCTATTTATAGAGTTCCATTGTACATATATTATATACAAATTACAATATGTCTCTGACATCGTCATAATTCTTATAAAATAAAAATACTATTTCAAAGATAAAAATTAATACTGTTTAAAATAATATTTAAAAAATAATTTTCCTTGAAAGTATTATCTTATTTATATCCGATGGTGTGATAGTTGTGTAACAATTCATTTCGAGCAACCTGCACCAGCTGTCTCTTCTAATATTTAAACACATGGCTGCTACTAATCAAGAATCAAACTTTATTTTTATTTATTTTTGAATTATAAAATTATATTTTACAATTCAATAAAATACTAATATAATACTCTGTTAATACTTATTATGTGTTGTATTATGAACTTATATCCTTATTTTTATTTCTTTTTTTTAAAACTATCCCTCATCTTCTTTATTAAATATTTATCTCCTAATACAACTAACTAATCATTTTATAATCATTCAATCATTAAAAATACAATATAATATTATAATAAATTATTTTGAACATTAAATTAAAATTTAAATATAATCTCACGCTATACAATTTTATAATAAATAAAAATATTATCACTATTTAAGTTTATTAAGAAGAATTTCAAAATAAAAATTAAACCATTCCTTTCAACCTAAACCAAACATACAATAAATGACCCGTACACCTACCTTCTCAGTTTATACCCATTGATGTAAGCTTGAGGATATATATGTGCTAACTTAAAATAAATATCACAGTCCTATCGCATCAACAACATACAGTGCCAATGAACCGTGTAGGTTAGATAGGACTTCAATCATTTATATTTCTTTTCTTTTTTTGTTTTAATATTTTAAGATAAAAAAACATTCAAAGCATTATGTAAAATCATAATAAGGAAAATAAACTGTACATCCATATATAATAATAATAATAATAATAATAATAATAATAACAATAACATAAGTACCATATTTTTAGGCGCCATTAAATTTTTCGCTCAATTTCTTTCTACTAAAATTTATATTTTTTTTATTTTAACAAATTTTTAATTAAATATATGAGAATGTATGATATGTATAACATATTTGACACTATATAATATAAAATAAATTTCAAAATTAAAGAATTTTGTCGATATTAAATCTATAATATTATTTATAATTATATATATATATATAAAATATAAAATATTAATATTATACATTTTTTAAATTTAATCATATTATAATATAATAATAATATATTAGTGTATAAGAACTTAATAGTTCCTTTTTAAGACTATTTGTGTCTCTCTCTTCAAAGATTACAAAAAAATCAATAAATAAAAATGCAGAGACTCCATTTCCGTTGTGGATAAAACTTGTCTACATACGTGTGCGAATAAATAACCGATTATATTGAGACATTCAGTGTATTTTACCATAAAGACCAGAGCAAATACTACATCATTCATAATCCAACGCACCAGAACTCACCTCGCCAGAATCTCATCTGAGCCGTCGATCTCCAGGTCCACAGCCTTCAATAACGGCGGTTGCCTTTGTCCCACCTCTGTTCCCCTTTGCATCAAATTTGCTGCTCTTTCTCCCAACATCTGAATCTCTACTTATAACTCCATGTCCCCACGCTGACCAATTCCACCGCACGCTCTCCTCGACACGTCCCACCAACGCGCCGACGCATGTGGCCACCCACCAGCGCGTGTTCGCACAAACGCTTGGGTCCATGCACACGGGGAATTTGCCACCCACCTTATGTCTCTCTTCCTATAAAACTTTGTGCGTCATTCCCACAACTCATTCACGACTCTACAACTCCAATTTCTCCAGCTCAAATATACACAAATATTTCTACTTTTCCTATTTTTTTCTCTACAAAAATATTTAATTTCAAGAAAAAAAGGTTTAGAATTAATTTTGTGAAGAACAATGGAAATATCTACTGCAGTTTATGAGAATGATCTGAATCTGAAAGCAACTGAGCTAACTTTAGGGTTGCCTGGAAGAGAAGAGTCTGAGGTCCAGAATAACAAGAGAAGTTGTTCAGAAATGGATAGTTCTTGTCAGACGGGTCAACAACAAGAATCCGGAGCTCCAGTTTCAAAGTAAGTTCAAACTCTGTTGTTGTGGTTTAGATATTATATTGACTGTGGAGACATTTTTCTGATATATTTTTTCTTTCAGGGCACAAGTGGTTGGGTGGCCGCCGGTTGCATCTTACCGGAAAAATGTTGTGCAGCAACAAAAGAAGGCGGAATCCGATGGATCGGGGATGTTTGTGAAAGTAAGCATGGATGGAGCTCCATATTTAAGGAAGATTGATCTCAATTTCTATAAGAATTACTTTGATCTACTCAAGGCATTGGAGACCATGTTCAAGTGCACCATAGGTAAGAAAATTTGTACAGAACACACATATAATGTTTTCTTGCGAGAAATCATGTGGGATTTACAGAGTTTTGGTTGGTTCTAATTCAGGGGTGTACTCGGAGAGAGAAGGTTACAATGGATCTGAATATGCACCAACATATGAAGACAAGGATGGGGATTGGATGCTTGTTGGAGATGTTCCATGGGATATGTTTATTACATCCTGCAAAAGGCTGAGGGTCATGAAAGCTTCTGAAGCTAAAGGCTTGGGCTGCCTATAGAAAACACAGTCAGAGATAGAGAGAGAAGAGTTGCATGTATACGACGAGTTTCATGCATGAAAGAAGAAACCCTTGATGGGATAAGAGTTCTTCATGAAATAATTCACAAGATCTGCAGACGTCGGAATTCACGGGCCATTTTTGGGCCTCTGAGATTAGCTAAAGTGACGGCCTTCCAAGAGAGACCGCACAGCAGCACAGGGTGAAGAGGGCTTTTTTTTTTTTTTTTTTTCCTTAAATTATATGTACAAATGTATATTAGAGAAGTTGGATGTTGAATTCTTGTGTTAGTTTCTTCAATGGTTTTCCATTTTGTGTATTTCAGAAAATTTGTAGTGTAATGAGAGAAGTATAGATAGTACAACACCACAGAATATTGATTGTGGAAAGCAAATCTTAGACTAGTGATTCTTGATAAGGCGGACGCTGTGGATCGAGTTTTTAATTACCTCATACAAATTTCAATCAATATTTTAGATCATCCAGTCCAGTATCTTTTTTTGGAGATAAAGTTAAGACTCATCCTTGATCTGTTACTAAATCAGTTTCTTGTAACAACAGGCTAATGATAAAATATTAGCTCTAACAGTAAAAAATTGCACCCAGATCTAAAACTAATGTTGTTTCTATACTAATCAGTTGGGTTAAATTACTCTTTTATAATAATAATAATAATAATAATAATAATAATAATAATAATAATAATAATAATAAAAGTTGTATAAAAAATTAACTTGAAATACAACTTTTCATTCTCAGCTAGATATTTAAACATTTCAAAAGAAAACCAGCAGCGAGTGCTCCCCAAACATTTTTGATCGTGTACACACAACCACAATTCATATCATTACAACAATTATGAAAACTAGAAACACTCAATAGACAACAAATTTTACATGATTTGTAGTTGATTTGAGTTGAAAACACCACGTGTCTGTCCATTTCTCCCCTCTTATATATTACAAAAATAATAAGTTTTAGATAATTTGTGGTTGATTTGAGTTGAAACCACCGAGTGTCGTTCATTTCTTCCCTCTTATATGTTACAAAAATAGTTTATTAAATAGGAGTCGAACTTACTTTGACTAATTTTTGATCGTGTACACACAAGCACAATTCATATCACTACAACAATTATGAAAACTAGAAACACTCAAGAGAACAAGTTTTAGATAATTTGTGGTTGATTTGAATTGAAACCACCGAGTGTCTGTCCATTTCTCCCCTCTTATATGTTACAAAAAAAGTTTATTAAATAGGTGTCAAACTTACTTTGACTAATTTTTTTAAGTGGTTAAATATTTAATTTTAGAGGAATTAAATAGCGTATAATTCATTATAAAAAATGCTAATTACTGACAAAATTAGCGACGGATCTGTTTTCAACTCTAATTATTGACGGATTACCGATGGAAAGTTATTGAAACCAGGGAAAAAAATTATTTTAGTTTTCTGACGGATTACCGATGGAATAGTGACGAAGTGACGGCCAAACTTCCATCGGTAATCCGTGAGTAAAGTTAGAAAAACAAATTCAACCAAAGTACTTAATGACGGAGTTATCACTAATTACCGACAGAAGTTCCATCACTAATATTTTGAAGATATCAATATTGGTACGGAAAATCCATCACTAATATTTTCTTATTTTAGTGACGGAAAATCCGTCGCTAATATTTTCTTATTGTAATGACGGAAAATTCATCACTAATATTTTTTAATTTTAGTGATGTATATTCCATCACTAAAGTAAAAAGAAATTATTAAATTACAATTGATAAAATTTCCACTATACTGACGGATTATCCGTCACTAAAATTTAAAAATATTAGTAAAGGAAAAAAATGAGAAAAATTTTCTGTCACTGAACAAAAAATATTAGCTGTGAATTTTCACTCATTAAAATAAAAAGATATTAGTGATGGATATTTCGGGCAAAAATGACACAATATTGTGTTTTTCAAAAAAAATTGCAAAATTATAGTAAAAAAAAAAAATTTAAATTTTAAGTAAAGTCGCCCCTGCGAGGGGCGACAATCAAATTAATTTTTTTTTTAATTTTTTTTTAAAGTCGCCCCTGGCAGGGGCGACCAAAATTTTTTTTTTTTTTTTTTTAAATGCTGGAGCCTTCACTCGGTCGGGCACTCGGTCGCGCGCCGTACTCGGCCGGCCGAGTGCGAACTCTTACTCGGCCGAGACACTCGGCCCCCGTATTACTCGGCCAACCGAGTACTGCCATCCACTCGGTCACGGCACTCGGTCGACCACTTCACTCGGCTGGCCGAGTGCGAACGCGGATTCTGATTTTTAACATCCACTTCAATTTTTCTCTCTATCATATCTATTACCACCCACACACACCACACATTTATCTCTTCCTCATCACTTTCTTCACTTCTGCTTCACTTCTTCTTCACTTCTCCTTTCAATTATCCTTCAATTTCCTTTCAATTTTTCTTCTATATTCACGTTTCGGGTTTCTCCATTTCTCAAAGGTAATTTTTATCTTAAATTTTATGTGTTTGGGTGGTGTGTGTGTGTACTGTTGTGTGGGTGTGTATATGATTTTTTTGTGGTATTTTGGTGTGTGTATGGTGTGTGTGTGTTGCTTTGTGTTGTGTGTTGTGTGTTGTGTGTGTGTAGATAGTGGTTTTTTCTCCATTGCTTGTATTGTATGTTGTAGGTGTGGTGTATGTATGAAATGTATGTATTGAATGTATGTATGGAATGTGGGTATGAAATGTGGGTATGAAATGTGTGTTGTGATGTGTGTTGTGGTGTGTGTGATGTATGTTGTGGTGTATGCTTTTGTGTGTGTTGCTGTGTGTGTTTGTGTGTTGTGTGTGGGTTGCATTTTTGTGTGTGATAGGTGCGTGTGTATGGTTGTGTGCCGTGTTTTGGATATGTGTATGTCGGTCGGTGTATGGTTGTTGCTATATATATTGTTATAAATTTGTCGTTGATATTTTTCTGTTATACATTATTTGATGTAGGTACTGTTGAAATTGTTGCTGTTGTTGTGCATTTATCGTAACCCTCAAATTGTTGCCGTTGCGTTGACATATTGATTCATTTCAATTTCAGGTTTGAATTTTTCTAATGTATTAGTTTAAATTAGTTTTATTAAACTTTGCAATAAAGTAATTAATTCCCTATTTTAAGATCATTAACACATCTTTATTATTTAAGATATGGGGTCTTCAAACAACGTCGGTATTGTTGTTTATATTGGGGATTGTAGCGATGTTCCACCTGTTTGTGCAACTAGGGTACCTCGCGACATTGGATATTCCGGCTTGGTATCAAAATTATTTCAATTGACAAGGATTGATAGCAATGAATACAAATTGAACATATCCGCTTCACTACATGCAAACAACAGATATCATCGTATACCAATCAACAACGATGATAATCTATGGTTTTTCTTTGCACCGGATGCGGATAATCAATATGTAGAATTTCATATTGATCCAGAGAAACTGCAAGATAATGTTCTTCCAGATATTATGCCAAGCAATGAGTATTTTCAATATGCTGCTTATTTAAGAGGGGATGGCATTAATAATCCGGCAGTCGTCAGGCAAGAGCATACAGTTGGAACCTCAAGGTCCAATAATGAGGGTATTCCAAGTGAAAGAGAAAATGCTCAGACCGATGATCAAACAGATGATCCATTGGTTGACACTTTTGGTGCGAATGAACTAGAAGACTCTGAACCCGATGAAGACGAGTTGTCTAGTGAATCAGATGAAGATGGGGTGGATATTGGTGATATTCAAACTATGTATTCCCCAAATCAAGAGAGATCACCATCCAATCAACAACCATCATTTCCATCAAGTGCTCAGAGATACTCCATGCATCCGAATATCCCGTTCTTCAATGCATCATCACATGAAATGCTTGCGGACTCCTTTGATCTTCCCAAAAATTTTAGATACTATGATCCTACTGAAGGAGTGCTCACAAAAGGCATGGTTTTCAAAGATAAGAAGAGTTTGCAGTCTGCAGTTAAAGATTTTGCAATACGTATAGCGAGGCGTGAATATCGAGTAGATGAAAGCACACCTCTTATATGGAAAATCAAATGCAAAAATAATAGTGAGATTACACGCTGCAACTGGTGGTTGCGTGCAGGTTACAGAAAAAGGATTGATATGTGGGAAATCACTAAGTATGGAGGCCCTCATACGTGTCTAATGAACGCGGTGTCTGTTGACCATCGGAACTTGTGCAAAAACATGATCGCTGCGCTGCTAACTGGGATGGTTCAGACAGATCCCGGGTATGAGATTAAGTGTGTTCAACAGCTAGTGTATGATAAATTTCAATATACAATCTCATACGGTAAGGCATGACATGGTTTGAAACGGGCAAGAGAAAATGTGTATGGTACATGGGAGAGCTCAGTTTCAAGACTACCCAAATTTTTGGGAGCTTTACAAAAATGGAATCCAGGCACAGTTGTGGAGTGCCGCCACATGCCCGAAGAGACAAATGGTATAAAAATGTTGAAATATGTGTTTTGGGCGTTCAGGCCATGTATAGATGGGTTCCAGCATTGTCGTAAAATAATTAGTGTCGATGGAACTCATCTTTACACTAGATACAAGCACAAGATATTAATTGTTGTTTCCATGGATGCAAATCAACATCTTTTACCTTTGGCGTATGCACTTGTGGACGAAGAAAGTTTTGGTTCTTGGTCATGGTTTCTTCGTATGATATCGAAACACATTGTTCGCGGTAGAGAAGGAATGTGTCTGATTTCAGATAGACACGCCGGTCTTTTGAAAGGTGTGGAAAGAATTCCAGATTTTCAGCCACCTCTTGGAGTCCATCGTTTCTGTTTGAGACATGTGTGTTCGAATTTCAATAGCAAGGTCAAGAATGTGAAGTTAAAGGACATGTGTTGGCAAGCCGGCTCAGCGTTCACAACCAGAGAGTTTGAAAATATAATGGATCAAATTAAGGTGTTGAATGAGAGGGCATATGACTACCTATGGAAAATTGAAAAGGAACAATGGACTCTTGCCCATGACGGAGGTTGGAGAAATGGAATTTTGACATAAAATCTGTCAGAGTGCATGAATGGCGTGTTAAAAGGTGCACGACGGCTCCCAATCTGTGCCATTGTGCAGGCTACATTTTATCGGTCGATAAAATATTTTCTTGACCGGTTGACACTGGGCCGTGAGATGCAGCAAAGGAACCAGCCATGGCCTGATGAGGTGTACAAGAAGTATGATCAACGACAACGAAAGGCAATGGAACATCAAGTCTATAAGGTCAATTTCACTGATCAAACAGCTTCAGTGAAGACATTCGTGCCAGGAACAACGAGGTGCTATACCCACATTGTCAAGTTGATGCTAAGAGAGTGTAGCTGTGGAGACTGGAGGCAAAACGGCATACCATGTTCCCATGCAATGCAGACTTGTCGACATTTTGGAGTAAATCCGGTGATTTACATGAACTCAGTTTTCAATACAAGTACGTATGTGGACACCTATAGTGGTAAGTTTGAGCCATTGCCTGATGAATATTATTGGGATGAGGCTTCCTTCCAACTGTGTCATAATCCAGCCTTGCGTGAGAAGAGGACTAAAGGAAGAGGCAAGACGAGTAGAATTGAAAATGAAATGGATTGGGCACAAACACATGCTAGACAACAATATCGGGCACAGGATCAAGCTGCTACCCAGGCCGGAACTTCATCTGCCCGTAGATGAGATTGTTGTGTCTGAAATATTGTAATGGTGCTTGTTTTAGATATTTGACATGTATTTTGATAATGTGTATTGAAATTTGATTTAGCGTTGATGTTAGCTTCGCACTGGTTTTTTAGTGAGATGGGTTGCAGATTTTGTGTAATTTGATGATTTTATGTAATTTTCCGATTTTATGTAATTTGTTCCATTTTCACTCATTTATTGTTCATCTTATTGATTTAATCTAATTGCAGTATGGAGTTCTACGGAGAATATGGCCCTATTAGTGGGGATATATTAAAGCAACAGCACATGCACCGATCTGAGGATGTATTTGCAGGAGAAATTGACCTAAAATTAAAGTGCAGACACGGAAGTGGTATCTTTTGGAGACTCGATGACCATGATCCTTATGAGGTTGACCCAGACGATGATGGTAGGGAAATACTCAGACGTACACAAAGGTTGCATTATCGAGTCATATCGATGTTGTATCATATGGGATTTTATGGTGTCTACCGATGTGGTGATTATGTAATTAATAAATCATTAATCACTGCACTGGTTGAGAGGTGGCGGCCAGAAACGCATACATTTCATTTTAGAGTTGGAGAGGCGACCGTGACATTACAAGATGTCGCATTTATTTGGGGACTGCCAATTGAAGGTGGGCCGGTTATAAGTTCAGATATTTCAACCGGTCGGGCATATTGGACTGCACGTTGTGAAGTCCAACTGGGATGGGAACCCAATGCAGAAGACATAAAAGGGTCACGATTTTCACTTTTAGCCTTGGGTACACACCTAAGCATGCACCCTGTTACCGATAACAGCTCACAACAACATGTTGTCCAATATGCACGTGCATGTGCATTGATTTTGTTAGGATCCATAATGTGCCCGGATACTTCTGGGAATATGGGGTCATTGGTATATTTGAATCAACTAGAGGATATTGATGAATGCAGGAATTTGAGTTGGGGTTCAGCGGTACTAGGTTATTTGTACCATCAGCTGTGCAACGCATCACATAGGGGTCGTACACAAATTGGTGGACCCATGCAACTACTGCAGATATGGGCTTGGTCAAGAATTACCTTTCTCACTCCGCAAATGACGGGAGGCAGACGCCTAAATACAGCGACAATTGTTGCTGTGGATGGAATTCTACCGGTTGCACCGTACGGTGCTGAGTGGTTACAATACCACAACTTTACAACTAGCTTGATGAACAACTTAAGGGCTATCCGGGAGAGCTTGGACAGGCAAACTCAACAAGAGGTATGTTTGGTACTTGATCAGATTATGTTAAATTTCGATTAAAATGTTAGCTAACACAATTTTTATCCAGTTTAATTGGAAACCTTACGACCCATACCCAGCTGCTGTGAGGGCATATATAGACCTTGGCATTATTACAGTCACGGATATGTGGATGTCAAGATGCCCTATGATCCATAATTCAATTGTGGAGTTATATTACCCCGATCGGGTATTGCGACAATTCGGGATGAGACAACGAATTCCAGAAAGCATTACGGATGTGCACGATACATTGCATAATATATGCCGTAGAGGCCGCTCCACTACAAACTGGGTTGAAACACATGCTTTTTTTGTGGAATGGTGGTTTGACAGAAATTGGAATATTGTCTCTGCTCCTGCAATTGGTTGGAATGAGTCAGACGTCGAAGATGGTTATACCAGATGGTATGAAAGAATAACACGTCGTCTAATTACTCCAGGGTTAAATATGCAAGTGGGATATCAACCGCAACCGAATGCACCCATAGAAAAAATGGTATGTGGCAGTATTTTAGTATTCAAATTTATATGTGTGCTGAATATGTATTTCATGTTTTTGCTGTGTATTGCCAATTTACTGCAGGAAAGTTTATGGGAAGATTTACACAAACTTGTCATAGATGAGGAACCGTATCTTAGGGAGCCCTTCAGACGATCAGTAGACGAAATATACACGCAAGCTAGAGCTCACTTTCATGATCGTCGCCCATCATTCTAACGTATACATTCACATTATGATCCCGATCCGCAACATACATCACAATATAGCCCAGAACCACCCATTTCTACTGGTATCGACATGTAAAGTGACAGTTATTACGCCGCCACCCCAGACTGGGATTTTACGGCACACGGTCAGTCGTTCACTTCTCTCTTAGAATCTGGCCGTTATACATCTCCGCCTCCAGCATCATGCACTTATGGAAATTTTCGGCCTCAGTTCAATACATCCCCGATCTCATATCCCCATTCTAGCACGCCATTGAATATAGTACATGATCATGTGATTTCGAGGACTGCATCATCATCATCATCAGGTCGTCCATCTTTTAGTTTGAATATTACGACAGATGATAATGATTCGGATAGCGAACCTGTGCCAGAAGAAGAGCGAGGTAGGGGCAAAAGGAAAAAAATAAGGCGTCGTTGTTTTACAGGATCACATTTTAATTATTAATTCGTTACCTATGTAATTAAACGTACAATGGTTACTTAATTTTGTTCGCACTCGGTCGGCCGAGTACCGCAAGATGACCGAGTAACACAACGTGATGCCCGAGTGCGAAGCATTTCGGACTTCCTTCGCACTCGGGCGGCCGAGTATCTGCGCGGACCGAGTGCAGGAGACCGAGTATATCAGGTGCACTCGGGCGGCCGAGTAAGGCGCGCGACCGAGTGCGCGACCGAGTGCGAGAGCACGGAAACATTTTATAACCCCTCTTTTCCTCATTCTTCTCACACACAAACACACCCAAACCCTAGCCTCTTCCAATCTCTCATCCTCAATCCAAAAATTTTCATTCAAAGCCATCAATTTCTCAATCAAAATCATTGTACCCATTATTTCAAACAACAAATTGCTCCAATCTTGGGATAAGGTGGTGGATATTTGAAGGATTCAATCAAAAACACCAACTTTCATTTTTTCAATCTAAAGGTATATTTTCATTAAGCATTGCTTTTGTTCATTACATATGTTGATGAGTGTCTTATTAGGAGCATTTTGACATGAAACTTGATATGTTTTCTTGTAATTTTTCATTAAAGTTTTTTATCGAACACTTGGTGTGCATGATTTTTTGTTCTATATAGATATGTTTTCATGTTAATCTAAGGTTGTTGTTTGATTATGTTAATGCTCTACTAATTTGGAGTATTATGGCATGAAAGAATATAGATTTTTGGTTAGTTTTCATTGAAGTTTTTTATCGAACAATTGATATGCATTATAGAAATTGGGAATGTGGCATGATTTAGAGTGAGACCATGATGAAATGATCTTAATACCCCATGAATTTCAATGTTGAATTATGAAATTGCAAAGATGAATATTGTATCATAGGAATCTTCATTTTTTGTTCACATGGATTGGATGTAATACTAATTCATTATCATCTAGGTACCCACAATGGAGCATAGCATGGATGTTGTGAATTCTACTTTCCAATGGAGCGAACATTCCATTGAAGAACAACAAGCTGAGTACGAAAGAATTTTAGCGACCATGCCGGATGCCTACGGCATAAACTTTCCTAATTGGGAGACCGAAAGTCATAGGTGGTTTGAGGTACAACAGAAAAGAAGGCGAGCCACTCGATGGGCCGATGTTGAGTGCATGCAAGAAATGGGCATCTACGAAGATTTAAAAAAAAATGTGCAAGGCTATCGGGTGGACTAAGTTCTTTGGCATGCACGAGAAGACGTATGAGCCTCTCGTTCTTGAATTCTTCTCCCAGCTTCAGGTTGGATACAATGACACGGTGCCCGAATCCGTGATATTTCAGCTGGGGAACGAGTCTCGCTATCTTTCGGCCGAAGACCTCAATGGAATTTTTGGATTTCCCAAGAAGAGGTACTCAAATCTGCCCAATGAGAGGGTCAATTTTCCGGAGTTCAATGTTGTGACTTTTTGGAAGGACATTACAGAGTCTGATCCAGCTCACCCATCGGAGTACCAAGTTAGTCGGTCGAAAGCATCTAGTATTCGAAGCCCGGTCCTTCGATATTTTCACAGGTTCATCGCCAATACAGTTTTAGCAAAACCTGAGCCTGGAGCGGTCAGTATGGATGAGTTGTTTGTGCTGTGGTGCTTGGTGAAAGGGAAGAAATTCAATGTGGCACCAATGCTGTTAAGGCAATTCGTTCGATCCAAAAAACAAGTTGCTATCCACATTGGAGGTTTGATCACTCCCATTGCTCGCCACTTCGGGGTGAACTTGGAAGGGATGTAAGAGACACCAGGCGAGACAACTATAAACCTGGAAATGCTGTGCAACATGAAGATGTGCCAATTACATCCCGGCACCAGACGATTGTATCTGATTTTATCAGACAAGAAGAGGTTTGCACTGCCCAACTCTCGCCTGATTAATATTGCTGGAGGGAAGGGCCATAATCTTCTACTGAATGGCTCGGCTCATACGGAAGCTATTGAAGAGAGCGAGAATGAATTGAGGAATGAGGAGGAACGAAGGAAGAGGAGGAGAAGGACTACGGATGCCCGATCAGAGCCAATGGAACTTGATGTGGATCATGCACAGGCCGATGAAATGATGGGTGAAGCACAAATGCCCTCGGACGATCAGGCCGGACCTTCACAGCATCCACAGTATCCACCCCAGTATCAAGGGGTGTGGAATGATTGGTCGGATTGGAGAACCGCCTTGGATGCACGTCTGACCAACATAGAAGGGGATGTTGCCGACATGAAAGAGTATATCCATCGTGAAGCTTACAACTCCCAAATTTTACTTGACATGCAAAGGCAACAATACGAGTGGCATGTGCAACAAGGCCATTTCCAGGAAAGGGAATATCCACCGTATCAACCATTCGGCCCATCGAACACACCTTACCGACCCCCTCAGTGAGCCGGCGCCGACTAATTTTTTGTTGTTTTTTGTTGTTTTTATTTCAAACACTTGACTTTGTTGTTTTTTGTTCTTCATTCATGATTTTGAGAACTATTGTTTATTCATGTTTTTGGTTTTTTGTTGTTTATTCATTATTTCTTTATTAAACATAATTTTTACTTATAAAACAAAATTATAGTTATTTGTTGGAAATTCAATTAATCAATACATTTCAAGATGTTATAACAATCTCACTTAACAATTTCATCGAATTTTTACCAAACTAAATAAATTATCTAATTTAACTATAACACGATAAAAAAAAGGAAAATGTACAAAAACAGGACGACGAACGAGAAAACGAGAAGAATACAAAAATGAGAAAAATTGAAGTGGATGTTAAAAATCAGAATCCGCGTTCGCACTCGGCCAGCCGAGTGAAGTGGTCGATCGAGTGCCGTGACCGAGTGGATGGCAGTACTCGGTTGGCCGAGTAATACGGGGGCCGAGTGTCTCGGCCGAGTAAGAGTTCACACTCGGCCGGCCGAGTACGGCGCGCGACCGAGTGCCCGACCGAGTGAAGGCTCCAGCATTTAAAAAAAAAAAAAAAAAATATTTTGGTCGCCCCTGCCAGGGGCGACTTTAAAAAAAAAAATTAATTTGATTGTCGCCCCTCGCAGGGGCGACTTTACTTAAAATTTAATTTTTTTTTTTTACTATAATTTTGCAATTTTTTTTAAAAAACACAATATTGTGTCATTTTTGCCGATATTTCGTCAGTAATCTTTTTAAAATTAAACTACCCTAATTTACCCAAATTGATTTACACAGTCGCGTCCTCTCCTCCATCCCCAGCCTTCCCTGTTTTCTCTCTCTAAGTCTCCTCTTTCCCAGCCATCACGATTCTCTCTCTCTCTCTCTATCAGTCTCTCGATCTCGCTCAACCGAAGGTACGCCATTTGGAAGGACATTGTAGCCGCCGGTGGCCGCCGATGTCCTGGGCCAAGAGAAGGGACGTCGTTCCGAGTACGAGAAAAAATTGAAAGGTACAACTTTGCTCTTGTATTTATCTTTCTATTATCATGTTATCTAAAATTGATTGCTGAAAATGTTTACGTTCTAGACTAGTTAAAGAACCAGAAATAATATTTAGGTTGTTTCGCTGGCTTTTGTTCAACTGGATACATATATATACATAGATATATTATATATATTGGAAAGTAAAGGTAAAGCAAGTCCAACCTCTGTGTTGGTGTCTGAATCCACCTGGAACTTGAGGTGTATGTATATATATATATATATATATAAATGCATGTATACATACAGAATATATAGGTAGATGATGAATCCACGAAAATGATAAGATTATAAATAAATAGATGGGAAGAAGAGTCGGGACAGGCAGAGACGAGAGTAACAGGGAAAATAATACTAGCCGAGCATGATACGTACATGACATAAATGTGGAAGGCATGCTTTGAACTTATGACCTTATTTAAGTTAAGAGATAAATCTATCTTTAAATTAAATTTGTAAATGTAATATACATGATCTTAATTAATAAAACGATGTAAATGGTAGTGCACTACTTAATAAATGGGATTTAATATTTGTTCTTAGACCTACCTATCTGTGACGCATATACCTCCAAATCAAATTTTATGTTAATTATAATTATTTATTTCATTAACCTTCAAACTCTGTCATTAAATAATTGATGGAGAAAAAAAAAAAAAACAAAAAACGACACTCTTTTCTTCAAGCATCCCATAGGGTGCCACTGCCATACTTCTTACACTCTCACTCCTCCTCAACTCATCTACAATAAAATCCACAATATTACTCCCAAAACCATCTTCTCCTCTTCTCTAAAGTTGCATGCTCTTGTTTTGTAAGTATAGCGCGCTGGACTGTTGATTGCAGTTATAAGCTGTGGAAACAATGTCTATTTTAGGATTTGTCACTCTGCCTTTCTTTATCATATGACTAGAAGTGGTGTGTAGGGCCTTTCAAGACTTTATATAATTATGTATCTTGTGCTATTTATGACATATATACTATACATATATAAAATACATGTACTTGTACACAGATAATCACAATTGCCCCAGAGCAAACAATAAGTAATGAAGATCCACTAAGCGATAGTATTAATGGTCTAAAATTGTTGCATAAACTGTAATGAAGATACCAAAATTGTAATGTGAAGCTTAAGTACTATAATGCCCACTGAAAGTGAAATCAGAACAAAGATTGTTTCTGGCACTATATTTGGGGCTGTGTTTTGTTTTATTGTTTATATCTGGTATACTTGGTAGCAAGAGTTAGATTCTCAGGGTTACCACTAAGTTTTTTATTGAAACAGTACCTTTAGCTAAGTTTACAGCCAAGCTATGAAGCTACCTTAAAATTTTCTATACTTGTTTTGCTTGTTATAATTTTCAAGATTGGAAAGACTACATATGTTTCTGTATAGCCTGAGTTTTTATACCTTCAATTTCTTTTTCCAGTTGTGTCACAGCCTTCACTTAAATTCGGGAATCATAGTATATTGAACGCTTAAATCAGGTTAATTTTGTTTCGCCATTATATGCTATAGTTAACTGAAGAGGGGACTCCAGAACAGACCCTGTTTCATATTAGAACTGAGATCTGCAAATTCAGCATAGGTTCATGCATCAGCAATCATGTTCATTGATAAGATCATCAATTGTAGTTATTGTAGGAATATGATGTTCTGAATGTTCGATTGATGAAAGGACAGCCTTGCCTTTTTTCATGATTTATATGTTTCAACTTTTTGAGTCATGCGTGAAATTCCTTTACCTTATTACCTGATGAATTGCTAGTTTCTGCATACTAATTTTTCGGTTACTTGGACTAACATTTCTACAATTAATCCTTTAATCATGTAATGTTTCCTTCTTTTTTATGTTTTGGTTTGTCAAATTTGTTTTTTTTTATTTCATAAAATATAACTAGCTCTATTTGGATTATTTGCTTTGCTTCTTGAAAAATCGATTCTTTATGTAAATAAATAGGCGCAAAATTATAGGAATTATTCAACAGAAAACTACCTAACTATCATATATAAAAACTTGTACAATGTTTGCTTCTGCACTATACTAATGATTACGTTACTATATTTGTATTAATCAACCTTTTAACTAGGACAACTCAAGAATTAGCTCATTGTAATGACATCTCTGTGACCTATTTTTATGTTTGTTGTGTTTTTTTGTTTGAGTCTTCGTAATTTTTATAGCTGTGTTGAAGCATAATTTAAAAATTAAATTTGGTATTTTTAATCATATTTGTTGAAATGACAGATCTATATAATGGACTCAAATCGTCAATGGATGTATAAACGACTTAGGAATGAATATTTAACTCGGGAATTTGTAGATGGGCTAGAGTCATTCATTGACTTTGCAACTAGCCAACATGCATGGATGGATGGTCAAAAAATTAGGTGTCCATGCAATCAACGAAGGTGTCAAAATAGAAAGTATCTTGAGGTTGACACATTCAAATTCCATATAGGTAAGTAGTGCTTAAAAAGGCGTAAGGCGCCCTGAGGCGCCAAACCCTTTCACTGCCTAGGCACGAGGCGTAAGGCGAAGCGCTCGCCTCACTCAAGCAAGGCGCCCAAAGTAAAAATAAAAAAACATGTAGCTATATAAACACATTTAACCATAATAAAAACATAATACATTCATCAAAACATGATCCAAAACATTAAATATTGAAGTTCAAGACATAATAATTAAGCATAATCACTAAGGCAAGGGATTAATTATCATCATTATAGTTCATGTCAAATTGTGGATTATCATCGGATTTGTATCCATCGACATGCCTCATCTGAATTCCCTCCCATATCTTCCCATTCATCTTCCTCATCCACAAGTACAAAAGAACTAGATCTAGATGATGATGTTTTAGAAGTCTTTGAAGTTGTTGCCCTTCTAGTATATGTTCTAGTGGTCCTAGTAGGCTCCTCAACTCCTGCAGCTGCTGCAACATCATCCCATCTTAAACTATCTTCCTCAAACACTAGTTCTTCTTCCGGGATTCCAACTAGACATTCATTACTTTCATCAATTTCATTCAAAGCAAGTGGATCGATTTTTCCTCGATTCAAGAATCGGCGTTGCAATGTTCTAATGTACTTGATGAATACCAAATCATTGAGCCTCTTTTGATCCATACTGCTTATTTTCTTAGCATGTATCTGTCAGTATAACTTGAAATTAACATAATTTCATACATGCTATTTTGTTTTTTGAATATCAAAGTGTTGAATAACTTACATGCTCAAATACACTCCAGTTTCGCTCACAGCCTGAGGAGTTACAAGTAAGACTTAACTCCTTGATATCAAACTTCATCAAATCAGGAGTTTTAGAACCGAATGTTACCCACCAATCAGCTGCCAAATTTCTTAAATTAAACTAAAATAATATAATTAATTAAAATAATAAATTATAAACTATTGAAACTTCATTACCTGGTATTCTTGTATTCCTTTGCCTAGTTGTCATAGGCATCCCAAAAAGTCCTTCAGCTTTCCTATACTTGTCCAAGTCAATACAAATTTGATCTTGTGTATCAATACTTGGAACCAATCTTTGGATACAATTATATAAACCCTTATAGACCGTGGAATTAACAAGACAACTTTCGAGATCTCTGTAAAAAATTTAGGGTTCAAGAAATAACCAGCTGCATGTAAGGGTTGATGCAACTGAACACTCCATTTCCGATCGATGATCTCAAACACCTCCTTATACTTGCTCTCATTTCCTTGAAAAGAAGCAGCTATTGTTTGTTTTGCTCTGTCCATTGCCTCGTAAATGTATCCCATTGGAGGCTTTTCCTTACCATCAACAATTCGAATAACATGAACAAGAGGAGAAGAAAATTGGAGGGCCATGTGAATATGATTCCAAAAAGAAGGCATTATTATAATTTTAGCTACCATTTTACCTTGTGCCTCTTTTGCCCATTTGCTTTGACTCCATTCATCAGACAGAAACATTTTTCTCAAGTTCGCCTTTTGAAGATGAAAACTTTGTAGTGTTAGAAAGGCGGTTGCAAAACGAGTTTTGACAGGCTTAACCAACTCTTTTCTTTGAGTGAAGTATCTCATCATATTCAATAAAGTTGGTTGGTTGTAGATATATCTATGCACCCTAATAGCTCTTGTCCATGTCTTCTTCAGATTATGTATTTTGAAAATATCCTCCAACATCAAATCCAAACAATGAGCAGCACAAGGAGTTCAAAATAAATGAGGTCCTTTTTGTTCCAAATATTTTCTGGCCAACTTATTAGCTGCAACACTATCCATAAACACTTGAACAACATTCGCTTCTCCAAGCTCCTCAATTTTCTTATTAAGCATTTCAAATATTTTCATTGCATCTTTTGCATAGCTAGATGCATCAATCGATTCAATGAACAAACTTCCACGGGGATAATTAACCAAAAAATTTATCAATGTTCTACCCCTTCGATCAGTTCATCCATCACACATCAAAGTACACCCATAGTGTTCTCTTGCTTGTATGTGATCCTCCATCATCTTGTTGACATGTGTTTTCTCATCTTTAAGAAGAGGAACTCATATTTTATAATACGAAGGTGGTGGCAAATCTGGACCATAATCCCCAATTGCTTGGATCATCGGAGCGAAACTAGGAACATTCACGACATTCAAAGCGATTCCCGCATCATATATGAATCTTGTAATTTTTTGATAAGCTCGCTTCGCCAACTTCTTTTTGTGAGGATCATTCTCATCTATCTTTGCTTGCTTTCCTTTGCTTTTTTTTCTCATGTCTACAACTGTTTCTGCATCGGGAGTGAAGTAGCAATCAATTACTCCTTTCTTTTTGGGCTTCTTAAACATCGTTTGTTTACCCTTGTCTGCAAAACTAATAGAATTAGAAGAACCTTGATAGCTTGGAAGAGACATATCATCATCAACATCAATTTCATAATCTTCATCACCCACCATCTCATCGATATCAATAGTTCTACTCATTTGCTCCTTCACTTCCTTTTTTTTATTGATGAATTCTTTTATCTCATCTCTTACAGCTCGTGTACATGTGGTGCGACTTTTATAGCCTCCGGCAAGATATTGTTTCAATCGATATACGCCTTCTTTCAAAATTTTTGAACAAAAGTTACACTTGAATGCATGTATATTGCTATTATCTCTCACTCCATACTTTCATCTAGGGTCTTTTCTAATGTAATTTGAATCATTCTCCATCTCTACATAAAATAAATATATATTTATAAACAATAAATTATATAGAATCTATATAAATAGCATAATATAAAATATATAATTATAATATAAATACTTAATCAATATTTAAACTGAAAAAAAACACCTATTTCTGTCTTGCCGGAGCTTCTGCTGCCGGTTCTCCATCGCCGGAGGGAGAGGTCGTCGGTGGGGTTTTGCCGGTGGGAGGGGTCGCTGGTGAGGAAAAATAGGAAGAATGGGTGTAGGAAAAGAATGGGTGTTGGGGGGACTGGGCGGTTGTTTTTTGGTAACTTTGGTGTGTTAGGGTTAGGGTTAGGGAACATATTTAATTAAAAAAAAAAACAACAACAGATGGGGCGAAGCGCGCCTAGGCGCCGCCTGCGCCTCACCGTGAGGCGCCTGAGGCGAGCGCCTCGCCGAAGCTCGCTTCCCCTCACCCCCATAAGGCGCCGTCGTCGAATTATTGGCGCCTAGGCGCTAGGCGCCTTTTTAACCGCTGTAGGGAAAGTATGGATTTCTTCCCAATTATTATACATGGATTTTTCTTGGTGAAAGAACTGTGGAATATGATGGCAATGGTGAAACTTTCGTAATGGGTAGTGAAGAAGTACCTAATCCGTACCACACAATGGTTTATGATGTTGGTCCAAACTTCAATGAGTGTGATGTGGACGTACCCACTAATTCTGAAGCTAAAAGATTTTATGACATGCTAAATGCTGTAGATAAAGAATTATGGCCTGTATGTCAAAGACATTCACAATTGTCTGTCGTAGCTCGACTTATGAGCATGAAAGCAGAACACCACATGTCTGAAAAATTGTTTGATCAAGTTACATAATTAATGAAAGAGATAGTTCAAGACAATAATTTGTTAGTTGATGATTTTCACTCGTCCAAAGAATTATTGCGGGGAATGGGTCTTCCGGTGGAGAAGATCGATTGTGGCTTCAACAATTGCATGATCTGTTTGGGAATTGACAGTGAAATATATAGTTGTAAGGTTTGTAACCATCCTCAGTTTAAAACTAGTCGGGCTGCTGATATGAAACATAAGGCCAATATAGCGTATAAAAGGATGTACTATTTTCCTCTTACTCCTCGACTGCAGAGATTATATGCATCAAATGATACATCCAAGGATATGAGATGGCATGCAAATTCAGTAGATGATGGAGTCATGCGTCATCCTTTTTGACTCGATTGCTTGGAAGCATTTCAACAATAACTATCCAGATTTTGCAGTTGAAACTACGCACGTGAGTTTATGATATGCACAAATGGTTTTCAGCCTTTCGGGCAATCAGGGAACAATACTTATCTTGGCCGGTGATAGTGATGCCGTATAATTTGCCTCCATGGATGTGTATAAAAGAGCATTATATGTTTCTCATTGTGTTAGTTCTGGGCCCTAAAAATCTTAAAGATAAACTGGATGGTTTCCTTCAACCATTTATATCTGAGTTAATACATTTATAGGAAGTGGGTGTGCAAATATATGACATCTCAAAAAAGCAGAACTTTGTAATGCAAGCTGCCCTTATGTGGACCATTGGCGATTTTCCTGCATATTCGATGTTATCAAGATGGAGTACTGTAGGAAGGTTAGCATTTCCATATTGTAAGGATAAATCGAATGCTTTCACACTTAAGCACAGCCGCAAACAATTATGGTTCAATAACCATCGAATTTTTTTGCCTATTGATCATCAATTTTGAAGGAATAGAACTGCATTTAGAAAGAATACAACAATCACAACTGTACAACCACATGTTCAATCAGGATATGAGGTCTTTCAAGAAATCATTGAACTAAGGCTAAGGAAGGCCACTGAAGTTGATGGCGATGCAATTAATAGATCTATTTGTACGACATGTGGTTGGAGGAAACGAAACATCTTTTGGGACCTACCATATTGGAGTTCACTATTAATTCGACATAACTTGGACGTAATGCACATAGAAAAAAACGTGTTTGATAATGTGTTTAACACTGTGATGAATGTTGAAGGGAAAAAAAAAGATACCCCCAAGTCCAGAGAATAATTAAATGATTATTGTCGACGCCCTGAGCTAAAGAAGAGTGATGTCAAAGAAAAATACTTTAAGACATACTACACAATTGATAAGTCAAAGAAAAAACACTTTGTGAATGGATCAAGGAACTCAGATTTCCTGATGGTTATGTATCAGACATGGGGAGATGTGTAGACATGCAAAAGTTGAAAATGCTTGGGATGAAAAGTCATGATTGTCATGTATTTATCAAAGATTATTACCCATTGCATTTCATGAATTGCTCCCACCACATGTCTGGAAGGTTTTTGCAGAATTAAGTTTGTTCTTCAAGGACTTAACTTCTACGATAGAAGTGAAGACATGATTTGTCTAGAGAAAGACATTCCAGTTATTTTGTGCAAGTTTGAGTGTATTTTTCCTCCTAGCTTCTTCGATTTTATGGAACATTTAACAATACATTTGGCTTATGAAGCAAAGATTGCTGGTCCAGTTCAATATAGGTGCATTTGAGAGGTACAATTTGATAATTGTGCATTGTAATTTTCATCTCTTTTATATAAAATTATCATTTACAGTTAATAGTATTTAGGTATCTTCGGAAATTGAAGAATAGTGTTAGAAATAAGGCAGAGGTTGAAGGTTCAATATGTAATGCCTATTTGGTGGAAGAAGCATCATCATTTTGTTCCTTTTTATTTTGAGGATCACGTGAGGACGAAACACATAAATGTCCCTCAAAATTATGATGGTTGTGGAGATGTCATAAATGAGTATAAAGGCAATCTTTCTATATTCAAATATCTTGGTCAAGCGTTTGAGAAGGTAAATGAAGATTTTTGAATGACCAGGAGTACAAAGCAGCTCATTCATATGATTTATTGAATTGCACAGAAGTTGAACCATATATTGAGTAAGTGATCAATGTCTATTCACCACATTGTTGTATTATAAAATTAGTACTATTAACATTGACATATCTGTTCTTTTTGAAGTATTTATGTGGAACAGATAAAGCAAGATCGACCGAATATCTCAACTGCTGATGTTGAATCCAGACTTGAAAATGAATTTGCAACATGGTTCAACCAATATGTGAGATGTTTATGTCTTTACATTATCTTAATAAATTAATATACATTATTTTATCAAAGATAACATCTAAATATTTATATTTACAGGTACATAAACCTTTCAACCATATTGATAATAAATTCATCAGGGATTTTGCAAAAGGGCTACTACGCCGTGTCACCACTTACCCTGCGTATTATGTGAATGGTTATAAATTTCACACAACTTGACATGGGTTATCTAAACCAACTGCAAATAGTGGGGTGTGCATAAAAGGAACAAATTAAAGTACAAATGAGAATGATTACTCTGGGATATTAGATGATATTGTACAATTAGATTATCCCAATTTTTCAAGCAAAAGGGTTGTATTTTTCAAATGTGATTGGTCGATCCTTCTAACATGGGTACACGAATCCAGATGGTTACAAGCTCATTGATGTTAACCATAAACGCAAATTTAATCGATATGAACCGTTTGGGATAGCTATTCAAGCTACTCAAGTGTACTATTGCACTTATTTAATTGATCAAAGGAGTAAGAGTGACTAGTGGGCTGTTTGCAAAATTAAATCTAGATATATTGTGGAGGTTCTAGAATCATCTACAATAAATGAATAATCAATATCTTCACCTTTCCAAGAGGATGATATTGATATTCACACTTATGTACATATAGCTGAAGACCCCATAAACTTGACTGATTTAGATGGTGGGAAGGTATAAATAAGTAATGAAAAGGAGGACGACGAAGAAAATATGCAATCAGAAGAAGAAACAAAAGTCTGAAATAATGAAAATTTAGAGGAAGATAGTGATGATGATTATTTATTAGTTGATAATGTAATCTATTATGTAGTATTATATCTATTTATGTTGAACATTTTCACAATATTTCTAATCATAGTTTACCATATCTATTTTGCTATAATAATTATTCTTTACATTCATTCTTATTGTTGAAGTTGTATATATGGTTTTATTAATATGCGACTCAATTAATTATTTACATTCTATATTTTGTAGATGCCATTGAGAGGTGGACATTAGAGTAGACGAGTTAGAGATTGAAGTTTGAGTGCTCCAAATGTACCATCTGAGTTCTCTGATCCACCACTTACATCACACGTTCTATCTACATCTCAGCAACCAGCACCCTCTGTAGCATATTCTGTACCGACACCATCGACTACATCATCAATTGCAGCAAGTTCATTGATGATCAAAATAGGCTTGAGATATATGTTCAGGGGAATAGGTAAGTGTAAAAACAATGTTAATTATGTTTATCTTGAGCTCAAAAGCATGTAATGTTTTAACTTATAATTTTGTTTTCAATTTTTTATTTGTAGCATACTTCCATCTCACCAAACCTGGGCAATACTAAGCCAAATTTTTGAATATTTGATCGAGTACGATGGAACAAGTTGGAAGAAGGTGACCTGGGTGACCAAGAAAATATACCACGAGGAGTTTAACGTACATTTTAATTTGCTTATATATATATATATTTGAGTTGGTAATATTGAAATTTGTTAAAATATGTTCGTAAAATGGAATTATGCTTCATTATTGGTGGTGAATTTATTGTTTTGTGAGTTAATATATATTTTGCACAAAAGATGCAAATGGGATCCTATTTATAACGATGCAATTGAGAAGTTGTACCATAGAAAAACAGCTGAGCGTTACAAGTACATGCTCAATGAATGGAAGAAAGATTGGTTTAAGAAGAAAAATAAGCCTAATGGTGTGTTTGATGATACATGGAAGAATTTTCAAGAATATTGGGATAAACTTGAAGTCATAGCAAAATCTGATCAAAACCGCAAAAATCATTTAAGTGAGCCATGTGGAGAAGGTACAACAATCTCTCGTCATAGAGGAGGATCATGATCTGCTCGAGAGCACGCTAAGAAAATTGTAAGAATAATATCCAAATAAAATATTAATTTTTCTATAGCTCTTAGATATATAAATGTTCATTTTTTTGTTTAGGCAAAAGAGAAAGGTGAAACTGCAACAGAATGAGATGTTTTCTTGAAGTTGCATCCTACAAATGAAGATGGTTCATACACATATAGACAGTTAAAAAAATTGTTGTAAGTATATTTTTATTTACTTAAAATTATAATATTTTTATATAATGTTTAAATAATTAAATTTATTTGTCCATAATAGGAGGAGGTACAAGAAGAGAAGGCAACCATTCTCAGTCAATCGGTCGAGGATTCTACACAGTGTCAACATGTAGATATGGGTAATTTATTTGTTGATACATCACGAGTTCAAAAGGGACGTGTTTTCGGCATTGGCAACAATGGCAAAGGATATAATAGTAGCAATAGTAGTTACAGTGCTATTGCTACCTCTTCCATTAATGAGGATGAAATTACGAAACGCATTGATGAAAGAGTGGTAGAGAAAGTTGGGGAAATACGCGAACAAATGCAGGCTGAGATGCGGGTTGAGATACGGACTGAGATGCAACAATATTTTATGGATATGATGCGAGGTAGAACATCCTCTTCTCGTGCTGGATCTCCTAATGAAAATGACAGACGAATGCCAATTTAAATGAAAACTAGAGTGATTAGTTTTTAATGAATTTTATATATGCTTTATATTTGTTTGTTTTGAATCATGTTTTGTATGGACAATTTTGGATTATGAATGTGGTGGATTTTTTTATAATTTGATTTGGGTGTGAACACATCTTCTTAAATTTCGATATTGGTATGTTTATTTTGAATTGGACTATGATTTTGAATTTCTAAAATCAGGGTATAAAATTTTGAAAAAACATCTAGAAAATAATAAAAGAAAATAATTACATATTCAATTTAGTGACGGAATTCCGTCACTAAAAAAAATAAAAAAGTAATTATGTAAAACTTACCGACGACATATTTCATTGGTAATTACCGATGGAGAATGCGTCGGTAATCCAAGATTTTTCCATCAGTAAATTTTACAAGCCAACCATTGTTGTCGGTCTTTAGCGACGAAGTTTTATGTTTAGTGATGGAAAAAATCCATCACTAATTTATTGACGAAAAAAATCCATCACTAATTTACTGATGGAATATAGTGATGGTTTTGTTGTCACTAAATCACCGACCGAGATAAATTTTCATCAGCAATGTTTTACCAACCATTAGTGTATCGACAGATATGTTCCGTCGGTAATCTATCAGTATGTATATTTAGTGACGGAATATATAATTTTACCGTCGGAAATTTCCATCGGTAATTTGCTTTTTTCTTTTAGTGATTTTTCCATGTTCCAAGTATATAATTGTAGTGGGTTGAATTTCTCAAAATCGATTTTCGGTGAGTGAGAAATTAATGCTTAAAGTTTGCCACTTACAAAAGGTGTCGTACGTGTGGGATATGAAGAGGTTAACATTAACTCATTCCACACTAAATTAATGTTGCAATAATTCTAGTATAAATACTAGAACACTTATGATGTAATTAAATGCCTTTCACCAGCAAGTGACCAAGTGGGGCCACACACACGTGCGCGTTCGACTTGGCTCGGTTGTGGTCCCTGGGTCGAGGGCTAGGGGTTTTGGCCTTGTGCCTTGGTCTCTTGGGCATTAGGCTTGGGCTTTGCCGACTCGGATCAGTGAAGTCGAGTTTTGCCTGCACAGACAAGTGGACGTCCATGTTCATTGGAGCTGTGCATTCCAAAATTTTGAAAATCAAAGTATTTTAGTGTGCACCTAGATTCTCACACAGTTCTTGTTCGTTGGAGCTTTTGGTCTAGTGGTGCTCTACGACCTAGAAGATGAAAATTATTTCTTCTTTGGGAACGATACGTCAAACCTTGAGCACTAGTCGGGACGTATTCATTTTGCGAAGAGAGGTCTTCTTCGACTCGACTTGAACCAATTTACTTTTGATCCAGTTCCAGTATCGCAAAGTCATTCCCAGAGTCCAGAAGTTAATCTATACTTCGTTGTCTTCAGAAACCGAGAAAGAAAGAAATAACATATTTAAATAAATTTTCTTTACAATTTGTAAGCGATTGTTGGGTGTTATAACGAACAATCGCAAAACCAATACCTCTTCCATTTAAATTCTTTTTTTCACATCCTTAATGGCGAGTTCATCAAGAGTCGTTGCTTTTGCTTAGGGTGAAAAACCCAAGAAGTTCATGGGCACTTACTTCAAGAGATGGCAACAAAAGATGTTGTTCTACCTCACTACTCTCAACCTGGCAAAATTCCTCAAGGATGACCTACTCGTGGTGGCTGAAACTGAAACTGGTAATGAAAGATGCATTGCGTTTGATGCATGACATTAGGGAAACTACTTGTGCTGTAACTATGTCCTAAACGGACTTGGTGATACGTTATACAATGTGTATAGTGCGGTGAAATCCTCTAAGGAGTTGTGGGAATCCTTGGAGAAGAAATACAAAGCTGAAGATGTGGGCACAAAGAATTTTGTTGTTTGCAAGTGTTTGGAGTTCAACATGGTGGATGCCAAAAGGCTAATGAAACAAGTTGAGGAGTTCAGATGATCATACACGACATAGTTGCTGAGGGAATGTCTCTACCCGAAGCTTTCCAAGTTGCAGTTGTTATTGAGAAGTTGTCTCCTGACTCGAAGGACTTCAAGAGTATCTCATACACAAATAAAAGGAGATGACTTTGAAGGATTTTATTGTCAAGCTAAGAATGGAGGAGGAACATCAAAGGATCGACTCCACGCTGGCATGGGTGTTGGTGGAGGCCAAAGCCAATTTTATGGAACAAGATTCCTCAGGCAAGAGGAAGAGGCCAAATGATAAAAACAAAAGGCATATGAATCATCCGCACCCGAAGTTCCAAGGTATTTGCTACAATTGTGAAAAATTGAACCATATGGCCCAAGATTGCCATTAGCCCAAGAAGAAGTGGAAGCAACATTCAAGTGCCAACGTGGTGGAGAACAAAGAGTTCACCGCACCGACATGGACATGTCGGTAGTGGTGTTTGAAGCCAACATGGTGGATAACCCGAAGGAATGATTTGTGGATACCGATGCCACTTGCCATATTTGTTATGAAGATGAGGCGTTATACTCCTACATGCCTACTACCGGAAAGAAGCTCCATGTTGGAAACCTTGCTACCTCTAAAGTTGCAGGAGTTGGAAACGTGGTGCTAAAATCAACTTCTGGAAAGAAGTTGCAACTGAAGGATGTGCCATATATCCCGGGCATCCGCAAGAATTTGGTCTCGGGTTCTCTTCTAGTTAACCATAGGTTTAGGCTAACGTTTGAGTCTAAAAAATTGTATTTATAAAATTTGGACAGTTCCTTGGTATGGACTATCTTGATAAGGGGTTGTTCAAAATGAATGTAATGGTTGTACACCGTAATGACAAAAAAGATAAGAATAAAACTTCTACTTCCGTTTACATGCTTGAGTGCTCTAATTTATGATATATTAGATTAGGACATGTTAATCTGAATGTTATAAAAAGATTGGTAAATTTAGTTTTACTTGCAATACCACAAATAAACTCACAAGAAAAATGTGAAGTTTGTGTAGAAGCCAAAATGGCCAAGTTACCATTTCATTTGGTTGAGAGGAGCACTTTGCCTTTAGAATTATTTCACATTATGTGTGTGATCTAAAGTTTGTGTAAACTACATGTGGGAAAAAGTATTTCATTGCTTTTATATGATTGCACAAAATTTTGTTACGTTTATCTCTTAAAGAGTAAAGATGAAGTTATTGAAACTTTTAAACTCTACAAGAATGAAGTGGAAAATCAACTAAGAAGCTGGAGTAAATCAATTTGGAGTGATAGAGGTGGAGAATATGTAGCCCTGTATTAATAATTGTGCTCTAAATCTGGCAAAACTCATCAAACGACAACAATCTAATAGTGTTATCGAATGTAAGAATCATACTACAAAAGAGATAATGACTGCTATAATGATAAGTTCTAGTTTACCACAAAACATATGGGAGGAAGCTATCCTAAAGTCCAACCACATTCTTAATATGATTCCACTAAAAGGTAGGGATACAATTTCTTATAAAATGTGGAAAGTCATAAACCATCTTACAAATACCTCACAGTGTGGGGTGTTTGGCTAAAGTTGAGGTTCATGGTCCCAAATAAGTACAAATTGGACCTAAGACGGTAAATTGCATATTTGTGGGCTATACTCTCAATAGCAGTGCATCAGTTTCTGATTCACCTATGAAATTTCGGATATGACAGAAGGAACTATGATCGAATAAAGGATGCAATATTCTTTGAAAATATATGTCCTTGCAAAGAAAGGATAGAGGTGAGTTATGAGAAAAGAACTTGTGAAACTGAAACTAGTTTTGCTCAAGAGAGTGAAGAACTAAGACGCAGCAAGAGAGCTAAAATTGCTAAAACCTTTGGCCTTGACTCCATAACTTATGTTTTAGAATATGATCCAAAAATGGTAAAAAAAAAAAAAAAGCTCTATCTAGTCCAGATGCGTCGCATTAGAAAGAATCTATAAATAGCGAAATTGATTCCATTATGCAAAATCACACTTGAGAGTTGATTGATCTCTCATGAGTTTGCAAGATCTTAGGATGAAAGTGGATCCTTACAAGAAAATATAAAGCAGATGGAACAATTGACAAGTTTAAAACCCGGTCAATAGCTAAAGGGTTTAAACAATAAGAAGATTATGATTTCTTTGACACATATTCTCCCGTGATGAGAATAACATCCATTCATGTGATTATCTCGATTGCTACCCAACACAATCTTGAAATTCATTAGATGGATGTAAAAAATATGTTCTTAAATGGCGAGTTGGAAGAAAAAATCTATATGGATCAACTTGAAGGGTTTGTAGTACTTGGTCAAGAAACTATTATAGGCTTAAGCAAGCTCCAAAACACTGGCATGTGAAATTTGATAACACGATGTTGCCAAAATGTTTCAAAATCAATGAGTGTGACAAATGTGTATATGTTAAAGGTACATCTACCTCATTTGTCATAGTTTGTTTGTACCTTGATGACATGTTAATCATGGGGAGCAGTTATGGCATAATCATTGATACGAAACACATGTTGAAATGTAATTTCAACATGAAAGATATAACATTAGCTGATGTGATTCTCGAAATCAAAATTGTACGAACATCTAAGGAATTATCTTGACACAGTCTCACAACATTGAGAAAGCTTAAGAAGTTCAATGCTTATGATGGTCCGCCGGTAAAGACACCCATGGAACTCAACGTGTATTTGAGTTAGAAAAAAGGTTTTCCATCTTTTCAACTTGAACATGCAAGGATCATAATGAGCTTAATGTACATTATAAATTGAACGTGTCTCGATCTTGCATGCTCCGTAAAAAAAACTAAGCATGTTTACGAGTAATCCAAATAAAGAGCATTAGAGACCACTGGTAAGGGTTTTAAGATATTGAAGTACACCCTTAATTACAGGCTGAACTACGCGAGATATCATCTATATTTGAAGGGTACTGTGATGTAAATTGGATATCAGACACCAAAAACTCATACTCCACTAGTGGATAGGTTTCACTATTGGAAGTGGAGCAATGTTGTGGAGATCGACTAAACAAACATGCATAAACTGGTCCACCATGGAATCATAGTTCATAGCTTTGGATAGAGCTGTAGAAGAAGAAGAATGGCCTCATAATTTCCTTGAAGATATTCCACGTTGGAACAAGCTTGTGCCAACAATGATGATACACTGTGACTATCAATCTCTCATTGGTAGGGCACATAGTAATATGTAGAACAGTAAGCCCAAACACATTCATTGTAGACATAATACCGTAAGACATTTGATCTCAAGTGGTATAATATCGATTGACTAAGTAAAGTCAAAAGATAATTTGGTGAATCCGCTTACAAAAGGATTAAATCGAGATCAGATGAACAAATTGCTAGAGGGAATGGGTAAAAAATCCACATAGTAAGAATCAACATAATGATAACTCAATCATGTTGACTGAAGATCCCAAGAACTTGGTTCTATGGGAAAATTAAGCTATGAAAGTTCAGTTTGAATACTTGAAAATTACTTTAACCCTTGTCTAGAGAGCAAAAACCAACTGTTGAAACATACAAAGTTTTGGTGAGGTTGAGTCATTTGACTTTTGATTCCTAAGCCTCGTTGAGGTAAAGTATGGCAGGATATTTGGGATAGGAGATCACCTATAATAGTGAAAAGTGTGGGCTTTCAATGTAACACTTATGAATACAAAATGGCTATCCATGGCGAAAACGGACACGAACGTGAGAATATAATGTGTTGTGGCTTTGTTGTGTAAATACTATTGAGTAGGTATACACAAAAGTGAAATAATTCAAGGCACTGCGTCCATTAAGTTGTTGGTATATCTGATGGTATTAACTATAGAGGGTTTAAATCCACAATATATCTTTCCTTATGTAATAATATGACTAGGTTGCATGTCGGCATACATATATGCATTAATTTCCACTCATATGGGGGATTATTAGAAATTTGGTTTATTAAGTAGGTTTCAAACTTACTATGACTGATTTTTTTGATAGTTAAATATTTAAATTTTTGAGAAATTAAATGGCATATAATTAATCTCCATTCTGAGTAGATAATTATAATAGGTTGAATTTCTCAAAATCGATTTTCGGTGAGTGAGAAATTAATGCTCCAAGTTTACCACTTACAAAAAGTGTTATGTGTGTGGGATGTGAAGAGGTTAACATTAACTCATCCCACTTTGAATTAATGTTGGCATTAATATTACTATACATACTAGAACACTTATGATATAATTAAATAACTTTCACAAGCGGTACCCAAGTGGGGCAACACAGCTTGCGTGCTCGGCTTGACTCGGTCTCAGTCATGGTTGCCATCTTGGTCTTGGACTCAAACTTGGCCTCAGCCTAGACCATGGGATGAGCGCAGAGGGTTGAGGGCAAGGGCGGTGGGCCTTGGGCCTCGAACCTCGGTCCTTAGGCTTTGTCGGCATGGTTCAACGAAGTCGAGTTTTATCCACACACACTTGGATAAGTGGATGTCCATGTTCGTAATAACTGTTAGCAGTTAATTTTCTGAAGTTATGAACATTATAATGATCGAGGAGTAACCTCTGAGAGTTACTCTTAGGGGCTTGATTGCCCACTACCACCATAAATTCAGAGACTTTAATCCCCAATTGAAGTTTGATGCCTATAATTAGGATCATATCTGCATGAAAAAATCACCTAAAAAATTCCTGCATTCCAAAGTTTCAAAAATCAAAGCATTTTAGTGTGCATCTAGATTCTCACATAGTTCTAGTTTGTTGGAGCTTCTGGATTAGTGGTGCTACAACTTAGAAGGCGAAAACTTTTTCATCTTTGGAAACGATACCTCAAACCGTGAGCACTAGCTGGGACGTATTCATTTTGCAAACAAAGGTCTTCCTCAGCTTGATTTTAACCAATCCGTTTTTGTTCCAGTTCTAGTATCCCAAAGTCATTCCCAGTGTCCAAAAGTTAAAAAAACATTTGTACATTATTGCCTTCAGAAATTGAAAAAGAAAGGAGTAACGTATATATTTTTTTCTTTTGTTTCTTTAGACTTTGTAAACTATTGTTGGGTGTTATAACCAACATTGACCTTCAATTTTATATTCAACCTCGTTGTTTTCAACTTCTTGTTTTGGCTAACGACATATGTGATAAGTAGGAAATTGGGCGTATATTTAATTGATAAAATTATATTTTCAATACAATTAATTCTTTTGCATTCTCTACTTCCTACTTATTTAATATTTTGATAAGAATTACATCATTTCTATTTTTGTGGTTATTTGTAGCGAATTACGGACAATTTCTACTAATAACCTACATGAGAGGTGGGCCAAGGAGAGAAAGAAAGAATAGTTGCTGCAATAAGAAGAAATTATGGGCTAAATATTAAGGGCTTAATTATTTAATAATTAAGCCCATAATTAACTAAACCTAGAGAAAGAAGGAGGGCAGCCAATTGTTGCAAGTAGAAAGGGGCCGCCAGGAGAAACAAGAAAGGGAAGATTAGCCGCCCAAGACTCATTGACGCAAGGAGGCAGAGGGAATTGGAAAGGAAGACATTTTGGGAGGCTGGAGCAGAGGACTTTCCAGAAAACAATGTGTGGATCCCAGCGACTAGGAGAGAGGAGAAGCATTGGGGGAAAAGATACATGCAATTAATTCCTGCGGCCAAATTGTGGGAAGGGAGAGAGACTATTTTGGTTTACTCTTTTCTTCTTGTCTTGATTTCTATGTATACCATTTTTACGATTTGACTATTAGACACACAATGTGTGGCTAAATTTCTATATCCAGTTCTATGGATGTTTGAACCCTACTATGTTGATTATCGTTTAATTATTCCCGTGACAATTTCTTGATTTTATTCTAGAATTAATTATGATGTTTGATTTATTTATCAAATCACGTATGATTTCCTGATAGAGACTGATCACCTTTATTAGAATTTTGATACGTTCATTGCTAGAAAATACTTTTTAATCTGTAATTATTGTTAATTATTTTCCTTCGGTAGCACCTAATGATTCATTCATTAGAAATATCATAAACCGGGATTAATTGGATCGAGCTTTTGTGTTCAATGAACTGTCTACCCTATTATCTTAATTGATAACACGTTTAATGAATTAAATCAAAAGAGTGTATTTTGGACTGTTCGATTCAATAGGTTAATTAGGGAGCTTATTCTAATTAATTACACTTAAGGGATAAAACGAATTAACAGAGCTTGTTGTTAATTCAGGGGTAGAGATTATAGGATTTAATTAAAGAGATTGTCACAATAATTGAAAGGGTAATCAACAGTAGGGGATAACTGAACTAAGAACTAGGTCGTGTTAATATTTGAAAAACTTTTCTTGCTTTATTTTGTTTTATTTCTGTTTAGAATATTAGTTTAGTAGACAAAAGTCATCAAAAACCCCCTCTTATTTGCTTTCATAAATTGACACAAGAAAAATATACAAATAATTCAAGTGTTCTCTGTGGGATCGACCCTTTCTTCCACTGCTACAAAATAGTAGAGGAAAGCGAGGTAGAATAAATTAATTAATTTTGACATGCCCCGATAGCACGGTCAATATGTATGTAGTAGATCAACTCCTGATGTTGATAGGTAAAGAATGAACCAGTATTACTGGTTGTTCTTCAGCTTCACTCTGAGGTTATAGAGGGAGTAGGTGTGACACAGTGCAAAAATTAAAAGTTCTCATACCATAAACTATGTGCACACACTGTTACGCATAATAGTGAAACAGATTTGTATGTCGAGCATAAAAATGACATTTAAAAATCTTAACCAACATTGAATAATGAGATAGTTCGGCAAAATCAGCGAGAATGTATTGTAGGTATGGACATAAATGTCATATGAGTTATGAACTATGAATATGAAGAGCCTTGGTAAAAATATCACCACATTATTTTTCTTTTTTTGAAACATGATGAGTTAGTACTAATTAACACTTCCATTAATTCTTCAACAAAGTGATGATTTATGTCAATGTGCTTACTAGTGTGTGGAAAAGCGTATGTAAAACTTGAGTAGTATATTAAATTCCTTTTCATGGCTAGATTATGAAGAAAGAAATGGAACAAACAAGCTCGAGTTAGATTTTCAAATCCAAATGTTTCTTGAAGTACGGTTCCTCAATTTTACTTTATTTGTAGTTGCCTTATATGGTATGTTGGGCTTTTGCCCAATATAGTTGGGCTAACATTTAAAGAAAAGCCCATGGAAATTTCTTAGGCCCATTTTGACAAAATATAATGGGTCTGTGCTCTCAATGGGAAAAGAAATTCAATTCTGAGAATTGGAGAGGAAAGAAGAGTCTTTGACAGAGAGAGATAGAAACACACACTAGAGGAAAGGAAAAGTGGGAGACGGAAGAGAGACAAGGAACGGGTGATTTCTTATCCTCTTATTCTATCATTTGTGATACTCCTCCCATTTATTGTGGACGCTAATAATAGTTTTCTTTGCCAAGAATTGTTTTCTTGAGCAGTTTCTTGAAAGAATGGTTTTATTGAGTAGTTTCTTGGTGATGTTGTATTGATTCATCTATTTGTAATAGAGAAGGAGACTGTGTAATTTTGGTTTACATAGTGGAATTTTTCCTGGACTAGGTATCGTGGTTTTTACCCTTGATTTGAGGGGTTTGCCACGTTAAAGTCTTGGTGTCATTTTTTGTTGATTTCCTGCAATTTATTACTATCAGAAGTTTCTTACCTGTTTATATATATGTGGTAGGATTCAATTACTCTGATTGATTGAGTTGATTCCGCTGTATTATTTGATCTAGGATTGCTGCTACCACAAAAGCGGTATCAGAGCCACGGTTAGGCAGAAACTATGGAGGGTAGTGTTGGGTCGATGATGAAATTGAATTCAGAGAATTATTCCATAAGGAAACCTATGATGGAGGATTTACTCTACTGTAAAGATTTGTATGATCCTGTTGAAGACAAAAATGATAAGCCTGAGAACATGGAAGATAAAGAGTGGGAAAAATTAGGGAAAAAAATTGGTACAATCAGACAGTGGGTAGATATCAGTGTTTTTCATCATGTGGCTAAAGAGACTGATCCATGTGATTTGTGGAAAAAGTTGCATGAATTGTATGAAAGGAAGAATGCACAGAACAAAACATTTGTTATCAGAAAATTGGTGAATTTGAAATACAGAGATGGAAGTTCTGTTGCAGAGCACTTGAATGTTTTTTCAAGATTTGGTAAATAAGCTTTCTACCATGAAAATTGCATTTGATGATGAAGTGCAGGTGGTATTTCTATTGAGTTCTCTACCTGACAGTTGGGAGACTATGATGGTGACATTCAGTAACACAGCTCCAAATGGAAAGTTGACGTTGAACATGGTCAAAGAAAGTATGTTCAATGAAGAGACTAGGAGAAAAGAATCAGGGGCCAATTCTTCACAAGCATTTGTCACGGAAAAAAGAGGTAGAAGCAAGAGCAAAAGACCTAAAGGTCGTGGTAAATCGAACGACAGGTCTAAGTCTAGAGAAAAATTCAAGTGTTATCATTGTGGTGGACCCAACCATATGAAGAGAAATTACAGGATTTGGAAGAAAGAGCAAAGAGAAGGTAACCAGAAGAAGTCAGAGGATAAAAATACAACAGCCATTGTCACTCACTCAGATGATGATCAGACTGTAGTTTATATTAGTGATGAATGTTGTCATGTTGAGGATCCCGATGTTGAGTGGATAGTTGATTCGGGTGCTTCTCATCATTGTACTTCGAAAAGAGAGTTGTTCACAAGTTACCGAGCTGGAGACTTTGGCTATTTCTTCATGGGAAACAAGAGTATTGCATCGGTCATTGGCATTGGTGACATGGTTGTTGAGACAGAATTGGTAAACACTTTGCATTTGAAAAATGTAAGACACATTCCACAGTTGCGCCACAATTTGATTGCTGTTAATGTCCTTGATAAAGAAGGATATGATCAGAAGTTCACAAATTGAAACTGGAGGCTTACAAAAGGCTCCATGTTAGCTGGAAAAGGAAAGCTTTGTTGCACCTTATACAGGACGAAACTCAAGATAGCTCGGGACCAGTTATTTATAGTCGAAGATGATTCTTCACCAAATTTGTGGCACAAGAGGCTGGGGCATATGAGTGAGAAAGGATTGCAGCTCCTAGCTAAGAAGTTTTTGATTACCATAAATACAAGTAAGTCATTCCACGCTTGTGATTATTGTTTATTTGGTAAACAAAATAGAATATCTTTTCGTACACATTCTAAACAAAAAAATATTGTATTGGAGCTAATAGATTCTAATGTTTGTGGTTCTCTCGAGGTGGAGTCCTTAGGTGGAAATAAATATTTTCTCACCTTCATTGATGATGCTTCACGCAAGACTTGGGTGTATTTTTTGAAGAGGAAAGGTGAAGTAGTTAAGAAGTTTCAGAGGTTCCACGTCATGGTTGAGAGACAGGAGGGGAAGCTGCTCAAGTTTCTGTGGACATATAATGGTGGGGAGTATACCTCTAGAGAGTTTAAAGAATATTGTGATCAACATGGCATTAGACATGAGAAGACAGAACCTGGCACCCCTCAACATAATTGTATAGCACAAAGAATGAATAGAACCATTATGGAAAAAGTCAAATGTATGCTGAGGATGGCTAAACTACCTAAGTTCTTTTCAGGTGAAGTTGTGTTGGCTGCCTGCTACCTAATTAACATATCTCCATCAGTCCATTTGGATTTTGATATTCCAAAGGGAGTATGGAGTGCGAAAAATGTCTCTTATTCCCACTTGAAAGTTTTTGGGTGCAAGGCATTTATGCATGTGCCAAAGGAACAAAGAAACAAGCTTGATAACAAAGCCACTCCTTGTATATTTATTAGATATGGCGATGAGAATTTCGGATACAGGTTATGGGATCTAGAGAAGAAGACGATTGTCAGGAGCAGATATGTTATCTTTCATGAGAATGAAACAATGGAAGATTTGGAAAAGAGAAATACCATTACTCGAATGCATAAAGGTGTTGTTGATCTAACACCACTAAAAATTCCTACCGTCAATGCTGATGCTGGTAAAGAAGAATTTGAAATTGGTAACGAAGCGGACATTGAAAATGATGAGCCAGCGGTAGCTGATCCATATGTGGTTGATCCAATCCCGGATGTTGCAGAACCAGAACAACCATATATACCGCCAGAAAATCCAAGATTACAAGATGGAAGACCTGTCAGACAACGTAAACCAAATACCTTGTATCTGGATTCAGAATGGGCATTGGTCATCGATGAGGGGGAGCCTGAGTATTTTGAGAAGGTGCAATCCCTCAAAGATAAAGATCATTGGATTAAAGCAATGCAAGAAGAGATTGACTCCCTACACAAAAACAACACTTTTGACTTGGTTGAATTGCCAAAGGGAAAGAGAGTTCTAAAGAACAAATGGGTCTTCAAGTTAAAGAAAGATGGTGAGAAAATAGTGAACACAAGGCACAATTAGTTGTCAAGGGGTTTACTTAGAAGAAAGTAATTGACTTTGACGAGATATTCTCACCAGTAGCGAAATGAGCTCCATTCGCATTGTGTTGGGTTTGGCAGCTAGTTTGAATCTTGAGATTGAACAGCTTGATGTTCGTACAACGTTCTTACATGAAGAATTGAGGCAAGAAATATACATGAATCAACCAGAAGAATTTGAGGTTAAGGGGAAGGAACACTTGGTTTGCAGATTGAGGAAGAACTTGTATGGCTTGAAGTAAGCCTCACGTGATTAGCAGGTTGAAGGAAGAGATGTCCAAATTCTTTGACATAAGGATTTAGGTTTAGCAAGTAAAATCTTGGGAATGGAGATCATTCGAGAAAGAAAGGCAGCAGACATGATGATTGAGGTGGTTACTCGAGAGAAACATGAGTTATGCGCTAGGTTGCCAAGTATGAACTTGAGACTTGTGTTATTAATATCCAACTATATTGGGAGGGGGAGATTGTTGGGCTTTTACCCAATATAGTTGGGCTGACATTTAAAGAAAAGCTCATGAAAATTTCTTAGGCCCATTTTGACAAAATATAATGGGTCTATGCTCTCAATGAGAAAAGAAGTTCAATTTTGAGAATTGGAGAGGAAAGAAGAGAAGAAACATAGAGAGACAGAAACACACACCCAAAGAAAGGAAAAGTGAGAGACGGAAGAGAGACAAGGAACGGGTGATTTCTTATCATTTTATTCTATCATTTGTGATACTCTACCCATTTATTGTGGATGCCAATAATTGTTTTCTTGAGTAGTTTCTTGGAAGAATGGTTTTCTTGAGTAGTTTCTTGTGATGTTGTATTGATTCCTCTATTTGTAATAGACAAGGAGATTGTGTAATTTCGGTTTACATAGTAAAATTTTTCCTGGACTAGGTCCCGTGGTTTTTAGCCTTGATTTGAGGGGTTTTCCACGTTAATGTCTTGGTTTTTTTTTTCCTGCAATTTATCACTATCAGAAGTTTCTTACCTGTTTATATATATGTGGTAGGATTTAGTTGTTCTGATTAATTGAATTGATTTTGCTATATTATTTGATCTGGATTGCTGCTACCACAACATGGTTTTCCTTTGAAATTTAATCATCACATAAGATTATCCCATGTTCATCTTGTGAAATGTCAGCGCTTCAAAATTAACGTATTATCCCTACAAACCAACACAATCTACACGAGTCTTATTAGTGTATTTTATCTTCACTTACGCGCAACCTGATTATGTTTTTAGTGGGTCAACCATCATAGGATGCTTCAAGCCAAGCCCCGTAGAGTTTCCTCATGATGAGAAGATGAAAAGAAAATATATTTTATCGATATCAGTAGCACAGATCAAGCCATTTAACATTTATTCTCCCATCGTCTTCCAATAATCAATGGGGTACTTTGTTTGACCAAAAGTTCCCACACATCTTTTTCATGCTTTCATTTACATGATTAAGTTCAATTTTACGATATTCAGTCAGTTTTGTATTAAAGTTTCTACACATAATATGATCATTCAATACAACGTTCAATTAGAGAAATCATATATATATTTCTCTTTTTTTTGTCAACTATTATTCGAACATGGATTTGGATGCTTGACATTTATCTTTCCCCTTTCATCAATCGATTGTTTTAGAGACTCAATTTTAGTTTTATGTGAGAGAATGGTACATGCACCAACTTGAAAACGTTACTTCATGTATCAATTTGTTTATCTGAACTAATGTTGAGGCAAATCCAAAAAAATCATTATATTCTGCATACGGGGAGCAAATCCGTCGGGAGCGTCTTATGATACAAGTTTTTGGAAATTTTTGGATTGGATAAACCCAATTATGTGGCAAAAGAAATTAACTCTAAGTACACAATTCTTTCTCTCTTTGAAGAATTGAAAATTTTAAATTTCTAACCTTTAACATACATTATTGTCATTTTATTTTAATTTGGTTAGGAAATTTTCTAATTTTCCTTCACACAAATTCATGCACATGCAATAAAGGTTATTACACAAAAAGAATAAATACTTTCCGATTACTTAGGAATGTATTTACTAATTCATTCATATGGGATCATTTAATTTGGACATATCCAATTCTCTACCTTGGTCCGTATAGATTAGTACAAATAGGGGTTACTCACCAAGGAAAAATGCAATGTAAAGGATAAAAACCATGAAAACTAACTACTTGTTCGGGTTCTTGATGCTCTTCCTCTTTGCTTTGGCCTCCGGTAAATTTCTTTTGTACCCCTTTTTTTTTTTTTTTTTTTTGGCTCTTTTTCTGTTTTGAAATCTTTCATGGTTTATATATTTATTTATACAAAAACTTATATACTATCCTTACATGCAATGAATTTGATTCTATTTTTAAAATAGCAAAAAATACGCAAAATCCAAGCCGATTAATCCGAATCCTCACAAGAATACACAAATCCAACACTTGCTTTGCGTGTGCGTGTTTTGAAACTCATATTGTTGTTGAGAAAAATAATACTTTTTTAAATTGTTAAAAATATTATTTTTCCATAATAAAAATATTAATTTTTTCTGGAAAAGATATTATTGTGTAACTAATTTTTTAATAATTAATTAAATAAAAGTATATTTTGTATGGTAAAGAATATTATTTTATCTTAAAAGTAATACTTTTTAAACAATGTAAGAGATTATTACTTTTTACCCATAAAGTGTCACCATTTGTTGAAAAACTATTATGCTCTAAGTGCATTGGACAAATATGTCCGAAGGCGCCTCCTTAAGCTAAACTCCCAAGATTTTATATTTTTAGAATTAGGTCAACCTACTTACATATTCAGAGATTCATATATTAGGTGAGCATTGCTTTAGCTATACAGAGATCCAAGCATTAAGTGTGTATTGATGATGATAAAATTTGAATGGTTATGATTTTGCAGGAGAGGTTGCAGGTAGGACTTGCAAATCACCTAGTTTGAACTTTAAAGGTTCGTGTTTGATTGATCACAACTGCAAGTTGGTTTGTGTCGGCGAAGGTTTCTCCGATGGGGAATGTGAAGGTGTTCGTCGTCGCTGTCTTTGCGAGAAACCTTGTAATTCATGATCAATTTCATGTTATAAAATGAAAGACAAAGATAATTAGTAAAGATAAAAAATAATACTTAAGGCGTGTAAGTAGCAGAATTTTATATGTAATTCTCCAACATACAACAAATATTCTAGTATACCTAGGATCGGATGCAATGAAATTAAATAAAAGAATCTAACAATTTGTTGCTTGAAATAAAAGTAGCAGAAAAAAATTTGCACAATAATATAGCTTTAATTTTAGGCCATTAATACTCCATCTATTTATAAGCAAAGAATCAATAATGAAAATTAAGAACTGTTCAATTATGGATAACGAATTACCCAAAAATGTAGCTGGGGGAAAAAGATAAATTGATACTTAAAAGACTAAGTCAAACTAAATATTTAATTTTTAGAGAATGAAAGATCTTTTGATTTTGATTTTTCCAACACTTGATACACCATTCTACTTAATTTTGAAATTGTAGTGTTCAATTTCTTTTTATATAAATTAAATAAATCTTGCTATTATTTAATTTTGGTACCAGATATTCTTTTCAGAATTGAATGTTAGTTTTAAATGGTGTTTAACTGTTTATGATATATTTACTTTTTAATTTTGATATTGCCTCGAATCTTATTCAATTAATAGAATCTTTAACCATCTCTCTCTCTCTCTCTATATATATATATATAATAGCAAAAACATTATATTTTTAGAAATTATTGAATTTTCCCGCCTAAAATACTTATTAATTCTGAAAATACACATGGCAGCATATAATTGGACAATTGATATAGATAACTTTCAATTATAATTAAACATCTTAAATAATTAACTGATGTTAAGGAAATTTCAGTTTATTTTCATTGCATTATACAACTATCATTATCCGATTTTTAATTAATTCTTTAGAGTATATTTTTTAATACAATCTAAAATATGTGTAGGTGAAATTATATAATATTTAATTTTTTTTAATTAGGATTATAATTAGTAGTTGGGTGAATTATATTTATTAGTATTGTAATATTTTTAAATCAATAATAATAATAATATGAATCTATAAAATTATTGTTGATCTCTCTTATAATTGTCTTATGTTGCATACGTAGATATCGAAAAAAAATTCAAATAATTTTCAAATGTATCTAATTGCTGGCATTTTATTGTATAAGAGAGTTATTTTTCAAATCTGCAAATTCTTTTCGTGATTATCTTCATAATAATAATAATAATAATAATAATAATAATAATAATAATAACAATAATAATAGTAGTAGCAGCAGCAGCAGCAACAGTAGCCGATGTTTTCAAAACTTTTCATTTTAAGGTTACGCCCTTATATCTCTTTTTTCATTTTTATTTAGCATGAAAAAAATTTATTATAAAAAAATTTGATATATATTTTTGTTTTTATTTTTAATCACTGCTCTCTTTCTACACATTGCTTTTTACATAGTTTGAATCACAATTCTTTTAGCACAACCCCATTTCAGAATGCAAGGCTACATATTCCCTTTACTTTTTTAAGAATAACAATTAATTGCAAAATATATTTCCCGTTTCTTTTCTCAATATCATCCTTATTTTTATGAGATTTGATTAATTTTTATCTTATTTTTATGTTAAATTGTTGGCAGAGGTAAAGATTAAAAGGGACAGACCAGTCGTCGGAAGTGTTCGGTTGGGAGTGGTGGGTTTTTTCATCTATAAATGACATATTCCATACCCATTCATCCAACACCGAAGGTTTTCGATCTATCCTCCCCTTTCCTTCCTTTATTTTTTATTGTGATTCATGGTGATTGCTCTTTGATGTTGTCGTAACATGTTTGAATGCTTTGTTATATATTCTTATTGTGACTATTAGGATAATTGTTTGTGAAATTGTGCCTTTGAAATTGTGAGATTTGATTCTTTTCCCTATTTTGTAATAGAGAAATGAGATTTGATTAATGATGCTTTGTTTCAATTCATTTATTTCCAGTTCGTCATTATAATTTTTTGGTATATAGTTAGATCATCTACAATATTTGTCTGATATTGCAAAAGTATCGGGGGCTTCTCTGATTTTATTAGTAGCATATCCAATATTTTACTCTCTTATCATGAGATTTTTTGTTAGTTGCCAAGAGTGGCATCCAGGTTCCACGTATTAAATTTTTATAGTCGATTTCAACTATTATCCCCTCAATATCAAGTTTGTCTGAAGATTTGGAAAAATAATTTATTTTCCTACATATACATATATGTGTGTGTGTGTTTTGATGGTGGATGGGCAACACAATTATTCAGTGTGATAACTTCTTATTTTGAATGTGACGATGTTTTTTCGTAAACTAGCATGCTCACAATACCAAATTTGAGCCAGGAAGAACATTGTTTCTTTGCAATTTTTGTTTTTTAATGTAGCCATGTCCTCCGTAATTAGATTAAAAAATTCAATTGTCATTCTCTCTCTAAATCCTCTCTTCTCTCTCTATGAAATTATTTATGATCTTATCAATTCATTTATTTTCCTAATCGACTGACAACCCGAGAGACGCTCTACGGATTTAATAAGCCGACAACGTTAATAACTAGAGAGGTCCGATTCAAAACCAGTAAACTCTAACGCAGGATTACCAAATTAAGACTGATATTCCCTTCATTCTAAAGAATCAATCTACCACTAATTAAATCTAAACCACAATTACAGATGGCCAATTTAATTGGCTACTAATTAATCTCAAACTAATTAATATTTTGAACTATCCAATAGACCCGAAACAATTAACAACACTAAAATCAGAGAATCACAGATGTTTGCATTAAATAAAGTATACGAACAAATTTGATCTCATAAAAATAGATTAGCTAAAGCTTCATTAATCGTCACCAGAATAAAAGAGTGTACCTACAATTCATACTATGATCAAGGAATTAAATGAAAAATAGAAATGGAAAACCGAGCCCCTGTTGATGGAGAGAAGAATGACTGCCTCTCTTGTTTCCTTGGAGAAGGGCTAAGTATGATGATGTTCTAATTAAACCCCAATTAAACTGTATATACATATTGAAAACAAAAAAGGTTGTGTTTTAAATGTTAATAAAGCCCATAGCTGCAAGTTTAAGCTCATATCTTGTTGTTTAGTCTCATGGGCAGCCCATATGTGGAGTGGAAATGGGCCCTCAAATTAATCCTGGGCTGTTGAAAATTTGTTCAGGTCCGACTGGCTGGTATGGTCATACTGCCCGTCCATCAGGTAAATCTCCTGCTTCGACTCATCCAAAAATTCTGCTCTTTTTCCTCCAAAATTGAGTATTCACCTTCAATTATTTACAAATTGGAATTAGCTCAATAATATATATAGGCCAAGGGGATATTGATCATAAAATAAAAACATGAAAGCTCTCCAAAAAGATGTGGCAAATATTCACTAATCAAACCCCCCACACTTAGACAATGCTGGCCCTCATGCATAACTAACGAAGAGGAAAACTGACTCGATACTCAAATGACAAACCAATCATTGGCAACATTTTAAAGGACAACAATCAAAGCACGATCATCCACAAACCATCAACCATTCTCTTGTGTAAAAAATATGCAGTAGCTCTTCATTCAAGTCAAGTTTATGCATAATCAATCATGCCTTTCTAATTTTCACTTCAATCCTCTCAAATAAGAAATAAGGACAATTTTCATTCATTCAAATCACAACTTGACACTTTCAAACACAGATTTCCCCTTATGTCACCGTCTCCACCCAAAATATGAGATAAATGCACAAATCAAAATGTCTTTGTAGTGGGTTCTAATGGGGCTAGAGGAAAAGGTATGATGGAAGGATAGAATGGCTCAAATTATGAAAATATACGAGCATATCAAAATATCCATTTTTTTGAATGATACGACCAACTCCCTTTAACATTATCGTCTTCATAAAAACAAGCTAATTTTCAATTGTATAAGGCATGAGCGACACCAAACAATTAAAATCCAAACCCCCTTTATTCTTTTTTTTTTTTTTTTGACAGAATAAGAGCTGAACTCTCCCTTTTGTTTTCATCTGCTCAACATTTTTTTTTTTGTATTCTGCTTTCCTCTCATATTTTTTAAAACACAGGTGGCTGAATTTCCATTTTTTCAGCAGGTCAGTATTTTGTTATTCATAAAACAGGAACATATTTTCACAAAAATCAACATCTCAGCAAATTCAGCATATTCCAAGTAACAGGAGCTTTCATTTTCAGTATATTCCAATATACTTGCATATTTTCACGGGAGAAAAGCAAGCTAAAACAGGTTTTGGCTTAATTGTTTAGTGGTTTTTATTAATTAATAAAGAACGGATAAGGCACAACAGGCTCACTAGTGGATATGCAGGGTTCAGATAATATATATTCAGGCCAAAATGTTGGTTAATCCTAAATTCCTTAATCATTTTCATGCAAGAACCTCAAAGGGTTTCAAATATGGCAACCGGACAAATCAGAAATCCAGCATACAAGTTCGATACACTCATTAAGAAACAAATTGAGCAATTTTCAAATGTTAAATCATGCTCATCGTGCTCAATTCTCACAATATAGAAAGCTTCAATCATGTGATCAACTATGCAATTTTTGTCATCCTAGAACACATACGAGCATAGACACAATTTCAACACAAAAGAACAACAACTAAGCAAGCCACAAACCATCTTTTCATATTAACCATTTCAATGTTTCCAATGACTTAACCCAAACATTTATGTTTTATAGACAAAATACGTAATACTCACCCCCCCACACTTGGATAAGACAGTGTCCTCACTGTGGAAAAGGGAAGTATAAGACAAATACTAAAAAGCAAGAACTAACAAAAGGAAAGAGCAATGAAAACTCCCCTGGATTGGTGGGATTCGAGGGTGGGGATTGGTCGAAATCATGCTTCTCAGTTGCCGCTGATGGTGGAAGGGAAGATGTAGCAACACCTTCTTCACTTTTAAGCATACACCTGATACACACATCAATTGAGGACAAAATCTGCAAACAAATTGAGATCAACACTATATACATATATATATTTGCATGGCCTTCTTCCTTCTTTTTGTTTTTTTTTAGTTTAAATAGAATAAAAAAAATTAAGATATTAGAGTCAAAATGCTTGGGTTGTCTCCCAAAAAACGCCCTTGTTTAACGTCTTAGGCTCGATGTATCAGGTGGTTGATCATGAAAGGATCTCGGGGGCAACCAAGGTCACTCCATCAATGGTAGCTATTTCCATTCCCCCGTAGTAATGTTTCAACAATTGTCCATTCACCTTCAAAACCTTGGAAGTGCTCAAACTTTGAATCTCGACGGCTCCATGAGGACTTACATTTATTACTTCAAATGATCCCATCCAATGGAATTTCAGTTTACCCGGCATGATTCGAAGTTGGGAATTGAACAAGAGAGCTTTTTGCCCAATTTCAAAAGATTTCCTTCGAATATATTTGTCGTGGAGGAATTTGGTGTGTTCCTTGTAGAGGGTGGCACATCATAGGCTTCTAACCGAATTTCTTTTAATTCTTGCAACTGAAGTTTCCTTTCTTCACCAACAAGCTCTAGGTCAAGACAACACTATTTTACCGCCCAGAACACCTAGTACTGTAGCTCGACTGGTAAATGACATTGCTTCCTGAAAAACATATGGTAAGGGGATATTCCGACGGGTGACTTGTAGGCAGTACAGTATGCCCATACTACATCATCTAGTCGGAGACTCCAGTCCTTTCGGTTTGGGTTTATTATTTTTGTAGAATCTTTTTGATCTCCTGGTTGGACACCTCAGTCTATCCATTCAATTGTGGGTGGTAAGCAGTAGCAACTCGGTGGTGAACCCCATATCTCTTAAAAGAGCCTCCAACGTTCGATTGCAAAACTATGTTTCTTGATCACTTATAATAGCACGTGGCACACCGAACCTATTAAAAATGTTAGTCTTAAGAAAACCTGCAACAACCTTGAAATAATTGGTGTGAGTAGCCTTTACTTCAATCTACTTGGACACATAATCGACTGCCAATAAGATGTAAGAATTTCCAAACGAACTCGGGAATGGACCCATGAAGTCCATCCCCAACACATAAAAATTTTCACACACCAAAATAGGAGTTTGAGGCATTTCATTTCGAGATGAGATGTTACCTGTTCTTTGACAGTGATCACCATTTTTGCAGAAAAAATAAGCATCCGTAAAAATGGTCTCCCAATAAAAACCAGAATCAAGAACCTTATGAGTTGTCCTCCTTGGTCTAAAATGACCACCACACACTTGAGCATGACAAAATTGCAGAATGGAGATAATCTCAGTTTCAGGAACGCATCTCCGAATCACTTGATCGACACAAGTCTTCCACAAATAAGGGTCATCCCATATGAACTACTTTGCTTAGCTCTTCAACTTATTCTTTCTAGCTATCTCAGTCCCTTTTGGAAACATTCCAATGGTTAGATAATTGACCAAATCAGCGTACCAAGGAATCGTACCTTCAGCTACCAGTAGCAGCTCATCAGGAAAATCATCTGATACGGGCATATTGTCCAACTCTTATTTCAATATGCTCAAATGGTTAGCATTGTTCTCAGCCCCCTTTTTATCTTTGATCTCCAGGTCAAATTCTTGTAATAGAAGTATCCACTGGATGAGACGTGGCTTAGATTCCTTCTTGGAGAGCAAATACTTTAAAGCTGCAAGGTCGGAATAGACAACAACTTTAGAACCAATAAGAAAAGATCTAAATTGTTCACAAGCAAAAACAACAGACAATAGCTCCTTCTCCATCATCGTATAACTGTATTGGACATGGTTGAGGGTTTTTGAAGCATAACATATCACATGACTCTCTTTCCCGTTCTTTTGCCCAAGCATAGCTCCAGTGGCGAAATCACTTGCATCACACATGATCTCAAACATCATTCTCCATTTCGGTAGCTGGATTATGGGAGTAGAAGTCAACTTGCTCTTCAAGTGATCGAAACCTTCCTTGCACTTTTCATCAAAGACAAATGGCACCTCTTTTTGCAACAACTTTGTAGGGGCTGTGCAATCTTCAAAAAATCTTGAATGAAACGTCTATAGAAACCTGCATGGCCTAAGAAAGCTCGAATTTCTTTTTTGTTAGAAGGGTAAGGTAATTTCACAATCATATCAACCTTCGCCTCATCCACTTCTATCTCATTTTCAGATACTCATCATACATCTTTGGAAAGTGCCAGGAGCATTACACAAACCTTTTCATTTATCTCATTAAGAATTACATGCTCCAGCTTGTCTTCCCTAAAATAATTTTCAACAAAATTTTCAACTAAAGAATCAACAACATCAACTATATACAAATCTTCACGATCCTCAACATGCTTCATAGCTTCAAAAATATTAAATTGCCAGTATCAACATCAAATTCAAAGCTACATATGCCTTTATCAACATCAATTTTAGTTCTTGTAGTTTTCATGAATGACCTTCCTAAAGATTTAAAGATCTATGTGCAGCAAAAGCATCATCCATGTCAACTGTGTAAAAATCCACAGGAAAATTCAAGTCATTTACCGTCACTAAAACATCTTCCACCACACCTTTAGGATATGTACTTGACCTATCACCTAATTGAATTATCACACAAGTTTCTTTCACATCTCCTAACTGCAGCTCCTTATACATAGAAAATGGCATACATTGATGGAAGTACCTAAATGAAACATAGCTCTCTCAACTTTCTTACTACCAATGATGCAGGGAATAATAAACATGCCAAGATCCCTACATTTTTCAGGTAATTTCACTAACCTTGATCTTTGCATCTTTCCCATATCTCATCTTTTTAGCACACAATTCTTTCAAAAAAATTGCGTACCTGGGCACAATCAAGGGCAAGTTAATTTCTACCTTTTTGAACAGCTCAAGGATTTCTTTCTCATCATCCTTTTTCTTGTTTTGAACCAGCCTAGAAGGAAAAGGTGATGCCATAATAGATTGAGAATTAGAAACTTTAGAATTCATGATTACCTTAGGGGGAAGAGGCTGATCCGGTTGTTGTGTCTCTTCAACAACTTTCTTCGTTTGATCTTCAACCTTATCTTTTGGCTCTTTCTTTTTCTTCTTAACCTCTTGCTTGACTAGCTTCTTTCCATTCCTCAAAGTTACAAAACTAACATTCTCCTTAGGATTAGGATTTATCTCCGTTTGAGATGGAAGTTTGCCTTGATTCACTTGCATTTTATTCATTTGAGTTGCGAGTTGGGTGATTTGTGTACCCATACTTCCCTAGGCAACTTATTTCTCTTGCTGGAAAACTTGCTGACTCTACACCATGCTTTTAACAATTTCACTGTCGTGTGCCAAAGTCTTCAGAATATCATTCATGCTGGGTTCTGAGTGGTCGGTATGTGCATACTGACCACCCTGTGGCTGCCTGAATGGAAGACCTCCAGGTATTTTATGATCTTGTTGTCTCCAGCTGAATTAGGATGATTTCTCCAACCTAGGTTATATGTGTGTGAGAATGAATCATTCTTCCTATTCCTTTGTGCATTGTATAGGGCATCTTCTGAACCATAGCATACTTGTTCGGGTTGAGAATTCTGCAAGGTAGGACAAAAATCAGTAGCATGAACATTTTCCAAACAAATTCCACATTGAACTTTTTGAGTTTGAGCTACAGGAAGTCCTCTACTCCTTGAACTCTATCATTGACACTTGAACTCTCTACTCCTTCAGCTCTTTTCAGCTCTTTTCATAGGCCGATATCTATCATCATCCTCATCTTCATATTGTTGGCCATTGGAGACCATATCAACAATGAGTTGCTTTGCTTAAGCCAATGTCTTGTTGGTTAAGGATCTTCCACAAGTAGCATCAATGATTTTCTTGTCAAATGAACACATACCACGATAAAAATAATTAGTTAGCAATTGATACTCAGAAAATCTGTGGTCGGGGCATTTACGACACAGCTGCTGAAATCTCTTTCAATAATCAGCCAGGCTTTCTCTTGGTTTCTACTTTATGTTGCTAATTGCCATTTTTAAATTAGCAGCCCTCGATTCGGGAAAGAATTCACACAAGAACTGCTCCTCCAAATCATTCCAAGTCCGAATTGAGCCCGATGCAAGATCAAACATCCAGTCTCTAGCCCTGCCTTACAATGTATAAGAAAAAGTTAGTAGTCTCAAATTATTTTCAGAAAAACCTTGAGGGCGTAAAGTGGAGCAAACTAAGTCAAATTCAGCAAGATGCTTGTGTGCACTCTCTTCAGGTAGATCACCGAACTTGGGCAGCACTTGGATGTAACCAGGCCTGATTTCAACATTTTGAGCAATATGTGGCAGCACAATGCAAATTGGTCAATAGTTTTGGTGACGACCCAATTCCTTTATCAGAGGTTCAACTTCTTCTCTTCGTATGATTCCACGTTCCTCATCATCAGCCATATCTTTTGATTATGAAATAACAACTTCCTTTAGTTCCTTGGCTCTTTTCCTCAAGTTCTTGGCAGTTCTCTCCACTTTCGGATCAAAAATCAATTTTCTTGTACGCGAAGAACAGGGCATAAAATTGAAAAATAAAATTAAATTAATTATCAAACCAATGGATCAGAATAATCACTGCTTAAAATAAGTCCCCGGCAACGGTGCCAAAATTTGGTGGTGTCATTTCTCCACCAAAAATAATCCGACCAACTGTCGGTATGCCCACATTGAACCAGGACAGTGGCAAGCAAGATCATCTCCCAAACGACCGGCGAGGAGTTTTCTAATCTTTTGATCTGTCAATTAACTCCAAAATCAGTAACAAATATTTGTAATTCAAGAATGTAATTTAATAGCTATAATTGAGAAAATGATTTTTATCAAATATGTAAAACATTCTGGTTTCCAATTAATTCCAGTATAGCTAATTATTTCAATCATCGATGCAAAAGTGACTTTAATTCATGCAAACAAATCAGTTATAACCACTAAAGACTCTTTTGACGCGGTCTTATCTCGCCTTAATTTCTCGATAATCAGGAAGACGCTTCACCAATTATTTTCCTAATCAACTAACAACCCGAGAGATGCACTAAGGATTTAATGAGCCGACATCACTAATAACTACAGAGACCTGATTCAAAACAGTAAACTCTGACGCAGGATTACCGAATTAAGACTGATCTTTCCTTGATTATGAAGAATCAGTCTGCCACTAATTAAATCTAAACCATAATTATGGATGGCCAATTTAATTGGGTACTAATTAATCATAGACTAATGAATATTTCGAACTACCCAATAGACCCGAAACAATTAACACTAAAATCAGAGAATCACAAATGCTTGCATAAAATAAAGTATACGAACAAATTTGATCTCATAAAAATAGATTAGATAAAGCTTCATTAATCGTCACCGGAATAAAAGAGTTTAGCTACAATTTATACTACGGTCAAGGAACAAAATGGAAAATATAAATGAAAAATCGAGCCGTTGTTGATGGAGAAAAGAACAGCTGCCTCTCTTATTTCCTTGGAGAAGGGCTAAGTATGATGATGTTCTAATCAAACCCTAATCAAACTATATATACATATTGAAAACAAAAAAGGCCATGTTTTAAATGTTAATAAAGCTCATAGCTACAAGTTTAACCTCATATATTGTTGTTTAGTCTCGTGGACAGCCCATATGCGGAGTAGAAATTGGCCCTCAAATTAATCCTGTGCTGTTGAGAATTTGTTCAGGTTCGACTGGCTGGTATGGTCATACTGCCCATCCATCAGGTAAATCCCCTGCTTCGACTCTTCCAGAAATTCTACTCTTTTTCCACCAATATTAAGTATTCACCTTCAATTATTTACAAATTGAAATTAGCTCGATAATATATGTGCCATGGGGATATTGACCATAAAAAATACATCAAAACTCTCCAAAAAATGTGGCAAACATTCACCAATCAATATATTTTAATTATTAATTATGTTAATTATCATATTTTTATTTTGTAGGTTATTCCTGAACTTTTTATGGAATCTGTATCTTGGAATTTGCCTCATCTATGTATTTTGAGATATTTAAGAGAATCTGAATGAAGTATTTCTCCTAGAATTTTTAGGGATGTATGGGTTATTAAAATGAGTTGTAATGAATTCGTAGATGATAATGAGTTGACTAATGGTGAAATTATTATGTTTCATTACAATGGTGACAATGTTTTCAAGGTTAAAATATTCTCTCAAAAGATGTATAAAGAAGGAACTCTTGCTATGATGATGACGAAGTAGAAGTTGGATTCAAGATATGAATCTCGAATTATTATTCAAAATGGTATGTTTAAAGTTAGTCAATATAATTTTTATTTCTTTATGCAGTATAACTAAATCAATTTTGTAATAATTTAATTTAATTTTATGTTATGCTTAAAGTTAGTCAATATTTAAGTATTGGACCAAGATCACCATTAGGATCCACATTCGTCATGCTAATGTACAACCATATTTTGATAATCATCAAGGTTTTGAAATACATGCAACAAACTCATATGAGGAATGTGGCAAGTTGGAATTAAATACGAAGGACATCATTTTGTATTCTAGAGAGGTGTTCGAGCCCTCCTTAAGGATAATAATTTATATATAAGACTTGGATATAAATTATCTTTTATTGTTCTAAACTCTGAAAACATGTCATTTGAAATTGTTTCCATTGTTTGAATATTAAGAATTTCCTATTATGTATTATTTAAGTTAGCATTTATGTGATGATTTTTCTTAAATGAATGCATTTGAATGTATATGTAGATATAAGTTAGCATGAGAAGATCATATCCATATTGATCATGAATATTTATTTTAATGTTCAATTAATCTTTATGTGTTGTCAACATATTATTTTGAATTTAAATTTTAATTCACAAATATTAAATATTAAATAAATAATAAAGCATATATATCATATATATAGAAATATAAAAAAATTGTATGTCGTGTATTAAACATATTATTTTGATATGCATGATTATGAATATATATACCATATATCATAAAGATATGGCTAGATTTTTATTTATACATTTCAAAATATTATTTAATATGCATATTAAAACCTTAAAATAATTTGAATATCCTCATGTTTTCATTATTTTATAATTCAATTACTAAATCGAAAACAAGTAATAATTTAATAAACTAATGCATTCTCTATTGTATGTAATATTGAATTTAAACATGATACTTTAATTATCGGTAATACTATTGACAGTAATGAACAATGATGCACATATAATTATATACATCCGTATGAAAAAAATTTAAACTTCATAATTATGTAACAAAATTAATTTAATGATCTAAAACTATAGATACTTTTAGACATAGTAAAAAATATAATGAAGTTTTTCATTTTCTTGGAGAAAATGTTTAATGATTAAATTAGTATTTGACTTCATAGTAAATATATCATCACAACTAATATTTAATAATATCCAAAATAATCGAAATATCTATATATAATGCTATAATAAACAATTTTCTTGTATAGTAGGTTATTTCCTTAAACTATAAGATTCCAATATTTAAGGATAGATTTATATTCAATTACGTAAATCTATATTTGGTTTTGATATGTCCAATTTTTTTTATAAATATTAACAATTTTATGTAAGATATATTTATATTCAATTATGTAAATTTATATTTGGTTGTGATTTGTTCATTTTTCTGTAGATATTACCTATTTTATATAATATATATTTATATTCAATTATGTGAATCTATATTTATTTTTTATTTGTCCGTTTTTCTGTAAATATCAACAATTTCATATAGGATATATTTTTATTCAATTATGTAAATTTATATTTGGTTGTGATTTATATGTTGGAATTACAAGACAAGATATAAATGATTTTGGATTTTATTACCTTTAATCTTAATAAAAAAAAATTGATATGCTAAATACGAATGACAACATCTAATTGGACATGTATAATTACTTGAATACTTTTCATGAGGCTTATTATTTTGAAAATTTTATTATATTGTCATTGAATTTTTATGCATCATTTATGATTTTGCATAAGTCAAACTTTCATCTATTTTTATTTAATTAAACATTTTTACTTAATTAAAATTTTCAGATGTTTTGTAAGATTTTGATATTATAATCATATAATAAAAAATTTGTTACGCGATATATTTATTTTCAATTTATGTTAATCTATATTTGGTTATGATTTATATGTTTAAATTAATTATATTAGTATGTACTTATTTTTTTTCAAATTGAATATTTATATTTTTTAAATTCAATATTATTGTGTATAATTATTAATAAAATATATGTAATATATTTTATTACTCTTAAACCACATCATTTTAAAATACAAATTTAGTTTACTAAAAAATTTCAAACATATATTTTTCAAATAAATAGTGTTTTATCGTGTTGGATCTTAATCTATTAAATTTGTTTTGGGCCATGATTAATGAAGATTATATATTTTACTAGTGACCCGTAATAGATTAAGTATGTCAATGGCCCATCAACATATAATATATCACATTTGTCTTGCTTATCGAAATAGCAACAACTTTTGTTTTTGCCCATCTGAATAGCAATGAGAATTAAAACTTGAATAAATGGGGAATATGAGCCCATTTAAGCAAAGAACATACGCAGTTTCTTAAACCCTAATCCTAAAGCCAGTTGCATATTCACTTTTAGATAGGACTCCACATAGATTTATACTTTGGCATAATATTCTGAGTTAAATTAATTATTTTAGTCGTCGTTGATATGATTTCACCAATGGAAGTTCCGATTTGCAATTCTTGATTTTTTTTTACTTTTGCATATCCTCAATACACATTCCCAACTGAAAGCAATGAAATTTTTTATTTATTACTGATGCTTGATTTAAGATTTTTTTTTCCAAAACGGACATCAAATCGACTTCAAATTTATAAATTCAATATGTCGAAAACCCTAATATTTATTGAATAGTAATATTGTGGTTATGGAACTTTTAAAATGTTTCTTTAGATTATTACATATTTCCCCTGGCTCTAGAGATGAGTGTTATACAGATGGATATCATTGCACTGTCGAAAACCTATAGTGAACAAAAAGGTAGGTATCAACAGTTGGGGAGTATTTGATATGTTTTTTTGCTACATTGAGATTCTTTAATATGGTCCTGAAAATTATTGTCTAACTTACTATGTTATACAAATTCTTCTGCTTCTTTAATATGGTCTGGAAAATTATTGTCCAACTTACTATGTCGTATTGGTCCATTATGCTATAATTCGATCCATGAAAACCATATTGATATTATGACTGATTAAGAATTAGTTAAATAAATTGGCCTGTAACAGCTTAAGTATTCTGATGTTTGAATTTCTGCTATATATTTAGTACTCCCGTATATTGAGATAGTATTAGTTTATCAGAAAGATTATAGTCTATGATTCTTGACTATGATATAGTTGCTTCCCAATTCTCTTTAGCTAGAATTTATATGATTTTCAACGAGCAAGACTCTAAAACACTTTGTATTTGAATCTTGGCTCATTCTTCAATGGGACCACACATTTACATATAGTGTAGTACCATGTGCTGACTTTACTGGTAATGTTCATATATTTTCGGACAAGTGATGTCTTAACAATGCACTTGGTTGGAACAGTTGTGTTTTACTATCTAATTACATTGTTATTTTTATATTCATTTGTATGTGAATTCTGATAATCTATATTTTACACCAATCAATTATCACACTATATAGTTATATATTGATAGGTTGTCAATCCACCAAATATAATTAACCTACTTCCAAAATACGAGTATAGTGGTGAGCAGGGTCGAATCCACAGGGAACGGGAATTAAATTCTTTTGAATAAAATAAAACAAAAACTGGGGGTTTTGAAGATTTTCACCTAATCTACTAAATACTAAATTAATCAATCTAGCAACTACAAGCTTACCCGATATTAATGCACACAAAACAATTTGGCAAGAAAAACTATTAAAATAGAAATAATACTAAGAAGAGAGAAATTTGATTTAAGGGTTCGATATTCAATTATAATATTGATCATAGACTTAACAAATAAATTCTTGCAAATTCAAGCAATTAACCTTGGAATTATTAGGATAGCCTGATAAATCCTTTGTTTTCCTAATTAATTAACCAAATCTAGCATCCGGTCAATTCTTATTATTAATCAACTGGGCACGATAGCGTTCCATGTTAATTAATAATAGCATTAATCTTAGTGAAAACATGTTAATACTAATATCGATAATGAGGATAGCCATAAATATCAATATTAGCCCTATAGGTTCAATTAGATTAAATAAATTATGATAGCATAATTTACCCACTCTAATGCTACAAGACTTCACTCATTTACACTACTAGGAGTATAAACTCATGAATAGCTTTAGGAGAATAAATATTCATTTGATTTGTCAATTCAAATTAATATAACCCTCCATTAATAATCATTTGAACCTATTAGTACTTGAATATAAAACAAGAGAATCAATACATATCCGAAAGCCTCACAATAATATAACCGAAATACGAAACCCTTAAATCAAACTAAGAAATTAGCCACTCATATTATAATAAATTCTAAACATAAATAACATCATTTAACACAAGAAATAAAATAAAGAAGAAAAGATAAAACAAGAAGAATACTTACTACAAAAAGGAAGAAGAAAAAATGGGTCTCTTCTCCCCACAAAATTGTCTCACTACAAAAGTTGCTCAAAAGAAGGAAAAGAAAGCAAAAGTGTTTTTCTCTCCTCCTCTCAATTTTTCTCTCGGCTGATTGTGTAGAAGTGGAAGTGGAGATTTTTCTTTTCCCTATTTTTAACTTTTTGGGCTCCAAAAATGGGCCTTGGGCCTCCCCTCTTTTTTTCTTGAGTCTTTGGACTTCTTCTTGGGCTTTTGGGTTGTCTTCTTGGGCTTTTAGGCTATTTGTACATTGGCTCGTTTCTTTCACTAATTGTCATTTTTTTCTCGATTTTTCTCCAACTGCAATTAATTATTTTCCTGAAATAAAGAATCGATTAGTTAGATCAATTAATTACAATTTTCGAGACAAAAATACGGAGGATATGAACACTAAATATGGAATATTATAATCATATCAAATCTCCCACACCTAAATCATGCTAGTCCTCAAGCATGCATAAGAAATTAGCACAAGGTGATAACCAAGAAAAATATTCTCCTACAATGTTCTCAAATTGCTATGCAATGATGAAATTAAGATGATAATTCTACAAGAGTGAGTGATCATAATTCATTTAAATTCAAGAAAAAATCATGTGTCATCAATTCTTAACAATTTCAATAAGCTCCAATGTGACTAATTCAACACCTCGCAAATGGATTCACTCAATTCGCTCTTTTGTGTGTGAATGGACATTTTTATATTGTTACACTCAATTTCAAAGCATAACACATCATTGCCATAAGCTTGCTCATCAATCAAATCTCCACCACTTTGTCATGTATCCATGCAAAAAATCAAAGGGTCTTTCCAAGGGTTGTAATGAGGCCATGGGTAAAGGTTGGATAAAAATGAAGGGAATATAAGCTAAACAAGTCAAGAAGATATATGAATTTATACACTATGAATTTATACACAAAGTCCAAGATGACAAATAATCCACCTCCATTTGCACTATTCAACATGAAATCTCTTTATCCCATTCTCACTTGATATTCTCCCCATCAAGCTCAATCATATATAAATAACCAAGTAATAAAATGTATATTACTCTATTTACAACTTCCAATCACCAAAATAATATTGCACTATGCACTATTAGGGAGTATGACGAAAAAAACAAACCAATTTTTTTTTTTCGATTTTTCTCTTTTTTTTCTTTCTTTTTCTTTTTTTTTTTTTTGTGTGTGTGCCCAACCTCTTTTCAACCTCCAACTCATTAAACATTATTGCATTTCATATATTTCTTGACAAGAAGGATTCGATCAAGGTGGATAAAATGAACAAAAAAATGGTTAAGAGGTTCATCATGTATTTGTTAGAACAAAAAATTGGCTAAAGGCACAAATGAGCAAACCAGGGGAAATTACATGGGTATGGATTCAAAGAAAAGGCCGTCAAGTGGTTAAGCCTAAATGCCCTTATCATTTTTAGTGCATGAACACATTATGTGGTCTTAAAATGCATATTAAAGCAAGTTCTAGAATGAATATGATATGCTTGATCACACACAAAACAAAAGATAAGGCTCAAAAGCTCACAAAAAGAGGTGATTATGTGTTGAACTATGTACATTTTCGTTCTATCCATTGAAAAAAATAATGAGACACATCATTTTGAGCATAGACAAAAACTAATCAATCTCATGCATGTCTTGTAGATATTATCACTCTCATCCCAACAAAGCATAGCAATTTATCAACCAAAATTAGCATTATGCTCATATACCTCCCCATTCATACCAAATTCCCCCACACCTAAATTCTACATTGTCCTCAATGTATACCACAAAGGCTCGTCAATCAGAAAACAAAAAAAAATAAGAAGATAACAAAAATAAAAATAAAAGAAAGGAACAAAGAAAGAACTTCCCTGAAAGACGGCCGACTGTGGGGAGGACTCAAAGGTTGGATTGCAGTGAGAATCTCCTCTTCTTCTTCATATTAGGTAGATTCACTATTATTTCCTAACATCAAAATAGCCACACATTCAATTATAATAGTTAGGAATTTGACAATATGTGCACATGAATCTTTTGAAATTTATCAATTCAACTCCAATCAATTGGCAAAATTGATTAATCCCCAAACAATATGAACATTAAGCAAATTCCAGCACATCTTCAAGGGATACAAATCAATATGTACCATCATCAACATCACCCATCTACATCTCCAAAAATTCATAAAAAATAAAATCAAAAACTCAAACCATACCTATTAACATGACAACACAATATCGAATTCTACAAAAATCATAACAAAAATCTAAGATAAATAATAAAAGAAAGAAAACCAGTGAATGGAGATGGGTAATAGCAGCATCGGTTGGACAGCAGGAAGGGAGAAAGAGCAGCAGCGACGGAGGCAGCGGCGCGACGGGTGCTGGCGCGGGCGCAGGCGCAGGCGGGCAATGGAAGGAGGCGCGAGCGGTGCCGGCAGGGTGCGACGTAGTCAACAGCGCAGCGGGTGCGGCGCAAACGGTGAAACGGAGGTGGAGGAAGGACGCGGCGCGGCGCGACGCGGCGACGCGTAGGAGGAAGAAGAGGCGCGGCAGTTCACGGCGCAGGCGGAAGAGGAAGCGCAGGCTGCGCGGCGCTGTCGCGCGCGATAGGCAGGAGGAAGAAGAGGCGCGGCGGTGTGAGAAGCGCATGGAATGACGCAGTGCGCGGGTGCGTGCGGAGGAGAGGGGGCGGCGGTCGCGACGGCGGAAGCGCAGGCGGCGCAGCGCGGGGGTGCTGGTCGCGCGCTGGTGGAAGGTGGGGGAGAAGAGAAGGAGAAAGGAGAGAGAAAGGGGCTGCCGGGAGAGAGGAAGGAGAAAGGAGAGAGAGGGAGCAGAAAGGAGAGAGAGAGAGAGGAGAAAACCCTATCCCTGCTCTCTCTCGTTTTTTTTTTTTTTTTTTTGAAAATTTTGGCCGAAATTTTGGTGAAAAAAACAGAAAACTAGGTGTTGTTAGGCGTGATCACGCCTAACACTCCACTGTCTATTGAGCGTGATCACGCTCAATTCAACCTTGTCCACAAAATTTTCAAGAAAAATCAATCTAATTTAAGCGTGATCACGTCCAAATCGAACTAATCTCTTGAACCTTTCCTAATTTTTTTTTTTTTGTAGTTGGCAAATTCTCATAAAATGTGATCTCGCCTCCAAAATTGATGTCCGAACCTATTTACACAAAGAAAACAAAATTCAATGAGAATTAGAAAACGAAAATTTAGCTATCCAAATACGAAAAATAATAATTAAAAATAAAAATAAAATAAATAAAATAAAATTTGGGTTGCCTCCCAATAGCACAATTTTTTAACGTCGTTATGCTCGACGGTCTTCCTTTCTCAATTTGTCAAATATCGAGGGCTTTCTAACTCCACATCCACTAAGTAAGATATGTCTTCATTCTCATGGAATACCTTCAACCTATGTCCATTTACCTTGAAATCCTTCCCGGTTTCTAAACTTTTGATTTTCACTGCACCGTAAGGAAAAACATTAGTAACAACAAATGGACCAAGCCATTGAGAACGAAGTTTACCTGGCATGAGCTTAAGACGAGAATTGAACAATAACACCTTTTGTCCAACCGTAAATTATTTTCGGATAATTGAATTATCATGGAACAACTTGGTTTTCTCCTTGTAAATCCTAGAATTCTCGTAAGCTTCTAATCGAAGTTCTTCTAGCTCTTGTAATTGCAACTTCCTCGACAAACCAGCTTCCTCTAAATTCATGTTGCAGCGTTTTACCGCCAATATGCTTTGTGCTCAAGTTCAACCGGCAAATGGCAAGACTTTCCAAAAACCAACCTAAAGGGAGACATTCCTATAGGGGTTTTATGTGCCGTTCGATATGCCCAAAGAGCATCGTCTAAACGAAGACTCCAATCTTTCCTTCCAGGATTGACCATTTTTGCTAAGATGGACTTTATCTCCCGATTAGAGACTTCTGCTTGGCCATTGGATTGTGGATGGGTAAGTTGTGGCCACTCGATGATGCACGCCATATTTCTTCAACAATGCTCCAACAGTTCTAGTGCAAAAATGGGTGCCTTGATCACTGATTATTGCTCTTGGAATTCCAAACCTGCTGAAAATATTAGACTTTATAAAACCTACAACCACAGTAGAATCGTCAGTCCTAGTGGGTTTTGCTTCCACCCACTTCGAAACATAGTCAACCGCTAGAAGTATATACAAGTTGTTACAGGATGACGGAAACGGTCCCATAAAATCTATACCCCAAACATCAAAGATTTCACATATAAGAATAAGAGTTTGTGGTATTTCGTTCCTTTGAGACAATGAACCCGTTCTTTGACACTTTTCACAACTTTTATAAAACTCATATGCATCTTTGAATAAGGTTTCCCAATATAAACCACTATCCAAGACCTTTCTAGCCGTTCTTTTCGGACCAAAGTGACCACCACAAGCATAATTATGGCAAAAACTCAAAATGGATCTATGCTCATTTTCAGGTGTACACCTCCTAACTATTTGATCATAACAAAATTTCCACAAATGAGGTTCATCCCAAACATAGTATTTTGACTCATATTTTATCTTTTGCTTGCGTGATTTACTAAGATCATTAGGTAAAATTCCCGTAACCAAATAATTAACAATATCTGCATACCATGGAATAATATCTTTCACCAGAAACAAATGTTCATCCGGGAAGAACTCAGAAATGGGCAAAGATTCTTCATCTTGCACTATCCTACTCAAATGGTCGGCTACAAGATTTTCGACTCCCTTTCGATCCTTGATCTCAATGTCAAACTCTTGAAGCAAGAGAATCCAACGTATCAGTCTAGGATTCGACTCCTTTTTGGCTAAAAGATACTTCAATGCTGCATGATCAGAGTAAACATAGACCTTAGAACCAAGCAAATAAGATCGAAATTTATCTAGAGCAAAAACAATTGCAAGAAGTTCTTTTTCAGTGGTCGTGTAGTTGCGTTGAGCCAAATCAAGGTTCTTGAAGCATAATAAATGACATGGCTCTTCTTATCAATCCGTTGGCCTAAGACAGCTCCCACAGCATAGTTGCTCGCATCACACATAATCTTGAAGGGCAATTTCCAATCGGGTGATTGAATAATTGGAGCAATGGTCAACATACACTTGAGCTTGTTAAACGCCGACTTGCAATCATCACCAAACTCGAATGGTACCTCCTTTTGGAGTAAATTGGACATTGGCAAAGCAATCTTCGAAAAATCCTTGATAAACCTACGATAAAATCCTGCATGCCCAAGAAAAGCTCGAACCTCTCTAACATTAGTAGGATAGGGTAAACTTTTGATCAAATCAACCTTTGCTTTATCGACTTCAATTCCTCTAGGAGAAATTACATGACCTAATACAATGCCCTCAGTCACCATGAAATGACACTTCTCATAATTCAGCACCAAGTTAGTTTCAACACATCTTTTCAAAATTTTTCACAAATGCCCTAAACAACCATCAAATGAATCACCATAAACGGTAAAATCATCCATAAATACTTCAATGCACTTCTCAATAAATTCCGAAAAAATACTTAACATACATCTCTGAAATGTACCTGGAGCATTGCAAAGACCAAATGGCATCCTTCTACAAGGAAATGTTCCAAAAGGGCATGTGAATGTTGTCTTGTGTTGATCTTCTTCAGCGATCACAATCTGATAATAGCCTGAATACCCATCAAGAAAATAAAAGTAAGTTTTACCAGCCAATCTTTCTAACATTTGATCAATAAAAGGTAGAGGAAAATGGTCCTTTCTAGTAGCTAGATTGAGCTTTCTAAAATCAATAACCATTCGCCATCCATTTTGCACCCTCATAGGCACTAACTCATCATTTTTATTTCTTACCACAGTGATGCCCATTTTCTTGGGTACAACATGGATCGGACTCACCCACTCACTCTCCGGAATAGGATATATGATGTTAGCTTCATAAAGTTTTAAAATCTCTTTCATCACGACCTCTTTCATCACCGGATTTAGCCTTCTTTGGGCTTGTCTTACTGGTTTCGCATCATTCTCCAGTAGAATTCTGTGCATGCAAATCGCCGGACTTATGCCCTTGATATCTGCCATGGTCCACCCGAGTGCAGTTTTATGTTCCTTTAAAACTTGGACCAACTGTTTTTCTTGATCATCAGTTAACCGGCTCGAGATGATCACCGGTAAAGTTTCCTTATCTCCCAAATAGATGTACTTCAAGTGTTCTGGTAAAACTTTCAACTCCAACTTGGGGGCCTGCACAACAGAAGGTAGCAATATTTCGTTTGAAACATTAAATTCATCAATTAAATTTGTTACCCCCATGTGAGTTTCCATCAAAGATTGAGACATTTCGCAGGCTTCAGCTATTTCTTCCTCCATGTCCCACTGTGCTTGTATATCGAATCTTTCACCCTTGTAGTCTTCTTCAAACACATCCTGCACAATGGAATCAATTATATCAATAGAGCACACAGAATGATTTTCTGAAGGATATTTCATAGCATCAAAAATATTGAATTTAACAATCTCTCCGTCAAACTCGACGGAGAGTGTTCCTTCATCCACATCGATCTTTGTTCTTGCATTCTTCATAAATGGTCTTCCCAACAAAAAGGGGCAGAGCTAGTGATGGTGTCTTCTTCCATTTTCAAGATTTAAAAATCTGCTGGAAAAATCAACTCGTTAACTTGCACCAAAACATCTTCAACGACCCCTTCAGGATAAGCATTAGAACGGTCTGCAAGCTGGATGAAAACTTGAGTATCTTTCAAGGGACCCAAATTCAAAGCACAATAGATTGAGTATGGCATGACATTAATAGATGCACCTAAGTCTAGCATGGCACGCTCAATCTTCATATTTCCAATAACACAAGGTATAGTAAACATACCGGGATCCTTGCATTTATTTGGAAATGACTTTTTTATCACAGCAGATACATTTTCCCCCACACTAACTTTCTCATCATTTCTCAATCTCCTTTTGTTAGTACACAACACCTTTAGAAATTTAGCATACTTCGGGATTTGCTTAATGGCATCCAACAAAGGAATATTTATCTCCACTTTTCGAAAGGTTTCCAATACTTCTCTCTCATGATCATCCTTCTTGGATTTTGCTAACCTGCTAGGAAATGGAGGAACAACCACATTAGAAGTAGGTGAAGAGTGTGGGAAATTTACCTTTTTGTGGTCCTTGGGCTTTTCCTTGATGATTTCTTCCGCTTCTTTCTCTTTTTCTGCTTCATTGGTATTTTCAAGTGAAGATGGTCCCGATTGTATTTTCTTTCCACTTCTCAACGTCATTGCACTTGCATTTTCTCTTGGATGTACCTCCGGTTGAGATGGAAGTCTTCCCGAATTTTGAGCTTCCAATTTACCGACAGATGTTGCCAATTGGCTAAGTTGGTTTCCAAGACTTTGAATGCATGTTCTTTGCTCTTGAATGCTAGCTCTCGTCTCTTGTTGAAATTTTTGACTGTTTACTGCTAGAGCTTTCACGATATCTTCCAAAGACATTCCGGATTCTGAAGGTTGAGCCTGTGGAGGTGGTGGTGGTCTTGTATAGCCTTGGTGAGGAAAATTTTGTTGGCCACCTTGATTCTTGTAGCTAAAGTTTGGGTGGTCTCTCCACCCCGGATTGTAGCTATTTGAATAAGGATCATATTTCCGTTGTGGTTGTCCCGGAAATTCTCCCATGGCATTGGCTTGTTGAACTTCTTCTGGCAATGAGGAACATCTATCCGAACCATGACCAACAACCGAGCAAACCCCACATACTTGAGTTTGTGGCATTTGTCCCCCTACAAACTTTTCCATCAAAGATGTCAATGCTTCCAACTTTTGATCGAAGGAGCTCGTGTTCACTTCATTAGCTTGGTGTGGAATACTATCTTGTCGAGTTCCAAACTGTTGTGCATTAGCAGCCATGCTCGAGATGAGACTTCTAGCAGCTTTTGGTGTCAAGCTAACCAAGGCTCCTCCACTTGCAGCGTCAATCATGTTTCTATCAAAAGTCAAGAGCCCTTCATAGAAGTATTAGACGAGTAATTGCTCCGGAATTTGATGTTGAGGACAACTAGCACATAATTGCTCGAATCTCTCCCAATACTCATATAAAGTCTCACCACGTTGCTGTCGAATTCCACATATATCCTTTCTAATATTTGCTGCACGTGAAGCTGGAAAGAATTTTTCAAGAAACTGCTTCTTCATCTCATTCCAAGTGGTAATAGATCCGGAAGGTAGACAATAGAGCCAATCCTTAGCTTTGTCAGCTAAAGAGAATGGAAAGGCCCGTAGAGAAATTTGGTCTTCCGTCACATTTTGAGGCTTCATTGCCGTGCACACAACATAAAACTCCTTTAAATGCTTGTGAGGATCTTCACCTGCAAGTCCATGAAAGGTAGGTAATAAGTGAATAAGACCGGATTTCAACTCAAAAGTAACATCTCTAGGAATTTGAATGCATAATGGTTGTTGATTAACATCAGGGTTAGCCAACTCCCTTAAAGTCCGTTGAGCTGGAGCTTCCATGTCTTCTTCCTTTATCTTACTTTCTTCAGATTCAGTATCTACTTCAGGTTCAGACTCGATCCAATCTAAAGCCAAATTCAAACCAGGGGATGATGAAGATGATTGTTGAGCTCGTAGTCTAGCTTCCTTCCTTAAGGCTTTTGCAGTTTTCTCGACTTCTGGATCAAATATCAATTCACCTGTACGAGAAGAACGAGGCATAAACCAGAAACAAGGAAAAACCTAACTCAAAAGAAATTAATTAAACACCGTTCCCCGGCAACAGCGCCAAAATTTGATAGGTTGTCAATCCACCAAATATAATTAACCTACTTTCAAAATACGAGTATAGTGGTGAGCAGGGTCGAATCCACAGGGAACGAGAATTAAATTCTTTTGAATAAAATAAAACAAAAACGGGGGGTTTTGAAGATTTTCACCTAATCTACTAAATACTAAATTAATCAATCTAGCAACTACAAGCTTACACGATATTAATGGACACAACACAATTTGGCAAGAAAAACTATTAAAATAGAGATAATACTAAGAAGAGAGAAATTTGATTTAAGGGTTCGATATTCAATTATACTATTGATCATAGACTTAACAAATAAATTCTTGCAAATTCAAGCAATTAACCTTGGATTTATTAGGATAGCCTTCTAAATCCTTTGTTTTCCTAATTAATTAACCAAACCTAGCATCCGGTCAATTCTTATTATTAATCAACTGGGCACGATAGAGTTCCATGTTAATTAATAATAGCATTAATCTTAGTGAAAACATGTTAATACTAATATCGATAATTAGGATAGCCATAAATATCAATATTAGACCTATAGGTTCAATTAGGATAGGCAATTTATGATAGCATAATTTACCTATTCTAATGCTACAATTCTTCACTCATTTACACTACTAGGAGTATAAACTCATAAATAGCTTTAGGAGAATAAATATTCATTTGATTTGTCAGTTCAAATTAATATAAACCTCCATTAACAATCATTTGAACCTATTAGTACTTGAATATAAAACAAAATAATCAATACATATCCCAAAGCCTCACAATAATATAACCGAAATATGAAACCCTTAAATCAAACCGTAAATTTAGCCACTCATATTATAATAAATCCTAAACGTAACCAATATCATTAATACAAGAAATAAAATAAAAGAGAAGAGATAAGATAAAATGAAAACTTACTACAGAAATGAAGAAAAAAAATGGGTCTTTTCTCCCCTAAAAATTATCTCTCTACACAAATCCTCAAAAAGAGGCAAAAAGGGAAGCAAAAGTGTTTCTCTCTCCTCCTCTTGCAAAAGTGGCGTGGCTGATTGTGTAGAAGTTGGGGGAGGAATCTTCTTTTCGTACCCTTTAGATATTTTTGGGCCATAAATGGGCTATTGGGCCTTTCTTGAGTTTTGGACTTTTTCTTGGGCTTTTGAGTTGCTTCTTTGGGCTTTTGGGTCATTTTCACATTGGCTCGTTTCTTTCACTAATTGTTCTTTTTTTTTCGATTTTTCTCCAACTGCAATTAATTATCTTCCTGAAATAAAGAATGATTAATTAGATCAATTAATTGCAATTTTGGAGACAAAAATACGAAGGATATGAACACAAAATATGGAATATTATAATCATATCATATATATAGTATTTTACTAATCTATGTGCTAATTAACTGAGATAATGGATCATACTGGATATATGAAGTTCTTCAAGATATGTTACGATAAATTTATTTTTAACTCGAATGGATTGGTCAGTTTTAATAGGTGTTTCAGTAAATTTGTAATGTAGCTGTTATTTTTCATAACATAGATTAGTTGCCATTATAACTAATTTTATTTGTAATATTGTAGAGGATTCCACCAGAATTTACTAGAAAATTTCATGGTGTAATTCTCAATAATGTAATTCTTGTGAATGCTCAAGGTTTTGAGTGGATTGTTTCTACTGGGTCAACAACATTGAAAATATTTGGCTTAAAGATGGATGGCATGAATTTCGTGATCAAAATAACATTAAGCATCAAGACATGCATTTTTTTATTTTGATTGTTCTTCTAAATTTGAAGTTAATGTTTTCAAAGTTGACGCATGTGAGAAAATTTCCACACATGATCGTGGTTAGTATTATCTTACAAAATTCATTGATTTTTTTATATATAAAATATATTTATAGTTTTTTAAAATGTAAATATTATGCATATTTATAGACAATTTTTGTATGTTTTGCATGGGTACTAAGTTCGAGAAGTTTTTCAAGATTCATTTCCAAGTTGCAGATTGCTTAGTGTAGTTGGAGTGGTATGTCTAATAAATTTTCAAGGTTCATTTTCTCTTCATTGTTATACTCTAAATTATTCTCTCTTTATATTTAGAATTGAATACCAATAATAATTAAAATATATTAATAAATTATATATATATATAACTTTTAATTATTTCTATATTACAAACCGTGCAACGCACGAGAGCACTACTAGTTGTTTTAAGAAGAGTAAGATCACTGAAGTTATATATGTCTTAAGCAAAAACTTATATGCATCGAGTCCACCGTACAACCCAATGTAAAATATTATTTGTTTAACTAAAAATATTATTTGTTTATTTAAAAGGTATTACTACTAATTTATTACCATAAAAAATAGTAATATTTTTTAAGTAAATAAATAATATTTTGTAGTTAAACAAGTAATAATGTGAATCGAATGTACGATGTACCTGAGGCACAATAGACTAATTATCTATCTTATTGTGTCTGCAAGAGGTCGTTTAGCCTCTACACTTAAAAATTATATGAATTAGGAAATACATCCTATTTATGTAATTTAATTGAACAATTTCGAAAAGTAACTATTAACTTTTAAATACAGAAAAATCTCAATTGAATTTATCGTTGAAGTATATTGAAAAAAAAATTTAATAGAAGATAATTAAGTCTTTTCATCACAAAATATTTGAGAATAATTTATTAAAATATTAAGTATGGATAACAAAACACTAAAAGGGTGAGAGGGTTTCTCTTTAAAATATAAAATAACAAATAAGAGGTTTAAAGTAATTCAGCCAAAAATACGTAAGAATGGAAATTGAAGCAAAAAAAAAAAAAGACTTTGTTGACGCAAAAATGAAAATTAAGGCAGCTCACTAATGTACCTGACAAATAAGAATAACCACAAACCTCAAAACTTAATCCCATCTTCAATTCATTAGTAAGCCCATTCGTTTCCAAAAGCCTAGAAAACAAATTTAAATCCAGCCCAATATTTTGTCCTCCCAGCGGCCCAGAAGCCCATTTGAAAATGAACCGAAGAACAAAAAACTAAACCTTAGCCCAAAAGGTATAATTACAAATGCCAAAATGCAACAAGTTGGTTCTGCTGTTACGACACAAAAAAACTCGTTGCACACTCTATTTTCTAACCAGAGCACACATATAAGATTAAAAACACACAAACACTCTATTTTACCCTTCAACCACCAAAATAAATGTATAAAAATAAAAAGATTCAAACACTAACAGTGAACAAGGGACATTATTTTCTTCATCCTTAATGTAGCATTACAAAAATAATTTTTTGAACCCCTTAAAGTCGAAAACTATTTTTTGAACGCATAATATAGCACTTAGAAAACTATTTTACGAACACTACTAAAATTGTTTGTTAGAAAACTAATAAGAAACATGAAAAACGGAACTCTAAATGATAAAAATGTGAAGAAAAAAAAAAAAGTATATTGTTCATATCTTCGATTTATGTGGTCCATTATCTTTTTTTCAACCAAACCCCTTTTTTTTCAAATAAAGATTATAAAAGATGATAATCTACTCCATTGACTTAGGCTTATTCTTTTCCAAAATAAAAAAAATGTGGCGTGTAAAGAACTTTAAGTTGTAGTAGTTGTTGCACCAAAGTATAAAGATTCATCATTAATGTTATGGTAAAAGATGATTGTTCTGGTGTTACCGGCTTGCAAAAGTGACCTCAAAATTATCCGACATATGAATATATTAATATGTTCGGTGATGGGTGTACTGTCAAAATCTTGTATAAGAAAGTTAATTTTTTTATCCAAAATTTGTGGATATGATCTTGATACATTAACAATTAGTATATTAGCAATTGGTGAATACCTGCTCATATGGGATTGGTAACTGTTGAGCATATCATTTAACATATCATTCCTGCTTATTATTCTTTATAGCTATTGATTTTGCCAACATGACATTACAATACAGTTGTTAGTAGTTGATAGGTTCATTTTATATTTTTCACATCATAAGTAATTTGTTTTAGTGAGAGTGGTTTGATTGCCAGTTCTATATAAATAAGCGGGGAATATAAGTGTTGTAGAATTAAAGGAATTGGATTAATTCTTATTCACCAATACACGGTCAGTATATATAATACAAGGATGGGGATATTAACAATTAAAGCCCCATAACTAATTCCTATAATAGATCCTAAAAATAAGGAATAGAACATATTTTCACAGATATACAAGGAGGAATGAAATCCTTTTGAATCATTCCTTAATACGCCCCCGCAAAATGGACGTGCCGTCGGCAATGGAGATTTTGTCTTGAAGCAGCTCAAAGCGTGGACGAGGTAGGGTTTCATAAGAATGTCAGCCAGTTGATCAACTGTGCTGATGTAAGAAACTGAGAGAATACCTTTCGATGCAAGGTCACGGACAAAGTGAACATCAATGGCTATATGTTTCATACGAGAGTGTTGAACCGGATGAAGGGCAAGTCGTGTAGCACCCATATTATCACAAAGGAGTCGAGGCGTAGTAGAAACTGGAATGTGTAATTCCTTGAAGAGATTGACGACCCAAGCCACTTCAGAGGCAGGGGAAGCAAGAGAGCGATACTCAGCCTCAGTTGAGGAGCGAGCAGCACCTGTCTGTTTACGAGACCGCCAAGAAATCGGATTCTCACCAAGAAAAAGAACATAAGCAGACATAGATTTGCAGTCAAGACGATCACCAGCAAAATCTGAGTCAGAGTAAGCTGTGAGGCGAAGAGTAGATGGGCGACAAAGGAGAAGACCATGGTGAAGAGTCCCTTTAAGATATCTGAATAACCATTTGACTTCGCACCAATCAGAGCCAGATGGGGCAGACATGCGTTGTGCTAGACGATTCACAGTAAAGGAGATATCCGGCCGTGTGAAGGCTAGGTATTGAAGACCACCAATGGCACTGCGGTATTCAGTTTATCAACAAGCGATGAAGAAGAAGTAGCTTTGGGATTACTGGGTGTGCGAAGAGACTTAGCGCCATCCATGTTGTGTCGACGGAGAAGATCAACTAAGTATTTGTGCTGTGAGAGAAAAAGACCTTCTTTGCAACGGGCAACTTCAACCCCTAAGAAGAAGGATAGTGGTCCCAAATCCTTGAGAGCAAAAGAGGACTGCAAGTGGGAGACAACTTTCTGAATCTTAGTAGGACATGACCCGGTGATGATTAAATCATCCACATAGACAAGAATGATGAGTCGAGTATTGCCATGAGTATAGGTAAATAAAGAATGATCTGCCCTGGATTGCACAAAACCAAAGGAGGTGAGAGTGGAGCTCAGAGCAATGTACCATTCTCTCAGAGCTTGACGAAGACCATACATAGATTTGTGTAACAGACAAACTGAAGAAGGCTGTGATGGATCAAAAACCCCGGAGGTTGTGACATATAAACGGGAACCTTTAAAGAGCTATGGAGAAAGGCATTACTGATGTCAAGTTGGCGAAGAGGCCAGTTAGCTGAAAGTGCCAAGGTAAGAACAGTTCTAATCGTGACGGGTTTAACCACCGGACTAAATGTCTCAAAGAAATCCACTCCTGGACGTTGATGAAAACCCTTAGCCACAAGGCGGGCTTTATAACGCTCAATTGATCCATCGGGATTTCGTTTAATACGAAAAACCCATTTACACCCGACAATATTAACATTAGGCGGAGGTGCAACCAAGGACCAAGTTCTATGTCGTTGCAGGGCAGTGAATTCCTCAGCCATTGCCTGACGCCAATGAGGTGAAGACAAGGCAACAGAAACACAAGATGGCTCTACATCGGGCGATAGCGGGTGTTTTGTTACTGCATATAATCTCTTCGGTTTGTAGATATTATTTTGAGCTCGTGTGCGCATGGTGTGAGTTCTGCCCGGAGGCGGAGGCAGTGCCGGTGGTTCTGGAACAGGTGCCGGTGGCGGGGTTGCAGGGGGCATTGGAACAACCGCAGAGCAGGAGGCGGAGCATTCGGCGACTCGGTAGGCAGAGCTTCGATCGTGACCTGGGTGCTTGCATCTCCTGTAGCAATCGGAAGTAGCGGCAGAAAGGAAAAAGAAGAGGTGAATGTAGCATGTACTGGTGCAGTAAAATTCCAGAAGGTTGTTTCAGAAAATTTGACATGCTGGGAAACGAAGATTCGTCCAGTTTCCGGATCGTAGCAACGATAGGCACTTTGACTCGTAGAATAGCCAATGAATATGCATGGTTTGGACGGAAAATTTAATTTCCCCAGTTGATATGGATGCAACCACGGAAAACAGATACACCCAAATATACGGAGTTTACGATAATTAGGCTTGCGACGAAATAAAACCTCAAAAGGACTCTTAGCCGAGTGAGCCGAGGAGGGAATTCGATTACTTAAATATGTTGATGTTTGTACTGCAAAAGACCAGTAATTTTTAGGTAAGCTTGCATGATGAAGAAGTGCCCGGGTTACCTCAAGAATTTGCCGATTACGTCGCTCGAAAATTCCATTCTGTTGTGGAGTATGTGGTGTAGTGGTCAACCAAGAAATACCAGACGCACAAAGATAAGGTTTTAGAGCCAAGAATTCGCCCCCATTGTCTGTGTAAAAATTTCGTATTGGCAAGGAAAACTGCTTTTCCACAAGAGTACGGAATTGTCGAAAGATAGAGAGTACCTGCGACTTGGCATTTAACATATACACCCAACAGTATCTACTGAATAAATCCACAATGAGTAAAAAGTATTTGCAACCATCAATTGAAGTAGGCGCAGGGCCCCAAACATCGGCATATAAAAATTCCAAAGGTCTAGAAGCAACAAAAATAGAGTCTGAAAACGGCAGTTTATGAGACTTGCTCACATTGCAAGAAAAACATGTGTCAGGCACAGACGCAGAAGTTTGCAACATAGGCAAATTATTAGTAGATAAAATAAATGAGCTCGTTCGGCCACAGGGGTGACCAAGACGAGAATGCCATTGACTAGCAGTAGTACGCACTCCAAGAGCAGCAACTTTATCAACCGAACTAGTAATCGATGGTTGAAATTGGTAGACACCATTACTGCAGGGTCCTTGAGCCAGAAGCGCCCCCATGATGGGATCCTTAATCAAGAAAAAATCAGGAAAGAACTCTAGGGACACATGATTTGCCTTAGTAAATTGATGCACATAAATAAGATTTTTCGCCGCACCAGGTACACATAATACATCAAATAATTGAAAAGTGCGCAACGGTGTATGAATGTGAGTAGAGCCAGTATGAGAGATAGGAAAACCTGTGCCATCTGCAATATGAATTTCATCTGTGCCGTCATATTCTGAGTGGATCGAAAGGTTACCAAGATCATTCGTTAAATTGTGTGAAGCTCCGGAATCCATTAGCCAAGGTGCCTGGGAACCGTAGGTTCCGTCGTGGGAAGTACCAGAACCGTGATGGATGATTAGCCACTGGTAGTCATGGTAGTGAAGGATCGAGCAGACTCGTGAGAGAGAGAGGCTTCAATGTGATACCATATAAGTGTTGCAGAATTATAGGAATTGGATTAATTCTTATTCACCAATACACGGTCAGTATATATAATAATACAAGGATGGGGATATTAACAATAAAGCCCCATAACTAATTCCTATAATAGATCCTAAAAATAAGGAATAGAAAATATTTTCACAGATTTACAAGGAGGAATAAAATCCTTTTGAATCATTCCTTAATAGGGAATGCATTTGTAGAACTAATTATGAGAGATCTTCTGACGAATGGAAGAATTATCAATTATCTTCATATTTGTGTTTTTTCATGGTATCAAGAGCCAAAATTCTTCTACGATTTTGAACATGAATCCATCACAGTACAACGCATGGCCTGCACTAAAAATTACGAATGGAACAACATAACTCCAACTTTGGGAGTTACACAATGAATTATCAACGAAATGATACATTTACCTTACACGATCTGATCATCTTGGATTATTGTTGGTCTCAAATCCTTTAACCAGTAATACTTTTCTCTCATGGAGTCGATCGATGACAATCTCTCTATCGGCTAAGAGTAAGCTTGGTTTTATTAACGAAAAAGTTGTACCACCTCCTAATGATTAGTGAAGATTATATAAATGGAAGAAAGTAGATAGTATGGTGATTGCTGCTTGGATTTTGAACTCGTTTTCAAAAGACATCGTGGATGCATTTTTTGTATGTGAATACGGTGAAGGAGTTATGAGAGGAATTAACACAAGGCTTTGGAGATAATAACAGACCTCTATTATTCCAAATCCAGAAAGAGATCACAACATTGGTACAAGGCAATGATTCTGTAGCAGTATATTAAACAAAATTGAAGAATCTTTGGGATGAGTTTGGAAATCTGATGACGACACCTCGATGTACTTGTGGAGCTGCAAAGAATTGTACTTGTGACCTTGCTAAGAAGATTTTGGAAATGGATCAGAATACTGAATTGTTGCAATTTCTCATGGGACTCAATGAGTCATTTGATCATGTACGAACTCAGGTTTTGATTATGGATCCTTTTCCTACTATCAACAAGGCATATTCACTAGTATTGAGAGTGGAAAAAAAAAAAGGCATGCGCAATTCAATTTCCGAAAAACTTAAAAGTACTAGAATGCTGGCATGGGACGAAGGAAGAGGAGGTTGCTCAAGAACGAGAGTGAGAGGTGTGCCAAAAAGGAAAAGCAATTTCTAATCAAGCTGTGACATTCAATGGTCATGAAGGGCAAGGAGAAACAAAAAACAGTAGAATTAAGAGCTCGTTTTGCACAAATGGTTAGCTTGATAGAACAGGAAATATCAAAGTATTTCCAAGGCTGCAATAAATGTTAACAATGAGTCATCATACAACTTTGCACGTATGGCAGAATTTTGCAGGTGAGGATGTTGGATACTATAAGCACTTTGCACTTGCCTTCGTGGAAGATACTGGATATTGGACACAGGTGCTTGCAAATATATGTGTACCACTTACAGTCTTATATTTGACATTGTTCCTATATTCTAAAAATTCTAGTTTATTTACCTATTGGCACTATTAAAAGAGTGACACATCTAGGTAAAGTTAGATTGATGGAGAAGATAACACTCACAAATGTTCTTCTTGTACCTAGCTTCAAGTATAACCTAATTTCAATTGCACAACTTGTTCAAGGAACAAACTTACAATGTGTTTTTTCTTCCACACATTGTTTTTTTCAAGACCCATAGACTAGGGAATACTGGCAGAAAGGGAGATGAATGGAAGGTTCTATGTGTTCAAGAAATCCTAGACAGATTAAAAAATGAATCTCTCCATTCACATTAATATTGTAGACTATTGTTCCTATTTTTTTTTTTCTTGTAATAACAGCCTCTTAGATTGCCATGTGAAGTTAGGCCATGTGTCTTTGGTGTTTTGAAACATATGAAGTTTGTGACACATTTGACTACTGTGATGATGAGTTTATTAAACAATGTGCAATTTGTCATGTTTCTAAACAACCTAAGTTATCATTCCCTGGTAGTATCACTACATCATAAGAACGTTTTGACTTGGTTCACATTGACTTGTGGGGTTCCTATCATGAATATATTGTTACTAATACTCCATACATGCTAATTGTTGTTGATGATAAAAAGCAGAGGAACTTGGCTATATTTTTAATCACACAAGACAATAGTTGCTAGACAATTGGAAGGATTCATAAAAATGATTCACTCACATTTTGGAAAAGGCATTAAGGTTGTTGGAACTGATAATCGAACATAATTTTTTAACCAAACTTGTGAAGAGTTATTTCATCAACATGGGATCTTGCATCAAACAAGCTGTCCTTACACACCCCAACATCAAAACCAAACAAGCAGTTAGAAATATATTATTATTCTCATTATTTATTCTTTAATTTTAGCGTAATTAAATTCAAAATAATGATAAAGTTCGAGCAAGAAGGAAATGACGGACAAAATGATGAAATTAATTTAGATCTTGAATTGACACATTTCACCACTCACACAATATTAAACAATTTAGATCTTCTTTTTCAAGTTTTTCAATTACAATAAGAAATATAAATATATAAAATTTGTTCAATTTAATTATTTCTAATATATGCTATAATATAAAACAATTATTTAAAAATGAACAAGATTTCATAGCTAATATTTTTTGAATATTTGTCTAAAGTATTGATTTAAATTAATATATGTTTAAAGTTTACATAAAGTCTTAATACAGCTTGGTGGTAAGGGACCTGGATGAATATGTTACAGCATAATTGAAATATATTAAGTCATATGACGAAATACAATGAAAATCTTTCATTAAAGAGGTCATAGGTTTGAGCATCTATAAGATGATTGAAATTTATTAAGTTGCATGAAGAAAATACAATAAAAATCTATTAAATAAATTGGCCATACTTTCTAGATGCAAGTATATAATGTACAAGTTACATTGAACCTAAGCAGCTGATCAACAATGTCTGTAATATTTATTTTCCTTGATTTGTATGTATTATAAGGAAGGCGATCTTCGCAAATCTGTCGTATTCCATCAAGCAAATTATTCTTTCATTGTTTGAAGTGATTTGTATTACTGATAAGAAATATGATCTTCTCAAATCTATTGTTTGTCATGCTAATTTGCTACACTCTATCATATCTCTAAGAATATATCTGTAATAAAATATAATATTAAAGATATAATAAACATATATTTATTTAGAGACCACAATATATTTGCTTGAAAATATCAATATATACACAAATTGTGCTATCACGACTCAAAAACAACTCTTTTTTTTTTTTTTTTTTTTTTTTTTTTTTTTTTTTTTGGGACTGCTGAAGTATATAAAAAATGAATAGCAATAGGATCATCTTTGGACCTGGAATAGATCGGACCCGTCGGCGGATGTATCTATTAAATGTTAAAAGCCCAACTATTTAAGTGGGCCGGTCCAAATTGTGGTCTTTTGTTGAACACGCGTCCATTAACGAACCGAAGTGTGGCGTACTACGCTCCCCGTTAATGTTAGAGCGGAGTTCAGGCCTGAAACCTCGATTTCTACCGACTCCGATAAATCTCTTCATCTTTTTCCAGTCATCCAGCTCCGAATCCTTCATATTGAAGCGGAAATGCTGCGCCGTCTCGCTTGTCAACGCCTTTCTGAGATCCGTCAAGCTTTCCGTCAGCTTCCTCAGGTTTTTACTTCTCGAATTTCTCGATCCCTCCCCCCACCCCCCTCCTTTAGGTGGTCCATTTTCATTTGAATTGATGTTTTTGCAGGCGTCCCGATCGTTCTCGACTGCGCTGAATTATGTGAGTTCTGATTAATTTTCTGGATTAGATCCCACCCTGTCTCTTAGATTAGCATTCGCGTGTATGTGCCGGTTTTTTTCTCTAATTGATATCTGGTTTTGTGGAAATTAGCATCTTGACAGTCCGGATAATAATCCAGACATTCCATGGGGATTCTCGGAAGCGAACAAGACAAAGGTATGTGGTACTCATTGTTTAAAGTTATCGAAATGCTGTGTGTGTGTGTGTGTTTTTTTTTTTTTTTTTTTAATTTTTATAAATTAACGCTTAAGTTGATGATTTGGTCGTTATAAAGTCCATTTCTGTAATTAATAACTGCTTTTAGCTAATTTAAGGGAGAAATAGTGTTTTCCTTGGTCACTTGCAGTAGAACCGAATCGATTGATGATTCATGCTATTTGTATCCCCTGCTATTTGTATCCCCCATAATAGTGTTGCTGTGCTATTGAGCAATATTTTATGGAGATCAGTGCTGTCAAGGGGCTCACTTTCTGGGTCTCATTTGTATGCTAATAGCTATTCGCTCAATGGTGTGATTCTTGTCGTAAGTTTTTATGTTCTCGTTTAGAATTTTTTTTTTTCCTATATGGATATAAGTTATTGGAGTCCTTTGAATTGATTAGCCTAAATTACATCACTGCACTGGTGAATATGTGATTGATTGTTACTCTGGTTATTATGATGGAATATCTGCTTTGCACTATCTTAACACTCCCCGTGGGTGTCTTGCTCTCATCAAACTCTAAATGATGCTTGTTCAATCATTTGAAATATGGAACGCTAAGTATATATAGTGTTCATATTATGCAGGCAAAGGAGATATTGTCCCACTATCCTTCCAACTATAAGCAATCTGCCGTTATTCCTTTGCTTGATCTTGCACAACAGCAACATGGGGGTTGGCTCCCGGTCTCAGCAATGAATCATGTATGTTAATATGAGTTATTTCTTGTACCTTGCGCTTAATGGACTTAATAATGCATTGAAGTCTGAATAGGATATTTTGCGTACAAAATTATTTATGTAAAAGCTTCAGATTGATGCCATGCTCAACTCATATGTGGCATCTGGTGCATATGATTATGGTTTTAGTAGCAGGAATTTGCAATATACAGGACACATATACCAGAATTCATGTAGTGGGAACTTGCTTCATTATGATGTAGAGACTGAAATTTTTGGATGATTAAAAGCTTTTTTCCCAGCCATGGACATAGAATTGCGGTTTTACATGTACAGATTTACATTGTAGGATATTGTCGAGAAGACCAGGTAACTTCTGGTCATAGTGGCAGAGTTGCATTTATTGCACAAAATTTCCTTGTGGGAGATTGTCAAAAAGATATGCTTGCAAAGAAAAGCTAAAAGAATTGGGAATTTCATTTAGTTCAGTGAATAATGGAGACAGGATTATCCCAACAGAAATAACTATATATTTCTTATATCTACTTAGATGGTAAATCAGGACTTAAGACTTGTTTGACCTATTACTTTTTGTTGACTTTATCCTTTAGTTTCATCGGGTATGATGTATCTACACTTAAATAATCTTTGTTTTTTAAAACAAAATTAAGAAATGGGCTGTTTGCTTCCTTCACATATTGAAGTTTTTATTTTTGTAGCATTTACTTGAGTTCAATTCTCTACATCATATACAAAAAATCCTTCAAATTTCCTCAAAGAAAACTTATTTGTTACCTTAACTTTCAAACTTAGTCTTTAAACATTACATGCATAGATCTTGTCCCTGTTGAAGCTAATGTACTGCTTTCTATTTTCTTGTCAATAATGGCTATGATGTCAAATTGTCACTTAATCTTGAACCAATCTGATAATGAATTATGAGACACTAAACGAGTATTTTCAATGAAAGCTCTACACACAAGTGATCTTAATGTAACACCATATACCTTCTAACAGATATTTACAGCTTGATGTCTGCTCTGATGATCTTAAGATAGTGAAGTCTTTCCTGATGTTTCAAATTGATTTTGTGATACTGATAAGTATGGCTATACCTTATTCTTTATTTATATGAATGAAACTGTTCATTTTTCTGTCATCATTAAAGGTTGCTAAGGTTGTTGAAGTTGCTCCAATTCGTGTGTATGAGGTGGCGACCTTCTATTCAATGTTCAACCGAACAAAGGTAATTATTCTGCTTCAAATTAATAATGATAACATGTACATGTGCTATTATGTTGTGTGAATGTCTCATTTGTTGAGTTACATGTTGGCTACTTAAGGTTGGTAGGTACCACCTTTTGGTATGTGGCACTACTCCTTGCATGATACGTGGTTCTAGAGAAATTGAAGAAGCATTACTGAAACACTTGGGAGTAAAGCGCAATGGTAATATACTGCATGAAATTTTCATGTTCTTATATTTGGAATTCCAGTTGTGTTTGGAAAGTGGAACCGTAATGTGTTTGTCTTGATTGCAACTGGAATCACTATTTGTAACTTTGCAGAAGTAACTAAGGATGGCTTGTTTTCTGTTGGAGAAATGGAATGTATGGTGAGTTGTCCTATTAAAATATTTCTTACAGCCATTGTCATTCATGTCTTGCTTTTACCACTCTGCTCTTTGAGCTGCTATTGGACACTATCTCTTCACCACATGGAATTAACTGATGGAATATGGCTGCCCAACGATTAGAGTGCGCTTTGCAATAATACAAAATATTTCACCCATAATTTCTCATTATTTTGTATATATATAATGTGCACATCAAGTCTATATTTGAGTATACGATTCACCATGATATTAATATGCCGTCTAGTTCATAGAAGTTAGTAAATACCTGTTCTTGTTGACATTGGTGTACCCTTTTGATCTTCTAGTATTTTAACTTTTAAGTCAATACCAAGCTCATTGGAACTGATAAGTTGTGCTGGAGCATCTACAAGACATGTCAACATCTATCAATAACCCTTGTGCTATATCATTGAAATTGGCATATATTTTCTTCTTTCATGGTCTTGAGATTCTTCTGTGTATTGAAGCACACAGTACTTCTCTTCATAATGTGTTTTACTGTGACTCAGTTTTCCCTTCAATGCCATTAATTTATTTCAAGGCAAAATGGCTACTGTATACCTCAAAATGTTAAATGTCTATTGGAAATGCGAACCCCCCAAATGAAAAAAAGGCTATTAATCTTAAATAACGTGATGAACTGTTGGTTCCTCAGGGATGTTGCGTGAATGCTCCAATGATTACAGTTGCTGACTACTCCAACGGATCTGAAGGATATACCTATAATTATTTTGTGAGTACGATCTTTTTCAGTTTTGTATTGTTGTACGCCTGAATGATTCAGAATTCATGTAAGTCCTTTTGAGTGTTACAGGAAGATGTTACTCCAAAGCGGGTTGTTGAGATTGTGGAGTCCTTGAGAAGAGGGGAGAAGCCACCGGTAAGACAACTATAGGGTGCTTAATTTAGATATTGTCAATCAGTCATTGCCAGCCTATATTTTCTCATATGATTCCTATTTTTTGTCCAGCGTGGTACCCAAAATTCAAATCGCATAAATTCAGGACCAGAAGGTGGGAACACTACACTGTTAGGTGAACCTAAGCCTCCGCCATGTCGGGATCTCGATACTTGCTGAGCAAGTTGATTTTAACCTTGTTATTCCTAATAATGATGATAAAATTATTGGAAGTGAAAAGCATCTTCATGATGTAACCTGTTGATTACCCGAATTATATTTCAGATTTCGTCTTCTTTACAGCCATGAATGATATGGATATTGGACCCTTGAATTTTCATTTTTAGATCAGGGGATAGTGCTAATGCTTATCTGGCAAGGCCTTGAAAACCCTCTTCTACTTTGCTAACTCTTGGGTTGCATCATTTTAATCTCAATTGTGTGGTACTCTCGGTGTCCAACTAGTAGAAAGTTTGTAAAAGGGGCTAACTCTTGGGTTGCATCAATTTACCGATCTTACTTGCTCTATCAAAACTGCTGCCAAAGCATAAGCTGTGGGGCGTATGCGATTGTTTTTCTTTTTGAAAAAGTTATTTAAATTGGAGATCGTGAGAGAGCTTACTTATAATAAAAGTGAATGTATAGTGTTTGGAATAAGGAACGACTCAAAAAAATGGAATAAAACACCTTTTGAGGTTGGAAGGGTTCAAAATAAACTAAAAAAGAAGCAAGGAAAAAAAAAAAAAAAAAAAAACAAAAAAACACTTACAGGGAAGGCGCATCTGGGTCTCCCACCATACCCCAGTAGGCCAACACACAACAGGATGCTAGGTGCAGCAGCCCAGCATCTGATCTGGTTATTAGTTGCTACATTTCGCTCAGCTTCTTGGATCCACAGCTCTTCCTTCAATGTTAATAATTCTAGGCGCTCATTTGGTAATAATGATTATTTCCATACATTTTGTGATATTTGTTATTTGGTAAAGATATGTGGTCAGATTTTGCTCAACAAGGAAATGACATATTGGTAATATACTAGAAAGTGACGCAAGAAAATATTTAATATGTCATTTATTAATAAATGATTGAAAGAACTCTAATTTAATTTGAATTTAAATTTTGAGTGTCTCTCTCAATATCAATAAGTTTTATACTCTCAAAATTTATTTTCTTACATTACAACTTTCAAAATATTCTTTATATTATTATGAATAAAAGGTAATGATGGTTCATTATTGATCCGTCTTCATAGTTTTAATAGTTTTAAAGTTCAAATTTTCATTTCATTTTTATTAAACCAATACAAGTCCATCTTCTTCTACTTAAAAAAATATATATTATCCAAAAAATACATGGAGATGAGATATCACAACAAGTGCGGAGTGCCCATCAAAATTCTACGTTGTTTCATACTTATGCGGATAGAAATATATAGCAGTTGGCAACAGTGTGCACCTCATTTTTAGAATTTAAAGAGAGTCTATATACATCATATAAAATGGGGAACAAAGTTATTGATGCATATAATTCATATGAAATTTCGATTACGTTACAACTTAAGAATAGTTCTGCTAGTTTTGAAGGTGATTCTTATGTGGATTTAACTGATTAGACTGAAAGCAGTACAAAATGCAGTGATTACAGATCTCTCATTTGTACGCACAAAAATCGAATCTTTAAAAACTTCAACTTGTTTTTTGTTGGTTGTATCTCTAGTTTGATTGTTGGAATTTTAATTATGTTTTTAAAGTGATTTTGTTATTGTGGTTATATCTATAAAAAAATTGTATGCATGTATTATTTTTATGAAATTGTATGTAATTTTTTTCTATTTTTTGAAAATCAATTTATATGTCCATCCAAACAACATGAACTTAGAAAAAATTTTAAGCTTAGATATTTAAATAAATTTTTGTACAATATATGATATTTAATTTAGTTATTTTTTGTGAAAAAACTAAACAGGACCCATAACAACTTTGGTCTAAATTAGTTTTCTTATGGTGTAAATTAATTTTCTAAATATTGTGCTCAATGTTGGTGTAAATTTTCTTAAATTTGTCTAGGTTCCACAATTAGTTTTCTAAATATGTAGAATATTGTCAATTTTCTGTCATTTTTAAATTTGTTGTATACACATATTTTATAATAACATTAATTACTATTGAACTGTTAATTAAATATATTTTTTAATAATGATAAGAACTATTGAAGTGTTAATAAAATGCATTATGTAGTAAAAAAAAGGGACAAGAAATTAGGTAAAGTCGATTAAAAAACACACACTAAAGCAACAAAAGGTAGAACATTAAAACTAAACATTGAAATAGTAAAACTCAGACTGCACTAGAGCTGGAGTCAAGAATGACAACCACAAGCACTTCCTTCGAACTAGTAGCACTTGTGGTTGGTTTTAGGGTTGTGGATTACATAGCTTGAAGGAAAATGTCATAGACATTAACCGCTGGTTCTCCTTCGAGGATCATGTTCCTCAATTCGTTATCATCACAAACTTTGACCAGCCTATTTAGCAGCTCCGTCAAATCTTTCTTCATCTAGTTGTGTTGATTCATTGTGTTCAAATAGAGAACATTGAGGCTCCTTCAAGATAGTGGAACACTCTACTCTTTGGAGATATGAGATTTTGTTGGTGTATGGGACATTTTGATTGACGAAAATGTATGAAGCGCGTCCATTGAAATGATGACCTATTTGAACATGATGTTGCCAATTTATAATGAAGATCCCACAACCTTTTCAATTTCTCACTATTTCTATGCATGGTTATTCAAGCAAATTTGCCTCTCATGCCCAGTTTATGAGTTAAATTTGTCTTCCATAGAATTATTATGCCATCTGGTAATGATTAAAGTACTTTTATTGGTTTAGTGAACCAAAAAAAAAATGTTAGATGTTTGATGTTTAGATGTATGCAGAGCATAGAAGGTGTGTAGATATTACTTATTAGATGAACTAATATAAACTACATAGTATAAGTATGTTAATGATAATACTATATTACATGATACATTATTTATTAGATGGACTAATATAAACTATATAGTATAACTATATTAATGATAATACTATATTATATGATATTACTTAGGCAGAATGCATCAAAAAGTTTCTTAATTATCCCTGAAAGTTTGGAAAGGCCCTTTAACTATCGAAATATCACAAAGATCCCTGAATTATTATAAATTAATTCTTAAAGTTCCCACACGACATAAGGTTATGGAAGACATTGAATCTGTTTAATTTTTCGTCCAAAACATTACAGGTCAGCATTTTTTATTTTTTAAAGTCCACATCGGATTGCACGTTATTTGTGTGCACTAACCCCTAAAAACAATAAGAAAACAAAATATCTTCTTTTTCACCTCTGAATTCCCCTTTTGGTTCTTCACTTTCCTAAAAAAACAAGACCTTAATTCGTACTATTTTATGAAAATGCACAAAACCTCATTTCAATTGGAATTGGAATGCACAAGAAATCCTAAGTCTATTTAGAAAAAAAACAACATTTCATTTACAGTGAAGATAGAAAATGAAAAATGGAGAAGTAAAAAATCCTAAGTTTGTTCGAGTATGTTAGGCAAAGGAAAAAAAATAAAATTAATTAGTTTTATTTACTAAAACATTTTTGGGTGTAAATACCACGTGGAAATAAATTTCTTAGAACTTGTTTATCTACATGTTACGTTTTTTTTTTACATAGACAAAAAATACCATGCGTGTACATTTACACTAACGTTTCCTAACGGAAGGACTTTAAGAAAACAATTTATAATAATTTAGGGACCTTTGAGACATTTCGATAATTGAAAGACATTTACAAACTTTTAGAGATAATTAAGGGAGCTTTTGATGCATACATCTTAACAGATAGGGTGGTAAAGAAGCTACAGGCCATCGGTTTGTTAACTTCATGTGGTTCATAGCATGATCTGGTGTCCACCATGTAATGTCACTACCACTCATGTGTACCATCAGATAGTGTCTATGATAAACCCACAGTTCATATGTTAAATCTTATTATTATTAATATTTTTTTGTCTATCGTAAATCTCTATATGATATGCTAATTTATTTATTTTTTCTTTAGGAAAAATGTGTCAAACCCCGTAGAGCCTGTTTACTTTGGCTGATAAAGCTGGATTAGCTGAGTTAGTCCTGCTTTATCCAGCGTTTACTTGCTGGGATTTTTTCCCAGGTCAATCCACCCGATCCGGGATAAATGACAGATATCTGGATAAGTCGGCGGATTGTAATCCGTCCATAACCCCAGGGATAAAACATATCCCATCTGATAAGAAATATAAAGTGACTGTTTTACCCCTGTGCAAATTCTTAATTACAAAAATGTCCTCATATATAAATCATATTTTCTGAGCAACCCCTTCGATTTCATCCTCAAATTATTCCGTCGTGGATTTCTCCTGCCACCGCCGCTGACCAGAGCACCGTCGCCACCACGAGCCCGAGACCGTCATTTCATTCGATCATCCTCTGACTTCTCTCCCGAACGGTCGGCAGTCCCTTTCCGGCCGTCTCCCAGAAGGTTCCCTGCTATCTAGCCAACCCCATAATTCAGGTCCTCTTCTCTTTCTCTCCGTTGTCCTCGAACAGCTGGATTCGGGCGCCGAAAATTATGTATTGACGTCTTCAATTCCGCGGAACATCTCAATTTTTTTGCTGGAGTTTGCTCGGATTCTGCGTGCTTCGACAAGTAAGATTTTCTACTCTTCCTTATATCTTAACTTATGTCAGATTTGATATCCTCTTCTCCATTGATTCTTCATTTTCACAACCAGGATTAAGTTACTGCCTTGGGAAAATCATGTTATTATGAAGCCAAAGCACTTCATTCATTGGTGTTATTTGGTCCTATTCACAAGCATCTCAAATTATGTGCGCAGCTCCATTTACATTTGTTGACCACGGTCAGGTTTAATGCTTGGAACAGTGTAATGATATGTCGTAGAAGTATGCGTGGTTCTTGTATCTGAATTGTCGGCATTGCATATCAATTGTTTCGTAATTTGGAAGGAGAATTTGGAAGGAGGGGGATAGAAGCATGTGACACATATGAAGGGGATCCTTTACTGGGCTGGACTATTAAGTACCTTCACTTTAATTTGTCACTTTTAATCTTGCAGTGCAAACTTCTGGTTCTTCTTTGCCTTAACAATTTCTGTTTAAGAATTACTTAGATATGGAGAAAAGGTTTCAGGACTAACTTTGCTAGCATTCTCTTTAAGTATACAAATACAGATACAGACCCTCTCTGATCGGCTGCAAAATTAATGGTTAGAACTTCAATTTGAGGTTCTTCTTAAGCAAAAAAAGAGGTGTACTTTTTAAAATCAACCATATACAGTTCATTGCTGATTCACATAGTTGACTTGTTTATAATGTTATTGATCTAGCGTTTCTGCATTATCTGTAATGTTTGCCTTATATTTATGGTTGGCCTTGATCATTTCAACTTCAACTGCAAATATGGTGTTCTCTTCCGAATCTGAAAATTATTTTCCTTTAATCACATGCAGTCACCATGACAAGCTTTAAGGATTGGGTTTTTCTCTGATATCAAAGTCATTAGGGTGTATCAGACCACTGTGACCATCGGAAACTTTGATTGTCACAGGACTCTGAGCATGAAGACCTAGGTAACCAAGGGGATCCTTTTCTTTCTTTTATTGCTGGTTTATAAAGTGTCTTACTCGTGAGAAATAGGGAGACTACATATGATTGTACTATGTTTGGGGATATCAGTATTATTAGTTGTAAAGGGCATTCCTCTCTAAACAAATTTAGTCCCCAACTGGCCATTGTCCTCATTATGATATCCATTATAGAAGCCTTTTGTAATTCCCAATTTAAAAGGGAATAGGATTTATGTGTTTGTTTGTGTTTGATAATAAATATTGTCTAACATCAGTTGCTTGTCCTTCATGCACCAGGTTTATCGCAAACCAGTGCCAGGTTCATGAAAGATGCATTTCGACCTGCTACTAATCGAGTTCGTGAGATTGTGGGAAGTTAATGGAATTAGACTATCTTTCATTCACACTCCTGGCATATTGCCTTCCATGTTCAAGTGCAGATAATGTTAAAACTTGCGATTGATATAATGCATGAAATGCTGATGCCTGTATGATGTAAATGTAAATATTTGTGAACATTGCATACAAAATAGGATAAAGTTATGCTTGCCTGGAAAAGTATGTCGTTTTGTTGCAGTGATACAATACTTCCCATAAAATCCGGATGTAATATATTGGCATTGAAAATGGTCTGATGTAAGAAAACTTTCCAGTTGTAAAGACATATCATTCCAAATTTTTCACAGCATGGGGACCCCCAGTCTTTAAGCATCATGTCACCACTTTTCACAAGCAACAGGGGAACCAACAGCTGTATTTTTTGTACGAACAATAGATTTACACACTTTTTTTTGATTGAATAAAACAAGATAGTGACCCCACATTACAACATAAAGTACATCCAGACGTCCTATATAATTGTTAACAACCCAGGTCTGTCATTGCAATTCACATAAACTGCCACATAAATATTAAGAAACATTCAACAAATTGCTTCACTTCTCGTCTTTTAGACTATCGAGCGTTATGGCGCCGAGTGGTGTTCCGAAACAAGCAATGAATTAAGATAAAGTTTTCTTTAATTCCATCTGGACACGAGAGGTTGATCATTATTGTATTGTGCGTCTGCTTGAACAACTCAACTCCGGTGCGTGGATCGTTGGGGAAAAAAATGAGCGTGTTGTTTCCTTTGCCATGTGTGATCTGAACCGCTACTTTGGCTCACATTTCAACTACAACTTTTACATGGAACATTCTCGAAAGTTACACAAACGTTACAAGGTGTTCAAATGGCTAATTCATATGCCCATGGTTGCCTATGACCCTACCACAAATGAGGTTCGGTGCTCAAACTCAGTTTGGACATCTTTATGTGAAGTAAGTTTTCCAAGTTTGTAAATATAGGTTATGTGAATCTGTGTAAATTAACAAAAAAAAAAAATTTGAGACAATTTGATTAATTTCATATATCTTTTATTTTATTCTATAGCAAGAAAAGCTTGTTGCTGCATATTATAAAGAGGGAGAATATACATTCAATGCTCTTAAAGACTTATTTGATGAAGAGAAGCTAAAAGTGTCAGCGATGAGCTTTTAGTTATTCAAATTTCAAGTGATACTGAGGAAGGGACGGGTAATGATTCATCCATCATAGAGATTAGCAATCCGAATCGTCCGAACCTTTCCAGCATCTTCGAGAGTGAGGACAGCTCGTTGGACACTGATAATGCGTTTTGGAAGGAGTAGGCGTGGTTGGATAATGATAGCCAAAGTACCAAGTCATTATACGGAAATGATCAAACATCTTTAACATCGACAAGCTCTCCAATTCAAGCTTCTCACAAGAAAGAAAAGAAATCCATGGCTTCCAGTAGCCATTATCAGCATGGGGGGAAAGGTCGTAGCTCTACTGCATCATGGTCCCCTATGAAAAAGAAATAACTCAGTGTAAGACCACCGTTGCACCTCGTTACTGGAGACTACGCATGGTTTGTTAGCATATGCTTTCCCATTATTTAGTACGTACTATGTGTTATTTGGTTTGGTTTGTAATATAATTTGGAGTCTCTGTGTGTTTATTTCTATGTGCTAATCGAGTTTACTGCCCGGTTCAAATAATGTTGGACTTGAACAAGTACGGGTGTTTATAATCCCCCTTTGTTATGCTTCTTACTTCACTATCAGTAATCTTGTCGTATCCAGCATTTCAACGCAATTTTTTGAAAAATATTTGACAAAATGAAAAACCAAAATGGAAATTGAACTTCCCGACTAAAACAAAAAAGTGGAAACAAAATCACTGAACATATGCATCAGGGGAATATGAAAAATAATATATTATTCCACACATAAATATTCTTCGTGAAAAATCAACCTTTGCAATTACACATGATTTCTCCTACATGCCTCTCTAAGGTGGTCGGTAAGGGGGATTGGATGGGTTGAATGGTTGATATGCCGGGTATTGACGCTCCTGAAAATGACCTTGCTATACATGCCACTCGTATTGTTGCCTCTGCATGTCAAGTGCAATTTGTGAGTTATACACTTGACGATGCATATACTCTTCAAGGTTGCTGACACGTGTTTCCAACGTATTTCTCCAATCTGTCCAATCGTTCCACCCCCCTTGAAACAAACGTGAAGGTTGGGTTTGCTGTGAACTTCCGGGCTAAAAATGTGGGAGATCTTCCCTTGTTCTTCCATGTGCGTGTGTTTCTTCCATCATCTCATCCACGTTTTCCCGATCCCCCTCCACCTCCATAGGCTGTGTTTGAGTATCTGAGGATCTTCTCCTCCCTTTCCTTCGTTCGTCTTCATTCTTTAGTTCTCTTTCATTCTTCACGATTGCTTCAATATAAATTGAGCCATTCAGTATAATATTAGGGACTTTTCCACCGGCGACATTTGTGAGGCGTGCAGCAGGCAAAGTAAGCCTTTTTTTATCAGATAAGATTAGATACAATTTCCTCGTGCCTGGATGGAAATGGCACATCTTCATGTTGCATACAACCTCAAGATTTAAGGTTGTTTCACCAGGAGCTTCTTCCAAATCTTCCAAGTTTATCCCGAAATATTGAGCAATCGGAGTTATTAATCCTCCGATATGATTTGCTACTTGTTGTTTCGTTCTAACAAATTGCCGTAAAAGCATCGACGCAACATTGAACTTTTTTCCATTCAGCAAGCACCATAAGATGAACAACTCATCCAAGGTAACTACCCCAGGCTCAGGTTTGCACAAAATTGTATTCGAGATGAACCGTTGGAAATAGCGAAGGATTGGGCTTCTTATACTGGATGTTTTTGATCAACTTGGGTTGTACTTTGATGTTTGATATGGAGAAGCCTCTTTTATCTCCTTCCAAAATATTATTAGGTTGAATTCGGGGAAGTGTTCCTTAGGATCTGGTAGATTGGAGAATTTATTTTTCGGGAAGCCAAAAATTTCATTTATGGTTTCGGCTTTAAGAAATTGGAACTCACTTCCCAAATAGAATGTCATTGATGTTGGAACCATATCAATGAATCCCACATCAACAGTTGAGAAAAATTCCATGACCAACGGCTCATATGTCTTGTCTTTCAAGGCAAAGAATTTAGACCACCCTATATTTCTGCACATCTTTTTAGATCCTCATAAATACCCATCTCTTTCATGCACTCTTCATCTGAGAAACATGTGGCTCATCTTTTCTTCCTCAGCACCTCAAACCATCTCTCACTTCTTGTCTTCCAATATCAAAATTCTATACCATATGCATCAGGTATAGTTGAAAGAATTCGCTCGTATTCTTGTTGTTGTTCATCGACGGAGTGTTGATCCCAGTCGAAATTAGCATTGACAACCTCCATTGAGTGGATCATCATTCTTGCTCTTTGTTCCTCTTCAAATCTACGCCTCTCTTCTAGTTCCCTTTCCATATCATTAACAGTTGCACCTCAAGCACCAAAGGGATACGGAAATATTATCTCGATCATACCTAGAATAAATTAAGTTAGTGTTGTGGACTGATATAAGTTAATGAGTTCAATTCTCAATACTGTTAGCCTAATAACATATTTCTGTTAGTTTGTACCATTGCAACATAATTTCCATTTCCAATCTAAAATACAACAAAACAAAACATTACACATTATTTCAATTCTGTTCTTACATGAACCAATCGTATTTCTCAAATGAACCCAACATGTAAACATCCAGGTTGATGATATATTAACCTCACCGAATAATTTCTGCAAGACAAAGCATGCCAAAATCTCAATTATGCTATGCACACCAAGTGTTCGATAAAAGACTCCAATGAAGATTTGCAATAAAACATAACATGTTTCATGCCATGATACTACATAATCGTCTATCTTCAACATATTTCATGAACAAAAAGAATGATTTGTCATAACATACCTGAATCGAGATTTCGGGATATTGCTACAACCTTCAAAACCCCAAAACAAGTTTAACGAAACATCCAAAATATTTGGTGTGGTGATTCTTTCTTGGATTAATTGAATGAGATAATAAGCAATAAAAGTTTGCTCCTTGCTTGCTTATTAAAAATCGGCCATGAAATATGAATACAGTAGGGTTTAGGGATTTCCAAGTATGAGGAAATAAGAGACTACCAACGATTTATATAAAAACCTGGACCCTGACTCGGCCGTGCAACTCGGCCGGATCCCCAACTCAGGCGGCCGAGTGATGAATATTTTCTGAAATTTTGGTCACGGGTATCAACTCGACCGGTTCACTTGGTCAGACGTACTACTCGATTGCTCGAGTGGAAACAATTTTCTGGATGCATTTTCAGAGTTGTCAACTCAGTCTTCAGACTCGGTCGGTCCTATCACTCGGGTGACCGAGTATAAAAAAGTCTCTGGAATTTGTGGTATACTTAACAACTCGACCGGGTCACTCGATCGAACACACAACTCGGGCACCCGAGTGTAATAAAGTTTCTGGAGTCTTGTTGCAATTTCTCAACTCGACCGTTACACTCGGTCCGACTCATCACTCGGTTGACCGAGTTAAATTTGTTTTCTGGAATGTGTGGTCAAGTTATCCACTCGGTCGGTTGACTCGGTCATACCCTCCACTCGGTTGATCGAGTTTAACCATACGATTTTAAAATTATTCGAAATTTTATTATTTTAACTCGGTTACCCTTTTTCTCTTTCATACATCCGCTCCAAAAACCCTACTTGCGCCAAATTCTCCTTCACTTCACTAACCCTACCTACGCAGCAGTCGCCTTCACTTCACAAGCCCTGATATTTACACCGTGTTGGAATTTTCGTTCAGGGCATAGACATCCTTCTGTTTCAACCGGAGGGAAGAAAAACTCCATCTGCTGATCCGCCTGCTCAAGATTGTTTCCAAGCGGAGAAGAGGTATCTCAGCTTTTCCAGCCCATTGGTTCTATTTTGCGATTATTATATTTAGTCATACGTAGATACTCTTCCCATTATTCTTAATCTTTCTGTATATGCTATGATAACTTCTGTAGTAAATTGCAACGCATTTCTAGCGCTACATCTTCAATTCCGGGCGGATAGACAGGTGGTTTATAAGGTTTGGTCTCTTTTATTTGTGTTATTTTTTCTTACACCAGAAATCTATGTTGAGTAATTTTTCTTGATTATGTTATGTCCATTTATTCACTTCTGCATCATCTTGCGCTGATTCAACATATTTCTTATCGGTCCTGATTTATGATGGCTCGTTGAATCAGCGGGTTTTTATTAATTTTGGTTTGCTTGCAAATACTTTTAGTTGCGTTCATAAGAGGATTGGTATTTGAGATTTTCTATTGTAGTAAAATTAACCAAATTTTGCCCCATTGTGAAATTAACCAAAATTCACTCTCCATCAGTTGATATTTTCTGTATGTAGTGTCCTATGTTGTGGTGTGAGTTGACGATACATGAACACCTTCTTCATTGTATTTGTGGTGTTTTTTGCAAAATGTGACATAAATAGTGTACCATGTACTTGAAACAGGTATATGGATCTTGAAGGATATTTCAACTGTATGAAACTATGTTGGGATAAGTTTATCTATCATCCCAATGGCTTGGTAAGACATTCGATACATTACTTAAATGAGTCCCTCAAAATTTATTGGGATAACATGCGTCCTATATAGTCATTTTTCTGATGATTGCAAAGACTACCCCCAATATTTACCACTGAAGTTGGTGGGAGACTTCCTCCGTCGGTTGCCCTTAACAATGAATTGGGGCAGCAGTAGGTTGTACATACCGGGGTGGTGATGATGGGGCCATACTCCTAACGGAAGGGTGGCCAAAATTTCGTGACGACAACGATATCAAGCATCAGGACATATGCCTATTCTCGTACGACTGTACTTATAACTTCTATGTTTGCGTGTTTACGAAGAATGCGTGGTAGAAATTTCCACCCACGTTACAAGGTTAGCACCGTTTATCAGTAATTTATTATGCTTTGAAGTAAAAAAAAATTTATGACATACTTTTCACTCCTGTAGGTGCTGTGCAGCAACCTCCGCACTGGAAGAGGTTTTTTAAGGTGTTGTTCCCAAATCCCCTAAGCCAAACTCATGTACGAATGGTACGAATTGTAAATTCCATAGTTTTCAACATTTGTCTTTCTTCGTTTTGTTTCCTGCACAATTTACTATACCTGAACGATCCAACTGGGCTTCTTTGTGTAGGAATTACCCCCAGATGCCATGCCCAACTTCGTAACCACATGACCGACGAATGTGGCACTGGTGAACAGGTACGGTTCGCGGTGATTCGTAGGCGTGGAATATCCTTCTCCCTCAAGTGTTGTGTTGACAACCGGTTTGGATAGATTTCTTGTTCAGAACCGAATCCGTCTGGGGGAATTCATCTTCTTCCATGTCATAAATGAAACAACTATTAATGTTGTTTTTTTTAGACGAGCTGCTACGAGAAGTGGGATATTTCGCATGGGGACAACGACAGCAATGCGATGGAGGTTTCAGAGGGTGGTACAAGTGAGGGTGAATCAATGGCTTCGGTGAAGGTTGAGTGTTTTGACGAAGCTTTCAGCGAGGACCCATCGGAAGGCTGATGAAATTGTTTTGTTTCTTATCTGAAAAACCGAAAGACTTATTAAAATTTTAATATTTTTGATGAATATTATATTTTTCCTATTCTGTATGCCAACAATCCTGAACTTAATAATATGGTTGTCAATATATTACATGGTTGTTATCCATCTATTGGGGTATATTCGTTATGAATGGGTGTTACATTGCATGTGTATGTGATGGATTGGTGGTATGGTAAAGTTTTCCTGATAATATTTTTCAATTGTAATATTATGGGTATTTAGGTACTATCGAATATTGAATCACGTAGTATTACAGTTTGATATAGAACCGATGTCAATTGTGTCTTTTTCAAAAATTATTTTTAATTTGTGTTCATTTGTCAATGTTCACAATTTAAGCCACTCATGTATTGCACCCCAACTTCATGAAGGGTTGTATGGGTTCACATCCATGGTGCTTGTTCAAACATAATGTGTGATACTAAAAAAAGAAAATGCTATATGGGTTGTTCGCACAAATTCTGTTAAAGACTCGAAGATGTGCACAAACATATACGAACATGTAATTAATCAACCAAAAATTACACCGCATAATTCTGTTAAAGAAGTGAGCAATACACTTTGAAATCCAGATTATGTGGGACTCCAACCAAACAAACCTAAACAAAATATTACATCTGGACAGGCATATTGTATAAATTAACAAGCTGCGTGAAAAAATAACACAAATCCTACAAGTTCCAAGACATCTTCCAAAATACAGATAAATATTCTACCAACAATGCTTAAGACGGCCCGACAACATCATTAATAACATACGAGCTTTGTCAGCATCAGGGAGGCTGAAGAACAGTTCCAGATCTTTATTGTTGTTCACCAAAATCTTAGCAACAGCAATTTGTTGCTCAGGATCCAAAACACCCAGCTTACCCAAAGCTTCATGAATCGCTTTGCGTTTCTTAGACATTTTAAACTCATAGCCTATATGTTGGGCTATTTCACCTAGTCTTTCATCGATGCGATCATAGAACCTACTCATCAAATTCACCATCTCCTCACCCATCATGTCAGCAAACTTTCTTTTGCGACCCTTTTCTTTCTTACCGGTGGAGGTGTCCGATGGTGTTTGTGGAGAGTTAATCTCATTGTCGGTAGACAGGTCCACATTCAATAGATTGGCAGTGCCATTATCTTCATCAACCTCCAATTGTGTTTCGTCAGCAGCATTGCAATCCTCGGTATGAGCGCCGGTTGCTCTATCAGTCCCGAAAATCTCACACCACTCAAGGTACAGCTTGTATGACTTGTACCGCATTTTCTTACCCTACGTGTCCATCTACAGATGTATACAAGTATGGGTGTTTCATGAAACAATGTTACATACTGGATTCATAGTTATTCAAATAAAAGAAAGAAGTATAATGTGTGTCGTGACTTGCTCAACATATAGTAACCTTACAATACTCGTTCCAAACAGATTCACTTTCAACAATTATCATTCCAAACTCAACACTCCAAGCCAATCCAGATCAGCTCAACATATACTGTAGACTCCTATGGTTTTTCTTCCAAACATCTATTTTGGAACTTTGTGTGGTTCAGCACAAATATTAGCATCAGGAAGCATCCTGTGGATGACCCTCTCGAGTGCACCAAGATAACCACTATGAAAACCATTTTCGCACTTCCACCCTTCTTGAATGATCTCTTTCAGTGTCTGAATCAATAATTGTTCCTCTCTTGGTGACCAAACTCAACGACGGTCCCTGCTGTCCCGTAAGACTGACGTATCTCCTCGACTACTGCAATCAGGATCCATAAAGCCTACACAGAAGCAACGTGCATAAAATGTGGACCCATTCATAAACCAAAAATTTCTCACACATACTAACAATCATGTGAAGTAAAAAACAAAAATACCAACAAAAACTAATCAATTAGTTTGTGTCTTTAAGAGAACCGAGGTAAATGCCCCGTTCATAAAATGAATACCAGTAACGTAGTTCACAATGAAAACATAATAAAAAAAAGTCATACAATGTCATAATAAGTCACTCTTGGAGATAACAAACTACACTAATATTCAGTGCGTTGTCTCCACTCATTGTACATAGAAGTTGTTAATTAATCTCTCCAATTCGACCACTCTTCTGTGCATTCAATGTCATCAATGTAGTCATCAGCATCATCATTCACGACAATATTAGGTAGATCGGCTTCTAACGGGTCTAATGCCATAGTTATTCTTATGAAATTATGTAATAGGCAACACGCCAAAATAATATGATTCTGCACTTTTATTGGATAAAAGGCCGGGCTACGGAGAATGGCCCATATTTTTTTAGCAATCCAAATGATCTTTCAATCACGTTTCGGGCCTTGGAATACTTCATATTGAAATACTCATTCTTATTTTGTGGGGCGGATGTTCCCACCCCCCACTCATGCAAATGGTACCTAACTCCTCGATATGGAGTAAGAAAACCTTCGCCGTTTGTGTATCCAGAATCGCACAGGTAATAGTTACCTTAAAAAAACAACCATGGATCGAATTAGATTCAAAACCATATGTAATAAACGTAATGAAATTATGTGCATGTGACGTTAAATACTACCTCTAGGAACGCAAAGTCCGTTGTTTCTACTTATTGCATCTCTTAACACCCGTGAGTCCGTTGCACTTCCTTCCCAACCAGCCAAGACATATATGAACTTCATATTAAAATCACAAACAGCCAAGACATTTACCGATACGTTCCCTTTTCTATTTCGGTAACGAGGCCTATCAGATTAGGCACAGTGACAATAACATATATTCCATCTAGTGCACGTAAACAACCCTGAAACACGGAATCTTTCATTACCCTTGAATTATCTAAGATAGAGTACTCAACTATACAGCATTGGGTATTAATAATACCCTGAAACACTTCCATCGATAATTTGTACAGTCATCATCGATTGACTCCGGGGTTACTAGCAGTAATGAGTGTAGTCTGATTATAGCATTTAACACTTTGTGGAAATGTGTGCTAACAGTTCGCCCAGATCTTTTATACTGAGATTTCAAGACACGATTTTTTGTGTGATGTCCAATTATAGTCAAAAGCATGGCAACCTGCTCTGCTATGCTGCTCTGCTATGCTACTATTTCTACTTGTTCGTAGCCCACCACAATGTTGCAAAAGATGACACAATTGCGAAAAGGCCGCCATATTCATCCTCAAATGATTTATGCAGTCCTCATCAGAAATTCCAATAACTATACGTAAATAGTTTATTTGCTTAGGAATTCTACTAATCAAACTATATCGTTCGCGAATATGTGCACGTACTTTATTTGAAATAGCACGACTTCTATGCATTAAAAAGATATTGATGAAGCTCATGTAACCAAAACACGCATTCATTAACTCAGTTAAGAAAATAAAAATTTCTTCATCTCTCACACATTCACTATTGAAGGCGAGATCCATCCTACGCAAAAAAATAAACCATCATAATTTTACAATAAGCAAATCAAAGCAGATATTCCAAAACAACGAAGAATCAACATCCACAAATCCGAAAGTAAAATGTAATGTCTCAAAAAATGCAGTTGCAATTACACAATTACTTACTACAATAATAACTACAAAATCTCTACTTGTAAAGGCTAACCTCACAAACACGAAGAAACGCTGCCGGATGTCGGTGAGTAACGACCACTTAACGGTGGAAAGGCAGTGGGGAGCAGCGGCTGGGAGCGGTGGGGGAGGTAGCGGCTGCTTTCAAGTTGCAATGTTGGGCGCAAGTTAGGGGGAGTAGGGTTTTTAGGTTGAATTTAATGTATTAAGGGCAATGCAGTAATTTTCGCCTTATCCGACCTAATCCCACGAAGTAAGCGTTTGATAGTATAGAATTATCCTTCTCCATCCTATTGTTATCCGTCCAAGTAAACATAGGATAAAAAATTCAAAATTATCCCTATCCCTAGTTTAGTCCCAATATCTATCTTATCATGTGTTATCCTGTCAAATCCTATCTACGGAAGTAAACGCACACGTATGGTTTTATAATTCGGCGTGATACCCCATATGGTTATGAAATTGTATCAGACTCCTGTGTGGTCTCATTAATCCTGCACATGCTCCATTTTCATAACCTAAACTCTAACGGCATTATTCTTTAAGATATTTTCCCATTTTGCCCTTCTATTACCTCACTCAATAACATCATTTTTCCTTTAACTCATTTTCATTTTAGAGAGAGAAAGATAGAGATGACAAAGAAACAAAAAAGCAACAAAGAAAAAAATTGAGAGAAACAAAGAGATGAACACATAATCCAAGATATTAAAAACAAAACAAAGAGAAAGGATTTTCAAAATGAAGAGTTTCTAAAGCAAAAAGAAAGAGTTTGAAATGGAAGGAAAGAGTTTTTTTGGAGTTTTCCAAATAATGAAGAAGGGTTTCTGATCAAAATATAAAGGTATGAAATTTAATTTTTCCAATTTCAACGGGAATCATTTGTGGGTATGATTAGGGTTTTCCCAATTTAAAGGTTTACCCATTGGTGCTGCCGGCTGTACAAACCCTTGAGATTCATGTAGGCATGATTATGTTGTGCGTTCTTCATTTCTGTTTTTCCTTTTTGAACTTTCTGAAGCGTGAAAAATGTTTTGCATATTTGGCTGTGGCATATCCAATTTTTCATATCTTCTTCTTCTTAGTATAAACTTCCATTTTGCACATATATGATTAATTAGGAAGATTATGATTTGTTAATATGGAATTCATTTGGGGTTATGGCCTCTTCCAGTGGCTTCTCTACTACTATTGCCTTTTGATAATTCTTTTTCTTGATATTTTGCTCAAAGTGTGTGTTTTTTATTTTCTTTCCCTAATTAGCTCTTATCTGTTTGGGGATGCTTGTGGGAACCATAAATTCTTTCTTTTATCACACTTATTCGAAAAAAGAGAAAATTGGGAACTCCTGTTTTTGGTAATTTGCTGAATATAGCAAGTTGGAAACGAAGATTGATGGGGAAAGAGATTATTTTGGGTTAATTTTGAAAAATGGTGTGTGATTCACAACCAGTGCAAGCTAATTGATGTTATTGAAAATCATATATTCTGGAAATCATTAATTTGGGGGGTGGGAGGGGTGGGGTAATGATCTAAAACCACCTATTGAAATCAAAAGTTCTATCATATATTGCGACCGAATTCTTTGTTGATGCTTAAGTGGCAGTCATGCTAATATAGTTTCTGAAATTGATAGTTTTGTCACCTCTTGGAGTGTCGATATATAATGGTTATAATTCAATTGCATTGTGTCTTATTGATGGTGATATATTTGTTTTGTCAGCTACTTAATTGCATCAATGGGGCTTTAGGTCTTGTGGAGCTTTGGCCTCGTTTGCCTTGACATATGTGCTTTGAGGTTCAATAACGACCTGCACACTAACATCATTATCAGCCTGTTTGTCGTCGGTCTGGCTGGGTAACTCTGACCTCCTTTATGCTTCATTTTAACAACTGCTTTACCTTCGCATGTCTATAGCATATCTACAATGAGACTGATAAACACAAAGTTTTCCTCTTGAGCAATTGCTGAATGATATTATTCCAAGTTTCGATGATCTAAAGTGATTGCTCCTTTTTACTCACGTACAAAACATGACTTGCATTATCTTCTTCCTTTTTACTCACGTACTAGTTATTTATTTACTAATTTACTTTATTTTTCTTTGTAGGATCAGTATGGTTGCAACGGGAAAACTTATTAAGGTATTTGTCACAACAATTTATTCGGAGCTCAAAACTTTAATTTAGTGCAGGATGGATGATTTTTGCATTTTGTATAATATTTTGAATGATCTCCCCCCAAAAATAGTCATTTTTTGCATTTTGTGGAATATCTAAAATTCACTTACTTGGATCTTTTGGACTTATTTTATGTTGGATTGAATATATATATTATGGTCTTCACATTTTGTGTAAGATTTGAAAGATTGAACAGTATTGGACATATTATGGATGTTTTGTAGTTATTTTGAGCAGGAAAACGGGTAAAAAAAATATAAATAAACTTAAATTCATTAATATGCAAAAACTGATACATAGTAGGCATTATGTGAAACCTATTGACTACTTCAATATTTGAACTACCATTAAAAATAAAATAAAATAAAATAAAATAAACAACAACAAAAACAACCTTAATGGCCCCTTGATTTCCACTCTGGCTCAGCTGCACCACCCAGGGGGCGATTTTTCTCAAATTTTTCAACCCTCACAGCTAATTTCTTGTACATGGATAATGACTCAACAACATTACCACCACATGAATCAACCTCCTCAAAACCTAGCATTTGCATTTCATCTTCATAATTTTTCTAAGAAACTGAATTGGGTTCAACCCACCTAAAATAATCACATTGTTTTGTCCTGCAATTGCAAAACAATCTTCCCAACATATCTTTGGATTCATCGCTAACAACTCGAATTGCTGCATTTCGATTAAAACCACATTTTGGATTTTTGTACCGTAGGTCAAGTATGTCATCCTTCTTTGGTGTCGGCTTTCAAGATGAAGCAGACATTTTTCTGTAATAAAAATAAATAAATACGTACCTATTGACAGATGAATAAATACAAGAAAAAAGAAAAAAATAAGGGAAAAAAATTGCCTACCTTCGCAGAATTGGGAGAAGAAGTTTTTAAGTGTTGTTGCTGCTTCAAAGCATGGTTTCTACTTTTGGAGCATTATTTATGCAATAAATAAAAGGTAAAATTGTCCATTTAGTAGGTAAAAAACAAAAAAAGAACATGACAAAATGCAGGAAACGCACGTGAATCTCAAATCCATCAAAACTGACGGATTTGGGGATTTCGGGCGGGGTTAATGAGACCACGCAGGGGTCTGATACAATTTCGTAACCATAGGGGGGTATCGCACCAAATTATGAAACCATATGGAGGTTTGGCACATTTTGCCCTTTTTCCTTTCTAGGGAAATGAGTATGAGCAACAATTTAGGTTGTATGGAGTCTTTTTTCGTCCCTCTTGACTATGTCATCCGATTTTGCGAGATGGACACACATGACATGCATTGGTTTACCTTTCCTTCGATGGTTACGATTGTAGGTGTCCTAGTGAGCCGACAAGGGAACGTTGTTACAGCTTATGGCGAAGATGGTGGTGGCTTGTTTGTAGTTTTTTTTTTTTTTTTTTTCAAAATTATGTATTAAAATCTATTATAAAAGTTGAATGGAGATATCTTTATTTTTGTGGATCATTCTTCTAGTTTAGTGATATATTAATTTTTTAATATAAAATATAGTTTAGTAACGTATAAAATATGTATATTGTTGAATAATTTTAAAATATTAAATATAAAATATTTAATAATTGGTAATATGTATAAGGACATAGATGCAAAATATTGTATTAACTCTTATCTTATTATTAAAAATATTGGTGTATATTATTGAATAATTATAAAGTTTTCCTTTCCAATTTTTTTTAGATTATCATATTTTAGTTATATAATAACTTCATTACTGGCTGGAATAAGATTGAAAATTTACCCTTTAGCTTTAAAAAAAATTGATTATTAAATAATTTTAATAAGTCACTACACACATACACACATATATACACATATTAGTTTTGAAACCAACAGATTAAAAGCATAAATAACTCTACACTCTGCAGTGCATAAATTACTCTTCACAAAATAAAGTTAGAATATGAATGTTATTAATTACATTCATTCATTCAATGAGGTTTAGTTTAGTTTCGAAACATGAAAATAAAAGGTTGGGATATTAATGTTCAGTGTATGTGCACACATAATGAGTGTTCTACAACCCTTTGTTCACTGTGCCAAGTCGGAAGTAGGTCTGCATGGTAGGTTAAACATCACACAAATTTAATAACGTATCTTCCAAGATTTATTAAATATTTACTTTCAAAAATTTATAGCCTATCTCTTCAATAGTCTCTCCAAAAGACATTAGCTAAAGCGAAAAATGTGAGTTCTTCGACATGGTTAACCAAAGGTAATGGTCAGATGATGAGGAGACAGTGTTGTTGTGCATGTTGGTTCGTTACAACATGAGATTGGATATTTCCAATCCTTTGGTCTTGCAAAGGATCACCGTGATTGTCTCTTGAGTACTTTCTGAAAGGTTTGAGACATATATTCAACAAATGTTGCAAAAATTCCAAGCATGGAAACATAGGTACATCGGAACTTTCAAAAGGTGGGGGTCATGTGGTTCATCACGGCCATCGAGATTGTGTGGTTGACCAAGTAACAACAAGCTCCATAAGATCCAATATTAGTGTATTCATGTTTTATTTTTATTTTTTCCTTACAGGTTGGTGAAGTTCGCTTTGCTGCATTTGATTTCCTCTTACGGACTAAGGAAATGGACATCGTCGACTATTGGTGGATATTTCATAGTCTACGATAGTGAAGCTGGATGGGGGTTGCCTAGAGAACCCATCAAAGGAGGAGGGTTGTTTTGGTAGATTAGGAAAAAATAATTTATTTCGGTTCTGGTAGGTTAGGGGTAATATTTTAATTTTTGTTCTTGTTACATATGGAAGAAATTTGGTATATATTGTCAAATACTTTTTGCCATTTTCTTGTAAATCTAGTTTATATTTTTGTACTTGTTTTATTTTATATGAATGATTTCTTTACCACTCAATTTCTTTTTAAATGGTTACAAATCCAATATGCTAAAACAAAACCTTAGAGTCCTCACTATGCGAAGGATCATTTTGTGCAAACAAGATACCAAATATTGAAAAAAATTATGTCAATGGGCAAACTAATTTGAGATCTGTTTTCCACATATGTGAATCTATTTTTCATCGTTATTGTATAATTTTTTATACAAGGGTTTCAAGGTAACTGTATTATTATCCAATCTCTTATATTACCAAGTAGACGGTGGATTGGAATACATGATATCTCATCCTCACATTAAATCAATCATAGTAAGCATTTATTTTTTTATAAATTTTATTATATCCTTTGATTTATTTCAGTGTTTATCAATGCAGTTTAATCTTCTTCTTTTTTCAAAGTAAATACTGCCTAAAGTAATAAAATGATAAATGAACTATGAAATAAACTATTAAAAATAATATTTGTATATTCGAATTAAATAGCGCAACATTAAAACTAAAACTATTTATGTGTAAATTAGTAACATTAAAACTTGCATATCTCTGCCCATTGAGACTTCATCGTGTTCCAACAATTGAATCATTCAGATCTATGTTAAAACTTCTTCTACCAGAATTCGTGGGTACTCAGTTCGTCCTTCCTCGTCAAGAATTATCCATATCGTTCCTTCCTCTTGTACATCTTCAATCTCGATTTGTTTCAGTAGTCGAGATAAAACAATTGATCCTAGACCTTCCATGAGGGTGACCAACTTCTGGATTCAATATTGTCGTACCTTCAATCAATTGATCTTCATTTGTCCTTGTCGATGCACTAATATTGTCTCCCAAGTTAAGCAAATTATTCTTTAGTTCAAACAACTTTTCTTTGATAAACTTCATCTTCAGGACACTAACTATGTCAGCATCAGTATACTCTTGAAAACATCGCTGAACTTCTTGAAACCTCTTGTATTCATCTGTCATGTATAGATAACCTCCGGCAAAAAATATACTAGACGTCTATACACGTCTTTCCTCATCTACCCTACACATATCTTTCACTAATAGACTCAATACCTTTCTTACCCATTACTCTGAAAATATGATAACATAGGATTCCCCTAAATTCAATTGCTTACAATTGCAAAAAAGATATTCTCCAGTAGGCTTATATTCCATAGTATGCATGAACTAATTCACAAATAAGTCATTCAATATGTTCCTCTCAAGCATCTTGTATTTTTCTACTGCAAGAATTTTTTCAATTTCTTCCTCCACAAGATGGCAATATAGCATACTCGTGATTCTTGAACTTTCCTGAACATATTATTTGTGTATGCCTCTTGGAACTGTCTCTCCTAAGGAAAATGTGTCAAACACTTGATCACTTTTCTCTTTGATTCATAGTCAACAATGAACTCCGTATGAATATGATCCATCGTTGCTAACTCATATTGTTCCACAAATTGCTGCAATGTACACCTCGAGTAAATGTATTCATCAAAATAAGCGTGCATCCCCTCACTTCTTTGAGTGGATAGCATATCAGCCCAAAAAATGTGACTAAATAAATCGGCACCCAACTTTATTTTCTTTGAACATATCTTGAAGCCAATCATTACTTTCAAGTTGATTTTTCAAGAATCCAGCTCACTTCATCTCAAATGTCTTAATCATAATACTATCATAAACTATCCTTTTGAATTCAATAATAGATATCTCAAATGTCTCAATCATAATACTATCATAAACTATCCTTTTGAATTCAATAATAGCTCTGTTGAATTCCGGAAGACCCTTGAACTTTTGAGGTAGCTTAGCAAAGATGTGCCACAAATTATATTGATGGATCGAGTTAGGATCAAGGACGTAATGGCTATCTTTATGTTGTCACATTGATCCGTAATTATATATGTCAACTGAATAACACTCATTGCTTCTAGCCAATTCGTAAAAAAGCCACTTGAATGATTCAGCGTCTACGCGTGTATCCAACGCACATTTTACAAGATTGATTGGTCATGATGATTTACACCAACCATTGTTGCAAAAGGCATCTTATATTTATTCACGATGTACATTGTATCAAAGCTCAAGACATGAAACTCTTGATACGCTGCTTTGCTTCGAAGATGAATCCATAACACATTACATAACCTGCCCTCATCATCAATATCCATCAAATGGAAGAAGTTAATATCCTTTTGTTGCAAACTCAAGAACACTTACGAAGAGTCTCCGCATCTCAACATCAAAGTTTTAACCTCCTTCTACTCTCTATGTAGTTCCTACAGTCTTTATGAAAACACACTCAATTCTGAGGGCCACCAGCTTGACCTTCGTCTGATCTTACATTACATGCCGTTATTGTCATTCCCTCATAATTGTCATTTCATGTTCACTGACATCCTTCTGTGAGCTGACATTAAAACTAATATATTAGGATAGAGGTCATGGTTGTATTTTGTTACTATTTTTGAAACAATACAAGTTCTATTCTCTTATTTGATAGCATTAATCCAAGTAGGACAACCTATTCTTTTAAATGTTTTATGAGCTTTGTTTGTCGAGCCCTATCACATACCATATTCGAGCATTTGCAATCTAAATCACCAACTTTGCTATTTGTTATGTCTGTAACACTAAAACATTTATGCTTAGTATGTTCTTACTAAGTTCTGAACAACCCTTCAATATCCAGATATATCATACTTTGTTGAGGCCCAAGCTCGATATTGTTCATTGATTAAGTGTTAGTGATTTCAAAATCAACTATGTTCGTTTCAGCTATTGACATAATTTGTATGTGGTTCAACGAATCATCTTGACTAGATATACTTTCATCACTATCGAAACCGAAACTTTCATGCATGAAAGGGATCTAATTTTGTTTGTATTTGAACTCTCCATTGAATGAAGTTCTAAATAAAGCTTAGAATCAATTTGAAGTTTATAGTTATCTTCTTCTTATAAATGAATTTATTTAAAAAAATAATATTTGAATCTTCTCTCCATTGCTATGCATACATAATAATTACATCTTGAAAATACATATGTGTGAGGCTCAAGAACCATAGTGAGAATCTGAGAAATAAAAAGGTAAAAAAATATTATTAAGCCAATGTGAAGAAGAATGGAACCAAATTTACTTAAAAGAGTATTAAAGTTATTAACTTAAAATAAAGTATACTTAATAAAATAAAATATAATTTCTGTACGGCTCATTTCGCGAGATCCTCTGTTACTTCGGTCAAGCAAACTGGTCATTGTGATGATGTGGAAAACACATACTTCTACTTTTACATATTCCAAGTGTATCATATGCATTTGTGCAAGTCAGATAAAATCACACCTAATTAAACTCTTTTATTAATAAACTGTTTAAATTGGCACAATGACACATTTGATATTTGTTAGGTATTAGACCACACATAAAGTACAGACAAGTGAAGAATGCCTTTGAAAAACAACCCAGTGAGTGTGTGTACAGCAAACCAATGGTACAATTGATTGGTGTTGGACTATAATCTTCCTCCTACTTTCGGGACAAAACAACCATTATTCATCCAGTCCACCATCAGTTCCCACAATAACACTACAATCAAAAATATCTACACATTCTGAAGGGCCCCAAAATCAGCAAATTCTCCCAACTACTAAACTGTTTTCTTCACTAACTACCAGTCCATATGCCCCGCCATTGATAGAAAAAAGCAACGACATATCATGAGACAGTTTGATATTTTAAGGCAAATGGAGACATACATGCTGTGTACGTCTCCATTTTCCTTAATCTGGAGACTCAACCCAGAGTTTGATTAGGGTGGAATGAGCTCCCAGCCAAAATGGGTGAGATTTGGGGCTTCAAACCCTCTGTTCCATTTTGATTCTTGATGCGTGCGTGATATTAAAGACAAATAGCTGAATATTTTCTGATCCACACATATTATGAATCTTATAGTGGAACAGAAGATGGAATAAGAAAAATTGGGACATAAGATCTGAAGCCAAAATTAGGAAAGCTTGGATTGAATGGGATGACCAGTGGATGGGTTGTTTTGAAGGACTACGGTGGGGGGTTAGACTCCGGTTTCACAAGTGTAACAGCATCAGGAGGTTGTGTGTGATAGATAGCTGAGGCAAGGGATATGGGCATGAGGCAGAGCGCCTTGGATTGAAGAAACTGCATGGCAGCCCCAACATTTTCTTCCATAAGCTTTGCGACCTGTCGTTCTGTTCCATCATTTGACCACTTATCCCAGGCTGGCTCAGCTCTTCCACTCTCACTGTCTTCTTCCTTTAAGAGTAAACCATAAAGATGATATGAGAAAAGTACACACATTTCTAATAGAAAACAAATATTGCTTTTGCTTTTGGTTTTATTACCTCTATGGACGATATAGGGATGTCTGTGACAAGTGGAGCCACTGCTCCAGCTCCTCCCAATCTACTCATGCTTAACACCTGGTAGATTAATGAAATTATGGAACAAAATGCTACTAAATCATGCTTAAAATTTAAAGAACTGACACGCTGCAAAAGGGAAGCCAGACAACTCAAATGGAAATTATTGATATAGTACTTTTATGCATAAGGAAAGACAATAGAAACTATTTCTTAGTCCCCTGTTCATTACAAGGCTATATTATATGGTAACAATTGGTATCACCATTATTTCCCAACCACAGGAGGTATTTCTGTACGGTCAATCAATATATGTTATATTTAGTAGTGCTAAAGGACCGAACCTAATTCTGCCAAAATAAACAAGACATTCTCATTATAACCTCACAACACACATGTATCCGAGTAATACTAAAAATGAGTAATGCTTGTATACCTTCACTTGGAGTCTCAAGAACTTCACGTAATCCACAATTTCATCAAGCATAGCTGCTCTATCAGTCTGCAGAAGCTATTCCACTTGAGTATGATCAGAATCATGTTGAATGTACTTTATACATAATATTAATAATAATAATAATAATAATAATAATAATAATAATAATTGATTACGTAATTCAGACTGGAAAAGACAATAAGTAGCAATGAAACCCAAACACACCAGATTAAAGCAGTAATATGCTGTACAAGACAGTGAAGAGAAAGCTAACCTTGTTGACACTGGGAACTAGCTCTTGCAATGCTCTTATTCTTTCAGCTATTCTTTCTCTCCGCAACTGTAATAAGAGTGTGCTACATTAAAAACTCGTGTATCTAAAATAAGCTCACTGAAGCAAGTGACCTTCCTCAAGACCATAATGAAATTCTACTCTTACTAGAAAACTCTAGGAACTCTATCCAAGAACTCAACCATGTGCAAAAGCATACAACTATTTAAGGAGCTTAACATTGGAATTAACTTAAAGGTAACAATATCCTTTTAGATTGAGCGACTATCACCAAAAACAAATAAAAGCAATAAATTTCTAAAAGCCATTCTCTGGAATCTGTTATGCATACCCGCTCAGCTATACTGTGTGGATCCGTTGCTTGGCCTCGCCTAGCTCGTACCCTTGGACGAATTGCAGGAGGATGGGGTGCTGCAGGAACTGTATTTGTCATTGGCTGACCATGAAAACCCTGCAAATTTCAATGGGAATATCTATTAAGTCTCTAATTTTATCCACAGAAAAACCATCATAATTGGTAGCAAAACTTTCCACTGCTTTTTTTTTTTTTTTTTTTTCATAATTTATAAACTGAAATATATTTTGTCCCTAGTAGCAGTCCCTAAAAACACTTGACGGACACAATAGTATTCACTTCTAGAACTCTACATTCAATTAATAACATCAAAACCTAACTCACCATCAAAATATACTAAGCACATATGATCTATCTGCCAAGCAAAAATACCATTTCCAATTCTAAATTAGCCTTGATTGATTACATGTCATTGAATTTATAAAAACAAATTATCAACCAATTCACGCCAGAAGAACTGGAAGTTGGCCGTATGATAAAGGTGACGAGAATACTCCCCGCCCCAATTTCGCTACAGTGTTAATCGGTTTGCCTTTGTAAAATTGACAATACATAGAATTTCCAGAAGATTACCGGTCTGACAGAAGAGGAACCCCGGGAATCAAAGTGATCGCCACGGAAGAACCTCTTCTCACTCCCCGAGGCATCGTTAAACCCTGCCTTTCCCTGCTCCAAGCTCAACCCCAACGGAAACCCCCCACCTCCACTTCCGACTCCGTAAGCGCCGCCGATGCCGACACCAAGACCGAACCCCGTGGCGCCTAAATGAGATGAACCGTTACTCGAGCCGAGCTGCAGCATCATCGCAGCCGGCGCTGCCTCGTTACCCGCCAAATTAGCCTCGGCTCCTGTCCCATAGCTCGGAAACCCTAAAATTTGCTCGAGGAAGTCGTCGGATGAGGCTTCACCTGGATTGTTCGCCATGAAACAAGTTGGCTATGAACGCCGACGGCTAATTGAGTTTGAACTAGAAATCCGCAATTGCATTCACCGCAAATGATTTCGGAGCAATTGGTCGTGTATATATAGGCGCGCTACTGTGTGGCGTGTAGGTGTTTTAGAGAGAGAATTAGAGTGCAAGTTGCAGCTTTTCTCTTTCTACTGCCGAACTGAGAGCGAAGAAGAAAGAAGAGAATAGCGGAAAAGCAGAAGTCTCTTTTCTTCTCTTACAAATAATTCCAATTTTGAAAATGGCTATGATTTTCGTTGAAGTTACTTCTCTACCCTTTCCGGCAAAATTCCAACCCTATACCTACGTGTCGCATATTTCATTCTAAATTTTAAATTTATTTTACTATTTTTTAGATTCAAAATCAAATATTTTAGGAATTATGGTCTAAATTATTTTTTTTATATTTGTATTTCATGATTTATCGGTTGAACTATTTTTTACCTTTTCAGCTCCCTTTTCTTCCTACACTTTTCCTCTTTAGATGTGTATTTATCAATTTTCCAGTTTCTTAGAATTTATTAATTTTTTATTTTATTATATTTTCAAATTTTAGTTCTTCATTTTTAAGATTTTTTATTTTTAAGAAAATAATCTCATACAAAACGGTTTCATATACTTGTATTTACATGAGTGTATGTTTGTAAACATGAATAGAGTATTTTTTTATACACAACATTTAATTAAGTGAATAATACATTTTAGATAAATTAATTAATACATCAAAAAATAATATTATTAAAAAGGGTTAATATGATTTGTAGTATATAATATAAATGTTATTACAAGTTGGAACCTAACCAAAAAAATTGCTTCTATTGTATACGAGATCGACTTATTGTAATTTAAAGTAAGTATTTTTCTGATTACTATTCTGGCAATAATAGTAAAAAATTATTCAAATAATATTAAAATTATTATTACATATAAATATATACATATATATATATATGAAAATTATAAATCTTAATTACAAGTATTATTTTGAAAATTACATTTGATTCTAAAAATTTGGGAACAATTTTCGAAAAATTGCTAATAAAAATGTAAAAAAATATAATATAAGTTCTTGAAATAAATATAGATTCCATTTTGTTTATTTTTCTATGAATTCAATTTTGTTTATTTTCTTCTAATTTTATGATTTTTTGGAAATTTATTTTCCTTCCGTTTTTGTTAATTTTATGGATTTTATTTTTTCTATTTTGTATGTTTCTTTAATTTTCAATTTTCTAATATTTTGTTTGTCTATTTTCATTTATTGTAAATCTTCAATTTAATTAAATTTCCAAAATTTCATTTTTAAAATTTATTTGTGATTTTCATATTCATTTTTTAAATTCAGAATTTATTTTGAATTTTTATTTAAAAAAAAAAAAGAAATGTATGGAGCGCAAAGTATTTAATTAGTGTTGGAAATAAAGTAGAAATGAGGTAGGACGTCCACGGTGTGCGCAAAATCCACTTAGAAAGGCGATGATGAAGAGAAGTAAGTGGTTATTTAATAGCATTATCTAATTTTGTGTCACTCCACCAAACATTTTTATGTCAACTTAACTCATCTTCCAAACCTCTTTTCTGGCATCAAACACATGGAAGACATTGACATTCCCAATTTCAAACAGAAATCATTTTCAACATTGCCAAAACTCTAACAACTGGGCCCCATTTAACATATCTCCAAATCATCAATTTATTGCTCAACTCCTCACAATTATTTACAAAATATAAAAGAAACGAAGGAAATTCAAATTAAAAGAGAGACGGGGAACTAATTCTAGAGAATTATTCCCTCTACTATTAAGTGTTAGCGAACTTCAAACAAGGACCAAGAACCACGATTGAGATTCAACGTGTTTGCGAGTGTGATTTTACTTAATTATTTATCGGTGAAAATTATTTAATTATGTCATAATTATTATAATATTTTTATTAAGCTTCTTCACCTCCTCATATTATATCAAATCCTTTATAGTAGGCAAACTTTGAACATTAATTTCTTGCTCATCGAAAATCAATTTTAAGAAATTCAATTAACTACAGTTAGATACTCAAAACGTAAATTAATTATATACAATTTAATTTCTCCAAAAATAAATATTAAATCACTTAAAAAATTAATCAAAATAGATTTCAGACCCACATAATAAACTAACTTATTCATACAACACACAACCTTTGTAATCAAGAAAGGGTCCTGATTCAAAATTTACAAATTTCCATTGCTTTCAACATTGTTTAGGGCATATGATAGGAAATAATTCTGGATTTGCCATTAATGAGCAGTCTATAAAGAATGATCACAAGCTATGGCCAAATTAATGATAAGAAAATGAGTCAACATAATTACAATAGTATCCTCAGATTTTAAGCAAATTGTGAAATATGACTTGGATATTTTTGGAATTTTATGAATCAGTTAATTCGATCTCGCTTATTTTTAAATAAAATACTATTCATTTTTGTGGTATTCTGAAAATTTGGCTATTGAATGGGACACCACAATTTAACCAAAACTTTAAAGGTGATAAATGTTATTCTTCCTAAATTAAACGTAAATAATTCATGTAAATTTGAAATTAATAGTGCTTACACAACTAAATATTATATTTCATCGGCCGAAAAGGATAATAATTTATGTTGCACCCTAAAGATTCTACCATATGCTTATTTATTGTTCATTTACACTTAATTATACATAAATCTATGTATGAATATATTAACTAAGAGTCTTTCTAAACACACCATAAAAATTATTTTATACACCATTTTTTTTAACATACCACAAAAAATATAATTAAAAAATTAAAATTATTTAATACACCATATGAATTTTCAGTTATATTCTTTTAAAAATTATTGCTAATTAAATCAAAAAAATATTATTCCCCACACCTGCAACCCTCTCCCCCTCGTCCCCTTCTTCCTCCCTCCCCACACTCATCCACCAGACAACTCTCAACCCCCTTTCACTATAGAAAACAATGGAATAGAATTTTTTTATTTTTTAGAATGGATTCATTCATTAAGAAACTGAATCCTCCGCATCAAATAAAACAATATGTTCTAGTGAAATCGGTACTTGACCGATCGCTCGCTTAGCAGAAGAAAAGATAAAAGCTAACTAAGCTAGGTGATGGACTAAAAATTTTACTAAAAGAAACTGAATTAAACATCTTAAAGAAAGAATATATATCAAAGACTATTCTACCAAAGTAGGAGAGGTCAGGCTGCTAAGACTTCAGTTTGCAAAATAAAATCGAGTTGTCAGTTTCCTTCTCAAGTTGAAGTGATGAGGCTAGTTGTAATCCCTCCAAACATCCTAAAGCTTCAGCAACATGAATTTCCACCACCTCCAAGATCAAGATGGATGGTGAGGTAACTCTTTTTCTTGGAAGTATAACAAATTCCTTGCTCTCCATGCCATCGAGAGGAGACCAACAACTTGGTAGTGGAGTATTGCATCATTCACATTTGAGATTCTCCAACCAGTCTACTATTGATGCCTCCTCAAGAAGGAATTCTTCATCAAATCTTGAGGGAGGAGCCTTCCATAAAACCTTACTCCAGCAACAATCCCTTAATGCATGCTCTATTGTTTTGACCTCCAACCCACATCGCCTGCACATAGGCTCAATATTCATTCCTTTCTTAAATTAACCAATCAAAACAAAGAAGAAGATTGTTAGCACATTTCCATAGAAAGACATTAATATTGGGAGGAATATCAAGACCCAAAATCCATTTCCAGGATTTTTTGGATCCTTCTCCCATCGATGAACTCGGACACTCTGCATCCTTGAGTGTTTTGGCAAGTCAATAGCCAGACTTTACGATATATATTCCATTTTTTGGAAAATTCCAGATTAATCAATCCTTTCCAAGCCGTCGTCGGATGGGGATTGTCCTAATTTGCACTGTTTCATCAATACTGAAAATATGATCAATTAATTCTCTTTCCACCCCTCCAAAGTAGGATGAAAAAGGTTACTAACAACAACATCATAATATATACTTCTAGGTGTCTGAACTTTGAAATTGGGGTTCTTTATTCTTCTTGATAAATTATAGTATCATAAACGAGTACTCAGTTGATTTTAATATATATAGTCCCTATGGATACGATACATATTCTCACTTAAAATACAACTCGCAAGTGCATGAGGCAATTTATAATAAAAATATGATGAGAACAGGTATCGTATCCATAGGGACTATATATATTAAAATTAACTGAGTACTCGTTTATGATACTATCCTTTATCTAAAGAATCAAATATTTGGGATTGTTTTTGTAAAATAAAATAAAACAAATAATGAAGTAAAAATAGATATTAAATCAGATTCAAATAAGTAAAGATATTCAGAGATTGTATGGATTCCACGGATATGCATTCATACGGTCCGAATACCTTTAATGCATTAAACCATATTTAATTCCTGTATTTGTAGGAGAATCACTGAGATATTTGGATCATTTCTCTCGAGTTAGATTTAAATGTAGATTAGATAACACTGATCATTCTCAAGATATTATATAACTTCTAATTGTATATATGATCTATTCTCATCATAATATTTATTAATCTCTCAATTAGCAAGTTTATGTCATGCATTTCCTAATCCGTTAACCAATTACTCTCTCTCGTGTAATAATGTATTGATTACACATATGCAATTATTCGTCATATAATTCAATACGACATTCAAATCAAGAAAGTATAAACAAATATAGGAGGGAAAATAATATTATTAAAGAAAAATATATGAATCCGTACAAATGCAAGCCATAGAATCACTACATGTTTAGCCACTCATATTCAATACATAATCCATTCGAAATATATTGATAATCAGAGCTGACATAAAAAGAACAAATTAAAAGAAAATTATTTGAAGCCAAACGATCTTCTTTTCTCTCTCTCTCTCTCTTTGATGACTTCGTTGGTTGGTTCTCCTTTTGTATACTTGTTCTAACCCTCAAATCTAATGTATATTGTCTATTGTATATTGTATGGTGTCCCCCTTATAATCTGATGTAGCTCTCCCTTTTATAGACAATTACTACGGTTTAGATAGCAGATCTCTATTTTGGAATGAGAAGATATGCACAAATCACATTTAAGATCATATCGGGAGGATAAGTACGGTCCGCGTGACTTGAGACATGGTCTATACACCCTTAATTGTCTATTTTTCAGTCAAAACTTCGTGACATAACAAAATATAATAAAATCATAATAAACTCATCACTTAGGTATGTATTACCTAAAAAATATACACAATAACCCCAAATTACACGTAAATCATATATTTATCACCATAGATCCTCCCAAATTTTAATCCCCATGCCTTCGCCAACATTCCATATAAGCCCCTTCATCAAGACTTTTCTTCCAGCAATAATACTCCGCCATGTGTAACCAGGATTAAATCCTAATGGAGCCTCCAAGAATCGTTTGTTTGGGTAATATCGAGTCTTTAGAACTTTGAATAAAAAGGAGCTCTCACCCACTAGAAGCCTCCGCCCTTGTTTAGCCAGCATAGCCTTATTTTAGTAAGATAGTAAACCTAGTCTCTCTTTCTCCTTCTTTGCACAATAGCTCCCATGAACCCCAATGGATCCTTTTTTTTTTTTGTCCCACAAAAAATTTGCAAGTAATGATGAAATGCGATTGAAAGTTTCTTGTGGAGGTAAGAAACAACTCATAATATATGATGGTATTGCTTATACCACAGACCTAATTAGCACCAAACGCCCTGCATTTGACAATAACTTGCTCTTCCAACTTTTTAATTTTTTCAATTGTATTTACAATGCCATTAAAAATAGCCTTTTTAGACCTTCCCATAGTATTCGGCAACCTCAAATAAATTGCATGCTTATCAACCACTTTAACTCCATTCTAGCAGCTACATTCTCTCTCTCTCAGTGCTCACAACTCCGCCACTAAAGCATATTTCTGATTTTTATCAAGATTAATGGCTTGCCCTGATGCATTTTCATATGTTCTTATAATGTTTGCCACTAGATCGATCTCTCTTTTGTTTGCTCTCCAAAAAATTATACTATCCTCAGCAAATTCGAATCCCATGTAATGCTCTAGCGTCTTAGGCCTTTCTAATAAGGGATTAAAAAGCTTCAAGAATAAGTAAGGAGATAACGGGTCTCCGGCATGAGAAGGAAAAAATTTCCCAGGTTGACCATTAACAATAACAAAAAAATTTACAGCCATAATACACTTGATAATCAACTTGACAAATTTCCAAGGAAAGCCAATTCTAAAAGGATGGCTCTCTCCAAAAAACACCATTCTACCCTATCGTAGACTTTACTCATATCTAGTTTGAATGCAAAAAATCCCTTATTTTTTTGCCTTATTATGATGCATGTGGTGAAAAATTTCAAAGGCCACTAATACATTATGAGAAATAAGTCGATCGTGAACAAAAGCTGACTGTGATGGATTGATTTAGTCTATTCGCAATTGTTTTAGTAATTAGCTTAAAAATCACATTGCAAAGACTTATCGACCTAGAAACAGAGACTAGCTCTGGATTTTTCTTTTTAGGAATTAGGACAAGAAACGTTTGGTTTGGAGATTCAGGACTACAGTTACCATTAAGAATATCCAGGACTACAATTATGTGACCCATCTCTTATCCTATTAATGTGGTTCCTCTCTTTTCGCTCTATGGTTGTTTTATGGAAGAAGGTTGTGTTTTTGTCTCCATCACGCATCCAGCTAACACGGGAACGTTGATGCCATAGGTTCTCCAGTTTACACAGTAGCTCCGAAATGTTCTTCTCTAGAGCTCGAATTGTTTCCATGTTCTCAGTGGTGGCTGGGAGTTTTTTCACTCTGATAACTTCTCTTCACTCTCTTTTAATTGTACCCTTACATTTCCAAAATGTGTTTGTTCCCATAATGAAAGGCTTGAACCACAATTCTTATTTTTTTTCTTTTAACCCTATTGGATTCATTGCATTTAATCCTCCGTCCCATGTTTTTTTTATCGTAGGTCTACATGACTCATCTTGAAGCCACATTGTCTCGAAACAGTACACTCTCCTTCTTTTCTTATTCTTATTGGCATTCCGTGCTTTAACCCATTTCAATATAATTGGACAGTGATCAGATCCTCTTCTAAGGAGATGTTCAACCTTATAATCTGGAAACAAGGAGCACCACTCTGATGTTCCCAAGCATCTATCAAGTTTCTCCTGAATATTATTATCTCCACTCTGTCTGTTTGACCAGGTAAATGAATAACCATTATACCCCAAATCTTCCAGGCCAGCAAACTTAATAGCCTCTATAAAAGCTTCCATCTTTAAATGATCCCTTAATCTACCTCCAATCTTTTCATGACTATATTGGATTTTGTTGAAATCTCCAACACATAACCATGGTAAGTTAGTGCATGGAGATAACTCTCTCAATAACTGCTATGTGTACTCCTTCAAGGATTCCTCAGGCCAACCATATAACCCAGTAAAACGTCATTCTCGATCCCTATCCTTAATCACACAATCAATGTGATGTTGTGATATTGATAACACTAAACCACTTCCTAGATCTCTGTAGAGCAGGCAAAGACCCCCACTCCGGCCGCCTCCAGAAAAATCACAATCCACCACTATCAAAACATTATAACCAATCTTTTCAGATAACGTATTCACTTCAGCCAATATAAGTCTAGGATCCATAAGAAGAACTAGACTGGGAACTTGTACATTTAATTCTTTTTTAAGCACGCGCACTACTGGTTGGTTCCCAAGCCCCCCACAGTTTCAGCTAAGGCAACTCATTGGACTTGACGGGGTTGCTCTCTCGCAACCTCCGCCGCTATTGCAGTATCACTTGGAAATTCAACCAGTTTTTCATTCTTCATTTTTTTTATGGTGTTTCAAAATCCATCAACTCAGGTTCATCCGTAAGGACCAAAGATGTTCTTTTGGTATCAAGAGGAGTGGATGGGTATGTGTTGGATGATTTTCGATTTGGGTTTCTAGACCATGTTGATTTTTTGGATACGGTGGAAGGTGTGTCATTTGTACCTGTTGGATATGGAGATTTCGTGGATGGATTGTGAGAGATTTTAGGACTTCCAAAGGGGTTAGTTCAGTCGAAAGGGGGTAAGGGATTTGGGTTTTCAAGGTTGATGTGGTATGGTTTAGAAGAGTATTTTTTTTTTTTTTGTTTTGGTGAGGGTGAGAGTGATATGGTTTTCGAGAAAGGAGATTGGAGGTTTGTTTTTATATGGTGGGGTAGGTTTATGAAAAGTATGTGTTGGCTTCTGATTTTGGAGTAAACATTGTTTTGAGACTTCTCGCATATTAGGAGTCTTGGATGTCTGGTTGTGGGTGAGGTTGTTGTTTAATGTAATGGGCTTTGGGTTTGGTGAGGTATTTGGTGATTTAATGGAAAGGGACTTGATACTAGGTTCTTGAAGAACTTTCTTTAGGATATTGGTCTTCCTCTTGATAGTTTTCTTCCACATCTAGTTTCTAGTTTGCATTTCTATTCTCTTGCTTTTCATTTGCTTTTGCCAGTTTGGTAGTAGAACTGTTCAAATCTACAAACAATTTTTTTTGCAAGAGAAGGACGACCAATAGAGAGATCTTTTATATTTCTATTTTTTCTTAAAGGAGAAGCCTTGAGACCTAGCCCATATTTTAGATCCCCAATTTTCATACATACATTACGATCATACTCATTGCATTTCCTCATAATATGTCCAATCATTCCACAACAAAAACAATAGATTGGCAAAGATTCATACTTTAATGGCAGCCACAAAACATCACCTTTGATTTTTATTGTGAGACCCCAGATCAAAGGTTTTGAGAGGTCAATCCATATTTTTAGTCAAAGAAATTTTCCAAAGAAACTATCTGAGGATTTATCAAGCCAATCCAAAATACCAATCTAATGCGACAAAATTCTTGCAGTTCTTTCATTCTTACAAGCTACGGCCACATCATAAATCCTGACCCACAGTGATGGCCGATCAATTTTTACGTTTGAAGTTTGTTCCGTTCCTTGTAGAGGTTTTATAGCAAATAGGGAGCCCTCGAAATGCTAAGGTTGATAGTTTAAAACAAAGTTTCTTTCCTCTTCTTCCTCAAATCGAAACAAGATTGTGTGTTTTATCCATTCACTGGCCTCAAGGCCTTTCTTCGGCTTCCATGCATTCTTCATGTCATCAATGACAAACTTTGGGTTCCAAGATTTTTCCCTACATAACGTCCCCTCCTAAGACAAAGGAATTACGTGGAAACGAAGAATTCTCCTCTTCTGGATTCAAACTCAAAACCAAAATTTCACCTTCAACCTTTGTTACACCCTCCATTAGAAGATCACCCAATATGGATAGAGACCTGCAAGGAAAACACACCGAAATGGAAAAGATTAAAAACAAAGCCCTCAAGAGATTACGCCACTTCTTTGATACGCCCTACGAAGGATCCTCGTACCTAGGTTTTAGAAAATAAGAAAAAGCACATCTGATTAACTATAGTGATCGTTATTATATACGAATTAGAAGAAAGGGAAAGAAAGGATTCCAACTAAATCAAGAAGACTGCTCCTCTTTGATCAGAGGGACCAAATAGATACCATTGAAAAACTCAAAACCCTAGACCTAGGGAACTACTTCTCCAAGTGAGAAGGACGCAAAAAGAAATTTCTTGGAATAAAAATTTTTAAACAATTTAATATGAGGAAAAACAATTATCAATATATCAATATAATTTTAAATTATTTATATGGACAAAATATATTAAAAAGAAAAAAGATAACCATCGTTCAACTTTCATTAGCGAACTTTGTGTTTGATATTTAGTCCTGATTGGCCGAACGTTGTGTTGAGTATGTTGAGTGTTCGTTGGTCGACCGCTATATTTTGTTTTCGACCCCTGGTTGTCCAACATATGCGTGATTATAATCCATCAACGAAAAAAATAGAATTTAAACATCCAATACTTATAATATACTTATATTTTTTGTATTTGTGTCGTTCGTTATTAATTTCTTACAAAGTATTAAACTTTTGTTTTGAAAATAGCAAATATAGGGTTAGTGTGTATGTGTTTTATTATTCTAGCCAAAATGGAATACCAATAAAAATATTAGGGTTTGTGTGTGTGGATGAAATAAATATTTATTTATTTATTAAAAATTAGAATATCTGTAGTTTTGTAAATTTTAAATAATGATATTTATGTTATTTATAGTATGCCTAATTTTTTCAATAAATTATGGTGGTTTGAAAAGTAAATTTAGCGGTATCTTTAGAAACACCCATTAAATAATGAATGAATACCCTAAATTACATAAATTGTCTTATATTGGGGCGGGGAGTAGAATATAATAGAATGGGTATTTTGTATATTAAGGGCTAATTTGTTTTACTTGATAAGATAATATTTGATATATAATATTATGATTTATTATCTAGTATTATGTATCAACCCTATATTTATTATGCAAAGATGGTGTTTGGTTCCATATATTAGGAAAATGTAAAATATATAAATATATATATATATATGTATATATATATGTATAGTAAGTGTTTAAACCCACTAATATTTTGTCATTTTCATATTTTACTCCTATCTCTATTTTGATCAAAATAAAAGTCCACAATTTGCTTCGAAATATATTTTCTTCTATATCATATTTTCTTATGTATCTATTTTGAGTTAATTATGAAATTTAGTAAAGCTTTAATATAGAGATTTTTTTTTTTTATTCTTTAACTTGTATTTTAATCCAATCTTGTCTTCCAGTTTTACAAATTTTTCCGTTTTCTAAATGTCCATTTTGGTTCGATTTTCACTGGAGTTTTAATTTCTTTTAGTGAACTCCCGACATTGTAGCCGATTTGATTATGTGGCCCACTATTAAGAACTTTTTTAAAATATAAAAAAAAATTGTGGGAGAAAATTTACACATCATTAAAAAAAATGAGTTTTTTTTTTTTTTAAGAAAATTTATAAAATTATAGAAATTTATTTTCAAATCATAAAAATATTCATAAAAACTAAAATTCAGAAAATTATAAATGCAAATGTTACAAAACCAAATTATAAACTGGAAATTATAATTTCATGTTTCCAAATTTTGCTTATAATGTTATGATTTTTAGGAATATTATTTTGTATTTTAAAAATAATTTTCTCTTTTATTGTCAAATTTCCAATTTTTTAGATAATCGGCAGTAATTTTTTTTTTTTTTTATCTTTTAATATAATTTTTTAATTTTATATTAATAATATTTTGTACATTTAAATATATTATTTAGAATTTCATGTTTTTATAGTTTCTAAATTTTTAATTTTAGAAAATTAATTAAAATTTCAAAATTCAATTTCTATATTTCCAATTTTTTTCTCAAAATTACCAAATTTTATTCTTTTATTTCAAGTTTTTAGATTTTATTATTTCATAATACCAACTTTTTTTGGCTTAGCCATCCCCCACCACATTGTCCGTAAACCAATTTTTAATAGAATACTTTTCTTGTAAAAGTTATCAAAACAAAATTAAATGAAAAATAATATCAAATTAAAACATGAAAAAATAGATTTTAGTAATTTATATCCAGTTATTTGAAAATCATATTTAAAAAAAAATGAAGATCACAGTGATATTCATGAAGGTATTTCTCTCTAATTTATAGAAAAAAATGACATGCAACCTCAAAAAGAATGAATTTAAGTTGAAAGTATATTACTTATTTTCTAAAAGTATTAGTACTTAATTATTTTACCTGATATATTTATCATAAAAAATAATATTGTTTTCTTAATAAAGTAATACTTTTTTAACAATTTTAAAATTTAATTTTTTTTTTTTTTTTTTATAAATATGGAGTTCAAATATGAGTGCATAAAAAATGCGCAACACAATGAAAGTGGAACCCCTGTATTTTTCACAAATTTTAATTGAAGTGAGTAGGATCGGCACGATGGGCTGCGTATTCTAGTTGAGTATATTATATTAGAAAGAAGACCCAAAATAGGGAAAAGAAGAGTAGGGCCAAGGAAAAAGGAAGTGGAATGCGATTCTACCAAGAATCAGAATACGCAATTCTAATTATAGTGTATAATATCACATGATAGACAGAATTCTTTATGGATGAGTCACCCTACCAAATAGCCTTTACCAAAATTCAATAAATTAAGATATCATTTTACTAATCAAAATCAATTATGTGCGACTCATAAGCGGATTCCACCGAAAATTCCTAATTTTGAGGTCATGTGTCAATTCATTTTTGGGTCATGCATCGTCGCTTTACTAATTCTATTATCAATTATGATTTCCAACCAAAATGTACTAATGTATTTCTAAAAAAGAAGAAAACGATGCATGATCGAAATATAATACTCCAGAAACTTACCACCGTTTCTCCACACTACACGTGGTGCAGTATTCACTAACAAACACCTACATGTATACGCACATTAAACTAAGGGTGAAGTAGTAAAGCATTCTAGCATCAATACAGCTGCAACCTATCAAAATCGAGTATCATTAAACTAGACACGGTATGGTTCCGCCGGTTCCGATTTCGGAACTGCCGGTTCCTAGAACCATGAGGAGTGCGGTTCCCAGTTTTTTTTTCTTCTTTTTTTTTTTTACCAATTCACACTTAGAATCGCAGGTTTGAAACCGAAACCCCCAATTTTAACCAAAATCAGCGATTTTGGAACTGAAACCGAACTGGCTAGGTTCCAAACCGAAACAGGTCAATGGTTAAACCGAAACGTTAACCGTAAATTTCGGTTCCAAACCGAAACCGTGCACATGTCTACATTAAACTCCATCTCGACTCAATTACTTTCAAAACAAATTCGAATTTATTCAAGTAGATCACAAGTAGTTTGGCAGTCGCCAGTCTGCTTGAAGGAGTTACTACAAGAAAGCCCATTTAGGATCACTGAAATCAAAATCAAAATTATGAGATATGTTGTCATATGCAGTGATACCAAGTAAACTGGGCCGTCAGAATTGGTTCCAAAATATTGGAAAGGAGTTTCAACATATTTAGAAATGTAGGAAGAATGCAGTTTTGATTGCATAAGCATGACATTGAAACCAACAAAACATACAGCAAGAATACAGAAGTTATAAAACTACTCTTCATATTAGAATCTAAGTAATGTTTGAACTAGTAACGAGTGGTCTTGTAATCAAATACATAGTTACATTTGTCAAAATTAAAAAGGTTATGAAGTTAGGTTACTGCAACTCAAGGAGTTGAAGATTGTTGCTTCCATGCACTCGTAATGTCATAGGACTACCACTTCAGGCTACTTCCATATTGAATATTTAAGCAGGGAAAGGGGGGATGAACAGCTAAAGCAGAAGCCAGTTGAATAGCCACCATATTCTTACAATTAGATTGGTAGGAAATGATTAAGGAAAAGGAAGAAGAGCAACAGCAACAAAATGAGTGAATATAAAATCAAATATAATTGAATAAAGATGCTGCTGTCTGAAATTATGAACTCTTCTGCTCTAATTGGTAATTACTTCTTGGTCAGCAATTACACCATGCAAGTAGAAGTGAAGGGTGGATGCTCACTAATTTTCACTTCTTTCTCAACATAGTTCTATTACAGGAACAATGTAACTATAGCCCTTTAACAAACTGATATAATGTCCAGCACGTTGCTAACAAAATTGGGCATTAATTGGTTTTTATGGGTCTGAGGGCCAAAAAACAGACCAAGGCTACCCTCAACATAACAAAATATACTATAGAAAGAGAAAATGCTACCTATTCATTCACTTTTGATTTGGTTTTGAGCCTGAGAGAAAAAACCCTTTGCATTGCGTGCCACATCTTCCTCAAGTACCGCCTCCAACAATATGTCAGATCCCCTTGGGTCACCTGACTCACCAGTAATTTCTAGTTAATAACTGTTAATAACAAGCAAATGGATCAATAGTAGCTTCACAGAGACCTTGATATACGAGTATCAGGATATAAATGGCACTGTGGGATGAGGATACTAGAATAGAATCTTAGACACACTCACCTTTTTGACTGGGCAACAATTTCGCACTTTCAGCTGATATTGGTAGAACAATGAACTGACCAGACTCATCCTTTAGCTCATTAAGAACTTCAACCATGGACTTGGGAGTCAAGGGTGAGGATTCAGCCAATCTTGCATATGTACTTGCTTGGCTATATAGATCAGACAATGAAAGGGTTGTCGAGCTGTGATCCTTAGGGCAATATGAAATTTCATCAAAAAAGGAAAAGAAATTTTGCATTAGAAATATTGTAACAATTACAAAATTACCTGGGCCATGCTAGTGGTCTCTGTGCTCTCAACTTTTACAGTGTTGTCTGGAGGAGGTTTTGAGGATCCCTTGTCTTCTACAAGTCCAGCAACAAAACTAAATTTCAAGAAAAGAGGACAAAACCGAATTTTTGTGTCACACAAATTTTAACAAAATAGATACCATTTGTAACAGCTGGTTGGCTAGCAATATTATCAACGAGCCTTGTTGTCAAGGGACCAGGATTCATGAAAGAGATGGACCGAATTTCATGGCGTATGGCTTCTAATTGAGCCATTGTATCTTGCAGTTCTTTATGCACCTGTCAGATTACATCTAAACTTTCTAATAAAAGAAGAGATTGTGGAAATGCATTATTACATAAGAGAAAAGCATTGCTTGTATGTGATGTTGGAAAAAGAGTTGAAGAGCATCTTTAGCATTCCCTCTAAAAAGTATCACCTAAATGAATTTATCATATCTAAAAACATATGCAAGGAACACTCCAGCAAAATATGAAACCAGAATATTGCTAGCAGCACCTAAATGACCAATTTAACGCAAGAGTACTTCTACAAATCCCACAAAACGGCATACAGCTGACGCGCACTAACTAGTGCCCTACTCACTGCTAAACAGTGTGTGTAATTAGTTTCACAAGACAACACCGGTTTCAACGATTAAACCCGAACACAACAACAAATTAGGGCACATGCGTATTAGGGAAATAAACAAAAGAAAATGCAAAAACCAAAAACCTGCCGAGCTTGGGATTGGTGCATAACGCTTTCGAATTGCCCGCGTGCCACTTGAACATATCCAATTGCACGCCCAGCGAACCTCCCCGCTGTTCTAGCAATAATTGGAAGATCCTTTGGCCCTAATTTTCAGTCAGCGATTATTTCATGGAATAATACACATCGATCGCACGAAGCATTATATACGTAGAGACGTATATATTCGTGTGGGGAGAGAGAGAGAGAGCGAATACCAATCAGAGCAGCCGTAGCTCCCAAAAGGAGGAACAGTTCTCCATAAGAAATTCCTAGCATTCTTCTCCGGTGAGTAATTTCTCGATAAAAATTCCGGGAGGAAAAATAGAGGAAAAGCGGGTCAAATTCGGTCTAATTGTTGGGCTTATGCAACTGGGTCTGACCCATCTATAAGGCCCGATATAGGAGCTATTTTTATATGGGAGCTGTGGGCTCTGTTCTTACTTTTTTGAAGTTCTATATCTATGATTCTGTAGTATTATGATTGCCTCTGAAATAGTAATTTTATTATTATTATTATTATTATTATTATTATTATTATTTTATTTTTAATTATTATTATTGTTGTTGTTTTAGTGCTATTTCAAACTCTTTTTTGCTATTTTAGGTTGTTGGTTTTTAACATACTTTTAAAATTAATTTGAGAAAGCTTATAACTTTTATGTTACTCATTTATCTTTGAAGCATAATATTCAAAATTAGTTTTTCATCATTTTCAATTTAACATTTATATCATATATATACATAAATTTGAAATTATACGATTTTATACGATTAAATACGAAATTATTTTTTTAGTTAAAATATTTGTGTTGAATCTAAATAATTAGTTGCTTCGGCTATTTGTGGTGGACCTTGTGCTATAACAAAATATAAAAATTAATTGAATTATTGTTTTTATAAAAAAAATTGATTATTATATAGAATATTTTTATCCTAATTTTTATTGTATAAAAATTATTTATTCAATAAAAAGGATGTTTAGTTAAAATTAAGATAAATGGAATTCACGATCTTTTTCACATCACTTTTATATGATGAGGTGTATTATTAAAACAAATTATGAAACAAGAGTGAGTCTCTTATACATCAGGTCCACGTGCAACATGATTTAAAGTATTACTTGCTTAACTATAAAGTATTACTGTTTTTTTACGATAATTAGTCAGAAGTAATACATTTTAAGTAATAAGTAATATTTTATAGTTAAACAAGTAATACTTTATAATTAAACAAATAATACTTTAAATCATGTTGCACGTGCACCCAATGCACATAAATTTTTGCGATGATATAAATATATTTATGCACTTGCTAATAAAAGGTTTTTTCTTCCATGTTCCCAAATGGTAGAAAAAACTATCAATAGTTTTAGTTTGTTCCCATAAGTCATGTTTGTGTGAGGAAATAATGTTGTATGTTTTTTTTTTTTTTTTTTTTTTTTTTTATGTGACACCATTTAACCATTATAATCTCAAATTTACATTCAAGTTCTAACAAAGATATTACACTTTGAGGGCACATTTTTTGCAAAGATTATGGGTGATAATATTATGAATCACCCACACAAAAAAGAATTGTGATTAATATATTCGATCCATGATTTTTTACACAAAAATAGCTGATGGGTATGATACATAATACCAACACATTTATCCAGACTTTTTTACATTTTGAATTTCAATATTAATCTCCCCCTTAAAATCAGATTTGAGGAGGGCATCTTCAAAGTTAGGGCTAAAATAAATTGGCTCCTCTTTGGTTAGGCTTAGAAAGGGATAAAAATTTCATTTTGAATCGATAATGGTATGACAATCAAACACAATATTGTTTGTGAAGAAGGATACAATTATACATCACAAACAAAAAACTTGATACATAAATAGGGGATAGCTATCCCTAGCATACTAATAACACATAATCTCTTCCCTCACAATAAATGACTCCAAAGGGTATCATATGCAATAAATATTAACAAAAGTAAAAAGTCAAGTTCAATCATTGTCTTGTGCTGTTCTTTTATCGAACAAACTAGTATCAATTATAACCAACTATACCCATAATGATAAACCGTAAATGATCGAAGGTTTTAATTTATGACAAAGAAGGGAGCATAATAATTCAATTGGTAATATTGTAGTAATGAAGTATATCAAAATTTGTTATATACACATTTTTCCTTATTGTCATCAATATATATAACACAAGTGCAAACCCCCTAAAATTTATGGAGTGTTCACTATCTTTTTTTTCTTTAATAATTAAGAAATATTTTATTATAATAATCGAATTAATCAATATATTCTGCATTAAAAAAAATTAAAGTCTACAAAACAATTAAGTAGGAGCAATTATGGATTGTAATTGTTAAACATAAATTTGGCATTCAATTTTGAATAATCCATCTTTACAAAATATCATAATTTTGTTAATTAAAACAATCAGAAATAATTTATGTAATTATATTTAGTGGTTAATAGGAGTACTGATCAATATATAATAAGATTGATCAGTACTCCTATTCTCCAAATCAACAATGTTTGACAAAATTCAAAAGCTTCTCTCCAATTAACTAATATATATATATATATATATATATGTGTGTGTGTATGTATTTCTGAACATCAATGTTATATATTTTCATATTTGAAGATTAAACTTCATGAAATAAAAAAAGAGAATCACTAAAAAAATATTGATAGTCCGGACCACTTCCAAGTTGTCCAAAACTTTTGAACTCATAGATGATAAATTTGAGTATGTCAACTTTAGTCAAAACACATTGGAAATTTGGAGAATATCATTAAAATAATCTGTGGAATCTACTATAAAAAATTCAATAAAAATTAAATTTCATGAAAAATTACAATTTTGTCCCTATAGGGTAAAAAATAGAGTATTTGTTAAATTTTTATAATAATTCATCAAACATTAGATTACAGATTGATTAAATTAATGAATTTATTAGTAAATGATCTAATGCTAAGCAATGTTATGCATCAAAAATATGATTTTTGAACCACATTACGCGTAAGAAAATTTCACGTTAAATTTTAAATTTATTGACGAAAAATGCACCATAACTCTTACACCTTTGGTCATGACATTTTGAAATTTGGAGAATATCACTTAAATAATGTGTGGAATCTACTGTAAAAATTTCAAGAAAAAATAAATTGCATGAAAAATTATGATTTTGCCTGATAGGGTAAAAAAACTGAGTGTTTGTTGTTAAATTTTATAATATTTAATCAAGCATTAGATTATAGATTGATTAAATTAATGAATTTATTAGTAAATGATCTAATTCTAAGCAATGTATGCATCAAAAATATGATTTTTGAACCACAATACGCGTAAGAAAATTTCATGTTAAAATTTAACTTTATTGACGAAAAATGCACCATAACTCTTATATCTTTGGTTACACTTTGAAATTTGCAGAATATTACTAAAATAATGTGTGGAATCTACTGTAAAAGTTTCAAGAAAAATTAAATATTATGAAAAATTATGATTTTGCCCTATAGGGTAAAAAAAAATTAGATTACAGATTGATTAAATTTCACATTAAAATTTAACTTTATTGACACAAACTGCACCATAACTCTTACACCTTTGGTCAGAACACTTTGAAATTTGGAGAATATCACAAAAATAATGTGTGTAATCTACTGTAAAAATTTCAAGAAAAATTAAATATCATGAAAAATTATGATTTTGCCCCTATAGTAAAAAATTGAGTATTTGTTAAATTTAATAATATTTCATCAAATATTAGATTACAAATTGATTAAACTAATGAACTTATTAGTAAATAATCTAATTCTAAGCAATGTATGCATCAAAAATATAATTTTTGAATCACATTATGCGTAAGAAAATTTTACGTTAAAATTTAACATTATTGACAAAAAATGCACCATAAATCCTACACCTTTGGTCAGAACACTTTGAAATTTGGAAAATATCACTAAAATAATGTGTGGAATCCACTGTAGTTTTCAAAAAAAAAAAATTAAATTTCATGAAAAATTATGATTTTGCCCCTATAGGGTACAAAAACTGAGTATTTGTTAAATTTTATAATATTTCATCAAACATTAGATTATAAATTGATTAAATTAATGAATTTATTAGTAAATGATCTAATTCTAAGTAATGTATGCATCAAAAATATGATTTTTGAACCACATTACGCGTAAGAAAATTTCACGTTAAAATTTAACTTTATTGACGAAATATGCACCATAATTCTTACACTTTGGTCAGAACACTTTCAAATTCGAAGAATATCACAAAAATGATGTATGGAATCTACAATAAAAATTTCAAGAAAAATTAAATTTCATGAAAAATTATGATTTTGCCCCTATAGGGTAAAAAAACTGAGTATTTGTTGTTAAATTTTATAATATTTCATCAAACATTAGATTACAAATTGATTAAATTGATGAATTTGTTAGTAAATGATCTAATTCTAAGCAATGTATGCATAAAAAATATGATTTTTGAAACACATTACGTTTAAGGAAATTTCACGTTAAAATTTAACTTTATTGACGAAAAATGCACCATAACTCTTACACCTTTGGTCAGAAAACTTTGTAATTTGGAGAATATCACTAAAAAAATGCGTGGAATCCACTGTAAAAATTTCAAGAAAAATTAAATTACATGAAAATTTATGATTTTGCCCCTATAAGGTACAAAAACTGAGTATTTATTAAATTTAATAATATTTTATCAAATATTAGATTACAAATTGATTACATTAATAAATTTATTAGTAAATGATCTAATTTTAAGCAATGTATGCATCAAAAACATGATTTTTTAACCACATTACGCGTAAAAAAAATTCACGTTAAAATTTAACTTTATTGATGAAAAATACACCATAAATATTACAAATTTGGTCAGAACACTTTGAAATTTGGAGAATATCACTAAAATAATGTATGGAATATACTGTAATATTTCAAGCAAAATTAACTTTCATGAAAAATTACGATTTTGCCTCTATGGGATAAAAAAACTGAGTATTTGTTAAATTTAATAATATTTCATCAAAGATTATATTATAGATTGATTAAATTTATGAATTTATGGGTAAATGATCTAATTCTAAACATTGTATGCATCAAAAATATAATTTTTAAACCACATTATATGAAAGGAAATTTCACGTTAAAATTGAACTTTATTGACGAAAAATACAACATAACTCTTACACCATTTGTTAGAACAAATTGAAATTTGGAGAATATCACTGAAATAATGTGTGGAATCTATTGTAAAAATTTCAAGAAAAATTAAATTTCATAAAAAATTACGATTTTGCCCCTATAGGGTAAAAAACTAAATATTTATTAAATTTTATAATAGTTCATTAAACATTAGAGTACAGATTGATTAAAGTAATATTTTTTTAGTAAATGATCTAATTCTAAGTAATGTATGCGTAAAAAATATGATTTTTGAACCACATTACGCAAAAGAAAATTTCACGTTAAAATTTAAGTTTATTGACGAAAAATGCACCATAACTATTACACATTTAGTCAGAATGATTTGTAATTTGAAGAATATCACTAAAATAAACTGTGGAATCTAATGTAAAAATTTCAAGAAAAATACAATTTCATGAAAAATTATGATTTTGGCCATATAGGGTAAAAATTTGAGTGTTTGTTAAATTTTATAATATTTCATCAAAAAATAGATTAAGATTGATTAAATTAATGAATTTATTAATAAATCTAATTCTAAGCAATGTATGAATCTAAAATATGATTTTTGAACCACATTACGCGTAAGAAAATTTCACGTTAAAATTTAACTTTATTGACGACAAATACACCATAACTCTTATACCTTTGGTCAGAACACTTTGTAATTTGAAGAATATCACTAGAATAATGTGTGTAATCTACTGTAGAAATTTCAAGAAAAATACAATTTCATGAAAAATTACGATTTTGACCCTATAGGGTAAAAGACTAAGTATTTGTTAAATTTTATAATATTTCATCAAACATTAGATTAAGATTGATTAAAGTAATGAATTTATTATTAAATGATCTAATTCTAAGCAATGTATGCATCTAAAATATGATTTTTGAACCACATTACGTCTAAGGAAATTTCACGTTAAAATTTAACTTTATTGACGAAAAATACACCATAAACTCTTATAGCTTTGGTCAGAACAATTTGTAATTTGAAGAATATCACTAAAATAATGTGTGAAATCTACTGTAGAAATTTCAAGAAAAATACAATTTCATGAAAAATTACGATTTTGACCCTATAGGGTAAAAGACTAAGTATTTGTTAAATTTTATAATAGTTCATCAAACATTAGATTAAGATTGATTAAAGTAATGAATTATTAGTAAATGATCTAATTCTAAGCAATGTATGCATCTAAAATATGATTTTTGAACCACATTACGTGTAAGGAAATTTCACGTTAAAATTTAACTTTATTGACGAAAAATACACCATAACTCTTATACATTTGGTCAAAACACTTTGAATTTAGAATATGATTAAAATAATGTGTGAAATCTACTGTAAAATTTCAAGGAAAATTAAATTTCATGAAAACTACAATTTTACCCCTATAGTGTAAAAAAAAACATTGTATTTGTTAAATTTTATAATAATTCATCAAACATTAGATTACAGATTCATTAAATTAATGAATTTAATAGTAAATATTCTAATTCTAAGCAATCTATGCATAAAAAAATGATTTTTGACACGCATTACATGTAAGAAAATTTTGCGTTAAAATTTAACTTTATTGACGACAAATGCACCATAACTCTAATACCTTTGGTCAAAACATGTTGTAATTTGAAGGATATCACTAAAATAATGTGTGGAATATACTCTAAAAATTTCAAGAAAAATTAATTTTCCTAAAAAATTACGATTTTGCCCCAATAAGGTAAAAACTGAGTATTTGTTAAATTTTATAATATTTCATCAAATATTATATTATAAATTGATTAAATTAATGAATTTATTAGTAAATAATCTAATTCAAAGCAATGTATGCATCATAAATAGAATTTTTGAACCACATTACGCGAAAAGAAACTTTCACGTTAAATTTTTTAAATTTATTGACGAAAAATACCCATAACTGTTACACCTTTGGTCAGAACACTTTGAAATTTGGAGAATATCACTAAAATACTGTGTGGAATCCACTGTAAAATTTCAAGAAAAATTACGATTTTGCACCTATAGGGTAAAAAACTGAGTATTTTTTAAATTTTATAATATTTCATCAAACAATATATTACAGATAAATTAAATTAATGAATTTATTAGTAAATGATCTAATTCTAAGCAATGTATGCATCAAAAATATAATTTTTGAACCACATTACGCGAAAGGAAATTTCACAGTACAATTTAACTTTATTGACAAAAAATGCAGCATAACTCTTACACCTTTGGTCAAAACACTTTAAATTTTGGAGAATTTCGCTAAAATAATGTGTGGAATCTACCGTAAAAATTTCAAGAAAAATTAAATTTCATGAAACATTACAATTTTGCCCCTATAGAGTAAAATGACTTAGTATTTGTTAAATTTTATAATATTTCATCAAACATTAGATTACAGATTGATTAAATTAATGAATTTATTAGTAAATTATCTAATTCTAAGCAATGTATGCTTCAAAAATATGATTTTTGAACCGTATTACGCGTAAGAAAATTTCACATAAAAATTTAATTTTATTGAGGAAAAATGCACCATAACTCTTACACCTTAGGTCAGATCACTTTGTAATCTGGATAATATCACTAAAATAATGTGTGGAATCTACTCTAAAACTTTCATGAAAAATTAAATTTTATGAAAAATTATGATTTTGCCCCTATAGGGTAAAAAACTGAGTATTTGTTAAATTTTATAATATTTTATCAAATATTAGATTATAGATTGATTAAATTAATGAATTTATTCGTAAATGATCTAATTCTAAGCAATGTATGCATCAAAAATATGATTTTTTAACCACATTAAGCGTAAGGAAATTTCACGTGAAAATTTAACTTTATTTACGAAAAATACACCATAACTCTTACACCTTTGATCAGAACACTTTGAATATTGGAGAATATCACTAAAATAATGTGAGGAATCTACTGTAAATATTTCAAGAAAATTTAAATTTCATGAGAAATTACGATTTTGCCCCTATATGGTAAAAAAATAGAGTATTTGTTAAATTTTATAATTTTCATCAAATATTAGATGACAAATTAACTAAATTAATGAATTTATTACTATATGATCTAATTCTAAGCAATGTATGAATCAAAAATATGATTTTTGAACCACATTACGCGTAAGAAAATTTCACAATAAAATTTAACTTTATTAACGAAAAATACACCATAACTCTTACATCTTTTGTCTGAACACTTTGAAATTTGGAGAATATCACTCAAATTTTTTGATGCATACATTGCTCAGAGTTAGATCATATTTTTTATGCACACATTGCTTAGAATTATATCATTTACTAATAAATTCATTAATTTAATCAATCAAGTTAAATTTTCATGTGAAATTTCCTTACGCGTAATGTGGTTCAAAAATCATATTTTTGATGAATACATTGCTTAGAATTAGATTATTTACTAATTAATTCATTAATTTAATCTATTTATAATCTAATGTTTGATAAAACATTATAAAATTTTAAAAATACGCAGTTTTTGACCCTATAGGGGCAAAATCGTAATTTTTCATAAAATTTAATTTTTCTTGAAATTTTTAAAATAGATTTCACAAATTATGTTAGTGATATTATCCAAATTATAAAGTGTTCTAACCAAAGGTGTAAGAGTTATAGTGTATTTCTCGTCAATAAAGTTAAATTTTAAAGTGAAATTTCCTTACACGTAATGTGGTTCAAAAATCTTATTTTTGATGCATACATTGCTTTGAATTAGATAATTTACTAATAAATTCATTAATTTAATCAATCTTTAATCTAATGTTTGAATATATATTATAAAATTCAACAAATACTTAGTTTTTTTTTTCCTATAGGGGCAAAATCGTAAGTTAACATGAAATTTAATTTTTCATAAAAATTTTACAGTTGATTCCACACATTATTTTAGTGATATTCTCCAAATTACAAAGTGTTCTGACTAAAGAAGTATTAGTTACGGTGCATTTTTCGTCAAAAAAGTTAAACTTTAACGTGAAATTTCTTTACGCATAATATGACTAAAAAAATCATATTTTTAATGTATACATTGGTTAGAATTAGATAATTTACTAATAAATTCATTAATGTAACCAATCTGTAATCTAATGTTTGATGAAATATTATAAAATTTAACAATAAATACTCAGTTTTTTTTACCCTGTAGGGACAAAAACATTATTTTTTAATGAAATTTATTTTTTCTTGAAATTTCTACAGTAGATTCCACACATTATTTTAGTGATATTCTCCAAATTTCAAAGTATTCTGACCAAAGATGTAAGATTTATGTTGTATTTTTCATCAATAAAATTAAATTTTAACGTAAAATTTCCTTACGCGTAATGTGGTTCAAAAATCATATTTTTGTTGCATACATTGCTTAGAATTAGATCATTTACTAATAAATTCATTACTGTAATCAATTTGTAATCTAATGTTTGATGAAATATTATAAAATTTAACTAATACTCATGTTTTTACCCTATAGGGGCAAAATCATAATTTCTCTTGAAATTTAAATTTTCTTGAAATTGTTTCAATAGATTCCTCACATTATTTTAGTGATATTCTCCAATTTTCAAAGTATTATGACCAAAGGTGTAAGAGTTATGGTATATTTTCATCAATAAAGTTAAATTTTAATGTGAAATTTTCTTTCGCGTAATGCGATTCAAAAATCATATTTTTGATACATACATTACTTAGAATTAATTCAGTTACTAATAAGTTCATTAAGTTAATCAATATGTAATCTAATGTTTGATTGAATATTATAAAATTTAACAAATACTCATGTTTTTACCCTATAGGGGCAAAATCGTAATTTTCATTAAATTTAATTTTTTTTGAAATTTTAACAGTAGATTTCACATATTATTTTAGTGAAATTTTCCAAATTTCAAAGTGCTGCGACCAAAGGTGTAAGAGTTATGGTGTATTTTTTGTCAATAAAGTTAAATTTTAACGTGAAATTTCATTTCGCATAATGTGTTTCAAAAATCATATTTTTGATGCATACATTGCTTAGAATTAGATCATTTACTAATAAATTCATTAATTCAATCAATCTGTAATCTAAAGTTTGATGAAATATTATAAAATTTAACAATTACTCAGTTTTTTACCCTATAGGGGCCAAATTGTAATTTTTCATGAAATTTAATTTTTCTTGAAATTTTCACAGTAGCTTCCAGAAATTATTTTAGTGATATTCTAAAAATTACAAAGTGTTCATGCCAAAGGTGTAAGAGTTGTGGTGCATTTTTCGTCAATAAAGTTAAATTTTAACGTGAAATTTCCTTACGCGTAATGCGGTTCAAAAATCATATTTTTGATGCATACATTGCTTAGAATTAGAAAATTTATTAATTTAATGAATTTGTAATCTAATGTTTGATGAATTATTATAAAATTTAATTAATACTCAGTTCTTTACCCTATATGGGCAAAATCGTAATTTTTCATGAAATTTATTTTTTCTTGAAATTTATACAGTAGATTCCACACATTATTTTAGTGATATTCTCCAAATTTCAAAGTGTTCTAACCAAAGGTGTTAGAGCTATGGTGCAATTTATCGTCAATAAAGTTAAATTTTAACGTAAAATTTTCTTACGGGTAATGTGGTTCAAAAATTATATTTTTGATGCATACATTGCTAAGAAAATGATCATTTACTAATAAATTTTTTAAATTAATCAATCTTTAATCTAATGTATGATGAAATATTATTTTTTATGAATTATTATAAAATTTAACAAATACTCAGTTTTTTACCCTATAGGGGCAAAATTGTAATTTTTTATGAAATTTAATTTTTCTTGAAATTTCACAGTAGATTCCACACATTATTTTAGCAATATTCTCCAAATTTCAAAGTGTTCTGACTAAAGGTGTAAGAGTTATGGTGTATTTTTCATCAATAAAGTTAAATTTTAACGTGAAATATCTTTTCGCGTAATGTGGATCAAAAATCATATTTTTGATGTATAAATTTCTTAGAATTAGATTATTTACTCATAAATTCATCATTTTAATCAATCTGTAATCTAATGTTTGATGAAATATTATAAAATCTAACAAATACTTAGTTTTTTACCCTATAGGGGCAAAATCGTAATTTTTCATGAAATTTAATTTTTCTTGAAATTTTCACAGTAGATTCCACACATTATTTTATTGATATTCTACAAATTACAAAGTGTTCTGACCAAAGGTATAAGAGTTATGGTGCATTTTTCATCAATAAAGTTAAACTTAACGTGAAATTTCCTTACGCGTAATGTGATTCAAAAATCATATTTTTGATTCATACATTGCTTAGAATTAGATCATTTACTATAAATTCGTTAATTTAATCATTTTATAATCTAATGTTTTATGAAATATTATAAAATTTAACAAGAAATACTTAGTTTTTTTATCTTATAGGCGCAAAATCGTAATTTTTCATATATACACGTTAATTTCATATTCCACACAAATTTTATAATAAATTTCAAAAAATTAATTGAGTAGTTATGCAAAATCGTAAAAATTAAATAATCTTGTAAAGTTAAATTTTAAAATGAAATTTTCATACGCGTAATGTGGTTCAAAATTCATATTTTTATGCATACATTGCTTAGAATTAGATCATTTACTAGTAAAATCATTAATTCAATCAATTTATGATCTAATGTTTGATGAAATATTATAAAATTTAACAAAGACTCAGGTTTTTACCCTATAGGGGCAAAATCATAATTTACAAATCAAAGGTATTCTAAAAAATATTAATAAACTTTTCGTCAATAAAGTAAAATTTTAACGTGAAATTTCCTTACGCGTAATGTGATTAAAAAATCATATTTTTGGTGCATAATTCTAATTTTCATGAAATTTAATTTTTCTAAGCAATGTCTGCATAAAAATATGATTTTTTAACTACATTACGCGTAAGAAAATTTCACATTAAAATTTCCTTTGTTGACGAAAAATGAACCATAACTCTTACACCTTTGTTCATAAAACTTTGAAATTTGGATAATATCCCAAAAATAATGTGTGGAATCTACTGTAAAAATTTCAAGAAAAATTAAATATCATGAAAAATTACGACTTTGCCCCTATAGGGTAAAAAAAACTGAGTATTAGTTATTAAATTTTATAATATTTCGTCAAATATTAGATTATAGATTGATCAAATTAATGAATTTATTAGTAATTGATCTAATTCTAAGCAATGTATGCATCATAAATATGATTTTTGAACCATATTACGCGTAAGGAAATTTCACATTAAAATTTAACTTTATTGACGAAAAATGCACCATAACAGTTACACCTTTGGTCAGAACACTTTGTAATTTTGAGAATATCACTAAAATAGTGTGTGGAATCTACTGTAAAAATTTCAAGAAAAATTAAAAGAGTTATGGTGCATTTTTCGTCAATAAAGTTAAATTTTAACGTGAAATTTCTTTCGCATAATGTGGTTTAAAAATAATATTTCATCAAACATTAGATTATTTATCGTCAATAACACATTTTTATTAAAATTACATATAATATTCTAAATCAGTTTTTATGAAATATTCTAAAAAAATATAACATATTAAATTTGGAATTTAAAGATCATACATTGCTTAGAATTTGATCATTTAATCAATCTGTAATCTAATGTTTGATGAAATATCACATAATTTCAATAGATTCCACACATTATTTTAGTGATATTCTCCAAATTTTAAAGTGTTCTAACCAAAGGTGTAAGAGTTATGGTGCAGTTTTCGTTAATAAATTTAATCTTAGTAAATGTTAACAAATCATGAAAATTGAGTATTTTTTCATCAAATATTAGTTAATTGTTGATTAACATAAATAAATTAAAATAATGTGTGATCTAATGTTTGACTAAATTTTTACAGTAGATTCCACACATTATTTTAGTGATATTCTCCAAATTTCCAAGTGTTTTAACCAAAGGTGTAAGATTTATGGTGTATTTTCCGTCAATAAAGTTAAATTTTAACGTGAAATTTTCTTTCGCATAATGTGGTTAAAAAATAATATTTTTGATGCATACATTTCTTAGAAATAGATCATTTAGTAATAAATTCATTAAGTTAATCAATCTGTAATCTAATGTTTTATGAAATATTATAAATACAAATACTCAGATTTTAACCCTATAGGGGCCAAATCATAATTTTTCATGAAATTTAATTTTTTTTGAAGTTTTACAGTAGATTCCACACATTATTTTAGTGATATTCTCCAAAATACAAAGTGTTCTGACTAAATGTGTAAGAGTTATGGTGCAGTTTTCGTCAGTAAATTTCTATTTTAAATGAAATTTTCTTACGCATAATGTGGTAAAAAAAAATCATATTTTTTATGCATACATTACTTAGAATTAGATAATTTACTAATAAATTCATTAATTTAATCAATCTATAATCTAATGTTTGACGAAATATTATAAAATTTAACAACAAAAGCTTAGTTTTTTTACCATATAGGGGCAAAATTGTAATTTTTCATTAAATTTAATTTTTCTTGAAATTTCTACAGTAGATTCCACACATTATTTTTGTGATATTCTCCAAATTTTAAAGTGTTCTGACCAAAGTGTAAGAGTTATGGTGTATTTTTTGTCAATAAAGTTAAATTTTAACGTGAAATTTTCTTTCGCGTAATGTGGTTCAAACCTCATATTTTTGATGCATGCATTGCATAGAATTAGATCATTTACTAATAAATTTATTAATTTAATCAATCGATAATCTAATGTTTGATGAAATATTATAAAATTTCACAACAAATATTTAGTTTTTTTACCTTATAGGGGTAAAATCGTAATTTTTCATGAAATTTAATTTTTCTTGAAATTTATACAGCATATTCCACGCATTATTTTAGTGATATTATCCAAATTTCAAAGTTTTCTGACCAAAGGTGTAAGAGTTATGGTATATTTTTTGTCAATAAAGTTAAATTTTAACGTGAAATTTCCTTTCGCATAATGTGGTTCAAAAATCATATTTTTTATGCATACATTGCTTAGAATTAGATAATTTACTAATAAATTCATTAATTTAATCAATCTATATTCTAATATTTGATGAAATATTATAAAATTTAACAACAAATACTCAGTTTGTTTACCTTATAGAGGAAAAATCGTAATTTTTCATGAAATTTAATTTTTCTTGAAATTTTTACTGTAGGTTCCACACATTATTTTAGTGATATTCTCCAAATTTCAAAGTGTTCTGACTAAAGGTGTAAGAGTTATGGTGCATTTTTGACAATAAAGTTAAATTTTAACGTGAAATTTTCTTACGCGTAATGTGGTTCAAAAATCATATTTTTTTATGCATACATTGCTTAGAATTAGATCATTTACTAATAAATTCATTAATTTAATCAATCTGTAATCTAATGTTTGATGAAATATAATAAAATATAACGAATACTTAGTTTTTTACCCTATAGGCGCAAAATCGTAATATTTCATGAAACTAAATTTTTTTGAAATTTTACAGTAGATTCCACACATTATTTTATTATTTTAGTGATATTGTCCAAATTACAAAGTGTTCTGACCAAAGGTGTAAGAGTTATGGTGCATTTTTCGTCAATAAAGTTAAATTTTAGCATAAAATTTTCTTACGCGTAATGTGGTTCAAAAATTATATTTTTGATGTATACATTGTTTAGAATTAGATAATTTACTAATAAATTCATTAATTTCATCAATCTATAATCTAATGTTTGATGAAATATTATTAAATTTATCAAATACTCAGTTTTTTACTGTATAGGGGCAAAATCGTAATTTTCATGAAATTTAATTTTTCTTGAAATTTTTACAGTAGATTTCATACATTATTTTTGTGATATTTTCAAAATTACAAAGTGTTCTGACCAAAGGTGTATGAGTTATGGTGCATTTGTCGTCAATAAAGTAAAATTTTAACGTTAAATTTCTTTACGCGTAATATGGTTCAAAAACTCGGTTTTTTTACCCTATAGGGGCAAAATCGTAATTTTTCATGAAATTTAATTTTTCTTGAAATTTCTACAGTTGATTCCACACACTATTTTAGTGATATTCTCCAAATTATAAAGTGTTCTGACCAAAGGTGTAAGAGTTATTGTGCATTTTTCGTCAATAAAGTTAAATTTTAAGGTGAAATTTCCTTATGTGTAATGTGGTTCAAAAATCATATTTAACAAAAATTTCTTCAGCAACAAGAGAATCCTCTTCGTTGCAAAAATTACAAAGCGAAAATATTATCACTTTAAATTCATTACGACCATATAATTAAAAATAAAAAAAAAAAAAAACAATTTACCCATTTCATTTAGTTTGTTGTCCTTAACAAACTCACTGTCCCATCTTAAAGTTCACACCATCAAAACAGTTTCATGCAACAACTAATCAATATTTCGCAGAATTGTTTTACCATTAATATAACAATTAGAAAAATTACCAGAATATTGAACGATGCATAGCTGAACCATCATTGAGATATGGAGCTGCATTACATCATTAATGTAGTTATAAATCTCTTACATTGATAATTATATGATATAATGCTATAATTAAATAAAAAGTATAATAAGTTTAATTATGTAACTTTACCTTTAAAATTTGAAGAAGACACCATACGGTCAAAATTCCTAATTATATTTTTTCTAATACAATCATTATATTACATGAATGGTTCAATTAAAAAAATCTAATATAAACAAAATGCATTATATTATAAATTAGAAAATGAAAATGATATGCATAAGAGAATGCATGTATTAAGGATTTAATATAAATTAATTTTTCTATAATGAAATAATTGAAAATAATCATGAATATGATATCAGTTGAAATAAAAATTTGAAATATGCAGATCTTACCAATATAAGAATCTCCATATACAAAAGGAAATTTCAAGGATTTACTCGCATCAATCGAAAAATAAAAATCAAAATTTTCATGTTTAATTAGAAGAGAAAAATAACAACAGAAATACACGGTATCCAGGATTAAGGGATTTGACAAAAATAACAAATAAATGAGAGTAAAATAAATTTTTACATACTTTACAGATCTGAAAAATTTCAAGATATGGAAAAAAAAAAAGAATAATGTTCTAACCTAGATCTTGAAAAAAATTCATCAGAGATGCAGAAGGATTATGAGATTTGAGATAATGAGATTTGATTGGCAAGATGAATGACTCACATAAACTAACATGTTTATGTTTAATAATGCATACTCTGGATTCTCCTCAATTTCTTTCCTAACTTTTTGTATGCGTATATCCTAATTCTAATAATTAGGAACATTCTCGATTTTTCTTTTTTGAATATATTGCTAATTAGAAGCAATAAAATTGAAAGAAACAAAATTGAAAAGCAAATCATATCTGATTATGAAAGCTACCAAAATTATACACAATAATCATAACAACACAGATGGTTGTTGTCAAGTTGAATATTGTAAGCAAAGATTCATCTATATCACATTCATCTACCCCAAAGCCGCATCAATTCTCAAGGAAAAAAATCAATGAAGAAATCACCTGACATTTTATCAAACACAATCTGAGCACTTCTATGATCAAATGACTGTGCCAACAATAAAAGAATAAGCAGCAAACATCAAACTGAATTATAACACTAAATTTGTATGATAAAAAACACAAAATAACAAATTTAGTTAAAATTACCAGAATAATTTACCTGATAAGATGTTAACATTGGGAATAACTCGCAAAAAGAATGCACATGGTCCTTCCGATTTATGAAACATAGGAGTTCGTTCGAGTTTCATTAATTGTCAAATGCAAAAATCTTGAGGCAAACAACTAAAATTCCTTATTTGAATTAATTGGATATACAAAAAGAATCCATAAAATATTTGAAGTTTCATGTGACTAATTGGTGATTCCAGTTGACTGGTATGGATCACGCGATGCATTGACTTTGTTTGTGTGAACTCTAACCAATTCATTCTCGATGAATATTGATGTTGTGGAGGTGTTGGATGCTAGAGTGGTTGTCAACAATGGTAATCCAGTAGATTAGGAGGTGGTACACAACAAGTGACGGTGAAATTCCGCCATAGATAGTGGAGGAAATTAGACAATTGGAATGGCTTGTTTTGCAATTGAAAGAGGCGAGAAGATAAAAAGATTTATGTCAGCATCGTAACCTAAGCACAGTGAAAAATGTGTTTGATTAATTGCTATAAAAGTGGAATAAAATTATAAAGATAGATTATCCCACACAAATCTCTCCTACCAGTTATTTTCTATTTATTAAAAGACCTCAAATTATTATTCTAATGGCTGAGAATAATTAATCAAAATCAATATATGAAATAAATATTTATGACAATTAATTCGTCACTTTTTTTAGAGATATTATTGTGGACATAAAATGAGCAGTAGATTTTATTAAATCCAACTGTGTGTGGTTTGAAAATCAATGACTTCATTTTATTAAAATTAGTTTTTTAATTTAATAATTAAGTTTGTTACACAAATGTATGAATATTTTCCTAAAATTTAGGAACATATACACTTTCTAAATAATTAGGACCACATAATCAAAATTAAAAAATATTGTTAAATATTTTAAAAAAAAAATTAATCTATTATACTGCATGCAGATTTTATAAACTAAAAATTTCCCTAATAAATAAAATCTTAATATATTTTCCATATAATTAAGAACAAATAATTTAGGTACAAAATTATATATTTGCACATGCAAAAAATACAATTAAATCTAAAGAAAATGACATATACTACATGCAAATAGTATTATAATAAATATTTTCCAAATAAATAAAATTTTGTCAATTCTAATAAATAAAAATATATTCAACTATTAACATAGAAGGAAAGTTTGATCAAATAATTACTTATTTATATGAAAATCCTATATGATGGTAAATTATCAATTTTTGTAATTTATATTAATGAATGGAAGCAACAAAATCAGGAATGTATTTTTAATTATGATGATACAACAATTATTGATTTATTTATGATATAAATATGTTAAATTAGATGTTGTCATGTGTATTACCGAATTTAGCAATTGTTTTAGGTGGAAAAATATAGTGATTTCAAAAAATGTAACACTTCTGCTATTATATATATATATATGTATATATATATATACTCGAACATGAGATAAACATAGACCCTGACTCTTGTAGATAAATATTGCGTATGATACAATTATGAGATATGTTCTACTTTGAAACTTGAAATGTAATGTTGGAATCAAATTCAGTTGACCAGTATTGCTTCCTGTTAGAACTTTACCTTTAAGAACTTAATCTTCAAGCTTAGTTATGAACAACCCTTTGAATAATCAATGTTCATAAATAACATAGTTGGTGTTCCAATTTTAAGAATGACTCATGATTAGGGACACCAAAAAATTTGAAAAAGCTTAGTTCAATTCCAAAAATTTACAAATGGAATCAATTAATTTGATTTTCTATTTTCTTAAATTGTGTCAAATTTTATTTGTGTTTTAAGTAACGTGGCCAAGCCCCATTACATATGGGTTTTAAATTTAGACATTAAAGAAAGCCTATTTTCGTTTTCCAATGGAACTTTGGATAATTATTCTGTAACATAGAATATATTGGTGTTTCGCAGAGTATTGTTCGCTTTTTTCAATTTGTATTCATTTAGGTAGAGTATATGAATCCCAAAAACGCAATGACTACAAATAGCAAAATTTTACATGTTAACTTAGTTTTTTGTAATAATAAAATTCCTCTCATCAATCATTTAATTAAATTTATTATGGAATCTGAATAATTTTAACGAATTTATATATTTTACTTACAAATTTACGTATCTACTTTTTTCATATAAAATTATATTTCATCCAAATATGTGTTTTCAATTCAGAAATGATTTTAAAGGTAGAGTGCCGGAGAAAAATAATAAAAGTAGCCCAACTTTTCTATAACTCTGTCACACATATGATATATTTTGTTAGACTGAAGTCTTTTTTTATTTTTACTTTTTCTATAGTTTTATTTTATGTTAAGTTATCTTTACTTGGTAATTTTCAGATTTTCCTCCCAACCTTTTTTTTTTTTTTTTTTTTCTTTTTTTATAGTTTTTAGAAATTTTAAATAATATTTAAAAAAATGAAAAGACTTGACCTGGTATATTATATTTATAAAAGGATCTCACAAGATAAGTGCACATTAAAAAATGGGGAATAATAATAGTTGGAATGCATTAAGGAGTGCAAAAATTAAGGTTAGGCATTTTCATTAATTGTTATTTTCCATTAAAAGCAATTTATTTGTAATATAAGACTCCCCCTCCCGGAAAACCCTTTTCGTTGCAAACTGTGGAAGAACTTTTCCAAAGAGAAGCAAGCATAAGGATTAATGGCTGCTGCTTTCAAGGCACCTGGCTTCCTCCAACTCAAGACCAATTACAGTCAACCGGAATGCCGCTTTTCAACGAACACAGCATTCAAATTCAGGCCCATCATGGCCACTCTCACGGCTGCTCCGACAGTCGGGCTCTCTGAAACTTTCTCCAGATTGAAACAACAAGGAAAAGTGAGAATTCTCTTTCTTTTCTTTCTCATTTATGTTTTCAATTGAAATTTCGAGATTGATCTTATTATCTGCTGTGTATTTGGGTGGTCCATCTTCTTACATCTTCATTTGTGTGGAAACTGCCAAGCAGGAGGGGTAAATTTTCGTTTAGTTGTTAGTGTTTTCGTGGATTTTTTTTTTTTTTTTGGATTGTGAATCTTAATTATGGGTTTTGCAATGGGGGTTCAAGCAGCTCTCTGTGTGAGCCTAAATTAATCACTGAATGACGACGAAACATCTGCACTGATAAGATTCGTATAACCTGGCACAATGCCACTTTGATGGAAGAAATTGTAGAAACATTTCAGCTGTAATGAAGATTTTTGTATAAAATAAGGTCGCGAAAGCGTTGTTCAATTACATTTGTAAATAAATCTCTAACGGATATTAAAAATTTCAGGAAACGTAATTTCAGCTTGATATATTTAGCTAAAGTATTTCTTACTGACATAGTTTTGACATACAAATGCTTCCGAAATTATCGCCGTAGGCCTTGATGACCATCTGATTGAACAGCTGATCAATATTCTTTTGAGAATGAATTGATGGTCATCTTATGCTGTAAAAGAATTTTAAGTTCCTGCAAATATTTGATATTTGTAACTGTGCTTTTCTCTGTATAAGGTGGCATTGATTCCATATATCACAGCTGGTGATCCTGACCTTTCAACAACCGCGCAAGTGCTAAAGGTCCTCGACTCATGTGGCTCAGACATTATTGAACTGGGAGTGCCTTATTCAGACCCTTTGGCTGATGGTCCTGTTATCCAGGTATGTACATGCGGTTAAGTTATTCTTGGTATAAAATTCATACATAAAGTAGCAGTTTTATTGCTTATCACTAATGCCAATTTGATTTTCATGTTTCTTTTATAGGCTGCAGCCACTCGTTCATTAGCCAAAGGAACCAACTTTGATAAGATCATTGCAATGTTGAAGGATGTAAGTTGCTACTACTTTATTCACGCATAACCGTAGAATTGATGCTAATTTAACATTGTAATGGAGTGAGGTTACTTCAACCTGTCTTATTCTTTCTTTATATAAGTGAAGCTACACAATATTTATCCCTTTTCCTTATATTTTCACCTGTGGACTTGTTCCTTGGGTTTTCATGAAGTCATCTTGAAGATGTTAGAGGAAAGAAAGCCATATAGTAGCCATTTCTTGCTATCTCTTTCGATGTTATGATACAGTTTCTAACATATTTTGTCTTTTTTAAGGTGGTGCCTCAATTATCTTGTCCTGTCGCACTATTCTCATATTATAACCCAATACTGAAACGTGGTGTGGAGAATTTCATGAGCACTTTGGAAGATACTGGAGTACATGGTAATATATACTTGGCAGTTTCACTTTCTTTAATATTTGATGATTTTTATTTTTATTTTTTTAATTATTTGAGTAGCTCTGCCATTTGTAAGTTTTAGTCTGTTCACAAACATGCAACCTTGTATCGTACCACTACGTAAATTGTGAAATACATCACATAAATACTAAGCTATATTCAAGCTCAATAATAGTTTCACTCTGCTTATCACTACATTAATTGCTTAAATTTTATTCAACATTTGAATCAATGCTACACCTTCTTACGATAAGCCTCCTTCATATACTAATATTTTGTAACTACATTCTGTTTGATCTGATCTTGGACTCCTTTCTTTTCAGGACTTGTTGTTCCAGATGTGCCTCTAGAGGAGACTGAGATATTGAGAAAGGAAGCTATTAATAAAAATATTGAACTGGTTGGCTTTCCCCACTAAAGCTATTTCCTATCTTGATTTTGTTTTTTTTTTTGGTGAGATACATTTGCAACTGTTCACATGACTGTCTTGTCACTCCATGGTTACACAATTGCATAGGAGGTATTATAGATGGCAAACACTTGTTTGTTTCTTTGTTCATGTTTTTTTTCTCCTGCTAATCTATCATACTGAGCCTGTCAGATTAACATTAAGTAGTAAGATGTCAAGGTAAAAACATAACAAAATAATATGTGTAGCTTTTTGTGAACGTAAAGAAATACATCATGATAATATAATATGCCTTTGATGCCAGAATTTCTATATATGTTCTTGGTACTTTCCTTTCGTGATTCTAGATTAGGGTGTGGCTTTGTGCTTAATTTCTTCTAGAACTGGGGAGAGATATGTGAGCAATATATTGGAACTAAGAAAAAGTACTGACAATTTTTAAAAAAAAAATATATTTTAGTTTTTTAAAATTTGGGTGCATTGCTTGATCCTACATAGCCTGCAATTTCAGGTGCTGCTGACAACACCCACTACCCCAGCAGCACGAATGGAAGCTATTGTTGAAGCATCAGAAGGTTTTGTATACCTTGTAAGATTCCTCTTTCTTCTTGAAAAGCATTATCAGTGGAAAGCATCTCTTCAACAATAAAAGTTGATTTTACTTGCCTCAATTGCCTTTCTTAATTTTTTTTTTTTCTATTCTGTAAAGCAACAATTTAATGTCAACAATATATGCAAGTATTGATTTCTTTTGAAGTCAATTGCTGATTTGCTCATTCTAATATTCTAGTTGACGTTTCTATTTTAGCTAACATCTATATAGCAGGGTTATACAATGACAATTTGATTGTAAATGCAATCACTCATTATCATCTTGGTGTTTCATTCTCATGATGTTTTGCAAATACCTTGGAACTAGCCTCCGCCCCCTCCCCCCCCCTCTCGCTCTCTCTCTCCTGAAGAGCTTCTATCAACGGTAAGAACACAAAAAAGGTTGACAAAAGTAAAATCAGTTCCTGAAAATTTAGTACTTGCTTTTCTCGCCTCTTTGTTGTCTTCAATTCTCCCGTTGTACAATACATGTTATTAACTGATGCTGGAAAAACTCCAAAACTATCTAGAAAAGTGAAATTCCATTCTCATCGATTTGAATGAAAATCTGTGCAATGTGACTATAAAATGTGAAGTCATCTCAAATAAAGCAAATAGATGTGCATTTTCTTGAATTTCAAATGCTCCCCTTAACAGTTTACGTAAATTAATTAATTCATTTTTAATTTATTAACAGGTGAGTTCAGTGGGAGTTACTGGAGCACGAGCATCTGTCAGTGAAAAGGTTCAGTCTCTTCTTAAGGAAATTAAGGAGGTAAATACATATATTATATCAGCAGTCTCACACCCAACTGGGAAAATATTTATAGCTTTGTTTTCAGTTTAGTCTGTGAAACTCATATTATTTAATCGCACCTAATGGTCTCTTATTCTTTTGCATGTCTTAGTGTTCAATATAATATAGAACATCAAGGCAATCATAATAGCACATCAGGGCAATCATAATAAATAGAATTCAACCAATGAGATTTAACAAATTTACCTAACCTCTTTATTTTTTTCACAGGCAACAAGCAAGCCAGTTGCAGTTGGTTTTGGCATATCAAAACCGGAGCAGGTTAAACAGGTCAGACGAACACGATATTTTTTAGGCATCTTATGTGGGCCTTTTTTATTGGAAAAAAAAAGTACTTTTGGCTCCCTCTATTTTATCCCCCCCTTTTGGGTTGAGTTCTGTACCTTTTGATTTGTAAAACATTAGGTCATGTACTTCCTATATGTTTTAATTTGGTCCCTGTACAATTCAAATTTGCAGCTGAAAGCACAAAGACATAATTTAACTTTTACAAATGAAATTACATGACCTAACTTCAAATTTTCAAAGTACATGTAACCCAAGTAAAAAAATTGAAGTGCAGAGATCTTAATGTTCACAATTGAAATTACATGGACCTAAATATACATTTTCACTTCATTTATTCACTTATGTATTTTTGTAAATGTTGATAGGTAACATTATTTAAGCATGAACATGTTTGTTTGATATTGATAGCTAAAATATTTAGGCATCACTTGTTACAGGTGGCTGGTTGGGGAGCAGATGGTGTTATCGTTGGTAGTGCTATGGTAAAAATACTGGCCGATGCGAAATCACCAGAAGAAGGCATAAAAGAACTAGAGAGGTTCACTAAAAGCTTAAAATCAGCACTTTTATAATGAAAAGTGTCTTGAAATTCAGCCCGTAGGATGCAGCAAAAAACTTAGCAGGCAAAAAAGCACTTTGTTACTTTCTTTTAATAAATGGGTAGCATCACAGGTTATACTAGTCGTGCATTCACTCTCTTTTTATTTGATTTGTCATGTAATAACTATTTAGTTGATGGTAGTTTGTTTGCAGACATTGTTTCTTAGATCGAAAAGGCTACAAATCATGCATAAGATCTAAGTTATATATGAAATGTTGGCTGCAAATAACAAGCTGAAAGAGGATAATCTAAATGAAACAGAAGGCTCAAATTTGAAATTATCGATAATTTTGCTAGTTAAATGCAATTTTGTCTAATTTTTTGGGCTGATCAAAATTAACAGGTGTATTATTGTGGTGATGCATTCATTAGGTTTTTGAGGGTGGTTAAATTTATAAGCTTTTAGAAACATCTTATAAGATGTTTGAAAGTTTATAAGCTCTTACATCATTTTATAAGATGTTTATAATAAGTTTAGCATACAATCATATTGTAATATACAAATAGATGGTATGTATTTACCAGGCAGAGCATTTAAAACACTGGTTTCCATATGACTATTAAAAGCCAATAACTTTCTTATGGTCATGTCTATTACTCACTATACGACTCCAGAATGGTTGACGCATTTATATGCTATAGAAATGACTGCCAGAGTGCTGGAAATTAATACAGAAGTTGGCAAAGAAAGCTTATTGTATCTTGTTTGTTTGGTAACCATAATGTTTATTTTTTATTGCCAACCACATATAATTTGAAGAAAAGGAAGTAAGTCCAAGAATGGAGTCAGAGAATAGCATCAACCATAATAATCTTGTGATAGAAATAATCAAGAAAATACATGAAGAGCAGTTGCGTCCAGAATAAGGTAATTTGTTGTCCTCAACTCCAGCAAGCAAAAACCCAGTGATAGATGAATATATCATCGGCAGGCCGACTGCAAGAAGCTTAAGAAGAATTAGCTACTCAAATGCTGGTATAAAGAGCACAAAGTAGAAAGATTGTGAGAAGAATTTCACAGAGCATAATGTTCTATACTTGTCTGATCTAAGGAGCCTTCTCTCTTAGATACTTAAGATCCGCAAATGATGTTGGAAATGCGACAATTTTTATAAAAGAATATCTTGAAATAACAACTTCACCGGCCCCAAAATAAGAATTATATTCAAAAATCAATCTCATTTTATTAGTAAAACTAAAATTTGAAAAATTTAATTTCATGTTACATATATCAATAAATAAATAAAGTCATATAAAAAGAAAATTTATGATTTCAGAAGTTGGTCATTTATTTATGTGACCACTAACTTCATAAATTAGGATTCATATTTTGAGCCGGAGGAAGTGTGTTGGTTTCAACTTAATTTTACAATTAACTTTTAACTGAATAATGAAACGTAAAACAAGTTGTTGGGGCTAGGGCTAATCTTTCTTCTGATTCATAAACTGATAACACACCCCTTAAATACATGGAAGAAGCTATCTGCACGTTGGCTACTCTGCAGATTTTTCGAAACTGACAGAACTATAATTTAGCAACTAACAAATGTGTGTAGAGGACACTCTTCAACACTTTCAATTGAAATCAAATACTTGAACAATTAATTTGTCCTACAAACTTGGACATGACTCAACATGTTGACTAAGTCTATTCTAACTTATTTTTCCTAAAATGCAACTAAGCTTCAACACCCTCCCTTAAACTAAATTCTTCAGAAAATAGTTTAAAGTTTCTGCACAATCACATAACATCATTCTTCTCTTGTTCAACTTCATGGATTGTACACATCCCCATCATGCTTCTAAGTTTCACAAACAGAGGTTGTTTCAAAGGTTTGGTGAGCAAATTTGCAATTTGCTCTTCACTTCTGCAAAATTCTAGCTCAATTGTTCCTTCTTTGCACAAATCATGCAAAAAATGGATCCTGACATCAATGTGCTTACTCCTTCCACACAACAAAAGATTTTTAGACAACTTAATAGTAGACATATTATCATAATAAATAATAGTTGAACCTGGTTGCTTCTGGTTAAGTATTTTCAGCATTTTCCTTAACCAAATTGCTTGACAAGAGCATGCTCTACTACTACAAACTCGGCTTCAGTGGTTGAGAGTGTCACAATTGGTTGCTTCTTTGAGGACCAACAAATAGCACCTGAACTCATCATGAACACACTTCCAGAGGCACTCTTGCGATCATCTGTATCGCCTGCATAATCACTATCTATATAGCCAACCATCTTTGAAATATCTCCTTTTCTATAAAACATTCCAAGATCAAGAGTACCCTTCACATATCAAAGTATTTTTTTTGCTGAATTAGATGCTTCTCTGTTGGATGCTCCATGTAACGATTGATGATGCTTACAACATACATTATGTCTAGCCTTGTTGAAGTTAAATACATCAAACTTCCAACAATTTGTTTGTAGTATCTACTGTCAACCTCGCTCCTTCATCCTTATTCAACTTCAATTCCAGTTCTGATGGAGTTCCAATTGGCTTGCTATTGTTCAACCTGAACCTCTCAAGAACCTCCTGAGCATACTGTTTTTGGGAAATGAACTTGCCACAAGCTGTTTGAGCAACTTCCACTCCAAGAAAATTTCATTAGTCCAACATCAGTCATCTCAAATTCTTTCATCATACTTTTTTTAAAGTTATCAAACATTTCTACATTGCTACCAGTAAAGATTAAAGCATCAACATACAAGCAAACAATGAGAATGTTACCTCCCTTTTTAATATTTATATATAGTGTATGGTCATATGGACACTTCATGAATCTCATCTACTCAAAATGAGCATCAACGCGACTGTACCAAGCCCGTGGAACTTGCTTCAAGCCGTATAGGGCATTTTTCAGCCTATACACTTTATTTTCCTCACCTTTTTGCACATAACCTTGTGGTTGATCCATGCAAAAAGGCTGACTTCACATCGTGCTGATAAAGAGGCCAGGAGTTTTGAGCTACAAGTGAGATTACAAGCCTTATTGTATCTTGACATGCAACTGGAGCAAACACCTCCTTGTAAACTACTGCATACTGCCGCTTGTACCCTTTTGCACCCAGACGTGCTTTGTATTTGTCTACTTCACCATTCTTATTCAACTTTGTTCTAAAAACCCATTTTACACCGATTTTCTTATGCCCTTTTTGGAAGATCAGTTAGCTCCCATGTTTGATTCTTCTCTATGGATTTGATTTCACAATCCATAGCATCTCTCCACTTCTGCTCCTTTGATGCTTCCTCATAGACAATAGATCACTATCCACAAATAATGCAAAGTGAGCACTATCATAACTTGAATCATAATCCATTTCATAGTCCATTATCTAGGCTGGTCTTTTTTTTTTTTTTTATTTTTTTTTATTTTTTTTATTCTGGATTCCTCATATAGTACTCATGCTCTTCTAATGCATCTGGTGACTCTTCTGGTTCAGCCTGTGATGAACTAGCTCCTTGATTATCATGAAGCTAAATAGAAGTATCTTTTTCATCATGTTCTTCAAGATTAACATGAATCTGCTGATTCATAGTGACATTTTCTTCCCATGTCAATGTCTTCCCTTCATAAAAAATCACATCACAACTCACTATCACCTTCTTTGTCAATGGATCATAAAGCTTATAGGCTTTAGAAGTCTCACTGACTCCTAGAAACACGCACTTAAAACTTTTGTCTTCCACTTTTTTTCTTTTCTCATTAGGAATGTGTACATATACAATGCAACCAAATACCCTAAAATGATCCATAGCAGGTTCCCTTCCACTCTATGCTTCCTGTGGAGTCATGTTCTTAACAAAGAATGTAGGGCTTTTTTAAGTACATGAACTGACCACATTGCAGCTTCAGGCCAAAAATTCTTTGGCACATTTCCTTTGAACAGTAAGCTTCGAATCATGTTTAGAATGGTTCAATTCATCCTTTCTACCACATCATTTTGCTGGGGTGTATACGTTGTTGTCAATTGCCTTCTTATACCATTTTCTTCACAAAACTTAACAAAATCATTAGAGCAAAACTCTCCACCCCTATCAGTTCTTAAAGCCTTAATCTTTCCATCAATTTCAGTTTCAACCAATGTAATAAAATTCTTAACCTTTTGTAAGGTTTCGGACTTGGTGTGCAAAAAATAAATCCATGTTTTTCTCCTAAAATTATCAATAAGAGTCATAAGATATTTCTTGTTACCATTTGATTTTGGAGTGATAGGACCACACAAGTCCGAATGAACTAGCTTCAAAATTTCTTGAGCTCTTGCTGACTGTCCAGAATGGAATGAGTCTCTTTCATCCTTTGCTACTACACAACTCTCACATATTTCTGAAGGAGGTGTGATTTCTGGTAAACCTGTCACCATGTTCTTCTTTGGCAGTGTCTTGAGCCCATTGAAATGCAGATACCCATATCTGAAATGCCACAACCAGGTTGGATCTTCTTTCTTCACCATCAGACTCTTTGCTATTGTATCCAATTTCAATGGATACAACTTGTTTATTGTCATATACATCACATCAATTGATCCTCTCTTTGAGTCATATATTTTGCATTTATGGTTTTGAAATATGATTACATAACCCTTCTGTTGCAGTTGATCAATACTGAGCAAATTTGCCCTCAACTTAGGAATATAAAACACATTAGAAATGGTCTCTACAAAGCCATTTTTAGTTTTTGTGTCAATAGTTCATTTTCCCATCACTTGAACTGCTAAATTATCCCCAAGACTTCTCAAATGTATGGAAGCCTTCATTAAAAGTTGAGAAAAAAATTCTTGCAACCTGTCATATGATTGCTGCAACTAAAATCTACAATCCACACACCTTAACTTGCAACCTCTATTGCATGAATGCCATTAGAAGAGTCTCTTCTTCCTTTTTATCTGCACAGTTTGATTTTTCTCCTTTTCTTTCCTCATTTTGGTGTAGCATTCCCTTTTGTAATGTCCAAGACCACCACATCTGTAGCATTTCACATTAGATTTGTCAAAATGCTCCTTGCCTTTTTCTTCTGTCATCATATTTCTTTGACCGATACGATGACCTTCTAGCATCTCTATTTCCAACTCGATAGCCTCCTTGACCACCTCTTCCGAGACCTTTACCTCTTCCATGCCCTCTTCCTCTAGAGCTTGAAGTTTCACTAGGTGTGGACACCTTCAAGGCTGTTAGTTCTTCCATTGCACTTGTACGATTAAGCTTCTGCTCATGTACCAGCAAGGAACTTTGGAGCTCATCAATTTGCATCCCCTCTATATTATTTGATTCTTCAATAAAGCAGACCATGTAATCGAACTTTGGTGTTAAAGGATCTCAAAACCTTCTCTCCATAGCCATATCAGTGATTGGATCACCATGCATCCTCATTTTGTTTGCTAGCCCCATAACTTTGCCAATATACTTATTAACATTTTCTCCCTTCTGCATTTGAGAACTTCAAAGTCCTTTTTTATTGGTTGAACCTGTGCACTCTTCACCCTTGTTGATCCTTGATACTTCCTCTTCATTTAATCCCAAATATCCTTAGAAGTCTTCTTCTAAAGTATTGTTTCTAGAATAGTCCAATCAATGGATTGGAACAAGTAATTCTTGACCTTCAAGTCCTTCAAATTTGATGCATCTAACCTTTGCTGTTGAGCACCTTTGAGAATTGCTCCTTCTTTTGCTTCCTCATAACTTATTTTCAGCATATCAAAGTATTCTTTTGATCTCAAAAAAAATTCCATCAACATAGCCCAATGATCATAATGACCATCAAACCTTGGGATGGAGGGTTGGATGAAATTGTCAATAGTTTTTTCAGCTACCATTCTTGCTTATGCAAGGCTTGGTCTGAAATCACTTTTTTTTTTTTTTTTTGAATTGGATTGTGGCTCTGATACTAGTTTTTGGTTTCAACTTAATCTAACAATTAACTTTTAACTGAATAATGAAAAGTAAAACAAGTTGCTGAGGCTAATACTTTCTTCTGATTCATAAACTGATAACACCAACCTTAAATTCATGGAATAAGCTATATGTATGTTGGGTACTATGCAGATTTTGTGGAACTGACAGAACTATAATTTAACAACTAACAAAAGTGTGAAGAGCAAACTCTCAACACTTACAACTGAAATCAAATACTTGAACAACTAATTTATCTTACATACTTGGACATGACTCAACAGACTTGGACTAAGTCTATTCTTACTTATTTTTCCTAAAATGCAAATTAACAGACTGCTTCAACAAAGTGCACAATGAGCAGCCCAAAAAAACTACTCTACGTGATGCTTATACTTTCAATATACAGTTCACCGAACTAAAGGAAAATTAATCTTTTTTGGTTCTCTAATCAACTAACTGAATAGAACTTGCTGATGACCAGCTGACAAAACTGAGAAATCGAAATAAACAACCAAAGTACTTCAGAGATTATATATAAATATATATATATATATATATATATACCATTATGCAGGATGAATGAAAACATAATATAAATCAATTGATTTTCACCAAAGATTCGTTCAAGTTGATCTCGCTTTGATATACTTACAAAATTTATCTAATAATAATCATTTATATAGGGATACAAATACTCGGTATACATTAGATATTTTAATACCATTGTTATTATCGCAATTATGATTCTTATATTTTTATTCACTTTTGTTCTCAGAGAGTCCTCAACATTTGGACTCGTACTCGCCTGGAAGTATGTGCACGTAAGTATAAGGCAAGATTATTATTTCAAATGATCTTCTATATATTTCAATTTCATGAAATAGTTTGTTATATAGATACACATAAATTGATTTGGTGATTTCGATGTGTATTAATAACCAGAAAATGTTTTGAAAAGTTCAATTTCACCATATAGGCATAAATTAAAAATGTTTAAGTAAACGTGTATTATATTTACAAATATGTGGTGCGATAATTGTCATTTATTTGTGCTCATGTTTATATGTGTTTAAATTACATATTTTATTTATATTCTTGGAGAAATGGTTAATGGCGATAGTGATATTACGATGTCCTTTTTTTTTTTTTGAAATACAATGTAGTATGAATACAAAATTGTAGTTTTATTTTTCTCATTTTTTAGGACTCATGTATTAGAAGGACCATTTTTAAGGCTAAGTAATTTAGGGATGTCTCGTAATTACCATCATAGGTCATTAGTTGTCTAAACACAAAACACCAAATGTTCATCATTTTTATGCATGCTTATTATATTGCATGCTTAATGGATGTTAAGTTTATTTTATTTTAAATTGATAAATTTTATTGTGATCTTTAATTCAGTTGTAGACGATGATTATCATTTGCCATATTCAATAAGTTAAAGAAAATAATAAAAAATTACTTGAGATTCAAAATAAAATTAACAGACAAGTATATAATAAATTGCATATAAAGTAAAGAAATGGAAGCCCAACTATTTTTTCTAATCTCTATGGTGTTGTGCAAAGTTGATAGTCAGAACTATGTTATGTGGTATAGCAATTTTTTTTTTTTTTTTTTGCACAACATAAAGATTCTAGAAACCCTTACCACTACTAATATGACTAAGCTTGTTGTGCGCAAAAATGAACAAAGTGCCCAATATTGTTGTGAATTAGATGCATACAATACGTGGGTTGACCAAGATCATGCTACAGGTAAAAAGCTACGGGAAAAGCTTGAAGGTAGTCTACAATATTAACTTGGCAATGAGGCTGAGGGCACTAACCCTCAAACTTAATCAGTAAGTATTGGGCCCCAAGCAGACCATGAACCAAACATCTTGGTGTCATGAAAGAAATGATTTGATAGCTACAAAATGCTGGAAATGAGATTAGTATTGAAGAATAGGTTTTTGTTGTTCTAAGGTCACTACCTAAGCACACTTGGGGACATGTTAAGCTTGTGCTCACTCATAATGAACAAATCTAAACTTTCGATAGTATTGTAAGTTACCTCAAGCTTGAGGTTGATAGTCAAAAGGTGGAGAATCACACATGTTGGACCACGTAAACCAAAAGGTAAATGTCTAGTCCAACAAAATTATGTTTGACAAGACAGTGGTTAAAACTTGGGACCAAAAGGAGACAATGCTACGAAATGCAGCCGAGGCAAAAAAGGTGGAAATAAAATTAACAAGTGTTATAACTATAACAAGCTAGGTCACTTCGCTCGTGATTGCATCTAGCCAAAGAAGGTGAGACCTAACCTTTGTTCTCTAATTGTCTTGTGTGCTCACAAGTATTTGTTGATGATTCTCTTTTTGGATGCATTGTTGGCACAGGGGCAACAAAATTGTTATGAGTCAAGTCTAGACCGTTAATGAATGGTTTAATTTCTTTATTTTACAATTTAATTATATTGATTAATTTTTGGGGCATGTGTGCCTCTTATCTAAGGCAGTTGGGCTTTGTATTTTGTTGAGTGCTAGAATAGGTATGAGGTTAATCCTTTTGTAATTTTATGGAGGACTTTTCAAGAAGACAATGAATTGAATCACCTATTTGAATTGGGCTATGGTCTCGAACTCGATCAAAGCCCATTTATGTTTTGTTAGGCCTAAATGAAATAGATAAGATCTATTTGCCTAAATGAAAATTAATAATAAATTAAATCTAAATCCAATTCAGAAGGGCTCATGACTTGAATCACATAGAAAATGACTCATGGTCACCCCAGGTCTAGGAGCATGCTAGGAAATGTATGGTTTCGTTTCATGTTATTTTATTAGTGTTTGCATAATTGTATGTTTAGGATAATAGATAATATAAATAAACACACAAACGTTGATGTGATTGTTAAATTCAATATTCCCTCTTGGACCCAATCCAAGTAAAATATTTGAGCAGGAAAGGATTAAAGATTAAATTGTGGTAATTTTGGCTTCCATCAAAGGATTATATAAAGCATGGAAGCCTTCTTGAATTCACCATGCACACATTGGGATAGTTCTTGAATGTTGCCACTCGGTTATATAAATCATTATTAATAGATTTGGATGTAGTTACACATGATTGACACACACATGTGGTCGGACATATCATTAATATAAGAATGCTCAAACGTTAAGTACCTTAGTGTCACACACATGTGGACATAAGTGGAAAAATGAGAACATTTAACTTGAGGGTCATATTTTCAAATATGAGTATATAAACTACCTTAATGATTTTATTTTGGTTATTCACATGAAGATTAAAATTAGAACACATTGTTGGAGCTTAAGCCCACTTAAGATGCCAAAAAGGTCTCATTTGTCTCCTTTAGGGATGGGAGAATTCGTAAAATCAGTTTGAACACTCATGAATTCTTGTGCTTTTTAGCTAAGAACAAAAGTTGGCTAAGAATAAAAAATGGTAAGAATTATGAAAATTTGCCCAGCAATTTGGATATTATCTTAGATTATGAGTGGAAGACCTATGTTCTGGACAAAATTCTTCCTCATATTATGTCTATTGGCAACAATGGTGAGGAGATCGAGAGTCTACAAAAATGGAAAGACGATGATTTCCTTGTACGATGATTATTGCTCATGAGCATGGTTTCACAAATGCAACGTCACCTTGAGATTATGATGAATAGGGTGAGATCCATCTGTACCTTAAGGAATTATTCCAAGTGTCGGATAGATCACTGCACTATGTTATCTCTAGTGAGTTATATGTTAGGAAATTGAGGGAAGGTGGCGATGTCTTGGAGTATGGGCTTAAGATGATCGAGGGTATCAAACGTATACTTAGGTCATGTTATGGATAACGAGTTATATGAGAATTTGATCATGCATTCCCTACCTTTCTCATTCAATGAGGTTCATGTCAATTGTCTCTTACCTAATAAGAGTCATACTTTGAGCCAACAAGTGGACTTGCTTAAGAATGCCCAAACAACAATGGGTAGTTTTGATATGCCTGTGTTAGTTGCTCAACCATCCTCTCGTTCCAAGAGATCGAAAGGTCCTAAAGAAAAAAGAAGAAGGTTAGAGTGAACACAACTAAGGCTAAGGGAGGGATAGTCAAGAAAGGACCAATTAAATCTAGTCTAAAGAAATATATATATATATATATATATATATATATATATTTGTGTATCCTTGCAACCAACATGGTCATTGGAAAAAGGATTGCAAGTAGTACATCTCCACTCTTGCAACAGGTACTTTTCTTATTGAAATTATAACTATTACTTCTGATTATACTTCATGGGTGTCTGACATTGGTTGTGGTGTACATATGGTCAATGACCGACATGTACTATAACAAAGTATGGATATATGTTGAGGAGACATGATTCTCAAGCTGGGGAATGACAAAAGAGTGCATTCACTCGCAGCTGGAGAAGTAGTATTAGATGTTTTAGTTGTTTTTTTATTTTATTTCAAGACATTTTACGTTGTTCAAAATTTAATTAAGAATATTATTTTTTTGTCCATTATGGATAGTTTGGGCTATTCATTGGATATTTCTATATCTCCCACAATGATTCATTCTATCAAATTGAAACATTAATAAATCGATCATACGTCTTCGAATCACAATTGCTACAAATGATAACAATAAAATGTTCCTTAAGTCATATCTTTGGAGGGAGGTTACGCAAATTGGTCTTATCAAGAAAGCTTTCAGCCGAACTAAATGAGATGACAACTTGTGAATCTTACATTAAAGGGAAGATGACTAAACTTCTATTTGGTGGCCAAACAGAACGTGCACAGGGTCTATTGGACTTGGTCCATACAGAATTATATAAAACTCTAAGCTTGAAGCACAAGGAGGATATTCCTACTTCCTATAATTACTGGCGATTATAGTTGGTATGGTCACGTGTATCTCCTAAGGTACAAGTTCGAAGCTTTTGATAAATTCAAAGAGTTTCAATGAATTAATGAAATAATTGGAACTCAAAGTCAAAGCACTTCGATTGGATCAAGATGGTGAGTATCTTAGTTGCGAATTCCAAAACAACTTAAAAGATCAAGGGATCTTATCAGAGTGAACACATCCCTATACTCCACAACTAAATGTTGTTTTGGAAAGGAGAAACCGCATTATGATGGACATGGTATGCTTGATGATGGCTTCAGTTGATCTTCCTTCATTATTTTTGGGTTATGCCCTTGAGACGACAACAAAACTGCTTAACATATTATGTTAAGAGTGATCTCAAAGACCTCTTATGAGTTTCGCATAAGAATGTTCTCATTTAATCTTATCTTTATCTGAGGATATGGGGATGCAATGCATATGTTAAGTGGTTGGTTTGCAATAAATTAGACTCGATGTCTAGATTATAAACATTTGTGGGATGCCTTAAGAAAACCAATGGGTATGACTTATATGATCCAAAGGATGAAAGAGTGTTCGTCTCTAGAAATAAAAAAAAATCTAGAGGAACATATTTCATTGGATGAAAAGAATTTAGAACAACTGATGGATCTTGAGAGGGATCAAGATCAATTACTAGTGCTAAGCAGAAGAACTTCCTTCACAATAACATACACAACTTCTGAGGACTTCGAAAGGATTCCACACCCTTTGAAAATATATGTTGCTTTCATAGGTGATACAGAAGAGGCAAATGGTGATATGTTAAGCAATACGTCAGTGGGAACAACATATCCCTTTCCAAGGATATCAGAGCAGAGACACCATCTAAGGTAGTAGATGTGATGCTCGTCCCAAACGATCACATTGAACTGATCCCGCGTCAAAACTCAATCACCATTTGGTAGTCGTATTAGCAAAGAAAATTTGAGATTTTGAATTTTGTAGCTGCTTTAATTAGTCATTAAACTGTATGCATGCGTGTGATCCTGCATGAGTGAAACTTGGTTGGTACCTTAAACCTCTCTTGAGACGCCAAATGAGGTTCGTTGGTTACAATGGAACTATATTTAAATCAATGTACAGGAAAGACAAAATTCGTTGGCCTATAGAGTAATGTGTTGGGATTGTTTCTCTGTATTTCATACGCATGTGGTATCCATTGAAAACCTTGCACATGGCACCAGCCGAAACTTAAGATATGAGATCTCGTTATGAGCCAACGGATCAATAGAGTATGTGAGAAAGTATGGGTTTGCATAAAATAACCAAGCCATATACATTAATCGCATAATCGAGCGAGGGACTGTATCTGCACATTAATTACGGATGAAAAGTTCGTACACCAAATTCATTTGTCTATAAGTCCATCTAGTAGTGTTTGTTAGACATGAACGAATGGATGTTAAGTAAGTAAGAATTGAGAAATATGATTAATTAATTAATCTTGCAAGTGGATTGTTTGCCATTGAACTAGGTGTAATGATGAACCTAGAGGGTCACATGCTTAACCAGATTCTGGTGCATTAGAATGGAGATTAATAATTAATTAATTATGGATTGGTTAATTATTAGGCTAATAATATTCGTTGGGCAAATTAATTATCAAACCTAATAAATTAAATAATCATAGAGAGAATTAGTTATTGGACTAATTTTATTTGTTGGAAAAATAATTAAATAGTCCCAAATAATGCTAGATATTTAAATAGCTAATTGGGAATAGTATTTTATGCTCAAGAGCTAATTTTAGGAATTAATTAAGATTCAAGAAGATACTTAAGATATAATCTTGAAGATAGGTCCAATGCTTGAACATACTAGGAGAAGCCCATAAGAAAACCAATGGGATCAATATAATTGATCCTCTCATAGGATTTTCAACCACCCTTAAGCATTCACAAAGAGAAGAGTTTGAACTCCTCATTTTTTTCGTACGCTCTCTTCGCACTCCTCTCATGTGTTGAGATTCTCAATTATATTTCTAGATCTAGATTATTTATATCGTTTAAACAAGGTATACACAAATCAAGCTACACCATGTATTTACGCAATAAGGTTGGATGTGGATAAACTTAGAGGAGAGATTTCAAACATCCTTAACAACGTGCGTTCCAAAGATTTATGGATTCTTGCTAAGAATGTGGAATCGTGATAGGTAAATTGACAAACTATGATTTAAATTACGTATACAGGGCATGCAAGATCGGACATAAAATCGTAGAAAAAATTTCAATTATTATATCCGTTGCATATTTCGAATGATCTATGATCTAGGTTCAAATCCAATATGAATTGAATGTTAATTTATCTACATAAAATTCAAATCCAATATCCATGATTTGTATTAGAGGGATCGAATAATAATTTAAAGATCCAATAATCAGGTAACACAATTTCTTTATTTTCAAAAATTATATTGAATTTATTTAAAAATTCAAATCCAATAATATTGAATATAATTTCATCATTCTTTAATGCATTGATGAACACATTGAATATTGAATAAAATATTTAAAATAAACAATCTTCAAATTTGATTGTTGAACCAAACATTTCATAATCCAATATCAAAGATCTCTTTCAATATCATATTATTAAAAACATGAAAATTTAATAAAATAACATAAATAGATATTGAGACATAACGATTGTGATACATAGTATTAAACAAATAGAGAGTTGAGTAGTGTAAAACATCATAGATATCAAAGAGATATTGAGATATATCGATAATGAGAACTAATGTTGAACAAAGAGATAATATAGTAACATTCTTTTATGTACTTTTTAGAATCAAAGAGCTAAAAAAAATAATGTTGTAAAAAATCTTACGTTCTTATCTTCATTTATAACGTGATTATTTATTTATTTATTTATTTATGATAAACAAGATTTACATTAAACAATGAGGATATTTTATATATCAAATTACCAATTAAAAATAGATCTTATACGATAATTAACCAAACATGCATGACTTGTAAATTACAAAAGATAGAATTATAACATATATATCAAACCTAGAGAACCACATAGCTGAATCTTTTGGATATTTTTTGAGATTATTAATAAATTCTATGTAAACCAGCCCAAATCTTGAAGTGTATCCTTGGGCCCATTCAAAATTATCGGGCTGGATCCAAATGTTTTATTGGAGCCAGTTATTCAATCTCTTATAACAAGAGATTCATATATTTATGTACAATAGACTTACTTTTCATGAGTTTATAACAGATTTCTATAAAAAAATATTGTGGCTTACAAAAGTATGCACATATTGTGTGCATTTTAATAAATGATTATGCGGAAGTGTTTTAAAGCAAAAGCAAGGAGTGTTGTTTAAAAATAAATTGACTTAGATTAAAAAAAAAAAAAGAATTAAGAAAAGAAAAGAAAAATTGAAGTCGGAGTTTTTGTTAAAAAAGGAATACAATTAGTCATCGAACTGAATAAAATAAAACAAAATTTAAAAGCAATTTGAAGTAAGTGGAGTTTGCTTTCAAGTTTTAACTTTCAAACAATTTTTAAAGCAAAAAAAATAGTGGAGTAAATATTCAAAATGACTCCTTTTTTTCTTTTTTTATTATACCTATTTTTATATTCCTTCAGTTGTAGAATAAAATATGTTGTTCCATTTGAATGGGATTAGATACGCTCATCCAACATAATATTTGAACATGGAATGTAAATATTAGACAGAAATAATCGATGGAGCAGAACTAAAATAAATAATTCCATTCAATTTTAAATGTTATCAAAAATAAATTAAGGGGGCATTTGTGATTTGAAAAAGCAGTTCTAATAGAAGTGATTTTGATAAAATTATAAGTGTGAAAACTAAAATAAATAATTCCATTCAAGTTCTAATGTTATCAATTTTTTTTTTTTTTTTTTTGCTTTAGTTTCATAAAGTCCATTTCATATCTAATAATTCTGAGGGTTTGATCCGTTTTATGTAATTCGATTTTAACTAAAATATCAGCTGATTCGCTTCTAATTGCAGCATATTCAATTATGTTTGATTTTTGAACTTTCGAACTGAAATGAAGCACATCCCTGGATGGGGTGTGTCCATCTCTCTTATTTTTATACCATATCACATTCAATTATTGTCCAATCAACCAATTGATAAATATTATTTTTTTTAAATAAAATTATGTAAATATATTTTATTAAATTTATAATTATAATATTTATCATACGTATTCTACCTTATTTTATTCCAATACAAATATCACTTTTGCATGTTTATTTTGGTTGTTTAATATGGAACTTAACCAAGATGATTAAAATTTGTTATTTGTTTCAACCAAACAAAACGACGTCATAGATTACATGCCAGGAGTGGGAACAATCCATCCAACAGATCTCACATCCTATCTCCAATCTGACGACACGTTTACATCGTGTGATTTACAAAGCTTTTGAGGATGTAAAATTGCTGATATCGTAATTTGCAACAAAATATGGATTTCTTTTAGCTATCATGCCTCTTAGGGGCGCGTGCACATGCACACATATTGATTAGCATATTCATTATTTTTTAGGGTACGGCTATTCACACTTTTCAAAATTTTTAAATAAATTTTAAAATATTTAGAATAAAATTAGATATAGTTAAACTAACTAAAATGTTCTTATATATATTTAACACTAAGTTTTATTCTTTTACTGTTCTCTCTTATTTCTTTCTCATTCAATATTTCTTTCCCACCTTCTTTCTTTTTTCAATTTGACGTAGCGGAAGCTTTAACATGAAAAGGAGATAAGCCTTAATACTCCGTATACTAGGCTCTCTCAAAGTTCCTTCAATAATCAAAATCAACAACCCTAATTCAGTCATGAAAACTCAATTAAATAGTACTTAAGGCCCCTGCAAGGGTCCAACATAAAATAATAAATTATGGGCCTAATAACGAAAATAAACATAAAGATAAATAAATAACTTAAATCTTGGGTTTGAAGACACGATCATGGGCCTCCATAAATCGCAATGACTTGTCGTCCACATCATTCTCCCCCACCGAGAGAAGGTTCGCCCTCGAACCAGACATGTCCACATCAGCCTCGTCGTTATCACCGATGTACGGAATCAAGTGCTTCGCGTTGAAGACATCAGAGGTTCGAAAATGAGATGGGAGCTTCAAGCGGTAAGCATTCGGATTGATCTTGGCTAGGACCTCCAAAGGACCAATCTTCCTCGCAGCAAGTTTGTTGTATTCATGAGCAGGATATCGATCATGAGTCAGGACTGCCCACACGAAGTCCCCCGGCTCGAACTCGACGTGATGGCGCCCCTTGTCCGCGGCCTCCTTGTATGCCGCCGTAGAGGCGACGAGCTGGTCGTGAGTCGCTCGGTGTGTATGACGGAGAGCCTCTATCAAATCAACAGCACGCACATCCGCCCGAACAGGAGACGGAAGGGCAATCAAATCTGAGGGACACGAGGAATCGTAGCATAAACAACCTGAAACGGAGCCAAGCCCGTACTACGATTCACCGCTGAGTTGTGTGCAAACTCCACCTGACTGATATGAGAATCCTAAGTCCGTAAATGCTCCCCAACCAAACAACGCAACAAGTTCCCCAAAGAGCGATTCACAACCTCCGTCTGGCCATCAGTCTGTGGGTGATAAGCACTACTGAAATCCAAACGAGTGTTAGCCATACGCCACAGGCTCTTCCAAAAGAAGCTCAGGAAGCGAGTGTCCCGATCCGAAACAATGGAAGAAGGCAACCCATGCAGACGATACACCTCCCGAAAGAACAACTTGGCCACATGCACAGCATCTGCAGTCTTCTTACAAGGAATGAAATGGACCATTTTAGAAAAACGATCCACCACCACAAAGATAGAATCATTACCTCGCTGAGTACGAGGCAATCCCAACACAAAATCCATACTAATAGCCACCCAGGGTGCACTCGAGATAGGAAAAGGACGGTACAAACCAGCATTTGTCGAAGTCCCCTTCGACACCTGACAAACACGGCAACGAGAGACATACCTGGTGACATCACGACGAATGGTGGGCCAAAAGTACGATCGCTGAACCAGCTCAATAGATCTATCACGGCCCACATGACCTGCACCGTGAAGCTCAGACACAAGCTGAAGACGCAGACTAGTGTCCGGAATACAAAGGCGAGTGCCCTTGAAAAGAAACCCATCAAGCAACACAAAATCAGATGGATCACCAGCCCGAATCCGAGCCAAGATGAGGCTAAAGAAGCGGTCCTCCGCATAAGACTCGGCCAACAACTCAAGCCCAGGCACCGAAACACGAAGATCTGACAGCACCAAAGTTCGACGGCTCAACGCATCTGCCACCCGGTTCGAAGACCCCGAGCGGTGCTTCAAAAAAAAGGTGAACTGTTGTAGAAAGGCAACCCACAAGCATGTCGAGCGGAAAGGTTATCCTGCGTGGCCAAATGACGCAGGGCCTCATGATCAGAATAAAGGACAAACTCCCGGTGAAAAAGGTAGTGTCTTCAATTACGAACTGCTCGAACCACAGCATAGAACTCCACATCATAAGTATTGTAATGACTGCGAGGGCCAATCAACTTCTCACTGAAGAAAGCCACAGGGCGACCCCCTTAGCTCAAAACCGCACCAATGCCAGCCTTCGATGCATCACAAGAGATCTCAAAGGGTTGCTCGAAATCAGGTAAGAGTAAGATAGGGGCGGAAATCAGCCGCTCCTTGATCCGTGTGAAAGCCTCCTCCGCCGCAGGAGTCCACACAAAAGGCTTAGAGCCAATGCAATCAGTCACTGGGGCCATGATGGCACTGAAATGAGCAATGAAGTGACGATAAAAAGAAGCCAAGCCATGGAAACTGCGGGCCTCTGTAACTGAAGTAGGAGAAGGCCAGTCGCAAATAGTAGCTATCTTCGAATCATCCACACGAATCCCTGATGCCGAAATAACATAACCCAGAAAAATCACAGAATCCACCCCAAAGCTGCATTTCTGTGGAGAAGCATAAAACCTCTCAGCCCGTAGGATCTGGAGAACTGCGTGGAGATGACCAAGGTGCTCATCGAAAGAACGGCTGTAAACAAGGATGTCATCAAAATAGACAACCACACAAGAACCAATCAGAGCCTGTAAAGACTGATTCATAACGCGCATAAAGGTATTCGGTGCATTGGAGAGACCAAAAGGCATCACCAACCACTCAAACAAGCCCTCACGAGTCTTAAAGGCGGTCTTCCACTCATCACCAGGCCGGATACAAATCTGATGATACCCACTACGCAGATCAAGTTTACTGAAGATCAAAGCACCACTGATCTGGTCAAGTAAATCATCCAAATGGCGAATCGAAAAGCGGTAGCGCACCGTAATCTTGTTTATAGCCCGACTATCCACACACATCCGCCAAGAAGCATCCTTCTTGGGAATAAGAAGAGCAGGCACAGCACAAGGACTCATACTCTGCCGAACTGAACCCCGCTGAACCAACTCCTCAACCTGCCGACGTAGCTCCTCATGCTCAACAGGACTCATGCGGTAATGGGGACGGTTAGGGAGAGAAGCTCCCGGAACCAAGTCAATGTGATGCTGAATATCACGCAGGGGCGGCAAACCCTGGGGTAACTCCTCAGGAAAAACATCAGTAAAAGAATCAAGAAGCTCACGTATCACAGGGTGAGTATCAGAAACCAGAGCAACACGCTCAATACCCAAAAGCAGCAACACAAAAGGAACAGACTCCATCTCGCTCAAAAATGCAGATCGGGAAAGCAACAAAACAGAATCAGACTGGGGAGGGAGCTGAGGGGCCACAGAATGCAAGACAATTTTAGACCCATCAAACACAAAACTGTACGTATTCTGACGCCCATCAAGAAGCACAGATCTATCAAACTGCCAGGGACGACCCAAAAGTAAATGGCATGCATCCATAGGCACCACATCACACCAAATAGTATCCTTATACTTAGACCCAATAGAAAAAGTAATACTGACTCTACGATCAACAGTCACCGAATTACCACGTTGAATCCACGCCAAAGTATAAGGAAAATGGTGGGGCTCAGTAGACAAATTCAATTTAGTAACATCATCAGTAGACATCACATTTTTGCAGGAACCAGAGTCAATTATAAAACGACAAATCTTACCCCCAATCGTGCAAGTGGACTCAAAGATGTGATGACAAAGCTCATCAGACTCCACGGGCGCCTTCGGTGCGAAACAAGTACGCCGAAGCACAAGAAGGGGTCCGACGTCTCCCACCACATGCTCCTCCGGCAACGAATCCAGCGGATCCTCATCATAAGTCAGCGGGGTCTCGGCAATGGCAATTTCCCAGTCATCCATGAGGAGCGAACGCTGACGAGTGCGAGGGCAGGCCGCACGTCGATGTCCAGTCTCTCCGCACGCAAAGTAGCGAACAGAAGAGGATGAGGCGGCACCGTCCGTGGAAGCAGGCCGAGGCGGAGGGGCCACGGCGCGCTCCAGATCAGGAGGAGTGGGAGGTGTAGGGCCGCCACGAGTGGAAGGAAAAGACGCCGATGGAGTGCGGCGGGACTGCTGCGACTCCAGTAGAACAGCCCGTTGATGGGCTTCGAAAACGGTCACGGGGGCGAGCAACGTGAGCGTATCCTGCAGAGTACGGTGTAACCCGCCAATGTAATGGGATACCAATTGGGATTGCGAATCGCGAATATCAATCCGAGACAAATACCGGTAGAATTCCTCCGTATATGTATCCACCGAACGGGATCCTTGCCGCAGATTATGGAATTTCTGGAACAAAGTGCTTTCGAAATTGTGAAGAAGAAACTCACGCTCCACATGTTTGCGAAACTTCGTCCAGGAGGCAATACGGGACTTGCCTTGCCGGCGTCGAGAAACCTTCAATTGCTGCCACCACGATGCGGCGCGGTTCCGAAAGTGGGTCGCAACCAAGGGGACGCGCTTATCATCTGGAACAGATTTAAAGTCAAGAAGATCCTCAACTGTATTGATCCAATCAAGAAATTCGCACGGGTCGAGACCCCCCGTGAACTCAGGAATCTCAAGCTTGAATCAGGACTCCCAACGACGATCATCTTCGGCCCTGTTGTGTGGCGGTCGCGCCAAAGGAGCGAAGGGATTGTCGTTCGAAATAGTCTCGTCCTCATCCTAGTCGGGTTCGCCTGCAGGGGACCGATCGCGCTGATTCTGGCGGCGGTTGGCACCCACGATGCGATCTGGCATTGGGTGAGGGCCGTGTCGTGCGCCCGGTAGGGAGTTAGCAACCGTGACTCGGAGATCCTCCAATCCAGCTGCAAGCGTAGCAATTTGGCGGCTTAACTCAGCCACGTTGGCATCACGACGGGCGTCGTGCTGAGCGGCATCGATTGGTGGTTGACGGTGTGGAGGCATCGTGTCTGGTCTTGTGATACCAACTGACGTAGCGGAAGCTTTAACACGAAAATGAGATAAGCCTTAATACTCCGTATACTAGGCTCTCTCAAAGTTCCTTCAATAATCAAAATCAACAACCCTAATTCAGTCATGAAAACTCAATTAAATAGTACTTAAGGCCTGTGCAAGGGTCCAACATAAAATAATAAACTATGGGCCTAATAACGAAAATAAACATAAAGATAAATAAATAACTTAAATCTTGGGTTTGAAGACGCGATCATGGGCCTCCATAAATCGCAATGACTCGTCGTCCACATCACAATTTCTCTCTTTTTTTTTTTTTACAGATTTGAATTGTCAAACTAAATAATCAAATACAAAATTCAGCATATAAGCAATAAATAATAAAATGATGTGTTCCAATTTGATCAAAATCTGGGGTGTACCCTTAAAGATTATAATTGCTAAACATTTCTTCAACATTGCAACCCGTAAGCTTCTTCTTTAAGATGCATTATAATTCAAATTCCAAATGAAAAGGATACAACACAATCATATGCATCTAACAATATTACTTTCAGGCTCTCATGAAAAACAATATCAATACCGTGGAACTTCTTAACAATATCTAGGTTCAATAGTTCACATTCTACAATATTCTCATCATCATTCTCAATTTCTCAGTCAAGCGTTAAAACATGCAGTCATAAGAGACATGGTGATAAGCAAGGTTCGATAGGTGATGGTTGCTTCATTAACAACAACTCCATTACCTTGAATCATTTGCAAGCATATTAATACTCACATAATTAAAAGCATGTAATAGTTGATATGATCTATAATTTTATAATGTTAAATGAAACTTATTTTGGGACATACGTTTCTTCATGGATATGCTTAGTAAGGACTAAGGAACCTCCTTTAATTCACATTTTCCAACTTTAACATATTCAAATCAACAAAAGGTTTATTCATTAGAATATCATGAAATAATGAAGACATACAAATTCAATTAAATCACACCAATGAAAGCAAAGAAGAAGCCTAATGGGATAGAGGGTAGTAGGGATCTTCATTCGGAGTTCATGTATTTCTCTAGTCTTCAAAAGAGGTATCCATCTCTTTAAGCGAGGCAAATTCCTGTGCTTCTCCCGTCTTTGAAGGAGATCTTCATATCTTAAAGGGAGACAGACTATGATGATAAAAAGATTAAAAAGGTTATTCCATCTTTTTTTTTTTAATTAAAAAGATATAATTAATATAAATAGGATATACAAATAACCACACCCTATTTTTTTTATAATCAGGCATACCTCAACCCTTTCATTTTAAATTTTTTCGGCAAAATGGTAAACATTAATTCTAATAATAATTCTAATAAATATCTTTTAAAGTACGTAATGGATAAAGATATGGAATAAATTTATCCCATTGCAATAATCCAGAGTAAATAAGTGATCTTTTATCCAACATTTATTTTATAAATACAACTTAATTTCACGTTAAAAGAAAAAAAAAATTAAAAAAAGGATGCAATTAAATAAAAGTATGAATACAATTTTTCTTTTGGATAACTTCACACTTCTTAACTCAGACTGATCTCTAAATTAATCCCTTCTTCAAGAGCAAAAACAACAACAAACAGGTTCTGGAGGTTACATAGAAAGAAGATGGTAGGATATATAAAAGTTCTATACACCAAATCAAAAAGCGCAGAAGAAGGCCACCACACAAACAATCTTGCCAACTGCCAAAAGAGATTCTAGCTCTTCAAGATATCTGAATCTGTTTAATTTCTCAAACCCTTTTTCTTTTCAGGCTTGAGAACAATACTTCATCCTTAATTATGTAGCTCATTACAAGACATCGGACAGCCTAAAGCATAAGTAGTATTATATAACAAAAAAAATAAGAAAAGCCCGACCATTTTTCACGGATAGTTACATTTCAGTGTAGTAACAACACCAAGAGCAGCACTTGTCTCTAGACCCTCCAAGTCTCCACAATTTGGGGTCAATCGGCATATGTATGTATGTGAACCAATACATCATACCAACCATGAAATAAATGCTTCGTATGTTAAAAAATGAGAAGCACCTGAGGCCGACTGAGAGCGTTGCACAAATGTATGGTATTTCACTCTGATCTATGCTGGTCCTTTTGATTGTTGTAAAGAGGTAGACTCCAACGGGAACCTTGTTTCCTCCCGTAACACCGCCAGTAAAGCACCAGTAAAACAATTATCACAACAAGGGGAATTGCCCATCTGTTGCACGATAAATAGAGTCATCAGCACAAAGCTACACAGTACAATAATTCCCATTCTAGATGTTGGTTATGCACAAAATAGTTCTCTCCTTCTCATTCATATTTCCAGATGTCCAGACTGACATTTATTACCCTTTCACCCAAAAAATTAAAATAAAACAAAATAAAATAATAAATAATAATAATATTAATAATAATAAACAAAACAAAAACAGCTCTCTCTGAAACTTACCGATACCACCTTCAGCATTATTTTATTTCACCAATTGCAGTATAATAAAAAATAAAAATAAAAAGACAAAGAGCAAAGGGTTTGACTGCAATACCTCAAGTCTCAAGAAGGTAATAGTACTTTCAAAACATAATAAGCTTTTTCCTTATCTTTTTTTTACATAGACAAAACCTAAAGGCTGTTTACTTTATCTTCCTTATTTATCATGAACCGTATGTTGAAATTACTGTTTCTGATCTTCATAAGGATATTTAAGGAAAAAGCAAATTTCCTTGCTTCACAGGAACAATATTTTTTTCCCATGCCTATTTAAATTTTTTATTTTATTATTTTTTTGGTTGCGGGGTGGGGGGAGGTGTAGAGCCGTAGAGTACATAATTTTAAAAAGGAAAATTATATATCCAGTCCCAGCACCATGCTCTGAAATAGAAGGGGCAATAGATTTCACGTTCCTATAACACCAAGAGTACTATGGATTTGACATAGTTTCATGTGCCTGAGTAAACAGAGCGTTGTAATATATGTTCCTTACCTGTCTAAATCAAGTACAGGGCTGTACACCACAGCTTCCCAAGTCCCAACAATAGCATGCCAGACTGGGTTGTAATAAAGAGATTCTGAGGACCAAAACATCCGCGTGTACGTCTCTAGGAATATAAAAAGTATCCATGCTCCAATCTCAATCAAGAAAAACTTTATGATGAAACGACCCACCACCACCATGACGAGTGAGAAGGCCACCAACCAATTGAAGAGCCTGTGATTGTACTCCTTTATAAATAGCGATTTTGATTTTCCCAGCATCTGAATTCACAAATTAATGCCATGAGATACCAAACGGCAAATGAGACATGAGATCTCTAGTCAAAAACAACAAAGCAAGATTTGGTTTAAACAAAATGTGGAGGTTCAAAAAATCATAAGAGGATTAACTTGAATTCTAGTCACAAATAAAATAGGTTTGGAGAGTGGGACAATATGACCTAAATGAAGTCTGTTGGTCAGCCTCCATAAATAACCCAGAATATTGCCAAGGAAGAAGGGCAAAAAAAAAAAAAAAAAAAAAAAAAAAAAAAAAAAAAAAAGGACCACAAAATTCAAGTAGCTAACATAATAACCAACTAATAAGCATTTCTGAAAGAAATTAAATGGGTGCGCTGCGAAAGGAGTTACAACTGATGACACCATATTCATAATTCACATCCCGTGAGTTCATGCATATCTTCTTGGATAGCATGAACTAAACAGACCATGCAACAAGAGATTCTTTCTTCCTTCAGTTCCTCAAACCTGTCATCCAAACGTGAAGGCATAACAATTACTCCCTTTGTTCCCAAATTATCAACTTCCATTACCTTCTTGAGATGCCCGAAAAATCCATTTCTTAAAAGTTTTTTATTGGAAATTTCTGTTCAAAATTAAGACATGATGCAACAGTACAGCCTCTTGACCACTGATTTTCTAGGAAATCAATGTAATGATATAAGAAACTTTCACCTATTTAATTCATCCAAATCTCTATGCCAAATCTAATAGATGACTTAGTTATGTGACAGAGGGAGTATAAGATTCACTGTTCCCAAGTCCCATTCTCTTTTCATCTGCTCTCCCCATCTTGAGTCACCATAGTCAAATTTGTTTCCATGCCAACTCCACATCAGAACTAGGTAAATCTATCATTTATTGGTTTCTGTTTACTGTATCTCTACACCCTTGTATCAGAAATGTAGGGAGTAATAAATATAATCATTAATAGACCGACCAGACCCCAGAAAGAATTATTCCAAACCTTCATCATACGCATCTCATAGTTGATTTTAGATGGTCCAACACATTCTCTTTCAAAACTTTGGTTGCACTGGAGGAAACCTGCATTAAATTTTGCCATGGATGGAAGTCTGAGGACTTGAAGTTGATCCATTTTTTCCTCACATCTAGTATACAGCGCCTCGCAGAGCTTTGAGGATTGATATTCATTAGCCAGCATGAAGTTCTTGTATACCTGCATGGACCTCTGAATAAGCAGAGAAATTTAAAGAATTCTAGCTGGAGAGTTATTATTATTTAAATCTGTACCTTCTCAATCTCTAGAACCAACTTCTCAGCCGATCTCTTCGCATGGTGACGACCAAAATGTTGTTCGTCAAAAGCTACGATTGCTGCTTCTTTGGAGCCTTCATGAGCCTTTTGAATGGACTCCTCTGATGTCGGCAAACCCAAATTACCCATACGCTCATTATATAGTTTTAAACAGCGCTCCAGAATACCCTTATTGAAGACCTCTACAAGTGAGCCTGTTGATGGAATCTCCCCTTTATTCAATGCATCAAGAATCTGGAATACAAAACAAAAAAGGATATTATCGTTTTTGAGTTCTATAGTTAAAATTCAATGAAACATTCCTTTATTCATCCACTATATTATATCTTCAGGATTATTTCTCAGTAAGCAAACCAATATATTTCACCAGTGTAGACAATAAAGTAACAAGAAGCCTCAATCAGTAATGTGAGACTCAAGATAACAATAAAGGATTAGAATATTGCACCTGCTCCAAGAAAGATACAAATTCCTTGCCGTTGAGAGATTTACCCTGGACAATCTTGGGACGGATGATAGAAGAAACAACTGCTTTCAGCTGCTCTCTCTTCTTAACATATAGAGGATCCAGTTCACCGTCCTTCATGTCACAAAGTTTTGTACGCTGGAGATGAGGCTGTACCACATATCAAATTGCGCTATTAACTCGTTGCAAGAATTTGTGACGAACTTACAATACAAAAATTACAAAATCAACTTTTTTTTTTTTTTCTGTTTTTATGGTTTCATATTGGAATTCTGTTTGTTCTTTAATATCTACAATTTTCTGATGGTGTATCAGAACATTTCGGAAACTTAACGGCTTGACACGGCTTTATGCATGACTCCCTCAATCCATTTTAGATTTTCTTAACTTGGCACGGAGGATCAAGAGCAGGTTCCTGTGAAGCCCCATTCGCAATCTATATATAAACCTGAGTTGGACACAATTACTCATTTTTCTCATTCCTAACAGCGCAACAGATCACCAAAGGAAAAACTATCAAGTTCAGAATCAATGTATGGCATTCAGGTTTCCTTTATAGATTCCCATAGCACAGATGAAGGAGCAGCCTAAGAATCTCTAGCACAAACATGGATGATTAATTGGCCAAGACAAGGATGAAGTCAATCAGATCAGGCATCATCAATCTCCCAAACAATCTAAAGCAGTAAAAGAACTTAAAGACTCATGTCCACCACACTGTTTCACTAAAATTCTAGCCTGTAAGTGAAACTGCAGAAGTAAACTTTAACCTAGAAAATAAATCCATGTTCCAGAATAAGATTCTATCAGTTAGAGCTTAATGACACTCATGGAAAGCGGGGCTATGGAACTGATAAATATAAACAAGAACCTGAGGTAAGCTGAAGGCAGTGCTATTATCCCCCATGATAGCCAAAGACTCACGAATCTGGTTCACCTGAAAGCAAAGGCCAAAAACATGGTAAGCTACATTTAATATAACGTACTAATGATCCATTGGAATCTAGAGGCTGAACTTACCTGATCAATATTCTTGTCCCCTGCTCAAGACAAGACCCCACGGTTAGTTTTGTAATGAATAGAACTCATAATAATAAGTGGTAAAGATAATATGCAGGTTGAAAAACTTGACCATGTGAATTAGGGACTGTATGGAGAGCCTCATCAACCATTTGTTGCACAGACTTTCCTTCTGAAATGGCCATAAATGAACTTAAAAGGTTGCAAAATAGATAAGTAAAACAGGGAAAATACAGTTTACAAATAGACTCTACAGCCCACCCACAAAAAAGGGCACGCTCAATTGTATGGTAGACAGAAAATCTAGGAGGTAAGTAGAATCAGATCCTGGTACACTTACGTAGAAAATCACGCTGGATTAACCATAATAATTTAGCAGGTTCAAAGGCCACATCTTGCCCCTGCAATTACAAATCAAATGGCACAAACTTCAATAACTAAAATCTTGTATCATATCTGCATAGTTTTTAGCTGGATAAATATGGAACATGGAATGAAAAAAAATGAGTCAGAGAAATGGCAGTAATACCTTAACTCTGTTCCTCGTCATATGCAAGAAAAGGAGCAAAAAAGAGCATCAGAAGAAAAGACTCAGGCATAGATGCCAAACAAAATTAAGCACCAAATCTTATGTAGACGTAGCGACTTTAAATTAACATGTTACAGACCTTCCATAAAATTCTTCAGCAAGCTCCACTGCGAAAGATAATCGAGAAATATCTGCCTCACGTATCTAAGAAAAGGTGATAACAAAGATTACCTTCCAACAAAAATTCCAATTTCCACATGGATAACAGGCATCATGCCAATCAGAGAAACTATTCACATAAGGATATAATGCTAAGATTGACAAGCCATCCTATGAACAAAATGAAAGCAGAAATAGTATTCTATCATCATGAAATACGGAAGAAGCTTTTTTTAATATTTCACTTTTAAAAACTACGCTCGAAATGATTTGTCCATAGCATGTGTTAACATTGAAGTTGTAGAAAACATACTTACATTTTACATTCTTGCTCAAAAAAAAATGGGAATAGCTTATTGAGTTTATAACCTTTCAAAGGTTCAGTTGTACAAAATATTATTAGCAGTATAATCGAATAAATAAAAGGCAATTGCAATTCTGTTCTCTTTTTCTTTTGGGTCTTGTTCTTTTGTTTTTTGGGGGTGGGGGTGGGGGGGGGGGTATTGATTCGCAGACACAACCGATACAAGGGTGAGTTATACCATTAAGCTACAAGCCTACACAGCTCTTGACCATCTCAAACTTCCACTTATGACTTATGAGTGCATCAGCAAAAGTTCAGCAGTAACTAATGAGCTATCCATAAAAAGAACAAAATGTAAATAGGTATGCTACCATCAATTTCCAAACTCAAGACAAAGTCAATGCAGTGCTTCTCAACCTTTCTTATAAAATCCTAAATGTTTTAACCACTAATACTATGCCTCATTGTAATTAACCCATTCATGTGATATCATTATTTTTTTATAATATCATCACATAAGTCCAAGAGAAATGTAGAGCATGAGCACAAAACCGAATCAAGCTCTCTAAGAAAGTGTTTAATTAGAAAACACTATAATTAAAGATATTCAAATAAACCTATGTTAAACTATTCTCCTATATAATAAAAATGTTTTACTATTCCATAGATTCATACAATGTTATAAAAGCAGTTTGTTTTCAAGGATTTTAAACCATCAATGTTCCTATCATCTCGATATATTCATTTCATGTAGGGCAATGCAAGAGCAATGATAGTTACAGGAAAAGTAACAAACCGTCTCAGGAAGATTATAAATAAGCACTGAACTCATTACAGTTGCCAGGGCAAAAATCCTATAAAACAAGTGTTGGAAAATCAAGTCAATTCAGCGAACAGCCGTTCCAAAATATTTATATACTATCAATCACAAATTATACAGATCATATTATTTGGAGATTTACCTGTCATCATATACATTTGATTTCCCGATACTTTCAAATCCCTCTGTATCAAGATAGAAGACAGAAGTCTTAACTCCATCGATATCCAGTTCAATTGGTGAACCCCAGACCCATATACCTAGAGAAACAAAAACAAATATTTCAGCCAAACATATTATAAATATATCATTTAACCATAGGAAAAGATCTGGAAACAATTCTAGCATAAACCTTTAGTTTTAGTATCACGCATGTGCCCAACACCAAAACCTACAAAGTTAGGGCTGCAAAGTCAGAAAATGAAAAATGCAACAAAACAAAGGCAGCAATACATAATTGGAGAAGTTACTAGATTGCACCTTCGTAACATGACAGAGAAAGAAGTTGGTTAAGCAGAAATGACTTTCCGGAACGATACGGACCAATGACCTGAGAATACAGCCATAAAATGGTGTCAGAGAAGGATAGCACTTCTAATAAAGATAACATTTCTTATTTAAAGGACTTCATAAAAAGAACTAATAGATCTAAGGCTTGTCATGGGACACACCACAGACAGTAGTCAACTAACAATTTTGATAAAAACAAAGGGCAAAAGAAAAATATCTATAAAATCTATTGATTTTCATCTATTATGCCCTCTATACAAACACTGTAAACTGGATGTATCTTCACAAAAGGGAAAATCGTAAAAATTGCAATTCCAGTTTGGCATGCTAGTGCCAATTGATTAATGCCTTACAGCAACAGCTGCTACAGGAGTGGTGATTCTCTCAATTGCCTCTAGGCCTTCTCTTGACAGGCGAAGTTTTGTGTGGCCTGGATCTGGTTCTATAATAGGAAACCTGTATAAAAGAATAAAAAATGAAGCTACATATTGATTTGCAAAGATCAGGCACTGGCACAACTGCGGTAGATACCACAAATGTATTATGCATGATAGTAAACTATAAAATGTATGTAAATACAGGAGGACCCAAAATATGGCAGCTCAAATAAAATCAATCCAGTGAACAATGCAATTGCAGATGGTATGGTGTTTTATTCATGTTGATTATCTTTCTTTCTCTCATTTATTACCAGGGAGTAGCCTTTTATTTCTCTCAATATTGAAACGGATGAGTTCATCATTCTTTAGATCATATTGCCTGCTTAAAGCATAGCAATTGATTGTGATCCAAAGCAGAATTAACACAAAATTTACCTATGTTAACGGAGCACATTAAGAAGACGATCTCAAAGCAGCCACATACTAATTTCCACAGCTACTAACACTAAATTAGTACTCCACACAATATTTTCTTATACTAATACGAGAACATAATTTTTAGAAGATGGAAAGTACCAGCACTCGTTCCAATACTCATCCTATTTAACCGCAACTGTAATCTCCCTACACCAAAACATATTTAAAAATATACCATCACCACCTTGCAAAAGGCTAGGCTGATTATTTGGGGCCGATAGATGAGCAATTCTTAACTAAAACAACAAAAATTGAAGCAATTCCAATTGTAGAAACCTTTCTTAATCTTAATAGACCAATAAGAAGTAGTAAATAAAAAATGCATTACAGAATAAAGAAAAACCACGTCAAAAACAGAAAAAAGCAAATGTACGTAACCCCCCCCCCCCAAACAAAAGAATGAAAAAAGTAAGAGAAAATGTGTACTCACGCTTGATGAAAATTCTCAATGGAGAAGGACCCAGATGCGAGAAAAGCAAGAAAAATGGCTAAAACGGTAACAGGACGGAGAATCCGCATCTCTGATCTGCCAAGAAGTCTTTATGTCGAAAATGCAGCGTAATTAAACGCATATAAGATTGTAGGAGGTAGACAATCACTAGAGTAAACAAACAAAAGAAAAAAGGGTTTTCAATATTTTCAAAAGTTACAGAAAGAGGAAGAGGAGATCTCAAGAATCCATCGTCGCTGATGTATTAGAGAGAGAATACATCAGAATTTGCAGTTTCTTGTTCACGTGTACTTTTTATAAACTGGATTTCGGATCTTGAAGGTGCGGAGACTTTGGAAGGGAGGACGAGTTTTCTTGATCTGTGAGATTTTGGGGAAGACGTCACGGGCCGCAAAGTAGGGGATTCTGACCCGTTTGGAAAGTTTGCAACCTATTCGATTTTAATCCGCGTGTCCTGTAGTCGCCGGACGCCTAGTAGCGACTTTAGTTCTCAAGGAAATTGGGATCTGACATTCTTATTTATTTTCTTTCATCATCCTATTTTTCGATGACCCAAATATCGCTAGTGAATTTGCATGTATGGTTAACGGATTATATTGTATGTAGGTAACCAAATTTTATTTTATTTTGCATAAAAATTAATACAAAATTTTATTTTATTTTCACATAATGTTATTTTTAGTGAATTTTTAACAGTCGTCGTTCCATCCCTCTTAATTTATTATATTATAATTACATTATCACAAATTATAAATAATTTAAATTAAATCAAAATTTAGCACTTAATTTAATACAAATTTCTAAAGAATCATAGATAATGCGGCTTGCTAGTGTAAAGTCTGGTTGCCTCATTTTATTACAAACTAAAGTTTGTTATGATACACATAAATAGTTTGATATTTATTTATGTAATTTTTACAACATTTTGTAAGATGACAATTCAGTTCTGAACCCCACTCCACAAAAGAATCTAGTCATTTAATTGGGTAAGAAAAGTGTGGGTAATTGCCACTATTCAAGGTATTCCCCTTCACTTACAAGTACCAAAAATCAACTTGAAACCAACCAAGATAAGATAAAACCCTAACTAGAACCCATCACTTTCAATTTGGACGATTATGTAGTTTGACGTGAAGTATTAAACTTTAAATTATTAGCTTCGATAATCTCCAATTTACATTTTCTATACAGAGAGAACAATTACTATGGTCAGCTAAAAGGTTGTGTTTGCAAATCTTTTTAATCAGCATATACTAACTTTTAGCAAGAAAATTTGATTAAAAAGCTGTTTGGAATCTCTTGTTTATGACTTTTTTTTAACTAATTAAAAGTTGATTTTCAAAAGTTACTAGGCCCCCTAAAATTGATTCTTGACATTTCTATAAAAATGAATAATTTGTGACATTCTTTTCCATGGTGTCTTCTAATTTTATCTTTATATAATAAAAACAAAAAAACAAAAATCAAACTACATTAAATTGTTTTTTAATGGTTTTATGGTCGCGTCAGTCAAATAAAAAAATGGATCCTTCCTTTGTTTTGTTGAAAGAGCAAATCAAAGAATCTCATTATATCTCTTCTAAGTATTCTATTTCATTCGTAAGAATAAAATAAGGGATAGAGTCCAAAATAGACTTGTTTCTTTATAGTAGTTTTAATTGAAATTTGTTTTAAGAAAACTACTATAAAGAAACCTAAATGAAATATCTAAAATCTAAATTCACAACTAAATTATGAAAATTTATTTCAATATATACCGTGACGTTTGGTTGTTCTCGCGATTTGAAATAGATGAATTCATATTATCAGGCTGTACAAAAAGATCGTTTCACAATATGAAAAACTCAAATCATGTTTTGCATAAAAAAGAAGAAGAAGAACCTCACAACAGCAAAACTTTGCTTTACATTTTTCCTCGTGAATAAGATGGGTGATTTCTCATTTTGTTTTCATATATTTTTCTTATTTTACCCTTGAAATCATGTAATTGTCTATGTAGTTTGATATTAGCGAAGCCCATCCGTTATTGACAAAAGGATTACTTTTCTAGTATTTAGGCCAAATTTATGTTCTTGTTCTTTTTTTTTTTTTTACCAGAAGATTAGAGAGAGTATTTGCACCTTCTATTAGTGATTCAAATGATGGTTTTAAATTAATAGATTAAGGCGATTGTGACTTATGTATTCCTTAACACGTACAAATGGTAGAACAACTACAATGGAATTGTATGATTCATCATTTATGTATAGAAAATTTGTCTCCAACATAATCATCCCACAGTGTGCAAGTGCGTATTCTTTGCCTTAAAAAAAATAATAAAATAATAATAATAATAATAATAATAATAATAACAACATCAACAACAATAATAATAATAATAATAATAGCTAATGACTTCGTATCTCATTCCCTAGGGGGATACATCATAAGCTCGTACCAGACGTAGCTTGACAGCCCACGACTTTTGTGGTAGATTAACATCACAAACCAAATTATACATCATCGTCATCTTTTATTTCGAGAATTTGAAAAGAAAAGAAAAAAAAAATTATATATATATATATATGTATGTATATATATATATAAGCCTGAAGACTATGAAACGGTAGTTGCAGAAGGGTTGTGAAAGTCATAAATGTAGGATATATATTAAAGAATTGCATATATCATGTATTTGAATTACATGTCAAATATTTTAAATTATGATATTATTAATCTATTTCATATGGTATTTGTGACATAAATAGAGGATATTTAAAGATTTTATGAAATACTATCACTACCAAAAAAATGCTAATTACCAATGGAAAGCAACGGATTAGCGATGATTTTCTGTTGATATAAGGGGAAAATAAAAATAAGTGTGTGGACGGATTACTGACAAAATAGTGACGAAAAATAATTATAAAAATATTTTCGTCGGTAATCCGTCACTAAATTTGGTGGGCTTATTATTTGCGACCGATTTATTGACGGAATATAATCTCGGCCATTAGTGAAAGAATTTTCTGTCACTAAACTCTTTCTTTATTTACCGATGAAAATAGTGACAAATATATCCGTCAGTAATATTTAAAGAAAAAAAGTTCTAAACCCTAGCGAATTCACTTGCTCACCTCTCTCTCTCTCTCTCTCTCTCTCTCTCTCTCTCTCTCTCTCGTCCGCTGCTATCCCGGCCCTCGCCCTCCATCGTCCGCTGCTATTGCCGTCCCCCGCTGGTTTTTGTCGCCGCTGCTGCTGCTGCCGCCACTGTTGTTGCTTCCACGCCGCTCTCGAATGTTGTTGCCGCCGCCCCTACTGCTGAATTGAAGGTAATAAGTACTTATTTTTCTAATATATAATTATCATGTATTCACTTGCATCCTTGAAACTGTTTGTTTTCGCATTGTTGAACCTGTGTGAACCTCTTCACAACAAAAATATTTATTTTATTATTATAATTTGAATTAGAAAATGGATTAATTTTTAATGATGAATTCGGATGATTGGCTATGAAGTTTGTCCATTAAATGTGCGGTTGAATGGAAGAGGGAATATATGAAAGTTACGAATAACATGGCCCATTGCATTTGCACTTATTGGAAGAGGTTGAAAGAAAAATATTGCACTCGGTCATAAGCCAAATGATTCATTTGACAATTTCATAATATTTTTGCTCAAGTATTTGCATCATTATATTTTTTATTTGTTATAAAATTTTAGAACTAAGTTTTGTTGTGAAAATGAGATTTTCTCATAATTTTCTTGAATATATTTGTAAATTTTAAAGGGTCACTATTTATCTCCAAGTTGATATTTTTGTCATTATGTTCAAAGTGGTAGCTTGCAGTTATTATTATTTTGGAGCTCTTCACATTACATCCACTCTTGCTATTTTGATCAAAGTAGTTACATTATACAGGCTATCTTCACGTTCTTGTTATTATCCATATTTTGCTGAAACCCCTATTTTAGTTTGTTCTTAAAAGGAAAAAAAAGAAAAAGACATGCTCTATTTTGTGCATTGGCAGCAACTCAATATACTATGAAATTAATTTGAGCACTTACAAATTTTAAGGTGTACGTGTTTGAATTCTTTTTTTTAAATGCATTATATAATTGGGTTGAACTGAAATAGATCTACACAATGGATTGAAATCGTCAGTGGATATATAAACAACTTAGAAATGGACTTTGTATCGGGACTTTTTAGATGGTCTTGAAACATTCGTGGACTTTACAACTAGACAATATGCATGGATAGATGCTCAAAAAATTAGGTGTTCGTATAATCAACACTGGTGTCAAAACAAAAAATATCTTGATATCGACACGGTGAAATTCCATGTAGCAAAGTACAGCTTTGTTCTCAATTATTATGTATGGATTTTTCATGGTGGAAAATCAATGAGGGAATATAATAACCATAGTGAAACTTCTTCTATGGCTAGTGTAGAAACATCCAATGCGTACCACCCAATGGTTTTGGATGTTGCTGGTCTTGATTTCAACGTAGTTGATGTGGACGAACCCCCTAATCCTGAGGTTGAATGTTTGATGACATGCTAACCGCTGCTGATAGAGAGTTATGGCCTGGGTGTCAAAGACACCACAATTATCTCTCGTAGCTCATCTTATGAGCATGAAATCAAAACACCACATGTCTGAAAAATTATTTGATCAAGCCAGGATTGATGAAAGTGATAGTTCCAGATAATAATTTGGTGGTTCATAATTTTTACTCATCCAATAAATTATTGCAGTGACTGGGTCTTCCGGTAGAGAAGATTAATTGTTGCTCAAAAACTGCATGATTTATTGGGGAATTGATAGCAAAGGAAATAGTTGTAAGACTTGTAACCATCCTCGATTTAAAACAACAAGTCAAGGTGCTGGTAAGAAACACAAAGCCAATGTAGCATATAAAAGAATGTACTACTTTCCTCTCATTCCCCGACTACAAAGATTATATACATCTAATGCTACAGACAAATTTGAGTCTTTGATCGAGCATGATGGAACTAGTTGGAAGAAGGTCACCTTGGAGACCAAGAAGATATACCAGGAGGAGTTTAACGTATGCTCTAATATGTTTAAACTTAATTGATTGTATTTTATTTTTTTATGTTTATGGGTATGTTATCTACTTTGTAGAAAAGATGCAAATGGTATCCAATTTATAATTATGCCATCGAGAAGTTATACCATGGAAAAGTAGTTGAGCATTACAAGTACATGCTTAGTGAATGGAAGAAAGATTGGTTTAAGAAGAAAAATAAGGTTAATGGTGTTTCTGATGATACTTGGAAGAATTTCCTAGAATATTGGGCTAAACCTGAGGTTATAGCAAAATCTGATCAAAATCATCCAAACGAGTCATGTGAAGAAGGTACAAGCATCTCTCGTCACAAAGGAGGATCAAGATTCGCTCGAGATCATGCTATTGAAATTGTAAGAATAATGTTGTAAATAAATATTTTGCATGTGTTGCTTTGATAATATAGATGCAAATATATCTTTGTTTGTTTAGGGAAAGGAGAAGGGTGAAGTTGCCATGGAATGGGATGTTTTCCTGAGGCTGTATCCTCCAAATGAGGATGGTTCATACACTTACGGCAAGTAAAGAACAATTGCTGGAAGAATATAACATGTGTACACTTTAATTATAACTATATATATTGTTATAATAATCATAATTGTTTTTCGTAATAGGAGGTACAAGAAAATGCAGCAGTTCTTAGTTAGCCGATTGATGATTCTACACCACCTCAACCTGTTAATATGACTAAGTTGTTTGTTGATACATCACATGTCAAAAGCGACGTATTTTTGGAATTGGCAACATTGCCAAAGCATATTCCCATAGCAATAATAGTTGCAAGTCAGTTGCCACCTCTACCATTAATGATGATTAAATATCAAAGCACATTGATACAATAGTGGAGAAGAGAGTTGAGGCAACACATGAACAAATGTGGGTTGAGATGCAGCAGTATATTATGGATGTGATGCAAGGTACAACATCCTCATTTGATGTTCGATTTATTGCGGCTATTGGATCTGCTGCATCTGCCGAAGAGAATGATCAAGTTTTCGACCTTCATTAAACTAGATTGATTTAGTTACTTATGTATTTTTTATAAATGCTACATATTTTGTTTGCTTTGAATTATGTGATGGAGATTATTTTGAATTATGTGGTGAGATCGTTTTGGATTATGTTGTGGGATTATTTGGTAGATTGTTTAAAGTTTAGTTAGATTTTAACTATATCATGTTAAATTTTAATATTAGTTTCAAATTTATGAATATTGTACATTTAAGAAGGGTGTATTAATATAAAAAAATGATAATAAAAAAATATTTAAATTATCAGAAAAATTGCCGATAAATATTTCTATCACTAAGTTACCGATGGAAATAATAGTCACTAAAATGCACAATTTCGTCACTGAATAATAACAGAAATATTCGTCACTAATTTACCGATGGATATTTTTGTCACTAAATTAAAAAAAAAATGGTCATCAATTGATTATACTGACCACTATGGCCAGTCGATACCGATGGATTTTTTAAAATTAGTGACAAAAATCTCCTTCAGTAAATTAACGACGAAAAAAATATATCAATAAAGCATTACTAACGACCTTTGAGCTGATGGATTTTGTCCGTTGGTAATCCATCACTAATAGCTGTTAGTGACAGAAATTTAGAATTTACTGACGAAAAATTTCATCACTAATTAGTTTTTTTTTTTTTTAGTGTATGTGTTTTAAGATTTATTATTATCATTATTCCTATGATTTGTATTTTTATTATGAGCATTGTAGTGCCTTGTGCCCAGAGCACCTGAACTCGGGTTACCACTGTATGACTTAAACTATACTCGAACAAACTCATTTAATAAACACATGCAAAAGCCAGCGGAAGACTTAAAAGAAATACGAATTTTAAAAAGGTTCAGTTTTGAAAAGAGAGTTGCACAATAGAAAGGATTTTTAAAAGACTAGGCTTGTATTAACCCACAATTTCTAAATCAAACAACCATTATATAATATATGGCTCAAAACGAACTTACTACAAAACATATCATACAACATCAGTACTACTTAACAAAATATAAATTCATAAATCTACTTAGGTATTACAAAAAGACTACGACATCAGAAGAGAGCACTACTACCACTATTCATCCCCGTCAATTGTCAGACTTAAAATTTAAAAGTAGTATCATAAGACTACTTCCAGAGGAGTAGCCCAGTGGAATTACTAATAAACGCACTACATCAATTAAATCAGTTAATAAATTAAAGTCGTTGACCTGTACAGACCCATACGTACTAGTACGGTGTTAGCTCATGAGCCTATGACCTCACAAATGCCGCTATGAGCCTGTAACCTCAATAACGCTTGTTAATGAGCCTGTAACCTCACTAACATTTGCTGGTGTGAGCATGTAACCTCACACTAGTAGATGGAATGAGCATGTCTCATACTATCAGTTGTTGTGAGCCTATAACCTCACAGCAGATTTGCAATTCGGCCCGAAGGCATCACTCCAGATTCAAAGTACTAAGAGATATAACTAATTTGTGACATTTAAAAGTTACCCACTTCGTCTGGTTGGTGTGTGAGGATAGATCCGGGACAACACAGACTTGCTTGTATTACACTGGACACATTTCAATTAACACACCAAATTATTAACAATCTAATTTCAAAACCACAACCCTTTAACTAAGGTTATATGATTTTATCCACTCAAAATATTACTCATATAAAACACTTAAGTCTGTTACACAATAATTCAATCACATACTAACATATTACACATCATATAGTCACATTGACACATTATAGTAAATAATTTATTAGAAATTTTACAAAGATTATTTGATTATGAAGTTAAACATGCACATTGATAATTCATAATATAACAATACATTAAAACAATTTCTCAAAATAACAATTGTACAAATTTACAAAAATACGTTTCTAGCTTGAGTTTTACAAAATCGGTCACCCGATTGGTCTAATTTGTAAAATTAATTAAAATTTGTACATAATACAAAAAATTACCAACTTTTAATCATAAGTTCCTAGTATTCTTAATAATGACATACTAAATCAAATTTTAAAATTGATCCCTCTATAGGTTTTAAAAAATAAAAAATAAAGATAGTGTCCAGTAAGAGTTCACCCTGAACAAGTTTTCTTTAAAACAAAATCACCAGATATTCTACAATGTTCCAAATAATCTAAACTGGTAACCATAGGCTTCTAACATCCTATATCAACACATAGTGAGAGGGCATCTTCAAATTCCAAGTATAAGATTTTATAAAAGTTTTCAAAAATGACATGCAGTGTGTGATTTCTATTTTTTTAAGAAGTCACGAAGATGCATTTAGTAAAAATAGCAAATGTGGTCCAAAATTATGAAATTTGAAACATAACATCCTAATCTAGTGTAGATTTAAATCAAATTAGGGAAAAAGGCACCATGCAAATATTAAAATTAAATCACATAATATTTTAGGGCAGATTTGATGATTAAGTGACAATCAAATACATAATTCGTACAAATGGTTTCCTAAATATGGTTTCTATAGCAAATAACATTCCCAAGTCTGGACCTAAGAGAAGCGTTCTCAATAATACATGCAATGATAAATTATCTCCTAAACATGCTCCTAATTAAAGAAAAGTCAAGTTTTATAGCCACTTGCCTTGATTCTTCAAACTTGAATGCCCTTAGATGGTCTCTTGAATTCTTGCAAGAACTTGAAGGATGATTCCTAAACTTTTATCTAGCCTTAAAAATGTTCTATTCTTCTTGAACTCTAGTGTTGAAAGTGGTAGATTGAAACTCTAAAATTTATTTTCCTCCTTCTTCTTCTTCTCCGCTCAAAAATTGAAAGAAATGGTAGAGTTTCTCCTTGCCCTTTTTTTATGAGAGTGAAGTGTCATTGAGGGCTGATCTTTGAGGTCTATTTATAGAGTGGTTGAGGAACCAAAATGCAATTTAGAAGTTTAATTAACATAAAGTTTTGGGGCATGAAATAATTGATGAGACTTGGTGTCTGGTGCAGTGAGGTGGACGACTATGAGGGGTTCTTCAGTGGTGGATTTGATATCCATCATCTCATGTGTGATGATTATGTTTTAAGGTGTAGTACATTATTTATAAAATCATGTATTAGTTAATCATGTAATAAAAAATTTATGTATGTAATTAATATAATTATGAATACACATGATATAATTAATATGATACACATAACATATGGTGTCATATTTTACACAAGGTTCTAATTTTAGTGTTCTAATGCATTAGGGTTTGAAATTTGATCGTAAAAGAGTATGTAAAATTGTCATATAATAATCTATTAATTCCTGCTCATTTACTTCCACTAGATTCATATATAAAATCCTACGCATCAATATAAAAGTATTTTCCTAACCCGTTTCTTATCTTATTTTCATGTCGAGAGAGTCACTCATGTGCCAGTTTCCTCGAAAGCTTATCTTGCAAAATTGAACTCATCTTTTAAAAAAACATTAGTGGATCCAATTTGTAGACCAAAGTTATTATTACTTTAACTCTCTTTTTTTTAGATAATCCTAGGTTTGACATAGTATGTGCACTGTGCTTGGGCCTTGCACCATGGCTTGTCGTGGAAATTTATATTGTTGATTCAGGCAATTCAGGAATGATCAATCACAAAAATAATATAGTTGCATCCACTGAATCTTCTGACACTCAGAAAGATTTGGTCGATATTTTAATTCAAGATTTGTACATATCTCAATTAAGATTAAAACTAAATGATTTTAAATTTCAAGCTAATTAAAATTAAAATATTTATTATTAGTAATTATCGAATCTTCCTACTTAAGTAAGAATACTTAAAGAGGGACAATTTGTTGCTTACTATTATTGCTAGTGTGTGTGTATATATATTGGAGCTTATGATAATTTTTTCGCAGTCCTTATATTATTTCATATGAAATATTAGATAAATACCTAATTTAATTTGTAACCCTAGTATCTTGGGATATCAATTTATCCTTTTCACGTTCTTTAAAAGAACTTTATGCTATATTTTCTGAAATCAAATGCAAATAAAATTTATTTCAATTAGAAAACACATAAAACAATAAATAAACACTGTTATAGTATATAAAACATTGACTATTATTAGACTATATGAGAATGATAAAACTTGTCTAATTTTAGTTTATAAGACATTTCTTCTTTATCGTATTTTTTTTGTGTTTACATTTTATATGATATCAAAATTCCATGATCTTGGTAACTAGAAGGCTTGGTCACGCATGGGTTGGTGGTCATAGAATAAGTCTCGGTGGTTGAGATCATAAATGCTCCAAGTCATATAATCTATAAGATGGGATATCGTAGGATTTGGATAAACTTGTATGAGCGGTATGTCACTCTAGGAGTGGATATATGGTTCCATGGATATCGGTACTGAGACACCAGGTAGCCTAATGGATGTGATGTTCATCCCAAATGATCCCATTGAACTGGTCCTTCATCGAAACTCGAACCATTTAGCAATCGTAGTGGTAACAAAAGAATCGAGATTGTGATTTTTGTAGGTGCTTTAATTAGTCCTTAGACTGTACGCATGCATGTGGTCCTGCAGGAGAGAAGCATTTATTACGAGTTCCTTAAACCTCTTTTGAAAGGTTAAACGGGGGTCCGTTGGCTACGGTGGAACTATGTTTAAGATCAGTGTATTGACAAGACATAATTTGTTGACCCATAAAGTAATCTGTTGGGATTGTTTCTTTATATTTTATACACTCGTCGTATTCATTAAAGACCTTACACAAGACACCCGACCAGAACATACAAGATGAGATCTTGTTATGGGCTAACATATCAACTGAGTATGTGAGAATCATTATTATTATTGATGTCAAGAATGGATCCGTATTAAATGACCAAGCCCTAGACATTAATCGAAGAACCGAGCAAAGGGACCATATATGCACGATAACTATGGATGAAAGGTTCGCACGTTGAATTTATCTTTTACCTATGAGTCTTTCTAGCAGTATTTGTTGGACATGAATGAAATGATGTCTTTTGTACCTGAGGATTGAGATATTCAAAGGTAATTTGTTAATTGAATTAATTAATCTTATAATTGGATTGCTTGTTCTTGAACTAGGTGAAGTGATAAACCTAAGAAATCACACGCACAACTAGATTTTGGTGTGTTGGAATGGAGATAAATAATTAATTAATCATGGATGAATTAATTATTGAGCTAAATAATATTTGTTGGACAATAATTATTTGAGACAAGTAGTTAATTAATCATGGAGAGAATTAATTATTGTGTTAATTTTATTTGTTGGATAAATAATTAATTAGACCCAACTAATGCTAGAATTAAATATATTAATTGGACAATAACTTTTTTGATTTAAGAATTAATGAAGTGAAAAAAAAACAACTTAAAAGACCTCATCTTGAAGATAGGCCCAACAACAAAGAGTATGACTCCTTGGCCCATTCATTTTGTTAGATTCATGTTAAGTGATAATAAATGAATAAATATTATTATTATTATTATCAAACCTATATTTCATATACATAATATAAAGCCTATATATGAATTATAGTGCTACTGGTTGATATTTAATTTTTTTAAATAATTATATTTTTTAAAATTATTTTTATAAATCATGTGTCAAGAAATTATGTTATGTGTTAAGATAATTTGCCATAAAAGTTAATATTATATAAAAAAAATTAATCTAATTAAAGATTGATTGAATGATTAAATATGACCAGTAATTCACCAATGCAATGCATGATTATTAAATGTTAAGAAATAGTATATAAAATAATAGTAATAATATGTACACATTAAATAGTTAATATATTTCATTAATTTTGTTATAAATTATTAAATAAGTTTCTCTCAATACATTATGTTTCTATAAAGAATTATATAGTTTAAAAATAAACAATATGTTTTTTATATGTATTATTTTATTAATCTTAAAAATAACTATTACCATTAATTAAATGTTGTGAAATAAAAATAATTTGCAGAACAAATTATACTTTTAAAAGGTAATTGTAAAATATACATAAATGTCATTGTATTCCAAAAAAAAAAAAAAGAAGAAGAAGAAGAAGAAGAAGAAAAGATAACAAACTAAATTGTGCTATAATCAAATAAACTTAATGAAGTATTGACCTCAAATAATTATATTTGGACAAAGTTTCTCTAATATTTGTTGTTGACGTAATTAAATAAAAAATGAATAAAAATTAAGAAAATATGTTTGTATAAGTCATTGTAAAGTGGATTTTAAAGTATTGGCCTTGGTACAATCTTAGTATTATGTGAAAAAATGAAGTAGGAACACATATTTATATTTAATTTTTTAATTAAATTATAATTATTCATTTATTTTTTAAATTTATAATTGAATTTTTGAGAACCATGCTTAATGCCTAGTTATTTTTTCATTCTTAATGCAGATTTTTTAAATTATTACCATATATGTATATAAGTAAATAGATTTATTAATGAATATTCAAAAGAAAAAAAGAATCTTAAATGCATATACATATATATATATATATATATATATTTAAATATAGTAAGCTCTCCAATTAATAAGGCAATTGTTTTAATATAAAATTTTCGTCCCTTTTATTACTAAAAATATTTTCTTTAAAATTATATGCGTAATATTCTATTCATTTATCATACATATATTTAATTAGATAAATTTAGTACTTAATTATCTAATAATAAAAAAATCATAGATATATACATGAAAACTAAAACCTTGTATGTGTTCCAATTATTAAGAATACATGTTTTAAATCTAAATTTTTCGTCCATATTATTACTAAAAATATTTTATCTAAAATTATATGTAAAATATTTTATCCGTTTGTCATATATGTATTTAATTAAATAGATTTATTACTTAATTATCAAATAATATAAAGTCTTAAATATATACATATAACCTTAAACATGGTATGTGTTCTAATTAATAAGACTAATAGTATTAAGTTAACTTATTTCCGTCCCTTTCATTAGTATCAAAATTGCATTTAAAAATAGATTTGTATATATCAAGTAATTTACATCCATAATATTATTGACACCGAACAATAATCATAATTAATCCTTCTTTTAATCTTTAATTAGATTAAATAGTCTAATATAATTTGTAACTTTATGGTAAATGATCTAATTAGATCACATATTGATTATCACATGATATATAAATATAATTTTATTAAAATAGTGAATAAACAAATATTAGAGATTCCACTGTACATAACATAATCATTCACATCATATAAATAAATTTTGATTAAAAATGTGTAGTTATATTTTATTATTTAATTTCATTTATAATATCACCAAGCATGCAACACACTAGCAAAGATGAACCAATCATATTTTTTTAATCTGTGCGATGCATATTTATTAATTATTTTAAAATTAAATTAGTTTTATGTTATTTTTGTTTCTCTATTAGTAATTGGAAAAAAATTAAGTCTAAGAAACATTCAATAACTAAATTTTGATTTAGATTACATGGTTATTAATATGTATTTTTAAATATGATTTTATATTTGTATTCAATCATTTATAGATTAAATTAAATTATAAGTATCATTTGATAACTTATTGATTAAAATTGCCTACAAAATCATTTAAAAATTTAATATAATAAATCACAAAAAAAAAATCATTCAACTAAATTGAGCTTCTTCTGTTAATGCACACATTGCATTTAACAAATGATAAGAAAATTAATATCACAATAAATAAATAATTAATCAAAAAGAGATATTTATAAATAAATGACATATAAAAATATCATTGTGATATCGTTAAAAGATTATATTGAAGATTGTTGATCGATATAGTTATGAGATCTTTGACAAAAATATGATAGATTTTAGAAGAAAAATTGGATAGCGTGTTTTGACTTGAACTTGTATTATTATTTTAAAAAAAAACAGCAAAATATTAAGTTTTAGTCGGAAAAAAATCATATGTTATTAATTAACTAGGAAAAAGTAAACAAGTTCACTAAAATACATCAATAATGCATTGCTCTGAAGTAAATTAACATAAACATTATTTCTCCTTATTAAACACAACATGTATTATAATGATTTAGAAAACTTATTGATATATAATATATTATTATATTTTAATCAAAATATGTATGATATAATTATAAATAAATTACAAATATTAAAATATAAATTACATGCGATCATGTCTTAACATTACTCTCTTTAGGATATTATCTAATTATTTTCTAACAGATTATGATTGAATCCAATAGAATAACCTACATTTATATTATATATTATTATGGACACTGTATATGTCAATTTGATGAAATATGTATCATATGTTACACAACTATTTAAATTAACAAATGGGCCTAAATTATTTTTGTAAATATATTATTTTGTAATAAAATTGTTTATGTTGACAAAATAATAATATTATTAATCGGTCAACCATGTTTATGAATGACATCTACGATTACATAGTTAACTATAATTATAAAATTTAATTAGCTTATACTATATATGTATATACATTATTTTAATTTTACATGAATCGTACTGCTCTATCTAAATTTAGTTATAGTTCATTTAAATGTTTAACCATATTCAAAACATAATAAGTATTACACAAATTTTGAATATATAATTTAATAGAATATATGATTATGTTATAATTAATGTGAAAAAATTAATTATAAATTAATTAATGTAAATGAAATTTGATCTAACAAATTAAAATACATTATATATTGTGTAATATTTACATTAATATGCAGTTTAAACAATTTATGATACAACAACTATTGGATATCAACAAAATTTATTTGAACATTTATTAGAAACGTACCTCTGTTGATCCTTATATCTCTCGAATGCTTCTTATTAATTGATGTAGAACGCAATAGCATCTTTATCCTTGAACAACTATTCTTCTACGTAATTTATAAATGTAAACTTATAAAGCTTCTAAGAGCTTCTCCAACAAGAAGCTACTTTAATATTTGGTGTCAGTTTTCATCCTTCATTGGTGCTCCATTCTCTGTACCAGTTTGAAGTTTTAAAAAATTTTGCACTACTTTTAACGCATATTTTTTATTGCTTCTTTTTTTTTATATGATTATATCTTTTTTTATTAATATTTAATATTTTAGTTTTTGTTATCTCAATTACCCAAAGTGAAATTAAATCAAGTTTTTTAAAATCATATGATATGTAATTTAAATAATAATAAAAATATAATTTAAATAAGTAATTAATGTTAAATAAAATTACATATATAATGTTTTAAGCAAATATTTAGCAATACAAATAAATATTAAAAATAAAGCAAATAAAGATTATTGTGTAATATTATTTTTTAGTGGAGAAAGTAGTGCAAAACTTTGGAGAGAGTATGTAAATTTTACGCTAAAGTGGTGCATAATAAAAATTTCAACATTTATGATATCAATAACTACATAAAGAAAAAGAAGAAAATAAAATATTATATAGCGTATCTTGGAGATCTGATGTAGCCGAATCTGTAAAATAATAAGCTTTTTTCTAATTGAAGATTCCAACATATGTTAATAATTATGTATAGAACACCATCCTAAATACCAATGATTATTTGAAAATTAATAAGATATATTTAATATGTAAATGTTAATTACTGGTACATTTGGGCATGCTTGACTAACCAATTATTTAGGAGATAGTATTCATTAAATCACAATCTAAATCTAAGTTAATTATTAATTCTTATGAATATTTTATATGGATAATTTAATTTTGTTAATTAAAATAAATTATATATTGAATATGCATCTGATCGAATATATTTGTGAAATAAGCAGAATTATTAATTATAAAGATGGTACCTAATTATTACATAAATATGAATAATTTTAATAACCTAATAATTTATAATAACATATTCACATTAATACAAAACGTATAACTGTTATGATGTCTTTTATTAATTTTACATTTATAATTACCATACTTAATAATTTTGGAAATAATTTTAGAGTTTTTCTTAATTATGCTATTAACTATGTACATGAACATTTTCTAGAGATAAATTGTAATTAATGAATATTTTAAGATATATTTTATAACAATGTAAACTACTTGTTAATATAGTCATATTTGACTAAGCCATGATTTATGTAGCTGAATTAATTAAATCCAATTCTAAATTTAAGGTATATATCAAGGTTAATATATACAATTACATACTTTTTCCTAATTATGTATATCAATATATCCTAAATATAAATCATAATTAATAAATTTATAATTATTTTAAATGTAAATAAATTATATATATACTTATCATTGACCTAACAATAATTTAGAAGATTCCATTAATTAAATCACAGCCCAATTTTAATCTAAGAATGATTTAATATTTTATATGTACTATCACGACTTTAATTATAAATATATATACACACACACATATATTCTTATTGAATAATAACTTACAAATATATAATATATTTATTTTAAAAATATCTAATACATATTGGCATGTTTGACTAAACAGTGATTTAGAAAACTAATTATGTATATGAATAATTGCTGGAGATCAATTATAATTTATGAATTGGTACGAATTCTTTAACAATGAAAACAACTTAAAAATTTGGGCATGTTTGCCCAAGAAATAATTTAGGTACTTGCAAAAATTAATTCACTATCAACATTTAAGGTAATTATTAAAAATAATATACAATTTTATAGATTTTTCTAATTATACGAGTAGTTATGTATATTATTATAATCTGGTGATATTTAAAAAAAATATTGAATTATATATATATATATATATATATATATATATAGATGGGCAAGTTTGCATATAAAACGATTAAGGAATTTGCATCAATCACCATCTATATTTCAAGTAAATACTAATAATAAATTTAGATTTTTATTAAAAATGATGACTTCAACATCTATTGAGGGTAATTAAATTATGAGTTGGTCTCCTGTGAAATTGATCTGTGCAACCGGGTCGAACCAAATCAAATTCATTTAAAAAAATGTGCTGGAGCTAGAATGTTGGCCCTGGGCGCTGGGCCGCGCTGTTGGAGCGGTTGAGCTGGGATTCTTTTTATTAGGCCGCGTTGCTAGAGTTGGATGGATTGTTGGGCCCGGGCGCTGGGCTACGCTGCTGGCACTCTTGCGCAGGGCTTGTTTTTATTGGGCCGCACTGCTGGAGTTGAATTGTTGTGCCTAGGCGTTGAGCCGCGCTGATGGAGTTGGATTGTTGGGCCTGGGCGCTAGGCCGCGCTGCTGGAGCTGGATGGATTGTTTGACCTGAGCGCGGGGCTTCTTTTTAAAAAAAATGAAGCTGGATTGGTGCTATAGTGGTGTTCATTCAACCGAGTCGACCCGAATCGAATTCATTTAAAAAAATGTGCCGGAGTTGGATTGTTGGACTTGAGCGCTGGGCCATGCTGCTGGAGCTCTTGCGTTGGGCTTCTTTTTATTGGGTCGCGCTGCTGGAGCTGGATGGTTGGGCCTAGGTACTGGGCCACGCTTGCGTTGGCCTTCTTTTATTGGGCCGCGCTGCTGGAGCTCTTGCGCTGGCCTTTGGGCTTCTTTTTAAAAAATGATTTTGGATCGGTGATGTAGCGATTCGCACTGCTGACCTCCTTGAAGAAAGGAGATGTTATTTACATAAAAAAAAAAATTGATATATTATTTGTTGATAGGTATAAAAATTTATTCCTATAAATTATTGTTCGAATATATGTCAATATATTCTAACAATTATTATCCCTTAAAAGTCTAAACTTTACACATTATGATAGATTTTTTTAATTAAACAAATAATATTATTACATTTAAATAATATTATTTTGTTTTTAAAAATATTACTCATTTTCGTAAAATATATTAATTTGAAATTGATATTAAAATATAAAATGATGAATTTTATTAAAATTTATAATTTTAGTAAGTTTTCTAAGAAATCATTAGGTAATATTTATTTATTTAATATAAATAGATGATAAAATTGTTTTTAGAGTACTTTGCTATTATAGTAGTATAGATTCAATTCAAATTAAACTAAAAAATTGTTCAATATTAATATTTATTACTTTTTTTCAATTTAACAAATAAGTAATAATACCTTTTGAATAAGAAAGTAATACCTTTTGAATAATATTTTTAATATTCGACAAAAGCGAGAATACTAAATATCTCAATATTAACAAATACACATCATTCCCCACTATAAAATATATCCTAGAATTTAACAAACAATTATATATTTTTTCTTTTAAAAAACAATTAGTAATACATTTTGAATCAGAAAGTAATACATTTTTAATAAGAAAGTAATACCTTGTTAATAAGAAAGTAATACTGTTAATATTCGACAAAAGTAATACTGTTAATACCGTTAATAGTTCTCGATACAGGAGCAAGAAAAACTATGATGAACCCAGACATCCTTCCTGATGAAGTTTGGGAGTCCCATCATGAATATTTCTTTACTGCAGATGACCAACTTTTCATACTGCCCTGATATCTAAACAACTAGTTGGAATTCAAATCTTTCCAGACTGTGTTGTTTGGACGAAAAGTCATTGGAAGCAAACTCCATGGACATGATTTATTAATGGGCTTTGATGTTTACTTCAAAGCTTAGAACCATGGAGTCAAATACAAGAGGACATTCCTACTATTCACACCAACAAAAAAGTTGTTTACGGTTAAGGATATACCAGAGTCTGATCCACTTATCAAGAGGTTGAAAAAATGTTATGCAGAGTCTCATGCGGACTTCAACCATCTTCATTCGCTATGGAAGAACTCAGAATTCTATGTTCGACTTCCTTTTAAAAAGAATGAGGATATCAATGCCACTAAAGCTACACATCCAGGCATGACACCTAAAGAGCTGAATTTGGCTCGACAAGAATACAGTGAGCTATTATCCTTGGGCCTAATTGAAGCCACCAATTCAAATTGGGCTTGCCCATCCTTCTATGTCAATAAGAGAGCAGAACAAGTTCGAGGGAAGAAGAGGTTAGTCATTGATTACAAGCCTCTCAACTATTACTTGCTTGATGTTAAATTCTTCTTACCTAGAACAAAAGTTATGTTCTCTTATCTATCTGAAGCCCAGACCTTTTCAAAATTCGACCTTAAATGGGGTTTCTGGCAAGTGGGTCTAGACCTAGATGAAAGATATAAAACAGTTTTTTGCCTACCCACAACCCAATACCAATTGACAGTTATGTCATTTGGTCTTAAAGTTGCATCATCCCTCTTCCAAAAGACCATGATAAAGATCTTCGAATTCATATTAAACAGTACCCTTGTGTATATAGATGATATCCTCTTATATTCCAAAAATATAGAGGAACATGAGCAACTCCTCAATATGTTCATAGACTTGGTTCAAAAATATGGAATCATGCTGTCACAAAAGAAAAACGTGATCAAACAAAAATCTATTGACTTTTTGGGCATGAAGATTGCAGATGGAGAGTACGAACTGGGATCATACCTATCCCAAGAACTACTCAAGTTCCCGGATGAGCATTTATCTACTAAGCAAGTTTAACAGTTCCTTGGAATCGTCAACTATCTTAAATATTTTATCCCCAAGTGCTCAACCTATATAAGCAAATTGTCAAAGCTTCTAAAGAAAAGTCCACCTTCTTGGAATGTCGACCAAACTACAGTTGTAAAACATCTTAATGAAGTTTGTCAAAAGCTTCCACCCTTGAGAATTCTAGAAGATGGTCAAAGAATCATTCCCTCCTCGTGATGAGCCTTTCAAAACCCTTGGAGATATTCGAAAACATGCTACGGAGAATTTGTTTCGATATCTATCAAAATATATTTCTGAAGAAGGAATCCAAGAGGAACAAGTCTGTTACCATTTCCAAAAACCATTTTTGGCGATAACACATGTTGATCTTTATGAACATCTCACCTTTAATGGTTTATGGAACCTATGATGTTTGTCTACCTTATACTTTCATCCTATCGAGTTTTCAGTATGGGATACACTCATCTTTTTCCAAGATACTGAAAATGACTCCACACTCTGGTGGTCATTCCTACTATGGTATGCAACTGTGGAAGAATGGATAAAGGTGCTCCAAGATGAATATCAAGATGATGAAGACCCTCACGTCATATTTCTTTGTCATAGGCCATATTCTACAGGAATCCAAGAAGGACTTCGTCCATTTCCCCAACACTATAAGTAGAAGACTATCAAGGGTCGAATCCAAGATAATAAAGAAGAGCGCCAAGAATTGTATGTTCATCTATGCTTTGCTAACAAAAGCCATCTAGATGAATATACACAACGGCTTACTTATACTTCGTTCGTAGTCAACTTATAACTGAAGGATCCGAATCAAATAAACTTGGAATCAGCCAGGATCAAGAGTTCGAGTATGAAACCGAGTTCGACCCAAGACAAGTTCAATCATGAAGAGGTCCCCTCAAGAGCCACGTTTTAAGTTTTAAATAATGTAATAAATACCCATGTGATAAGGGTAGTCTTGTACTTTCTTAGGCATGACATCTCATCTAGTGAGGTGTCTTTAGAGATAAGTTACTCCCCATGCAGGTAGCATGACGTGTCTTACATGCAGTTAGCATGGAGTGTCTTGCATGCACCCTAACATGACATGTTTTTACATGCAACCTTCTTAGAATGAGGAGTCATTTGATATAGGTTGCCACTTTGTCTTTGTAAGGGTTCATAACTCTTCACTCCTAAGAATCTATAAATAGTAAGGCACACGAAAATAAATAAACACTTCATTTTTCTTAGTTATGAGTTTCTAAGTTTTTAGTTGTCTTCTCCAAAGCCCTTAAGCCAATCTATGGCTCATCATATTCTCCATCTTATTATCCTTATAGCATAAAATATGCTCTAGACGCGCCTTTTATGAGGATCTTGTATATAAAAAATATGCTATAACATAGAAAAGAGTAATGACCCCTATAGTTCACACGAATATCACAATCCATGTTTTCAATTGATTTTACTCAGTGGATCTGAACTTTGCTCGATATGGCCAGGAGTGCCGAGAAGGAGTCGAAGTTCAAAGTCCACCAGGTCAAGGCGATTTGTATTCATGGTGGCCATGACCTTCTAAGGGTGTGAACAAATAGGGCTTCTGTGTCCGCTTGGTATCCTTTATTTATGTAGGTATACATAATTAAATTTATTACAAGAAATTATAAAGTAAAATACAAATATTTGAATGGTTGAATTTTGTAAATTCAAATATATTTATATAGATTGATTTAATCTTATGCCTAATTTCAAAAACAATAATAGACATAATTTGGTTAACTACAATTAATATATATATATATATATGTGTGTGTGTGTGTGTATGTGTGTGTGTGTGTGTGTATGTGTTAAAGTCAAATCTTTAGATTTTGTTTATTCCTTATTTATTTAAAATTATATATATGTCTAATGTGATAAAAAAAATGTAATGTGAATAAATAAGCCATAAAGTTAAGAATATATCAAACAATTTAGTTTAATTAAAGATTGACTAAAGATTTATTATGATTCTATTTGAATGCCAATATATGGTGAATGTAAATTACTTGATACATGCAATTCACTATTAAATACAAAGTTCACATACTAATTAAAAGGGACAAAAAGTTTAAATTTAATACAATTATTCTTATTAATTTTATACCATGTTTAAATTTATATGTATATATTTAAGATTCTTTAGATTTTGACAATTAATTAATAAATCTATTTATTTATATACATATATGGTAATAATAAAAAACCTCTTCAATAATTACGTAAATAAATTAATTTTAGGATGAAATAATTGGGTATATCTTCAAAATTATCAATTATTTATTTATGACAATATATAATTAAATTATATAGAGTAAAAGTATTATTTTATATATATTAAAACATAATCGTATTCATACCAATCTTGAAGTTATCTACAATTTTTAAAAATATAATTATGTGCTCCAAGAAATTAGTACAAAAACAAGGTAAACATTATCAATAGTAAGAATAAGAAATAAAGTATTATTCACATCATCATCAAAATTTCGTTCTTTTTTTCAAAGATAATATGTAAAGTGTCAAATACAACTGATTTAAAGTTTCGTGACCATCATCTCTCATGAAATTGTAGAGGTAAGACTGTAAATTGCAGGGAGAAAGAAAGAGAAGGAAAACGGGTGGTGGGAGCAAGAGGCGGGAGGATTTGAGGAGAGAGAGGGAGGAGGGACCATGGGAGATAAGAGAATTTAAAGAGAGAGAGAGAGAGAGAGAGAGAGAGAGGGAGAGGGAGGAGGGGGGGGGGGGGGGGGGGGGGGGAAGGTTGGAGGTTTGAGGAGAGAGAAACAGAGAGGGGAGGGAGGACGGGGGCGTGGGAGGAGGGAGAAAGAGGAGGAGGGGAAAGAGACTGATTTTTTTTTTTTTTTTAAATATTGAGTTACGGTTGGCGGAATCTTGCAATCAATCTATATAAGTTTTTGCTATATATTAATGTTTTTTTTTTTTTTTTGTGACAATTACTTTCTTTTTTATAGCAGCTTAATTTTTTTTTTTTTTTTTTAAATTATGCAAGCAGTTTGGCAGTATTTGTTATTTATTATTCGACTTAGAATAGTAAGGTAGAATCCAAAATGCAAGAGCATGCAGGGGAGGATGCTTATTGTTGATTACATATAAAACAAGAATAAATTCATGATTCGTAATATTACTTTAAAAATATATTTATTTATTTAAAAAATATTATTATTTTTTAAGATAATAAATCAATAATAATACTTTTCAAGTTAATAAATAATAACTTTTATTTAAACAAATAATACTTCATATTAAATTAAACGATGTACCAAATATATATAAAATTTTGTGTTACATTTATTCATATTAATAAGTCTTCATTTTTTTTCTCGACACGTGCTTTCATTATTTATAATTTTTTAAATATATAAACATTTAAAAATAGTAATATATATGTACTACTTTTCTATCAAACACTTCAATTCTATTAACTTTTAAAATTTCTAACGATACTACTTTTTTTTTTTTAATTAAGCATTTTTCTCTGTACCACAAAATTAAAACCCGTTTCAAAAAGACACTTTGTCACAACCAACTTATTAATTTTGTACAACCCGTGGATCGCATAGGGTGATTCATAGCTACTTATGAATACAAAATAAAAATAAAAATCAGACACAAATAAATATTTACAGTTGAAAAATAACACCAGGAAAACAGGGTCCATTTTATCTGGTTTTATGTAGGTTGAATCTGTGCAGAAACTGCTCCCTCGCCAACACTCTCACCTGCTTCATATAAACATCAAAAGTCACAATTCCTTGCTCAACCGCTTTATCCATTTTGTACATCAAATCCTCCGCCGCTAAATCCGCCGCCCTACACTCCAGCTCCATTTCCGACTCCCTGCTCGATCCTTCAAACACATCATCAATCGCCAACAACCCGGAATTCCCTTCGTACACTTTCAACCAATTCAACACCCTATCAGATTCCTCGCACAATTCCTCTCTTCTTCCCTTCAGTCCTCTCCCTTCTTCTTCGAGTCCACTCATCACATTTTTCAGAATCTCACCCCTTTTCTCCAATTCGAATTGAACGGCTGCCAAGTTTTCAATCTCCTCCTGCATCTCAGCCACGATCGCCACCCTGTCGTAGTAAATAGAGCAGGCCAGCCGATCTATTGCCTCCATCTTCGAAAACGTGGATGGATGCGCCCAACTCGAAGACGGGCTCGCATAGTAGAACGGATGGTTGTGGGAGAAGAGCTTGATCAGATTGCGGGCCAGGCCCGAGAGATCAGACTTGGTAAAATGCCAGTTTTCCAGGTAGGAACAAGTGGTAACGCCCGATGAATCCGCAAACGGGTAGTTGTTAATCGGGTAATCCGAGTTTATGTATACAACCGGAGCCATGTGCGGGTAAAATTCGTGCACCCAAACGGTTAACGGCACCGGCGGCGCGCGGTGAGAAACGCGCAGCTCGCCGTTGGCGTTGAGGAGCTTGACTTCGGTGCCGTCGTTGTGTGTGAATACGGCGGTGGAGGGTTTGAGAGAAGGGAAATCTTGGAAGAGAGAAATGAGGTGTTCCCGGATGATCCATTTCTGATCCGGGTCGGTGTAGGACAGGGCAAACGGGCTGGCACAGAAAAGTGCATCTTCTATGAATCTGATTGGATTTGGAGAAGAAATTGCCATATTGGTGCGGATGGATATGAAGGAATCTGATAGGGACGAAAGCATGTTGGGATTGTGTGGGAGATTGGCATGCAAGATATTGTCTTTCATGCTAATTATTTAAAAAGACTCTTACATCGGAGTCAATCTTTTATATAAAGCTCTTATTTGATTTCTAGTACTCTTTTTCTCTCTCTTCATTCTTTTTTTAAAATATATATATAAATATTTTTTTTTTGGTAAAAAGCTTGTAATTTTGATTTGTGTTTTGAAATTTTTTCACTTTTTTTTGCAATTATAGATTAGCGTCAATTCGATTTTAATTTTGTTTTAAGTTTTAAAGTTTCTATTTTCAATTTTGTTTTCCACACTTTAGTCTCACTATTTTAATCTTAATCATATTATTTAAAATTAATTATTAATCGACTTACAAAAAAAGTAACAATTTTGAAATTCGATAAAAGATAATATATTTTTTAGATGTTGAATTGGGTGTGTGTTGACGTTGAATATGAGAGTTACACATAATATGATATGTGTGTAAGGGAAAAGAAAAGTGTTGATTGAAGAAGAAAATCAAAAAAAAAAGTTGAAGGAAGTTTGGAAGAAGTTGTCAAATGGGTGACGAGTGAAGAGTGAGCAGGTGTATTATATAATTTGTGTGCTAGTTGGATAAGTTTGAAGGCACAGATAGATAGATACAGCAAGAAGAGCTTTATGATGATTGTTGGGCTGCAAGTTAGGGTTTGGTTTATGGGCTGGGCTTTCCATTTTGAAATGGACTTTATTTTTTCACCGTTGACTCTTATTCTATGGACAAATAACCCATCAAGTTTGATTTATTATAGAGTTTGTCATTTAGCATTAATTCAGTTTGATAATATTGAGAAGTTGGGTCTGGGTTGGAGTTGGATTTACATTAATTCCTCAACTCGTAATAATATGTTCTTCCTTCATCTCTCATCGAGGAGGAATAACACATAATAATCACTATAGCTGTGTTGCAGCTATTAAATAATAAAACTAACAAGAACACACTCAATGATAAATGAATATCACACAAACATTTGCTCACCTGACATGAATGTGGATTTCGACACAGCAAACACGTCAATAAATAATTGAAAATAAAGTGCCATTTTCAGAGGTGAAGTAAATCTAGAGATTGGTATTTCACAAGACACAACTTTATACCCAAATAACATAAAATCCTCAATATTCTTGCCGTGGTTCCGAGGTTATGCATCTTCATTTTCTCTCCATATATAATGAGTAACTACTTTGGTGTACCACCTTAATTTTTTCTTATTTTGCTCACTTATTCAAATCTATTAAAATAGCCGAATAAATAATATGTGGACAATTTATGAGAAAAAAACTAGTGATCAGTAGATATATTTACAATTCATAAAAAACGAACAAACAGACGAACCGTAAATAAAACACACTCAATTGAGTGAGCGACCCACAAATACAAAAAATAAACTTGGAAAAAGTTCAATTCAAACTCCTAACCTCCAACATCCAATCCTTTCAAAGGCAAAGGCTTGCCAACAAGATACAACAGTTTTTTTGTTTTAAAATCGTTCAAAAAGTATTACCTTTTTTACAATACAAATATTATTTTTGTTCCACTAATTATAAAAAAGAAAGATAAAATTATAATACTTTATGATCATAAGTAATATTTTTAATGTAAAATTAATACTTATTGAACAATTTTAAATAATATTAAAATTTACCCAAAAAATATTATTTTTCTCAAAGAAAAAGTATTAATTTTTCTAAACAAGAGTATTAGTATTACTTAAAAAAAAGAGTATTAGTATTACTTAAAAAAAAATTACTTGATCTAAATATACGCATAAAAAAGTGTGCAAGTACAACGAACGTGAAATCCACATATTTTTTGCACTGATCCGAGTTGTTGTATATGAGGCATTCACACAAGAAATAATATATGAAAATAAACAACTTCAAATTTTATCGGTTTATGGGTTTGATATCAAATATATTTATGATAAAAACAAGTATCATACTAACTTTTGTTTGATATCAATTATATTTATGATAAAAACAAGTATCATACTAACTTTTGTGATATCAATTATATTTATGATACTTGTTATAAAAACAAGTATCATACTAACTTTTGTTTGATATCAATTATGTTTATGATAAAAACATGTATTATACTAACTTTTGTTTGATATCAATTATATTTATGATAAAAACATGTATCATACTAACTTTTGTTTAAAATAAAATATTATGTAAGAGAATGTAAATATATGTACGGTATAAGAACTAAAATCCGAAGTTATGTTAAAATAATATTGTGTATAATTATTATTAGACAAAATGTAGAATTTAATCCAAAATTTTCATCATATTTATGATTCCAAAAATCATGTGCAGATACAAAAATGATCTAAAAAAAATATAAATTGTAATCGATCAAAAGTGTATAGAATAGGAACCAATCGCAAACATTTTTTTATCTCAGGTACCTAACAGAAAAAACAATATAGGCCAAGTTGATTTTTTATATAAATATTATTTTTGAATTTTGAGTTACTGACAGGTTATCTCCAGTAGTCAGCACAACTTTAGTGCAAATCCATCTCTAGCCTTTACTTTCTACACTAAAAAAGAATATTTCAATAATATTTCTTATAATTTATTTATTTTTAATCTATATTTCAAAAACTTCATAATTGTTAAATACATAATATATAATATATTAAAACTTCATATTATATACATTTAATGTGTTCAGAAATATTTTTTCCGGACATTGGAGGATCTGGAGGTAGTCTTTCCGATTACTAGAGATAATGTTTTAATTTAGTATCATATGTATTTTCTATTAAGTAATTGTGTTTTTAACTATGTTGTGTAATTTTATATTTTGTTTTAACTTTATAGTTTTTAGTTATAATTGTATGTTTTGTCTATTTGTAATTTTATCTATTTTTATTTTATTTTATGGTAGAATGATAATTTTATAATTTTATTGTATTATTTTTATTTATAATTGAAATTACACATTTTTATTAATTTTAATCATATTTAATTAAAATAATCTTAAAATCAATTAAACTTATTAATTATAAAACAAATATGTATTATTGAATACAAATATTAAGAAACATATAAATAAAACATTAAACAAAAAGAAATGATTGAATATTAAAAAAACATATAAATAAAACATTTAAAAAAAAAGGAACTATTGGCGCAGACTTGACCTGCGCCAATTTTACCGCAGATAAAAAAGAAAAATTAAGAACTTCACAATAGCAAGCTCCAGCGCATTGCTGGAGCCTGTCTTTCCTTCATTTTCATCACTTCAGGCATTGCTGGAGTTAGTCTTAACACATTTATCTTTTTTATTAAGAGTGGATTTCTTCTACACCATATGCATAATTTTATTATATTGAACTGATTAAATAATTTGCATAAGATATTTTGACTTAATCCCCAAATCCTACTCTCAACAGCCTAAGTAGGAGCGGGCATATATGGTTTTACCAACCTAACCTAATCGATACTGAAATTTTGGACATTTCAAATTTTTTATATCCTGTATTAAATTGTGTATATATACATATATACTCTTTATTTACATATTAATATTGTAAATTTTTTCTGCAAAGCTGCACATACAACAGGCAAGTTTGGTAACAAGAGTCACTGAATTATGAAAAACCAAATTGATAAAACAATGTTGATTGGTTTAGGAATTAGGTTAATAATATTAAAAACATTCGGTAAAAACCAAAATTTCAAAATAAACATTAATGAAATATTTTCAATAATAATTGAACCAAAATAATATTTATTGATTCAATATTCAATATGAATATTTAAAAAAATAAAATTTTAGTTTATTGACACTTTAATACTGATAAGGTAAGGATATTGTCATTTATTAAAAAATCTTAACCTATCTAAATTAATGTGTAGAATATAGAGCAAAGATATGGAAAGGAAGGAAATCAAACAAAACACAAGATACTCAAAGATACATGTAAGGAATAAAAGGTTCAATCACCAACTACCTAGAGGTATTCAAGGAAGATAAGTCACATGGCTGGAAATATGGAAGGGAAGAATCTCATCTTCGAAGGAGATATTTGGTAAAGAATGAAGGTTGATATGATGAAGATATCGTAGTGATCAAGATATGCAAATATAAATAAGACCACGGGCAGAAGATGAAGATTATCTCTGTTACATTCTATTAACTTTACACGAGCAGAGAGTTGTGGAGAGACTGGTGGAGAAGCTATCAGATTCGGGAGAAGACGATAGCTCAACAAGTACTCAAAGACGAACAGACTGTGAACTACGCAGAGTCCATTCAATATCATTGATCCACTGCTGTCTGGACTCGGGAGAGTCCAACCAATTACAAACGGGAGTTTGCATCAAAATCCATCTAGTGGACTAGATGGTCAACTAAGGTATTAGAAGAAGTAGTTACAAGAGTAGACTAGTATTTAGGAGGAGTCTAATACGTGTAAGTTCTATTTATAACATTTGTGGGAACAAACTGTTCTTCTAATAAAAGTACTTGAGAGGAAGAAGGGATTCTTCCTCGTAAAAAACATAAAGATATTTTTAGCTTCCGCAATTTCAATTACAGTTCGAACTACTTCTGAACTAATTCACAAGCGCACAAATTCTGATCTAACAATTAACACCAGAGCAGGTTCCAGTTTATTTTGTTAAACATGTAGATCCAGGGACGGACACATGGGATCATATGAAGGAACGTCACTACGCCCGCCCTCGCTTGATGGACAAAACTATCCATTTTAAAAATCCATGATGATCAGCTATTTGAGATCCAAACGGTGTGGAGAGGAAATTCAAACGAAGTGGACATGGCCAAAAATGCAGGATGGGAAAGACATAACAAAGATTGTTGACAAACCAAGAACCCTATGGATGGAGGATGAAAAGTGTGCTGAAGATACAAACTATATAGCATAGTATGCAATCCTAACTTTGGTAGATGCAATGAGGCACAAATTGATCATACACTGCCAAACGGCTAAAGACACATGGCATGTACTACAAAAATAATTTGAAGGAAATGAGTCAGTGAGAAAATCAAAACTGCAAAGATTAGCCACGCTATTCGATGGAATTCAAATGACTGAAGAAGAGAACATTGAAATGTATTTTGCTAGATTTAGTGATATAGTGAATCAATGCTACATCCTTGGGGACGCAATCAAAGAGGATGTCCAAATCATGAAAATCATAAGAACCTTAGCCCCTAGATTCAGAGAAAAAATTACAGTTCTGAAATCTTTCATGAGAGTCATATAATGACGTTGGACATTTGAGATAAATAATAGAATGGATGCACCAAAAAACAAAGGGATGACACTGAAGTCGGAGTCAACTACGGAACTGATTGAGAATGTTGTAACAAAAATTGCTGACAAAATGGCTCTACTAACAAAGAATTACAGCAAGTTCGTAAAAAAATACAACCAGCCGCAGCAGTTCACCAAAAGTTCGAACCTTGGGGAAAATATCAGAAAAGGAGGAACCAGAACACCAAACTCCAAACAAGGTAATCGAAAAGACTCTGATCAATGCAGGGAATGCAGAGGATATGGACATTATCAAGCTGAATGCCCAAATTTTCTAAGGAAAAACAAAGTACTAAAAGCCACCTGGAGTGAATCTGAATCTGAAGGAGAGGAAGAACCTGATGAAAAAGAAACAACATATCCTAATAACTTTTCTACATATACATCATCGAAAGATCTGGTATGTCTCACTTAGGTTGTACGAACTGAAGAGGAACTGGAGAACATTGAAGAACCTAACTTTGATGATCCAACTCTGGAGGATCTGGAAAGAATGTACCTAGACGTAACAGCCAGATGTACCGCAGCCACAGAGGTTATTCAAAGACTGGAGAATCAAGTAAAAGAATACAAAAGTAGAGGTGCGGTTTCCTTGGAGCATCAAGAACTAAGTCAGGTGAAACATGAACTACAAATCACAAGGGAGATCAATGAAAGGTTAAGTGATGAACTGACTATATCCCAAAGGAATGTGAGAAATCTGGAACATCATATTCAACTTCAAGAGATGGAAATTGAGTCACTCAAAATCAATCTAGAAACAACATAGTAATCTGTTCACAACAACCACCAGGTAAGCACATCATTAGCTAATTAACAAACAGAAACTGTGTCCAAATTGTAGGATAAAGACTATGAGATGACTGAACTACGGATTGAACTAGACAAAGCAGTGTGAACTATACAAAGACTGAACAAAGAAAATGTTAAATTTGATGAGATTTTGGCGTAAGGAAGGTCACAAAGTAACAAAATTGGAATTGTATACATTGAAGAAAGACCATCTAGAATAACAACCTTTGTACCTGCCACCTTCTCAGCGGTCGAACAGGAAGGTTCAAATACTGCAAGTGAGTTAGGAAAATAGGACAGAAAAGGTACACAAAAATTCATTCATATATGTCATTATTGTGAAGCACCCTGACACATTCGACCAAGGTGCTACAGAATGAAACATGACATCCGAATAGGTAATATCTTTAATTGTAATATGTTCGGTCTCCCTGTGAAAAGTCCTACATCATCAAAAACTATGAAAGTAAGAAATGTCAAAAAACTGAGTGTCACATGTAAAAAAAATATGGGTTGCTAAGAACAGCATGTGTCTTACATCATCAATAGTCTCACTCAGTGTGAACAACACTGGAACGTGGTTTTTTTACAGCGGATGCTCCCGTCACATGACTGGTAATGCTACATATCTTACTGATATCACTTCAATAAATGAGAAATCAGTGACCTTCGGTGATGGTAAGAGTGAACGAGTCATTGGAAAAAGGAACTCTCATTATACATGGCCTACCTAAATTGTGTAATGTTTTCCTTGTTGAAAATCTTAAGGCAAATCTGTTAAGTATTAGTCAAATATGTGACCAAGGACTACAAGTGAACTTCACTTATGACAAATGCATAGTTGTTGATATGAATGATCAATGCATACTTACTGTAACTCGATCCACTAACAACTGTTATCTTCTTGACATGAATCATGTGTGTTATAATGCCAGTATAGGGGCAACGAAAGTGTGGCACAAAAAATTAGGGCACATAGGATACAACCACCTCATTGCCTTGTCAAAGTCACAATGTGTTCGAGGGCTACCTAAACTTCCAAATAGAAATCAAGGAATCTGTGGACCTTGTCAACTCAAAAGGTAAAAAGCTCACATAAAGGTAATACTAGACATATGCATGAAACAAATTATGGCCTTATTACACATGACTTGATGGGATCAGTTCAAACCGAAGGTGCTGGAGGTAAGATATATATTTTTGTATGTGTTGACAATTTTTCAAGATATACGTGGGTATGATTCCTTCGAGAAAAATTAGAAAATTTTGATGAATTTTAAAAATTGATACGATTACTTGAAAATTAAAAACAGGATTCCATTGTTCGATTACGACGTGACCATGGAAGAGAATTTAAAATTCTGCTTTCACTGATTTTTGCACCTCTCGAGGTATTGCTCATGAATTTTCAGCACCTAAAACACCACAACAAAATGGAATAGTAGAAAGGAAAAACAGTACTTTACAGGAAATGACCAGAGCCATGATGATTGGTAAGGATGTAGCCCAAAAATGGTGGGTTGAAGCAATAAACACTGCATGCTATATTTCAAACAGAGTGTACCTAAGGAAAGGGGTGGGGATGACCTCATACCAAATCTAGAAAGCCAAAACCCCTAATCTAAGTCAATTTCATGTATTCGGTTGCAAGTGTTATGTATACAATGATAGACAACAATTAGGTAAATTTGATGCCAAAAGTGATACTGGTATGTTCTTAGGATATTCGACCAACAGTAGAGCCTATCGTGTCTTCAATCTAAGAACTCACACACTTATTGAAAGTACTAATGTTGTATTTGATTACTCCTTGGTAAGACATAACACATACTTAGAGGAAACGAGTTCATCTGCTGTACGCCCTACAGACAACCAGAAGTGTGAAGATAATGCAGAAACTAATCAGGAACCATCAAGGGACGACTCTGACAAAGGTGAACCTTCCACTAGAACTAAAAAAGAACACCCCAAGGAACTCATCATTGGAGATCTCAATGAAGAAATAAAGATACGATGTCAGCCTAAACCAGATTACCAAAAAATTGAGGGACTAGTTCATCATGCCAGCTATACCTCTGTGATTGAACCTAAAAATATGAAGGAGGCTCTCAAGGATGACAACTGGATCCTGGCAATGCAAAAAGAATTTGAACAATTTTCTAGAAATGATATGTGGACACTTGTGTCACGACTTGACAGTGCGCACATTATTGGAACCAAATGGATTTTCAAAAACAAAACTGATGAACAAGGAAACATCATCAGAAATAAAGCCCGATTGGTGGCTCAAGGATACACGCAGGTAGAAGGGATTGACTTCGAAGAAACATTTGCTCCAGTTGTACGACTGAAGTCTGTAAGAATCCTTCTTTCCTTTGCATGTCTTAAGAAGTTTATTCTTTATCAAATGGATGTGAAAAATACATTTTTAAATAGTTTCTAAAAAGATGAAGCGTATTTTGAATAACCCAAAGGGTTTGAAGATCCACATTACCCAAATCATGTCTACAAACTAAAGAAGGCATTGTACGGACTGAAGCTAGCTCAAATAGCTTGGTATGAGAGACTGACAAAGTTTCTAGTTGTCCAAGGATACAAGCGAGGAGGACTAGACCATGTTCATCTAGTGGTCGAACAATGACATTATTATTGTGAAGATTTATGTAGATGGCATTGTGTTTGGATCCACATCCAAACACAAAGTAAACGACTTTGTCAAGGTAATGTCACAAGAATTTGAAATGAGCATGGTTGGTGAACTTTCCTACTTTCTTGGTCTGCAGGTTAAACAAAGTAAAAATGGAATCATGATGCATCAAGGGAAATACACCAGAAACTTGGTGAAGAAATTTGGATTTGAAGGGTGCAAAGTGTCACACACGCCCATGGGAACAAACCCAAAATTATCTAAAAATGAAAGTGGAATAAGTGAAACCCAACTCTATACAGAAGTATGATAGGAAGTCTCCTGTATCTCACTACAAGTAGACCCGATATAAGTTTCAGTATGGGACTATGTGCTAGACATTAGTCAAACGGAAAGGAATCATATCTCAAGGCAGTAAAGAGAATCATGAGTTATGTGGCAGGTACCACCAACTATGGCCTAAAATACTCCTTTGATACTAAACCTTTTCTTGTAGGGTATTGTGATGTTGATTGGGCAAGAGATGTGGATGATAGAAAAAGCACATCAGGAGGGTGTTTCTTCATCAGGAACAATCTAGTCTCATGGCTCAGTAAGAAACAAAACAACATTTCCTTATCAACAGTAGAAGCATAATACATAGCTGCTGGGAGCTCATGCTCCCAACTAGTATGGATGATGCACATGTTGTGCAACTATGATATGAACTTGAGTTCCATGACTTTATTTTGTGATAATTTAAGTGCTATTAATATATCTAAAAATCATGTGCAACACTTTAGAACTAAGCATATAGACATTAGACACCGCTACATCAGGGAGTTGGTTGAGGATGGGGTCATCACTCTTGAACATGTTCCCACCGTTTGTCAACTCGCGCATATTTTCACAAAGGCCTTAGACTCCAAAAAATTCATATCCCTGAGGAAATCTTTAGGGATCTGTAATGCTATCTAAATAAAATAATTTGTTTTTTGAAAGGTATTGATTTCTTAAACCTTCTTAATAATGGCTGTCTTGTACAGATTTTAAATTTGGTTTGTTTTGAACTTTGAATCCATGTATACTTCTCTCTTGTATAAGGAAAGAACTACGACCTAGAAATGATGTTGTGGTAAGTTGTTAGTCGTATGACTGAGCACCGAGTACAGAAAATGACAGGTCTGTGAAAGCTACCTACTCATGTTCACTTCAGAGTCACACAAAAGTAGGGGTTACAAGGTCATGAGCTCGTTACACAGGGTTTTTCCAGTGTGGTCTTTTATTGTGTGGTTTACAAGCTACTACACAAGGGATTGGGAGGAGTTATAAGGATCAATCATCCAATTACCTTAGTGCTAAACAGTGAACAGATATGTGAGAGAAGGATTGAGGATTTTTCTTAGTGTATCTTCAAACTAAATTGCCCGATAGAAATGCATGCACAAAAGATGGTTCTTATTTTTATTTACACCTTTCAAGCAAAAAACAATAGCCTCTCGACATATTTTTCTTAGGAAAATATGATTTTTCAGTTAAACAGAAGCCTTTATGATTTTTGTCCTCTAGTATTATATACGAAAATTGAATATGGAGAAAAGAAAATGTGACTTTCCACTCTCACCACTTCCTGAATGTGGGTTCATGCATTATTTTAGTCAAGGAGGTTGCTAAATTCAGTATTAATAAGAATAAAGTGGGGCCTACCCATATCTTCATGCATTTATAAGAAGTCGAAGCATCAGTCTTTTAATTTCTTTTCTCTCTTGACATATTGACATTGACAGTGCTCTGGTCATCCACCATAGACCCTCTCTTGTTTCGCTCTTCCTCGCAGAAAATTCATGGCTGACTTTGGCGATGAGTTGAACGGCAGGTGACCGAGCTGGGCGATAGTCTCATTTATCGACCCAAAACCATTGGAAATCCTACCCCACTATTCCCCGAGACGGAACCCCAAGGTCACCATTCGGCTACACAAAATGTTGAAAAGTTTGCACCAGTTCCCACCTCGCTTACACATGAAGCTCCACAACCGCCTAGTTCCCTCAAATGGGCAAACCATAAGCAAATGTCTCTACAACCACACCTCTATCGAAACCCTCTGAAACACCAAATGTTAAACCCTCACCATCGGCCATATCCCCACAACAAAGCATACCATCGACCAAACCCCTTTGAAACCTAACACCAAATCCAAAACACAGACAGTTGCGAAACCTACGGGAAGGACCTCCGCTCCACAAACAAACAAAGGCATTTGATGGTCGACTCGACCTCTGAGAAAGAAGTGCCTAAATCTCCTCCAAGATGTTCACACCGAAACAGACGACCTTCTTCTGCTGTTCACACCACCTCTTCTCAAGGTCTCACCATCGATGAAAATGATACAATGGTGAGAGGTAAAGCCTTCTCCAAGATCTATTATTCGAAATCTGCATCTGATAGATTTAAGCTCTTTTCTGCTATGGATTTTTGGCCCGAGAGGAACTTAGACTTGAAATGGTTTGATAAGACTCCCATAATGTCATGCATTAGAGATTCTGGTCTAGATGTGGCTGTGACTAATTTAGGAAGGTTAAATGGGTTGATTGTGCATGAATTTTATGCTAACCTTATAACTGGAATTCAAGATCCTGACTTCCCTAGGTTTGGTAAAAATTTTGTCCGTAACAGGATTGTGAATTTCAGTATTTCTGCCATAAATGACTTCCTTGAATTGAATGGGGTGGATGATAAGGATGAGAATGATGTAGAACTAGGAGAGGTCGTTGAATGCTAAGCAATGGTAAACTCACACACTGGACTAAGCCAGGAATCTCCCCATCGATTCTAACCCATGATGGTAACTAGCTGCACAAGATCGGAAGGCACAATTGGACCCCACGTCCAATAAGTCCCACTTAAATGTTGCACAGTTTGTGTTCCTCTACAAAGTGACTTCGGGAGGATAGCATTCGAAATTATCATGGGGTTTGCTGAACGACCTGACCCCCGCAAGAAGCTTTCTTTTCCAACTCTTATTTGGGACTTGCTCTCCTATCAGGGGATCCAGGCTCAATCATCTGATGTCCTCCTCAAGTCCGCACCTCCTTTGAAAATGGCATCTCGAGAAGCAAATGTATACACCAGGCCTCAAGCCATTGAACCTACACTCAAACCCTCTGAAGTGGCCCAAAATTTACCTCTGTTTCTTTATCAGCAACTGGAAATTCTGGATACTCTTGCTGCCGAGGTGGCAGCTCAGAAACTATACCTAACTAACATTCTTAAATCTTTAGATGTTCCCCTGCAGGCCGGACCGTCTCGGACCTCCCATTCTTTGGCAATCGGATCAAAAAAGGGGAAGACTTCAGGGACTGCCAGAAGATCCTCAGCTGCTAACAAGGGAAAGAAGAAAATGGAGATGGACAAGTGCAAAAGAAAAAGGTCAGAGGAGACTGAGCAAGAGCATTCTGAGGAGGCGGAAGAAGAAGGAAATAATGAATGGGAAAATGGTAGCAGCTCTGATTGATGACAAGGAAATTTGAAATATGTTGGTCTGTTATGATAATGGACATTTGTTAAACAACTTTTGTTGATGTTTAGTTTGCTGGGTATGTTAAGACAATGTTTTCTTTCTTTTAGATTATTTCAGAACCAACTTGTTGAATGTTGATGATTAACTAATCTCACTGCAATTCGTGTTGGACTAGTCTCCCTATGGTATATTTTTTTTTCTTGCAGGCTGCAGGATGGCTATGGTCTTCAGATTTTCGAACCAATTGCCAAAGTGGGAGATTGATAAGGTAATGATATTGTCATTTATTCAAAAATCTTAACCTATCTAAATTATTGTGCATAATATAGAGCAAAGATTTGGAAAGGAAGGAAAGCAAATAAAACACAAGATACTCAAAGATACATGCAAGGAATAAAAGATTCAATCACCAACTACCTAGAGATATTCAAGGAAGATGAGTCACATGGCTGCAAATATGGAAGGGAAGAATCTGATCTTCGAAGGAGATATTTGGTAGAGAATCAAGGCTGATATGATGAAGATATCTAAGTGATCAAGATATGAAAATATAAATAAGACCACAGGTAGAAGATGAAGATTATCTCCGTTACATTCTATTAACTTTACACAAGCAGAGAGTTGTGGAGATACTGGTGGAGAAGCTATCAGATTCAGGAGAATACGATAGCTCAACAAGTACTCAAAGACGAACAGACTGTGAACTACGCAGAGTTCATTCAATATCGTTGATCCACCGCTGTCTGGACTTGGGAGAGTCTAGCAAATTGCAAACGAGAGTTTGCATCAAAATCCATCTAGGGGACTAGATGGTCAAGTAAGGTATTAGAAAAAATAGTTACAAGAGTAGACTAATATTAAGGGGGAGCCTAATACGTCTAAATTCTATTTGTAACATTTGTGGGAACAAACTGTTCTTCTATTAAAAGTACTTGAGAGGAAGAAGGGATTCTTCCTCGTAAAAAGCATAAATATCTTTTAGCTTCCGCAATTTCAATTATAGTTCGAACTACTTCTGAACTCATTCACACGTGCACAAATTCTGATCTAACAAATACAATTCAGTTATGTTTTACCAGATGCCTAACCCTTTGGCCCAGCCCCTATCCCAAGTGGCCCCGACCCCCACTCCATTAATTTCTAAATCTTTGCAATTTATAGAAAAAAAAATATTTACATTCAATCTTAAAAATATTATTCTAAATTAAAAATATATTACTTATTTCTAAAAAGTATTACTACTTGATTATTGAACTTGATGTTTTTATCATATATATATATAATATATTTTTAGTGTAAAAAGTAATACTATTTAACAATCTTTAAAAATTATTACATTTTACTTAAAAAGTATTAATTTTTTATTTAAAAAAAGTAATATATCTAAATAAATATGTGCAGAAAAAAAAAGTGTGAGAATATTGGCGTGTGGAATCCATGCATTTTCATGAATTTTGATCAAGGTAGCTAAGATCCATATATTTTTAGTATTTTTTGTTAACATTCCACCCATTATACATAAGAATCTATGTATATTGTGCATACAAATTTTTAACCTACATTAGTATACATATATATATATATCAAAAAACACATGTAATCAATTGATTTTGTCTAAAACAAAATTATTACTTTCAAAAAGTATTATGGTATATAACCGCAACATAAAACACATAAACATCTAATACTTTCTGTGTTACTGCCATTTATTTGGACAAAATGATGTGCAGAGTTTATACAGGCATTCTTTTATCAATTTGGGATATATTTTATGAGTAAAAATATGTATATTGTTTCATTTAGTCCAACTTTGTTATATTGCATGAATATCATATTTTTCTTGTTTTGTAATGATTTTCTCGAATTTAAACACAGTTATAAAATAATTAGTATAACTTTGAATGTATGCACTCAAATATATTGGTTGTTAACATATTGAAAATATAAGACGATGATATGCTACTTTCATGAAGAACACGTCAATGAATGGTGGCTTAAATATAGTTATAAATATAATAAAAAAAGTAAATTACTAATTAATTCATCTTGACATTCATTCAATATTTTTTTTCATAACTTGAGCTACACATATCCAATTGAGTTGAAGTTAATGTCACTCAAAAGCCAACACATAGGGAAACAATTCTGTATAATATAGATTAAGTCAAATTCGTACCAAAAGATCTTTACAAACTACTTTGAAGTTGGCATTGAGGTAGAAGATGGATTTCGCTCGATCGAGCAAGAGTAACAATCCTGAGAGATGACATTTTGGATGAGATCGAGTGAATCCACTCAACCAACTAGTCCAGCGCACGACCTAGTAAGTAACAAAATTGTAAACGATGTCCTCTTATTTTTTTTATAAGTTTGAAGGGTTTGAGGGATCCTATGCCCCCTCCCTATATATATATCTGACCCCTAGACCTAGATAAGGGATATGAGACATACACAAATACAAATACAAATACAAAAAAAAAAAAACATTTAAGGCTAGAAAAAATGAGACGATCCATTATCCACTTCATGTGCTTCAAGGAATGCATCACGGTAATCTTACGAAGATTTAACATATTTTGCTTTTCTCTTTATTATTTTATGCTAGAGATAGTTGAATATAAATTTCTTATAATATTTATTTCAATTATGTTGAGTTAAATAGCATTGTAATCTTAGGGCATCTGGTAGACTATTTAATATTTTTCTGGATAATTAATTTATATTGAAGTTATTTTTTCAACTTCTTATTCATATATATTTGTTTTTGTTTCTTCTTTAATTATATGTTCATTGATTAAACATGTTTGATATATCAAGTCGAGATTCTAAAGACGAGGTTCTATATTATATTTTATACATATATGACATAAATATTTTAATGTTTGGTTGATCTATAATTTTTGTAAGGAATTATCAATCTTTGGGGCCTTTGGGAGTTAATTACTCATTTGGAATAGAGGTATTGGCATGAATGATTAATTTATAAATTACATTCACTTTGGAAGGAAAGATAGTTGACTATTGCGATTATCTTATAAAGAAGAAAAAGAATGAATGAACTTCGATTAGATTAATTTAATAACATAATTGTTAATAGTTAAAAACACGACCTTCAGATCCGTCTTCTCTCATCACATTCATTCAACCTCTTATTTGTTTAATCATTAATGATTACTTGTTCTCTTATTTATTTTCTTTCATTTAGTTACTAGTTTATTAATCACCATATATTTTTTAATCTTATAGATAAAGTACTAATACAATTGTAATATTTAATAGTCTTCACAGAACTTTGTGAATACGATATTGCTCACAGTTTTCTATAACTAATTCACACAATTGCAGCATAGCTTATAGATTTAGGTGAATAATAAACTCAATTCTCTTTGATGTGATTAATTTGGAAGAATTATTAGTTCTCCTTAGATAAACGAAATAGCAATACAACCTATATTAGTGGAAAAATTCAAGTATGCTAAGTTCAGGTTTTGAAGGGATTGAGTTGGATGTAGGTCATGAATATTAGTTGAATTGAATAATTATACTTGATCTCAACTCAAATCACTTGATCCACCCTCATAGCAACGTGGCCAGTTGATATGTGTTAATGAGGTATAATTCTAACATTCATATGTATTTCTTTTTCTCTTTCTTTTATTTTTTAATCAAACTATGTTCAATAGTTAGTCTTAAATATGTGCGGTGCAAATTATTTCAATTATTAATATCATGAGATAATTTTATTCACCTCGCCCCGGCCCATCCCCTGCCTATACATATATGAATTTATTATATTTCAAAGAATAAGTGAATATAATATTTTAAACACAACATAAATATGTATTTTACAGTAAGCATATAAAATAATTGCATAATAGTTTTTATTATTGTGAAAATGCATTGGTTTAAAAAAAAAACTATTTTTTTCTGCTCGTAGTAAAACTTATATGTTTGAATATATATATATATATATATTCATATACCTTAGAAGAATCTTTAGTGGAATATTTCAAAAAGATTAGAATGTCTTTCAAAAAATTCGCTGATAAAATAAATTGTTTCAAGAAACATGTATATGCTAAAACAATGTATAAATAAAAAAAATAACATTAACATTATAATATTAAAAAAGAGAAATTTGTCAAATAATTAAAAATAATAATCATATTCTTCAATTTCATTAAACACGCAAATCTCAATTTTTTTTAACAAAAATTATAAGTAAAGAACAAAAAAATTACCACCTTAGGATATTTATTTTTGTATTTTTTTATGTCTTTAGATAGACAAATATCAAAAGATATACATAATCTTATAAGATTGACTTATTTCTTCGATATTTAGAGAATGATTTGTTCATAGTTACTTACTTATTTTAGTTAAATATTAAAATATATAACAATTAACTTAAGAAAAAGTATTTTATATATAAAAATAAGTTTACATATATATAACATATATATATGCAATATGGATGTCTACTTAAAGATTGTTAAAATATAATTAATTACATATATATTCATAAAAAATAGAGTTGAAATAAAATTTTTATAAGCTTTTAAATTTTTAGTGAAAAATAAAAAAATTATATAAAACATAATCAGATAAATATATTTTATAGATAATAATAATACGATATAATTTAGTATATCTTGAAAATGATAAGTGTAATTTCAACATTGAAAATCGTCGCGCTATTAATCAAATTGTATTATTATATCTTATATACAAATAGATGTTGATATAGATATATAGAAAAATAAATATCATTATTAGAAAGTAGTTTATGTAGGAAAATCTAATGTTTTCTAAGCGATACTTTTCTTTTTTGTATATACATACAAATAGTTGTAGTCTATAGGCTACTTAAAATTAATTATATCATTTATTACATATAAGAAATAAAAATAACCAAATTTAGTAAGAAATTTACAACGGAAAAATACTATAAATTTTATTTATACGGAACTGATATATATATATATATTAAAATCAATAAAAAATAATAAATACATTGGTGTCAAAGAAATAGATGAAGATTATCATTCAAAGAAAATCAAACTTTTAACATAGAAAGATTATGATTCTAAATAGAAACTTTTAATATAGAAATATTATGATTCTAAATAGAAACTTTTAACATAGAAAGATTATGATTCTAAATAGAAGTTTGGCGAAATTTTTGTATTGTAATCTTCATAATTTATTGTTTGTGAAAATATTTATTTGGTTTAATAAATTTAAAAGAAATATTATTTATAACATTATAATTGTGCTGACTTGTTTTTTTTTTTTTTAATTAGGCATTTTCCACATTTAGAAATCAGTTTAAGCAGGAAAAATTGATGCTACTATTTTGAGGGCTACTTCTATTTTTATTATATAGATTAAAGAACTTTAAGATGGATTTGAAATGTATAAGATCAAGTTTCTTCTTATTGTTTGACTAAATTAAAATATAAAATCCATCAATTTCATATCGAAGTAAATTTCAAGTGATAGCCGTGAATTTGAAATCCAAAACAACAGATTCATTTTTGGGTGTTATAAATTTTATTTTGTAATTCTTGAAATTTAGTTCAAAATGAAATCGATGGATTTGAAATTCACGATAATCTACACAAGTAGCCAAGGGATTAACTATTATGAATTACAATCGATTCCCATATATTTCAATCAAAATGGAAGCTAAATTCCCAGGAATTTTGGTGTACTTAATATCTACTTAAACTTAAATTGATTCATTTCAAACACCTTTATTCCAAATTATTCAATCTCAATGTAACTCAATATTCCAACCGTCCCAAAATAAGTATCGTTTTAAAGAATTGGACACATATTAAGTGCCTAAATTTAAATTTAATCATCATATTATTTGTTTTAAAAAACTGCTTCTGTCCTTTTTCTTTTTAAAACTCTTTTTTGGAACAAAATAAGCAAATAAAACATTTCATTCATATCAATAATCCAATGCCCAATTTTCCTTTTAACTTTTTAATAAGTCACTATCTAAAATATGTTCTACAAAATCTATAACTATATAAAAACAGGATAGTTGGACTAATTTCCGGAAATGTCATTCTTTCGTTCAAATCAACTTTTTATTTTTAGAAACTGTGACAACGAATCAATTTTTATTTTTTTATTTATTATTTTACTTTAATTTTTAAAGGCTTATAACTTTTTTCATCTCAACTTCATTTTTTATGAAAAATATATCAAATTAATAATTTTTTCATGATCTATAATTTGATAGCCATATTGGATATAATATAATAAAATATAAAATACTATTTTCATACATTAATTGTGGTATATTTTAATATTTAATGTATTTTTATATTGTTAGATATTTTTTTAAATAACTTTTATTAAAATATATTTATATAATTGTGTATTTTATTTTTAAAATTATATTATTAATTTTATAATAATTTATTATATTATTATATTATAAATCGTACATTACACGGGAGAAATATTAGTTAAGTTAAAAAAAAGAAAAAAAGAAAAAAGGTAAATAGTAGAGGATGGAGTTGCTTGAAAAAGACAATATTGCGCAAAATATGATTTGCTTCAATGAAAGACTTTCTGATTACAGTATTTGAAAAAGAAAGGGATTGGTTGCGTTGAAAATGGATTGGTATATGAGAAGCAAGTAGCAACTATACTGGAAAACGTGTTACAGCAACAACCAGTATTTATTCTCCCTTGCTTTCCCATTACCCTTTTCTTCTCACTCTCATATTCACCCCTCACACTTTAATGTCTTCTGATTTTTTATTTTTTAGATTCAATTTTCTTTATTTGTAACTTAGTCACAAAGCCCCAAAAACTTTTTTAGCTTTTGATGGATAATCGATTCTCTTATAACCAATACACTTCTCACACTCTTTTTTAACCAAATTATTCTGATTATTTTTTATGACTCACTCACACACAAATCACATCTGTTTTTTAGTTTATTATCTAATTTAAATATTATTCTTTATTTTAATCTACACTAGAAAGTTGGTTGTGCATTGCACGGGACATTATATATATTTTTATATTAATAATATAGAATAAAATTATATTATTATTATATAAATTACATAATAATTATTTCTGTCAATTATATTTATATAAATATTATGCAATTTGAGTTATTTTTATTATGCTATACTACATTGTTATCTTATTAAAATGTAGCTTTATTAAAATAAATTGTACGATTTTTGGAACTGAATTTTAGAGTATTTTCAAGTAGATACAAAATTTTCAACTCACTAAAACCTATTAAGGCGGAGAAATAAATAATAATATTATATAATTTTTATTTATATTTTTAGATCAAATTCATATTTATTTATTCAAATCCAACATATATCAAAATAAAAAATAAATAATTCAATCCATAAAAGAATATATTATATCTATAAAATATAAATATCATATTTCTAATAATTTATTTAAAATATGCAATATTAGTGTCAAATTCAAGATCACCAATAAAGAATTAATTTGATATATGATACATAAAAAAGTGGATTTAAAATAAAAAAATTATTTGAGTTTTAAAATTTTAATAATTAAAAAAAAAAAAGAGATAGGAAATATAGTTGTGACAAATGTAAAAAAAAAGAGAAGAAATCTCATAATTCTTGCCCTATTTATTATTATTATTATTATTATTATTATTATTATTATTATTATTATTATTTTATATTAAGAAAATTATAGTTTATTTTTTTAATTTATTTCATGAAATAATTGTGCAAAATTTTGTGGAGCGACATCTAACAAGAAACTATTATTCTTTTTTATATTAAGTATATAATGTTGAATCTAATAATAGAACCCTCACTTAGACATGGCACGGTTCCTTCGATTTTGGTTTTTGTTTCGGAATCATAGATTTCTGAAATTGGGAGGGGTAAAATCGAAACCGAACCGACATATAGCCGGTTCAAATTTCGGTTCTGGTTCTGGTTTCTGATTCTATTTTTTTACACATTTACACTTGAAACAGTCGGTTTGGAACCTAAACCCCCGATTTCAACCAAAACAGCAGTTTTGAAATCAGAACCGCCGATTTCTGAAACCGTGTATTCTGAAACCGAAACCGAACGAGATAGGAACCGAAATCGGGTCAACAGTTAAACCGAACTGTCGATCGCCAATTTCAATTCAAAATCAAAACCGTGCCATATGTACCCTCACTGCTTTAAATGAAAGAGAAAAAGAAAAAAAGCTCTATGTTTGTTAGTACTACAAATATTAAGAAAACTTTTATTTATCTAAAACAGCTCAATTCTAAAATCCACTAAAAAATTATATTAATTTATGAAAATATGTGAAAACAATTATATATACACATACAAAATTCAAAAATATATTTATTGTAGGGCATCTAAAAAATTGAGATTTTTAGATGGTCGTCTTTTCAAATATGTGAGGACATTTTAACTCATCCTATAATTGTCCAATTCTATTTAGATTACCTCGTCCCACAATTTACAACAAGTGCAACTGAGTTGGACCAAGTCAGAACACCTCTTTAATCATGTGTTGTTATGATTCGTCTTATATATATATATATATAAATTATTCTACTTTTAATGTATATTATATTTATTTAACATTTTAATATATATATATATGTTTGTGTGTACTTTTTTTACCAAGTGTTACTCGTGACTTTAGCAACAAAATTAAACTATAGAAATAATTATTTTGCAAGTCAATGTATATTAATATATGATATGAGATTATGATCGAAAATTCTATGGTATTTAATTCAGCAGAGACTAAGAAATGTGACATCTAAGTAATTTAATAGTCTAGGTAGATGAAATAAATTGCAGAGTGATGAGGACAAATTGCAAGTCTCGTGACTTTGGATGACTCATCAAATCTTTCACCAAAAAAAGCACGTCTCAATAACATTATTATAATAATACTATACTATGGTCAATATTTTTTAATCTTAGATTTAGAATATTCTTTCTTTATTTTTCATTCGGAAGACTCATACGACTATCACTATAATAATATAATAATGAAATTGATTTATTATTTAATTAGTAAGTTGAGTTTAAATTTTATATATGACAGTCTGCGAGTAATCAGCAAATCAAATTAATTGATTTTGTATTACACCATACTATTCTAGAGCTTAACTGCTTATTTTAGAACAAAATATAATCATCAAACGTTGAATTGTTTGGACCTGAACCAAATTTTAATTTTGAACCCTAAAACATATAAAAATTTTGACAGAATTTTCCAACTAAATAAAAAGACCTGTAATATTAGTATAGTATAATAAAGTTATGAAACCAACAAAATAAAATAAGGCATTGGTGGTAGAGAAAGGGTCCAAGAGGAAAATGGAAAAGGGAAAAGCAAGGGAAGAAATAAATAGAAATATGGAGACACAAAGTTGAATTTGAGGAAAGGTAATAAATAAAGAAAGCAATGATTATAATGTGACAAAACTTCACAGAAACCCAAGCAAAAAGCCTTCACCCAATTCCCCAAATATACTTTGCTAAATGATGCTAATCCTTCTGCTCGACTCTCCCCTCCCCTCCCCTCCCCTCCCCTCCAACTATATAGATGTAGGATGTAGGATGTCGGCCTGCATGTATTTCTCTATCAACGCATAAAACAACTGATAAACAACATTACATTAAAATCTAACCATACAACTCCAAACATTTCCTTAAAAACAGACAACTGTTTCATCAAAGCATCAACATCCATTATTTACTCAACACCTACACTTTAAATTCAAATTCTTAATTATTTATTTTTTAATACAGAGTATTAAATAAATAAAACTAGTATTTTCAATTTCACAAATTAAATAAATGAACAGTATTGATGTCATCCTTATCAAGATTAATGTATCGTGGCAATAAATTAGTAATTAAGGCTACATAATTCCATTAAAAGTTTATAATTATTTCAATAAAATACAATAAAGTCACAGACAAACTCTTTATTTCGAAACTTACAAACAAATTCATCCCTTCTCACACATCCTTGCCATATGGATTGTGGAGGAGAGAGAATGATAATCCCGGGAATAAGGCATTACAAAACAACCAAGCCAGGATTATTATTATTTATTCATGCTGATATTAGTCCTACCTGCTACAATTTTCAACACCCTTACATAAAAGGCGAAGGGAATTACAAAATATAACCAGAAATGGCGTCTCCCGACATCATTCTGATATCAAAACCAAAAAACAGAAAAGGGACCAAAATTTCATGGTTTATTGTCGATTACTGAAGCTAAACCAGTCACAATCTTCACTCCTTTGTTAACATTCTTAGGCCTAATCTCCGGCGGCTCCCATTTCTTCACCCCCGCTGTCACAGTCTTCCTACCACCACCGTCATCATCTCCACACGGACTGTTACTGTTAGAAAACACACACACACACTCACCGCTCTCAATTTTCCCCACAGGGAGCCCGACCATCGGCTCAAGGATCGGCCCGGATTCTTGATTGGTGTTGGGGCCGATCCGTATGAAAGGCGAGAGCCATTTGGATTTCACGTAATCGGCTTTGCGCCATGGCGGAAGAGGCATGCCTTTCTTCTTGAGGCTCTGCTTAGCAGCTTCTGATACAATTCCTATTATCTTCTCGAGACGATGGGCTTTTCCGACGAATATGTTGGGCAGTGTCTGAAGAACAAGTTTGTATGCTTTAGTGGGCCTTGCAATGTCAAACTCCGATCTGAAATCTGTGTCGATTATCAATCTCTCCCCTTCAATTATCGCATCAACATACTCGTATTCTCCTATTGAAATAATACATACTTTGAATAATTCATATGAACTAAAGAAAATGTGAAATAACGCTTGCAATCAAGACGACAGGCGCCAGTTTTTGCAGATGAGAAAGGGAAGTTTTACCAGCGAGAAAAGAGGGGGATTTTTCCCACTTTGATTTGCATATTGAAGCGTTGTATCCGAGTCCTATTAGACCATCTGCCACAACTTTCCTGCAAAATCCGTCTTTACGCTTATTGATCTTGTGTTTTTCGACAACTTTTGCAGTGTCGGCAAGTAAATTCCTTTCAGAGACACTCACACAAGGCACCAAACTCTGTTCAAACATTCCGAAATTGCAAAAGATTGATCAATCAAACAAGAAAACAAAAACAAACAGGAATTCTGTCAAATTATGGACCACAGACTCAAATTGCATGTCACAATCTCTACCTTAAGAATATCACAGGCGTGGGTGGAAGAAGAATTGTACGAGTCCGGCTCCTCATCCGAGCTCTCAGTGCAGTTTCTATTGAAGCAATTGCAGCGGTTCCTTCCACACCTCTGCTGTTGCTTCTCGCCGCCTTCCTCCATAAAATTCTGGACCATTTTCGCTAGGCAAACCGAGCTCGGCTCGAACTCCTCCAAGCCATCCTTGTTGCAGTTATGTGACAGATCCGCGGCTCCGGCTGGCTTATCTGGAGCCGATGTTTTCAACACGCTCGAGAATGGCTTCTCAAAAAGCCGCTTAAACCTGGACTTGAATACTGGCTTCACCACCGCCTCACATTTCTGATGCGGCTCCTCCAGCGAGTTGAAATCTAACGGTTGAATCTTCATCGTGTAAGGCATCACTGTTATCGAAAGGTGTTGAATTTCCAGGCACTTTCAGTTTTCAGGCTTCATTTCTCGGTAGCACACAGTTTGGATGTTTCACTCAATGTTGAAGACTCCAAATCCTGAATTCTAATTAAGCAATATTGCTATAACTGGGTACGAAATTAGCAAAAAACGATTAGCTATCCAATAAACTCAAAGCAGGGCCGCGATTTAGAGACCGGTTAGAGGATAAAAAGGAGAAGGAAAAAAAAAAAAAAAAAAAAAAAAAAGGAAATGAAAACAACTCGGTGATGAAGGCAAAATTGGATGATCTTCAAAAGAGTAAAGTTCCTAAATCATATAAACCAAATTCAATCAACTCCAAAACCGAGAATTTGGCTAAAAACTGATCGATCGGCAAAATCTGGGAAGCTTTAACCAATCAGATAGCTTCCTGTGGTGGATACCTCTATAACGTATAATGATAATTCTTCGCTTAATCCTATACGCGGGACAAAGCTTGGAATAACTTCTAAAGCCTGCTACGCAAAATTAAAAATAGCTTCGCTTTGGCTTAGGGATTTCAAATACGGCTAAAACTTCAACACTAAAAAAACAAAGGGAAAATTAGAGGCTTCAAATATGACGTCAGTTCTGCGGCGACCTGAAATACGATCAAAAGCCGGAATCTTCATTTCCAGCAAAATAAAACTACCGGAGAGACGATCACACACACCGCTTGGAGAAATTTCACGCAAAAGCACGGTGAGTGTGTGAGAAGGAGGGAGCTCTTTTTGCGTGTTGGTCTAGTGTACTGTGTGATTGAAGGCTACGGAGAAGACCAGGAAGTGGGGATATTATAAAAGGGGTAGTTTGCTGATTAGGACATTGGTGCCATCTGGCGTCCGACGTGGCGAGGCTATCCCATCCGGTTAGGGGATACGTGTTAGGAGATTAGCGAGGTTTTGCTCGCGATCGCAGCCACACGTCGCCACGTCTAACTAAGGGAACGCGTTTCGGAGCTCAGCGAATTTCCGAACATAGCCTCGAGTTTGAAGTGAATTACGTCGTTTTTACTTTCGATGCCCCCAGAACTTTTTTCAACCGCCACGTTCCAGGAGCGGTCCATGTGCAGTACCAAATTTACCAAACCCAGTGAGGTAACTTTTTACTTTACTGCAATTACATAATTGCCCATGCTTTATTTCTTTTTGTTTTAGGGTCCTCTTTTAAGAAATTGTATTTGTATCTAAATTTGGTTGGATCAAAATATATAATTCGAAACATTTGAAATTCATAATATTAAATATCTTTTCGAGATGAATTTAGAATATATTAATTTATTTTGAAGTAAACTTTAAAAATATTAGTTTACTTGAAAATTAACTCCAATTTAAATGAACCTACATGGGATAAAGTCTTTCATCCCATCAAAGCCTTAGACTTTATCAAAACCTTCAAATATAGAACTCAAATCACAAATATATATATATGTATATATATAATTTACGCACAATACAAACGATACAGGAACAAAATCTATATATATATATAAATAAAATGATTTTTTTCCAATTTTGTTTCCCGTCTAAACTTCATTACTTAATTTAGAATAATTATATTACTATTAAATTAAAATTAGACGCTTTTATTCTAGAAATTTTGATTCAATTTTAAAATCTAAATTATTCCACAAATTTAGGTGTTTCAAAATTAGATGATATCAAAATGAATAAACTACAACATTTAATATATGATTCGAAATTTAGATATTTTATTGAATATTAATCAAATCAATGAATTATGAAATTCAAGAAATATATGAATGATTTGATTCTCTCGATTCATTTTATCAGACCAAAATTTCTATCTATATGTATATATATAAGTAAAATGACTTTTTTTTTGCTTAAAAATTCGCTTAAATTTCAACCATATAAATGTAAAATTATATATATTTATAGAACTCTTTTAAGATATATTATTACAATTTAATTGAAGAGATTAATGTCAACAATCTTCGGGATTTGATTGGTTTCTGTTGTTCAGCATAAATAAATTTGAATTTTAAGGAGTTTTTGTTAACTTATAATATATTCAAAAAAATTTGTTAGGAACGTTAAATCATTGTAATTTCATTATATTGTGGAAAATCATTAACAATTTTCTATAATAAAGTTATCAATTATTTAAAATCACCCAATCACTTGGATAAAATCTGATTTTGTCAAATATAAAATATAAATTTTCACCTATCATACCATAATTCAAAATCATTTCTAATTTTTGTCTCTCTTCTTTTTATATATTTTATCAAGATTATCACTAAAAGTTTTATGTTCTCTCTTTTTTTTGTTCTCCTTCCAGAGGAAGTCTTAATATGTGTCATGTCACCAAAGTCTATAATCTTCAAAATATTTTTTTAGCTTTATTTTATTTTTAAATTTTTTTTATTCATCTGTTGCTTTTAATTTATTATAAACATATTTCATTTTCTTAACCATTTTTCTTTCTTATTTTTAAACAAAAAGTTGCTCCATCTCTTTCATTTTCATTTGATTTTTCTTGTGATTTTCTGTTGAGATATACTAATTATTTCGATGTATAAGTACTTGTAGTTTTTCATTAGCTTTCTAATTTCAATTTTTTGTAATATTATTATATTTAATTAGCAATTTGCAAAATATTTTTGTACTTAATTTAACTGTGTAATTGACAATTTTTACGAGATTTGTACAAATCTTTATTTTCTTTAATCTGTTAATATCCTATTTGTTTTTTAAATTTAATTTGATTCACCCTTCTATAAATCGTGGATATCATGCTTGTCAATTTGTGAACGAGACTAATTGTAATAGAAGAAAAGACGAAATATAAAATTACAACAAATTTCTATTTATTATACAAAATAATAATCATTGAATTATAAATACACACATTCTACAATATATCATATAATTTGAATATATACTTATAATATAAAATAACAGAAAAAAATAACTTTTGTGCATCGCATGAGTTCAACTAGTATATGTTAAAAAATCTTAATTATTGATAAATAAACAACATAATATGCTAATATAATTTGTAATCATTTAATTTAGAAGTATATTATTTCTGATGTTGCGCGACGCAACACCAATCGCTGCTCCGTCCTTTTTTTCTTGTTTCTTTTTTTTTTTAATAAAAAAAAGTAAATGAATGAAATATATATATATATATATATATATAATATCTATATATATGTGTGTGCGTGCGTGTAGGAGCACCTGTGGAGTAAATGTGAGTTGTCACATCTTATATCAGTGTAAGTACATCGTACTACGAGAATTCTGTTGCCATGGGTAATGCTCTCACTTCTTCCCTTTTTAATTTGGTACGACAATTAAGATGAAATTTGATCGTAAATAAATAGGAGTAGAAAATAAAAATGTAATTGAATATAATAAAATATAATAATTTATTGAAATTTATTAAGTGGGTATCAACTCTACTTTGATCGAGTTTTGTGTGGTTGACAATTTAATTTTGAAAAGATTAAATAGCATATAATTATTTAAAATTTTTAATAGATAATTATACTGAGTTGAATTTCTCAAGGTCAATTTTCGATAAATAAAAAATTAATGTTCAAAGTTTATCACTTACAAAAGGTGTTATGTGATATAGATACGTGAAGAGACTTAATCAAAACTCATCACACATAAAATTAATGTTGACATTAGTTCTAATATAAATATTTGAACACTTATGATATAATTAAATGATTTTCACGAACAGGTGACAAAGTAGGACCACACGCACGCACGCTCAACTTGGCTCAGTCTTGGACTCAGACTTAGCCTCGGCCGTGGACCTTGGTCCGAGGCGGAGGGCAGTGCCTTGGCCATGGGCCTCGGGACTTGGACCTCGAGCATGGGGCTTTTAATTCGGCTTAGTTCAATGAAGTCAAACTTTGTAACCAGAACCAAGTTCAAGCGCAATCTTTGGCTACCCACACACACCTAAATAAGTGGACGTCTAAGTTCAATATAACTATTAGGAGTTAATCTCCTGAAGTTATAGATATCTTAGTGAGGGGAAGTAACCTCCACGAGTTACTCCCAAGGGCTTAATTGCCCACTAACACTATTAATTTCAAGACATTTTAATCCCCACTTGAATTTGATGCCTATTAATAAGACCATTCTTTGCATGGAAAAAACACCTGAAAATCCTGCATTGCATATTTAGAAATCACAAAATATTTTTTTACCAATTTAGTGAGCATTCAGTTATCACACAGTTCTAGTTTATAAGAGCTTCTCGTGTAGTGGTGCTACTACCCAGAAAATAAAAATTGTTTCATCTGTGGGAACGATATGTCAAACCATGAGCTCTAGCCAAGACATATTTGTTATGCGGAGAGAGGTCTTTCTTAACTCGATTTCAAATGTTCTATTCTATTTCAGTTCCTATCTCTCGAAGTCTTTCTCAGAGTCTAGAAGTTAAAGGATCACCGCTCCTTATCTCTTCCATAATTCGAGAAATAAAAGAAGTAAGAAATTCAATTTCTTCTTTTCCTTTTATGTTTTGTAAGTCACGATTGGATGTTATAACCAACAATCGCAAAACAAATAATATTTCATAACTTCTTTTTTACACACTCTCAATGGTGAGTTAATCAAGAATCATTGCTCCTACCCAAGGTGAAAAACATGAGAAGTTTATGGGCACTAACTTCAAGAGATGGCAGAAACATATATTATTATTTTCTCACTACTCTGAGCCTCACAAATTTCCTCAAGGAGGACCTGCCCGTGGTGGCTAAAATTGAAATCAACAAAAAAATTTCATAAATGCGTTTGATGCACGCCACCAGGGAAAATTCTTATGTTGTAACTATGTCCTAAAGGGACTTGATGATGCACTACACAAAATGTATAATGCGGTGAAATCCTCCAAAGAGTTATCTTTAAAGAAATACAAAGCTGAAAATGCCAAGAAATTTGTTGTTGGCTAGTTTTGGAGTTTCGTGTGGTGGACTCCAAAAGGCTAATGAAACAAGTGGAAGAATTTCAGATGATCCTACACAATATAGTTGTGTTGAGTGAATGTCTTTACCCAAAGCTTTCCAAGTTGTAGTTGTTATTGACAAATTTCCTTGTAGTTAGAAGGACTTCAAGAGTTATGTCAAATACAAACAAAATGAGATGGTTTTGGAGAATCTTATTGTCAAGCTCAAGATTGAGGAAGTCAATCGAGGGATCGACTCCAAGTCGACATGTGTCCCGGTGGAGGCCAAAGCCAACTTGACGGAACAAGGCTCCTCAATCAAGAGGAAGATGCCAAATGACAAGAACAAAAGGCCAATGAATCATGAAGTTCAAGATGTTTGCTACAACTGTAGAAAATAAAATCACATTGTTAGGGATTGTCGTCAATCCAAGAAAAAGGGGAAGCAACGGTCAAGTACTAATGCAGTGGAGAACAAAGACCTCATCCATATGAACATGTCACTGGTGGTGATTGAAGCCAACATGGTAGATAAAATTAAAGAAGCAAGTAAGTTCTAGAATGAACAAACAAAGTATGATATCCCACATGAAAGCAAACATATATTCTCAATTATTAATTAGCAATGCTCAAAGACTTAAATCTTACAAGAAGGCTTATGTGTATCAAATCAAGCAAATGTAAATTGGCTTTATTATAAGGTATAACTAAACAAGCTTTGTGGAACATAATCAATCCATCCACTTGCCACATGAAAATCAATCCTAAACTCATGAAATTAATCACACAAAATATGAACGATTTCATCATTAGTAGAATCATTTTTTTTTTTTACAAGAACCAGAAACATGCTAAAGCGCATAAACATGCATCCTAAAATTATAATTATTCACAAACTCTAAGAAAATGCAATATATATGTTTAATACAAATGTAAATATGACATGCAATCTTTTTAGGTACACTAAACTACACAACATCCCCCAAACTTAAAATTAAACACCATATATACACACACACACACACACACACACACATACACACACACACACATATATATATATATAACCTATAAATTAATCATTCAATTATAATTAAATAAAGGAGTGTAAAGTTTATTATAGAACTCACTGGGTTAGTATGATGAGAAACGATGATGTTTGCGTCTAGAAGCACTAGATGGGGTATTATGATAAACATAAAGTTTATGTGCAATTCGGGGTCATTATGCATAGGCTTTAGGAAATTGCATGTACCTAAGTGACGATTTTATAATGATTTCTCTATATTTTGTTACGTCACGGGTTTGTTTAGGTTTTGATAAAACAATTTGACACCACATGTTGGATCACGATTTGTACTTATCCTCTCGTTCCGAAGGAGATCCTTGGTGATCACGATTAGTACCTATCAATTATGATATACGATTATGGATTCATATGGTTTTGATTTATGATATATTCCTTTTCTTTATTCTTTTATGCTTCATTGATATGATTGTTTTGTGAATTTTTTGGCCATCAATTACATATATGTAGATAATTAGTTATCACCCGAGATGGGTTAATTGGTTAACAGATTAGGAATGTATAACATGAATATGCTAAATCAAGAGATTGTTAGGTTATCGTGAGGAGAATAAATCCTAGGAACTATTGGGAGTTAGATAATATGTTGAGAATGATCAGTGTTATCTAATCCATGTTTAGATCTAACTTGAGAGAGAGGATCTAGATATATTAGTGATTCTCCTACAAATATAGGAATTAAATATGGTTTAATACATTAAAAGAAATCATATGATCCATAAGAGTATATATCCATAGATCCATTAAATCTTTAGAGGATTATCTTGCTTGAATCTAAATTGTTTATTTATTTCTATCTTTTATTTTGTTCTTTTCAATTAACTCATCTATCATCAAAGTTTGAGTCTTTAGATAAAGTAGGATAATATAAACGAGTAATTAGTTGGAATTACATTAGATAGTCCCTATATATACGATACATGTTCTCACCATAATTTTACTATAATTTGGCTCGTGCACTTGCGAGTCGTTTTTAAGTGAAATAAAAGAGTAAACAAGTTTATGTCATTATTGCGAGGGACTCATGTAATTTACTACTGATATTCATTTTAAATATTTGACTTTAATCTAATGTGCATATTATAATTATTAAAGTTCATAATTTTATCTTCTCAGTCTCATTAGTGTTTTGTTTTTGGCAGGTAGTTTATGAATACATGATCTAAAGAGACAAAGGAATTATGAGAAAAGTTCACACACATGAACTCAATTGTAAATACAATCAATACTAATATAGCTAAGATGCTACAAATAATACATCAGTGGGGGGCTTTAATTCCCTCCGGACCTGCCTCCTTTGTGATACAATGTAGGTTAGTGATTTATGACTTTCCTATCTATCTTTTCAAACTTATTTTTTCCCAATAATAAGTTTGGGAGTGGATGAACGTTTTACCATGAGTCCTTGTCCTTACTTTGAATGTTTAGTACATGTTTTCTATTTTTTCAGTTTCGTTGGTAGAATAATATATAGTATGTGCCTAGGGATGAATTCGTCTCTTTATTTCAATGATTGTGGTTATTGACTAATGCTATGATGAGTTTCTTTATTTGTGTATGATGATTATTGATAAATTGAGCATGATTTGAAGCAAGATAATTGTGTATGCAATGAATGACTTAAATATCTTGAATTGTAATTGATATGTGAGATTTTGAGCCTATTGATTCTCTTATAGAGTGTTTAGTTAAATAATCTTTAGAATGTCTATAACTTGCCTATGATTTGCTCAAGTTTAATAGAATAATGAGGATTTTGAAAATGATTTTATGTCATCTTTGGTAGCTTGGTTATCCCTTCAAATTTTGACCATTTACTTTAAAATATCCCAGTAAGCCCTGTGGAGCTTTGAGTCTTTCTTTGATAGCCAAGTCACACTACCTTATGAATGAAATTGATATAAGTAAGGTGTACTTGTCTAATAGAAAAGAATATTGGATGTTGGAAGGTCTTGGTGAAGAAGGAGGAAAGAAATTGACAGAGTCATAGAAGTATGGTTATAAATTGGGGTGAGAAATTGTAAAATACAAGTCACTTCTCTTAAAAAAATTGAAATATTTGGAAGTGACTTCCCAAAGCTAACCAAGTCATTGGACGAGAAATTCATAAATAATTAAGTGTTGAAAAGGTTTTGACAAAGGAGGAACAAAGCTAGACAAAAATTTAGTTGTGCTCGTTGGCCATGATTTGAAAGTGAAGAAATATCATAAAGACTAAATAATTCGATAAGTCCGATTTTGATTGACTCACTTAGCCATATATTCCACATCTTGACCAAAATTCTACATTACAACCGAATTGAAAGTCCTTTCTTATCATTAATCCACATTTATTGCATGTAAATTTGATAGGTGGAAAAGTGTTTATATATTTATTGTCTAAATTTATATTATTTTATACAAATTACCAACATACACATTCCCACCAAATTATTATTTCTTCTAGAAATAGTCCTTGTGTACTTTTTGTGAATTTTTTGAAGGATTTATTGAACAAACGAAACACACGAATTGAATAATTGAATGTAGTGCTGGATCAACCAATGTCATGCCCAAATTCAAGGCCCAACAAAACATATCTAAAGCATGAAATATGTAAGTGGGTACCAACCTATGAGAAAGGGCTTAAGCCCGAATTTATGAGAATAGAAGGATGTTTTACACAAAAGAGGAGGGTTGCTCATTATAAAGAAGGAGAAGTCAACATACGAGATTCGGCGAGGGCAAGAAGGAATGGGTAGAGAGAAGTGGAGGCATGAAGGAAATTGAAGAGAGAATGAACGGTCCATGCACGGAATTCGAGAAGAGAGAATACCTTTTGGTTTATTTTTTTCTTTTTGTCTTGATTTTGATGTCTTATGTTTTTATGTTTCTAATTGTTAGATTTGTGATGTTGTGCTAGACTTTTATATTCCGGTTCAAGGGAATGTTAAACCCTATGTGATTATTTGAGATTTAATTCGTGTTGATTTGTATTTCAATTGATTAAAAGTTTATTGTGTTAATTGACTTTTACATATATTTTGATGTGTTGAAATGTGATTGCGATTGATCAACTCATTTATATTTGTATATGTTAATTGTTAGGTAGAATTTCATGATCCATTATTGTTATGAAAATTATACTCATTTGTAGCAACTAATGATATTGATCATTAGAATTAACACAATTCTAGGAGAATTGAATCGAGCTTATGAATTCTATAACTAGACTATCCTATTGTCCTAGTTGGTAAATGCATTTGATGAATTAAATTTAAGAATTAGACTGTTCAGTTAAATAGGCCAGTTACAAAGCTTGTTCTAATTTATTACACTTACGGGACAATCAAATAAATAGAGCTTGTTGTTGATTTAGGGATAGGAATTCTTAGGTCGAATTAACAAAATTTCACAATATTCATGAAATTGAACATAGGGATATAACTGAACTGAGAACCTAGATTTCTTTTTATATTAATCTTTTGCAATTATTTTTATATATTATTTTGATTTCTCTTATTTGATTATATAATTGAAAACGTAGTTTAGTAAACAAATCAACCACCCCGTTTTGTAATTTGTACTCGTAAATTAATATAAAAAGTGCACAAATAATTCAATTATTCTCTGTAGGGTAGGTCCTTACTTCCCACTACTACCAAAATAGTAGAGAAAAGTTGAGGAGAAAATTAATTAATTTTGACGTGCCGCAACAGTACGGTCAAAAGGCGAGATGAAATCATGGACAATCATATTTACCTATACACTTGAGTGTGGGAGAGACACAACCCCAATGAGTTTCATTGACTGAAGATGTTGAACAAGTAAAAGTTGTATGACACGAAATTGTATTGCTTGCAATATGCTTAATTTTGATTTGATCATGATTGTTCTTGTGCTTGAAACATTGTTTACTGTCAAAACATCCTTTCATACTAGATTAAAGATTCTTTATCATTGTTCGAGAATGAATACTAGGTTAAGTTTTGGGGGGTTGATAAACATAGAGTTTACGTGTAATTTGGGGTCTTTATGCATAGTTTTAAGAAATTGCATGTACCTAAACGACGAGTTTAGAATGATTTTACTATATTTTGTTACGTCACATGTTTGTCAAAATTTTGATAGAAAAATCCATATTTCAGGTTACATAGACCGTGTCCCAGATCACGATTTGTACTTATCCTCTCGTTTTGAAGGAGATTCTCGGGGATCACGATTTGTACTTATCTTTATGTTCCAAAGGAGATTCTCGAGGGATTGAAGCCCTGAATGATCCTTATAAAAAATGTAACGTGGAACGAAGAAGATCATTGATTTTCATAGTTGATAATCACTTCTCATGGTTAGAAACATATATACGAGGAGGAAACGAACAACCAAGTTAACAAAGAGAAGAGAAACGAAGATCATTGGGCATCACTTTTAGAGTTATTATTATTTTCTCTTTTATATAGATATTGTCATCTTGTGAACTATGGATTGTGAGTTGATAATGAGTTACTAAACAATTGGTGATTTTAGGGTTTATACGATTATGGATTCATATGGTTTTGATTTATAATATTGTTCCTTTTCTTTATTCGTTTATGCTTCTTCAATATGATTGTTTTTGGAATTATATGACCATCAATTACATATGTATAGTTAATTAGTTATCATCTGAGAGGGGTTAATCAGTTAACGAATTAGGAATGCATAACACGAATCTGTTAGATAGAGAGATTGGTGGGTTATCGTGAGGAGAATAAATCTTAGGAATTATTGGGAGTTAGATAATATTTTGATAATGATTAGCGTTATCTAATCCACATTTAGATTTAACTTGAGAGAGAGAATCTATATATATATTAGTGATTCTCCTACGAACATATAAATTAAATATGGTTTAATACATTAAAAGAAGTCATATGATCCATAAGAATATTGATCCCTAGAATCTATCAAATCTCTAAAGGTTTATCTTGCTTGAATCTGAATTGTTTATTTATTTCTATCTTTTATTTTTTTATTTTTTTGAATTAACTCATCTATCATAAAAGTTTGAGTCTTCAGATAAAGTAGGATAATATAAATGAGTAATTCGTTGGAATTACATGAGATAGTCCCTGTGGATACGATACCTGTTCTCACCATAATTTTAATATAATTTGTCTCTTGAACTTGCGAGTCATTTTAAGTGAAATAAAAGAGCGAACAAGTCCGACACTGGGTAATCCAATGTCTCTTCAATTTTCTCATCGACTAATATGTACATGACATCAGTTGTCTGAAACTAACAGTTAAAATAAAAATCAAAACTAAAAAGAACCATTGTCTAATTAATAAGAAGCTGAACATTGGGTTGCCTCCTAATCATCGCCTTTATTTAGTCCTCTATTCCTATATATGTTCCAACCCCCATTTTGACACGCCTATATTTAGTCCTCTATTCCTATATATGTTCCAACCCCCATTTTGACACGCCTATATTTTTCTTTGGAAACAACTTTTGGCTTATTCATACTGGTCCACTCAAAAACTTCATGTACAGGAGGGCCAAAACACCAATAATAAATTAATAACTCACATCATTAGGATATTTCACAACATCATAAATATTAAATTTTTAATGAATTCTCCATCAAATTCCATCATGAGAATCCCCTTTGGGAGGTGTTAAAAAATGGCCTCCCTAACAAAATAGGTTTGGAAGTGACCATTCATATCGAGCACATAAAAGTCAGAAGTTCATCATCCTCAATCACCCCATCAGGATAACCATTTCCAAGATCAGCTAACTAAATAACTACTCCAGTTTATTTCAATGATCCTAGATTTAAAGCATCATACACATATCAAGGATAATATTTATTCATGCTACTAAATCTAGCATAGCTCACTCCATCCTAACATACTTGGGTCCTTGCATTTTGGTGGAATTCTTCTCTGAAAAATAGCAGATAAATTTTCTCTCATCAACACCTTTTCATTTCCCTTTCACTTGCGGTTATCAGTACACATGTCTTTGAGAAATTTTGCATATCTCAGTATCTACTTTACAACATCAATCAATGGTATACTAAGTTTCACCTTAAGGATTGCATCCAAAAACCAATTTTCTTGTCTTCTTTCATTGCTCGTCCAATGTTGGAAGTAAAAGGTAAACAATTAGTTTTAATTGGTAAAGAAATTGGGTGAATGTACCTTTATTCCATGATTTGTCAGTTCAGCACTAGGTGATCTAGTGTCTGGTCATATAACAGGTTCAACACTAGATGATCCAATGTTGGTCTATTCAGCAGGTTCCACACTAGACGATCTAGTGTTGGTCTGTGGTTCCATATTGGATGATCTAGTGTTGGCTTGTTCATCAAAATTCTCCCCTTTATCACCATTTTCTTCAGCATACCTAAGCTTATTAAGCTCTCCAAGTTGCATCCCGCTCCTTAATGTCACATCACTCATGTTTCTTAGATTTATCCCTAGTTGGGTTGACAAAGTTTCACTATTTTTTGCCTCCAAATGACTCACTGTTGTATCCAACCGACTCACCTGAGTCACTATATTCTGGATGCTAGAATGAGTATTTTTATGAAATTCAAGAGTGTTGGATGCTAATGATTTTACCATATCTTCCATAAACGAATTTGAACTCCGATCAATCTATTGCTTTAGATAAAAAATTATTATCTACTGCTATTGTGTGAGTGGGCGAATTTGTTCAACTGGTGGTGTTTTTTGTTGGTACCCACATCTTAAGTTGGGATGATCCCCTCCGCCCACAGTCATAAGTGTTTGAATATGGATCATACCTCCACCCATTAAAATTTCTAGAACCAGCCACATTAGCATGGGCTTCAATCTCATCTCCTAGATGTAGGAATATATGTCCTATTAGCCAACTATTAGACTGGCCTAAAAGACATTCCAAGTACAATCTTTATAAATATAAATAAATTTGCAGTTCTTCTTTACCGTATTTATTTGTGTTTAGATTTTTTCTGATATTAAAATCTTATGATCTTGATGAATAGGATACTTGATCACACACGGGTTGGTATTCATTTGAATCAATATTGGCGTTTGAGATCATAAATGTTCCAAATCGTAGAATCTACGAGAAGGATATCATAGGATTCGAATAGGTTTGCACTAAGTGGTACGTCACTCTGGAGGTGGATATCCCATTCCCTGGATATCGATGTTGAGACACCACATAGGTTAGTGGATGTGATATTCGTCCCAAACGATCACATTGAAGTGATCTTCATTCAAACACGAACCATTTGGTAGTTGTATTGGCAACAAAAAAATTGAGGTTCAGATTTCTATAGGTGCTTTAATTAGTCCTTAGACTATGCATGTATGTGGTCCTCTATAAAGGAAGTTGTATATCTGACATGTTCCTTAAACCTCTCTAGAGAGGTTAAACGGGGGACCGTTGGTTTCAGTGGAACTATGTTTAAGATCAGTGTATTGATAAGATAGAATTTGTTGGCCCATAGATTAATCTATTAGGATTGTTTCTCTATATTTCCTACGCTCATGGTATCTAATGGAGACCTTGCGCAAGACACCTAGCTAGAACATAAAAGATAAGATTTCGTTATGGGCCAACGGATCGACAAAAGTTTGTGAGAATTATTATAGTTATAAATGTCAATCATGGGTCCTTATAAAATGATCAAGCTTTATATATTAATTGGAGAACCAAGCGAAGGCACCATATCTGCACGGTAACTACAGATGAAAGGTTTGCACTTGAATTCATATTTTACGTAATGAACGAAATGATGTTTTGAGTATCTAAGGATTGGGATATCCAAAGGTGATTACTTAATTGGATTAGTCAATCTTGCAATTAGATTGCTTGCTCTTAGACTAGGTGAAGTGATGAACCTAAGGGCTCAAATGCATAGCCAGATTCTGGTCCGTTGGAACGAAGATAACAAAGATAAATAAATAATTAATCATTAATTAATCAATTATTGGGCTAAATAATATTTTCTGTACAAATTAATTATTTGAGCACGTTAATTAATTAATCAAGAATAGAATTAATTATTGGGCTAATTTTGTTTGTTAGATAAATAACTAATTAGGCCCAAGTAAAAAAAATTAAATAATTAATTGAGAGTAGTCTTTTGGACATTGAAAATAATTAAGCCCAAGACGATCACTTTAGGTCTAGCCTGGAAGATAGACCCAACACATGAGAGTTGTCCTTCTAAACCCATAAGGAATAGAACTCCTAAAGTCATAAGAGAGATTAGGGGATCAATATAAATTGATCCCCAAATAGAGAACAAGATATATGAATGGCACATTAAGAAGGAACACATGCATCGTTCTTCTTTTGCGTTCTCTCTTCTCTCTCCTCTCATATGTTGAGATTTTTTTTAATCATATTTTAGTTTTCAATTATACATCTCGTTCTCCATAGATATACATGAATCAAACTACACTGTGTATCTGCACATCAAGGTTAGGCGTTGATAAACTTGGAGAGTAGGTCACGAATGTCCTTGTCAAACATGTAATTTGGTCGTCCGAATGATTCTTATAAGAATGTGAATCACCTCTCTGTCTCTCTCTCTCTCTATATATATATATATATAATAGCAGAAATATTATATTCTTAAAAACTTATGTATTTTCCCGCCTAAAATTCTTATTAATTTTGGGATTACACATGGCATACTATAATTGGTCATTATAATTAATTATAAATGAATTATTCAGAGTCATTAATGCATAAATAAGTCAAACTTCCATCTATTTTTCATTAATTGCAAATTTTCACTTAATTGCCATTCATCCCATATTTTTAGTTTTATATATTAATTAATTGATAAAGTCAAACTTACATTCTATTTTTTTAGCATACTAGTTTGAGACCTGTGTGATGCACAAAAGATATTTTTTCATTATGTTTTGTAATGTGAGTATATACTTAAGTTATATAATGTATTGTAGAAGGTGTGAAAGTATAATTCAATGATTACTTTTTTGTATAACCAATAAAAATCTCTCAATCAAATAAAATTGAACAATAATATTGGATTAAAGAAAATTATTTTTAAGAAACCAAAACTAATAATTGTTAAAAAATTAATATTATATATATATATATTTATATATATATATATATATGTATAAGAAATCATCTACATAACATCTATATATTTTTTTTTCAAATTAAAGAGTGAATTTGTTGAGTTATTTTAGAAAATTTTCAATCCAAACTAAACGAAATGTGCATATATATATATATATATAATGAATGAAATTATTTAAGCATATAAATGCTACTATAATATTAGATTCACAAAAATTATGTTGAAGAATCCAATATTAATGTTGATGGATACAAAAAAAAAAAAAAAGAAGAAGACATAATTTACATAATATCAAATCAAATAGATAAACGAAAATGTGCATGCTATTCAAAGAATCAAACAATTGTACATGAAATAATTGGATAGGAAATGTGGATAAACATGATATTCATAATTTGTGAAGGGATGGATCAAATCAAATACTTTAGTGATTAAGATTTACTAAAAATAGTGATTTGCACACAAAAATATGCTAAATAAGATAACAAATTATTTTTTATTAGGGAACCACATTTAGGCGAGCAAATGAAAAATGAAAAAAATCATTTTACTTATATATATATATATATATAGATTTGTGGGTAAGATTTGTAAGATTAATTTTTAACAAATTTTGAAAATTTATACTTGTTTGGAACTTATATTCCATGCTGATTTTTTCTATTTTAATAATTTATAATAAAATTTCTAATGAAAGCTATAAATTTTGAATGTCAGATTAGATGTTATAGATTTTTTATAATTAGATTTATAAAGAAATTGTATATATTAATAGTTGATAGACATTACAAACTAATTTGGCAAACAATTTTTTTTTGGGAATATCAAATTGAACTTTGCAAGACATAAATTCATTTGAAGCCCTTATCAATTTAATAAGTAGACATATTAGGAATATATATGTTTAAATTAATTGGTCATCAAAATTTTCTTCTATGAGTTCTTATTAAATTATAAGTCAATCTTGACAACATCTAATTGGACTATTTTCTATAATTAATTTTTTATTTTAAGTAGAAATCTTAAATAATGTGATAATTGATTGAAAATTTGTAATTACTTTATTTGTATTTATTCATATATGAGTTTTACTTAATTAAAAGGTCAAAATGTCTTTAGGTTCTTTTCATGAAAAAATTTCAATTAATGTCTAACAAATTTAAAATAAATACTTGTATTGACTAGGTGAATGTTCACTTAATTTGATTTCACGTAGTTATATGATTTTTTTTTAATTTAATATTTTAATCATATGTTTTAATAGAATCTTAAAAATATGCGGGTGAAAATATTTAAGTATATATACATTTTAATTAGGATTATAATTAATATTTATGAGCAACGTAATATTTTTATTAGTATTTATGTTATATATTTAGAAACATGTATTATGTATATGTTATAATACATATATATTATAAGTATTATATTAAGAGTTATATATATAGACATTATTATTATATTAAAATTACAAAACTACATCGTTAACTAACCATTATATTATTATATATGTGTGCATTTATGTATTATTATTATTTGTAAATACTCTCATTAATGTTACTAAATTAGATAATTATGGCAATTTTATATAATTCCTCATATTCATTTTCGTAATGTCAATATATTGCATAAATCACATTAATTCAATATTTGATTAAGAGTCTCACTACCTTTTATGTATTTTTTCCTTTATTATGTCTATAAGTATATATCAATGTGTTAAATTCCTAATTTTTAGGATTATGATATGTCCCCTCCACTATTTAATTTATAGGAATGTTAGGAATATATATGTATTTAATTTTTAGGTCAGACTTTCGTTTTATGAGTTTCTATATAAATCTCAAATTATTTTGTCATGTCATCCTATTCTTCATAAATTTTCGTAATTTTTCCATTTAGCTCATTTCCCTAAGAGTAGATAACTTTCATAATTTTGCCACTAACTTTGATTTTGTTTATTGTTATGAATTTTCATATTAAAAAGGCACTATTGTCATACGAAGGCATGTTTTCTTAGAATTTTATTTTCTCAATTTTTTCTTTGATAAACTTTTTTATGTATCTTCATTATCAATTAATCATTTAAATTTATTTTATATTTGCATTCATTTTAAGTTCATGAATCTCTAATTATTCTATCATATCATCCTATTATTTAGAAATCTTTTTAATTTTCCCATTTAGGTCATCTTTGTAAGAGCATACAATCTTCATAATTTTGCCACTAAGAGCAGGTAATCTTCATAATTTTGCTACTAACTTTGTTTTGTTTATCATTTTTTTAAATCATGGATTTTTAATATCTTTGTATGCAACATATCTCATTGACATCATTCACACGTGAAGGTTTGTTTATATTCTACAAGAAATTTATAGTTTATGATTATGTTTTGTCGAAATATATTCTGCAAGAAATTTTTTAGTTTAATATGTTTAGAACCTACTATTGTTTTATTCTGAATTATGTAAATTACAATTTATTTTTTTTACTTTTTAATGTACCAAACTACTATTATTGTTACTTTTACTTTTAGAAGTTTATTAACAAAAGATTATTGTTAATTAAATATATTAATTTTATTTAGTATTAGATTAATAAGATATAAAAAATTACTACCCGTAATCATAATTACTAATTCAATTACTAAAATGGACTAAAAAAACATATATATATATATTAATCTAAATAAATGAATACAGTTAATTAAGTTAAATGTATTAATTTATTAAACCTATTGATTCTAAGTGTATATATATTAATAATTTATTATTATATTATTAATTTTAAATTTAGTTGGATTAATAAAAAAAATACCATCTCTATTCATAATTAGTAATACAACTACTATATTGCAAAGGAAAGTAATTAAATCTATATATTAAGCTATATAAAAATACAATTAATTATGTTAAATGTAACAATTTATTAAAGGTAAGGATTCTTTATTTTATTATTTATATAATTTAACATCTTTCTTTATTTTCGGATAATAGTTAATTAAATTTATCAATGGATATTTTTTAAAATTCTATCTTTAATTAAAATTAAATAAATTACTAAGTAAAATATATGAATAACGTAGAAATTATTCTAAATCTAACTTGCACAACTATCCTATTATTTATTAATTACATGATACATATTGGTTGTTTTATATTTTTCTTCTTTACAGAGGTAGTAAAAAATTATTTTAAATTTTATCTATTTTTAGAATATCATATTAAATTATTTAAATATATCTATATATATGTGAATATTTATTTGATTATATTGTATTATATTAAAAAGTATAAATTAATAAGCTTAGTAATTTATAAATAAATATAATAATATTTTAATATAAATATATTATTTATATTTTTAAAATTTAAAAATTATTATATGATATTAAATTATTATTTTTAATTATTTGTATATTACAAACCAATACTAGCTTAATACAAATAGCTTTAGTTTGTAAGTAATTTTAAAATCAGTTTGATATCTTTTTTTAATTACAAATATTTATAAATATATTATTTATATTTTTAAAATTAAAATATATTATATGATATTAAATTATTATTTTTAATTATTTGTATATTACAAACCATTACTAGCTTAATACAAATACATTTAGTTTGTAAGTAATTTTAAAATCAGTTTGATATCTTTTTTTAATTACAAATATTTATGAATATTTAAGATGGGAAAGCCCACATACAGTGCAAGTGATCCCTTAAAATTGAGTATTTTGAATTTTATAATTTTTGTAACATGGGATCACCCGTGTGGATCTTTTTATCATCTTCATATTCCTCAAATCGAATATGATGTGACAAAAAAGTGCCATGTTAACGATCACCACATTATTTAAATAGGTGAAAATTAAAACTTCTTAGCTATAAAATTAAATTCTAACAAAGTTAAGATCAAATTCATACAATAAGAAAGATAAAGATATTACTGCAAAAAAATATCAACTTTGAGAGAAAGATTAGGAGAGATTGAATATATATACACACACCCACATGTATAAGACTAAACTAAGAGATAACACTAAAAAATAATATAAAGCATATGAAAAATGGTGTATGGGGGTTATTTATTGGGGGTAATGTAAAAAATGTAAGGAAAAATAAAATAAAATTGTGAGCCTAAAATATTCCACAAAAATCAAAAGGTCAAGTTTAATGGTGGCTATTAATGTCCAATGGACAAAAAATTATAGTCTATTAAAAATTATATAGGTATACATATTAGTTGTTAGGAATGGGAGGTTTCGATTTCCATTTCAAACTGTCGAACCCCTCTCAATGGACAAAGTAGTGGGATCCTTGATCCTAATGATCAACAAATCTTGGCCGTTGATTCAAAATAATTAAATAGTTAATTTTAAATATACATTTCTAACCAACGAAAATTAATTATTGGACCTTATAGTTTTTTGGAATTGGATAGGGAAGTCAAATCCAAACCTTAGATATATCGATTACAATTATAATTTGAAACAAATACTAGGTCAACAATTAAGCCAAACTAATTTAACAGTTGACCACATTTTGTAATTGACAATTATAATTTAGAAGAGTTTTTTGGCCTCTCAAACCCAATAAATTCTGAATTTTATAATCCCCAAACTCTTATCACTGATCAAGAGCCTAAATCCTAAATCCCCAATCCGATTTATCTAAGAAATGAGCCCAAAACTGACACCAATTGAATCCCAAAATTATCCCTCTCTCAATTCTTGCTATCCAATTTCTAAATCAAATCCCACGTTCAGGAAATTAAGATCCAAATGTTTCAATTTGTCTTCTACCTATTATTGTCGAGCAAACTATATTATTGGTTACTTCGTATCTAAATGTTCTATTTTTTCTCATTTTATATTTTAAAAAAATTACACAATTTACATATTAATTAGTGATGTTATTAAATAACGTACGGTTATTATTTAAATAAAGACATGAATTTAAAAATTCAACCTTGTGTTTTTCGTACTTTCTGCAGTTTTCGAAATTGGCAATCTTGGGCAAAACACCGATTGTAACCCGTATGGTCTCGACAAACTGACACAATAAGATAAACACAATCCTAAACAATAGATTTAAATTAAGTTCAAATTATAAATATAAACGGCGATGATATAATCCAACGGCAATATATTATTAATTCCTGTGCTCGATCCTTACTGGGAAACCACCCTTCATTTTGGCTGACAAATCTGATATGTATACTGGCTCCGCTCCGTCCCCCACCACCGGCACCACCTTAAACCGCGGCAAGACTGCGGCAACCAGTCTCTCTTCATCGGCAAGAAAGCCATCACTTTCCCAACACAAATTCTGGGACCAGCCTGGAACACTGGGTTTGTAAACGAATCCCTGAGAGAAAACTCCATGTTTCACCGCCTTTTGTTCAGGAATATTTCTTCTGCAAAATCACGAACGCCTCTCGCAGCAATCCTAAGCTACTTTTCTGATCCAATGTTGATTGCCCTCTTGATTTTCCAAAAAATAGGGAAAAACGATCTGAACCTGTTCGTGGAAAGCTCTACAGCTTTCTGGAAAGCGGCGGAGAACTTCCCCGCCGACAGAGATGGCAACAGGTATCCGGGATCATACCCGAACGCGAGCATGCATACGTTGTCAAAACCAAATCTTCCAAGAATGTCTTGAAAGTCGATCACACTTTTGTCTGCTGCAGCATTCTTTAGGACCGGAATCAAAGCAATCGGAGAGCTCAGCGTCTACAACGGACGAGATAAATCTACGAAGCGATTTGGTGTGGAACTCGTTGCTGGAAATCTGTCTCTGGAATCTCCACCTGTCATCATCGGAGTTGAATATACCATCCCCAAGAACGTCTCTTAAGGTGCTCTTGACAACGTCCCCTTTCTCGTAGCTGGTGAAGTTGGACTTGAGAATATGCTGCACGTTGGCAGAGTTGGCCGTGATGACGAACGGCCGCGTCAACGAGAGGCGGAGGAGGACGGTAAGGTTGGGGGTGGATGTCACAATCTCCGACGTCTATAGTACTAACCTATCTTCGTTTCTCATGACTGCCAAGACTGAACTGATTATTGAGTATGAGTTTGGCAGATACGTCGTCGTGGAAGCGGTTTCCGACATGCATTTCATTTTGGTGAAGATGAAGAAGACAGATGATAGAAAAATGCAGAGTAAGATGGCTGAGGTTGAGAAAGACAGATGATAGAAAAATGCAGAGTAAAAATGCAGAGTAAGATGTAAGACATTTTGGGCCCAGAAATGAAGAGGAAATTTGGGATATACATATGGTGATATGGGTAGGGTACTTATAATTAATGGATTGTACACTGTAATTCGTTACCATCGGTCACACATTTTATGTTTCAATCTCGAATTTCACAAAATATGTTTTGTATGTAATATACCTCATATATGTGCCCAATTTCTTTTCATGCAGATATCTTTTATTAGTAATATCAGAATCTATAATTCTATGTATTTTTTGGCCTAGATATTTTTTTACGTTTGGTACGTCATGTGCCATTATTTTATTGATCGTCAAAATTAATTATAGGATTTATACATGCATAATTTATGAAAATTTAGTTATTACAATAACCAAATTTTTTAGGCATTAATTTGACAACATCAAAAAATATATATATAGCTAATGAACCATAAGATACAAAGGAACAAAATGAATGCTAATTGTTTATTAATCAATCACCCTAATTTATACACAAGCTGCACAATAGCTAATTAATTAATAATTATAATATTATATATTAATGGCTAAATTACTTTAAGACATTATATATGTTGTAGATGTGTACAATAGGTAATTCATTAAGAATTAATAAGTTATATACCTTTGCCTAAAGAACCATAAGATATTATATATATATATATATAGATGTTCACAGTTGGTAATAAAGTATTAATTAATAGGTTATATATCCATGCCTACAAAACCGTACATACTATGGATCAATTTCTATTCCTCAATCTTTGCTAATCAATCACCCTAATTTAGACACAAGCTTACCAATACCTAATTAATTAATAATTAATAGGATATAATTAGAATCGAATTCTTACTAAAATAATATTTTCTATTTTCATATTATTTAGTTTCACACTATAATATTTATATACATTATATCTGAACATTTAAATTATATATTTTATATTCCATTAATTTAAAAGTGTTAAATTATTATTTAATTGTTATACTTAGTTTATGGATCAAATTTTCTATATATTTATAAAATTATTATGATCTATAATTTTTTGGTATTCTTATTTAACTTTTTTATACTAATAATTTATGATGATAAGTTTTAATAATTTATTACTTAGTTGCATCATAGTTTAATATTCATAAAGTATAGATATAAAATAATAACTACTTTTTGTATTATGTTCAAATGATATAGGTTTCACTATGATTGTGCAAGTTATGGATTAAAACTAATAGAGCACAATTAATTTTTTATGAATAAAATGCTGAAAATATAATTAATAGGAATTTTTATTTTTACTATTAGCAGGATCAATAATATATATAAGATTATACACAGATTAGTAAATCTAATAAATTAATAGTAATTTTACTAACAATTTATGTATATTAAATCAATTAGTTTTGATAAATTTTGTTTTTCTATATATTATAAATTAACGTAACATATCTTCATACCTTATTTAATTTAAAATAAATAGTTTGATTAGTGATAATAAATGTTAATGTGAACAAATCTCAAAATTCTTTAAGTGATTTAGAAGGATTATTGCACCATGTTTATCGCTAATTTTATTTTTTATTTTGTTAAAATTGACCTTTAATTTCTTAAATCAACAATATAATAATCTTAAACTTCAATCTATCTACTCATAAGCAAAATAGTTGAAAAATGCTAAAGATATTTATTATAATATTAATGTTAAATATGCATTTAATAATTTAAGAGCAATTCATACTGAATATAATATTATAATCTTTCTAACTAATTAGTATAGCTATAAGTTTATTTCAGTGGGTCAAATGAAATCATCATTATATATAAATATACAAAATTACAAATTATGCATATTTATAGTTTTTTTAAACATAAAAATTATAAACAAAATTAACCATAATTATGTATATTATTTAATATGTTTTATTTTAAATTTCTCAATTATTAAAATTTAGGGAATTCTATTTTGATTTAACAAATGGATAAATTAGATTTCACAATCATGTTTAAATGTTATAATTTTGTTAGAGAATTTTGATGAATTATATTTGTAAGTTTAAATTCAATTATATGTTAATTTTAATGAAAATTAAAGTTAAAAATTACTTAATATTTTTGTAAATAATTATTATAATAATATTTTTTAATAGAGAAAATATTAAATTATATTACATTATGTATATTACACGAAAAATTATTTGAATATTCTGTAAAATTATAAACTTAAGAAAATTATTTTTCGAATATATATTTATTTTATAGATTTTTAATGTTCAATGTGAAATAACCGAAGATTATTCAAAAAATAATCAGGGATTATTTTCCATAATGGTAATATATAAACTTCTACCAATTATATTTATTGGATTAATAATTATTCTAAATAGCATACTGTATTGTAATTTTTAAGGTGTTGTGATTTTTAAAAATATATTTAATATTATATGTTTTGACCTCTAAACTTTTCAAACAAAAAAAAAGATTAAATATATAAGAACAATTATATATCATTATACTTTAAAATAGATTCAGTTTATTTTACAAACATATATAATCATTGATGTTATAGTGTAATAAGTTTTTCCCGTTTTCATAATTAGTGTAAATCAAAATATTTACCTTAATGAGAATTTTATCTATTATAATATTTGATTTGTCATGAACCCATTATTTTCAAAATTCACGTATCAATTTAATATCTTTAATAGCAATACAATTTACCTTTATCAACATATAATTAGAAATGAGTTTTTTCTTTTTTTCTTTTATTTTATAAGTAGTGTAATATTAAAAATTTAGTAAATTGTATAGAAACATTTGAATTTTCAATTCTAATTCTAATTATTATATATATGCCCATTTGTACACTAACATCTTATCTTGTGCGAATGATAAAGAATGATGGATCAATTTTATTTAAGAATTCAGAGTCAGGTGCTAATCATAGTATTCGTTAGGTATGTGGAGAATCTTTTGTAAATTCATCTCAACAATTATCTTCAATTTCACCTTTAAGTGACATCAAGAATGGTACATTATAATTATTTTAATCTTTGAAAAATCAATTTTGTTATTAATTTTTATAACAATTTTTTTTTTCGATAATATTTTTTCTTATTTACAGTTTTGAGCTCAAGTGGGTTTGTTTTGGGAAATCTTTTTCATTCCAAGAAAATTTTCATTTTATAATGAAATGAATTAGTTTCAGGAATTACACCTAAACAACCTGAGATTATTGATATAACTCCTGAAGATGCAATGTTGCAAGAGTTTGGGAAAAATGATCAAGTTTTTCAAGAATTAATCAACTTGAATGAGAACAGTTCTAAAATAATTGAAATTGATCGTGATGACACATGTTATGATGATGCTATTTTGTCAATTGTATATCTTTATATTTCAATATTATATATAAATATACATTTGTATGTGTATATATAATAAATAATTATAGTAAATTTTAATACATATCATGCTCAAGTAAATTGACATTTTTAAGTTACGATATTTTAATGGATTCAACGTATAAAATTAACGGTTGTCTTTTTTGTTATGTAGCTGCTGAATATTAGGACATTGGAGATTTTATACATAGATGTGATTATTTTGGTGCCTCATGTTGGAATCATGAATGAACGTAAACAAACCTCAAATCCAAATGTCCTAAATCTTCACTATGTTTCATGAGCGGTAGGGTACAACTCCCTCCAATGAAGAAACCACCTTAGGTGATCTGATCTCCTTCATGGTGATAGTGACTGAAGAAACTATTTCATGAAAAATATACGTTCATAAAATAATATGTTTTCTTTCACATCATTGGGAGGTAAGATAGACAAAAGGCATAATAATGAAAATTCTCCTCCAAATTTTAAGCTTAATGGTCAAAACTATCATCTAATGGCTAGTTTATGTTGATGGTGTTGCCCCAAAGTTTGCCCAACTTTATATTTATGATACAACTAATGAAGTTCAGAATCGTGTTTACTATGTCAGGTATGTTTTTATGAATAACTCATCTTTATTAAATTTATCAAGTTATTTCAAATATATGGATTTTTAATACAAATAAATTTATATAACTTTAATAATTATACATTATTAATTTTTATGTTTTACAAATGTAATGGAGATATTAATACTCTTCATGCTGAAATAGTTGATGATTTGAAGGATATAGTTGATCAAAACATTGTATTGATCAAAACTTTTAAAATGGTTGGACAAAAGATACAAGAAGGATATTCTAGAATAAGGTTAAGGTTGTTAGGTAAAAGAGGATGTGATGCGAGAAGATACAACTTTTCATCAACTTTTGAAGTTGCTGCATTGATTTTTTGTGATTTCAAGGAAAATATGGGTGATCGAGACATTTTGGTAGAGACTAAAGTTGGGCATCTTCAACGAGTCAATGAACTTAATGCTTCGTACCTTGGTTTACAATACCCTTTACTTTTTCCATATGGCGAAGATGGTTATAGAGATGATTCCATTTTCCAATCATATATTAGAAAAACTTGGTGGAAGAAAGAGGGTTAGTACAAGCGAATACTTTGCATATTAGTTGTAGGAAGTGGATGATCAACCTTCTTCAATCTAAGAGATTATTTCAATAATATATTGTTGATGCATATATAATGATTGAAACTGGGAGGTTAAAATATGTAAGAACACACTAAAAAGAGTTGAGGTGTGAGATGCACAAAGGTCTTGAGGATACAATAATGTGTGGTGAGACAGATTCTCGAATACAAGCAAAAGGTGTAATTTTTCCACCATCATTTACTGGGTGGTGCACGTTACACGATACAAAATTATCAAGATGTAATGGCAATTTGAAGGAGGGCAGGATATCCCAATTTGTTTATTACATTTACTTGCAATCCAAAATGGCCGAAAATAGATCGTTTTCTTGATGAAAGAGGTCTTAAATCAGAAGATCGACTAGATATTATATCTCGAGTATGTAAGGTCAAACTTGATAGCAAGATAGAAGATCCTTGTAAGAATAAGATTTTTGGTAACATAACAGTAGATAACTTTCATCATTATAATAAAAGTTGATTTGATATATTTAATAATGTATAATAATTATCATTGTTTTATGAAAGTTATTTTTGTTAATGTTTCTATTAATAGTAATTGTTATTATTGTTTCAATTGCAGTTGTTTACACTATAGAATTTCATAAACATGGTTTGCCTCATGCCCACATACTTCTCGAGCTTGACAATGAAGCAAGGGATCCTTCCGCAAGTCATATTGATAGTATGATTTCAGTCAAAATCCCTGATAGCTATACAACACTGAATATTATGCTACAGTACGTGACTTTATGATTCATGGCCCATGTGGAGCATTGAGGAAGAATTCTCCTTGCATTTCCGAAGAAGAAAATTGCCCTAAACAGTTTTCAAAAAAGAAAACAGAAATAACTACTATAGATGAGGATGGTTATCGTTTGTATAGAAGGACAAATGATGGAAGAACTATTAAAAAAAAAGGTGTATAGATTGATAATGGCTTCGTTGTTCCTCACAATCGCCATCTCCTTCTAAAGTATAGTTCTCATATTAACATCGAATGATGTAATCAATCTAGGTCCATAAAATACTTGTTCAAGTATGTGAATAAGGGACATGACCACGTAATTACATCATTTTATCAAAGTAAACAAAATGAAGAAACTAGACAAGATGTAGATGAAGTTAATATATACTATGATTGTGGGTACATTTCTCTGTGTGAAGCAGCTTGGGAATTTTGGATTTGAGATTGAGTTCAGAAATCCTCCAGTTAAGCATCTAAGTTTTTACCTTCCTTACCAACAAAATATATTTTTTTCCAATTCTAATCCATTAGATGAAGTTATCAACAAATAATATGTAAAAAAAAATATTTTTAGCTTGGATGAAAGCAAATAAAAAATACCCAGAAGCAGAGCAACTTACGTACGCGGAATTCCCTCAGAAATTTGTATTGAAAAAAGATAAGAGAAAGTGGGTTAAAAGATTAAGAGATTTTTTAGTTTGACGTGTATGTTATGTTCCTCCTGAATTTGGAGAAGCATATTACGTCCGAATAGTCATAAATGTTGTAAGTGTCCAAATTGCTGATGGTTTCAAAATTAATGAGAACGTAAAATACAATACATTCTAGGATGCGTGCTATGCAAAGGGAATTCTAGATAATGATAAGCAATACATTGATGGTATTGTAGAAGCAAGTCAATGGGCATCTTCTCAATCATTGTGAAATTTGTTTGTACATTATTATTTTCTGGAAGTATTAGCTATCTAGAAGTTGTGTGGGAAAAATATTGGACATATTTATTGGATGACATTCTATACAGATAACGAAGAATGATGAGTTATCCATGTAAAGTAAATCTTTAATTTGTTGTAATAAATATGATTAGTTATATTCAAAATAAAATTATCTTTAGTATTTACAATAAATTTATTAGATGTTAATTTTTATTATTTAATTTTAATAGTTAAGATAACTAATCTATTAAAATGTTGAGAACTCTTTGAAAGGGATTGCAAGATTGTGATGGCGTGTCTGTTCTAGATTTTGAATCATCAACGGCTTCACAAAACAGAGTGATATGTAATGAAATATCATACAATAAAGCTGAGATGGAAAGAGCACATGATTTGCTGATAAAGAAGTTAAATGTGGAGCAATATCATGTTTATGATGAAGTGAATCGATCTGTTGTAACTGTTAAATGTGGGGTCTTTTTTGTGTACGGTTATGGTGGTACTGAAAAAATTGTGGAAGATATATCTGCATTAATGAGATCTAAGGGATTAATTATTTTGAATGTTACATCCAGTGGAATAGCATATGTTCTGTTACTTAATGGAAGGATGGCTCACTCATGTTTTTCTATTCCCATTAACATACATGATAATTTCATATGTAACATAAAACAAGCGGCTAAATTTATGAACTATTGCTTAGATGCAAGTTGATCATTTGGGATGAAACTCCTATGGTTCATAAAAACTAAATAGAAGCATTGGATAAAATGTTGAAGGATATAAAGTGGTTGAGTAATTTAGCATATTTGGATAAAAATATTGGAGGAAAAACTATGGTTTTGGGTGAAGATTTCAGACAGATTCTTCCGGTGATTCCAAAAGGTAGCAGGCAAGATATTATTCATGCAACAATTAATTCTTTTTATATTTGGGATGAATGCATCGTCCTTAGACTAACAAAGAATATAAGGCTACAAAACATTAATTCAGTCAATGATAGAGATGATCTGATGCAATTTTTGAAATGGGTGGCTGCATTAGTGATGTTATAATTGGTGATCCTCATGACAATGGTGCTAAAATTGATTTTCCTGGAGATATTTTGTTGAAACTTGGATATGATCATATCAAAACAATTGTTAATAACACTTATCCCAATTTTCAAAGTAATCTTGATGATCTTTTTTTTTTTTTGCAGAACAGGGTTATACTTGCCGCTACTTTGGATGTGGTTGAATCAATAAATGATCATATGATAAAGATGAACATACATGAGTTAAAGACATACCTAAGTTCTCATTCTACATGCTAGTCAAATTCTAATGTAGATATTTTGGTTGATGCTCATACACCATATAGATATTATTATTATTATTATTATTATTATTATTATTATTATTATTATTATTATTATTATTATTATTATTATTATTAGTGGCAAGGGCTTGATTTTGGGGACGATGGAAGTAAGAGCTACAAATTCACTGTCCAAAATTGTGTTATAATTAATGGAAGTGATGGGTGGTTTTGGTTGTGTTTTGGTGGTTGTGGTGAATTTTTTTATTTTGTTTTTGTTTACTAACTCAATTTGTGAGATTAAATGAAATAAAAATAATGATGAATGATGGTGGTATGGTTGTGCTTTCTAATAAAAAGTCAATTTGAAGTGGGTCTGTCTTTGGTAAAAATTGAAGTTGGTGGTGGAAAATAATATATCAAGAACCTATTTGTCTTTGTATTTAATGTTTGTGTATGAATATTATGTAACAACTTGATGCAAATGTTGATTATATTTTTAAGTTTGCATAATAGTTTTTTCTTCCTTTCTCTATTCTACAAGTTTACTTTTTATTTTAGTATATCCATCATATTTTGATAAATTTATTTAACATCTTAGTGGTTTTTATTTAAATTTTCTTTTTAAGTTAAATCATGTTTGTCATTTGATGCGTCATGAGTTAATATACTATAGCGAAATATGTCTTTGAAATAAAATTTTAATTTTTCAATAAATTTACCACTTCATAATTTTTTTAAATATAATTCCTCATAAAGAAATATTTGAATTGGGATCAAGAGTCTCAAGTTAAATTTAAAAACTCAAATTCTCTAAATAAATAAAATCATAAAAAATTAAACAAATAACAAATAGAAAATAAATATTCATGCATTGCACGAGAGAAATTACTATTATAAATTAATAAGCTAATACATTTATACAATTATAGACTAATAATAATATTTTTAGTATAAATATGTTGTTTACATTTAGAATGGAGTACTAAAAATAATTAAAATATATTAATAAATTATATATATATATATAACTTTAATTTATTTTTATATTATATATCGTGGGTGTATTACTAGTTTGGTATAATTGATAAAGCTTTCTTTTAATTACATATGCAGGGCTCTACAAGTATAGACATAGGTCGTATAATTATATTGGGTATTTAATATGATATATGACCTAGACATTCCAATATTAGAAGTTTGGAGTCATCAGTCGTATGATCGGTAGTTTCACAAATACAACATGACTTAACCTGCAAATTTACTTCCCGCAACATGTTTTCTGACTAAAGAGGTTAGTTGAGTCAACTTATCATCAACAAATGAATCTATACCTCTTTCACAGTTCTCATGGATGTATCCTGAAAAACAAAATTGTTGTGAATTTGCTGCCATGTTGGATATCAATATCTTCGCTTCAGTAGGTGTTTTGTTAGCTAGTACTCCACACTTGTTGCATTTATTATATTTCAGTTCCATGAGGCTCAACCCATCAAGTACTAAATTAGAAGAGTATTTATGTCCATGGCAACTTGCCACCAATCTCTTAAACATCTCCTAGTATGCGTAAAGAGTCTCTCCTACATCTTCCATATGCCCTATATCTCTCTGCACATGTTCTTCACTCTAGAAGTAATCGTGTTGTTGGGGTTTATAATTATATTTATTTTACCTCCTTTCCTCTACTATTTTGTAGTAGTGGGAAGTAGGGGTCGATCCCATAAAGAACAGTTGAATTATTTGTGTCATTTTTTATGTTAAATTTTCAAATGCAAGTAATTGGGGGGGGGGGGGGGGGGGTTGTTGATTGATTTGTTTCTACCACTAACAAAGTTTTTAATTTAATCTAATAAATTAAAATAAATCAAGTAAACAATAATATATAATAACCAATTCCGCTTCACGGTTCATTTCCCCCCTATTTCAAATTATATAATTATGTGACACTTTATCAATTTAATTGTGGAATTCCTACCCCTAAACCAGCAATAAGCTCTGTTGATTCGTTTTATCCCTTAAGTATATTTAATTAGAGTACGCTCTCTAATTAACCTATTTAATTGAACAGTCCAAAATACGCTCATTGGATTTAATTCGTTAAACACATTATCAATTATGATAATAGGGTAGGCAGGTTATCGAATTCATACGCTCGATTCAATTAATCTTGAATTATGTTGATTATAATAATAATTATTATTTGTTGCTACAAATGAGTTCAACATCACAATAATTACGGATTGCAATTGAAACCCTAATACTAAGTATATAAATTATCAATTGAGTTAACCAATCACAATTAACAATATATATATATATATATCATACATCAATTCAAAGAATCAACATAATAAATTCGAACTTATCAAATCAATAGGGTGTCACGACTATTTAATCGCATAATTTTGTAATAGGGTTCAGACATCCCCTGAACCAAAATTTGAAATTTAGTTACACATCACGAATCTAGCAAATAGAAACATCAAAATGAAAGACATTAAACTCAAAATGAGAAGAAAAGAGTAAACCAAAAGATCGTATCTCTCTTTCTTTCTTAAATTTCCTTATCTCTCTCCAAGGTTGCTGCCCCCAGCGTGGTTGCTCTCTCCTGCCCTAATATTGTTCTCATGGTTATGGGCCTAATTAAGTTTTTGGGCTTAATTAATTAATTAATTAATTATGCCCTTAATTGTTTTTAGCCCACAAACTTCTTTGTAGTCTTCCTTGCTCGGGTGGGCGAAGGGGTGACCCACTGCTTATATGGATTATTGTAAGGAATTGTCCATAAAATGCTGCAAATAACCATAAAAACAAAAACGAAGAAGTTTTCATTGAAATATTACATAAGTAGGAAATAGAGGGTGCACAAGAATTAATTGTATTAAAAATACAATTTTATCAATTAAAAATAGGCACAATTTCCTACTTATTCTATCCCCCCAAACTCAAACACTTGTTTGTCCTCAAGCAAACATAGAACAAATGCACACATAATTGAACTCGGAATGCTATCAGTCTCAAGATATCTCAACCCATGCATTTTTTACAAGACAAATTTAACTCAACCCGTAAGTGTTTCATAAAAGATATTGTTCCTAAAGTGTCTCATCATTATCCAACAATTAAGTTAAACTCACAAATGTAATGAATTAATACCCTCACAAAAGGATAACTCATTTCACTCAAGTGTCTAACATGATGATAAATTTAAAACCAACCATATCAACACAGAGCATGTCATTTCCACCACTTTTTAATTGAGTTTACATGAAATCAAAGGGTTTTCTCGGGGTGTAATATGGGTGTAGTTCAAGATAAAATCAAAGATGTGAAGTTCGCAAGAAAGTTTGGCTAAACTTGTTATGATTTTTCATGGATTTTAAAGCACTCTAACGAATTTAATAATTACATTTTTAGCTTACACTTTTCCAACTCAACCTTGTTGTATATCCATGATTGAACTACTATATTGCTATGCATTTCCGTTTCTTTTGTTGAGGGGAGGGGGGTTGGCAGCAACAATATTTTGCCTCCCACGTTTTTTTGGTTTGTTTTTTTTTTCGATTTTCTGGGAGTGGAAACAATAGTATTCTGCCCCACACCCCACATTTTATTTTTTTGCAGCAACACATCAATAGTAAAAGAAAATGTACAATACAATATTACACCCCCTACAGCCGTCAATAACTAGTAAGTAAGCCCCCCATGAGACAAAGGGTAGGCAATGCTACCTTTAAATTCATATTATAGAACACCTAATTTGTTAAAAGTACAATCCAAAAATATTCAAAATAGTTATGAAGATGAGGTGCATGACAAAATTCGATTGGGGATGGTTTAACAAGAAAAATAGCCAAGGCTCAACAGTGTATCCTAAAATATCAAGCATTGGGGCAGTTCGTGCAAAAGGCCCATATAAGGTGTCCTAAACGCCCTTATCATCTATCATGTACAAACTCAAACTAGTACTTTCATAAAGCATAGGCGAGCAAGTTCTAGAATGAACAACTAAATATGATAATCCCAAATGAAAACAAAAAAGAGCATCATATATACAAGTAGTGCTCAAAGGCTCAAATCTCATGCCAATAACAGGGTTGTGTATCAAATCATAGATGCAAAAGGTAACTCAATTGTAAGCTTACAGAGACAGCTTTATAAAACTATATCAGTCAATCACACTTTCCACAAAGAGCTAATTTGAACTTAGACAGTAAATATCATATTATGATAATTTTCATCATTGCAAGCTTCTCCTAACTACCACATGTTATGCATTCGTCCACTCTCCCACACTAACATCAATAACATGCCACAAAATCATGAAAGATGAACAATAACAAGAAGCATAGAATTCCATAAATTGTGTGAAAGGAGTCACTGTTTATCGGGATGATAAAGAGGGTCAATTGAAGTCATCCAGCTTGAGAGTGGTAGAAAGCGCAAGCGATGACACAACGATGGAAATGATGGATCGTTGCTACCAGGCAGGCAAGCACATTGTAGTGACGGTTGTGACAGTAATGGTGGCCTGGTGGTGTGTGGTTGAAGACGACACGACAAAGGTTGGAGTTGGTTGCGTGTTTCCTGGAAATAATTTAAGCGGGAATGATAAAGCAAAACTTTGTCACGGACAACAAATTTTTTTGTAGAATTTTTTGTGTCATGGAGAGCTTTTGTTCTTTCTTTTTAGATTAGTGCATTTTCAAAGGCTTCATTTCTCAATTCTTCAAAGTTCTTGCAGTTGCAATTTCTTGTGCACTCCCGCCTCATCATGGTCCATATTGCATTTCTTGATTGCCCAGTATGCTCTATGCTCCAAATCAACTAGTAAATGACATATATTCCCATATATCAACCTATAGGGAGATATTCTAATTGGCATTTTATAAGTTGTTCGATATGCCCAGAGGGTATCGTCGAGCCTTAAACTCCAATCATTACGGTTTGGTTGGACTATTTTCTCTAAAATAGCTTTAATTTATTGGTTTAACATCTCGACTTGGCCATTTGTTTTTGGGTGGTAAGCTGTAGACATTTTGTGCAAAACTTCAAACTTCTTTAGTAGAGCTTCCACGGTCCTGTTGCAGAAACGTGTTCCTCTATCACTGATTATGGCCCTTAGAATCCCAAACCTGGCAAATATGTTAGCTTTAACAAAACCTTCTGATGACTTGATCAGAACAATATTTTTAAACATATGGGTTATCCCATACAAGATACTTAACATCACTCTTAAGTTTGTTCCTTCGTGCCTTATTCCAACTAAAAAGTTGGAAATTGTGCTTATTTTTAATTCATAAAATTATATTTTTAATACAAATAATTCCTGTGCACTCTCTGTTTCCTACTTATTTAATGTTTCGACGAGAACTATGTATTTTTTGTTTTTTGTCGTTATTTGCAGTGTTTTATGGATAATCCTTTACAATAATCCACATAAGCAGCTATCGCTCCTTGGCCCATCCAAGCAAGGAAGACTACAGAAAAGTTTATGGGCTGAAAAAGTTAAGGGCTTAATTTATAATTAATCCCAAAACTTAATCAAGCCCATAACAATAAGGAATTAGGGCAAGCATCAGCACCAACCATCATTCACACGGGGGGCAGCCAAAAGTGAGAGAAGAGAGTTGGCTGTTGGAGGCCACATTCATACACACAACAGCGGCCATAATAAAACGGCCCTTAGGTCACGCATGACGATCCACAAGTTGACCATCAAAAGAATAACACCTTCCTTGAAAGAGGTAGCGGATTCATACTGCAAGGAGGAGAGAGATTGAAAAGAAGATTTAGATTTACTCTTTTCTACTTGTCTTGATTTCTATGTATACCATTTTTACGATTTTGAATATTAGACACGCGGTGTGTGGTTAGATTTCTATTTCCAGTTCTAGGGATGTTTGAACCTTACATATGTTGATTATCATTTAATTATTCCCGTGATAATTTCTTGATTTTATTTTAGAATTAATTATGATATTTGATTTAATTATCAAATTACGTATGATTGCCTGATAGAGACTGATCACCTTTATTAGAATTTTCATACGTTCATCGCTAGAAAATACTTTTCAATCTGTAATTGTTTTTAATTATTTTCCATCGGTAGCACCTAATGATTCATTCATTAGAAATATCATAATTTGGGATTAATTGGATCGAGCTTGTCTATTCAATAACCTGTCTACTATTTTGTCCTAACTTGAATGTGTTTAATGAATTAAATCCAAAGAGTTTATTATGGGTTGTTCAATTAAATAGATTAATTGAAGAGCTTGTTTAGATTAATTGAACTTAAGGGACAATACGAATTAACAGAGCTTGTCGTTAATTTAAGGGAAGAGATTCTAGGATTTAGTAAGAAAGATTGTCACAATAATTGGAAGGGTAATCAACAGTAAGGGGATCACTGAACTAAGAACTGGGTCGCGTTTAATAGTTTAAAAACTTAACTTACTTAATTATGCTTTATTTATTTATGTTTAGAATAATAGTTTCTAGTATTAATAAAAATCAAGGAATCCTCCAACCCTTTTAAATTAAACTTGTTAATTCATATAAACGAAACACACAAATAATTCATCCGTTATCTTTGGGATAGACCCTTACTTCCCACCACTACAAAATAGTAGAGGAAAGTGAGGAGAAAAAATATAATTAATTTTGACGTGCCTCGACAGCACGGTCAATATTTTGGCACCGTTGCTAGGGAATAGTAAGAAATTATATGTGATATTTATTTGTGTCGATTTTCATGGTTTTTTGTTTATTGAATATTTAAGCTGTCAGCGGGTTTCACTAGGTGACCCAGTGTGAACTTTGCCAGTTTATTTTTCAGCGAACTTTTCAGTTTTTTTTGTGGAGTTCATCTTTCTTTGTTCTTTTTATTTACTTGCAGTGGTGAATGATCACTTGGTCCAATCAAAACAAAGAATTGTTGTTTGATCCTAAGATTACAAGAAAAGATTGAGTTTGTCGATGACAAGTGAAAGAAGCTAGGAAATTATCTAGTCGGTCACATTCATCTAGAAGGCTTGATTTTAGTGTGTTGGAGGAATCCGTGGGTTCACTATAAAATTTTCCTGAAGCAAATTATATTGACTTTGAATCTTAAATTATGGAAGGAATAATGGAAGAAGCCCAACGCACGCTGAAAGAACTTGCCAACCCCAAGCTAACTTAGCAACCCTTATGCATCACACTCCCTAACATTGAAGCTAACAATACCTTTGAGCTTAAGTCTGGACTAATTCATTTGTTACCTTTTTTTCATGGTCTTGCAGGTCAAGATCCCCATAAGCACTTGAAGAAATTCCATGTCGTGTGTTCCAACATGAAACCTGCAGGGATAACCGTGGAACTAATCAAATTACATGCATTTTCGTTCTCTTTGAAAGATACCGCAAATGACTAGCTTTACTCCTTCCATCAAGTTCTATCACCACATGGGCCAGCATGGAATGTACGTTTCTTCAAAGGTATTTTCCAACATCTAGGATACCCGATCTAAGAAAGGAGATTGAGAATGATAACTACATGGAGAGACCCTCTACGAATATTGAGAAGGTTTAAGACGTTGGTCACGAGTTGCCCACGACACCAAATCAGTGAGCAACTCCAAATCCAATATTTTTATGAGGGCCTGGCAATGATGGATCAAAACATGATTGATGCAGCCAGTGGTGGAGCACTTGTGGACAAGACTCTTGTAACAAATAAAGAGTTAATTTCAAGCATGGCAGCAACCTCACAACAATTTGGCTGTCGTGATAAATCATATAGAATGGTGAAAGAGGTAAATGATTCGTCACTTCAAACTCAATTAAATGAACTTACCTCTTTTGTTAGATAGATTGTTGCAGGGAAATCATGTAAAATATGTGAGACCACCGACAACTACAGGATTCTTAATGAGGAAATAAATGCACATGCCAATGCCGTTGGTACTGAGAATTTTCAAGGGACGAGAAATGATCTCAATTCGAATACTTACAACCTGGGGTGGAAATATAATCCTAATTTTTGGTGGGGAAATTCATAAAATGGACCACCAACCGAACAAACTCATCCACCACCATAACAAATAGGGCAATACTTTTAAAAACAGCAACCGAAGCAAAGTTCTAGTACAACCTTGGAGGAAATGATGAAAACTTTAGCTTCGAACACGGTGCAATTTCAACAAAATATGCAAAAATTTTAGTAAGAAACCCAATCTAGCATAAAACAATTTGAGACAAAATGAGCCAATTGGCTACCACCGTGAGTCTCTTGGAGAATTAGAATAGTGGGAAATTGCCTTCCCTACCCGAGATAAATCCTAGGAATGTAAGCATTGTTATCCCAAGGAGTGGGAATCAACTTGGAGAGCCTAACAAGCCCATCTTTGCTATGAAAAACATCAAGGAAGAGAATGTTGATGCTAACCAAATTGACATTGGGTCACCTAATGTGGAACTTGCTATACAACTGGACACTGGGTCACCTAGTGTGGAACTGCCCACCCACGGGAATAAGGTAAAACAACTTATTTATTCTCTTATTAAGACTAACCCATTGCCTTTTACATCTAGAATTCATAGGGGTACAAATGAAGATAAAGAGAAATAGGTTCTTGATGTTTTTCAGAAGGTAGAGATCAACACACCATTAATCAATACTATCAAGCAAATTTTGAGATATGAAAAATTCCTTAAAGAGTTATGAACCAACAAACGTAAATTGAAGGGGAATAAGAAGGTACTCATGGGAGAAAATATATCGGCAATTTTTCAAAAGAAACTTCCTAAAAAATGAAAAGACCCAGGTATGTTTGTGATCGCTTGTAGAACTGGAAATGATAGGATTGAAAAAGCCAAGTTGGATTTGGGGGCCTTAATAAATATTATGCCATGTTCAATATATAATTATTTGAATTTGGGAATACTGAAAAAATAAAAGGGGTAGTTATTCAATTGGCTGACCGTAGTAGTGCTTATCTAGATGGATTAATTGAGGAGGTGTTGGTACAAGTTGGTGAACTTGTATTTCCTATTTATTTTCATGTCCTCGATATGGAGGATGACTCTTCCATTCCCACACCTATATTGTTAGGGAGACCGTTCTTGAATACCTTCCAAACAAAAATAGATGTTCGTGATGGTACCCTTACAATGGAATTTGATGGTCAAATGATTAAATTTTATGGTCAAATGATTAAATTTAATATTTTTTATGCCATGAAATATCGAGATGATGTTGGGGCTGTGTTTGCTATTAGTATTATTGACCCTCTTGTGCAGGAAGTGTTGGAGTTAATTTTTTGCAAGGGCGAACTAGAGTTTGTATTGACTAAGCGCTTGGATGCCGACAAGGATGAGGTTTTTGAATTGCGTTGTGGATTGACCGAAATTGTAGCTACATTCCGAATAGCTCACCCATTTTCACCCAGGTATGAGGTAAGTTTTTCAAGTTGCCTGAATCTAACCAAAAGATTTTGCCCTTTATTTTGCAAGCACCCTAACTTAAACTGAAGCCTCTTCCCGATCACTTGAAGTATGTGTCCCTTGGGGAGAATGATATTTTTTCTATTATTATCTTGGAAAAATTAACTAAAATTCAGGAGAAGAAATTGGTGGATGTTGATATGATTATAATATTTCATATTTTGTGTTCATATCCTCCGTATTTTTATCTCCAAAATTGCAATTAATTGATCTAATTAATCATTCTTTATTTCAGGAAGATAATTAATTGCAGTTGGAGAAAAATCGAGAAAAAAGGGCAATTCGTGAAAGAAACGAGCAATGTGAAAATGGTCCAACAAGCAAAGTAGGGAATATAAATTCCTTCACCTTAGGGAATATAAATTCCTTCACCTAAATTCTTCACTCCAATTAAAGACCATGTGGGAGGAGGAGAAAGAAACATTTTTTCTTTCTTTTCTTTCTTTTGAGTCATTACAACCTTTGGAAAGATCATGTGGGAGGAGGAAAAAAAAGAAACATTTTTACTTTCTTTTCCTTCTTTTGAGTCATTCAACCATGTGTGAGGAAAAGAGAGAAATTCTTTTGATTTATTTTCCTTCTTTTGAGCTATTCAACCATGTGGGAGGAAAAGAGAGAAATTCTTTTGATTTATTTTCCTTCTTTTGAGCTATTCAACCATGTGGGAGGAAATGAGAGAAATTCTTTTTGCTTTCCTTTAATTCTTATAAATACCATTAGTTGTGAGACATTTTGAGAGAGAGTGAGAGAGAGAATACATTTTCCACCTTCTATTCTTCTTTTGAGCTAAAGTTTGTAGAGAGATATTTTTAGGGAGAAGAGACCATTTTCTTCTTCATTTTTGTTGTAAGTTTTCACATCTTATTTCTTCTCTTTTATTTTATTTCTTGTATTAATGATATTGGTTATGTTTAAGATTTCTTATAATATGAGTGGCTAATTTTACGGTTTGATTTAAGGGTTTCGTATTTCGGTTATATTATTGTGAGGCTTTTGGATATGTATTGATTATCTTGATTTATATTCAAGTACTAATAGGTTTAAATGATTATTAATGGAGGTTTGTATTAATTTGAATTGACAAATCAAATGAATATTTATTTTCCTAAAGCTATTCATGAGTTTATACTCCTAGTAGTGTAAATGGGTGAAGAATTGTAGTATTAGAATAGGTAAATTATGCTATCATAAATTGTCTATCCTAATTGAACCTATAGGACTAATATTGATATTTATGGCTATCCTAATTATTGATATTAGTATTAACCTGTTTTCACTAAGATTAATGCTATTATTAATTAACATGGAACGCTATCGTGCCCAGTTGATTAGTAATAAGAATTGACCGGATGCTAGGTTTGGTTAATTAATTAGGAAAACAAAGGATTTAGAAGGCTATCCTAATAAATCCAAGGTTAATTGCTTGAATTTGCAAGAATTTATTTGTTAAGTCTATGATCAATAGTATAATTGAATATCGAACCCTTAAATCAAATTTCTCTCTTCTTAGTATTATCTCTATTCTAATAGTTTGTCTTGCTAAATTGTTTTGTGTGCATTAATATCTTGTAAGCTTGTAGTTGCTAGATTGATTAATTTAGTATTTAGTAGATTAGGTAAAAATCTTCAAAACCCCCCATTTTTATTTTATTTTATTCAAAAGAATTTAATTCCCGTTCCCTGTGGATTCGACCCTGCTCACTACTATACTCGTATTTTGGAAGTAGGTTAATTATATTTGGTGGATTGACAACCTATCAGATGTGCTAAAGGAGAATCAAGAGATTAATGGATGGACCATAGAAAATACACGTGGAATCAGCCCATCACTTTATATACACTGGATTCTCCTAGAAGATGAGTCCAAACCCACCAGAGTCGCACAACGCCAGTTAAATCCTCCAATGATGGAAGTTGTCAAGAAGGAGATTCTTAAACTTCTGGATGTTGGAATAATTTATCCAATTTCAGATGTCCCACTCAGGTGGTACCCTAAAAGTCGAAAGTGATTGTAGTAAAAAATAAAGAAGGTGAGGTAATACCCACTCGAATACAAACCGGTTGGAGGGTTTCTATCGAATACCATAAGTTGAATGCAATGACCCAAAAGGATCATTTTTCCCTTTCCTTCGTAGATCAAATGCTTAAAAAACTTGCTGGTCACTTTTACTACTGTTTTCTAGATGGATTTTCAAGATCCTTTTATATTGCAATTGCCCTGGAGGATTAAGAGAAGACAACATTCACATGCCCATTCAGAACATTTGCCTATCGAAGGATACCTTTTGGTCTTTGCAATGCTTCTGTGACATTTCAAAGGTGTATGGTGAGCATATTTTCTGAATTTTTTGGTAATATTATTTAAGTCTTCATGGATGATTTTAGTGTTTATGGCAATTCGTTTGAAATTTGTCTTGATAATCTCACTCTAATTCTAAAAAGATGTGTAAAACCTAACCTTGGCTTAATTGGGAGAAGTATCATTTCATAGTGGAACAAGGTATAGTTTTAGGCTATATCGTTTCATTGAAAGGAATTGAAGTTGATAGATCTAAGATTGACCTTATTACTGCTTTGCCTTAACCCTGTGAGTGTACGGGAAGTTCGTGCCTTTCTTGGAGATGTAGGGTTTTATCGAAGATTTATGAAGGATTTTTCCAAGATTACTGCCCCCTTATGTAAATTGTTGCAAAAGGATGTTGAATTTCAGCTAGATGAAGAAAGCATGGCAGCATTCGAAAAACAGTAAGAGCATCTAACAACACCACCCATAATTCAACCGCCGAATTGGGAGTTACCATTTGAAATCATGTGTGATGCAAGCGATTATGCAATTGTGATAGTTTTGAGACAAAGAAGAGCAACACATGTGATATATTATGCATCAAGGAATTTGAACCCAGTGCAAGCAAATTACACTACAATTGTAAAGGAGCTTCTAGCTGTAGTTTTCACTTTGGAAAATTTTCATTCTTATTTATTGGGTACTAAAGTTATTATTTTCTCTAACCATGCAGCTCTCAAATTCTCATTGGCCAAAAAGAAGGCAAAACCAAGACTCACTAGCTGGATTTTGTTCCTCCACGAGTTTGATTTGGAAATATAGGATAAGAAGGGAACCGAGAATTTGGTGGCTGACCACCTAAGTCGTTTGATACTTAAGGAAGATCTTGGACCCTTCTTAGAAAGTTTTCCAGAGGAGCAATTGGTTGCAGTGTCTAATGTTGGACAGCAGCAGCCTACAATGGGTCATCCAGTGTCAAATTTTATATCAAATTATGGACTAGCAACAGTTCACACTGGGTCACCCAGTGTCAAAATCTTCAACTCATTGGTATGCTGATTTAGTCAATTTTCTTGTGGATAATATTTTTCCTGTCGATTGGAATAAGGCACGAAGGAATAAACTTAAGAGTGATGCCAAGTATTTTGAATGGGATGACCCATACTTGTGGAAACATTGTTCCGATCAAGTCATTTGAAGGTGTGTGCTTGACACTGAATTTCATTCTATATTAATGTTTTTCCATTCCCATGCATGTGGAGGCCATTTGGAGCAAAGAGAACATCACACAAAGTCTTGGAGTGTGGATTTTATTGGCACTCTTTGTGTAAGGATGCTTATTATTTTTGCAAGACTTGCGATAAGTGCCATATGACAGGTAACATTTCCAAGATGAGTAAAATGCTCCAACAATTAATCATGGTTTATGAAACTTTTTATGTTTGGGAAATGAATTTCATAGGACCATCTCCTTCTTCTTATGTAAATATTTATATTTTACTTGATGTCGATTATGTTTCCAAATGGGTGGAGGCTAAGGCCACCCAAACTAATGATTCCAAACTTGTTGAGGTTTTGTGAAGGCTAACATTTTTTCCAAGTTTGGGATTCCAAGGGCCATAATAAGTGATAGAGGGACACATTTTTGCAAAAGAACCATGGAAGCTTTACTGAAAAAGTAAGAAGTTTTGTACAAAATGTCTACACCTTACCACCCTCAAACAAATGGCCAAGCTGAGACGTCAAACCAAGAAATTAAAGCTATTCTAGGGAAAATAGTCCAACCAAACCATAAGGATTGGAGTTTAAGGATCGATGATGCCCTCTGGGCATATCAAACGGCTTATAAAATGCCAATTGGAATGTCTCCCGCAGGTTAATATATGGGAAAACGTGTCATTTGCTAGTGGAGTTGGAGCATAGAGCATATTGGGCAATCAAGAAATGCAATATGGACCATGATGAGGCTGGATTGCACAGGAAATTACAACTGCAAGAACTTGAAGAATTGCAAAATGAGGCATTTGAAAATGCACTAATCTATAAAGAAAGAATAAAAGGTCTCCATGATGCAAAATTTCTAGAAAAATGTTGTCGGTGATAAAGCTTTGCTTTATCATTCCCAACTCAAATTATTTCCAGGTAAATTACGTTCATGATGGATTGGACCTTTTGTCATTACAAATGTGTTTTTTATGGTGTAGTGGAAATTCAAAGCCCGAAAATTGGAAAAATTTTAGAGTCAACGGCCATCAACTTAAGCCGTACTTTGAGGGATTTTGGGTCTAGAATTTAGATGAGCAAATACTTGAAGACTTTGTGCAATCCTAATAGGGAAGTATGTTGAACCAATGACATTAGTCAACGATACTACATAGGAGGCAACCCATGCATGTATATATATAATTATATATATACACACACACATATATTAAAAGAAAATTCTATTTTTTTGTAACCCTTTTGTCAGAAAAAAATTTGAATTGGGGTAAAATTAGCCCTAACTTTGCCGTTTGTCACCCTAATTTTACCCTTATTTTTCGATAGAGATAAATTGAGACAACATACACTCCTCACACCACCACCATTGCTTAGCCTACCATCGCAGCTTGCCTGTCATGCCGTATCATTACTGCCTGACATCGCTACCTATTGTTGCTATTTTGTTTCACGTCGCTCTACGCCGTCGTTGATTTTCTATCATGCAGTGCCATTGCTGTTTGCTGTCTCATCGCACCATCACTGGTTTCTGTCGCACTTGCCGTTGTTGTGTCCCACCGTTGCTAACCCCCATTGCTATGTCATTGCTGTTCCACTGTTATCGCACGCTGCTTGCCATCATTGTGCACTCGTCCTGCTGCCTGCCGTCGTACCCGTCTGCCACCATCGCTTAGTCGCACCATCATGTCGTGCCTTTCTCCACTTGCTGTTGCTGCTCTCTTACCATTTCTGTCACTACTGCTGACGGATAGAACACATGGTAAGGATACTGCCCCACCTCCTTGACGATCCAATTGATTATTGTGGCTTCGACGCCCCACTTTGAGCCCAGGCATAGTAATTTTAATAGAGGATGAACTGACAAAACCTTCATCTCCTACATCCAAAGCAGGACCATCGAGTCAGTCCTGAGCTTCACCTTATCTTGAAGAATCAACACCACCATACTTGATGGCAGCCGAACCATCGAGATAACCTCATCATTATCAACGACAACCTACTCCAGCTGAAACCCACGATGAACCATTGGAGTCACCTAGTTGATTATCTCAGCGAGCACCTAAACAACACCATGTGTCGAGAGACCCAGACCCAATGCCATCTCAATTCAAACACCGCCATAATATCCAATTTTTTTTACTTACAGCAATTTAAGAGGTACTATAAGCTTATCAAACAACTGATAACACCTACTGTCTATTTGGATGAACTTATTTTGTAGTAATTAGGCTTATATGATGATGTTGTGGGTTCCTGTCCTATTGTAATGGGAAATTAGGAAGTATATGAGGATTTGACTTGTGAATTTTTTTCATCACTAATTTTGGTGGATCCGGAGGATCGAGATAGTGCGATGTCATTTTGATTGGATGGAAGGGACTTTATATGGCCATTTGAGACATTAGCACAGTGTTTAGGTTTGTTGGATGGTACTATTGGTGGAGGTCTGTTTGATGTTGATGCATTTTGGAATATGATTACATACGGTACTACACCGTTTACTGCTGGCACTTATTCATAATCCGGTGCTCGGTTACATTCAGCGATTGTTATCTTACATTGTTATAGGGTGCTACATGAATCATAGTGTAGTTGAGGTACTAGAGTTGATGATGCTCAACTCTATGGTTACAGGGCAGTGGAGCAGTTTTGATTGGAATTTTCAAGACAGGTTATAAGCGGTTAAGTCGACGAAGGACCCAATTGTTATTGGAGGATTGGTCACCGCCATAGCCGAACATGAGGGGATTGATCTCAGTAGACACTTTTCTATAGGGCGTGTTGAGCGATTGGATGGGAGCTTTATTCCAACTGGAGGGACACTATGAGGAGGATATCAGAGTCCGAATTCCTGGCATTGCCCAATCCCACTTACACAACTCCTGTTGGGGCAAATTTGAGTATGGACATCGAATTCTTTCCCCAAGAACTAGCTGAGTAGCCACCAGTGAACATTGTTTATCACAATCAAGACATACATGCTCAAATTAGGTAGCTGGAGTAGGAGATAGCCACCCTCTCACGCCGGATGACTTCACGACGACCCTCCTCATCATCCTGGTGAATGGTAACTTCTTTCCCAAAATATATTTTATACCTATTTTATTGTTTATCTTTTATGATTTTGTAGCATATTATTGATGTTGGTGTGGGGGAGGAAATGAATGCATACATCTGGTAGTTAGGGGCATCTTACAATGATACCCTGTTGAGCCTATTAACAATCCCAAATTGAATTTTGTCATGCACCTCATCTTCATAACTGTTTTGAATATTTGTGGATTGTACTTTTAACGAATTAGGTGTTCTATAATATGAAGTTAAAGGTAACATGTGTACCCTTTGTCTCATGGGGGGCTCAATTACTTGTTATTGACGGTTGTAAGGAGTCTAATATTTTGTACATTTCATTTAATGTTGCTGTCCAAAAACAAAATCGAGGAGTGGGGGGGGGAGAATAGCATTATTGCCACTTCCAGTATCCCTGTCCCAATCCAAAAAAAATTCAAAAAAAATGTGGAGAGGGGAGGGGCAGATTCTCGTTGCTGCCAACCTTGTCCCAAAAAAACAAAATAGGGGCAAATTCACAACAATACAGTAGTTCGATCATGGTTACACGACAAGGTTGAATTGGGAAAGTGTGTGCTAAAAACTGTAATTGTAAATTCATTAGAGTGGTTTAAAATCCATGAATAATCATAACAAGTTTAGCCTAACTTTCTTTCAAATTTCACCTTTTTGATTATACCTTAAACTACAACCATATTATACCCTGAGAAGAACCTTTGATTTCATGGAAACTTAATTAACAAGTGGTGGAAATTAGATATCCGAGCAAGCTTATGGTAAATGGCATACTTTTTGTTGATATGAGTGATTTTAAATTTATCATCCCATTAAATTAATTTTTGGATGATGATGAGACATTTTAGGAACAATATCTGTTATGAAACATTTGTCGGTTGAGTTAAAATTATCTTGTGGAAAGTGCATGAATTGAGACATCTTGAGACTGCGCATAGCCCCCCTCCCCCCCCCCCCGGTTCAACTATGTGTATGCATTTGTTTTATATTTTCTTGAGGAGAAGCCAATTTGAGATTGGGGTGATTTGATAAGTAGGAGATTGTGCATATTTTTAATTGATAAAATTATATTTTTAATACAAGTAATTCTTGTGCACTCTATATTTCCTACTTAAATGTTTCAATGAGAGCTACATCCTTTTTATTTTTTGTGGTTATTTGCTACGTTTTATGGACAATTCTTTAAATAATCCACATAAGTAGTTATCGCTCCTTGGCCCATCCAAGCAAGGAAGACTATAGAGAAGTTTATGCTGAAAAAGTTAAGGGCTTAATTAATTAATTAAGCCCAAAACTTAATCAAGCCCATAATAATAAGGAATTAGGGCAAACATCAACACCAACATCATTTACGTGGGCGCACCCAAAAGTGAATGAAGAGAGTTGGCTGCTGGAGACCACATTCATACACACAGCAGCGGGCACAAGAAAGCGGCCCTTAGGTCACGCATGACGAGCCAAAAGTTGACCATCAAAAGAAAAACACCTTCCTGGAAAGAGTCGGCGGATTCACGCTGCAAAGAGGAGAGAGATTGAAACGAAGATTTGGGTTTACTCTTTTCTTCTTGTCTTGATTTTTATGTATACCGTTTTGAAGATTTTGAATATTAGACACGCGATGTATGGTTTGATTTCTATATCTAGTTCTGGAGATCTTTGAACCCTACATATGTTGATTATCTTTTAATTATTCCCGTGACAATTTCATGATTTTATTCTAGAATTAATTATGATATTTGATTTAATTATCAAATTACGTATGATTGTCTGATAGAGACTGATCACCTTTATTAGGATTTTGATATGTTCATCGCTAGAAAATTCGTTTCAATCGTAATTGTTGTTAATTATTTTGCATCAGTAGCACCTAATGATTCATTCATTAGAAATATCATAATTTGGGATTAATTGGATCGAACTTGTGTATTCAATAACCTGTCTACCCTTTTGTCCTAATTTGAATGCATTTAATGAATTAAATCCAAAGAGCTTATTTTAGGTTGTTCGATTAAATAGAGTAATCTAAGAGCTTGTTAGATTAATCAAACTTAAGGGACAATATGAATTAACAAAGCTTGTTGTTAATTTAAGGGTAGATATTCTAGGATTTAGTTTGAGAGATTGTCACAATAATTGGAAGGGTAATCAACAGTAAAGGGATAACTTTACTAAGAACTGGATCACATTTAATATTTGGAAAACTTATCTTACTTTACTATGCTTTATTTATTTCTGTTTAGAATATTAGTTTCTAGTATATATAAAAATCAACCAATCACCCAACCTTTTTAATTTACACTTGTTAATTCACATAAACGAAACACACAAATAATTTATCCATTCTCGGTGGGATCGACCCTTACTTCCCACTACTACAAAATAGTAGAGGAAAGTGAGGAGAAAAAATATATCTAATTTTGACATGCCTCGGCAACACGGTCACCAACCTACAGGGAAAACATTAGCCAAAAGAAAATTGACAAAATCAACATACCAAGGAGTTGCAGAGTTTGACACTAGGTAACCTAGTGTGGACTACTGTTGTCTAAAATTCGACACAGAATTTGACACTGGATGTCCAAGTGTAGATTACTGTTGTCCAAAATTCGACACTGCAAGCAATTTTTCCTTAAAAAAATTTTCTAACAAGGGTCAACATCCTTCTTAGATACCAAAGGACGCAGTTCATCAGCCACCAAATTCTCAGTTCTCTTCTTATCCCGTATTTCTAAATCGAACTCTTGGAGTAACAAAATCCCCCTAATGAGTCTTGGTTGGCCTTTTGTTTGGACAACAAGAATCTAAGAGTTGTATGGTTAGAGAAAAGAATAAATTTAGTACCCAATAAATAAGATTGAAATTTTTCCAAAGCAAAAACTATAGCTAAAAGCTCCTTTTTAGTTGTAGTGTAATTTTCTTGCGTTGGGTTCAAAGTTCTTGATGCCTAATATATCACATGTGCTGCTCTTCATATTCTTTGCCCCAACACCGCCCCAACCACGTAATCGCTTGCATCGCATATGATTTCAAATGTTAACTCCCAATTTGGCAGTTTAATTATAGGTGGTGTTGTTAGAATCTCTTTCAATTTGTCAATGTTGCCTTGTTTTCTGCATCTAGGTGAAATTCTACATTCTTTTGCAACAATTTTGCATAAGGAGGCAGCAGTTTTGGAAAAATCTTTGATAAATCTTCGATAAAACCCTGCATATCCAAGAAAAGCATGAACTTCCCATACACTCATGGGGTAAGACAAAGCAGTAATCAGGTTAATCTCAGATTTATCAACCTCAATTCCTTTCAATGAAACAATATGTCCTAAAACTATATGGTGTTCCACCATGAAATGACACTTCTTCCAATTAAGCACAGTGTTAGTTTCTACACATCTTTTTAGAATTAGAGTGAGATTATCAAGACAAATTTCAAATGAATTGCCATAGACACTAAAGTAATCCATGAAGACTTCAATAATATTAACAACAAATTCAGAAAATATGATCACCATGCACCTTTGAAATGTCGTAAAAGTGTTGCACAGACCAAAGGGCATCCTTCGGTAATCAAATGTTCCGAATGGGCATATGTATGTTGTCTTCTCTTGATCCTCTGGGCCAATTGCAATCCAAAAGTATCTTGAAAATCCATCTAAAAAATAGTAATAAGAGTGACTGGCAAGCCTTTCAAGCATTAAAATTATCATTTTGGATCATTGCATTCAACTTACGGTAATTAATACAAACCCTCCAACTGGTTTGTATTCGAGTGGGTACTACCTCACCTTCATTATTTTTTTACTACAATCATTCCCGACTCTTTGGGTACCAACTTAGTGGGAATCACCCACTTACTATCTAAAATTGGATAAATTATTCCATCTCCTTCTTCACATCCAGAAGTTTAAGAATCTCCTTCTTCACAACTTCCATTATTGGAGGATTTAACCATCATTGTGCGTCTCTGGTGGGTTTGGACTCATTTTCTAGAAGAATCTGATGCATACAAAGTGATGGACTGATTCCATACAATAGCCTCTTTATTCTCCTTTAGCACATCTACCAATGCCTTCTCCTAAATTTATTTAAGTTTTGGCGAGACAATAACATGCAAAATATCATTCTCCCCAAGGTAGACATACTTCAAGTTATCAGGAAGAGACTTCAATTCAAGTTCTAGTGCCTGCAAAATAGGGGGCCGAATCTTTTGGTTAGATTCAGGCAACTTGATGAAACTTACCTCATACCTGGGTGAAAATGGGTGAGCTATTTGAAATGTGGCTACAATTCAGTCAAACCATAACACAACTTAAAAACCTCATCCCTGTCAGCATCCAAACTCTTTGTCAATACAACCTCCAGTTCATCCATGCAATTTAACTCAAATACTTCCAGAATAAGAGGGTTAATAATTGGTGGTGTTGTTTCTCCACCAAAAATAATCTGACCAGCAATCAGTATGCCCACAGTGAAACAGATCATTGGTAAGCACGATCGTCTCCCAAGGACCGACGATAATTTTTCTTATCTTTTGGTATGTCAATTAATTCCAAAGTCGTAAAATATTTGTAATTCAAGAATATAATTTAATAGCTATAATCGAGAGAATGGATTATGTATCAAATAGGTGAAACATTTCAGTTTTTGATTAATTCCACTCTAGCTAACTATTTCAATCATCGATGCAAAAGTGACTCCAATTCATGCAAACAAATTAGTTATAACCACCAAAGATGCTTTTAACACGGTCTTATCTTTCCTTAATTTATCGATAATTAGCAAAACGCTTCACCAATTATTTTCCTAATCCACTGACAACCTAAGAGATGCTCTACGGATTTAATGAGCTGACAACATTAATAACTAGAGAGACCCGATTCAAAATCAGTAAACTCTGACGCAGGATTACCGAATTAAGACTGATCTTTCCTTGATTCTAAAGAATCATTGTCGCACTAATTAAACCTAAACCAGAATTACGGATGGCTGATTTGATTGGAAACTAATTAATCCCGGTCTAATGAATATTTTGAACTACCTAATATAACTGAAACAATTAACAATGCTAAGATCAAAGAATCACAGATGCTTGCATAAACTAAACTATACAAACAAATTTGATCTCATAAAAATAGATTAACTAAAGTATCATTAATCGTCACCGGAATAAAAGAGTTTATCTAGAATTCATATTACAATTAAGTAACAAAATGAAAGTAAGAAAAAATGAGCAGTAGCTGATGGGGTGGAGGACCGATTCCTTCTTGTTTTCTTGAAGAAGGGGCTAGAGAGTAATGAGCAGTAGCTGATGGAGTGGAGGATCGATTCCTTCTTATTTTCTTGGAGAAGGGGGCTAGAGAGTAAGAAAAAAATTAGCAGTAGCTGATGGAGTGGTGGACCGGTTCCTTCTTGTTTTCTTGGAAAAGGGGCTAAAGAGGATTGTTTTATAATAAAGCCCTAATTACTATATATATGTATTGGATAATAAGAAGGGCAAGTTTAATGTTAATAAAACCCTTAACTACAAGTTTAAGCCCATATCCAACTGTTTAGTCTTGTGGGAAGCCCATGTGTAGAATGGAAGTGGGCCCTCAAATTAATTCCTGACTGTTGAAAATTTCTTCAATTCAAACTGGCTGGTATGGGCATACTGCCCGTCTATCAAGTAAATCTCTTGCTTCGACTCTTCCAGAAACTCTGCTATTTTTCTCCAAAATTGAGCATTCACCTAATTATTTACAAAATGGAATTAGCTTGATAACATATGTGCCAAGGGGATATTGATCATAAAATACATAAAATAATCCCAAAAACGATGTAGCAAATATTCATCAATCAATAATACTAACAACAAATACAGCCCCAACATCATCAAAAAATTTCATGGCATCATAAATATTATATTTAATCATTTGACTATCAAATTTCATTGTAAGGGTACCCTCGAGAACATCTATCTTTGTTTGGGAGGTATTCAAGAACGGCCTTCCTAACAATATAGGTATGGGAATGGAAGGGTCACCCTCCATATCGAGGACATAAAAATCAGTAGGAAATACAAGCTCACCAACTTGTACCAACACATCCTTAATTACTCCATCTGGATAAGCAATGCTATGGTCAGCCAATTAAATAACTACCTCATTATTTTTCAATATCCCCAAATTTAGAGAGTTATATATTGAACATGGCATAACATTTATTAAGGCCCCCAAATCCAACATGACTTTTTCAATCTTAACATTTCCTATTCTACAAGGGATCGCAAATATACCTGGGTCCTTACGCTTTTGGGGAAGTTTCTTTTGAAATATTGCTGAGACATTTTCTTCCATTAGTACCTTCTCGTTCCCCTTCAATCTATGTTTGTTGGTGCATAACTCTTTAAGGAATGTTGCATATCTTGGAATTTTCTTGACAACATCAATCGATGGTTTGTTGATCCCTACCTTCCGAAAAACATCAAGAACATGTTTCTCTTTATCCTCATTTATACCTCTCTGAATTCTAGATGGAAAATGCAATGGGTTATCCTTAATAGGAGAAGAAATATGTTGATTTACCATATTCTCGTGGCTGGGCAATTCCACACTGGGGTGAACCTAGTGTTGGTTAGATCAGCATCAACCTTCTCTTTCTTACATTTTTCACAGCAAACCTGGGCTTGTTAAGCTCTCCAAGTTGCTTCAGTCCTTAGGATAACAACACTTACATTCCTTGGATTTATCTTGGGTTGGGAAGGCAATTTCCCACTATTCTGATTCTCCAAGCAACTCACGGTGGTAGCCAATTGGCTCATTTGTGTCTCAAGTTTGTTTTATGCTAGATTAGGTTTCTCGCTGGAATTGTCGCCCATTTTGTTGAAGTTGCACCATGTTGGAAGCTAAAGTTTTCATCATTTCCTCCAAGGTTGCACTAGAATTTTACTTCGATTGCTATTTTTAAAAGTATTGGCCCCTCGGCTATGGTGGTGGACGAGTTTATTCTATTGGTGGTCCATTGTGTGAATTTCTCCACCGAAAAATTTGAATGATCTCTCCACCCCAGGTTGTAGGTATTCGATTGAGGATCGTATCTCCTCCCTTGAAAATTCTTGGTACCAACGACACTAGCATCTATCTTCTCAAGAAGAATCCTACAATCGTTGGAGGAATATCAGTGGTCTTAGGGATTTTGCACGGTTTGACTTGTTGAATAGTTCCTGCAACAATCTTTCTAACAAAAGAGGTTAACTCATTTAATTAAATTTGAATTGATGAATCATTTACCTCTTTTACCATCTTATATGATGAATCACGGCTCCTAAACTACTGCAAGTTTTCCGCCATGTTCCAAATCAGCTCTTTTGTTGTTGCCAAAGTCTTGTCTACAAGTGTTCCACCACTAGCCGCATCTATAATATTTCGGTCTATCAAACTCAATCCCCCATAAAAGTACTGGATCAGAAGGAGGTCAGCAATTTGATGATTTGGGCAACTTGCAGCAAGTCTCTAGAATCGCTCCCAATATGCATGAAGTGTCTCTCCATCAATTTGCATTATACCACAAATTTTCTTGCATATATTGGTTACTCGAAAGGTCGGAAAATATTTTTGTAAAAACAAACTCTCCATCTTTGCCCATGTGGTGATAGATCCTGTCAAATGATATAGCCAATCCTTCGCCAAGTCCTTCAAATAAAATGGAAAAGTTCTCAACTTAATTTGTTCATTAGTCACTCATGTAGTCTTCATACTAGAGCAAATCAAATGAAACTCCTTAAGGTGCTTATATGGGTCCTCACCTGCATAACCGTAAAAAGAAGGTAATAAGTGTATAATATTACAGTTAAACTCAAAAGTGGTACTTGCACTAAAATTGGAAAATGTAATGCAAAAAGTTTGTTGAGCAATAAAAGAATTTGTGAGCTCCCTCAAAGTTTGCGTTGCAGCCATTATGATTTAAAACTTGATGTTAGTCCAACCTGCACGCAGTTCTCCAAAAGTATGCTACAAATTCACTACCCAAAATTGTGTTATAATTAATGGCGGTGATGGGAGGTTTTGGTTGTGTTTTGGTGGTTGTGGTGCATTTTTTTTTTTACAAACTCAATTTGTCAGATCAGATGAAGGAAAAAAAAAAGATGAATGGTGGTGGTATGGTTGAGCTTCCTAATAAAAAGTCATTAGGAAGTGGGTCTGTCTTTGGTAAAAATTGAAGTTGGTGGTGGAAAATAATATATCAAAAACCTATTTGTCTTTTTATTTAATGTTTGTTCGTGAATATTATGTAATATCTTGATGCAAATGTTGATTATCTTTGTAAGTTTGTATAAGATTTTTTTTTCTTCCTTTCTCTATTCTACAAGTTTACTTTTTCTTTTAGTATATCCATCATATTTTGATAAATTTGTTTAATATCTAAGTGGTTTTTATTTTAATTTTCTTTATAAGTTAAATCATGTCTATCATTGGATGCGTCATTAGTTAAGATATTATAGCATAATATGTCTTTAAAATAAAATTTTATTTATCCAACAAATTTACTGCATAATTTTTTTAAATATAATTTCTCATAAAGAAATATTTAAATTGGGATCAAGACTCTCAAGTTAAGACTCCTAGTCATGATTGTTTGATACATTTTGATCTTAAATTTAAAAACTCAAAATTCTCTAAATTAATAAAATCATAAAAAATTTAACAAATAATAAATAGAAAATAAATAGTCGTGCATCGTAAGAGAGAAATTACTAGTATAAATTAATAAGCTTATTCATTTATACAATTATAGACTAATAATAACATTTTTAATATAAATATGTTGTTTATATTTAGAATTCAGTACTAAAAATAATTAAAATATATTAATAAATGTTATATATATATATATGTAACTTTAATTTATTTTTATATTATATATTGTGGGTGCATTACTAGTTTGATATAATTGCTAAAACTTTCTTTTAATTACGTATGTGGGGATCTGCAAGTATAGACATCGATCGTAGAATTCCACTGGGTATTGAATATGATATGTAGCCTATGGCCTAGACATTTCAACACTAGAACTTTGCAGTTATTAGCCGTATGATCAGTAGTTTCACAAATACAACATCACTTAACCAGCAAATTTACTTCTTGCAGCAAGTTTTCTGGCAAAAAAGGTCAGCTGAGTTAACTTATGATAAACAAATGAATCTATACCTCTTTTCACAGTTCTCATGGATGTGCTGACAACAAAATTGTTGTGAATTTGCTGCCATATTGGATATCAATATCTTCGCTCCAGTAGGTGTTTTGTCAGCTAGTACTCCACTGCTGGTTGCATTTATTATATTTTGGTTCCATGAGGCTCAACCCATCAAGTACTAGATTAGAAGAGTATTTCGGTCCATGGAAACTTGCCACCAATCTCTTAAACCTCTCCCAATATGCATAAAGAGTCTCTCCTGCATTTTCCTTATGTCATATATCTCTCTAGAAGTGACTGTGCTGTCGGACATGTCAAAAGTTATTTTATTTACTTTACCTCACTTTCCTCTACTATTTTTGTAGTATTGGGAAGTAAGGGTCGATCCCACAGAGAACGGTAAAATTATTTGTGCCTTTTTTATGTTCATTTTTGAATGCAAGTAAAAAGGGGGATTGTTGATTGATTTGTTTCTTCCACTAACAAAGTTTCGATTTAATCTAATAAATTAAAATAAAGCAAGTAAACAAATAGCAAACAATAATATATAATAAGCAATTCCGATTCACGGTTCAGTTTTCTCCTTATTCCAGATTATATAATTATGTGACACTTTATCAATTTAATTGTGGAATTTCTACTCCTAAACCAACATCAATTGTATTAAATAAGTAAGAAATAAAGGGTGCACAAGAATTTATTGTATTAAAAATATAATTTTATCAATTAAAAATAGGCACAATTTCTTACTTATCATGAAGCATAAAAGTAATAAGATGAATAGTTCCAGAAGGCAAATAATAAAGTCACCCCTTCACCAAATCCTATAGAAAAAAAAAAGAAAGGAAAAACTCACAATTTCATTTGCTCTTCTGTTATTCTTGTAGGTTTCAAGCCACTTCGAACCACATGAAATTCCTTACGATGCTTGTGCAAATCCTCACCGCAAGATCATGAAATGATGGAGTAAATGAATCAAACCAGATTTTATCTCAAAAGTACTATTATTAGTGACATCAGGAATCGTTATGCAAAGTGGTTGTTGAGGAAGTTGTGGGTTTGCTGGCTCCTTCAATGTTTGTTCGGTTCTGCCATTATTCCTCCTATAGTTTCTCGTTCGCTATAAGTATGGCCAGAAGGAAAAGATAATTGATTCAATGTATCATCTAAGTCACTAAAATCCACCCTTCTAGAATAAGATGAAGATAGTTCAAAATAATCCCTAGCCTCTTTAGTTTGCCGTCTGAAAACTCGATGTCTTCTCGTAATCTTAGGTTCAAACTACAACTCATTGTCATGCCATTACCGAATGATCACTCAACACAGAAAAGAAACAACAAAATGTGAATTTCATAAAGAGAAATAGAAAAACTCGCAGAAAATAAACTGTTGAAGTTGAAACTGGACAACCTAGTGTGAAAACTGACTTGCCAGAATGAATTTCTACGATTTTTTTTATTATTCACTCAGTAATAAAAAATAACAAACCAACAGAAAAATTATGCACATGAATTAATATGAAATAACATGAATAGTTTCACATCGTTCCATCGCAACAATGCCAAAATTTTGACTGTGTTTTCAAGGCACGATAAAATTTATTATTATTTTTCCTAGGATCTTCTCTACTAAATCATAGTAGTGGAGAGTAAGGGTTAATTCTACAAGAAACAAATGAATTATCTATGTCTTTATTGTATTAATTATGAATAAGAACAAAAAGGGGGTTTGATTGGTTCTAATTAATCTAAAAATTACTATTCTAAATAGATTTTAGATAAATAGAATAAAGTAAAACAATTCTTTTAAATAATAAACGTGGTCCAGTTCTTAGTTCACTTATCGTCCGATTGTGACATTCTCTCTAATTAAATCCTAAAATCTCTACTCCTTAAATGAACAACAAACTCTATTGATTCATATTGTTCCTTAAGGTTAACAAATCTCAACAAGCTCTTAGATTAATCTTTTTAATTGAACAACACAAAATAAGTTTTTGGATTTAATTCATTAAACACATTCAAATTATGACAAAAGAAAAGATAGATTATTGAATAACAAGCTCGGTTGATATTTCAATAAGTAAATCATTGGACACTACATATGAAAATTAATTAACAATAATTACAGATTGTAAATTATCTTCTAGCAACAACGTATAAAAATCCTAATAAAGGTGATCTATGTCCATGAAGCAATCTTACATAATTTAATAATTAAAATTGACATCCCACTTAACTTTAGAATAAAATCAAGAAAATGTTCAAGGAAGAATTATATGTTAATCAACATATGTATTTTTTTTAAATCCCTAGAATTGGATAATAAAAACCTACCCACCCATTATGTGTTCAATATATGTAGTTATAAAAACAAAATACATTAGGAGTCAAAAGGAAAAGAAAGAATCAAAAGGAGTTGGTCTTCAATCTAGTCCAACGGCACCAAGTCTCCCAAACGATTCGGACGCTAAGTCTGCTTCTCTCCAATTCAGTCTAACCCCTTTCAGCTGAGCAACGCCCCCTCTATTCCAAATTAGGTCAAGCCTTTGGTCGGTCAAAAGTTGTGGCAGTTGGCCTGCTGTTCACAATGTTTTCCCAAGCTGCGCATGTTCCAATAGCCAATCTTATAATCGACTTTCGAATTGGACCTGACACTGATTGATCTATTGTTAGATCCAATTATTCAGTTCGCGCATTTCGTCAATCTAAATACATTAGAAAAGTCTTGAAAAAATTCAATAAAATTGGAGAGAGGGTATTTTGAGAAGAGAGAATAATTTGGTGGAAACATATAATCTGCATGTTGATAATTTGTATAAAAAAATTACAAATATAAATATTAAATATATGTACAATTTTCCACCTGTCAATATTTCACAACAAATTAGAAATGAAAAGTTCACTAGTATCTCTTCTTTTTTTTCTGTTTTGAAAAATATTTGTTAAAAATAAAAGAAAATTAAGCCAAACCCATAAAAGCTGCCACGTTTCCATAAATTTGGGTCAGAAAAAGAATTTTACAATTTTAATCTTCTAGAAGCGTTAGTATGTATAGATACATTTGATAATTATATCATTAGCAACAAACATTATTAATAAAAAATGATGGAAGTTGATTATCACGCTTTAGAAATTAGATATAAATAAATATAATGAAAACAACTATAGATATAAAATAGGCGCTACACTGTGTTCCAATTTCCAATAAAATAATGTAACCAAACCATATAGGGGTTCGATTTTAGATTTTTAGGTAAATTCTCAAACCATAGTTCATATAGCAGTTTACTATAAACGGTTTGTGCGGTTTGTCTGTGCAATTTAATTTTGTTGTCCAATTATTTCATATGAAAAATATTGTCTATATATATATATAATTTTTTTTCTTCTTAGGAACAGTTGTCAACAGATGAATAGTCGTTCACCCAGTTTTTTGTTTTAAAACTGACTATCATGTATGGAGGAGATTGTAATTTGATTAATTTGACAATTAATTGCAGTGTCTCGTCTTACCCTATTTTATTTGGGGCGCCATAACCTATGACCTACAGTGGGGCAGACCAAATTTTGGTACTTCATAACCTCGGAAAGCCCGGCCTAACCTGCTCCATTATGATCCATCATATATCATTGTATCTTTAATCTATATATTGTACTTAACATATATGTATATATAAATATAATATATAATATTTTTTTAGTCAACTTATAATGTTAAAACATAATATAAGATATAGTATTATATGATGAGAATATTTTCAAGATGTTTATTCAGAAATATACAAAGTGTATAAATACAAGGGGAGAGTGTAGGAGACTCTCAAACGTAAACAATGTGGGACAAGGATAAATACAAATACACATATATGCTCCTAATACTCCTAATATCTCAAACGTAAACAATGTGGGACAAGAATAAATACGAATACACATATATGCTCCCAATACTCCTAATACACGCCCTCAAGATAGTGGGCGATTAACGACACCAATCTTGTCCAATAAGAGACAAAGGCGAGTCCTAGATAGCGGCTTGGTGAGTGCATCGGCAAGCTGATCAGCAGAGGAGACATGCGAGACACGAAGCTGAGCAGATTGAACTAACTCCCGAACAAAGTGATAGTCAATAGCAATGTGCTTCATCCGAGAGTGAAATACTGGATTTGCACACAGATACGTAGCCCCAATGTTGTCACAATAAAGAACTGAAGTAGCAGTGGACAGAGAAACGGCTAACTCAGAAAGGAGTGACCGAGTCCATTGGAGTTCCGCAGCAGCAGCAGCAATTGCTCGATATTCTACCTCCGACAAAGATCGAGCCACGGTCCGCTGCTTACGAGAGCTCCATGAGATGGGATTGGCGCCGAGATAGATAATAAAGGCACCAGTGGATGTGCGGTCGTCACAATTACCAGCCCAATCAGCATCTATGAAGCAATGAAGAGAAAGAGGAGAGTCACGGCGTTAGATGAAGAGCAAGATATCGAGTGCCATTGAGATAGCAAAGGAGACGTTTCACTGCCCCCCAGTGGATGCCAGTGGGAGCATGCATGAACTGAGATAACTTGTTGACCGCAAAGGCAATATCTGGCCTAGTAAGAAGAAGATACTGAAGACTGCCCAGAACACGACAATATAAGGAAGTATTAGCAGGCTTGCTACCATCATTGAGAGATAATGTGACATTGAGAGCAAGCGGAGTGTGAATCGGTTTAGCATTGAGCATATTATGCTGAGATAGAAGATCAGTGGTGTATTTCCGTTGGGACAAGTAACACGAAGATGAGGTACGAAGAACCTCCACACCAAGAAAGTAGGACAAAGGACCGAGGTCCTTAATAGGGAACTGAGAAGCCAAACCATGCACCACATGAGTGAGAAAGCGATCATCACTGCCTGTAAGGATAGGATCATCCACATACACCAAGAAGTAGGCAGTAATGCCCTGGGCGTGATAGACAAAGAGGGACTCATCAGATTTAGTGTAGAAAAAACCAACCGAGACCAAAAATGATCGAAGAGCATGATACCACGTTCGAGAAGCTTGTTTGAGGCCGTAAATGGACTTACGGAGTTTGCAGATGAAGGTAAAATGATTCGGATCAGTGAAACCAGGAGGCTGAGACATATAGACCTCATCCGAAAGCGAGCCATGAAGGAAAGCATTGTTAACATCGAACTGTCGAAGAGGCCAATTACGGGTAGTGGCAATACTCAGAACAAGGCGAATAGTAGCGGGCTTGACAACAGGGCTGAAGGTCTCAAAGTAGTCAACTCCAGGGCGTTGATGAAAACCTTTAGCAAAGAGGCGAGCCTTATATTTATCAATAGAACCATCAGGCTTTCGTTTGATGCGAAAGACCCATTTGCAGCCAACAACATTTTGGGAGGAAACTGGAGGAGCAAGATCCCAAGTACCATTCTCTTGCAAGGCAGTGAATTCCCGAGACACAGCCTCAAGCTAGCGAGAGTCAGCAAGAGCCTGGGTCACTGTAGAAGGCTCAACATCAAGAGACAAAGCAGATGTAAGTCCATACCTTGGATTTGGTGTAACAATGTTGTTGCGAGACCGAGTAACCATGGGATGGTGCGACGGAGGATCCAAGAAGAGCACCGGTGAAGGCACAGGGCTAGAAGGAGATGACCCAGGAGTAGGCGGTGGCAGGGATGTATGTGTTGGCACTAGCGGCACAGCATCAACCACAGGAGCGGGAACCAGCACAGGTGGAGGGACAGGGATAGAAGTAGAAGAAAGAGAGTCAGAGTGTGAGGAAGGAAGAGGAAAGGCGATGGAAAAGGGGAAGATATGTTCCACAAATTCCACATGACGAGAGGTATAAATTCTGGAGGACGAGCGATCGAGACAGAGATAGCCGCTCTGGGTGGGTGAGTGTCCAACAAAGACACAAGGATGAGATCGGGTATCTAATTTGTGAGAGGAGTATGGATGCAGCCAGGGAAAATACTGACATCCAAAGACACGGAGTTTGGAGAGATTTGGTGGGTGATGAAAAATTTTCTCAAAGGAAGAAACCATATCAAGATCAACCTTGGGAAGACGATTAATAAGATAAACAGCCGTGGATATGTCGTAAGGCCAGTACTGAAGAGGCATGGAAGAGTGATGAAGCAGGGCAAGACCAGTGTCAACAATGTGACGATGGCGTTGCTCTGCAACACCATTGTGTTCGGGTGTATGGGGCGGGGTGGTGAGGTGAGTAATACCGTGAGACATAAGGAAAGGACGAAGAGCTAGGTATTCTCCCCCATTATCAGAGTACAGAGTCTTTATTTTTGTATTAAGAAAGTTTTCAACTAACGCTTTGAAGGCAATAAATGTAGACAGAACATCAGATTTCCTCTTAAGCGGGTACAACCAGACATATTTCATAAAGTGATCAATAAAAACGACATAATATTTATAACCATCACATGATAAGACAGGAGAAGTCCAAACATCAGAATAAATTAACTGAAGCGGGAAAACAGAATTTAGAGAGGATTCAGTAAATGGCAGTTTGTGACTCTTAATGCATTTACAAGACTCACAACTAAAAACATCGAACTTATTTGTAGGTATATCATGACTAGATAGAGAGGAATGTAAAATCTTCGTGGATGGGTGGCCTAGGCGAGAATGTAAGAGAGAGGATGACTGTCTAACCGAGGATAGAGTTGAGAGACGAGGTGGAGACGAAGCACCAACCGGTCACACAATCAAGCCATTAACGCGCGGACCCTGAAGCATTACATCCCCCGTACGACTGTCCTTCACCTAAAAATCATAAGCAGAAAAGAGAACAACAACATCATTCTGCTGACAAAGTTTAGAGACGGAGAGAAGATTCCTCGCCAAAGAGGGAACAAGCAAAGCATCTTCAAAATTAAGACAAGAGAAAGCGGGAAAAGCAAGTTGCCCAATATGGAAAATGTGCAGTTTGTTACCGTCCTCTACTATCACATCATCAACGCCACCATACGGAGCATGCAAGGACAGGTTTGCCAAATCAGTTGTGATGTGGTGAGAAGCCCCAGAGTCGAGAATCCAATCAGAAGGCGATGGCATGGACGTAGCAGTGTGAGCAGAAGGATAGGAATAGGCCGGGCAAGGTGGCTGACCCGACGGAGGAGATGGGGCTGCATAGGCCCGAATTTCTGGGCAGCGGCATACCGAGTGGCCATGGGTTCCACATAGCTGGCATCGGCCCTAGTAGCCACGGCCCGGCTGATGGGCAGACGAGGCAAGGGCCGGCTGGAACCGAGAGCCAACCGTAGACTAGTGGGACGAGGTCTGGCCTCGCTGAGGATGTTGGGACGGGGAGCGGCCTGGTGCAGCAGGGGGACGTCGAGAGAGGCAGACGCAGGGAAGGCAGTGGCAGGGTGGTTCGACGTGGTTGCCACCCGGGCTGCTTGTTGGGCCTCCGTAGTAAGCAACTTGTCCAGAAGTTCATCAAAAGAAATGGGTGTATCCATGGCGTGTATAGCGTTGTTAATCTCCTTATACGAGTCATCAAGGCCGTTGAACACCTTAAGGACGAAGTCCTCCGGATCCGTGACCACACCGAGAAGCGAGAGTTCATCAACAACTCCCTTAATATCAAGCATAAAATTAGAAACCGAACGTGTACCTTTCACCGGATTGTGAATTCGATTCTTGAGCGCAAGAATGCACTCCCTAGACAATTTGCCGTAGATGGAGGCGAGAGTCTCCCATGCCCCACGAGAGGAAGTGGTGGCAGCAATGAAGGGAATAAGAGTGGGCGAGATGGACCCAATTATGGCCGAGAGTATCAATTGGTCTTGTCGAACCCATTGCTCATGAAGTGGATTCAACTCAAACTTTGTGCCAACAAGAACAGTAGATGATGGACAAGGGTACGTACCATCAACATAACGGTAGAGATCGTAGCCGAAGAGGAGAGTCCAGAACTGGAAACTCCATGTGACGTAATTGGTAGAGGTAAGCTTTAGTGGTGCCTGGGCAGCGGTGTTGAAGGAGACGAGGGGCAACGGCATGCCGTCGCCAGTAACAACGGAGAAAGAAGACGACTGCATGGGGTCGGAAGATGCAACAGCGTGAGGCGGCTACACGAGGGATTGCGGGAGGTGGGTGGGAGGTATGAACCAGAGGAGCAGCGGCGTTGCAGTAGGTTCGTGGGAACCAAGACTGGAACGGAAAAAAAAAAAAAAAAGGATCAAGGAATTATGGCGGATGCCAAATTAGGCTCTGGTTACCATGATGACAATATTTTCAAGATGTTTATTCAGAAATATACAAAGTTGGGACAAGAATAAATACAAATATACATATATGCTCCTAATACTCCTAATATCTCAAACGTAAACAATATGGGACAATAATAAATACAAATACACATATATGCTCCCAATACTTCTAATATTATACTGTAATTAAGAATTCTAATTGATACCAACATTTTTAAAAGGTTAATATAAATTTATAAATATGTTTTAAATATTATTTATTTATTTTATTTAAAATCTTAATTTTATTTAATAATATTATTATGTATTGATAGTACAATGATAAAATTCAACCACAATGGGTCGACCAACCCCATCCCGCCTTGTGACCTGCATCAAATTGGCCTTGTCTCGTCACTTTTAAAAATGGGGTGGGTCTGAGTCTTCAAGTACCCCATAGAAAATAGAGTTCCATAATTATAAATAATTTGAACAACATTCATTATGTCGTTATAATACAGAGTATGTTATTATGTTCATAAACGACTATGAATTCACCAGTGCAATGAGAAATTGTTTTCCATAATCAATAAAAGTTATTTGGAGATATTTTATAGTCTTTTGGAGAAAATTGTGACAAAATTATATTGAAGTTTTTAATTTGTAAATGTTACATTAAGAAATGTCTTATTATCCATTTGAATTATTTGAAGTTTTGATTTTACGATTACAGAAAGTCATAAGAATGTAGAGGAGCGTGGAGAAAGAAAGAGAGGTCCAAATTGACTGGGAGTATGAGTAACAACCATATTGTTGTTATACCATAATGTATGTTTTTATGTGAGAATATACCACTGGCATCACAGATAGCTTCCATTGTTCGGTAATAAACATATTTAGAGATTTATGTGGTTTCTTGGCAAAATCATGTCAAAGACATTAAAGTTTAAATCGACTATAATTTAGCAAGCTAAAACTGCAAGTCTGCGGTGTAGTTGTAGTTGTAATTTAGGGTGAGCAAGGTTGTATCAATAGAGAATGATGAAAGCAATAAATATTATAATTTTAATACTTCTTTTTTTTGAAAAATTAGAATTTCAAGTATTTGTTGAGTAACCTTCAATCATTCAAAGCTAGAAAAATATTGTCTTTTGATTAGTTGTTTATTTTATTTTTTTCAATTTGTAAAAATACAAAAAAAAAATTATATTACTTTTATACATATATTGTATTAGATTAATTCTCATTTCACAATTTTTTATTTTATACCCCTACCGCCAGTATTAAGATGAATATTAGATATGAAAAATATAATTACTTTAGTTGATTATTTATATTAAATGTTAATATTTTTTATGTATTTGATTCTTTGTATTAAATTTGGAATGCAGATAAATATTAACTAATTATTTTTATAAAACTTAGTGAGTAATATAATATTTTATACACTTAATAAATTTATTATAGAAACAAGACTCTTATTATGGAACAAAGTGAATATATATTTTTTCATACAAAGCTATATGTTTTACATGTCTTCACAAGTAAAATAATAAAATATTTTGAATATTCTTAAATAATACTTAACTCAAAATTATATTATAAGTATATTTTATTATATATATATATATATATATTAAAAATTATACATTGCAAAAAAGCAATACAGTTTATGAGGAAAAGTTATTTTTCTCTTACACACATATATTTATATATATAGTTTTTAAAGTAAATGCAGTTGAAATTTTTTTTTTCTGTATTTCTCTTTTTTGTTTTTTAATCTTCTTTAATTGTAAGAAGAAATTTTATTGATTTTTAAAAGGACACCAAACACAAATCTCTCTCCCGGTCAAATAATATTTTCAAGTTTTATTTGATTTTGTAACGTATGCATTTATAATTTTATTTTTTATGATTTTAAAATACAATTTTCTATTCTCTAGTTTTGCTTAATATTTTTTAAAAATTATTTTCTTTAATGATGTATAAATCTTCTCCCACATTACATTTTAAAAAGTTATCAATAGTAGACCACATAATCAAATTAATCGTCATTTCAGGAATTCATGCTAAAAAATTGAAACTCTAGTGAAGATCGAACCAAAATTGAAAGCTAGAGAACAAAAAAGACGTAAAACTAGAAGACACATTATTGAGCTAAACACAAGTTACAAAATTTAGGAGAAAAAAAATCTCTTTGTTAAAACTTTACCAACTTTTCATTAAAAAAATAAAAAATCACAAGAATGCAACAATTGTACCATAAATTATATCAATTACTATTTTTTTTTATCATATTTACATGTGTGATTCAAAGATTACTTTTAAGCTGTCCTAATAAATTTTAAAATTAAGGACCTCATGATAAAAAAATATAAAAAACAAACAAATATTACAAATTATCAAATGTAAAAATCTATAAAGAAAATATTGGAATTTATGTTGTGGTTGTTCGGTTCTTAAAAACTTGATACAAGAGTATAAATATGTAGAAGCAAATTGTGAATTTTTAGTTTGATCAAAATGGAGATACAACTGAAATGCCTAATATGAAAATTATCAGTGGGTATGATAGTCAATATATGCATTTTACATAATTTTAATACATTGAAACAAACACAATATTATATATTAATATGTGATATTATGTATTGCAACTAGCAAAATAAACATAAGACTGATACATAATACTGGATAACAAATCCTAGTATTATGTATCAAATATTATCATATCAAGTAAAACAAACGAGTCCTTAGTATAAATTAGTATGTAATCCGGTGAAGTAATGTTTTGATTTCTCTATGTTCTAATTTGTTTCGTTCAATTGGAAATTATATTTTTATTTAACAATTATAATAAATTTTGTAATAAAGTTATATAATTTAAAATGCTGAAGAATACCCATTAATATTTTAATACAAATTGATATAATATTTTGTTAATGCAACACTTGTGTTTGATTTTTAGAAGCAATTTCTTAAAAAATATTGCTTAAGAGTGTTTTTTTATTGATATAAATTTAATCATATATAAGTAATCTACACACTAAGAGATAATTACTACAGGTTAATGTTAATTAGCATTGTTAAGTACTTATGAAATAATTTTCTTTATATATATTTATATTCATAATATTACATCTTGTATACAAAAAATTAGCATATTAATTTTCATGAACTATTATAGAATTGGCACAAAAAAAAAAAAAATAGAATTGAAGCAGTGAAATCACTAAATTTTGGTCACAAATATATAGTAGTGATGATAAGAATATTGATAATAACCCAATCTCTGAAACTCAATCAAATTTTAAATGATTAGAAATTTCTAAACTTATCAAATAAATGCACCATAATATTGACATTTGCATTATAGATAACCAATATCCTAATGATCTTGTTTTACACTTTAATAATAGGGAAAAACCAATAAATATTGATATTGAAGAACATTGAAAAATATGAACAAAAAACTAATGTTTCTAATTTACTTTTTAGAGTATTAAAGTAATGTGCCTAAGTCTCCTCATTATCTAAAATAATTTTAAATATATCATAACGCTCACAAAATTGATTGGACATATGTAAATAAACTAAAATTTAAATTACTTACCTAATTCTTCATTTCTAATAGGTTAGGGTTACCATCAACAATATTTACTTGTTTATGGTTGAATTCATATGAGATGAATCTTTAATTTTTTTAAGGCATTTAAAAAAGCACAAAAACTTATATATGTATCGGGTGCACCGTGCAACTCGATGTAAAATATTACTTGCTTAACTAAAAAGTATTATTTTTTTATTTAAAAAATATTATTACTGATCTGTTATCTTGAAAAAAGTAGTAATACTTTTTAAGTAAACATATAATATTTTTTAACTAAACAAGTAATACTGTAGATCAGGTGCATAATGCATCTAACGCACAAGTATCACTTTTAAAATAATAATAAAAATACTAAATCATTGAAAATTTTGATTAAAAATTTGTTATTATTTTCTAATAAGTTTTTAATATTGTTGAGATAATGGAGTGCATTAATGAAAATGCACAAAATAATAGTTTGTGAATTTATTATGTAAAATTTGGTAGATAGGTTTTTAATGTAAAGAAACAAAAACACAAAAAAACACACCACCATTAGTGCTTTGAAATTTTAAATAATAAAAAAAAAAATAATGGCAATATATGAAAAGATGTTTTTAAGAAATCAATCCATCAAATGTTCAAAATTGTGGTTATAAATTTTCTTTTCTAATTTTCCTTCAAATTCTATCATCATTTTAATTAACCTTTTTTATGCTAAAACTGAGGGCATCATTTTAGTAGATAAAATATTTTGAAAATTTAATTCATATAAATTTTATGGAGGCTGTAAAAATCATAAACATTATTTGATTTGAATTTTCATTATTGAAAATAATCAAACAGGTTGAGAATTTTGAATATCGGATTGTATTTGAAATTAATAGTCTCACAGAATTTTAGAAAAAATTGATCAAAAAATATTGAGAAATTTAGTCAATTATTATTAGAATGAATATATCAAAACATATTGAGAAATTTAGTTAATTTATTAAGCAATACATCGGCTAATTTCAACTAATAATTTTGGTAGCCAAATCTTCCACGCCTAGTAGTTACAAAAATATAATTTTGTACCTAATTTATGGAATATATATTATTAGAATGGATCATATATTGATTTAGAATCAATTAAATTTGAACCAAAATATTATTTTTATTAATTATTAAATTTGCTAATATTAGTAGCATGTTTAGGCGGAAAAAATGTTGTTTTCTATTTTAAATAATATATATAATATTATAAAAGGAATTTGATTGCTGGGAATTCGATCAAAATTCTCTAACCTAAATTATAAGACTCCACTAACAAAATTTTAGCCAAGTCCCTCAAAGTTCGTAAAAAAAAAGAATATATCAATAATATATATAATTATATATAGGAATCCAGCGAAACTTATATCTTAAGCAAATTTCTTATTTGTTAATGGCTCTTTTTTGTAATCGTCCCAATTTGATAAATTTCCTTTTTATAGATATTTAAATTTAATAAGACCTTGAAAATATAAAATGTCCACCCATCTTTCTGATTTGGATGGTCTTGTTTCGTATGGATAAGCATTAAAGGAGTCGGAGGCCTATTTTTAGAAAAACAGAGCTCACTTCCATTTTGCCACACGGAAGCCCAACGCCTCTCCATTCCATACCATCGACAGAAATCATGGCACCAAAGGCAACAATAAGGAAAAGTACAAAATATTAAGTGGATTAACATTGTAAATATAGTTAATATTGTAAAAACGTAAAATTAGTGAAATAAAAGGAGAGTGAAGATGAAAAGGGAAAGAGGATTTGAAATTAAGATAATGGAGAGATGCACAATATATTTGACAAACTCTACAAGGCTTAACTCGATACAAAAGTAATTTAGATTTGGATATTATAATGAAATTCATGTGGTCTCTACCGTAATTGCTGAAATTTTCTATATTGAGGAAGTGAAGGGACCACTATTTTTTTCACCCAAAATAGTTGAAACATATATTGATGAGTTATTGAAGTTTACAATTCTAATTGAAAAATCAAAATTGTAGTACAACAACTGAGTTCTTATTTTATTTAGAATTGAACAATAATATTAATTAGTGAAAGTGAAATAAATTGATGTAGACTAGAGTGAATTTGAGAAACAAATATGTTCTTTCTTTATGAATTATGAATTTACAAAAATGTAGACTGCTATAAGAATGGAATTTGCTTGCCTGTTGCCTTTATTAAGCTAATCTCTTAATATTCAAAGTACAGATTCGATACAAGATTGATTTCTAGGGAGTATCATTGACTAACAATATACAAAATATATTTACCTAATTAATCAAGGATCATTCTAAATATACAAAATATAAACATGATATAATCAAAGATTATATTCTATCACACCCCTACAGTCCCGATAATCATTAAATAATATGCGCATAAGCTCTTTAGTGAAGATATCTGTAATTTGATAATGCGATGGGACATGAAGCAGGCATACTTCGCTAAATTGAACTTTTTCTCTAACAAAATAAATGTCCATTTCAATATGTTTAGTGCGTTGATGTTGTACTAAATTACCTAATAAGTAAATTATACTAACGTTATAGCAGCAATCCAACGTAGCTTTTATAGATTGGGCAATGTAATTCAAGTAACAAATTATGAATCCAATACGAGTCGAAGACAATATTAGCAATCCCACGATATTCTGCCTCAACGCTAGACTTTCATAATGTAGGTTGTTGTTTAGATGACCATGAAAATAGATTGTCCCCAAGACAAACATAATAATTGGACATGAAGCGTTAAGTACCTGGATACTCGCCCCAATCAACGTCCAAATAAGAAATGAGAGAATTAACTCTTGACTAGTAGAGATGCAAACCAAAAGTGATAGGAGAAAGCGTTTAAGAGCCTCCACATGCTCAACTTTTGGGACATGCATATATAGACAAACATGTTGAACAACATAAGGAATATTAGGACGTGTAAAAGTGAGATATTGTAGGGCACCTGCAAGGTGGCTGCATTTTGTGGGATCTTCATATGGATCCCCTGTCGAAGCACTCAACTTGCCTTTGTATTTACATGTGTGGGACATGGCTTGCACCCTGACAGACCCGCTCTTTCAATAATTTCTTCAGCATATTTCTTTTAAAAGATAAAAAGACTGTTGGTATGACGAGTAACAGCTATGCCGAGAAAGTAACTGAGAGGACCTAAGTCTTTCATGGCAGATTCTATAGCAAGTAGCTTTATAATATACATACAAAGCATCTGAAGAGGCAGAAAGAATAATTTCATCAGCACAGAGTAAAATATAAACAATATCCAAGCCATGATTGTAAATGAATAGACAATGATCTCATGAGTTGTGTTTGAAACCAGGTGTAGCAACATAATTAGCAAACCGTTGGTACATGTATAAGTGGCTTGTTTAAGACCGTAAAGTGATTTTTTCAACAAACAAACATAATCAAGATAGTTTGGATCTTTAAAACCCATCAGTTGATGGATATAAATTGTTTCAATCAAATTCCCATTCAGAAAAGTATTTTTAGCATCTAATACATGCCATGATTTTGTCAAAGCAATGCTCAACATAGTTCGAATAGTAGCCAATTTGAGAACCAGGCTAAATGTTTCGACACAATCAACTCCAAACTTTTTAGACCTGCCATCACCTACAAGACGAACATTATGCCGCAAAAGAACCGTCAGATTTATTTTTATACCTAAAAATCCACATTAACCAAATTATATTAAAATAAGATGGACGAGGTACTAATTCCCAAGTCTTAGTTTTTATGAGAGCATTAAATTCATCTTTCATGGCGTGTTTCTAGTTTGGGTTATTAAGTGCACTCATTGGGTTTTGAGGGATATGATAGATGGAAGTGATAGTGGAAGACACGACACTCAGGTTGTGGTATTTTGTGTTCGGCTTGAAAATATCGTGTTGGCTTTGGGTTGCCATACAATGGACTTGCGGTGCAGGCCTATGCAGTGTGTTGTTTGTAGGGGGTGTCGGATGTGAAGTGGGTGTGCACAGAGGTCTAGGTTGAGTTATTGGGGAGAGTTGTTGGTTGGGAGAAGTAGCTTGGTTTGATGAACTTTGTCCAGTGGATTGATGTTGGAAGGGATGCATGATCATTGTGGTTGGGCCAACTCGAGGAGGTGAACTAGATTGCGGAGGAGAGTAGGGTGATCCAGGAAAAGAGGCATTGATGATGATGAATGTAGGGTGAAAAATCATTTAGAAACTTGTAGGAAGTGGAAGAAGGTGTGTGAATGTTTGCGAAGGGAAATTGATTTTCGTCATAATTCACATTACGCAAAATAATACTTTTTCCACTCACTAATTCATAACATCTGTAACCTTTATGATTGGGTGGATATTCTAAGAAGAACAAAGGTGTTGATCGTTTTTAAGCTTATTTATAGTAGTGGTTGGAAGAGGTGATAACATAAGCATCCATGAACGCAAAGATGAGAGTGGTTGGAATTTTTCTGGTAGAAAATTTAAGTGGAAGATAGAAATTTTAGGACTTTTGTTTGAAGGATATTTAGTAAATAAGTTGCCATAGCTAAAGGATGATGCCAAAATGTATGTGGCATCAAGGAATGGGCAAGCAATGTACGAATAATGTTTTTATGGTTTTGATCTTGCGTATTTTCAATTTTGAGGTGAGGTGTGTGTACAAGAGAAATGGAAATGCATGCCATGTTGTTCAAAGAATTTGTTGAAAGGGCCATTGTCGTATTCACGACCATTATCACATAGAAATCTTTTTATTTCCTTTTTGAATTATGTTTTAATTTATGCCCTAAAAGACAAGAAAAGAGAATAGACTTGAGATTTGTTTGAGATATGAAAAGTCCGCAAAAAATTGTAATAATCATCTAAGAATAGCACATAATAGCAATGGCCAGAAGAACTTAACTTTGGTGATGTGCACAAATCACTATGAACAATATGAAATGGCCTAGAAGTATAAGATATTGAATCATAAAAAGACAACTTAATTAGTTTCCCAAGAGGGCACGAATAACAAAATGAAGTTCGGGTTTTATAACATTAGATGAAATTCCTACGAAGAAAATCTAAACTAGCTTTTCTCGGATGTCCTAGACGGGAATGCCACAAATCCGATGAAAGAATAGGAAAAGCAGAATTTAAGGATGATGGTTGTTGTGCCGGAAGCTTGGTGGTGAAAGGGTAAAGATAACCTGAACTCCCACTCCTCATGAAGTGTCTCCCTGTCTGTAAATCCTTTATAGAAATCCTAAAGGAGTCAAATTCAACATATATGGAATTGTCAGATGTATACAAACACAAGAAATGTTTTTGATAAGGTTGGAAGCATGTAAGACATTAGTTAAGGGTAAAGGTGGTTTGGTTTGGGTTAGTGAGGTGTTACTATAACCATGAATCAGAATTATACTTCCATTACCAACAACAATGCCATTAATTTTGCTCAAGTTAAAATAAGATGAGAGAGTACTTGAATTTGCGGTCACGTGGGAGGTGGCACCTGTGACTATGTACCAATTATCATAAGGTTGATTGAGCGACAAAATGTGAAGTGCACTCTCAATTTTGGTCGGAGAATAGCTCACACTCGGAGGAGGTTGGACCAAGTAGAAAGTTTGAGGGGAACGAGGCCCAAGAAGCCCCTGCGGATTTGTGGACTTATACCTGGACTACCATGGAGAAGTTGGATACGGGCAGAGAGGAGTAACCTAATGTTGTTGCCATCTAGCCCAAGGTAGAGAAGGATCCCAAGTCTGATGAGGAGCCCGCTGCTATTCCTGCTGGCTAGTGCAATATGTCCCGCCATTAGTCCCACCATGGCCTCGATTCTTGGCCCACAACCCCAATTTTGATTCCTTTTTCCACAACCACCATTATTATTTTGAGTTTGAGAATTATGTTCATGTTGTGGTTGTGGATTGAAGGCGGCAAAATTATTGTGAGAGGTATCCATAATTAAAGTGGAATCTGTACCTTCTCCTTCTACACGCTTTTTCTGCGTTGTCTCCATGAAGGGCTCAAGTTGTCCTGGAATAATTGCGCCACTTTATTCCAAGCTTGGGTGGTAGTGTCATTGGGATCAATAATTTGGTTGAGAAAATCACTTGAGACTATGCTATATATCAATTGAAGCACAAGATTATCAAGTCGATTCCAAAGAGCCTTCTCAGCAAGTCGTTTAACGTCAGGTTTGGGGGGGGGGGGCAGGAACTCTGGTGCTGATTTTTATCATCGGGTTTGGGAGGAGGGACGTGGTCAATGGCATCATGAGCACGCATAATCCATAGTGTAGACCAATTTGTGTATTGGGGCTTGTTTCGTAATATAGGGTGAGAGGAATAGAATTCTTGATGTTAGTAACACTATTGATAGGATAAAATTTGGAGTCGCCCACTGGTGATTAGAAGAGGTGGGAAAGAATAAGAAAAAGGAAGAGGGGGGAAGAGACTGTGGCTAACTGATACCATGTAAGAATGGAATTTACTTGCCTGCCTTTATTTAGCTAATCTCTTAATATACAAAGTACTGGCTTGATACAATGCTAATTTCTAGGAGTATCATTGACTAACAATATAAAAAATATATTTACCTAATTAATCTAGGATCATTCTAAATATACATAATATATAAATGATACAATCAAAGATTATATTCTATCAACTACTTCTAGACTAAGTACCCATATCAATTTCATGCACATTCCCCCAAACATCAATTCTAATCACTCAGTCCCTTGAATTTTTCTAACACATATCAAGATGTTTTACAAACAAATGAACCGATTAAGCTCTAACTAGGATTAGAACTCAGCTTGGCAACAAATAGAATAAAACTAACAAGTACCCGACAAACTTGAGTAACAAATAAACCTAATTCCGAACTCTCACTTTCTCATAAACTCAAAAGAAAAATCGTTATAAATGAGAGCTGTCATATATATACAAAACAAATGAGCAGCCCCAAAACCTAATTTACATGGAAGAAGATACCCTTGTTCAATTAGATATGTTTTTTGGATATGTTCAACCTTCTGCGGATCTTCTTTCCTTTTATGGATCTGACGAATGTGTAGGTGATAGAAGAAGTATCCTTATCATCGTCTTCTTTCCTTTTGGTGATTGGACTTGATAAGAAACTAACTATTGTGGACAACCTTCTCTTCCTTAAACTTAATCTCGACTGAATCTACTGGCTAGATCATCTGATTTTGCATTTGCGTAGATCTCCTGTGTAACTTTCTCCTTTGTGTAATAATAATAATAATAATAATAATAATAATAATAATAATAATAATAATAAATAGATCAGCATGACAAATAAATGAAGGAAAAGAAAACAAAGAAAAGTGAAATTTTCACTTGCCTCCCTTAGAGCCCGGAGTCATTATTATCTTCTTCAACTTCATCATCCCACTCTGCCTCAAGCTTCTTGCTCTGCTCTTCCTTTTTGGTCTCAAATGTCGAAGGTTTAGTACTTGCAAGAGAAAAATTAAAACACACGAGCATTTTCTTCAGCAATTCTTCCTGAATACAAATCTCATGTTGTAATCAATTCACTACTTTCAACTGTTGATGAACAAATTTTGGGATATTTTCGCATGCTTCGGATGACGACAAGCTAGAAATGGAGCGAGTCCTATTGATATAAGCATTCATTATTCTTACTGAGATCTTCAACGAAGACGATTCTAGCTCCAAAATATCCTTCATTAGGTCCTTCATCTTTATCCCTTGTTTCTTAAGTATTACCCAAATTAAACTTAGAAAAAGAATCAACTTCCTATCTTTGGGCGCCTTGTTGGCCAACAATGGTAGAATAGACATGGAACCCAAATTTGATAGACTTCTCAATGAGCATTCAAAACAGAAATACAATTTGAGTTATATTGAGTAGTGAGTTTGTAGTTGGGGTCCAATTAAGTGGCCAATCTTGCAGCAAATTCCCTTCAAGGCTCAAATATGATGGTGTCACACTAGTCTTAGTCTATACTTTAATTCCACCTTCTGTAAGAACCGTAACAACCTTATTCATGTCTTCCTTAAATAGATCTGCCCCTTTATCAGTCAATTCAAAAACTCATTCACAATGTCTGGATCAAACCTGTAGGATCTCCTTTGAACATATATCTTTCCTTCATGAGGGAACATGGTTTCCAATAATCACCAACGAATTTGCATAAGACTCCCTAATAGTATTACCACATAATTTTTCACCATATTTAATATAAGACTTCAGACCAACATGAGACACAATATCCCTGGCATATTTAACACCAAAAGTTTTTTGATTCAATTATTTTTCCTGTCATAACCTCAAATTTCCAAAAATTTTGAATCTCTCAATCGCAATCTTGTTGTGAAAATGTTTTAACCCAACTTTCTTCAATTTTCGCCTAGGAGTAGAGCTGGTATAAGATTTACCTAAGTTTTGTAGGGATGCCTTGTAAATGGGAAGAACAATGAAGGAAGTGGGCCATTTGACTCGAGCTCAAGATCTGAGTCGAAGAAGACTTTGAATTTATCCAGAGAAGGTGAAACCTTAGGTTCATTAGAAAAAAAAAAAAACTATTTGACTATTTTTCATCTTTCCATTGGAAGATTAGGGGAATTTCCATTTATCTCCTCCTCGGTGGACAAATAAAGATTTCAATCATCCAACATAGCACAATCTCCTTGATTTTGCATTAGAGCTGAGGAAATTTCATTGAGATACATTGATGGGTTTGATTGTTCTGGAACTGGTGAGACATGGGGTGTGGAGGCTTAGGTGGTGATCATTGGTGGATTAACACATTGCCTAGTAGTTGCTTTGGTTCTTTGTATCTTGATTGAGAAGTTTTGCTTGAAATGATAGAGAACAAATCAGAAGGTAATGGTGTGAAAAGATTGAACAAAGATTAGAAGATAATAAATTTAAGGAAGAATAACTGTTTGTCTTCCATTATAAAATAAGTGACAAGAAAATATGTAAATCTAGCCTAAATTCAAAGAACCTATAATTGATAATTTGATTTCAAAATAATAGAACAAAAATTAAAGACTAATTCATTTCCAAAAATACAATTCAAATTGAGTTCTAATTGAGAGAGAGAGAGAGAGAGAGATAACCTAAAATAATGTAAAGACCATGAAATACTCAGATTGGACAACATATTTAACAATTCTCTTTTGAAAATACTTTGAACAATTCAATTATGTGTATGAAGACCATTAGATAAGAAGAAGGGGATAGATCCTTATCACTTTGTGTATGACCCCTTCTATAGTGGCTTGCAAACTACACAAATCAATACAATCTTAGGAAAACATGGAGTCACGAGTTCAAGTCCTTTACAACCCCTAAATAACAAAAATAATGAAGTGGTACGGAAGCTTTGACAAGTCTATCACTTTTTGTGCATAAAGTTTGGTTATGTATATGACAAATTTTTCAATGCATGATTTCGAGGCTTTAGCTCTTTCCATAGAAAGAATAATAGAGAAATAAAGAATTTCGTATTTTAAAGATCATAACAAAAACCACTAAACCCCAATCAGTGGCTTCTTTTTTTTAGTAACTCATGCAGTATTGTATTTCTAACGATTTCCTAAGAATCAGATATCTCTGTACATCAAGAACTTTGGTAAATCTATCAGCAAGTTGCCCTTTAGTAGGAGTATGCTCGAAAATAGCAACTCCTTGATGCAGCGGACGTATATGAAGAACGAATAAACACCTTCTACCAAGGCGTTGATTCACTAAGAATACCGTCAAGATAGGAAAATGGGAAAAAAACCCTAAATTTTGATCATCCAAAAACTGAGTTCTCTAAATCTCACAAAGAAACATATAAGTATAAAATAATAGTCCAAAAGAATAAAAGCCCAAACACGGGTCCAACTTATTGAAAAGCAGAAATAAATAATTAAATTCAACGAGCCTTTGATTTGTCAAGCTGAAGTGGATCAATCCTCTAGAGATAAAACATCGCAGCTTCATCTCCACCATTCACTCCATCTTCAAAATGATTCGCCCTCGAATCAGATGCAGCTTCATCTCCAGAAGAGGAATCACCATGAAAAGGAACCAAGTGTTTCACGTTGAAGACGTCCGCAGTGCGAATATGACTAGGGAGGCGCAAGCGATAGGCATTGGGGTTGATCTTCTCCACGATCTCCACGGGGCCAATTTTGCGGGATGACAACTTGTTGTACCATGAGCTGGAAAGCGGTCCTTAGTCAAGACCGCCCACACAAAATCCCCAACCTCAAACTGTACTTCCCGACGATGAGCATCAGCAGCAAGCTTGTACTTCACATTTACGGCCTCCAAGCGGGTCTTGGTCTCGACATGCAAGCGTTGGACGTCAGAAATAAGATCAGTGGCCCGAGCATCCTCTGTGGGGGCAGCAGGCAGTGTGAGGAGGTCGATCGGGGCACGAGGTAGGACACCGTAAACCACCTGAAATGGACAAAAACCAGTACTACAGTTCAAAGCAATGTTATGTGCAAACTCAGCAGTGCTCAACTTCATATCCCAAGAACATAAATTATCCCCAACCAAGCAGCGTAACATATTGCCCAACGAGCGGTTCACCACCTCAGTTTGGCCATCTGTCTGAGGGTGGTAAGCACTGCTAAAATGTAACACAGTGTTAGCCATGCGCCACAAGGAGCGCCAGAAATGGCTAAGGAACCGGGAATCCCGATCAGACACAATAGAAATAGGCAAGCCATGTAAACGAAACACCTCCCAGAAAAATAACTGTGCAACATGGACTGCATCTGCGGTTCGCTTGCAAGCAATGAAGTGAACCATCTTAGAGAAACGATCTACCACAACAAAAATAGAATCATTCCCCTTCTGTGTACGCGGTAGCCCCAACACAAAATCCATACTGATCGCGGCCCACGGACGAGATGGAACAGGGAGAGGACGATAAAGACCGGCATTAGAAGCCGTCCCTTTGGACACCTGGCAAACACGACAATGAGATACAAATCGTGCAACCTCCTTACGAGCAGTAGGCCAATAAAATGTCTCAACAACAACTCAGTCATACAGTCACGACCCACATGACCCGTACCATGAACCTCCGAGATCAAACGAGGGCGCAAGCTGCAAGAGGGGATACAAAGCTGACTACCCTGAAATAAGAACCCATCTGAGACAAAGAAATGAGGATCAAGACCCAATTTCAGGCGTTCAATAATCGGAGCAAAGTGGGGGTCCATCACGTACAAATCCCAAAAAGTGTCGAAACCAATAACCTGAACCCGCATATCAGAGAGTAAACACTAGCGACGACTCAAAGCATCAGCAACTCGGTTAGTGGCCCCCGATTGGTGACGTAAAACAAAAGTGAACTGTTGCAGAAAAGAGGACCACTTAGCATGGCGAACAGAAAGAGAATCCTGAGTAGCCAGGTGTTTCAAAGACTCATGATCAGTGTACAAGATGAAGTCCCTCTGAAACAGATAGTGCCGCCAATGGCGGACAGCCCGAACAACAGCATAGAACTCCACGTCATAAGTGCTGTAACGGGAATGTGCTCCCATAAGTTTCTCATTGAAATAGGCAACAGGGTGCCCACCCTGACTCATAACAGCCCCAATACCAACCTTAGACGCATCACAGTGAAGCTCAAAATGAGTAGCAAAATCAGGGAGCACCAAAAGAGGTGCATGAGTGAGCTTCTCCTTAATAGTCCGAAAAGCCAAGTCAGCCGCAGGAGTCCATATGAAGATTTTCCCTTGTATAGCGTCTGTGATAGGAGGCATAATCGAACTAAAGTGATGTATAAATCTTCGATAAAAGGAAGCTAAGTCGTGAAACCTCCAAGCAGCCGTAGCAGTAGTAGGTGTGGGCCAGTCCTGTATCGAAGCCACCTTCTGATCATCAACACTAATGCCTGCCGATGATAATCGGTATCCCAAGAACAACACCGAATCAGTACAGAACGAGCATTTACCCGGAGAGGCAAAGAAATGCTCAGAGCGTAGGATGAGAAGGACGGCCCGGAGATGTTCCATGTGATCTGTCTCTGATTTGCTATAGACTAGTTTGTTATCAAAATACACAACAACACACGAGCCAATTAACGGGCGAAGGGCTTGATTCATGACTCTCATGAAGGCGCTGGGTGCATTCGACAAGCCGAAAGGTATGACCAACCACTCAAAAAGACCCTCTCTAGTCTTGAAGGCCATTTTCCATTCATCCCCAGGACGAATGCGAATCTGATGGTACCCACTCCATAGATCAAGCTTACTAAAAATTACAGCACTACTGAGTTGATCCAACAAGTCATCCAAATGCGGAATGGGAAACCAATAACAAACAGTAATCTTGTTGATAGCCCGGCTATCAACACACATCCGCCAATCACCTGTCTTCTTCAGAATAAGCAAAGTCGACACGGCACAGGGGTTCAAACTCTCACGAACATGCCCCTTACGCAGCAGATCCTCTACCTGACGACGAAGTTCCTCATGCTCAGAGGGACTCATGCGGTAATGTGGTCGATTAGGCAAAGGAGCTCCCAGAATCAGATATATCTGATGTTGAATGTCACGAAGCGGAGGCAAATCGGCAGGGAGCTCATCAGGAAAGACATCAGCAAAGTCCCTGATAAGAGCGGTGACTGCAGGAGAGAGCTCAGAGGGCCGAGGGATATCATGAGCCAACAACAGGAATGTGACAGGAGCATCAGACATTTCATTAAAAAATGCAGCATGAGACAGAAACATAACTTGACCACCATGAACAGGGGGTGGCACAGAAGGGGCAGTAGGCAACAGTGTGATTTTCTTGTCCGAATACAAGAAGCTATAAGTATTACGACAACCATCGTGTATAACTCCACGATCAAATTGCCATGGCCTGCCTAACAATAAATGACACGCATCCATAGGCACAACATCACACCATAAAGACTCCACATATGTATCCCCAATCGAAAATTTTACCAAGACACGACGATCAATATTAATAGAACTACCCTTCTGTAACCAAGATAAACTATACGGCTCGGGGTGCAATTCAGGGGTCAAACTCAATTTACTAACAGCAGCAACAACAATAACATTTTCACAAGAGCCAGAATCGATAATGAATCGACATACTTTCCCATTAATGGTGCAAGAGGACTCAAAAAGATTGTGGCGCTGAGCATCGTCATCCGTCTGACGAGGGGCAAGACAAGCACGGCGTAAGACAAGGGCTGGACCTGAGTCACCGGTTAGAAATTCTTCAGTGGGTTGTATGTCCGGATACTCATCATAAACTGCTGCTTTAGGATAGTCCCCATTACCGAATTCATCCAAGAACAGGACCCGTACATATTTCGGGCAATCTGCCATACGGTGTTCGGGGTCACCACATGAGAAAAAACAAAGTGAGCGAGCACTGGCAGAACCCGTCGCTGGGGTAGGAGGATGGTTCGGTGCCGAATTGGGCCGACGGAGGCCTGGGGTGCGCGAATCCGAGGGACCCACAGGGGCTGGCGGGCGCAGTGTGAAAGAGCTGCTGGGGCGGTGGGCGAATTGTCGCTCAAAAGCGACGGCCTGCTGGTGGGCTTCCGAGACCGTGGCGGGAGAAACCAGGTTCAGGAGATCCTGAAACTGTAAGCGCAACCCTCCAATATACCTGGAAACTACTTGATCGGGTGATTCATGGATATCCACGCGGACAAGGAGTTAATAAAATTCATCCGTATAAACGTCGACACTATGCGATCCCTGCCGAAGAGTTTACAGACGCTGATATAGGGTACGTTCATAATTATAGGGCAGAAATTCATTATAGAGGTGTTTCTTAAATTTCTCCCAGGACAGAATCGGCGGCTTCCCTCGACGGGTACGAGTCCTCTTCAACTGATGCCACCACGACGCCGCATGTCCTCGAAAACGGGTAGCAATCAAGGAAACCCTACAATCATGAGGAACATATTTAAAATCCAGCAACTCCTCCATGGATATCAACCAGTCGATGAACGCTTCTGGTTCGAGCCCGCCGGTGAATTCGGACAGTTCTAGTTTGAAGCCCGATTCCCAGGCGCGGTTGTCCTCTATCCGACGATCCACTCGTGCAGCCAGGGGTACGAATGGATTATCGATAGTTGCTTCATCATCCGACGACTCCATGTCGACGACTGGTGCCTCGGGTTGAAGCGGTTGTGGCACGGCACGATGGGCGCGCGGTGGGGGAGTAGGAGGTTCCTGGTGGCTTGGGCTTGGAGCAAAGTCACAACCTGAGCCAATTGATGTGTTAATTCGTCCAAACGGGTAGCAATTGCAGCATCACGGTTGGGTTCACGGCGAGGCGGCATGGTAGGAGCGGGGCCTGGAAACTGGATACCCACTGATGCAGCGGGCGTATACGAAGAACGAATAAACACCTTCTACCAAGGCCTTGATTCACTAAGAATACCGTCAAGATAGGAAAATGTGAAAAAAACCCTAAATTTTGATCATCCAAAAACTGAGTTCTCTAAATCTCACAAAGAAACATATAAGTATAAAATAATAGCCCAAAAGAATAAAAGCCCAAACACTGGTCCAACTTATTGAAAAGCAGAAATAAATAATTAAATTCAACGAGCCTTCGATTTTTCAAGCTGAAGTGGATCAAACCTCTCGAGATAAAGCATCGCAGCTTCATCTCCACCACTCCTGCAACTCTCTGATAAAATGATATCTAATGACAATGTGTTTAGTTCTAAAATGCTCTATATGATTCTTAGATTGTTAAAGACACTCGTATTAATTTCATTTTTAATATTGAATTATAAAATTATTTTAAACATAAAGTATGAATGTATATATCTTGTTTATGTATATATAACTTTGTATAATATAATAACATATATGCATAAATATATATATGATAATATATATCTATATGTAAAATTGTGTATATATAACTATATAACTTAGTGTGTACGTATATATATGCATGTATCTGATACACACACACACTAGTGTGAGACCTGTGCGATGCTCGCAAGTTATTTTTGCATAATTGTATTTATGATCATTGTGTTATATTGCTTTTTGTAATTTAAAATTTGGGTAGTTTTACTATAGTAGTCTAATAAAAGTAATCTTCTTATAAAATAAGAGTGTTGGTGTGATGTTTTATGTGGATCTGTGTTTGTTTTTATTGAAATTTAAATATTTGTATCAACCTAATTTTGGAATTTATGTGATGTTTATAAATATTTATAACATTGATCTCTTTTCCCTTTAATTTTTAGAATACAAATTTGTAACTACCAATTTTTGAATACCTAAATACTTGTATTAAATTGATCTTCATAGAAACGAACCAACAATAATAGGATAGAAAAAAATAAAAATAAGTGTTAAAAATAGAATAATAAAATAGAAATCAAATTAACAAAAGAAGATAGACAAATAATTGAAATATGGTGGGTAGCATTATATGTAGTTAGAGTATAGGAATTCAATAAAGAATGTGCAACAAACTCTCAATTTCTCATCTCGTACAGAAAGGGAATGGGAACCAAGTGCTGGAACAAAATGTGGTGGTTATACACAAAATTAATTAGTAGATCTCATCGCAAAAAGAATCAAATAAGAAATGAAAGAGATGGACGAAGTTTCGTTTGAAAATAAGAAAGAAAAATAGTAAAGAAAATAAAATAATTAATGATAAATTGAAAGCAAACATATGAAAAAAAAATCTAATAAAATAAACATGAAAAAATATTTTTAAAGAGTAAAATATCTAAAATTGATGATTGAACACATATTATCATACATATTCTATCATTTATTTTCTCTGTTTTTGTTTTTTCCATTATGATTCCAAAAATCTTGAATAAGTGAAGAAAGAAAGGGAAAGAACTTCAAAGGGAGGGAAGGAAATACTGATTAAGAATTTTGATAAAATATATATTAAAAAGAGAGATAAAAAGGAGATTAATTTTGAATTATGTAAAATCAGTGAAAATTTAATTTTAAATTTGACAAAATCAGACTCCGTTCTCATAATTGGGTGACTTTAATTAATAGGTAGCTTAATTACATAAAATTTGTTAATGATTTTTAACAAATATTCCAATGCATACTTCTTATTTTGAACATATTATGAGTTAAATTTTTTTTTTTTATTGAAATATGGATTTATTTATATTCAACAATAGAAATTAAGCAATCATCAATTCAATTAAAACTTTTGTATGAGTTTTCTTCTATTTCATCTTATAATGATAATTAATTGTCACATAGGTAGCAGTTATTTTATCGTGATAAATATATATATATATATATAATTTTAATAGATTTAATAAAAAAAGATTTATTATAATTTTTAAATAACACCACGTATAATACACAAGTATTGCTCTAGTCACATTATTATTTTTTACATAAAATTGTGAGAATATAATTTGAGTTTGGGCGCAATTTTAGTAATTTACAACTATTTCGTAATTATATAGTAAATATTGTTAAAAAAATTTGCAGTGTATTAGTGGGCTTCACCCCCCAATTAGGGTTCAACTGGCATTTACTCTGGAAGAATGCATTTTTCATGAGACAAGACTTTAAATTTATTGTTTTAATTTTTTTTTACAGTTTTTGGTTCTTTTCTAAGGTTCTTTATTTATTTAGTTTTTTTTTTTTTTTTCAGTTTTTGGGAATTTTAATTTGTTCTTTTCATTTTTTCATTGGTTGAACTTCATTGGGCCTAGATATAGTATGCTCTTTGAAGTTTGGCCCAAACTTACTTATTTCCGAACAGAAGTATTCATATTTAAGTGGGCCATGGTAAGTGCCGTGAACTGACCAAGAGAACCTCTTCTTTTACGCAAGGGCTCTATGGTAATTTCGTTCGTACGCGAAAGTTTCCCGACCTGCGAAATTGCTTTTCCCACCCAAAAGCAACCGCCAAAATTCCCGTCCAGATTCAAAAACTTCACAAAAATGCAATAAATTTCTCTCTTCCTTCCTATTACCAAACACTATTCAGTCTTACCTTTAACGCTCAGATTTCTCTCCTCTCCGGTTACGTTCCTGTTGTTCAGTCTTATTCCGAGGTATTTTTTGTTCATCCTATTATCATTTTATTTTTCTTTACCCCATGTCCCTTGTTGTTCAATTTTTACTTTTTCCCTATTATATTTGATATATTTGATGCATGGATATTTAAATAATTTTGTTTACTTCGTAAATCATTGATTTATTACCTAAATTGATCAGATCTGTTGTAAAATTTTGACAGATATCTGTTTTTTTAGTTGTTTGTACGCCTCGTCGGGCATTATCAGGATGCATGATTGAGAGGAAAACAGAGGAGTAGGAAAAATATATTTTAGGTTACGTAAGTGAAATAAGAAACCTGAGTAAACTGTGTCTGAAAAAACATTGTAGCGATTCCTTTTTCATTTTACAAGGTTTAATTGTGGAAAAACAGGTGGGCAATTAAATTGAAATTACCCTTCAGAGAATTTGTATCCGGTAAAATCTTTGTTGTTTGACCTGTTAATAGTGAGATCCATTCTCCCATGTTATGTTAACAGAAATTCCTGGAGAATTGGCACGAAATGAAGATAGTTATTAACTACAGAGGGTCTTAGCGTGTTTTTTTTTTTTTTTTTTTGAATTATTTATTTATTTTTTAAATGGTTGATTCATTATAACTGAGATATAAGTTGAAGAAATGCGTGTTCACGGGAAATGTATCTACCTGATTAACTTTGTGTTTTATCTTTTAATATTATTTCTTTGTCAAATTTTCATTTTTGTTCACATATAGTGTTTAAGGAGAGAAGAAATGGCTGGAAAAGGTGGAAAGGGGCTTGTGGCTGGGAAGACAGTGGCAGCTGCAGCAGCCACCAAGGAAAAAGACAAGAAACGGCCAGTTTCTCGGTCAGCTCGCGCTGGCCTCCAGGTATAAATATCACCTGCTACTGAAATAACTCTTCTTGTTGATCTTATTGTATGTTGATGGAGATAAAAGTTTTGAATTGACCAAGTTTGTCTAGAAATTGGGTGTTTTTTTATAATCAAAGATAAATGAGCACATCATTACTTTTTGATGGCATAGATGATTAGGCCATGATAATAATGGTGATGTACCTTGTGGCTATATTGTGCACTTAGAAAGGATCAATGGAGCTTGCAGAGTGGATACTGTTTGGCAACGCATGATACACTGATATCATGTTTCTTAAGTTTATGTTGCAAGACATTCTCACACCTGATCAATTACTTTCAAGTATACTGTATACTAAGATCCATCTATGTAGAAGGTTGTGACACTCAGTACTAAGGCCACTTCTGCTGCTCGTGTCCATCTGTTATCCGTAGAGGGAGTGTGGTAAATTGTTAAGTTTAGATTAGCATGGTGGGTTTCCCCCATTCCTTTGAGCGTTCCCTGTTTTAATTAATAAAGTTTATTTCTTTCTTATAAGAAAATAAAAGTTACCATTTGTAAGCCTTGGGAAGTTAAGTGGTACAAGGATTTACACCTGTAATTCATCTTGTATAAAATAATCACATGGTTCACAGTCTGTACTAGAAAAAGATAACACTCGTTTGCCAGGAGAACACCTGATTGTTTTAACTTGCATAGTGATTTGTACAAGGAGTTATAGAGCCCTTTTCCATTTGGTGCTGCTTCTTAGTTTTTTGTTCTCGTCTCTTATAAGTGGTATGTAGGGAAACTACAGCTGTGTGAAACAATTACAGTTGTCAAAAATATGATTTAGTCATCAATTGCATGAAGCAGCTCTGTCTTTATGCGAACTTATGTACTTCAAACAAAATTTATGCAAACTTATGTGCTTCAAACAAATTTTTTAAAACTGAATCACATTTCAATCATTCTCTCTCTCTCTCTCTCTCTCTCTCTCTCGATGACATATTTGTGGTGGTTTGTAGTTTCCTGTGGGAAGGATTCATCGCCATCTGAAGTCTAGAACCAATGCCAATGGAAGAGTCGGAGCTACAGCAGCTGTTTACTCGGCTGCAATTCTTGAATATTTGACAGCTGAGGTGCTGGAATTGGCTGGAAATGCGAGCAAAGATCTGAAAGTGAAGAGGATAACACCAAGGCACTTGCAACTGGCAATTCGTGGGGATGAGGAGCTCGACACCCTCATCAAAGGGACCATCGCCGGGGGTGGTGTCATCCCCCACATTCACAAATCCCTCATCAACAAAACCACCAAGGAATGAATTTCTTGTCTTAAATGAACATGTTCTGTGCAACTGATAAACAACATTATGTGATTGTAACAGTTAGTATTGCTTCTATTTGATTTAGATTTATGAGGTAGGAATTAGAATGCAGGCCAGTGTTAAGAACACTTTCCAGCTGTTAGCTGTGTTTGGTCATTGATGTAGTTGTTTTCTAACTTCAAGTTTGATATCTTCTGCTTTAATTTACTAGAATTGACTTGATATTTTATATTTATCCTTTGGACAAGATGATTGGTGATTCATTTTGTATGAATTGATGTTTGTGCATTTTAAATTTTGATTTGTTGGTTGATGAGGTTTGAATTTGATAATTCAATTACTAGATTTAGATATTACGAGACTTGTGGCAGAGTTGCCCACCAGTTAAAAGGACTAAAAGAAAATGTTGGTTTCGTAAGGGAAATTCACCAACGGGCCGCTGAGCATTTCACGAATACACACACTGACACACGCACAAATTCGTTTGTGGATATTACATTATATTTCTATTTTATTAGTTCTCTGTTTAAATAACTATGGCATATTGTAATTTAGTATATGTGTTCATTCTTATGTAAGTTTTAAATTTATTAATTTATGTGAACCCATTCGTATATGTCTGGAGTTTGGTTCGGCAGTGGAGGTTTCCGACGAGAGGACTGGCTGAGGGAGTGGTGTGCATTTAATCTCGAACATATTCTTCTTTGGTGATAGCCGCCGTAGCAAGACCGCGCCATCCCCTAAGGATTTGGAGGCCAATCATGCCGGACAGAATATTATTGAACTTTTTTGTTGGCTTTCGCCAATTTTTTTCGGAAACTCCTTAAAGTTTAGGAATTGATAGCTTATTATTGATTTTTTTCAATATTATCTATCTATCACTAGATAAAATGTAATTAATAAAAAAATTAGCTTTGTTTTCCATCCAATAAACATTCCTACATTAGTGTTGTTGGAGTAATTTTTTTTTTATTGTTTCTAAATGAATGAATATTATATTATTTATTAGTATAGCATTCCTACATTATTATTTATTTGTTTCAATATTATCTATGAGTTTTAATGAATTTGAGGTGCATGCACGTTAGTTGTGAATTAACATAATATTTTTTAATTTTTATTTTTTAAATTTACAATTATGACCTTTAAAAAATATGATTTTTTTTCTTCTTTCTTTTTCCCTATAAATATAAATTTTTTTCCATCAAAATTTTAATTGCTTATTTTACCTTAACAATTCCAGAAAGAAGAGATCAAACTCAGAAAATATCTTTTTTTTTTCTTTTTTTTTTTTAAATCCCTACAATTACATAAGAACCATGAAGAGATCAAACCTAAAAAATAATTTCTTTTTTATAAAAAAATCTCCTAATAATTCAGTATTGATAAAAAATATCAAATAAAAACAAAAAAGTCACACAAATATTTGAATTGATAATCGTCATAATAATAATAAATCTTTCTTTTTATATAATTAACAATAAAAATAAAAAAAGGAAAACATCGCACAACCTTTGGATCTTCTCTTCCACAGTTCCATAAATTTGAAGGTTATCTTCCCAACCCGATTTTCCTTTGTCTTTTTTCACTTGATGAATTAATATATCAATAGATCTTTACTCCAGCAAGATTATAATGCTTCTACACTCCATCTTTCTGGTGGAGGTATTTGCTGCCATAAACAACACACCCATGTTCGTCGCCATCACTACTATGTTCTCCCCAGTTGAAAATCTATAGCTGAAAATCTTTAGGAAGAGAGAGAGAGAGAGAGAGAGAGAGAGAGAGAGAATTGTGTGGGAAAAACATAAATTTCAGAAGAATGAAGAATGGAGAATGGAGAAGAATGAAGAAATAGATAGCTCTTTTTGAGATGGAGATGGGAGAAATCTATGGAAAAATTACTTCAAAATCAAGGTGCCCTCTTGCATATTGGATATAGAGATAGGCGATGGTGGATATATTACATGGGCATAACGAGAAAATGTCTTCAAAACTAACACCGTTAAGGTTTAGGTTGCAAAATGAAGCGTGTGCAAATTAATGAAACCACACAGAAATTTCACATAATTTTGTAATCATAAAAGGTGTCGCGCCAAATTATAAAACCATAGAATTATATGACGCATTTTACCCAATATATAATACAATATAAATTATATCGTATAGTATAATCTTTACTATAAGCAATAATTTATAGCTCATAATATATCTATTTTAATATAATAAAAAGTGGTTTTAAAATAACAATCTATCACTTATTTTTCAACTTTCAATAGTAGAAGTAATTTTAGTAAATGATTTATCAACTTTTGATTAGTTAAATTTTAATTTTTTATTTTGATTAAAAGTATATTTTTTAATTTGTAAAATACAAATAATTTTCATTTCTACTCCATTTTTATATACAATATATCAAATAAATAATTTTCTATGACTTTTATTAACACCTATATCATACATATTAAAATTATGTTAAAAATATAATTATTTTGACTCATTATTTGAGTTATATTTGAATAACTATTGTGTTGGATTTTAAGTGCAAATAAATATTTACTAATAATTTTTTATCGATCTTGTTAAATAATTTAATTTTTAATACAATAAATCAATTTATTACAAAAACATGACCCTTATTTTGAGATGAATGTTCTTTCTTTTTTAAAAATATATTTTTTTAACTTGTCTTAATTAATAAGATAAAAATTAATTTAAATATTTTTAAATTTAAATTACTCAAAATTATATTTTAAATTTATTTTATTTTATTTGTTGAATATAATAAAAGTCGCTTAAAAATGATTAGTTCTTCTTAATTGGATTTCTAGAAAATAAAAGCTCTACTCACATCTCCTATTTTATCTTCGGCATCAAATAATTAAAAATTTCAGCCAAAAATATTTGTTAGAAGATCACTAACTAGTCCGAGTTTATTTTATTGGTTCTCTTATTCATGTAAAAACTCGAATTTGATTATTCATGGATGGATCTCTTGAACTAAGTGAAATGATGAATATAAGGGATTACATGAATAGCCAAATTTTGGTGTGTGGGGATGAAGATAAACAATTAATTGGTCGTGGATGAATTAATTATGGGACTAAATAATGTTTGTTAGACAAATTAATTATTTGAGCCCAAGTAATAATTAATCATGGAGGAAATTAATTATTGTATTAATTTTATTTGTTAGATAAATAATTAATTAGGATCAAATAATTAAAGAATTAGATAATTAGTTGGGGAGTAGTCTTTCGAGTTTAGGAAGGAATTAATTCTAGAAATTAATTAAACCCAAGAAGATGACTTAAAGCCTAAATTGCGAGATAAGCTTAGCACATTAGGAGTAAGACTTAAGCCTTTTAACAAGGAGTGGGACTCTTGTGCCATGAGGAGATGTAGGGGATCTATATATATTGATACCTTAAGTGAGAATGGGAATAGAAGAACGACGCATAAACGGACAACGACCATACTCATCTCTCTTCTTCATTTTTTCTTTTCTCTCTTCTCTTATGTGTTAAGATTTCCGATTATATTTTAGTTATACATTATAATCTTGTTCTACAAACGATATATGAAAATCAAGTTACATTGTGTATCTACACATCAAGGTTGGACATGAATAAACTTGGAGAGGAGGTTACGAACATCCTTGATCAAATGTTTGATCGGGTCATCCGAATGATTCCCACTAAGAACATGAATTGCTTGGTATAATTGCTAAATTTCCTTTTAATTACCTATATGGGGATATGCAAGTATAGACATAAATCGTAAAAATAACTTTAATTATTTACTTCCACTGTGTATTTTGTATGATCTATGGCCTATATATTCCGACATATTATCCTACCAAATCATAATTTCCCTAGACAACCACATTCTAATTCTTAGGAATTTCTCTTGTAAGCCTAATATGATCTTTGGATAGTTCAAGAATTTAATTATCTCATATCATGTAAATAAATTGTTGTTTGAGATACAAGTTCTATTGGAAACTAAGTTAGGAAAATTTGGTTGGTTATAAAATGGAAAGTAGAATGACGAGGCTAATCTCAAGTTCTATCTCTAAAAAAAATTTATTTTATTTGTGTAATACATGCATATACATGGAGGGAGGAGGGAGGGGGGAGAGAGAGAGAGAGAGAGAGAGAGAGAGAGAGAGAGAGAACTTCTAAAGCATCGGTTTTTATTAAAGTATCGGTTTTTGTTAAAGTAGTTATGTGAATAAGTATGTGGAAAAGTGTGGAAGTGAATTCCAGAAGAAATATGGTGAATAAGGTAAACATGACATTATTGAGAACTAAAATAGTGGGTGATGACCACAACCATTGGACTAAGAAAGAAAAATTAGAGAATAGTCAATAACTAAGTCACTTAGCTTAACTTTCCTATCATAATCAAAGAGCTCACATTACAACTTATTCATATCTTAAGCATACAAATGAGCAATATAGAGGTAAGAAAATATGCAAACATATTGTAGAATTGCATGTATTAATTAGCTTTGGGAAAAAACAATCTTGTATATGTATATATATACTTGAGAATCAGAGAGAAAATAATACTTACCATGTGAGGTTGTGTGATTTAGTGCTATTTCAAAAGTATTTTTATCATGCGATGGAAATTTCGCAAATATCAAATTAGTAGTTCATGCCTAAAGCTTTAATCATTATCAAATCCACCAAATCATGAATTCTCCAGTTTTCATTGTTCGATGACGAACAATATTTTAAGTGTGGAGGTTTGACAAAGGGGTTTATAAATGTATTGTAAGGTTGATTTGAGATACATTTTACATACAAAATCATGTATGATCATCTTGTCTTCTTTAAATTTGCTATATCAAGTGGATGTTATATATTTGCATATTTTGTAGAGATTTTCATAGATTTGAAGCTTAAAAACTAAAGTGGTACTCATAGTGACAAAGCCTTAGCGTGCAGTTACATAATAATGAGTATAATATTCAATATAGGCATTTAAATCCATTGGTTCTTATTATGATGGAAATATATAGCAATTGTCTACAACTTTCATTAAGAACACACCTACCAATGTGTTTGATTATCTAGGCATATATCATATGAAATATGAAGCAGAAAATAATAATTAAAATTATTTGTACGATCTATGCCTATACTTGCGCAACTCCCTATACATAATTATAAGCGACTTTAACAATTATACTAAACAATTCACGTTCTTAGTAAAAATTCTTGGATGACCGGATCGCATGTTTGATCAAGGAAGTTTGTTACCTCTTCTCCGAGTTTATCCACACCCAGTCTTGGTGTGTAGATACACGGTGTACTTATGGGCTTAAGAGTCTCACTCCCAATAGGCTTGTGAGTCTGATTTCTTGTGGGCTTAGGTGTCCCACTCCTTGTGGACTCTTTGTAGGCTTAGGAGTCATACTCCTTATTTGTTAGACCAATCTCCAAGATGAGACCTAAAGTTGTCTTCTTGGGCTTAATTAATTCCTAAGCCCAAAAGATTACCCCCCAATTAATTTATTTGATTCTATCATTACATGGGGACCCATTACTAATATCTAGGGCTTGGTCATTTCTTACGGACTCACGATTGACATTAATAACTGTAATGATCCTCGCATACTTTGTCCTAACCAGATGCCCTGTGCAAGGTCTTCATTTCTGTAATGATCCATACTTTGTCCTAACTGTAATGATCCTCACATTTCTTATGTTCTAACCAGATGCCCTGTGCAAGGTCTTCATTGGATATGACAAGTGTAGAACATATATAAAAACAATCCCACCAGATTACTTTATGAGCTGACCAATTATGTTTTGCCAATACACTGATTTTAAACATAGTTCCACCGTAACCAACGAACCCCCGTTTATCTCAAGAGAGATTTAGGAACCTATCAAATATACAACTTCTCTCATGTAGGACTGCATGCGTACATATAGTCTAAGGACTAATTAAAGCACCTATAGAAATCAAAGCCTCGATTTTTTGTGTGAAATTAGTTATCCAATTGAGTTAAAATTAGTTGAATTCAACAGACAACATGTAGGGCTACAATTTTGTGTGAAATAGAGAAATTGAAATTCAACGTAGAAAGCCTTTAAACACTACTTTGAAGTTGGAGCTTATGTAGAGGCAAAACAATTCTAGATAAGGTCGAGTGTTTGACACTCAACCGAGCGAATTCTTGCTTGATCAAGCGGGTTTCTACTTGACCAAGCCATTTTTTGTTTGATCGAAAGCAGATTTGTGCAGTTTTTTGCAGATTTCTACTCGATCGAGCTGATCTATGCTAAATCGAGTATTTTCCACTCGATTAGGCCCTATACCTGGCAGGATTATCATTCGACTGAGCCGTTTCCCACTTGATCAAGCACCGCACATTTCATTCTTATCTTTGTGATTTTTCTAGATTTAAAGATTGGGACAAAGTCTTGCTCACTTTAGTTTATAAATATATGGCCTCTAGACTCAGAAAAATACACCAATACATCGTGAGATATTGAGATACATAGAGTACAATATACATCTGATGGATAGCAAGGAAAAAGAGATTCATAATCCACTTCTTCAATGGATAATTCGTAAGAATTTCTACAAAGATTTAGAGTTTTCCCTTCGATTTTTAGTTTTTTTTGTTGCTTAATTGTAGTATGAAATCTAGCTACTCTTTTATTTTGGTGAAGATTAACAAAACTCTAGCTAATCTATTTTTATGAGATTGAATGCAAGCATCTCTGATTCTCTGATCATAGTGTTGTTAATTGTTTCGGGTAGTTTGAAATATTTAGTAGTTCGGGATTAATTAGTAGCCAATTAAAATAGTTATTCGTAATTATGGTTTAGATTTAACTTGTGGTAAAATTGATTTTTTAGAATCAAGGGAAGATCAGTCTTAATTCGGTAATCTTGCGTCATAGTTTACTGGTTTTAAATTAGGTCTCTCTAATTATTAATGAGGTCGACTCAATAAATCCATAGAGCATCTCTCGAGTTGTCAGTCGATTAGGGAAATAATTGGTGAAGTATCTTCCTGATTATCGAAAAATTAAGAAGAGATAAGATCACATCAGAAGTGTCTTCGGTGGTTATAACTGATTCGCTTGTATGAATTAGAGTTATTTTTGCATTGATGATTGGAATAGTTAGGTAGGGTGGAATTAATTGGGAACCGGGATGCTTTACCTCTTTCATACAAAATCCATTCTCTCAATTATAGCCATTCAATTTCACTCTTTGAATTATAAATACTTGTTAATGACTTTGGAATCAATCAACAGACCGAGAGATTAGGACAATTCTCGCTGGTCTTTTGGGAGATGATCTTGCTTGCCACTGTTCTATTTCAGTGTGGACATACCAACTGTGTGTCGAATTATTTTTGGTGAAAAACAACAGCACCAAATTTTAGCCCCATTGCCGGGGACTGATTTTAAATAGTGATTATTCTGATCCGTCGGTTTGATAATTTTTTATATTTTATTTTTAGGTTTAAGCCTCGTTCTTCACATACGAGACAATTGATTTTTGATCTGGAGGTAGAGAAGAATGCAACGAAGTTGAGGAAGAGTGCCAAGGAACTGAAGGAAGCTTTTAATCTTGAATCAGAAGACATGGCTGATGATGAACGTGGAATCTTTCCAAGAGAAAAAGCTAAATCTCTGATAAAGGAGTTGTGTCATCATAGAAACAACCGAACAATTTGCATTGTCCTGCAAGCTATTGCTCATAATACCAAAATTAGGCCTGGTTTTATCCAAGTGCTGCCCAAGTTTGGCAATCTACCTGGAGAGAGTGCACACAAGCATCTTGTTGAATTTGACTTAATTTTTTCTACTCTACACCCTCAAGGTTTTCTAAAAATGATTTGAGACTACTAACTTTCTCTCATACATTGCAAGGCAGAGCTAGGGACTGGCTGTTCGATCTTTCATCAGGCTCAATCCGAACTTGGAATGATTTGGAGGAGCAATTCTTGCAAAAATTATTTCCTGAATCGAGGACTGCAAACTTAAGAATGACGATCAACAACATTAAGTAGGATTTTAGCATTTGTGTTGTAAATGTCCCGCCCACAGATTTTCTGATTATCAATTGTTCACTAATTACTTTTACCATGGTATGTGTTCATATGACAGGAAAATCATTGATGTTGTTTGTGGAGGGTCCTTAATCAACAAGACATTGGCCAGCAAAACAACTCATTGCTGATATAGTCTTCAATAGCCAACAATACGAAGACGAGGATGATGATAGATATCGGCCTATGAAGGGAGTTGCAGGCATAGAGAGTCCAAGTGTCAATGATAGGATTGATGCTCTCACTTCTTTAGTGAGAGGACTTGATGTGGCACAAACTCAAAAGGTTCAAAGTGGAATTTGTTCGGAAAATGGCCACGCTACTGATTTTTGTCCTACTTTGTAGAATTCTCAACCTGAACAAGTATGCTATGGTTCGAGTAATTCCCAATACGATGCTCAAAGAAATAGGCACACACATATAACCCAAGTTGGAGAAATCATCCCAACTTCAGTTGGAGACTACAAAATTAGAAAATACCTGGAGTTCTTCCATTCAGACAGCCAGTAGTCAGTATGCGCATACCGACTGCTTAGAACCCAGCATGAATGATATTATGAAAAGTCTGGCACACAACTGTGGGATTGTTAAGAAATGATGCAGAGTCAGCAAGCTTTCCAGCAAGAGACACAAGCTACCTTGGGAAGTATGGGTACACAAATCACCCAACTCGCTACTCAAATGAACAAAATGCAAGCGAATCAAGGCAAACTTCCAACTCAAATGGTGATAAATCCTAAGGAGAACATTAGTACTGTAACTTTGAGAAGTGGAAAAGAGATGGTCGACCAAAATGTTGTAAAGAAAGAGAAGGAGCAAAAAGAAAAGGTTGAAGATCAAACGAAGGAAGTTGTTGAAGAGGCACAACAACCGAATGATCCTCTTCCCCCTAAGGTAAGTATGGATTCCAAAGGTTCTAATTCTCAATCTATTCTTGTAGCACCCTTTCCTTCCAAGTTGGTTCAAAATAAGAAAGATGATGAGAAAGAAATCCTTGAGCTATTCAAAAAGGTAGAGACTAACATGCTCTTGATTGATGTCATTAAGCAAGTGCCAAGGTACGCAATTGTTTTGACAGAATTGTGTGCTAAAAAGATGAGATATGGCAAATATGCAAAGATTAAGGCTAGTGAGAATTTTTCTACTGTTATTCCAAGGAAATGACCTGAAAAATGTAGGGATCCTGGTATGTTTACTATTCTCTGCATCATTGGTAGTAAAAAAGTTGAGAGAGATATGTTAGATTTAAGTGCCTCCATCAATGTTATGCCATTCTCTATGTACAAGGAGTTGCAATTAGGAGTTATGAAGGATACTCATCTGCTCATTTAATTAGCTGATAGGTCTAATACATATCCTAAAGGTGTGGTGGAAGATATTTTGGTGAAACTAAATGAATTGATTTTTCCTATGGATTTTTACATAATTGACATGGATGATGCTTTTTCTGCACATAGATTTTTTATTCTTTTAGGAATGCCATTCATGAAAACTGCAAAAACTAAAATTGATGTTGATAAAGGCATACTTAGCTTTGAATTTGATGGTGATAATGTCACATTTAATATTTTTGAAGCTATGAAGCACGTTGAGGATCGTACAGGTTTGTATGTGGTTGATGTTGTTGATTCTTTAGTTGACGATTTTGTTGAAAATCATTTTAGGAAAGACAAGTTGGAGTAGGTACTTCTTAGTGGGATAACAAACACAAATGCAGCAACTGAAGAGGATGATGAGATTTGAGATATCATGTTGCTGCTGTATTCCACCAGTGTATTTCCACCTCGACATCTGTCGAGCAGAATATACATACCAACCAATCCTGAACCAATTTAAATATGATCTTATTGGTTCTAAAGTTGTTGTTTATTCAGATCATGTAACTCTAAAGTATTTGCTCTGCAAGAAGGAATCCAAGCCACGTCTCATTTGGTGGATACTTCTATTACAAGAATTCCACTTGGAGATCAAAGATAAAAAGGGGTTGAGAACAATGTTGCTGACCATCTAACCACTAGAATGTTTCCAAAAGAGGCTGAGATAGCTAGAAAGAATAAGTTGAAGATCCAAGCGGAGTATTTCATATGGGATGATCCCTATTTGTGAAAGTCTTGACAAACCATCCAGGGGAGTTTTCGTTTCTACTATCGTATGTTTCACCTTTCCGCAGTGAGGACACTGTGTTGTCTAAGTGGGGGGTGTTACATGTACATGTTTTGTCTAGAAAAATATTTTGGTTGAGTCATTGGCAACATGAAATGGTCGATATGAAAAGATGGTTTGTGGTATGCTTGGTTGTTGTTCTCTTGTAAAAAAAATGTACATATGCTCGCATGTGTTCGAGGATGAAAAAATTTGCATAATTGATCACATTTTGAAGCTTACTATATTATGAGAATTAAGCCTAATGATCATGATTTAACATTTGAGAATTTCTCTATTTGTTTCTTTGTTGAGTGTATCAAACCTGCATGCTTGATTTTTTGTTTGTCTGGTTGCCATAGTCAAAATTTGGTGGTGTTGTTCTTCCACTAAAAATATTCCGATACACAGTCGGTATACCCACACTGAAATAGAACAGTGGCAAGAAAGATCATCTCCCAAAGGACCAGCGAGAATTTTTCTAATCTTTCGGTCTGTCAATTAATTCTAAAATCAGTAACAAATATTTATAATTTGAAGAGTGCAATTGAATAGCTATAATTGAGAAAATAGATTTTGTATCAAAGAGGTAAATCATTATGGTTTCCAATTAATTCCATCCTAGCTAACTATTACAATCATCGATGCAAAAATTGACTATAATCCATATAAGAAAATCAGTTATAACCACCAACGACGCTTCTCACGCAGTCTTATCTCTCCCTAATTTCTCGATAATCTAGAAGACGCTTCACTAATTAATTCCCTATTCAACAGACAACCCGAGAGATGTTCTACGGATTTAATGACCCAACAACATTAATAATTAGAGAGACCCAATTCAAAACCAGTAAACTCTGACGTAGGATTACCGAACTAAGATTGATCTTCCCTTGATTTTGAAGAGTCAATTTACCACTAATTAAATCTAAACCAAAATTACGGATGGTCGATTTATTTACCACTACTAAATATTTCGAACTACCCAACAGAACCAAAACAATTAACAACACTGAGATCAGAGAACCACAAATGCTTGCATAAAATAAATTATACGAACAAATTCGATCACATATAAATAGATTACCTAGAGCTTCATTAATCTTCACCGGAAAAAAGAGTTTAGCTAGAATTCATCCTACAATTAAGCAACAAAATGAAAATAAAGAGAGAAAAAACTGATCAGCTATTCATTAAAGAAAAGAACCGATTGCTTTCTCTTGTTTTCTTGGAGAAGGGGATAGAGAGAATTATTGGGTAATAAACCCCTATTTACACTATACATATGTGTCTTGAAAAGCAAAAGGGCCTCATGTAAGGCTAATACAACACATAACTAAAGTTTAAATCGAGATCAAACTCTTTAATCTCATGGGTTAGGGCCCCAATTGTAGAGTAAAAGTGGGCCTTCAACTTGATTACTGGGTCATCAGAAACTTCTTCACGTCAGCTTGGTTGGTAAGGGCATACTGACCATCCATTAGGTATTTTCTCTGCTTCTATACTTCCAAAACTCTGTTTTTTCTCCATAATTGAAACATTCACCTACAATTATGTACAAAATGTAATTAGCATAATAATATATACTCCAAGGGGATATTGATCATAAAAAATAAACCAAAATATTTCAAAAGATATAACAAATATGCACCAATCACCCACTCATGAAATTGAAGAAATTATAATTTAGGTTGATTTTTATTAGATTTCAATCTTGAAAGCTAATATATAAAAAATAAAAAAAATAAAAAAAGAAGAAGTTATTTTTATATTGTGTATTCAGTCAATTATATAAATCATTCTTAATGTAATTTATTATTTCATCTTTTTATTAAAATAGAAAGGCCCAATTGTTTTTGGCCCGAAGCATTCAAAATATTGAACTGGCTCCTATATATGAGATCAATCATTGGCAACCTAAATAAAATTTTGACTACTTTTCTAAAAAAAATGATTAAAAATTCATCAACAAATCTTCAAATTTTTAAATAAGTTATGAACGCTAAAAAAAATTAGAATTTTGATAAATTAGAAATAACTCATTTAAATTACAAATAAAATAGGAAAGTTAAAAAAAAATGGAAAAATAGAGATAAAAGACAAACATAGTAATACATATCCAAAAATTAAGAAACAAATTAAGAACTATATCTATATATTTCTAATTTCAATTTAGAAAAGAGAAAAAAAGTATACCCTACGTTGAAGTAATAGAAAATTGTATAACATAAAATACAAGTTCGATTGAGTTGAAATTTTAAGTTAATATTTATAACATAATATGGATCAAATATTAAAATAAAAATTTTGTTAGTGTTTAGTAGGGATTCAAAATTTTGAAATAGATAAAATGTGGATTAAGAGCAAAAGATATGAAGAGATAGTTGGAAAATTTAGAAGTAGGTGTAATATGATGGCTAGAAAATTAAACTGATGAGACATAATTTAATAGAATTATTATCGAATAAGATAGAGTGGAGATGAGTGCTAATCATTCTTTCTGTAAGATAATATTGCCCTGTCTTAGTACTTATATTTTTATGCAATTACCCCCAAGATACAATTACTCAACATCTTTGCAATTGCAGCACAAGAAAACACAAGAAACGAGGAACCAAATAGAATCCAAAACTTTCTTTCGGAACGGAAGAAGGAATAAGATTGAATTTTAGAAGAATACAAATTTGCAATTGTCTTCATTACTTTTCTTGGATATAAAATGTGTAATAAGAATCTCTGTATATAGATTTCTAGATGTTATTTTGTGAACGGGTGTACCCTTGGGAATGGATCATTCACAATCTTTGTATCACACATTTTCATTAAGGATCACAATCTTATAGTTTGAATTGCATCATTTACGAATGTTCATGGTTTTTCAATCAAACCCATTCCACTTGAATATATGTAACCTTTCATAGACACCTTTTTCTAATAGAGACTTCTGCATTCACAAAAAAATCCAACAATCCCCCACATGAATAGACGAAGTCAACGTAGATAAGGAATATAATGACAAGAGTGATTTAGATAAAAACTTAGAGTTCAGATACAAAGTTATTGCATCAAGATAAGTAGCTTTTGACTTTGAACCTTCTCTAATAAAAGTACCATTTGATATATTGGCGGTTTAGTGAACGCGATGCCTTGAACTACACAGTTTTTTGTGTATACCAAGACAATAGTACGTACACAATAACTTTCTTAACACTTTTGTGTTCTCACGATAGTGTCCATTTTGGTCATGTACTGTTCTTGGATTCATAAGCACTTCACTGAGGTAGCCGGTCCTCGTACTTATATAGGTAACCTCCTATTAGGATTTAATCTTGGTAACTTGCAATACTCCACTGTATTATGTATAAGTCATTAAAAACTTTAGAAGCTTACCCTTACCACACATCAAAATGATTTAATTTTTACACTTGGTTGTCTCTAGGTATGAGTTTCAAGTGTTTAACTTAACATTCATAACTTAGTTGTCTCATTTGTTGGATATCCACTCATCATTGTTGAGTTAATGCTATGAATTTCATGTGCGGATTTTTACCTCATTCCTCTATTACAAGCAATATACTTGATCTCAATTCAATTTTCAAGTTAATGAATCCTTAACCACGTGGAAAATTTAGAGATCGGCATGTGTTTTAGCTTTAGATACTTTTACCTTAGCTAAACACCCTCACATTTGAACACTTCAATGGGAAGACTTTTATTCCCCACATTTTCGCATTTCTGTGGAAAATTGTTCTTTCCATATTAGGGTGTCAAGACAATATCTTTTCAAATTAATCAATCAATTGATTAATTACTATATTGTACCTTTACATAGGGCCGTCTCAAATAATTTTGAGACCTTGTGCTAATTATTAAAATCAAGCCCCTATAAAAAAAATTGAAAAGGTATAATCATTAAAACAATTACTATCATATAATTATATTACGATAGTTTCTTACAAAATGTAGGATCAAAGGCACTCTAAACTAGTAGGGATCTTTCATTTAAAAATGGTCATCCTTCTAGCCTATTTTGAAGTGAAATCGTCAACTAAATCTTTATTATCAACTTTCTTCAAGATACCATTCTCGATTGCCATCAATGTTAACCCATTGAGTCTTTCTTGTTACATAGTAGAACATATATAAGGCTTCAACAACCTTAATTTAGAAAAACTTCTTTCTGCAGATGCAACCGTCATAGGAATAGTCAACAAGATTCTATTAGGAATAATAGCATTAGGAAAAAAGTCTAAACCTTTTAAACCTAAAAATCACAATTGGACCCATTTTTTCCGTAAGCAAGAATTCTTTAAGTAATTTTAAATCCGCAGTACAATTCATTTCCATCAATATCAGATTGTTTATTATTCTCAAGTGTAACTTTCAGTTGAGGACAACAAGACTTTAGATTCACATCATCTAGTGATTGTAACTTATGAGAAGTAAACAAGAAACCAAAAATATTTTCATATTATTTGTATTGTTCAAATCTCTTATTAAGAGAAACTATATCTTGGTAAACAATATATAAGAAATAATTAACTCGAAATGATTGCTCTTGAGATTGTAAGGTAACATATGATGTATTACTTGGATTATCGTCAAAAAATCTTTTTCTTTGAATTTCACATCTTTGAGGAAAAACAAGATCAATGCCCATTTCAATGACAATATTTTTAGCAATATTAAGGACATCATAAAAACCAATTTTTCTCTATACTGCTCAAAAAAAGAATAAGCCCCTTTATTTTTTCAATGGAAGCATCTATAAACATATCATTTGACTGTAAATGCTTAATAACCAAATTAACGACACATAAAATTTCAAACCAAATAATAATTACCATTAAAAACTCAAAATCACAAAGATCATTTGTTGCTAAGGATTTAGCTTCACTTTGTATTTTAGAATGATGGTCATTTCCCGCTACTTGAAGTAAAGCTTCTCGTATTTCCAACATCTAAAACCTTATTGCTTTAACACTTTCAACACGACTCTCCCAACGAGTGGATGCCAAGGACTTAAGAGTCAATCCTTTTACACTATCTTTCAAATTTGCCACATTTTTGTAGAATATACAAGTATTCTATAAATACGTTGCATGAATCCAAAAGGTCTCTAGCCTTACCACAAGTGTTGACCATAACACATAATGCTAAGTTAAGACTATGACAACCCCAAGGAGTATAAAAGACTCTAGGATTTATATGTAAAAGCATTTTTTGTACTCCTTGATGTTTTCCTTTCATATTTGATCTATTATCGTAGCCTTGTCCTCACACATTATCTATATCAATACCAAAATCTTTCAACTCATTATGTGAAACATCAAAAAGTTCTTGACCACTTGTATCATTCACAATAAAAGAATCTTAAAAGAGACTCCTCAATAGTAATAGGACTCGAAGAGACATCAACATATCTTAAAATAAAAGACATTTGTTCTTGGTGGCTAACATCGGGAGTGCATCAAGAATAACTGAAAAATACATTGCTTGTTTTGTTTCCTTAATAATTTCATATTTAATTGCAGAACCAAACAAAAGTATGAAATCATTTTGAATATTATGACCAAGATAATGACAATGAATTTTGCCATTCGTAATACGTTTAACATGCTTCCCAACAACAGGATCAAACTCTGACAACATTTCAATTAAACCCAAAAGATTCCATTACTAGTTTGAAATAACTTCTCATTGGAACCACAAAAGGCTAAATTATATTTTGCAAGAAATTTTATAGTTGAAATAATTCTTAACAAAACTTTTTTCCAATGATCTTTTTTCTTTTTGAAGTTGTTTTTGTGCCACTTTCTCAACAATCTCATTCCTTTGGAATCTTAGACGCAAATCATACCAAGTTGTCATATTTTTAAATTGTTCTATACTTATCTCATGCTCTTTTAGTCTTGCACTAAGATGTGACTAATCACTAAAGCCTTCATTAAATAATTAACCTCTTTCAAAACCTTTATTAAATAGTTTACAACAAAAACAAAAATCTTTATCAAATTCCTTTGAATATACAAATCATTCTCTATAACACTTCTCTCCATTTGATAAGACTCTAGTATATAAAGTCGCACAAAACCATTTAGATAATTTATCTTTGGGACCTTTTTCAATAGAAAAGTCTCTTTTAGGGCCCTTTGCTACTAACACATTAGTCGATTTAGAATCAAGGCCATCCTAATTTCTTGGGTCAAATATATCAAGCATTTTTGTTCCTCCATAATTTTTTATTTCAACATACCTATCCTCATTATTTTCATTCAAACTATTACCATTATAATTGAAATCACTATTTCCATTCACACCATTATCAATCTCAATCGACACATTATCATCAATAAAAGTCATTTCTTTATCTAACGACACGTTATCAGGAGGCATAACACAATTATCAATCAATGTTACTTCTTCCTCCACAACAAAATTATCATTTTCAGTATTTTCAGCAAAACTTGTAATTCTTTCACTATAAACTTATCAATAGCGCCTCTTTGGGATTGAGTTAACATTTCAATTTTCCTTTTTTTTTCTTATTCTTTTCATGTACATATTCATATTTTCTAATTTTAGGAGGCATAATTGAAAAACAATAAAAATATGCAATCTATAGATAAATAAACCACAGGTAACAAAAAATAAATAAAAATAAAAAAAATTCTACAAAATATCAACAACATAATAACCTAGAAATTTCAATTGGGCAAGCTGAATTTCATCGTCTTTTGGCCCAAAAATTATCACTTCCTAATCTCCCTTAAATTTGAAGGCACTGAGTTTTTCAGCATCTTTCTCCCAATTTAGGCACTGAGTTTTTCAGCATCTTTCTCCCAAAAATTGAAGACTAGAGTTTTTCTTTTTGTTTTATACAGCTGGTGCATATAAAATAGAATAAATAGGATTTGTTTTATTAGGCTTGTTGCTAAACTTTTTTTAACTTTTTTATTTTTACGGGTTGTGGCCCTTTGGGTTATGTATATAACAATTTTTTTTGTGGAGCCCATCAAATATGGGGGCACTATGATGAATGCTACTAAAAACATGTGAATACCCGGGCCTCGCCTTAAATATTTCCCACTCCTTAAAAAGAGTCATATTTAGGCCATCAAGTTTGTTGAGCCCGAATCCTTTTACTTGATCAAATCATGTCAAAATTTTAGCCCGTTGGACTTGCATCCATTTTAGTTGGGCTCAAATCCATTTAAAAGACAATATCATTGATTCATTTGCTAGACTTTTGGAGCCTGTGCAGACAAACTGGCCAATCATTATGATACTATCCATTTTGGGCCTCCTCGAGCTTGCTCCAATTTTCTTTTGGGCTCACCCAAAAGGCCTCAACTAATGGAGATTTGTTCTCATTCGTAAATATGATTATTACCATGTCTAACCGATGTAGAACTTTGGTTGTCTATCCCAACCAATATTTTCCACTCAAATAAAGTTCCAAAGAAACTCCCAACTCTTGGGGTTCTCTTAGGACTTTCTTTCAGTGATAAATCCCACTATTCAATTAATTTTGGGTATGTACATAGTCTAGTAGATTAATAGCTTACTGTATGAAAGTGTTTACCTAAATTTATATGCTATCCTACAAGTGTATAGAGTAGTTTATAGAATAGTGTTGAGAAAAATCATATCCACAAGGACCGGTGGACATCATGAAGTATTACTAATTTATTTATGATTTATCTAGATGACCAAATAAAAAATTGATTATCTTATTACTAATAAATATAAAATAGAGAACAAGATAAGAAAAAATTCACCTAAGAAATAGGCAAGAAGAGATATGGAGAAATCAGATAAGAGAAATGAGTCTGAGGGTTATGCTTTCATTGATAACCAATTATATAGTTAAATTAGTTCAATTCAAGTTCATTCTTTCTTCATTCTTATAAGACATACACAATATTAAAGTACCCCTTCTATCAAATATAATACTTACTATCTCTGTTGAAATATTTAGGCAATCAATCATACGAAAAACACAACAGAAGTAAATAATTTAAAATTATTTCTATGATCTATGCCTATACTTGCACAGCCCTTTATACGTAATTAAAATATAGTTTAGCAATTATACCAAGCGATTCACGTTCTTAACAGGAACCTTTCGATGACCAGATCACACGTTTGATCAAGGACGTTCGTGACCTTCTATCCAAGTTTAGCCATGCCCATCCTTGATGCATAGATACATGGTATAACTTAATTCCATATACCTGTATAGAATGAGATGTATAATCTATAACTAAAATACAACTAGAAATCTCAACACATGAGAAGAGCTCCCAATCTCTCCTTATGGGATTAGGAGTCTCACTTCTTGTGGTCTTAGGGGTCCCATTCCTAATGGGCTTAGGAGTTCTACTCCTGATGTGTTGAGCCTATTTTAAAGATGTAGTCACATGAATTTTGTGGTCAATCAAATGGTGACATGTTGAAAATATTATATGAAATATCAATTTAAATTATTTATTTGTAGATAATGATTGATATTTTAATATAAATATTTATCGGTCAATCAAATGTTTCCAAGTGTCCAAATCTTATTTCTTTGTCAATCAATATCATATCACGCAAATATGAAAGAGAATTACCTAAATTTTGGTAATAAAATCATATCAAATCTTATTTTCTTATTGAAGGTTGGAAGTGTCATCAACGTGTCAATTCATCATGTGCATATGGATATAGTTCATATCCTATAACTATAAATAATGGCTTATTCTCCATCATAAGACAGACTAGAACTAGTTGAGGAATTCCAGAGCAAAGGTGAAATCTCTCCAAGATTCAAGGAGTTATGTGATGGCATTCAAGGAGTTTTCAATATAAGTCCACCATAAATGACATTCGATTTGAGACCAATGTGCTAAGTCCCTCTGATCGGCATTGATTTCCCATGTCAGAAATCCATCAAATTAAGCACCATTCTTCATAGACACAAAGACGCTCTTCACTGAAATCACCATAGATAATGTTCAATTCAAAATCAAGCTATCAGTCCTTCGAATTGACGTTATATAAGTTAAACCCAATCAGAGAGAAGATTGAGTTATCAACTCCACCATCAAATCTCAAAGCAAACCAAAACATCAACTTCAGGAGAAGAATCAGTTGAGCCATATTGAAGATTAATCCACAAACATTCTTTTGATCCAATTTGCAAGATTTTTCTTATTTGTTATTTTGCAGATAAGAAAGTTGTTGTTACACTTGCACAACCCCATATACATAATTAAAAGAAAATTTAGCAATTATACCAAGTGATTCGTGTTCTTAGCGGCAATCCTTTGTATGATAGGATCGCACATTTGATCAAGAACATTCGTGGCCTCCTCTCCAAGTTTATCCACCCCGATCCTTGATCTATAGATATACTATTTACAACTTGATTCTCTATACATGTATAGAACGACATGTATAATCTAGAACTAAAATATAATTGGAAATCTCAACACATGAGAGGAGACCATAATCTTTCCTTATGGGCTTAGGAGTCCCACTTCTTGTGGGCTTAGGAGTCCCATTTCTAATGGGCTTAGGAGTCCTACTCTTGATTTGTTGAGCCTATCTTAAATATGAGGTCTTAAGTTATCTTTTTGGGCTTAATTAATTCCTAGAGTTAATTCCTAAGCCTAAAACACTAGTCCTCACTAAATTTATTTAATTGTAGCATTATTCGGGCTTAATGAATTATTTTCCTAACAAATAAAATTAACTCAATAATTAATTATCTCCATTATTAATTAAATACTTAGGCTTAAATAAGTATTTTGTACAACAAATATTAGTTAGCCCAATAAATAATTTATCTATGATTAATTAATTATTTATCTCCGTTCCAATGCTTTAGAATATAGTTATGCGTATGACCCCTTAGGTTCATCACTTCACCTAGTCGAGAGCAACCAATCCAATTACAAGATTAATTAACCTAATTAATTAATCATCTTTGGATATCTCAATCCTTAGGTACTCAAGACATCATTTCGTTCATGTCCAACAAACACTACTAAAAGGACTCATAGGTAAAAGATGAATTCAACATGCGAACCTTTCATATGTAGTTACCGTGCAAAGACAGTCCCTTCACTCGGTTCTCCAATTACTGCCTAGGGCTTAGTCATTTCTTACGGATCCATGATTGACATAAATAACTCTAGAGATCCTCACATACTGTGTTGATCCGTTAGCCCATAATAAGATCTCAGCTCTTAGGTTTCGGCCGACTGCCTTGCACAAAGTCTTCATTGGATACAACAAGTGTAGGAAATATAGAGAAATAACCCCAACAAATTACTCTATGGGCCAACAAATTATGTCGTGCCAATACACTGATCTTCAATATAGTTTCACTGTAACCAATGATCCCCTATTTGGCCTCTCAAGAGAGGTTTAAGGAACTTGTCAAATATACGACTTCCCTCATGCAGGACCACATGTATACATACAGTATAAAGACTAATTAAAACACCTACCGAAATCAAAACCTCAATTTTACTTTGCCACTATGGCTGCCAAATGGTTCGAGCTCTGATTCATGATCAGTTCAATGTGATTTTGGGATAAACATCACGTCCACTAACCTACATGGTGACTTAGCAGCGATATCCATGAAATGGGATATCCACTTCATAGTGACATACCACTCAGTGCAAGCTTATCTGAATTTTATGATATCTCATCTCATAAATTTTATAAATTGGAACATTTATGATCTCAAAATGAAAATAGAGAGAGAAAAAATCGATCAGCTGTTTGTTGAAGAATAGAACCGATTGCTTTCTCTTATTTTTTTTGGAGAGGGGAATAGAGAGGATTATTGGCTAATAAAATCCTATTTACACTATATATATTTAAGGCTAATACAACCCATAACTAAAATTTAAGCCCACATCAAACTATTTAATCTAATGGGCCAACCCAATTGTAGAGTAAAGTGGGCCTTCAACTTGATTTCTGGGCCATTAGAAGCTTATTCACGTCAGCTTGGTTGGGAAAGGTATACTGACCATAAATCAGGTATTTTCTCTATTTCAGTTCTTCCAAACTCTCCTTTTTCTCCATAATTGAAATATTTAGCTATAATTATTTACAAAATGGAATTAGTTCAATAACATATACTTCAAAGAAATATTGATCATAAAAAATACACCAAAAATCTCCAAAAAGATATAACAAATATGCACCAATCAGTGGGGTGGGATTAACAAGGTAATGCAATCCCTAACAAGGTTTCAAGTCCATGACTTACTACATTAGACACTTATCTCAAACAACACTAGCTAATTGGGTTCTAATATATATATATATATATGTGTGTGTGTGTGTTGTTAGCTCTGCTCATATATAATGGAAAGTAATCAAATTAATTTTTCTTTAAGTACTAACTTGTAAAAAAAGTAAAAAAAGTAAAAGGTGTATAGTACCTTATACAAATTGTAATGAACTCTAAATATAACAAGTTGGACTTATTACAAATTTAAAAGTTTTAAAAATTCAAATAACATTCCATTAATTGTTTTAACACTCCTATAATGACTATTATATTTATATTCAACTCTCTCATGGTGGTTACATATTTATCCTATTTACTGGGTGACTTAAAATATAAGAAGGAATACACATATTTGTACACATTCTTGGGTTCTAGTCATGCTTATATACTCCTCTTATTTGTATTTTAAATGCATTACTATCCAATAATTTGTTTGGCAACTTGATAAGGTTTGTTCACTGAGTCTTTGCGTGATCTTGCTTATGGTAAGAGACACTGATTATACAACTTGAGTTTTTATCTTGGGATGGTGATGCACCAACAATATCTACAAGAAAAGTTTACTATGATTTTAAGACAACATTATATGAGGTTACTCCTAATCCTGTAGGTTAAATTATTAATTTTTATGATACTTTTACTTAAAGTGTAGGAACTATTCCATGACATATTCATGCAAGATTTACAAAAAATATTTTCTTTCATGTAAGTTTAGAACTCTAGTTAAATTAAAACACTATTTGAGTTCCATTTTGATAAATTATTTTATTCTATATAAATTCAAAGTTTTATAAAACTTCCACAGCCCTGAAATTACCTAATTTGAATTATTTGATACACACACACACACACACACACACACACACACATATATATATATATGTATAAGTTATGATTTTTCTCCAAAATTACTTATTATTTGTAGAATGTCTTGTACCAGAATCAAATTTTCCTCTTTTGTTTTGCCTTTTGGGGTTTTCGAAAGCTTATAACATTTTTGTATCAACTCCAATTTTTATGAAAAAATATAAAAAAAAAAAAAAAACAAATCATGATCTTTAATTTGATATCAATATTGTATATGTACAAATAAAATCTTAATTTATAAATATAAAATAATTTTTTAGATTAATTATGGTATATTTTGATATTTAACATAGTTTTATATAAAATATAATTAGAAATACTAGTTATTTTTAAAAAATATATTACTATCCTTTTATATTTAGGAATGAATAAAATGAAAAACAATGTAGTTCTTTTTCATAATTAATAACAAATATAATATAGGTGATAAGCAGATGTCCAATTAAATTGTCATAAATAGCTTATAAGTGCTTGTTTGCAGACAAAGAAGCATCTTTCGACTATCCTTGCAATTGTGAGCAAAATGCCCCATTCTCTATGACTCTAATTAAAATAAAAAATAATAATAAAAACAAAAAGATTAAACATTGTCGAGCGAAGATTCCAATTTAAATTCACAATGCTTCGTTCCAATATGCCATCTCACAGGCTTTTGTTCTCTTCTATCTTCCCTCTCTTTATTTATACATTCATCATTCCATCTCTCTCTCTCTCTCTCTCTCTCTCTCTCCACCGTGCCTGCGCCGGCGCTGCCACCCGATCATGGATACAACGCTCGTACAGCCATACAAGAGCCTCCTTCCGCCGCCGCGGATCAACAACCATCGGATAATCACCTTGCACAATCCCCGACGATTGCCTTTCATTCCATCAGTTATTACAGACAACAATTTGGATGCATCAACAACCGCTAATGAATCCAAAAACTCTTACAACGACAACTGGTTTGATCGCCTCGCCATTAACCATCTGTCTACCAGCTTACAATCTTCAACAGGTCTCTCTCTCTCTCTCTCACACACACACACAAACAGAATTCAGTTATCACATAACAATATCTTTCTATGATCTGGTGTGTGCTGTGTGTGGGGATTGCTCCGTTAAAATTAACAGCGCACACGCAGACAGACTAACGCGGGTGTGTGATGAACAGGGCTAAGCAGCAAGAAGCGAGGATACGATGGACTGGTAGAAGCAGCAACAATGGCGTCAAAGCAATTCAGCCCAATCCAACAAAGACAAGTAGTTATTCAAACTCTTCAGACGGCTTTCCCAACTCCTATACTTTTTTTGGCAAGTTTTTAATTCTTTATCATTCTTTTCTACCTTTGATTTTGTCATAATTGTTTCATCATTCCATTTACAAGAAACGTATAGCATACATGGTCCCCTCATCATCATTACATCACTCAATTACATTCACACAAATATCATATTGCCTTAGTGGTTTATTTTCATAGACTCCATCCATCCCAAAGAAAAATTAAGAGTTCTATTTCATAAGTTAATTTTACGAGTAATTTTCATATAATTAAATAGATTAAATTAATAAATAAATAAAATTCTATATATTATAATTTATGAATTTTAAATACATAAAAAATTGATAATAAAACTTATTTTAGACGGAGAGAGCATATTACTATTTTTTTTTTTTTAAAAAATCTTATAATATATTTCGTTGATATTTTAGGCTCCAAACATCAATATTAAACAATAGGTAGTAAGCAAATTAAAAACGAAATTAGATTGAGAAAAATCAAATGGGCATGATTACAAATTGTATATGTTTGAATGGTGAAAATTGATTTGATGAATTGAACGCCATATGTCGAAACAAGTGTTACTAAGGACAACGTTCTCTCTCTTGATGTTAGTGGAGATAACACTTTTTTTTTTTTTTTTTTTTTCTTTTGCATGTTTATGATGAACTAAAAAATGAAGAAATTTGATATTATTATTATTATTATTGTTGTGGTATTATGGATTGACCTATGAATGTTTGCTGGGAATTATAAGCAGATAAAGAAAGTGCTACCGCCATCTAAATTTGCAAGAGAATACTTTGCCGCCTTCACAACAGTCTTCTTCGCTTGGCTTGTGGGTCCCTGCCAGGTATTTTATGGATGACGTGGAGATTCTTTATTTCGTTTTCTTATAAATAATTAATATTAAAATATAGGATATCAGGAGTTCTAAACTCTTTCACAATTCCATTTTACAAAATGGATTGGAACTTAAAACAAAAAACTGAATTAAAAGTGGTTTTGTATGTTACAGTTGCATGAATTTTGAACCGACACTATCCAATAATATTATAATTTTGTTAAGTTGGCTTATCTATAAATTTCAGTGACAGAATTAAATATTTACATTTAGTTTTTGTTTTTTCCAAGGTAAAAGAGAGAGAGTTCGAAGGAAGAATAGAGAGAAATGTTGTATACGTACCAAAATGCAGGTATTTTTTTGCACAAATTAATTGAAAGGATTAATTGCATGAGAAGGGGCTAACATAATTATTGTTATGTGACATATAAAATATGTTGGAGGTTTTTGGAGGAGACAAACTGTGTAGGAATGTGCACTAATCTTTGCAAGATGCCTTCTCAAGCGTTCATAAAGGAGTCCCTTGGAGTGCCCATCAGTATGGTCCCCAGTAAGCAGTTCTTCTCAATCTTTCTACTGCCTTTTTTGTAATATCTTATTTATTCTTTTCTTTTCTTCCAAATAATTAATATTTAATACACTATAATTTACATGAAGAGTAAAAAGAGCATTATTAATTTTGTAATGATCATTGAGAAGTCACATAAGATCTAGGAAAGCTTCTTTAATTTTAGTCTGATGGATAAACATTGTAATTTATATACAAATCAGTCGATCCTGACTTTCTTGAGCCCACCATCCTTAGAAGGAAATAGGCCATATAAAAGTAGAAAAACATACCTAATTTATATGCATAATTTGAAGTACAACACTATTTGTTAGTTATTATTATTATCATTATTTTTATATTCTAGCCCTATAAAAGCTACTAAATAAATTATGTTCATATATGTATATGTGTATATATGTATATAAGAAATTACATAAATTTGAAACCCCTTCAAGTCGGGGATCCTAGGTGGTCGCTCTCAACGACTACATTGAGGGCCTACCCTGTCTATTTATTATTAATAAGAAGAGCTAGCATTTTTTTTTTTTTTTTTTTAAATGTGAATACATTTACTGATGGGTAAAAGTGATTCATATAGAGAGGAGAAACAGTATATGCACTGAAACTTGTTGATGGTGATTGTAGACCCAATAATAGCCTCTTTGGAAGCTCCACTCTCTGTTGTATTTGCAGCAAATGTGTAACTCGCAAATTTATTTCTAAACAATATAAGGATTCCCCACCAAACCCACCACATAAAAAAAGAAAAAGAAATTATATATATATATATATGTATGTATTTATGTATGTGTGTCTGTCTGTTTGTGTTTGTTTGGGCGAATCTAACAAAGTAGGAGCAAAACAATTAAAGGGGATCTATTCAATGGTTAGAACTGATGTTGTGCACTAGTCAAAATATTTTGCCTAATGCTGCTGCTAATGCCTACTTCATCATGCACGTTGTGCAAAATCAGTAGTTTGAAAAACTATAGGGCACAGGATCCAGTACTTCCAAGTAAGAGCTCAATTTATACTCAAACAAGCTCATTTTTTCTAAGTTCGACCTTAATTTGATAACTCATGTAGTGTATACAAAAATAAAACAGGTTCAATGATATTATGACTTCTTTTATTATAGTTATAAGGATATACTCGTAAATAAATATAGTAATATATTAAAATAGTTTATTTATACAAGTTAGATATTATGTTTGAGCTTGTTCAAACAAGTAATAGTGAATTGAAGTTCGAGACCAAGCTCGATTCAATTACCTTTGAGCCGAATTATAATGTTCCTAGAATCAATCGTGAGGAATTCACAAAATGTATGAACTCAGTTACAACTTAACTTATACACTAATAATGATTGTGAAACACTTTATATGCTTACAGATTTTGAAGAAATGAGCTGTGAAATGAAATTTGGAGAGGAGCCTCCAGAAGAATCCTTAGATCCAGCATTCACTCAGCCATGCTACAAGCAATGTAATAAACTTATTAGATACATATTTTGTTTCACAAGGGATCATAACCATCTTTCTTCTCACAATCTTAATGCAGGCAAGGCCATCCAAAGACACCAACGGAACTGCACAAACTAATGTACTGATACCCCCTCATCCTACCCACTCCAAAAAAAAACAAGAAATTTCACAGGCTATGATGATAAGGTGAGCTGAGCAGCAACATCCTCTGCTCCCCTGTTCCACTGCTGATTTATCTTATAAATTCATCCTTTTTGAAGGATTGATCGAGAACGTCTATTATAGATAACGTTTTTGTTTATATTTTAAGTTTTTTTAATACAGATGATGAGTATATTACTAATATTATTTGAGGAACATAATGTGTAATGATTATTGGAAAATAGAAGATTAAAGGAAACTTTAATTTAACAAATTATGGATTACTATATTAGCCCTTCTTACTCTATATTTTCTCAGATGAATCCAAAGATTTGCACTGATAGATCACCAATAGTGAATTTTATGGTAACCATTTTTTTTCTTTTGTTATGACTTATGAAAATGGTTTATGTTTTATTAAAATAAATGGATTAATCAACGAGTGAGTCTCTTGTACATCGAATTCACCGTATACTCGTCTACAATATTATTTGTTTAAATAAAAAGTATTATTTGTTTCCTCGAAAAAATTATTTTTTTTCAAATAACTAATCTATAGTAATACTTTAAAACAAAAAACAAGTAATATTTTTAATTAAAAAAGTAGAACTTTAAATTAGGTTGCACGGTGCACCCGATGTGTATAATATTATATTCACGTGATTGGATGATTTTGATAGCTTAAATTTTAGGAAAATTGTTAATGATTTTCCACAATATAATGAAACTACAATGATTTAAGGTTCCTAACAAATATTCCAATGTTTATTTCTTATTTTGAATATATTATGAGTTAACAAATTTTCCTTAAAATTCGAATTTGTTTATGTTGAACAACATAAATTAAACAAATCTCTGAAGATATTTTATAATAATATATCCAATTAAATTATAATAATTTATCTTAAAAGAGTTCCGCAAAAAAATATAGTTTTACATTTATAGGGTGGAAATTTAGGTCTGAAAACAAAATTTAAATTTTTTTTACTTTTATATATATATATATGTATATATATATTATTGTTTCGTAGATGTTATAAGATCATGCGATTTTAATTGGTTTGATAAAATGATTCAAGAAGATCGAATCATATATTTATTAGATTTCATATATTTCTTGAATTTCAGAATTTAGCAATTTGATTAATATTCGATAAAATATCTAGATTTCAAATCATATATTAAATGCAGTAGTATATTCATCTTGATATCATCTTATTTTGAAACACCTAAATTTGTGGAAAATTTTAGATTTCGAAATCGAATTAAAATTTTTAGTATAAAAACGTTCAAATTTAATTTAATAACAATATATTTATTCTACATTAAGTAATAAAGTTTAGGCGGGAAAACAAAATTGAAAAAAAGTCATTTTGTTCTAATATATACTAATGTGAGACATGTGCGATGTACAAAAGATATTTTTTTTTATATTTTGTATATCATATATACAAGTTGTATGATATATTGTAAAAATGTGTGGATTTGTAATTCAATGATTTTTATTTTTATTTTTATAGTCAGAAGAAATTTTTTGTAATTTTATTTTTCTGTCTTTTCTTTTATTAGAATTATTCTCGTTCACAAATTGATAAGCATGATATCCACGATTTATAGAAGGTTGAATCAAATTAATTATCAATTACACAATCAAATTAGGGAACAAAATATTAAGCAAATTGTCAGTTAAATATAATAATATCACAAAATTTTGAAATTAGATAGAAACAAATACTTAGAAAGTAGTTATACGTCGAAATAATTAGCAAATATCAACAGAAAATCACAAGAATCAAACGAAAAATGAAAGAGATGGACGAACTTTTCGTTTAAAAATAAGAAAGAAAAATAGTTAAGAAAATAAAATATGTTTATAATAAATTGAAAGTAACATATGAATATAAAATTTGAAAATAAAATAAACTTGAAAATAATATTTTGAAGATTGTAGGCTTTGACGACAACTGAAATAGGGTACATATTATTATACTTGTCTTACCATTTATAGTCTTGATAAAATATATAGAAAGAAGAGAGGGTTGAATTACGGTAAGATTGGTGAAAGTTTAATTTCATATTTAACAAAATTATATTCTATTAATATGATCGGGTGATTTTAGATAATTGATAGCTTAATTTTAGAAAAATTATTAATGACAAATATTCCAATGTTTATTTCTTATTTTGAATATATTATGAGTTAACAAAAAAGGGTGTTTCTAAACACACCACAAAAATTACTATTCACACCACTTTAATTTTTTGAATAAATTTAAATATAATATAAATAACAAATATACCCTTATATATATTTTAAGCAAAATTATAATATTGTTATTATTGTTATTCTTCATTCTTGACTATACCCTATATTCAAATTAATAAAATAAAATTAAAATATTTTATAAGTAATCGACCATACAATATAATTATATAGAAAATATAATTATTATAAGAATTACACAATTAAATACTGTAAGGTTAATGTGTGAGTGTGTTTGAGCAAATAATGAATAATATCAATAATAAAAATATTAATGTTTATTTTTTTAAAGAAAATTATATAAGGATATATATGTCATTTACATTTTATTTAATTTTATTCACTAAATTAAAGTGGTGTGTAAAGTAATTTTTGTGGTGTGTTTAGCAACACCCTAACAAAATTTTCTTAAAATTTAAATTTATTTATGTTGAACAACATAAATTAAGCAAATCCCGAATATTTTCATATTAATCTATCTAATTAAATTATAATAATTTATCTTTAAAAAGTTCCACAAATAAATATAGTTTTACATTTATAGGGTGGAAATTTAGGTCGGAAAACAAAATTTAAAAAAGTAATTTTACTTTTATATATATATATATATACATACATAATATATATATATATAGATTATTGTTTCGCAGAATTTATAAGATCGTGCGATTTTAATTGGTTTGATAAAATGATTAAAGAAAATCAAATCATGTATTTATTAGAATTCATATATATTTCTTGAATTTCAAAATTTAGTGATTTGATTAATATTTTATAAAATATCTAGATTTCAAATCATATATTAAATGCAGTAGTATATTTTTCATCTTGATATCATCTCATTTTGAAACACCTAAATTTGTGAAAAATTTTAAATTTTGAAATCGAATCAAAAATTTTAGAATAAAAACGTTCAATTTTAATTTAATAATAATACATTTATTCGACATTAACTAATAAAGTTTACGCGGGAAAACCAAATTGAAAAAAATCATTTTGTTTTGATATATATATAGATATATAGATATAGATAAGGTTGACAAAAATCCTAACACAGTCGTCCCAACTACAACACCTATTTTTTTGTGTAAACACTTCTTAAATTCAAATACCTATCACTCCCAACTCCCACCACCCTTTTGCTGCGCCCTCCCACCGACGATCATCAATGATTTAGTATTTATCAAGTACAATCAAATATTGCAACGCCGATTCTTGAATTAAGAAAAAAATTGATCCACTTAATTTGAATGAGATTGAAAAAAGTAATGAATGGTTAGTTAGGAGTCTCGGAAGAAGAACTTGTATTTGAGGAAGATAATTTGAGATGGGATGATGTTGCTGCAGCAGCTACAAGAGTTGAGGAACATACTAGAACTATTAAAGCATATACTAGAAGGGCAGCAACTTCACAGACTTTTAAAACATTATCATCTAGATCTAGTGCTTTCGGATTTGTGAATGAGAAAGATATAGGAGGAAATTCAAATGATATAGAAGAACATATTGATGGTACAAATTGATGATGGATGGATACAAATTGATGATAATCCATAATTTGACATAAACTATAATGATGAAGATTAGTGTCTTAGTGATTAGACTTAATTATTAAGTTTTGGACTTTTATATTTAATTATATTTTAATAAATTTATTATGTTTTTTTTTTATTATGATGAAATGTTTTTATATATATTCACTGTTTTTATATATATGAGCACCTCGCATCACACCTCACGCCCTGGCAGTGAAAGAGGTTAAAGCATTGGCATAGTACTTAAACAAGACATAGATAGATCTGTACATAAACATTTACAGTAGTGCAACAGACACATACTCAATCTAGGACTTGACCTCGAGGCTCAATCTTGAAGTACCGATTAACCCCATGTACGAGCGTTGGTTTGTCAAGATCTCAATTGAGTCAAAGCTTGAAAGAAGATAAAATATCATCACAACCTGATAACCAAATGAGAAAGCAGCCCCTCCAAAGATTTGACAGAATGGTCAAGTTAATGATGATTTGGAGGAGGCATGAGAGAGAGAGAGAGAGAGAGAGAGAGAGAGAGATTTTCAGTGGAAGGATCGAGAAGTACGATGAAATTCCAATTATGGGAAGCAGATTCCTATTTTGATAGGATTGATAAATAAGAAGAATTCCTTTGAAAACATGATGGAAAATAGACTAAAAGTAACAAGCAATGAAGTAATGGGAAACCCTTTGGCTGGAAAAGGTGATTTGGGGCAATACTGGTTGTTGGGGTTAAGGGCAGCACCGGTGGGCTTTCACAGTGTTTCCCACTTCATGCAACCAGAGTATGGATATCTGGATCAGACTCATATTTTTCACATATCAATTTGAGAGAGAGAGACACACACACACACAAACATATGGATTAAAATAAAGAAAGTGGGCTGTGCATTTTTTCGCAACATCTATCACTAACTTAGATCTATTTTCAATCTCTTATTTAATTGTATTAATGAGCAAATATAAATTAAAGAAAATGCCAGGTGAAGCAGATAGAGCAAACAAAAAACAAAAATAAAAAGGAAAAATCAATAAATGAATGGAATAGTTATGGAAACTATCTTTGGAATTGACTCGTTCACAAAAAAGTTCAATAAATTTTATAAATTATTATAAAAACAGTCTTGACATTTGCTCAAAGAAGTTTTGTTTTTGCAAAAGTGCTATTTTATTTTTTGATCAATTTTGCAGAAGGTAATTTTTCAATGAAAATTATAAATTTAAATATTCTAACTTACAATTCAGTAGTGAATATTCAGCCTAAAGTTTGATGGGTTAAGATTAGATATACCTTATTGCTCACCTATTTAAAATAACTCGATTAGTTCCAGATCTGAGTAGCTCAAAATTATTAGTGTATTGCTAGGATCAACATGTTTCACATCCCTACCCTAAACTCCTGTATTACCACCCTAGTTGAACAATTAGCTACAGTGTGTCAGGAAAGGACGTTGTTAACAATAATCTGAAGACCATCCATACATAAATCTCCTTTTCGTTTGCTCTCCTCCTCCTCCCCTTCCTCTTTTGATGGGCTTTTTAATCCAAATTTATACAACAATACTTTTCAAATAGCATACACCTGGATTGCTTAGTGATTGATCGTGAAAAATTTAAGCCCATCCCACCACCCTACTAAGGGGGTGTTTACTTGGGCGGATAAAGCCGGATAAAGCCGGATGGATTAAAATAGTCTTGCTTTATCCGGCATTTACTTCGTATGATTAAATCCCGGGTCAATCCACCTGACCCGGGATAACTGACTAAATTCGGGATTAAACGCAGGATTGTAATCCGGTGGTATACCCCGGGATAGAAATTATCCCCTAGGATAAGGAAAAGGAAATGACGGTTTTACCCCTTTCAGACTTTTTTATTACAAGAATGTCCTCGTATATAAATCGTTTTCTAGGTCAGAAACCCTTGCATTCAGCCCTCAGCTTCGCGGCGCCCAAACCTGCGTCCACCATCTCAGTCCACACAAACCTCGCCACCGCACCGCCGGCACCTTTGTTCCCTTCGGTCGGCTGAGGCTTCTCCCCCGGACGGTCCGGCGTCGCTTTCCTTTCACGAGGAGGATGAAGACGGGGGCAGAGGATGTTGAAAATTGGAAGTCACTGAAAATTCTCTGCAATGGCGATGCTTTCTGAGAATGGGAAGTCATGGTTCATCTTCTTTCCAGCGTTTACCTGTATATATGCCTTGTTTCTTGTTTTACCTTTCAGCGTATTTTCCTAATTACTTTGCTGATATGGGTCTTTTAAAATTTCCATGAATATGCATATAAATGGAAGCGAACTGAAAGCTGAAAATAAATGGCGTATAAATTGTGCCATAAGGTCTTAGGTTATATATATATTTTAAGGTTAAATTTTTTTTCAGTGATTTCATTTTCTGGAATCGTCATATGTGATCGATATATATTTTACCATTCTTTCACACTTTGGTAATTTGATTGGCAGGATGGTTCGAAAAATTCAGGAAGCAGTAAAAGCAAAGTCTGGAGGCGGGGAAAAATGGTATGGTTGCAAAAACCCTTGTTCGTGTTGCTTATTTAATTTTGTTAATTTTCTCTGGATTGTGGTTCGAGAGATATGGAATGGGAACCCTCAAACACACACACGCACACACAACCCACTAAAGGGGGGGGAGTGGTGGGAGATTTGGAGTTAATCAAAGCTCCGGTGCCGATATATTTCTGCAGAGAATTCCGATGGTCTATTATGAAAACATTGAAAATTTTAATCCGATAAGTATAATCATCGATATACCCTGGAACTTGGAAATTACACATTCATCTATTTCAAATTGTGTTATCGTCTTGAATTGCTAGATGATTTGGTTTTAAGTTATTTGACTACAAGGTAGAATAAAATTTTGTAATAGAGCAATTTGACTGCTTTGAAAGAAGACTTGATCTTCTGTTTTAATTAGTTACGCATCTCATATTTCCAAATTACACCACACATGCATTGAATGACATTATCATATTTAAATGGTGACGTATATGTAAAGCATTTCTCTACAATATGATACACCATTTGCATCATGTCCATGTGATTGCTGGGGACGAGCCACAGTCCTAAGATTTTTATAATGCATAAGTATGTTGTGTATTAGAACAATTGTACATTACGGCATCATGATGTGTTTGCACATTTCTCTTGTAGGAATTGGAATCAACCTGTAATCTGGGTCTTGCTGTAATGTGGAGCTTGGCATTTAGGAAATTTTAGGCCTACATAATTTGCATTCCCGATTTGGTGAGTTCAGTTATCATATGCCTCATATTTGTATTAATTTCTGGTACTTTAGTTGTGCAAGACTTTAAAGGGGAATAAGTATGAGGTAGGTGCTATGAAAATGTTCCGGGAAAAATATACTGTATCCTGAGTTTATGCTTCTTCACTTTGTGTCTTAATTTATGACCACGGTTTATGAGTTGATAGGTAAGAAAAAAAAAACAGTGGTCTTCCCATTATAAAGTGTTTCTTGTGACACGAGTTGCCTGTTTGTTGCCTTTTGTGGGATATATGATACATGCATGAATGTGTGTTTTCAGACCCTGTTTTTGTATAAGTTCTTCGTAAAAAGTTACTTAGTCAACATAAATGGGATACACAAAAATCAGTGGGATATTGTTTTTGGAATAGTTGTAAAGGGCATTTCTATCTAATCAAATCTATTGCCGAACTGCACATTGTCCTGATTATGACATCCATTAGTGAAGGCTTTTCCTATTTCCACTTGATAAAAATGTTTGGCTATATGTGTGTGTTGCTGTTTGATAATAAATGTGGTCTAACATCACTTGCTTGATCTGCATGCACCAGGTTAACTTTGGTGATAAGTACCTGATGGGCAACAAGGAATAACAAAAATTGTATTGACACTTGACTCGGGAAAAGCTGGTGTTGACAACAGTTCTTGTTCCGTTCATGGTGGATCAAAAGTTAAGAAACGATGGAATCCGAGCTGCTAGTACTCTAGTTGCTGCATTTGTGGGAAAGTTAATGGAATTTTTGTTTCGGAGCTGCTACTGTATTTCATTTGTGACGCCTGTGAAGGGATTTTTGGGAGTTGGTTCCAATTGATGTAGTTACAGCTCCTTGTAGGATCAATGTAGGGTTGGTTCATTATGTATAGTTTCGTTGTAACACATTTTTTTTGGGACATACTGGTGCAACTACGTTTTAAGTGCATGTTACTTTGAAACCAGAATTTTAGTTATTGCATGAAATGGTCAATCCTGTATGCTCTTAATGCAAATATGTTGCGAACCATGCGTAATGAACCAGATAAGGTCATGTTTCCCTGCAAAATTGGCTGGTTGTTTTTTTCTTTTGCAATTATACAACACTTCCCATTAATTTTCTGCTGTATTATATTGTCACTGAAAAGCTGGTGATGTAACAACACTTTCCATCTGTAAAGACATATATATCCTGTATTTTTGCACCTTGGTGACCCTTACTCTTGATGCATCATGTCACCACACAATTGAAGCAACATGTGAATTCACACCAAGACTGTGGTTACAGAAAGCCAGCTTCACAAATATTGTCCTCATTGAATAAAACAACATACTCCTTTCTCTGCGAAACACAACTTTATATAAATTGTCGTCATTGAATCAAACAACGTACTAACCTGTGCGAAAGACAGATTTACAGATGTAGTCCTCACGTGATCAAACTATTTACTGGCCCCAGAGGCTCTCAATATTAAGTATAGCCGATGTGCTATATATTTGAGTGTCTTCCCAACTGAGGCTTTGCCATTCACTTAAAAAGCAAGAAAAACACTAAAGAAACAATCATCAAATTGCTTCACTTCTCGTCCTTCCGACTATCTACCCTTATGGCGCCGAGTGGTGTGCCCAAACAAGCAACAATGCAAGATAAAGTTTTCTTTAATTCCTTCTGGACCCGAGAGGTTGATCGTCAGTTCATTGTTTGTCTGCTAGAGCAACTCCAGTCCGGTGCTTGGGTCGTTAGGGAAAAAAACGACCGTGCTGTTTCATTTGCCATGTGTGATCTGAACCGCTACTTTGGCTCACATTTCAACTTCAATTTTTGCAGGGAACAAACAAGAAAGTTACACAAGCGTTACAAGGTGTTCAAATGGCTAATTGACCAGCCATTTGTCGCCTATGACCCTACCACATATGAGGTTCGGTGCGCAGACTCGGTTTGGACTTCTTTGTGTGAAGTAAGTTTGTCATGCTTGTAATTTCTAATATGCTGAAAATGTGATGTATAATTTATATGTTAAATTTTGTATGTAATAGCAAGAAAAGCTTGCTGCTGCATATTACAAAGAGGGAGAATACGCCTTCAATGCACTTAAAGACTTGTTTGAAGAAGTTGAGGCAAAAAGTTGGAGCGACGAGCATTTAGTTATCCAAATTTCAAGTGATACTGAGGAAGTGACGGGTAATGATTCGTTCCTCATGGAGATTACCAAACCAAATCGTCAGAACCTATCGAGCATCAACGAGAGTGAGGACAGCTCGTTAGACACTGATAATGTCTTTTGGAAGGAGCAGGCTTGGTTGGAAAGTGATACTCAAACTACGAAATCATTGAACGGAAATGACCAAACATCTGTAACATCGACAAGCTCTCCTATTGAAGCGGCTGACAAGAAAGGAAAGAAATCCATGGCTTCCAGTAGCCGTTACCGGCATGGTGTGGAAGGTCATAGCTCTACTGCCTCATGGTCCCCCATGAAGAAGAAATAGCGGAACGTATGACCGGCGGTGCATCTACTGAGACTAAATTTCGTTTGTCAGCTTATGCTTTGACAATTGCAGTGTCCGTATCATGAGTTTTTATTGGTTTGTATTCTAATTTGGAGTCTCTGCCCGTTTAATTTCTCTGTGCTAACCGGATTTACTTCCCGGTTAAAATGAAGTTGTCATTGAACAAGTCCGGGTGTTCACCCCCGTTTCTTATGCTTCTCACTTGACTTTGTAATCTTCTTCTTCCTAGAATTTAAACTCCAATTAAAAAATATAATCTATAAAACTGAAAATACAAACTACACTTTAAACTTCCAGGCTAAAACAAACAAAACTGCAAACAAATCATTGAACACCAACATGGAGGTCATTTGAAAATAAAAAAATTAGTGCAACACATAAATTTTCTTCCATCAAAATGAACCTTGTCTAGTACACAGGATACTCTTCCTACCCAAATCTCTAATGTGGTTGGTCGGGGGGATCGGCTGCGTTGAATGGTCGATATGCCGGGTATTCACGTTCCTCAAAATGACCCTGCTGTACGTGCCACTCGTATTGTTGCCTCTGCATATCAAGTGCAATTTGTGAGTTATACACTTGACGATGCATGTACTCTTCAATGTTGCTTACACGTGTTTCCAATGCATTTCTCCAACCTATCCAATCATTCCACCCCCCTGGAGCAAATGTGAAGGTTGGGTGTGCTGTGATGTTCCGGGCTGAAAATGTGGGTGATCTTCCCTTGTTCCTCCATGTGCTTGTGCTTCATCCACCGTCTCATCCTCGATTTCCCGATCCGCCTCCACCTCCGTAGGCTGAGTTTTAGTATCTGGGGATCTTCGCCTCCTTTTCTTTCGTTGGTCTACATTGTTCAGTTCTCCTTCACTCTCGGTGATTGATTCACTATGAATGGAGCCGTTCAGTAGAATATTAGCTGCTTTTCCTCCGGCGACATTTGTCAGGCGTGCGTTGGGCAAAGCCAGCCTTGTTTTATCTGATAGGATTAGATACAGTTTCCTCGTGCGTGGATGGAATTGGCACATCTTCATGTTGCATACAACCTCAAGATTTATGGTTGTATCACCAGGAGTTTCTGCCAAATCTGCCAGGTTTATCCCGAAATATCGAGCAATCGGAGTTATTAAGCCTCCGATATGATTTGCTACTTCTTGTTTCGTTCGAACAAATTGGCGTAAAATGATCGGCGCAACATTGAACTTCTTCCCATTCAGCTAGCACCATAAGATAAACAACTCATCCAACGTAACTACTCCCGGCTCAGGTTTGCACAAAATTGTGTTCGAGATGAACCGTTGGAAATAGCGAAGGCCTGGGCTTCTTATGCTGGACGCTTTCGATCGGCTTGGGTTGTACGTTGAGGGTTGATCTGGAGAAGCCTCTGTAACTCCTTCCAAAATATTACCGGGTTGAATTCGGGGAAGTGTTCCTTCGGATCGGGTAGGTTGGAGAATTGATTTAGCGGGAATCCAAAAATTTCATTTATGGTATTGGCTGATAGCAATTGGAACTCATTCCCCAAAAAGAATGTCATTGATTCCGGAACTGAACCATCCATTCCCACATGAACAGTCGAGAAAAATTCCAGCACCAAAGGCTCATACGTCTTCTCTTTCAAGGCGAAGAATTTAGACCAGCCTATATTTCTGCACATCTTTTTTAGATCCTCGTAAATACCCATCTCCTTCATGAACTCTTCATCTGCAAAACGTGTGGCTCGTCTTTTCTTCATCAGCACCTCAAACCATGTCTCACTTCGTGTCTCCCAATGTCGAAATTCTATGTCGTATGCATCAGGCATAGTGGCAAGAATTCGCTCGTATTCCTCTTGTTGTTCATCGACGGAGTGTTGATCCCATTCGAAATTAGTATTGACGACTTCCATTGAGTGGATCGAAATTCTTGCTCTTTGTACCTACAACAAATTAATAACCTAGTGTTGAGGAGTCATAACATATTATATGAGTTCAGTTCTTAAAGATGTTTAGCCGTTTAACATAAAATCCAATTCACCTCTAAACTACAGACAAAATAAAACAACACACATGCTCTCAATTACCTTCTTACATCAGCTAATCGTATTCCTCCAATCAAACAGTCGTATTCCTCAAATCAACCCAACACGTAAACATCCACTTTGAGGAGGAGATATTAACCGTATCAATTAAGGTCGAACAACACAAAACAACAAACATATTTCTAAATTATGCAAAGCACACCAAGTGTTCGATAAAAAGACTCCAATGAAGAAATCCAAAAAAACGCTACTTGTTTAATTCCATGATTCTACATATTTGTCAATCTTCAACATATTTCATGAAAAAAAGGCAAGCATGTCTCATTACATACCTCAATCGAGATTTCGAAATAGTTATACTACCTTGAACGCCCAACACAATGAAACCGAAACCTCCAAAATATTTGGTTTCCTGATTCTTTTTGGGAATAATCCAATGTTAATAAGTAATGCAAAGAGTGCTTCTTGCTCCTTGCTTGCTCAAGTGGAGGACGGCCGCCAGAGAGATTGAGAGAGAGTAGGGTTTAGGGGTTTGATGGATGAGGAAAGTAAGGAGTGGGGTTTATGTAGGAAAAATTCGGACCCCCACTCGGACCACCAACTCGACTCCTCAGGCTACTCGGCCGGCCGAGTCGAAATATGTTTCTGTTTAATTGGCTGAAGTCGGGCACTCGGCCCTTCCACTCGGTCCGCCTGATGACTCGGCTGCCCGAATTGGAGAAAAGTTTCTGGTTTTGCCTGCAGCTCGACCGGACCACTCGGACCGGTAGATTACCCGGGCGGCCGAGTGGAAAAATGTTTCTGGGATTTATGCTGAAGTGCTGCACTCGACCCATCCACTCGGCCCGGCAGATGACTCGGTCGGCCGAGTGGAAAAAAGTTTCTATTTTTTGGTCTGCAACGTCGCACTCGACCCATCGACTCGGCCCGGCATCCGACTCGAGAGGACGAGTGGAAAAATGTTTCTATTTTTGGGCTGCAGCTTCGCACTCGACCCATCCACTCGGACCGGCAGACGACTCGGCAGCCCGAGGCGAAAAAAGTTTCTGTCTTTGGGCTGCAGATTTGCACTCGACCCATCCACTCGGCCTGGTAGACGACTCGAACGGCCGAGTCGAAAAAATTTTCTGGTTTCTGGGCTGAAGTACTACACTCGACCCATACACTCGGTCGGTCAAACAACTCGGGTGCCCGAGTACTCCAAAGTTTCTATTTTTTGCTTTGAAAATACGCACTCGGTCCTGTGACTCGATCAGAGTGTCCACTCGGTTGATCGAGTTGAAATCCACGATTTTTAAATCGTGTTCCAAAATTTACTTGTTAAGGCAAGCTGACCCTTTTCTTCCTTCATACACCCCCTTCCCCCCCCCCCCCACGAACCCTACCCGCCCATCTCCCCTTCACTTGCGTAACCCTTCCGGCGCCGCAGTCGGTTAAAATCATTCACGGGGCCATAGACGTCGGTAAATTCTGAAGGAACAAAGGCTTCATCCGCTGATACTCCTCCTCTTTATTGCTTCCAAGCGGAGAATAGGTATCTCACCCTTTCGGGCACTTTATTTCTTACCTGGTTTATGTATATGCTGTGGCAATTTTGTAGTAACTTGCATCGCAGTGATAAAGCTGATGTAGAAAATGTCTGATTTATTTGTGTTGTTGTTAATTTTGATTTGGTTGCAACTACGTTTAGTTAATTTAGGAATAGAACACATAATTGGGAGTTTCTCCATGTTGCAACATTAACGACAGTTTGGTCCATTGTGAATTAAACCAAAATATGGGCCATTGTTTTGTGCAAATTCTGACCAAAGTAATGTGCCATACCGTTCACACAGCTATATGGATCTTGAAGGATATTTCAACTGCATGAAACTCTGTTGGGATAAGTTTATCTACAATCCCAATGGCTTGGTAAGAAGATCGATACGTTCCTTACATGAGTTCGTAAATATTAATAACCTCTTCATGCTGCCTGTAATGTAATCTTTCTGATGAAAGCAGAGACTTCCCCCAAAATTTGCCACTGAAGTTGGGGGTAGACTTCCTCCCTCGGTTGCCCTTAACAATGAATTGGGGCAGCGGTGGGTTGTACATACCGGTCTGGATAATCATGGTGCCATACTCCTAACCGATGGGTGGCCTAAATTTCGTGACGACAATGATATCAAACATCAGGACATATGCCTATTCTCATACGACTGTGCGTATAACTTCTACATTTGCGTATTTACTAAGAATGCGTGTCAGAAAATTCCACCCATGTTACAAGGTTAGCACTGTTTGGTCGGTTTTTAAATATTTTTTAACAATCGGGCAAATATCATATACTTGATTCACACCTGCAGGTGGTGTGCAGCCTCCTCCGCACTGGAAGAGGTTTTTTAAGGTGTTGTACCCAAATCCCCTAACACAAACTCCTGTACGAATGGTACGTAATGTAACTTATATACTTTTCAACATTTGTATTTGTGAAGACTATATTTATGCAACGTGTAATCTACCACAATACTAAGAAGTGGGCTTCTTTGTGTAGGAAATACCCCCACATGCCATGCCCAACTTCGAAGACACACAACTAAGTAATTTGACACTGGTGAACAGATACGGTGCGCGATGGATTGTTGGCGTGGAATATCCTTCTCCCTCAAGTGTTGTATTGACAACCGGTTTGGACAGATTTCTTGTTCAGAACCGCACCCGCCTGGGGGAATTCATCTTCTTCCATGTCATAAATCAAACAACTATGAATGTGGTTATTTTTTAGACGAGCTGCTACGAGAAGTGGGATATTTCACATGGGGACAGCGAAAGCAATGCGATGGAGGTTTCTTCGACTAGTACAGGTGGGAGCGAATCAATTGCTTCAGTGAAAGTCGAGCGGTATGACGAAGATACCAGCGAGGACCCACCTTTAGGCTGATGAATTTGTTTAGCTTCTTGTCTGAGAAACCCAAAAACTTAAACAAATTTTTGTAATTGTGATGAATATTATATTTCTTCTATTCTGCAATCCAAGAATAATGCTTCGTCCATTAATATGGATGTGAATATATTACATGGGTGTTGTGTAATTTTGGGGAAAACTTTGGTTGAGTTGGTGTTAAATAAAAGGCATTTGTATGCGATGGATTGTTGGAGCGGTAAAGTTTTCTACACATAACTTGCAATTGTCATATTATGGCTGTTTAGGTATTACCAAATATTGAATCATGTGGTACTATGGATCTGTCATGTAGGATCAATGTGAAGTGGGTGTTTTCTTATTCATCATAAGCTGTTTTGTATTTTGTTATCATGGTGCCATACGAAGCGAACTCAGGGCACGCATGTATTGCACCCGAGGCTTTCAGAAGTTCTATGTGTTCACAACATGGTGGTGTTTCAAACATAAAATGTGGTGCTTAAAAAGAAATGCTATATGGGTTATGAACACAAGATTTTGTTCAAGACTCCTACATGTGCACAGACATGTGGGAGCATCTAACTATTCAAACAAAAATCACCCCGACTAAATCTATTACAGAGTTTATCAATACACTTCCAACTCCTGACTTCAGGTAGGAGTACTACCAAAAAAACCATACAAAATATTACAAATTGACAGCCACCTGGAGAGATGAAATAACAAGCTGCCTTTCAAATAACAAAACTCCAACCAGTTCGAACACACTTCCAAAATACAGTGGGATATTCTACCAACAATGCTTACAGACGGCCCGACAACATCATTAGGACCATACGAGATTTGTCAGCATCAGGAAGGCTGAAGAACAGTTCTAGATCTTTGTTGTTGTTCACCAAAATCTTAGCAACACTTATTTGTTGCTCAGGATCCAAAACACCCAACTTACCCAATGCTTCATGGACCGCTTCTCGTTTCTTAGACATCTTAAACTCATAGCCTATATGTTGGGCTATTTCACCTAGTCTTTCGTCGATGCGATCACAGAACCTGGTCATCAGATTCACCATCTCCTCACCCATCGTGTCAGTAGACTTTCTTTTGCGACCCTTTCCTTTATTACCCGTGGAGGTCTCCGATGGTGTTTGTGGAGAGTTGATCTCATTGTCGGTAGACATATCCATATTCAATGGGTTGGCAGTGGCATTATCTTCATCAACCTCCAATTGTATTTCATCCGCAGCATGGCAATCCTCGGCTAGAGCGCCGGTTGCTCTATCAGATCCAAATATCTCACACCAATCAGGGTACATCTTGTATGACTTGAACCGCATTTTCCTACCCCACGTGTCCGTCTACAGAAGTATACAAGTATGGGTATTAATATTCCACAATTCAACATTCTCGATTCATAGTTATTAAAATTGAAGGAACAAGTATAATGTGTGTCGTGACTTTCAACGACAGATTCTAACCTTACAATACTCGTCCCAAACAGAGTCGCTTTCAACAAGTATCATTCCAGACTCAGCACTCCAGGCGAATCCAGATCGGCTCAACATACATTGCAGACTCCCGTGATTTTTCTTCCAAACATGTATTTTGGAACTTATGTGTGGTTCAGCACGAATATTAGAATCAGGGAGCATCCTGCGCATGACCCTCTCAAGTGCACCAAGATAACCACTACGAAAACCGTTCTCGCACTTCCACCCCTCCTGAATGATCTCTTTCAGTGCCAGAATAAGTAATTGTTCCTCCCTGGGTGTCCAGACTCGGCGACGGTCCCTGCTGTTTTGTGATACTGAGGTGTCTCCTCGACTACTGCAAGCGGGATCCATGAAGCCTACACAGAAGCAACGTGCATAAAATGTGGACCCAGTCATAAAGTGATAACTTCGCACACATACTAACAATCATGTGAAGTAAAAAAAAAAATAACACACCAACAAAAAAGTAATCCCACACTTCAGTGTTTAACAGAAATGAGGTAAATACCCCGTTCATAAAAAGAATACAAGTAACGTACTTCACGATGAAAACACAACAAATTAAAGTCATACAATGTCATTAACAACACACTCATGGAAAAAACAAACTACACTAATATTCACTGCCTTGTCTCCACTCATTGTACATAGAATTTGCTAATTCATCTCTCCAATTCGACCACTGTTCTGTGCATTCAATGTCATCAATGTAGTCATCAGCATCATCATTCACGACAATATTAGGTAGATCGGCTTCTAACGGGTCTATTGCCATAGTTGTTCTTATGAAATTATGTAATAGGCAACACGCCAAAATAATACGATTCTGCACTTTTATCGGGTAAAAGGCCGGGCTACGGAGAATGGCCCATCTTTTTTTAAGCAATCCAAATGTTCTTTCAATCACGTTTCGGGCCTTCGAATGCTTCATATTGAAATACTCATTCTTATTCCGTGGGGCTGATGTTCTCCCCCCCCCCCCCCCCACTCATGGAGATGGTACCTAACTCCTCGATATGGAGTAAGAAAGCCTTCGCCGTTTGTGTATCCAGAATCGCAGAGGTAATAGTTACCTTAAAAAAACAACCATGTATCGAATTAGATTCAAAACTATATGTAATAAATGTTATTATTATATGGGCATGTGACATTATATACTACCTCTAGGAACGCGCAATCCATTGTTTCTACTTATTGCATCTCTCAACACACGTGAGTCCGCTGCACTTCCTTCCCAACCAGCCAACACATATATGAAATTCATGTTAAAGTCACAAACCCCCAATACATTTACCGAAACGTTCCCTTTTCTATTTCGATAACGAGGCCTATCAGATTTTGGCACAGTCACATTGACATATGTTCCATCTAGTGCACCTAAACACCCCTGAAACATGGAATCTTTCAATACCATTGTATTATGTAAGATAGAGTGATGAAGTATACAGCATTGGGCATCAATTTACCTTGAAAAACTTCCAACAATTATTTGTACAGCCATCATCGATTGGCTCCGGTGTTACTAGTAATAATGAGTGTAGCCTGATTATAGCATTTAAGACTTTGTGAAAGTGTGTGCTAACAGTACGTCCAGATCTCTTATACTGAGATTTCAAGACACGATTTTTTGTGTGGTGTGCAATTATAGCCAAAAACATAGCAACCTGCTCTACTATGCTACTGTTTCTACTTGTTTGTAGCCCACCGGAATGTTGCAAAAGATGACACAATTGCGAAAAGGCCGCCCTATTCATCCTCAAATGATTTATGCAGTCCTCATCAGAAATGCCAATAACAATACGCAAATATTTTATTTGCATAGGAATTCTACTAATCAAACTATATCGCTCACGAATACGTGCACGTACTACACTTGAAATACCGCGACTTCTATGCATTAAAAACATATTGATGAAGGTCATGTAACCGAAACACGCATTCATTAACTCAGTTAAGAAAATAAAAATCTCTTCATCTCTCACACCTTCACTATTGACGGCAGGATCCATCCTACGATAAAAAAAATAAACCATCATAATTTTACAATAACCAAAATACAACATGTATTCGAAAACAACGAGGAATCGACATCAACAAATCCGGACGTAACAAGTAAATCATCATTACAATGCGGTGCCCATCGCACAATTAATTGCCACAAATTTAACGACGAAAACACTACTTCATAAGGCTAACCTCACGAAAAAACACGGAGAATACGCTTCCGGATGTCGGTGAGTATGGACGAATCGCCGACCGAGCAGCGACGAGCACCGACAGGGAGCGAGGAGCACCGACGAGCAGCGACAGGGAACGACGACCAGCGACGAGCGGCGACAGGATGCGACGAGCAGGAAGCGGAGTAGGAGGCGAATCGGCGGGTGGGCTTCTCTGAAACTTGCGTGGGCAGAAGTGGGAGGCAGTAGGGTTTGTAAAAGGAGTATTAATATCAAGGTCATTTCAGTAATTTTACACTTATCCCCCTTTATCCTGCAATGTAAACGGATGATAGGATAAATTTCAGATCCGGAATCCACCAGTAATCCAGCAAAGTAAACGCAGGATAAAATTTATTAAATTATCACAATCCCACATTTTATCCCATTTTCTATCTTATCCTATCTAATCCTAACTCTGCAAGTAAACAGCCCCTAAAAGAATGAAGGATAAAATGTAGTTAGATAACTTTTGGACTATTTAGTAATATTCTCTCAAATTCAAGCCCATCCCACCACCCCACTGAAAGAAAGAAGGAAAAAATGTAGTTACATTGGACTTAAATAACTTGAGGTGGGTTGCTCAAATAATTCACTTGTTCATTTTCTTCCCTGCCCTGTAATATAGAAATTTGGGCAAAGACCCAATGTCATTGGGCCCCAACACATAAAAATATGGGTTACAATTTGTTTTCGTTAGGCCCACTCTAAACTTATTTATTGTATTCTTTGTTTCATCAGATGTTGTACTTGGTCGGTTGATAAAAACACAATTAAACATGCATAAAATAAATACTACTACTGTTTTTCAGTTCCTCAGAGTTGGATATAAGTAACCAATAGTGATTATTTAATGAGCGATCATATCTTATTCAATGCCTCAATTATATCTTCAATTATTTTATTAAAATCACTTCATGGAGTAAAATAATTAAGAATAGGTGTCTTGCGCATCAGTTATACTAATTTAGAATTCGTGTGCCTCGTATCCAACACATGCCCAAATCACACGTGGATTCTCAACAAGCACAAATAATACTTTTCAGTTAACTTATTAATATTTTTTAGTAAAATAAATAATATTTTTTATTTAAACAAGTATTATTGAGTAAAATTTTAATTTAATACTCGTTGAATCTATAACAATCTATTAAAAAAATAGTTTTAAAATAGTACTACACATTTCCTGCCAATGGAAAAGATTAACTAATAAATTTTTAAAAAAATTATTAATATTTTAATTTTTAATACATTTAATTAATTTATATTCTAATATTAATTATAAAATAATATATTTAAAGTAAATAAGTAATATTATTAAAAGATAAAATTTAGACTAGATTCATTGATCATGAGAGTCGTGTTAAGGGGATAAACAAGTTTGAGTTGATAACCGTCAAACTTGAGCTCATACTCAACTTCAATTTATGTTAGCCTGAAGTTGATCGACTCGAGCTTATATACGTCCAACTCGATATTTTATGTGATAATAAATTATTATTTATATTGAACACAACTCAATTAATATATTTATAAATATGTAAAGATATAAGGGTGTAATTATACTCAATTTTGCTTTCGTATTGGGACAACAACATAGTAAATTATGGAGATGCAACTTAAGACTTGTCGCTATGATAATTAATTTATTGCCATTCAAAGAAAATGTGGAAAAACAAAAAAGGAGACAAGTATTCCACCTTTGTCTATGCGGAGACAAAGTTAAAAGGCTGGGCTTCATCCACAGTGGACAGCCCATTTAGCAGATGGCTCACAGATTGAAAAGAATATTATACTTTTTATACTTGAAAAAGGGAATCTACTTTTTAGAATCAAATATAGCCCATTTATACTATCCCTGCCTCCCACATATTTTGTATTTTATGACATTCCAATTCCTTATTTTACTTTATTACTATATATTACTTTATCCGTCCTAAAATATATTTCTTAATAGCAGATTTTATATTTTTCATCAATTTCATGAACTTACAATTTTTTCAAAACAATAAATTTACACTTATATGGCTTTAGTTCATTGATTTGATTTATTCAATTATACATAATTTATTTGTGAATCAAAATTTCAATTTTTTTTTCACTTTAATTAAGAAAGTAAGACATTAACTTTTAAAAATTTCTTTTTCAAACAAAAAATATTTATATAATGTTTAGGAGGGAGGGAGCATAATTAAAATTGGTGATAAAAGGCAAAAGCCAGTTGTAACATATCACATGATACTAAAGACCACAACACTTATAACTTCAACTACAAATATGTTCTTTTGAAGAGACAAAAAGCCCATCCAACTTTCTTAACCTGAAAATGGCCAATCGCAAGGCAAAACAATATTTATAAAACCCTTTTTTTGTTTTAAATCCTTCCTACAACCAATCATTGATCCAAACTTCAATCAGAAAAATCTAGAAATAGAAAACATACATTAAGACATTTGATAAAACAACTTTAATGTTTGTTCACTTCACAGCCAGATTCATTATAAATATATCTAGTTTTGGCAAGAGGATCTAACCCCTTTTTGCCGCTCAAAAACAAATACAACTATTTTCTATTTACATGTCACTCCATCTTTATTTTTCATTGCCCCAGGGAACCAAGCTTCCCATTTCTAGGTTACTTCTACACAGAAAAATTACCACCAATAATGATAAACAAATTTACGATATTTTCTTCTTTTTCTAAGCTTATTAAACTTAGACTTATATACATATATAGTCAGTCGAATAATACTTTTAACTGACTCACCACGTGTAAATGTTTTATCTTTCAAAACTACATTGTCTTTTAATATTCCACAAGGTGGGCTAGCGAATAACTTACATGCACCTATCAATTTCTCATGAAGCTTTAAATCCACTATCTATCAAAAGATTGTGAAGTATTTAAAAATGTATTGGAATAAATTTAACGTCGTCGTTTGGAATAATATAAATTTGAAATCCGTCAGTTTTCATTTTGGACTAAGTTTTGAGTTGTTACGCTGAATTTAAAATTTATTCCAACACTAATAGACTTGAAATTCACTAATTTCTAACCCAAGCTTGCTGAGGAAAATTGACAATTTTAATTAGAAAGGTAGGAGCATGGGGACTTAATTTGAGAAATTCATAAAGTAATAAATATAAGTAGCCCCATAAGAAAAATGGGGAACCATAAATTGGACACAAAAGTACATATGAGTGGCTTCATGTGCTTAATGCCAGAGAGCCATCCATAACTCACAATAAGCTGCTAAGATGATGGGGACAGTGTGTCTGTCCTTGTTACACAAACTTCTAAGTTTTTTTTTTTTTTTTTTTTTTTTTTTTGGGGGGGGGAATGTATTGTTTAAGTGTATTATTTAGCGTTGGCAATATAGCAGTAATGCTAGTTAATATGATGTAAGAATGTTTTGTTCGTGTTATTTAACTTTTTAATTGTTTTGGAGGAAATGTGTTCTTATGTCAAATTTTTAGATAATGCTTGAAATATACAAAGCTGACATAAAGTTATTTTCATGGAATTATTGAAGTCTTAGAAAAAGAAGAAGGTCCATAAAGACCATCCCTTGATCGTGGAAGGGTGGTTGGCAGCATTGCCACCCATTTTTGCAAAATCGTAAGGGTGTTTATCAGTTTTATAATTATATATACATATATATGTATGTATAGTCCTCGTATGGTTTCGAAATATCAATATGGGGTATATTGGATACATGAATACATTTATTATTATTGGGCTTAGGACTTTATATGTTAGCTTAGAGGACAAATTGACGTTGTACTCTATAAATATTATTTCTCAAAATAAAGAAATAGATCAGAATTAACCCAAAATCTTGTCATGGTATCAGAGCCACAGATCAAACCCTAATTTTTTTTCTCCTTTTTGCTGGTGTTCGCCACCGTCATGGTTGACACCGGTGCCAAAGGCACTAATCAAACCACTGCTGCTCAAGTTGTTGCTCTCCAACAGGTATTCATTGCTGCTCAAACTACTGCATCCTATAGTCCAAAGGTGAATTCACCTTATTATCTCCATCCATCAGTTCACCCTAGTCTTACAATATGTCCTATAATCCTTAAAAGAGACAGCTATCAAGAATGGGCAACTTGTATGAGAAAACCTCTTAATGCCAAACGAAAACTTGATTTCATTGATGGCACGATCACGAAGCCGGATGATGCCTCCTCCGACACCGACTATTGGCTCTCCATCAACTCTATGCTCGTAGGATGGATCATCCAGTCTATGGAATCTTCTTTACGTTCCTCTATCAAATATTTTGAAACTGTGAAGAAATTATGGGACGATCTCAAGCAAAGGTTATGTGTTGGGACGGTCCTCGCATTCTCCATATCCATTCTGACATTGCTTCGTGCCGCCAGAACGGTCTCTCTGATGCCACCTATTACAATAAGTTCAAGAAGCTATGGGATGAACTTGCCACATATATACCATTGGAATCATGCTCATGTAATAATTGCTCATGCAGTTTAAACACCAAATTAGCAACGGCTCGGGATGACGAACGGATTCATCAATTCCTTATGGGACTGGATACAACATACAGTACTTGAAAATCACATATTATGGTGTACAAACCTCTTCATCCCCTTAATCGTATTTATGTGCCAGTTGTGCAAGAAGAATGCCTCAAATCAGTAATTAAGGATCGTGATGTCCATTCCGACACCCAGGCCTTTGATGCATGTTATTCTTTTCAGTCGGGCTCCTCTACAAATTTTATCAACAAATCAATGTTGACTTGTACAGATTGCGGCTTCCAGAGGCACGATGCCTCTACCTGCTTTAAAATTCACGGGTTCCTGGAGTGGTTTTATGAAAAGAAGGGCACTGGATGGGATCTTCATCTGCTACTGGTCGTAGTTCATGTTCTAGTCGAAGGCGCAACACTACATCGAAATCGGGTACAAGCTGTGGTTCAGAACCAGGACATGGGCGTAGCAACTCCGGCCAAGCAAACTCGGCTTATCAACCACCACCTCTCGGCATTTTATCTTTGTTGAAGCCCAATGCGCAGGATCATACATCTCTTGGGCCAAACTTCACTGCTAATCAGTGGACATCAATCCTTCAACTTTTCCAAAGCATGAATAATCCTGCTCCATCTGATAAATCTCTTGGTAAAGTTTCTCTCTCATGGATACTTGAAACAGGGGCTTCTTACAATATAACTGGTGAAATTGATCTCTACAAAATTTAGTGCAAATTCAGCCAATTATTATTGTGTTGCTTGATGGTTTAATCTCCATCACCAATCGTGCCAGTTCTGTTTATTTTGGTGATATTTGTGACCCTAATATTTTGTACATTCCTAGCCTCACCTGCAATCTATTATCTTGTGCTCAATTGATGATGAATTTAAAGTGTGGTTAATTTGACTCCTTGTCTTTGTGTACTAGGATCAACATTCGCGGATGGTGATTGGAGTGGGTGAGCAATGATGAGGGGTCTATTGGCTTCGTGCATTTCGTTCTACAGCTCAAGCCTGTTGTACTTCTGCCTCAGATTCTCTGGTGTATTGGCACAAATGTCTAGGGCATTCCTCTATTTTAGTTTTATCATATTTACCTATGCTTAGCAAATCTAGTAGCTACTTTGATGAACCATGTGATATTTGTTTGAAATCTAAGCAAACAAGGAGTTATTTTCCTTACACTTTAAATAAAGCTGATGTTATGTTTGACTTTATTCATTGTGATGTGTGTGGGTCATACAATACTCTTTCACATCTGGTCCTTCATACTTTCTTACTATTGTTGATGATTGTTCTCGCGGTGTATGTGAAATTTTGATGAAACACATATCTAAAACTTCTAAGTTGATTGAGCAATTTTGTGCCATGGTTAGAACTCAATTTAATAAGTCTGATACGCGAGTCAGGTCAGACAATGGTGTTGAATTCTTGCCTTTAATACCTTATTTTGCCTCTCATGGGATTATTTTCGAACGGGCATGTGCCTACACTCCACAACAAAATGGACGTGTAGAGCGGAAACATCATTATCTTTTAAATGTTGCAAGGGCACTTCGGTTTCGGGCACATCTTCCTCTCAAATTCTGGGAAGAGTGTGTCCTTACAGCTTGTTATCTAATCAACAGGATGCCATCTAAGTTGTCAAGTGGTAAAATTCCTTAAGAAATTTTACATAACCGAGTGCCAAGTTACAACTATATCCGCATTTTTTGATGTCTTTGTTATGCTTCAAAAGTTCCCAGAGAAAGAGATAAATTTGTTTCTCGCAACAAGAAATATATTTTTATTGGCTATCCAAATAGCAGACGAGGGTGGCATCTCTTTAACAGAGAATCTCAAGAGGTGTTTATTAATCAAAACGTGGTTTTTTATGAGGACTGTTTTCCATTTGCTGAACTACCCGTAACTCCCTCAATTCCATCTTCTTCTAAGCCATCTCATGTTGCCTATGGTGATCCTAGTTCTGATGGTGTGCCACTAATTCTGCCCAGCATTTCGACTCCTACCGCTCTTCAAGACAGGGGGAGTGTGCCTGTAGACCCACCTACCCCTCATCATACTATCCGTGATAGGAGCCCTCTTATTCATCTTCAGGATTACATCTGCAGGTGTTCCCGAATCATAAACCCCCCTCCCCCCGTTGCTTCATCAACATCCATCTTCAAGGCATCATCCTCAGATATTTCCTATTCTATAACTTTTTATTTTATGAATACTAATTTTTCTTCTTCACACTCTCATTTTTTAGCCGCTATCACTTTTGGTCATGAACCAAGTACATATAATGAGTCAGTTAAAATAGCTTCTTAGAGAGATGTGCTGAAATTTTAGCTCTTGAACGGGATAATACATAGGTCCTATATGATCTTTCGCCCGAGAAGAAACCAATTGGCTGCAAATGGGTGTACCGAATCAAGTACAAGTCTGACAGGTCTATTAAGCGTCACAAATCCCGTCTGGTTGTTCTTGGCAATAGACAAGTAGAAGGCATTTATTATCATGAACTTTTGCTCTGGTACCTAAGATGGTATATGTTCGGGTTTTCTTGACTGTTGCAGCTATCAAAGGATAGGAATTGCATCAGATGGATGTACAAAATGCCTTCCTACATGGTGATTTACATTAATAAGTATATATGAAGCTCCCACCATGTGTTTTCGGTGCACATCCTAGTCAAGTCTGCCACCTAAAAAAGCCTCTTTATGATCTTCAACAGGCTCCCCGCAATTGGTTTGCTAAACTTGCAGCTGCCTTACAGGGTTTTGGTTTCCAACAAAGTTCTGTTGATTATTCTCTATTTACTTTTGCTCGCGCTTTTGTTGATCTCCTTGTTCTCATCTACGTTGATGATATGATTATTACACGGAATGATCCTTCAACAATTTATAAACTTAAGGATTATCTCAATTCTTCTTTTTATATAAAGGATTCGGGATTCTGAAATACTTCTTGGGCATTGAAGTTGCTCGTTCTTCTAAGGGGATTTTTCTATTCAGTGGAAATAAGTCTTTGACATTCTTTCTGAAACAAGGTTTCTAGCAGGCAAGCCTTGTGATTTCCCAATGGAGCATAATCAGAAGCTGGCAACATCTGAAAGTGCATTTTTTTAGTATTATGAGCGCTACAGGCGGCTTGTTGGTCGCCTCATTTATCTCACTGTTACCCGGCCTGACATTAGCTTTGCTATTCATATTTTGGCTCAATTTCTACAGGCGCATCGGGTTGATTATTGGCACGCCGTTATCCATGTATTGCACTACCTGAAGGCCATCCGTGTCAAGGTATGCTTATTACGATTCTGATTGGGCATCTTGTCTATTGACTCGACGCTCTATTCGGGTTTTATGGTGTTTCTTCATGAATCTCCTTAATCTTGGAAGACTAAAACACAAAACATTGTTTCTTGTTCTTCTGCTGAAGCTGAATACAGAGCCATGGCTTCTACATGTGCGGAGCTAATTTGGCTCAAATCCCTTCTACGACCTCTATGTATCAATCATATAACACCCATGCGCCTTTATTTTGATAGTCATGCTACACTACATATTGTTGCTAATCCAGTATTTCATGAGCGCACAAAGCATATTGAAATAGACTGCCACTTTGTTCGAGATCAGTTACAACCTAGGAATGTTATTGCGGCCTATACTCATACTTCTAATCAGCCAGCAGATTTGTTTACCAAACCTTTAGGCCGTCAACAGTTTCATTTTCTTCTCTCCAAGTTGGGAATTCTTGATCTTCATTCTCCAACTTGAGGGGGAGTATTAGGTATATTGGATACATTAATACATTTATTATTATTATGGGCTTAGGGCTTCGTATGTTAGCTTGGAGGTCAAATTGACATTGTACTCTATACATATTATTTCTGAAAATAAAGAAAACATATCAGAATTAACCCAAAATATTGTCAATCAAAATTTATATTTGTGCACTACTCCTACATTAAAAAAAAAAAAAAAAAAAAAAAAAAAAAAAATTCATGCAGATATTTAAAAGAACAATGAAATACACACTTATTGGACTTATGAATTTCAGAACTCCCTTCTAAACAGTCAAATTCTATAGGAACTCTTCCTAACTACTTAATTAGTCCCATTTGTTGGGTATCGGTGTTGAGACTTTTGCATGGCTCATATTGTAGTTCCCCTTATTATTGATTAGTGATACAATGTGGTCCAATTTTAACCATACTTAAAACTCAATAACTCAGCATCACTCTCTTACACACACAAGTGTATCCCAACCGATCGAACATAAAGTAAAAAAAGGGAGAATAGAGAAAACAATACAATACCATTTTGGTTTTTTGTATATGAAGGCTAGTGAATATCATCACATATATATAAGGTTATATAAGTTGACCTAAGGTTGTCATGGGCTTGAATTGGCTTAGGAAAATATATTATTGGCCAAAATATATTATTGGGCCACACCAAGTGTGCCATCAGAATAACAATATCCACCTTAGCACACACCATATCACTGATCACGAGGCAGAAACACATAACTTGTCATCTCTGAATTTCACTAGGTTACGAGCCAGATAAACACACATGCTCATGCAATCAATCAATAGAGTCAAAATTTAAAGTCTGCATGCAAGATCTAAATTTTTCAATGGACAAACATTTAGTACCGATATCTGCAGGATTAAATTCAGACGCAATATGTTCTAAATCAATTGTGTCTTTTTCAACATTATCACGTATGAAATGGTACCTAATGTCTATATGCTTAGTCTTATCATGGAATACTAGATTCTTGCACAATTGTATGCTGGATTGACTATCAAAGTATAAAACCAGCTCACCTTCCAGAAATCCAATTTCTGAAATAATCCTCTTAAACCAAAATAGTCTTTTTCAAGGCCTTGGTTGCAGCAACATACTCAAACTCGATAGTTGAGAGTGCTACAATCGATTGAATTTGGGATTTCCAACTTATGCAAGAACCACACAAAGTGAATATATTAGATGTCGTGGATTTTCTACAGTCTATATTATTAGCATAGTTTGAGTCCACATAGCCCATTAATTTCGTCCCTTGTGCACTTTTTGAAAATTCCAAGCATACATTTTTAAAACATTTCTTATACTTAAGTAACCACTTCAAAGCTTCCTAATGGGGCATCTCTGGGTTTGCCATATACCTACTTAAGCAACTAACCAATATGCAATATCTAGCTTAGAGCCCACCATAAGGTATATAGCATAACCAATATTATTTGAATATGATACTTTGCACATATAAGAGTTTTCAGAGTCAGTCTTGGAACACTGATCCTTACTTAGTGCAAAATGAGCATCTAAAGGTACATTCACAGATTTAGCATTGGACATGGAAAATTTACTCAAAATTTCTCCACATACAAAATCTGGTTCAACCACAAGACATGATTTTTTCTATCTCTAACAATGTTCATGCCTAAAATATTTTTAGTGTCCCCTAAGTCTTTCATGTCAAAATTATCACATAAACATTTTTTTATATGCTTAATAGACTTCTCATAAGGACTCACCAAAAGCATGTCATCCATGTATAATAGCAAGAAAATAGGAATAGATGCATTCATTTTTAAATACAGATAGTGATTATGCACACTTCTTTCAAATTTCAACGTTAACATGCATTCATCAATTTTTCTATTCCATTGCCAAGGTGATTGCTTTAAGCCATACAATGATTATTGAGCAAGCATACATATTCGGACCTTTTAGGGTCCACAAAACCATCAGGTTGGCGAATATAAATCTTTTTATCAATATCCCCATGCAAAAAAAAAAAAAAAAAAAAAAAAAAAAAGAGTCATTTTCACATCCATTTGTTTTAACTCCCAATTAAAATGAGCAACTAAAGCAAGCATAATGCACATTGTGGTAAACTTGACAACAGAAGCAACGATTTCGGTATAATCTATCCCTTTCTTTTTTCGTAAACCCGCTAGCCACTAATCTAGTTTTACATCTAATCCCATCAGTTTTGTTCTTAACTTTGAGCAGCCACCTGTAGTCCACTAAGGAGCATAATTATGGCCTAGGTGCAAGTTTCATACGACTTAGGTTCATTCTCATTAGACTCGAAAGTGTTGAAAGCATGATTCTCAATGTGGAAATCACTTAGCTTAGATGGGAGCTTAGTTTGCCTTCTAGTCCTATCTTAAGCTAATTGGTAATCGTCTAATGGTTCACCTTCCTCATCAACATTTTCAAGTATGTTGGTTTTGCTTTGCATATTATCAGGTTCATTATCACAGGGTACATGCCCCACCCAGACGAAGTCACATAAGGACATAATCAGATAAGCATCGAAATTCAGACTCATTTAAAATGACATCTCTACTAATCACCACCTTATATCCCGTTTCATTATTAGATCACAGTCAAAATACCTTAATCCCTTCAGGATACCCCAAGAAAATGAATTTCTTAGATATATGATCTAATTTGTCACCTATTTGATGCACTAAAGCAGAAAAACCAAACACACGTAGTTTAGAGAAATCAAATATTTTACCAGAAAATAGTCTTTCAGGATATTTTCCATTCAAAGGCACACAAGGGGATCTATCAAACTACTTCGCTCCAATATTTCTTAGAAATGCCTACTACCATGTTTCTCACCCTTTCTAGTAAGGTATGATTCATCCTTACAACCACACCATTCTGCTCAGGTGTGTAAAGAACGGATTTGTGTCTCTTAATACCTGAGCTAGCACATAATTTATCCATAGAGTTATTGCAAAATTCCAGATTTTTATCAGTCCTCATGTATTCAATCTTCCACCAGTCTGATTTTCTATTTAGGTTTTCCAATTTCTAAACTTATAAAAAAACATCAGATTTTTTTTTCATTAGAAACACCCACACCTTTCTTGAGTAATCATCAATAATAGAAAAAAAAAATGCACATCCACCATGTGTGGTACATTGGCAGGACCCCATTCGGCATGCAAATATTCAAAATACCAGTGCAATGAGATCTCTTAGGGTAAGCGAAAGCAATAAAACTAATTTTATGATGCTCGTCTAACACACATGAGTTACAGAATGGCATGCATAACAATTTATCATTACCAGACGAACATGCCTTATTCAAAATTTCTAACTCATTCTTACTCATGTGCCCAAGTCGGTTATGCCATAATTCATTTTTATCTTCTTTAATAGTATTTACAAAGGATTTTGACTCAGCAATGCAAACATAGAAGTTTTTTTTTTTCTTCATAGCTTCGAAAATCACAAACTTTCCCCTCATATTTTTCATAACACCCTTTCGCCACCTCCCCTCTAGACCATCATCGTCTTCTAGAACAACCCACGACATCAAATTGTTTCAAATCAGGAATATGCTAACATTTTCCAACTTAAGCACATGACCAAAATTACACAACAAAGACACATCACCAAGACCAATTATGGGGCATTTTTTATCATTACCTATGCAAACAAAACTACCGGAAGTTTCTTTATATGATTAAAATAGAGTTTTATAAGGGGTCATATGAAATGTGCAACCAGAATCAACAAGCCATTCATTTTCATTAGAATGTACATAATTCACACACAAATCATCACGGATGTTAGACACCATAAAAACTTCACCATAATTAGTAGAAACTTTATTAGGCTTGTTATTATCCCTCTTCTTTTTAATTTTAGGACAATCTTTAGCAAAATGACCAGTTTTATTACAATTAAAATACCTTTTTGCATTAGAAGTTTTGTTATTTCCCTCTTCATCAGAGTTCTTATCATGAGTTTGTTTGCCAAAAACATCCTTTTCCGTTGATTTCTTCTAACAAACATTACTGACTCACTTTTCTTCATCGGATTGCTCTTTAGATCCATCTCTCTATTCTTAAGACCATTCTTGATGATTTCAAGTGGATTTCATCCCTGCCATACTTAATAACAGACTTAATGTCTCCATAAGTATTAGGGATGTCAGAAGGACAGTAGGTGAATAGTCGTTAATGTTCTTATCACAAGTTTATTTGATATCTTGAATTAATTTTGTGAAAATATCCAAATTTTCATCCATATCCTTGTATAGGTCAAGTTTGAACCAATAGAATTTTTTCAAGAGGAACAATTTACACGGCAATGTCTTGTTAGTAAAAAGGTCTTCAAGTTTTTCCCAAAGTTCTTTGGCAGAATCTAACTTCCCCACTTTTCTAATCACAAAACCAGACAGGTTCAAGATAATCGAAGAATATGCTAACTCATCCATATCGGATTTTCTCTCCTCCATTTCGGTTTCAGAAAATGCAAGGATAATAATTTTATACACCTTTTGTTGATAAGGAGTCCCTTCATTTTCTGTTATCAGATACTGAAATCTAACTTACCATCAAACGAAGCAAATCAAAAATTAGATAGAGTAGTCATATTTCATAAATAAGCAAGCACGAATACACAAACACGTAGAGGGTAAGCGTACTAACCTCGTAGCACCTGTTGATATACGCTGCTGAAATAAAGCAGATAAATAACCAACATCACACAAGATATAAGTTATCAGCAAATCAACAAGCACGTATTCCTATGGATTCTATCAATAGAAAATATCAATCATACACCGAATCCCACGATGTCTATTCTGAAATGTAAAAAAGTCTCAGCCGCTTTACCAGAGCAAAACCCTAGGTAACGGTCTCAGAATACACCTGACGAGGTCCCAGGCTAGCCGCACCAAAGGGGGCAGCTGGTTTGCACACGGATATACTTGCTACGAAGTCCCCCTCGTCTACACAGGAATGGGAGGGACAACAGCGGATTGATCACATTCTATTTCATGAAGAGTAACCAGGAATAACGGGAGAACCTCGTCTCGACGCAACCGTGGCTCTGATACCACTGTAGGGTATCGGTGTCAAGACATTAGCCTGACTTAGGTTGTGGTTCCGCTCGTTATTGATCAGTGATATGATGTGGTCCAATTCTAACCACACTTAAAACCCAGACCAGTTGAATACAAAATAAGAAGTATATGAAGGCTAGTGAATATCATCACATATATATAGGTATATATGAGTTGCTCTAAGGATATCATAAACATGAATTGACTTAGAAAAATATATTATTATGTCACACAAAGTGGGTCATCGGAATAAAATTATTTTAATTTATTTTTCTCTCTCTTTAAATTATTTAATTTTTTCTCTTTAGGAACTAATTCGTCAAAATTCCATCTATTAGAGAGACACTTTTCTCCAACGCGGGGTTTTCTTTTTTCTTCTAAATTTATAAGAAGAAGAAAAAAATAATAATAAATAAAATTGTGGTGTTGGTTATGTAAATGAGGTGGTTGGGGAGCTGTTGGCATGCATGGTTCTCAATCAGTTTTCAAGTACGCACATTAATAGCAGAAAGGTGCACATACAGCTTCCCCACCATTTCAGGCCTTTTCTTTCTTCTTCACATGCTAGGGTACCCCAGTCTTGATAATGTAGGCCCATTTCTATCTCGCCTTAATCTTCTCTCATTATTTCCACTTACATTTCTATTTATTATTTCTAACCAAACTATATTCATACTTTGTTTCATATTTTCAAACTTCCTTATATATCTTTCTGAGACGAATCTACAAACTGTTAGCTATTATATCATGTGTAATCCTAATGGTCTAAAACAGGGATAGAGAGCTAGGGGTTGTAGCCCCCTCCAAATTTGCTTAATATACCTATATATACTACTTAAAAATCACATGTCGTATACAATTTTATAGTCCAATTAAATCAAAGGAATAAAGCATGTCAGAAAACCAAATGACACATCATTTAGTAAATAAAGAAATATTCATTCAAATTTGTATTTGGAATGTTACTTAAGGTATATAATATAATCATTAACATCTCACAAATCGTTTGTGGAATGTCATTTATTTTCTGCAAGTTGGACAAAAATTATTACAATAAGTATTTTGTAATGTTTTGGTTATTTTCATTGAATAAATCATTCATTATGGAAATCGAGATAAGCGCATCATAAAATATATTATAAAACAACTGCAAACTAGCTATGATACATAAATGGATGTTGGCAACTAAAAAATACAAATAAACAACAACGACAACAATAATAATAATGAGGAAAAAGAATATAAATGTTCTGATAACCTCACAATGTGCCATTAGAGTTTTCGTTTGTATCTTTAGTCTTTATTTGTGCGTTGATACTTTAGCATATTTTTAATAATTATTGTAAATTTGGTCATGTAAAAAATCTGGTATAAAGGATTGAAAGATATCTAAGATGAAGAAAGAGCATTATTAGTATTATTTTATTGATCCCATGTTTGTTGTAGGAAATCAATTTGAAAGGTTACGTTGTGTTGTTATTTAACAAAATAAGTCTATCTCCCTTATTATATACAATGTTGAACATATAAGATCAAAAATTGTTCTCGATTCCCTACAAAATCAATATTTGCAAGATAAAAAATTATTTTATTATTATATTATTGTGAATTATTAGGAATGTCACACACTGTACAGTAATGATGAAACATAAGATAAAAATGAAAATGATAAGAGTACCCTACCAAACCACAAAAGTTAGGAGGAGATGCATATTAAAGAGTGAGGAGTGTAAAGGAATAGTTTGTAGGGGCGATGTGCCAAGTACCTCACAACCATTCAATTCATGCTGCTCCCCCTTTTAATTACCTCTCTTCAAATACTACTAATATATATTGAATCATATCCCCTATATATATATATATATATATATATATATATATATTTTTTTTTTTTTTTTTTTTTTGAAGATATGTATATTTATATATTATTTAATTAAAGAAATACAATATACAGATGCAACAGATAGGGTCGAGCAGTCACAAACTCATAAATTTTATTTAGGGGGTCTAACTATAATAGTTTTATATAATATTTTTTAAAGAAATAATAGTACATATAATGTATACATCATTTGTAGAAAATATAATAAACCCAATATACTATGTTAATTGTATGTATCAAAATTAAATAATATTGTACAATTACTATAATAAATCTACAATAAACAATTATGAAATTGTAGCTTAAATTTAAAAGATTCACATAATATATAATAATCAAACAATTAATAGTATAATAAAAAACATAAATAATATTTATGTTGAAAAATAAATTATAATCTTTTGATATGGAAAGTATATCTTAAAATTTTCAAGATTGATATATATAATGAAAAACTGAACACTAAACTACAAAAACATACAAAAATAATAGTAAGAATTAATACTACGTAGCATGAGTTTACGATGGATGAAAATACTAAAAAATGTAAAGATAAAACAAATTGAACTACAACTTTCAATACTTTAGTTGAATTTACACAAAGATAAGCGAAAAATATCTTAAATTTTAAACGTTAGAGGTGTATTATGCATGTTATGTATTTATATTAATTTACTAATATAATATATATATATATATATATTTTTTTTTTTTAATTTGAAGGGGCCCAAAGGCACTCCTTGGCCCACATGTAGGACCGTCTTTGAGGTCGAGTATAGGTAAGCCTTCCATATTCTATCCGACCTCTGTAATTTTCTACTTGTACCCTATATTATTACCTTAAATTTCATTTAGATAGGGTACAGATAATATCCATTGGACATTTGGGTTACCTGCGACCTGCACCTAATCATGTTTTCATCGAATATTGTCTGTACCCGACCCTATCATTCGATTACTAGCTAGATTAGTTAAATTCAGTGAGTAAAATTAACAAACCCAAATACCTACCATTGATCAATATGACTGTATCACTTGAGATTTGATAATAGAATATGAAAAAATTAATAAAATATGTAAATAATATATAACGAGTAAGTAAATAATATATAAGGAGTAAGTAATAAATATTATTTCAAAATTAACTATGACATATAAATATATATGCGCAGAGCTTCCGAAGTCCTGTGGTTAATCAAACATAAATTATTATTACAAAATATACAATAATAAACATAAACCTTGCCCGTACCCTCTTATCATACGAAAAAATTGTTAAAAGAAATAATATAAATAAACAATATATAAAAATATGAGTAATTATGATATATCAAACAAAAATTGTTATTAAAAAATATGATTAAGAAATATGAATGTGGGGAAATATTATAAATGGTAGTTAGACAAATGTAATTGTTTAGTGATTAAAGAAATGTAAGTTTCTATGTATGGTACAAATTAGTTTTAGTATCATTGATAATTTGAGCTTTCTTAGTCGAATATTATTATAATCCCCACCAAACTTTTGTCACTACCTTTTCAATTTTCAATTTATAAACTTTTGTTTCCAATAAAAAGCGTACAACTTTTTTCACTTCCCATTTAATTAAATTTAGTAAATTGATTAGCAAATTAAATACTTATATTATTTTTAATTTAATAAAGCAAGAGCTCAAATAAATAAAGAATGATTTTTCTCCTGCCGTAACTTATAAAGAAGATATTAGAGAATACATATCAAATAAAATAAATAAGTAAATAAATTATATATTTAGTTATAAATATTTAACTAATTTAAATTTGGAAGTAATACCTAATACAAATAATTCAGTTGAAAATAAATACTCAAATTCAATTCAAATAGTTAACTATTAATTTTTTGAATTTAGCGTATCATTTTACTATATACAATATGAATACCAAGTTAAAGATCGTAAAAAATTAATATATTATGCATTAATAGCGAACTAAAAATGAAAAAAGTTATTTTATATCTTTAAAATATCTTTAAAAAATAGGGAAAAAAATAAAAAAGAAAGAGAGAATTTATCATGTATGTTTTGGTGGAAAATAAAATTTACTGTTATTAAAGTTTAGAGTAAGTATAATATGAGTATAAATTAATTATTATCTTAGAACATGAGTACTTTCAAATAAATTCGGAATAAATATTAACAAAATATTTATTAACCTGACCTACGATGTTCCCTCTCCTTTGAATATTTCTCCTTGGGGCAAAAGGCGAAATCCCTCGCCCCCAGGGCCCCCACCCCCCGGTCCGACAGAGATTGGTGGAGGAGTTAAATCATGGTAACTCAGCGGCCCATTAGGTGAGAGAAACAGTGCCTGGTGCCCACAAGGAGCTATCCGAATATTTCTCCTACTCATATAGAATATGATATGTTTTGATAAAATATAATAATTTTTAGGTAGAAAATATCCAAAAAAATATATTTCAAAAGAAATATTTAATATGATGTTTAAGAATAATTATTTCTTCATGATTAGAGTAATACTTTCTTTAATTATTTAAAAATTATTTTTTATCTAAAAAATATTATTTTTTATAAATACAAATATTAAATTTAATATATATATACATGCAGAGAAAAGATAAGCATGTATAATAGATATTCATAAATTTTCACATGAATTCAAGTTATAATAAACATAATTATATATTTTTATTATTTTTAAAGTGAAAAATAAAACAATTAAATTAAATTTTTTAGAGTACTCCATCGTAAAGAAAGAATCACACAATATAATAAATAAAAATCTACATAGTTTTTATTTTCATGTATTACTATCTCTCCAAATTTGTGGAGAATTCATTTCCCAACACAACCCATTACATATAATATATAGTCTGTGAATCTGAATCATGGGTGGTGCAGTCAGAAGTGAGTCTCTCAATCATGGCTAAATCAGTGAATGATTGCAGTGAACGCTCCTCCCCAAATTCAAATTGACCGCTCTTTCAGAGCCACGGAACCCAACCTCTTCCCACCCTATTTTGTACCTCATATTTATCTTATATATTTATTATTTAAATTGATATTTATCTTATAAATTATTGGTGTGAACTAGTTTCACTGATTTAAAATAAGGAGGTATTAAGTTAAAATTAAATTTCTGAATCTCAATATTAGTTATGTTATTTTGAACTAATTTGTTCATGAGAGAAATTTATAAGCTGTGAGAATAATACTTTATTAATCGACATAAATTATAAATATATAATTAATATTTTATAAAGAATATATACGTACTATAGTATTATTGTAATCATGAATCTTGGAGTAAAACAATGGAGTTTTAGTGAAGTATCTCTCTCTATTCTTCACTTTGTTTTTAGGTTTTCTTTCTCAAGTAGTGGGCCTTGAGAATAGGGTTCCGCAGCAAGATGTTGGTTTGTTTTTATTATATGAATATTAGTAATTGAGTTGCAAATATAATGTACATAATATCTATTATAATTCATTTTCATATTTTTAAAAGTTAGGTGAAGACGATTTTATAAAAATATATTATAAGAATCCCGATACGGGAAGTATGAAAATAAATGTATGATGGTTTTAGTTTCTAGAAGGAAGAAGTCTCTTGTTATTTGATATTTTTTGTGTGTAGAATAAAGAAAGTCTCAGATCAAACCTCAAACCCCTTCATCTCTACACCACTCTTAGTTTTTAATCAAATCAAATCAAAGTCTTCATTTAATTAATTAAAGTTAAGTTGGTTGTTCTATTAATAATAATTTTGGTATATCAAAACATCTAATATTTTATGTTATGAATCCATAATACGTTGGGGCGGGTCACTGACTAGTTGTGGTCTGGTCGTGGGGACTCAAAAAGAAAATCAATTTTCTTTCTTCCAAAAATGAGGCTTTAAGAAGGAAGATGAATTTTGTTTAGAAGATGAAGGGCATGCCATTGCCAAATTCCTGAGGAATGGGCCCACCCTCATCACTTTCAGAGCTAAAACCCAGGCCATGCCCTCTGCTCTTACGTCATTCCTTTGATGTTTAATTAATAATTATATAATAGTACAGAAATAATTAAATAAAATGCTAATTTATTTAATATGTGTCATTTTCGGGGTTCACCTTTTTCCTAATGGAATAAAGTTGTTTTCACATGACAGCCCATGATGTCCGCGGGCAGCACCACACATGCACGTCACACTAACTTATAAACTCACTCCACTCCTCTTTTTTTTTTTTTTTACAGCTTGCATGTCTGAATAAATGACCGTTAGTAGTGTTTCCCAATAATCAGAGAATTAAGACAAGAAAAACTCTAATGAAAAAACTACAATGCAGATAAAGTAACATAGTAGCCCTTTCCCCATGTGAGATTGATCATCAAAACCAAAAAAATTCAGACAACACTATCTATTATTTCAGAAAACCAACTTTCTCCTAGGCATCACTGATGTGTTTCTTGATGCCAGTGCTGCTAGATCCCCAATCGTCGCCCCGATCAGATCTTTGAATACCAGCCGTTCGATATCCAGGATCACCTCCGACATCTCCACCGGGCAATCTCCCCATCCGGTGACTTCGTCTCCAGCTAGGTCTTTCTTTAGAACCCCACAGATTGTCTCAAACAGATCTTCCCCAGTCTCATTCTCTCGGATTCTTTGAAATTCCGACCAGATCTTATCGAGGGATGGCTTTGTGACGTCCTCATTCGTCCACGAGACGGCCTTCCATGGAGGCAGCCGCCGATTCCCGTCAAGAATTTCATGGATTGTATCGAATATGAGCTTCCTCTGCAGCCTTGAGACTTTGCATATGTCCTTTCCCTTGAGATATTGTTGCTTTTCAAGTAGCAGAAAAACGTCGGAGTCCTCTGGAAGATAAGCGTATGCTCTTAGGATATCTGAGATGTAGACATAATCACTATCATCCGATATTTCTTTATATTGCGACCCTATTGGTGAAATTACGGGGCTCCAGATTTCTTCATCCAATTCACCTGAGTAATCTGTAATTCAACATCAAATAAATTAAGTTAATAACCTTACCTAGATTTGGAGAAAGGGTGAAAACTAAAGTCCCCCAGTCTCTAGTACCAAAAAACAAGAAACAAGAACCAAGGCTTTCCACTTCATGGGGTCGATTCATAATATCTCATCATAGTGTGCAACCGAGACTGTTCTATGCTTTACACGGATTCTTATATGATTCATGCCATGACTCATAGAATTTTTAAGTTGCCTGTCCACCCAACAATCTTAATGGGGTTTGAAACTAGAAACTTCAGGCCTGGGCCAGCAGCAACCTATAGACAAGCCAAGCTGTCTACAGATAGCCAGAGTTTCCCTGGATGAAAAACTATTCATTTCACATGCAATGCGGGTAATCAAGCAACAAAATTGGAAGTACTTTCGCAGTTTCATAAAGCAAAAGCGTGATATAATATCATTTTCAAAACCAGGAAATGTCTTCACAAAATCCAAACTTCGCACCCCACCTCCTTCATATAATATTTACTTCTTCCTAAAGATTATTGACAAAATAAGAACACAACCTCAGCAAGGACCACAAGGAAAGGTATATGTGGTCACTAGTGACCCATTTATAAGCATCTGCGCTATATTTATTTTAGATCAGAGTTGGTTCCACATCCACACAACACTGTCCATAGCCCAGTTATCGAACTGCTCTGGCCCAACATTTATCAGATTAATCCCGGAACATAAATTCAAAGATACAAAGATTGTGCGATCAATATGCACAAAACTATGTTTTGATCTCACAAATCCTATTCATGAAGTGGTTTTTTAGCTATCCAATTTTTTTTTTTTCAAGAATTGACTCAAATAAGAAAAGCCATCAGTCATTTTCCAGATTAACTCACTATGGATTAAAGTTTCCAACAAGATCTCCATCAAAGACTTGGACATTTGGAAATAAACACCGTTTTTTCTTTTGTACAAGCCTAAGGACGATGAAGGCGATGGTGATGGTGAGTGTTCATATGAGAGCGCACGGTCCACCCACGTTTCTCCGACTTACTATAACTCATCACCAAAATGCCACATTTACCAACCAACATATCACCATCTGAACCCAACCCAAACCCATGAAAAATTACTCACCCTTTGAATCGAACATTAAGAATGACTTCTCAGTTTTTCTTCAAGAAATTACAAAAACAAGCACATGATTTCTAGGCAAGCACAGGTCAAAGTAGAAGCTTATTCTGACAGCCTTAAAATTCACTCTACTAAAGTAAACAATATTCAAGAAACATTTAATTTCATGGTAGTTAACCATAACTTGATTAGGCATTAACTACTGATGGTGTAATGACTTCATTCTGACCAAAAATTAAGTTCTGTACCTTTGAAATCAATATTACGTCTTGTCGTAACAGGTGAAGGGGTGGAAGACTCGTCCTTGTAGAAGGACGAATCAAGGACTGACACGGGGCTTGGCTGCATATCAGCTGCAGTCATCTCCGCTATGCTGTGTAGCAGCTTATCACATCTCTCCAACAAATTTCTTCCCTCTTTGTATTCCTCAGTTTTGGACCTCTGAATTTGCGTTCACAGGCGTTAATGTAAAGGCACTTAAGTGATAATTAACTTTAATTAAGTGTAGTGAATTATTGCATTACCTCTGTATCAGTGGATGTAGTGATGCTGCTCCCAGAAATGGATGAGGATTCATCCTCTGCAGCAACAGCATTCGTGGTCTTCTTCTCTTTCCGGTTAGTCCCAGTCGCTGATTTCTTGTTTCTAGGAGATGGGTTGTTGACCGTTGGATCGAGTCCGGTTCTTCTCGGGTTAAGCTTCGGTGAATGAACTGGAGAGACTCCACGGTTTTCAGTGGATTCGTTGATTTTCCTACGGGTTTCAACGCTCAATGGTTTAGGCTTCACCAGAGAGTTGGACCGCCTCCCCGCTGTACTGCCATCACTCCGGTTTGTGGTCGTCGGACTTGGACTTCGACCAGTTCGGCTCGGACTCCGAAAATCCCGGTCAGTCCGGGGACTCATCGACGGCGAATTTTCTCCGGCGAGACCATAGTTCCGGCGGGGGGCACGGCTTTGATTTCTTCCAGTCGAAGGGGAATAATCATTTGCCGTCCTCCGGCTAATTGGCGATCTCGAAGGTTTCATTACGACGATTGGTGAATCATCGTAGACAAAGTTCCGGTGACTCAAGGGATTTTGCTCGGACTGTCTTCGAGTATGCAGGAGTCCTTTGAGCTGCAAAGCTTCGAGAATTTGTTTCAATGTGTCTAAATCTTTTGACGGCTCGTCGATCCCTCTCAGTTTCAATTTGTTCTCAATTTCCCCGTAGATTGACACAGTGTGTTTCGGCTCCGGAAAGAAGTCTCCCGAATCGAAGAAGCTTTTGCGATGCTGCGGAGCTTTCCATGGCGATGAAGAATTATAGCTTCCTCTATTGAAGCCTTTAGGCGGTTCTGCCTTGATAGCATTCTTCTGTAAATAGTTTCTTGGATCTGCAAATTGTGCATCTAATTGTGGATTCTCCTTCATAATGCTGTTGAAATAGCCTGATTGCGATTGAGTTTGGTACTTTGAAGAGAAATTGCTCCCCTCTGTGATGAATCGAGAGTGAAAGAGATCTCTGGAGACTCTCGATTCCGACGCGGATCTCCGAAGTTCGGGCTTCTTTTCGGGTTCAGAGGTGGATGAATCCGGCAATGGCTCCAGGCCCATGAGCCTGGCAATAACACTTGGAGAGCGGTGTTGCTGGCTTTCATCAGTCGCGTCACTGGCAATACTCTCGCATCGATTAACGGTGGCTAGAATGGATGCAGCGGCGGTGCGTATTTCCTTGGGGTGGAGGCCGCCCTTTGCGTCGGTGGTGGCTCTGCTGTCCAGCGACAGCCGTGGGGCTTCTTTACTGAACTTCCAAGACCTGGTGCCTTCTTTCAATTCGAATATTGGGAGGGGAAGAGGTGATTTAGGCGGAAACTCAGCTGCCGCCGCCGGCGAGTGCTTTGACCTTTCTGGGCTCGGCGCTGCCACTGGAAACCCCTGCTTTCCCAATTCCTTCGAAATCGCCAGCGATGGGGGAGCTGACTTGTCTGACTCCGAGGCCGAATCAACCCCCTGAACAATGACAAAAAGGATTATAAAAAACTAAATAAAAATCACTAAATCATAGGAGAACAGAATGAACATAGAAGATAATCTTACAGGTGAAGGAGGAAGACGTTTAGTGGAATAGGAGCGTTTGCCAGACAAAATCTGGTGGCGATCAAAGAGTTGAAGAAAACCAGCCATGCAACCCATTTGTTTCTCCATATGCTTCTCCAGATTCTGCTCGTTCACCATTCCCCCTGACATTTTCAGGCCGTCGACGTCAAATTCCGATAACTCTTGAACCCACACACACACTTTATTCACCAAAGTTAGCTTCACATTAGGGAGCACTCCCTCATTTACTCTCCTCGCTCTCTCTCTCCTCTCTCTCTCTCTTTCTCTCTCCTATGTGAGCTTTTGCTTTTATGTGCCAACTCCCGCTTTCTGCTCTTTTAAAGTGTGGAATGGGTGAACAGTGGGGGAAGTGGTAGTCGGATTAGGCTAAACTCACGCGCCTTCTAAGTTGTAAATAATGGGCTGGCCCATTATTTACAATGGATCGGTCCATCTTGGCCTATTACGGATTGTCAGATGGTCCATAATAAAATATAATTATTATAAGTTAAACCATATGATAACAAAATATATAATTCAAAATTCAAAATTAAAGTTTAAAATCTAAGAAAAAGGTGAATTTATTATATTTAAATTACATTATTATTTTATATTCGAATTTTAGAATATATGTTGGTGTGTGGTTAGTTTTATAAAACTCCATTAAAAAGTAATTACTATATTATTACAATTAAATAAATAATATTATCAGAAACAAAAATAATATATATATTGCCACAAAATTGAGTCGAAATATTTGCAATAATGTTGGTAGATAAGTATGAATTGTAGAAGAAGAGTGACGTTGGAAGTGTTGGATGTGAATTAATTGTGTTATTTGCTTTTTCCAGAAAAGGAGAAGCGGTGTGTGTGATGCAACTCAATCTCATCTATTATTAATATACACAACTCTAGGCTAACTTACCACTTACACATACCTATATATAACATTTTATATCAAACGTAAACTAACTCCCCTTTCATTCTTGATCCACACAATGAAGAAGCTACACGATCACCTAGCTTCCATAGTCATGAGTTGAGCGAAACATTCCCTTATCTAAAACATTTGAGAGATTTTTTAGTGATACACTTACATACTCACAACTTGCAATGTCAAAGAACAAATCGTTCATTAATTCATCTTATATATATATATATATAATTCTTTATATAAAAATATAATTAGAAATATATATGTTTTATCTTAAATAAATATAAATCATATAAAAAAGAACCAATACAAATTATATAATTATATTTAAAATAATTTAATTATATTATAAATTAATTTTAAAAAATTAATCAAAATTTATGAATAATTATATTTTATTATACGTATTATTTGAATATGATATATATATATGTATATATATAGAAATTATATTAAAAAAAGGAAAAATTAAAATAGCGTCATGCCCACTCACATTTTAAAATATACGTCAGTGGGCATGACGTTTCTTTAATTTATATATATATATATATATATATATATATATATTAAAATATATATAATAATTTAATTTGAATATTCATTTAATTTTTTATTTATTTTATCTGTTTATATATATATATATATTTACGTCTGTATTTATATTATTTCTTATATAAATATATAATTAGAAAAAAAAATTTCTTATATAACTATATATTATATAATTATAAATATTATATAATTTTGTTTAAATTAATTAAATCATATTATAAATAAATTTCAAAAAATTAATGAATATTTATTAATATTATATATTTTATTATAGGTATTATTAAATGTAACTTAATATAAATTATTTGTAATACTTTATAAATGAATTAATACATAATATAATTAAAAATCGAAAATGTTATAAATATATTGTTTTATATTTTGAAATTATGTTTTATATAAATACAATTATAACATAATTTCATTTTTATTAAAAAGCAAATAATTATTGGGCCATGTATGTATGTCAATATATACATATATATATATATATTAACTAAATTACATATATTCCAAATATTTCTGTTATTTTTAATTATCTTTATTTATTGAAATTATTTATTTAAAATTTTTTAAAAATAGAATTATTCCTATATAGAAATATTAATTATATATAAAAATGTATAAGGTATATAGATATTTAGAGAATTTAATATTAAGATATATTGATTATTTTTTATTTAAAAAACATTATTTGTTGTATTTTTTATTTAGTTAATATATATGATATATATATATATTTAAACATTCTATATAAAATTCTTTTTTAAATTATATTATGTATTAATTCATTTATAATATCTTAATAAATTTAATTTTAATATAACATAACCCTTTTATATAAAAATATTAATATAATTTACATATCTTTATATATATATATATATTTATTTAAATTATTCAAATAATATGTTATATAAAATTTATAATTATTAATAAATATTTATATAATTTAATTATCTTGAATTTAAATATTTATTTTTTATTGGTTTATAATTATATTATTAATTTATATATAATAGAAATAAATATATATTTATGTAATAAAAAATATAGAAATATATTTTATATTATATTTTAATTAATTTAAATAAAAAATATTTTTATTTTTTATTAATATAAATAAAATTTATTGAGTAATAAAATAACTAATCATTAAATAAATATATTTATATATATATATATATATATTATTAAAGTAATTACATATTATATAATTAAGTATATATCTTTTATATATACATAAATATATATGATATAAATATTCGTTAATTTTTTAAAAATTAATTTATAATATTATTAAATTATTTTAAATATAATTATACAAGTTTTATTGATTCTTTTATATATATATATATAAGAAAAAATATATATATTTCTAATTACATTTTTATATAAGATAAAATATAAATATATACACAAATATATATTGTTAAAATAAAAAAAATTAAAAAATGAATATTCAAATTAAGATATTACATATATTTTAATATATATATATATATTAAAATATATAAATATAAAGTGTGTATATATATATAAATAAAATACAAAATAAATAAAGAAACGTCAGGCCCACTGACGTTTCTTTAAAATGTCAGTGGGCTTGACGTTATATTTATTTTTTAAATATAATTTATATAATTTTATTTATTTATTTATTTAAATTATTTAAATAATAAGTAAAATAAACTTTATAATTATTAATAAATATTCATTAATTTTTTGAAATTTATTTATAATATGATTTTTTTGGTTGAATAAAAATATATATTTTTATTGGTTTATAATTATATTATTATTTATATATAATTGAAATAAATATATATTTATATAAGAAAAAAATATATAAGATATTTTATATTATATTTTAATTAATTTAATTAAAAATAAAATATCTTTATTGATTTCTAAGAGGTTAATTTGTCTTATTCTTTCTTTCCTTCTCTTATTCTTTTATTAACACAAAGATGTTAGTTTGTCTATGAATTTGCACTGTTAAGTTTATCTAAATCCTCTTGAGATTAATGGAATGTTAGTAATTTGATCGATATTATTGATGAATTATTGAATTTATCTAAATTTTTATTTTTATTCACTACACATATATTCTTGTTTTTGGCCGGTAATTGATATTTTTATCATTATTAAATTTAAGATTTGAAAGTGCGAATTTTATATACATCTTGGAACATTTCATATAATTAATTGATTAATCAAAAGGTTGGTGAATATTGTGAGGGGACTATCAATTATATATGTCATTTTAGGGTTACGGTATGTGTGGAATAGACATATTGATATGAGTAATTAATCTATAAATTAATCACTTTAGAAAAATGAAGCGTAGAATTTTGTGATTGCTTTTATGAAAACATAGATAAAAGCAGTTAGGAAATCATTTTGAAATCAAATGAAAGGAAGATTGGGATCCTTGTTTGAATATTTTGTAATTGTTATCTATGATATTTCATAGGTGTTGATATTGTTTAATTTAAAAATCTTCTCAAAATTAATTAAAATCATTTAAATAAAAAATAGATTAATATATGAGAGTAGTTAGGGAATCCTGAAAAGGAATTAATAGGTGGGGGCCCTCACAAGAAGCTGGTTTAGATCAAATGAAGGCATTGCAGTATGATGGGAGCAGAGGAGACACGGAAAAAAAACTCCAGCTATGTTAAATACTGTTGATCACTATTTTGCTATTTGTATAATTGAATATCTGACACAAACCTCTGACGCTTAATATTCTTGAAATAACTGAATACTCTTAATAATTGACTCTCCTCCTTCAACCTTTATTCTTTTTTTTTTTTTTTTTATTAATTAGGAGTATTAAGAATAAATCATGTACGTTAATTTTTAAAACAAGATTTTAACTGTATACATTTTTTTATAAAGTCAATACACTAAATTCAACATAAACATATAATCAATAATATAACAACAATTTGTTAATCACATCTTTTAGCCAAAATTAGAAATCTTTACTCCATAAAAGCTTATATAACAACTAATCGTCAAAAGAACTATGAAAAATAAATATACTAAAATATTATTTATCAACTTATAATATTAAGAAGAAGAAAAAAAAAAAAGAAAAAGGGACCAAGTTATGCTTGGTCATTATTTTAAGTATATTAGTAATATTTTTTAAGTAAAAAAAGTAATATTTTTTAGTTAAACAAGTAAATATTATAAATCAGATTGTACGATACACTTGAAGTACAAATTTTTTTTGGAAAATATTATTTATGAATGTAGAGTAGGTACATAGAAATACACCAAAAAATATGACAAAGATAATGCATAAATAAAATAATAAAAAAAGTGCACCTTATTTCATTTAACTAAGAAAAATAAAAAATCAAACCTGAAAATTTACTGTTCTTCACTTTAATTTATACATATTACGTTGTCCCCAATTTCTGCATGGATAAATGGGAAGGTGGCTGTATTAAAATCCAGTTTGGTACTATTTTGCTTCAAAGATCATCAAATTTGTTGGTCTTGACAATTTTGATGTGTTATTTCGAGGAATTTATTAAACTAACAATTATGTTATCCACTTCATGTGATTTAACTTGTCTGAATTCAATGTTAATGCAAGGATGGATCTTGCTTTCTATTGTACTTCTCCCACAGTGCAACGGAAGATGGTGAACCTATCCCTAATCAATACTTTAATTTGTTGATACCGATTCTAATTATGGCTAACTAAAGAAGACCTTGGTTGTTATGTCTATAAACAAATTATAAATTAGAGTGTATAAATAAAATAAAATAAACACTAAGAAAATTGAGGTATGCTTTGGTTTAGTCGTGTAGAAGAGTTGATTTTAATAAGAGACTGTTTGATGGTATATAAAAAAATAAAAAATAGGTATGGGTGTGATTGGTGTGGAGAATGAGTTTAATTTTATCCATTTAGGAGAGGAATGATTGGTTCCCCTAAAATGGGATTTCATTTTGTTTCCCTCCTCCATACTAAGTAGCTATTTTCCATGTCATTCTTATTATTTCCTTCCTAAAAAATCTAACCAAACACTTTGTAAGTGTTTTTTTCATAATAAAGAAGTTCTCGGGCCCTTTAACGAGCATTTAAACAACATTATTTATAGCTTGTATAACTAATATTGAGTTGATCAATTTGATTGAAACTTGACAGGTGCTTGACGCTAAGCTCTCCATCATGCTTATATACACTTAGCGAGATAATGAACCTTTGACTCGTGTTCTAATTGAGGTGTTGCAATTGCTTTACAAGTGGAATTTGTGGAAGTTTAATAATGAATAGGTGGATTTCTATGATCCGATCTTCCCTATTTGACTCATATCTTCATACATTATGTCTACTACCTATGATGATGGTGGATATTGAGGACCAAAGAGAGACATGCACAAGTAAATTGCAGAAGTAGAGGCAAAAATAGACTATAAATAGAGGCACATATACCGTCGACCATCTTAGTATGTCTAATGATCTATTCTATTATGTTTTTTCTCAAGATAATTGTGTTTATTTTAGAATCATAGCTTGAGACTTGTGATAATGTTCATGATTTTATGGAGAGCTGTTCAAGAATTTTCTCGGTGATAGTTATAAATAAAAACCATTTGACCTATTTCCTTTTTTTTTTTTTTTTCTTTCTTTAGCTGACAGTGTCCTCGTATATTTAGAAGTTTGTTAACTAAGATATTACTTATTTAACAATAGTTTTATTTTTAAAAATTCTTATTTGAGCTTATTAAGTAAAACTATGTGAAGAAAAAATAATAAGATGTCTCTAATAACATCACAAATTTTACTTTTTATACCATATTTACTCATTTTAATTAAAAAATACAATATTTTTACTTTACACACCTATCAAATTTTACATTTATACTCTTATTCACAAAAAAAAAAAAAAAAGTGAATTGAAAGACTTGCGTGTCCTCCTCCAAGGAACAATTGCAGGAGGACAAATGCCAGAAAAATGTTCGAAAATTGAACGATAACTCTTTCAGTTTTACCTCTCTCACCATTGAATAGGAAAGCAGAAAGAAGTAAAAAAAAATTCAAAACAAAAATAACAAATGAAAGCAAGAAGAAAAGCAAATTGCAAACAAAATACCAAAAAAAAAAAAAAAGACAGTTTAATGCATTCGGTTAGATCTTGTAGCCGAACGCAAAACACAATGTTTGTTTTGTGGGCGTCGAAAGCTTTGTGAGGTGTTCAGTTTTGCTCACTGAACATATTCTTGTGCATTCGATTTCTTGGCATTGAACGCTTGAGAAATCATGTGGTGGCTTGCTCAAGTTGCATGTGGAGGCTCTCGATTTTTGAATGAAGATGGATTTGTTCCGAAGGTTCACTAGTGCTAAAGGAAGAAAGGGAGAAGAAGAGATTGCACTAAAAAAAAAAAAAAAAAGAAAAAAGTTTAAGGTTATTAATATTTTTGTAATTTTATTTATATTTATTTTTGTTAATATATACTTTGTGGTGAAGAGAGTAAAAAGTGCTGTGTAAATTGAAATGTCCAAAATAATATTATGAAAAATTGTAAGTTACTATTTTTGTTTTACTATAGTTTTACAATTGCACGAGTGGTTTAGAGGGTGAAGTGGCCTTTGTTCATGGCCTTGTTTATAAGTTCAATGGCATATCGTGTACCCTTTTTCTTTGGGACCAATCGTAGGTTTTCAATACTTTTTTAAATAAAATAAATTCAAATGAAGTAAATTGATGAAATATATATTGATTTCATAAGTGAGTTGTCCTACATCAAAAAATTGAGGAAAAATAGACTAGTTTATATGTCTATTGAATTATTTATCCTATCATCAACTGATATTAGGATGAAACCTCGTTAGGCTGTACAAAATCCCCCATCCCCCGACTTGAATAAAATAAAATTGAATTGAAACAAAAACAAATAATTATATATGATATTACTTTTTTTTCAACTCACCAAACTAAATAAAAATAACATAATAATTATGTTAAATTAAAATTTTAAAATTTAATTTAACTTATTGGTTAAAATATAATACTTCTTTTTAATTTTTGCATTATATATTATTCTTATTATTAAATTTCACTAAAATGTATTACTCGTTCTATATAAAACTTCATATAAAATAAAATACGAAGAACAAAATTCTTTCAAATTCGATTACAATTTTGATTCTTTGGATCAAGATGATGTGATATGATTTGGTATGGTTCTTGAATAGCTGGAAATCTTCATAAATGTATTGAAACAAAATTCGATAACGTTTGGATCAGAAAAATTAATTGGCCATCAAAGATTATTTATCTAAAACTTCTTTTATCTAAATTTCAATTGATTCCAATAATTTTTTAGGCAAAAATTTGTATGAAACAATCATATAAAATGTATTTTAGTGAAATGGAGCTAACTTTTTTTTTTCTTTTTTACATTTTTACAGTGTTCAATTTTTTCCTGTCTTTTTTTTTTTTTCATAGTTTTTAACTTTCAGGTATATTTGTTTTGACGTTAGGGTTTATTACTATTTAGTACATTTGATTTTCAATTTGTATATTTTAATTAAAAAAAATTGATCTGACGTGTAAATATCTGAGAATTATAGAGAAGCCTTAATAAAAAAAGATTAAAATAGAAGAAAAATGAGGTTGAATGCAGTTTAGGACCCATGTATCTAGGTTTGTAAATACTAAATAGAGGGAATCATGTCGGACATATTATCCACAATCTGTTTTTTTTTTTTTTTTGCCAATAATAGCACTCGCACATATAACTTTATGTATCACTATATTCATTGAATGTAGCAGCAAGTATTGAATACATTATTATATCACTTACAATATAATATTAATTTATTTATTTTTAAGAATCAATAATATTTGTGATCGCAGCCTTTACAAGTTAGTGTCTTCAGGGGCAATTTCTTTTTATCTTTTTTTTTTTAATAAATTAAATGTATGTTATATGTCATATCACATATTACTTAAAATATAAAGTAATAATTTTCAATTATATATTAAATAAATTTACAAATTAATTTATTGAGCAGTACACAAGTTCCTGTTTTTGAAATTCAGAACCAAATGAAAATGAATTAAAAATCAATTCCTTCAAAACTAAAAAATGGAAAACATAAAATAAAAGGTATATGTGAGTGTGGAATGAATTAAAAAATAAAAAATAAAAAACAAAGAAAATGTTGAATTATAGATTGAATCAAAAGGCAGGCCACATGGTGAGAGGGAATCCTTTCTGCAACTCTTATTTTATAACAGAAAATAGGTTATTGGTGTGTCAATGGATTTGGGAATGCTGAATCAATCATCAACAAGGATGGATGGATTCTAATTCTCTTTCTCTCTCTCTCTCTCTCTCTAGGGTTGTGTACTAAGTTGGACCACCTTGAACACTGTTACTTTCTGACATTGCGCATATGTATGACAACATGTAACAGCTACATTCATATATATATATATATATATATATATATATATTTATATAATATTCCATGATTAGAGGTAATTGCATTTTATATAACATTCATTTTACTCATAAATCTACCTTTAAACTATTACAAAATCCATTGTAGAGATGATAAAATATCTATACTAATATATAATAGCTTAGAATTGGATTTTTTTCGTTCTTTTCTATTTTTCAATTTAAAATATTGCATGACACACTTTAATTAATTAAATATTATTTTTCTTCTTATTTTGAATAAAATATATTGCAAATTATTAAAAAAATAAGATTGTTTGGGACGAGGACTTTTTTTCGTATACAAACTATATTATTTTATATTTTTATCAATAAAATAATAAAATAATTTCAATATTAATTTACTTATAATATTATGTGTAGAAATAATTTCTGGGGTTATTTCAATATGGGGAATAGCAAAAATCTGCAGAGTTTGAATGAGAAAAGTGCATTTACCCAATGATAATGTACCAACTTACGATAGCTGGAATTTTTTATTTTTTTTATTTTTTAGTCCAAATTATGGCTGATTAGCTTTTTAGTTTTGGTAACTAATTTGTGTTAGTTTTAATCCTTGTTTATTAACATTTTAATTAAATTAGGTATCAATGAGTAAGACAAAATAAAACTGTAAACCACAAACAGAAGATGTAGAGAAAATGAAGTGATCCTAATCAAATAGGCTGAATAGTTTGATTGTTAATTAAATTAAAAGTGAAATATTTTTTTAGTTAAATTTAATATAAAATAAGTTTGAGTCTTTTGATCATTTATTAATTTTCATACATTTACCGGAATATAAACCATACCTTCAACTTAATTTGGTATATTCCTTTCTAATTTTTCTTTTTAAATTTAAATTTAGAATCTTCTGCAGAGAATAATTTTCCTAGATAATGAATACTAATCTTTTTTATGCAGACAATTGTAAACCCAGAGCAGGATCCCCATTATATATAATATTTAACAAAATTCTCAAAGACACTGATAAATAAATATATATATATATATATATTTCAACCTAAAATCTTTTATTTTATTTCATAATTTATATTATTATACAAGTTAATATAAGATAAAAAATAAAAATATAGATGATTCCAAAGTTAGCTCATTGCCTTCAACAAAGAAACTAAAAGCAAAACAAAAGGTTGGGTTGGATTGAGAGCAAAAATTGACCGACTTTATTATACCGAGACATAGGAGATCCAGATTCCTTAATTAATTCCATGAAAACAATTTTACATTTAAATACTCCTATTTCTCTATTTTTATTTTTATTTACCATTTATCTCCTGGGACGCTCTATTATTTGAACTCTTCTATTATTCATATTTTATCTCATCAATTATTATTATTATTATTATTTTTTGTATTTTATCCTCTAAATATAGTATTATAAATATGATAATTAAATTGTAAAATAAAGATAAAAAAGGTACTCAAATGAGAAAATAGGAATTTAGTATAATTGGAGATCCAAATGTAGTTGAGTCAAAATTAAGAGATGGAAGGAGTCCGACAATATTGTGAGAACAAATTTTATCTAACTTTTATTTTTGGAACCAAACAATTGTATTATCTCATTGAAAAAACAAATGTGAGGTTTCCTAGTGCACATGATGTATCCACAAAACTTTTCTAATTATTTATATTCATGGATCCGAATTTAGTTATTTTAGATAGCTTTATTACACGTAATGTTTAACGAATACACACATTTTGCATACACATATTTTTTCACTACATCATTTTTATTGTTATATTGTTTTATATTTTTTCTTTATTAATGTTCTTAAGGAGAATCCAATCCTTGAGCCAGAATAATCCATCATTCAAGAAATGATTGCATGGTGAAGATTTGTAGATAATTATATAATTTATGTGAAATTATCTAATTTAATTTTGAACAGTGGTATCAGACAGGGCTATTAAAGCTCATATTCATCTAGATGTCTGTGCTTGTAAGTATAAAATTTTGGTTTATCATTACAAGTGACATGTTACAAGATTAAAAATAAAATTATGATATTGCCATAAAATGAACAAACTACCAAGTAGCGTTGTGAATTTAATGAGAACAATAAGTGCGTTTTTAAAGAACAGTATACTAATGGTTAGATCAATGATGACGCATGCAATTTTTACTACTACCTCCATTTCTTTGACGTTATCTGAATTATTACATTACAGTAACCCTTATTTGGAAGGTTTGCATCCTTTGGAATTGTTGAAAATTAGCTTATGAAGTTCTTTGTTGACCAATTTTTGAGCGATTTTAAAGTTATGTTTTATTTTTAAAAAATGAAATAACTTTGATATTTACGTTCTGAATAGATAAATTTATATTATTTATTTTTTAAAATTCAATTTCAATAAATAAGAAATTAATGTTCAAAGTTTGCAAAAAACTTAAAAAATAATGAGGTTTAGAAAGTCATATCCGACATAGAAAAAATAAGAAAATTTCGTTCACCTTATTAGTAAACTTTCATAAGGGGAGTAATCAAGTGTGTTCTTCGTATGGTTCAATCTAGTGATGTTTTGCATGAGCCTTATGGCTAACCTACTTGGCAACGAGGATAGTGCTTTCGCACCATTCGAGCCTGCACGAGCAAGCACATTGGATGTTTTCAAGGCGCATTTTGCACATGCGCATCATTGCGAGGAGCATTGAAGAGCTTAATAGTTTTGACAAGTCAACCTGACTCGATGGTTTGCATGCAAACTACTTGGGAAACATAATAAATGGATCAAGTCGAATGAGGGCACTGGTCATGTCGAAATGGACGCACAAGTGCGTGTGAACTGAACAAATGCAAATGTTCGTGTGAATGAGAGCAACACATTGTTTAGATGAGCTGGCTCACTGTAAAGGCTCGATCCGTGCAAACCGGTGCCTGTCGCACCATGTTGATTCAATCCTGGCTGAATAGGAGAGTTTGGAGCAAATATAGCCTTATTTCGAAAAGACGCTACAACTTTTTAAATATTATTGTAATCCTTTAATTAATCACTCACTCTCGGGCAGTAATGGATTAACTACACACATGCAATCAATCTCCACTTACTTTGCATATGATATTCAAATCAAGGAAGCATAAACAAATATAGGAACGGAAATAATATCATTAAAGAAAAACATATGAATCCATAATCATGCACTCTCTAGAATCACTAGATGTTTAGCCACTCATATTCAATATATAATCTATGGGAAACATATTGATAATCATAGCTAACATAAGAAGAACAAAAGAAAAGAAAATTATTTGAAGCCAAATGATCTTCGTTTCTCTCTCTCTGATGACTTGGTTGGTTGATCCTGGTTTGTATCATTGTTTATAACCCTAAAATCTGATGTATATTATGTTGTCTGATATCCGCATAATCTGATGTAGCTCCTCTTTTTATCGATAATTATTAGGGTTTGATAGGCGCCGTATCTCTATTTTGGAATAAAGAGATATGCTCGAATCACATCAAATCTATAAGATATGCTCGAATCACATCAAATTTATAAGATATGCCCGAATCATACAAAATCTAAAAGATATGCCCGAATCACACCAAATCGCGACGGTTAAGATCATATCACGAGGATAAGCACGATCTGTGTGACTTGAGACGTGGTCCATACACCCTTAATTATCTGTTTTTCTGTCAAAACTTCAACAAACACGTGACGTAAAAAAATATAGCAAAATCATGATGAACTCATCACTTAGGTACATGCAATTGCCTAAAACTATACATAATAACCCCAAATTGCACGTAAATCATATGTTAATATATAAATTAATCAAATTTTATTATAAGCTATTAATGAACATAATTTCATAAGCTCTATAATGTATAATAAATTAAATATGATCTTAAGAAAACTAATGATACATAACATGTCACATATAGTAGCGAGAGCATAATTGTTTTCTAAGTAATCATATTCATAATTTGAATAGACAATTTCTTCATGTGGAATAAATATTACTAAATCTAGGTAAATTCACAAGCCAAAAATTTCATCTAGGCATGATACTTTTAAAGTAAACTTTCATCGAAAAATATAAGTATCATAGACATCGAAGGAAATATCATAATTTAAATAAGACACTTAAAACTTCATATATCCAACAATTATATTAGTATTTAAGAGACATCTTTGCTCTAGCACTTATTAAACATCTTATTGAAATTATAATAACCATAAAAAATAATTCAAAAAGTTCAATAGTAGATAACTAAAATAATAGAAACCCTAATTATCTTATGCAGTGGAAAATACAATATATTCAATTACTTCAATAACAGCTTCTATTAAATAAGATAAATTGTATCGAGAAATCAACTTATATATGAACACTTATTTAAACCTACTAGTAATAACCATGTATTTATGAAATAATATCAACTAAGTCAATCAAAACTAATATCAATTATTTTATATGTTCTTAGCTTCACCTCGGTTCCACTACTCACTTCATTTGACCAGAGCATACCTCATAACTTAGGACACAAGCACATGTTTCATCAAAACATACCTTACGAATTATTGATGTATGCACGAATTGCACCAAAACATACCTTATAGAATATGGACATATGTCTTGATTAAATCGAAATATACTTATAACCTAGGGGCATGTAACTGTGTAGTATGCAAAACTTAAAGGATTGATGAATCAAGATTATGGATGCATATCACATATCAAAACACATATCAAGAGTTAAATTCAATCTAATCAATAAGCATAATTGAATAAGGAAGTAGGAATTCTCACCTAAAATAGTTGACATGATATGTAAATGTAAGCTTCTTATTGTACTTAGTCTTCCAAAAACTTGTTCCTTATTTAACTAACCATGAAATTATATGTGCCATAATGTTTAATATTGAAAATTTGGGACTAGGAAATTCTTTTGGGCTTGAATATAGAATATGATAGAAACTTTTGAAAATTTTGAGGATGAATATCCTAGATAATGGAAAATTCTTCAATGTTAGCAAATATATATTTTATATTTCATAAAATATTTGAAGAAAAATTATAAAATTTGAACTGTAGATACTATATTCTTATGGAAGTATTATACATAATATTTATATTTTATAAGAAGATTTTTTATAGGTTTCGAATTTTCAAAATCAAAATAGTTGAAGATATAAATTATTTGTAGCTGTGAGAAAAATATTATAACTCAAAAAATAGAATCTGGAAAGATTTGAAACTTCTGAAAGATAAAACTCATGTAGAGGAACATTATATCCAAACTTTAAGTGATTTGGATATCCATAACTATATATTTTGTTCAAATCAGAAATGTAGGACTTTGTAAATTTGAATTTGGAGTAATAGAACATTTATATAAAACAAAATAGATATCTAATTGAGATGAAATTTTAACTGTAACTCAAAATCATGAGAGTAATGATCCATTAATATTTCATGAAATTTGGACATATAGAAATAGAATGTTTATATTCTTTGAACAAGAGCGCCAGTGGAAGAAAGGTTGAGATGATGGTGATGACCCGACTTATGAACCTGGGAGATGGTGGACAACTTTTTCTAGTGGAGGAGGAGAAAAATATAATATCTCATGATGTTTTGTGAAATTATTCAATTATGAGGTCACAAATTTATAGACCTTACATCATATATTCTTAATTTGGATTACGACTCTAATTAAATTAGAAAAAGTAACTATTTAATCTTATAAATTACGATTTTAATTGGATTAGGAAACATAAATCTTTAATCTTATCAATTATCTCTAACTTAGATTTGAAAATATAAAGATTTAATCTTATCAAAAATCTTATTCTTGTATATTTTGTTTCTTGCAAGTCTATTATGAACAAAAACACACTAATACTAAAACTTTTTAAAATAGTGAGGCTGAAAATTAACATTTGGGCTCTTATTTTATGTTCATAGATTGGGTTTGAATCTTGCCTCAAAATGTAATTGTGTTTTTAAATGCAATTATTAAAAAAGAATTACATGGATGTTACCAATTAAAAATCAGACTTGGGCTCAACTGTAATATAAAATTTTATTAGGCTTGTGATATAATTCAAAACGTAACTTCTTAAATCATACTTTTACTCAAATAAAATAAATAAATAAGATGATGCATGAAATGAGCTATGAGACATTTGAGTTCATAGATATCTTAATATCTTATTGGAATAACACCAATTTGACTTATAACTTCAAAGTACTTCAAGACTTAATTCTCCCAAATTCATTATTGTGCTTAAATCAGCTAATTGAGTTACCTCAAAATGTATTTAGGTCGTAAGAATCCATGACTTAATAAATAAAATATAAAAAATAAATTAAGCTTTTAAGTAAATAATTATGCAAATAATACAAATAAAAATAAAACTTAAAATAAAAATATTATGCGACAAATTTGAGCGTTACAGTATCCAAACACAATAGGTTGTTTGAGGTAAGCAGTGATATGTACCAAACTTGTGCTTTGTAGTAGGAATGGTAAGTATATCAAAGTATAATCCTCGCCGCAACCATTGGGCTACAGTTAACGGATGCTTGGGTATCTGATACCAGGGAGGTGCAACGAATAAGGATGTGCTCAAATCCACAATGGGATATGCATCTTATTTCGAGCTATTGCTTTCACTTGGTGTAGCAAAAAACAACCTTGGGTATCTTTATCTACGAGACTATTTGAATATATCGATTGTCCATTTGCACTCCAAAAAATTATCTGGTTGAGGAGATTACTATAGAGTCTGTGAGCCACTGCATATGTAAAAGATACAATTATTATTTGAGTGCGGCTATTCATACTCTCAAAATCTCTAAATATACCCCATAATAATTATAATAAAATTAGACATTAATAAATTAACTAAAATACCCTTATATATTTATATATTTTTTATTTTATTCCTATTCTCAACTGCAGAAATCCCATGGTATCTTCTTCTTCTCAATGTTTCTTTAATGCAGAGAAGTTGGAATTACAGATTTATGACTTTTTTGAGATTGGGCTCCTAATTGAAATATTTTCTTCTTCATGTTTCTTCAATACAGAGAAGTTGAAATAACATGTTTATGGCTTTCTTGGGATTCAGATTCTTGAGATTCGACTCCAAATCTGAAACTTTTTCTTCTCCATGTTTCTTCAATACAGAGAAGTTTTGAAATTGCAGATTTATGGCTTTCTTGAGATAAATTGCAGATTTATGGCTTTCTTGAGATTCAGCTCCAAATCTGAAACATTTCACTGCGAAAGCCAAACTTAATAAGGAACATACACATAATACTATTGTTTAAATGGTTTTTTTCCCTATCTTTAAATGATTTTCCCATAAACTTGATTTTGTTAAAAACTTTTTTGTATAAGGGTTCATATATATATATATATAAATATATATACTTATTGTGTATGGGCACGCCTAATGGTCTTAATTAGCAACTCAATGGAGTCCGTCACATTGAAATCTAAGCCACCCACATACAGCAAAGTTATCTATAATTGGACTGTCGTTGCTCCACGCACTGTCACTTCATTGGCGCCAAGCGCCGCCACATTTTGGTGCTGAACCTAAATTTGTTACTGATTTGAGAAACAAAGATGATTTTTTTTTTGGGTTTTTGGGTAGAGAAGAAAAGATATACAGAAATTTACGGTAAATAGAGAAATTGCAGAGGAAAAAATATTAGAATTTTTTTCTGGGATAACAAAGAGGTTTTTTGTCAATTTGTGTTGGAAATTACGGAGGGTTGGGGTAAACATGGGCACGGTTCGGCGGTTCCGGTTTCGGTTCCGGAACCGCCGGTTTTCGGAACCTGGAAGAGTGGAACCAGAACCGAACCGCCATAAACACGGTTCCGGTTCCGGTTCCGGAACCGCCGGTTCCAACGGTTCCGGTTCCGGTTCCCGGTTCCGCCGGTTCCCGATTCCCGGAACCGCTGGTTCGGCCGGTTCCTTTTTTTTTTTTTTAATATCCAACAACTTTGAAAATTATTTTTTTGTCTTTCGAATTTGATTATCACAAGAGATTGAATTGAATATATAGTTAACTTAACTAAAACAATTACATTTTACAAAAAAAAAAAATTACAACAATCAAAATTTAACATTTACAACTTATAATAAAATAAAAAACAAAATAGAAAAGTTACAACAAAAATTTAACTTACACAAAAACATTTACTTCTTTTAACAAGAGATTACAATTTTACAAGTTTTCAATTACAACATATTAAAAAAAAAAATAGAAGAGAGAAAAAAAAAAGACTTGAACTTAACTATAATTAGAAATTAAAATTTAATTTCTAATTTACAATTAAGTTGCCTACGTATCCTCACAGTTGAGGAATCAAAGTCGACGTAGTTCTCTTACGGTCTTACCTTGATGCTTGGCGAGACTCAATCACTCCCGGTAGACGTCGAATACTCGGTTCCATCTTCATCCTCATCGTCTTCATCAAAATTTACTTCTTGTTTTCTTACCTCGGCGTTCGACCAATCATGAAGTAAAGCTTGATTTTCTAGATTTTCCACCCTTAAATTGGATCTTCGAAGATCCAAAACGTAACCGCCGGTGCTAAATGCTTGTTCAACCGAGACGGTGGATGCCGGGCACGCAAATATTTCTTTTGCCATTAGAGATAAAATAGGAAAGTTTTTTGCTCTTCGAGACCACCATCTCAAGAGCTCGTTAGGTGTATCAAATCCAAGTTCTTCAAAAGTAGTAGATAGATAATTATCTACTTCTTGATAAAGACTATTACTCCTAGGTTTTTTTAATTTTCTAATATCATAAAACCTATAATATTGATTGAGGTATTGAAAGTTCGGATCGTGATGATGTTCGGGTTGATCCGAAACCGAACTACCTCCACCAATATTATCATTTCCGTGACCGCTTTCACTATTTAAACTATCACCATACAAAATTTTATATTCTTTAAAACAATCATAAAACAATTGTTTTGTGTTACCTACAATTATATGCGGATTAGGAGTGTCATCATCCTTAACCGGAAATAATGCATCATAATACATTGTTAGTAATTCTTCTAAACCATCTCTCTAATTCTAGGATCTAAAAGTTTTGCAATTAAAAATAAATCGGGAATTTCTTGATAATACTTTAACCATTTAATTCTCATGATTGCAATGCAATTTTGTAAAGAGTCATGCAAATAATATGATTGTAAAATAAGTGCAATTTTAACACAATGATCTACAACTAAAGGAGAAGTGGGATAGTAACATCCGGATAATTCTTCCGTTGCATCTTTAAAAACTTTCAAAAGAGACATTAATTCAACACATGTATCCCATAAACTCGGAAATAAAGGAATGCCTAATTGTTCTTGTGAAAAAAAATGTACATAATTCATTTCTAACCTCATAAGATGAATTCAACATTTTATAGGTCGAATTCCAACGATTAGGCACATCTTTAGTGATTTTTTTGGGTTCCGGCATACCATATGCTTTACAAAATCTTCTCCATTTTTTGCATAAAGTTGCATGTCTTTTTAAATGTCCAATTGCTAATCTAATAGGACCTATATGTGATTTAAAATGCTCCATGCTATCTTGTACACACAAATTTAAAACATGACACATGCATCTAATGTGGAAAAATCTACCCTTAAATGATGGTTGACACATTTGAATTAATAAAGGCAAACTAGCAGTATTAGCACTAGCATTGTCAAATGAAATTGAAAATTTTTTTGTAACTAAATTATATTCTTGCAAAATCATATGAATTTTATGAGCAATATTTGTGGTCGTGTGTTCTTGATCAAATTTCCTATATGCAAGTAATCGTTTTTGCATTGTCCATGAATTATCTATCCAATGACAAGTAAGTCCTAAGAAGCTATGTTCTCTCCAATGATCCGCCCATATATCCACACAAATTGAAACTTTTTGTTGTAAAGAACCAAACATTTCAGTTAAAGAAAACTTATATTCACCTACAATTTTTTCAATATCACGAACTAATGTTCTACATGAAACACCGGACACTTGAGGGTTCATTGATAGTGACACAAGATTTTTATACAAATCATTTTCAGCAAAATTAAAAGATAAAGACATGCCACAAACCATTTTTGACAAATATTTTCTCATTAAAGGTTCGGAATATTTAAATAAAGAAGGCGTACCTTGTAATTCATCGGTGGATCCGGTGAATCCTCCAGGACCTCCACGAGGTAGTTGTGTTTGCCGCCGATCGATTCCAACTTTGTCCGGATGGATACGTTGCAAATATTTTTTGAGCGTGCCATAACCTCCTCCTTTTTGAAACACATATTCCACCCCGCAATAGTTGCAAACTGCTTTATTATTTTGGATATCTCTTTTGAAGTGGACGGCAAAGATATCCGATCTTAATGCCTCATCCCGTCCACTTTGAGTTTGTCGCGTACTATGACTTTCACTCTCTTGAGTTGGATGCACTTCTTCTTCGTTAGATTCGTTTTGTGCACCTAAATTGATAATAAAAATAAATTAATAGATAGTTGAGAGAGATATTTAAAAAAAAGTATAAAATAATATTTAAGAGGGATATTTTATAAAATAAATACAAACCTAATTGAGCTTCAAAATCTTCTTGCCATTCGACCGAAATTTCAATATCTTCACCGTCAAGATTGAGATATCTTGGAACCAAAGGAGATGGTGGTGGCATTCCGGTTCCGGCACTTGAATTCGGCATAACCGATTTCCCTTTTGCTTGTCGAGATAAAGAAGATGATCCTCTACCTCCACGTCCTCTTTGGCTTGAGCTCGACATTTTGAGAGAGATTAATAAAGATAAAGAATATAAAGATAATTGAGAGAGAGAGATTGAGAGAGATGTGAGAGAGCTTGAGCGATGTGAGAGAGATCGAGAGGGATTGAGAGAGAATTGAGAGAAATGTGAGAGAGCGTGAGAGAGCTTGAGAGAGATGTGAGAGAGATCGAGAGAGATTGAGAGAGATGTAAGAGAGATTGAGAGAGATGTAAGAGAGATTGAGAGAGATGTAAGAGAGATTGTGAAATGTGAATTGAAATGAGATGGAAGGGTATTTATAGGAAAAGAAAAAAAAAACCGAAATAGCCGTTGGGAACCGCTGGTTCCCGGTTCCGGAACCGCCGGCTCCCAACGGACATTTGATCTTGGCCGTTGAAGATCAACGGCTATTTAATCTCAGCCGTTGATCTTCAACGGCTATATTTTTTAAAATGTAGAACCGTGAACCTGGAACCGGGAACCGGAACCGCCGGTTCGAACCGAACCGTTGACCGCCGGTTCCGATTCGGAACCGGAACCGTGCCCATGTCTAGGTTGGGGGTTGGGATGCTGATTTATTATTATTATTTTTTATATTTTTTAATGAGTAGTGTATAAGAGGTAAAAATAAGGTATATTTAGTAAAAAAGAGAATTATTAATTTTTAATGGAATATATTTAGATTTTGGGGTATGTTTAGAGATTTCGGGGTATGAATAACCCCACCCTTATTGTTTAATGTAACAACAGTGATGTATTGACATTATAAATAAAGGATGGAATGACTGCAATACGATAAAGAATGTTTGTAATTTAAATATATGGTAGAATGTTCTCAATAATAAAAAAACATTAAGATAGTTCAGCAATATAAGTATATTAAAGTATTTAAGCCATATATATATATATATATTATAGTCCATAATCAAAAATTGAAAGTATAAACAAATATGCATATCAATACATTAAAGAAAAATGTATATAAGGTAAGATGAAATGGACGCATGGTATAGTGTTCCAAGCATTGTTGATCAAATTGTACATACACTATGCATATTTACAAACAAATTAAAGGAACCTGATCACGTGAATCCTCCTCTAACCATTGGAACCTACACTCATTATGCCTTTTCTTTCTGATTATTATAAAATAAAGCTTTTATATATTTACTTTTTGTTTAAAATTATTTTATCACTATTCCCAAAGTGTTATTATGGAAGAATAAAATGGAAGTCTAGTTTGTAATTAAATAAAAAAGAGTAAAAGAAGGTATAAAATACATTATTATTGTAGATGGCATAGATATGTAGGCTAGCAACAAAGGCAACAATCAGAATAACTACGTTTTGGGAATTTGGATATTATACTACCTACCCTAAACAACAAGTAATTAAGGCACTACCAAAATAGTTAAATGCCATGATTTCAAAAGTAATAAGACAAAAATATATAATCAGAAAATCATATTTAGGATATCTTTATTTTGAGATAAGCCTACTCTCAGGCCTAACTTTAGTTTGTTTGAATGGAGAATGTCTCAATTTAAATTTATATTTGTATTTTGTCAGAGTTTATTATTTTTGTCAGATTAATCCTCAATCTCTTCACTCAAAAAGTTTGGTACGTAATATTTTCTTTCTCCCTCACCCAATAAATTTAAAAATTATAATAAATATTTTATGATTAATGAATGATATAATTATTATAAAAAGAATTAAATTATAATTTACATATACTTTTAGATCTTATCATATTATATTGTAGAACAAATATATAATTGAAAATGGTATAATTGTTTGGATGGGTGAAGAGGTGGAGAAGATGAGAGTGAGAGAGAGACGTAAAGAGAATGTTGAGGGTACTGGGTCCTGGGCACATTCTCCTACAATTAAAGGATTAACATCAAAATTATAAAATATTGTTTTAATAGGTATAGGAAACAGAACAATAAATAAATAAATAAATTCATGATAGTACACAAGGCGGTGCTGCTTAACGGTCCTCTTAGGTTTCAGCACACTCAAAATAGAATGAATGTGTACATATAATATATATATATATATATATATATACACATGAGTGTGTGTGTGTGTGTGTGTGTGTGTGTGTGTTTTGCTCCAGTTCCAGTTATAGTTGGGAGACGTAACGTGGCTGCAAAAAACCCTTCTTATTGATTCACGCTCCCACTCCACATGCTCCAACTTACTCTCTCTTTTTTAATCTAAAACAAATGGTACATAATGCAGAGAGTTCACTCTAATTTATCTTTTCTTTTTTTGTTATTTTATTTATTTTATTAATATAGATTGTGTTTTATCACAATCCAATTTTATCTATAATTTAAAGATACAATTTGGTCACATTGTGAGTGATTATATTGAAAATGTATATATTAATTTATGGTAAGAAATACGATCATACTTTTTCTTAAATAAATAAATAAATATAAGAGATTAGTTGGATGATTGCAGAGTCCATTTATCCAGAGTTTGGGGGGACAGAGTATATTAGTTGTATTGGCAAAGTTGTATTGTGCATCTTACTTAATTACCAATCAAACTCTTATTTCCCTCCAATCAAATAAAACTATAACCGGTTGATCTTTCCCTATATGAGTAATAGTACATCAGGGTACTAAAATGGGTTCGTCTTATTGGGTGGCCCGACTTAGTATAGCCCATTAACAATTACATTTAATTGTCAACTCGTAAGATTAGGCCCATTATATAGTATGAGAATAATAAATTTGAGAAGACATTTTTTTTATTAATTAATATGTTAATATTAAACATATAAATATTTTGATTACTACTGTGAATTTCTAAAACCAATTTTGTACTGAAAATGTACGCGTTGTTGAAGCTTAAGAGTGTGTGTGTGTGTGTGTGTGTGTGTATATATATATAAAAGATATGTTGTAGAATTGATGCTAACATGCTTATCAAATCAGTACAACTTCGTTTATTTATTAATTTAAGAAATCATATAATTTTTTTATTTGTTTGTAAAATTAGAAATTTGAATTTAGGCATTCAATAAATAAAACAAATATTGACTTTGAGATATGAATTTTATTGTAAAGGAGAAATTAAGAGAGCTGTTAGGCGGGACACATTGTACACAACATCTCAAAGAAATTAAACATTAAAAATACAATATTTTAAAGAAAGAAAAAAGAAGAAGATGATGATGGCCTAATTAACCATATTGCATGGCTCTTTTTTATGTTGCCAAATTATTTTAGTACAACAGTTCATTTCTTGATATATCACAAAGAAAGATCAAAGACTCTTAACCCAATGATCACCGATTCAACCACATATATTTGAAATTAGAGACATAACTAATCCTATGTTGATACAAAATGAGATTCAAAGAGCAATATCAATGCTCTTAGTCTTGTCGTCAACACCATACACCGAGTTATGCACGGATTTCTCGTACTTTTCGCCGTCGCCCCACAACGCATAGGCCTCCTCCCCATGCACTGCATCATCTCCACTGCTCAGTTCTTCTTCAGACAACCTTAACGGAACTATGAGTTTGATGAGATTGCAGATCAAACTCGTAACTACGACGTTTAGGCACACGATGAATATAACTCCCAGAATCTGGATTCCCATTTGCTTGAAACCTGCTCCCACTTTGCCGTTCTTGAAGCCGTAGGCAAGACCGATGTAGTGTTCCCAGGACTCGACCATGTAGAAGAGGCGACAAAGTCTAGGGTTGGCGAAGAACCCGGTGAGGAGGCCACCTAGGGTTCCAGCGACTGCATGGGTGTGGAAGACGGCCATGGTGTCGTCGACTTGTTTGAGGAGCCAGATCTTCTTGTGGAGCACCATCATGGTGAACCATGGGATTGAGCCAGATAGTATGCCCATAATGATGGCTGCCCACCCTTGCACCACTCCTGCTCAACATATTTATTTGAGACTCGATGTACGAACCGTGTGTGCATAATTTCACATGCAGCATATAACAAGATAATCTCTATGCTAGAGAAAACATATATACCTGCAGCAGGGGTGATGCAAACTAAGCCGGTGATCATCCCTTGTGTGGCACCAATAACAGAAGGCTTTTCGAAGAATAGAATGTCCAAGAGGAGCCATGTTAGCAAGCTTGAAGCAGCGCAGACATGGGTGTTGAGGACGGCCAATGAAGCATCAATACTCGCCATGTAAGGATCTCCACCGTTGAATCCTGTCCATCCCATCCATAGGAGCCCTGCTCCGGCAAGCATCAATAGGATATTGTTGGGTGGGAACCTTTCTCGATCCTTGGTCGTCCTCGGACCTACCTGTTCAATTCCATCACAAATCCATTTAGTTAAAAATCTGTTGGGGGTGACAATAATGCTCGAGGATCCATTATGAGGACATGTGTGTGTGTGTGTGTGTGTGTGTGTAGTAAAAGTTACAACATATATACCCAATAGGCGGCAGTGAAACCAGCGACACCAGAGGAGAGATGAATAACAAACCCGCCAGAGTAGTCGATCAATCCCTTCTTATTCAGCCATCCATCGGGACACCAAATACTATAAGCCCCGATGGTGTAAGAAAACGTAAGCCAAAGAGGCACAAACATCATCCATGCAATAAAACTCATCCTCCCAAGCAGTGCACCAGCAATTAGAATCAGCGTGATTGCAGCAAACACAAACTGAAAGTACACCATTGTAGCATTTGGAAACTTGTAAGAAGCGAAGGCTTGTTTCAACAACACGTGCTGATCCAATGCGTCGTCGATCCTTCCGAGAAACGGGAGGAATGGGCGGCCGAACGACATCTGGTAGCCCCACCCGACCCAACAAATCAACACTGCTGCAAAGGCGTAAAGGGCCATGAAGGCGGAGTTTACGGCCCATTTCTTCTTCACGATGCTGCCGTATAGTATGACGAGGCCCGGTATGCTTTGGAGTCCCACCATTGTGGCTGCTGTGAGCTGCCATGCGTTGTCACCTTTGTTCATCCATTCTGGGTTCGCCTCGTCGGGTCGGATGTTTGATGGTAGATATGCGTACGGGTCAGCCATCTCTCTCTCTCAGGACTTAGAAGCGGAAGAGAGGTGAAAGTAAAGTGGGAAAGATTGTAAGGAAAGGATGCCTTATATTGAGATTGGATGGGTTGTTGGACATTGTTGCTGCTGCATGCTGGATGCAGCTTGGATAAATCTGTGTGAAAGCCCTATATTGCACAATAATTGGTGCTTAATCCAGTATGGGAAATGAGGTTAGAAGCGTAATTAGAGAAGAGAGAGGTGTAAAGTCTCTCACTGACGGAGAATTCAATTACCAGGCACAGCTTGTCTTCCTTGGACATTTAGATTGAGGATTCCAATGGTAATTTTCACACAAAAATTCTTTTGTCTGAAAATCTAATGATATTTCATTTGTCCTATTGTTGTTGAGGATTCTGACTCTCTCGCTCTCTCTATCTCTCTCCTGTTACTTTCTGACATTGTGCATATGTATGAGAGCTGCATTCATATTTTTTAATATAATATTCCATGGTTAGGGGTAATTGCAATTGATCAATTTATTTTGTCGCATAATAACAACAACTTTACCCCAAACTACATGATGTAATATACTTTGTCATCTTCAGAGTTGTTACGTGAACACCTTTCAAATATTTTTCTAACATAAGATTCATTTTACTGATAAGTGTACATTTACACTATTACAAAATCCATAATTATAGAGATGATAAAATATTTGTACTAATATATAATAGCTTGGAAGTGGATTATTTCATTCCTTTTAATTTAATAAATCAAAATATTTTTTTAAAAATTATGTGGTACGATATAATTTATTGAATTTTTTCTTCTTATTTCAAAAATATTATTTTTCAATTTATTATAAAAATAAAATTATTATTTTTAGATGAGAACTTTTTTATTCAAACTATATTATTTTATTTTCATCAATAAAATAATAAAATACTCTAAATATTATTTTTTCAATATAAAATTATATAAAATTTAGAAATATATCATAAATAAATCAATCAATATTAAAACTTATATTTATATTTTTAAAAATATATTTCAAACTATGTACATTTATATAATATCAGGATAGTTAAGAATATTTACAAGTTTGACATTTTTCGGCCTAAATTTTCATTCTATTTTTAGAAAGTATACTATTCAATCAAAAATTTTATTTTATTTTTGTTTTTTACTTTAATTTCAAATGCTTATAACTTTTTCATCACAACTCTATTTTTTATGAAAAATATATCAAGTTAATCATCTTTTTATGATCTTCAATCTAATATTCATATTGCATATTTATAAAAATATTAATTTTAAATATAATTTTTCATAAATTAATTATAGTATATTTTAATATTGACTATATTGTATATAATTATTATTTTATTTTTTACTACTTATTATATTATAATTATGAAACACTAATTTATAGTAAAATGATAATATTAATCCTTCCTTACTATAAGCAGAGAAACGCTGAAAAGTACAATTTGCTATATATCATCGTCATAAAATTTTAGTGTATAAATAATTAAAAAGAATCAGTTTAATTATTTGCATTGTCTGATACAATGTGTCAGGAATTACTCACCACGTGTAATCACCAGGCACGTGTTTATCGCAGGAATTTGTAACATTCATAATTAATTTGTACTTACTGATTTACGGATTAAAGGCAAGACGTGGGCAACCTTAAACATATCATTTGCCATGTGTCAACAGCAGCACATATGTCTGTTAGAGGAATTTCTAACAGTAATAATTAATATTATTTATTTATTAAAATACTAAAGTTACTAAAAAACGAGCAGAACCAGTCACAGCTCTATCACTTCCTAATTAACTTCTCATGACTGCTCAAAATGAACACTTTCTACATGCAAAATAACTTTTCTGTTTCAACTAAAAACACTTATTACGATTTTATAATATATTACTTATTATATATTATTTTATACTATTATATTATATATTTTTAATTATTAATGCGATTATGTATCAGGATTACAATATCATACATAATTTCACTCACGCCATTTCCATACATACATCACAATAACTTACACTAGCCATGTTCATATACATTTTATGATAAAAGTTTATATATATTGCATTTGTTGCAGGTAGGGCCGTCAAGACGGGCTGGCAGAGCGGGACGGGTCAAAACCCATCAAGTTTATCATTTAATGAAGAGGGCCGGGGCGGGCCAGAAAAAAGACGGGCTGCTAAAACCTCAACCCAGCCCAACCCACCAACGAGTTATGGATTTGGCAAGCCAACCCATGGACCGTCGGAATTGGGGGTGGGGGTAGGCGGGGGCGGGGAGGGTGGTTGTGGGATGTGGTAGTGTCCACATCATGAGTCTCGCGATTGAAATTTGGGGGAGGGGAGGTTTGGGCCTCTCAGGAATTCGGAAATTAGGAGGAGGCAATAAATTATTGTTGAATTGGAGATTTATACTTCCAGTTGTCACTTTTGTGAGGTGGGTAGGGCATGTGGTGTTATAATTAATTATATTTTAAATAAAAAATAACTTAATAAATATTATGAAAAAATATTAAAAAACGAATAAAAACCCACGGGTTGGCCTGGCCCAACCCGTCCCCAACCCGTTTCAAACAACTGGCGGGCTGTTAAATCCCTAGCGCAATCTACCTATTTTGCGGGGTGTGATGGGCTAGCTCTTCGGGTCTAGCCCATTTTAACAGCTCTAGTTGCAAGAGGTTATAATTCACCTTTTTCACATTCATTTTTTTGTCAAATCCACTGTGGCTCTATTTTTCAACTTAGATGCATTTGGACATGAAGTGAAAGTGAGTTACATTCAACTTTATCTAAATGTGTTTGGTTATTGTAGTAATCGACTCAAGTAAGGGTATTGATTTTAGATGACTATTTAAATTTAAGTTGAACTACTATTTAAACTATCAAAATTGAAGAGGTTGGTTAATTAACTAATATTACCAAAAATAAATAATAAACACAAGAAATATCTTAATCTAAACTAGTACTAGAAATGAATTTTGAATTTTCTTAATTAATTTAAAGGTGATATTGGGAAATTTGCCTCTATGTTATATTTGGAATTAATCTAGAAAATGATTTGATAGTAATTTTGCATATACTTTCATATGGGGTCACTTGTGTTGAATAAATTAATTTTTTCTAATTTCTGTAATCATGTTGATTAAGATAGGATAAATCGACTTTTGGTCCTCATTACCCATACTTAACTCCTAAAGGATTTTAGAACCCAATGACTCATTATATTTAACAACATATGTTTCGATCAAGAAATCAATATACCACTTACTTCAACACACATGAAGAATCAACAACTATTACATCTATTAATTCTACACTTAATAGATATGCAAAAATTGATCAAGTTATCACACATCAACATTTAAAGCATGAAATAAATGGATGAAAGCATAAACATCTATATATTGAATCCATATCCAATATTAATCTATCAATAACATAAGAAAATTATCCAAAGACCAAAAAGGAAACTACTCACTAATTTGCATAATTATCTCTATATAAACATTCATAATACACATAATAAAGAGTAAAAAAGATAAGAAGAAACTTGGATGAAGAAATTGAAGCTTGAACCTTTTCAAAATCTTCATGGAATTCTTCTCTCTTCTTCAATTTTTCCTTTCTCCTCCAAACCCACTCTATTATGTGTAAGAGAATCTAAAAGTGGCTAATGAAAAAATGCCCTTCTAAAAATGAGACTCGTGACTTTGACCTTGGAGCAAATGAGAAAAACAGGTAAAATTTGGATTTGACCCGAAAACCCGCAAAAAAAGAGAAGAAAATGGGCGCCACTCGGTCCAGCGATCACTCGGTTGCCTGAGTGGTGTGGTGCTCGGTTGGCTTACTCGGTCAGCCACTTCACTCGGCTGGCTGATTGAGCTAAACTTTCAGAAATTCTTTGAAGTTTCTCCACTTGTTCGGTTCACTAGGTTGGCACTCCATTCGTCTGGCCGAGTTGAATTTCTGTTTTCTCCATCTTCTTGTTTTTTCGGTCATTCTCCCGTTTTCGTCCCTTCTCTTGTTTCTCCGGGTTTGATCCATGAGTTTATTTTCTCCTATAATTTCCTGCAAAATATGTGGAAATGGTGCACTCGTGTACACTTTCCAAAAATTGAGAAATCAAGGTAAAAAGTAGTAGAAACAGCAAAATTTACACATAAATATTCGAGTAAAATATGATTTCTACCCTAGATAGACGTTGTTGGTCAGGACGAAAAGCGAGATACCAAATATTGAATGTGTTTTTCAAAGAAGTAAGCTTCAAAATATATGTATTTTGCAATCAACTATATTATTTTTCATTAATATGTTTTTATGTTCTTAACATGGTGACAAAATTTATGCCATTGTCAAGGAAGCTGCATTGAAAGAATTAAAAGTGAAGCCAATTGAGGGCCATAGGTATGCCATTAAAAATTTCATTGTTGCTGAAAATCATATGAAGTTCAAGAAGATTACAAATAAATACAAAATTTTGATCTTCAGAAAAATTGAAATTGTGAAGATATTTGAATCTACATTTCCAATGTGCATGTATGAGCTAAAAAAATTCAAAGATTTTGCATCTGATAAAGAAATTCAAGAATTTTATTTATTTGGTAAGATTATGCTTAAATAGTTTATATTTATTTGATTACTTTGCATCTCATAAAGAAATTTGAGAATTTCAATTATTTGGTAAGAAAGTTTTTAAACATTTAATAGTTATTTGTTTATTATATTGTTTGTCTTTTTAACATTTTTATTTATATGTTGGCAGATGTAACTGGAAGAGTGGTTTATATATGCAGCTTGAAATTCAGGCAGGCAATAGTAGAAGATAAATTTTTAACTTGAAGATTTACAGTATGCTTTTATATATATTAAAAAAAAAAAGATATATAATAGCAAACTGTATCCTTTACTTTTAACTAACATTTTTAATGTTACATTTATTTAGAAAAATTAAAATTACATGCACTCTATGGAAGAATTATATTGATAGTCTATTGTCATTTCTTCGAGAAGCATCCAGTAGTCATGTTGTTATCATTCAGTTTGCTAAAGTAAAACTCTTTGAAGGTAGATTTATATATTTTTAATTAATTGATGCTGTTATTTATCATTTATCAAATTTATTAATGCTTAAAATGTGTTTCAGATGATGGCGAGTTATCAAACATCTACAATGTTATAAAAATTGTGATCAATGAGGATGATATTAAATTTGATAATTTTCGCAAAAAGTATCTAAGTAACTTGTAGTTAATATATCTTATCATACATTAATAATTGATTTAAAATGATAAATTTATTTTATGTGTATTTTATAAAGGTTGGTTGAAAATGGTGGGGAGATTTAAAGCAGTATGGTCAATATAAGAGAATTTCAAAAGTCACCAGACTTTGGTTAAAATTCTGGTTGAAGTTGTAGATTGCAATGAGATTTTTATATTTCATGTTTCATGTTTATAATTATTTAATTATGGATTTAGTATAGTCTTTTCTTATATTTCATATTTTTTAAAATTTGGGACATAACTTTTTGAGTAGGTGCCACGATTATATATATTGTGATAATTGGTGAATGGTGTTATCTAGCTTGTAAAAGAGTCTTAAAAAGTTGACTATTGAGGCATAGTATTTTCTTTGTTCTAAATGTGGAACTAAAGAATAGGATGGACGTTACAGGTATTAAAATATAATTTACCTTATACAGAGTAGTGTTTTATACAAATGGCTAATGTACAATTGTGTGATTTAGGTATAAATTGAAGGGAGGGTAGTTATAATTATGATTATATTATAATGTGTATTACTAATTTAGGATTCATAATACATGTATTAGGCCTTTTGATTTTTAAAACTAATAATTGTTATGTTAATGTATTATTATTTTTAATTATATTTTAATAATAATTAGTTAGGTCATAATTATATTTATTAATTTATGATACATGAACATAGTAATTATAATTAATAAGATAATTTAAGTTTATTTAATCTACATATAATAAATACATTTGAAAAGTTAAATTACTTAAGTCAAATTGTCCATATATCACATAAAAGTCATAAATCTCGCAAATATTTTGGTAATATTATCAATTAATGGGGGTAATAATTCAACATTGGAAAAGTAAAAAAATATTCTTAGAGATATTTATTTGTAATAATAAATTGAGACAATTATAAATATCACTGTCAACAATAAGTATATTCCACATACAATTTTGTTTTCTTAAAAGGCTTCATCTTCTCAAAGATTTTCTCTTCTAAAGAAATGCTTTTAATCTTTTTTAATTTTTTTTTTTTGGTATGTTATGTAGGATTTTATATTTTATTTACCGATTCCTACTAATCTAATTTTTAGAATTCCCAATAAACTTGATACTTAAAGGTATGTTATCTTTTATTTTCTGTTTATATATTTATACATGTAATTTGTATTTTTGAAAGTAATTAGTAGTGATTCAAATTATTATATTATTTAATTGTTGTGTAATATAGTTTGTCAACATTTGAGCCTCAATACTATACATGTAATTTGTGATTTATCTGTATTTTATTTTGTGTATTTATTGATTCTTATTAATCTGAATCTATTTTTTTTTCATTCTACTTAGATTTGTATTATAATAATAATAATAATAATAATAATAATAATAATAATAATTATTATTATTATTATTATTATTATTATTAATTAAATTAATTAATAGTTTTTAATACATGATAACAAATTCAATTCGGGTTTTAAAACACATATTTCCAAGAGTCTTACATACATTTATGTTTTATAAATTAAAATTAAAATTTATTTTTTGATTATTTAGGAAATCTTCTGAAATTTTTGCATAATTATAATCTTATTAAATTTGTATTATTATTATTATTGTTGTTGTTGTTGTTGTTGTTGTTGTTGTTGTTGTTGTTATTATTATTATCATTATTATCATTATTATTATTATTATTATTATTATTATTATTATTATTAATTTGTTTATTATATTTGTATTATGAGTAAAAAGAATGCGATATAGTTTCAGAGTTTTAGTAGATTTACCGTAAGATTTATTATACTAATAATATTCATGATTTCCCTTAATCTATCCAAATTTCTCTTCTTAACTAAAAATGAAACATTCCTTTGATACATTGAAAATTAATTAGATATTCCTAAATGTTTGGCATAGATTTGTGTAACGAACTTATTAAACTACTTAAATTAAGAATTTAACAAATTAAAGATAAATGTTTTAATACAAAACTATTATTTCTCTCATGCGCTGCACAATTTGTAATAATGTATAATATAATAGTAAATTATAATTAACAGTAATACAACTATGAAATCGTGTGTTGCACAATATGTAATATTTATAATAATATAGTCGTAAATTATAATTAATAGTATACAATTATTTAGCTGTGCATTTTATTTTGTGTCATGTGAGATTTTGTCACTTTTATATAATAAATAAATAATATGATAAGATAATATTGTATTTTTATATAATAAAATTTATAATATATAAAATATATTTTTTAAAATAATTTTGTTTTGCGTAAAAATATCTCATAATTATTATATAAAAAATATTTTAATTATCAAAATATATTACAATTAACGTAATAATATTATATGTTTAAAAAAAAATAATTATATACAATATGGATATCAAATTAAAGATTTTGAAAAAAATATATAATTTAATATATTTTTTAAGAAAAAACTAGTTGAGACGAAAAAGTTATAAACATTTGTAATTTGTGGTGAAAAAGTGAAAAAAATAGTGTATAAATGTGATTGGTCAAAAAAATCGTGTCAGAACTCCACTCACACACATAGTGCGTGTACTACACACGCCATATAATAGGAGCGCATGCAATGCACGAACCGCCAACACTTCCAACACTTTTTTTTATTTTTTTTATTTCGGCCATAATTACAGAAAAATAATTTGGGTAGAAATATGGCATTTCTGTAAATTCTTCCAACTATATAATTATAGATACATTCATTTTTTTCATAAAATATAAGGCTTGTGGTAAAATTTTCATTTTTAGAGTAATCATCAATATGAAAAAGCTTCAAGTTTCGGCCATTATCAATAAGAAACATTCAAGAGTAATCAAATTCCAAATGTATAACTTTTTATTTATATTTCAAATTCGTTATGTTGTGGTATGTTATCGAACATATTAACATTACATTATCTTTTATAAAATCGCAATTTTATCTTTCTGTAAATAGTAATTGTTCGAGTCTATAAATTCCAATGTAAAGTAATATTTTAAAATACCTATTTTATATTTTTGCTTAATTCATTTATAAAAATTCAAATAGCATCATTATTTTTTTATGAACAATTTATTTATAAATATAATAATTTATTACTTGTTAATGTGTATTATTTTCAATTAATTTTTATTACTATTTTGTTATAAATCTAAATAATGTCCAAGATTATTATATTCATTAGTCTAGAAAATATAATAAAAAAATTACTATTATTTATTTTATTTATTAGAGAATATATATATTGGTAATCTTTAATATTAATACAATTTTTTTCTGTAAATATTAATCATTCCAATAAAAGTTTATCTCATCAAATTTGAAATATTCAAAAAATAAAGAGCTTTTCTCGAAGATTACAGAGATGGCAATGTCGACAGCTTCTTTGTGACGACTTTCTTGCCTGGATTCGATCCAGAAGCAGCACCAGCGCGCCGCCGCCGCTGCTCCTCTTGGTCTCTTCACTCATTTTGTCTGGAAATTTTTACCTTACACAGATAAAGATAAAGCGAAAAAAAAAAAAAACCTCGGATCTTGACCTCCGAGTGAAAATTTCAGCTAGAGAGAGGTTTTTAGTGCCTGATTTGTAAAGCTGGGTTTGCTGACGATGGGTTTTGGAATTTCTGCTTTTCGTTTTTCAATTTTCTATAATCTTTTTATTATATAGGTTTCTTTTACAGGTTTGAAGAAGCATCATTTTTCACCTTGGACTCTCATATGGATGCTACACTTGTGAAACACACAGATACAAATAGACAAATCTACGGTAGAAATGTAGTCAGCTTTGTGCAAATTCATATAATGTTCTACAGCAGTACTTTAAATCAAGATTACATGTAATAAATTCAATAAAGGATAAATTCCTTTAGCAAGAATTGCTTCTGCTTCACTTATTATACCACAATTCCAACAGCAAAGTGAATTTATGTATAAAGAAACTACAAGTGAAAATCACACTGCTGTTAGAGTTGGTGATCATAGTGAAGGAAACAATATAAAAGCATAAAGTAAAACAAGCTAAAATGCGAAACAATAGCTGTGCTAAGAGCAGCCATACTAAGGAACTGTTTCATTGATTTTCTTGTATTAATATAGCAGCAAATCATCCAAATATACATAGTAAGAGGGGCACCTAGGGTTTCGACATAGTTCTCCTATTGGCTAACAAAGCATCTCCTTTTTCTTACAATATAGTACCTAGTACATTTAGGATTCTCATATCTGTCACAATTTCAATGAATAGAATAAGTCCAAGAGTAGAGCAGCAAGTTCAACTCATCCAACTTTTAATTGAGTGATGACATGGCATGTTTAAGCTTGCATGATTGGTTTACTATTCCAACATCCCCCCTCAATCCAAGGGAGGCTAAGTAACAGTCAGTTTGTTCCACAGCCTGCTGAAGGATTGTAGACTTAGTGGTTTTGTCAATATATTAGCAATTTGATGTATGAGTTGAAATTTGAACTTGTCAAATTTATTTAGAATATATATTTTGCCGGTTTCTTCTATTTTGAAACATACAGATAAGAGTCGAAAGATTGAACATCAAGTAATATCCCCACAAACAAGGAAAGCAGTTGGGGACCGAGTCAAACTCTATCCTGGTGGGAAGATAGTTGAGAAAATAATGGAGAAATGGAGAAAGACATTATACGAACGTGGCTTAGTGGAAAAAGAAGAGAAAGGGAACTGGAGTATTCTATAAATGCAGAAGACACACTGAATACGATATCATTTTCTGAACAGCAGAACATTGTTACTGAGAAAGTTGTCATCACTCTCACTCCAACATTCTGTACTGATAAGCAACACATTATTCTGATCTTGTTGCTATAGATTTTCAAATAGAGAGTTCACGAGTGATACATTGTTTCTTTAAGTTTGCTTTCTTAGTTAGTTTAGTCGACTTGAAATTCACCTTGATTTCAAGTACGTTAAGAATCGTAGAAGAGATATTCGATTCTCTTTTTGTAATTCACCTCCAATTAGGGAATAACTTTCGCCCTGTTGGCTTCACTAGTCATTTTTGACTTGTGAAAATTTTATATCCGGTTATTCTCATCTTACTATCCTATTTCCATCCAATACCGTACTTTCAAGTGGTATCAGAGCCATCACTTGACACACTAAGTGTGGTTCTGGATTAGTACCATATCAGATGGATATCTTCAATCAACTGCGATCGATTCTCCTCTCAAAAGATAACTACTATTACTGGAAGTATCGAACCAGACAGACAATTAAATTCGTTGACTTTCGAGCATGGTCTGTTGTTGTCGATGGATGGTCTCCTCCAAAGAAAATCGATCAAGATGGAGACACCATTATAAAGCCTCAATCAAAATGGACAGTAGAAGAAATCGCTCAGAGAAACTACCATGAAAAGACAATGAATATCATAATAGGAAATGTGGACATACACATGAGTATCCCATGAAAAGAAGCCTGGGATACTCTTGAAAGACACTGTGAATGAAGCGACAGTGTGAGTGAACGAAAATTACGAATGGTCCATGATAAATTTGAAAGCTTGAAGATGGAAGAAAATAAAATAATCTCCACCTATTATGATCGTCTCATAGACTTATCCAACAAAGCATCATCCCTTGGAGGACAAATTAACAACAGAACCTTGGTAAGAAAAGTAATCCGTATCCTTCCTTCCAGATATAATCTTAAAGTTTGTGCAGTTGAAGAATCCCACAACTTAAATACCCTAGAGTTAGACACTCTAATTGGTATTCTAAGAATATACGAGGTAAACATGGAGAATCAAGACAAGCTCTACAACAAGGGACAAAAAACGATTGCCTTTTTCTCAAAATCCAAGGAAGGAGAAATCGAAGATGAAGATGAAGATGGAGATGCTGAGTTTATTGATCCAGATGAAAATTTGAGTGTTGGTCTTCTCACAAGACGATACAACAATCTTACAAAGAAATTCAACAATAGGAAAAAGAACTCAAAAGTAAAACTTGAGGAAACAACATAATCCTCTTCCCGAAAGTTGTTTGAACCGGCTGGTCCAAAAGGAAACTTTGGATGAAAATTAGCGCCTGAACAATTTAAAAACCACACTCGAAATCTCGATGATGTTCAGTTCAGAGCCTGCAGAGGATTCGGCCACTACGTAAATGAGTGTGCTAACGTACTTCAGAGACATGGAAAGTCAATGTGGATATCTCTTAGTGAGGAAGAAATTGATGAAATGCATCCAATAGAAGAAGAAATCAAAATCGCTGCGCTGCTGACATCAATTCAAGAATTTTCTGAAGATGAGGAGATACTTACCCCCTCAAGCTCTAACACCATATCCGATAGGTACAGTTTCTTTACTGATTCTAATTTTAACTATTTTAACGACTGTATAAGTAATGCAGATATAATAGAGGAAGAAGAAGATGATCAAATACTGAAGGAAATTCAAGCGGTTCAAGACTTACTTCTCAAAAAACTGGAACTACGACAACAAGAAGCAGAAAACCTGACCAAAGACAATGAAGAACTAAAAGGGATAATCTCCAAACTGGAAGTAATGCTCACAAAGAACGATGTTGAATTAAGCAAGCTAGAGATCGACCTTGAAATTGCAAATGAAACATTCAGGAAACTGAATACAGGTACCTCTAGACTTGACGAAATCTTGACTGTTGGATATCATGAAAATTCTGCTATTCCTAACACATGCAATCGAGCTTTTGATAAAAATCCCATTGTTTTTGTTAAAGAAAGTAGCAATATTCAGCAAATTATAGATAAAGAAAAAATAATCAAGAAGAAAAGGAAATATGTCTGTCATTACTGCTTCAAACCAGGCCATATATGACCCTACTGTCAAAATTGAAATCTGATATGTCGCTGAAGCAGATGTTGCCACGAACGTTGCACAACATTCGTTACAACATTGTGAATCAGAAAAATACAGCAGTCTGTCAAAAACTAAAATGGGTCTGTAAACCCAATTTTACCTGCAATGTAGTATTTACTGCTCTTAAGACTAATAATTTAGAATCTTGGTATTTTGATAGTGGTTGCTCAAGACACATGATAGGTTCAAAAAGGTATCTCACAAACTATGAATCATTCCAAGGAGGTACAATGAGGTATGTTGGAGGGGCGCAAGGAAAAATAATAGGAAAATGAACCCTTTCTGTTGATGAATTTCCTAACCTTCGAAATGTTCTTCATGTGGACAGACTAATGGCCAACCTGATCAGCATAAGTCAACTATGTGACGATGAACTTCATGTAAAATTCAACAAAGACAAATATGAAGTGTTTGACTCAGCAAATATTTGTGTAATGATAAGTAAAAGATCAAGTGACAATTGTTGTGTCGTTGGAAGAAGCTCGACGTGCAATACTGCTCAGACAGACGAAACAATCTTTTGGCACCAAAGGTTGGGACATGCGAACCATAGAAACATTGACAGATTGATAAGATTAAATGCTGTAAAAGGTTTGCCCAAACTTGAAAAAGGTAAACAAATTGTGTGTGGAGAATGTAAAAAAGGTAAACAAACTCAAACCTCTCATGAACTTATGAATTATATTGATACTACTCGAAACTTTGAACTAATCCATATGGATCTTATGGGTCCAATTGAGATCGAAAGTTTAGGTGGTAAAAGGTACTCATATGTTTTAGTTGATGATTTTTCTCGCTACACTTGGATAAATTTTCTTAGAAAAAAATCTGAAACGTTTGAGGTGTTTAGAAAATTGCATGCTAGGTTCAAAAATGTGAATGGTTCTTGCATATCACACATAAGATCAGATCATGGTAGAGAATTCGAGAACTCAATTTTTTCAGATTTTTGTGAAAAACTAGGCATTATACATGAATTCTCTGCACCTAAAACGCCTCAACAGAATGGTGTAGCGGAAAGAAAAAATAGAACTCTGTAAGAAATGGCCCGTGTGATGATTAGCTCAAAAAACCTTTCTAAAAGATTTTGGGCTGAAGCCTTAAATACTGCCTGTCACATCTCAAACCGTGTTTTCTAAAGACCCGGCACACACATGACTCCATATGAAATATTAAATGGGCATTAGCCAAATTTAAAATAATTTCATGTTTTTGGATGTCTTTGCTATATTCTGAATGATCGTGAAAAACTCACTAAGTTTGATTTTAAAAGCGATAAATGATTATTTCTTGGATATGGTCTAAATAGTCACACTTATCGAGTATTTAACATCAGATTGAAAACCATTCAAGAATCTGTAAATGTTGTATTTGATGACTTTACTGATCTGACAGGAAAAACAGAAGAAAACAATACTGATACCTATCTGGAACCCAGACAAGTCGCACCAACTGAGCAGAAGTCGAGTCTGGATGTTAAGCAAAATGTTGAACCACACTCGGAACCAACATCACCTTCTAATCCAGAAACAGAAACTGAACCACAAATATCAGAAGACACAATCATTTAGCAGACTGAAAGAAGAGATCCACCAGGAAGGATAAGGAAAAACCACCCAATAACACAAGTAATCGGAGATGTCCATGAAGGTATTACAACTCGATGGAAAGAACCAGTAAATTACAGAGATATGGTAAAATTTGTTTGCTTGTCATCTATATTTAATGAAGTAAATTCGTCCTACTTTGTATCTCAAATTGAACCAAAAAATATTTCTGAAGCTTTAAGAGATAGTTTCTGGATAGATGCAATGCATGAAGAATTAAATCAATTCACCAGAAATGATGTATGGTATTTAGTTCCCCGACCCAAAGAGATAAATGTTATAGGAACTAAATGGATATTCAAAAATAAATCTGACGAATCTGGAAATATAGTTAGAAACAAGGCAAGGTTAGTAGCTCAAGGTTATACACAGGTAGAAGGAGTTGATTTTGATGAGACATTTGCTCCTGTCTTCATAATAGAATTAATTAGGTTTCTTCTAGCTCTTGCATGTCACATGAAAATTACACTTCATCAAATAGATGTTAAAGCTGCATTTTTGAATGAAAACTTAAAAGAAGAAATTTATGTCAAGCAACCAAAAGGGTTCGATGACCCTAACAAACCAAATCATGTGCATCGACTTAATAGAACTCTTTATGGTTTGAAACAGGCTCCTAGAGCTTGGTACGGAAAGTTAACCGAATTTCTTCTAAACTTTGGTTTTGCTAGAGGTGAAGTAGATCGCACATTGTTTATAAAAAGAACTACTCGTTACATTTGTGAAGCTCAAATCTATGTTGATGGAATTGTTTTTGGATCCACATCTAAAACAATGCTACATGAATTCATGGAAGCCATGTCATCAACGTTTGAAATGAGTATGGTCGGAGAACTGTGCTATTTTTTAGGCTTGCAGGTGAAACAAAGTTCTGATGGCATTTTCATCTCCCAAAGCAAATATGCACGAAATCTTGTTCAGAGATTCAATCTGGAAAATGCTAAGCACATGAAAACTCCGATGGGATCAACTCAGGAACTCTGCAGCGACAATGTTGGACAAAATGTTGATCCAACATTATACAGATCAATGATAGGCAGTCTGCTGTATTTGACAGCAAGCCGTCCAGACATCATGTTCAGCACCTGCATTTGTGCTCGCTACCAAGTCTGCCCTAAAGAAAGTCATCTCAAAGCTGTTAAAAGAATTATCAGGTACGTTGTTGGAATTTCGAACTTGGGAATTTGGTACTTTAAGCACACAAATACAAACTTGGTTGGATTTAGTGACTCTGATTGGGCATGAGACATTGATGACAGAAAGAGTACTAGTGGAGGATGTTTCTATTTAGGAAATAATCTAGTCTCCTGGCATAGCCGAAAACAAAATTATGTATCTCTTTCCACTGCTGAATCTGAATATGTAGCATTTGGAGGGTGTTGTACACAATTATTGTGGCTTAAACAAATGCTAGAAGACTATGGTTATCCTAGTGATACTCTGGTTATTTTTTGTGACAACTCTAGTGCAATTAATATCTCAAAAAATCCTGTTCAGCACTCACGCACTAAACACATAGACACTCGTTATCATTTTATTTGTGATTTGGTAGAAAAAGATCTTATTCGGTTAAAATATGTTAATACTGAGAGTCAAATAACAGATATATTCACCAAAGCTCTTAATTTTGAGAGATTTTCCAATCTTAGGAAGTCTCTAGGCCTATGTGTCATGTGAAAACACTCCGTCCAAATTTGTACATAAAACTGTAAATACTTGTATTACCTACCTTCATCACTCCCTTGGCAAAAAAAAAGGGGGGGGTTAAGAATACTCATCAACTAGAGTAACTTGGGGGGCACAACGCTCGCTACGACGATGCTACCTTGTAAAATACTGATGAGTTACATAATTCCCAAAATACTTGAGTAAATAGGGCACATCGTTCGCTGCGACGGTGTTCTCTTATCAAAAGAGTGTTTCCAAATTATTCTTCCAACCTCACATCATAAAGTACCTTGGGAGGCACGGCGTTCGCTGCGACGATGCTACCTTGAAAAATATGATGAGAACCTGGAATTCTTACCAAAAAAAAAAAATAAACAAATTGCCAAGTGTGGAGTCAAAAATCATAAACTGATATGGTCCGATATACTCCAAAACACACCCTCTAAAAGAAACCCTGATCTGCTGTTTAAAATCGGTGTTGGTATATTTTTTTTTGAAAAGATTCTGGTTCTTTATAATTTTTGGATAAGTGCTCGTGTGTCCTTGTGTTATTGGGTGTAAACTGAAATGGTGGCAGTTGAGATTTTCGCGCCCTGGACTATCACCAGGGATCCCTTAATTCAGGCCCTCTTTAACTGTCACAACTTTGAGAAGAAAGAAGCACCTACCCACTACAAACACACACTCATCACCGTACAAATGCACAAAAATTCTTCCACCTCTACTTTCACTCACTAACTCACCTTGTTCTTCACTCTCTCTCTCTTCAATGGCAGATGAGGCTTCTCGAAGGATACTCGCTCAGATTTTGGAGCTCCTCGCCCAGGTCACCGCTGCTACAGTATCTCCCACCATTCGCGACGTTCCACAGCAGGGCTCCTCGCCTTCCGTTGAAACCCCAGTCGCGCCGGTTGACCCATCCTCCGGTGACAATACCTAGTCCACCTCAGCAACCACCGTTGTCGCTCCGATCTCCGCTCCTCCTCCCATCCAACCGCCAGCGCCCGCATTGCCCGAGCCTGCGCCACCAACCGCATCGCTCGTACCGACCGCATCACCTGCGCCGACCGCATCCCCTGCGCCCGCATCGTCTGCGCCAACCACATCGCCCGCACCGACCACGTCACCTGCTCCGCCTGTGTCTCTTCAGCTACCATCGAGCCCTACCACATACCGAGTACATTCCCCTGCTGCTAATTTGCTTACCACCGACAGTTTCGACTCGCCTTCCTCTCCAGTCGATGACACGTCAAGATCTCCCCCATCTGTTACTGCGGTGGATGTTTTGTTTCCACCTCCCTTAATGCAAGTCTTTTCTGGCGACCCGGAGTATCCTATTGACGTCAATAATCTTCCCGATATGACTGCCGTTGGAAAAGCCAAACATAAAATGGAGAAGCCTTCATTTCCTAGTCGTCGATCTGCTCGGCTATTCGCCAAGCGACAACAGGGTCCACCTTCTCGGAAGGTCTCAAGAACTGCCTCTACGCCTCGACCTTCAGCCTCCCGGCGTCCCGTAGAATCTGAATCGAATGAAGGCGATACAGACTTTGTTCCTCAAGCTTCACCTGTTGAGGAATCTGATGCGGACTCCCTTGTCTCGGAAGCCCAATCAGCACCCTCCAGTGTATCCCATCACAAAAAACAAACGGTTCGCAAGTCTACTTCCTGACGGTCTCTTTCACCTGGTGAAAAATTGATGTCTCCCAGTCCTGTGCCCCCACACTCACCAAGCCAAGCACGTGATACTCCCTCCAGCCCAGTACTCGATCCTTCCTCCAATCTGCCACCACATTCCCCTGTCCAAGCACCCTCACCTGACCAGGTATCTTCATCCCCTGACTCGAGCCCTGATCCCCATCGCTGGAATCTGTTTAAATCTCATATATGTTTGCCGGAGAGGCGGATAGATCTCATGAATTTTCGTAAGTACAATTCGGACAAGTTTTTTAAAAGTCAAAATCTCCTCGCTGCTGTAAGTTATGCTTCTAGTTTTGTTGGAGAAATTGTCCAGGCATGCTATTTTTTCATTTCCTCATCTTTTACTGATGTTTCCCATCCTCGGTTTGGACAAATGGTGGTTTGGGAAGAAAAATATCAACTTACTCCTGACATAATCAACAATGAACTGGGCTTGTCAATGTACCTCAACAGAATTGGTCAGGGGACTTAGATGAAATTGCCCAGAGTCTCTCCCGACAGATGGTCACAAAATGGAAAATTCCATTCCCAGCTTCCCGCATGTCCTCCTTGTTCTCTGTTCTTCACAAGCTAATGGTCTACAACTGGTACCCTTCCCGCAATATAACGCTTGTCACCATTGAACAAGGTATCCTATTACATTATCTGGGCCAGGGCCATCCAGTAAACTTGGGCACTATCATCTTTGAACAAACAACTGCAGGTCGTAAATCGGGTGGCTTTCTACCATTTCCCTCGCTGATTTACTCCATTCTGTGTAGACAGGGATTTCAGACCACCCCCACAGATGTGTTCTCCAAATCCCCGAGACTTCTGACAGTCCATCCAGGCTTCCTCCAAGGAGATTGTCGTTGTGACCTGCCTTGGCTATCTAACGGCCCCTTCGGTTTGACCAATCCCGCCCCATCGGTAGCTAGCCCAATATCTGTTTCTCGTGTGTTTATCGCACAACAGGTCCGGGCTTTGGATGATCAGATTCAACACCTTTTGGCCATAATATTGCCCTTTCTTCCCAATTAGGGGGAGATGCTTATGCTGCTGTTGATGTTGATGTTGCTGATGCTGAAGATGATGCTGATGAGGATAATGGAGGCAGTGGATGACTGTGTAATAGAGCAAAGTTGGTTACATTGTTTGTGTTGGTACATTGTTCTTGCTTCTGCTTATCCTTACTAAAAACTTAACATTTTGATCAAAGCTCTGTTATGTTTCGTTAATGCCTTGGGGAACTAATGATGATATATGATGATTAAAGCCTGCTTGCGGCTACCAATGATGATGTCTCTTTGATTATGCTTGTGGTGATTATTATCTTAGACTGATAGGGTCTAACAATGTTATATGATGATATTGATTAGAATGCTGATAACTTCAAATTGAATTGGTTAGGAACTGAATTATATATGTTTATGCTTGACTTACATTGGACACTTGTGAAGGGGGAGTTTGAAGTTAGGGGGAGAAAAATGTTGGATTATTGGATACAGGGGGAGATAACAACATGTGCAAAACTGATCTTTTAAATAATTGCTGTCTTCAGTCGAAAAATTTGGAATTTGGGAAGAAAGGCAAAAAGGGGGAGATTGTTGAAATTTGAACTTGTCAAATTTATTTAGAATATCTATTTTGTCAGTTTCTTCCATTTTGAAAGATACAGATAAGAGCCGAACGATTGGACATCAAGTTATATCCCCACAAACAAGGAAAGCAGTTGGGGACCGAGTCAAACTCCATCCTGGTGGGAAGATAGTTGAGAACATAATGGAGAAACGGAGAAAGGCATTATACAAACGTGCCTTAGTGGAAAAAGGAGAGAAAGGGAACTGGAGTATTCTATAAATGCAATGAAGGAAGGAAGCAGAATATACACTGAATATGATATCATTTTCTGAACAGTAGAACATTGTTACTGAGAAAGCTGTCATCACTCTCACTCCTACATTCTGTACTGATAAACAACAGATTATTCTGATCTTGTTGCTGTCGATTTTCAAATACAGAGTTCGCGAGTGATACATTGTTTCTTTAAGTTTTGTTTCTTAGTTAGTTTAGTCGACTTGAAATTCACCTTAGATTTCAAGTATGTTAAGAATCGTAGAAGAGATATTCAATTCTCTTTTTGTAATTCACCTCCAATTAGTGAATAACTTTCGCCGTGTTGGCTTCACAAGTCATTCTTGACTTGTGAAAATTTTATATCCAGTTATTCTCGTCTTACTATCCTATTTCCATCCGGTACCGTACTTTCAGTATGGATGGAACATGTTGCACTTTCAGACTCCCAGCCAGAACTTTTTCTCTAATGAAGTGAAAATCAATTTCAACGTGTATTGGTCGGCCATGAAGAACTGGATTGGAAGCAAGTGCAGTGGTGCTAAGATTGTCCACCCAAATAATCGGCACTCTAGAACTTTGTACTCTTAGTTCAATAAGTAGTTTTCTGATCCAAACCACCTCAGAAACAATTTGAGACAAGCTTCGATACTCGGCTTTGGTGCTTGATTTTGAGACAGAATGTTGTTTCCTAGAACTCCATGAGATAAGATTTTACCCAAGATATATACCAATACCACTCATTCATTTTCGATCATCTAAATCACATGTCCAGTTAGAATCTGAGAAACCTATGATATTCGTGTATTGTGATTTAACAAAATACAATCCAAAATTCGGAGTTCCAGCAAGATATCTGAGGATTCTTTTCAATGCCTTCCAATGAATATCCACAGGATTCGCCATATATTGGCTGATTTTACTAACACTGAAACTAATTTTAGGCCTTGTAATAGTCATATATTGCAAGCCACCAACTAAGCTTCTAAATTCTCTTCCATTTACTGATGTAGTCCTTTGATGCTTGGACAAGTATGGTGAGGTTACCATGGGTGTATTACATTCTTTTGCATTTATCATAGAAGCTCTCTCCAAAATATCTCTTATGTATTTTCCTTGACCGAGATGAAGCCCTTGTGTTGTTTCCGTTATCTCAATTCCAAGAAATTGACGAGGGTTTCCAAGATCTTTCAAGGAGAAGAAATGGCCCAGGCAGTGTATCAATTCATTCATTTCCCGAATAGAATTTCCTGTCACTAGGATGTCATCAACATAAATTAAAATGTAAATGAATGAAGTTTCTTGAAATTTGTAGAACACAGAGCAGTCTCCCTTTGACTCTTGGTAACATGTTACCCGAAATTGATTTTACCTTGTTATACCAGGTCCTTGAGGCCTGCTTCAATCCATATATGGCCTTTTTAAGATGACACACAAGGTGGGAGTTGTTTTCCTCTTCCAATCCCGGTGGTTGTTTAATGTAAATGTTTTCAGCTAATTCGCCATTCAAAAAGGCATTGTTGACATCCAGTTGTTTAATAGGCCCACAATAGGACACAGCTAAACAGAGGATAACTCGTATCGTTGTGGGCTTCACAACAGGGCTGGAAATTTCTTGAAAATCAGGACCTGGAGTTGGGTGTAGCCTTGAGATACAAGCCTTGCTTTATATCTGCTTATGCTTCCATCTGACTGCCTTTTTATTTAGAAGACCCATTTGCAGCCTATGATGTTTCTCTCTTCTGGTGCTTCAGTCAAATTCCATGTTTTGTTTCTCTTCAAAGCTCCATATTCTTCAGTCATAGCTTTTCTCCAACTTTCATCAGCTAATGCTTGCTCAACCGTCTTCGGTTCAGTTTCTTTATCAGTGGTGAGAGTGTAAAGCTTGGGCTTAAAAAATCCTGCCTTTGATCTTGTAATCATAGGATGTGAGGGGCCAACTGTATTCTGATTTCCAGAGGATTCAATTTCTTGATCACCTTGTTGGCCAAGAGAACTAGATGGTGGTGAAGTCCTATCTGCATAAATCGGTAATCTTGTATCTTCTGTTGAAGTGTGGGATTGTGTGAGGTGGGTATTAGAACTGTGAAAGCTATGTGAAGATTGTGATGAAGGAGAGATTGGTTGTGTATTATGGTGATTAGTGAGGGAATTATCAGAATGTGTTGGTGGGTGTGGGTATGGAAAAGAAACTGTATGTGGATGTGAGAAAAATAATGCATATTTTAATGTTTTGTCTTGTCTGGACCAGTACTCAATGTCGAATAAGGAAAGACTTTCTTATTGAACTTGACATATCGATAAGAACTACTTTTCCTGAGGGCAACAACACTTTTTATCCTTTATCTTGTGAGCTGTAACCTATGAAGACTCTAGGACAAGATCTAAACTCAAGTTTATGCTTATTGAAAGGTCTGAGAAATGGAAAACAAAGAGATCTGAAGACTCGAAGTTTAGAATAGTCTGGTTTTTTGTGGTAAATGAGCTCAAAAGGTGATTTATATTGTAGGCCCTTAGTTGGGATTCTATTTATGAGATCTGTTACTGTGCTAAAGTCATCATCCCAAAATTCTAAGGGTAAATGGGATTGAGCTAAAAGCGACAAACCCATTTCAACAATATGCCTATGTTTTCTTTCACTTGTCCCATTTTGTTCAAGTGTATATGAACAGAACACTCTATGATGGATTCCTTCTTGTTGGAATAGTTTAGTTAGGCTCTGGAATGCACCTCCCCTATCACTTTGGAATTGCTTGATTTTGGTGTTAAATTGTTTCTCAACAAGTGCCCTAAAGTGAACGCATGCTTGATACACATCAAAATTCAATTTTAAGAAGTACAACCAAGTGAATTTACTGAAGACATCAATAAAACAAGCGTAATATATGTACACATTGGTGGATGTGATTGGAGAAGGTCCCTAAAGATCGGAATGTATTAGTTCAAGAAGTGTTGTATAATTGATTTCAGAATCAGGGAAAGGAAGTCTATGAGATTTAGCAAGCTCACAAGGTACACACCAGGTGGAAATCTTTTTCATTGCAAAAGGATAATTTCACTGAGTTAAGATTTTTCGAACAATATTGTAGCTCAAATGACCTAGTCTATTGTGCCACAATTCTATATCAGTGTTTGTAGTTAGGGAAGCAACATTAACATGAACAAGATTCCTAATATTCGATTGGCCTTGAGCGTACTTGGATCTCTCTGCCTTAGGGAAAGAAAATTGGTGCAACCTAAACTGATAAAGTCCATCTTTAAGCATCCCTTGAAGTAGTATCTCCTGAGTAACTTCGTCCTTGACGAGACAAGAAAATGGGTGAAACTCAAAGTAAACACGATTATCTTGGGCAAATTGAGAGACACTAATCAAATTCTTTGTAATGTTAGGCACATGGAGAAGTTTTTTAAGAAGAAAAGGTCTACAGTGTGTGGAAGATATAAGATGGGCATTACCAATATGAGATATAGACTCACCACCACCATTTCTCATTTGGAGCCTTGTAGCTCCATGGTATTCTGATGCTGCATTGAGATTTCCAAGATCATTGGAAATGTGGTTTGAAGCTCCAGAGTCTGGAAACCACCAAGAGTCATTGCCAGCTTCATAATTTGTCCCATTAGACACTTGAGCTATGTTAAGTTGGGGGTTTCTATTGAAAGCAGAAAACAGATTATGATTTTGGCCTCCAAAATTTCCAACATTTGCATTCTGACTTTGTCCTCGATTGTTCGTGTTGGCGATGAAATTTGCATCAAAATGATGCCAACATCTGTCTGCTATGTGCCCTGGCACATGGCATACTTGACAAACAGGCCTATTATTTTGGTATCTGCCCCCTCTTCCGCGATATCCTTGTCTGCCACCTCTATTGACTCTAAGACTGTAATTGCCTCTTCCTCTATAACCTTATTGGTGCTGATAATTACTAGTTCTTTGAACACTTCGTGTAACTGTGTTTAGTGTAGGCTGTGTTCCTTCAATATTGACTCCTTGTCCATGAGTTTGTTCCAATCTTGACTCAAAACTCAGTAGTATTGCTTGAACATCCCCCAAAGTATATGTACCAGGCTTTGATATGAGTGTAACCATCACCTGATCATATACGTTCCCAATCCAGCCAATATGTGTAGGATTGTATCCGTATCTGTCATTTTGTAGCCTATTGAAGCTAAAATATCATAACATCCTTTCACCTTTGTTTATATAGTCTCTCATAGGATGAGTTAAGTCCCACCATAAGGATTAATACACTCTCTGATAAGGAGGATATAATCCATGAACCAAGGATCTGATCCTGCCTTAACCATGCCATATATGCTGGATTTAATTGCTTACCTTCACCTTCATCACCGGCAATGTATTGAGATGGGCTGCTCTCATTTCTAGTGATATTATTGTAAACCATACCCTTTGATGGCTGTTAAGATCTGCTGTTTCCAGATCAGAAAATTGTTCTCATCAAGTTTTGTAGTCACTAGTTGATTCTGAGGATAAATTACTGAAGTATGAGCTTGTGCGGTTATGGTTGTGAGGAGCCATGATAGATAAACAAACAAAAGAGAAAATAAAATGAAATTATAGCAGATGCAGGATCAACCTGCTCTGATACCATGAAAGAAACAATACAAAAGCACAAAGTTAAACAAGCTAAAATGGGAAACAATAGCTGTGCTAAGAGCAGCCATACTAGGGAACTGTTTCATTGATTTTCTTGTATTAATACAGCGGCAAATCATCCAATATATACATAGTAAGAGGGGCACCTAGAGTTTCGACATAGTTCTCCTATTGGCTAACAAAGCACTCCATTTTCTTACAGCATAGTACCTATTACATCTAGGATTCTAACATCTGTCACAATCTCAATGAATAGAAACAATTTACAGCTGCACATAAGTCCAAGAGTAGAGCAACAAGTTCAACTCATCCAAGTGATGACATGGCATGTTTAAGCTTGCATGATTGGTTTACTATTCCAACACATAGCACCACTTAACATTGAGCTTATTCTCCACGTTCAACTTTACATAAAAACACCCATCATTTGAGGTCAGAAAAATATTTGAAATCTTTTATGTATTATTAGTAAAGACACGTACTAAAAAGAGTTTCATATACAAATAATATATTCCATTCATTAAATTTATTTTTTATTAATAAATTGTATTAAAAATTATTTTGTTTAATGAGTTTCTGAAAAAAAAAAGTTATTAGTTAACATTTACTGACAACACAAATCATATATACAATAAATATTCAGATATAAAATCAATTAAAAAATAAATGTATTGTTTGAATCTAATATTTTATTTCAATATATTCGATATAGTTGTAAAATAAAAAATGCGAAAAGAGAATCATTTGATATATTTTATGTAATAAATAGATTAAAAAAAGTTAATTGTAGTTTACCAAATTGAAAATAGTATTTTGAAAATGAAAGAAAAAGTAAAATTCAATTGATCAAAATTTGATATATTATTTATGTTTTAACAAACTAAAATTTATATATTTGATGGTAAAATTATAACTGGCAGAGTAGGTAGACCTGTTGATCGTTTCTTATATGAGTACATCAGGGTACTGAATGCATTCGTCTTATTTAAAACGTTGGCCCATTAAGAATATTTAGACTTAGCATAGCCCTTTAACAATTACATTCAATTTATCATAGCGTTTCATGGGTTTCTAATGTAGGAAAGTGAGATTAGGCCCATTTTGTAGTATGTGATCCAATCACGTGAAGAAAAATAATAAATTTGAGAAGACATTTTTTTAATTAATATGTTGATATTAAACTTACAAATATTTTGACTGCTACATTGAATTTCTAAAACCAAATTTGTATCTACTTAATTGTGTGCGTTGTTGAAGCCCAAGTATATTTTTTCATAAAAAACAACTAGGCATTAAAAATCCAATATAAAAAAAAATATATATATATTGCATAGCGACTTCCCTTGTTTCCTTTTGCTGTTGGCAAATTATAGGCTCATATGTATGTATGGATTTGGATTCTCTATTTTATTTTATATTTATATTTTATTATACTATTTTTAATGTACATTATGTGCTAATTATGTTGGAATATATATTATAAGTAGAAAATTAAAATATTTCTACGATTTATGTCTATACTTGCACAACTTTGTATACACAATTAAAAGTGAGTTTAGCAATTTATGCCAAGCGATTCATGTTCTTAGCGAGAATCATTCGGATGATCGGATTGCACGTTGGTCATGGATGTTTAAGACCTCCTTTTCAAGTTTATCCATACCCATCATTCATATGTAAATACACGGTGTAGCTTGATTCCCGTTTATCTGTATAGAATAAGAGTAATAATTTAGAACCAAAATATAATTGAGAATCTCAACACATAAGATGAGAGAGACGTAAGCACACCATGGAAACAAATGAACAATTTTCTTCCTGTAGGATTGTGTGCCCTGATAGCCAACAGTTTGGTTAACCTAAAAACATATTTTAAGTACATTCTTTATAAATATAATAAAAGTTTAAGACATTTATTCTTTATCGTATTTATTTGTATTTATAATTTATATGATACTGAAATTGTATGATCTCGGTAACTACGAGACTTGGTCATGCATGGTTTGGTGGTCATGAAATAAGTCTCGATGGTTGAGATCATAAAGGTTTCAAGATATAGAATCTACGAGATGAGATATTGTATGATTCAGATAGGCTTGCATTGAGTAGTATGTCGCTCTAGGAGTGGATATCCCGTTCATGGATATTGGTGTTGTGACACAACGTAGGCTAGTGGATGTAATGTTCGTCCCAAATGATCACATTAAACTCATCTTGCATCGGAGTTCGAACCATTTGGTAGCCATAGTGGCAACAAAAAAATTGAAATTCTGATTTCTGTAGGTGCTTTAATTAATCCTTAGATTGTATGCATGCATAAGAAAAGTCGTTTATTTAACGGGTTCCTTAAACCACTCTTGCGTGGCCAAACAGAGGCCTGTTGGTTATGGTAGAACTATATTTAAGATCAGTTATTGGTAAGACAGAATTTGCCCATGGAGCGATCTGTTGGTTTTTTCCTCAATATTTACTACATTGTCGTATCTAATAAAAATCTTGCGTAGGGCACCCGACCAGAACATAAGAGATGGGATCTTCGTTATGGGCAAACGGGTCGACTAAGCCTGTGAGGATCACTATAGTTATTGATGTCAATAACATGTCAGTATTAAATGACCAAACCCTAGACATTAATCAGAGAATTAAATGAAGAGATCGTATCTGCAAAGTAACTACAAATAAAAGATTCGCACGCTGAATTCATCTTTTACCTATGAGTCCTTCAAGTATTGTTTGTTGGATATGAACGAAAGGATGTCATGAGTACCTAAGGATTGAGATATCAAAGGTGATAAATTAATTGAATTAATTAATCTTGCAATTATATTGCTTGCTCTTGAACTAGGTGAAATGATGAACCTAAGGGGTCACATCCGTAACCAAATTTTGGTGTGTTGGAACGAAGTTAAATAATTATTAAATCATGAATAAATTAATTATTGAGTTAAATAATATTTTTTATACAAATTAATTATTTGAGCTCAAGTAATTAATTAATCATGAAAATAATTAATTATTGGGCCAATTTTATTTGTTAGACAAATAATTAAGTAGACGTGAATAATCAAAGAATTAAATAATTAATTGGAGAGTATCTCCATATTACAATATCTCTAGAGTCAATAATTTTATATGAGGAACTTCTGAACTCAATCACTTGCTGCTGTTGCTCTTCAGTTTTCTGTCGAGGTCTATCCTGAAGAGGTACTCAAATTGGATTGGTGATTGATTTCAAGGTTTCGTCATAACTTAATTTTGTTACTTCGAATTACGTAAATTAATAGTTCAAACCGCACTCAAAGGTAGGGCATTTCCCATTTTTATAGGAACTTCTGTACCAAAAACACTGGTATCTCCAATTATAGCCCCTATGGGATGTAAATTATATATCTTTTGGGATTAAGAATTAACTTTAGGAATTAATTAAGTCTAAGAAGACAATTTAAGGCCTCGTCTTGGAGATAAGTCTAACACACAAGGAGTAGGACTTCTAAGCTCATGAGGAAACCTTAGAGGAGCAATATAAATTGTTCCCCAAAGTGAGAATGGTGATAATACGAATGATGCAAGAAAAGAGACGTCGCTCGTTTGTCTTCTTCGTTCATTCTCTCTTCTCTCTCCTCTCATGTGTTGAGATTCATGATTATATTTTAGTTCTAGATTATTAATTATCATCTTCTGATGCATATCTCGTATGATTTATGATATCAATATTCCAACAATTCCTTGTTGAATGATCGTGAGTTGGTTCTTGTTCTCACTTAAGGATTAATTTATATTGATCCTCTAAACTCTCCTCTTGGATTTAGGAGTCCTACTCCCTATGTGTTTGACCTATCTTCAAGACTAGGATTTAAGTGGTATTCTTGGACTTAAGTAATTCGTAAAATCAATTTCTAAGCTGCAAAGACTACTTCCAATTAGTTATTTAATTCTTTGATTATTTTCTTTGAAAATAAAAAAATTGTTTAATTATTTGAGTTTAATTAATTATTTGTCCAACAAAGAAAATAAATTCAATAATTAATTCTCTGGTGATTGATTAATTACTTGGGCACAAATAAATTAATTTGTACAACAAGTATTCTACCAAATAATTAATTCATAATTAATTATTCTTATCCATTCTAACGAACCAGAATTTTGTTATGCGTATGATCCTTTAGGTTCATAACTTCACCTAGTTCAAAAGCAAGCAATTCAATTACAAGATTAATTAATTAATTCAATTAATCAATCACCTTTTATATCCCAATCCTTAGGCAATCAAAACATCATTTCATATCCTTTCGTTCATGTCTAGCAACCACTATTAGAGGACACATTTCGTTCATGTCTAGCAAACACTACTAGAAGACTCATAGGTAAAAGATAAATTCGATGTATGAACCTTTCATCCGTAGTTACTATGCAGATGCAGTTCCTTTGCTTGTGTCTCCAATTAATATCTAGGGTTTGATAATTTAATACGCACCCATTATTGACATTAATAACAACAATAATCCTCACATACTCTGTAGATTCGTTAGCCCTTAACCAAATTCTATCTCTTATGCTCTGATCGAATGCTTTGCGCAAAGTCTTTAATGGATACTGACAAGTGTAGAAAATATAGAGAAGCAATCTCAATAGATTATTATGTAGGCTAGCAAATTCTGGCTTGTCATTACACTGATCTTAAACATAATTCTATCGTAACCAAAGAAGTCATGTTTGGCCTCTCAAGAGAAGTTTAAGGAACCTGTCAAATATACAGTCTCCCTAATGTAGGATCACGTACATGCTTGTAGTCTAAGAACTAATTATAGTATCCACTGAAATTAGAGCCTCAATTTTTCCATTGCCACTACTGTTACCAAATGGTTCAAGTTTTATTACATGATTAGTCCACTATGATCTTTTGGGACGAACATCAAATCCAACAACATAAGTGGTGTTTCAACACCGATATCCATGGAACGAGATATACACTCTCAGAGTGGCATATTGCTTAGTGCAAGCCTATTCAAATCCTATGATATCCTTTCTCATTGCTTCTATGACTTGGAACATTTATGATCTCAACATCCAAAGTTATTTCATGACTACCAATGTGTGTGTGATCAAATCTTCTAATTACCGATATAATGGCACTACAACAAAAATGCTAATAGACAACCGATTTTTTCCGTTGTCTTTTAAAACTTATGACTGTTGTTGAATCCACCGTTGTTAAAGGTGGCGCTAAAAGATAACGGATTTTTTCTGTTGTCTTTTTATATAAAAGACAACGGTTTATAACCATTGTCTTTATAGCATTGTCTTTTTTTAAGAAGACAACGGTTATAAACCGTTGTCTTTATAGCGTTGTCTTTTTTTAAAATGACAACGCTATAAAGACAACGGTTTATAATCATTGTCTTTTACAATTATGCCCATTAAGACAACACTTAAAACACAATGATTCATAAATGTTGTCTTTTACAGATTTAAGCAAAAATGTTACAACAACAGTTTTTTTACTGTTGTCTTTCAAAACTGTTGTTGTTTGCTCTTGTTTTTTTGTACAATTTTTTTTTTATTTTGAATCTTTTTTATTATAATTATTATATATCCAAAATTTTATAAGAAAACAAATATATCCAAATTTATAAACTAATAAACATCGCTACAAAATGTACTTAGTCCACAAAAAATATTAACACAATCCTAAAAAATAAAAACAAAGTATCCAATTAACGGTTACAATAGTCATTTCTAAAAGTTACAAACTAATTAAAGATAAATGTCACTGCAAATTATGATCTAATACTCCATACAGCTGCCACCACATCACAACCTGTCAAATGTATAAAACAAATCATATATTAATTATAAATAACTACTAAAGAACAACAAATGATCCATGTAAAGTGATACCTTTAACTACTCATATATATGTTCTTGAACACATTCTGCCCATTCCGTACAGACTTCATCAATATCAATTAGAGAGTATCTTTTTGTTTGTGTGAACTGTGTCACAAAACTTATTAATTATAAGTAAACTGATGACTAATTCTGAAATATCTAAATTTGTAAATAGATAGAAAATTATTACAATTAGCCGGAGCGAAATCATATCTGCATTTGCATCTTCATCAAGTAATTGTCTTATGTACCCCATTACATAAAAACCACATTGTTAGGAATCAGGTTGCATTGGGATCTACATTGGAGACATAGAAATTAATGGTTAATAGAAAAAAGTTGGAACACTTATTAGTCACAAGGTTTCATACATCTTTGAGTACTTCCCATGTTGCTTGTTTTCTTCCTTTCTTTTGAATTTCAGTATTGAACATTCTTATAGCCCTTCATTCATAAATGTTGACAATCATGTAAGGAAATAAAAGATTTAAAAAAAAAAAAAAAAAAAGTAAACTTACAAATCCACAACTTTTTTCCAAGTTTAATCATGCAACCGCTGATAAAGGGGATCCAACAAATAGACCATCTCCTTGTGGGGGTTAATGACAGTAAGAATCCAATGGGCACTACAAAAAACAAGTAATTAGAGCACACAAATCAAGTTAACAAAATATACAATTTAAAAGGAATATCAACTTACCCTACATTACATGGTGCCAAAACTAATTGATTAGCCAATGTACCATTTAGCCTACTTGCCAATGCACGTGCCCTCCTTTCCATTTCATTGTCTAGAAAGTTTGCATCTTCTTTTGTTGATGGGACTATTTTATAATAGTTAATTTATTTTACGACATTCAAAGAGAGAAGTAAAAAACAGGGACTAAAAAAAGAATCAGGACATGCGTAAGAGAGAGATCGTAGCCTTACAAGATAGTGCGTATTCCAAGACCTTATTCTGAAGTGCCACAAGCTTTTAAAGTCTTTTTTATGCCATTGTGGTAGAGAGTGAAGTTCCAACTATTTGAAAGAAAATTTAACACCACACAAGATCAAATTCGATAGCTTCTAATTACAAATCAACCATCAATCTAGGTTCTCTCTATGTATTCATCAATTGCCTTCTGAAACTAATGTGCTCGACCCCAGCATTTTGCATTTCAGAAATACAAAAGCAAGATTTTGTACTTCTAAAACATCTCTATTGAAATTATATAAAGACCATAAATTTGCTATATAATGTCTAATAGATTATTACTTAGGAATCAGGCAAATCAGAATTAAAAAGTTGCTGCCAAATGTTTGATAACATATCCACCTTAGTTTTTCTTCTAGTTACCTACCCATCGTTTTATGCCTTTTCACCTAGGCATATTAAAGAAAATCTGGCTTCCAAACATCAAGTTGTCGCTCTGGTATGAAGCTTTCCAGGAGAGCAACCAAACAAGTAAATACAGAACAAACAGAGAAATTAACGAAATCACTGTCGCCACTTAAGCACTTAAATAGGCAGTCCTATATAAGACTTACAGCAGTTCTCATTAAAAGAAAACTGTAAATCTTGAATAAAATATTTGATTCCAATTATTTCACCAGATTAACAGCCAACGAAGAATATAATCAATCATTGGACAATAAGAAAAGTTAAACAGTATGAGATGAACTGAGATGAGAGAGATTTTACCTGAGAAAGAGTGACAGTGAAGTGCGATTCAGAGAGAGAGAGTGCGGTTTACAAAATTACAAAATTACAAAATATGTACATGTAATTTGACAAGCACATCATAAATAATTGGTCTTCTATTGACTTTCTTTATCCCTCAAATCACATGTTTGTTTCATCATATATATTTTTTACCTATTTTTCCAATAAAACATGACAAATCCCTGATTGTACACAACAACACCTCAAAAACTCAAGAAAAATGAGGGATTAACACACTGATGGGCGCATCTGGCTATTATGACTCAATAGAACATGCAGACCAACATACCAAAATACAAAAAAAAAAAAAAAAGGTGCAAGAAGCTTATTTATATGATATACAATTGCATCGCCTGACATTTAGTAGGTAACAGAGTTCCATGATCTCTTACTGGAAGCAAAAGTCCCCCTTTCTCTGAACTTCCTAACTAGCATACAAAAACTAAAAAATATAAGCATTATCCCAAACCCAACCAACTTACCTGCATACAACAAAATCAAACATCCCATTGCTAAGAGCAATTAAATGCCCATTTCCTTAAACAATCTATTAAACTTACACGAAGTAAGTGCAGTTGAACAAGGAGCCAAACCAATCAACCTAAAACCAATTACACAGAGTCCATTAAGTTACAAGGATGGAAAATGAAGCAAACTGGAAACTAGATACACATTAGGGATTCATCAAGATATTGGGGAAACCGAATACTGCGCTTCATTTCTAATTCAATACATGATTGATATCCAATTGGAGCAAAGATTAATTGAAACAGAAAGCAAATCAAAGTTAGCACAATCACAATTCACTGATTCACGGAAAATCAAAGAACGAACCGTATCACGCAAAGCGCGATTAAGAGAAATCGAGCCGACCCGTTTGGATTGGAGCGCAATGAATTGGAGAAAGGAATCCGATTGAGAAATGGGTATTTATATGGGTGGTTGCCAAGTTAATGTTTGTTTCTATATTAAAGTTAAAAAATACACATAAATATTGTTTAATATTTAAATTAATACTAATACAACACTCCTATATTACACGGGATATTTTTTAGATACTATAGTTATTAATTATTAATTAATTTTATTAATATATGTGATATAATTAGATATATATATATATATATCAAAATAATTGAATTCAAATTCTAATTTTAAGAATAAGAAACTGTGGTCATGTCAAATGTTCACCATACTCTAATTTAACTAAAATTAACTAAAATTAAAATATTACTAAATGTATAATATTTAATAAATTATATAAATTAATAAATTAAAAAAAATATTAAAAAACAACAACGGTTTACAAAAGTGTTGTAAAAATCGTTGTCTTTTCATTACATAAAAAGTGAAAGACAACACTACCAAAAATTGTTGTCCAAAAGTATTGTCTTTTAACGCTTCCCATGCTGATAGACAACGCATGAAACATTACTGTTGTAAAAAAAGTGTTGTCATTGTGCGAAAAAATGCATAAAGACAACAGGCAAATAAAAGTATTGTCTTTAAGGGATAAACCGTTGTCGTTGTGCATATACTTAAGCAAAAAGACAACGCTTTTATGAAAAAGTGTTGTAAAACATTAGACTACAACACAAAGTACTAAAAACTGTTGTCATTATAGCTTTGTCTATTAGCATTTTTCTTGTAGTGTGGGATTTCAATGTCATATAAAATATAATTACAAATAAATACGATAAATATGAATTGACGTAAAGTTTTATTTATATTCATAAAGAACGTACTACGAATATATTTTTTTATATCAACCCAACAGTTGGCTTACATATGTGCTCCTACAAATTAGTAATATTTTTATATACACGTGGTGTGTGACGATTATTTTAAAATATAAGATATAATACAAAATAGAATAAAAGATATTTAACTCGGGATATAGGGCTATTATTTTAGTGCAAATGTTCATTTCTTGATATATCACAAAGCAAGATCAAAGATTATTAGCCACTGCACTGCCTCTAACACAATGATCACCAATTCAAACGCAAATATTTAAAATTTGAGACATAATTGATCCTATATGGATAAAATACGAGATTCAAACAGCAATGTCACTGCTCTTATTCTTGTCATCAACACCATACACCGAATTATGCACGGATTTCTCATACTTTTCGCCGTCGCCCCACAAAGCATAGGCCTCCTCCCCATGCACTGCATCATCTCCACTGCTCAGTTCTTCTTCAGACAACCTTAACGGAACTATGAGTTTGATGAGATTGCAGATCAAACTCGTAACTACGATGTTTAGGCACACGATGAATATAACTCCCAGAATCTGGATTCCCATTTGCTTGAAACCTGCTCTCACTTTGCCGTTCTTGAAGCCGTAGGCAAGACCGATGTAGTGTTCCCAGGACTCGACCATGTAGAAGAGGCGACAAAGTCTAGGGTTGGCAAAGAACCCGGTGAGGAGGCCACCTAGGGTTCCGGCGACTGCATGGGTGTGGAAGACGGCCATGGTGTCGTCGACTTGTTTGAGGAGCCAGATCTTCTTGTGGAGCACCATCATGGTGAACCATGGGATTGAGCCTGATAGTATGCCCATTATGATGGCCGCCCACCCTTGCACCACTCCTGCTCAACATATTTATTTGAGACTCGATGTACGAACCGTGTGTGCATAATTTCACATGCAGCATATAACAAGATAATCTCTATGCTAGAGAAAAAATATATACCTGCAGCCGGGGTGATGCAAACTAAGCCGGTGATCATCCCTTGTGTGGCACCAATAACAGAAGGCTTTTCGAAGAAAAGAATGTCCAAGAGGAGCCATGTTAGCAAGCTTGTAGCAGCGCAGACATGGGTGTTGAGGACGGCCAACGAAGCATCAATACTCGCCATGTAAGGATCTCCACCGTTGAATCCTGTCCACCCCATCCATAGGAGCCCTGCTCCGGCAAGCATCAATAGGATATTGTTGGGTGGGAACCTTTCCCGATCCTTGGTCGTCCTCGGACCTACCTGTTCAATTCCATAAAAAATCCATTCTGTTAAAAATCTGTTAGGGGTGACAATAATGCTCGAGGATCCATTATAAGGACATATATATATATATATGTGTGTGTGTGTATTTGTAGTAAAAGTTACAACATATATACCCAATAGGCGGCAGTGAAACCAGCGACACCAGAGGAGAGATGAATAACAAACCCGCCAGAGTAGTCGATCAATCCCTTCTTATTCAGCCATCCATCGGGACACCAAATACTATAAGCCCCGATGGTGTAAGAAAACGTAAGCCAAAGCGGCACAAACATCATCCATGCAATAAAACTCATCCTTCCAAGCAGTGCACCAGCAATCAGAATCAGCGTGATTGCAGCAAACACAAACTGAAAGTACACCATTGTAGCATTCGGAAACTTGTAAGAACTGAAGGCTTGTTTCAACAACACATGCTGATCCAATGCGTCATCGATCCTTCCGAGAAAAGGGAGGAATGGGCGGCCGAACGACATCTGGTAGCCCCACCCGACCCAACAAATCAACACTGCTGCAAAGGCGTAAAGGGCCATGAAGGCGGAGTTTACGGCCCATTTCTTCTTCACGATGCTGCCATATAGTATGACGAGGCCCGGTATGCTTTGGAGCCCAACCATTGTGGCTGCTGTTAGCTGCCATGCGTTGTCTCCTTTGTTCATCCATTCTGGGTTCGCCTCGTCGGGCCGGATGTTTGATGGTAGATATGCGTACGGGTCAGCCATCTCTCTCTCTCTCTCTCTCTCAGGACTTAGAAGCGCAAGAGTGGTGAAAGTAAAGTGGGAAAGATTGTAAGAAAAACATGCCTTATATTGAGATTGGATGTTTGTTGGACATTGTTGCTGCTGCACGCTGGATGCAGTTTGGATAAATCTGTGTGAAAGCCCTATATTACACCGTAATTGGTGCTTAATCAAGTATGACTAATGAGGTTAGAAGAGTAATTAGAGAAGAGAGAGGTGTAACAAGTCTCTCACTGACGGAGAATTCAATTACCAGGCACAGCTTGTCTTCCTTGGACATTTAGATTGAGGATTCCAATGGTAATTTTCATACAAACTTTCCTTGTTATCATTTTTGTCTGAAAAATCTAATGATTCATTTGTTCTATTGTTGTTGATTTGTTGTAAGGATTATTATATCACTAAGAATATAATAATAAGTTATTCATTTTAATAAACAAACCTATGCCCCCTTCTCATTGATTCACGATCCCACTCGCCCACTCCACATGCTCCAACTTACTCTCTCTTCTTAATGTGCACAAATCACTACCATTGTCCAAGCTATCACATGATTGACTTACCATTGTCCAAGCTATCACATGATTGACTTACCATTGTCCAAGCTATCACATGGTTGACTAAGAAGGCAATATTACCATCTAAAAATATTTTAGAATAGATAATTGTAGTCCAACATACACCATAGCATATGAATTATATGCAAGGACAATGCTACAATAATAATTATAGACAAAATCAGTTTGGACAAAGAGATTCACTTAATTATTCTAATCTGAATAATTTTTTGCAGCCACCACCCGATTTCTCTGTTATAAATGAAGTTATAAATGATGAAAAAAATTGAATTTGGAGAATATACTTGCATCCTTTATGTAGATCACAAAGAAAATATTGGATACGGAGGCAATAAAGGTTAACAATTTAGCCATCACGGTGAAGAAGCTCATAACCAATATGGGAGCCAAAATTAAATCATTGGAGATGCAAGTGGGTCAATTGGCTAAAGCAATGGGTAGTCAACAACAAAAAGGTCAATTTTCTAGCAATACGAAAATCAACCCAAATGAGCAATGTAATGCCATACATATGAGGAATGGGTTGCCTGACAACGAAGAAAAAAAAGTGAGAGAGTGGATCGGGGGGAAAGAAGCAAAGGAAGTCAAATATGTGCCACCCCCTGCATACGTTCCACCATTGCCATTTTCGCAAAGGCTAAGAAAGCAAGAGAAGGAGACACAATTCATGATTTTCTTGAAAATATTTAAGAAATTATCAATTAATATTCCCTTTGCTGAAGCTATTGAACAAATGTCTAACTATGCTAAATTTTTAAAGAAACTTCTGGAAAAGAAAAGAAGAATTGATGATAATGAGACGGTCAATCTAACAGAGGAGTGTAGTGCGATTCTCCAATGAAAGCTTTTACAAAAATTGAAGGATCTGGGAAGCTATATAATTTCATGTGAAATTGGCAACACTCACTTCAAAAAAGTGTTGTGTGATTTGGGGGTAAGCATCGATTTAATACCATTATCCATATTCATGAAGTTGGGCTTAGGAACGGAGAAATCATCCTCCATCACATTACAACTTATTAATAGGTCTATAAAGTACCCAAAAGGAATTATAGAAAATGTGCTCGTGAAAGTGGACAAGTTAATATTTCCCGTGGACTTTGTTGTGCAGGATTCTATAGAACCCAAGACGAAGGCACCTCGCGATGAATGTATCAAAGAGGAAATAAAGAAGGATCATCTTGGTGCAAGTTTAGAGGTTGATCATACCAAGGAGGCTGAAATTGAAGGATGGCATCCTCGTGCAAAAGATAAGACATTAAGGAGTTTCCTTGGGCATGCCGAGCTTCATAGGAGTTTCATGGCTAAGTTTTCTAGAATTACACAACTTATGTGTCCATTCTAAAACTTACCCATGATTTGCTCAAGTTTAACAGAATAATGCGGATTTTGGAAGTGATTTTAGGTCATCCTTTAAAATTTGACTATTTACACAAAAGTATCCTAGTAAGCCCTTATTGAGCCTTGAGCCTTTCTTTGATAGCTAAGTTACACTACTCGTGCATGGAAGTACTATAAGTAAGGTGGACTTGTCGAATAGGAAAGAATATTGCATATTAGAAGGCATTGGTGAACATGGAGAATAAATTAAAAAATTGTGAAAATGGTTATGAATTGGAAAACGAGTTACTTCCTAACAAATTAAAAAAAATCAAATCAAATAACAAATTTGTTTGGAAAGTGGAAGTAACTCTCCGTAGCTAATAAAATCATTGAGCAAAATTCGGAGTTGATTGAATATTGGAAAGGAGTTGATGAAGGAGGAATAAAGCTAGAAAAAAATCTAGTTGTGCTCGTTGGCCATGAGTCGTATGTGAAAGGTTGCAAACACCAACCAATTCAACGAGTTCAATGTTGATTAAGTTACTTAACCATACATTCCTTACCTTGACCAAAAGCCTACATTACAACCGAATTAAAAGTCATTTATGATCTTTAATCCATTAATTGCATGTAAAGGCGAGATGAAATTATGGTCAAGCATATGATTAATTCTACATTTATTTTAACTTTGAGTGTCACTGATATTTTTCTATACACTTGGGTGTGAGAGATACACAAACATAGTGAGGATCAATGATTTAAGATGTTAAATAAGTACTAGTTGCATGACATGAAGTTGTTTATTTGCAATATAGTTGATTTTGATATAAGCATAATGATTTTTGTGTTTGAAGCATCGTTTACTGTCAAAACACCCCTTCATTCTGAAATGAAGATTCGTTATCATTTTTCGAGGACAAACAACATGTTAAGTTTTGGAGGTTGATAAACATATGATTTACGTGCAAGTTGGGGTTATTATGTATAATTTTTAGGCAATTGCACGTACCTAAGTAACGAGTTCATCATAATTTTGTTATATTTTTTACGTCACATGTTTGTTAAAGTGTTGACAAAAAAACAAACAATTAAGGGTGTATAGACCACGTCTCAAGTCACACGGACCGTGCTTATCATCGCAATATGATCTTAACCGTTGCGATTTGGTGTGATCCGTACATATCTTCTTATTCCTAAATAGAGATATGACGCCTATCAAAACACTAGTAATTGTCTATAAAAGGAGGAGCTACATCAGATTTTATATCATAAAATATACAATATACAACAAATTTTAGGGTTAGAAACAAGTATACAAAGGAAGATCAACAAACCAAGTCATCAGAGACAGATAAATGAAAATTGCTTGGCTTCAATAGTCCTCTTTTCTTTTGTTCGTATATTTTACCTATGAATATCAATATGTTTTCCATAGATTTTGTATTAAATATGAGTGGCTAAACATCTAGTGATTCTAGGGCTTGCATTCATCTGAATTCATCTATTTTCTTAATGATATTATTTCCCTTCCTATATTTGTTTATGCTTCCTTCACTTGAATGTCGTATGGAATTATGTGACGGATAATTGCATATGTGTAGTTAATACCCGGGAGGGAGTAATTGATTAATGGATTAGAAATGCAAAACATGAACTTACTAGATCGGGAGATTGGTAAGTATCGTGATGAGAATAGATCAGAGGCATGATTGGGAGTTAGATAAAATATGGTTTGATGCATTAAAGGAATTTGTATGAATCGTATAAAGGCATGTCCCTGGAATCCACACAACATGTTCTATATGCTTTTGACCGATTACAACCTATACTTTGTTCAGATCTTTTTTTCTGGCGAGGTTGCCAACACGTGAGTTGCACATGGTTTTTAAGGCTATCATCGTCTTTTTAAGATGGCATTGAGGCACAAACTCGTCATTTTCTTCTCACCTGTTTATTACTGGCATCCCTTCTTTAATTTGGAGATTAGGGCATGCGGTTGAAATTTTTTACAGACCTTCACCCATTAGAGTGAGATCCACATTAGATTTCCAGAGATACAGAGGTCTCTATTGAAGGCATTTTCACAGAAGTAGTACTATCACCTTTACCAGTTTTTAAATATGGATTCTCTCTAGCATTGTTACAGTCATCAAACCTTAAAAAATTTGGAAATCCTTTAGTTTCTATCTTCTCCCTAGGAGCACATCTCTCAGTAGAAACTAAACTACTCTTAATAGATAGTCCAAATCGATTAATGGGTGGCTTACCTGAATTGTTCCTTGCAAAACTCTTCAACTTTGCCGCCAATTCTCAAGACCCTTTCTTCAAAATTTTCACTGCATTTCGCTAACCACATTGCTTAGATTTTTGGGAAATTTGATAGGTGGGTTTGGCAGTAGGTTTACCATATTGCCTCTTTCAAAGATATGGCTGCACTTTCTTCTTTGATTTCTCCGAAAAGGGTTTTCGAGGTACATTGTTTCCTCAGATCTGGTGATCACATTTCGTGCAACTGCGGATGAAGCTTTAGTGGCCTTTATACCAAGATGGGATCTTGTGGAAGAAGAAGAAGAAGAAGCTAATGAAGGAGCAGAAGAGGAGTTTGAAGACAGTAAAAGTTCTGAAGCTACAACATATGAAAAAGAAGAAAGATTATTGGATTTGTACTAATCATTCCTTGCAAGAATCTAAAATGGGTGAAGGTCTGTAAAAGAATTCAATCACATGCCCTAATCCCCAAATTGAAGAAGATATGATAATAATAACAAGTGACTAGAAAATTATGAGTTTGCACCTCAATGCCATGTTAAAAAGACAATAATACCCTTAAAACCCCATATGCAGCTCACGTGTTGACCAACTCACCGGAATTAAATAAGAATACCCTAAGATAAATTGTACCAAGAAAGCAACTTATACACATAAATACTTATTCAAACATACGAGACAATAACCATGTAATTTATGAAATAATATCAAACTAAATTAGTTAAATAAAAATAATAAGAAGTCTTAATCCAATTATATCATATGTTCTTGGCTCTATCTCGACTCCACCACTCACTCCATTTAATTTGAAATGTGGTAGTATAATGGGGTTGAGATATATCGAGCTCGTAAGAGTCCAACTTGTCAATGTTAATTACATCATGGATAGTTAAACATGTCAAACAATCAACTTATGTCATTAATTTAGGGATAAATTTCAAATACTGACATAACATATGATATAACTTATGGGTGTATGCACGGGTTGCGCCAAAACACATATCATAACTTATAGGCGTACGATAGATTTCATTGGAACATACCTCATAACTTACAGATGTATGTATGGGTTGAATCAGAACATAACTTATAAGTTATGAACGTAGGTACGGGTTTCACTCGAACATATCTTACAACTCAGGGGTATGTAAGAAGCATGCAAAACTTAGGGGCATGTAGTTGAGTAACATGAAAAGCTTAGGAGATTGATCAATCAATCTGAAGGGTGCAACTTAATCTTGCGCATATCATATATCATAACATATATTAATAATTAAACATGTAAGCTAATCAATAAGCATAATTAATAGAGACAAGTAAGAACCCTCATATAATGCGTAGTTGGCATGATATGCATATGCAAGTTTGCGATTGTCCCCAGCCTTTGCCTAACTTAATCTTTATTTCAACAAAAAGTTAAATTAATGTGTCTTAAATTTTAATATTGAGTAATTAAAAATAAGACTTCTTTTGGGCTACTAAAATAGAAATTTTGAAAATGTTGAACTTGGTAAGAATTTTTGAAATGTTTAAGGATGACTTTTACACCTAACAGAAAATTCTTCAACATGTTTAGTCACTGTGGAATAGTGAATGAATATTTTATATCTCATAATATATGGAATAAAAATTCACAATTTTAACTATAGAATTAGACTAATATTTAAGTATCATATAAGTATTTTTTTTTTTTATAAGAATAAATGTTATAGGTTTTAAATTTTTGAACACTAAATAACTGAACGCAATCGTGAGAAAATTATTATAACTCAAAACATACAATTTGAAATGATTTTAGAATTTTAATGTAGAAAAATGACTGAAGGAATTAATAAGTGGTTATTGACATTAACATCATCAAATATATATACAAGACGTTTGGTCAAATTTACTAATTATATCTAGCTATAATTAGAGAACACAATAATTACAAAAATATTTACCAGAACTAACTATGACAATGAAGGTAGTTTAACACACCACCGCAATCGAAGCGGGAGGTTTTTGAGATTATCTCAAAAATAATAAAAAAGTATTCGTAGTAGCCCTTTGGTAAAGATATTAGCAATTTGGTATCGAGATGGAACATGTAGCACTCAAACTTGGCCTCGAACAACGTTCTCACGTATAAAGTGGATATCCATTTTGACATGTTTAGTGTGCTGGTGTTGAACGAGATTTCTAGAAAGATATATGTCACTAACATTGTCACAATAAATGATGTTGCCTTATGAATCAGGAAATGAAGCTCAAGCAATAAAGTACATAACCAACACAACTCGAAAACCTCATTGGTGACTCCTCGATACTCGGCCTCGGCGCTTGAATGAGCGAGAGCAAGCTAATATTTCTGGGTCCATCAAAGTCGATTGTCACTAAAAAAATGTAATATTTGGATATTGAGCGACGGGTGTTAGGGAAACCACCCCAATCCACATCCGTGTATAAGATAAGATCAAAAATTGAAGATTTGTCGAGTTGCAACCCAAGATCAAGTGTCCATTTGATGTAGCAAAGCACATGTTTTAGAGCATTTATGTGTACGACTTTCAGATTATGCATGTGTACACAAACTTGTTGGACGACCTATAATATATCTAACCATGTAAATGTTAGATATTGAAAAACACCTACTAAACTCCGATAGTGAGTTGGGTCATCAAAGGGAGGATTCGAGTCATGACTGAGTTTAATTTTCATGGCAACTCGTGTATGTGATGGATTACATGTTGTCATGCCTACTCTTTGAAGAATCTCCTCCGCGTATTTTGTCTGACAAAGAAAGAGTCTAGACAAATTTCGTGCAACAATGATACCCAAAAAATAACTAAGGGGAACAAATCCATCATTGCAAATTATAAAGCCAAACGTGACACAATCGACTGTCTAAGTGTCAAGGATGACATCATCAAAATGATGTCGTCAACGTAAAGATGATGAGTGATAAACATAGGATTTATGTGCAATTTGGGGTTATTATGTGTAGTTTTTAGGCAACTGCATGTACCTAAAAGACGAGTTTATGATGATTTTATTATATATTGTTATGTCACATGTTTGTTGAAATTTTGACAGAAACACGGACAATTAATGTTGCACAGACCATGCCACGAGTCAAATGAACCATGCACGCAAACTGAGGATGATACTCTAGAGGCACAACCCGATCCACGGCCCATGATTTAGTACAGAATGTCTTGATTTTGGAGCATTGAGGAACGGACCATGCTTTTTTGCACGAACCGTGCTTGGTCTAATAGCATGAACTATGCTTCGTCTTGTGATTTCTTCCTAACTATTTTCTATTTTATTTCACTTAAAATACAACTCGCAAGTGCATGAAGTAAATTATAGTAAAACATGGGTGAGAACAAGTATTGTATCCACATGGACTGTCTATAGTAAAATTAACTGAGTACTTGTTTATAACATTTTCCTTTATCTAAATAATCAAATATTTGGGATTGGTTTGGTAAAATAAAAATAAAATAAATAAAGAAGTAGAAATAGATACCAAATTAGATTCAAACAACTAAGGATATTCAGAGATTGTATGCATTCCAAGGACATGCATTCATACGGTCCATACGAATTTATTTAATACATCAAACCATATTTAATTCATATATTTGCAGGAGAATTATTAATATATCTAGATCCTATCTTTTGAGTTAGATCTAAATGTAATAGTAGATAACACTGATCATTCTCAAGATATTATCTAACTCCTAATCATGCCTCAGATCTATTATCATCATAATACTTACCAATCTCTCGATCTAGCAAGTTTATGTTATGCATTTCTAATCCATTAATCAATTACTCTCTCTTGAGCAATAATGGACTAACTACACATATGCAATTAGTTGTCACATAATTACATGCGACATTAAAATCGAAGCACAAACCAATATAGGAAGGGAAATAATAACATTAAAGAAAAATAGATAAATCCATACAAATGCAAGCCCTAGAATCACTACATGTTTAGCCACCCATATTCAATACATAATCCATGGAAAACATATTGATAATTATCGCTAACATAAAAAAGAGCAAAAGAAAATAAGACTATTGAAGGCCAAACGATCTATGTTTCTCTCTCTCTCTCTCTCTCTCTCTCTCAAATGACTTCGTTAGTTGATCCTCCTTTGTATGCGTGTTTCTAACCCTAAATTATATTCTATATTGTGTTATATCTTCCCCCTCTTATAATCTGATGTAGCTCTCCTTTTATAGACAATTACTAGGTTTTTGATGACCGTTGTATCTCTATTTTGAAATTAGAAAATATGTATGAATCACACCAGATCACAATGGTTAAGATCATATCGGGAGGATATGCACGGTCCGTGTGACTTGAGACGTGGTCAATACACCATTGATTGTATGTTTTTCTATCAAAACTTCAACGAATATGTGACGTAACAAAATATAATAAGATCATAATAAACTTGTCACTTAGATACGTACAATTGCCTAAAAATTATACCCCCAATTGCAAGTAAATCCTATTTTATCCTATAAATGTCAAAATTTACAGGCTAACAGGGCTACCAAAGATGGCCTAAAATCACTTTTAAAATCCACATTATTTTGTTAACTTGAGAAAATAATGGGCAAGTTCTAGACATTCTAACATTTATCCAACTAAACACGCTAGAAAGAATCAATAGGCTCAAAATATTTAATGCTAATCACGATTCAAGATATTCAGCGTAAATGCTATGTTGGCATTAATTCTCTCTATAGTTGAGTTCATGTGTATGAACTTGTTCCTCAATTTTTTCTCTTTTGCACGAGGGTGCCATCCTTCAGTTTCAGCCTCCTTTCATGATCGACTTCTAAACTTGCACCAATGTGATTCTTCTTTATTTCCTCTTTGATACTTTTATCGCGAGGTGCCTTCATCTTTGGTTCTATAGAATCCTGCACAAGTTCGAAATTGTCAATTAAATCCACACAATCAAAATTAATAGACTTGCAAGGAAGGATAGTGTGGCTTATGCAAGATTTAAGAGACTCTGCCCACAAACTTTTGGACTTCTTTTGATCGATGGTGTTTTGGACAGCATCCACAGCCTTGCAATCTTCAACATCTCCTTTGAACTTCTTTGCATCATACAAGGAATACACCACTTTCTCATTATTTACTCTTAGAGTCAAATTTCATTTTCTTATGTGAAAGAGGGCTGCCGCAGTGGCTATGAATGGTCTACCAAAAATCAATGGAATCTTGTGGTCTTCTTCCATATCCAACAAACCAAGTCCACGGGAAATATGAACTTATCTACTTTCACGAGCATATTTTATATAATTTGTTTTGGGTATTTTATAGATGTATCAGCAAGTTGTAATGTTATGGAGGATGATTTCACCATTCCTAAGCCCAACTTCTTGAATATGGATAACATCATTAAAATTATGCTTGCTCCCAAATCACACAATACTTTATTAAAGTGAGTGTTGCCAATTTCACATGGTATTGTATAGTTTTCTGGATCCTTCAACTTTTGTGAAAGCTTTTTTAAGAGAATTGCACTACACTCCTTTATTAGATTTACTATCTCATGATCTTCAATTCACCTTTTTTCGCCAAAATTTTCTTAAAATTTTTAGCATAGTTAGGCATTTGTTCAATACTTTTAGCAAAGGGAATATTGATTCATAATTTCTTAAATTTTTCTAAGAAATTAGTAAATTGTGTCTCCTTCACTTGCTTCCTTAGCCTTTGTGGAAATAGCAACGGTGGAACGTATGCAGGAGGTGGCATATATTTGGCTTCCCTTACTTCTTCCACCTGATGCTCTCTCTCACTTGTCTTTTTTTCTTTGTGATGTAGCTCGTCACTCACATGTATGGCATTGCATTGCTCCTTTGGGTTTTCTTTCAGTGGTACCTTAAAATTATCCCTTTTGTTGTATGCGTCCTGCTATTTTAGTCATTTGACCAACTTGCATCTCCAAATATTTTATTTGAGCTCCAAAATTGGACGTGAATTTGTTCATCGTGATGGCTAAATTATCAACCTTTGCAGCCTCCATATCCATTCTTTGCTTGGTGGTCTACATAAAAGAAGCAAGTATATTGTCCAAATTTGGTTTCTTTCCATCAGTTATAACTCCGTTCGAAATAGAGAAACCAGGTGGTGGCTGCAAAAAATTGTTTGGATTAGAATAATTGAGTCTATTTCATTTTCCAAACTGATTTTGTCTATAATTGTCATTTTAGTCCGTCCTTGCATATAATTCACTTCCGCCGGTGTGTCTTGTGCTACAATTGCTTATTCTTGAATATTTTTAAATGGTGACATGGCCTTCTTAGTCAACATTGTAATGGCTTGGGTCATGGTAGCCATTTGTACAGGCAACCCTTTCATTCCATTCGTCATGTTAGAAATTTCAGTCACCTTTCTTACTGAATTCCTTTATGAAGGTCATTGTGCAATGTTTGAGGCAATTTTGTCTAACAAGTTTACTGCCTTATCAACAGGTAATGATAATAGAGCTCCTCCTCTGGCTACATAAATTTGATTTCAAGTTAGCTCTAATAAACCATTATAGAAATGACATACCTGTTGATCGCTTGCAAATCCATGTCGAGGGCACTTTCCTAATAGATCTTTGTACCACTCCCATGCCTCATACAAAGTCTTTTAATCGAATTTTCTAAACACAGTGATCTCGTTCTTCAGTATCAATGTCATACTAGGTGGGTAATATTTGTAGAGGAATTTCTTGCATAAATCTGACCATGTTCGGATTGATTCCTCATCTAGTATTTGGTACCACTATTTTTCTTTATCCCTCAAAGAGAACGGGAATAATCGAAGCCTTATCACATTAGTTCCCACACCTTTCATCTTGATGGTGTCACTAATCTCCAAAATTTGTGCCAGATGTGCGTGGAAATCATCTAGGGCACCACCACAAAATTGATTATGTTGTACTATAGATATTAAAGAAGGTTTAAGTTCGAAATTGTTTCCACCTATGGCTTGCAGTCGTCTTTTTCCATATTTTTTAGTAATTAGAGGTTCTAAGGCTTCTTAAATCGATGGGGCTGAAGATTTTTGTTGTTGTTGTTGTTGTTGTTGTTGTTGTTTTTGTTGTTGTTGTCTCATCAAAACTCGCAACTTTTCCATCTCTATATGCATTGCTTCTATTTCATCCATTATGTTTACTTGTGTTCTTGAAATGCTTCTGTGTCAGGCTGTTGCTTCGATCTTTAGATCAGTTGGTATCAAATTCCTTGCACCTTTGGATCGAGTGTTCATAAACTACCTAAAAATACAACACGAATCAAATAAAGAAATAAAAAACTATAAACTAAACTATAATATACACTTTAAATTAAAGTCTAATATCTAAAACGAATATCAGTTGTAAATTATGCCAGTCCCCGACAACGGTGCCATAAACTTGTTCACTATTTTATTTCACTTAAAATACAACTCGCAAGTGCACGAGCTAAATTATAGTAAAATATGAGTGAAACCAGGTATCGTATCCACATGGTCTGTCTCTAGTAAAATCAACTAAGTATTTGTTTATGATATTTTCCTTTATCTAAAGAATAAAATATTTGGGATTGGTTTGGTAAAATAACATAAACAAATAAAGAAGTAAAAATACATATCAAATCAGATTCAAACAACTAATGATATTCAGAGATTGTATGGATTCCAGGGACATGCATTCATATGATCCATATGAATTCCTTTAATGTATTAAACCATATTTAATTCATATATTTGTAGGAGAATCACTAATATATCTAGATCCTCTTTTTTTAGTTAGATCTAAATGTAAATTAGATAACACTGATCATTCTCAAGATATTATCTAATTCTCAATCATGCCTAGGATATATTCTCATCATAATAATTACCAATCTTTCAATGAAGCAAGTTTATGTTTTGCATTCCTAATCCATTAACCAATTACTCCCTCTCAGGCAATAATGGATTAACTATACATTTGCAATTAGTAATCACATAATGTCATACGACATTCACATCAAGGAAGCATAAACAAATATAAGAAGAGAAATAATATCATTAAAGAAAAACCAATGAATCCATGGGAAACATATTGATAATCATCGTTAACATAAAAAGAACAAAAGAAAAGAAAACTATTGAAGCCCAAACGATCTTTCGTTTCTCTCTCTTTCTCTCTCCCTGATGACATGATTGGTTGATCTTCTTTCTATGCTTGTTTCTAACCCAAAATATGTTGTATATTTTATTGTATCTTCCCCCTCATATAATCTGATGTAGCCCTCCTTTTATAGACAATTACTAGAGTTTTGATAGCCGTCATATCTAAACAATTACTAGAGTTTTGTTAGACGTCATATCTCTATTTTGAAATGAGAAGATATGCATGAATCACACCAAATTGCGATGATTAAGATCATATTGGGAGGATAAGCACAGTCCGTATGACTTGAGACATGGTCTATACACCCATTATTGTTTATTTTTCTGTTAAAACTTCAACAAACACGTGACTTACCAAGATATAACAAAATCATAATAAACTCGTCACTTAGGTAAATGAAATTGCCTAAAAATTATACATAATACCCTAAAATTACATGTAATTTCTATGTTTATCACTAGCCGATGCGATTCTGCATGATTCGTGCATATCTTTGCATTCTAAAATAGAGATTCAGCGGCTATGAAAATCCTAGTCAGTACCTATAAAATGAGGAATGTGGGAACGACAAAAGATATCAAATTTTAGAGCTAGAAATAAGTATACAAAGGAGAATCAACCAATCAAGTCATCAAAGAGAGAGAAACAAAGATCGTTTGGCTTCAATGGTCTTTTTTTCTTTTATTCTTATATGTTAGCTATGATTATCAATATGTTTCTCATGGATTATGTATTGAATATGAGTGGCTAAATACCTAGTGATTCTAGGGCTTGCATGATTATAGATTCATATGTTTTTCTTTAATGATATTATTTCCTTTCCTATAGTTGTTTATGCTTCCTTAATTTGAATGTTGTATAAAATTATGTGGCGAATAGTTGCATATATGTATTTAGTGTTGTGAGGTTGAAAGATGATCAGTGGAGTCTAATCTACTTTTGGATCTTATACGATAGAGATTATCCAACTATATTAGTGATTCTCCTACAAATATAGGAATAAAAGATGGTTTGATACATTAAAGGAACTCATAAGAACCATATGAATGCATGTCCCTGGAATCCATTTGATCTCTGAATTGTCTTAGTTGTTTGAATTCGATTTGATATCTTTCTAATCGTCATTTGCGTTATTTTCATTTACAAACAAATCACAATTATTATATTATTTAGATAAAGGATAATATCATAAACGAGTACTTAGTTGATTTTACTATAGATAGTCTATGTGGATAAGATACTTGTTCTCACCACAGTTTTACTATAAATTACCTCGTGCACTTACGAGTCGTATTTCAAGTGAAACAAAATAGCAAAAAATTTATGGTGCCATTGCTGGGGACTGGCGTAATTTACAACTAGTATTCATTTTAGATATTAGACTTTAAAACCTATGTTTATCACCAGTTCTTAAGTACTCAAGACATCCATTCGTTCATGTCCAGCAAACAATACTAGAAGGACTCTTAGGTAAAAGATGAATTCGATGTGCGAACCTTTCATCTATAGTTACCATGTAGATATAGTCCCTTTGCTCGGTTCTCCAATTAGCGTTTAGGGCTTTGTCATTTTATATGGACCCATATTTGACAATAATAACTATAATAATCCTCATAAAAATTGTTGATTCATTGGCCCATAATGAAATACCATATATTATGCTCGGTTCGATGTCTTCCGCAAGGTCTTAATTGGATACAATGAATACAAGAAATATAGAGAAACAATCCCAATATTACTTTGTGGGGCAACAAATTCTATCTTGCCACTATGATAAACAAGGATTTACATGTAATTCAGGGTTATGCATAGTTTTTAGAAAATTGCATGTACCTAAGTGACTAGTTTATAATGATTTTACTAAATTTTATTACTTCATGGGTTTGTTGATGTTTTGATAGAAAAATTGGTATTTGAGGTCGCATGAACCATGCACCGGATCACAATTTGTACTTATCCTCTCGTTCCGAAGGAGATTCTTGATGATCATGATTTCAAAAAGTTATCCTCTTGTTCCAAAGGAGATTCGGAAGGGATTGAATCCCTTAATGTTCCTCATAAAAGGAAGAATGTGAAATGAAGAATAAATCAATTTCATAATTGAGCATCAGTTTTTAGAGCTAGAAATATATATACTAAAAGGAGACAAGCAACCAAGTCATCAGAGAGAAGAGAAATGAAGGTCATTGCACATAAATCATAGTTTTTATTGTCAATTTTTTTCATATGGATTGCGAGTTGATGATAAGTAGTTAAACAATTAGTGATTCTAGAGTATGTACAATTATGGATTCATATAATTTTACTTTATGATATTTTTTTCTTTATTCGTTTATGTTTCTTTGATATGATTTTCTTATAGAATTGTTTGGCCAACAATTAAATATTTGTAGTTAACTAGTTAACAACCGAGATGGGTTAATTGGGTAACCGATTTAGGAATGCATAACACGAACTAGCTAGATTGAGAGATTAATAGGTCATCATGAAAAGAATAAATATTAGAATTTATTAGGATTTAGACAATATCTTGAGAGTGATCAGTGTTGTTTAATCCACGTTTAGATCTAACTCGAGAGAGAGGATCTAGATGTATCAGTGATTCTCCTACTAAAATAAGATTTAAATATGGTTTAATACATTAAAAAAAGTCATATGAGCCGTAAGAGTAAATATCCCTTAACCCTATGAAGTCTTATCTAGCTCGAATATGATTTGTGTATTAATTTCTATCTTTTGCTTTATTTCTTTTTACTTAAATCATCTATCTTCAAAGTTCGAGTCTTTCAATAAAGTAGGATTAACATAAACGAGTAATTAGTTGGAATTTGAGTAGACAGCCCCTGTGAATACAATACATGTTCTCACTAATATTTCACTATAATTAGACTCATACACTTGTGAGTCATTTTTAAGTGAAATAAAAGAGTAAACAAGTTTATGGTGCAGTTGATGGGGATTGACATAATTTACGACTAATATTTATTTTAATTATTTGAGTTTAATAAAAAATGTCTATTATATAATCTCTTTTCTAGTTCATAGTTTTACTTTCTCTGTCTAATTTGTGTCTTATTTTTGGCAGGTAGTTTATTAACACACAATCTAAAGGTGTAAGAAATCAGATACCTATTAATTTGAAGATTGAAGCAACTGCCAGACATAGAAGCACATTTTGATTGGTGCATATTTGATATATCTTTTGATTGATTTTTGGTGTATTTTTTATGATCAATATCCCCTTGGAGCACATTTTAATTAACTAACTTCATTTTGTAATGGATTTTAGGTGAATGTTGCAAATGTAGAGAAAGAGAAGAGTTTTGGAATTGTTGAAGCAAAAGACACACTTGGTGGATGGTTAGTATGCCCTTACCAACCGATCTGGTGTGAAGAAGCTTTTAATAGCCCAGAAATTAATTTGAGCGCCCACTTCTGTTCCACAAATGGGCTGCCTACCAGACTAAATAGCATGATATGGGCTTAGACTTTTAGTTATGGGTTTTATTAGCATTAAACTTGATTTTCTTACTTTCCAAGAGATTTATATATTTAGTTAGGGTTTTATATCCCCAAATCACTCTCCTTAGCCTTTCTCCAAGAAAACAAGAGGAAGCAATCGATTCTCTTCTCCAGCCGGCAGCTGCTCAGTTCTCTTTTTTCATCTTCAATTTGTTGTTTAATTGTAGTATGAATTCTAGCTAAACTCTTTTATTTCGGTAAAGATTAATGAAGCTCTATCTAATCTATTTCGTGAGATTGAATTGGTTCATATACTTTATTTTATGCAAGCATCTGTGATTCTATAATCTTTGTATTGTTAATTATTTTGTTTCTACTGGGTAGTTCACGATATTTAGTAATCCGAGATTAATTAGTAGCCAATTAACTCATTCATCCGTAATTGTGGTTTAGATTTAATTAGTGGTAAATTGATTCTTCAGAATCAAGGAAATATCAGTCTTAATTCAGTAATCCTACATCAAAGTTTACTACTTTTGAATTGGGTCTTCTAATTATTAATGTTGTTGTCTTATTAGATCCGTAGAGCGTCCCTTGGGTTTATGCCCATTCTTCGTATATCATACAATTAATTTTTTATCCTAAAGTAGAGAAGACTACGAAGAAGTTGAGGAAGAGAGCCAAGGAATTGAAGGAAGCTTTTATTTCTGAATTAGAAGACATGGCTAATGATGAGGGATGTGAAATCTTACCAAGAGAAGAAGTTGAACATTTATCAGAAAATACCTGGAGTTCTTCCGTTTAGGCAGCCACAGGGTGGTCAGTATGCACATACGGACTGCTCAGAACCCAGCATGAACGATATTATGAAGAGTCTAACACATAGTAGTGAAATTGTTAAGAACAAGGTGTAGAGTCAGCAAGCTTTCCAGCAAAAGATTCAAGTTGCCTTGGGAAGTATGGATACACAAATCACCCAACTTGCCACTCAAGTAAACAAAATACAAGCAAATCAAGGCAACCTTCCATCTCAAACGGAAATAAATCCTAAAAAAAATATTAGTGATGTAACTTTGAGAAGTGGAAAGAGCTGGTTGAGCCAGAGGCTAAGAAGAAAAAGAAGGAGCAAAAAATAAGGTTGAAGATAAAAAGAAATAAGTAGTTGAAGAGGCACAACAATCGGATCAACCTCTTCTCTCTAAGGTAAGCATGGATTCTAAAGTTTCTAATTCTCAACCTATTCTTACAGCACATTTTCCTTCCAGGTTGGTTCAAAACAAGAAAGAGGATGATGAGAAAGAAATCCTTGAGCTGTTAAAAAAGGTAGAGAACTTGCCCTTCATTGATGTTATTAAGCAAGTGCCCAGGGACGTAAATTTTTTAAAGAATTGTGTGCTAAAAAGATGATATATGGGAAAGATGCAATGATTAAGGTTAGGGAAAATGTTTCAGCTATTATTGAAAGGGAATTACCTAGAAAAATCTAGGGATTCTGATATGTTTACTATTCCTTGCATTATTGGTAGTAAGAAAATTGAGAGAGTTATGTTAGATTTAGGGTTTCCATCAATGTTATGCCATTCTGTATGTAGAAGGAGTTGCAATTAGGAATGAAGGAAACTAATGTGGTCACTCAATTAACTGACAGGTCTAATACATATCCTAAAGGTGTGGTGGAAGATGTTTTGGTGAAGGTAAATGAATTGATATTTCTTGTGGATTTTACATAGTTGACATGGATGATGCTTTTCTACACATAGATCTTTGATTCTTTTAAGAAAGCCATTCATGAAAACTGCAAGAACCAAAATTGATATTGATAAAGGCATATTTAGCTTTGAATTTGATGGTGATACTGTCACATTTAATATTATTGAAGATATGAAGCATATTGAGGATCGTGAAGGATTATATGTGATTGATGTTGTCGATTCTTTAGTTGAGGATTTTGTTGAAAATCATTTCAGAAAGACAAGCTGGAGCAGATACTTCTTAGTTGGATAACGCAAACAGATGTAGCAACTAAAGAGGATGATGAGATTCATGATGTCATGATGCAGCTGTATTCCATCATTGAATTCCACACTCAGCATCTGTCGAGCATAATGCCCATACCGACTAATTTTGAACCAATTTTACCATATGTAGTAAAAGCTCTAGTGCTGAAACTAAAGGTACTTCCACAGTATCTGATATATGCAATTTTGGGTGAGAAGGAGTTGTTGCCCGTCATCATAAGAAATGATCTTTGCAAGGAGAAAAAGGAAAGATTGGTCAAGCTCTTAAAGAAGCATAAAACTCTAATTGGGTGGACTTTAGCAAACATAAAAGGTATTAGCCCCTCTATATGCATACATCTTATTTGACTTGAACCTCATTGTAAACCTTCTAGAGACCTACAAAGAAAATTGAATCATGTCGTGAAAGAAGTTGTGCTTAAAGAAATTCTTAAATTGTTAGAGTTAAGGTGTATTTATGCAATACTAATAGTGTTTGGGTCAGCCCTATTCATGTGGTTCCTATGAAGTCTTCATTTCAGTTGGTTAAGAATTAAAATAATGAATTAATTCCAATGAGGCTTCAAACATGTTGGCGTATGTGCACAGACTTTAGGAAGTTGAATGATGCCATTAGGAAAGATCATTTTCCACTGCCTTTTATTGATGAGATGCTTGAAAGATTGGCTGGAAAATCATTATTTTGTTTTCTTGATGGTTATCTAGATTTTTTCAAATTTTGTGGCACAAGAGGATCAAGAAAAAACGACCTTCACTTGTCTGTTCGATACTTTTGCATGTCGTTGTATGCCTTTTGGTTTGTCTAATGCTCCTGGCACATTCCAAATATGCATGATGAGTATTTTTTCTGATTTGATTGAAAATTGCATTGAGATTTTTATGGATGATTTTACTATACATAGTGCCACTTTTGATCATTGTTTGGGTAATTTGGAACAAGTTTGGGAGAGGTGTGTTGAATCTAACCCTATGCTTCATTTTAAAAAATGTTATTTCATTGTAAAGCAAGGTATAGTGCTTGGACATGTTATCTCTGAAAAGGGGATAGAAGTAGATATGTTGAAAGTGAATTTGATTGTGAAATTACCATACCCTTCTAACGAAAAAGAAATTTGAGCTTTCTAATGCCATGTAGGTTTCTATAGGCGTTTCATTCAAGATTTTTCAAAGACTGCACATCCCCTAACAAAGTTGTTGCAAAAAGAGGTGTTTTTTGTCTTTGATGAAAAGTGCAAGGAAGCTTTTGACTTTTTGAAGACCAAGCTGACTTCCACTCCCATAATTCAGCCACCAAAATGGGGAATGCCTTTTGAGATCATGTACGATGCAAGCGACTTTGCTGTTGGAGCTCTGCTTGGGCAAAAGAGTGGGAAAGAGAGTCATGTGATCTATTATGCTTCAAAAACCCTCAACCCTGCTCAATATAATTATACGACAACAGAGAAGGAGTTGCTGGCTGCTATTTTTGCTTGTGAAAAACTCAGATCTTATCTTATTAACTCTAAAGTTGTTGTTTATTCCGACCATGCAGCTCTAAATTATTTTGTCTCCATGAAGGAATCTAAGCCACATTGCATACGGTGGATACTTCTATTACAAGAATTTGACCTGGAGATCAAAGATAAAAAAGGAGGCTAAGAACAATGTTGTTGACCATTTGAGCATATTGAAAACAGGGTCGGATGGTATGTCCATACCAAATGATTTCCAAGATGAGTTGTTACTAGCAATTGAAGTTGTGATTCCTTGGTAAGTTGATTTAGTTAATTATCTTAACACTGGACTATTTCCAAAAGGGATCATGACAGCTAGAAAGAACAAGTCGAAGAGCCAAGCAAAGTATTTCATATGGGATTATCCCTATTTGTGGAGGACTTATGTCGACCAAGTAATGCGAATATGCATTCCTGATAGTGAGATTCAGTCTATCCTGTATTTTTGTCATGTCCATGCGTGTGGTGATCATTATGGACCAAGAAGGATAACTCGTAAGGTTCTTGATTTTGGTTTTTATTGGGAGACCATTTTAAAGGATGCCTATTTTTTCTGCAAAAATTATGATTGATGCCAATGAACAGGTAACATCTCATCTCAAAATGAAATGCCTGAAATTCCTATTTTGATGTTTGGGATTTTTTATGTGTGGGGGATGGACTTCATAGGTCCCTCCCCGAGTTCATTTAGAAATTCTTACATTTTATTGACAATGGATATTTCCAAGTGGATTGAAGTAAAGGCTACTCACACCAATGATTCCAAGGTTGTTTCAGTCCTTAAGACTAACATTTTCAATAGGTCCGGTATTCGGCATGCTATTATAAGCAATCAGGAACTTACTTTTGCAATTGAACATTGGAGACTATTTTCTTTCAATTGAGTCCCTTAACTTTCCCATTTCACAATTTTGAAACTTTTCCATCCTTGTTCCCGTCTCTCAGCTCTCAACTCTCAACTCTTCTCAATATTTCCCTCATCGGAAACCCCTGTTTTCTGCACGCACTCCACTCATTCTTTCCATGCCCTTCTCCCCTCCCCCCAAAGTTACCGTCTTTCTGATCCCCACTCTGATGGAACACAAATGTCGGACCCATCGACAAGGCGTGAAGCCATCAAAAGCCGCTGCTCATTCCCCTCCACCATCTCTTGAGATTGAGAAGCATGATTTCTACCATGACCCACCCTTGATAGCCACCACTAAGAGAAGCTCGTTTCCTTTAGTAGACGTGGTGGAGATGTCAACATTGCCTCCCCAGCTAGAAGCCTCGATTCTATTATGATTGAAGAGCCGACGACCTTTCGATCCACCCACAGGCGATGACATTTGAGTTATCTGACACACCTGTTCCAAGGCCTCCAACCCTGCCAAAACACTAGACAATGCTACCATTGATGAGAAATTCCTTCCATTCCTTTCCCGATCCTCACAGCTGAGTCCACCCATTCCCCCACCTAATTTTCTCTCTGCAATCAAGGTCCAACATCGACTTTATAAGAATTATTTTTGCCAATTTGCAAATACTCATCTTTTTTATTGGTCTGATATAGAGATTCTAAGTGTTAATAATGCAATTATGAGGTATTTTGCTAATATTGGGTGGTCAGAATTCATGGACATTGATGCATAAGGAGATCGCCTTAGAATTTCTTTCCTCATTTGTTTTCAACACTTCTTGTCCGTTATGTGATTCGCATGTTGTTTTGTTTCAATTGAAGGGACAGAAATATTTGTATGTGGATGCACTGAATGTATTGCTTGGGTTTGAAACTGAGGAGTCATTACAGAGTCATGAATATGATTCTGTTGTTTGTGATATTCCTGAGAATCTCTCTTCTACTATTAATGAAAAATGGTGTGCTTTATCTGTTGAAACATCTTATGCTAAAGGGTGTTCAAAGAGTGTAAATATTGTTGATCATGGGTTGCGTCTGTACCATAGATTCTTTATTCATTATCTTTTTCTTAAGTTAGACTCCCTACTTATTGTAACCATGAATGATATTTAAATTTTGACCAATATTCTTGCGAGTGTGGAAATGAATTTTGGTTATTGGGCTGCTAAACAATGGCATTCTAGCTCTACACGTTTCAATGGGAAATTTCCTTTGGGTGATTTTGCTACTTAGCCCACAAACTGAATGTTTTTGCTGAAGAGCTCGTGTATTTTCCACCATATTATTTCACCCTTAATGATTTTCATAACATGTACTTGTTTTATATCAATAATGAAGGAAAATATCAGCTATTGAACTGCGTGTTTTAGCCCAATAAGTGCCTTTAGTGCAGGTCCCTCTTCTGCAGGTTCTTCGGTTGCCTCATCTCTCACGAACATCAAGGAACTGTTTGAGAACTCTATACCCCATTGGGCGATCTCTTTGGAGAAAAAGATAGGGGGGTCAACTCAATGTTCTAAGCGACCGAGTTATAGCCATTGAACAAGCTATCCGCCGAGTCTCCCATTCCTCAAAATCTTAAACAAAAATCCAGCGAAGTTTTTGTTGCTTTTTCCTTTAGTTTGTTCTTGGTTTTGAGTTTTGACACTATGTTGTCTAAGTGTGGGGGGAGTGTTACATGTATGTGTTTTGACTATATAAAAAAAATTGTTGTTTTGGTTGAGTTGTTGGCAACATGAAATGGTCAATGTGAAAAGATGGTTTATGCTTGGTTGTTGTTCTCTTGTGCTAGAAGTGTGCATATGCACGTACGTGTTCTAATATGAAAAAATTTCATAATTGATCACATTTTGAAGCTTACTATATTGTGAGAATTGAGCATGATGAGCATGATTTAATATTTGAGAACCACTCTATTTATTTCTTGTTGAGTGTATCAGACTTGAATGCTTGATTTCTAGTTTGCCCTGTTCCCATGGTCGAAATCTTTTGAGATTCTTGTATAAAAATGATTAAGGCATTTAGGATTAACCAATGTTTTGGCCTTAATAAATTATTTGTACCCTGAATTTCCACTAGAGAGCTAGTTGTGCCTTATCCATTCTTTCTTGATTAATAACAACCACTAAACAATTAAGCCAAAGCATGTTTAGCTTGCTTTCGTCCCTTGAAAACATGCGAGTTATGTTGGAATATTCTAAAATGAAAGCTCCTGTTACTTTTTTATATATGCTGAGTCGCTAACAATGGAAGCTTGCTTCCTATTTTATGAAGAAAAAAATCAAAAAAAGAAAAAAACGAGAGAAACATAATACAAAAAAAATATAGAATGAAGGCTTGTAGATACAATAGTTTGATGTTTCTCATGTCTTGTACAATTGAAACCAACTTTATTGGAAGATGATAATATTCTGGGGAGTTGCTCGTGTAATTCAAAAATGGGTGTTTTGATATGCTCGCATATTTTCATGAATATGAGTCGTACCATCCTTCTATCCTACCTATACACCCTAGCCCCATTACAAACCACTGAAACTACCTTTTTATTTGTGTATTTATCTCATATTTTGGTGGAGACTATGACATAAGAGCAAATCTATGTTTGAAAGTGTCGAGTTGCGATTTGTGTGAATGAAATATGTCCTTATTTCCTATTTGAGAGGATTGGAGTGAAACTTGGGAAGGCAAAATTGATTGTGCATGATTTTGACTTGAATGAAGAGTTGATGCACATTTTTGACACAAAAGAATGGTTAGTGGTTTATGGATGATTGTACTTTGATTATTGTCCATTGAATTATTACCAATGATTGTTTTTTCTTTTGAGTATCGAGTAAGTTTTTTTCCTTTTCGATTAGTTATGCTCGAAGGCGAGCATTGTTTAAATGTGGGGGGATTTGATTGCACCATATTTGTTATATCTTTTGGGAGATTTTTGGAGTATTTTTTATTATCAATATCCCCTTGGAGTATATTTTATTGAACTAATTTCATTTTGTAATTGATTTTAGGTGGATGTTGCAAATGTAGAGAAAGAGTAGAGTTTTGGAAGTTTTGAAGCAAAAGACACACCCGGTGGATGGTCGGGATGCCCTTACCAATCGATCTAGCACGAAGAAGATTTTGATAGCCAGGGAATTAATTTAAGGGCCCACTTCTACTCCACAAATGGGCTACCCACGAGACTATATAGCATGATATGGGCTTAGACTTTTAGTTATGAACCTTATTAGCATTAAACTTGGCTTTTGCTATTATATATTTGGTTAGGATTTTATTTCCCCAAATCACTCTCCTTAGCCCCTTCTCCAAGAAAATAAGAGGAAGCAATCGGTTCTCTTCTCCAACTAGCAGCTGCTCGATTTTCTTTCTTCATCTTCATTTCATTGCTTAATTGCAGTATGAATTCTAGATAAACTCTTTTATTATGGTGAATATTAATGAAGCTCTAGCTAATCTATTTCGTGAGATCAAATTTGTTCGTATACTTTATTTTATGCAAGCATATGTGATTCTCTTATCTTAATGTTATTAATTGTTTCGGTCTACTGGGTAGTTTGAAATATTTAGTAGTCTGAGATTAATTAGTAGCTAATTAGATCGATAATCCATAATTGTGGTTTAGATTTAATTAGTGGTAATCTATTTCATGAGATCGAATTTGTTCACTTTATTTTATGCAAGCATCTGTGATTCTCTTATATTAGTGTTATTAATTGTTTCGGTCTACTGGGTGGTTTGAAATATTTAGTAGTCCGAGATTAATTAGTAGCCAATTAAATCGGTCATCCGTAATTGTAGTTTAGATTTAATTAGTGGTAAATTGATTGTTCACAATCAAGGGAAGATCAATCTTAATTTGAATCTTGTATCAGAGTTTACTGGTTTTGAATTGAGTCTTTTTAATAATTAATGTTATCTGCTCATTAAATTTGTAGAGCATCTTTTGGGTTGTCAGTCGATTAGAAAATTAATTAGTAAAGCACCTTCATAATTATCGAGAAATTAAGGAGAGATAAGATCGCGTCAGAAGTGTCTTCAGTGGTTATAACTTATTTTCTTGTATAAATTAGAGTCATTTTTGCATCGATGATTGGAATAGTTAGCTAGGTGGAATCAATTGGAAACTGGAATGCTTTACCACTTTGATACAATCTATTCTCTCGATTATAGCTATTCAATTTCACTCTTCAAATTATAAATACTTGTTACTGACTTTGAAATTAATTGACAACCCAAAAGATTATAACAATTCTCACTAGTTCTTTGGGAGACGAACTTGCTTGCCACTGTTCTGTTTTAGTGTGGGCATACCGACAGCATGTTAGATTATTTTTTTGTGGAAAAACAACACCACCAACTTCACTACATTCTTGCCAATACAATAGAAATTTTAATTTAGATATTTTATCGAACGCTTAGTATGCATGCTACTTTAGGGAAAATATGTAGTGTAGGAGGTGAAATCTTGGTATATCTTGGTGGATTTTTGTGAATTTTTTTAATGTTGTGTATCCCTAACATGTTTGATGAGAATGGAATCGAGTATTGGAGTGAATGTCTATATGCATATTTTACTTTATATACAAGCATGAATGATGAATTGGGAAAGACAGTGGGAGAATGTTATCTATAATGTACAATGTTTGGGGGTTGGCATGAATATAATATCTATGTTTTGTCTCGGAGGTGCATTACATGATATGCACATATTTGAACTTAAATGTTATATATGTTACTTGTGTTGCTAACATAGGAAGGCCCGATGGGTTGCTTGAAACAAATATGCACATATTGATGATTAGATTTAAGGAGTTGTTGATGCCCTTTATTTTGATTTTTTCATAGACACATAGAGACATCAATGGCCAACCAAAATTGTGCACGTCATGGGGGATGAGGTGGAAACCCTCTAATTCTCTCCGGACCCGCCTTCTCAATGATACAATGATATTAGTGATTCATGACTTTCTCGTCTATCTTTTCAAATTTATTCTTCCCAAAGAAGTTTGGGGTTGGATGGACATTTTACTATGAATCTTTGTTCTTACTTTGAATGTTTAGTACATGTTTTCTATTTTTTTTTTTTTTTAGTTTTGTTGGTAGAATAATATATAGTTTGTACCTAGGGATGAATTCGTCTCTTTATTTCAATGATTGTAGTTATTGATTGATACTAATGATAAAATGCTTTATGTATGTATGATAATTATTGATAAATTGAGCATGATGTAAAGCAAGATAAGTGTGTATACAATGAATGGCTTAAATGTCTTGAATTATGATGGAAATGTGAGATTTTAAGCCTATTTATTCTCTTCTTGTGTGTTTAGTTAAATAATTGTTAGAATGTCTAGAACTTGCACTTGCACTTGCTTTGCTCAAGTTTAACAGAGTAGATGTGGATTTTGGAAATGATTTTAGGTCATCTTTGGTAGCCTTGTTATCCATTCAATTTTGACTACTTACTTAAAAATATCCTAGTAAGCCTTCTTGAGCTTTGAGTCTTTCTTTGATAACCAAGTTACATTGCCCTACGTATGAAATCTACGTAAGTAATATGGCCTTGTTGGATAAAAAGGAGTATTGAATGTTGAAAGGCTTTGGTGAGAAAAAGGGAAAGAAATCGAAAATGTTAAAGAAGTATGGTCATAAATTAGGGTGATAAAATGTAAAGTAGAAGTCACTTCCCTTTAAAAAAAAAATGAAATTCAAAAATGACTTCTCATGGCTAATCAATTCATTGGATGAGAAATTCGAAAGTGACAATGTGTTAAAAAAGTTTTGAGAAAGAAGGAATAAAGTTGGAGAAAAAATCGAGGTGTACTTATTGCCTATGATTTGAACGTGAAAAAAGGTTATTAAGATGAGTCCAATTTTGATTAAGTCACTTAGCCATATATTCACCACCTTGACTAAAAGCCTACATTACAACCGAATTGAAAGTCCTTTCGAATACTTAATCCACATTTATTGCATGTACAGGCGAGATGAAATCATGGGCAAACATATGGTTAATTCTACATTTATTTTAACTTTGAGTGTCAATTATATTTGTCTATACACTTAAGTGTGAGAGATACACAACTCTAGTGAGGATCGTTGATTCAAGATGTTCAACAAGTACTAGTTACAGCAATATGTTTGATTTTGATTTAATCACGATTATTGTTGAGCTTGAAGCATTGTTTACTATCAAAATACCCCATTATGCTGGAATAAAGATTCTTTATCATTGTTCGAGCATAAAATATAGGTTAAGTTTGGGGGGTTGATAAACATAGGGTTTACGTGTAATTCAGGGTTATTATGCATAGTTGTTAGGAAATTGTATGTACCTAAGTAACAAGTTTATAATGATTTTGCTACGTTTTGTAACGTCATGGGTTTGTTGAAATTTGACAAAAAATCCGATATTTGAGGTCACACAGACCGTGTGCTGGGTCACGATTTGTGTCTATTCTCTTGTTTTGAAGGAGATTCTCGAGGATCACAATTTGTACTTATCATCTTGTTCTAAAGGAGATTCTTGGGGGATTGAAATTCTAAACGATCCTTATAAAGGAGGAATGTGGGAATGAAGAAGATCATCAATTTTTATAGTTGATCATCAGTTATTAGAGCTAGATATATATATATATATATATGTGTGTGAAAAGGAGACAAGCAACCAAGTCATCAGAGAAAAGAGAAACGAAGATCCTTGGGCATAAGTCGTACTTTTTATTATTTTCTCTTTTATATAGATGTTAGCTTTATGGATTATGAGTTGATGATGAGTAGTTAAATAATTAGTGATTCTAGGTATGGACTCATATGATTTCACATTATGATATTAATCCTTTCATTTATTCTTTTATGCTTCCTTGATATGATTGTCTTGTGGAATTGTTTGGCCGGTAATTACATATGTGTAGTTAATTAGTTATCACCCGAGAGGGGTTAATTGGGAAAAAATTAGGAATGCATAGCATGAACTTGCTAGAATGAGAGATTAGTAGGTTATCGTGAGGAATAAATCTTAGGATTTATTGGGAGTTAGACAATATCTTGATAATGAATAGTGTTGTTTAATCCACGTTTAGATCTAACTGAAGAGAGAGAATCTAGATATATCAGTGATTCTCCTACGAATATAGAAATTAAATTGGTTTAATATATTAAAAGAAGTCATATAAGCTATAAATGTATATATCCCTATAATCCATTAACCCTGTGAAGTCTTATCTTGCTTGAATTTAATTTGTGCATTAATTTCTATCTTTTGCTTTATTTCCTTTTACTTAAATCATCCATCATCAAGTTTTGAGTCTTTAGATAAAGTAGGATAATATAAATGAGTAATTAGTTGGAATTACAGTTGACAATCCATGTGGATACGATACATGTTCTCACAAATTGTTTAATATAATTAGCCTCGTACACTTGTGAGTCGTTTTGAAGTGAAATAAAAGAGCGAACACAGTACACTGATTTTAAACATAGTTCCACTATAACCAATAGACCCTCATTCGGCCTCTCAAGAAAGGTTTAAGGAACCACACAAATATATGACTTTTCTCATGCAAGACCACATTCATTCGTATATTTTAAGGACTAATTAAAGCACCTAGAGAAATCAAAATCTCAATTTTCTCGTTCCCACTCTGGCTACCAAATGGTTTGAGTTCTGACGCAAGATGAGTTCCATGTGATCGTTTGGGATGAATATCACATCACTAGCCTATGTGATGTCTCAGCATCGATATCCATGGAACGGGATATCCACTCCTCGAGTGATGTACCGCTCAATGCGAGCCTATCTGAATCCTATGATATCCCTTCTTCTAGATTCTCTGATTTGGAACATTTGTATTCTCTACCACAAAGACTTCTTCCATGACCACCAACCTATGTGTGACTAAGTCTCCTAGTTACTAAGATCATGGAATTTCAATATCATATGATATATGAACATAAATTATTACGATAAAGAAGAAATGTCTTAAATTTTTATCAATATTTATAAAGATCGTAATTGGAATATGTCTTTTAGGTCAGCTTAATATTAGAGAACATATTCTTACACAAGTAAAATGTTTAAGGCAAGAACTGCAAATAAGGGATTGAGAAATCAAGGCTGAAATGTGACATTCATGAGTTTTTCTTTACCCTTTTTATGATCGCAGATTTGTTTATGAATATGACTAATTAATCTCCCTTTAAGATTCTAGGACGTGAAAGAAATCTAGTTAATGGGTTGATTTATTTCTCTTAATACAAATACTCTTGATTTTATTGATAATTTCTTAATTTAAATGTTTGGGTGATTATAATGGACATATGTGATTGATTAATTTGAGATAATGATATGAGATATAATCTTAGATAATAGGAATATATGGCATGTTTATTTACAAAATCGAGAGATTGGTAATAAATATGAGAGGAGTATAATCTAAAGATCTTGTGAAGTTTACTATTAACGCAAGGTAGAGATATGATCTTCAATAATTGATCTACGGGTTAATGAGCTCGGAAGAGTAGTTGATCGATTTTTGTGATTACCCCTATAAGAAATATTGAAAGATGTGCTTATTTAATTAATTAATTATTGTTGAGATCATGACCTTAGGATCCATCTCTGTCAATTGGATTTCTGATTTCTGATTTGAATTATGTCTTTGTTTGATCATTAATAAAATACCATATTTGAATTTTGGTCATCTATGTTATTATAATTGTAATACATTGGACTAACTAATCATGGTGTGATTTCGTACTATTACTTAAACTACTAATATAAATTATGCATTTGTGATAAAATTTTAAGATTTAAACAAACACATCACAGTGAAATCAACAATACCATCTCCCACTGTATTTTTAAATGTGAACAACAGTGTCACATCTCAAGAAGAGTTTTACTCCATCATATTTTCAGTGAAGTGGCATACACGGTGTTTGGGTGAGCTCATAAACTCTAAGATGTTTGAGAGCTTAAAACTTCATTCAGAATATTTGATAAAAAATTTAAACAATTTAATTTTGTTACAAGATGAGAACTTATAAATTATTTTTAAAAAGCATAAACACAGTCCAACTTATTTTTTATATTACATCTTGTTTTTGTATTAATTCATTCAAATTTCATTATTTTAATTACAAAACTTTTATTACTAACATCTTATAAGGTCTATCATCATATTTTAACTAAACAATTCAACAACTTATTTTTTGAATAAAATAAAGCATGTCGTAACTTTAAAAATATTTTATAAAATATTAGAGCATATTATGCATTTTAATTAAGCTTAGCCAAACACCTTTTTAGGGCTGTGAGGGGATCGATCCCCTGATCTCCAGCAATTATATCTATTTTACTTATATTCATTGTTAATTATGTTTGTGGCCTCACTACTTCCAGCAGTCATAGTCTCATAGACCTGTGGTTCTTGGCCGCGCGTCTACCTCCACAAAACTGCTCTCTACTTCCTACACATATAACATCGAAATCGGGGGTGGATTTGCCACTATCATTTTGCTCTCATCCATCAGAGTTAGGGTAGTAATCTCGGAGTCGATCCATTTTAATTAGGATTGCTGCAATTTTGTTGTCCAATGGCTTCCGCAATGCTCAATGGAGCTGAAAATCTCGCTCTCATCAGAGCATTTGCCCCAAATCCAAAAGGGTTAGGTTTTCTCGGCTCAGATTTTAACGGCAAGAATTTCCCCAAATTAACTTCAGTTCCCTGCGCCAAGATTTCGATAAGGAATGCGAAGAACAAAACCCTCATCCCAAAATGCAGCGTTTCAGCATCCAGGCCAGTCTCGCAGCCAAGATTCATACAGCACAAGAAAGAGGCGTTCTGGTTTTACAGGTTTCTCTCAATTGTGTATGACCATGTCATAAACCCAGGGCACTGGACTGAGGACATGAGGGATGATGCATTGGAGCCAGCTGATTTGTGTAACAGCAATATGACGGTGGTGGATGTTGGTGGAGGCACAGGGTTCACCACTTTGGGGATAGTGAAGCATGTGGATGCTAAGAATGTGACGATTCTTGATCAGTCTCCTCACCAGCTTGCCAAGGCTAAGCAGAAGGAGCCACTGAAGGAATGCACCATCATTGAGGGGGATGCTGAGGACCTCCCTTTTCCGACTGACTCTTTCGACCGATATGTTTCAGCTGGGAGGTATATTGTTGGATTTTCTGTGTTTATTGTTGCTTAATTAATCCATTCATCTAGTTTCTTTCATACTGTGGAAATGTAAGCTTGGCTGAAGGATGGTTTTGTTGGATTGTCTGATTTTTTTGTTTGTTTCTTTACTTGTTTATTTACTTAAATGGGGTTTTGTGCTCTGGCATTGATGTGTCATGAAAGATGTGTTATTGCTACACCTAATTGATTGTTTGCTTCTAACTTACTGAGCTTTTTCGTCATTGAGGCTTTATATATCTCCCTAATTCAGAACAGTTTATCAAGCCTACATCCAGCAGTATGAAGTCATGAATTTGCTGCTTGCTTTCTTTTGCTTGTACTATATTGCATATGAACGGTATATCTACTAATCGGTGTTAAAGAACTTGCAGTTGACATTGTGAATTGCATAAAACAGCACTATTAGTTAACTGTTGTACTATATCTCTGAAACTAATTTACGAAATGCTGCCAAGATGTAGTGGTAAACTTCTGTAAAGATTATCCGAGATAAACTGCTAATTGGTCTTGTGGAGAGGTTATTTCTTGTAATCATGTCAAAGTTTAATGATTTTGTGCATGTTCTCAGTATTGAGTACTGGCCAGACCCACAGCGTGGCATCAGGGAAGCTTACAGGGTACTAAGACTTGGAGGGAAGGCATGCTTAATTGGTCCTGTCTATCCAACATTTTGGCTATCACGCTTCTTTGCAGATGTGTGGATGCTCTTCCCAAAGGAGGAAGAGTACATTGAGTGGTTTGAGAAGGCAGGGTTCAAGGATGTCCAACTTAAAAGGATTGGGCCCAAGTGGTATCGTGGGGTCCGCAGACATGGGCTGATAATGGGATGTTCTGTTACTGGTGTGAAGCCCGCGTCCGGGGACTCGCCTTTGCAGGTAATTGTCTGGATTTTTGTCTGAGTATGAAGTAAAATGCACTCTTTACCTTAGTACCCGGATTTGCTTTCCTTGTTCTAAAATTGAGTCTATTTTTTGTGTGCGAGAACTTTAGCTTCGAATTATTGGGCCTTTTAATGTTTATGTAGTGAGATTTTCTTGGGAATAAATGTAAACAAGAATTTTTTGTTTTCCATATTAATTACTTCTTTCTCCTGTGTTGTACCCATGAAATAATAATTGTACACCAAGATTCTTCTACTGCTTACAGTTGATTCAAACTTCGGAAAAGATCTGTTCATATAGAGAGAGAGATATATAATAAGGGATAATTACAAAAGCTATCCTTGAGGTTTACCCTAATTACAAAGAAACCCCATAGTGGTTTGTCTCCTTATGAAAAAATTGCACCAATTGAGTGTTTGCAAGAAAATTATAATCCTGAAGAGGCTGTTTGTAAAACGTATAAAAGCGAACTTCATTGGTTTTTCTACAGTTGGGCTAAACCACAAGTGTAGTTATTTGTAATTATCCCTTATTATAATTGATGGTTGTGTGGTGCTGGCTATCCTAGAGTTATCTTATGATTACTGCCTGTACATTTATTCCTTAGAGTTGCTGTTTCAGTTGTTGGACGTTGGTTTCATGACTTCTCTTCTTTGCAGCTTGGTCCTAAGGCAGAGGATGTATCAAAACCTGTAAATCCATTTGTATTTTTCATGCGCTTCCTTCTCGGTGCCATGGCTGCAACTTACTACGTGTTAGTTCCGATCTACATGTGGCTGAAGGACCAAATTGTTCCCAAAGGTCAACCCATTTAGGAGGTTACTGCACAAATAAACCCGTTTCATGTTGCTACTGGAGGTTTCTTTACTGTAATTTGTCGCAAGTTGTTACGGATCGGATGGATAGGCAAGTTCCCTTGTAGTTTTGCAATTATGAATGAAGACAAGTGAACTTAGTTGTTGAAAACAATCTTGTTTTATGCTAATAATAGAGGTTATTGGTGCGCAATTTTTCCATTTGATTCTGCAAATTTTGTTATGTCTTTTCTGGCCATGCATCAGCTTCATAATTGTGTGGAAGAGACGAGTCATTGTTGAGGTAAACTATGTTCCAACAAAAGACTCTTTGTTGCCTGCGGCTTTTTGACTCACCACTCTTTCACATTCTTTTTAACATTTTAGCCCACTTTTCAAAACCTTTTTATCTACTAAACTCAATTTTTTTTTATTTAAGTATAAATATATGACTAAAACAAAAATCAAAGAATTATTAAACATCTAAGAAGTTGATGAGTAAAGAATAAAAGGTTTTTTTTTTTTTTTATAAAAGCTTATTAATAAATAGAAATTAAGGACAAAATGAAAAACATATAAAAATCTGAAGAAGGTTTTATAAATATAAAGATCAACAAATAAAGTTCCCTTTAGTAATAACAACAATATGGAAAGAATATAGCAAATTAACAAGTACAATTTTAAATTATATAGATAAAAATTCTGAATTTTTTAATAATTAATAGTTTATTTGAAAGTCTCAAAATAATTATCTAAATTTATTTAAACTAATATCACAAATAATTAAAAAAATTATGATGCTAACAAATTTGAAAATGAAAGTCATAAAGATAATAATTATAGTACAATTAAATCTGGAAATATATGCAAAAATATAAAATTTATTTTAGAAAATTAAAAAATATATATTTAAATTATTTGAAAATACTGTTGAATAAATATTCAATAATAATATTAATAACTCTATAAATTCTCTTGAAATAAAACACGGTTAAATATATTATATATTTAGTGGTCAAATGTAAATAATTAGTTTCCTAAGTATGAATATGTTAAATATATATAGTATATTTAGTGATCAATGTAAATAATTAGTTTTCTTATTATTAACCTAGATTTATGCCTACAGTTAGGCTTCATATCTTGTATATATGGTCATTGTGTTAATGAGAATGATCAAGGATTATAATTCCTTTCATGGTATCACGAGTTTAAGGTTTTACGTTCTTCTTCCACTACACCCTACCACTCGGCCGCCCACTTTCTTCTTCATTCTTCTTTCTTTCTTTCTTCCTTCCTCAGGTAGCCCTATCATGTCGGCTTCCAATAACTCTTTTCACCCTGCTCTTGCAATGTCTAACATCAAGAATCATACCTCCATTACCCTTGAAATGGAGAATGTTCAATATTCTACGTAGGCGTAACTATTCAAGGTTACTGCACGATCTCTTAAGGTCTTGAACCATATTATTCCCTTTGCCAAAGGGAAAGAGAAGGTTTCTTCGTCGACCGAGAATGATGACGAACTATGGTTGACCCCTGATGCAACGGTCATTTAGAGGATTTATGCCACCATTTCTAATGACCTTTTGCACACAATTCTTGAACCTGATGCAATGGCAATGGAGGCTTGGAATCATTTGCAAGATATTTTCCAAGACAACAAACATTCTCGGGTCATTACTCTTGAACATGATTTCTCCACTCTCAAAATGGAGAATTTTTCATATCGGTTCATTGTCAGATGCTTAAGGCTCTTCCGGACCCGTTGAAGAATGTTGGTGCACCGGTGTCGAATAGCCGGCTTGTTCTCCAATTAGTTTCGGGTCTCACCAATGCTTATAAAGGTGTGGGTTCGCTTATTCGTCAAAGCGATCCAGTACCTACGTTCTACAAAGCTCGTTTCATGCTCACCTTGGAAGAGCCCGAAATGGCCAAGGAGGCAGCAGTTGGATCAGAATCTGCTATGGTGGCTGCCTCCACTACTGAATTTGATGACTTTGTTCCACGTTCTGACCAATCGGAGCACACTTGGGATAAACATCAGCGCAAGAATTTCGGTGGCCGAAAGAACAACAGGGGTGGTAATCGAAACAACAATGGCGGTGGCGGCGGCAAGGCTGGCCGTGACCGTGGGAATTCGGGTCAGCTACAGATACAGCGGCAGTATGTGAGTTGGCTTGCATACCCGAATTGGCAGCAACAGCCATATTCCAATTGGGGTTGGATGCCACCTCAGTGGAACGTCCCCCCTTGTCCCTTTCCTACACACGGATGGGTTCGTCCACCTCAAGGCCCACGTCCACGGCAACGAATGTTAGAGCCTTGACTACAGCAAGCTCATATGACTTCCTCCGAGCAGCCAGATTCATATACTCCGACAGATATTGAGTCGACAATGCATACAATGGCTCTCAATCAATTGCATCGGTCTTGGTACATGGACACCGGAGCTACTTCTCACTTGACATCCTTATCTGGTAATTTCTCGTCTTATTTTTATTTGAGAAATCATAATAATTCTATTATTGTCGGAAATGGTCATTCAATTCCAATTCAAGGTTATGGTCACTCGTGTTTGCCTTCTCCTAATCCACTTTTATCCTTCAACAATGTCATTCATACTCCCAAACTTATTAAAAATCTCATATCTGTTAGAAAGTTTTCTATTGATAATTTTGTGATAGTTGAGTTTGATCCTTTTGGGTTTTCTGTAAAGGATTTTCATACGGGGATGCCAATAATGAGATGTGAGAGCCGAGGCACCTTTATCCTATTTCTTCTTCTATCAACAATCAAACTACCCATTCCACCTTTACAGCTACCTCTCCTACACTTTGGCATGATTGACTGGATCACCCGGGTGTTTCTATTCTAGATACTCTTAGGGTCAATAAAAGCATTGATTGTAAACGACTCTCTAGTTCAAGTATTTGTCGTTCTTGTATTTTCAAAAAATATATTAAATTGACATTTGCGTCTTCGACTTCTAGTACTACTATGCCTTTTGATATTATTCATAGTGATCTTTGGGCATCCCCTGTTTTGAGTTCTACAGGACATAAATACTATATGTTGTTGTTGGATAATTATTTGAGTTTTTTAGAGACTTTTCCGTTGGCTAGAAAGTCAGATGTGTAATCGACTCTCTATTACAAGTATTTGTCGTTCTTGTATTTACAAAAAATATAATAAATTGACATTTACGTCTTCGACTTCTAGTACTACTATGCCTTTTGATATTATTCATAGTGATCTTTGGGCATCCCCTGTTTTGAGTTCTGCAGAACATAAATACTATATGTTGTTGTTGGATAATTATTTGAGTTTTTTATGGACTTTTCCTTTGGCTAGAAAGTCAGATGTGATTGACAAGTTCTTAATTTTCAAGACTCATATTTTCACCCAATTTGAGTGAAATATAAAAAATGTTCAATGTGACAATGGGAGGGAATTTGACAATGGTCCTTTTAGGAGTTTTGTAAATCAAATGGCATGTCTTTCCGTCTTTATTACCCTAATACCTCATCTCAAAATGGTAAAGTCGAAAGAAAAATTCGAACTATAAATAATATCACTCGTACTCTTCTTGCTCACGCATCTCTTCCTCCTTCTTTTTGGCATCATGCTTTGCAAATGGCCATTTACCGCCTTAATATTCTTCCAAACAAGAAATTAGGTAATTCTTCTCCTCTTCAAATATTTTACCAACGACATCCCTCTTACTCTCACAATCGGGCTTTCAGTTGCTTCTATTATCCCCTTATCCCTTCTACTATCATTAAGAAGTTGCAACCCCGCTCTACTCCCTGTGTCTTTTTTTGGGATACCCTATGAATCATCGTGGCTACGAATGTTATGATTTACCTTCCAATAGAACTATCATTTGTTGCCATGTTATTTTTTATGAGCATGTTTTCTCGTTTGCTAAATTGCATACACCGTCTTCTCATACTTATGATTTTCTAGATGATGGTTTATCACCATATACTATCCACCATTTACAAAATCAACCTACATCTCATCATCCTCCTAGCCCAAAAGAACTCGTTGGGCCGCCCACAGTAAGCCCACCGACTGCTTCTGTTGGCTCTTCTCCTCACAACCCACCTCTCTCACCAAATATTCGTCTTCCTCCTTCTACTTCCCTCAAACTCATGTCCCAAACACAAACCGACCATCAATCATCTCCATTCTCTATTCTCCATCCAGGAGCCCCAAATGGTGACCCAGAGCCAAAATAATATTTTTAAACCCAATAAAAAAATATCATGTTTTGCAGGCTACGGTTACGAGGTCACCTTTGCCTTGTAATCTGGTGGTAGTTCTTTGTGACCCGAAATGGAAAATGGCTACGGATGATGAATATGATGCTCTTATTAAAAATAAGACGTGGGCATTGGTACCCCGTTCACCTAATGTGAATGTGATTTGGTCTATGTGGATTTTTTCTCATAAAGAAAAATCTAATGGTGTGTTTGAGAGGCATAAAGTCCATCTTGTAGGTCATGGAAAAACTCAACAGGTTGGTATTGATTGTGGTGAGACAGTTAGTCTGGTTGTGAAACCGACAACGATTCGGACTCTGTTTAGTCTTTCTCTCCCACAAGCATGGCCAATCCATCAGTTGGATGTTAAAAATGACTTTCTTCATGGTAAGCTTAAGGAGACAGTGTGTATGCATCAATCTTTGGGGTACCGGGATCGTACCCATCCTGTTTATGTGTGTCTTTTGCATAAGTCTTTATATGTGAAACGACCGGCATTGTATGTGATAATTTATTTGTTAAATTCATTCATTTTCATGCATAACATTACTTGTTATAGTTAAGTCTCGTAACTTGAACCCAATTTCGTAACTAGTTAAATGAGGACCATTAATATAATTAGAGTTGGGCCCATAATATATATATATATATAGCTTTTAATAGATTCTCGACCCAAATTAAAATAAATTAGACTAATAATTTGTTGGTCCACTTTTATAATTTTAGCCCAAGATATTTTTTTAGTCCAAATCATTAAAGAAGCCCTAAATCCTTTTAAGCATATGTTTCTTACGCCCCAATGATACAAGGAAGGAGAAGACTAATTTCCTCAATTTTAGGAATCGAGAATCAATCAAAAATGGGGGATTTGTCTTCTGCATAAATTAAACCATTGCCTCCTCCTATAAATTGCCGCACTCTGCCCCATTTTAAAAACGCACAACTCTTCAGCAATAATACAAAGGTATATACATATACAATTTTTACATTTTTCTACATAGTATAAATCTTCCGATGTTTTGCCCGCCAGACAGCCACCATCTTCTTTCTCACCCTCCCCTTCAAAATAAGTTTTGAGGGAGGGATTTATATACAAAGGGAGAGAGGGAGAACGAAAGTAAGAGATTAAGGGAGAGAGAGAGAGAGAGACGTGAGAGAGAGGGAGATAGATGAGAGAGATAAAGAAAGGGAAGAGGAAGTGAGCGAGAGAATGAGAGAAGATAGAGAGAGTGAGTGAGACGTGTAAGAAGAGAGAGAGAGAGAGAGAGAGAGAGAGAGAGAGAGAGAGAGAGAGAGAGACGTAGGAGAGGAGAAAAAAAGAAAGAAAGATAAGAAGAGAGAGAGAGAGAGAGAGAGAGAGAGAGAGAGAGAGAGAGAGGGGTGCCCAAGTTTGTGGGAATTGTTCCTTTTTCTTATTTGTTTTTCAATTTTTTATAGGATATATATACATAGACATATATATATATATAAATAGTTGAATCTTTTCTATATATATAAATTTTAGCTTTTAATTCTTTCAATTCCCAAAATAGTTTAATCTTTTATTTATTAGGCTTAAACATTTATAATATAGGAACGGATAATCGTGGTTATGAGGCTTAACACACATTCATTAACGTATTTACCATTCAAGTCTACACTTCTTTAAAGTGGGGTTTTTATTTCAATATTGTCAAATATAAATGCTTAGAATGCTTTTGCTTTATATATGTGCCATGTGATTGTATTTGATCCATTAGTTGATCCAACAATTTTATGTGATCCGTTAGTTGATCAAACAAAGATATGTGATCCGTTAGTCGATCAAGCAATTTATATTGTTACGATGCACATTTGGCTATTAGATAATGCTTACTTTCTTGTATTTAAGTTTGACAATTTAAACCCCACGAGCGGGCGGTGAATCAGGAGCTCGCCCCTATGAAATTTAATATTTCAGGATGAAGGAGCGGGCGGTGAATCAGATGGATTTTGGTGTGATTTATTTCGTATTTATGAACAAGAATCTTACATTCATGACTTTTTGGGTTCTTTTAAACGATTTACTTCAATTCTGCATTATGCTTATTATTGAACTGGTTTGAATTCGTTGAAAGATCAATTTACTTTGGATTTTTATCAGTTACTATGTTTTAATAGCCTAGAACTACGTGGAGTGTGACTATTGTTAATTTTATTTTCTCTTCTTTAAAAATAAATATATAGCTTTTGTGTAGAAAAATATTTTATAAATTACGGACTGTTACATTTGGTATCAGAGCATTTACGTTCCTGTATGCTATAAATGTTTTTAAAAAAATCGTTTAGTCGGTATTTATATTTAGAGTTAAGTAAATATTTTGGTTTCTTTAAAAAAAATTATTATAATTTGAAAACACTCACCATCCATCCTACATTCATCGCTCGACTCCAAGGTATGATACTTGTCATTATCCATCTTTGCATTATCACGTTTATATAAGTTATCATTACATTATGATGATGTATATATGAAGCATGCATTCATGACTCATATGTTATGGTAGTGTGCATGGCAAGGACACGAGAGACAGCCCGTAAACATATTTGGATTGAGGTTAGACCTCCTTCGTTGGTACGTCGGGATTGTGGGATGACACGCGGTATCCGAAAAATGCCCCTCATTATATTCTTAATAAAATTGATAAGTGGATAGAAGCTGGTACGGTGGGTTCTCCTTGGGAACAAGTTAACCATTTGATTGAAGTCTTGCAGGACAAATGGGGTCACCCGATCTATGAGTTATGGGTTGAATCCCTCACTCGGTTGGAAGAAGAGAAAGAAAGAGTGGACAGATTTCAGTTTGTGGCAGGAAAGGTTTTGGAATTGCATGCTAGGATTGAAATTCCTGAAGCCCACTTAGAAGAGGATCCTAAGGAGAAACCAGAAGAGGATCATGAAAAAGAACCTATGGAAGAGGAACCCGAGTTATGACCGATAGAGAGCATTTGCAGTAACAGTGTGATGGTGCCCGAACCTGGAAGTGACCCGGGCCGATCCATTTTTATCGATTAGTTTTGTAGTTTGCATATTAGATTATTGGTCAAAGTTTTTCCTTTGTTTAGCGACCATATGTTATTTCTATTCCTTTTCATGTTTTAACTTTTATGATATGAATAAGATTTACTTATTGATGTTATATGAAACTACTCTCGTTTACTTTTCTTTTTCCTTTCTTCTCTCTCTACCTCTTCCTTCATTTTTCTTTTATGCGATACGATTCACAACTTATGGATTAGAATTCTTGCGAAAATAGGAACCATGCCACCTAGAAGAGACAACGCTCCAAATAACAATGACCAAGAGGGTCAAAATGGAGTACCTGATAATCAACAACTTTGGGCGGGACTTGCGGCCCTCTTGTAAGGAGCACACATTAACGCGAACACCAACCAAGAAGTATCCCAAGCTCAAATTATCACTCAATTCAACCACTTCAGGCCCCTTACTTTCCTTGGCACGGAAGGGCAACTGCCATTGAGGAATGGATGATCATTCTTCAGAGTATCTTTGATTACATGGCATGCACGGATGCACAGAAAATGTCATGTGCAGCGTTTATTGGAGTCGAGGAAGTGGTTTTTCAAGGGACAAAGATCAAAACAGTTCCTAGTGTTATCATAGCAATGAAGGCTGTAAAGATACTTAGGAAAGGTGGATGTCAAGGGTTCTTGGTGAACGTGGTAGGAGTTACATCTCTAATATTGATAGTTGCTAATGTACCTACGGTGAAAGATTTTTCGGACGTGTTTCCAGAAAATCTACCAGGAATTACACCGGACAGACAAGTGGAACTTACCATAGATCTGGTACTTGAAGCAGCGCTGGTGTCTAAAGCCCCCTACCGGATGGCACCAAAAGAGTTACAGGAATTAAAGGTTCAAATTCAGGAGTTTCTTGACATGGGTTTTATTCGACCAAGTGTCTCACCTTGGGGTGCTCTAGTTTTGTTTGTAAATAAGAAAGATGGGTCCATGAGAATGTGTGTTGATTATCGTTAACTCAACATACTCACGATAAAGAATAAATACCCACTTCCAAGGATCAAAGATCTTTTCGACTAACTATGGGGTACAGGAGTGTTCTCTAAGATTGATTTGTGGTCTAGAATTATCCAACACACGACCTTGAATTAGCTGCAATAGTACACGCCTTGAAAATTTGGCGACATTATCTTTATGGTGGGAAGTGTGAGATATATACAGACCACAAAAGTCTAAAATATCTTTTCACACAGAAAGAATTGAACATGAGGCAAAGAAGGTGGTTAGAACTTGTGAAGGACTATGATTTCACAATTCACTACCACCATGGGAAGGCGAATGTGGTGGCTGACGTGCTTAATCAAAAGGCTAAGGGTGGATTAGCTTATACTTGACGAAGAAAGCACAACTAATCAAGGAGTTCTCAAGAATGAGCCTCAAGATTGTGGCACCACCAAGGACTATAAAGGCATTTCTAACAACATTGACGATGAAGCCTACATTGAGGGAAAGGATTAGAGAAAGTCAATCCAAATATGAGAACTTGCAAAAAGTGAATGAACACACACTTGTAAGCGAAGATAAGGGGTTTATTGTGGCGAATGATGGAACATTATATTTTGACAAAAGAATTTGTGTACCAAAAGATTTAGGGATGAAGAAGGAGATATTGATAGAGGCTCATAGTACCCCTTATACTGCTCATCCCGGTAGCACCAAGATGTACCAAGACTTAAAGAGATCTTTTTGGTGGGAAGGTATGAAGAATGACGTGGTTGAGTTTGTTAGGAAATGCATTACTTGCCAGCAAGTGAAAGCCGAATGCCAACGACCTTTTGGATTACTAAGATCTCTTCACATTCCAGAGTGGAAGTGGAATAATATATCTATGGACTTTATTGTAGGGTTACCTCGGTTGGAGAAAGGAAATCACGATATTTAGGTGGTTGTAGACCGACTTACAAAATCAGCACACTTTATTCCTGTTAAGATGAACCTCCGAGTTGACCAATACGCTCAAATTTATGTTTGAGAGATAGTGAAATTACACAGGGTTCCAGTATCCATTGTATCGTATCGAGACCCACGTTTGACTTCAAAATTTTGGGGAAGCCTTCAAAGAGCCATGGGGACCGCATTAAGTTTCAGCACCGCTTACCATACTTGAACTGACGGACAGTCTGAAAGGACAATCTTGATTCTTGAACACATGTTGAGGGCATGTGTTCTTGATATGGGAAATAATTGGGAACACTTTTTGCCTTTGGTAGAATTTCCCCATAACAACAATTTTTAGTCGACAATAGGTATGGCACCATATGAACCACTATACGAAAGGAAGTGCAGATCGCCTGTATATTGGGATGAGGTTGGAGAGAGAAAATTATTGGGATCGAAAATGGTGAAGGAAGCGATAGACGTCATCGATAAAATATAAGAGAATTAAAGTGGCACAAGATCGACAGAAATCATATGTAGACAAACAAAGGAAAGATTTGGAGTTTAATGTTGGGGATAAGGTGTTTCTTAAGGTGGCACCAATCAAAGGAGTTATACGCTTCGAAAAAAAGAGAAAGGTTAAGGCCAAGATATGTAAGATCATTCAAAATCCTTGACAAGATTGGAGACTTAGCTTATCGTTTAGCTTTGCCTCCAGATTTTTCTACCATACACAATATTTTTCACATCTCCATGTTAAGAAGTACATTCATGATCCTAGTCACATTGTCAATTATTCAACTTTAGAAGTGAATAAAGGCTTATCTTACGAAGAGAAGCCCGAAGCCATCCTAGATCGCAAAGTTCACCAACTCTGAAATAAAGACATCGTTCTAGTCAAGGTCCAATGGAGTCGTCACGGCAAAGAAAAAGCCACTTGGGAATAAGAAGATGAGTTGTGAGTTAAATATTCAAATTTTAACTTCCTAGGTATGACGTGAATTTTCGGGGAAGAAGATTTTCTAATGGGGGTAGGATGTAACGCCCGGCATTTTATGTGATAATTTATTTGTTAAATTTATTCATTTTCATGCATAACATTACTTGTTAGAGTTAAGTCTCGTAACTTGAAGGTCGATTTGTAACTAGTTAAATAAGGACCATTAATATAATTAGAGTAGGGCCCATAATATATATATATATATAGCTTTTAATAGATTCTCGGCCCAAATTAAAATAAATTAGACTAATAATTTATTGCTCCACTTTTATAATTTTAGCCCAAGATATTCTTTTAGCCCAAATCATTAAAGAAGCCCTAAATCCATTTAAGCACATGTTTCTTACTCCCCACTGATACAAGGAAGGAGAAGACCAATTTCCTAAAATTTAGGAATCGGGAATCAATCAAGAATGGGGGATTTGTCTTCTGTCTAAATTAAACAATTACCTCCTCCTATAAATTGTCGCACTCTGCCCCATTTTTAAAACACACAACCCTTCAGCAATAATACAAAGGTATATACATATACTATCTTTGTATTTTTCTATATGGTGTAAATCTTCCGGTGAATTGCCTGCCGGACAGCCACCGTCTTTTTTCTCACCCTCCTTTTAAAAATAATTTTTAAGGGAGGAACTTATATACAAAGAGAGAGAGGGAGAACGAAAGTAAGCGATTAAGAGAAAGAGACATGAGCGAGAGGGAGAGAGAGGAGAGAGAGAGAAAGAAATGGAAAAGGGAGTGAGGAGAGAATGAGAGAAGAGAGAGAGTGAGACGTGTAAAAAGAAAGAGAGGGAGAAAAGGAAAGGAGAGAGAGAGAGAGAGAGAGAGAGAGAGAGAAAAGAGAGAAAAAAAGAAAGAAAGAGAACAAGAGAGAGAGAAGAAAAGGGGCCAAAGTTTTGGGAATTGTTCCTTTTTCTTATTTCTTTTTCAATTTTTTTATAGGACATATATACATATACATATATATATATCTAAATCTTAGCTTTTAATTCTTTCAATTTCCTTAATAGTTTAATTGTTTATTTACTAGGCTTAAATATTTATAATGTAGGAACGGGCAATCATGGTTACGAGGCTTAACACACATTCATTCACGTATTTACTATTCAAGTATGTACTTCTTTAAGGTGGGATTTTTATTTCAATATTGTCGAATTTAAATGCTTAGAATGTTTTTCTTTATATATGTGTTATATGATTGGATGTGATCCGTTAGTTGATCCAACAATTTTATGTGATCCGTTAGTCGATCCAACAATATTATGTGATCCGTTAGTCGATCCAACAATATTATGTGATCCGTTAGTCAATCTTGCAATTTATATTGTTACGATGCACATTCTTGTATCATATACTGCTTACTTTCTTGTATTTAAGTTTGACAATTTAAACCCCACGAGTTGGATGTAGCTCACCCCTATGAAATTCAATATTTCAGGATGAAGGAGCAGGCGGTGAATCAGATGGATGTTGGTGTGATTTATTTCGTATTATAAACAAGAATCTTACATTCATGACTTTTTGGGTTCTTTTAAACGGTTTACTTTAATTCCGCATTATGCTTATTATTGAACTGGTTTGAATTTATTAAAAGATCAATTTACTTTTCATTTTTATCAGTTACTATGTTTTAACAGCCTAGAACTACGTGGAGTGTGACTATTGTTAATATTATTTTCTCTCCTTTAAAAAAAATACATAGCTTTTGTGTAGAAAAATATTTTATAAATTACAAGCTGTTACAATATGGGCTTAAGCAAGCTCATCGGACAAATGTGACAATTTATTGTTCATTTACAGCAAGGGAACAAATATGGCTAACATTTTATTGTATGTTGATGATATTACTCTCACTGTCTCTTCTAAAAATTTCTGATGCTCTATTATGGATCTTCTTAGTTCTGAATTTTCTATGAAGGATCTTGGTCCATTAAATTATTTTCTCGGTATTGATGTGACTCGAAATAAAGGTTGTATGTTTCTTTCACAATGCAAATATGCCAAAGAAATAATTGAGCGTGCCGGAATATCATCTTGTAAGTCGTCTCCCACTCCAGTTGACACCAAGTAAAAGGTTAGTGCTACTTCTGGTTCTATATTTGACGACTCGACTCTTTATCAGAGTTTTGCAGGGGCTTTACAATATCTCACTTTCACCCGGTCGGATATCTCTTATGCGGTCCGACAGGTTTGCCTACATATGCATGATCCGAGAGTTGATCATATGTCTGCTCTCAAGCGGGTTATTCGGTATGTTAAGGGTACTTTGGATCACGGGCTTCATCTATACCCGTCTTATTTCTCTACACTTGTCTGTTATACTGGTGTAGATTGGGGTGGGTGATTTACTTAGGTTATTGGGAGAGAACTTGGTCTCATGGTCGTTTAAGCGACAACCCACTTTTTCTCGTTCTAGTGCCGAGGCCGAGTATCGTGGGGTAGCAAATGTTGTCTCCAAGATGTGTTGGCTTCAAAATCTTCTCTTGAAGTTGTCTTGCCCAATTAAAAAGACTACTCTTGTTTATTGTGACAATGTAAGTGCTATTTATTTGTTGAGAAATTCATTTCAATATCAACGTACCAAACATATTGAAATGGATATTCATTTTGTTAGAGAGAAGGTTGCTCGTGGACAGGTTCGAGTTCTTCATGTGGCATCACGATATCAGATTGTGGATATATCACCGAGGGTCTTCTGCTAGTATTGTTTGAGGATTTTCGGAACAGTCTTAGCGTCCGTAAACCTCCCGCTTCGACTGCGGGGGTGTGTTAAATATATGGTATATATTTAGTGGTCAATGTAAATAATTAGTTTTCTAAGTATTAGCATGAAATACATATAAAAGATATTTAGTGATCAATGTAAACAATTAGTTTCCTAATTACTAGCCTAGATTTATACCTACAGTTAGGTTTCATATCTTATATTCATTGTGTTATTAAGAATGATCAAGGATTATAATTCCTTTCAAAAAACTTCCACAAATAAAATTTAAAATTTTGACAAATATAAATTTATAAATATTCAGAATTTCACAAAAACATACATGCAACGTGAGTCTCTTTACACGCAACAAATCAAATTCTTGCTTAAAAATTACAAAACATGTTAATCCTAGCTGATTCGATCTGAATCCGTGAACAATGCATGAGTCAGACACTAATTGTCCATGAATACTTTTAATGTGTAGATATCGAATTTGATATTGTCTAACGAACAAAAAAAGTAATATTTTTTAAGTAAAAAATAATCTTTTTATTATTCAGAAAATATTATATTTTTACAAAAATATCAAATCCAAATAATTGAATAGTAATACATTTTCATTTTAAGGTAATAGTTTTGAAGTTTGGATTTCTAATAACACCACAAATTTTACTTTCTACACCACATTTACTTTACACACTACATTTTAATTAAAAAATACAATATTTTTACTTTACACACCCACCTATTTTTACATTTATACCCTTATTTATTAAAAAAATGATAAAAAATAATGAAGGACACAGAGCTTTCGTCTCCTTCTCCGAAGAAGAACTGTTGGAAGAAATGCAGGAAAAATGTTGAAATGAGATGTTATGTCTTCTCCTTCAAGGAACAATTACAGGAATAAAATTGTTGAAAAAAATGCTAATAAATACAGATATAACTCTTTCATCTCTATCCCTCTTACTATTGAATATCAGAAGCACAAGGAAGAACAATGAAAGAAAGGAGGAGGAAAACAAATCTCAGACGAAAGACAAAGCAATTTAATGTGTTCAGCTAGATCTTGTGGCCGAATGCAAAGCACAATGTTCGTTTTGCGGGCGCTGAACATTTTGTGAGGCGTTTGGTTTTCGCCAACTGAACATACTCTTGTGTGTTCAGTCTCTTGGCACTGAACATTGAAAAACTGTAATTAATTTTTGAATGTTCAATTTATGTGAGGCTTCAACAACATGTGGTGGTTTGCTCGCATGGAGACTCTGATTTTTGAACAGAGATGGGTTGGATCTGAAGGTTGGTCAGCGCTCAAGGAAGAATGGGAGAAGGAGAAAGGGCTGCTCTGCAAAAATAAAAAAGTGAACAATAAATTAGGGTTAGGAATATTATTGTAATCTTATTTATATCTATTTTTGTCTAGATATTTTTTGTGGGGTGAAGAGTAAAAAATGTGGTGTTAATAGAAATGCCCTTTATAATATTATAATGGTCTTCATTATCCTTTTTTTTTTTTTTTTGTAGATGATGTTCTTTAAATAACTTGATTTGAAATTAATGGACTCTCTTTTTTTATATTTTAATTTTTATTAAGTTTTGCTTTTACTTTTATTCAATTTTTTTTTTATCTCTTCTGAAAATATATCTGACCCAGTAATTAAAGCTTCATTCATTAAGTTCCAGTTCCAGTGGGGAAGGTTATGGGTGTAAAGCTCCTCAGTCCTCAGGTGTACTAATTGATAAAAACTAGAAAAACGTTGAGAACTTTGGGATCAAGAAATCTGCTGTATAATTATTGTATCTTCTTTACAATCCATCTCACCATTACATATACTAAGGAGAAAGAATACATATGGAAATAAATTTACAAAAATCTTTGATTTGATTTACACCAATCTTTGATTTGATTTTCCATGATTTTAGGAATAAATTCAGGAGCTATTTTTGGTGTGTTGACACTCCCCCTCAAGTTGAGTAGTGGGGTCACCCATACTCAACTTGTCAAGCACACTGATGAAGCTTTTTGAACTTACTGCTTTAGTTAAGATATCTGCTAATTGATCTTCTGATCGAACAAATGGCAACTCCACAATTCCAGCTTCTATCTTCTCTTTGATGAAATGTCGGTCCACTTCAACATGTTTTGTTCGATCATGTTGGACCGGGTTTTCAGATATGCTGATTGCCGCCTTATTATCACAAAATAGTTGACATGATTGTTCAGATAAACAGCCAATCTCCCTCAAGAGTTTCCTAAGCCACAGTAACTCTGTTAATCCACTTTTAATTCCCCTGAATTCTGCCTCAGCACTAGAAAGAGCCACCACTTTCTGCTTTTTGCTTCTCCATATCACTATATTTCCACCAACAAAGGTGAGATATCCTGCCGTGGATCGTCTATCAACAGGATTACCAGCCCAATCAGCATCAGTGTAACCGTATATCTTAGAGTGCCCATGTTTTTTGAATATTAGCCCATATCCAAATGTACCTTTGAGATACCTCACAATTCTGAGAGTTGCTTCTAAATGATCGGGTTGTGGTTTATGCATAAACTGACTAACCACCCTAACAGCATATGCAATATCTGGTCTGGTGTGAGACAGATAGATTAGTTTACCTACCAATCGTTGATATTGATCTCTATCTGCCACTTCAGCCCCTTCTGTGATTTGTAATCTGTGATTAACTGCAATAGGGGTATCAGCTGTTTTGCAATCTAACATTCCGGTCTCTGTCAGAAGGTCTAGGATATGCTTTTTTTTGACATATGAAAATTCCCCCTTTTGATCTGAGGACTTCAATGCCAAGAAAATATTTGAGGTTTCCCAAATCCTTCATCTCAAATTCAGTGAATAAATTCTTCTTCAGGCTCTCAATCTCCACTGTGTCGCTACCTGTGATGATCATGTCATCGACATAGATGATCAAGCAGGTAACGAGACTTCCTCTTCTCTTTAGGAACAATGTATGGTCTGAATTGCTCTGTCTAAATCCATAGCTCTTCATAGCCCCAGTGAATCTCCCAAACCAGGCTCTTGGTGATTGCTTAAGCCCATATAACGCCTTTTTCAACTTGCATACTGCCTTTTCTCCAAATTCAGATTCAAACCCAGGTGGTGCTTCCATATATACCTCTTTGTTTAGCTCTCCATGCAGAAAAGCGTTTGTGACATCAAACTGATGTAAAGGCCAGTCTTGATTTGCTGCAATAGAAAGGAGTACCCTAACTGTGTTCATTTTTGCTACTGGAGAGAAGGTCTCTGAATAATCCACTCCATAGGTCTGTGTGTATCCTTTTGCTACTAGAAGGGCCTTGTATCTTTCAATTGTTCCATCTGGTTTCCGTTTAATTGTAAAAACCCATCTGCACCCTACTGGTTTCTTTCCTTGTGGTAACTGACAAATCTCCCAAGTGTTATTTCTGGCTAAGGCATTCATTTCTTTCTTCATAGCATTTTCCCACTGTTCTGATCGAAAAGCCTCTTTAGCTGTTCGTGGAATACTTTCATTTCCATATAAGGCCGCCTGAAAGGCTCTTGCCATGTCTGTGAGGCTTTCTGGAGTAGTGTTCCCTATTGGGTATCTGGATCTTCCGGCTGTTTTTTCGGGAGAGTATCTTTTCGGAGGAATACCTCTGTTTCTTCTTGGTGGCAACACATATCTCTCTGTATCTGTAACATGTTCTCTGTTTTCTACTAAGTCATGGTTAGAGGAAACAAAATCGACAGGATTTGAATTCTCAAAACTTTCATTTCTTACCTCGGAGATCAGGTTGGGAAGAGCGTCTTGAGTTGGCGGGCCAAGTTTCGAGGACTGTAATGATGTTTCAGAGTTCTCAGCGGTACAATTAACTGTCTCTGTCGGAGTTGATTCTGGCATTTGTGTACTCATCGACCAACTTAGCGGATCAAACTTATAACTCTCCCCCTGATTGCTAAGATGGTGACGATAAAAAAACTCTGACTCAAGGAAGTCGCAGTTCATGGTAGTGAACATACGACGAGACTTAGGATCATAACATCGATAACCTTTTTGGTGAACGCCATATCCGAAAAAAACACATTTCACCGCACAAGGATCGAATTTAGACCGTTCATGTTTGGGAATATGGACAAACACAGAACAGCCAAAAATCCGAGGTTTAAGGGTAAGGGAAGGTGGAAGGTTGGTTTTTTTGGATAGATATTTGAGCGGAGTTTGTAAGGCAAGGCTTTTTGTAGGGAGACGGTTAAGAAGATATACAGCAGTAGCAACTGCTTCAGGCCAAAAAAATGTAGGAACATGGGAATCAAGGAGAAGGGCTCGGGTTATTTCAAGAAGGATTCGATTTTTCCGCTCAGCGACCCCATTTTGTTCTGGTGTATGAGGACAAGTAGTTTGGTGGATTAATCCGTTATCGTGGAAGAATTTAGTCATGGATGAATTGACAAATTCCCCTCCGTTATCAGATCTAAGAATCTGAATATTAGATTGAAACTGTGTTTGGATCATATGATAGAAGTGACAAAATTTAGAAAACACTTCCGATTTGTGACGCAAAAAATATACCCAAGTCATACGTGTATGATCATCCACAAATAACAAAAAATATTTAAATCCTTGACCCCCCACAATAGGTGCTGGGCCCCAAACATCAGAATGTATCAAGGCAAAAATTGTCTTACTACGACTATGACTCGGCTTAAAAGTATGTCTATGGCTTTTGGCCAAAATACAAGTTTCACATGACAAGTGCTGAGAATTAAATAATTTAGGAAATAAAAGTTTGAGGTAACCCGCTGAAGGATGCCCAAGTCGGCGATGCCAGAGCCACGCAGCCTGAGATTCAGTTCCATGAGCAAGCATCACCGTACCTTTTTTAGCGATTTCATCCACATAATACAGTCCTCCTCGCTCAGTGCCACGCCCAATAATCTCCCCCATCCTGATATCCTGTAACAAACAGAAAGTAGGATGCATCAGTACTGTACAATTTAATTCCTTCGTAACATGACTTATGGACAACAGTTTATGAGACAAAGCAGGAACATGTAAACAGTTCGAGATCCTTAAAGGTGGGGAAATTTCCACAGTTCCAGCTCCTTCAACCGGTGTAACCTCTCCACTAGCAGTTTGAACAAGTGTTTTCCGAGGTTGAGACGGTGTACAAATATCTGACCTGTCATAGGTCATGGTGTCTGTAGCACCGCAATCAAATATCCAAGCACCATTTTTTACATTATTTCCACCCACATTTTTAATAGTACAAACATAGGACATATTACACTTATTAAATAAAGGGATGATGCTTGGTGGGTCGGATATATTTACTTCCGACCCTTTACCTTTGGTGGCTTCTCCTCCTTCTTCAAACCGCGAGAGCCTAGCTGCCGCTGCTGTGGCTCTCAGCCCTTCTCCAGCACTGGTGTCGGTGACCTCTGAGTCACTCGCCATTACTGCCGCTTTGCCCCGGTTCTCCTTTGTCGGTGGCTTGTGGTTATCGTCCCACCAATCGGGGTATCCCACCAATTGAAAGTACGTTTCCTTGGTATGTTTTGACATACCACAGTGACTGCACTTGAGCTTCGATTTGTCAGCCTTCTCCTTCTCCCGGGATGATGAACTGCCACCTCTCGGCTGACCTGACCGGGTAGATCCACCGCAAAACCCTTTTGCTGTAGATCCGAGGGCTTCATTGCTGGAGTTGGTCACTAACCCGCTGCCTACCTCTCGATCTGTAAGGCTATCAGCCTCTGAACCCCAGATGCCCCTCCGAGCAGCCCCTCTCCGGATTAGGGCATATGCTGCCTCCACGTTCGGTAATGGATCCATTTTGAGAATATCTCATCGTTCAGGTTCGTAGTTCTCATTAACTCCGGCGAGGAGTTGGAATAATCGGGTTTCCGATTGTAATCTTCTGTAAGTCCCTATGTCTTTCTCGCACTCCATCGGATTTGGATGGCTTTCATCGATTTCTGCCCAAATCAGTTGTAGGGTACTATAGAAATTTTCGATTGTGCCTTGTCCTTGTTTGATGCTATTAGCTTGAACTGTTAACTCAAAAATTTGGGCTGAATCTCTTCCAATGCTGTAGGTTGTTGCAAGCCCTTTCCAGAGGCTCTGGGCTGTTTTATACTGAACATAATTGGTTGCTAGCCCTGGTTCCATATTCTGTATGATCCACGAAATTACTGTGAGATCATTTTGGTACCATCTAGTATACGCTGGATCAGTGACATCGGGAGGAGGGGGATGACCGGTGATGTGGTTGAGGCAACCCCTCCCTCCGATTGCAAGATGCATCATCCTTGACCATAACGAATAATTGAATTCATTTAATTTGATGTTTACGATTACATTCTGATTTTGATTGCTTTCGGTGATTCGATTGTCGGTTGTGGGTTGACTGTACTGCCGGAGTAGCGTAGCCAACTGTTGTGCCAGAGCCTCTGCCCCCGGCAGAGGCTGTTGAGTATTGGTGAGGCTGTCTTCTCCATCATCCATGGTGATATGAGGTTGGATTGGATCGGTAAATGATGATGCAGAACAATAATGATCCGTTAGGATCGCAACTGCTCTGATACCATGATAAAAACTAGAAAAACGTTGAGAACTTTGGGATCAAGAAATCTGCTGTATAATTATTGTATCTTCTTTACAATCCATCTCACCATTACATATACTAAGGAGAAAGAATACATATGGAAATAAATTTACAAAAATCTTTGATTTGATTTACACCAATCTTTGATTTGATTTTCCATGATTTTAGGAATAAATTCCGGAGCTATTTTTGGTGTGTTGACACTAATCATGTCTTTTTTTTTTCTTTTCTTTTTTTTCTATATATAGAGGGTTTTGATTCCCGTTGCAGAAATAATAATTCAATCAGCCATATGTTCGATAACTAATAAGATAAATTATCTGAATTCAATTAATTTCTAAAATGCATACCCAAATAAATCTTTAAATTCAATCTTCCATATTTAGTAAAAGTCAAAATCGTAACATATATTTAATTATAATATATATTTATATTTTTTCATCAAAGTTTTTCCTACATATGATATATAATTGGTAATGTATAAGTATATTTATATATATATATATATAATAAATGTTATATTAGGCTATACAATATAATTAACTGATATATTCCATATAATTCTTTTCAGTAAACACAAAATTTATCACAAAAAATATGAACTTTTTATGATATTTTATCACGAAAATATGTTTGAGTTAATACATAACATTACTTTAAACATTAGATCTCAGATTATCATTACCGTTTTGTGGGAGTGATTTGTGTTGATTTGTTTTGCTGATATAGATTATCATGCAAAAATTATGAAAAATATCTATCTGTTTCAAATTATCTTATTGACTAATATCATATATGATGATTATATATGATTTGTATAGAGAAACAATTAAAATATAATACTATACTAATTAGTAATTTACAACTTTATTAAGTAGAAAAAATAAATTTGATGCCTAAAATGTAACAGAATAAATCTCTAAATAATACATAAAATATGATTTAATTTAAGAATATTAGAAAAAAATTATTTAAGTAATGTTCAAAATAAAACTAAAAGGTTAGTTTTTTCCTCAATAAATTTGAATTAAGTAAATTAATTGCTACAAAATAATTATAAAATACAACGTGATTCGGGTACAGTGATTTTACTAAACTTTATGTTAGGATTTTCTTAATAATTAAACCTAAGTGTTATCACACATCTATCCCAACATTTCGTTATAACTCATGCTTTCTAAATGTGACTTAAGCATTTACACTTCATTAGTCTTATTTTCACTTTCTAAATTCTTCTAAATTCAATTTATAAAATTGTAAGAAAAATTTAAGTTTTTCTTAATTGTTGAGTAAACGTATCCACTGTTTTAAAGATTATAATTAAGAAAAAAAATCTATTTTAGGTGCTCTGGAAATCTAAGTAACTTAGACAAAACACTCTACGAGGTGAGTGGACTCTCACACTAAATCTTGTATTATGGTTTGTTAAATTACCTATAGAGAAATATGTATATGATTATATATCAGTTGTTTATGATGTGCTCTATGATTTCAGTATATGTAAGTTTATTGTTAAATGGTTGTTTTATGGAGCTTATGTTGTTAAAGTTTTATGGTATGATATGTGAACGAGCCCAATATATGGAATGATTATGATTTGTCGGATATGCATTAGCTTTGTGAAAGTTAAACGTGATATGATGTTGATTTTGATGATATGATTATATTATATATGTGTGTGTGTGTGTGTGGTTTCTTATTGTAAGATTCATTGTAAAGCCGCACAATGTGTAAAGTATATGGATAATATTGTAAATAAATATAGCTAAGATTTGCAGGTGTGATCCGTAAAAAATTTATATTGAAAGGTCACTTCGGATTGCTCTTGAACTCTAATGTTTGAGTGGGACATTACGCATCCCGAGTAAGAATGATGTGCTCTTGTGTGTGCTATAATAAGTAAATAGTATACATATTACAAATTTTTCATGATTAATGGGTGTGTGTGAATTGCTTCAATGTATAATGTACTTATATGCTTGTTAAGTTTACATTTGTATGTACTTTAGTAGACAAAATTGTTAGTCCACCAAGTAATTTTCAACACTCAACCTCTTACCTTTTGAGGTCAAGAGGTCAAAAAAATGAGTTGGTTTCGACTCCATTTGTGTAGGCTTCTTCAATTAATAAAATATTTTAACATTTAAATATATTCTAAAAATTGTTTAGATAGTTTAATTGAAAATTATATATAAACAATATTATGCTTATTTCCACGATATAATTTATCTATTAAATTTATTTCTTTTAAAGTAACATACTTTAGGACGTTAAAAAATATTTGAGATTAAATCTCACATAGTAATATTTTCAAATATGGATTTATAATGTACAAATTTATTCTTAAGGAAGTGTTTCAAATTTTACAAAAAAAAAAAAAAAAATGGTCTACTCCAATCAAAGTTATATATTCTTTTTTTGCTTTACTTTTTTAAGAGATGCATTTTTTTTATTGAGTTGATATAAACATTCATGGATAAATTGTTCTTACAAATTTTGTGACAAAGAAACTTACCACACATATATATAAACAGTTCCCTCATGATAATTTCAAATTTTAAAGTTGAAAGTTTTTATTATCATTTAACATTAATAATATAAATATTAATATTCTAAATTTCAACAATTATAAAATTATTATTTTATATTTACAAAATAACATGTACATCGTCCACACGTATTACTATTTTAGAGCATAATAATAGTAAAATTGTAATAAATAAATAAATAAAAAAAACACTTGTATGAGACCATCTCATGGAATGACGAAACCCAAAACATTCGTTTATACTTTTTTTGCTTTTTTTCCTAGGGCTTCTTCTATGTTATAATGTTTTATAATTTTCAGTTTTTTCTTCAGCACTTTATGATTTTTCTTTTTTAAGTTTTTAGTGTTTATATATTTTTCTTCTTCTTTATTTCCTTTTATTTTCTTTTCAGTTTTGAGTTTCTCTTTTTCAGTTTATTGTTGTTTTTTAGAGATTTGGTTCCATCTAAAGACATTTGTGAAATAGAGAACCTACTTCGTAAAAAGTATGTATTTTACTTTGAATTTATTATTATAAAAAATTGTATTGTCCAGCTCTCCTCTACAACACCAATAATAATAAAATAAATAAGTCAATAAGTAAATTATTAGTACGAGATCTCGTGTGATGTACGAAATTTATTTTATATATATGTTTATTATTAAAAATAGGTTATTTATTAGTGCAAATATTAGCAAAAATAATAATAAATATACGTAAAATTTGAATTTATAATTTTCATATTTGAGTATGATTTATTTGGTACCTAAATTAGTACCTCGGGTCTCCTGGATTTTTTTGATACAAATAGGACCTATAATTTTTAAAATATGTCAAATAAGCCTCCAAACTTTTAAAATATATTAAATAAGCCCCCAAACTTTTAAAATATTTCAAATAGGACACTCTTAACTATTACATTAACTAAACAAATTTTTAAAATATTAAATAAATCTAAAAATGAACAAATTAAATCATAAATATACTTAAATAAATTAATAAAGTAAAATTTATTAATAATTTAAATATAAAAAAGGGTTGAGATGTCATGATTTGTTATATTTTTAGATATTATATTTAAGGTCTTTTAATATGTTTTATGTATTAAATAATTTAGATATCATCATTTTATTTTTAAATTTTTATTATTTTATTTTATTTTAATAATTTTTCATTTATCTAAATTTTTTTAGATTTATTTTGTTATTTTAATTTATTGAAATGGCCTATTTATTTAAAAATAAAAAGTTCATGGGCTTAATTAACCATTTATAAAATTAAAGGTTGTATTTGTACCGAAAAAATAATTTAGGATCCAATTTGTACTTAAGATACTGATTCAAGAGTTAATTTGTACATTTTTCCTAAAATTATAACCAAGTTATGTAAAAATTAATAGCAAATATCTTTTTATTGAAGATATCTGCCTAGATTTGTCAAACGAGTTTCATATTTACAATATTATAGCTTAAAAATAAAAATTTTAAAAAAAAGTGCCATTTTGCCAAAAATTTAAAATAAAAACAATAACATTTAATTATCGTAAAAACTCCTATGAAATGGTTGCACGTGTGACACAATTTAAGGTATTACTTGTTTAACTATAAAGTATTACTTGTTTAACTATAGAATACCACTATTTTTTAAATCGTGTCACACGTGCAAACGTTTCATATGAGACTCACTCTTTAATTATATATATGTGTGTATATTACATCATACTTATAATATTAGTTTGCACTCGTGGAATATCACCCAATTTGAATAATTAATATATTTTGTTGTACAAGTTTTTTATGTCACTAATGTTAATAGATCTTGATGAAGATATTAATATATTTTTATTTATGTACTAATAAATTGTTGCAAATATGAATATTATTTTATACTTTAAAAAAACTCAAATCTTTCTACATATCTAGTGCATATACAAATTTTATTGAATAAAATTATTAAAGGTGTACCACAAAAATTACTATTCACACCATTTTAATTTTTTTAATAAATTTAAATTTAATGTAAATGACTAATATACCCTTATATATATATTTTAAACAAAATCATAACATTGTTATTATTGTTGTTCTTTATTCTTGACTCTAAACACACACACACTAACCCTATATTCAAATGAATAAAAATAAAATGTAAAATATTTTATAAGTAATTAATAATATATCATACAATATAAATGATATATAAAATATAATTATTATAAATAGTAGACAAATAAATCATGTATTTTCTGTCAAAGGACTAAAACCGCGCTCACGTTCGACCAACCAGAGTCGAACATACAATATGGTTGGCCGAACGCCTTGTTGTATATTCGGCCCCAATTTGCCAAACACTATGCTGTGTGTTCGACCACATTGGCCAAACGCCATATTTTATGTTCGGCCCTGGTCGACCTAATGTGCACGCGATTTAATTTTTCGACAAAAAATACAGTATTTAATTATGTAATTCTTATAATAATTAAATTTTCTATATCATTTGTATTTCTACTTTTCATTATCAATTACATACAAATATTTCAACTTTTATTTTAATTCGTGTAAATATAAGGTTAATGTGTGAGTGTGTTTGAGCAAAGAATTAAGAATATCAATAATGAAAGTATTAATGTTTTTTTAAAAAAAAATTACATAAGGGCATATATGTCATTTACATTCTATTTAATTTTATTCACTAAACTAAAATGGTGTGAAAGTGATTTTTGTGGTGTGTTTAGCAACACCCAATTAATAAATATATTTTATATATATACAAAAATAGAAATCACACTTGGCCGAAAAAATAAAACTGAAAAAAACACAATCAATTTCACCTTATATATATATATATATATATATATATATAATAGAAGTACCAGCTATTTTTAGTAGCTCACTAATTTTTCTGCTCATTTAGCCCACTAATTTTCCTGCTCATTTTCTTTTTATTAATAGCTATTATATTTATTTAAATGTATGATATCTATAATATATTTGGGATTATATGATATCAAATAATTTTAAAAATTAAGAGATTTCATCCATATTGAATTTATAACATTATTTATAATTTTTATATATACACACACATATAGAGAGAGAGAAAGAGATTTGATAGAGAAATTGTTAGTTGATGATTTACCTCACATATGTGCCAAATGATTAATAATATTATGCGTCTTTGCTCATATGTAACTTTAAAATATCATAAATTTCATATGATTTTACTTATATTCATTACTTTATTCTTATCCATGCATTTGGCTATTACTTTTAGTTGGGATGTATATATATGTGTGTGTGTGTGTGTGTGTGTGTATATATATATGTGTGTATATATATATATGTATATATATATATACATAACTACTTTCTTTCGTCCCAAAATTACAGATTGAAAAAAATAATGAATATATTTTTCTTATTTTCTTAACATGAGAATTTCTGCAACTTGGAGAAAACGTAGGTAAATTTATTCCATTTTTTGCACTATATATGTATATAATTTATTTTATATATAATATTTTTATTTTTATTAGATAAATTATTAAATATAATTATATATTTTCAAAAAATATTAATATTATATATTTTCTAAATTTAATAATATTATACTATATTCGTCCACATATATACATATAAATCACGTCTGCCACTTGTAATAGGAAGGTTCATGAGAGGATTTTTGTATAATGAGGTCTGGTAAGTTGACTCCTCATCCAAATATATGTATTTATTATTATTTTCAATTTCAATTGGTTTTATGTGAAATTTAAAAATAATTTAGAGATTGTTTTTACAGTTTAAAATTTTCGATCAAATTTGTAATTTTCTAAAATAATTTCAGATTTAATAGAATTATAAATATTGTATGTATTATTTTCAAGATAATTTTCAGATTCTATTATTGTTATCATAATATAATATTTTAGATTTTATTCATAATTTTTAGTTTTAAATAAACATAATTTATTTTGATTAATACATTATTATTTCTAAACATTTTCCTATTTTATTTAAATACTTTTTAGATTTTGAATATGTTAGATTTATAAAATAAACTCATTATTTTATTATTATTAAAATATCTTATAGATTTTTTGTAGACTTCAAAAAATTAATTTTGAATCTTCAGATTTTTTTTATTCTGCCTAAATAGTTTTCGTATTCATTAATAATGTTGACGCTTTATTTGTTAATTTGATTTAATTGTAATATTCCTGCACCTCTATTTAATAATATATCATTCATAACTTTTTGGGGTAAGATTATACTACATTCAGTTTGAATATGAGAATTTTTTTGCCAAAATTTTAGAAATATATTTTTATTTATAATTTTTAAAATATTATTACTAAGCTTACACAATTAATCATACGAATTCAATTATATAATCATGTAAGCTTAAACAGTTGTAAGTTAAACAAATAAATTTGAATAACACCAAAAAATTAAAATAAGGAACAAACGACAGTGATAGAAGTGACAATTTGACCCACCCTACAACTAACTCGCTCTACCCGCCCCATTTATGATGATCCAACCTATGACCCGCAATGAGGCGGGGCGGGTCTTAGTACCTCCTTTGTCTTGACCACCCCGTTTGAATCTATTTTATATTGATTTTATATATAAGATAAAATGTTATGTTGTGAATAAAAAATTTAATTGATTTCAACAATGAGTATTAATTTATAAAACAAAATTTTAATATTATTTATTTAGTTTGTATTTATTATATTATATTAATATTATTATATATTATTGTTATAATAATAAAAAATTAAGTTAAAATAGATTGCCTTGCAACCCGGAGAGGGTCAGCTCTGCCCACCTCCATTTAAGAATGAAATACCTATTCCCACTTGTCTCACTGTCACTCCTATCTCAAGTAAAATAATAAATAATAAATAAATGGGGAGGGGAGAAGCAGGAGAAACAGGTGGGCTGTGGGGGGGTTTCCACTTTCCTCGATTGGGTTGGGTGCAAGGGAGAGACATAAGGATAATTGAAGATACGTTTGTTCTTTCATTTAAAAAGTGAGTATATAATAGTATTTTTAATATATTTAGTTAAAAAAAGAAATTAACTATCTTTTATGTATAATCAAAGGATTATCGATTTTTTATTTTTATTTTTATGTAATCAATTGCCCGCAAGGACTCCTTTAAGAACTTCTTTTGCCGAAAATTTAATTAGATATTGTGTTATTTTTATGTTACAATGAATTCAATTCAAATTAATTTTGGAATTTTAATTCTATGTAATAAAAAAATATGTAGCTTCAATAATAATAGGGCAAAATGTATAGTTTAATCCCAATATTATACCATTTTTACAATTACAGCATAGCATCTAAATAATAGTTTATTAAACCATAACCAATCAACAAACTTACAATTGTATCTCATGTCAGTCAATATTTTCATCCAATTTGTCCCATGTGACCTAACACAATTCCACATGTACTCCACCCTGTCATAGGTAGATTATAATATATACAGTTTAATCATATTTGTTTACATTTTTACAATTATATCCCACTTATTTAGAATTTACTTAAAATTTATAAAATTATAATTAAATTATGGAAACAACAGCATAGAAATTCAAAAGTTGTATAGAATATTGAAAGCTATGTGAAATAAAATATGAGAGAGATTCAAATAAAAAATTACAATCAAAATCAAAATATTTATTTAATAAAAATGTGAAACAAGACGAAGATAAGGAATATTCAAATAAATAATAGATAAAATGTTGTTATGATTTTTTATGTACATTTTATTTTTATTTCGTTATGTTTTATTTCACAATATAAGAATATTTAAAAATTAAAAAAATAAATAAAATATATGGAATATTCAAATGAGAAGTTGATAAAGATATTACAATACTATTTTAAAATTAATAAACAGTAAAACATAATTTTAGTCAATAATTAAATTATGCTCATTTAAATAGTTTCAATCTTATTTAACATATTTTTTAAAATTTTCAAGAATTTATGGTTGTTTGATTTTTTTATTAAATAACTATCTTGATTGTGATTGTAAATATTTTTGTTATATTTCTCATATTTTATATCATAAAATTTCTAATAATTAAAATCACTTTCAAATCTTTTACCATTCTTTTCATATTTTATTTATAATTTTTAATTAATTTGAAGGTAAAGTTTTAATGAACAAAATAGAATTGTAAAAGGTAAAATATTGGGATTAAATTGTATATTTAGAGAGGTATATATGGCAACGTAAAGTCCACGTGGAATTCCGTCCAACCACATCGGACATAATGGACGAAAATATTAACGAGAGATACAATTGTAACTTTTTTTATAAGATATGATTTACTTAGTCATTATTTAAACATTAATGCTAGAATTGTAAAAAATAATTAAATTGTAAATTTTACCTAATATTAATAATAAAGTACTATAAAAATTAAAATACTATACTATTTATAGATATAATAGAATTGATAAAAATAAATAAATAAATTAAAGAGACATGAAACATAAAATTACAAAATAAAAAATAATAATATTAGTTTCTTTCAATTCTACATGTGTTTTCTAACTTTGATTAATTTTACAAACATCAAAATAAAAAATTGTACAAAAGAATTATTTTAAATAAGATTATATATTATGTACTTGACAAATATGAAATAGTAGAATAATGATTAAAAATAAATAAATGATAGAAAATATCATGAAATATTTTTTGAATGTAAAAAATAGTAGTAGAAATTAATGGAGACTGTTGGGAAAGCCTGAGGCATTCGGTATACATTAAAGTCACGTCAATCACCTTCAGAAAATCTTAATTTACGATTTTGTCTGCTTTTATTTTCTGGAAAGCCAAAAAGCATGTTTTCATTTTATGAAGTCCACAAATAAACTATTCATTTAAATATATGTAGTTCTTGGATGAGATTACAATGGGGGATGGGGGAATCTCTGAATCCTGAACCAGCAATGAAATAAATTCGAAAATAAAACGAATGGGGTTTCTTAATGATGATGATAGCAAGCTAGCACGTACTCAAATTTCAAACAGTAACCTGAATTAATAAGGGAAACAAAATTAGGATAACCACATAGATTCGTTCAGTCGAGCGCACATTAAAAATACCCAAGATTTAAATAGCTAAGTTGAAATAAACAGCAGAAATATCAGAATACTATTACAACACTGTGCGAACATCCAAACCAGCCAACATTTCATGCGACGTACCTAATTCAACCCATTATCTGGACTCACATCTTCGTATGATACTAAGCCCCGTTGCCCACCCGAAGGGCTGGATGGGGAACTTAGAGGCAAAGGTGACGAGCCTTTTTGGGGACGCTTTCTTGAAGGACTATCAGCAGATCTAGATCGCGATGAACCGCGACTCCTAGAGCGTGAAATGGACTGGGCTCGAGGGGAATGATCACTCTTTTGTGGGCCAAGACGAGATTTTAATCGGTCACTAAGCACAGGGCGCCTGTCTGCTGGGCTTGGACTGCGTACAGGACTCCTGCTATAGCGCCTGCCACGCCCACGGTACGAACCAGGGCTTCGAGAAACACTCCGGCTCCGACTCCGACTCCGACTCCTTTTGCGTTCATACCTAACACCAGTTTAAGTAGTATAAATTAAAATGTTGAATTATGGAGGTGTCAATATTGAAACAAGAAAAAATAGATATTTGGGTCTTTTTTACTCACAATGTTATGTTGGTTCGGTCCCTCTATTTTGGTTTCAAAATATACAATTTGGATCCTTGTAATTCTAGTTTTCCTTCTCTGTTTTAATTTGCATTAAACTTTGATCCTTATGTGAGCCACCAAGAAAGGCGGCTAAACTTAACATTAAAAGGTACAAACTCAATTTTTACAAATGAAAGACGACAACTCAATTCAAAGAAAATTGAAATTACATGGAACCTAATGTTCACAAACAAAAATAAAAGACTGCACGACTCGATTCAAAGAAAATTGTAATTACATGGACCTAATGTTTACACAAAAAAAAAAAAAAAAGAATGCACAATTCAAAGAAAGATTAGAGGTACAGGCACCAAATACGCTTTTATCCTTAACACAATCCATAGAGAATGTTCCGATGCAAAGTATCTAATATTTCTAAGTAAAAACAGTCCTAACAGCTTCATAGAGCATAACTGAGCTGGGTAGAGAAGATTAATATAGAGAAAGAAAGGGAGATATGAACCTGGGAGGGCTCCTTCCTCTTCTAGGTGGACTTCTGTAGCGTCTTTGTGGTGAGCGTTCGTATCTACTCCTGTATCTTGGATGCCTACAAGCCATAAAAATGGATAAACTCAAGCTCATAAGGCAAGTCACAGCTCATCCAAGCACTTTTGCACCATTGGAGAATCTTAAAACGTTTCAGAATAGTTCATCTTCATTTCAGACATTTGCTCAATAGTATAATTGTTTGGGGTGAAAAGTAATTTTAGTGCTCTGAAATTATATTCATAAACACAAGGTGAAATTCAGGACATTACATGACATGACTAAAAGTACCAACTCCCGCAAGAATAATTCGGTACAATGCAAAACAAGTGATTTTGAGATATTGAGATAGTCAGAGGTACATGATGTTCTAGAATACAGGTAATTGGACACAGCAAACCATAATTGGAAGCAGGCATCAGATATTACCTGTCATTGTATCTCTGAAAGTTTCTGCCACCATAACGATAAGATCTATCAGGTGAACGTTCTGGAGATGGTGTACGATATTTTCTAACAAATGAATATCTTTCAGTAAAGCCCCGGCCTTTTCTAACGCGCTTCTGGGTCCCCCCTGGAGAGCGGCTTGGAGACAAATTCCGACCATGATTAGAAGCAGAAGGCTGAGAACCCTTGCCTGCAGGGCTTCTGACTGGACTCCTAGAAAGATTTTTCTCAACCTCAGGATTTTTACTGCTCTCTTGACGTCTAGGACTTCTGCTTGGACTACTGCAAGGACTTAGGCTCAGGCTCCTGCTAGTCAAATGAAAGTAATAGTATAATGTAACTGAGCAAAAAAGTTTGATAGCCAGTCATATCATTTGCAAAAAGAGAGAAATAAATCAAATTGCATCTCAAGGACAAGTATGGAAACAAAATGATGAGATCCAAATGCCTTGCGAAAAAAAAGATCTAGAAAACCTAAAGTATGGTCTCTCAAAAACCTGGATCTGCCTGAATTATCAGCTCGCCGTAATTGAGTTGCAGTTTCATTATTGTTGATATGCCCCCGACTATTATTCAAATGGCTGGCATTCTTTTGAGGAAATTCACCCTCTTCATGAGACGAGTCACCCCCATTGTGTTTCTTATCATCAGCGTTTTGCTCCTCTGAAGACCTTAAGTGAGGACTCGGTGACTTTTTCTCATTCCCTTCACATTGACCAGTCACATCAAAGAAAATGTCAGAGACCGTTAACTTTTTTCTTCGAGTTATCAGAAAGAGAGACAACACATAACTACCAGTAGAGAGAACAGAAAGAACTAATTACCAAGGGCGTGGACTGGTTTCTTCTCTTTTTTGCTTATTTTGTTGGTTTTCCGCAAAGATTTTCCCCTACGTGCATTTTCCTCATCAGAACTGCTGCTCCCGCTGCTACTATAATCAGTATCACTAGAACTTTCCGAGTCCCTAAGCATCAAGGTTCAAAACATAATTTAGCAAATGAGAAAATTAATTTTCTACCTAAAATTCTTCAGAGCAACTTGTGAAAATACCAAGACAATCCAAAGAATTGGTTCCAAAATTATCACAAGTACAATTATAGCACTCATCAAATATATTATTTTTTTGCACAGATAACACACTCACTTTGTTGATGATATAGAGGTAGAAAGTAACATAATCTTTGAAAGAAACTGTCATGCTTTAGTTTACACAAATTTTCTTGACAAGTAGGATATTGGAAATGGATATATGACGCAGGTGAAAGCACTATGCTAAGCAAGAAGAAAAAACCAATAAGAAAACATAGAGAAAGACCTTCTAGAATTTCGACGTGATTTTTTATGATGTGCTCTTCGCTTCTTGCTTCCTCCACCCCTCACTTTCTTACCGTGGTGACGCTTACCCCTCTTTGTTAATTTCCTCTTCTTCCTACGTCGTCCATCACTAGATGAAGATGAAGAATATGATTCTGAAGAAGAATCTGATTCAGAGTCCGAAGATGAATCAGAATCAGACTCAGAGCTGTAAGAATCAGATGAAGAATAGCTCCTTTTTCTCCTTTTATCCTTCACAGATGCATTCTGCTTGCCTCTGGCACGACTACTAGAACCACCATTAGATGGATCACCTTTCACTATTTTTTTCTTCTTTTCTGAATTATGTCATGAGAAGAAATGTCAAAACAAACTAAGTAAAAATGCAGAAAAACAATATTTTCCATCTGACAAGTGCAGCACCTTTCTCAGATTGAACAGAATTTTCTGTCTTGATCTTAGACGTCTCTCCACAATCAACAATTTTAACAAGCCCACTTGGTGACCCATCAGTTGTTCCTAGTTGTTCCATTTTCTTAACAATGTCCATTCCACTCACAACCTTCCCAAAAACAACATGTTTCCTGCCGCCAAAAAGAAAAGGAAATTTCAGAAGGAAAAAAACACAAATTACAATCACAAAACAATTACAAGCTAAATATAATAATTAAAGAAAATGAATCAGGAACATAACAAAAAACAAAACAGTCCACAAAATCAAATACCCATCAAGATGAGGTTGCCGCTTAAAAATTATAAAAAACTGAGATCCATTAGTGTCTGGGCCACCATTAGCCATAGAGAGAAGACCAGGCTCGCTGTGATCGAGCTTGAAATTTTCATCTGCAAAGAAAGCTCAAAATTTATTTAACCAATAATTATACTGGAACTGGAAATCAGGGATAGTGAAGCTCAAACACACAGAAACACATACCAGCAAATTTTCCTCCATATATACTTTCTCCACCAGTTCCTGCAAGCCATTAAGAAGTAGCGACTTACGAGTCAGAGGACGAAGATGGAAGTTATATCGCGTACCAGCATCAGTTGAAAGCACCAGATCCGGAAGAAGAAAAGCATACCATTTCCTTTTGAAAAGTCACCGCCCTTCAGATGGAAAAAGAAAGACCAAAAAATAGGATTAGGCTTTCCAGAATTTTCTACTCTACAAACACTTGAAATTATAACTATTTGCAATACAAAAAGATAAAGATTTGTTTGCATGAGTTTCCCCCATCCACTAGCAAGATGCATGTGCCATGATTTTTTCTGTTACTTGAATTGTTTAAAAGAAAAAATGAGCAGTTAAGAGTCACTGACAGATGACATGAATTCCCTCCTATCTACATACAGTTGAGAGGTTCAAAGAAGTGTGCAAAACAACAATGAAACAGCCAATACTAATAACTGCAGTAGCCACCAGCAATAGAACCGATTGAGAACAGAGCTCATTCACAAACTCAATAGACACATTGGACATCCAAAATAATATATATGTATGATAATTAAAGTTAAAATAGGAACTAATTAGACATCTATAGGAGTGCAGTAGCAATAAGGCATAAGAAAAGAACAACAGTTTATGCAAAAAAAAAAAAAAGCATTAACCGAGATGTTCTCCCTCTCTCTATAAATATTTTAAGCAGATGAACAACATACTTGAGCCATAAATCCTTTAATTATGCGATGAAATGTGGAGCCCTTGTAGTGCAGAGGTTTTCCTGTTGAGACTCCAACACCCTTCTCACCTACAAAGGGAAGTGGAATATTACTGAAGTCTGAAAAGACTGCCACCAAAGTATAATTCGAATAAACATCTGAAATGAGAGAAGAATTCTTCCAACGGACTCCTGAAATAACAAAATATTTCTTTTCCAACATCTTCCATACACATTCATTCACACAACAAGAAAGCAAAACATCAGAGAGTAGAGATTACATGAAATTCATTTGGATCAAAATAAACTCCTGAATGCCAAACTATCAAGTTATCTATTAGTGATGTCAGTCAACCAACTAGAAGGCAGGTGGAATTCAGGATGTTTGGGCATCAATTTGTGCTATACATTTTTTATGCAAGCAGAGTAGAGAATGCTTTCTTAGGAAAAGAAGAAAATAATACCTGAAAGAATTAAAGAAAGAGATTAATGAGGAAAAAATAGGAAACAATATAATAGTTTCAGACCAAATTTAACAGAACTTGGAGCAAAAGCTCAGAGAAAATTTAAAAAACAATAAATTTGGAGGAATGGTTGCTTAAGTATGAATGCTTATCAGAAATAAAGGAGAACCTTCCAATCAGATGCTTCAGGATGCTAAAACAAATTTATTCAGTCAGCCCTCGTGAATATTTTCATTGAACACGAAAACACAGAGCACAGACAACATGTAATATTCAGCAATAAATTGAATAATCTCTACTTTCCAATGATAAATGAGTTGATTTTCACAAAAAAAATAGGTAATAATCATTACAAAGACCAATATATAGCATGTCGACTATAAAAAAAGCATACGGTCATTTCACAAAAAAAGGATATACATATAATATATATACACAAACACACACACATATTTACAGAAGTGCAGGAGATGTACACACACACAACCCATATTGGTGCTTCCTGTATCCATATTTTTGGTTCTTTTCCAATCCCCAATTTCAAGATTGTGAAGTGTACTTCATCTATTCGAAATTATTTTTAATCTAAGAAATTGGGGATAGTAAACAAAATGTTTTCCTTATTTCCATTCAACACAGTTCTCCCCTATTCGAACTTATTTTAACCTTTTTATCCAAAAGTTTGGCAATATTCGAAACAGACAGACAACCAAACAACAAACAAACAAACAAAAATGGGGTCCTCATTTCCATATAACTCAACTTTGAGCATGACTAAAAATTTTAGGACTGAATGAACAAAGATATCAATTGCTAGTACACATCAACAAGAAGCTAAGCTACAGGTCAAAATATCAGAAATTTATTCTCAAGAAGGTAGTCTTAACACTAATCACCAAAAACAGCATTGAACCTGATGACTCAGTCAGCATAATTAAGAATTTAAAATCCCAATGAATCTGCAGCAATTTTTTGTTACCTGTGCAGAGGGCCCGAAAATTTTCAGCAGTCTTAGGGACAACATCAGCAAACAACTGCATTATACAAATAGTGTAAGAGCAGGGGGGAAATGAACAGATAAGCTATAAACAGAAGTCACCGTGTTTAAACCATCATAATGGCTTGAATGTGTTTCCATTAAGATAGTTACCTCGATAACAATTCTTTCTGCAGCATTCCTATCAATAGAAACATCCAGGAAAACCAATGGATTTTTAGTCTTCTTCATTCTGCTCACAGTGTCAAGGTAGTCTCTGGAAAATCTTTGATTCCTCTATAAGCTGGACTATAAGAAACGAAATCGGCCATGTCAAAAAAGATATCATACCCGAGCAAGACATAAAAGGGTTTAGTTAAGATCAAGTGCACATCAGCAATAGGATACAATTAGGTAGCTCCTACAGAATTTTAAAGCATGTATGCAAATTGAAGAAAATAACAAAACAATAATCTAATGGTAATTGCAGAATTGCCAGCAGCAAGAAACAATATGTCTACCAAGGAATATCCCCTTTATTGCTTAAAACTTAAGAACTGAGTCAGACTTTCAAGATACAGCATGAGAAAAAAGTCAATTACATAAGCCCTCCAAGTAAATGCAAGTTACAAAATCCAGAAGCCTGATAAAGAACAAATATGACCGAAGCAACAAGGATGACTGGTACTAATATTAAAGGGTACAACTTGAATCAAAGTTGAAGAACGCTAACAACGTATGCACAAGTACCAACAGACTTAAAAACCCCGTATCCCGAATTATTTTACAGAAAAAAAAAAAAAAAAGACTTAATATACAAACACTAACTTCAAGCCACAACAGACCAAATCACTGAATATCATAGACCGTGGAAATACGATATTAAAAAGCAAACAAAGCTTATTTACAAACTATGTAGTTCACTGTTGTAAACATCCCCACTAAGGCCGGATTAGGTCCTGTCCGTGCGTTTTACAACATTGGCATGCATAAGTTCTACATTCAAATGCCCCCTGAATTGATATATTTAATATGAACCTTCATGAATGTCTAATAACAAACTTTCGGCTCAGATGAAAAATCAAATCAAATCGAGGAAAGATAAAATCCTGAAAAAGGGCTGCGAAAAAATAATCCTTAAACCTCCTAAAACAATAAACCCACATTCTTAATTCCAAAACCAATATACAAAAAACACGGATAAAATTAAACTTGGAGAACGTGAGAAATCAAGAAAAGCATTTCTGCGCCAAAGGCAATGTATAGTTAAAACTAGTTATAGCCATAAAACCCTAAACCCTAGTAGCTTAACAAACCAATTGGCGAATACCTCGACCAAGACAACTCTGAGTGAGGGAGAAAGTACTACTACTTCGCAGAAAATATTCGAGCTGTCGGCTCTCGGTAGAGATGAGTGAATATGGAGAAGATTTTTCTATTTAAGGATCTCCATTTTTTTTTTCCAAGGATTCTGGCCCGAATGCTGCTGCTTAAGTAAATTAGCGGTAAAATATTATGCCTTTCGACGGTCCGAAGAGTACTGTGCTCATAGAAGATGGCCCATCTAAAATTTGACTAAAACCCGAAGCCCATACCACACAAAATAGCCCAAAAATAAAAAAATATATGTATTATCAGAAAATTTGTTAATTTATTGAAATTTTTTTAATTTGTGAAATAAGTGTAACATTAAGTTATTGCAATGCTGCTGATAGAATAATTCTACTTCATCAGTAGTAATTATTAATGGAAGTTCCTATTCTGCACTATCAGTTTATTTATAAATATTATTACATATACACACATTAATATAAATATGTTATACTACAAAATGATAAGAAACTAAATATTAAGTTTTTTGAAGAACAAACATGTTTCTGTGTTGCCACCATCAGCCTTTACTTATCAAATTTAAATATTATAAATTTTCCTCTTTTTTTTTCTTTTCCTCGCCTATTTCTCATAAATTCACCAAAACTAGTAAGCTTGCCCTATCTCCCACGCCCTGATTTTTTTGCCAGATGTTTGTACAGTTTCTATATTTTATAGTAATTATGTATCTCCATCGTGTTACATTGCTGCCTATTACAAGCATTTCCACACCAAATCACATCTAATTGTTAAACTGATCGAAAAGACATATTTCAAATACAATTTTTATGAATGTAAATAAAAATTTAAAGCATTTTTTATCGTATTTATTTGTATTTACATGTTATATAATATTGAAATTTCCTGATCTCAATAACTAAGAGTTGGTCACACACAGGTTGATGGTTATGAAATAAGTCTTTGTGCTTGATATCGTAAATATTTCAAGTTATAGAATTTACAAGAAGGGATATCATAAAATTCGGCTAAACTTGCTTGAGTGGTACATCACTCACAGAGTGAATATCTCGTTCCATGGATATTAGTGTTGAGACACCACGTAGGCTAATAAATATGACGTTCATCCCAAACGATCGCATTGACTGATCCTGCATTAGAACTCAAATCATTTGATAACCGTAGTGGCAACGAAAAAATTAAAGTTCTGATTTCTGTAGGTATTCTAATTGGTCATTAGACTATAAGCATATATGTTGTCTTGCGTGAGAGAAGTCGTATATTTGATTAGTTCTTTAAACAACCTCAATATCCACGAGCTTATTAGTTAAATGGCAATTGGCACATACAATACACCCAGTTGCTTCTTGTGGATTTTCATAACTCAGCTGTACAAAAACAAGATATGCACTTGAAATAGATGTCTGAGTTATGATATATATCATGAGTGATATAGAAATAAATTGTGTAATATGTTTCTTTACCCAACAAAAATGTTTCTAATCTCCATGGTCTAATCATTGATGCAAAAATTTCTACAATAAGTTAGGTAGGTCGCTAGTATAGTTCCCCATCCACGATTCTACTATTTGTTGGAATCCCTCTACTAGATTATTGTAGTATGAAAAGTATGAAAATCCTCTAGATAGAACGTTTTTAATATTTATGTAGAACTAAAAAGTATGAAACATTATAGTCTATAATTATATAAAAGCAGAACAGTTTGACTAATTTACAAAAATGTCATTTCCGCCTAAAATCAGCTTTCTATTTTTAGAAACTGTGATAACCAATCGATTTTTTTTTCTTTTTATTTGCTTATTTGTTCTAATTTTTAAAAGCTTATAACTTTTTCATTTCAACTCCATTTTTTTTGTGAAGAATATATCAAATTAATTATTTTTTCATAATCTACAATTTGATATCTATATTGCGTATATAATAATAAAATATTAATTTTTAAATATAAAATACTATTTTCATACATTAATTGTGGTATTTTTTAATATTTAATATATTTTTATATTGTTGGATATTTTTATTTTAAATAATTTTTATCAAAATATATTTTATATAATTACGTATTTTATTTTAAAAATTATATTACTATTTTAATAATAATTTATTATATTATTATATTATAATCGTGCATCGTACGGAAGAAATACTATTTGGATTAATGTTGGTGAATCATTTATCAAGCATTCACTAAATGATAAATAACTACAAGTAACAAAAAATATACAATTTAAATAACGAAAAATCTAATATTTAAAAATAGTATCAAGAATAATTGGAAAAGTGGAATAATTTCATCAATCTGACCAAATCCAAAATCTTTGTAGATAGAACCAATCATTAGTTTCCAACCGTGGGGTGAATGAAATTCGATACATAAATCGGTTGATAAAAAAATTTAAAAAGGTTCTCTTGAAAGGTCAAATGAGGGTTAGTTAGTTGCGATGAAACTATATTTAAGATAAGTGTAATGGCAAGACATAATTTGCTAGCTCATAGAGAAATATGTTGGGATTATTTCTCTATACCTACTACATTCATCATATCCAATGAAGACATTGCATAAGGCATCCATCCAGAACATAAGAGATGGGATCTCGTTATGGGCCAATGAAGTGACTAAATTTGTGAGGATCATTATAATTATTAATATCAATTATAGGTCCGTATAAAATGACTAATCCTTAAACATTAATCAGATAACCAAGCGAAAGAATTGTATCTGCATGTTAATTACAGATGAGATGTTCACACGTTGAATTCATTTTTTATTAATGAGTCCCTCTAGTAGTATTTTTTAAACATGAACGAATGGATGTGTTAAGTACCTAAGGATTGGGAAAATCCAATGAAAATTAATCTTACAATTGGATTATTTGCTCTTGAATTACCTGAAGTGATAAACCTAAGGGTTCATAGACATAACTAGATTTTGATGCATTGGAACGGATAAAAATGTCTACTTTTGTATAGTTGTAGATAAATTTTATACTATAATAGTTGAATTAATCAACATCCTAACTAACAACGTTTAAAATATCAATTTATATAATAATAATAAACTGACTATTTCTATATTTGTTATTTTCATTTTTTCCGCCCATTTTTCTTTTCACAAATGGAAAAACAGATTTTTAGAAAATATTGTTATATTGATAACCAATAAATATTCATTTTAATTTTTTATATTTTTATTTGTTAATATTGGTAATGTTACTAATTTTAACTAATAAAAAAAAACTCATATATCTTCATAATTACTTGATTTTAACAAATCAATTATGAATTTGGGGCAAATTCGATGCTATATATAATAATAAAAAATATTCACATTGATATACGAGATTTTATTCAATTTCTTGATTTCAAAAGAAAATATTATATATATTTGGTAATTTGATGATTGTATTTTATAAATAAAATTAATTAATGTTCACATATTATTTTATATGCAATATTTATATCCTTATTGTAATCATGGTGCATATATAAATTATTGAACATAATTATATATATTTTAAAAATATTAATTATATGTATTTATGAAATTTAATAATATTATACTATAATAATATGTCCGCACATCGCATGGGAGAACATAATAGTAAAATTATAAATACACAAATATAATAGATAACAAATATTCCATAAGATACTTTTAGAAAAGTTTACAATATTCAAACTGCATTCTTATTAAACATGTGATTGGTCCTTTACAATCTTTCTATTTTCTCCGTGAACAATTTTAATAGTTATTACATGAATAATTTGAGTAAGTGTGATACAATAATTCTTTTTGGCTATTATATTTGTAATAGTCCATAAGAAATACATTAAATATCAGTTTATCCATTCTATATAAGTCAAGAACATACACCAATCTATATCTTTTATTATTCGAATTTGATATTTATTTTGTTTTAATCACTTTATAAACTTTAATTTTTATTACACCTTAAAAGTAATCATTATTACTCATGTAATTTGTTATTAAAATTAAATTTCCGAATATATATTTGCTTGACATATAATATTTATTTAATAATATTATTAAAAGTGTTAATGGTCTCATATTTTCTTATGAGATGTTTTTTCATCTTAGCTATTTTACCCTTTTAATTTTCAAAACCAAAGAAATAAATTTTACACACTTGTTATTCCATTTAATGAAAAAAACAAAGATACGACGAATCAAAAAATTTGAGAAAGAATTCATTAAGCTACATAAAACAAATATTGTGATTATAAATAAAATACTCATAATGTATTCAAAAAAAATAATCAACGTCAAATACAACAAAATATAATCCTCTATGTTCCATTTCTAGTGTGATTTTTGCAACTTTATTGGCATATGCTTTTCTGTTGTGATTTCAACAACTCCTTAGCGATATAAATGAGGTGAGGTGAGGTGAGTTGAGTTGAACGTACTATTATTTAAAATTGTTTGAAATGCTATTAAACTTATAATATTTTGTTTGAGCGTATTTGGTTATTATCAAATCGAGTTTGAATGAGCTTTAGTCTAGTCGAACATAGTCGAACTTAAGTAGTTTGAACTTGCTTAAACAAATTTATTTAACGAGATCGAGTCAAGCTTTAAATTTTATTAAGCGTAAAAGCATGGTCAAACTTATTTGATATCATTATCAAACAGAGTTCAAACAAGTTTTTTACAAATAAATTTAAATTGAGTATTAAATAATTTGATTGGATTACGGACCCATAGCTCTTTGGTTTAATTACCTAAATAATGTTAAAAAAATAGAGAATTCACAAAATGGGGTTGTTTAAAAAAGTTTTCCTGAATCAGGATAAAATGTCAATACCTAAATAATGTAAAAGTAAAATAAAAATTGAGAATTCACAAAATGGGGTTGTTTAAAAAAGGTTCCCAAATCAGGGTAAAACATTACCAGGTGTGACGTTTTTTGAAAAATAACGTCGCCGGGCCTGATGTTTTAAAGTGGAAATAAGAAACGTAAGACCCATTGATATTTTTATTTCCACTATATAAATATATATATATATATATATATATATGTTACATGTTTTAAAATACACACATTCAGCATGCATGATGATGTTAATCATCATGCATGCAATATATAATCATATATATAAGCACATATTTATATATATCATTTTATATTATATATTTATGTATATATAAACGATATATAATTGTTTATATAATATAAATTTACTTTCAGAATATATATATATATTTATATTTTTTTACTGTTTACTTATTTCTATTATTCAATAAATTATATTATAATATTAAAAATCAATAAAAATATTTTACTTTTATTTAAATTAATTAAATCATATCATAAAATATATTTTTATATTTTTTCTTATATAAATATATAATGAAAAACATATATATTTATTTCTATTATATATAAATTAATAATATAATTATAAACCAATAAAAATTATATATTTTTATTTAACCTAATTAAATCATATTATAAATAAATTTTAAAAAAATTAAAGAATATTAATTAATAATTATATATTTTATTATTCTTATTATTTGAATAATTTAAATATATATATATAAATATATAAATTATATTTTTAAAAAGAAAAATTTAAATAACGTCAAGCCCATTGATGTTTTAAAAGAAACGTCAGTGGGCCTGATGTTTTTTAATTTATTTTGTTATTTATTTATATATATTCTTTATATTTATATATTTTAATATATATATATATTAAAATATATGTCATATCTTAATTTGAAGATTCATTTATTTTTATTTTTTTATCTGTTTAAAAAATATATATATGCGTATATATTTATATTATTTCTTATATAAATATATAATTAGAAATATATATATATATATATATATATTCTTATATAAATATATATTATATAATTATAAACCAATAAAAATTATATAATTTAATATAATTAATTAAATAATATTATAAATAAATTAAAAAAACTAATGAATATTCATTAATAATTCTATATTTTACTATACGTATTATTTGAATAATTTTAATAAATATATGTATATATATTATATTAAAAAAAAAAATTTGAAATAACATCAGGCCCACTGACGTTTTAAAAGAAACGTCAGTAGGCCTCACGTTTCTTTAATTTATTTTATTATATATATATATATACTAAAATATATGTAATATTTTAATTTGAAGATTCATTTAATTTTTTATTTATTTATCTATTTAAAAAAGTATATATTCACGTATATATTTATAATTTTTCTTATATAAATATATACTATATAGTTATAAATCAATAAAAATTATATATTCTTTATATATATATATATATATTAAAATATATGTAATATGAAGATTCTTTAATTAATTTATCTGTTCAAAATATATATATTTATTTTAATTTATCTTATATTAATATCTAATTACAAATATATATAATATTATATATATATATATATTTCTATTACTATATAAATTGATAACACAATTAAAAATCAATAAATATTATATTTTTATATTTATAATACTTTCATCATACGATAAATTAATTTCAAAAAATTATAGAATATTTATTAGTAATTCTACATTTATTATACGTGAATAATTTAATTAATATGTTATTATATATAGATCAGATTTTAAAAAAAAAATATTGATATAACGTCAGGCCCAACCTCGAAGAATATATGCATCCTCAAGCATATAATTCTCAAATTGCACTTAACATGCAAAGATAATAATACGAGTGGCACGTACAGTAAGGCCATATTGAGCAGTGAATATCCGACATATTAACCATTCAACATATCAAACACACCGTATCGACCATGATTTTTTTCTTTCTTCATTGCTATAGGAGAAGTAGGTGGTCCAAATTTTTACTATTCTTCTAGTTTTGCATTGGATGAATATATGCAAATTAGATATATAAGAAATTGTAAAAATTTAATATCTAATTAATATTTCAGAACACTTTTAAAAATTGTTTATTTACTCAAATTCGTTAGTAATGTTGAAATGATAGCAACATTATACTATATTTATTTATTATAATATATTAGTAGGATATTTCATTTGTCCCATGAAGACAAAACCACAATCTCTGTATTTATTTATCATAATATATTAGTAACATATTTCAATTAAATCATCAACAACACCCCAAAGGCTCAGTGCACATTTGAAATCAATACAGAGGAAGTTTCCATTATAAATAGGTAGCTCGTGACATTTATTTTACTTAAATACATAGACGGATCCCCATTGGAATTCTCTCCGCTTCCCCTACAATAAAAAAGGTATGACTTGCAAGAAGCTAAATTCTACTCAGACACTGACTGGACCGAGGAGATGGAGACAATCCTTGTGAATACTCTTACGAACGACGTCCAAGTAGGTCATTGGGAAATTGGTAGCTATAATATAGCCACCAATCCATGTGAATACTCTTACGAACGACGTCCAAGTAGGTCATTGGGAAATTGGTAGCTATAATAGCCACTGCATACTAAACGTAAGAAATGTTCTCAAGAACCAATTCAAGGAGGGTAAATTCAGTTATGCTGACATAAAAAATCGCATTGATATGCTACAAGCTCGGCACTACACGTTTAAAACAATGGCAATTATAGATGGAGTTTGTTTAGTTGGTGAACGCCAGCTTATACAAACTACACCAAATCATTGGCATTTATGGGTAATGTTGTCAATAAGTTAAGCAACCATTAATTTTTTTTTAATTTTAAATTCAATATTTACAATTATATTAATCATTAAGTGTTTATAGGATCATGATCCCAAAATGAGAAATGCAATTGCATACTTATTTGATAGAGAGTCATTCTTCGACCAATTAGATAAGCTTTTCAAATTTGAAAATTATTCAAATAATACGTATAATAAAATTTATAATTATTAATAAATATTAATTAATTTTTTGAAATTTATTTCTAATATGATTAAATTAATTTTACAAAAATAATTTTAATTGGTTTATAATTCTATTATTAATTTATATATAATAGAAATAAATATATTTGTAATTATATATTTATATAAGAAAAATATAAAAATATGTTTTATGATATGATTTAATTAATTTAAATAAAAATAAAATATTTTTATTGATTTTTAATAATATAAATATAAATATATATGTATATTCTGAAAGTAAATATATTATATAAATAATTATGTATCTTTTACATATTTATAATTTAAAATGATATATATATGATTATATATTGCATGCGTGTATTTTAAAATATGTAACATATATATATATATATATGTGTGTGTGTATACATATATAGTTGAAATAAAAACGTCAGTGGGCCTATATCCACTTTAAAACGTCTGATGATGTTATTTCCAAAAAATATCACATTTGATAACATTTTACCCTAATTTGATAACTTTTTTTAAACAACTCCATTTTGTAAATTTTTTAGATTTTTTTTACCTTATTTAGGTAATTAAGTCATACCTCCTTATCTGTGGAGGTAAAGAATAATGAGAAGGATAGGAAATGAATGAAGATGAAAAGCAAAATGGTACATGAGGCACACGTAAATTGTGACTTTTATAGTAATGATTATGATATTACAAATTAAGATTAGATACAATTTTAAAAAATTGCAAGAAAACATGATTAACGTGATTTTGATGATTGGTCTAACAAATTCACATAAGTGATTGACTACTAAATCAAAAGACTCATAATCTAATGAAATAGTAAATCTGCCAAATCTTAATAAATAATAATAATAATAATAATAATAATAATAATAATAATAATTTTAATTACATGTATTAACATTTTTTCATCATATTTTTATTGCAAATAACTCTCTGTATTTTCCTTATTAACATGGAATTAAAGAGAAAAGAGAGAGAGAGATGGCCCTTGAGTTTTTATAGATGAACAACAACATTATCTTCGAGCCCCTCTCATTTATTCTCAAAGTTTCTTCATAGAGATATTATGCAACATCGAAATATTATATCTCTAGGAAGAAATTCGCAAAGGTTTGGAGAAAAAGAAATTGATGGCTCTATTTTTGTTAGAGAATGAAGAAGTAATTCTTGAAGCTCCGTGTTGCGAGATATAATATCTCGTTGTCCCTGTTTCAAGATATCTTAGAACTTTTATCGATCATAAGATTTGAAATATATTATGCTTTCAAAATTTAGTGATCGTGGTGGGATAATTTTGGCTCATTAAGAGTATTTCAGTTTTTTTTTTTTTTTTTTTTTTATGTTAAGTATGTAATTTGTTTGTTTTTTTTCTTTTTTTTTTCTTAAGTATGTATATAAAGAATTTTTTGACAAGATAAAAATAAAAATGAAGAGTCTAAACTTCAACCATATTATTGTTGTTATTATTATTGTTACAACAATTATTATCATCGGTATTGTCCTTGTGTGGAATACAATTTGTAATATTATAAAAAAGTAAAGTAAAATAAATTTCTAATATAATGTTTTAATAAATCAATATTTAAAAATATTTGATTTTTTTTTGTTAGTAAGTGCACATAAAAGATATAGTTTTTTCTTTTTATAAATATATTCACTCCGTCTCAAAACAAAAAGGTTTGTTTATATAATAAATTGATTAGTTATACAAAATTAGAAGTATTTAATATATATTTTTTAAAATATTAGTTCATATTTATTTGCAAGCCCAAATACAGTATAAATAACACAATACACGATAAACTATTCAAATATAATCCAAATAATCAATCAAAAAAATAATTATATTTTTTGAATCTAAAATCTTCTTTTTAATATATGCGAAAAGAGTGTCAAATTAAAAATCTTGAAAAAAAAATAGATTAATAAAAAGAAGAAACAAATTTAACTAATAAAAAACTCACGCATCTCTTCTGAAAAATATTTTCACTTTTGGAACTAAATATTGGCAGAAATTACAATTTTTAGTCTACTATATTATCTATAAATCTTTATAATAGTAATATTAAAATATATAAATCTATATGTATATTAACATAATATAAATCAATATTTAAAAATATTTGATTTTTTTTGTTAGTAAGTACACATAAAAGATACAGGTTTTTCTTTCTATAAATATATTCACTCCGTCTCAAAACTAAAAGGTTTGTTTATATAATAAATTGATTAGTTATACAAAATTAGAAGTATTTAATATATTTTTTTTAAATATTAGTTCATATTTATTTGCAAGCCCAAATACAGTACAAATAACGCAATACATAATAAAATATTCAAATATAATTCAAATAATCAATCAAAAAATGATTATATTTTTTGAATCTAAAATCTTAGTTTTAATATATACGAAAAGGGTGTCAAATAAAAAATCTTGAAAAAAAAAATAGATTAATAAAAAGAAGAAACAAATTTAACTAATAAAAAACTCACGTATCTCTTCTGAAAAATATTTTCACTTTTGGAACTAAATATTGGCAGAAAATTACAATTAACTAGTAAGTTCTCCCGTGCGATGCATGGATATATTAATTTATTTATGAATTGTTTTCATATAATTTTATAGTATAGTATTATTAAATTTAAAAATACATAAAATTAATATTTTTAAAAATATATAATTATATTCAATAATTTGTATATGTAGCATATTTAATAAGAGATAGAAATATTATATATAAATCATATAACTATATAATGTGTAAAATAAAATAAATCCAATTTGGAGATAAAGGAAGGTAATTATATATAGTTCACCTAAAAGTAATAGGTCAATGCATGAATAAGAATAAAACTATTAATATAAGCAAAATTATATACAATTTATAATATTTTAATATTGCATATGAGTAAAGTTATACAATATTTTTATGTTATAGTAATCATGTTTCGGTTGGAAAATATCAACTACACTGAATAACTGATACTTCTCTTTATATATATATATATATATATAAATTTTAATAAATTATTATATTATTTATTTTTGAAAGAAATTAAATGAATTCAGAATAATTGAGGCATCACTTTTTGATATATTTGAGAATTAATGTTAATCCACAATCCCAAAATTTATGTTAATTAATTTCATAATTGCAAAACCACTTCCAAATTTTTAGTGTGAGATTGACTTTCTTAATTTACAGATGAATTAATTATTTACTAATAATAATGATATTGTTCAATAATTAAAAAGATATTATATATGGTTTAAAAAAAGTATATGCAAATTTACAAAACTATTTTAGCCGGCACTTCTCTTTATATATATGTATATATATTATATGTCAGATTTACTATAAAGAAAATCACGAGATTTACTAAAAAATGTGAACAACAACAAATCACAGAATTCTCTAAAAAATTTTAACAAACAACAATCATCCTTAATATTAAAATAAATATAAAAATTAATAAAATCAAAAAAATTAATATTACTATTTTGTTAATTAAAAAGGCGGAAAAAATATGTGTTACTATAAATAAATGGACTTCTGCTATTATATGTGTGTGTGTGTGTGTGTGTGTATAGATTCTCTTTTCACGGTCTTTAATTTATACATATATCGCATATCTCAAAATTGAGATACTAGATGCAAAAAAATATAATTATTTTTTGTTGATTATTTAGGTTATATTTTATATTTATTGTGTAGTAGTATTTGAAATGCAAATAATATTAGTTAATTTTTTATAAAAAAATATTAAATAATTTATTTTTTATACCATTAATCAAATTATTATAGAAACAAGATTTTTATTTCGAGATGAAGGAAATATATTATACAAAATTATATTTTTGTACAATCTTTACCTGTAAAATAATAAATTATTTTAAATATTTTAAAATATTGATAAACTCAAAATTATATTATAAATGTATTTTATTTTATTTCTACATATATAGCATCGCATGAAAATAATATAGTAATATATTAGTAATATAGTACTTAAAGTAGAAATTTCCTGCCGATTTTAAGTTTCTAAAGTGGAAATATTTTGAAAAAATAATTAGTCATCTTTTGATTAGTTGATTTTTTTTCATAAATTAATTTTCTAATTTATTAAAATACAAATAATTTTTATTTTTATTCTATTTTTTATGTATAATATATTAAATTAATACCATTTTCACGATCTTTAATTTTACACACATATTCAACATATTAAAATGAAATATAAAAATATATTTTGGACTATAGATAAATAGTAACTAATAATTTAATTTTTATTACAATCAATCAATTATTATAGAAACAACACCTTATTTAGACAAAGGTAATATATTTTTTGATACAAAATTATATTTTTTTTACATACCTTTTACCAGTAAAATAATTATATATTTAAATATTTTAAAGTATGTAAATTGAATTGGGCAATATAATTATATTCGTATAGATTATGGCAATAATGATAATAAATTTTTTGAAACCCTGGCAATAGTAATCCATATTCTAATATAATAATAGATTAGTTTTACAATATAAAATTTTCGCCCATTTTAAGATTATAAAGTGAAAATACTTTTCATAAATAATATTTTAGTTTTAAGAAAATTTGAAACCCTGGCAATAATAATCTATATACTAAAATTTATATTTCTTATTTCTTTCATAAATATTTTTTCAATTTATTAAAATTCAAATAATTTATTTGCTTTTAATATATTGTTATGTATAATTTATTAAATTAATCATCTTTTGTGATTTTTTAATTTTATACCCATATCACATATATTCATAAAAATATATTAGATTCGAAAAATACAATTATATTTTGGGTTGTAGGTAAATTTAACTAAAATTTATATAAAAAATATTAAATAATTTAATTTTAACAAAATTATGAGTTTATTATAGAAATAAATCACTTATTTTAGGATAGAAATTTTTTATTTTTTTAATTCGAACTTATATTTTTTACATATCTTACCAGTAAAATAAAAATAAATTTGGATATTTTTAAACTTTTACTTTTGAATATTAATTTACTTAAAATTATATATTTTATCTATATATATATTACAAGTTGTACAATGCACATATCAATATAAGTTATATTAGTATAGATTAGTTGGTTAATTGTATAAAAATATATATTTCTTCTATCTTTAAATACGAGTTTTATTTTTACAATAAGTTGATTGATATAATAAAACTTATATTTTTGAATATGTTTTATAAAAACATATTACTTAATATTTATTTGTTGGATATTGAATTTTTTTGACAAATATTAAATTTTAATCAAAATTATCAATAAAATCATTATATTTTTGTATATAATATTTCATTTAATATATGCTTAAAGATTGTGAAAAATTAATTTAAAATCTCGTATGTATGAAGTGGAGTAAAAAAATGTTATTTGTATTTTAATAAATTAAAAAAGTATTTTAAAAAAATATAATAAAATTCAACTAATAAAAATTGATATATTATTTTTAATCTTATTTTAAAATTAAAATGAATTAAAATCCAGTATATATTGTTATAGATGATAGGTTATAGATTATGTCAATGATCATAATTGAATAGAACGGTGAAAAATCTGAATTATGATTTTCGGATAAGTTGTTTCACTTGGGTTTGGTTGATTTGCTCAGTTTTTGTGTAGCGGGGTTTATTCTATTCACTGCCGCAAGATCGAGATACAGCCTAGCGTAACTACCGCCCAATGGACGGTAGCGCGCCTCCACCGGCTCCAAACCCCGACGACTACTCCCCCGCCGCGACTCTAATCCCCTTCCCCCGTCCGCTCCCCCTTTTACGTGGGCCCATCAAAGCCGGTCCATCAGACGATCCGTCTTCTGGTCCATACCTCCTCGCTTTCAAAAATCCACGTGCCTGGGCCGCCGCATACGAAAATTGCAAAGCTCAAATAATCTCTCAATGCGAATCCGGGGCGCGAATCGGCTGCTCCCTTTCTGCTTCCAGCAAATGCAAACCACCATGGTGGAAAGTTCTTCTGGGTATTTATTCTAACCAGGATTTTAGTCAAAGAGCAAGGTGTGAGGAGATTGAAATGGAAGCTTGTTTTGCGGCTGCGAAAGAAAATTGCCGTGGATTTGCGAAGCAAAAGTGTGAACCGGCTTTTAAGAATGCGAGGATTGAAGTGAGAGGATTAGAGTTGAAAAAAGTGGATTGGAAGGACGTGTTTAGGTTGATTTCTGTGGTGTGTTTAAGGAATGAAAAGAGCTTCGGGATTGGATTTTGGGAAATGGATAAGTCTTGGGGTGAATATAGACATAAATATGAGGTTACTAATGTTAGAGGGAGGGATTTGTTGGGTTCTGATGAGGCGGACGTTGAGGAATACTTGAGAAAGAACAGTTAAATATTGAGTGTAGAGATTGTATTTCGAGCTTTTGTGTTTTTGTTGCAGAACTTTTGGGTCCGAAGCTGGTGTAGAAGAAGGAATGGATTCTTTATGAGAATTGAGGTTATCTGGGATTGCAACTCAAAATGTGAGCTTCATCCTATCTCTTGTTCAATGATTTGAACTTTGTTTACGACTGTCATTCATTTGGTCTGATCATTTTTTGGGCTTTCAATATTTATATTTGTTACACTGATTTATGATCTTAATCTATCCAATAATATGTTAGTCTATAAATTTTGCAGACAGTTTCATCAATATAAGCTTTCTTATTACAACATGAAGCTGCATTCTTTCAGATGTACCTGTTTAGGTTACATTATGCCACTACTCTTTTGAATTGAAAATGTGTTAAATGTGAAAATTTGGATTCAGAGGAAGAGTTGCTGGCATAACATCCTCAAATCTATAACAAAATAGATTTAAATTTTAATTTCATGATTAAAGAAATGCTCATCATAGAGATTTGTTTAACTTTTTGACCTCCCCACGTTTTAACTTGAAAGACTAATAACGAATTCATAACCTTGAAACTTAAGGAATAACTTAATTGACTGTGGGAAATAAGTATATGTTCACATTAGAGTTATATGAGAAAAGTAGAATGATATAGATTACACAGGAAACGAAAGCTTGAGAATATTTGATCACAGTGAAACCAACTCACAAAATTCTGCATAAATTGCATTGTTTCGTTATAGCTGTAAGATTCCATATGAACTTTAAGCTGCCTTCTGTCAGATATCCTTCTTCAGCTCATATTATGCCATAAATGACTAATCATGCGAACTAGAAATGTGTGAAATGTGAAAATTTTGATCAAGTGGAAATGACAGTTGCTAACATTGAGACCTCTTTACTCTACATAGTAAAAAATTAGGTTATGAACAACTCAACAACAAATTTCTAAGTTCATGTAGACCTTCCCGGCGGCTGTTTTGTTTATTCTGACAGACAAACAACTTTCAGATTTGGCCAAATTTTGTTCATATCTTACAGCCATTGACTAGTCTCTGAAAGGCATTTGCAATGTGGGATGGTCAATTCCAAAATTTTAGAACCCTTCATTTTGCCACTATCGTAGTCACAAAAAATATAATTTTGATACGCCTATCATCTATCATAGGTGTGGCAAGAAGTTTAATTATAATTAAACTTGGGCTTAGGCCTTATTTTATCTGATTATATTAGATGTCTAATTATATTAGGAGCCCAATTATGATAGGAGTCCAATTATGTTATTGTTCCCATTTCTTTATACAGATAAGAGGCATAGATTAGGGTAGAAACACTTTGGAAAAATTATAGGATTGAGCGTCCTGTGGCTTGGACGGGAGTATTTCCTGGTTACATTGAGTATTGAGTTATTCTGGAAATTACGTTTTACCATTAAATTCTGTGAATCACTTCCTTGTTCTAACAGATTGCACCTATGCATGCATTGATGTCACTGGCCATGTACACTGAGCTTAAAGGAAGAGGAGAACTTGTTGCTGGAGAGTGACTGTTGGGTCCATCATTTCATATGTATAGTGGTCTACAGTATGCAATTCTTATTTGGCATCACGGCTACTATTCTTGTTGGCATGTATCGATCAACTCATTACAATCCCAAATTTGTAACCTTTGTTTTCTAACTGAAGTCATGTGGCTCATTCCACTGGGGTTTGGGGGGGGGGGGGGGTGGGTTGTGGAGAAAAGAAATCCTCTGATTAGTAATCTGTCCTTGGGCTATCAAAGGGACCTCAATGTCCTAGGTTCTAAACCCGCACTTCAATGGTCCTCCTGAGTGCTGGTGTTGGGACGCACATGTTATCCCCTAGTTTGTTAGCGAAGGCTGGGGTGAAGGGTCCTGCCATAGTAAGTTCTCAGACATAAAAAAAGATATGTATCGGGAAAACAAACACTGTGAGAAAGTAAAGCTACAAAATTTGCATCGAGTGTTAACAATGTTAAGTAGTTTGTAGCCAATAATGAATATTAAAATGGCTCGACAATATTATCTGAAAGTATCTCGTGTGATCTTTAAATTAGCTTTCTTTGGATTATATTGATGTAGGCTGTAGGAGTTTCGTTTAGGTCTGTGCTTTCTGCAAACTACTGCAAACCAGAGAATCTTACTTCTTTACTTCACTTGCCAATTGCTTAGTGATTCATCTTTAGTCATTGTGTATAACTAGAATTCTTTCTTCACAAGAGAATTAGATGCCCACCATTGAGCCATACCCAGTTCTTGATCTAATCATCAGCACAATTTTTGATTATGCTTATCCATTGTTTGTTCTGTCCTTTATCTTTGATAGGGAATCATTGTGGAATTTATGCTAGTGAGTTGCAGGGTTTAAAAATGATATCTTAGGAGCTTTTATTGGACACATGAGGTGTTCTGTGCTTGACCCTTAAACACAATGTCCAATTTTGGTGAAACAATGAAGTTAAAAATGTTAGTCAGTAACTGAGCCTTCTCTGATCCTTTATTGTACTTCTTGGGAGAATTATTTGTCAATCCCATATAAGTGATCTTCAAGCATGTTACCTGGAGACTTGTATTGGTGTATGACAAGTGTAATTTTAAGAGCTGTTGGAGCCACTGCAGATCAGGAATTTTTTTGTCTGACTTATTTGCACTGTTCATTTATTTTCAGATGAACCAAGATGTCAAATGCCATAAAATCTGTATAATACACTTGTGGAACCATCTTTTTGTCACCTTAGGTTGAAGGTTTTGCTTCAAACAATGGTAAATGTGTTGCCAGCTCTGTTTGCTTGCATAATGAATCTTATTTTATTTTCACGAATGTCATCATTAGAATACAAAGTCTGTTATGTTGTTTTCTAATTGTTTCTGAATTTAAGATGGATGTCAGTGTCACTGATGAGCAGTTAAGGTTCCTTCATATTGGTAATGCTTACTGGTTTTAGTGCTGCAGTGTTGCGATATTGTTTGATCTTATATCCATCTTAACTAGGATATGTCTTATTTTGGTAGTTTTACAAGATAGATGCATAGTATGGGACCTTCATTTGATGCCTTATGAACAAAATAAAATTGTTTACATGAAGAAGCAGAAGTATAACCTTATTTATGGTTTAGCTATTCAATTGCTCACCATACAATTAATTATTACTTTCATCTTGAGATTCCATCTGATCAAATAACTATTTGAATTATTGTGAGTGGATAGGTGTTTAACTTATTGATTAGTTATAATTATTGATAATGTCAAGATGCTTTCATTGTAATTGTGGGACATATTTTCGAAAGGAGAGGATATTGCATATTTTATTCCTGAGGTATTGGGTTATCTGGGCGGGAATGACTCTGAGAGAGTTGTTAAGAAACATCTCTCAGTTTATCCAGATGTATAACACTGAAAGGTGAATTATATACTACATGGAAGTTGCATAATATTTAAAAGAAATAGTGGCTCAGTTAGTAAATTATTGTAAATTACGAGGAAACTAAAATATGGTTTTAAAGAAATTTGGAGTCATTGGCGTAATCGTAAGAACAAAGTTTCAAATGTGTTGGAACACACTATAGATAACTGAGAAGGTGACATGGATGAACCCCTGAAGGTATCAATAGTCAAGTGAAGCTTATATATTCTAATCTGAGTTTTGGTGATTTATTTTTCTTGGATTCTTTCAAGAAATGTATGGAAATTTGGTGGCATCCAGTAGGTTATGGACTGATAATCCATTTGGAAAGATGTTAGTGTTAGTTGTCTCACCATTTAGTCTATGCATTGAAGGTCTATGTGCTAATAGTTTTTTGACTTATGAAAGATGCTGAAGAATATCTAGATAATGCTGTCTTCTTTCTATGTTTGATGTTGATCCATTTATAGCTATTTTCCATTCCGTGAGTTTAGCAACCTTTTGAATATTTGTGAGTGCATTATTTTACCTACTGAGAGCATTTTCTTCCGTGAAAACAGGTGAGGCTTAGATGCACATAAGCCTTGCAGATAACTCTTGGAGCAAAATTTTCCAATTTTTGGATTGAGCGATAAAGACGGGAGAAATTTGGTGTGAGGTAGGGGTTCATTTCTAGCTGGTCCATTACTTAGTTGACTCAGTTCTGTAGACCTTCTCTCTATGCATTTGTTGTGCGGCTTTTCTCTTCCCAAATGCATATAGCAGGGATTCTAATTAATACTTTTATCTTGTTAAAACTGCAGCTTGAGTACAGCTGATTTTGAAAAATAATGCATTTTAGTTAGGGGTGTACTCGAGTTGAGTCTAGCATTGCCAAGCTCGAGCTTTGACCTCAAAACTCAGAGCTTGACTCAATTGCAAAACTCAACAAACTTTAGCTCCTTGATTACTTGTGTAGATATAAAAATTCTATAATACAAAGACTTGATAATACTCGATAAGGATGGACTCAATTACTCTATATTAAGGGGTAAACTTGTAAAAAAAGGAAACCGTAAGCTCGATAAGGCTCCGCAGCCTATTGAGCTGGGTAGCATGGATGAGCTCAAGCAGCTCGACTTGGTTGACTTCAAGCCAAGTTCGAGTCTATTTCCCAAGCTGCCCACAAGCCAGTTCGACCTGTTTTCATCCTTAATTTTAGTTTGCTCTCACGTTGTTGGTTCATGAGTCCCAATAAAGAAGGAAGAGGACAAAGACCCAAGATCCGGTTTCATTCTGGAGTGGGAAACCACGGGTCTTGGTCTTTGCATATCTCTTTCCACTTGTTGGCGTAGTCATTTGTTGAGTAATTGTTCACGTACTCCATGTGGAAGAGTGACAGATTGTGGAAAAAAAGAAGATTATTATTTATGGAACAAGTATAAGAAAGTTGCAAAGTCGGACTTATGGAGTCTATGTTTTTATGTCATTATACTGGAGCAAGTTGTTGATTCCGGCCATCTAGGAAATTGCCCTGCTCTTTCGTATATCGGTTTCAGCATACTTGGTCAGATTTTCTTAATAAAATAGCCTCTCTTACAATATTTAAGCCTACATTGCGGCATACTCTTATCAATTTAATTACTTGTCGCATGTGTTTTATTGAGTAATTAAGCTGTGTGGTTGAGACAAATAGAGCCGTCACGGGTGCGTTTTTCTGCCCTTGACAGCAGATATAATAGCGATATTTGGTATTGCATCTTGTATTTTATTATACAATATAATGTACTCGGTATTCTTACGCACTCACAAGTGTGTATGTCTAAAGACGATCCCATCGGGTCTAGATTTTAAGGAAATGGATCCTCTACATTTACATTATGTGAATTTTCATTAAATTTTAGAGAGAGAATGGCACATAATTATAGATAGATATTCACTTCAAGAGTAGTTTTACAAATATTCCCTTGTTATGTTTTTGTTATAAACGTCATTTTTTTCCCTTATAAAAACCCATCTTGTGATTAAATTAATTTCATATATATACATATATGTGTGTGTGTGTGTGTTTTGTATGAACTAATATAAACATATATGTATGTTTGCATTATTCAACTTCAAACATAAATATTCAGATATGAATAAATAATAGATAATAAGTGAATAAAAAAATCCATGTTGACCAAAAAAATAAATAAAAAAGTGGGATTTTGCTGTTTCGACCAATTAAAATTGTTGAGTTAGTCATGACTTCATCAGTAGGTTTAAATTTGATGAATTTGTCAGATGATTACAGTAGGTCAAATCTACAATGACGTACAACTTCCTTCACAAAATTACAACTAAATTGACAGTTTTAGAAAATACGATCCAATAATAATCTCTAATTGTTAAAATTTAATTTTTAACTTGACAAAAGTAATGGCAAAGTGCAGAAAAAAAAAAAAAAAAAAAAAGAGTTGTCCCGCATATATTTATATGTGTAATATTCACTATATTTAGAAAAAAAATGTTTTTATATGTATTTTAATTTATAAGAAATTAAAATATCGAAACCAAATTGTTGGGAGTGCGGCGGCAGCGAAACAATAGAATAGAGCATTCTACATTATTAAGCCGGCTAAGGAGTAATTTTGGAGTGCATGTTTATTTATTTAAATAAATGAATTTTCTTGACACGCTTCTTCTATTTACATCAGTATATTTTGATATATTACGTATTCGTTTGAGTTATGAAATATAGATAGCGTTTATAATGTTAGAGAGATTAAAATAGTGCGAGTGTTGTATCTTGGAGCTGAAGCAAATCTGAAGAATTTTCAAAGTGAGCCCCAAAAATTAAAAGCTCTATAAATTATATTACATGCAATTCATTCATTACTACTAAAAAGTAGAAAGAAAATATTTTGTTGTCCGAAATCACACACAGAAGAAGTAAAGTGATGTCCAGAAAATGAACTTTCTTTGAAGATTCAAAATACAAATCCAAGTTGAATTTCAGCAAAACGCGTTTGGACATGTTGACAAGCCTTCATAAACTATGCATAAAACATCCCCCCCCCTTTTTTTTTTTTTTTTTATCCTTATTCGACTTTTAGAAACTGAACAGATTAAAAGTCTTTAGAACCAAAAATAGTTGGAAATTTTAATAAACAAACTGTTTTCTAACTTCTTCATCATCTTTCTTCATTGTAGCTTAACAATCCTTGAACCACCGACATATGAATTTACATTAAGGTTTCCTCAAACTAATAAAGACATTAGTTAAGCAAACTTAAATTCTCAGGAACGATGCTTATCCATTAATCCCTTAAATGCTTCATATTTTCCTTGTTGGAACAGCAAAACCTGCAATGGCTGCTGTATTATAGTATCTGCATTCACATGTAATGAAATTTCCAAGCAATTTCTATAGTATGCTTTGCTGCTTCCCTATAAGAGCCTTGTTAGAGGTATTGCATTTTGAATGAACTTCTTTCTGTAGTAGTCTTTTGACTTCTATACGAAAGATTTATAGAGTTTTTCAGGCGAAAAATAGAAAAAGTTATGGCAAGAAAACTCAAAGCTTCTGAAACTCTATACTATGGTGGCATGCAATCAGTACTGCTGACTATCAGCACTGCCCCTCTAACAAAATCTCAGAAAAAATGGAGGGTCGCTTGCATTGTCATATATGTGTCACTTTCTTTCAGGAAACGATCTGTTTCTGGAAAAAGGAAATCGACTTCTCGGTTTTATAATGCACTAGAGTCCCCTCATTCACCCCACACAGTTCTTGAAATTAATCCTGTTGCAGGTTTTGTCAATGAGGTTGATGATAATAGAGGGGTGGACCAGAAAAGGCTCACAGAAATGGTCAAGAACAAGAAGTTGGAGGAGCTGCATACCTTTGGAGGGATTGAAGCCATAGCCAAGCTTCTCAAAACGAACACAAACAACGGGATACAAGGAGATGAAGAGGAGTTGAGGAAGCGTCGTTTAGCATTCGGCTCCAATACGTACGCTAAACCAAAGCCTAAAGGGTTGATCCATTTTGTGATTGAGGCCTTTAGGGACACCACCATTCTCATCCTCTTGGTCTGTGCCGCTCTGTCTCTAGCCTTTGGCATCAGAGAGCACGGGGCACAGGAGGGGTGGTACGAGGGCGGCAGCATCTTTGTGGCGGTGTTTTTGGTGGTTGCAGTCTCTGCAGCCAGCAACTTCCGACAAGAAAGGCAATTCGATAAACTGTCTAAAATCAGCAACAACATCAAGATTGATGTTGTGAGGGAAGGAAGGAGGCAGAAAGTGTCGATATTCGATGCAGTTGTTGGAGATGTTGTGTTCTTGAATATAGGTGATCAAGTCCCTGCTGACGGCCTATTCATCGATGGTCACTCATTCCAAGTGGATGAGTCGAGCATGACGGGAGAGAGCGATCATGTTGAAGTGAATTCAACACATAGCCCATTTTTGTTGTCCGGAGCCAAGGTGGCTGATGGATATTCGAGAATGCTTGTAGTATCGGTGGGGATGAACACTGCATGGGGGGAGATGATGAGCTCGATCACACGTGATTCAAACGAACAGACGCCGTTGCAAGAGAGACTGAACAGTTTAACTTCTTCTATAGGGAAAGTTGGCCTTGCTGTGGCCACTTTAGTCCTCATAGTAATGCTGATCCGTTACTTCACCGGAAACACCAAGGATGAACTTGGTGCTCGTGAATTCAATGGGAGCGATCGGGACTTGAATGACGTATTCAATTCCGTTCTGAGAATAGTTTCAGCTGCTGTCACCATAGTGGTTGTGGCTATTCCTGAAGGTCTGCCTTTAGCGGTCACTCTAACGCTCGCATATTCAATGAAACGAATGATGGCTGATCAGGCTATGGTGAGGAAGCTGTCGGCCTGCGAAACCATGGGCTCGGCAACGGTTATTTGCACAGACAAGACAGGAACTCTGACTTTAAATCAGATGAAAGTCACTAAGTGTTGCATAGGACATGAAGAAATCGGACAAGCTTTTTCTCAGGTTATTGCAAGAGATCTACTTCAATTATTCTATGAAGGAATTGCTTTCAACACTACAGGTACTATCTATAAGCCCAAATCAGGAACTGCAGTTGAGTATTCAGGAAGTCCAACAGAGAAAGCTATCCTCAGTTGGGCTGTGCAAGATTTGGGCATGGATATCGAGAAGCTGAAGCATGATTACACTGTTGTTCGTGTGGAAACATTCAATTCGGAGAAGAAAAGAAGTGGTGTCTTGATCAGAAACAACGATGATCACGCTTCAGCTCACGTGCACTGGAAAGGAGCAGCTGAGATGGTGCTTGCAATGTGTTCGAATTACTATGAAGTGAGTGGAGAAATCAAGAGTATGAGCGAAGAGAAACGAAGCCAATTCGAGAGAATCATCCAAGGTATGGCGGCGAGCAGTCTCCGGTGCATTGCATTTGCGTACACGCGAATGCAACCCAAAGAACTTCAATCAGATCAAACTCACAAAACCAGCACTTCCACTTCCAAGAATCTAAGTGAACATGATTTGACATTACTTGGGATAGTTGGCATGAAGGATCCATGCAGAAGTGGAGCAAGAAAAGCAATCCAATCATGCAGAGCCGCTGGGGTCGACATCAAGATGATCACAGGAGACAACATATTCACAGCAAAAGCCATAGCCACAGAATGTGGCATACTCGAACCAGACCAACGAGTCTCCAATGGGGAAGTAATTGATGGCATTGAGTTCAGAAGCTACACGGATGAAGAAAGAATGGACAAGATCGAAAACATTCGTGTAATGGCAAGATCATCACCTTTAGACAAGCTGCTAATGGTGCAATGCCTGAAGAAAAAAGGGCACGTAGTAGCTGTAACAGGAGACGGAACAAACGACGCCCCTGCACTAAAAGAAGCCGACATAGGCCTGTCAATGGGGACCCAAGGAACAGAAGTAGCAAAAGAGAGTTCAGACATCGTAATCCTAGACGATGATTTCTCATCTGTAGCTACTGTTCTAAGATGGGGAAGATGTGTCTACAACAACATACAGAAGTTCATCCAGTTCCAGCTTACAGTCAATGTAGCAGCACTTGTGATCAACTTCGTAGCTGCAGTCTCGTCTGGTGACGTCCCCCTAACGGCCGTCCAGTTGCTGTGGGTGAACCTCATCATGGACACACTTGGAGCTCTAGCACTAGCAACAGAGAGGCCCAGTGAAGAGCTCATGCATCGCCCTCCCGTTGGTCGAACCGAACCTTTGATCACAAATATCATGTGGAGAAACATACTCCCACAGGCTCTGTACCAAATAACCATCCTCTTGACCTTGCAATTCAGAGGAAAATCGATATTCAATGTAAATGAGAAGGTGAAGAACACACTGATATTCAATACATTTGTGCTTTGCCAGGTGTTTAATGAGTTCAATGCAAGGAAACTGGAGAAGAAGAATGTGTTTGAAGGGATCCATAAGAACAGACTGTTTGTTGGGATTATTGGGATCACAATCATTCTGCAGATAGTGATGGTGGAGTTCTTGAAAGACTTTGCTGATACAGTGAGTCTGAGTTTGGAGGAGTGGGGGATCTGTGTGGCCGTTGCGGCGGTGACGTGGCCTATTGGCTGGATTATGAAGTGTCTGCCAGTTTCGGACAAACCTGTGCTAAGTTACTTAAGATCACTTATTACATTCAACTAAACTCCACTAGATATATTATAGGATATTCATTCATTTCATCTTTCGATAGAAGCATCTGTGTAAAATTGTCATATTATTACGATATGTTTATCAATAAAATCCAGTTCATAATAACCCACCACAACCTCCACTCCAAGGTAAATAAAATGAGTTTTTTTAATATTATAATACAGTAAGCAAAATTAAATTAATTTTTCAAGAAGTGCAAGGGAAAAGAAAAAAAATTTAAATAATCAAATCAAAGAGCAACTAAATTTTTTTGAAGATAAGCAGAATGACATAATTACTGATGTTCGTAATACAAAAAAAAGTATAAAAATAAAAAATAAGAAATAAGGGGATAGAGACCTAAACATGATTCTTTCATAAGAAGAAATATAATTTTGAATATGAAAGTGGTATAATAATAATAATAATAATAATAATAATAATAATGATAATGATAATGATAATGATAATGATAATGATAATGATAATGATAATGATAATGATAATGATAATAATACTAATAATAATAATAATAATAATAATAATAATAATAATAATAATAATAATAATAATAATAAAAAATATAAATGATGTGCCCCAATTTGATCAAAGCCTGAAGCTATAAAACTGTAGCTACAAATCGTTTCTTTAGCATTGCAGCCCGTGGAGTAGTATAATTCAAATTTCAAATGAAAGGATACAATACAATGAGAAACATCTAACAATATTACTTTAAAACTTCCGTGAAAAGCAATATCAATACCGTGAAACTTCTTAAAAATATCTAGGTTTAACAGTTTACATTCTACAGGTTTTCTCATCATTTTCGGTCATGTGCCCGGAAATACAATCATAAAAGATTGATATGACCTACAATTTTATAATATTAAATGACACTTATTTTGGGACATAAGTTTCTTTACGCATATGTTTAGCAAGAAACACCCTTTAATACATATTTTCTAGCCTTGACCTGTTCAAGTAAACAAAAGGCTCATTCATTAGAATGTCATAACATAATGAAGGCAAAAAAGGAAGATTGACATCCATATTATGTTTCTTCATTACACAACCAATGTAAGCCAAGAAGAAGCCCAATAGAATACAGGGTGGTAGGGATTTTTGTACGAAGTTCCAGTGCTTCTTCAGTCTCTAAAGGAGGTATTCATGTCTTCAAGGGAAGTGATTGTGGTGATAATAAGATTAAAAGGTTATTCCATGTTTTTTATTTTGTTATTCTTATTTTTTTAATTAGAAAGGTATAATTGATATAAATGAAGTATACTTAGTAAAAAGAAAAGAAATATCAATTTTATACGAGTTGTATTATTATTATAATTATTATTACTATTATTATTATTATTATTATTATTATTATTATTATTATTATTATTATTATTATACTGACAATAAAAAATTAAAAAATGAAGGATGGATTTATAAATATAATTAGTGACAAAATACTAGAATGGATATTTGGAAAGTTTGCACCAAAAGACCCGATTTATAGCAAATCCTTTAATTTAAAGCTCCAATAATGGATCTTCTCAATTCGTAGCCCATAATTTAATCTTCTCTGAAATTGAGAATTCACCCAAACTTTATTTCTCGATTCGGAGCTAAATTCTTTATGGCACAATAATAATGTCTGCATCTCACCAAAACTTAGTGATAGATTTTATATATACATTGACTTAAACCCGATGCTATATTTCATAAATACAACATCATATTTTCAAAAATATTTTTTATTTTTGGAAATCATTGTTAATGAAATCTGAGAATAAATTTGAATGTATTATCAATTTGAGAGAAAAACAAATTATGGATCTCAAATTAAGAAGATTCCATCATTGATGCCTTAAATTGAGGGATCTACTATAAATTATATCATGTCGTAAATTTTACCCTAACTTTTTTTAATGCTATCAATTTCACACGCTAAAACTATGGTTTTTACATAATACTAAGACCATCTCCAGTAGTGTTCATTATTCTAATGCAAATTATGCATCACTTTAGCGTAAAATTTATATACTCTCTCCAACAGTTTGCACTACTTTCTCAACTAAAAAATAATATTACACAATAATCTTTATTTTTTTAATATTTTTTTTATTACTAAATATTTGTTAAAAACATTATATATGTAATTTTATTTAACATTAAATTTTGAGGTAATATCTATTTTACTTATATTCTTAAACTATCATATTAAAAATATATATATATGTAAAATTGAATGTCGGGTAATGTTATGCAATTCTATTTAAATTTGTATATAATATTTAAAATCTCATTTACTTATTTAAATTATATTTTTATTATTATTTAAATTACAAATCATATCATCTTAAAAACTTTATTTAATTTCAGTTTGGATAATTGAGATAAAAAATTATAATATTAAATATTAAAAAAATATATAATCATATAAAAAAGAAAAGGAAAAAAAGTAGTGCAATAAAAAATCTGCGCTAAAAGTAGTGCAAAAATTTCAAAAACTTCAAACTGGTGCAGAGAATGGAGCACTGCTGGAGGGTGAAAATTGGCACCAAATGCCAAAGTAACTTCTTGTTGGAGAAGCTCTAAGAGTTTTCAATGTTACGCTACAACGTATATAAAGAAATAATATCAATATATTCAAATTAAGCACGATAATTCAGCACTGTGTTTTTATTAAAATTTTATCATATACAAAACTAAAAACTGTTATGATAAGTATTGGGGGAAAAGTAATAGATTATTAGATTATAAGACTTTAAAGGTAATAAAATGAGATAGTATTAAATATAAAATATGGAAAATCATGTTCTTATATTATAAAATATTATATATATCTGAATTATTTGAAGTAAATATGAGAAAAATAAAAGTCCTGACTTTCAAATCCCAAAAGGTAAAGATTTTAAAAACAAATAAAATGAGATAATTTTTAACTTTCAAATCCCAAAAGGTAAAGATTTTAAAAATAAATAAAATGAGATAATTTTTAAGTTTTTATCATTTTTCTAATGCCTAACATACCCTTAGTATTATTAAATTATAAAAGGTACTAGGCCTTCAATATTGCAAAAGTGTTCCTAAAAACTAAATACTCAGATTTTTTTCTTCTTATAAATCGTTTGGATACTTTGAATTATGAAATAAACTTAGTTTCATACTTATCAAGGATCCTTGAACATTCTTGATAGGTTGTTAATCCACCAAATATAATTAACCTACTTTCAAAATGCGAGTATAGTGGTGAGCAGGGTCGAATCCACAGGGAACGGGAATTAAATTCTTTTGAATAAAATAAAACAAAAACGGGGGGATTTTGAAAATTTTCACCTAATCTACTAAATACTAAATTAATCAATCTAGCAACTACAAGCTTACATGATATTAATGCACACAAAACAATTTGGCAAGAAAAACTATTAAAATAGTGACAATACTAAGAAGAGAAAAATTTGATTCAAGGGTTCGATATTCAATTACACTATTGATCATAGACTAACAAATAAATTCTTGCAAATTCAAGCAATTAACCTTGGATTTATTAGGATAGCCTTATAAATCCTTTGTTTTCCTAATTAATTAACCGAACGTAGCATCCGGTCAATTCTTATTATTAATCAACTGGGCACGATAGTGTTCCATGTTAATTAATAATAGCATTAATCTTAGTGAAAACAGGTTAATGCTAATATCAATAATTAGGATAGCAATAAATATCAATATTAGTCCTATAGGTTCAATTAGGATAGGCAATTTATAATAGCATAATTTACCTATTCTAATGCTACGATTCTTCACCCATTTACATTACTAGGAGTATAAACTCATGAATAGCTTTAGGAGAATATATATTCATTTGATTTGTCAATTCAAATTAATATAAACCTCCATTAACAATCATTTGAACCTATTAGTACTTGAATATAAAACAAGATAATCAATACATATCACAAAGCCTCACAATAATATAACCGAAATACGAAACCCTTAAATCAAACCAAGAAATTAGCCACTCATATTATAATAAATCCTAGACATAACCAATATAATTTAATACAAGAAATAAACTAAAGAAGAAAAGATAAAATAAGATAAATGACTTACTACAAAATGGGAAAGGAAAATATGTCTTCTTCCTTCCTTCTACAAATTTCACTTCTCCCAATGTTCTTCAAAAAAAAGAAAAGAAGAAAAAGAAAAATGACATTCTCTCTCCTCTCCCCCTACAAGTTTTCTCACGGCTGATTTTGTGTAGAATTAGGGGAGGAATTTTCCTTCCCTACCCTTTAGACATTTTTGGGCCATAAATGGGCTATTGGGCCTTTCTTGAGTTTTGAACTTTTTCTTGGTGGACTTTTTCTTGGGCTTTTGGGTTGCTTCCTTAGACTTTTGGGCCGTTTTCACATTGGCTCGTTTATTTCACTAATTGTCCTTTTTTTCTCGATTTTTCTCCAACTGCAATTAATTATTTTCCTGAAATAAAGAATGATTAATTAGATCAATTAATTGCAATTTTGGAGACAAAAATACGGAGGATATGAACACAAAATATGGAATATTATAATCATATCAAATCCCCCACACCTAAATCATGCTAGTCCTCAAGCATGCATAAGAAATTAGCACAAGGTGATAATCAAGAAAAACATTCTCCTACAATGTTCTCAAATTGCTATGCAATGACGAAATTAAGATAATAATTCTACAAGAGTGAGTGATCATGATTCATTTAAATTCAAGAAAAATTCATGTCTCATCAATTCTTAACAATTTCAATAAGCTCCAATATGACTAATTCAACACCTCGCTAATGGATTCACTCAATTCGCTCTTTTATGTATGAATGGACATTTTTATATTGTTACACTCAATTTCAAAGTATAACACATCATTGCCATAAGCTTGCTCATCAATCAAATCTCCACCACTTTGTCATGTATCCATGCAAAAAATCAAAGGATCTTTCCAAGGGTTGTAATGAGGCCATGGGTAAAGGTTGGATAAAAATGAAGGGAATATAAGCTAAACAAGTCAAGAAGATATATGAATTTATACACAAAGTCCAAGATGACAAATAATCCACCTCCATTTGCACTATTCAACATGAAAACTCTTTATCCCATTCTCACTTGATATTCTCCCCATCAAGCTCAAACATATATAAACACCAAGTAGTAATATGTATATTACTCTATTTACAACTCCCAATCACCAAAATAATATTGCACTATGCACTATTAGGGAGTATGAAGAAAAACAAACCAATTTGTTTTTTTTTTCGATTTTTCTCTTTTTTTATTTTATTTTATTTTTATTTTTATGTGCTCAACCTCTTTTCAACCTCCAACTCTTTAAACACTATTGAATTTCATTCACATACTTCTTGACAAGAAGGGTTCGATCAAGGTGGATAAAATGAACAAATAATGGTTAAGAGGTTTATCATGTATTTGTTAGAACAAAAAAATTGGCTAAAGGCACAAATGAGCAAACTAGGGGAAATTGCATATGTGTGGATTCAAAGAAAAGGCCGTCAAGTGGTTAAGCCTAAATGCCCTTATCATTTTTAGTGCATGAACACATTATGTGGTCTTAAAATGCATATTAAAGCAAGTTCTAGAATGAATATGATATGTTTGATCACACACAAAACAAAAGATAAGGCTCGAAAGCTCACAAAAAGAGGTGATTATGTGTTGAACTATGCACATTTTCGTTCTATCCATTGAAAAAAATAATGAGACACATCATTTTGAGCATAGACAAAAACTAATCAATCTCATGCATCTCTTGTATATTATCACTCTCATTCCAACAAATCATAGCAATTTAACAACCAAAAGTAGCATTTATGCACAAATCCCCCCCCCCCCCCCCCACACCTAAACTCTACATTGCCCTCAATGTATACCACCAAAGCTCGTCAATCAGAAAACAAAATAAATAAGAAGATAACAAAAATAAAAATAAAAATAAAAGAAAAAAGACAAAGAAAGAACTTCCCTGAAAGACGGCCGACTGTGGGGAAGACTCGAAGGTTGACTTGTAGTGAGAATCTCCTCTTCTTCTTCTTCATATTAGGTAGATTCACAATTATTTCCTAACATCAAAGTAGCCACACATTCAATTATAATAGTTAGGAATTTGACAATATGTGCAAATGAATCTTTTGAAATTTACAAATTAAACTCTTGCTTCTCAATCAATCGGAAAAATGAATTAATCCCTAAATAATATGAATAGTAAGCAAATTCCGGTACATCTTCAAGGGATACAATTCAATATTTACCATCATCAACATCACCCATCTACATCTCCAAAAATTCACAAAAAATAAAATCAAAGACTCAAACCATCCCTATTAACATGACAACACAATATGGAATTCTACGAAAATCATATCAAAAATCTAAGATAGATAATAAAAGAAAGAAAACCAGTGAATGGAGATGGGTAATAGAAGCAGTGGTTGGACAGCAGGAAGGGAGAAGAGCAGCGGCATGCACAACAGCGGAAGAGAAAAGCAGGAGGAGAGCAGCAGCAACTGAGGCGGCGCTTGCGTGCGGGCGCGAGCAGCAGCGCTACGTGCAGAAGAGGGAGGTGCGGCGGCGAGCGCGTGCGGAGGAAGGAGGAGGCGGCGCGGCGCTGGAGAGGAAGAATGAGGGAAGGGACGGCGGGGAGAGAGAAAGGAGGAGGGAGGGAGACGGCAGGCGGAGAGAGAAAGGGGCTGCCGGGAGAGAGGAAGGAGAAAGGAGAGAGAGAGGAGAAAACCCTACCCCTGCTCTCTCTCTCGTTTTTTTTTGATATTTTAATTTTTTTTTTAATTGTATAAAGGGCTGAAAGTTTTTGGGAGGAAAATCAGCAAACTTATCTGCTCTAAGGCGTGGGCACGCCTTAAATTGTAGAAATGGATTGAAATTTTTGGTTGAAAAATCAGCAAACTATCTGCTGTAAGGCGTGGGCACGCCTTAAATTGTATAAAGGGGCTGAAAATTTTGGGAGAAAAATCAACGAACTATGTGCTGTTAGGCGTGGGCACGCCTTACACTTCACTGTCTATTGAGCCTCATCATGCCCATTTCAACCTTGTCCACGAAAGTTTTAAGAAAAACTAGTTTAATTTAAGCATGATCACGCCTAAATCAAACTAATCTCCTTTACCATTCCTAAATTTTGGACTTCCGGAATTCTCATAAGATGTGATCTCGCCTCCAAAAAATCTTCATATGAAAGGGTTGAGCTAATAAGTGGATTGGAAAGGAACCAAGTTCCACCTCCATCTACAAAGGTATACTCTCTCTCTCTCTCTCTCTCTCTCTCTCTCGTTGTTTAATTTTGTGTAATTTTTATGGAACTGTTATTGGAAGTATCTTTTTTTTTATGCTGCTTCTTCTCTCATTGCATTTTTTTATTTTATTTTTTCAAAACCTTTTTATTACATTTTTTTGTTTGGTTATGTAATTTTATTCTTGAGGAGACCTGCACACCCTCAGACATAGACAACCATGTATACGCTACTTTAATATGTCCATGAGTCATTATAGCAGAATAATATCTTAATATTTGTATAGGGAAGAAAGAGTAAAAGAAAAAAAAAAAAGGAAGGATTCACTTAGCAATAAAAGTGTATCACATAATGGTACAATTTTGAGATCTACCTCTAGGAATATGTGTCCTAGCAGCCAACTCTTAGGCGGGCCCAAAAGACATATTTGAAGTACATTCTTTGTGAATATAAATAAAAGTTTAAGACTTTTATTATTTATCGTATTTATTTGTGTTTACATGTTATATGATTTGAATATCATGATCTCGATAACTAGGAGATTTGGTCACGTACTGGTTCGTGGTCATGGAATAAGTCTCGGTGGTTGAGATCATAAATAATCTAAGCTGTAGAATGTATAAGAATGGATATCGTAAGATTCTGATAAGCTTGTACTAAGCAATACGTCACTCGAGGAGTGTATATTTTGTTCCATGGATATCAGTGCTAAGACACCACATAGGCTAGTTGATGTGATGTTCATCCCAAATGATCACATTGAACTGATTCTACATCTGAAATCGAACCATTTGTTAGCCATAGTGGCAATAGAAAAATAAAGGTTATGATTTTTGTAGGTGCTTTAATTAGTCCTTAAACTGTACACATGAATGTGATCTTGCACAAGGAAAGCCGTGTATTTGACTGGTACCTTAAACCTCTCTTGAGAGGCCAAAAAGAGGCCCGTTAGTTACGGTGGAACTATGTTCAAGATCAATGTATTGGCAAGACAAAATTCGTGGGCCCACACAGTAATCTATTGAGATTATTTCTCTATATTTCGTACACTTGTGTAACCAATGAAGACCTTGCGTTAGGCATCGAGCCAAACATAAGTGATGGGATCTCGTTATGGGCCAATGGATCAATTGAGTCTGTGAGGATTATTATAGTTATTGATGTCAAACATGGGTATACATTAAATGTCGAAAACCTAGACATTAATTGGCGAATGGAGCGAAGGGACTGTATCTACACGGTAACTACATATGAAAGGTTCGCACGTCGAATTCATCTTTTGCCTATGAGTTCCTCTAGTAGTATTTGCTGGACATGAAAAAATGGATGTCATGAGTACATAAGGATTGCAAAATCCAAAGGTGACTAATTAAATGAATGAATTTATCTTGCAATTGGATTGCTTGCTCTCAGACCGAGGGAAGTGATAAACCTAAGGGTCACATGCGCAACCAGATTATGGTGTGTTGCAACGGACAAAAGTAATTAATTAATAATTGATGAATTAATTATTAAACTAAATAAGTTTTTGTTGGACAAATTAATTATTTGAACCTAAGAAATTAAATGATCATGGAGAGAATTAATTATTTGACTAATTTTATTTCTACGAAGCACATTAAAATCGAGAATATACCGCTATAATCATGTATGCAATCTAATACAAAAATTTCAACAAAAAAGAAAAAGAAAAACCAATAATTATGATTGTGCACCTATATAAAAAGAAATAATTGAGTGTTGCTACATTTATGAATATTTCATCGAAAAAATTGATTTCAATAGATTGATTTATTGCAGTTAATATTTAATACTCTATTTCTATAGAATGTAAGAATTAAAAAAAATGTGAATCACTTCAAGTGTAAAGCGATTTATTGGCAAAATTTTACTTGTTGACAAAACAAATTAATCATAACTCATATGATTTTGTTAAAAATACATTAACATCCTCAACTTGACATTAATGCAAAAATTATGGTATAATATCACACTAAAAAAATTTCAATGATATGTTAGAAACTTATAAGAAGAAAAATCATAATATATTAAAGTATGAAATTATGTAAAATTATGTAATTTCCTTTTTTAATCATATCCATAATTAAATTTCTTCACTATAAGTATTAACTAAGGAAAATAAAAGTAGTAATTCTTTAAACAAAATGAAATAATTATTATTGTTAGTAATACATAAGACATGAAAATTTTTGTTCTTATGATTATTTAATCTTACGTAGAAACTTTCTTCTATAAATGTTAGAGAAAAGAAAATTTTACATTGTAATATTAGATGAGACAATTTTTAATTGGTAATACAAAAATACTCTTGAAAACCTTAACATTATTATTTTTAGGATTATTAGGTATTTAAATTATTTTGAGGAATGTTTTCCATAAAAGATATCTTTAAAGTTATTTAATTTTTTATTGTACTATATTTAAATTTAAATGAAAAAATAATTAGAAATTAATAGAATATATAATTGTTGTCAAAATGTGATAATAATTATATTTAATATGAATCAATTTCACACCATATAGAACTAACATTTTTCCCATTGAACACACACACACACACACACACACACACACACACATATATATATATATATATATATATATATATATATATATAAGACCTCAATTTTGATTGGCATAGGACAAAAAACGGACATAATCTGGGATGATGCAAATTTAACGAGATCTTGTGTCCATGTGCAGATTTTGTGAAGCAAGATACTTGCAGTATGTAAAAAGATTCATATCTGTGTAAATTAGGAAGATACAAGATAATCATAAAAGGAAATCAACGTGTAGATGTCGTGTGAATCCAAGACAAGTTGAAGGAAGATTTCACATGTCATTAGAAAAGTAAATCTATCAAAGAAGAACTCTTAATGACACTTGCAAACAAAATCAGCCAAAATGAGCACCAAGATATTGAATGATACTCTTCCTTATCAAGAAGCAACCAACAAGAAACAAATCTTAAAGATATGCAATCATTAATTAAAGGAGATTCTTTACATGTAAATTAGATTGTAGGATTGTCCATGACTTGCATATAAAGGAGATAATCCACAACTATTAGAGCTATTGAGTTTAGTTTTATTTATGAGAGAGAGAGAGAGAGAGAGAGAGAGAGAGAGATAATTTGTTTATTTTAGTTTACTTCAGCGATTTGAGTTCTACGCCTAGTTATAACTCAAACTGTTTGACAGTTTTGAAAAATACCATAGGAATATGTGTGGCGAAATTCATTGGGGGACTGAGTTGTCGGACTAGTTGTTAGGAGTGTATGAGATCTAAGTAGGGGTATTAGTGAATATGCAGTCTACACTATTGTAAATCTATACTTTCACCTTGTTGGGAAACAAAATACTACTCTAATAGATTTGCCGCAGAGGAAGAAGGGAGTTCTTCCTCGAAACATAACTCAGTGTTGTTTTATTTATTTAAGCTTCCAAGAATTTTACTACTCTCAATTAGAGATGTTAAACGGGCTAGCCCTGTCGGTTTTGAGCTAGCCCTAACGGGTTTCGGGTTAATCGGGCTTCGGTTTAATCGGGTTAATTTAAACGGGCTTGATTATGGTGAACCTAACCCTAACCCTACCGGTTTTTGGGCTAATCGGGCCACTATCGGGCTATGAGTCAAAAGAATCAAATTATATATTTAAATTTAAAAATTTAATTAAATGCATATTATCCTCTATTTAAAATACAATTTTAGATAACATTAAAAGATTATATATTTTAAAACTTTTATATCACTATAAAAATTTAAAGATTCAAATATTTAAGTGATATATACTATTTTATGGTCTCAATTATAGCTTTAAGAGCATTCACTGTCATAAAATTTGAAATCATATTACATTTAAGTTCTAAATTTAAATGACAGTATTTAGAATCTTCTAGTAATTAAATATAAATTTTAATATCTTCTACTAAAAATCAAATATGGTATATGAAAAATAATAAAAAATTGTGTATATTATTAATTCGATATTAAGAAATAGACAAATAAGAAGAAAAGTTCGGACTATCGGGCTAGCCCTAACCCTAAGCGGGCTAGCCCTATAGGGCTTCGGGCTAATCGGGCTCGGGCTAAACGGGCTGATTTTTAAACGGGCTAATAAAACCAAGCCCTTTTAACATCCCTACTCTCAATTGAGTACGAACTCAACTGGTACGTTAATATTCTGATTTTTCATATATGTATATAATTATAATACTTTTTATCATTTAAAGTTGATATTATGTACATATTTGTTTTTATTAATCTTATCTATAACTGAAATACTTGTACTAATGTTCGCTATTTTATTTACTAGTTAAAACTACAAGTGTACAATGTAGATAGTAGATAGGGTGAGTAAGGTCATATCCCTCAAGTATCGAGGTTAAACTATATAGGTAATGTGGTATAGTAATTTTGATTTCATATAGATAATAAACATTTTGAAATTGTGTACTTATAATCTAATTAAATTAAAAAACATATTCAAACCACTATGAACAAATTGAGAAGAAATAAGTTGCAATTCGTTAACAAGAAAGGATTATAGGGGTTGATTTTAATTGTACTTCACTTATGATATGTTCAATTATTTAAGGTTTAGTTAATTCTAAAATCTATATAACAATCATAAAACTAGTTCTATCCTTCTTTGAAGTGACGAACCGTTGATTACATACATAAAGTAAATATCTCAATTCAACTTTAAACATGTAACTCTGAAAAGTTTCAAGGATTTATTGTCCTTGAATTCTCAAACACCTCAATTTTATTGAATAACATTTTCGAGATCTAAAAACAAGCATCCTCTCTCAATTCTTGATTTATTATAAAAAAAAAAGCTCAAAACATTGATCAAACTAATTAAACATCATTTGAATATGAACGCATAAATAGAGAAAAGAGCACCACTTAAATAGTCGAATATCCATAACAATTAACTCTCTATCCCTAGAATCTAAGAACGTGGCTAAACATAATTAAGATTCAATTATAAGAAAAACACTCCATCATATCTAACATAAAAGAAATTAAGAACAAATGAATTTTCTTATAGCTCTTTATTGTTTGATTATTTGCTCCGAGCTATTCCTTGATGCTAAAGTACTACTATATGATGAATATTGATCTAATTTTTATAGCCTTGGGGATGGTAATGCAATTTTTTCGCCTAATATTGTCTTAAAACTTTAAGTATTATTATTTCTTATTAATATAATTAGAAAAATTACTTATTTAGAAGCTAAAGTTATTATTTATGTTTCATTTAAGTTGTGGGCATTTACGACCTAATAACTCAATTGGTTGGTTTAAGCTCAAGAATGAATTGGGATTATTAAGTCTCAAATTAATTTGAAGTTATAATTCTAATCGTTGTTATTAAGTCCAATTAGGTATTAAGATAAATGTCTTGTAGCCCATTTCATGCATCATCTCATTTATTTAAATCAAAATATGAGTGAAGAACTTAAGTCATCAATTATATCACAAGCCCAATAAATTTTATGTCATGCTTGAGCCCAAGTATCGTTTTTAATTGGTAAAGTCCAAGTCATTAATTTCTAATTTTTGCACTTTTAAAAATTCAATTGCCTTTCGATCCAAGAACCACACAATCTATGAACATGAAATTGGGTCTAAATATGAACCCAAATGTTATTTTTTAGTTTTATTATCTTAAGAGGTTGAAGACAAGTTGCATGATATCTTGCTAGACATGCAAATAATAAGATATACAAGAAATTAATTTTTATAAGATTAAATCTTTATATTTCATAATCCAGTTAGAATTGTAACTGATAAGATCATTACAATATGTTTGATCTTACCTAACACATGTTTCCTAATCCAATTATAGTTGTAATTGACCCTAACCCAATTAGAGTTGTAATCCCAACCAAACATATACAATGCAATGTCCATGAATATGTGACCTCATAATTTAATAATTCCACACAAAATCGCAAGATAATATATTTTCTCCTCCAGAAAATTTTGTCCACCACATCTTGGGTTCGTCTGTTGAGCCGTCACCATCATCTCAACCTTCTTTTCCCTCTACTCAATCTCCATTACTCTAATTTTGGAAATTCAAAACTCTTCTTGCCACATGCCCAAATTTTATGAAGTCTTAATATGTCAACTTCTCATGATTTAGAGTCACTGTTAAAATTTCAGCATAATCTTATATCTATTTTATTTAACATGAATTTTTTATCACTTCAAACCCATATTTACAATGTCCTATGTTTCTAATTTGAAAATTCAAATTATATAGTTATAGGTCTTCAAATCTCTTGAATTTTGGCTATTTCATTCCTATACACGTGTTTTTATTTTCCATAAAAGTTTCAATTCGTTCCAACTTATATTTTGTGAGTTAGATAGTTTTCCTACAACTGCACATAATTTACAGCTTCAACTATTTTGATTTTTAAAAAATTGCGAATGTTTTATGTGATAATTATATATGATTTCAGTATCTACAGCTGAAATTTTATATTTTCCTCCGTATGCTTTATGAGATATGAAATATTCAGTTACTACTGCGCTGTGAATAAATACGTTGAAGATTTTCTAACTTTCTTGGAAATTCATCCTCAAACTTTTTATTTCATACAAGTTGTTGCTAAAGTAATTGAATATGTTATATTTTCCATTTTATATGATCATTAGGATTTCCAATATGTTAGTTATTTAGTTATGAAAATTTTGAATTGTTTATGATGGTTACATTATTCCAATAAGTTGTCTAAATAAGTGATAGAGTGAAAATCTCGCATAAAATACTAATATAATTGTTGGATTTATGAAGTTTTAAGTGCCTCATTTGAATTATGATATTTCCTCTGTTGCTTCTGATATATATATTTTTCGATAAAAGATTACTTTAATAGTAGCATGCTTAAATGAAATTCTTGGCTTATGGATTTACTTAGATATAGTTATATTTATTCCTCATGGCAAAATTGCATATTAAAAATATAAACATGAGTAGTTAGAACAATTTTATGTTCTCGCTAGTGTATGTGATATGTTATGTATCATTGTTTCCTTAAGATCATATTCAATTGTTGATACATTATAGAGCTTATAAAATTATGCTCATTAATATTTTATTATAAAAATAAAATTAATTATGTTATATGTTGATGTGTTTATATCTGAAAAATATGATACAATTATTCCAATTTAATTATATGATATTTTAGTTTGCATTTATCAAATGGTATTTCTAGCTTAATTAGCTCTGAATAAATGCTCATATATAAATTACTGCCTCGAATACAATTTTATTTTGTTTAAGTAGTTATGAAAGTTATTTGAATATTTTTATAAACTTTGTTGTTTATGAATTTATTTTGTGAAATTAAGTAAAAATTTATGTTATTGCACAACCTATGATTATGAATATTTTGTCATGAAAATTATTTAACTAGTAGCTTATTTAAGTTTTATTTTTATTTATGAAATTATATCTTTACTAATATAAAAGACAAATCCTCTTAATTTAGAAATAAATTTCATTTCCCGCCTAACTTTATTGCTAAAAATAGGTAAGGCCCTTTTTGGCTATATATATAATTATTTAAGTTTTTCTTAATTTCTAAAGAATAAATGTGATGTCTTTGCTCGTCATTCAATTTTGAATAATTTGTTGTGTTTTCTATTATCTCTCTTTATTTTCTTATATTTAGGATTTGGATTGACTAATACAATAAATTACGTAATTACTAATGTAAAGATACGTATATACACATACTAAAACATATAGAGGCTAAAATTGTAAAATATTATTTTTTTATTTTCTCATCCAATTATTAATTTACTTTAATATGTTTTTAACTTTTTCTCTTTTAACAAATTTTTTTCATTTTTAATTTATTTTGAACGTAAGATATGTCAAATTAATCTTTTTTTAAATCCTTAATTTGACAATTATTCATATACATTAAAATGAGAAATTAGATTCTAATATTCCAATTATTTTGTTAGCTTAGATTTTATTAATAGGCGTGGTTGGACTAATTTTATTTGTTTTGAGCTTTAAACAAAAATTAATTAAATAATTTTCTTATAATAATATTATTATATAATTTTAATTTTTAAAAATAAGATCAATCAATTTATATTATTTTATTTTTTTCTTAAATTTATTAAATAATTAATATGTATTTATACTAACATTATGCTCATTAATAGTTCATTATAAAAATAAAATTAATTAACTTATATGTTGTTGCGTTTATATATGAAAAATATGATACAATTATTCAAATTTAATTATATGATATTTTAGTTTGCATTTATCAAATGGTATTTCTAACTTAATTAGCTCTGAATAAATGCTCATATATACATTACTGCCTCGAATACAATTTTATTTTGTTTAAGTAGTTATGAAAGTTATTTGAATATTTTTATAAACTTTGTTGCTTATGAATTTATTTTTGAAATTAAGTAAAAATTTATATTATTGCACGACCTATGATTATGAATATTTTATCATGAAAATTATTTAATTAGTAGCTTATTTAAGTTTTATTTTTATTTATGAAATTATTATGTTTACTAATATAAAAGACGAATACTCTTAATTTAGAAAGAAATTCCATTTTTCACCCTAACTTTATTGCTAAAAATAGGTAAGGCCCTGTTTGGCTATGTATATAATTATTTAAGTTTTTCTTAATTTCTAAGAAATAAATGTGATGTCTTTGCTCGTCATTCAATTTCGAATAATTTGTGGTGTTTTCTATTATCTGTCTTTATTTTCTTATATTTAGGATTTGAATTGACTAATACAATAAATTACATAATGACTAATATAAAGATATGTATATACATATACTAAAACATATAGAGGCTAAAATTGTAAAATATTATTTTTTATTTTCTCATCCAATAATGAATCTTTTAATATGTTTTAAACTTTTTCTCTTTTAACAAAAGTTTTTCATTTTTAATCTATTTTGAACATAAGATATGTCAAATTAATCTTTTTTTAAATCCTTAATTTGACACTTATTCATATACATTAAAATGAGAAATTAGATTCTAATATTCCAATTATTTCTTTAGGATAGGTTTTATTGTTAGGCATGGTTGGACTAATTATATATGTTTTGAGTTTTAAACAATGATTAATTAAATAAGTTTTTTTATAATAAGATTATTATATAATTATAATTTTTTAAAATATTATCAATCAATTTATTTTATTTTATTTTTTTCTTAAATTTATTAAATAAGTAAATATATATATATATATACTAACATTATGCTCATTAATAGTTTATTATAAAAATAAAATTAATTAACGTATATGTTTATGCGTTTATATCTGAAAAATATGATACAATTATTCCAATTTAATTATATGATATTTTAGTTTGCATTTATCAAATGGTACTCTAGCTTAATTAGCTCTGAATATATGCTCATATATAAATTACTGCATCGAATACAATTTTATTTTGTTTAAGTAGTTATGAAAGTTATTTGAATATTTTTATAAACTTTGTTGCTTATGAATTTATTTGTGAAATTAAGTAAAGATTTATGTTATCGTACAACCTATGATTATGAATATTTTGTCAGGAAAATTATTTAATTAGTAGCTTATTTAAGTTTTATTTTTATTTATGAAATTATTATTTTTACTAATATAAAAGGTAAATCCTCTTAATTTAGAAAGAAATATCTTATTCCCGCCTAACTTTATTGCTAAAAATAGATAAGGCCTTGTTTGACTATATATATAATTATTTAAGTTTTTCATAATTTCTAAAAAATAAATGTGATGTCTTTGCTCGTCATTCAAATTCGAATAATTTGTGGTGTTTTCTATTATCTCTCTTTATTTTCTTATATTTAGGATTTGGATTGATTAATACAATAGATTACATAATTACTAATATAAAGATATGTATATACACATACTTTAGAGGGTAAAACTGTAAAATATATATTTTTTAATTTTCTCATCCAATTATGAATTTGCTTTAATATGTTTTTAACTTTTTCTCTTTTAACAAAAGTTTTTCATTTTTAATCTATTTTGAACGTAAGATATGTCAAATTAATCTTTTTTTAAATCCTTAATTTGACACTTATTCATATACATTACAATGAGAAATTAGATTCTAATATTCCAATTATTTCATTAGGTTAGATTTTATTATTAGGCATGGTTGGACTAATTATATTTGTTTTGAGTTTTAAACAAAAATTAATTAAATAGTTTTCTTATAATAAGATTATTATATAATTTTAATTTTTTAAAATATGATCAATCAATTTATTTTATTTTATTTTTTTAAATTTATTAAATAAGTAAATATATATTTATACTAACATATAAAATGTGATTATTATATAAAATTAATCACTTATTATTTTTATAAAGAAGAAATTAATTTTCTAATAACATAATTCAATTTCTTTTAATAGCTTTGTGTTATTTAGATATTTATATTGTAAAATTTATTGTACTATTATGGTTGTTCACATAAGTAAAAAATATATGGAACAACCACGAGTTTGGTTGAATTTTGTATATGAATTATTACTGATGTTTTATTTACATTTTATTTTATTAGATAATTATTTAAAAATAATAATTCGTGCATCGCATGGGAGACATACTAGTTTGGTTAATGACATTTGTTATCACAATGAAAAATATATTTGTTAGATTATTGAACATGATTAGTTGATTATTTATTGTCACATTTTTGTTGATTTATTGCGACCGATTTTGTAATATTATGTCTATAGGTTAAAATTAAATGATCATATGTCATATAAAACTAGGAGTTATGAAATCAAGTTTACTAGTATTTCATTATACGTTTATTGATTTGTAGGCCTGTATTGCCCGCTTTTTAACAACTTAATTTTAAGAATGTTATGTCTTAATTGTACATGGTAACTATGTCGATGTGTTTATGTGTGGAAATTTTTATTTAATTCAAGTAATTATTTAATTTAGTTTAACAAGTCTTTTATTGCTTATGATACTAATTGTGATCTTGTTATGTTTTTTAAACATTTATGCTTAGGTGTTAATTTTATTTAAATTGTTCTCGCTGCTATTATATAAAATCATGTCTATTAATTTGCATTAAATTTGGCATGTGTGACATGATTAAGTTTAAGTTAATACTTAATGTATATTATGTGATGCTGGTTTGTGAAAATTAAGGCATAATTTATGTTCTCCCTCCATAAGATTAAGGTTGGACTTAAACTTTTCAATGTGCTTCAGTTTATCCTTGCACTGTCCAACCCATGCAACACCCTTGTCCCATCTTTAGAGACATGTGTAAGGTTTTTTTTTTTTTTTTTCCTTAAATTTATTTCAAACAAAGTTGTAGTCATGTTCATTGGCTTTTTAATATCACTAGTTCCATCTTAATTGAATCATTATATCTCAAGATATGGTTAACATACTACTGTTGTTTAGGTCACAAATTGGACTATATCTGCACAATTGCCACATTTTTTTGAAATTTCTACTAATTTGGAGAATGAAAGAGAAAAAAATTGTAGAGTTCTGTCCCTTAAATTCCAACAAACCAAATATCAGTTGATTTGAATTCCTACATTGAATGTTATGTTCGTTTTACCGCAGTTACATATAGAAGCTCTGACACTAACAATTATGTATCGAATTCCTTACCCAATGTTCTGGTTGATCTCCTTCCCTACACTTGTTATATATATATATATATATATATATATATATATATATTATAATATCCTATTTCCTACCAAAAAAAAGTAAAGTATTGTATCTTCCAAAAAGAGGTAAAAATGATTAAAACCCCATAAATTATAACTTGCATATGAGCTTGATTAATAATGAAATTTGTTGGAATATATGCAATAAACATAATATCAACTATAAGCATTCTAGAAAAGAGTCGGTTTGATTATTAAATGAAAAATTATTTTCTAAGGTAATAAAATGAGATAGGTTTAAAAATTATTAATACAACAGATATAATTATGTTTTTTTTTTCACACTACCAAAACTAGTTTTCTATAAATGTAAAGGGAAATAAATTTTAGACTATCAAATAAAATAAATAAAGTTTTAAAATATATAAAATGTGACAATTTTAAATATTAGCAGTATAAAAAATATTATAGTCAAACCTAATTCTTTTGGGGACTGCTATGAATTTGAATTAACAAGTTAGAAAATAAAGCAACACTTTTTTTTTTTTTTTTTTAATTTCAATTTGGCAAAATGCTTTATTTAATTTATATTTTTTACAATTTCAATAAATGGAGTGTAGTAAGGTATCCTTTTTAAAAAATGAAGTGAAATACCAAGATTATTAGGCAATATATATATATATATATATCATTTTTTAATTTTTCATATGGAAATTGATGGTGTCAAGAAATTCCAAAGACAAATTTGAGGACATAAGGTGTACATAGGAGTTTGGGGTTAGTTTGTTGTTTGCACAAACGATGATAATGAGAGTTCGAGCATGGTCTGCGGACGTTTCTGACATCATCAATTTGCATTGTTTGAACAAATGGTGATTAAAATAAAGACAAACATTGAAAGATATGAAGAAAATTTGGGTGCACTGTGAAGAGTATCGTTAAGGGAATAAATTTTGTTTAGTTTTAAGATGACTTAACCAAGAATAATGATAGAATTTTGAACGAATGGTGTTTAACACAAAGACAAGCTCGTATGATACTTCGTGGAGAGATTGACACCATAAACTGTGATATTCTCTACTACTTTGAGATGAATTGTAAGAGTTTGGTTTCTATTGTTGCCTAACACATCGATGGCAATGTACAATATTTTCAAGTTAGTTTTCAAATTGTAATTACAAGTTTTTTTTTTTCTTTATAATCAAGCTACTTTAAAATTTTGGAAATGATAAGATTATAATTGACCACTATTATTGGCTACTATCATCTATGATATGCAAGTCTTAATATTGATAGGCTTGATGAAGAACTGGCGATGCTTGGGTTGATCCGCCAAAATAGAAATCCCTTAAAAATTAAATTTTAAAAAAATACTTAGAAATGATTGAGATTTAGCTATTCATGCAATAATTTGATCCCGAATATTTCAGTTTAACATGTAAGGATTGGGATCAAAGAACCATATGATAACAATCATTAATGAAATCAAATATTACACATTTGATATTAAGCCCTCGTAGAGATTTTAATTTTTTTTTACTAGTCATACTACCATAAAGAATTGTCACTACAGCGTTGTTCATAATGTACAAATATAACTACCTTGGTACCCAATGTAAATATAATCTTCTTGACCTTTTCTTATCTCGTTAGCTCTTTGATGCACATACAAAACAATTAACCAAATACAAACAAAAAAGGGAACAAATTAATAATTGATTCTATGAATACCAAAAAATTCCAAAGAAAACACTTCTCAATTCTTTATAAAATTCCCATCTATGAACAAACCCTGTGTAAAGGAGGCAAAAAATAATAAAGCCAAAAAATACAAGGACATTTAATGGGCTTTGTGTGTATCCAAGCGATACAAGAAGCAACTGTGGTTTGATCCCCATCATCCCGCCCGAAGTCGGAAGGATTCACCCTTGAATCAACAAGGCCATAATCAGAATCACCAATGTAATGGATAAGATGCCTCACATTGAATACATTAGAAGTGCGCAAGTGACCAGGAGAAGTGAGACGGTAAGCATTAGGGTTGATACACATGATAACTTCTGCCAAGCTAATCTTATGAGCAGCAAGTTTGATATTCATGAGCCAAGAAATGGTTCTTCATCAAGATGGCTCAAATGAAGCCCCCAACAATAAAGTGAACCACATGATGCCCACGATCCGCATGAAACTTGTAAGCTGATTTGGTGGAGAGGAGATTTGAATGAATGGACTGATGGATCCATTGAAGATCCCAAAAAAAAAAAAAAAAACAAAATCCATAGCAACACCATGAGGATGAATAACATCAGGGAGGGACAATATGTCTAAAAAAACCACATGGTAAACCCAAACACAACTTCAAATTGACAAAAACCCATAGAACAATTAACCACACATTTGTGGGCAAACTTGACATGAGGCCACTTAGAGTCCCAACTCTTTCACATTATCACCAACAAGAGCCCATAAGAGATTCCCCAATGAATGATTCACCACTTCATTTGCCCATCAGTCAGTTGGTGGTAAGCGGAGCTGAAATTAAGCAAAGTATTAACCATACGCCACAAGTTGCACTAGAAATGGCTACAAAACATGTGTCGAGTCAGAGATGATGGTGGACAGAAGGCCACATATAATAAATGTCACGAAAATATTTGGGCCAAAAAAATTGCATACGTAGTCTTCTTACAGGGGATAGAGTGTGCCATCTTAAAAAAAGAGTCCAAACAACAAAACAGAGTCAAAATCCTATTGAGTACAAGGAAGACCAAGAACAAAGTCCACATTCACATTAGTCTATGGTCGTGTGCGAACTGGAAGTGGCAAATAAAGAATTGTCTTAGTTTCATGACCCTTGGCCCAATACCACACACAACAACGTACGTGTCACGAAATGATTGACATTGCACCGAAGAGAAGGCCAAAAATATGATTGAGAGACTAACTGAAAAGTATACTCTTGACCCACATGTCCTTCATTATGTAATTCCTCAACAATTTTCAGATATAAATTGTAATCCAAAATGTAAAATTGTGAACCCCAAAATAAAAAAAAAATGATGCTAAAAAAATAAATCTACCCATGAATGTGACTTCAACTAAAGAACAATTGTAGAGAAAAATGGATTAGAAGCATTTCAAAAACCAATGGTGCCCAAGTCGAGGACTTGCACGTATAATTCATCGATGAGGGAATGACTTCGACTAAGGGCATCAACTACACGATTAAAAATCCTAGTCTTGTGTGCCATGTTGCATGGCATGCATATATTTTATCTTGATTCCTTATATATTTGAGGGCATGTGGTCCATAAATAACACAATTTCACGGTGGAATATTTAGTGCTGCTGGTGTTTGATGGCCTGAGGCACTTCATAGAATTTAATATTATAAGTGTTGTGTTAGAGTTTAGGACCTTTAATGTTTTCACTGAAGTAAGAAATCGAACGTCCATTTTTGCTCAAAACAACGCTAAAACCAAGATTTGAGGCATCAAAATGGAGTTCAAATGACATTGAAAAGAAAAACAAAATCATCGAAATAGTGTTGTAGTAAGTAATAGCTTAAGTTTCATAAAAGCAGTGAAAGCCTCAACAGTCCATAAGAACACTAAACCCTGTATAGAATCAGTTAAGGGTGCCTTGACATGTTGAAATAGGGAATAGAAACGCCAACATAAGGACGTGAGACCGTGAAAACTCATAACCTCTATAATCGAAGTTGTTTTAGACTAATGAGAAATAACCATAACCTTGGCAGGATCAACAAACAAGGCACCAACCAATATAACATACCCTAAGGACTGAACACTAAACGAGCATAATATATATTTGGGCAAGGTAGTAAAAAATTTGTTCATGCTACAAGACATGTAAAAATTCAAGCAGATGTTGCAAATGTAAATCTAAAGAGGTGTTTTATATCAAAATATCATCGAAGTAAACCATGAAAAACATACTGATGAACGGACTTAAGGTCTGGTTCATAACCTACATGAACCTGGTAAGGGTGTTAGACAAGCTGAATGGCATCACCAACCACGCATAAAAGCCTTCATGAGACTAGAAGATTGTTTTCCATTCATCACTAGAACGGACTTGAATCTTATGATAACCACTCTTGAGGTCCAATTTAGTGAAGCGGATGACTCCATATAGTTGATCGGGTAAATCATCCAGGCGTGGAATCCATTAGTGATAGCGAACAATAATCTTATTGATTGTGCGATTATCAATGCACATTCGCCATTAACCATCCTTTTTTAGTGTAAAGAGGTTTGTACTTCACAAAGGTTAAGGCTCTACCAGACTTACTCTTTAGAGAGTAATTCTTCAATTTGACGTTGAAGTTCTTCGTGTTTACCGGGACTCATATGAATAAGGCTAGTTAAGGAGAGTAGCACAAGATGCCAAATTAATTTGATGTCAGGCATCATACAAGGGTGGCAAACTGGTGGGAAGATCAGTCAAAAAGATGTCTTAGAAGTCAGAGAGCAAACATTGTGTAGTTGGTAATACTGTTAGAGGCCATATATCCATATACCCTAAACCCTAAACTCTAAATATCCATAGAGGCCACGACAGGGCTAACATATAGCAAATAAGAAACCCTATATTCAACCATAACAACCTCAAATGGCACACGCGATAATACTGTTAGACTTTTCTAGAAATCTGGTGGTGATTTTTCAAGAGTAGGCAATAGAACAATTTTCTTACCTCGGAACATAAAATAATAGGTGTTGGTTCAACTACCGTGGTAAGCAGCATGGTAAAATTGCTATGGACACCCCAAAAGGAGACATCAGACGTCTATAAGAACAACATCACAGAAAAGCTCATTAGCATATGAAGACCTAATAAAGAGAAAATCCAAAGCACAACAGGAAACCATAATATTCGGCGCCCGACTAAGCTATGCAAGCTTATATGGGTGAGGGTGTGCTTCGGTAAAAAATTCCAAATTTGTAATAGAGGTTTAGATATTATATTTTCATAGCTACCAGAGTCTATTATAAGCAACACACCTTACTTAGGATAGTGTAAGTCAATTGAAAGACTGAATTACAAAGCTAATCATCTAGCGGTGCATGTGTAGTAAGGAAAGAATGGTATAAACATGTGGACTAGTATGATATCTGCCTCCAAGTATTCAATTTTTCCAAATGTAAAATTGTGGGTGACATGCGAGTCATTTACAAAATCCTTGTTGAGAGTAGTGCTGGAGCGATTCAATGGTAGGCATCAATGCGCCTAATGATACCCCGGTCCTCCACAATTAAAGTAACGATAATAGGGATTTTTCCATGGAGCAGCAGGAGGTAGCTTCTAAGTTGTTGTGCTGGAGCAATGTGGGATATGTAATAGGTGAAACTCGATGAGCAAGCTATTGTTCTACCTAAATCACACGTTGGTGGGCTTCGAAGATTGACAGGGGACAAACATATTTAGAATGTCTTGCAAAGATATGCAAAGATGAAAGCTGATGAAATAATGATCAACTAATTTATATCCTTAATGGAGAAGCTGAAATGTTGATAAAGTTCACGTACGTAGTTGAACGGTAGGAACATTGCTTGCATGTGTTTCTTGAATTATCCTATGTGTGGATATTTGGCTTCCCTTGTCAATCATGCAAACCTTTGTATTATTGACCATCATTCTTGTGCTTGGATTTGTGCCAAAAAAAAAAAAAAAAAAAAGATATTTTGTCCCACATTACTTTTGAAACAAACTTTGAAGGTTTCTTTTAGCTATTTAAGAAACTCATTAGTTTAGGTTTCAAGTACACCAATCAAATATGCTTTAATCTTTATATTTTGATTCTTCTTAAATTCTTTCTTGTATTCTCTAGCATATAGTTAAGTTTATCTCTAAAATAGAGAGTTGAGAGAAATGTGTGAATTAGTTAGAGGTTTGTAAGGGTGTGGTAGTTTTGGTGTCGGGAAGAGAGTGCCTGTGTGATTATAAGGTTTTTCATACAGTAAATTTATTTTTCTCTATAGGTTATGGTTTTCTCCAATTTTAGAGTTTTTAAGTAAATTCTTGTTTGTGGCTTGTTGTTATTTTTCTCAATTATTTACTTACTTTTGTTTATGGATGAATATGGGATTTGGGGGAGGGGGATTTTATTCCTAACATGTGGTATCCAAGCCTAGGTTAGGGTCTCTTGAATTTTGAGTATGTTCTCTGGTTACATCTTTGTTTGATCTTCCACATCAAATTTTTGTTTCTTTAAGACGTCGTTCATTCATAGGTTAGGGGTATTAAGTTGTATGTCAAAGTTCTCAAATCCAGTGAGGTTTGAGGTAGAGAAATCGAATGGAAGCATCAATTTTAGCTTATGACAAATACAAGTCAAATGTGCGTTATAAATGCGGGGTTACACAAGATTTTAAAAAGGTCGGGGTTAGCATTGGGTGATTCCATCAAGTCATATGGTGCTAGTAAATTTACCACTGTAAAAATTGGTACGAGTAACGAAGATTTGGATGAACTTATTTGAGGGCTACAAGTATCATATTTTTTAGTCTAGCTAAGAATATTCTTACAAATGGGTATGGAATTTCAAATCCTAAGGAGTTGTGGGAAAAGTTGATGGCATTATATCAAGCAAATGCCATCTCAAATCAGTTGTATATCAAAGAACAATTTCTCACATAACGGATAGATATGATTGCAAAAATCTCAGATCATCTATGTACTCTCAATGACATCATCTTTGAACTAGAGACAATTGGAGTAAAATGGAAGATGGGGATAAAGCATTGAGGCTCATCTTATCACTTACACGTTACTACAAGCATATGATGCTGATTTTAGTGTACGAAAAGTAAACGTCATTTTTTGCTGAAGTCACCGGAAAACTTTGGTCTGAGGAAAAAAGACTAACAAGTGAAGACCACATTTAAACAAAAAATGTGGCAATGGTGGAAACTAGCAAAAGAATGAAGAATGACCCTAATTCAAAAGTAGTTTTCTAGGAGTGTAGAGATCGGGGCATAAAAAATGGAACTGTCTATAAAATAGTTGAGCTAATATAGAAAATAACTCTGAATTTAAGGCCAATCTCGCGACTGATGAATATTTTTGCTGAGGAGGAACGACGTATCCTTATGATATGTCAATAGTTGTCATGAAAACCTGTGTGATTACTGACCGTTAGCGACAGTAGTTTCTTGGAGAGTGTGAGTAGTGGCCGTGCTTGCTCGAGAGTAGCGAATGGTCCGAGAGCGTCTACATAGTTCCAAGGTGTAGTGATTATTGTCCAACCTTTTTGGATCAGGGCAGTGGGAGTCGAAGGATCGGAAGCCAAGTAGTCAATAAGGGCATGGGCCCCGCGGTAGCCAAATGCGGAGCTGGTGTAGCTGCTTTCCGGTCAAGAATTGGAAAGTCCCAACCTAAGGAGGTGGTGATGTTAACAAGTCTACACTTGGCATTGATTCAGGGTGTAGTGAAAATTTTATCGGTGAATGAGTTCTAATGGAGCCAAGAATGGGAGAGCAACATAAATTTTAGCGGGTTTTATCAACATGTGCCGAGAAAACTCTTAGAATTTGTAATTCTAAGTGGACTAATTATATGGTGGAGTAGGATTGTTTTCTATCTTAAGAATGATGATTTTGGTAGAGACCATTAATTTACTTTTATTTTGGTCAACATGGAGTTCATTATGATTTATGATAAAAATAAAAGATGGTTTGTCCCACATCGCTTTTGAAACAAACTTTGGAGGCTTCTTTTAGTTATTTAAGAAAATCATTAGTTTAGGTATCAAGTACACCAATCAAATATACTTTAATCTTTGTATTTGATTATTTTAAAACCGTTCTTGTATTTTCTAGTATAAAGTTGAGTTTATCTAGTATACAAAGTTGGGAGAAATGTGTGAATTAGTCACAGGTATGTAAATGTGTGGTGGTTTGGATGTTAGGAGAGATGTCTGTGTGATTGTGAAGCTTTTCAAACAGTAATATTTTTTTCTCTGTAGGTCATAGTTTTTCTCCAATTTTGGAGTTATCACGTAAAGTCTTGTGGGCTTGTTTATAACTTTCTCAATTATTTACTTACTTTTCTTTATGGGTGAACGTGGCATCCAGAGAGGACTTTATTCCTATTAGCTTGGGCTCAACCACGAAGATGGGTAGTAACCAATGGAACACATTGAGAATTTGGAAAATGCTTAAAACCAAGATTTCTTCAACCATGGTGATCCATTCAATAAAAATCATTGGGCTGCAAATCGCCCCTGAATTTTGGAAATTTGACACAAAATTCAAACTCCCTGCATATGTCATTGTCGCATATGAGTGGGGAACGATCAATACACGCATTTACACATCATCATTGTCAGAGGTCACATAGTCATTGTCAGATAGTTATAGTAGGTTTTGTAGAGCAACAAGTTGTTGCGTAAGGAGATTAACATGCAGGCGCAACCCAACAATATTCGCATGATGGAGGACCTCATCTATGGGTGCTTGATTCTGTCATCTAGGGCGTGGCAGCATGATTTTGGGATTGATATCCCGTGGATGCTTGATGATGCTCACACAAAATAATTGACCCAAAAACAAATAGAAAACATAACAAAGTAACTATCAATTATAAGAATACTAGAAAATCTTAGAGAAATAAAACTTCTCAGTTCTTTACAAAATTCCCATCCCCAAACAAACCCTAGGTAACAAATTTTTAAATGCCTCCTAAACTAATAAATTCAAACTAAACCAACAAAAGTAGAAATTCACAAATAGCATCAAAATAAAATTAAAAAAAAGGCTGAACTGGAGTCAGAAGGGGAGGCCCAAAACAATAAAGCCCAGAAATATAGGAAGAACATTTAATAAGCTTTGCGTATATCCAAGCGACTCAAGTAAGCAAGTGTGGTTCGATCCATTTATGCTTTAACAATCTTTGAAACTAAGTTAATCTCATTTTTACTTCATAATATCACATGACATGAGTGAAAGTAAATAACACTATCTTTCCCATTAAATTAAACTAGGAATTTAAGTAATACAATCAACATTTGAAAATATTGAACTTTTTTTTTCTCATAAAATAACCAAAACACATAATTACCTTTTTTATTCTTTGAGAAATCTAATTATCACGTTCATTCCAAAATAAGTGTCGATTTAACATAAAAAATATTTTAAAATAAATGTTGAATTCAAGAGACAGTTACATTTAATCTTCTAAAATTACCCACTTTCAAAATTAGTATTGAAAATTAAAAGGAATGTCAAGAAAACCTGAGTAAATTATGAGACAGAACTTTGATAGATTAAAATTTGTCTGAGTTGTGTTTGAGCAAGACAAAAGCACAAACGATAAAACTTTAAAAATAAAAGCGAAAGCAACATTTCATTAGTTAATTTTTTGAGGAAAAATCTATTTTTTCTCTCTACGAGTCTCTTTCATTAAAAAAATATTTTGTTCGCACAAAGTACATCTTGAATTTACTTGCTAGGCTCCTTATATAGCTAGCCAACACTAGGGTATTTAGAACAAACTACTAAAACACAAATGTTCTTGAACAAACGTTCTTACACGACAATAACATTGTTTTAGATAGAACAAACTAATGAAACACAAATGTTCTTACATGACAAGAACATTATATGAGACTGCTAAATAATATAATCAAAACTTAATACAATGAAATCGATGCACTACAAATCTAGGTGCTTATCTATATCTATATAATAGCAGTATAGTTGGAAATATTTATCGGATTGCTATTTTCCCGCCCAAACTGAATGCTGGCAAAAAACAATAAAAAAATACGTGGCACATGCACAACACACACGCCCATTATTCGTGCGTTTTAATGCACACGCTTGGGATGAGAGTGGATTATTATAGAAATTTCTAGCCAATCAGTTTATTTATTTATTTTTTACTTTTTTGTTTTACTTTTTCACCTTAAATTTTAAATACTTATAACTTTTTCGTCTCAACTCATTTTTTTCATGAAAAATATATCAATTTAATTATTTTTTCAAAATTTTTAATTTGATATCCATATTGCATATATCAAAATAATTTTTATATATAAATATCTTTAATAAGTAAAGATCCACCAAAGATACAACAATGAAGGAGAGATATACACACAATTCATTCACACGTGCACAGATTATGATATAACAAATGATAATCGTTCTTTTAGATATATGTTATTAGCTTGTGTGACTAAGTCTTGACAAATGTGATAAATAGATTATACGCTAATTAAAATATATCCTGGACCAAATCTTGGTAGATAGAGATCTTAAATAGACTAGTCCTAACAGATTTCAGGTTAATCGGGCCTTGAGTTAATCAGGTAATTTTAAAAACGCTTGCAATATGGTAAATCTAACCCTAATCTTACCGGTTTTTGGGTTAATTGGGCCACTATCGGACTGTGAGCCAAAATAATCAAACTACATATTTAAATTTGAAATTCTAATTAAATGCATATAATATCTATTTAAAATATAAGTTTATATAACATTAAAAATTATATATTTTTATAACCTTTATATCACTACAATAAATTTAAATATTCAAACATTCAAGTGATATATAGTACTGATGCTCTCAATTCTAACTTTAGGTGCATCCACGTTATAAAATTTAAAAATCGTGTATTATTTAAGTTCTAAATTTAAATAATAATATTTAGAATCTTCTACCAATTAATTTTTTTAATATCTTCTATTAAAAACAACTATATTATATAAAAAAATAATTTAAAATAGAGTATGTTATTATTTTGATATTAGAAAGAGGTAAATAGTATGAAAAGTATGGGCTATCGGGTTAGTCCTACAAGGTTTCGAGCTAATCGGACTCTGGCTAAACGGGAGAATTTTAAACGGGCTAATAAAATTAAGTTCTAAGCCTATAATTTTTCAGGTTAAACGAATGACTCGTCGAGTTGTGCCCCTTTTAACATCTCTATTGGTAGATATAGTAGAACAATTGTACTCCAATTGATAATAAATCATGAAGTGAATCTTCCATAGATAAAGAAATATAATCCTTATTTGATGGAAGTCCTCACAAATATAGCAATCAAATCCTTCTTAACTGATAGTCTTGATTTAAATCTGTATCGTATATATTAAAATATACAAATAAATATAAGTGATATTTCAATAAATTCTAATAAAATTAGAATTAAAATATGCCTTTCAAACTTAAATAAAGATAAGGTTAATAATTTTACTTGTATGCAAAATTTAGTAAAACAATATTTATTTTGGGATTTGCGTGCCAATGCCATCACAAGTTCAGAACACTACCAAAACCGACCCACATCAGTTTCGAACCCGGATTAGGAAACACTTAAAATTTTAGTAGTAAACGGATTCCTTCCGGTTTTAAAAACATCTGCACAAGTTTTCTTTTAATATCATTATAATCCTTTACTTATAATTATTTACAGCCTGTGCACTTAGAGAGCGGAAGTAATTGATTGCGCTCTCCGCCGGCGAGATCTCCGATCAGGTAATTGGAATTTCTGGATTTATTTAATTATTAAATTGTTGGGCAGTCGCAGTGGCGAATCTTCCTTTCTTTTGATAAAAGCTTGGGTTTTGACCGCTTATGTTCGAGATAGCTTTTGTGTAGAATCTGTGATTTTGCCAATTCGATAGGTTTACGAAGAGTGATTTGGTGTTGCCCAATATTAGTTGATTCTTTTCCTGTCTGCAAACTGAGATTGAGTGCATGTGTTAGTTCGTGCAGTCAATTTCGAATTTTTGTTTCTCAATTTTCAATTTATTTTCCTTTTCTTTTTCTTTTTTTATCGGTGTCTTGCAGTCATACAGGACTTCTGTTGTTTCTGTACTAGTGTGGTTTTCCGAGAGTGTGTTCTGGTCAATATGGATTTGCTGAGAAAAAAAATAAAATTGATGGAGCCTTAAACATAATCACCTGGCATGTAACTATCTTTAGTTGTAACTTACTAATTTATAATCATTCATGGGCAATGCACATCATTTTTCTTAATTAGATATTTTCTGTTCTTTCTGGTATTTTGAATCTGAAAATTCTCTTTGTCTGCCTCTTTTGTAAGCATCTGCTGTCCGTATTGTTATTGGGAATTATGTTCCCACCTGGGCCAGGAGACAATTGAATGGGATATCCATCTGCAATCTTATTACTTCGCAATTTCTTGATTTCTTGCAGTTTCACTAATTATATAAACATAAATATATATTGGTTTTATTTTATTATATATTCCATGAGATTGTTTGGTAATGGCAAAACTGAATTTGCACCTCCATTTAATTCCTTCATATATTAAAGCAATAACATGCTGTTTTTCTTTACTTTTTATGAATTGTGTTTCATGACTTGCAGAAGTAGCCTTTTCTAGGTGATCAAGCTTGAAATAACATCCTCATGGGGACTGAAAATCCTACTCGTCCAAATTATCCATTAAGACCAGCTGCAACGCCCTTTGCTGCTCAACAATCTGCAACACCCTTTTTATCATCTGGTCCTGTGGCTGGATTAGAAGCATCTGCCTTTAGGCCTGCACCTCCTGCATCAACCTCTAATTTGCAAGCACCTCCTTTTCCCACTGGACCCTTGGTTGGACCAGATGCCCCTGCCTATAGACCTCCTCCAAATAGATCTAATGAACTAGTTAGACCACCTCCTCCATCGTCTTCATATGGCCCACCCACTTCAGGATTTCAGCGCTTTCCAAACCCCCCTGGTCAAGTACCCCCTCCTCGCACCTCCCTTACAGGTCAACCTGTTGTACCTCTGCCTACCAGACCTCCTCCAGGTCCTGTTTCTCTTCTATCACAGCAACAACCACCTCCAGTACCCATGGGATCTCCACCTCAAAGCATTAAGACAGGTCAACCCAACCCAAATATTCCTCCGCCTGTTGATCAGCACTTCTCATCTTCCAGGCCAAATTCCCAACCTTCTTCTCCACCAGTGGGGACATCGTACACAACAGTGGGAAGTAACTTTCCAGGGTATGCAAACATGCAACCAAATTCTGTTTCTCAAGCTCCTCCAATGCAACCTGCTTCCTTTCCATCACAACAAGGAGGCTATGCTCCACCTTTGCAGCCTGCATCCTTTCCATTGCATCAAGGTGGCTATGCTCCTCCAGCACCTCCAGCTCCTCTTCTAGCTCAACAAAGAGGTTATGTTCCTGGTCAGCCTATTTCATCAGGCCTCTACTCTGGGAACCAAATGCAGCAACATGGCATGGCACCTCCTATTGCTGCTTCGCAGAGTTTGACAGAAGATTTTAGTTCACTCTCTCTTGGATCTGTACCAGGATCATTTGATTCAGGACTTGATACTGCAGCCTTACCAAGGCCATTGGATGGTGATGTGGAACCAAAGTCTTTTGCTGAGATGTACCCCATGAATTGTTCTTCGAGATTCTTAAGACTGACAACGAGTGGCATACCAAATTCTCAATCCTTGGCATCACGGTGGCATTTGCCTTTAGGGGCTGTTGTTTGCCCTCTGGCTGTAGCCCCTGTTGGGGTTAGTCTGCAGTGATTTAAGATTTTATGCTTTATGGCTGTTTACACATCAGTACCAAACTACCAACATATCTGCTCTAATGTCACTTAATTTTCATTCAGGAGGAAGTTCCAGTAGTTAATTTTGCCACGACAGGCATCATTCGGTGCAGAAGGTGCCGAACTTATGTGAATCCATTCGTCACATTCACAGACAATGGTAGAAAGTGGAGATGCAATATATGCTCATTGCTCAATGATGGTAAATCTTTTTCCAAACCCTAGATGCTATAATAAATCTTATGTCATATATATATGTGTGTGTATATATATATATAGTGTTTTTTTTTTTTTTTTTTTTTTTTTGAGTTCTTATTAGAGCTTCTGTGATGCCTCAAATAATTTTCTGTGGCTACTTCTCCTCTGCTTCCAAGTTAGGTCATGGCTTTAGCTGCACTACTAGTTTTCTGTTAGTAGGATGTTAATGATCTGTTGAATGATCCCCTCCTCCTACCAAAATTAATTTCATCGGTGTTTAATTTGCTGTAAATAGAAGTGGAAGGGAATAAAATAATGGTCGAATATTTTTCTCCCATTTACGTTGTTCTGTAACATTTAAAAATTTTCCTCTCTATAATTGGACATATACTGGTTTTTTTTTTTTCGTCTTTTGAGGCTTTTACAATCTTTCCAGTTCTATCAAGATTTTCCAATACACTTCACTAAATAGTAGTTCATAGAATCTGGGCTCCCACTGTATGAATGTCAGCTAGTAGAAAGCATTCCAGTTATTTTTAACTTTCTCCAGCAGCTGAAAGATTCTACCATAATGTTAGAAGTTAGTTGCAACCATTATTGATACATTTTATAATTATTTAGAATTTGTTTCTTTTTCTTTATCTAATAGTTGTAGTAGACATTATACAATAGCCTATATTAAGATTAGGCATGGTTTACAGTCAAGCTAGAAGAACCAATCTCTACATTATCTCCATATTATGCTGCATAGTTTTCTAGCACAACCTTTGAAGTCTTTTTTGCAAAATTTGGCATGTTATCCTCAAGGGTCATGTATTTGGTTTAGTTATAATTGCAAAGGTGCAGATTATTTATCTTTGCTTTTCATTTGCAGTTCCAAGCGATTATTTTGCTCCTGTTGATGCTAGTGGAAGAAGAGTAGATATGGATCAGAGGCCTGAGCTTATAAAGGGCAGTGTTGAGTTTATCGCTCCAGCCGAATACATGGTCCGCCCTCCAATGCCACCATTATATTTTTTCCTCATCGATGTATCAATATCTGCAGTTCAAAGCGGAATGCTTGAGGTAACCTTTTTTAGTAAAAGAAGTAATTGTTTTAAAGATGATGGTATCTTGTTATATTGTTGATCCACTAGAAATGTGGTTTGCATACTAGTATCTTCAGCGGGCAGTTGAAAGGAGACAGGAGTTGGCAGTTATAAACCTATTGTATGCTTGTTATTTTCTCTAATACAGATTCGTTAAATTGAATGAGAATTAAATTGCTATTATAAAAAGTAATAATTTTTCTTTTTATTATCATATAGAATTTGTTGACTTTTGTATTTATTTATTTATTTATTTTACAAAGAAGTCACCCATGGAAATGTTTTAATTGATATATAGAGTTCAATTCATATTGGGTTTGAGGATATGTGGTCCATCTAATGCTCTCAGTTTGTTTATATACCCCCCCCCCCCCAAACACACACACACACACCAAAAAAAAAAAAACAAAGCCAAAACCAAAGAAGAAAAAAAAATCCCCAAGAATGTTATTGTTTTAAAAATTGAATTCTAATACCAGATTAAGCTTCTTTCCTAGAGCAAAAGCAACTTAGATTTTTTATCCAATTCTGATATTATGAATGATGTTTGTGACAAAGTTCATTGGTCTGTTATTCTATTCTTTAGTTCTATATAGGGGTAATTGGTATGTAATGGATGCTTCAAGCGAAGCAGCTTAATGCTGTAGGGGATGATACGGCATATTTGGAAACTTATTTTGTTTCCACCAAACTCTCTTATTTCTTTATTTTGTAATTATCTTGGATTTTTTCCTGCACTCAAATTGACAGAAATACATATTAGCTTGATTATTTTCTTTGTATAGTTAAGCATTCACTATCATTCCCCAGTATTCATAAGCTGTGTCCTGTGTATTTTCTGAATCATTGCTAACCTACATTATATTTTCAGGTTATGGCACAAACTATTAAGTCTTGTTTGGACAGCTTGCCTGGTTCTACTCGAACACAGATTGGCTTCATAACTTATGATAGCACCATACATTTCTATAACATGAAGGTAAATAGTGCTGAAGAGTTATTTCATTGCCTTTTGAATCTGCTTAACATAACCTTGGTGGCTTTCTCTTGCATCAGTCGTCATTGGTTCAGCCTCAGATGATGGTTGTGTCCGACTTGGAGGATATATTTGTGCCGTTGCCAGATGACCTTTTGGTTAACTTGTCAGAATCTAGAAGTGTGGTGGAGGCATTCCTTGATAGTCTGCCCTCAATGTTCCAGGAGAACATTAATGTGGAATCTGCCTTTGGTCCAGCTCTTAAAGCTGCATTCATGGTTATGGTGTGTTTACCTCTTTTATTTCGATTACTTTATCTTTAATTAATAACTCTAGCCTTGGGATTATTTGGGAATTTTTCTTGCCACATTTACTTTTAGATTAATAATCTTTCTTCCTGGTTGATAGGGTGTACTTTGAGAAATTGTTTTGCTTTAGCTTGCACTAATAAACTTGTATTTCTGTTGTCAGAGCCAACTTGGAGGTAAATTGTTAATTTTCCAGAGTACTTTGCCATCACTTGGTGTTGGTCGTTTGAGGCTACGGGGAGATGATGTTAGGGCCTATGGGTCAGATAAGGAGCATTCTTTACGAGTACCAGAAGATCCATTTTATAAACAGATGGCTGCTGATTTTACCAAGTATCAGATTGCTGTAAACGTATATGCATTCAGTGATAAATACACAGATATAGCATCCTTAGGTAAGTACATTCTAGTATGGTTCACCTTAGTTGTTTTAGTTTGAATAATCAATTGGTTTTGTTAGTAAAATCTTGATTAATTAGCTGGTGTGTGTCTGTTCCTATCATCCTTGGATCTTTGCATCATCAGCATTATTATTTTTCTCAGTATATTCAGGTCAAATTGATTGATTAGGTATAGTATTTGTGGTTGCTATATGATTGAATTAGAGGTCCTTAACATGTGTCTACATTTCTATTCAATGCGCGACTGAAAGATTCTAGGGAACAAGGGTCTATACGCTCTAGTTTGGAAATTTTGGAAAAGAAAACTGAGATTGCATATTATGTTGTGAGCTTGGAAGATATATGCTAAACCAATACAGAGAAGAGCGTAAGGAAAAAAAGTGACAAAGAAAAGGCAAGATCAATACTCATTTACTGAATGTCTTGATGCATTAAGAGATTCATTTTCTTGTCTTCTGGGACCTTATGCCTCCAAAACAAGAAGAATAGAATGCACACTATAAAAGTCATCTTTGTGTTTCCTGCTTCAGAAGACACCACAATGCAAAAATCATAGATAATAGCATAGTGAATTACAGTGGCAATGCTGATCCTTGAATGAATATGCTCTCTCTTTCAAACATTTACTCCAAAATATGAAAGGATGCGGTAAAACCATGGTATATAGCTTATGCTTACTTCTTCAGGATAATTTGATTCATTGAAGATTGTCGACTGAAAATTGATCCAATTTCATGAATCAGTCCTTGAATTCTGTTTTGTGGTAGTTCCATATCTACAAGAGCACTGGAATGATACCAGAGTTTTCAATATATGCTAATATCATTGTTGTATTGAAATTTTCTCATGTGTCTGAAAAACAGTGCTGTTAATTGACGTAGCTTGGGTGTCTACTTTCTATGTGATTATTACATTTAACTTAACCTGCCATTTTTTAATGCTTCATAGGGACACTGGCAAAATATACTGGTGGCCAGGTGTATTATTATCCAAGTTTCCAGTCAGGTCTTCACAAAGATAAGTTGAAACATGAGCTAACCAGAGATCTTACCAGAGAGACCGCATGGGAAGCGGTCATGCGGATTAGATGTGGAAAAGGTAGTTTCTTACGTAGAAGGTTATGTTTTTACTTGAGAATCCATGCTAATTCTTTTGTCTTATTCTCTCAGTTTTTAGTATTATTGGATAAGCTACTGATGTGACCAGCTTGTATCTTTCCTGTCTTTAGGGGTGCGTTTCACATCATATCATGGAAATTTTATGCTAAGATCCACAGACTTACTTGCACTTCCTGCTGTTGACTGTGATAAAGCATATGCAGCACAGTTATCTCTTGAAGAGACACTTTTGACCACACAGACCGTATACTTTCAAGTTGCTTTGTTGTATCCTTGTTTTGATGTATATTTGACTAAACATCTTGCATTTGTTCACATCTCATGCAGATCAGTTTTCACTTTGAGTTTCTTTGGTATAATCAAATGTATTACAACCAATTTATGTTCGAATAGGTGATGAATTTCTGTATTACACCCATCTTTATATCTCATGAGCACATGGATGTTTGATTTTTTCATGTTATTAGTGTTTACTTAAGCTTTCAATAGCGCTTCTATGGTTGTTACCTGTCCTCTGCAACTCTGCATCTTTGTGGCCCTCATCTTAAACTGGAGAATGTAGAGAACTAGAGCCTTAACCAATTGTAAGATATACGTCATCTTCTGGGGAAAGGCGTATTAGGGTACACACTGCGGCTGCTCCAGTTGTTGCAGATCTAGGAGAAATGTATCGCCTGGCTGATACTGCAGCAATTATTTCTTTGTTCTCCAGGCTAGGTAAGAATGGTCATCTCTTTCTCACCTTTCCCTGTACCTTCCTCAACCATCTTTCTGAAATCAGAATGAAAGAGAAAGAGGAGAGGTAATTTAACTTTACTTAAAATTAGACTGATGCCAATTCAAATATCGTACAAATTAATCTACAGCAATTGAAAAAACATTGTCCTCCAAGTTGGAAGATGCTCGGAATGCTGTTCAACTTCGGATTGTTAAAGCCCTCAGAGAATACAGAAATCTTTATGCAGTCCAGCATCGCCTGAGTGGAAGGATGATTTATCCTGAATCCCTAAAATTCTTACCCTTGTACGGGCTAGCACTGTGTAAATCAACACCCCTCCGCGGTAGCTATGCTGATGTGCAGCTTGATGAACGCTGTGCAGCTGCTTATACCATGATGGCCTTACCTGTTAAAAGATTGCTTAAACTTCTCTATCCTAACCTGGTTCGTGTGGATGACTTTCTTGTAAAAGTAAGCATCGTGCTTTCTTGTTTTCTTCTATGATGGAGTTATATTGTTTGGATTTTTTAAGCACAATTCACCATTTTCAGGTAACTCCTCCGACTGAAGAATTTGACATCAGAAAGAGGCTACCCCTGACTGCAGAGAGCTTGGACACCAGAGGTCTCTATATCTTTGATGATGGTTTCCGGCTTGTCATCTGGTTTGGCAGATCTATATCACCAGACATAACTAGGAATTTGCTTGGGGAAGACTTTACAACAGATTACTCAAAGGTGAGCTTCATATATCATATATATGTGAGCTTTATATATATCATTTGTATGCATATAAATATTGTAAATAAACATATAAGTTTGTGTTTGCAATTATCTGCTAAGTTTGTTTAGGGATTGCCTTCCCATTTAAGGTGAAGAAAGAGGAGTGTTTAATGTTGGTAATGAGCATGCATGCACTATATTTGTGTTTGTGTGTTTTTCATTTTATGCTGACATTAATTAAACTTTGTAGACTTAGCTATTGCATAGATTATATATATATATATATATTTAAACAAAAAATTTGGTTTCTGTTTGTTGGGCCTTACAAATTTTGTGGCCTTTTCCAAGGTTGTCTTATTTTTACAATTTTATAGTGAGGTAGATGAGGACTGCTTCTTTATAAAGCTATTGCAAAACATGAAACATAGTCACTTGTTTAGTGAGTTAAACATTCCAACCCTTGGTTTGAGTAAGGCTCTGGTCATTTGATCGTCTCTTGTCAAAACTATCTCAGTTGTTTTAACTTTCAATCTTAACATATTTAGAGGTAATTACAATAACTATGGTAAGGTTTGGCCTAACTAAATCAAACCTAGCTCTCTTTCAAAGCTACATATACCGTTCTTTTTGTTTTTCTTTGTTTGTTATGTTTTTCCCTCAACAAATTGCACCTGTTGAGGGGGTATTTGTAAGAACAATACAAATATCATGGGGATGATTGTAATATCTCAATGGGTTGTTATAACTCCAAAACATAATGGTTTTTAACCCCTTCTTTTTCCCCCTCTAAAATAAATAGGGCAAATCTCACGGGTAGTTTCAATAAGTAGCCCTAAAATTTATGCAATACCTTGTCTATGCACTAGAATATTAGATGGGTGTCTTCTATATTTAAGCATGTGATTGTTAGGTGTTCTGCTTTCAGCTGGAACTATTTTAACTTTATGTTGTCGTGACATGATTTTCCTGTATTGGAGAATCCAGGTTAGCCTTTCACAGCGAGACAATGAAATGTCAAAAAAGCTGATGAAGATACTTCATCAATTTAGGGAGAGTGATCCGTCATATTATCAGCTATGTCATCTTGTGAGACAGGGCGAACAACCGAGGGAAGGCTTCTTCCTACTCACAAATCTAGTGGAGGACCAAACCGGTGGTGCAAGTGGCTATGCTGACTGGATGATTTTACTATTCCGGCAAGTCCAACAAAATGCATAATAATGGTAATTATCTTATTGATACTTTAATTTTTTTAATTATCTCATCTGAAGGAAAATAAAATAATATAAAAATTAACTTTCTTGTATTGCATAATTCTTTTCACATTATTTTGAAGCAGTAACTTTTTATATTTCCCTTTTTGGTTTGGCTATGTGAAAGGAAAATTGCGGCCACAAATTGCCCTGTCAATGCTGGTTTAAGCTCGAATCATATGGGTTTTAGTGGGTCACTGTGGGTAACACTAACAGGTGTTACTGGACTTTTAAAAATGAAGTGCAGGGGCCAACTTTTTCCTGGCGGGGTGGGTCTAAAATTTGGCCTGACGCTTCTTGTTGCCACTTGCCATGCCTTCCCTCCCCCCTCTCTCTTACAGCACTTCTTAGATAATCAATTGTAACTAGAGATTCTTTTTCTCAAATTCAGAGTTAATGGTCAAAGGTAGTAGCTATTGAAGAAAATTGAGAAAGAATAAAGCAAATAACGTACCGTAGGATCAAACCATAATAAGGGGCTGGACAGTTCTTAGCGTAGGAAGTTATAAAAAATTGAAACAAACAGAAAGTCTTTTAAAATCAAAGTATCACTACCAGAGATACGAAGTTGGTTTATATTTTTTTTAAATAACACCATTGACATAATACTACATTTTAGCGTAGTTTGCACTCTGGAATTGTAGTCTGTTTAGCTTCACCAAATTGGAAGTAGTCAACAGTTGCAGATACCTGATAAATATCCCTTTTTATTTATTAACCATCCTGATAATTCTACTGACAGGAAATGAAATTGATCTTATGTTCGAGCGAGAATTCTGAAGCAAATTCACTGCCCATCGAACTGCTTATATTCATCTGTGAAGTAGACATATTTTTGGGAGGCAAAAATAAGATATAGATGATGATGACGAGACTGGATAATTCTGTGTGTTTAAATACTAAGAGTATCTATCATATTCTCAGATAAACATCCAAAGTGATGGTTCTCAGGATTTTGGTTGGAAGGAGAGTCGAAAGAAGTTGCTGCTGATGGAACAGTCCTTCCATGAGGTGTAATAGAATATAATAAGAGAATCCGTAAATTATATCCATAATCTTTTTTTCCTTATATGGATTTAGATTCCTGTTTCCAGGTTCATAGCTTACTATATTAATTTTTTTGGGAGTCGAATGCCAATTTATTTTGAGATAGCCCTGTTGGATGGATTTTTGGGATGTGTTGTATTGAGACGTAGAAACTTGAGAATATTTTTGTGCCTTTTTTGGTGTGCTTGGTGTTGCTTTGCTGCTGTTATTAAGGGAGTGGATACTATTTCTTCTTTTGCTGGTTATGATTTTCTTTCTCAGTTATGGTCTACATTTTCAATTGTCAAGAACTAAGATTGTCGACCATGAACATCTTTATTCGCAGAATGGTTAGATTTGAGTGACTCAATTCTCAACATAGGTAAAAATGACTATTAATCCTTCATTAAATATTGTTGTTGCTGCTGCAGCACGGATGCAGCCTGCTGTATTATTATTACTACAATTTGTTTTATGACTTGTAGTATATTTATTTATAAAAAAAAAAAATTAATAATAAATTAATCAAATAAAAGAAATTTAAATTTTAATAAATAAAGAATTGTAAATCATCTATTAAATTTTTATTGCATAAATTATTACTCTCTTTTTATCGTTTTATTAGTTAAATTAAGTTAAATTTTTTTTTATTTCACAATAAGTTATATATAATTGAATAAGTTAAATTGAAGGAATAAAAATATAAATATGAATTGTATCTATTTTGGACTGAGAAAAAAAAACTTCTATTTTGTCAAACATGATTTTTTTATTGGGATGAATGAAGTATTTAATCTATTTTTTTGCAGTTAAATTCAATATAAATAATTTTTCTCACAATGTACACTTGAATTCAAGCTAATTAACCAACAAACAATCACTTATTTTTTTAATTAAATATTTCATTTCTATATATTCAATATGGATATTCAATTAAAGATGGTAAAAAGAGAAATAATCTAATATATTATTATCAATAAAAAAATTAAAATAAAAAAGTTATTTGCGTTTTAGAATAATAAAAAATGTTTTTCAAAAAACAAAATCTAGCAAAAAATGTAACAAATCTCTATATTTTTTAGCCTTCACATGCACGTGTGCAACACACGAATACTCCATGAGAGTGTGTTGTTCCCCCGTTGTTATTATTATTATCATTATTATTATTTTCAAGCATCACCGAATTGGCGTGCAACAAAATATGATTATTATGTATTTAACTTCTATTTATGGATGTCAATATTATTAAATTCACACAAACTTTTGACAATTATAATATTATTGCTAATCTGTAACGGTCAATGTTGTAACAAAAAAATCAATAATAAAACTTAAGGAATCATAAATGCAATTACAAGAATGATGATAAATTAAAAGGATTTAATAATGATTTCTATTTGTAAATTATTATGTTATTATATTAGTAAAATAAAGATATATATATATATTTAAATATTAAAATTATGATACAAAATTAAATATGTAAATATATGTCAAATTAAAAATTGGAAAAATAGAATTAATTTGATATATTATATGTAAAAAAATTGATAAGAATATAAAACAATATTTTCATTTTCAATTTTGTTTTCCAAAATAACAAAAAGAGAAAATTTGAACAAAATATAAGTTGCAACATATAATTTTATTTTAAATAGAATATTTCCAAAATAATTTCTGAATTTAAAAATAATTTTTTTATATAATTTTATTATGGCAAAAACTGGTGTGAACATATTTTATTGTCGCTTATATATTATATTTATATAATATTGTTACAAATTTTAATCTAATAATTATGCTGGCCAATTGGTAAGGACACACCTCTTTATTTTTGATAGGCGTGTGTTCGAAACGTCATAAAGACATTTTTTCGCGAAAAACTCCTTCTCAGATTTTAAAACATTTTTTCCGCCTTCTTTTCATCTTCATTTTCTTTGTTCTCTGCGATATTTTTCTAGTGAAATCTCTAAACAATCTTCTACTTCTGTTCACATTTCCGTCGCTTCGTCTTTGTTTCATAGGTATGTTGTAATTTTTGACATTTTTTCGAAACTTTTTCTTTCATTTTCTGCGAAATATAGTTTTATGCGACCTAGGGTTTTTTGAACGGTTTTTTTCTTCGTTCTATGTGAATGTATGTTATTTATGATTTTTCTGAGATTTATATAGGATCAATGTCGTTGTTCTTCATTTATTTGTTTTTTTTTATTGTAGATATGTTTCTAATACGATTTTTTTATCTGATGCTAATATGTTTTAGAGTAAAATGGCTGATGATTCTGGAGAACCTGTAGTACCCAATTTCCTCCTCGCTATAAAGCGATGACAAAATATTCTATAGATAGATCTAGAAAGAAGAGATTGCATTCTTACACAAAGAAGGTTTCTGAAGTAAATATGGAGAATAAAAATAAGAGTATAGATGAAAAGAAGAAGGTGGACGAGAAGAAAATAATTGTTGATAGAAAGAAGAATGCAAAAAAAAAGAAAAATATTGATGAAAAGAAGAAAGGGGACGAGAAATATAAGATGTAATACCTTATTGAAAAAGTATTAGTTTTTATTCAAAATGTATTACTTTGTTGTTCAATATTTATTTGTTTGTCATTTAAAAGGTTTTACTTTCTTATTCAAAGGTATTAGTTTGTTATTCAAAAGGTATTACTTTGTTATTCAAAACGCGTTACTTTTTTATTCAAAAGGTATCACATCTTATATTTAAGTCAAACAAATGTATAACTTTCTTATTTAAAAGGAATCAATTTCTTATTCAAAAGGTATTAGTTTATTATTCAAAAGATATTACTTTGTTGTTCAAAAGGAATTACTTTTTTATTCAAAAAGTATTAATGTTATTCAAAAGGTATCAGTTTCTTATTCAAAATGTATTACTTTGTTATTCAAATGGTACTATTGTTTTATTCAAAATGTATCACATCTTATATTTAAGACAAACAAATGTATGACTTTTTTATTCAAAATGTATCACTTTCTTATTCGAAAGGTATTAGTTTGTTATTCAAAAGGTATTACTTTAAAGTTCAAAATGTATTACTTTGTTATTGAAAAGGTATTAATCTATTATTCAAAAGGTATTACATTGATATTCAAAAGGTGTTACATTGATATTGAAAACGTGTCACTTCATAAATTTAAGAGACACAAATACATCACTTTTTTATTTAAAAGGTATCACTTTGTTATTCAAAATGTATTACTTTCTTATTAAGAAGTTATTACTTTGTTATTCAAAAAGTATTACTTCCCCATTCAAAAGGTATCACTAGAAATAGTAAAAAATGTAAATACAAATACTTCAACATGGATCAATGTAATACAAATATTAATAAAACAAATGAGCATTCGGAGTTGTAGAACCGAATTCCTTGCGTACTCTCGAATTAGATGACGTTGATCCACTCTTCTTCTTTTTTTCGAAATGTCCTTTAAGTCTTTGTCTTCGGCCCTTCATAATTGAACGTTTTGGATCAAAAACATTATTGGATGAATCTGAATGCAATGAAATGTCCAATGTCTATACATAATTCACTGAATTTTGCATCAAATTAACAGCAGCACAATCTTTATTGTAACGTTCTTCCTGTTTGAATAGGGATAGTGTCTCTAGTGAATCTGCTCGTTGATTTTCTAACACTAAACCCTACTAAACGTGCATGCATACAATAGAGTTCATGCATTTCATCAATTATTTTTCTTTTAATCCCAATTAGTGAACTAGTAATACTCTCACAATCATTATCCTTCTCTTCATTGGTTGTCACAATATTCTGTTCATCTTCTTCATCTTCGTCAGTGGATTCAATGACTATTATATCGTTACATTGGCCTATAAATAGATACAGAACAATAATACTTTATTCTGAATAATTATAAACATCAATACGAGTATAAATGCAGGTTTCAACATAAGACTAAAATATTATTCTGAATAAGCATAAACATCAATTAGTTTAACTATCTCTAGTTCTATGAAAGTAGTTGCAGAACACTTACAAAAACTTGTGAATAATAACAAATTATCTTCTTTATTTATACTCTGTATTTCTTCATCAATTTCTACGTGATTCACGATTTCCTTATTGTGGAATGATTATGTGTTGTCCATTGTGCTCATAACACGATGAAACAACTCTAGAGAAGAATCCTCGCGATTCTGGAGTTCGAATTCATTCAATACAAACAATCGGTTGTTCCTCTTTGCCTCAAATCGTTGTTACGAATATGTGTTCTTCATTGTGTTCGAGATTTCCATTAATCATCCAGTTGAAACATCAGAGATAAATCATCGCCATTGTCGACTTTGAATTTCTTCAAGACATCTAATCTGCTGTTCGTTTTTCCTTCAAATTCTTGAATCCAAAATGTTTGTACTAAATTTGGTTTTCTGGAATGAAAAATTCTCCTGATTCTCGAGTCTATGCATCAATTTTTAGAAAAAAGCCATGTTATCGCTTCAATTTTTGCCCTTATTTTCAGAGTCTGCGCTTCAATTTTGATTAGGGCTTTAATTTGTAGTTTTTGACTTAATTAAGATTGTCTGCTGCCTTATAAAAAAGAGTCAAAATTCGAAATGACCGGGTCAGATCGAGTGGGACTGGGTCGGACTAGATCTAATATTTGTTGCACAGATCTTATATCCGTGCAACGCTTTCAGGCAAGACCTACTCTTTTATTATTTATAGGTTATTGTCCAATAATGATAATTAGTGACAATGGTTTTATTTGCCAACTCTAATAAGCCCACTCATTGAAAAATAATTATTTATGCCATTTTTACTATTCAACGACATGTAAAATGTGTGATGTGCTCATTTTTTTTTAATAGATAAAATAAAATAAAATATTAATGTAAATTCAAAATTATTCCTCAATATTGAAAATGACATCAATTGCTAATTGTTTCGGTTCTGGCTAAGTTAGACGATTGAGTTGGCTGAATTTGTTACCGGCAACGGTGGCAGCGATGTCGACAGAGAGTATGGCTGAAGTTGTGTTGGAGGAAGTAACAGATCTGGAGGCCGCTCTAACTGAAATGATGTATATGACGGTGACTGCAATTAATTTCTTTTTAAATTTTGGATGAGTTTTATGATTTCATAATATTGCAACTGATTGGTTTCATCATGTTGAATTTGAAAATTGTGACTTCGAGAAGCCAACTTGATTTTTTGTGTGAATAATGAGAGAATTATTGACCTTGTGGTATTGTTAGAGATAAATCAACAAATCAATTCTAATCCAAACCGTTGATTAGTAAATATAACATTAATAGGAAAGTCTGAAGTTAATTTACTCTCAGAGAGCAGTTTCTTTGTAATATGAGGAACAATTAATATATCCAATAGAGATAAGTCAGAAGAAATATCCTGGTTTCCAAAATGAGAAATCCAAAGAGAGTTACCATTTTTCATAATGACCTTATCACTACCTGTATAAGTCGAAACATAATCAAGATTTGCAGGGGAATTCATCATGTGCGCAGATGCGCCAGTATCAACATATTAGTCCGAAGCAGAGGAGTTAAGAGAACAACCCTGATGAAGAGACTCTACAAGATTTGCCTGAGATGAGGCCGCGTATAACACTCCGGACATATCGAGGTGTAGTGACCATCAAGGCGGCATACTTGACATCGTGGAGTGAATCGACCACCACGACCACATCCACCAAAATTAGAATATTTCGAAGTCCCAATCCAATAGCACACAAGCGTGCTAAGCACATTGACATCGACTATCATTTTGTGAGTGAACTCGTCGATGCCAACCGTCTGCTCACTCAGTTCGTCCCATCACATCTTCAGACTGCAGACGTCTTTACCAAGAGTCTTCCATGTCCTCTTTTCAAGCTCTTTCGTTCCAAGCTTTCCGTTTGCCCACACCCACTTCGCTTGAGGGGGGATGTTAGAGATAAATTAGCAAGTCAAAGTTTATAATTGATTTAGCCTCCATGTCTATAGTTTGTAAATAAGCTTGAGATATTATTTCCATGTATTGAGTTGTATGTCCTTTTTAATTGGTGCAAGAAAATTCTAAAAATCCTCAATTGAGGAAAATAAACATTCCTTACACATATGATTTGATTGAGCATGTTTAAATATATACAATAGATTTTCTTGGTCAATTGTATCTTGAGAAGATCCATAGATATCTTCAATGTTATGATTTTGCTTGGTCAACTGTATTTTGAGAAGATCTATAGATATCTCTAATATCCGCATTTAAGCGCAATGTGGGGTGAACACCTACACGAAACTTGGATCTTAGAAGAAGGAACTACGGACGAGGAAGACTTTTAGTGAAGATGTTTGCATTATGTAAGGAAGATAATATGAAACGAGTTTGAAGTTTTCCAGATTGAACGAGCTTCCTTACAAAATGATAGACAATATCAATGTGATTTGCCCGCTTATGTACAACCGAATTCGGACTCAAGGAAAGAGCAATATTGTTATCACATAATAGGGTAGGAGGTGAAGACAATGTGACTCCAAGATCCTTAAGCAAATCTGTAACCCATATTATTTCTGATGCAATTGTAGCCATGGCAACGGTGGATTGCTTTCTTGCACTCCAAGAAACTAAATTTCCACCGAAAAAAATTAAGTAGTCATAAGTTGAGCGACGAGTGTCTAGACATCGTGCCCAACTAGCATCAAAATAGCCAAGAAGGCTAGACTCCGCACTCTTGCTAAAGAAAATACCAAAAGAAGTATAACCTTTAACATAGCAGAGATACGCATAACCACCTCAAAATGATTAGTAGTTGGTGCTTGAAAAAATTGACTCATGTGATTAACTGCAAAACTCAGATCAGGTCGAGTAATCGTGAAATATTGAAGAGCTCCAAGAAATGAACGATATTTAGTGGTGTCTGAGAATAATGGACCATCACGGGTGAAAGAACTCCCCGGAGCCAAAGGAGTCGAAATAGGCCAACAATCAGTCATGTGAAATCGAACAAGAATGTCATGAGCATATTTTCCTTGACTTAGAAAGATACCATTGTATGTATAACTAACTTCCAAGCTAAGAAAGTAAGTGAGCTTGCCTAGGTCTTTGATCGCAAATTCACGATTAAGATGAAAGATGAAACTTTTCAATAGATCAGAAGAATTTCCTGTGAGGATAATGTCTTCAACATATACCAATGGATAAAAAATAGAGGAATCATTTTTTGAAATATAAATAAAGAAGTATTTGCACGGCTATCCTGAAAACTAATAAGAATGAGAAAGTCATATAACCGTTGGTACCATGCATGAGGAGCCTACTTGAAACCATAAAGAGACTTCTTCAAGAGGTAGACATGATTAGGCAAAGAAGCATCAAAATATCCTGGAGGTTGTTCCATGTAAATGGGCTTCGAGAAAATACATTTAAAAAGGTATTCTTGATATCAAGCTAATGCAAAGGCCAGTGATTCATAGCAGTACGAGATAATATAATGTGAACAGTAGAAGCCTTGACAACCGAACTGAAGGCATGAGAATAATTGAAGCCTAGAAGTTGAGTGAAGCCCTGGGCCACAAGTCTAGCTTTATAGTGATCAACAAACCCATCAGATAGAAACTTTGTCTTAAAAACCCATTTGGGGCCAACTATATTAGTTCCAGAAGCACAGGGTACCAGATTCCAAGTTGCATTAGCTCGAAGGGCGTCCATCTCCTCATCCATTGTAGTTATCCAATGTGGATGTTTTGCAGCACTCTTGAAGCCTATGGGAATAGTAGAAGCTTGAAGAGCCTGAAATAATGGAGTAGCAGCCATATCAGCAAAATGGTGAGGCTTAAAAATTCTAGAACGTGATCGTGTTTGCATTAGATGAGGGGGTTGGTTAGGACGTGGTGCAATAAGTGGCAGTGGTAGAGCAGCCACAGGTTGAGTCGGTATTGGCACCGGTGGTTGAGTAGTTGTAGAAGGTACATGTGCAACCACCTTAGGAAGAGTTGGTTGCTAGCCAAGTGACGGACATAGGGCACACGGAATCCGTGAGGGACTGCACGCATGAGCTGGCAAAGGTGGAGTAGTAGGGGCCACAGGTAGAACAAGCGATGGAGGAGAAGTAAACTCATGAAACTCTATAATGTCAGTGAGTGTAGTGGACGCACTATTAGCATAGAAAAAGCAAACTTCATCAAAAATTGCATAGCGTGAAATAAAAACACAAGATTTCACAGGACCGAGGTACAAAAAAACCCTTATATATAGGACTGTATCCAACAAATACACAAGACGTACTGTGAGTAGAAAAGTTTTTTCTGCTTAGCTGCGTAAACAAGGGAAAACCCGACAACCAAATGGGTGAAGTTATTGTACTTGGGTACAAAATGAAACAATAATTCAAAAGGCGACTTCCCTTGTAATACGGATGATGGGAGGTCGTTAATAGTGAACATCGCAGCTGCAAAAGCTTGAAAACATGGAGAGGTAGGAGCACATAAATGAAACAACATAGCAAGATCTGTTTCAATTATAGGCGATGTTTCCGTTCAGCTTGCCCATTCTGCTCAGGTGTATAAGGACATGAAAAGAAGTGTTGAATACCCCTATCTCAAAATAAGGATTTTACTAAATTATTAGTGAACTCCATACCACCATCGCGTTGGAGAATTTTAACTTTTCTAGCACACTGATTTTCCACCAATTTCAGAAATTGAACGAGATTCACATAAAAATCTGATTTGGCAGCTAATGGAAACATCCAGGAGAACTGGGAGTAATAATTGATGAAAAAACATAATAACGATAACCATCAGGTGAAGTTATAGGCGCAGGACCCCACATATCACAATGAATTAAATCCAAAACATAAGCATCACATTTTTCATTCAATGTAAAAGATTTGGCAGTAAAGAACTAACTTGAAAATGACCTAATTTATTCAATAAGCTGACATCATCAAAGTTTACGTGCCTAATCTATTATGCCAGAATTCATAGGAAGCACGTAACTTTTTTATTTTTTGATGCATCAATTAATGCATAATACCCACATTCCAAACATATATCCCATTATCACGCTGACCTGTTGCTATATGAACATTGGTTATCCGATTCTAAATAACAAAAAAGTTATCACTAAATATGACATGAACAGGATAATCTGATGTTAACTTACTAATAGACAGAAGATTTTTGGTTATGTGAGGAACCATCAAAACATCCAACAAATCCATATCATAATTCAAACTTAATTTTCCAACATGAGATATAGGAAGGGGAGCACCATTACCAACAATTACTTGATCATTACCGGAGTAAAGACGATGATCATAAAGAGCATTGGTTGCGGAGGTCATGTGGGCAGTGGCGCCCGGGCGACATCGCTTGCCACATCCATGGGGATTCCGAGATATTCGAGTTAAGATACCAGTCCAAAACATTAAAGGTACCAAGAGAGCAACCCGTTTGGAACGCCACAACAAGATTGGTCTGATTGGTTGTGGAGAATGGTTTCTTTAGTGTATATCGGTTTTGACAATCATTTGCATAATGCCCATTTGTACGAAAAATTTGGTAATTGTGGTACATGCTTAGAATGCTGCCTCTTTCCATTATGTTCATAATTATGACTCATATGTGAATCATATGGAAATCCACGATTGTGCTGAGATGAGGAATCACGACCACTGCTAGAAGTCATGGTGGACGAAAGAGATGGAGAAGGAAAAGAAAGGAGCTGATAAGGGTTATGTGCCTAGATTAGGCTGATACGAAGTGAATAATTGAGAGAATTATTGGCCTTGCCATATGATTTTCATTGAGCAAGTTTAAATAAATACTATAAGGAAATAAATCAATTAAATCATATAACAAATAAATCTATGTTTTGCTTGGTCAACTGTATCTTGAGAAAATCCATAAATATTATCAATGCTATGATTTTTCTTGGTCAACTGTATCTTAAGAAGACCCATAGATATCTCTAATATTTTGACAAAAAAACTCTTATATATAGGTTTTGAAATGAAAATTCATTTCAAGCTTGATACTTTTGTTATATTTGAAAATTATTTATGATAGATGTTGGCTGTCGAGACCAACAAATAATAAAACACTTGTTCTTAAAGATTTGTGATAGTGATGAACAAGGATCGTATCCACAGAGATTGGTAGTTTTTATTCTTTTGTTGTAACTAAAATTGGGGGGGGGGGGGGTTTAGATTTGGGGAATGACAATATTCAATTGAACAAAAACAATATGTAATATGAGTGAAATTTAGTTTAAACAAATTCAACCAAGGGTTAACTTCAGAATATGTTCTTAAAATTGATCATGGATGCAAAAATTGTTCTTTCATTTAATCATTAAATTGGTTATAGTTGCTGGTACGACCAAAACAACCTATCTCTCCTTAGTTGTTCGATAATCAGGGTACGACCTCTAATTATTTCCCTTATCAATAAACAATTCTAGATACGATCGTAGAATTTAATTTACCAATAGTATTAGGCAGAGAGAGACCACCAATTCTAGCCAACAAATGCACATGTAGATTTATTTAAGCTAGATCATATATCTCCATAACAGATTGGTTCAAATAATCATGCTATTGTACCACTTATATTAGAATGGTTAAACAATTACGGGTTTAACAGTCTAATTGGCAACATATTGTTTCAACAGTCGAAAGATTGGCCACCTCATTCAATCATCAAAACAATAAGATTTATCGCACACAGAAGATATATGAATAACGAAAAATGAAAGAACAAATAAAAACTAATTAGATCTCACAATTCAGATGAACATAGTCTTCTGTAATTCCCTTGGATGAAAAGATGGAGTTTATCCTTTCATGGAGAATTGCAGCAAAAATAAAAATCAAAAGAGTGTATCAAATTCTAGCCCCCTTTTCTCTCCATAACTCTCCTATATATATAGTCTCTCCTACCACCCACTAATTCTAACAATAATTATCCTCATAAATCAGACGTAACTGCCATCACTTAGTGGAGAATTAAGAGTGGGCAGTTATGTTCATTTCCGTTAGTGGGCTTTTCGAGCTAAGGCGTACCCACACCTTATGCAAAAACTTTGGCTGGTACTTGCACATCTTCAAATCCGACGATAAGGCGTGCCCACGCCTTATGTAAAAACTTTGGCTGGTCCTTTCATATCTTCAAATCCACCATTTTATATCCAAAATGCTTCAATCCATCCAATTACCCTACAAAACACAATCTTTAATCAAAACTCAAGAACTAAGCATGATTATAAACCAAAACCAAGGGAAATAAGATAAATAAATATAGATAAAATATATCCTATCAAATTCCCCACACCTAGACAATGCTTGTCCTCAAGCATATATCTAAGCTCATGTTCATGGTCCCATGTAATCAAACATCCACTTCCTCATTTGCTCATCCACATTAAGAGTGTCTCACTTTTTTTTTTAGTAAAATCACTCTTAGCAACACATAGTTAATCACACAAACAATTGAATTGAATCCAAAATGCATAAGATCATACACCCTCACAAATGGTTCACTCATGTCACTCAAAAGTGTATAAGGTATAAACATATATAAGTGAACTCTCGTGTCAATGCAAATAAGACTTTTAACATAGGTTTGCAAATATATCATATCTCTATTACCAATGAATAAAATTGAATGTAAAGATCATGGGAGGGTGTGTAATGGAGAATATGTAGCCGACTGTGGTAAGGTATGACAAAAAGGATATATTGGTTAATAGAGTCAAGGAAATCATAATTTCTTCACACTTAGCTCAATCAACTAATAACTCAAGATTGCCTCAAATACTTATTTCACGAATATATGCAAAAGCTTGTATTCCTCTTTTTTCGTTTTTGTTTCAGATTCTGAATTATTATTCTTCTTTTATGGAAGAGGAGGAATACAACACACAAGCTTTACAAAAGTTCAAATTTAGACAATCTATTCCAATGGCATGAATAAGAGCTAAGTGGGACAAGTTTACATGATCTTCGACTCAAAATTCAATGGAATATATTAACGAGCATGGCTTGTTAGTGTGGCAAAAATTTTCAATGAAAAGGCCAAGGCACAAAGATGGCTCACTAGGGGTAAAAGATGTAGGGTAGGCTTGAAGCAAAAGATTAATCATGACAAATAAAGTGGCTTAAGCCTAAATACCCATATTTCGATTCAGAACATCCAATTCATCAATGGTTTAACAAAGACACGAATAACAATGCAAGTTATAGAAAAATCAAGTATACATGACAATCAAACTAAGAAAAAAAAATGGAGCATGCTATAGGAATGCACATCTGCTCAAAAGCTCACAACATAAGGTTGTATGTGTGTAAAATCCATGCATTTTTGTTTCCAATCAATCGTCAATAGTGATTAAACAAAGTGTAACAAAAGTGATTTTTTTTTCAAAACACATCAGAACATAGATAACAGTAGAATAATCGGAACTCAGATAACAAGAATCACAAAAATGAACTAGATATCAGAATAGGCCAAAACCAAAATAGCAAATCAACAAACATAACAATTAATTCCCCTCCCTCACACCTAGACTAATATTGTCCTCAATGTAAAGTAAGTATAAAGGCAAAGTGAAGGACTTTCCTGGATAGTCTAGGTCGTGCAAACGTCATGTCCTCTATTGTGGAGGGGGAAACGGCGGATCAAAGCTATGGTGCTTGAAGTAAGCCATTTGATTCAACTCCATTCTAGTCAATTGTGCCTGCAAAAGCTCAAACTGTGTGTGGCAATAATCCTGAAAAGAAGGGTTAGGTGTGGTAGTCTCTTCATCCTCAGGGAGATCACGTGAAGTACGTGATCTCAGATGAGAGACCCTTCGTTGCTTCGTCATTTCAGTAGGTCCTGGTGCACGAAAGCGATACAAACCACCTAATTTTTGCACTAACAATATATTCTCCAAACAAGTTAAGTCTAAAGGAAATATTTCACATGCAACATGGAGATCATTGTTATCAGGATCAATCAATTGCAAGTTCACAGCCAATTGAGTTATCAAAGAGCCCAAAATCAAATTCCTTTTGTTAGATAAGACATGAACAAATTGTGAAGCAAGCCAAAACCCAAGGTTCACTTTAAATTTGTTCTCCATGCAAAATAGAAAATAAAGCTCGGCCTTATTCAAAAATGTAGAATTATCCTTACGTCCCGAAAAGGAAAATGCAAGAAATCTATGGATGTACCTAAGTGCAGGCTTGTGAAGATATGTATTGGTAGATTTCTTTGGATCATAAGAAACAGGATTATTAGACATGGACTCATAAGCACTAATTGGACCAAATTGTGTAGCATAATCACAGACATTCTCAAGATACTCATCAGTTTTCGCATACTCTTCTGTTACAAAACCAAATGCAATATTGAATTGAATAAGTGAAAACTTGAACTCTTTCTCCATTAACCTAAAGATAATCACCTTCGAATAATTCAAACTTAAATCAGCAGACTTTTTAAATTCGAAAGTAGTATAAAATTCTCGAACAAGCTCAATATAAGCAGGATAATTAATCGAAAAATAAGATTGCCATCCTATATTTTCAGTTAACTGCATCACTTCATCTTTTGTATGTAAGAGCTCCATAGTAGGGAAGTTGAGACACTTACAAGGGATGATATTTCGTTTGCAGACGTCCCAGTATTGTTTTTTTATCTTTTTTCTTTGTGAATATCAGTTTGTCGTTCAAATCTGACTCCGAAGGTGGAAGAATATGCAATTTCTTCCCTACTCGTGCTCTTTTTCGAATGGGGGTTGTATCCGAATCAGCGTCGGACGAATCAGAGTTCGGGATTGGACTTGGAGGACCGCTAGCTATGGCTTTGCCCTTCTGGGCTCGGGATGCTCGACTCATCGTAGTCAATTGTTGATGGAATTGTGGCTATGGACAACGGCAATGGTGTCACAGCTAGGCTGCGGTGGAGAACGGCGACGGTGGTTGGCGTGGCTGGGTGCAAATACGGTGAAGGACGGCGAAGATAGAGGTGATAGTAGCGGCTGAATGTGGATGGCTGTGCGACGGCTAATACGGACGACGGCGACGGTGAACAGGTGCGGCTGGGCAATGGCAACGGATGGCAACGGTTGCACGATGGCAGCTGCGGCAAAGGTGCGCGATTGTGGTCGGCGTGGCAGGGTGCAAATACGGAAAATGGGATAGTGGCTGCAGCGAAGGACGGCGACTGCGGTACGGCTGGGCGCTGACGGTGAAGGACAGGGGCGATGGCAGCGCGACTGTTTCTCTTCCTTGGTGTTTGCCTTCGAAGTTTACAGCCGGGAGAAAAGATTAAGAATGCTAGGGTTTTCAAAATAAAATAAAGAAATAAATAAAATAAAATAAAAAGAAAAAGAAAAGTGGGAGCCAAGATGTCTCCAGCGTTTGATTGCAAATAAGGCGTGCCCACGCCTTACCTAAAATCGTCAACTAAGGAAGAATTCAAGGATTGTGGATCTGCAAAACTATTTCAATAAGGCGTGGGCACGCCTTATGTAATTTTTGGTATGCTCGAAAATTGAGTATCTCAATTTAGAGCGTGCCCACGCTTTACGTGAAATTTTTCGCTGCATCAATGAACGAACTAAAACTCCCTTTTTTTTTAAGCTACACTAGAAAACATAAAATTTGGGCTGCCTCCCAAAAACGCCTTTCTTTACAGTCTTTGGCCAGACATCACGATTCATCAACCATGATAAACCGGAATTTTCAAGTCAATATCACCAACGTTTTGAACTAAATAATTTTCTTGAAAGATTTTTAAACGATGACCATTGACCTTGAAAATTCAGTTAGTATATGGATTATGTATCTCAACTGCGCAATAAGGAAATACGTTAGTTACAATGAAAGGCCCAATCCATTTTGAACGCAATTTACCAGGAAACAATTTCAATTTAGAATGAAAAAGTAAGACTTTTTGACCAACAGAAAATTCTTTCCTGGAAATAATACGATCATGGAATGCTTTCGTTTTTTCTTTGTAAATCCTTGAGCTCTCATAAGCTTCATGACGAATTTTCTCTAGCTCTTGCAACTGTAATTTTCTCTCTTTACATGCTTCATCCATTTTCATATTGCATTGTTTGATAGCCGAATATGCTCGATGTTCCAGCTCTACCGGCAAGTGACAGGGTTTACCATATACCAAACAGTAAGGGGACATACCAATAGGAGTCTTATATGCCGTTCATAATCCCAAAGCGCATCATCAAGTCGTATACTCCAATCTTTTTGGTTTGGATTAACAATCTTCTCAAGTATAGACTTGACTTCTCTATTGGATATTTCAGCCTGCCCACTCGTTTGCGGATGATATGCAGTTTAAACTCGATGGGTATCATTATAGTTTTTCAATAAGGCTTCAAACACTTTGTTGCAGAAATAAGTGCCACTATCACTCACTGTTGCTCTTGGAGTCCCTTACCTAGCAAAAATATGAGATTTGACAAAATCTACAACAATCTTAGCATCGTTAGTACGAGTAGCCTTAGCTTCTACCCATTTCAACACATAATCCACAAAAAGAAGAATGTTAACATTACCAAAGAAGAAGGAAACTGACCCATAAAGTCAATCCTCCAGACATCAAATATTTCACAAATAAGAATGGGGTTAAGTGGCATTTGATCTCTATGTTCTAAAATTCTAGTTTTTTGGCATTGTTCACAAGTCTTACAAAACAAATATGAATCACAAAACAAAGTAGGCCAAAACAATCCACTTTCTGGCACCTTACGAGCTGTTCGTTTTGGACCAAAATGTTCTCCATATGCATAAGAATGACAAAATTGTAAGATGGAATGAGTTTCATGTTCGGGCACACATATTCGAATAATTTGATCTGAGCAATATTTCCACAGATAAGGATCATCCCAAGCATAATATTTGGCATCACTTTTGATTTTATTTCTTTGGGCTCTAGACAAATTACTTGGTAAAGTTCTCGTTACTAAATAATTAGCAATGTCAGCATACCAAGGATTACTATTTTGAATAGAAAAGAGATACTCATCTGGAAATTCATCTTTCAGTGGCGATACACTTTCACTTGTGATCAATCTGCTGAGATGATCTGCAACCAATTTTTTTGTGCCCTTCTTATCACGTATCTCCAAATCAAACTCTTGCAACAAAAGTATCCAACGAATAAGTCTCGGCTTGGATTCCTTTTTCTTGAGCAAGTACTTCAAAGCTGCATGATAAAAAAAAATTATTACTTTAGCACCAAGTAAATATGAACGAAATTTCTCTAAAGCAAATACAATGGCTAGAAGTTCTTTTTCCGTTGTAGAGTAATTACTCCGTGCACTATCAAGTGTTCTTGATGCGTAATAAATGACATGTGGAGATCGACCAATTCTTTGTTCCAGGATAGCTCCAACCGCATAATTACTCGCATCACACATGATTTCAAAAGGGAATTTCCAATTTGGTGGTTGGATAATTGGTGTTGATGTTAACTTTTCCTTCAAACAATCAAATGCATCCTTGCATGCATCATTGAATTCAAAATTCACATCCTTCTGTAACAGCGTAGTTAGGGGATGGGTAATCTTGGAAAAATCCTTGATAAAGCCACGATAAAAACCTACGTGACCAAGAAAGGAACGAACATTCCGCACACTTGCGGGGTAAGGCAAAGATTTTATAACATCTATCTTAGCTTTATCAACTTCAATTCCCCTTACTGAAACAACATGTCCTAAAATAATACCTTGATCAACCATGAAATGACATTTTTCATAGTTTAAAATAAGGTTTTTTTCTATGCATCGTTGAAGGACTTTTGAAAGGTTAGCAAGACATGAGTCAAAAGAATCACCATAGACTGTAAAGTCATCCATAAATACCTCTATGATGTTCTCTACATAATCCGAGAAAATACTAACCATACATCTCTGAAATGTGGCTGGAGCATTACAAAGTCCGAAAGGCATACGTCGGTATGCAAATGTGCTAAAAGGATATGTGAACGTCGTTTTCTCCTGATCTTCCAATGCAATTGGAATTTGTGGAAACCTGAATAACCATCAAGACAACAATAGTGAGTTCGACCGGCTAAACGATCAAGCATTTGATCAATAAAAAGAAGTGGAAAATGATCTTTTCTAGTTAAAGCATTCAACTTCCTATAATCGATACATACTTTCCATCCATTTTGAACTCTAGTAGCCACCAACTCACCTTCACAATTTTCTACTACAGTAATACATGTTTTCTTCGGAATGACTTGGACCGGGCTTACCCATTTGCTATCGAAAATCGGACAGATCATACCTGCATCAAGGAGTTTCAAGATTTCTTTCTTCACTACTTCCATCATAGGTGGATTCAATCTACGTTGTTCTTCTCTAGAAGGCTTGTATCCTTCTTCCAGCAATATACGGTGCATGCATAAATAAGGACTCAATCCCTTTATGTCCGCAATTGTCCACCCAATGGCTTCTTTGAACTCTTTGAGCACTCGAATTAACTTCTCCTCTTCCAAGGTGGAGAGCTTGCTAGAAATGATCGCCGGTAGAGTTTCTCCTTCTCCTAGGAAAATATACTTTAAATGTTCGAGAAGAAGTTTTAACTCCAACTTAGGTGCCTAAACAAGAGAAGGAAGAAGTTTAGTATGAGAAACAGGTAATTCAACATAAGAAACATTAAACCTCTGAGGTGTTAATGATTCTAGCTCACAAATTGCATCATATAATTTAGAGTCAACATCAAACTTCCTCATGTACTCGTGTGAACTTTCAAGAGTTAAGTTCCTACTAAGTACAACTTTCAACTTATCATCATCACTTATATCAAAGATATTATGTGCTAGAGAATCAATGACATCCACAACAAAAACAGAAGACACATCACTTGGATATCTCATGGCCTCATAGATATTAAACTTAATTATCTCACCATAAAATTCCATAGTAAGTGAACCATTAAACACATCAATTTTTGTTCTAGATGTTTTCAAAAAAGGTCTCCCTAACAAAATCAAAGAACGAGATGATTCATCCTCTTCCATATTTAGCACATAAAAATCAGCAGAAAATATTAATTCATTCACTTGAACTAACACATCCTCCAATACGCCTTCAGGATAAACATTAGACCTATCAGCCAATTGAATAATCACACCAGTTTCTTTTAAAAGACCATTAATGAATAAATAGATAACGGCATGATATTAATTGAAGCTCCAAGATCTAACATTGCTCTTTCAACTCTCACATTACCAACTTTATAAGGAATGGAAAACATACCTAGATCCTTGCATTTAGGAGGTAACTTTTTCTGGAGAACAGCTGAAACATTTTCACCCACACTTACAAATTTATTACCTTTCAGCTTTCTCTTGTTTGTGCATAATTCCTATAGAAATTTGGCATACCGTGGTACTTGTTTTATTGCATCGAATAAAGGGATGTTTACCTCGACCTTACGAAGGTATCCAATATTTCTTTTTCCTCTTCCTCCTTCTTGGACTTGGAGAATCTAGTGGGGAAAGGAGGTCTCGGTGTGATAACCTTTGGTAGTGGCTCTGAATGAAGTTCTTTGGGATGATCGCTTTGAGTTTGAGGAACTTCAACTTCATTTTCCAATTCTTCCACCAAGTTCCTTCCACGAGACGATTCAGGAACATCCTCTAGTCTTTTTCCACTTCTCAAGGTGATTGCGTTTGCATTTTGCTTTGGATTCACAGTCGTTTGAGATGGTAATTTACCTTGAGACTCCATTTGGCTCATAGATGAAGCTAGTTGGCCCATTTGGTCTTCTAGCTTCTTCATACTTGTCCTCGTTTCCTATTGAAATTTAGAGGAAGAAGTTGTTTAGGCTGAAAGTTTTGGAATTGGGGCCTTGAACCATAATTGAAGTTCGGATGATCTCTCCAACCGGGATTGTATGTGTTGGAGTACAGATCATACTTTCTTTGTGTTGGTCCTGAAAACCCCCCAACTACATTAGCTTGCTCATGGGGCTCATCTTGAAGCATCGGGCACATGTCAGTTGGATGTTCCATGGAAGCACAAATCCCACATGCCTTAACTTGTTGAACATTTCCTGCAACCATTTTCTGAACAAGTGTAGTTAGATTAGCAATTTGACTTTCAATAGAAGAAGAACTTACCTCATTCACTTTTCTGTAAGACATATTATGCCTAACTCCAAATTGTTGAGAATTAACAGCCATGGTGGTAATTAAGTATATAGCCTCGGTAGGCGTTTTGTTCACTATAGCACCTCCACTGGTGGCATCCATCATCCTTCTCTCTATGGGAAGCAATCCTTCATAAAAATATTGTATGAGAAGCTGCTATGATATTCCATGTTGAGGGCAACTTGCACTAAGTTGTTTAAACCTTTCCCAATGCACGTGAAGCCCTTCTGGATCTTTTTGCTTAATTCCACAAATTTTCCTTCTAATATTGCAGCTTTCGAAGCAGCGAAATTTTTTTCAAGGAATAACAAAACCATTTTCGTCCATGTAGTCACAGAACCAGATGGCAAATAAAATAGCCAATCCTTTGCTTTATCGGCTAGGGCAAATGGGAAAGCACGTAGTTCGATTTGTTCCTCCGTGACACCCTGTGGTTTCATGCTAGAGCAAACTACATGGAACTCTTTTAAATGTTTGTGGGGGTCCTCATTTTCTAATCCATGGAATCTTGGAAGAAGATGGATTAATCCGTACTTCAACTAAAAATCACCCTCCATAGCTGGGAATTGAATGCAAAGTGGTTGTTGATTTACATTTGGTGGTGCAGCCAATTCCCTCAACGTTCTTTCTGCATTAGCCATGGTTGGCTCTATTTCTATTTCAAAATCCTTGAAGAGTCAGCCAACGATACTGCCAAATTCAGTCCGGGAGAAGATGGTGATAATGCTTTCTTTCTCAATTTCGTTTCTCTCCTCAATCTTCTAGCAGTCTTTTCAATTTCAGGATCAAATTGGAGTTCACCTGCACGAGAAGAACGGGGTATAAAAATGAACAAATAACAAAATAAAAATAAACAAAAGAATAAATCAACTTGACACCAATCCCCGGCAACGGCGCCAAAAATTTGTTGGCTGTCGAGACCAACAAATAATAAAACACTTGTTCTTAAATATTTGTGATAGTGATGAACAAGGATCGTATCCACAGAGATTGGTAGTTTTTATTCTCTTGTTGTAACTAAAATCGGAGGGGTTTTAGATTTGGGGAATGACAATATTCAATTGAACAAAAACAATATGTAATATGAGTGAAATTCAATTTAAACAAATTCAACCAAGGGTTAACTTCAGAATATGTTCGTAGAATTGATCATGGATGCAAAAATTGTTCTTTCATTCAATCATTAAATTGGTTATAGTTATTGGTACGACAACAACAACCTATCTCTCCTTAGTTGTTCGATAATCAGGGTACGACCTCTAATTATTGCCCTTATCAATAAATAATTCTAGATACGATCGTAGAATTTAATTTACCAATAGCATTAAGTAGAGAGAGACCACCAATTCTAGCCAACAAACGCACATGTAGGTTTATTTAAGCTAGATCATATATCTCCGTAATAGATTGGTTCAAATAATCATGTTATTGTACCACTTATATCAGAATGGTTAAACAATTACGGGTTTAACAATCTAATTGGCAATATATTGTTTCAACAGTCGAAAGATTGGCCACCTCATTCAATCATCAAAATAATAAGATTTATCGCACACAGAAGATATATGAATAACGAAAAATGAAAGAACAAATAAAAACTAATTAGATCTCACAATTCGAATGAACGTAGTCTTCTGTAATTCCCTTGGATGAAAAGATAGAGCATAGCCTTCCATGAAGAATTGTAGCAAAAATAAAAATCAAAAGAGTGTATCAAATTCTAGCCCCCTTTTCTCTCCATAACTCTCCTATATATTTAGTCTCTCCTATCACCCACTAATTCTAACAATAATTATCCTCATAAATCAGACGTAACTGCCATCACTTAGTGGAGAATTAAGAGTGGGCAGTTATGCTCATTTTCGTTAGGGGTCGTTTCGAGCTAAGTCGTGCCCACGCCTTACGCAAAAACTTTGGCTGGTACTTGCACATCTTCAAATCCGACTATAAGGCGTGCCCACGCCTTATGTAAATACTTTGGCTGGTCCTTGCATATCTTCAAATCCACCATTTTAAATCCAAAATGCATCAATCCATCCAATTACCCTACAAAACACAATCTTTAATCAAAACTCAAGAACTAAGCATGATTATAAACCAAAACCAAGGAAAATAAGATAAAGAAATATAGATAAAATATATCCTATCAATAGAACAAGAAAGAGTTTATTTCTCCTTTATTTTGTTTGCAATTCATTGAAAATCTAATTCGTAAATTAAAAAATATTAATAGGATTAATATAACATATATACAAAATTTTCTTTACTTTTAAAGAAATTAAAGTAGAGAGGAGGATGTAGTTAACTGGATCAAGGTAGTGGATTGTGAATCCATCATGTGTAGGTTCATTTCCCGTCATTCACCCATGATTAACTACAAAATATTTTTTCTTTTTAAAGTTAACATATCACAATTTACATTTTTTTTTTGTGTAAAGACGAATAAATAAATTTTATTTTCTTTGAAATGATTTAATTGAATGATGTGATGTTATTTCGAGTCTTCTTCTACATTTCCCATGCAATAAAGCTCCAATGATGAAAATCTCTTGGTAAATTTCAGGTTCCAACAAAAAACAAAAATAGAGAAGATGTTTCATGTTCTAAGGCATAAATATAATGGTAAAAGATTTAAGGTTTACAAAAACTAATGTTCATCGATTGCACCGTTTAATTAAATTTAAAATACTATTTGTTTAACTAAAATATATTACTTATATACTTAAAAATATTACTATTTATCTGTTGCCTTAAAAAAGTGGTAATACTTTTTTAAATCATTAAGTAACAAATTTTAATTTAACAAATAATATTGTAAATAAGGTGCACAATATAAAAAACCTTACTTTTAGATTATATCCACTTTTGATTAAACACCCCAAAACTTTGGTGACCCACAGACAAAATTTCCGCCGGCCCAAACTCCAACCTCCGGCGACCTACGACTTCTATATGATTGAGAGTGAGAGGAAAATATATCAGTTTGAATAGTTTTAATATGGTTAATTTGAGCTTTGATTTCTTTATTAATTATTAATAAAAAGATAAAATAGACAATTCATATAAAAGTGAAGAGCAAATTAAAAAGATAAATTTTCAATGTAGGAAAAAAATTGTGTTTATGGTTCACATGATTTACACCTATTAATTATTGTTGCTGGGAGAGAAACCTATATTGGCGGCGGCGGGATCATAGAAGCAGCGTTCACACGTAAAGAAGCTTCGTCCCCCCTCCAGAGAGAGAGAGAGTGAGGGGGAGGGAGAATTTTCCAAGCAACTACCATAGGGTTGTGGTGGTCTATAAGAAGTCTTGTCGTGTGTGGCCTTTGTATGCATTTCTTTTTTATCCTCATCTCTCGATGAATGTTTACTGTGGTGATATTCACCAAGTGCCGATGAATATAATGTAGCACACCATCATCGTCTCTCTCTCTCTCTCTATTCTTCTGATGGATGTTCTTCAATCTAAGCCTGTTGATTAGCATGAAGTTGAAGATACTAGAGTGGTGACCACTGCTGAATCAGACCAAACAAAGCTCACACAAATGGTGAAGAACAAACAACTTGGTGGACCTCCACCTCCACAACTTTGACAAAGTCCAAGCAAGACTTAATAATAGTGAAGTCAACGGCATACGAAGTTGACAGCTTGTCCCTTCTGTTGCCGGCGGCAGAGACAGAAACCACCGCAAAACGCCGCCGCCCTCATACCGGCCGGCTCCCCTAAGTTATTGGTTCTTGACCATTTCTGTGAGCTTTGTTTGGTCTGATTCAGTAGTAATCAGCGGTCTACTATCTTCAACTTCATGGTAATAATTGTTAAACATGCTTAGTTCCCTGTTTGAACAACTGTCATCTCTCTCCTCATCACAGAGAGAGAGAGAGAGAGAGAGAGAGAGAGAGAGAGAGAGGACAATGCAAGCAACCTTCCATTTATTTTAAAGAGTTGATGTGCTAATATTCATCAGCAGTCATGGCGAATATTCTATCGTTTTGTTGTGAAAGGTAAGAAATTGGATTTGTCCTATTTCATCTCTTTTTCCTTTATTTTTTATGGCGATGAGGCTTAGCTAGCACATCTTGAGAGGCACAATCGTTTATCAAGTTGGTGTTGAAGAAGATTAATTCTGCTATTTTTATTGTTATTGGACTTTCTGTTTATTTTCACTAAGAATAACACTTCATTATATTCTGATTAATAAATTAAACTAGGGTTCGTTCCCTTTTCCAAGAATCAACGGTGTTTGTTTTTGTTTGATTTTTCGTTTGTTACTCGCTCCTCGTACTTCTCTTATGAGTCTCGAAGACTTTCTAGACCTTTTTAGCCTTGTGCTTTTTTATAGTTTATTAACAGTCTATTATAATTTTGAATAGTGATGTTCTTTGGCTCGTGTTTTGAGTTCATATTCATATTCTAAGTACACCCGAAGAAGAGATTTTGAATAATAATTATAAGGGTGATCTCTATTATATTAATAAGATAGGCTTAAAATAGTAAAAAATGGAATAATAAATCCCACTTCACCTGTCGTGAGTCATATAGATTGGAATCTAGAGTTATAAGAACAAAAGTCATACCCACAACTATAGCTATTGGCGCTTCAAAAACACTTAGATTCGTTAGCTTTTTTTTTTTTTTTTTTAGGTCGTCACGGGAGCACTTCTGCCTCTGCAACACTTACTCTGAGAGTTGACTTTATTATTAAACCTTCAAGAAAAACAGTTAAACTAAAGCAATTCTTATTTTACGATAATTATGTCATCTGAAAATATTCTTTAACCGCACCATAATCACCTCAACAAAATGGTGTTGCTGAAAAAAAAAAAAACACACAACACAATCGACACACAACTCTGAGTATTTTCTTTTTCTTAATCTTTCCAATAAATAGCTACACAAATTTGTAAGTTGTGAATGTCAATTTCTGAGACACGCATAACTAGCTAGCTACTTTCCCTTTTCTTGGAATCATATTCCCTTATAATTTAAATTTCTTCTCACATTTTTTTCTGTGCTTAAGTTTATAATTATTGAAGTAAATTAAATGATGTGAATTAAGAATAATCTTTCTTGCATAGTTTATGATCATTTTTAGGTGATTTATTATGTAATTATTTAGTCAATTCTTGTTGTAATTAGTTCCTCTTGTATCCCTATAAATAGTCTTGTATATACAACCATCCACATCAATGGAGTATTCTCATCTTTTCCTTCTTTACATGGTATCACGAGAACACTGATGATGGGTTGTTCTTAAGTCAACAAAAATATGTTCAAGACATCTTATTTCGTGCCCAAATTTATGAAAGCAATCCTATAGCCACTCCCAGGGTTGTTGGTCAAAACCTTAGTCTTAGTGGTGATCTGTTTCACAAACCAACTCTTTATCGTGCACTTGTTGGTGCCCTTCAATATCTTTGTATCACTCGTCATAACATTGCATTTGCTGTCAATATTGTTAGTTAAACTGTTAAGAGAATCTTACGTTATGTTAAGGGTATGACTAACTGACCTCTCGTTTACGCATGCTTCGAGTCATGATATTCTTGCTTACTCTGATGCAGATTGGGTTGCTTGTCCCGACACTCATCGATCGACTTTGGGTTATTCTATATTTATTGAACCACACTTGGAGTTCTATGAAACGACAGATAGTTGCTCGATCTAGTTGCGAATCCGTATATCATGCTCTTGCTAATACTATGGCGGATATAATTTGGATAATTCATTTACTCCGTGACTTACACATTTCATTCCGCGTACTCTCACCATCTTAAGTGATAACAAAATTGCAATCTTTATTAGTACAAATCTGGTTTCTCACAAACGTGCCAAGCATATTGCGTCAAATTATCACGTTGTTTGAGAAATGGTCCAAAGTGGGAGAGTAATAACATATTACATCCGAGTAATAACATATTACATCCCAACCAAGCTCAATATCACTTGTTATTACAAAAACCTTGGCCCGTCCCATAAGAGATGTATATGTTTTAGAAGAATGAATCTTACATACATTGAAAAGGGCAGACCCCATATATATACACGTATATACAATATGGCAAGTAAGACTAATCCTAGTCTAGAATATTCTAAAATATTTACATGATATAATTCTACTTAATATGCCCATGCAAAATTGATGTGCCATCAGCGACAAAATTTTTGGATCGAAGTAATTGAAATCGGGTGCGTGCAAGAGGCTTGGTGAGAACATCAGCAAGTTAGTCAAGGGTATTGACATGAGGGACAGTGAACATGCCTTTGGATAAAAGATCACGAACAAAATGCAAATCCAATGCTATATGTTACATCCGAGAGTGCATGATCGGATGAAGTGCAAGATGAGTAGCGCCCAAGTTGTCACATAAGAGGCGTGGTGGCGAATGCAAAGAGAGGCAATGCTCCTTAAATAAGTGTGAAATCCAACAAACCTCAGAAGCAGTGGACGCCGAAGCTCGATATTCGGCTTTAGTGGAGGACCGAGTAACACCTTTTTATTTACGAGATCGCCAAAAGATCAGATTTTGCCCAAGAAAAATTATGTAAGCGGATGTAGATTTACCATGTGTAAGAGCCCTGCCAAAATCAGAATCTAAATACGCCGTGAGACAAAGGGACGAGGGCTGCTGTAATAAGAGACCATGTAGTAAAGTTCCTTTCAAGTAACGAAGGAGGCGTTTAACCGCAAGGCAATCACCATACGTGGGAGAAGACATAGACTAAGCTAAGTGGTTCACAGTGAAAGCAGATGAGTGAGGGTGGCATATTGGAGACCCCCAATTGCACATCAATATTCGGAAGGGTCAACAGCCCCGGAAACTAAGAGTGTAGAGCAAGTGGACATTGGAGTGGTAACTGGTTTGGATTCATCTATCTAAAATCGATGAAGTAGATCAACCATGTATTTATGTTGGGAGAGAAGTAACCCATCACGACAACGAACTATCTTGACCTTAAGAAAATAGGTGAGGGTACCCAGGTCTTTCACAGAAAATTTCGATCCTAGATAAGAAACAAGGTTCCCAAGGAGGGAAGAGTTATATCCTGTCAAAACTATGTCATCTACATAAACAAGAGCAAGCAAACACTCATTAGCATGGTGATACAAAAATAGATAAGTATCAGCGAAAGACTCTTTGAAACCAAAGGAGATAAGAGCAGCACTCAACGTCTGGTACATGCAAGAGGGGTCTGTCGGAGACCATATAATGACTTTCGGAGACGACAGACGTGATCGAGGTGAGATTTATCAATAAACTCCGAAAGTTGAACCATATAGACAGAAGTGGGCAGATGCCCATGTAGGAATGCATTGTTGATATCAAGTTGGCGAAGATCCCAATGGTGATACAGAGCCAATGTAAGAATTGTTTGTATAGTAACAACCACATGACTGAATGTTTCTTGATAGTTGACACCAGGATGTTGATAGAATCCCTTTGCCATGAGTTGAGCCTTGCAACGATCAACAGAGCCATTCAGAAGACGTTTAATCACAAATACCCATTTGCACCCAATGACATTTGACCCAGCAGAAGGGGAGACAAGATCCCATATACCATGTTTAGACAAGGTTGAATATAAATCGGACATAGTCGCCCGCCAACGAGAATCCTAAAGTGCCCTGAGTGACACAGGTAGGTGCCACCTCCGTAGTGAGGGGATGTTTGGTTGAACTAAACACCTTGGGTTTGAAAATATTATTTTGATTCCGTGTAACTATACCATGTGTATGAGTGGGAGGTGCAGATGGTGGTAGGAAAGCAACCAGAGATCCTGACAAATTAGGAGAAGAATGTGACTTAGGTGCAGGAGACAAATTGACAGACGGAGCAGGTGGTGCTTGGGCCACCAAGTCCAAGATGTCGAGCTCTAGGGTAGGAGCTGGTGAATTTGGAGAGTCGAGTTGATGTAAGGCTACAAAGAGCCAGTCCAGTAAAACAAACATGACGAGAAACATATATACGACCAATGGACATATCAAGGCATCGATAAGCGCTTTGTGAAGATGAGTACCCAATAAACATACACGAGCGTGAAAAAGGTTCCAGTTTCTTCGAGGCATATGGGTGGAGCCATGGATAACAAATGCACCCAAAAGTACGAAACTTTCGATAATTCAGTTTTTATTGGAATAGAGACTCAAAAGGGGACATATGTTTTAAGATCAGTGTGGGGAGCCGATTAATAAGATAAACCACAGTCCAAAAGGCATAAGACCAAAATTCAGCAGGTAATTGAGCAAAATGTAATAAAGCCTTTCCTGTTTCAACCACATGGCGGTGCCGACGTTCAACCACACCATTCTGCTCAAGAGTATGTGGAGCAGTGGTCAACCAATTAATCCCGTGCGTGGAAAGATAAGATCGAAGAACCACAAAATCACCTCCATTATCACTATATAAGTTCTTAATAGGCACCCCGAATTGAGCCTAAAATGCTCAAACACCAATTTGACTTGGGACTTGCATATCAAAGGAAACATCCATATATATTTAGTAAAAAAATCAACAATTAACAGAAAATATTTGAAACCATCAACTGACTTAATAATGGGTCCCCAAACATCATCATATATAAAATGTAAAGGTTGCAAAGCAACTAATGAAGTATCCGCAAATGGTAGCTTATGAGTTTTACAGCAAAGACACGATTCACAATTAAATTCTGACATGCTAGATTTACTTGAGAACGGTAGTTTATTCTGTGAAATAATAAAATCACTTATTCTTCATGATGGATGACCCAACCGAGCATGCCATGTCCCTACATCAGTACGTAATCCAAGAGTCGCAAAATTAACCGCAGACTTCAAATAATAAGTAGGAGGTTGCAAATCATAAACCCCGTTACTGCAATTTCCCGTTGCGAGAGGTGCCCCCGTAACTCGATCCTTCACAACAAAAGAGTAAGGAAAGAATTCCACAGAAACATTATTCGACCAAGTAAATTGATGTACGGATAATAAATTATGTTTAGCTTGAGGTACACACAACACATTATCCAACTGAAAATTGCCATTAGGAAATTTAACAGGGGATGTACTAGTATGGGAAATGAGGAGGTACCATCATATTCGGAGTGAAGAAATAAATTACCCAGGTCCGATGTCAGATTATGAGATGCTCCCAAGTCCAACATCCAGGCATTGTTGGGAAATTGGCTCAGAAAATGTGCAGCATTAACCATGGGGGGAAGGCGACAACACGATAAGGCACTGTGACCTGTATACTGACAAATTTGGCAACTAACAATTTTATCAAAATTATGGTGATGCTGGTTTCCTTAGTACCTGCCACAACCTCCAGAAACTTATGGTTTTCCCGTGTTGTTACTACCATTGAAGCAAACAGCACCAGAAGATTTCGGTCGGGGGTAGGAGGAGCTACGGTGTTACGCATTGTTGGCTGAAATGACTATTCCTACATCAACCTACTCGAGACGATCAATAAAGTATTCCTGTGCAACCAACATGTCAAGAAGATTCGAAAAAGATATAGAGTGGGGCTGGGCTCGAATCGAAACAATGATATCCCTGTATTTTGGACCAAGACCATTTATCACACATATTGTAAAATCATCATCGTACATAGGTTCATCGATCAAGGCCAACTCGTCGGCCTTGGCCTATAGAGAATGGATAAAACCAGTAATGGATGCATCCTTAATCTGAGCGCTACCTAGTTCGACTTTAAGCGTCATGAAGCGGGATCTGGATCAACTTGCAAATATCGAGTGAAGAGATTCCCACGCTGAGCGAGAATCTAGGGCAATCAACCTCCTCAGAAAGAGATCCCATAAGCAGGGCAAGGATCAATTGATCCTGGTGAAACCAGCGGCAAAATTCAGTTGTGCCGCGTGCCGAATCGGAGATGAAGCCCTGTAGATCTAGCCCGTTTAATATCGCGATGATATGTGATCGCCACTGAAGAAAATTCTTCCTTGTCAGTTTATTGATGTGTTGAATGGAGTTGGGGATTGTGATGAGTGGAGGTGTGGCTATATCGCGTACATCGGACTCTGTGGAACTGGATGCCATTGCAGCAATGGAAGAGAGTTGTAGCAATGGAAGAGGGTTGCTGTGGAAGTTTTGGATCTTAAAAGGATGATACAATATAAGAGATGTATATGTTTTAGAAGAATGCATCTTACATACATTGAAAAGGGAAAACCCCATATATATACACGTTTATACAATATGGCAAGTAAGACTAATCCTAGTTAATATGGCAAGTAAATATTATATATTTACATGACATAATTCTACTTAATACGTCTGTTGTTTCTCAGCTTTCGTTCCAAGCTATGTGTCGGCTCCAACCAGCGTCACGCTCGAAGGGGGGTATTGGGGTAAAGCAAGTGATCGAGGATGTGAATCAAGAATAATCGTTCACTAATCTTTCTTGCATGACTTATGGTCATTCTTTAGGTGATTTATTATTTAATTATTTAGTCCATTTTTGTTGTAATTAACTTCACCTGTATTCCTATAAATAGTCTTGTATATACAACCATCCACGTTAATGGAGTGGAGTATTCTCATCCTTCTCCTTCTTTTCGATAATATTTTCATAAAAATGCTCGTTAAATTGTAACACAGATCCTCAATAGTTCAAGTGAATAGCGTTAGTCTACTCCATTAATTAATCAAAGATGGATTGGAAAATGTGATAAATTAAAAATAAGGAAGCTCATTTCTAACTTGGGCCCGGTAGGATGCTCATTTCTAACTTGGGCCCGGTAATAATTGGGTGGCCCATATCAAATGAATTGATGAAGGGAAAACTAGCATCTAATTGGCTAAGGATTAATTTGACATTTCATTGCGCAAGCGGATGGATCCTCCATTTCCACTGAATCTTTGGAACTAGTATTTCTCAAGGTTGCACAATTTGTAATATTTATAATAATATAATAATAAATTATAATTATAAAAATATAATTATTAAATTATGTGTTTTTGTTTTATGTCGTATTATAGTATCGAATAAAATTTTGTTACTTTTACATAGTAAATAAATAATTTTATAAAATAGTAACATAATTTTTCTAAAATATAATTTATAATATATAAGATATAATTTTATTTTACATAAAACTATCTCACAATTTTGTTTTATATTAAAATATTTTAATTATAAAAATATATTTCAATTAAAATAAAAATATTTAATAGTTTTATACAATTATTTTTATGCATGCAATATGGATATTAAATTAGAGATCTTGAAAAAAGAATTAATTTGATAAATTTTTCATGAAACAATGAGTTGAGACGTAAAAGTTATAAGCATTTGAAATTTGAGGTGAAAAAGTAAAAAAAAAAAAAAAAAAAAAAAGGTGATTGGCCAGAATCTTACCCACCTTCCGAGCGCTGCACTACATGTGCCAATAACAGCGCGCGTGCCACCTTTTTTTTTCTTCGGCCAAAAATATTAGGAGAAAAAATGACATTTCTGTAATTTTACCAAACTGTCCTGCGTTTATATTAATATAGATATTAAAAATTATTATTATTATCATTATTATTATTATTATTATTATTATTATTATTATAATCATTTTTTGTGTGTGTAATGGCTCGCATTCTAACCTAAAAATAGAGAACTGTACGGATTCTTATCAATCCGATCAGGATCCACAAAACATGTATAAATCCCACATTTTGTTGTGCTTGCGCATGTTTTCACTTGTGCATATTTGAATGTAATTTTTTTTTCTAAAAAAATAATATTTTTGAGGTAAAATGTAATATTTTATAAGATTGTAAAAAACTTATTAACTATAAGAGCATTACATTTTTACAATAAAAGCATTAGGTCCAAAATAATTTACTAATATTTTTTATAAAATAAGTAATAGATTTTCATTTAAAGTAATACATTTTGAAGTAGAATGTAAAGACATTTTTTCTATAAATTAAAAAATATTTTTTAAAAAGACAATTTTTTAATAACTAGATTAGAAATTGATGGAGTATATCTTCATTCTTCTTCTCTTATTTCTTATAGGTGATGATTTTCAAATAATTTGATTAGAAACTAATGGAGCCTATTTTCTTATGTTTAGATTTGTTAATAATATCTTTAATATTTGTTTAATTTTTATCCCTTTTACAAAAATAAAAATAAAATATTCTATTAAAAATATAGGTTTGGGTTGGGGATTGCCTGGATTGGGGGTAGGGAAATTTTAGAAAGACCCTATATACAATTTTAGTCTTATTTATTACAAAAATTCTTATATGGCCTTTATGTTTACAAAACTCAGATTATTTTAGATTTTCCACAATTGAGTTGCTTGAGTTTTTTTATGAGGCAGACAATTATGTTGTAGCTAACTCAAAATTCCCTAAACATACACAATTCATTCATGCGAAAAGAAAAAAAGGCCTAACAATAAACAGTCAAATACGTGTTAAACACGAACTTAAATATTATATAGAAGGGAGCGGGAGGAAAGTCAAACTTCTATAGAGAGAGGGAAAGGAAAAAAGAAGAGAGAAATGAGATTATAGAACATTTTGAAATATGATAATGGAGGGAATTAAAATATTGGAATATAGTGTTAGAGAATTAGTGAGGGGCCGAAAATGTCATTTATCCAACCCAAAAAGTCATATTTCATATATACCACAGAGGGATAGGTGCTATGCTGTTGGGGTTGGGGCCGCCAGGGCTGGAGTGTGGGGTGGGGGTTGGGCGCTAGATAGGGGTTGAAGGGTAGGTGTTAGAGAATTAGTTAAAGGGCCGAAAATGTTCTTTGTCCAATCTAAAAAGTCACAGTTCATCTATACCACAGAGGGGAGGTGCTATGCTGCTGGGGTTGAGGGCTGGAGTGTAGGGTGGGGGTTTGGGCGCTGGATAGGGGTAAGAGTTAGGTCCAAATATTTTAATAAAGTGAGATTGATTCATTTTATTTTATATAAATGATATGTGCACATGATGAAGGAGAGATTTATTATCCTAAAAAAATCAAAAAATTGATTTTTCCAACCTGAAGTATTATGTTGTTATCACTTTGAGATGTAGTGTTTTTTTTTTTTTTTTTTTTAACTTTCAGTTTGTAATCCATAATATACTAATTTGTCAATCTCAAGTAATATTTTGTGCAAAAACATAAAAAATTAAGGGTATTTTAGTCAATTTTTTTAATTATTAAAGACTTATTTTTAAAAATCTTTAAATTATCATTAAAACTGAAATTATTTTTAAAAAATCTAAAAAAGTATTTGAAAATTCTAAAACTGCATTTAAAAATCTGAAAATGCTTTTAAAATCTTAAATCATTTTAAAATCTGAAAATTATTTTTAAATATAAACATAATTTATAAAATCTGATTATTTGTTTTCAAAATTTGATTAGTATTTTAAATCTTTTGGAAACATGTAATATCACATTTCAAAATAATTTCCAATTTTTTTAAGTTGTCATGTGTTTAAAATAATTTTTAGAGTTAAAAAATAAATTAAAATTTGCGAAATAATTCTCTGTTTTTTTAAATCTGTTTTTAGATTTTTTTATTTTTTTTAACAAACTTATTGATTTTTTAAAAATATTTTTCAGATGTTTAAATAATCTTCTAATTTTATAAATTTTTTCTTTTAATTTTAACTTTTGTGAATTTCCAAATTAATTTGCAATGCCCTAATTTTCTTTTTTTGGCTGGAAAAATTGGCCTAAAGATGCAAATGACAATACCGTAAGTTGCAATCTAATAAAATTATATTTTAAATACCAAAATGATAGAAATACAATACAACATAATGAAAAGTAATCTATTCTATTTTAGATACCAAAAGTAAACTGATTGTTTGTATATTTGTTATTATCATTTTTTTATTTTATTTTTCTTTTCACAAATGAAAAGGTAGATTTTTAGGAAATGTTGTTATATTACTAACTAATAAGCATTTATTTTAATATATTTATATTTTTAGGATTTTTAGAAAATTTTGTTATATTAGATTTAGTAATATTATAAGATTTGAAACGTTATATTTTAACTTATCAATTCCCACAATAATCTATTCATATATATAACATATCTTCTTTTTCCACAAATAGAAAAAAGAATTTTTAGGAAATGTTGTTATATTACTAACGAATAAGCATTCATTTTAATATATTTATAATATATTTATATTTTCTGAATTTTTAGAAAAAAATATTATATTTGATTTAGTAATATTGCAAGATTTGGAATGTTGATTTTAACTTATCAATTCCCACAATAATCTATTCATATATGTGACATTCTCATATCTAAATAATCTGCAATAGAATACCCATATGTACCGATCTATTGAACTGGTTCTTAGATTTTCCAGCAATACCTATCTATTAAACGGAATGTTCGTATATGTAATATATCTCATATTTAAATATTCTACACCATAGAATGTCGATATGTACTGATCTATTGATTGATTCTAGCAATATCTAACTATCTATTGAACTGAACTTTTATTATAAATAGAGTAATATTTTGTGTCATCTACGTTGTGCACACTCACTAATCATATGTTTTTTTGACCCTACTCTATTGATTTGTAATGTTGATTATTTTCAACTTTGTGAAAGATATTCATCCGAAGAGAATGGATATCTACATTTGCCGACAAAAATATGATCTTCAGTTTCGAATGTATTTTAAGGGTAAATAGATATCGTCAAAAATAAATTTCATAATAAATATGATAAAATGTGTAGTATGAAACATGCAGTATTCAACATATTTAATTTCATTATTTTTGCAGGGTGATACTATTTGTGGTCAAGTAAAAAGTACACACATCAATAGCTTTAAAAAACTATTATTTGAGAGAAAATTATATATTGTCTCTAATATCATGGTGTCAACTAACGAATTTAAATTTAAAACAACAAGCCATAGATATAAGTTCAATTGTTATGACAAACAAAGGTTCTCAAGTTTAGGGAATCATTGTAATTATGAACATATTCAACTTCAAATTATTCGATTAGATATCTGGCCTAGAGAAGAAAGATAAAATTTCTTGTTTGGTACTCTATTTTCATTTATTTATAATTTTTCTATGTGCTATTCTAATCACATATATTAATTTTTTTTTGTTGATTTATAAGATGTGGTTGGTCGAGTTTATGGGATGTAACCACCTAAATCTATGCCGATGAAGGATGGGCCGAAGAGGCTCGTGGAAATAACTCTTGAAGATCACATGTATTTTAAATTTCTATATTATATAATATAATATATAATATATATTAATTTTTTTAACTTAAATATAGATGTAAGATTCAAAATTATTATTAATATTGGTATATTTTTTATTGTGTTAAAGAATAATAAACTGACACTAATTTTGTGGGACTTGGCGCAACGGCACCTGGTGCAACGGCAAGCACCAGTTTAACATGGGGAGGTGGTGATTTAGTAGCAGTGGGTGGCAAGGTGGCTTTGTTAGCTATTCCGTTAGGAACCGTGGATTTTTTTGGTACATTATATCTGTTAGATCAGAATATGTGCGCGTGTGTATGTGTTCAACAGTAGTTCGAACTGTAAATGAACATGCGGAAGCTTAAAATAAGATTTGATTTTAAGCGAGGAAGAAATCCCTTCTTCCTCTCAAGTAATTTTATTAGAAGACATATTTGTTCCCACAAATGTTACAGTAGAACTTACACGTATTTGGCTCCCCCTAAATACTTGTCTACCCGTGTAACTAATTCTTCTAAACACTTACTTGATCATCTAGTCCCCTAGATGGATTTGAATACAAACTCCCGTCTGTATTGAGTTGAGATCTCCCGAAATCAACGTGCGGTGAAGTTCCAAAGTAATCCAGACTCTGCGAGGTTCGCCTTTAGTTCGCCCTTGAGTTCTTCCCAGTCTGTTCTATTCTTACGAATATAACAGCACACTCATCAACCTCTCTATGTCTCTCTGCCCATATGAATGGTAATTGAATGTCTTGGAGAGTTGCAGTCTCTACAGCTTGAGGTTGTATTTATAGTCTCTCATGTTCTCCACGAGATCTGCCGGTATCTTCTCATATCTTTGTGTTGATATGCATATCTTTGTATATATGGCCTGGATATGCATATCTCATATCTTCATCATATCTTTGTAAGATTTATTCCCAGATTTACTCTTGATTCTCCTTATTTTTAGCTATGCCTTTCCTTCCTTTTCTCTTCTTATTCAACTTTGACTTTCTTCCAAGAATATCTCCACAATATCTTTTAAATCTGCAATTAATAATAAATCAATTAGAATTTTCGAATAATATTGACAATAATTACCTTATCAATCTCTCCCTTTGGCATGTTGTTCGAAAATTCCAGGACCATCTGCTACCTGCAAAAAGAAACAAGCAGGAGAACTGTATGCAGAAAAGAAAGATGTTCACATATAGCAGAAGCATCATTCATCATGTTCAGATAGCCAATAAAAACAACTAAACTATGGATATTGTTGTAAGCATACTAGCTACTGGAGATTGTAGTATCAATATTACAGACCCTTAGAAATTTTTCAGATTATTCAATAAAAACATCTCCTAATTCAAACAGAGTTACTCCCAGATTCCCATTCTTCTTCTTCCTCAGTATCATCCACTTCAGTTTCCTCGGCCACCCTTTTTCTTTTTGTTGCTTTGCCTGACACCTTCCTCTTCCCCTTATCTGCGGCAGATGATCTCTTCTCCCCCTTTTTCGAGCAGCCTGCCAAAGGAGTAGAATCTCTGTGTGGTGCGCCCTGAGAGGGAACATCCAGAGATTTCAAGACATTAGTTAAATAAAGCTTCTGGGCAGCTACCTCAGCAGCTAGAGTATCAAGAATCTCTAGTTGCTGATGTAGAAAGAGCGGAAGATTGGCCGCTACTTCCGAGGGAGGAAGTGTGGGTGCAATGGTGCGTGGCCTATAGGCAGCATTGGCCTCTTTGGAGGCCATGTTCAGCGGAGGGGCGGCTTTCTGAAGAACATCAGTGGACTGAGCCTGGATGCCCTGATGCGATAGGAGGCCCCAAATGAGGGTAGGGAACGGAAGCAACAATTTTATTGCGAACAAAAACTCGCCCGAACCGAGGAGATTCGGGATCCTGAATGCCAGTGACCAAATTAGCATAGAACTCATGAACAATAGAGCTATAAAACCTACCCAAGTTCATCACAGTAACTTCTAATCCAGATTTTTTAATAAACTCCATAACAGACGTTTTCGCAAAACGTTTAAGATCAAGATTACGTTCAGGCCAGAAGTCCATACCAGAGAACAATTTGTAGCGGTCGGAAGCAGCCTTCGTGTAGAACGACTTGGAGAAGGCCTTACCGCGAACCAATACGTCATTTTCATTGCGAAGGCGCCCTGGAGATGACCCAGTAAAAGCAGCAGTAGAAGGCTTTTTGTGACGGTGCGAACGGCGAGGTGGAGATCTTGCCACTTCGTCCTCGGATGAGGACTCATCAATGAGATGTCGCCGTGGCGTAGGAGTCGTAGTTTTGCCTGTAGGTTTTGCCTTGCGAGGAACCTTGGACCTTGGAGGTGGATGTGAGGTCGTCTGGGAAGGGAGATCTTGAGGAGGAACTGGAGATTCCGCCATGGGCGAAGGATCTCCTTCTTGCGGAACTGTGGTAGCAGGGGGCGGAGTAGTCGCACTGGGCTGTGGAACATCAGTCGGAGGGGTTTCGGTCTGAGCGGCATCGGGACACGGTGGAGACGAGGGATCGGGTGGAGGTGTGTCCTTGCCCTGGTCGGCTGATGGCGGTTCATCAGAATCGGGCGGAGGAATAGTTTCTAATGGCTCTGGGTTCAAGAATGGAACCAAGATCCAGCTTGGTCGTCTGCCGCTGGGTGAATCTTCGTGGTCAGCCATGGAACCTCTGCAAATGGATATTGAAGAAGAAACACAAGAACACAGGCGTGAAAGTGAACTATGAAAGAGATGAACCCTAGTTAATCAAAGCCTGACAATGATGTGAAATGAGGAAGGCTGACGCCTCGATTACTGTCTATGTCACAAGATTTTATGTGGGCTATTCAAACCCTTTTTCGGCGCCCACTCATTGCAGTTAAATAGGCATTAAGGAGCACGATCACACGTCCAGACGGTTGAAAAAGGGAAGACCACGTCCCCATTTTGACACGTGTTCCGAAAATAAGTCATGACTAAATAATCATCCGGGCCCATTTTGCACAAAATAATCCATATAATCCCAGGAGAAAAAAATAAGAGAGACTGTTTTTTTTTTTTATATTTTATTGGAGGAATGAAATCATAGATCACCATATTAAACACAAGTCTCAGTCAGGCAACAATGTTTGACAATGCACTAAGAAAAATCCGCAAGTCTTCTCTTCCAGTATATGTTCACCCCATTTTGATTGCTAAATGAGTTGTATGATTTTTCCTTATTGCTCCTTCTGCCGAATCCTTGTGTAGTAGCTCGCAAACCACACAATAAAGTACCACACTGGGAAAACCCTGTGTGACGAGCTCAGAACCTTGTAACCCCTATATTTGGTGCAACTTAGAGGTGAACATCATTAAGGAAGCTTTCACAGACCTGTCATTTTCTGTGCTTGGTGCTCTATCACATTGGTGACAGCATTCCACAGCATCATTTCAAGGTCGTAGCTCTTTTCCTTATACTGGGAGAAGAAATAATGGATTCAAAGTTCAAGACAAACAAAATTTTGAACCTGTGCGAGACTTATAGTTATCCTAGGCAATCCGAGACTTCCACCTCCCCTTTATTTTTTTTATTTTTTTTATTTTTAATTTTTTAATACAGCATTTACATAACACAGCAAATCCCTAGAGATTTTCTCAGGGATATGAATTTTTGAGCATCTAGGGCCTTTGTGAAAATATCAGCCAGTTGACTTATGGTAGGAACATGTTCAAGGGTAATGACTCCATCTTCAACTAACTCTCGGATGTAATGATGCCTAATGTCTATATGTTTAGTTCTAGAGTGTTGCACAGGGTTTTTAGACATATTAATGGCACTCAGATTGTCACAAAACAGAGTCATGGAAGTCATGTTCATACCGTAGTCGCACAACATGTGCATCATCCATACCAGTTGAGAGCATGAGCTCCCTGCAGCTATGTATTCAGCTTCTGCAGTTGATAGTGAAATGTTGTTTTGCTTTTTGCTTAGCCAGGATACAAGATTGTTACCAATAAAGAAGCATCCTCCTGAAGTACTCTTTCTATCATCCACGTCGCCGGCCCAATCGGCGTCACAGTATCCTGCAATGAAAGGTTTAGTCTCAAAGGAATATTTCAAGCCATAGTTAGTGGTACCTGCCACATATCGTATGATTCTTTTTACGGCCTTGAGGTGAGACTCCTTAGCATTTGATTGGTATCTAGCGCATAGTCCAACACTAAAGCTTATGTCAGGTCGACTAGCAGTGAGGTACAGGAGACTTCCTATCATGCTTCTGTAGAGTGTTGGATCAACACATGTTCCACTTTCGTCCTTGGATAATTTGGTATTTGTCCCCATGGGTGTGTGAGCTACTTTGCACCCTTCAAGTCCAAATTTCTTTACCAGGTTCTTGGCATATTTTTCTTGATGTATCGTGATTCCACTATTGCATTGTTTGACCTGTAGACCAAGAAAGTAGGAAAGTTCACCAACCATGCTCATTTCAAATTCACAAGACATTACCTGGACGAAGTCATTCACTTTTTGTTTGGATGTGGATCCAAACACAATGTCACCTACATAGATTTTTGTAATAGTGATGTCCTTGTTCGACCACTGGATGAACAGAGTCTGATCGACTCCTCCTCGTTTGTAACCCTGACCGATCAGAAACTTTTTCAGTCTTTCATACCATGCTCTTGGAGCTTGCTTCAACCCATAAAGAGCCTTCTTCAGTTTGTGGACATGGTTCGGAAAGTGTGGATCTTCAAACCCCTTTGGTTGTTCAACATATGCTTCATCTTTCAAGAACCCATTCAAGAATGCACTTTTTACATCCATTTGATAAAGAGTAAATTTCTTAAGACATGCAAATGAGAGAAGGATTCTTACTGACTCCAGTCGTGCAACTGGAGTGAATGTTTCCTCAAAGTCAATTCCTTCTACCTGTGTGTATCCTTGGGCCACGAGTCTTGCTTTGTTTCGAGTGATGTTACCTTTTTCGTCAGTTTTGTTCTTGAAGATCCATTTTGTTCCGATGATGTTCGCACTGTCAGGTCTTGGTACAAGTGTCCAGACATCATTTCTGGCAAACTGTTCCAATTCCTCCTGTATTTTCAGTATCCAGTTGTCATCCTTGAGCGCTTCTTTGACATTTTTGGGTTCAACCACAGAGGTGTAGCAAGCGTGGTGAACCAGTCCTTCCATTTTCCGATAGTCAAGTCTTGGTTTGCATCGTGTCTTTATCCCTTCATTGAGTTCTCCAATGATGAGTTCCTTGGGATGTTCTTTCTGAATCTTTGTTGAGGGTTCACCTTTATCACTGTTTTCATTCGTTGGTACTAGGTCAGTTTCTGCGATGTTCTCACTATTCTGGTTTCCCATTGGTCGACCTGCTGATGAACCTGCTTCTTCCAAGTAAACTTCCTGTCTTATCACAGAATCATCAAAAACAATGTTAGTACTTTCAATGAGTGTTTGAGTTCTCAGATTATAGACACGATAGGCTCTGCTATTGGTCGAATATCCTAGGAACATACCAACATCACTTTTAGCATCAAATTTACCTAACTGATGTCTATCATTGTATACATAACATTTACAACCAAACACATGGAGGTGACTTACATTAGGAGTTTTTCCTTTCCAGATTTGATAAGACGTCATTTCTAATCCTTTCCTAAGATATACCCTATTTGTAACATAGCATGCTGTATTTATGGCTTCAGCCCACCATTTTTGGGCTACTTCCTTGCCAATCATCATGGCTCTAGCCATTTCTTGCAATGTGCGATTTTTCCTTTCTACTACTCCATTTTGTTGAGGTGTTTTTGGTGCAGAGAATTCATGAGCAATACCTCGAGAGGCACAAAATTCAGTGAATGCAGTATTTTCAAATTCTCTACCATGGTCACTTCGTATTCGAACAACAGAACCCTGTTTTTCATTTTCTATCAGACGTATCAATTTTTCAAATTCATCAAAGGTGTCTAATTTATCTCGAAGAAATCTTACCCATGTATATCTAGAGAAATCATCAACACAAACAAAAATATATCTCTTACCTCCCGCACTTTCAGTTTGAACAGGACCCATTAAGTCCATATGTAGCAAGGACATGATTTGGTTAGTGCAAACGTCTTGTGTTACCTTGTGTGAGCTTTTTACCTGTTTATCGAGTTGGCATGGTCCACATATACCTTGATCTTTGCTTGAGAGCTTAGGCAGTCCTCGTACACATTTTGATTTAGACAAGGCAATGAGATGTTTGTATCCTATGTGTCCCAACTTTTGATGCCATATTTCTATTGCTCCCGAGCTAGCATTGTAGCATCCATGACTCCTGTCAAGAAGATAATAGTTGTTAGTGGACCGAGTTCCGGTAAGCATGCATTCATTATTCTTGTTTAACACCAAGCATTTGTCATGAGTGAAGTTGACTTCGAGTCCTTGGTCACAAATTTGGCTAATACTCAACAGATTTGCCTTAAGATTTTCAACAAGATAAACATTAGATAATTTAGGCATACCACTTATATTGAGAGTCCCTTTCCCAATGACTCGCTCACTCTTACCATCTCCAAAAGTTACTGACTGTCCTTTTATTGGGGTGATATCAGACAAGTATGTTGCATTACCTGTCATATGTCGTGAGCATCCACTGTCAAAGAACCATGTTCCAGTGTTGTTCGCCCCGAGTGAGACTACTGATGAAGTAAGGCACATGTTTTTCTTGACAACCCAAACCTTTTTCACATATGTTTTACTGTTTTTGAAATTTCTTACTTTCAAAGATTCTAGAGACCTATGATTTTTTACAGGAACACCATAAAAATTCCAAGTTGAAATTTTACCTGATTGTAGGTCACGTTTCACTCTGTAGCATCTTGGTCGGATGTGTCCAGGTGCATCACAATAATGGCAGATAGAAATAAATTTTCTCATACCTTTTGTGTTTCGTCAGGTTGTCTTGTAGTGTTTTGTCCTTCATGGTCGAACGTAGGAACTGTAGCTGGTACAAAGACTGTTGATCCAGATGTTCTTCCTTCAATATATCCTATTCCTGTTTTATTGTTTTGTGGTCTCCCATATGCCAGGATTTCGTCAATTTTAGCTTTTTCTTTGTTCAGTCCTTGTATGGTTCGCACTGCTTTGTCCAGCTCGGCTCGTGACTCTGCTAACTCACATCCTTATCCTGCAATTTTGAGGAGTAATCTGTTAGTTCATTTGTAAGGGAAGAATTTACCTGGTGATTGCTTGTTGTAGTTGTCCGGGCTATTTCAGAGTCGGCTTTAAGTGTCTCAATTTCCGTCTCGTAAAGCTGAACCTGTTGTTCGAGATTCCTCACATTCTTTTGGGACATAATCAAGTCATCTCTCAGTCTCTCATTTATTTCCCTAGTGATGTGCAGCTCATGTTTCACTTGACTGAGTTCCTGATTTTCCATGCTTAGTGCGTCTTTATTTTTGTATTCCCTTGCTTGATTCTCCAATCTGGTACATCTGGCAGATATGTCTAGAAACAGTTTCTCAAGATCTTCCAGAGTTGGATCGTCTAAATCGGGGTCCTCAGTGTACTCAAGTTCTTCCTTAGTTCGAACATCAGATGTAAGACATCCCAGGTCATTGGGGTATTCTGTCTCTTGTTCGTCAGCTTCTTCTTCTCCTTCAGATTCAGATTCACTCCTGGTGGCTTTTAGTGCTTTCTTCTTTCTTAGAAAATTTGGACATTCTGCTTGATAGTGTCCGTATCCACTCCACTCTCTGCATTTAGAGTCCTTTCGATTTACCTGCCTAGTGTTTAAAAATTTGTTTCCACATTTTATGATGTTCTCTTCAGTGTTCGGACCTTTGTTGAACTGCTGCCCCTGATTGTACTTTTTCACAAGCTTGCTGTAATTTTTCGTGAGAAGTGCCATTTTGTGAGCAACTGATGTCATATCATCCTCGATTTGTTCAGTTGTTGTCTCCGTCTTTAGGGCTATTCCTTTGCTTTTTGGTGTGTCCATGCCATTGTTCAACTCAAACGTCCTTAACTCTCCCATCAAGTCATCCAATGTCATCGGTGTGATTCTCATGAATGATTCCAGAACTGTGATTTTTTCTCTGAATCTAGGAGCTAATGTTCTCATGATTTTCATGATTTGGACATCTTCCTTGATAGCATCACCGAGGGTGTAACATTGATTTACAATGTCACTGAACCTAGCATAGTACATCTCAATGTTTTCATCTTCATTCATTTGTATTCCATCAAATAGTGTGGCCAATCTTTGCAATTTTTACTTCCTTACGGACTCATTTCCTTCAAATTGTTTTTGTAGAGCATCCCAAGCATCTTTGGCAGTTTGACAGTGTATAATCAACTTGTGTCTCATGACATCGACCGAAGCAAGAATAGCATACAATGCTGTGTAGTTTGCCTCTTCGGCACACCTTTCATCCTCCGTCCATAGTGTTCTTGGTTTGTCTACGACTTTAGTTATATCCGTTCCATCCTGCATCTTAGGCCACGTCCACTTTGTTTGGATTGCTTCTCCACATTGTTTGGATCTTAGATAGATAAACATCATTGATTTCCAGAACGGATAGTTTTGTCCATCAAGCGAAGGTGGGCGTAGCGTGGTCCCCTCTGTACCCATGTGTCTGTCCCTGGATCTACCTATTTAAAAAAAAAAAACTGGAACCTGCTCTGGTGCCAATTGTTAGATCAGAATATGTGCGCGTGTGTATGTGTTCAACAGTAGTTCGAACTGTAAATGAACATGCGGAAGCTTAAAACAAGATTTGATTTTAAGCGAGGAAGAAATCCCTTCTTCCTCTTAAGTAATTTTATTAGAAGACATATTTGTTCCCACAAATGTTACAGTAGAACTTACACGTATTTGGCTCCCCCTAAATACTTGTCTACCCGTGTAACTAATTCTTCTAAACACTTACTTGACCATCTAGTCCCCTAGATGGATTTGAATACAAACTCCCGTCTGTATTGAGTTGAGATCTCCCGAAATCAACGTGCGGTGAAGTTCCAAAGTAATCCAGACTCTGCGAGGTTCGCCTTTAGTTCACCCTTGAGTTCTTCCCAGTCTGTTTTATTCTTACGAATATAACAGCACACTCATCAACCTCTCTATGTCTCTCTGCCCATATGAATGGTAATTGAATGTCTTGGAGAGTTGCAGTCTCTACAGCTTGAGGTTGCATTTATAGTCTCTCATGTTCTCCACGAGATCTGCCGGTATCTTCTCATATCTTTATGTTGATATGCATATCTTTGTATATATGGCCTGGATATGCATATCTCATATCTTCATCATATCTTTGTAAGATTTGTTCCCAGATTTACTCTTGATTCTCCTTATTTTTAGCCATGCCTTTCCTTCCTTTTCTCTTCTCATTCAACTTTGACTTTCTTCCAAGAATATCTCCACAATATCTTTTAAATCTGCAATTAATAATAAATCAATTAGAATTTTCGAATAATATTGACAATAATTACCTTATCAATATCCATGCATTTACGATTCATATCACGGTATTGATACTTCCGAAATATGGGACCTGGAAAACTAATGCATTGTATGAGTTTATTATAGTATATAATAATACATTGACTGTTTCCATATTTTTTATTTTCATTTTTCCACCAATTTTTTCTTTCTACAAATAGAAAGACGGATTTTTTGAAAATATTGTTATATAACTAACCAATAAGCATTCATTTTAATTTGTTAATATTGTTAATGTTACTAATTTTATCAAAACTAACAAACAAAATTCATTTATCATCATAATTACTTGATTGTAACAAATCAATTATGAATTTATAGCAGATTTGATGCTATATATAATAATAATAAATATTCACATTGATATAGTAGATTTTATTCAATTTTCTTGATTTTAAAAGAAAATAATATATTTGATATTTTGATGATTGTATTTTATAAATAAAATTCATAATGTTCACATATTATTTTATATAAAATATTTATATCCTTATTATAATTATGATACATACATAAATTATTGAACATAATTATATATATATATATATTAGAATATTAATTTTATATATTTATAAAATTTAATAATAATATATTCGTACATCACACAGGATAACATACTAGTTAACACTAAAAGGGTAAGAGTAGAATTTCAGTTTGGATAATTGAGATTAAAAAAGTTACAATATTAAATATTGAAAAAAGATATAATCATATAAAGAAGAAAAGGAAAAAAAAAAAGTAGAGCAATAAAAAATCTGCGGTAAAAGTGGTGTAAAATTTTCAAAAACTTCAAAGTGGTGCAGAGAATGAAGTATTGCTGAAGAGGTGAAAACTGACGCCAAATGCCAAAATAGTTTCTTGTTGGAGAAGCTCTTAAAGAGTAGAACCTGGTCTTCATCCAAGATTAGCTAATTAATTAAAATTAATCTTTAGCACAATTTTAATATTTATAAATAGTTAATTTTTTATTATCTTAATATGTATGTGGATTATATGGAATGTATATATAAATAAAAATGACTGATCTTTGATTTTGTTTGGGTGATTCCTAATTATATTTCTTAATTATACTGAAATGAAAGAAATCTGGCATGTGCATCAGCTTGCTGGAGAATAAAGAGGAGGTACTCTTGCTCTACTTGTTTCTTAAGAATACAACTTTGTCTGTTTAACAAAGTCAAAATTTTCTAACAATCATAAATTCGTCTTATACACTTAAAGATTATTCATTAATTTTTATTTATTCAATCATATTTAACTAATTTGTAAAATAAAATTTAAAAAAATAATTTTCTGTTTTAACTAATAAAAAAAAACCTTAACTTTTTAAAATAGAATTCTCATAAACACAAAATATTGCAGCCTAAAATATGAGGATCATGGAATGTCGCCATAAAAGGTCAAAAAAATATTCCAGTGAATAGTTCCGAATAATTTCATAAAAAGAAATATATTGGAAGATAATTTATTATTCCGTGTTAGAGAATGTACTTCAAAGAAGATAACGTGCTTGACAAATTAATTATGGTCTCATTATTGAAATCACACGAATTAATAAAAGCATTAGGCCTTCTTCAGCAATGCGCCGGAGAGGCGTGAATGTAAGGAAAGCAAGCTCCAGCAGTGCGCTGGAGCTTGAGGTATTGTGCCGCAACCAATTTTTTTTTTTAAATAAACTGATGTATAATTGACGCAGACTTCGGTCTGCGTCACTTCTTTTCCTTTTTTTTAATTCTGTTTTATTAGTTTTCTGTAATTAATAACAAATTTTTATTTTATAATTAATTTAATTTAATTAATTTTAAGAGTATTTTAATTAAATATGATAAAAATAAAAAGATGTAATTTCAATTAGAAATAAAAATAATAAAATAATTTTTTCTTTTGCAATTAATTTGGTTTAATTAATTTTAAGATTATTTTAATTAAATCTGATAAAAATAATAAAAAGATGTAATTTTAATTATAAATAATAATCATACAATAAAATTTTAAATACTACACATACAATTATTATTCTACCATAAAAATTGAAAAAATAGATAAAAATACAAATAGACAAAACATACAATTACAACTAAAAATTATAAAGTTACATACAAAATATAAAATTACACAACATAAGTAAAAACACAACTACTTACTAAATAGAAAATACACATGATACTAAATTAATAACCTAATTTCAATAATCAGAAAGACCACCTCCAGACCCTCCAATATCTGGAAAAAATTTTCCAAACACATTAAATGTATTCGGAAGTGGATTTGTTGGCTCGGCTTGTATCCTCCTCTGTAGATTTTTTTGCTGCTACAACCTCAAATATTCACGTAGTGCAGGATCAGCAACAGTGTCTAAATTCATCCTTAAAGTTGCGTTCTTCTCTTTGATCCTTTCCATTCATTGTTCATCGTTATCTCACGATCTTTCAACTCAAGTTCACGAGCTTTTAGCTCATTTTCACGATCTTTTCTTGAGGATGCGCTTGCTAATAATTCTCTAAGTGAGGCATTTTCTTGTTTTATCATTTATACAAAATCATCATCATCTTCTTTTTGTTTCTTTTTAAGTTTTGACCTTTTTATCCCCTTGGGTCTTTTTGACGAAAAATCACCAACACTGCTAATGTTCTCGTCATTTAAATCAATAAAAAACGAAGACAAAGAAGGATTAGGGGAAAGAGGGGACTCTGAAAAATTTTCTGCAGTTAGCTCTTCAACTTGCACAAACGGTTTTAAAATCAACCACACATGGTCGAATTTGAACCCAGTCTCATATCCTTTCACCGACCTCATAGCCTCATTTGCACGCTCCAACTACATAATAAAGAAACAATATTGAAATCAAAATACTCTATTTGACAAATGAAAACATAAAATATAAATAACAACTTACAATTGATTTTTCACTTGCACCACTAGGATTCAGCAGCTCATTTTGTTGCACACACCCATTGAATTTTCTCACATGTTTGAGAATGGTCTGCATGCGACATTGCAGTGATCGTTTGTTACGATCTTGCATCCCGGTGCTTGGTTTATCGAAGTTATATTTTTCTATAACACGACTCTAAAATAGATCTTTTGATTGGTTTATTCCCACAATTGGATCTTGTGAGATTTTGAGATAGACACCAGTAAGGTGTCGATTTTCAGCTGAAGTGTAGTTGGTGGTGTGTGGCTTAAAAATTTCAGAGAAGAAAACAAAAGATGTTGTAGATATGAAGGAGTTGGAGAAGTTTGTGAGAAATGTTATGTGGTATGACGCCTATTTATAGAAATTGGTAGAAAAGCAGATAATAATCCAACAGTTGAGATTTAAAGATCAAAATAATCTAACGGTCGGAGTTGAATACACATGGATTGTGCTTGTTGCAACTCTCTGTGTTTTAAGACTTTGAATGAACGGCTCAGATTAAAAGTTGTTATGGGTTATCAACGACTAATATTGAAAGCACAAAGATTTTGCTTTCTGCAACTATGATTTCAATTCAGACAAGTGGTGAATGGTTGAGATTTAAAGATGACAATAATCTAATGGTCGTTGTTGAAAACATGAGGATTGTGCTTGTTTGTGGCTTTTACGACTTAAGTGGAGGGTTGAGATTAAATGTTGTAGTAGGATATCAATGGCTATTGTTCTGAACACAAAGATTGTGTTTTTTTTAATAATATACAGATCATTATATATGAGCACATACTCCACCCATTTTCTTCACATCAATCTTTCTTATCCTCAATTCGTTTAGTCATTTTCTTCGTTAATAATATTTTTTATGTTCTGCTCTGATTGTCTCTAAAAAAAATGAATTTTCACTCTGCTGGCCCTTCTGCTATTTCTTCTATTCCTTCAAGTTCATCTGATGATGAACATCAACAATTGATTGATAGTGATTGTTCCGACGTGTAGCAACATGCGATGTTCAACAAATATATAGTAACAATCGTATGTTAGCTGCATATCGACGTCGAAGGGCTGAACCCATTCATGGAGGCTCAGTTCCGGGTCGCAGGACAATATATCGTGATCGTGAAGCAGCAGCTCAAAATCTTTTCAGAGACTACTTTTCTGAAACTCCAACTTTTAATGAAGATCAGTTTCGTCGACGTTATCGAATGTCACGAAATCTATTTCTCCGTATTGTTCATGCAGTAAAAAATCATGATGGATACTTTGTGCAACGAAGAAATGCAGCTGGTCAGCTTGGTTTGTCTACACTCCAAAAAGCAACTGCAGCATTCCGAATGTTAGCATATGCAATTCCAGCAGATGCAACTGACGAGTATATCAAAATTGGAGAGTCTACTGTAATTGAATGTGTCAAACGTTTTTGCAGTGCTATTGTGGAGATATTTGGGGGAGAATATCTAAGATCTCATATCGCTAATGATGTTGCAAGGTTATTTCATATTGGTCAGCAACGTGGCTTTCCAGAAATGTTGGAAGTTTGGATTGTATGCATTGGAAGTGGAACAATTGTCCGACGGCATGGGCAGGACGATATGTTGGTCGAAGTGGATCTCCAACAATTATTCTTGAAGCTGTGGCTGATTATGATTTGTGGATCTGGCATGCTTATTTCGGGATGCCAAGATCCAACAATGATATTAATGTGTTAGTGACGTCCCACCTTATCTCTAACATTGCTAAAGGTATTGCTCCTCCTACACGTTATGTTATTCAAGAAAAGGAGTACAACATGGGGTATTATTTGGCTGATAGTATATATCCCAAATAGGCAACTCTTGTGCAAACAATTCATGCACCAAATGGTCCAAAAAAGAAATATTTTGCAAAGAAACAAGAAGCGTGTAGAAACGATGTGGAACGTGCATTTGGGGTCCTCCAATGTCGATTTGCAATAGTGGCAAATCCAGCACGTTTTTGGAGTAAAATTGATTTGAAAGATATTATGACTGCATGCATAATAATGCATAATATGATAATTGAGGATGAACGAGAACTTGATGCTTCAATCGAAGAAGCAAGAGAAGTGCAGCTCCGGAAGTCGAACTTGTTGAAAATAAAAACACGCATTTTCAAAAAAAATTAGCTTGATTTAGACAAATTAGAGATGCGGAAGCTCATTTCGCACTTCGAAATACATTATTGAGCATTTGTGGGCAGAATATTCTAATTCGGAAATTTAATCTTGTAAACGTGTATTTTTATTGTACTATTATTGTGAAGTTCAATTTTAATTTTGCATTATTATTGCTTGATATTATATGTATTTTTTTATATATAATTAATTTTATAGATAAAAAATTAAAATATTACAGATAAAAAAATTATTTTTAATATATTACGTATTATGTATTTAACAAATATGATTTTTTTAAAATATAGATTGAAAATAAATAAATTATAAGAAATATTATTGGAATATTCTTTTTTAGTGCAGAAAGTAGTGCAGACTGCTGGAGATGAAATGCAGATTTTGCCGTAAAATAATGCAAAATCTGCACTAGAGTTGTACTGACTGCTGGAGAGGGAAAGAAAATAAGCATGTTTTAATTTATGAGCAAAACAATTCCTTTTTTGGAATGTTGTGGACAATCTATTAAACTGGATTACTTTGGATAATATAACTAATGGCAACCACGTACATATTGCCATTCCAACTTTGACTATTTTTGTACTTTGTCTTACAAATATATATATATAGAACAAATCTCAACAGTTTGGTCTAATTGTGGACGATTGAAATTACTTGAAATAATATTTTTAATATATTTATAAGTACACGAGATAAAATGCTATAAAAATATCACATAGCAAAGTACAAAAATACAAAAAGTTGGGATGCCAAACTGTAATTTTTTCAAGATAAAATAGTAAATTCTGACCCCTTTTTTTTTTTGTCCAAATAAAAATATAAAAAATAGTTTATATGTAGCAAGCAATGGAAACTGATTGATGAGTTGTCATAGATTCTCGACCAAACGTATAAACAATGGGATTTAATTATTTGATGATCCATAAGAATGGATCTCAAAAGCACCAAATAATCTCCAAGATTTCTGGCATTAAATCTTGTCTGCTTTGCGAATTCCCATGCTCAAAATATGAACCATTTCTTTTCTTTAAAGAAGTAAATTATTTTTCTTTCAATTGGGGGAACAGACACACACAAACATAAGCAAAAAAAAAAAAAAAATCTGTTTTCTTAAGATCTCCCAAAACATTGAAGTGCATTTTTGTACTGACGTTCAATAAAATTAGAACGATATAAAATATGACTATAACTATTTTTTTAGACGATAATTAAAAGATAAATAAATAGTAATGATGTAAGATGATTTTTATTATTAAAAAACAACTAAAGCGTAGACATACAAAATATATTTATTTTTCTGCAGTATAAAATTATCCAAAGGCATAATACCAACGAAAATTGAGTATAGGAATATTGGGTGTAATTCATGAAATGAAAAGGAAAAATAAGAGTAGTTCATAATTTTCAATAATAGATGAAGTTATCATATAATCTCATTCTGTCTATAACACATGACAAGTTAAGATCATGCTGACAGCTTCAACTACTAGTGGTGAACGATTTATTTTATGTAATATTTTTATCGATCGATTGTGAAGATATAAAGATGGAGTTTGACTGTTGATATAAATATGTAAATAATATATATTGTGCATAGAATAATTATGTAGAATAAGCCAAGTGATAACTTGGAAGGGACAGATATAGATGGGGAGAAATATAGATATAGATATAGATATATATATATATATAATTAAATTTTGTAGACAATGGAAGTGGTCCATATAGTGAGACAAATTGAAAATTGTGACGCCCATGCCACCACCATGCGGACAAAGCCAATGTGACTTCCTATATTTGACCTAAAACCTTTAGTGCCCCACACACACTCACACTCTGAATGTGTGTTCATATGCACATATATAGGCCCACAGATAACGATTTTTCATTTTATCTATTTATTTATTTTGGGAGGTATATTAAATTCATCCTTATTTGAATTGGGTTCGTATACGCATTTAATAATTTATAGAAATATTGAATACTAGTGCAAATATTGAACTGTCTCACACACAATGTGTATATACATCATAACATATGTTTCAATAGAACGACCCATTAACCTAAACTGAGTCTTGAAAATAAAATATGATTGTTAAGGAGATAAAGAACAAAAATATCTTCTAAAAAAAGACAACATAATAATAAAAATTTAAGGAAAAAAAGAGTCATTTTGCAAGACTCCTTAATATATGTAAAGTTTCCTAAAACAATATTTATTTCGAGACAACAAAAATCCTTTTTAGCACTTTCAACTTTTCACCTCCATAAATTTTATGTTACGAATAATAATTTATGAAGAAAAATTAATTTTTAATCACTCTAAACAACCTACTTCCTTTTCAAAATATAAATACACACGACATCTGCATTATCAAATAATGAAAACTGATGGTATCTTCCTACAAACAAGGAGTTGAAATTCATAGGGGGGCCATTGGCATGGCGTCTTTATTGTAGGAGAAAGGAAAGGGCATCGTCCGCATGGACAGCTCAGTTGGTTCCTGGGTGGCAAATTGCTCCAAGGACGCAGGATCTTCGCCTTTTGCCCAAGGAAAGGGCATCTCACCTAACACCCCCACCACCCCATGTTTTGCACCGTATTGTGTTAGTAGTATATAGCATATACAAATACATACACATATATATATGTGTGTGTGTGTGTGTGTGTGTGTGTGTAACTACTACATCGTTACCTTTGTCACTTTCCAATTATAAGTATCTTCTTTCAACGAGGATAACTTTATTTTTTGCAAAACATGGAATAACAGTTGTCGGATGCATGCCCCTGCCCGCACCCATTTGTTGTCAGCTATACATACATATATAAAGCAATTTGTTATTGACCTGAATATGAATTAAGTAAGAGCAAGCCTCTCATCTGTAAAGCCATATTAATCTGATGCACACATATACATACACACACACAACCACCTAAACAAACAAGAAAACTTTGAAGAAATATGTGATTCTTGAAAAAAGTAAGCATGCGACATTGACATTATGTTGTTTTCAAACTTGTTTTTATTCTCTTCAATCATATTTGATTCTCGTGATCACTACACTTGGCAACTAGATTTCGATTACGTATACTACATATATCCACATAAATATATGTGAATTAGTGATGACATCAACATCATATAGAATTAATTATACATGTAAAAAAGTGTGTTATGGAGATCGAATGATAGAATGCTCGTGTAAAGTTCCAAATATATTGGCTTTCAACTTTAGAGCTAATAGAGGTCGGCTTCAAATTAGTTTAATCGAATTAAGATTTATCTTACTAAACAAAAAAATAAGAATAACTATTTTTATTGGTACGACTCAAACCTAGCATGATATAAATAGATTTAGGTTGATCCTCGGCAGGTTAGGATCAAAATCAAACAATTTCATATCCGCGGAATCTGTTTGTAATTGAAAAGGAATTATGGGTAGGATTGTAAAAGAACTAAAAAGAGCACTCTAAAACCTAAAAATGAATTGCTACTTAACCTCAAAATCAGATTGCTATTATTATGTTGTTTCTTGTTTTGTCTCGTGATATGTAGTTTCAATTGATTAAATAGCTAGGTTGTTAATATACTAATTTATTTGCTTAATGGGATAAGTTGCACGAAATTTCTAAGTCGTTTGCAGAATATGCAAAAAAAAATCCTGCATGATTTTTAAAACTGAGTCACATTTCGTATAGTTTACTAAATTCAATTCGTTTCCCCCAATTTATTGGCCTGTGGAACATGAGCTTTGGGTGCGAGATGGATTAATTCTTCATTTTTATTTTTATTTGTGAAATCTCACTTAAACCCTGATATTTTATTTTTATAATAAATATAAATAAAATATATCAGAGTTGTTAATGTGCAAATCCAACTATCAACAAAAATAGGGTCTTGTGAGTTAACATTACTTTTCGGGAGGCTGCTTTCCTAGTATATATTAATCTCTTGTGCAACTGAAGTTTTCTTTATTACAAGTACAGAGATTGCACAGAAATTCTTCGACATGGATCGGTAAATATCTATTTCAACTATGATCATGGACTTGTTTGTTGGTTGGAAAGGAACACGCTCCTTGTCCCTTGTACAATGGAAGTGAAGATGCACGGATCTTTTGCGTTTGCTCAATGCAATCCCAGGATAGTTGGTGTATGCTTGTGTGGGGAAAGAGTTCATCACGGCTAGTTCAGTCACTTCAAGGCCAAGCGACCTAAAGTAATATTGAATTTCAGTTTGTTGCCAATGAAAGGTGTTTCACCCACAATTTACTCCACTTCATTTACTTGTGGATAAACAAGTTCGCATTTATTCAATATTAACATAAATTATATATACAATATAATTACATTGAAGAGACTAAATGAGAATACTGATATCTAAGAGAACATTGTATCTTATTAATAGGACCAAAAAAAAATATATATTATAATTTCTAAGAATAAATTTTTTTAATAGATGGGTAAGAAAATTTTTAGGAATACAAAGGCTATTTGTCAGGGCCGGATTTTTCATAAGTTGGAAGAGTCCGTTATCTCAAACCCCAAAAATTATAAATTTTTAGGGGCTCAAAATTATTTTTTAAGTGTATATATATATATATAATATATTAAAGTTTGATATAAAATATATTGTGGCCCAGGAATCAAGGTCTTTCTTGTAGGTTTTGTGACCCAGGTTTGAATCTGGGCTCTCTCTCTCTCTCTCTGTATATATATATATATATATATATATATTTTTTTCTTTCTATTCTTAAGTATAAAATAATTTATGGACTATTAATTAATAGGTTAACATTAATTTGTTATTTGTCTGTTGGGGGCTCTCTAAGTATATTATTATTATTATTTTTTTATTATTATAAAATAATTCATGGATTGTTAATTAATATGTTAACATTAATTTGTTATTTCTATTATCATGTTTTTTAATAATAAGTTCGGATATCTGAAAGGTAAAAAAAAAAAAAAAAAAAAGCTAATCCAAAATCAAGCTGGTGACATTAACAAATATTTTTCTTCTAACAAAAAATTTGTTGTGTAAAGTTCATGTACAAATGAAAATAACTTGAAAAGAAATGAATATATTGAAGAATGACTTGAAAAGTACTTGAACATGTTAATGTAGTTGAGAATGAAAAAGTTCTGCTACATATTAATGTGAATGAAATCAATGATAATGATAACGTGAGACTAATCATATTTAAGTAATTATTATCGACTAATTTATCTTTTATTTTTATGATGATATTAATATTTAGAGTATTGCAAATGTTTTAATATTTTATATTTTTCTTTAAGTTTATACATTGGAGAAAAATATAATTTAGGAATCTATTATACAAATTCAACTCAGATCCACCTAAGGTTAAGTCCGGCCCTGGTATTGTGCGAAAAGTTCATTGAATATTAAAAATATAATAAAATAAAACTATTTTATATTATAATGATTAAATTAATAAATATATTAGTTCATTAGTGATAATCTCTCTAATTATATCAACTTATTATAAATATTTCTTGCTCTTATAAATTTTAGATCATTTAGGACGTTAGATTATTTATGTTATCTAAAATTGTTTTACTGAAATTATATTTTACAAATTTTAATATTTTAATTAATATGTACTAAAACATCTTAATTTTTAATAGTAAGAAAAAAGTTAACATCATTCACATATTTTCAATTATTAATTAAACCTTAATATATTACACGCCAAACATATTATGTATTACATATTAATTATTAATTGTTAATTTTGCAAATATTAATCTTGCAACTATAGGATAATAGTCTTACTCTCTTATAATGCATGCTTTGCAATATGTTTAAAATATAAAATAAAATATATTTATAATATAATTTTAACTTAATCAATATTTAATAAATTTCAAAATTTTATATTAGTTCACGGTAAATGATATATTTTTGTATAAGATTATATATTCCCGGTAAATGATATATATTTGTATTAGATTATATATTCCCTCCGTCCAAAAAGGTAAATCTTGTTTCTATAATGAATTGATTAATTTGTATAATAATTAAATTATTTCATTTTTTATTAAAAATAGTAGTTAATGTTTATTCGTAATCCAAATCAAATACAAACAATCTAATACACAATAAATATTAAAATATAATCCCAAATAATTAACTAAAATATTTATATCTTTCACATCTAATATCTCATTTCAATATATATGATATGAGTGTAAAATTTAATATCATGAAAAGAGGATTACTTTACTATGTTATACAAAAAAAAAATTGAAAAAAATATTTGTATTTTAATAAATTGATAAAAAATATTTTTCAAAAATAATAAATTAATCAAAAGCTAATACATCATTTTCCAAAAGTCTTTCTTTCTTTAGAAAACTGAAAATGCAATATTTAGACTGTTTTATTATTCGTAAAAATTTATGTGTATCGGGTTCACCTTGCAGTCCGATCTACAGTATTACTAGTTTAATTAAAAATTATTACTGGTTTATTTGAAAAATATTATTACTGATTTATTATATTAAAAAGTAGTAATATTTTTCAAATAAATAAGTAATATTATAAATTGAGTGCACGGTGGACACGATGCATAAGAATCACACTCTTCATTATCGTATTAGTGTAGATTATTTAACACAAATAAAATGAGTGTTACTAATATGAATTAATGATTCCACATATATTATTAAATTAATTAATTTTTATGTAAATAATGACATGAAAATTAAGAATGATTAATAATTCTTTATCTTATATTGGACAATAGAATGACATTTGATGACTACTCATTAATACTAAGATAGAACCCTTGAAACTCATAGGATATTAAAAAAACTGTAATAAAAAAGAATTGCAATTTTTTTAATTTTTTAATTGAAAAATAAAATTAATATGTTTCAAGTTGTATAATTTGGCAGACCTAGGAGCTCTACTAATAATATAGATAGGTTTTTTTTTTTGAGATATCATAATCTCTATATATATAAAAAAAAAAAAAGATTTTTTTTTCAATTTTATTTTTCCGTCTAAACTTTATTACTTAATGTAGAATAAATATATTGTTATTAAATTAAGTTTTAACGTTTTTATTCTAAAATTTTGATTCGATTTCGAAATGTAAAATTTTTCACAAATTTAGGTGTTTCAAAATAAAATGATATCAAGATGAATATACTACTGCATTTAATATATAATTTGAAATCTAGATATTTTATCGAATATTAAGCAAATCACTAAATTCTGAAAGTTAAAAAGTATATGAAATCTAATAAATATATGATTCGATCTTCTTGAATCATTTTATCAAACCAATTAAAATCGTACGATCTTATCAAATCTACGAAACAAAAATCTATATATATATATATATTTATATATATATAAGTATTTTTTTAAATTTTGTTTTCCAACTTAAATTTTTACCATATAAATGTAAAACTATATTTATCTGTGGAACTCTTTTAAGATAAATTATTACAATTTAATTGGATAGATTAATATAAAAAAATCTTCAAGATTTGCTTAATTTATATTGTTCAACATAAACAAATTTGAATTAAGAAAATTTTGTTAGTTCATAATATATTCAAAATAAGAAATAAACATTGAAATATTTGTTAGGTATCGCAAATTATTGTAGTTTTATTATTTTGTGGAAAGTCATTAACAATTTTCCTAAAATTTAAGCTATCAAAATCACTCAATCACGTGAATAGAATCTAATTTTGTCAAATATGAAATTAAACTTTCACCAATCTTACCGTAATTCAAAATTATTTCTTATTTTTGTCTCTCTTCTTTCTATATATTTTATCATGATTATAAATGGTAAGACAAGTATATCAATATATCTCCAATTTCAGTTGTCCCAAAGCCTACACTCTTCAAAAATATTATTTTCAAGTTTATTTTATTTTTAAATTTTTTTATTCATATGTTGCTTTCAATTTATTATTAACATATTTTATTTTCTTAACTATTTTTCTTTTTATTTTTAAACGTAAAATTAGCCTTCTCTTTTATTTTTCGTTTGATTGTTCTTGTAATTTTCTGTTGAGACCTGCTAATTATTACAATTATTCATGAACTTTTTAAATATTTGTTTCTATCTAATTTTAAATTTTGTAACATTATTATATTTAATTGATAATTTACTTAATATTTATATATCTAATTTAACTGTATAATTAATAATTTTTACGAGATATGTACATATTTTTATTTTCTTTAATATGCTCACATTTTTATTTTAAAAATAATAATTTTATTTATTTTTTATAAATTATTGATAACATGTTTATTAATTTATAATCAAAAAGTGAATTACAAATTCACACCTTTTATAATAATATTATATAACTTAATATATACTTATATTACAAAAATATAAAAAAAAATATCTTTCATCCATAGCATATATTTCAAACTAATTGTATGAATAAACAAAAAAGAACTTTATTAAATTAAACAGAGTGAAATGTAGAAAAGACAAAATCTCTGTCTCTCTCTCTCTCTTCATAATAATAATAATAATAATAATAATAATAATAATCATCTTAAAGGCTGTTTGGTTGATCTTATAATTGTGGAATATATGTATATATATATATATGTGTAAATGTGTATATGCTATCCTATCCTATTTATGATCGGGGCTTATATTTTCACAGACGCACTAAGATAATATTTGTCAGTTTTCTGTTTTCTTTTTATTTTTATTTTACGGGATTCATGTTAATTCGTGTGGCAAATATACACACATTTTTTTAATTTTATGATCCTTACCAAAGAAAAAAACACCAAAACAATGATGAAGCACTATGTAGCACTCATGATTACAACGTGTTGTGTTGTTCATGCTTCCCATATCCATAGCTTCAGTATTTATTTTATCACTGTTACAAACGTCAGACGTACTTCTTTGTCTTACATCCCCCATTAATACTTATAACCATCATTTTACTTTTATTAAAAATAAACCACCTGTATAATTAAAAATAAAAAAGCAAAATAAATCAACAGTAATATTTGTTTCAGTACACACTTCAAAGTGGAAATTCTGAGTATTTCAAATTGTGAAAGGTGAAGCAAAGACAGAAGGAATGAAATTGGGCAGTCGTATAAGAATATTCACTGTCGCATAAGAGTGGTATTGATCAAACACCAAATCATTTCAAATGACAGGTTTGTTTCGAGCACTGTAGAACAAAACAAGGAATCCTCAGTTTCCTCTTTATTAATTTTTTTTTTCAAATAAAAAAATGAAGCAGGATCCAATTCTCCCTGGATTACAAACAAGAACCACCTCACATAATTACGTGAGCTTTAATCCATCACCCTAAAAGGAGGAAATCAAAACATCTTATTCAGACAAATTTACAAAAAACTACAAATAAAAAAGTCTTACCATATCTTCTGTTGAAGAAGAATAGGGTTTTCTCACACATTATCCTGCCAACCCCAATAATAATAATAATGAAGAGGATAATCAACAATTCTCATCTGAAAACTGGCTTGAATAGGAAATGTAGGAAAATGAAAGCAGGAATAAAAGGACATGACCAAGAAAGAAAGAAAGAACGAAATATGCACGAAAAGCACTATCCTAAAAGAAGTAAAGAGAATATACTTACAGCCCACAGGGATTTCCCTGTATCTTGGTTGACTTACTTCTGTGGGTACAGAAGAGAAGAAGCATACATATACACAATCTGTATGTATATGTGTTGGGTCCCCAAAGAGGAAGAAGTGATGCTGTCAGGGCATGACCTAGCCTGGGTTAATTTCTTCCTTTTTTTTTTTTTTTTTCCAAAAACTATCCCAGGATAGATCATGCTGGCAGCTTCACTTGTTCCTCTTCTAGATTTGACTGTAAAACTCTCTCTCTCTCTCTCTCTCATGAGATGCCTCTTTGCCTCACAGAAAGCCATGTATCTTTAACCCTAGAATGTATGTTTTGAAATGAATTTGAACAAATAATTCAAATTAATACTGATCAAGAATTAATTTGAAGAAAGGGTATCAAGTTTCTGCAAGGATTTTCAGCTTCTCTTTTTTTAGAGAAAACCTTCAAGGAGAGTAGAGAGAAGGTTAGAGAAGAAGATGAAGAGGAGAGATAAGGTGTGAAGTGAAAGAAAAGAAATGAATTGACCGCACAGAAGTCGTATTGACAGATGGGTGCAAGGATTGCATGCTATTTATAGCAGAAGAATTGATCAGAAAACAGAAAATACATGAAAAAATGGTGGACAAGCTCACATTTCTTAACAGTGAATTTAAGGCCTTGTCATGTGGGCAGCTAAGAAAGAGATAAACAAGTATTTACAGCTAACAAGCTATAGGTCTATAGGTTACACAGTCCACCAGTCATTAGGTCAATATAATATATACATATCTATATGTGTAGGTGTGTGCGCGCCTCGTATATAATAACACACACATACATATGCATACAGGTAGTAGAAATGAGCCGTGGAAACCATACATTTATATGCATATGCATATGTATGTATATTTAGGGGAAAATTCCAAATTTCATTTCTCAAAATTGCTCTTTATGTATATATAAATACACACACATATATATATTACTATTTTATTTTTTATCTATACATTTGACGTTATGTTTGTTTTTTTTTGGATAGCACATCTATTTTATTTACTATATCAAAAAAAATAAAAATTCATAGTATGACACAACTAAAAATGTACAAATACAAACAATTAAAAAAAATAAAAATTATAAAAAAATATATATCGAACAATATTGGTGCATCGACAATATTTATGAGACGAGTTTTGCAATTAGCATGTCTATATAAGGCGGCATTAGTCCAAATGGGAAGGGGCGAGAACGGGAGGTTTATGGTGAGGTAGGGTTGGGTGGTCTACATTGTTTCCTAATCACTCCGATAAAAAAAAAAAATGGTCTTTGAAGAGAGTTTGGATTAGGACTATGTGGCTTAAAATTGCATTGTTTATTTAAAACAACATGATTGGTTTTGTCTTGTTCTCCTTCTATAGAAAAGATCATTAGAGAGGAGACAACCCATTTCTGATTCCAGCCGGATGGAACTCAGGTCATATCCGAGTCCGGGTTCTTATAGCTTCCAAGAGGGGCTGGGGTTGGGAACAAGAGTGAGTATGATCAATAAATTCCACTTTTCTACTGTGGATTCAACTTTTTTTTTTTTTTTTTTTTGGGAAAACTTCAATAATTCACCTACAAAACTATACTGTTATATTTTTATGAAGTTATAATTTTGTACTCTAATTCAAATCAATATTTTATTGATAAAGATGTATAGAAGAGCTTTCTATATATTATATCAAAGAAATCAAATGAGAACACTATTAGCAACATAATAAATACAATATAGGGGAGATGCTAAACGACAGAGAATCAATAGAGTAGCGTTAGTGTGACAAGATCAAAGATTCCCTTGAATTGAGAAACTCTTTCCTAAAGACATGATTATGTTTAAAAGCAAAACCTATAGCTTACAAATGACATTTTGAACTCCATTTGGTAGAGGATGTGTTTAAAGTGGGCTACAAGTTTCATGCCACAATAGATTGTTGATAATTAATATAACTGATAACAAATAAATGAATAGTCTAAAATATATTTAGAGTGAGAACAAAATATGGTATGTTGTTATTGTAAATATGAAATTAGCACATTTAGTTGAGTTTTTATTAGGATATTATATAAAAATAGGTATTTCTCTCGTGCGTTGTACGATATAATAATTTATTATAAATAAAATTATATATATATATATTTTAGAATAAAATATATAATTATATAAAATATATTTTTAATAAAAACTTGTCTAAAATAAAAATATCTCACAATATAAAATTGTATAAAATATTAAAATATACCACAATTAACCTATGAAAACATATTTTATATTTAAAAATTAATATTATATTTTTATATATGCAATATAGATATCAAATTAAAGATCATGAAAAATAATTAATTTGATTTATTTTTTTATTAAAAAATAGAGTTGAGATGAAAAAGTTATAAGCCTTTAAAAATTAAAGTGCAAAAAGATAATATATATATATATATACACACACACACACACATACCTCCACACCCACTCTCCCTCATATCCCCTTCTTTTTCATTTTCCTCCCACCTTCCTATATATATTACGCAAAAATGGTAAAAGTTATTAAATTTGGGGGACATAGTCGAAGGTGAGATTAGCCACTTCCTTAATAAGATTCCATCATAAAATCAATTTTTAGTCTTCCTTCTTTTTATTTTTTTTTTATGTGGGACAACTCATATGTGAAATCTCAATATTGATATATAAGCTAGTCTTTCTTCATTTCATTTTTCGATATGAGACAACTCATATGTAAAATTTCAATATTTCATCACGCCCCCCTCACATATGAGTTCTTATTTTTAATAGTTAATTTAAATAGGACCTCTCATTGATGGCTCATCTGGCTCGAGTATGGGGCCTTCTCTGATACCATATTAGAGGGTCTTGATACAGTCCCAAAAATTGAAACGTATTCAATAGCCAAAGGTGAGACTAATCATATCCCTAATAAAACTTCATTCTAAAATCAATTGATGATAGGAGGAGTGACTCACAGAGATAATAAGTGATTGATAACTTTGTCATATTAATGAAAATAGCCAATAATTTTATCAAGAAAATGCTTGTAAACTTTGAAAATTTTGATAAAAATGTCCCACCATTAGCAATAATAGGTAACACAACCGGTAAATACTACTGCGTGAAATCAAAATTTCTGAGGTAGCTATTTTTTTCTATGATGTGGTAATTTAATTCCCTTTTTTTTTTTTTTTTTTTTATTGGACTATGACCTACACATGACAAAAATTCAAACAAAACAATGTCAGTTTATAATTAGGTTTCATTCTTTCTTATCCCTAAATCAGAAAGTTAAACAAAAATCTTGCGTCAACTACAAGAGATGATATTTTGATATTCGAGTCAAAATCATGATCCTATTCCTCAATATGGTAATCATGCTTAACTTCTGCTCTATATATTTGTTTTTGAATTAGAATTATGCAGCTTTATGATATTTGTGGGGTGTGGGGAACCTTAATGTCTGCATTTTTATATTATTTAGCAAGATTTATCATGTAGTTAAGGAAAAGGGTACTGACGAATGATAGGAATCAAAGCCAACATGAAACCTTAAATCAGCTGGCTAAAATTAATGATTTAACAAGATTCATGAGCTTATCATTTAATCTTATCTTAACTCCTTTAATATTTCATTGGTGAATGATATAAATCAAAGCCAAACATGAACCCTTAAGTCAGCTGGCTAAAGTTAATGATTTGGAAGATGATCAATCATCAAAGAAACACAAATGTGCTATGTTTTCGTTTTAAGTTATGTTTTACTGGAATACTACATTTTGTTTTATTAGTATGATTAAAAAAAAATTGGAATTTTATTTTATTTTATAGGATAAGAGTAAAAATGATGGTGGTGGATTCATAAAACAGACTGCATTTATGAGTGGGTTGTGGCTGCAAAAAACCAAGGAAAAAAATCAATGTAGATCAATTTTAGTATTCTAGGTTTTGGTTTGTTTATCTTTCGAACAATAGTATTGCTTGCATTTGTGGAATATTTTGTAAGTTTTGTGACCTCTGGGGGGTTCAAGGTTGTAAGTTTGGTTGCAATTTGACTATGTACCCCATTTTGTGGTGATCAAAGCCGTTGGCAAAGAATTGCATATTTGTTGACTCAATTTTTAGTATGAATAAGTATTGGTATTTTGTTAAATTTTTTGTGTACTATGTTTACTTTTTTTAGGCATTTCCTTCATTGTGTTAAGTATTTCTTTTATTTTTGGTACTATAATTAAGATTTTGCATTTGTTAGTGCATGAATATGTGTACTAGTAGCCAATTGTTCTAAAAGACATATTACAAGTACATTTTTTATGAATATAAATAAAATTTTAAGACATTTCTTTTTTATCATATTCATGTATGTTTATTTGTTATATGATATTGAAATCTCATGATCTCGCTAATCAAGAGGCTCGGTCATGCACAGATCGGTCGTCATAAAATAAGTATCGGTGTTTGAGATCATAAATGATCCAAGACATAAAATCTACAAGGAGGAATATCAGGATTCAAATAGGCTTGCACTAAGTAGTACGTCACTTAGAGAGTGGATATCCCGTTTCATGGATACCGGTGATGAGACACCACGCAGGCTAGTGGATGTGATTTTCATTCCAAAAGATCACATTGAACTAATCTGAATCAGAACTCGAACCATTTGGTGGCTTAGCGGCAATGGAAAAAATGAGGTTTTGATTTATATAGGTGTTATAATTAGTCCTTAGGATGTACGCATACATGTGATCATGCATGAGGAAAGTTGTATATTTGATTGGTTCCTTAAACTTCTCTCAAGAGGGCAAACGAGAGCCAGTTGGTTAAGGTGAAACTATGGTTAAGCATGTTCTTTCACCATATCTTTCGTAGTGAGGCCACAAATCTAATACAACTTTTCGATGACGAACATTAATATCTCAAAATTATGTAATGGAATGATATTATGTACTTTAGGTATGAGCTCAAAAATTAACTACATTTATTTTACATGTATATTGGTGTTTTAATGGAATTAAGTTATACTCTTTTTGTCTGTAGAATATATTATTTTGGCTCATGGTTATTAATTTCTTGAAAAGAAACTACGTTTTTCTTATTTTACTTTTGTGAAAAACACAATTTTTAATAAAGTAAACAAATAAATGTATTGGAGGAGAGCCAACCAACTAAGACTAAGATGAAATCCCAAGAGAATGAAATTCTAAATAAGAAAATTATTATATACAAATTTTAGGATGAAAAATGAGTTAAAACAAAACAAAAGCAATGAATTTGTAATTAAATGCAAAATTGGCCTTTGCAAACTAGAAGCTTGAGCATTCGGGGAAAATGCTTATTCAGCAATTCAAAACTCCAAATTAAGTGATTCGTATCTTGATTGAAAGCTAAAGGGGGAAAAGCCACAACTTTCATGGTAACACTTTCTTTCAATTCTCACTTTAATTTCACAAAAACGTCTATGAATTTAGGAACTTTGAATAGTGTTTCAATTTTCAACCTCATAGACATTGGTATTTTGAACATATCATGGTCTACAAAGATAATATAGATGTGAAACCTGTTATTAACTAATTATGAATAAGGCCAAAAAATATGGAAATATCTAAAAGGTCAAATTTGATCAACTATAATTTAACAGGTCTAAATCGCACGTGTATGATGTAGTCTGTAAAGATCATATCCACAAAGAATAATGGAAACAATAAATATTTTGATTGTAAAATCCTATTTTTATTTAGAAAATCAGAATTCCAAGTATTGTTGAGTAACCTTTAATAAAGAAAGAGACAAAGTAGAGATGATTTATGAAATATGTCAGATGTAAAGCAAATTTTAAGGCTATGAATTCATCTAACATCAAGATTTATATCAAACAAGTATCATAAAGATCTTAATATCAAACAATCTTATATAGGCAATCATAATTTATAGATCAATCTCTTTTTCCAGCAGATATAATCATTAGATTAATTATCAACAAGTCATATTTATATCTCGTTGTTAATTACCAACTCCAAAACAATTCTCTGATTGTTTTCCTATCATACAATAAACCAATATTTTGATATAATTATTGTATGTTATAAATTTTTATGATCACAATTGAATCTCATCTATCGAACTTAATTCAATTAATCAAACATTCATAAAAGTGAGTTCAAACAATTACGCAAGCTAAGGAAAAAGAAATCATACATAATATTGAACAATATCAATTGTTGAATTAACAAAATAATATAAATCCATCAACTAAACTACTAACATATTCTAGAATCTAAAGGAAATTAATTACCCATGACTAATTAGAAAGAGAATAAATTCAATATCATAATCAAGATAGTCCAGGAAGGAGCAATGTTGAAAGGATTTTACATTCCAGATGTGATCCTCTCTTCTACTCTTTTCTCTATACCCTAACTATCTTTGTCTACTTTTTGATAGAAATTTCGAGTCAAGCTCATATTTTATATTATGTTGTAAAAGTCTCATTTTGGAGTCTTGGGGTCATGATACAGGTAATATTTTGATAGCTTTTCTTAATGGTCAAATCTTCTTTCAAATTGTATATAGAACCCTTCATGTGTGCCAACTTATCATGATTTTTGGAGATCTTTTGGTTCAAACTAGACTTTATTTATCTCAAATAACATTGTAGCTCTACTTTTTTTAGATTTCAATGCCACAAGGCTCACCTCAATCATATATGTATAGCTCAAAATATAGACAAAATACTAAAGCTAAGTCAAGATTATGTGAATAGAGTCTAACAAGTTACAAACACTTACTTGCCAATGCGACCTAAGATAACTTCACTGGACTAATTGGTTCTCTGTTGCAAACTCGAACTTAATCCTTCTTGGCAATATAACTGCAGTTTGATAACTCGATCGGTTCGGTTATCCCTCCTTCAAACATTTTGATTCTTTATTTCACTTAATGGATCACATCACAACTTTGACAAACGTTAAACTTCTCCTAATTATACCTTAAATCACTTAAAACACATGAAAATTTGTACTAAACCAAGGTTATCTTATTAAGTATAAAAGAAATCTAAAATGCATAAATCTAACACTATTATGTTCACAATTCAGGTTTATGTACATTGAAGATTCTCATTTATCCAAATTTCAATAGAAAGACGACTAAAATTCACTTAGAATTTAGAACAAAAAATCTAACCTAAATGTATTCTCTTGTCATGTAGGATTTGACTGATTTGATTAGCCAAGGTTTAAACACCTGTGCAGGTTAATAAGATGTAAGATTGCTAAATTTTGTAGGTGATATGTTCAAGTCACTTGACCCAATTGGTTCCCCATGTGCATAAATTATCAAACACGTTTTTCATTTTTGCTTGTTTCCACTCTGTATTGGGTGAGTTTGACAATCTTAACTAGCTCCACTAGATTTATATAATTAGATTTTGACATGGACATATCAATACACATATACTTGTTTTGGAGAAAGAATATAGAAGGGAAAAGAAAGAACGGGTCAAGGATTCAAAATTAAAAGCTTGGCAAGTTCATCATCTACCATTAAGTTTTTCTTTCTTTTTTTTTTCTCGTCTTTGATATTTGTAATTATAACTTGGATAATATATATTTTTTATGGATATACCTATATATTTGTTGATGGATTCAATGTTCTTAAGCATAAGATCTTGGGAGACGAAGTAGATTAGTTTGTTCTTATGTTAAATGTTTAATCTTTACCGGTATGTGTTGAATCTCTATTTATGTATTATTGCTTTGCATGATTTGTATAAGTAAATATTTGTGAATGTTAGATATATATTAAATTCTAAATTGAGAGAGAAGATTCAGTAATCCATTTTGGAATACATAACACGATTTATTGTTATATTGAAAAATCAATAACTGTTGAGAAGAGAATCTAGATCTTTAAATTTTGATAGATTGAAAAATCAATAATTGTTTTGAAGAGAATATTAATCTTTGGCTACATTTGTATTTGGTTGCTCGTATTCAGTTGGGTTAATAGATTCATAACTTAATGTATAAATTTCTCGACTAGAGCCTATGGAGAAAACTCAATCAAAATGTTTGGTTACTCTTGCTCAGACAAATTGAAGACATATGTAAGTCTTGATTAAAATCATACCCTAAGATCCATTTATAACCATGTAAATTTCTTATTAAATTTCTTGATTTTGTTTATTCAAATATATTGTTAACTTGTTTCACAAAAACGTTTATCCATTGGTTGCACAAATCAACTGCGACCTGGCCTGCCCGACCCTAATAGATATGGGTCATTTAAATGTTTACTATTCTTTTTTTAGTAACTGTTAGAAACTAAGGTTTCTATAGTTTCATTTTGAATTCGTGTTGTAGTATTCTTTACTTGTCTAATAGTCTTATCTTTTATGAGGAACTCTGTCCGTCTATTGTTATCTTTGAGATTTTGAATTTTTTTTTTTTTTTTGTCAATTTATTTGTTTGACTTTCTCTATGTCTTCACAATGTTTTTTTGTAGTTTGTGCGAAACCATTCTTCTATATGTCACGAAGTTCATGTGAAGTGATTTTCCTTCGTTGGGTTGGTTATAATGTTTTTTTGCTTGTTCTCTTTTGTTCTTCTTTTGTTTTTTCTTGTAGTGTTTTAGTTTGTTTGTGTTTGTTTTGTTCGATTTTTTTTGGGGTTTTGTTCTTCATTTTTATTGTTTTGTGTCTTTGCAATTTGCGAATGCATGTATTTTTTGTATGTTTGCTCTTTGTGTTTTTATTATTTTCTTTTATCTATGATTAATTTATTTTATTTGTTTGATTTTTCTAGATAAGTATATGTTATTGTTTTTCTTCCTTTAATATTTTTGTCTTGCATCTTTTCGTAGTATAAATCTAGATTATTGTATTTCTTCAATTTTGGTAAAATATATTTTATTTTTAATAATACATATTCGCTCTTTTATTTCACTTAAAAACGACTTGCAAGTGCACACGGCAAATTATAGTAAATTTATGCTGAGAACATGTATCGTATCCAGAGGGATTGTCTAATATAATTTCAACTAATTACTCGTTCATATTATCCTATTTTTTCTAAAGACTCGAACTTTGATGATAGATGAGTTAATTGAAATGAATAAAATAAAAAATAGAAATAAAGAAAAAAAATTAGATTCTAGCAAGTTAAGTTTCTAGAGATTTGATGGATTCTAGAGATATATACTCTTATGGTTCATATTATGTCTTTTAATGTATTAAACCAATTTAATTCCTATATTCGTAGGAGAATTAGTAATATATTTAAATCATCTATCTCGAGTTAGATTTGAATGTAGATTAGATAACACTGATTATTCTCAAGATATTATCTAACTCCCAATATTTTCTAGGATTTATTCTCATCATGATGACCTACCAATCTCTCGATCTAGCAAGTTTCTCTTATGCATTCCTAATCTGTTAACCAATTAACCCATTTCGGGTGATAACTAATTAACTATGCATATGGAATTGTTTGCTTTACAATCCCACAAGACAATCATATCAAGTAGCAGAAACGAATAAAGGAAATGGATGATATCATAAATCAAAATCATATGAATCCATAATTGTATAAACCGTAGAATCACTAATTATTTAGTTACTCATTATCAACTCGCAATCCATAGAAAACGAGTTGACAATCAGAGCTAAAATCTATATAAAAGAGAAATTAATAATAACTATGAAAAATGATGCCCAATGATCTTCATTTCTTTTCTCTCTCATGACTTGGTTGCTCGTTTCCTCCTCGTATATATGTTTCTAACTATGAGAAGTAATGATCAACTATGAAAATGGAGGATCTTCTTCTTTCCCACGTTCCTCGTTTTATAAGGGTCAATTAGGATTTCAATCCCCAAGAATGTCCTTTGGAATCAGAGGATAAGTACAAGTCATGATCCCCAAAAATCTACTTTGAAATGAGAGGATAATTACAAATCATGATCCAGCGCACGATCTGTGCGACCTCAAATGTTGTTTTTTCTGTCAAAACTTCAATAAACTCATGACGTAAAAAAATATAGCAAAATCATTATAAACTCTTGAATTAGGTACATGCAATTTTCTTAAACCTATCCATAATGACCCCGAATTGTATGTAAACCCTATGTTTATCAATATAGATATTTAATCATTTGGAAATTTGTTATTTAATACGAAGATTTCTTTATTGTAATTTTACAAAATTCTTGAGTGAAATGGAGAGTGATTATAGGGAGCCTACATTTTCATAACCTTATAACTTTACTCCTTATTTTAAGATAATGGCAAAGAAATTAGTGGATAATTATAGAAAGAGGTGACCATGCCCACATGATAAGAAAAATGATTATGAAGAATGTATGTAAGAAGATAATTATGAAGATGATAAAAATATTTTAGAAGTGGGTCTTGATGATAAGAAGATGATTTTTTTTTTTTTTTTAATGAGAAGAGAAGCTAGAAAATGAATGATAAAAATGTCAATGTCAATGAAGGTGTAGCTGACGAAAAAAAAAGAAGTCTTGTATATATGAAGAGGACCATAACATTGCATGAAAAATATGTGAGAGGAGATGTAACTAAGGATGACAAAGGTGAAGTGAAGAAAGATGTTAACGTTGACTAGGGCAAGAATGATATGAGGTCTCTCTCTCTCTCTCTTTAAAGCATTATGGTATTACATTAAAAGTATACCTATAATGCAATTAAAAGTAATCCAATAATTGGGGTGGCAATTACGATACAACATAACAACCCCGCATGAATCAAACACGAATACAGTGGGTTAGGGGTTGACCCTTATTGGGTTAGAGTTAACCTTTATCAGGTTTGGGTCTCAATCGAGTTGGACCCATTTGACATGAAAAGGAATTGGGTTCGGTCGAGTTGACCCATGGGTCAACCTGTCGACCTATTTCTTTTACAAAATATTTAAGGTTATAATTGTAAACATTCTCTGTATATAAATTAAAACCCTAACAATTGCTTCTTGACATCATCCAGGCTCCATACCTTCTTCTTCAAATTGGCACTAGTTTGCTGTAGTACAACAATTATTCTCCATTTCTCTCTCAAAGTTAAATCTCCATCACATCCTCCTTACCTCCTTCAATTATCCTTCAAATCCACAGCATCTTTAGTCGCAACCTCGCAGGTGAAGCATCAAAGATTTAAAGTTCTGATTCTAATTTTGTATACTCTTTAATTTATTTGGATTACATTCAAACTTTTTTTCTTAATGTATGAAGTTATGTGTCCATTTGAATTTATAAGACTGTATGCATTTTAGATTTTTAGAAATCAAATTATGTATATATAAAGTCTACAAAAGTCAAATGAGAAGAACAAAAATTAAGTCAAGAACAAACATAGTATAAGAAAAATTGTAAAGAGAGATAAAATAAAATAAAAAAAGGAATAAAAATTTACATGAATGATGAAACACATAAACTAAAAAAAATGAGGAAATGACTAAGAGCATATATACTAGATATGTTTCTATAATTCTATTGTATCTCCATGAATAATGAAAATAAATCAATATATTTAAGTATATACTTGTCATGTTCTTATTATATTTTATATTTTTAAGTATATAAAGTTTTTTCTTTTCTTTTATAGTTAAATAATGGATTCAAATGATATGAATCCAACTGTTGTTAATGAAATAGATGATGATAGCATGGAAGATATGGAAGCTACCACATCACAATCTTCCCAAGCTAAAGTTGGTACACAATCAACCAATCATAAGAGGAAACGAGCTTCTAAAGTTTGACGATATTTTGAAATCATATACAAAACCGATGGAAGGGTTAAAGTGTGTGTGCAAAAACTGTGGAGCACAATATAATGCTTCAGGTCAAAATTGTACATTTAATCTAAGTAGACACATAAAAAATGTGTGAAAATTAAATGACAAATAAAGACATAGGGCAAATGCTTATTGCTCATCATAGAGGTTTTATGTCTTCTCAAAATCCACATTTTGTTCCAGAAAAATTTAGGTAATCATTGGTTTCAATACTTATTAGGCATGATTTGCCATTTTCTTTTGTGGAATATGAGGGCATTAGAGACGTTTTGGTACTTGGAGCCACAAGTTGGAAGTATCTCTAGGAACGCATGTAGGTCATATATAAAAAAGATGATTATGGAGTTGAAAGACTTCGTAAGGAATTAAGAGATTATCCTAGTCGCATATGTTTGACTTATTATGCATGGAGTCCTATTGTAACTAATTGTTTTACGAGTTTGATTACACATAACATTGATAACAACTAGGTGTTGCATAAGAAAATTCTAGCTTTTTCTTATATGCATCCTCCTCACAATGGGGTTAGATTTGCTAAAAGAAAATTTCACTTTAGCTAGTAACTAGGGTATAGAAAAGAAATTGTTTGCTATCACATTGGATAATACTTCAATGAATGATACTTATGTTCCAATTCTTAAGACAAACTTAAGTTGACCAATTTTTGGTGAATGAGTTGGTGTTGTTTCATGAAAGGTTTCTTGCACATTTTGAATTTGATAGTGCAAGATGGACTAAAAGAGATTGATATTGTCGTTGTTAAATTAAGGAATGTGTTAAATATAACAAGGGTATTCAAGTAAGAAAGCAAAAGTTCACCAAATGTGTAGAACAAATATCTCTTTATAATAAGAAAGCTTTAATTAATGATGTTCCCACTAGGTGAGATTCAACATAATGCTTCCTAGTGAATTTTATTATCATTTTTTCAATTGCAATTAAGTGATTCAAACTTTCAAAGGTGTCTATCACCGAAAGACTAAGAACAAGTCAAAAATATTTGTAACTTTCTTGAGATTTTCTACATTGAAACTAATGCCTTCTTAGTGTCATATTATCCAACAACCAACTTGTACTTCTCTCAAGTATTTTTTATTAAATTGAAGCTAGCTAATGAAAGAAAAAGTCAAGATCCTTTTATGAAGAAATGACTGATCAAATGGTTTGTGAAGTTCAACAAATATTGTTGTGAGTTGAGTCTTTTATTGATTGTTGTTGTGGTAATTGACCCTTGGTACAAGTTCTAGTTTCTGGAGTTTAGCTATAACAAGTTATATGGTCCTGGTTCAAAAGAATTGACAAAGGTTAGGAATAAAGTATTTGGTAGTTTCAATAAATATATGACACTTTTCAAGGCATATACTCATCACTTTCATGTTCTAGAGGTGGTAATGAGACACACTATTTTAAAGAAGAGCAACAATCAATGATCCACTTACGGTATGAAACAAAACATTGTGTGTTCTATTTCATTATTATTTTTATATTTTATTGTGCCACTTATTATTTGTGTGGAATTTGAAATTTTGATCATTTTTAGTTTGTTGCTGGTAAAGATAAAAGCCAACAAAAATGTATTTGGATGAGCCAAGAACTAAGAGAACATCAACTCTTAATCTGCTTCTCTATTGGAAAGATCATAAATATTGTTATTTATATTTTGCTAGACTTTCTAGGGATATTTTATGCATCCTTGTATCGATTGTTGACTTGGAGTCTACTTTTAGCCTTGGTGGTAGGATTCTAGACCGGTATCATAGTTCATTATCACCACGGATTGTTGAAGCATTGATATGCTATAGGAATTTGCTATTAGAAGAGAAATGTATATTATCTAATTATTTTATTTTTACATATGTTATTTGTAAACTTCTAATTTGATTTATATTTTTTTATTAATTTATTATAGAAATATCAAAAACATCCATCGATGATGTAATTCAAGATATCATGCATTTAAATATCCATAAGAGCAGCAAAACTAAAGCACAAAGTAGAGTGGATTCTAATTCAAACGTGTAAGTGTACAAATATAATTAATTTGTGTTCATAGATTAAAAATAATTTTATCATAGTATCTCATTTCCACAAGTTTTAAATACTTTATTTGGTTGTTTTGTCGCTTCGTTAAGGATTGGAATAGATTGAAATTGAGATACTTATGAAGTTAATATTAATTTAGATTGTATTTTGATGAATTGTTAGTTGAGCTTGTATTTTGGTGGGTTCTTAATTCAACTTGTGATAGATTTTTAATTTAGCTTGTATTTTGGTGGACTATTAATTTAGCTTGTGATGAATTGCTAATTTACTTGTATTTTGGTAAAATATTTTCAATTCAAACTTATAAAATTATTTTAGATCTTTTATGAACTTCATGAGATTTATTACTATTCGGGTCTTAAACAGGTTAAACGGTCGATCCGTGATCTGAGAGGGTTTGTTCGGGTTGAAAGTTTGGACCTGTATAACTAAAAGGGTGAAGTTCAGGTTCATGCAAAACTCATATTCATCAGGTCCCAACTCCACCCTCCAACCCACAATCCCGTCAGTTTGACACCCTTACCTGTAATATCATAAAAGTAGGCTTTAAATATATTGAAAGTATACATTAAAAGTATTTCTATGATTTATTGAAATTATTTTATGTTTCATAAAAGTCTTCATTGTAATATATTAAAAGTATTACTAGAATACATTTAAAGTACTCCATTAATATAAGAAAAGTATTACTTTAGTTACAGGATTTCCATATTAATTTCCATTTATAGCATGCTGAAATTCTGCAGTTGGTTTTATTTATATTTTTTTGAAGGGTATAAAGCAATTCGTGTTATTGTATAAACAAATTTCAACATAGTAATCGGAGGATTAAGAAAACATATTTTTATCCATCAAGGATGGGTTTTTTTTTGTTTGATGGGATAAGGGCTAGAGAGTTTGGGTATTCCTTCTTATCCAATATTTGTTTTGCACTATTGTTTTGGTAATCTGGGGTTTTGTGTGAGAATGTAGTAAATGCAAGACCATTGACTAATAGTCAACGTTTACTTTAATTTTTAAAAATACGGATCATGCCAATGGGTTTTGGTTATGCGAGTGGGGTGTACTTGCATAAATCCTAATATGTGTGCAACTGATTAAATTTAATAGGTAATATTCCGGTATTTTCTAAAATTTAAGTTTTGAGTTGCATTTCTAGAATTTATCAAAATATTTTAGAGAGAGATCACCTATGAAAGTCCTACAAATTGATTGGTCCTCTGCTTATTATACTTTTCACAAATGATTATAGATAGGTGGATCTTGTTTTCAATCATTTAACGTCCCATGGACTAACTCAAAAAAAAAAAAAAAGTAAAAATTGAATATGCCCTTAAATATTTTGAATCATTAAATAAAAAATTATGTAACAATTACACATTATAATAACCAAATAGTTACATGAAATCAATTTATTTATAAGATATGCCGAATTTTATAAATATCCTCAAAAGATTTCTTACTATAAATATATTTTCTAATAACAAAGAATAATCCTACAAACAAAAAAAATCTTTAAATTATTAAAAGTTAAAATATGGAAATTCAAATAAAAGAAAAACTTGAAAATCAAAAAATTAAATTTTAATACAAACCATTTTCTAAAACTTGAAAATCTAGAAACTATAAAAACATGAAACTCTTAAAATTATATTCAAATTTACAAACTAATATTAAGATAAAATCTAATAATAATTAAAAATTCCTAAAATTATGAAAAATTAAAAACAAGAAATTTCAATTTCAAATTATAATAATTATCTGATAAATTAGAAATTAAAAATAAAAAATATTTTTAAAATACAAAATAATTTTCCTAAAAGAATTCATAACATTATACGAATAATTTGAAAACATGACAAATATAATTTGCGTATTTATCATTCTTTTGTAATATCTACATTTATAATTTTATGAATTTCAGTTTTTTAGAATATTTTTTATGATTTAAAAATATAAATTTCTAATTTCTACTACTTGATAATTTTTTTTCTTTAAAGATGTGTGAATTTTCTCCCTATCTTTTCCTATATTTTTTAAAATTCTCAATAGTGTGTATAAGTAGAAAATAGTGTATATATTTAAATGCTTAAATTGTATTTTAATATAATTTATTTAACATGTATTTTATATTTTTACATATTTATTATTTTGTTTGGAATTATCTCGTATGTATTTTTTTTATTTTTGTATGTTTGCAGCATCTCTCGAATATTAAAGAAAATGGAGAGGATTGGAGGGAAAGAGAGGAATTTAAGAAAGAGTCAATGGATGGATTGATTGAGAAAACAAAAATGAAAGTCAAAGAAGAAAGCTTAATCATCATTCATTTGGAGGGGAGGGGCGGTCATTATTGGATTTTGGAAAGAGGATTATTCATTCATTAATCATTAAGCAAAGAAGTAGGGCATTCATCATTTATTTTGTCGGCAGAGTAGAAAATACAGAAGACTAGGGAGGGAGAGCTTTGGACAGCACCCACGTGAAGAAGAAAAGGAAAGAAGGAGAATGTTTGGATCCGCATTTGGACTCTGAAGGATTAGTCCAAATATTTCTTCGATTCTATTTCTCTCTCTCGTTTTTATTCTAATGTTTCCTATTTTTATGTTGTTATTTGTTAGATTTTTAAATTCTGGTTGAAGGGTATGATAGACACTATGTGACAATGTTATGATTTATCATATTGGTTTATGTTTCGATCGCTTGAGAATTTTTCATGTTAATTGATTCGTATATAAATTGATATGTAAGAATGTGGTTGAGATTGATCAACTCAACTAAATTTTTATATGTCAAATGCTAGGATATAAGTTCATGATCATTAATTGTAATGAATGTTATATTCACTTATAACAACTAATGACATTAATTATTAGAATTAACACGAATCTAGGTTAGTTGAATCAAGCTTAGGAATTCAATAACTAATTTATCTTGTTGTCCTAATTGATAAATGCATTTGACGAATCAAATCCAAGAATTAAAGTGTTCGGTTAAATATGTCAATTAGAGAGCTTATTCTAGTTGATTACACTTACGGGACAATCAAATCAACAAAACTTGTTGATTTAGGGATAAAAATTCTTAGGTTGAATTAATAAACCTTCGCAATAATCATAACATTAATATAGGGGATAACTAAACCGTGAATTGAAATTTCTTTCATATATAATTCTTGCAATTGCTTTTATATTTCATTTTAATTTCTTTCATTTGATTATATATTGAAAACATAATTTAGCAACCAAATCAACCAACCCCCTGTCCCTTATTTGTAGTCGTGAATTAATAAAAAAATTCCTTAGTTAAAATTTTACTAAATTTTTTGTAAAAATAAAAATCTACGAGAACACAAAAAACTTATATCATCAATCATATCAAGTACTAATTTTCGTTATATTAAATTTATTTTCATCAAATTGGTGATATAAGTAAAGTGTGTAAATTATTAAAAATATTAGAGGATATAAGAGTCAATATATACAGTCTTAATATACTGAATCAAATAGTTATATATTAATGTGGGATATTATGTATTGCATGCGTAACAAACATATGATTGATACATAATACTAGATAATAAATCATAGTCTTATGCATCAAATATTATCTCATCAAGAAAAGCAACACGTCCTAAATGTGAACAATAAAAATATAACAAGTCTCCCATCTCAATACACCCTAATCCTATCAGCCATCTTCCTTCCCCTCCCAAGCAAACATAGCCTAAAGAGGAAATATGTTGAGATTATGACTTTTTAGCCACTTAGAGTATGTTTGCATCGACCTTGGTATATTTGGATGGGAGATATATCAATCTCAATCTTACATTTGTATTAGTATTTTTGCATTGATTGAGTCGTAGTTGACAGCATCTTCCTAAAAATAAAATTATACCTATTACTTTTTTCTTTTTGTTGTTCTCTCTCACTTAGATCTCAATCATCTTATAATTTTAATAACTATATTATAATTAGTCAACCATGTAATCATTGCAAACTACTTTTGGCCTTTATTCATCACTGTTATATATATATATAATATATATATTACAAATCACACCATATTAAATGATTAGACAAAATAAGAATTACACTATATTTTTTAAACTTGCACAACCTAAAATTTACACGAAAATAGTTGTAACATATCCCTTCAACTAAATGTAAACATACCCTTCAAGGATAACAAACAATTTGTGATGCAAGTGAGATAATTAAATATTCTATTCTACCCTTTTTTTTTTTGTATAAAAACTAGATGGGTCAAATTCTAGTGTACCAATTTACTATAGTCAAAACTCTTATGTGTCTAAAATTAAAAATAAAATAAAAAATAAAAAAAAATATTTTACCCACAATTCCTAAAATACCTTTACTAAGCTTTCACGGTCAGTCGTGAAAGCTCTTTAACGATCAATCATGTAAGCTTTCACGACTTATACCCTCAAACGTGAGAGCTAAATTGTATAAGCTTATACAATTAATCATGAAGGTGAAGGGAAAAATAGAGAAAGTAATAGAGAGATTTTCACGAGAGAAAATGAAGAAAATGAACTTAGGGGAAAGGGGAAAGAGATAAGAGAGAAATGGGAAGAGGAATTTACGATTGGGAAGGCGAAGAGAGAGGAGAGAGAGAAGAGGAAACATAACTTCCATGACTAGAAAGGAAAGAGAGAGAACAAAGAAAAGTGGAGATATATGAGGTTTAACAATTGTGTAAATCAAATCATGAAAGCTCAATTGTGTAGTCCAATCATGAAAGTTACAAAGTGTGCTAAAATATGAATTATAAAAACAGTTCAATTGTTCTTTACATGCGGACTGTATATATGTACATGAGGGAGCAACTGTTTAGCTTGCCATATCAATAACCAATTCTGTTAGATGATTTTAGAGTTAACTAACTATTAATTATGAACTCTAACTAATTCTAATCTAATCTGTTGTATTTACTCTAATACACCCCCCTCAAACCTAACCAGGGTTGAACAAAGAGAAAATTTATTACATAGAAAGTGAAATCTTGCAACAAACAACAGTTTGGTGAGAATGTCGGCAAGCTGATCACAAAAACTTCACCTAAATCAATTCTAAAGAAGTAGAAGCAAATGAACGATATTCAGCCTTGGCACTGCTACGAGCTACAACATCCTGTTTACGAGAACTCCAAGATATCAAATTTAGAACAATGTAGACACCCACTGGTAGAACAATGGTCATCTAACGAGCTTGCCTAATCAGCCTTAAAATATCCTTCAAGAACAAATTTATGAGCAGCTTGGAAAAGAATACCATTATATAGAGTGCCTTTGAGATATCTAAGCAGTCGTTTGCATGCTAACCAATGATTCTCAATAGGATATTGTAGAAATTGAGAGAGTGTGTTAACAATAAAGGATATATTAGGTCGAGTGAGAATTAAGTATTGTAATGCACCAATTGTACTCCTATACATTGTAGGAGAAGAAAACACTTATCTATATGTTTTGGCAAGTTTAAGAGTGGAATAATAAGGACTATCCACAGGATTACAATCAAGCATATTTGTTTTCTTAAGAAGATCAACCACATATTTTTTCTGATGGAGTAGAGTCCCATTTTTCAGTTTGCAAACCTCAATGCCAAGAAAGTATTCCACTTCACCCAAGTGCTTTAAGGAGAAGGCATTGTGCAAGGTAGAAATAAGTTGTTGGATTTCAGAGGGAATGTCACCATGAGGAGAATTTCATCTGACATAGACAAGAACCAGAAGTAAGCAGTCATTATTTCTCCTGAAGAAGAGTGAATTATCAAACTTGAACATCTGAAAACCAAGCGAGAGAAGAAAAACCTTGAGCTTATCCGTCCAAGACTTTGGTGCCTGCTTCAAACCATACAGAGATTTGATAAGCTTCCAAACATGAGTTGGTTTGGAAGCATCCTCATAGCACTGTGGTTGAGACATATAAATAGTTTCACTGAAGTCGTCATTGAGAAAAGCATTATTGATGTCTATTTGTCGTATAATCCAACCTTTAGTAATGGCTAAGGACAAAACAAGTCGAATTGTGACAGGGTTGACAACCGGCTTGTAAGTTTTGAAGTAGTCAATACCAGGAACCTGCTGAAATCCTTTTGCCACCAACCAAGCCTTGAAGTTATCTATAGACCCGTCTGCTCAATGCTTTATCCGGAAGATCCACTTGTGATCAATATCCTTCATATCATCAAAATATGGTACTAAAACCCATGTGTTTTTCTGCTATAATGCATTGAACTCAGAGTACATGGCTTGTTTCCATAAAGGATTAGATAAAGCCTCAAAGTGGCTCTTTAGATAGGGAAGAAGAAACATGAAAGACTTTGGGTTTAAAAACACCTAACTTTGATCTCGTAATCATGGGATGAGAGGATGATGATGGGGCTGGAGGAGGAATTGTATTAGGAGATAATGAAGGAGAAGAATGAGTTGAAGATTTAGAAAAGGTGGTTGGAGAGGCTATGGGAATAAAAGGAGGTGGAGAGGGAAGAGGAAGAATTGGTAAAATACTATTTTGAGGAGGGGCAAATTTTGAGGAAGAGATTGAAGAAGAAAATAATAAGTGATGAAGGAAAATTAGTTTTATTAAAGCTTACTGTCTGTGCAATATAAATTCAGCCAGATGGATGGAGACATCTATAGCCTCTGTGTAAAGGACTATAGCCAAGGAAGACACACTTTGAAGTTCTATATTAGAGCTTGCTATTTTGATATGGTCTCAGAAATAGATAACAAGCACAACCAAACACCTTTAGGAACGTATAATCAGGTTAATGGCCAAACATTTTTTTTGGAATAGAGATACATGGGCAATAGTTGGAAAGGGCAATCTATTTATAATAAAGGTTGCACTACAAAAAACATCTCATCAGTATTTCATAGGAAGATTAGCTTGAGATAACATTGAAAGTCCCCATCTCAATGACGTGTTTATGTTTTCCCTCAGCATTCCCATTTTGTGGGTGAGTATAGGGAAATGAGTGTCGAATTTGAGTGTCAATGGATGTAACAAATCATTTTTTCGGGCTTCCTCTCATTCTTCTTTGGCACCATTTGATAATAGGCTAAAATTCACCACCCATGTCACACTGAAATGATTGAATATTAATATGAAATTAGGTTTTGAATGTGTAAAGGGTAAATTCATGTATATCTACTAAACTCATCCAAAAAATTGTTAGTTTCGGGGTTTAGAAAGATGGCTTTGTAAAACGAAGTTTTACGCTACTACTTGTTACTTCAAGGCGAGTGATCTCTGTCCTTAAAGGAATTTCGCCCCCACCGTTCTTTCGAACAATCGTGTTTTGGGTTACCGACGAATTGCCTCCCAAGATACAATGAAGCAACGTATGTAGCAATTATCAACACTACACGATGGTGGTGATAATCCGGATGAACTACCGAGTTATCGGGGGTTTCAAGACACTACAAATAATAGTTCTATAGCACTTTTATTTATAGCAATCGGGTATACAAGAAGAAAGGTTTTGTATGTGTTTGTTTTTGGTTTTTTTGGATGATCAAAAAACGCAGAAAGATGCCAATATTTATAGGCAAACTCGTGACTCTTCAAACAGGCACACCATAAACAGGTGCAATTAGCGACGGTTTACAAAAACCGTCACTAACCAATACCAACAGAAACAGTCGCGATGGTTAAGCCACACACACCCTTTTAACATATATAACCGCCACCTTTGACGAATAGGCGCGTCTTATTGATATGATGGTTCATTAGCGACGGTTTTGTGACAGAAAAACTGTCGCTAATTTCCATTTCGTTGGTCACCACCAAAACACAACAAACCTTTAACTTCCTTCCTAAGACACAACCCAAAACGACTTATGTTTGTTTTGAAAATAATTACCCAACAATCCCCCACCATTTTCAAAATAAACATAGTTTTGAAAGATACATACGACCTAACCAGATTCAGAAATCCCCGGGGGTGTTATGCATAAGTAAAGATGGAATATTACACCTTGAATCTTTACGTAGTGAAAGTGCTCAAGTTTAACTAGGGTAAGAGTGGTTGGACCAAAGCCATTGAACCATCTTCCTCTATATGTTAAGTGGAAACACTTCACACATATCCTTCCTCTCGTTCATTCATTCCACTTTGTGCCGACCCACTAAAACTGGCCATGGGTCTATATCTCGGTTTCTCAGAATGCTTTAGAGCCAAGCCCTTCAGCTTATAGGAAGTGGCCTCACTTCCACATTCAGATAGGTGGATATTATCAGGAATGTTACCGTAGCTTAAACATCCCAACACTACATGTGTTATAATTCCATTAAGAATTTTACAATTCACCCTTATCTTACACTACGGTTCAAGTTCTGCTAACCCTGGGATGATTATGAAATTTGTAGAACTCCAAGTCACGTTCGGATGATGTACTTTTGCTTCTCTAGAGAATTGGTAAATAACCAAGCATCAAGAAAAGGTTCCATCGTGGGTGACTACTTGTACGTGGGCTTAAGTCCCATCCCTTGCGAAGTACTTTCTATCAGTTTTCTTGGCAATCCTTTTGTGAAAGGATCTGCTAAGTTCTTACTAGATCGTAAGAAGCTAACGGTGATCACCCCATCATTTATTAACTGATTGACTTGCCTGTGCCTAAGTCCGATATGCCTGGACTTACCATTGTACACTTGATTGTACGCTCTTGATAGTGTAGATTGACTATCACAATGCACAGAGATTGGCGGCATAGGTTTTGGCCATAAGGGTATGCTTATTAACAAGTCCCGTAGCCATTCTGCTTCTTTACAGCATAAGGCTAATGCCACGAATTATGCTGCCATAGTAGAGTCTGTTAAACAGCTCTGTTTCTTTGATCCCCAAGACACTGCACCCCCACCAAGAGTGAATATCCATCCGTTCGTGGATGCGTAGTCTTCTTGATCAGTTATCCAGCTTGCATCAGTATAACCTTCTAATACTGATGGATCTCCGCTGTATTCCATACCATAATCCATGGTTTTCTTTAAGTATTTAAATACTCGATCTACAGCATCCCAATGTTCCTTGCCAGGACTACTAGTATGCCTACTTAATCTTCCTACGGCATATGCAATATCAGGTCTAGTACATGTCATGGTATACATAAGACTACCAATAACCTTAGCGTACTTGTTTTGGGCTAAGATTCTACCAGTGTTGTAAGTTAATTTGGAACCTACTTCAAATGCAGTGCTAACAGGCAAGCAGTTAAAGCTGTCAAAACGCTTTAAGATCTTTTCGATATAGTGAGACTGTGTTAACATCGGTCTGTTTTCCTTTCGAAGAATCTTGATGCCTAGGATAACATCAGCTTCTCCTAAGTCTTTCATATCGAAGTTTTCAGACAAAATTTCCTTTGTCATTTGCACTTGTTCTAGGTCGGTTCCAAAGATTAACATATCATCTACATATAAGCAGATTATAACTCCTTTTCCGTTAACAAACCTACTGTATACACACTTGTCTGATTCGTTAATTCTGAAGCCATTAGATAAGATCACTTGATCAAATTTTTGATACCATTGTTTTGGAGCTTGCTTAAGTCCATACAAGGATTTAACAAGCTTACAGACTTTATTTTCTTGTCCTTGTATTACGACACCTTCTGGTTGTTCCATGTACACTTCCTCCTCTAATTCACCATTCAAGAAAGCAGTCTTGACATCTATTTGGTGAATTATGAGTTTATTGATGGAAGCCAAGGCAATCAAAATTCTAATGGTTGTAGTCCGTGCAACCAGGCATATGTGTCAAAGTAATCAAGTCCTTCCTTTTGTGTGAAACCTTTGGCAACTAATCGTGCCTAAACTTTTCAACACTGCCATCAACTCTTAATTTTCTTTTGAAAATCCATTTCCTCTTGATGGCTTTTGATCCAAGGGGTAAGTCTACAAGAATCCAAGTATTATTTCCTATGATGGAATCCATTTCATCATTCACAGCTTCTTTCCAGAAGGATGAATCATGAGATTTCATTGCTTCAGAGTATGTTTGCGGGTCTTTATCCAAATTATAAATTATTGGATATTCCCTTATCAAACTTTGTCTATCTCCTTCAACTAGATACATTTCAAAATCACGACCGAAGGTTCTTTGCCTTCGTTAACGAGTACTCCTTCTAGGTTCAACATGTTGATGATCTTGGGAAGAATCATCATCATTCCTTTCAGTAGTTATAGGAATTTCTGTAGACACAATTTCCTTGAAAATTTCATGTGCCTTAAGAATAGTTTTGAACCTATGTTCATTGAAGCGAGCATCTCTAGATTCAATAATAGTATTAACTGAAATTAGATCATTCGGTTCCACCACTATGAATCTATAGGCTTTACTAATTTGGGCATAACCCAAAAATATGCATTCAATGCCTTTATCTCCTAATTTTCTTTTCTTCGATTCTGGGAGTCGGACTATAGCCCTACAACCCCATATTCGAAGGTAATCTAGCTTTGGAGTTCTTCTTTTCCATAACTCATATAGAGTCTTATTACTCCTTTTGCTTGGTACTCTGTTAAGTATGTAACACACAGTAAGCAATGCTTCACCCCAATATCCAGAACTTAATCCGGAATAGGACATCATGGAGTTAACCATACCCATCAAAGTGCGATTCTTTCTTTCCGCAATACCATTCTGTTGTGGTGTATACAGAGTTGTAACTTGGTGAACAATTTCCGTAGATTGGAAATATCGAGGGTCGTAGTATTCACCACCCCTGTCAGTCCGTAGACATTTGATTTTAGTATCACACTTAAGTTCTACTTCATTTTTGTAGATCTTAAATTTTTCAAGGACTTCATCATTTGAATGTAAAAGATAGACATAGCAATATCGTGAATAATCATCAATAAAAGTAGCAAAGTACTTTTTCCCACCAAGTGTTGGTGTAGCATGTAAGTCACATACGTCACTATGCACTAATTCTAAGATTTTAGAAGATCTTTGAATTATAGGAAAAGATAATCTAGTAATCTTAGTATGCTGGCATGTTTGACATTTATCATTTTTAGAATCTAACTTGGGAATTAGATTTGCATTAGCTATATTTCTCATGAGTTTAAAATAAATGTGACCTAGTCTTGCATGCCATAATAAAGAAGAGTCAAAGTAAGCAGAACTAGTAGGCATTTTATTTATAGCATCATTGTTAGTTACAGTACCAGCAGACGCATTATCAGCGTCGTTTACATCAGTCATGTTTACATCATTCTCACTACTGTTCACAACATTTTTAATGTTCAACTTGAACATTCCACTGGTGTGATAACCTTTGCCAATGAACTTGCCACCTTTAGAGAGGATGAACTTGTCAGATTCAAAGACAAGTTTGAAGCCGAATTTGTTCAGGAGTGACCCAGACACCAAATTCTTACGGACATTGGGGGACATGGAGGACATCTTTAAGGGTTAAGGTGTTGCCAGAGGTGAACACCAAATCGATTTTACCCTTTCCTTTCACTTGTGCAGTTGAGTGGTTTCCCATGTAAAGCATAGAGTCCAATGGCTCGTATGTTTTGAACATGGACTGGTCATTACACACGTGTCGGGTGGCTCCAGAGTCCACCCACCAAGATTTCTCTTCTTCGAGGGCGAATGCCTCGGATATCATTGTAACAAAGTTTTTATCTTTGTTCTTATTGTCGTTTCCTCCATCTTGTTTTTTCTTTAGGGCGCGGCAATCCCGTTTGATATGTCCCGGCTTTTTGCAGTTGTAGCAGATAACATCCTTTTTGTTCCTTTTGGACTTGTTTTTGTCCTTGTCATCGATTCTACGTCTCTTTCCACCAGTTTTGGAAGATTCTCCCTTTTCCTCCACGATGTGTACCTTGGATGTGTCATCGTTTGCTTTGTTTTCCAAACGATATTGTTCTTCAACAAGAAGATGCTTACCAAGGTCTTTCAAGGATAAATCATCCTTACGATGTTTAAGATTTTTCTTAACATCTTTCCAAGTGGATGGGAGTTTATCAATAATGGATGCCACTTGTATGGATTCATCCATGTTCATGTTGTTTTGTGCAAACTTACTAAGAATGTGCTCAAGTTCATACATTTGGTCCATTATAGGACGTGAATCTACCATTTTGTAAGAATTAAATTTAGAAACAATAAATTTCTTACTTGTTACGTCCTCCGTGAAGTATCGTTCCTCGAGAGCATTCCAGAGTTCCCTAGCGGTGGGATAGTTCTGATACACGTCGAAGAGTGGATCTGACATAGCATTGAGGATATGGCCACGACAGATGAAATCGTCATTTTCAAACTTGAGACGATCACGGGATGCAGTCAAGGTCTCGTTTTTAGATTCCTCAGGGTACGGGTTGGTCAGGACATATGCGACTTTCAATGTTGCTAAAAGAAATTGCATTTTCTTTTGCCAACGCTTGAAACTTCCACCATCAAAACGGTCCAACTTCACGATGTCGGTTGACATCTGCATCAGGTTCTTGGACGCCATCTTGATACGTAAAATTATTTTAAGATTGTTAGTTTCGGGGTTTAGAAAGATGGCTTTGTAAAATGAAGTTTTACGCTACTACTTGTTACTTCAAGGCGAGTGATCTCTGTCCTTAAAGCAATTTCGCCCCCACCATTCTTTTGAACAATCGTGTTTTGGGTTACCGATGAATTACCTCCCAAGATACAATGAAGCAATGTATGTAGCAATTATCAACACTACACGATGGTGGTGATAATCCGGATGAACTACCGAGTTATCGGGGGTTTCAAGACACTACAAATAATAGTTCTATAGCACTTTTATTTATAGCAATCGGGTATACAAGAAGAAAGGTTTTGTATGTGTTTGTTTTTGGTTTTTTTGGATGATCAAAAAACGCAGAAAGAGGCCAATATTTATAGGCAAACTCGTGACTCTTCAAACAGGCACACTGGTTCATAAACAGGTGCAATTAGCGACGGTTTACAAAAACCGTCACTAACCAATACCAACAGAAACAGTCGCGATGGTTAAGCCACAGACACCCTTTTAACAGATATAACCGCCACCTTTGACGAATAGGCGCGTCTTATTGATATGATGGTTCATTAGCGACGGTTTTGTGACAGAAAAACTGTCGCTAATTGCCATTTCGTTGGTCACCACCAAAACACAACAAACCCTTAACTTCCTTCCTAAGACACAACCCAAAAAGACTTATGTTTGTTTCAAAAATAATTACCCAACAAAAATGAATATAATAGTGGATGGAATAAATGCAGGACCCTAAAGATCAAAATGTATAAGGGCAAAAGCTTTTGTAACTTCGCTTTCAATGGAAGGAAAATTCATAACATCTTACCATGTTTGCAAGGTTCATAGAATTCCAAAATTTTGACATTACATGGAATCTTGAGATGTTACAAGGCAATAGAAGTAATATTTGAACAAGAGTGGCATAATATTTGATGTCAAAGATTTACATATGTTTTATTTGAGCAAAGAAAGCTATGAAAAAGAGAAACATCAGCATAGGAAGATGAATGTGGAGGTGATTTGCAATGTGAGGGACGTTGGAGCTGAGTGAGATCAAAGATGCACAACCCTTCAGTTAAGGCTCCTCTCAACAGGATTTTGTAAGTAGTTGTATCCTGGACAAAACAGGAATCATTATGAAACTCAACATAGACATAATTATCGTGAGTGAATCTAGATACACTCAACATATTTTTTGTGATGTCAGGTACAGAAAGAATATTATGCATGATAAAAGGTTTCAAACAAGATGTTGAAGAAGAGGGATAAATAGTAGAACCGACATTAGTTATATCAAGTTTTGAGCCATTACCTACAACGAGCTTATCATTGCCATTATAGGGAGCTTGAGGACTTAGTTGTCCAAGATTAGCGGTCACATGAGCACTAGCACTGCTATCTACAAACCAACGAGAATCAGAGAAAGATTGATATGTTGATTGATGTTCGAAAAATTAGTAGACACAGAGTGTGCCTCAAGATTAGTAGAAACAAAGTTTCCAGTAGAAACAAAAATTATCAGGGACATTAGAATGAGAGAGTTGCTGTAACCGCATTTCATGAGTTTGAAGTGCAAAGTGAACATCACTAAGAGTAAGAGTTTCAGCACGAGTGGAAAGATTGAAAATGACTGATTCATACTCAGAACTAAAACCTCCTAAAATATATAGGATTTGATCATCATCATATATTGTTTGACCAACTGCCATCAAATCATCAGCAATATTTCGCATTTTGATAATGTATTCATCAATCGATAAATCTTCTTTCTTAGTGGTCTGTAACTGAAGGCAAAGATGCATCGCACGAGCGTGAGATTGAGATCTAAACAAAGTATCTAACACACTCCAGATTTCAGCAGACGTGAGACACCGATTTACATGCCCAAGCATAGTTTTTGAAACTATCGAAAGTAACTAACCGTAGAGGAATTGATCATTTCACAACCAAATCAAATATTGAGGCTTGACATCAGTTTCATAACAATCAGTAGATCGTGAAGGTGGTTTTGTGGTTCCAAGTAAAAACCATCAAGACCATGCGCACAAACCATAGCCAAAAGTTGCACCCTTCAAAAATTGATAATTTGTTCGATCAAGCTTGATCGAGATCGGAGTAAAATGAGGAAAAATCAATGATGAAGTTTCCATGACCAGAAGTGAAGAAGAGAAGGAAGATCGGAGATTTGGCACAATAACCGTCATTAGAGAGAGAATAACAACTTTACTAACTCTCGATACCATGCTAAACTATGAATTATAAAATCAGTTCAATTATTCTTTACATGAGGACTGTATATATATACATGAGGGAGCAACTATTTAGCTTGCCATATCAGCAACCAATTATTTTAGATGGTTTTACAGTTAACTAACTATTAATTACTAACTCTAACTAATTCTAGGCTACCCTGTTGTATTTAGTCTAATATAGAGAATCATGAAGATGAAGAAAAAATAAGAGAAAGAAAGAGTGGTAAACTCGTCCATAAACCACAATTGTAGGTACAAAACATATTTTTTAATTTTTTATCACAAAAGAAGTTTAACTATTTTAAATGGGTACAACATCATACTCCCTCAAACTAGATTACTCTTGCTAAAAAGATGACAAAATCCATTCTCACCAATCTCCATTTTTAGTCATTTGGATCAAGTCACTTGGATCATGTGTGGTGTACAAGAGGGTGTGCTTTGTGAGAAATTGATCCTCTATATCTTTTCATGATTTTTTTATAAATTTCAGATAGAGAAAGAATCATGATTACAAAAAATATGTGGGATTCATATGTCATTATTTCTTCGAATTTCACCGTAAAATACCGTAGAAGATCCAAACAATGTTTTGTGTAAGTGCATGTGGGGTCGTTCACTGTTCTTGATCTTGTGAGTGTTATGTATAGGTCGTATATTGTTTTTATTAGTGTGTGAGAGCTTTGCGCTGTTCGTATCAGTTTTTGTAGGTCGTGTGTGGGCAAGAATTGTATTGTGGGTTTGTCAGTGTGTATTGGGGAGCCACTCAATAAGAATATTAAGGGCATTTTTTTAAAAAATTAGGTTGAAATTTTGTTTGTCATCTTATAAGACCTACAATTGTATAAGATTTAATCCTACTACCCACCTAATGCCACGACAAGAGGAACGAATTAGGACATTTGTTTTGTGCAAGTTCTCTGGCAAAACCAACAAAAAAAAAACAATGGGATTTATTCAAAATAAAGCACCAAACATCTTTATAGCATACAGGAGAAGACAAAGGAAAAATGAAAAGAAAAAATTCAGGTTGCAGTAAAAATAGGAGGAGGGCCCACAACAGAGAAAATATGGTAAACAAATAGAAACAAGAATTACAGCAAAGAACGAATTAGAACGAGCAAAGGCAGGACACGTCGTGCCAAATAAAAACAAACAACAGAAACAGGGATGTAATAATGCACTAAAATGTGAAATATCTAGTTTAGCCCATAAACTATTATTCCGACCTTATTTTAATTTCAAATTTAATTTTCTATTCTGATACCCCTTTGAATTTTTGTAATTGGAAAAATAATTTCTTAAAATTTGAAACTTGAAATACTTAATAATTAGTAGGAAAAAATCTCTCTATATATAAGGTAAAGAATCATAAAGTAAAATCCATACAAAACTAACAAATTTAAACTTAAAAAATATAAACACCATCAACATAGGATTAGCACCCCCTCCACCTATAATTATAATTACATGTAATAAGTTAGCCTAGAAAAAACAAAGGCAGGAATGCACGAGAAATGATTGAAGATTGTAGTCTACAAATCCTACAGATAGAGGAGCAGCAGCAGCATATACAGTTATAGGTAGAGTGGTCCTCCTTTGGGCACCCTGAAATGAAATGATCATAGACTGAAGCAGAAGAAGATGAGACCCCAGCTTTCTCCTTTTCTTTTTCTTGGTATGCTAACTACCAATCATACCATGCAAACATCTCTCTCTCTCTCTCTCTCTCTCTCTCTGCGCAGAAT